>CANTUV010000001.1:36431447-39100394 GCA_947685225.1 Garcia nutans
TGATTTTAATATATTGATGCTTTCTTTTTATTATTGTGTGTAATATGGATAATGTTGTTATATTTAAGAATTTTTTAATATTAAGACTTGTAAAGGAGGCCGGCTCCAATGAACCGGGCGTTGTGGGGGTGCTGGGCCATTCTCACCTTCCCCACACGTACCCAAATTTCTGAACCTATTAAGGGATTAGGGATTCCTTAGGAATCGAGTCATCCGCCCCTTTCTTTTTCCTGGCCCGTCCGGGTGGCGACTCCATTTTCTCCGGACTTAGGTCCATGTTCTCTAAGGCCCCGAGCCTAAACAGTGCCTAAACTGTAGACCCTTAATTTTTTACCCAATCCGGTCCAATATATTTTGTTTAGTCCAAAATAATTTTTGTGTTTTCTAATATATTTTAATTGGTCCAAAATGATTTTTGTTAACTTAATTAAATAATTTTTGCTTTATTATCTAATTTTTATTAATAAAAAATAAAAATAAACAAATAAAAATAAAAAAAATAAAAATTGGCGATGGAAAAATCGGCGATGAAAAAATCGTCGCCGAAAATTCCAGTGCGAGCTTGGCCGTCGGCCATTTCGCCCGTAGGAGTTTCCTGCGGGCGAAATGGCCCACAGACTGATTCCCCACCCCCCTGTCACAACCAACTGCGGCAAATTATTTCGCAAGCCCAATTTTTCCTGCGGCAAATTTTTTCGCCAGCACAATTTTTCCGCAGCAGTTTTTTTTTGCCAGCGAAATTTTTCGACGCAAATTTTTGAAACCTAATACAATTAGGTTTCGCTTTCCTTTTCTTATTCTATAATGTATGCCGTGAGAAACTAGGAAAAAAAATAAAAAAAACTTCAATAAATATGGATTAAACAACACAGAAAGGAGGAGGAAAATTGAAAGAGTTTGAAACCAAATCTGAGAAGGAAACTTTAATCAAGCTGATTTTTCTTTTGATGGAGCATAAAAGCATTAACCAATGATCAAAGGCAGCAATTTCTTTTGTTTTAATTCATCCAAGAAGGATTATTTTTGGAGGAACCATCAAAAGGAGGTATATATTAAATTCTTGTTTTGTTATATTTTTCACAGTAGCATAAACTATCTAATTGTAGCTTTCAAAATCAAAATTCCAGAACTTTAATTTAGCTTTTCAAAAGTTAAAAACACTAACTTGTTGCTTTATTTTCCAAAGAATTTAAAGTTATTAATTTAGTTTCTTCAAAACTCCAAAACCCTCATTTAATTTCCAAATCATCAAAACCCTTAAATTATATTCAGTTTTTTTCCAAAAGACTTAAAACTACTTTTTTACTTTTAAGAACTTTAAATCATTTGTTTATTTTCATAAAACTTCTTAAAACCATCAAATTGATTTTCAAACCCTAAAAGCTTCATGCATCCACCGAAAACCCTAATTTTAAATCACCAAACCCTAACTCAACTCCAAACCTAAAATAGTGAACACTAACCCCTTTAAAACCTTAAACCCTAATTTTTTCTAAACCCTAATCCTTTAAAACTTTACAAACCAAACAAACATAAATTTTACAATTTTGCACAGTAAGTTTGAAACCATAATTCAATGAATAGCAGCAAACCACAAAACTTAATATTTTAAAGTGTCCAAACCCTAGTTTCATGATTTCACCATTCAAACCTTAATTTGGTTAATTAAAGAACTTTACCAACCTTTTAAAACATAAAATCTTAATCTATTTGAATTCCTTAAAAAATTAACAGTAGCTATAATTGGAATTTTATTTGCCTTAATCAATTCTATATTTAATATGCTTTGATTTATTTTATATGCTTTAATTTATTTAAGTTCAATGCTTGGTTTATTTTATTTATTATGGATGGATGTTTACTTTCTATTGATATTTAATACCATTGATGAATGATTTATTTATTTTGAATAGTTATTTACTTTTATCAATTTATTTAGATTGCTAAATGTTGTAAGAGGTATGTTTCCACTTGGTGGGTACCTCATTAGTTAAACATCATGTAATTTAAATTGCTTTTCTATTTTAGAACCAATGTAAAGGACATGTTTCTACCTTTTGGTGGGTGTCCTATTTAGGCATGTGATGTAAGGACATGTTTCCATCTTTTGATGGGTGTCCATTTATTTGTTTTGCTTGGGCCTTGCTTTGATTATAATATATTGATGTTTTCTTTTAATTAGTGTGCATAATATGGATAATGTTGTTATATTTAAGAATTTTATAATATTAAGACCTGTAAAGGAGGCCAGTTCCAATGAACCGAGCGTTGTGGGGGTGCTGGGCCATTTGTCACCTTGCCCACACATACCCAACTTTCTGAACCCATTAAGGGGTTGGGGATTCCTTACAAATTGAGTCAGCCACCCCTTTCTTTTTTCCCGGTCCGTCCGGGTGGTGACTCTATTTTCTCCGGACTTAGGTCCGTATTCTCTATAGCCCCGAGCCTAAACAGTGCCGAAGTTGCAAGAACCATTCCACCGGGAGTGAGGGCAAAAATCCCCACTCACACAGTCAAAGTGCACAAAAAGAAGTGGATGTCAATGCAACTACTGGTCAAGGGAATAAAAGACAATTTTTAGAGTTGCCAAAACCTCTATCTTGGATTTTCAATAAATTGCAAAAGAAAGTCATTGGCTCATCGATCACTACATGATCCTCTATTACCAAACTTGGATTATGGAGGCCTTCTATCAATTCCATCAAATGCCAAGGCATGATATAGATAAATGTGCTTCATTAAAGCATAAGATCCAAGATTTGATTTATAGTGAAAAGCTGCTTAAGCCTGATAAGTCAAACACCAAGAATAATCCATTGCCTAAATTCGAAAGAGTGCCACCACCAGCGACCTTCATAATAGAAGGAGGATTGAAGGAAAATTTTGTCTTGTCATCTTTTCAAGATGTAGATGGAGGAACTGTGGAGGTAATGACCATTGCCCCTAACATGTCCAAGTAGATGTAGTACCATTGATTACAATTCAACAAACGTCCTTAGACATGATTGCTACTTATTTTATTTTTGATTTCTTTAATATTTTTGGAATAATTAAGTTTTTTAAAATAAGATTGTTTAAATAAATTACTTTCATTAAATGTTTGTTGGTCTTTGTTCATTTTAGTGCTGAACGAATGATGAGTCAACCTTGATATTAAAAAATTAGTGTTTATATGCATCTTGTGTAACATCCTTAATAGTTTGGAATTAAATAAAATAAAATAAATTTAAATTTAAATAAGTTAAAGAAATGTTTTAAATGGAAAATGAAATGATTTTAAGTGAAAAAGTAGAATGTACATGTGAAATATACCTAACATATACTTGACATATACATTAGTCAACTCTTTTAAAAGAAAAGTCAAAAGTCTAAGGGCAAAATGGTAATTATGCCTTATAAATTTAAAATTATTTAAATAAATTAAAAATAAATTATTTTTTGTTGGAAGAGGTAATTTGGGATTTTAAAATAATTAATTAATTATTAAAATAAAATAATATTTATATATGGTCATATTTTTTTAAGTGGAAAGAAAGAGAAAATTAAAATTAGTCTTCTTCTTCCTTCTTCTTTTTCAAAAAAAAAAAATGTGACACCATTAGAGAGAAAGAGAGATCTTCTTTTCTTCCAAGCTACCTAACATTGAAGAGATTTTAAGGAACTAAGTGGAGTTTTGGTGATTTTCTAACAAGTAAGCTTTCTTCCCTAATTTTTGAATATCTATGAAAACTATGAATATGTGAATTTTGGGATTTTCTATTAGCATGATTTAATTGTTTAATTGGGTATGAATGAAGCTATTTTGATTAATTATTAATGATTTTCAAGTTAAATGGAAGAAAGAATTAAGTTTGGGATGAGTTGGATTCTTTGAATCATGTGTTTTAGTTGTGCAAATTGATTCCAAATGTGTTGTTTTGATGCATAAACAAGGATTTCAAAGTCAAATGGCAGATTTGGTTAAGTTTGGTTAGAGTTTTGATGAGGTAGTATTGAGTTTAGGGTTTTGAAAAGGGAGTTTTTAAAGAATGGTGAATTGTTGAATTTTAATGTTTAAATCATGTTAAGTCATGATATTAGTGAAAGAAATAAGCTTAGATTAATAATTGGAATAGGTTAGAATGAAAAACATTCATTGTTGAAGGTTATACCATTTTATGAATAAGAGTGAGTATTTAAGTAATGTGTATGAATGAAACATGTTAAAATATATTTTTAATAAATAAAATGTAAATAATAAATTTAATAAAATAAGTAATGTTAACATATGTTTTAAATAATATAAATAAACTTAAAACACTAATTTTAATGGAATAGAATGAAATTCTAATGTTAAAGTAAGGAAAGGCTAAATTTTTGGAATTTGTACAGGAGTGATGTTTAATTAGGGTTTAATGTTGAAAATACCTTAAATTGTGATATTAAATTATTGTATTTAAACACATTGTGTATAGGCATTAAGGAGAAGTGAATTGCTCAATCCTAGCGTTGAAAACCAATTTGAAAGTGAAGGTTAATGGGAGATTTTAAGTTGCATTTAAGTGCTGAGTGAGGTAAGTACATGCTTTGATAGTTTTAAAGTACTTGCATTTAATTTTGGCTTAACACATTTTAAATGGAAAATGTCTTAAGCTACTTGATCATTTGAAAATCCATATACATTGTGTTATGGCATATGAGTTGATGTGTATGCATTATAAACATTATGAAAAGCCATTATAAATGGCTAAATTGTATGGAATGTGATTTTATTTTGAAATACCTTGTGATGTGATGAAATGAAATAATATTGATAGGAATGAGGAAAATGGAACATGAGAAAGGAATTGAGAATGAGACATATGAAATAATTGTGTGTCTAGTATGTTATTCAATTTTCAGATTTATGTGTTTGGCAGCATGCCTAGGATGTAACAATCCCTTGAAGCTGGGTTACCCTTGAAGCCTAGTTGGGATGTTACATATGATTGTCACTATTTGCCTTTAGGGCTAGACGCTTGGCGCCACTATGATATGATTTGCCTTCGGGGCTAGACACTTGGTGCCAATTTGGATCAAAATGGTAACTCTGGAATTTGAATAATGTATTAGTTTATTGGGCCATGCTTGTCTGTGTCTTTGTGTGAATCATAACCAAATGAAAAAATTATGTTATTAAATTGAATGGAATACTACATTGTGGCATAGCATGAAAATGTATTATGCATTGACATTGTGTTAAAGTTTTACTTTTATCAAAGTTTGTACTGCTAGGCTTTTAGTTTAGCGCGATTGTAATTTATCGCGCAGGTGACTTTTGGAGATTTGGTCGAGCCGGAGAGTTCTTCTAGATCGGTTCGGGTCTAGATTTGAGATTGCTCATTGAATAAATTTTGGACACATCAAGAACAAGCCTTTTGCCATCATGTATACATTTTATATTTTTGTACATTATGAAATCATATATATTATGTTTATGTTTTTAAAGTATATGTATTGTAAGTTATAAAGACTTTTGGATAAATTGTGTAGGATGGGTTTTTATATGTGTGTTTTGGATATATATATATATATATGAATATGTATAAATGTTTTTAGAAAATGTGGAAAAATTGTGAAGTTAAGGTGAAGATGTGGTTTATTGTTTATTGGAAGTGTTCTTTTTGCAGGTTGTTCAATTGATAAATTTTGGGATGTTCAAATTACAGACAAAACTCTAGCGAATTTTCCTCAGAGATTTTCATATAAAATTTTTATTTTGAGTTCCTATAACAAGTAAAGAATATTTATATGCTATTTAATTTTATATATTTAGTATTTGAAAATTTAAATCAGAAATGTGAAAATTTTTATTAAATCGGTCATGACATTTTTGTACCATATATGCATATTCTACATATACTGGGTGTGTGTATTATACGTGTATAGAGTACAAGGGTGTTACATCATGATCAAAATGACTTTACTAGGCAAGAGGGTTGTTCTATAGCATCGAGTTGTGCATGATTACTTAGAGAGGGAACCTACATAATTACCTTTGTCTAGGTCTTAATTGGTCTTAGAACAAGCTTTGATGAACTTTTGAGGCAAAATTGAACTTTGCTCATTTAAGAGAGAGATGATCTAGGCATTATTTGGTAAGACAACAACTAAAATCCACCCAACTAAATATCAATCCCTATTTGTCTCTCTGAGCCTTTATGAAATTTTAGCTTGCTCTTTATTGGCTTGTAAGCCTAATAACTTACCCTATGTTGTTGTGACTCTTATGACAAGTCTGATGATCACTAAGCTGAAGGACCAAGATGATCAAAGAAAAGAATGCATAGTCAAGACCATAGGGATAGTTGACTTCTCAAGACCATAAGGATAGTTGAAGTTCACTTGATACTAGACCTAATTTCTTTGATCTAATAAGATGACATCAAGGCAACAAATGATTTATCCTTATTGAAGAAAACTCACTCTATTCCACTCATCCATAGTTATAAGCATATAATGGTACAGATAAGACAAATTTCTTAAAACTAAGACAAAATAAAAAGAAAGAAGAAGAAAGAAAAGAAATAAAAAAAGAAATGAAAATAAAAGAAAAAAAAAGCAAAAAGGGCGGTTAACCCAAAAGGTCAATTCATAAAGCCAATAGAGTTCTTCTTACCCGAAGCATCAGAAGGCTTCCACTTAGTTTAAGAGGGCAGATTGACTTGAATTTGTCCTATTTAGCCAAAGATTCAAATAAATTAGAGGATTAGAGGAAAGACCATCTTTCATTTTATCCAACATAGCTCAAAGTCCACAATCTTAAAAGTCTTAGACATAATATTCTAAAAGAGAAAAGGACAGAAAGAAAAAGGAAGAAAAAGTGTGGTTTTGTAGACCCTTAATTTTTGACCCAATCCGATCCAATATGCTTTATTTAGTCCAAAATGATTTTTGTTGTCTAATTGGTCCAAAATAATTTTAATTAAATAGTTTTTCCTTTAGTATCTAATTTTTTTTAATAAGAAATGAAAATAAACAAATAAAAATCAAAAAATAAAAATAAAAATAAAAATCAGAGTCGGAAAAAAAAATCGGTAGCGAAAAGTGGTCGCGCGGGCCCGTCGGCCCACCAGCATTTCACCCGCAGGAATTTCCTGCGGGCGAGTTATTTCGCCTGCAGGAAATTCCTGCGGGCGAAATAACTTCCCGCAGGGCTGGCACGCCCACTGCGGGCTGGAACGCCCACTGGCCCTAGCCACGGGCCCGCTGCAACAGTTTTTGCCAGCGCAAAATTTTTTGACGCAATTTTTTGAAACCTAATCCAATTAGGTTTTAATTTCTTTTTTTTATTAATATTACTTACCTTAATTAATTAGGAATAAATAACCTTAAACCACTATAAAAAGGACCAAGGGCAATTAAAATTGGGGGTGGCCGATAGGGAGGAAATCCAAAGGGAGTTTGGAAAGTTTGAAACCAAATCAAGGAAGGAAAAGAAGAAATTCAATTTAAATCTTTTCTGGATAGTAGCATCACAAAAAAAGGGATTCCAAAGGCAAAAAAGGCTTGTCTTTGGAGCTAGTTCATCCAAGAAGAAGCAATTTTGGAGCAACTTACAAAAGAAGGTATGAAATTCTAAATTCTATTTTTTTTACACAGTAGCTAAAACTAGGATTTTTTGTGTTTTTCAAAAGTTAAAATCTTAGAACCTTAATTTAGTTTTCCAAAGTTAAAACACTAAAACGTGACCTTATTTTCTAAAAAGACTTAAAATTGTTATTTTTTCTTCTTAAAGACCTTAAAACACTAATTAAACATATTTTTCAACAAAACCAAAATCAAATTCTGTTTCTTATTAGATTTTAAAGTAGGTTCTATTTCATTCAAAAAGCCTTAAAAAACATCTTTTCTACTTATAAAAACTTCAATCCTTTTGTTTAAATTCATAAAATTTCATAAAATATCAAATTGATTTTTAAAACCCTAAAAATTCTTCATTACCCGTGACCTAAATTCTAAAACCCTAAAATTCAAAATTCAACTTTTAAACCTAAAATAATGAACCCTAATCCTTTTAAAATCTTAAACCCTAATTTTTATGAACCCTAATTCTTTTAAAACATTAAAAACCATAAAAACATAAAAACTCTAAAATTACACAGTAGTTTACATCGCTATTTAAAACCATGAATTAAAAAGTATTTCAAAGTGTCCAAAACCCTAGTTTCATGATTTCACCATTCAAATCTTAATTTTTTTAATCAAAGTGTCTTACTAACCTTTAAAAAAGATAAAACCCTAATTTATTTTAACTCCATAAAAATTCACAGTAGCTATAATTGAACTTTTATTTGCTTTATTTAATTCCATATTTGATTTTGCTTTGATTTATCTCTTATGCTATAATTTATTTAATTTCAATACTTGATTTATTTAATTTATCATGGATGGATGTTTATTTTATTGATATTTAAAAACTTTTGATGAATGATTTATGATGAATGATTATTTACTTTTATCAATTAATTTAGATTTCCAAAAGTTGTAAGAGGTATGTTTCCACTTGGTGGATACCTCATTAGTTAAACATCATGTAATTTAATTTTCTTTTCTATTTTAGAACCTTTGTAAAGGGCATGTTTCTACCTTTTGGTGGGTGTCCTATATAGGCATGTGATGTAAGGACATGTTTCCATCCTTGGATGGGTGTCCATTTATTTGTTTTGTTTTGTTTGGACATTGCTTTGATTTTAATATAATGATGCTTTCTTTTTATTGTGTGTAGTATGGATAATATTGTTATATTTAAGAATTTTATAATATTAAGACCTGTAAAGGAGGCCAGTTCCAATGAACCGGGCGTTGTGGGGGTGCTGGGCCATTTCTCACCTTCCCCACACGTACCCAACTTTCCGAACCCATTAAGGGGTTGGGGATTCCTTAGGAATCGAGTCATCCACCCCTTTCTTTTTTCCGGTCCGTCCGGGTGGTGACTCCATTTTCTCCGGACTTAGGTCCGTGTTTTCTAAGGCCCTGAGCCTAAGCAGTGCCGAAGTCGCAAGAACCATTCCACCGGGAGTGGGGGCAAAAATCCCCGCTCACAGTGGCGACTCCACTGTGTCACGACCCAATTTGTACATATGTATAGTATATCCATGTACAGTATATCCGCGTACAGTAAGAGGAGCCATCCCGAGTAATCACCAAAGAACACGAAGTGAAAGGAAGCTCTATAGGACAAAAAGGACCTAACTGAAAAGATTGTAAAAGTTTTGGGGAGGTGACTGTAATTTCAAAAAGTTTTGGGGAGGTAACTGTAATTTCCAAAAGTTGTTCCGGAGGTCTTTAATAGTGCCCATAACAGATTCTAAGGATGAAAAGTAGAGAAAAATTGGGTCGAAACGGAACACCACGGTTTTTCCCGAAAACGCATAGTTTGAGAGATACAGTGGATTCTTGACCAAGGGTATTTTTGTCATTCTTGTGATAATAATGTATACACTGGAAAACAAGACACGTAAAGGTATCCGAAGTAAACGGAAGGACTCCGCAGTGATCGATGTTGAAGAACGAACCTAAGTGGAGACCCGAATCACGTAAGGACCTAAAGGGAATTTTTACAAAAGTCAAGGGCATGAGCGTAATTTTTATAAATTAGTTCAAAATCAAGAATGAATGTCGGAAATGGAAACGAGAGGTTGAAAGGAGGAGAACGGTACATTTTACGCGTCGTAAAACTACCCGGGTACGAAGAAAAGGCAAAACCTTCCATTGAAGGGTATTTTGGTCTTTTCACTTCCACCCATTTTCTAGAAAAGGGACACATGGCATAGTAATTTTCTAGAAAAGGACACATGGCAAAATCTTGTTTAAAGACACTTTTGGGTTGGATTAATCTTAACCCTCCATATGGCACCATCCTAGTTAAAGATACTTTTGTGGTGGGTACATCTTAACCCTCCAAAATGAAATTAATTAGATAAATAAAAAATGGAAAAATATAAAAAGGGAGAGAAGGATGATTAAAGAACAAAGGACACATTTTTTCTCTCCATTTTTGAGAGGTATGGCCGAAATTCTCTCCACCAAAAAAGGGAAGGAATTTTTCAAGTGTTCAAGTGGATTTTTGGAAGGAAAAGCTTAATTTTAAGGTAAGGATTCCAATTCTAGCTTTAGTTTATTCATTTGATTGATAGTTTTCAAGTTATCAATGAAAGAAAAGTTATGAAAATTATAGGAAATCAAAGGGATAAAGAAGAATAAAGGAAGAAATAATAGGACAAGCAAGGAACAAAGCAAATAAACAAGGTTTGGTACTTAAATCATTGCCTTTTCAATTAATTCACATATTTTGCATTATGGGACTTTTGAAATGGTTTTGAAATAATGTTATTATGTGTGGTAAATATGTGGGAAAGTGCTCTTGAACCATTTGTAATCAATTGATTGTGAAAAGAATGAAAACAAAACAAACTAGCTAAACTTTGCTCAATTATCCATAAACTTTGATGAACTTTTAATCACTCCTTTGGTTTGATTTTTGAAAGAGGGACCCTTAGTCTTTCAATGGTATCACAAAAGGAGTCTAAAAATCAATTTTGCAAGAAAAAAATGAATTTCCCTCAAATTTTGAAAATTGGGTCGAATGGTCCCTTTTGGGCACCATTCTGCAGCTTTCATTTTGGGCAGTCCGTTGAAGGGGTAAACGAAAGAATTTTTCGATGAAATTTTACATGAATTTAGTTAACTTATGAAAGTGTTTTCCTGCAAAAATTCATCCAAAAATAAGGTTGTTTACTTAGTCAAAACTGTTGCCAAAGTTGACTGATTTTCAGCAGTAAAAACAGATTTTACTATTTAGTTGTCGCACGCTTTTGCGTTGCCGATTTTACGCACCGCGCTACTATTCATTTGGTCATTTTTCTAAATGTGTTAAAACTTGAATATTATGTTATGGATTGATGTTAAATCATATCAAATGACATGAAGGAGAATTGGAAATGATCATAAAGGCATCATGACAAGCTATTCCGACAATATATGCATTATGGAAAAATCATGGCTTATTGAATATCATGATCAAATTAATTAATGAATTGTTTATGCTCTACTTGGTTATGACAGAACCCTTGAGATAAGGGTATGATGCATCATACTATTACTGTAGTACTGCTTATGACATGATATGATATTCCGGCTGAAGGCCGATGATTGCAATGACATGATCAATGATGCAATGATAATGGCCATTGGCACATGTGCAAGAAATATGATGAAAGATAATGAAATATGATCATGACAAGATATGTTTATCATGACCCTTCCTTATCCGCTGACGTTCTGTTAAACCAGTAGAGCAACAAAAGTGATAAAAGCAAGAAAAATGATTTAAATTCAAATTATTCAGTCAAGCCTTTTTACCATCTGTGTTTTGTATTTATTCCTTTCAAGTATTTAAAGTATATAAATGTATGTTCAAATCATTCTTTCATTTTATTTCTTTATTGCAATGATTTAAGTACCCACTAAGCAATTGCTTAGCGAGTTTAGTTTCCCTCTAAACTCGTAGGTTAAACGAGGAGATGAGATTGCAGCATGTCCTGCGCAGCTGGCCTTGACTACTACTTTGGGTAGGAGTTTGGATATGATTGATTGTAGTAATATGGCATGTACATAAGCTTGTATGATCTAGCAAATAAATGTATAATAATGAGAAGCTAGAACACGTACACTGCTAGTAATCTAATAAATCTTATTTTGGTTTAGCACTTATGTAAGGAAATATAGAAGTGTGAATTCTTCTTGCAGGATTGTAGTTGAGGTTATAAGGGTGGATTATTGGGAGTGTGCTTGAGTTGAATTGTGAAACAAAATATTTTTCAAAAATTAAAGAATCAGTTTTGGCGACACTTGGGACCTCCATTTTTAGGGGAGGTTATGGCAAATTTTTTTTTTAAATCTACACTTAAAATTGGCTAAGTAAAATATTAAGACACAACCACCATGAGTTAACAGTCCATCTTGGTCTATAAACATAGGCTAAGATGGGGTGTTACACACTGGGGATAAGAGAAGTTGATTCCGTTGGTCTTTATATTATTCTATTCTTTCTTATAATGATTTTATCCATTGCATCATATTAGATTGCATTGTGTGCGTGATTTAGGACGCCTGTGTTACCCATGTTATGTTATGTAAGGGATACCATACTTTCACTCAAGGTATGGAGATCAGCATGGAATAACCACTCATAGCCTCGTACCATTTGGTATATACTTGCTATGGGAACCTAAGCCTTTTAACCCAAAGACTAAAGCTCATGTAATTGGCCTAGTTACTTTCCTTAAGGTTTTACCCCAAATGCATGTTGTTTGACTATGGATAATTTATCTTGGTTTAAATCATGGCTTATTTGGTTTGTTTTTTTTTTCTAATATGAACCAAGTACATTTGCAAGCTCAAAATAAACTTTTTCTTTAAAATCCAAAAGACCAAAACGATTTTCAAAACTTTTTAAGATGGTCTTTGGACATAAATCAAAAATTCTTTGGCCCATGGCCCAAATACTAAGCCCAAAATCCATTTTTCTAAAATCTTTTACAATGGGCTTAGAAACAAAACTATTTTCACCCAACCTTTTCTTATAAAAAGCTTGCAAAAATATTTAGGTCAATTATAAAATACCAAAAATCAATTGTGGGCCTAGTTTACACTAAGAATAAATTAACTATGGGCTTGTTTTTGGCATGAACCACTAATTACCTCTTTTCAAGTGAGAAATCTATTTATAATAAGCCTCTTAATTTTGTTTTAATCCAATATAGCATAAAAGCTACTTTAGTTGGTTGAATGGATTAAAACCTAATTAATGGGAATTATTATAAACTGATTTCCATTTTTAAAAATATAACTATTGGTTGAAACGTCCGAGGGAATTATTCGAAAGCAAGGTACCCCATGTTGGTATTTTGTTAACCATATACCTAGGAAAAGAGACTCGCCATTCGTGTGTGGATATTATAAGGTTGGAAGGAACATCCTAATTTGTCCTTGTTTGTCTATTGTTTGTGCATACATGCATACATTTGCATCTCATATCATCAATCCTCTCTGGCTCACAGCCCTGGATTACGAAAGTTCAGAAGCTTACAACAATCCTACTTACGCAGGAGACGAGGTATCTAACAACGACTCAATCACTTGCTCACCAAAAACAATGGAGCCCAAACAAATTCAAAGAATGGTGGATGAAGTCCTCAATGCCAAGATGGAAGAAATAAAAGAGGCCCTAGCTGAGACCATGAGGAACCAATTGACTGCAATCTTAGAGAATCATGTCGAGGCTTCTACTAGCACTAAGAAGTCAAAGGACAAAGGGAAGACCAAAGTTAGTGAAGTAACTTTTGATGTTGATAAGGTGATCATTGATGATGATGATTGGGCTCAATATTACCAAGATCTTCAAGACAAAAAGGAACCAAAGGTTGTTGAGAAGGCAACTAATGAAAAGATCGAGACATCTGATATTGAAAAGATGATTGCTGATTTAGAAAAGAAATTTGAGAAGAAATTGAAAACCGAAGAGGTGTCCAAGATAGACAAACTATTTGAACAAGATGATGAGGTCCCTTATAAATTCAAGATGCCATCATTTGCTAAGTACAATGGCACTAGAAATCCTCATCTCCATGTGAAGCAATATATCACTGCCATGCAGTCTGCCCGAGCTACTAAGGCTCAAACTCTAAGGTACTTCATGCTCTCATTGGATCCTGCTGTCCAAAATTGGTTCAATAACTTAGAAGATGGAACACAAAAGAGTTGGGATCTACTTTACAAAGCCTTCATCCAACAATATGGATACAATGTTGAAATGGAAGTTACCTTAATGGAAGTTGAGTCCATTAGGCAACGACCAAATGAAAATTTTGTAGATTATGTCAAGAGATGGAGAAACAAGGCTGCTTTACTCAAGAAGAGGCCCTATGAATCTGATCAAATAAGGATGATTGTGAGAGGAGTGTTGCCTAATCTTCGTGAGAGGATGTCTCATACACTCATCGGTGATTTCAAAGATCTTCTCCAAGCTGTTCTACAAATTGAAGAGTTGGAAAGGGAGAAGAATCGCTTTTCAATAAGAAGGAATGAGAAAGGAAACAACTAGCCTAACAATCAAAACACACAAAAAGAAGTTGATGTTAATGTAACCGGCCAAGCAAATAGAAGGCAATTTTCAGATCTGGGGAAGCCTTTGTCTTGGGTCTTCGATAAGCTACAAAAGAAAGGGTTGTTACAACCATTGGCCCCTCAACCTCTACATAATCCACTACCACCAAACTTCAATGCTGAGGCCTTCTGTCAATTTCATCAAATGCGAGGGCATGAAACAGATAAATGTGCTCGTCTAAGGCATGAGATTCAAGGCCTAATCGATAGTGGCAAACTACCCGAGCCGGATAAGCCCAACACCAAAGACAATCCATTACCAAGGTTCAATAGAGTACCTCCACCGGCAACCTTCATGGTGAGAAAAGGATTGGAAGAAGATTTTGTTTTATCATCCTTTCAAGATGGGGATATTGAAGATGTGAAAGGAAAAGAAGCCTAACTCAATGAACTTTCCTTAGCTTGAATGTTGCTTTTCAATCTTACTTTCTTTAATATTTTGGAACTATTGTGTTTTTCAAATTTAAATTTATTTGAATAAATTATTTTTATCATAAATTTTTATTGGTCTTTGTTCATTTTGATGCTCAACCAATGAGGAATTTAGCTTGATGTTTATAAATTAATGTGTCTAGGCATCATGACTCGAATGACTTTACTAGATGAGGGAATTACACTATAGCATTGAGTTGTGTATGCTTACTTAGAGAGGGCTCCTGCATAATTATCTTTGTCTAGGTTTTAGTCAGCCTTAGATCATGCTTTGACAAACTTTCGAGGCGAAATTGAACTCTGCTTATTTAAGGGAGAGATGATCTAGGCATTGTTTGATTAGCCAGCAACTAGTATCCACCCAATTAAATATTAATCTCTAGTTGTCCCTTTGAGCCTTTATAAAATTTTAGCTTTCTTTTCATTGGCATATAACCTCAATAACCTACCTTGAGCTGTTATGATACTTTTGACAAGTCTTAAGATCACAAAGGTGAAAAGGCAAGAAGATCAAAGAAATGAATGAATAGTCAAGACTATAAGGATAGTTGATGTTCTCAAAACCTTAAGGGTAGTTGAAGTTCCCTTAATGTCTCCAATATATCAAGAAAACATCAACATTAGAGTAACAAATGATTTATCCCTGTTTAGGAAGATTTATTTTACCCCACTCAACCATTATTGGAAGCCCAAGTTGGTACAAACAAGACAACTATGTTTGAGCTGGAACCAAAAAAAAAGGAGGAAAAAAAAGAAGGAAAAAAGAGAATAGAAAGAGAAAAGAAAGAAAAAGAGAATAGAAAAAGAAAAAAGAGAAAAAAGAGAAAAGAAAAAAAGAAAAGAAAAAATAAAACTTGAAAAGGCGGTTCAAAAAGCCAATTGAGTTCTCTTTTACCTAAGTCAACAAAAGGCTTCCATTTGGTTTATAAGGACATTTTGACTTGAATTGGTCCAACCCAACCAAAGATTCAATTAAAATTGAAGAAAAAGGAGAAAGACCATTCAGTGCTTAAAAGTTTTGTACTTGACAGTCCTATAAGGAAGAAGGACAAAATGACAAAATGATCAAAGAAAGGGAGGAGTAAGAAAATTGAAATGAAAGGGAAAAGAAGAAAAGAAATGAATTTGGGTCTTAAACTTTTTGCAAGTGCAAAGACTGTCCTAGTCAATATCCAGATTAATGCCAAGAAGATATAGAAGGAATTTGGAGTCTAGCAAGATTACTCCCAACTGCCTAAAGTTCAAACAAGAAATTTATAGTGTGAGGGTTTGTCCATTGTGTCACACCATCTCCTATCTCAAAATGGCCTTCATTTAAACATGTGTCCCTTATAGACCCCATTTCAAGCTTATCAAAGACCTGTTGATCTCTCTTGGTAGGTAGAATCTATTAGTGGAGATAGTTTGAATAAGCATGCATATGGGATAGACAATATTTAAACTCAAATGAGACCTTTGGCCAAGTAATGTGTATGTGCCTATATGAAGTACAACAGTTCTTGCTTAAATAGAAATGATTCCCGAGTTTAGTACGGTAACTAGGGTTGTCATGTTATAGATATGTTAATTTGGAAAAATCAAGTCCTGAGGTACATTGACATTAATTTGGCAAAGTCAACATTTGATTTCAAAATCAAAATTCAAAAAAAAATTTGTTTTGTCATACAAAGCCTTCAAGTTAAGGGAAGTATGTTGAACCTCCAAAGGACATATTGGGAAAAGGAAATGATTATTGGCAAGCTGCCAATTGACATGCTGAAACATAATTTGAAATGGATGCATCCCTGACTCTACCATTAGGGGTCTCTACCACTCATGTTCTCAACATGTAGAAGATAAAAGCCACAAATGCAAAGCTTTCGATCATTCCAATGCAAGACTTGAACAAACGTCAAAACGGAGTCAATGAGAACACTTCTGCTGATCACCTCAGTCTGTGAGTCAATAAAACTGATGTAAGTATCATTCATGCATATCATGCATACACGAGCATGTCACATCGCACTTTCTTGTCTTGTGTTGTCTATTCCTTGTCAAAATGAACAGCAAGCAATCAAAAGAAGATATCAAATCAGGGGGGCATAGAAAGCCCATTGCTTGAGAAAGCTCCAGTAATCTTGCAAAGAGAAGAAATGCATGCTTATGCGAAGAACAAGACGGCAAAAACATCAATCAAAGCTTGCATGGATAAAATCTTTGGTTTGAGCCTACACAGGGGAAAAAGTTTCTCCTTTTCAATTTTTTGAGTTTATATACCAAATATATTTAAACTCACTTACAAATATTTTGCCACACAGGGGGGCAAGGAGAGGATATAAGGTCCAATTAAAAATAACTAAATCTTTGCAAAAAGAAAGAACAAAAGAAAGGAACAATAGAACTCTCAAAAGAATGAAGGTGCAAAAGACAAAAGACCAATCCAGCTAAAAGAGCTGAAGCCAGGGTGAAGACCCAATCTCAAAGGATGAAGATCCATTTTTAAGGGTAAAGACCCGATCTCAAAGGATGAAGATCCATTTTCAAGGGTGAAGACCCGATCTCAAAGGATGAAGATCCATTTTTAAGGGTGAAGACTCAATCTCAAAGGATGAAGATCCATTTTTAAGGGTGAAGACCAGATCTCAAAGGATGAAGATCCATTCTGAGGGTGAAGAATCACAATGCATAGAACAGCCGGAGCAGTCAGACTTCTCAAATGATAAAAGGTTAGTCAAATTCATTCTCGGGTCCAAGTACCCATTCTTGGGTCTAAGTACCCAAATCAAATCTAATCTCGGGTCCAAGTACCTAAATTAAATCAAAATCAATTCAAATCTCAAGTCAAAGTACCCAGGTTAGGATCGAGTATCCCAATCAAGTTTAGGATCGAGTATCCCAATCCAATTTCGGATCGAGTACCCAAATTCGATTTAGGATCGAGTATCCAAATCCATTTAGGATCGAGTATCCCAATCAAGTTTAGGATCGAGTATCCGAATCCAGTTAGGATCGAGTGTTCGAATCCAGTTAGGATCGAGTATCCCAATCAAATTTAGGATCGAGTATCCAAATCTAGTTAGGATTGAGTATCCCAATCCAGTTTAGGATCGAGTATCCAAAGCAAATTTAGGATCAAGTATCCAAATTCGATTTAGAATTGAGTATCCAAATCCAGTTTAGGATCGAGTATCCAAATCCAATTTAGGATCGAATATCCAAATCCTGTTAGGATCGAGTATCCCAATCCAATTTAGGATCGAGTATCCAAAGCCAATTTAGGATCGAGTATCCAAATTTGATTTAGGATCGAGTACCCAAATCCAGTTTAGGGTCGAGTATCCAAATCCAGCTTAGGATCGAGTATCCAAATCCAGTTAGGATCGAGTATCCAAATCCAGTTTAGGATCGAGTATCCAAATCCGATTTAGGATCGAGTACCCAAATCCAGATAGGATCGAGTGTCCAAATCTCTCGGGTCCAGAACCCAAAACCTCAAAAATTAAGTCTTATTGCTTTTCACTCTCTTTCACTAAGGTTTCAAATCATTCAAGCAGGGGGCAAACTGTAGACCCTTAATTTTTGACCCAATCCGATCCAATATGCTTTATTTAGTCCAAAATGATTTTTGTTGTCTAATTGGTCCAAAATAATTTTAATTAAATAGTTTTTCCTTTAGTATCTAATTTTTATTAATAAGAAATGAAAATAAACAAATAAAAATCAAAAAATAAAAATAAAAATCGGTGTCGGAAAAAAAAATCGACAGGGAAAAGTGGTCGCGCGGGCCCGTCGGCCCACCAGCATTTCACCCGCAGGCCTGCGGGCGTTTCGCCCGCAGGAAATTCCTGTGGGCGAGTTATTTCGAGAAGGAAATTCTTGCTTACAGTTTTCGCTGGCGCAAAATTTTTCGATGCAATTTTTTGAAACATAATCCAATTAGGTTTTAATTTCTTTTTTTATTAATATTAATTACCTTAATTAATTAGGAATAAATAACCTTAAACCACTATAAAAAGGACCAAAGACAATTAAAATTGTGGGTGGCCGAGAGAGAGGAAATCCAAAGGGTGTTTGGAAAGGTTGAAACCAAATCAAGGAAGGAAAAGAAGAAATTCAATTTAAATCTTTTCTGCACAGCAGCATCACGAAAAAAGGGATTCCAAAGGCAAAAAAGGCTTGTCTTTGGAGCTAGTTCATCCAAGAAGAAGCAATTTTGGAGCAACTTACAAAAGAAGGTATGAAATTCTAAATTCTATTTTTTTTTACACAGTAGCTAAAACTAGGATTTTTTGTGTTTTTCAAAAGTTAAAATCTTAGAACTTTAATGTAGTTTTCCAAAGTTAAAACACTAAAACGTGACCTTATTTTCTAAAAAGACTTAAAATTGTTATTTTTTCTTCTTAAAGACCTTAAAACACTAATTGAACATATTTTTCAACAAAACCAAAATCAAATTCTGTTTCTTTTAAGATTTTAAAGTAGGTTCTATTTCATTCAAAAAGCCTTAAAAAACATGTTTTCTACTTATAAAAACTTCAATCCTTTTGTTTAAATTCATAAAATTTCATAAAATATCAAATTGATTTTTAAAACCCTAAAAATTCTTCATTAGCTGTGACCTAAATTCTAAAACCCTAAAATTCAAAATTTAACTTTTAAACCTAAAATAATGAACCCTAATCCTTTTAAAACCTTAAACCCTAATTTTTATGAACCCTAATTCTTTTAAAACATTGAAAACCATAAAAACATAAAAACTCTAAAATTACACAGTAGTTTACATCACTATTTAAAACCATGAATTAAAAAGTATTTCAAAGTGTCGAAAACCCTAGTTTCATGATTTCACCATTCAAATCTTAATTTGTTTAATCAAAGTGTCTTACCAACCTTTAAGCAACATAAAACCCTAATTTATTTTAACTCCATAAAAATTCACAGTAGCTATATTTGAACTTTTATTTGCTTTATTTAATTCCATATTTGATTTTGCTTTGATTTATCTCTTATGCTATAATTTATTTAATTTCAATACTTGATTTATTTAATTTATTATGGATGGATGTTTATTTTATTGATATTTAAATACTTTTGATGAATGATTTATGATGAATGATTATTTACTTTTATCAATTAATTTAGATTTCCAAAAGTTGTAAGAGGTATGTTTCCACTTGGTGGGTACCTCATTAGTTAAACATCATGTAATTTAATTTTCTTTTCTTTTTTAGAACCTTTGTAAAGGGCATGTTTCTACCTTTTGGTGGGTGTCCTATCTAGGCATGTGATGTAAGGACATGTTTCCATCCTTGGATGGGTGTCCATTTATTTGTTTTGTTTTGTTTGGACATTGCTTTGATTTTAATATAATGATGCTTTCTTTTTATTATGTGTAGTATGGATAATATTGTTATATTTAAGAATTTTATAATATTAAGACCTGTAATGGAGGCCGGTTCCAATGAACCGGGCGTTGTGGGGGTCCTGGGCCATTTCTCACCTTCCCCACACGTACCCAACTTTCCGAACCCATTAAGGGGTTGGGGATTCCTTAGGAATCGAGTCATCCACCTCTTTCTTTTTCCCGGCTCGTCCGGGTGGCGACTCCATTTTCTCCAGACTTAGGTCCATGTTATCTAAGGCCCTGAGCCTAAATAGTGTCGAAGTCGCAAGAACCATTCCACCGGGAGTGGGGGCAAAAATCCCCGCTCATAGGTTTAAAGATCAAGATAGTACTAATTAGATCCATATTTCTACCAAGAAGATGGAAAGGAATTCAAGCTTTTTATTTTCATGAAGTTAAAAGGAAATGATGCCTAGAAGGTGAAAATGAAATCTCTAATAGTATACAGTTTCGTCAAGAAGATTGTAGTATGAAGGTCTATTAGCAGTGTAACATCAGCTCCAATCTAAAAATTACCTTCATTTAACTTGTATCCCTTATAGACCCTGTTTCAAGCTTATTAAAGATCTATTGATCTCTCTTGGTATGTAGAGTCTATTAGTGGAGATAGTTTGAATAAGCATATAAACTCAGTGAGACCTTTGGCCAATTAATGTGTATGTGCCAATCTGGACTGCAATAGTTCTTGCTCAAATGGAAATGATTCCCGAGTTTAGCATGGTAACTAGGGTTGTCATGTTATAGATATGTTAATTTGGAAAGCTGAGTATTGAGGTGCCATGGCACTAATTTGACAAAGCCAAAATATGATTTTAAGATTTAAAAAAATATTTTGTCATACAAAGGGAAGTATGCTGCATTATCAAACCTCAAAGGACAAAATGGGCAAAAGAGGGCAATTGAAAGGATCACTTCCAAGGTCATGTTATGAAGAAGTTACCAACTGGCATGCTGAATCATAGATTGAAATGGATGTATCTCTGAATATGCTGCTTGGACCCCACCACTCGTGTTCTCAACATCTTGAAGATAAAAGTCGTAAATGTGAAGTCTTATACCATTCCAATGCAAGACCTAAACGAGCATCTGAAAGAAATCCATTGGAGCACTTTAGATGATCACCTAAATATGTGAATCAGTAGAACCGCTGTAAGTGTTATTTATGCATACATAAGCATATCACACTTGCGTTGTCCATTATGTGTCAATGTGAACGACAAATACTTTATGAAGCAAACACAAAGCAGATATGGAATTAGGGACATAGAAGGCCCATTACTTGAGGAAGATCCAGTCACTTACAAAAAATGGAGATGTATGCTTGTGCAAAGAACTAGACAAAATGCGAACATCAATCAAAGCTTATATGGGAACAAAATTATTAGTTTGATCCTACATAAGAGGAAAAGTTTCTCCTTTAAAATTTTTAGTTTATGCATGTACAAAATATTTTTAGACTCATTTCTAATATTTTTCCACACAGGTTGCAAATAGAGGATAGCAAAAGGAATGGAATAATAACAAAGCAAGAACCTCAAAAGAATGAATACACAAAAGATAAAAGATTAGTCCATCTAGAAGAGCTGAAGTCAATACAGGACAATCTCCAAAGAATAAAGATCCATCTTTAGGGGTAAAGACCCAATCCCAATCTCCAAAGGATAAAGATCCATCATCAAGGGTAAAGACCCAATATCTGAAGGATAAAGGTCAATCTTCAAGGGTAAAGACCCAATCTCTAAAGGATAAAGATCCATCTTTAAGGTTAAAGACCCAATCTCCGAAGGATAAAGATCCATCTTCAAGAGTAAAGGCCCAATATCCAAAGGATAAGGTTCCCTTTTTTAAAGGGTAAAAGTCCAATCTCCAAAGGATAAAGATCCATTTCTAAAGGCAAAAGGACAACACACTACATTAAGGAATGGAACAATTGGCTAGAAAAAGGCCAAAATCCTCAAACTACAAAGGGATGATCAAGCTAGAAGAGCTTAAGTCACAAGTCGAGTATCCAAATAAAATTTAGCCTCGGGTCGAGTACCCAAATCAATTCTAGCCTCAAGTCGAGTACCCAAATGAAATCCAACCTTGGGTCGAGAAGTCAATCTAGTCATCGGGTTAAGAATACAAATTTAGTCTTGGGTTAAGAATCCAATCTAGCCTTGGGTCGAGAACCTAAATCCAATCATTAGGTCGAGAACTAAATCTTATCTCGGGCCAATAACCTAAATCAAGTTTTGGGTCCAAGTACCTAAATCAAGTTTTGTGTCCAAGTACCTAAATCTAGTTTCGGGTCCAAGTACCCAAATCTAATTCAATCTCGGGTTAGAAACACAAATTAATATCGGGTTCAGAACCCAAACCAATCTCGGGTCCATAACCCCATCAATCATACCTCGGGTTTAAAACCCAAATCAAACCAGTATCAGGCCCAGAACCCAATTCAAGTATTGGGTCGAGAACCCAATTCCAGTCTTGGATCCAAAACCCAATTTAAGTATCGGGTCGAAACTCAAATTCAGTATTGGGTCAAGAACCCAAATTTAGTATCGGGTCAAGAACCAAAATCTAGTCTAGGGTCGAGAACCCAAAATTCAGTCTCATGTCGAGAACCCAAAATCCAATTTCAGGTCCAGAGCCCAAAATCTAGTACCTTGTCGAGAATCCAAAATCCAATCTCTGGTCAAGAACCCAAATCAAGTCTCAGGTTGAGAACCCAAATCAAGTCTCAGGTTGAGAACCCAAGTCCTAGCTCAGGTCGAGAACCTAGATCTAATATCGGGTCGAGAGCCAAATACAATTCATAGGTCCTAAATCCTTCCTTATTCAAAATTAGCCCAAAGTTATGTTGCTTTTCACTCTCTGAATAAATTCATGATCATTCAAGTAGGGGACAAATTGCAGACTGTTGATTTTGGCCCTAAACTAGTTCGATCATAATAAAGGAAGGTCTGATTCATGATCGGTCCATTCTTAATAAACTTAAACCTATTTTAAGCTTTTGGTTACATTGGTCCAATTTCAAAAGGCCTAAAATAAGTTCGGTTCAATATTTAAAGCTCTAAAATGGACCGAAAGCAAAATTGGTTCGATATGGATCATGCATATCGAATTAGGCCGATACAATTCGATATGGATGGTCCATATCAAATTGGACCATGCCTAAATTGATATGCACCATGACCATATCAAATTAGGATGTCCCTAATTTGATATAGGGCGATGTCCATATCAAATAAGGTTTGCTAATTCAATATGGACCTTGGTCCATGTAGGATTAAAATTGTTTTAATCTGATATGGTCATGGTTTGCCTGAAATTCAAATTTTTTTAGTTTGATATGGTCATTGTTTACCTCAAATTTAAATGGTTTTAATTCGATATGCTTCAAAGGAATCCTACTTAAATACAAAGCTAATACTCATTCATAAGATTTAACCTAATGTTTTCTTATAAATACAGGATTAAAGAAGCAGCTGGGAGGTAGCAAGGACCAAGTTGTAAGCAACAATTAATCATAAAACCCTAACAACTAGAGTTTAGAAAAAGACAGAGAGTTAGTAATAATTAATAAACACAATAGATTACCAAACCATAAACACTACACCACAAAGGTAGTAGAACACTGTCTTTGTTTTGCTTAGCCAAAACTTTAGTTTGTTGCAAGTAAAAGCTTGGATCAACATATTATTTTGGTGGAGCTAACAAATAAAGGTGCGTTCACTATATTTCACTCATTTTAATTTTAATTTTATATGTTTATTTTTGTTTCAAGAATTGTAAGAGGTATGTTTCCACTTTGTGGATATCTCATTAGTTATGTTTCATCTAATTTAAATTATTTTTAGTTTTGAATTAATGTAAAGGACATGTTTCCACCAATTGGTGGGTGTCCTATTTTATTTTACTTATTTCTTTGGACATTAGACATTGAAGGGCATGTTTCCATCTCACATGGGTGTCCATTTATTATTTTTTTTAACTTGTTTGAATTTCAATACAATGGTTATTTATTTCAATATTTTCATGTTTATGGATGATTTTGTAATATTTAAGAATTTAATAATGTTTAGACCTGAAAAGGAAGGTTGGTTCCAATGCACCGGACGTTATAGGGTTGCTGGGTCATTCCTACCTTCCCCATACATAGCCAACTTTCTGAACTCATTAGGGGGTTGAGAATTTCTTAGGATTCGAGTTATCCACCCCTTTCTTTTTTCCTGCTCGTCTTGGTGGCGACTCCTTTTTCTTTGGGATTAGGCATGTGTTCTCTAGGGACCTAAGCCTAACAGTGCTGAAGTCGTAAGAACCATTCCATATGGGAGTAGGGGCGAAAATCCCTGCTCACACATATGATTTTTGGAGATTCTTCTATGTTTGGTTATGGTGAAGGACTCTCTTGATGATCTTGTGGGTACCTTTGAGACACTTAATGTGAATGACCCCCTAAAGGGAGATAAGATGAGCCACCTCAAGAACTAGTAGTGCATCAAGAGGAGCACCAAGTGGAGGGAACAAGAGCTTCCTAAGGAGTTGCACAAGCAAGGACGATCCTAAGGAGCTTATAATTACATATGCCTCCAATTGTGTAAGTACTCACTCTAAGCTTAGATACTTAGATTCTAATATAGCATTTGTTTCTCATATTGAGCCAATGACTATTAATAAGGCTTTTAGTGATGAGTGTTGGGTGATTGCTATGTAAGATGAACCCAACCAATTTGAGAAAAATAAAGTTTGGGAGCTAGTTGCTAGACCAAAAGACCATCCAATCATTGGATACAAATGGGTGCATAAGAACAAGCATGATAAGGATGGTCTTATAACTAGAAATGAAGCCCGATTGGTAGCCAAAGGCTATAACCAAGAGGAAGGATTGATTATGTTGAGACTTTTGTTCCCTTAGCTAGGTTAAAAGCTATTAGGATTCTTCTTGAATTTGCATGCCACATTAATTTTACATTATTTTAAGTGAATTAAAAGTCCATTTTGAGTAATTTTATTAATGAGAAGTCAATGTCTAACAACCTCAAGGTTTTGAAGACTACAACTTCCAAACCATGTTTTTAGACTTACTAAGGCCTTGTACGGATTGAAACAAGCTCCAAGAGCTTGATATGATAGGCCTAGTTCATATCTTTTAGAAAATGGTTTTTCCAAAAAAAAATTGATATTTTATTTTTTGTTAGGAAAAAGGTGCATGACATTTTGATTGTTCAAATTTATATTGATGATATTATATTCAGTGTTACTAATAAGGCCTTGTGCCAAAAGTTTGCTTCTTGTATATCTAGAGAATTTGAGATAAGCATGATAGGTGAGCTCAAGTTCTTCGTTGGTCTATAAATCAAGCAAAGCAATGATGGCATCATCATCAACCAATATAAGTACAACAAGGAACTTCTCAATAAGTTTGGGATGGATGGTTGTAAGGCTATAGCAAGACTCTAATAAGCACATCCTTGAAGTCGACAAGGATGAAAGTAGTAATAAAGTAGATGAGAATAAATATAGAGGTATTATATATAATATCCATAGTTTTAGACAAATTAGATAAGTATATAGAAATTGATTAAAGTGTTAGGAGAGGTATATGTGTATCATATATCTAATGTCTACATAAGATATACATAATGTATACATGGTATATACCTAACATATACTTATTATAAATGTTAAATACATGTTGTACACTTAATATAGACAAGATATACACCTAATATATACATGTTGTATATATAAAATACACATTCCATATATATAGACATAAAGATATAAATAGCATATACATTAAATATAAATTACATATACATATAAATTAAATATAAATGATATATACATGTACATAATTAGAGGTGGCAAATGATAAACAAATAAATAAAAAAAGAAAGTCAAAAGAAGAAGAAAATGTGTGGCTATGAAACATAACAACATAATTAAATAATTAATATAAATGGATAGAAATGAAGAAGGAAAATAAAAAAAATGTTATCTTCTTCCTTTTTCTTCTTTTGGGCAGAAATACTCAAGAGAGAGGGGGAATTTTTTATCTTTCAATCACCAAAATTTTTATAAGAATTCAAATCTTTCGAGGTGATTTTGAGGAAAAATCAAGAAAATAAGTAAGTAGTTCTAAAATTTGAAGTTTTGAGTTTTAAGCTTATGTAAGAAATGTTTAGAGAGAGAAAGTTGTGTTTAATTGTTGAAATTATTAGTAATTGAATTAAAATAATGGATATGTGATTATTTGTTAATTAATTTTTTGAGATGAGCATAAATTGTGAATTTAGGGTTATGGGATGATAATGTGAAAATTGGGGTTTTAATATGGGTGGTTTTAGTTATTGAAATAAAATGATTTAATATTTTTTTAATATATATAGTGATTTATAGTTGAAAATTGAATATGGGCCAGTTTGGATTAAGTTAGGATTTGTGAACATGTTATCTGAAATTAGGGTTTTGCATGGAGATGGATATAATTGTTGAAATGAGTTATTTTGATGTTATTTTGATATGTAAATAATGAATTTATAGTTAAATGTTGGAAATAAGTTGACTTTGTTGAAGTTTGGGTGAATTAGTAAAGGGTGAATTAGGACTTTATTGAGATTTTAATGGAAATTGTATAAATAATGATAATTAGATATACATTGAATATAGAAGTGATTTTTGGTGGATGATGTTGTTTGTTGTATGAATTATATATGTGTAGGAGAAGAAATCTCCTAGGAAGATCATTAGGGTTTTGGTGGAGTTAAGAGGCATAGAAGGAATTGCAGGGATTTCAAAGTTTATTCAAGGTGAGTAGAGTGAGTTAATGAAGGTTTGGTTAAAATAGTACATGTTATATTATATAATTGGTTATTTTACTTTAATTGTTTGTTGTCATTTAAAATATGTACTACTAAGTAAAATGCTTAACGAAATTAATTGTATCACACAGGTGAAAGGATTGCAAAGTAGAGCGATCTATAGTGAAATTGAGATTAAAACATTAGGTTTTCCATAAGACCAGTTGTGTAGCTGTTTGCATACATATATATTTTACAATGCTTTATACTTTAATAAATATATCATATGTGTATTAAATATGTTTTGGGAAACTATATGTTTAAGTGAATATAAAATTTTATGAGGTAATGTTTTGGAGAATTTTGTGGAATTGTTATTTTGGGAGAGTAAATTGTATTTGCAGGTTGTGGTTCTTTGATTTTGGAAAATGTTAAAATTACAGACAAAACTCTAAGAAATATTTTCTTATAGATTTTCATATAAATACTTACTGAATTACTAAATATAAGTGTATTTATCTAATAAATTTGTCTTTTAAAAGTGTATTTATTTTTTGTAACAAGAATATGATTTTTCTATAATTAATTACTGTAATGTTCTTATATTCTATATATGTATTTAAATGTATGGAGTATATGTATTGTACATATATAGGGTATAAGGGTGTTACATTTATTTTGGTATTAGAGCCTAGGTTTGAAATTCTCAACCTAGGTGGGTTTTGAAAGACAGAAAGAGGAATTTTAAAATTGTGATTTGAGTTTTAATATATGCATATGTGTTGGCACCTATGTTGGTCCCTGACGTGGCACTATTTGTTTGAAGTGGCAGATATATGTTGTGATGGTGTCTGGAGTACTATGTAGGGAGTGTAGCTCTGGGTGAGGGTAGAGTTAGAGGTAGAGAAGATACTGGAGGGACTTTAGAGGTAGCCAGACCATAGGTGCACGATCTTCCAGTATGGGTTCAGCAGATCGCAGAAGTATTCCATCAGGTTTTAGTACCTAAATAGGGTAGGAGGTATGAGAAGCTTTGGAACTATAGCGCTACAGAATTTATAGGTAATGCTGATCCAGCTGAGGTGGAGTAGTGACTAAATAGTGTAGAGAGGGTGTTTGTTTAGCTAGAAGCTATTGTGGAATAGAAGTTTGATTATGCTGCATTCTATAAGGAGATGCTTATGATTGTGGAAAACTATTCCACATGGGTCAAATAGTCAAATAGGCCACTAGTATTATCGTATAATGATTTCTTGATGGAGTTTGGTAGAAAGTATGCGCCTAAGTATTATAAAGATAGGAAAAAGAGGGAGTTTCTTCATTTGAAGTAGGAGGAAAAGATAGTAACAAAATATGAGAAGGAGTTTTTATGACTGAGTAAGTATGCTAGTGGAGTTATGATTGATGAAGTTGATTGATGTAGAAGATTTAAGGATGGATTAAGACCGGCTACTATGTGTAAGTAGTTCTTGTTTGATATGAGGATTTCTCTAGGTTAGTGTCATTAGCCCGCAGTGTGGAGAAGGCTTAGGAAATTGCAGCTGCTACAGGAATATAAGAGAGTAAGATTAAGAAGTCTCAATCAGAGGTAGATTTAGTATCACTCAAGAGGGGGTGAGAGGATTCTTTGTAGAGTGGTTGTGAGAGTCACGGGCAGTCTAATAGAACTATCCAGCCGAGGGAGAGGCTTATATCATCGGATGTTAGTGCCCTATCCCATCTTTTTAGACGTTAGTTCCACCCACTTGCATCCAGTGTGGTAGAGCTCATAGGGGGATTTGTTTGGAACCTAGTTCAAGAGGTTGTTTTAGGTGTGGATCTGGAGATCATTATGTAAGGGATTGTCCAGAGCCACCAAGAGCTAGGCAGACATAGACTAGTATATCCAGATTGAGTGTTGGAGGAGGTAGAGGTGGTAGAGTATGTATGATAGGACCTAGTCAAAGAGGAGTGTCTGCATCAATGGGCAGACAAGAAGAGTCTAGAGTCATACAGAGAGTTTATGGGATGCAGATGAGACAGAACGACTTGGATATGAATAAAGGTAAATCATTTTATTGAATACTATTTATACATTAGTTGATTGAGTAGTTTTGTTATTGAGATGAAATTGAGAATTTTTTGTGTTAATTTAGAGAATTATATAATTATTTAAAGATATTCATAAGGGGAAGAGCATAGATTATCTAGTTAAAGAATATCAGTTGGAGTTTATAGTTGTATTGGATGGTTATAGTTATTATAGTAGATCATTTCGAGGACGAAATTATTTAATAGGGAGAGAATTGTAATATCCATGGTTTTAAGCAAATTAGATAAGTATATAGAAATTGATTAAAGTTTTTAAAGTGGTATATGTGTAGTATATACTTAATGTATACATAAGATATACAAAGTGTATACATGGTATATACCTAACATATACTTATAATAAATGTTGGATACATGTTGTACACTTAACATTTATAATATATACACCTAATATATATATATATATATGATGTATACATAAAATACACATTCCATATATATAGACATAAACATATAAATAACACATACATTAAATACAAATGACATCTACATATACATTAAATATAAATGATATGCACATATACATAATTATGGGCGGTGGATGATAAAATAAAAAAAAAAAGAAAGAAAGTCCAAAGAAGAAGAAAATGTATGGTTAGGAAAAATTACAAAATAATTAAATAATTAATATAAATGGGTAGAAATGAAGAAGGAAATTAAAAAAAATGTTATCTCCTTCCTTCTTCTTCTTTACGGCCAAAATAATCAAGAGAGAGGGGTATTTTTTTTATCTTTCAATCATCAAAATTTTTACAAGAATTCAAATGGTTCAAGGAGATTTTGAGGAAAAATCAAGAAAACAAGTAAGCAGTTCTTCTAAAGCTTGTGGTTTTTAGTTTAAAGGTTATGTATGAAATGTATAAAGAGAGAAAGTTGTGTTTAATTGTTGAAATTGGTAGTAATTGAGTTAAAATAATGATATGTGGTGATTTGTTAATTAATTTGTTGAGATGAGCATAAATTATGAATTTAGGGTTATGGGATGATTATGTGAAAATTGGGGTTTTAATATGGGTGGTTTTAATTATTGAAATAAGATGATTTAATATTTTTTTAATATATATAGTGATTTTATGGTTGAAAATTAAATATAGGTGAGTTTGGATGATGTTAGGATTTATGGACATGTTATATGAAAATAGGGTTTTGCATGGAGATGGATGTAATTGGTGAAATGAGTTATTTTGATGTTATTTTAATATGTAAATAATGAAGTTGACTTGGTTGAAGTTTGGATGAAGTGGCAAAGGGTGAAATTAGAACTTTGTTGAGATTTTGATGGAAATTGTATAAATAACAAAAATTAGAAATACATTGAACATGGAAGTGATTTTAAGTGGATGGTGTTGTTTGTTCTATGAAATATATGTGTATAAGACAATAAATCTCATAGGAAGGGTTTTGGTGGAATTAAGAGGTGGAGAAGAAATTGGAGCGATTTCAAAGCTTATTCAAGGTTAGTACATATTGAAATGACCTAAGATGATATTAAATGTGATTTGGCATAATGTATGTTTTTTCTTTAAAAAGTGGATATTCACATAATCAATGCAATGTAATATAGTTATGTGATGAATGTCACATTGGGCATTTGCTCAATGTAAAACTAATGTTGTACATGAAATGTCTGTGGTTTACTACTGTGATGTGATGAAATGTGTGGAGTAAGTTACATCGTCAATGTGACTCAAGGATAAGTAATATGCATTTAAAATGATAATGAGAATGTAAGAGATGCCTTTAAGTGAAATGTAGGAATGGTCATAAAAAGTTTTTTTGCACAAATGAGTCAACTTGCCAATAGTAAGTCATGATGATTATTATACCTACGGGTGACATATTTTGCCTTCGGGGGGGAGGGGGGGGACATGATATTATCAAGCACGTCTATGTTAAGAAGATGTCCTTCAGGCGATGATAGACAGTTTGTCTTCGGTGTTGATAAAGGGCAGCCTTTGGGTGATATATTTGACATTTTGCCCTTATTGTCGAGAGGAGGCGGCCTTAAGGTGATATTGGACACTTGCCTCTGATGTTAATAAGGGATGGCCTATGGGTGATTTATGACACTATGTTCTCGGTCTTGAACCCCTTTTTGGCAGTAACTAGTTAATGTATTGTAAATGGTATGTTGGGCCCAATATATATGCATATGTGTCGATATGTATCAATGTGAGTGATTATGACATATTGGTGAGTAGAGTGAGTAAATTAAGCTTTGGTTAAAATAATACATGTAATATTATATAATTGGGTATTTTACTTTAATTGTTTATTATTATTTAAAATATATACCACTAAGCAAATTGCTTAGCACAGTTAACTATATTGTGCAGGTGAGAGGACTGTAGAGCAGAGCGGTTCAGAGTGAAATTGAGATTAAGAGTTAGGTTTGCCATGAGACTAGTTGTACCGATGTTTGCATACATGTATATTTTGCAATACTATATACTTTAATAAATACATCATATTTGTGATAAAAATGTTTTGGAATGCTATATGTGTAAATGAATGTAAACTTTTATTAAGTAGTGTTTTGGAGAATTTTGTGGAATTGTTATTTTGGGATTGGAAATTGTATTTACAGGTTATGGTTCATTGAATTTACGAAATGTTAAAATTACAGATAAGACTCTGGAAAATTTTTTCCATAGATTTTTCTTATAAGTACTTACTGAATTACAAAATTTAAGTGCATTTATCTAATAAATTAGTGTTTTAAAAGTGTATTTATTTTTTGTAACAAGAATATGCGCTTTCTATAATTAATTGCTATAACGTTCTTGTATTCTATATATGTATTTTACATGTATGGGATATATGTATTATATGAATATAAGATTTAAGGGTGCTACATTATTGGATCCCTACTTTGTGTTACCGCACCTAGACCGGATATAATGTTTAGTGTTTATTCATGTGCCAGATTCCAATTATGCCTTAAAGAGTCTCATTTGAATGCCACTAAAAGGATTTTTAAATATTTAAGTGGAACATTGCATTTAAGACTTCAGTGTCATAGGAATACTTCATTTAACATTTTGGGATATTCGGATGCTAATTTTGCCGGTGCGTATTAAATAGGGAGAGCACAACTAGGGCATGCCATTTTCTTAGTGATTACATAATTTCTTATTTTAGAAAGAACTAAGTTTTGGTTGCTCTATCTTCTGCGGAAGCTAAATATGTAGCGGCCTGCTTTTGTTGCATAAAAGTCCTTTGGATGAAGAAATAATTACTAGATTATGGTCAAGTGTTTGAAAACATTCCCTTCAAATGTGACAATATTAGTGCCATTAATCTATCTAAAAATCCCATCCAACATTCTAGGTTAAAACATATAGATATTAGACACTATTTTTTAAAAGACAATGTGCAAAGCCACAATATTCTTTTGGAGTTCATTAATACTCAAAATTAACTTGCTGATATTTTTACAAAATCGTTAAATGAATAATGATTGAATTTCTTAAAACAAAATATTGGGATGCTTAATGGAAGGACCCTGGTTTAAAAAAGTTGCATGTGCTTACCATTAACATTTTTACCTTATATGTGCTAATATTTACTATTATGGAAATGATCATGTTTGATTTGAATTCAAGTATGGTAGATATTTGTTTACATTTCCTTGTTAATGTTAATGTGTTTGCTCAATGATAGAATTAGAATTTCTTTTAAAAGAAACCATTTTGCATGCTCTAATTCTTCATTCATATAAAATTTGATCATGCATTGAGGACACAAATTGAGTTTTTCACATAAAATGCTTCAAAATGTATTTTATCTAAGATTTTAAAATTTCTGGCTCGGACTATAATATGGTCTGACCATATTTTTTTTTTGGTAAAAATTGTGTCTAAATAAAAAATTTCTATCCTAGACGTACCTCTCTTTAGTCCAATAGGGATTTTTTAAAATTTTTTGACCGTTAGTTTATAAAATCCAATTCCCATGCAAACTCCTTATTATCTGACTGTGCTTGGCATTTTTTCCTATTTTTTTCGATGAAATGCCTTTGGTCCGACTGGTACATCCACTATTTTTTTTTAAAAAAAGCCATTAGAAACAATCTGGCATATGCCAGAATGACCTCAAATGGCTAGTTTTTTTATATAAATGCATTTTTATCTATTAAAAGCTCCTCAAATCATATTTTATGGATTTTTAACAACTTCTTACACCTAAACTCTATTTTTCTCTCTTCTACTTGTCACTCTATTCTTTTGGTATCACTTTACACTCTCTCTCCCTTTACACTAAAATTTTTTCTTCATTCCACATCCAATGCCCCCAAACATGACAAGAAGAAGACTTCAAGGAAGGATAAAGGGAAAGGGATTGTTATTTACTCACACCATGAAGAATTTCCAAGAAGATAATACAAAGTAAGATATCTTAATGAAGGTGAGAGAAAAAGGTATGATGTTATCAAAGATGAGAAAATCAAACCTTCTAGAATTCCTTCTCTTCTCTCTCTTGAATCCCTAGGAATAAAGTTTTGGGTTTGAGCCAAAACTATATGTCATGGACGTACCTCTCTTCAGTTTGATAGGGATTTTTCAAAATTTTCTTACTATTACACTATAAAATCCATTTCCCACCCGGACTCCTTATGATTTTATAGAACCTTAATTTTGGGCCAGTTCAAATTTAATTTTTTTTTTGAATACTGGATCGAGTCTGGTTGTAACACATGGGCCAAAGTTAAATCATATCTCATTCTTAAGTTTGGATTAGGTTGCTCCTAATTCAATATGGGTTTTGCCTTATATCAAATTGGTAATAATTTGTTGTTACCAATTTGATATGAGGAGCTCATATCAAATTGGTGATTACTAATTCGATATGGGTTACAACTCATATCAAATTAGTAAGCCACTAATTCGATATGAAGGCTCATATCGAATTAGTGAGCTCATATCGAATTGGTGGCTCACTAATTCAATATAAAGGCTCATATGGAATTGGTTAGCACCAATTCGATATGAGCTAGTCCCCATATCAAATTGGTGGCCACCAATTCAATACGAGGGACTCCATGTCAAATTAGTGGCCACCAATTCGACGTGGACCAAGCCCACACTGAATTTGCTTGGCCAAATATGAATTAAGATTAATTTTTCAGCAGATGTTAATTTCTTAATCATGCTAAAATTGAAAGACTCTCATATTACAATGAAGTATTCGAGCAACATTAGATGATAGAAAAAATGTTTGCCCTAATTGAACATTATAAATACAAGGAAACAATTAAAAAAGAGGGGGACAACAATTGATTGCAGGAAGGATTAGCTTAGCAATTTACACAGAGACCAAAACATACAAAAATACACAGTAATCAAAGAGGCAGGAGCTACAGAAGCGATTGTACTCAGATTGCATTAAGCCTTCAATCAAAATAAGTTGATTCAAACAGTAAGCACAACAACAACTTGGTTCAATGTCCAACTTTGGTGGAGCCAACGCGCAGGTATGGATTCTTATCAATCATTTTAATTCCAGTTTCATGTTTATTAATCACTACATGGCCAATTTAGATTATAGTTGCATGTTTATACTTATTAATCAATGTACTGTGTTGCTAATTCAGAAGTTGCAATTTTAGGGTTCTAATTAATTGTTGAATTAGTTGTGGTTTCCTTATAAGCCAAAAATCATAAAAAAAACCTAGTTTTTAGTAAAAACTCTAATTCTAAAAACACTAATTTCTAAAAAGCCTAATTCTCAAAGCCCTAATTCTAAATCACTAAATTCTAAAAACCTAATTCTCCAAACCCTAATTCTATAAATCATAATCCAAAACCCTAATTCCAAATTCCTAAAAACCTAATTCCAAAACCCTAATTCCAAATTCACAAAAACCCTAATCCATAAACCCTAATCAAAGCCCCTAATTCCATAGATTCCAAAACCCTAATACAAGATGTCAATCCTTTAGGATTAACCGTAATTTGCATTATGAAATCCTACCTAATGTTAAAGCTTTAATTTTGTCAATTTATTATAGAATCATGATTTTAATTATTGATTAACTAATATGGATGAATGGATGCTTTATATAATTTACTTATGATGAATGATTGAATTATGATTATTTACCATTGTTCCGATTTTAAAGATTGTAAAAGGCATGTTTTCACCTTGTGGGTGCCTTAGTTATTTTTGATTATGCAATTTATTTTATGAACTTTGGGACTTTGTAAAGGGTATATTTCCACTTTTTTGTGGGTGTCTTATTTCATTGGTTTGTATTTTGGACTTTGGATGTTGTAAGGACATGTTTCCATCCTTGGATAGGTGCCCATTCTGTTTGTTTTATTTCGATAATATGATGGATGCTTATTTTTATTTTGATAATATGATGGATGCTTATTTTTTTTAATTGTATGTAATATGGATGATATCTTGATATTCAAGAATTCTATATAATTTAGACCTAAAAAGGAGGCATGTTCCAATGAATAGGGTCCTATGGTGGTGCTGGGTCATTCTCACCTTCCCCATGCATACCCAACGTTTCGAACCCAATATGAGGTTGGAGATTCCTTAGAAATTGATTCATTCACCCCTTTGTTTCTTTCTTACCTCGTCTGGGTTGCGACTCCATTTCTTTGTGTGTAGGACTGTGTTCTCTAATGTCCCGAACCTAACAGTGCCTAAGTCGTAAGAACCATTCCACTAAGAGTGGGGGAAAAATCCTTGCTCACAGTGGTGACTCCATTGGGGATAAGAGAAGTTGATTCAATTGGTCTTTATATTATTTTATTCTTTTTTATTACTGTATTATCATTGCATCACTTAGATTGCATTGTGTGGGTGAGTTAGGATGCCTTGTGAAGGTATGGACATCAAATAATATATAACCACTCATAGCCTTGTACCTTTTTGGTACATACTTGCTATGGGGGCCTAAGCCTTTTCCACCCAACGACTAAAGCTCATGTAGTTAGTCTAGTAATTTTCCTTAGGTTTACCATGAATGCCTACTGTTTGACTATGATTAACATGTTTTAGCTAAGTTATGGCGCATTTGTTTTGTCTTTTTCTTAATATGACCTATTTATGTTGTAAGCCTAAAGTAATTCTCTTAAGGCCCAAACAACCAAAATTATTTTCAAACACTTTTAAAAATGGTCTTTTAACATAAAACCTTTTTTACATGGATTAAAAACCCTTTTTTTAATGGCCCAAGTTCAAAGCCTAAAAATCATTTTTAAACATGCCTTTTCAATGGGCTTTAAACAATTATTAAAACCTTTAATTAAATGGGTTTACAACTAGTTAGGTCAATTATGGAATATTAAATTCAATTGTAGGCCTAATTTATACCTAGACTTGTTAGTCATTGGTTTGTTTGAGGCTTGGATCATTAGTTGTCTATTTTCAAATGAGAAATATTTTTATAATAAACCCTTTAATTTAGTTTTAATCCACAATTTAACATAAAAGCTATCTTACAAGTTAATCCAATGGATTAAGGCTTAATTAGTGGGAGTTATCATGGACTTTTTTCTTTATTTGAAAAGACAATTATTGGTTAATTCGTCTGAGTGCATCTATAAAAAAAAAAGATATCCCATATTGATATTTTGTTTGTAACACCCTTATACCCTATATACGTACAATACATATTTTCAGCATATGTAAAATATGCATATACAGTATAAAAATATCACAAACAGGTTTAATAAAAAAATTTTCACATTTCAAATTTAAAATTTCAAATTCTAAATATATAAAAATTAAATAGAATATAAATATTCTTTACTTGTTAAGAACCTGAAATAAATAATATATATAGAAATCTCGGGGAAAAATTTGCCAGAGTTTTGTCTGTAATTTGGACATCCCAAAATTTAGCAATTACTCAACCTGCAAAAAGAAAATACTCCCAAATAATTTCAAATCACCATCTCAACCATACTTCTCAATTTCACCAAGTTTCTCAAACATTTTTATATATAGATATATATAAATTTAAACACACTTACTCTCCCATTTCAAATACATTGACCCAAACATTCTTTATAATATACAATACGTAAAATCCAAAAATAATATATTATGCATAATACTCAAAATGTACAATAACATAAAAAAAAATATATACATGCTGCTGGTAGTGTTTCTGATCTCGATAGCAACTCAACAAGCTTAACTATAAGTCTAGACCAGACCTGGTCTATAGAAACTCTCTGGCTCAGCTGGGTCTACCCTGTCACCTGCGCGATGGAAATAATCGCGCTAAGCCGAAGCCTAGTGGTATAAACTTTGATAATAACAATATAACTCAATGCAATACTAAATGGACAATGCATATAGATGTCACATCAATCGACTTTCTTATATTTTTCAAATATTTCATAATTCACATTAAAACAAAGACAAGCATGGGCCCAAAAAGGATCTAATATGCTATTCAAACTTCAGAGCTATTGCTTTGGTCCATAATGACACCATGTGTCTAGCCCCGTAGGCAATATATATATCCATGGATAATGTAACAACTATTTTATTAGTTTTTGTTATAGTTTTGTGTCTTGTTTATTATGATAATTATTATTTTATTTAGGTATTTTGTTAGTTTTAATCGGTTTGTTTGGTGTTTTCATTAATTTTGGTAGTTTTAGTTTATTTCAATGTTTATGTCGTTTTTGATGTAGTCTTTAATATTGTGTTTATGATGTGTTGGTTATTGTCTATTGATTTCTTGTTTAGATTTGTTTTGAGTTTTGTGTTAGGTTAAAAAGGCAAGGAAGCAAATTTGAAGGAGAAAGTGGCAGTGGCTGACACAGGCAGAGGACACGGCTAAGTCACTGGCCGTGTCCCATACCAAGATTAAATTGAAGAACAAGTCCCAGTAGCAGACACATGCAAGGGACACGGCCAAGTCACCTGGCCGTGTCCTTCCAAAGAAGACCCACACGGCCAAGTCATCTCCACTTGGCCGTGTCTCACCAAGTTCCAAAGGAAAAAGAAGAAGAAATCATTACAGTAGGCGACACATGCAAGCGACATGGCCAAGTCACTGGCCATGTCCCTCCAAAATGATCCAACACGGCCAAGTCACCTCAAACATGGCCATGTCCCTCCAATTATGCTCAAACACGGCAAAGTCACCATCAAAAGCAAAGAAGAGCAATTCTCACAGTAGGTGACACATGCAAGCGACATGGCCACGTCACTGGCCAGTGACTTGGCTGTGTCTCACCTAAATCCAAAGCAAAGAAGAGCAATTCTCACAGTAGGTGACACATGCAAGCGACATGGCCAAGTCACTGGCCATGTCCCTCCAAAATGGTCCAACTTGGCCGTGTCTCTCCCTCAAATTCACCTCCAACACGGCCAAGTTCACTCTAACTTGGCCGTGTCACTCAAGGATCAATAAAGACGCGCGGAGGTTTCGTATAAATAGGGAAATCAGGGTTTTTCTTAAGATTGTTGAGTTTTTGAGATTGTTTTGAGCCGTCAGAGAGTAAAGTTAGGGTTTTAACATTTGTTTTCTTTGATTTTGATTTCACTTTGGATTAAACTAGCCTAGATTAGATTGTCCTAGCCATTGATACATCCTTCTTGCAAGATTTGAACAAGAGATTCTTCAGAAGCTTCAAGGAGTTTGTAATTTGATTTTGTTCTTGAACTTTATCTCTTATTTTTATTGAAATTGCATTTATGAACATTATCATGTCTAAGTTGATTTCTTTGAATATTAATGAGATGAGTATGTTTGAAATCATTATGAACTAATTTGATCTAGTTTAGGGTTTGTATGGATCTGCTATGATTGTATGAATTGGTTATTCTCTTAGCTAATAATTTCTTTAGCCTTGATTGAATGAAATATTTTAATATATAATTGATTGGCCACCAATTATGTGTTTTAGGTATTAGATGATGGATTGAGAGAAGTCTAATGCTGGATCAATTCAATTAGGGACTTAGGTGATTTAGAGATATAACCTATTAAAAAGATTGTTTCAATTATAATAAGATTAGTTGTAAGAGGTTTGAATGCGAGAACTTATTTCCTTGACTCAATTAATTAAGTTGTTTGAGATTTAATCTTTGAAATTGAATTAGTTAAGAGGAATAACCATTCATACATATAAGTAGTAGAGAAGTGCAAACCCTAGACCTTTTTATCAAGTGAATCAAATCAATCAGCTTAGTTTACTTTTATTCGTTTTAAATTTCAATCAATCTTCTTCATTATTTAGCAATTTAAATCTATTCATTACTTGTTACTTTTAATCTAATAATCAATTAGCCACTTTATCTTCCTTGTGAGATGACCTTGGGCGATCACCTTTGCTACAGCTACCTCGTATACTTGCGAGTGACGCTTTGTGGTAGAGTTAATTTGAGCGCAACAAGTTTTTGGCGCTGCTGCCGGGGAAGCTCCTGTCTGGTCTTTACCTTTTGAAATCATGTGTGATACCTCTAATCATGCAGTAGGAGCTGTTCTTGGGCAAAGGGTTGACAAATACTTGAGAGTAATTTATTATGCCAGTTTAACCCTGAATAGTGCACAAATGAACTACACCACAACCGAGAAGGAAATGTTAGCTGTTGTTTTTGCTTTAGACAAATTTAGAGCATATTTAATTGGGTCAAAAATTATTGTGCATTCTGATCATGCAGCTCTTAAATATCTATTAACAAAACAACATGCTAAACTGCGCTTAATTAGATGGGTGTTGTTGTTGCAAGAGTTTGATTTCCAAATCAAGGATACTAAGGGTAGTGAGAATGTTGTTGCTGATCACTTATCCAGATTACCCTTCTTTAGTGAAAATCTTGCATCTGATAGCATTTATAAAAATTTAGAAGAATTTCCTGATGAGCATCTGTTTGTGGTGATTAATGTCCCTTGGTTTGCAGATATTGCTAACTATCTTGCTTGTGGTATTTTGAGATCTAACATGTCCTTTCAGGAAAAGAAAAGGTTTCTACACTTGAGTAAGTTTTATTTTTGGGATGAACCTTATCTATTCTGGATATGCAAAGATGAGATAGTTCGCAGGTGTGTAGCTGAGGAAGAACAACTGAGTGTTCGTCAATTTTGTCATGACCTTCACTGTGGGGGTCATTTTGGAGGAAGGAAGACTGCAGAAAAGGTGCTTCAATGTGGTTTTTACTGGCCTACTTTATTTAAAGATGCTCAAGACTATTGTAAGCACTGTGATCGTTGCCAAAAAGTAGGTAACATTGGGAAGAGGAATGAAATGCCCCTTCATTCATATATTGTTGTTGAATTGTTTGATGTGTGGGTGTTTTGTTAGTTTTTGTTATAGATTTGTGTCTTGTTTATTATAATAATTATTGTTTTATTTAGGTATTTTATTAGTTTAAATCAGTTTATTTAGTGTTTTTGTTAATTTTGTAGTTTTAGTTTATTTCAGTGTTTATGTCGTTTTTGATCTAGTTTTTAGTATGGTGTTTATGTTTTGTTGGTTATTGTTTATTTACTTTTTGTTTAAAGTTTGTTTGAGTTTTGCTTTAGGTTAAAAAAGCAAAGGAACCAAGACAGAAGAAGAAATCATCACAGTAGGCGACACATGCAAGCGACATGGCCATGTCTCTCCAAAAGGAAGCAACACGGCCAAGTCACCTCAAACATGGCCATGTCCCTCCAAAAATGCTCCAATTAGGGACTTAGGTGAATTAGAGATATAACCTATTAAAAAGATTATTTCACTTATAAAAAGATTAGTTGAAAGAGGTTTGAATGCGAGAGCTTATTTCCTTGACTCGATTAGTTGAGTTGTTTGAGATTTAATCTTTGAAATTGAATTAGTTAAGAGGAATAACCGTTCATACATATAAGTAGTAGAGAAGTGCAAACCCTAGACCATTCTATCAAGTGAATCAAAACTCAGCTCAATTTACTTTTATTGTTTTAAACTTTAATCAATCTTCTTCATTATTTAGCAATTTATAAATCTCTTTATTACTTGTTAAACAAAATCTGATAAGTAATTAACCACTTTAGCTTCCTTGAGAGAACGACCTTGGGGCGATCACCTTTACTACAACTACCTCGTATACTTGCGAGTGACGCTTTGTGGTAGAGTTAATTCGAGTGCAACAAGTTTTTAGCGCCGCTGCCAGGGAAGCTAATTGGCGTAATTGTTTATTAATAAAAAAAAAGAAAAAAATATTTTAGATTATTTTTCACTATTTTCATTTTATTTTATTTTGTCTTTTGCTTTTAATTGTTTCTTTTTCTAGAAAATTTCTATTTATGCAAGGCAGGAGATCACTCGAAGGAGAGCTACATCCATTCATTTCAGAAATTCAGAGAGTGAAAAGGAATAGAGAAGAGTTTGAGCTCTACACCGGATTTGATACAGAGGAGGACACTTCTGAATTTGAGTCAGATTCTGCACAATCAGTTAAAATGGCTGAAGAAAGACAAAGAACCATGAGAGACTTTGCTAGACCTGTCATTGGAACTTCCACCTCTTGCATAAGACTGACAGATGCAGCAACAAATTATGAGTTGAAGAACATTCACTACAACATGCTGCCATCATTCTATGGAGTTCCAAATGAAGATCCTTTGAACTTTATTAGGGATTTCTACTCCACCCTCAACACTTTTCCATTGGGAGGATTAACAGAGGATCAGTTGAGGATGAGGTGTTTTCCATATACTTTGAAGGATAGGGCAAAGAGCTGGCTTATGATGTTGCCCGAGAACTAACTGACAACTTGGGAGCAAGTTTATAATAAATTCATGGGCAAGTTCTACTCACATCAAAAGACAGCTGAATTGAGAGTGAAGATTGCTACATTCTCTCAATTAGAAGGAGAGCCATTTCATGAGGCTTGGGACAAATTCAAGATGCTATTGATCCAGTGTCCACATCATCACTACCCACTTCAACTTCTGAATCAGTTTTTCTATGATGGTCTAACCCAGCAATTTCAGAACACTGTTGACAATGCAGCTGGGGGAGCCATGGGAGAAAAGACAGCCGATGAGACTTATGAGATCTTTGAGATGTTGGGAGCTAATTCTCAACAAACGAGTGTAAGGGGAAGAAGTAAAGGGGTGAATCAATTAGAAGCCAATAGTGAGATGGTCAATCAGATAGCTGAATTGACAAAGCAAGTGCAGATGCTGAATATGAAGAACAATATTTCTTCATCTACTCAAGAAGAGTGTGGAATCTGTGGGACTTTCGGGCATGGAGCAAATATTTGTCCCTCTGCATATGAGTCTTTTGGTAATGCTGAGCAAGTCAATGTTATGGGAGGATTCCAACCAAGGGCCAGAAATGATCCTTACTCCAACACTTACAACCCTGGTTGGAGGAATCACCCAAATTTTTCTTGGGCAACAAATAATTCTCAGCAGCCTTTCCATTTGCTTCAAAGACAGAACCAAGAACAAGGCCAATCCTCAAATCAAGGGCAGTCTAAGATAGAGAGCTTGGAGGAAAGTTTACAAGCTTTCCTCAAAGTCAGTGCTCAAAATCAAGAGATGACTAATAAGAGGTTGGATTCATTAGAAGCATCTTTTAAAAAAGTGGAGACTCAAGTAGGACAACTTGCACAACAGATGCAATTCAACAGAAGGGGAAATTTCCAAGTCAACCTGAGCAGGCACATTCAGTGACTGTTCTTAGAAGTGGTAAGGTAATTAACTCTAATGTTGAAAATGACTCTGTGAATGCAGGTGACCAAGGGAGCAAGAAGGAAGGAGAATCAAAGGACCAAGGTGCTGGAGATAAATCAAGGGAGAAATCCCTTTCAGCAGATCTACATAAGGCAAGCAATCCATACCGGCCACCTATACCATTCCCCAGAGGTTGAAGGATGATAAACCAGATAAGCAATTTTCTAACATCTTCAACATGCTATCTAAGGTAAGTATTAACTTACCCTTACTTGAGGCAATAAAGAACATGCCGGCTTATGCCAAATTTTTCAAAGAGCTGATCACCAAGAAAAAGAGGTATGAGACGAATGAAAAGGTGATAGTTTCAGAGGTAGCTAGTGCTGTTCTGCAGCATAAACTACCTCCCAAGCTAAAGAATCCTGGTAGCTTTCTAATTCAAATTACTGTGGGGAATGGAAAGGGGACTAAAGGCATGTGTGATCTAGGAGCTAGTGTGAATTTAATGCCTTATTCTGTGTTTAAAGAATTAGAACTAGGGGAGCTAAAACCGACAAAAATGGTGTTGCAATTAGCGGATAGGTCTTTTAGATTCCCGAAAGGGGTTATAGAAGATGTGTTAGTTAAGGTTGGAGGGTTGATAGTGCCTGTGGATTTCATAGTACTTGACATGGAAGGTAGTAACCCTGCACCATCTGCACACACTATTCTGCTGGGTAGGGCTTTTATGGCGACTACCAATACCTTGATAGATGTTAAAAATGGTAAGTTGTCAATGAATGTCTTAGGACAAACTGTGGATTTTTCTATTTTTAACACTTCTCCCATTCCTACAACTGCTTTATATGAGTAATCTTCTTTAATTAATTGTGTTGAAGCAGTTGTTTCAGATGCTTTCTTGCAAACAGGTTCCCCAGATAAATTGGAGCTAACACTGACTTTAGAAGAGGGGGCTAAACCAGTGGGGAAGACCCAAAGATGCCTTAACCCAAAGGCATATGAGAGCTCGAGGAATTATAAGGATCACACTAAAGCACTTCAAGACAGATTTATTATGCGACAGACATTGAGTCCAGGTATGAAAGTTTTACTTTTTAATTCTAGACTTAGTCTGTTTCCAGGTAAATTCAAGTCTCGATGGAGTGGTCCTTTTGAGGTGACTAAGTTATGTCCTTCTGGTGCCATTGAATTGCTAAACTCTAGAACCAATAAGATTTTTAAAGCAAATAGACATAGAGTTAAGCCATATAAAGAAGGATTTCAGGAAGTGAGGATCATTGACAGCACTCTTGATCCATGATCCATAAGCCTTGCATGATGTCCAGCTTTATGACATTAAAGAAGCGCTAAATGGGAGGCAACCCATCGGTTTGCATTTTCTTTTTCATAGTTATAATTTTATATTTTGCAATTTTGATTTTATGTTTAGTTTAAATAAATAGAAACCCTAAAGCTCTCTTGCATCTTGTTTTTGAACATTTGTGTTTGTGATAAAAAGGTTGAGTTTTGCCTCATCAGGGGACGATGGAAGACAGGTTGTACTTAATTCTTTCTCTTTATTATTCTTGTTTTCCATTGAGGACAACGTAAATTCTAAAGTGTGGAGTAATCTTTTAGCTTTTCTTTAATTTTTGTTTTGGTTGCCTTGGTATGTTTATTGTGTTTGTTATGCATGGCATAATTGTTGAAAATTTATTGATCTTTTCTGTGATTCTAGCATTGTAGTTGAAACTTTTGTATCAGCATAGAAATGAGCATTTGAATTCATTCAGGATCAATTTTCGCATTCTGCGGTTCATGACATATAAATCTTTGAGAACCCACCTTTGTGAGTTTTGAGCCTTATAGATTAAATGATTGATTTTTTTTTCTTAAGTGTGCACCTTCATGATTTTGCATCTCTAGAGTTTGCTTTTGCATACTGATTGAACTCACATTATGATTTAATCTCAGGTTTTAAAATGATGAAGGCAAATTAGGGTAGCCCTTTAGCTTAAAAAGACCTCCCTTAATATTGAATTCCTTAGTGAGCCAAGTTGAGCCTTTGACTTTTTCTTGTTTGATCAACACAATTCAATTTTCTCTTATTATCATCATACCTGCATTAAGGAATGGAGTTTTTATGATATGTCAATAGGGTGGTTTATTTCAAAGTGTGGGGTAAGAAAAAAAAATGGTATTGCTATTTGGGGTTGAAATGCATACTTTGCACATTGTATTAAGAGTTGATTATTCTTTTCCTCTACATTTTAAGTTAGATGTTTCATGCAAGTTTATATTTTGTATATATATATATATATAAATGAATGATAGAAAAAAAAGAAAAAAAAAGAAAAAGATATATATATATATATATACAAAATCCATATTTTTCTAGCTTTAGAGGAATGTTGACTCGTTATTTTTCTTGAAGTATGCAAGTATGTGAAGTATTAATGGATTGTGAGTATGCCATTTGAGGGAGTTATGAATTTCTTAGCAAGAGTATTTTCTAATTTAGATACTCCATTTCTTGATGCTCCAGCTTAAATATCTTTTCCCACACCTTTACCTTAGCCCCATTACATCCAAATGAAAGACCTTCAGATTATTTCTTGAGAAAATCAGTGAGGGAGATTGGATAATTAAGCAAGTTTATGGTAGCATGCAGTCATGAGTGGTTTGAGTGAATTAACCTATGAAATCGAGTGAAACACTTAGATGAGAGGTGAGATTTGTATGTCTGGATTAATGAATGAGTTAAGAAAATCCTTGATTGAAGTAAGATGCAATTATTTATGTCTGAGTCTTTAAGTATTTCATCTTATATGTTGGAATTATAGTTAAGGTTGTGTGAGTTTTTAATTTATGCCATGTGAATTTGCTTGAGGACAAGCAAAGTTGTAAGTGTGGGGTAGTTGTTTTGTTAGTTTTTGTTATAGATTTGTGTCTTGTTTATTATAATAATTATTGTTTTATTTGGGTATTTTATTAGTTTAAATCGGTTTATTTAGTGTTTTTGTTAATTTTGTAGTTTTAGTTTATTTCAGTGTTTATGTCGTTTTTGATCTAGTTTTTAGTATGGTGTTTATGTTTTGTTGGTTATTGTTTATTTACTTTTTGTTTAAAGTTTGTTTGAGTTTTGTTTTAGGTTACAAAAGCCAAGGAACCAAGACAGATGAAGAAACCATCACAGTAGGCGACCCATGCAAGCGACATGGCCATGTCTCTCCAAAAGGAAGCAACACGGCCAAGTCACCTCAAACATGGCCATGTCCCTCCAAAAATGCTCCAACACGGCCAAGTCACTTCTGACTTGGCTGTGTCTCACCAATTCCAAAGGCAAAGAAGACTAAAAACTCACAGTGGAAGACACAGGCAAGGGACATGGCCAAGTCACCTGGCCGTGTCCCTCCAAAATGGTGCAACACGGCCAAGTCACCTCTGACTTGGCCGTGTCACTCAACAAAGAAGAAAAGAAGAAAAAGCATTCAGTGGTGGACACATGCAAGGGACACGGCCAAGTCACTGGCCGTGTCCCTCCAAAAAAGCACTCACACGGCCAAGTCACTTCTGACTTGGCCGTGTCCCTCATGAACCAAACGCGCAGCGAATTTTAAAGCCGACGTTTCATATAAAAGGAAAAGAAAAGCTAGGGTTTGCAACCGTTGACGATTTGGAGCAAAGTTTTGAGCCGTCAGAGAAATGTTTTAGGGTTTAACATTAGTTTTCTTGATTTTGATTAAACTTTGGATCAAAACTAGCTAGATTAGATTGTTCATGCCAGTTATTCATTCTTCTTGCAAGATTTGAACAAGAGATTATTCAGAAGCTTCAAGGAGTTGTAACTTGGTTTTGTTCTCGAACTTATTCTCTTTATTTTATTTGAATGGATATTATCATGTCTATTTTGATTTCTTTGAACATTAATGAGATGAATATGTTTGATTGCATTATGAACTAATTTGATCTAGTCTAGGGTTTGTATGGATCTGCTATGATTGTATGAATTGGTTATTCTCTTAGCTAATAATTTCTTTTGCCTTTATTGAATGAAACATTGTTAATATATAATTGATTGACAACCAATTATGTGTTTTAAGGTATTAGATGATGGATCGAGAGATGAAGTTTAATACTTGAACAATTCAATTAGGGACTTAGGTGAATTAGAGATATAACCTATTAAAAAGATTATTTCACTTATAACAAGATTAGTTGAAAGAGGTTTGAATGCGAGAGCTTATTTCCTTGACTCGATTAGTTGAGTTGTTTGAGATTTAATCATTGAAATTGAATTAGTTAAGAGGAATAACCGTTCATACATATAAGTAGTAGAGAAGTGCAAACCCTAGACCATTCTATTAAGTGAATCAAAACTCAGCTCAATTTACTTTTATTGTTTTAAACTTTAATCAATCTTCTTCATTATTTAGCAATTTATAAATCTCTTTATTACTTGTTAAACAAAATCTGATAAGCAATTAACCACTTTAGCTTCCTTGAGAGAACGACCTTGGGGCAATCACCTTTACTACAGCTACCTCGTATACTTGCGAGTGACGCTTTGTGGTAGAGTTAATTCGAGTGCAACAGTGGGGAATAGACTTCATGGGTCCTTTCCCCAAGTCCTTTGGTTATGAATACATTTTAGTTGCTGTTGATTATGTTTCCAAATGGGTGGAGGCAATCCCCACCCGTACTAATGATGCTAATATTGTTGTTAAATTTGTGAAGGAAAGCATTCTTAGTAGGTTTGGCACACCAAGGGTGATAGTCAGTGATGGGGGGAGCCATTTTTGCAATAGGCTTTTTGAGAAGTTAATGCACAAATCTGGCGTGAAGCACAAGGTGTCAACCCCATACCATCCACAGACTTCGGGACAAGTGGAAACATCAAACAAGCAGCTAAAAGGGATTCTGGAGAAAACAGTCAACACATCCAGGAAGGATTGGGCAAACAAATTGCATGATGCACTATGGGCATATCGGACTGCTTTCAAAACTCCTCTAGGTATGAGTCCATATCGATTGGTGTTTGGAAAAGCTTGTCACTTACCAGTGGAGTTGGAGCACAGAGCATATTGGGCAATCAAGACTCTGAATTTGGACTTGGACAAAGCGAAGAGAGAACGATTTCTAAAAATTTCAGAGTTAGATGAGCTGAGAAATGAGGCCTATGAGAGCTCGAGAATTTACAAGGATCGCACTAAGGAACTTCATGATAGAATTATAGTGCGAAAGACATTGAGTCCAGGTATGAAGGTTTTACTTTTTAACTCACGACTCCATCTTTTGTAACACCCCAATACTCCATATAAATACTATACATATACCTAGTATACATACAGTAAGTATTTAAAGTATAAGGATGCCACTTTTCTTTTTACCTTTCAATACCTGTAACAAAATTCAAACCATAATAGGTCAATTTAAAGAACACTTACAAATTATTGTCTTTATCAAAACTTCATTTATACATATAATATAACATACTTAAAGTGGATACATGTATGCATTACCCTCTAGTTGGTCTCGACAAAATCTTACTCTTCTCGTGGCATACCAAAAGACTTCATGTCTTCCACCAAGCTACCTGCGCGATAATACATCCGCGCTAAGCTCGAAAGCTTAGTAGTACAAATATAAAATACAAACATATATCATGGAAACACTAACATATAAAGATATCTCAATTCCATATACTTTTAGTTCTTATTAAGTTTATCCCTATTCATTTGCTCCTTTCATATCTTTCAACTAATCTCATATCTTATACACATATAAACATAACATTTCTACCAAGTCCAACCCATCACTAATATTCACAATCAACATCTCAATACGCACATTATACATCATACTAATCATAAGTCACATTTCCAATTAAGACAATCATTGTCATCAACCACAATTCATCAATTGAATTCACAATCAATGCTAATACACACATTATACATCATACCAATCATAACATTTCTTTATTCACAATTCAACATTAATGATTCATCACTAGTGCTCATAATCAATATTTCAACGCACATATTACATATCATTAATCACATGTCCAATGAAGTATACCAAAGATTTCATTATCCATTTCTTTCAACATTTGTATATCACATTGACAACAAAGACAGACTCGGGCCCAACAGACACCACTATGTTATTCAGAGTTCAGAGTTACTGCTTTGGTCTATAATCATAATCATCAAGCCCGTAGGCATCATATATCAATATTTCTATCCATGGATAGTGTAACAGACCCAGTCTCTTGGACCATCAACTCATCATGAGGAGATCCTCAACCCGGCAAGACTGTTACCAATCATATATTTCATATTCACAATTCTCATAGTGTAACAGACCCAGTCTCTTGGACCTCAATTCAACTCAATTTGAAGAGATCCTCAACCCGGCAAGACTGTTACCTTTTTCATTTTATAGGCATGCCTCCAAACCCAGAACTCTGAAAACTGAATAACACATTAAACACATATTTCACTTATTGTTTCATTATCAATTTCAATCTCAATGTTCATTATCATCTAGGCAAACATGCCTTATTTCTTTCAATTAGATCATCATAGCCAATCACAATGGCTTCACAACATATCATATCTCAATCAATATGATACATATAACATCATTGCTATAACATTACAAAGTACCTTATTCATATAGCACAATACAATTCACAAGATTCATAATACACAAATCATAGTATTGTTCATATAGTATCATGTGCATCATCATTATAATACTCAACATCAATTACATTAACCAAATGAACATATCATTATTCAATCACATGATTCACATTATACATATAGCATCATTGCTATAACATTACAAAGTACATTAAAGTAATTCTTCATAAAAGTGTTTGTCATAATAAATTTGCATAGCTCATACCTTGTTGAATGATCCTCTTCTCTTTCACACTATACAAGTCACATTAGATTAACAATGTAATAATTTACCTAACATTATTTAATTATACTCAATCAATTGTATTCTCATACATTAATATTCATCAAATCATTCACATCTTACATTTTCCCATAACACAATTATATATATACATATCATTAATGATATAAACACATCAAAATACATTAGTGATATGCATTAACAATGCAATCATGCAACATTGGTACTTACCTTAATAACATTTCACACCACTCTAAACTCTTCTCCACTCAATAGTTCTTCACTTCACAAATTAGGGCAATTCAACCTCTTCACAACCTAATCCAAAAGGAATATTAGCAAAATGACCATATGAATAGTACATTCTGGTTTTAGACTCCATTTTATCCTTATTTTGAAAAATTGTATAAAATAATCTACTTGACTAAAAATTCTAAAATTTTTACAGAATTTAGTTTTGTATCTTAAAATCATTCCTTTAAAATTTCAGATCAAACTAAACACAAAATCTTGGTCAAATAGTTCACCTAACCAGACTGCCCCAATTGCCCTGCATCCTGGCAGCAGTTCTGAACTTTGTGAATTCCATAAATCAAATTCAATCAACGTGGTTCCAAATTATTTTTCTCAAATACTAGACTCACTAAACAACAACATATCCAAAATACAATTGGATATGATTTTTCTACATTTTATTAAAAATCCCGAAATATAGCTGTCTCAGTTAAGGTACCTGCTGGAACAGGTCTAATAAAAATAATCTTTCTAAACTCATAACCATTCCAAAATCGAATCAACATATTTTTCAGTCATTCTAGACTCATAGAGGCACAACATATCAAAAATTCACTTCAAGAACATTTTTTCTATAATTAATTAAAAATCATACAAGTCACAGCCTTTACTAATTGTAAAACAGAAAAATATTCACTAAACACAACTCTTACTCTTCCATCACCAACACCAATTTACTTCTTATTTAAAATCAATTTCAACTCTAATCAACAAATCATCAACACACTTAATCATACTATCAATAACCCTAACTCAACTCACACACATCTTCAAAAATAACAAAGGCAAACAAGAGAAAACTTACTAAAATCATGAAATTCTTGAAATTCCAACTTGTATACTTGAGATCTTCCTTCACTTTTGAGCTTAAAATTCCAAAATCATCACTTGCTCTCTTGCTTTCCTTTGTCTTTGAGTGAGCCGGCCATCAACAAGAAGAAGAAGAAGAAATGATGAAGAAAACACAAAGTCAATAGGCATTAAATACCCTTCCAAAAGAAAATTACTAAACTACCCTCAACCATATAACTAAACCTTTGTCTTTTACAAGCCCATGTTGGTAATTTCACAATCACAAATAAAATATCCTCTTCCCTTGACCAAGCCCTTTGACCAACTTATATTATATATATATGACCATATACACAACATATACACTTCACTCTACACAATGCTTTTCTTCAAACAACATAATTACCACTTATCAATCACACACTCAATTCAATAATAACAACATTATCATAACTTCTAAGCACACTTAGGGATATTACAATTCTCCCCCTCTAAAAATAAAATTTCGTCCTCGAAATTATCAATATCGTAACAATTGATTCTTAACAACATACTATCTTACCTTCCATATGAAGTTAATTATATGTTTAAGTTACTATGTCACCAAATCATATAACTTCAACTCTTTCCTATAGAATCAACAATCTTCTTTAAATTCCATAACTCATCATTCTATAGGTTTATATATCTTGTTACTTCATTGATCAAACATTCAAAAGAACTTATTACACTTCCTATTACTATCTTTATACCAGAATCAGATCATTTTATAGTACACTTATACTTCATCCAATCTTTATATTTAATATATATTGTTCCTTCATCTTTTTATGATTACTCTTCTAACTTTAACCTTAAAAATCATTGGTTATGTCTTAGCATTAATTATCCCATCATTACAATCACTGTCTAAATAGACATTTATCAATCCCTCAATGGATGACAAGATCCTTATTTTCCACAAATGGAGTTACCTCTTTAGCATGCTTTTCTCTTAACTTACATATTAATACATTACCTTTCAACTTATTTTATAAATAACCAATCTTTTCCCTTTTTATCCTGATTTATAACTACTATGACTCCATTCATTCATGTCCATTCACACTTTAAGTTATTGTCCTTTAACTCTTTTTATTTACTATTCTTGTTTTACATTGAGGACAATGTAAATTTTAAGTGTGGGGTACTCTTTAAGCTTTCCTTTAATGTTTGTCTTGTTTTGTTTATTGTGTTTGTTGTGCATGGCATAATTGTTGAAAATTTATTGATCTTTTCTTTGATTCTAGCATTATAATTGAGACTTTAGTATCAGCATAGAAATGAGCATTTGAATTCATTCGAGATCAATTTTTGCATTCTGCAATTCATGACATATAATCTTTGGGAACCCACCTGTGTGAGTTTTTGAGCCTCATAAATTTGATATTATTGTCAATTGATTTTCTTTTCTTAAGTGTGCACCTTCATGATTTAGCATCTCTAGAGTTTGCTTTTGCATACTAATTGAACTCGCATTATGATTTAATCTCAAGGTTTAAAGTGATGAAGGCAAATTAGATAACCCTTTGGCTTAAAAAGACCTCCCTTAATATTAAATTCCTTAGTGTGCCAAGTTGAGCCTTTGACCATTTCTTGTTTGATGAACACAATTCTCAACTTAACATGTTCTTATTATCATCATACCTGCATTAAGGAATGGAGTTTTATGATATGACAATAGGGTGGTTTGTTTCAAAGTGTGGGGTAAGCAAGTAAAAAAAAGAAAAAGAAAAATGGAATTGCTAATTGGGGGTTGAAATGCATACTTTGCACATTGTATTTGATTAAGAGTCATTATTCTTTTCCTCTACATTTTAAGCTAGATGTTCCATGCAATTCTTAATTTTGTATGTATATATATATATTAAAAAAAAGAGAAAAAAATGATAAAAGTAAAAAAAAAAGAGAGAAAATAAAAGAAAAGTTATATATATATACAAAATTCATATATGTTCTAGCATTGGTTATCAAAAGAGGAATGTTGACTCATGTATTTTTATGCAAGTATGTAAGATTATCAAGGGTTGGTGAGTATGCCATTTAAGGGAGCTATGTGTTTCTTAGCAAGAGTATTGTCTCATTTAGATACTCCATTCCTTGATGCTCCAGCTTAAATGTCTTTTCTCACACCTTTACCTTAGCCCCATTACATCCAAATGAAAGACCTTCAGATTATTTCTTGAGAAAATCAGTGAGGGAGATTGGATAATTAAGCAAGTTTATGGCAGTATGCAGTCATGAGTGGTTTGAGTGATTAACCTTTGAAATCGAGTGAAACACTTAGATGAGAGATAAGATTTGTATGTCTGGATTAATGAATGAGTTAAGAAAATCTTGATTGAAGGAAAGTGCGATTATTTATGCTGTCTCTTAAAGTATTTCATCTATATGCTGGAATTATAGTTAGGATTGTTTGAGTTTTTAATTTATGCCATGTGAATTTGTTTGAGGACAAGCAAAGTTTTAAGTGTGGGGTAGTTATTTTATTAGTTTTTGTTATAGTTTTATGTCTTGTTTATTATGATAATTATTGTTTTATTTAGGTATTTTGTTAGTTTTAATCGGTTTGTTTGGTGTTTTCATTAATTTTGGTAGTTTTAGTTTATTTCAATGTTTATGTCGTTTTTGATGTAGTCTTTAATATTGTGTTTATGATGTGTTGGTTATTGTCTATTGATTTCTTGTTTAGATTTGTTTTGAGTTTTGTGTTAGGTTAAAAAGGCAAGGAAGCAAATTTGAAGGAGAAAGTGGCAGTGGCTGACACAGGCAGAGGACACGGCTAAGTCACTGGCCGTGTCCCATACTAAGATTAAATTGAAGAACAAGTCCCAGTAGCAGACACATGCAAGGGACACGGCCAAGTCACCTGGCCGTGTCCCTCCAAAGAAGACCCACACGGCCAAGTCATCTCCATTTGGCCATGTCTCACCAAGTTCCAAAGGAAAAAGAAGAAGAAATCATCACAGTAGGCGACACATGCAATCGACATGGCCAAGTCACTAGCCATGTCCCTCCAAAATGATCCAACATGGCCAAGTCACCTCAAACATGGCCATGTCCCTCCAATTATGCTCAAACACGGCAAAGTCACCATCAACTTGGCCGTGTCTCACCTAAATCCAAAGCAAAGAAGAGCAATTCTCACAGTAGGTGACACATGCAAGCGACATGGCCAAGTCACTGGCCATGTCCCTCCAAAATGGTCCAACTTGGCCATGTCTCTCCCTCAAATTCACCTCCAACACGGCCAAGTTCACTCTAACTTGGCCGTGTCACTCAAGGATTAATAAAAGACGCGCGGAGGTTTCGTATAAATAGGGAAATCAGGGTTTTTCTTAAGGTTGTTGAGTTTTTGAGACTGTTTTGTGCCGTCAGAGAGAAAAGTTAGGGTTTTAACATTTGTTTTCTTTGATTTTGATTTCACTTTGGATTAAACTAGCCTAGATTAGATTGTTCTAGCCATTGATACATCCTTCTTCCAAGATTTGAACAAGAGATTCTTCAGAAGCTTAAAGGAGTTTGTAATTTGGTTTTGTTCTTCAACTTTATCTCTTTATTTTTATTGAAATTGCAGTTATGAACATTATCATGTCTAAGTTGATTTCTTTGAATATTAATGAGATGAGTACGTCTGAAATCATTATGAACTAATTCGATCTAGACTAGGGTTTGTATGGATCTGCTATAATTGTATGAATTGGTTATTCTCTTAGCTAATAATTTCTTTAGCCTTGATTGAATGAAATATTTTAATATATAATTGATTGGCCACCAATTATGTGTTTTAGGTATTAGATGATGGATTGAGAGAAGTCTAATGCTGGATCAATTCAATTAGGGACTTAGGTGAATTAGAGATATAACCTATTAAAAAGATTGTTTCAATTATAACAAGATTAGTTGTAAGAGGTTTGAATGCGAGAGCTTATTTCCTTGACTCAATTAATTAAGTTGTTTGAGATTTAATCTTTGAAATTGAATTAGTTAAGAGGAATAAAAGTAATAGAGAAGTGAAAACCCTAGACCTTTTTATCAAGTGAATCAAATCAATCAGCTTAGTTTACTTTTATTCATTTTAAATTTCAATCAATCTTCTTCATTATTTATCAATTTAAATATATTCATTACTTGTTACTGTAACACCCCGATACTCCATATAAGTACTATACATACACCTGGTATACATACAGTAAGCATATAAAGTATAAGGATGTCACTTTTTGTTACATTTTTAAAACTTTTAACAGAGTTCAAACCACAATATATTAATTTAAAGACTATTTACAAAATCATTATACTTTTAATGATATTACATATATTTATCATAATCTTATCTTTATCAAAACTTCATTTATGCATATAAATATACTCTTGTCTGAAATACATCATAATTAAAAATTATACATGTATGCATCACCCTCTAGTTGGTCTCGACGAACTCTTACTCTTCTCGTGGCATAACGAAAGACTTCATATCTTCCACCTTGTCACCTGCGCGATTACACATCCGCGCTAAGCCCGAGAGCTTAGTAGTACAAATATAACATATAAACATACATTATAGAAATTCTAACATATAATGAAACATCACTTCCATGTACCATTAGTTTCTTATCATGTTTTTCCTTTTGAATTGCACCTTCCATATATCTCGACTAATTTTATATATTATATACATATCATTATCACCAACCACAATCCATCATTAATACTCACAATCAATATATCAATATACACATTACACATCATACTTCCTAACATTGTTTTATTCATAATTCACTAATCATAAATCACATTTCCAACAAAGTCAACCATAGATCTCATTACTCATTTATTTCAACATTTGTATATCATATTAACAACAAAGACAGACTCGGGTCCAAAAGACACTAATATGCCATTCGACTTTCAGAGTTAATGCTTTGGTTTTATTATCACATTATCATTATCATTATCCCAACTAGGCTTCAAGGATTTAGGTTCAACCAAGCTTCAAGGGGAACAAAGCATGCTAAGTCTCAACCCAACTTGGCTTCAAGAACCAACCCAACCTAGCTTCAAGGGTTGTAACATCTCAATTAGGCTTCAAGGACTAGACCCAACCAAGCTTCAAGGGGAGTAAAACATGTTAAACTTCTACCCAACTTGGCTTCAAGGATCAAGCCCAACCTAACTTCAAGAGATTATTACTATCATTAGGCATGCCATATATGTATATATATAACCTAATTCCATTAGGGCAAACTTATATACCATTCCTGATCTCCTCCGATCCATATTCAGTCAAATTATCATGATAACAAATCACTTCAAATTATCTTAGTATAATTCCCACCAATTCTCATAAAATTTTTATACCATATTTACTATCTATAGTTCATTCACTTATTCATTACATACCATAAACATATTCAGTAAAATTTTCAGTCACATTTTATAATTTCTCCCTTCATCTTCATAATTATAACCAAATTCTTAACATAAAATGTTAAGGTACAACTTCATCCATCATAACTTTTATCTCTACTTCTTAAACAAAATTTTCAATCTCACCAAATTTGTATTACAATCATTTTATTTAAGACCCAAATCCATCGATAACAAATTAATCGATCAAATATACTGAACAAAACACATGGCTTTAAGAGATTAATATTCAAGCCTGGAACTTTCAAATCAATACTGTTCTTTTTATAATTTTATTCTCAATCTATACAAATACAAGGCTAAGGTATATCTCAAGAATTACATATTCCTTCTTTACATTTTTGCTATATCAAAAGTTAACACATTCCAACTCCATTTCAAACCAATTTGCACTCAATTATATGATCTTTATCAATTTAATTCATGTTTCAACAATATTACTATATACATATTCAATCATATGCAATTCCTATACAATTTCTATTCGTCACTTCATTTCTAATCCATTTATAATCTCTTATCATATATAATTACATAGAACTTTCCATATGTGAATACTTTGGGACTCTAAATATCATATGATCATCAAGTTCAATGCTCACCATAACAATTTTCACTGTCCAATATTACTCAAGTCCATTCCATTCTCACTTCCATCACATAATCCCTCTAGCTTTACACAGTTCAAGACCTAATCTCTCTTAGGTCCACTAATACATATAGCATTATTTCCATATCACTAATTTTATATTTATACCACATACATATTCATAGATCATCTTCATAATGTGATTCACACACATATATATATATGTATATATATAATTTCATTCATATTGAAAAACTCAGTTCACATATCGTTTACATGTATACACTTAATTATATGCTCTTATTTTATTTTCCTTTTTCATACATTCAATACACATTTGATGTTTATCACTTTCTTTTAAACACTATCATACTCATTCTTCCAATATGATGTAAAGTATTTATTCACACAACATATATATATATATTGACTATAATAGCACTTCACATCCATCTTAGTCACATTCCCAATGTGACATCTCTTTCACTTTCGTCTTTAAAAGCATTTAATATACTTCCATATCCATTTTTACCCTTTGTAGTAAAATGACTTAAAATAGTTCTTTTTCATTTGATTGTCCACTTCTTTTTTTTTTTTACTTCAAAACAAATTCTCATACTATCAATCATATTACTCAATTCATAATACTTTCATGTGCAGTATTAGTCATTTCACCTAGCTTATGTATTGAATATACATTAAAATATCAATATCCAAATAATCTTTATCAAATTCCACTAAAACTTTAACTTTTCAACTTACTACTTCACTTAAACTTCAATTTGCCAAACTCATCTTTCCTTAATATTACTTTAAAAACATCTTATATATATATATCACAAAGCAATATCAAAAACATATAATTTTCACAATTATCAAGCTCATTTCAAAAATTTCAAATATCACATATTACCACCATTACCATGAGCTTTCACAATATCCAAGCATCTCACATTTCTAACATTGAATTCACAATGTTTGCATTAAAATAACAATACCAATGTATATTCTTACTTAACCAATATCATCTCTTTTTCCTTCAAACAAAACCTTAACTTTATATATAGATATATCCCAAACTTTAAATAATCACACTTTATCCACACTAATCAACTCATTCAATATCACACCATACTCTTTTCATTTTAATAACATAACTTTCAATATTAACAATTCAACAATATTTCCTCTGTCTAGCAAACCCAACATAAACTTTATTATAAAGAGATTCAAAATGTAGAGGAAAGAGTACATACTCTTATCTTGATTTTGATTTCAACTCATTTTCAACTTTATTCTTCTTTTCATTTCTTTATACTTCAACACATTTAGCAACTCACTTTACTTGCATAAATTTCCATTTTTTTTTAATTTATCAATTAAACTTATATAAACTTATATAAATCCATTTTTTTTTAATTTATCAATTAAACTTATATAAATCCATATCATTTCTTTCTCTAGCTTTACTTTCATGTAAAACATCATTCACACACTAGCATCCATCTCATATAACACAAATATTCTACACTTCACATAATGCCACATCCGAGACCAACCTAGGTGTTAATGCATATACATGTATTACCAGTTGCATTTCAAAACTCTTCTTTTTAATTCATTTTAAGAGTTTCAAAACTTCTTCTTTTTAATTTCACTTAGGCCAAGAATCTCGAACCTAAGCTCTGATACCAAAATAATTGTAACACCCCGATACTCCATATAAGTACTATACATACACCTGGTATACATACAGTAAGCATATAAAGTATAAGGATGTCACTTTTTGTTACATTTTTAAAACTTTTAACAGAGTTCAAACCACAATATATTAATTTAAGACTATTTACAAAATCATTATACTTTTAATGATATTACATATATTTATCATAATCTTATCTTTATCAAAACTTCATTTATGCATATAAATATACTCTTGTTAGAAATACATCATAATTAAAAATTATACATATATGTCTCACCCTCTAGTTGGTCTCGACAAACTCTTACTCTTCTCGTGGCATAACGAAAGACTTCATATCTTCCACCTTGTCATCTGCGCGATTACACATCCGCGCTAAGCCCGAGAGCTTAGTAGTACAAATATAACATGTAAACATACATTATAGAAATTCTAACATATAATGAACCATCACTTCCATGTACCATTAGTTTCTTATCATGTTTTTCCTTTTGAATTGCACCTTCCATATATCTCGACTAATTTTATATATTATATACATATCATTATCACCAACCACAATCCATCATTAATACTCACAATCAATATATCAATATACACATTACACATCATACTTCCTAACATTGTTTTATTCATAATTCACTAATCATAAATCACATTTCCAACAAAGTCAACCATAGATCTCATTACTCATTTATTTCAACATTTGTATATCATATTAGCAACAAAGACAGACTCGGGCCCAAAAGACACTAATATGCCATTCGACTTTCAGAGTTAATGCTTTGGTTTTATTATCACGTTATCATTATCATTATCCCAACTAGGCTTCAAGGATTTAGGTTCAACCAAGCTTCAAGGGGAACAAAGCATGCTAAGTCTCAACCCAACTTGGCTTCAAGAACCAACCCAACCTAGCTTCAAGGGTTGTAACATCTCAATTAGGCTTCAAGGACTAGACCCAACCAAGCTTCAAGGGGAGTAAAACATGTTAAACTTCTACCCAACTTGGCTTCAAGGATCAAGCCCAACCTAACTTCAAGAGATTGTTACTATCATTAGGCATGCCACCAACAACAAACTCTGAAAATGGAATAACACATTAGCTACACAATTCATTTATTATTTCATTATCATTTCCATTCTCAATTGAATCATCATAGCCAATCACAATGGCTTCACATCACATTTGAGTTATCATAGCCAATCACAATGGCTTCACATCTTATTATATCTCAAATCACATTATACACTTCATCATTCAAGCATACATAATCAATTTCATTGCACATGTATCTAAAATTCATCGTCATATAAACAACATGTCCCTCTATTTCATTTCAATCATTATTAAAACATTTATCATAATAAATTGCATTGCACATGCCTTTTGGATGATCATTATAGCTTTCACCTTCAAGAACTACTACCATCAAGTTATACATAATCAATTACCTCATCATCTCCTTCACATTTTACATATAGCATCATGGATATAACATTACAAAGTACATTATTCATATAACACATTACCATTCACAAGATTCACAATGCATAAAACATAACATTGTTCATATAATATCATATGCATTATCAAATGTAAGTTCAATCTCAACCATGTAAGAAGAACAAGGAATAATCACAGTAGCCAACACACTCAAGGGACACGGCCAAGCTTGTGGCCGTGTCTCTCAACACCAAATCAAGCCGAGGCAAACACGGGCAAGGAACACGGCCGTGTCTCTCAACAAAAATCAGGCAGTGGCAAACATGGGTAAGGGACACGGCCGTGTCTTCTCCAAAAATCATCCAACATGGCCAAATTTCCATAGACTTGGCCGTGTCTCTCAAAAATCCTTTAGTTTGGTCATGTCTCTTCCTTGGTTTGGCCGTGTCTCTCATGTATACAAACCCTAAATATGGCCAACTCTCTTTTGATTGAATAAAAACACATTATGCACAATACAACCTCATTCAAATGGATGTAATCAATGTTATTAACACATATTCATCACAATATTCACATTAACACTATATCAACCATACAATCAATCACTTACCACATCAAACCCTAAACCAACATCAATCTTCTTCTTTCAATATCAACATCCACTTAACTTACCATCATCAAACAAAGCCAACACCAATTTAACCTTTTTAACTTACAATCCATTTCAACACTTATAAACACATCTATTCATAATATCAACAAATCACAACTCATGTCAAACACAACTTCAACAATAACAAAGGAAAACAAGAAAGTACTTACCTCAATTGAAGAAATTTCACAAATCTCTAACTCAATCCTTTGATTCTCCCTTCAATTTGATGTCTAGAACTTAGAACACCTCTCTTGCTCTCTCTTTCCTTTGGTAGCCGGCCACACCCATGAGAAGAAAAGAAAATGAAAACAAGTCAAACTTCTTTTCTTCTTTAAATCTCCACCAAGCAATTCTAACCAAGCAATTACCTAAATGCCCTCATCCATTTAACTTAGCTTCTTTAACTTATATGCCCATTTAAGTAATTTTACATATCACAAATAAAATATCTTCTTCCCTTTACTCCTCATTTTGACCAACATATATGTTATATATATTACCATATATGCAACATATACACTTCCTTTAAAAATTCTTTTCTCCTTCAAATTAACATATACATTCAATCCAATTAAAACAACAATAATATTCAAAACTTCTAGGGCATACATTGGGATATTACAGTTACTTTTAATATGATAATCAATTAGCCACTTTAGCTTCCTTGTGAGACGACCTTAGGGCGATCACCTTTGCTACAGCTACCTTGTATACTTGCGAGTGACGCTTTGTGGTAGAGTTAATTTGAGCGCAACAACAGCCCCAGTCTCTTGGACCTCAACCCGGCTAGACCCTTAGGCCCTAGTATTTTGGTCCTCAACCCGGCTAGACTGCTATAGTTTTTTAGGCTTACAACCCAGTCTTTTCACCCAAAAGCATTATATTTATCAGCTGTCCTGGCCTACGACCCAATCTTTTCACCATTCTAGTGTATAGCCCGTAGGCAATCATAGGCATGCCGCCAAACCCAGGACTCTAAAAATTGAATAACAGACTAGGCACACAATTTATTCATATTTCTCATTATTAATCTCTTTCTCATTTTCACATATTCAATCTAGGCACTTGCCTTATTTTCACATTTTTTTCTCACTTTTCACATCTTTCTCATTTTTCTCACTTTTCTCATTTTTATCAATATCAATTCATTTCATTATTACACATATCTCATTCTTGCATTCACAACCCATTACCCAATTACTTTGGGTATTTTCACATAATATGCATATTTCACATGTTACACAAATTATCCATTATCAATGGCTTTTCATAATGCATTTAACACATATATGACATTACAAATGTCATAGCATATAAATCATACACAATCAATGAACAAAGTAGCTTAACACATTTTTCAACCAAAATGTGTTAAGTCCAAATGTTATGCAAATGTGGACATTATATTCAAAGTTTGTACATACCTCCACTAGCAACCCAAAGCAAGTTAAAAACAACCTTCAATCCAATCTTTCCAACATGCCCTTCACCACTTGGATGAAGCAAATCAACCTCCCTCAATTCCTAAACCAAATGTGATAACAAATAATCATTTAGTATCACATTTAATGACATTTTCAATATTAAATCATAATTATACATCACTCCTACGAATTTCCAAAAATTTAGCCTTTCCTTTTTTCAACATTAGAATTCCATTCTACTACAATTAAATTAGTGTTTTAAGTTTATTTATATTATTAAAAACATATTTTAATACATTTATATCATTTACATTATAAAAATACACTCTCATACACAAAATCTCAAAAATGGCATAACCTTCCCCATTGAAGCTTTTCCATTCCAACACAATCCATTACTCATTCCAAGCTTGCATTCATTACTTTTAACACTAAACAACATGCTTAAATAAATAAAATCACACAATTCAACCACTTTGGAAAATCATTTTTCCAAAACCCTAAATCTCCACTTCCATTCTCAAACTCCAACCCAACACCACCAAATACAATATTTGACTTTAAAATACTTTTTTATGAATAAAAAAACTCATTTGGAATCAATTTGCACAATTAAAGTTCATGTTTTCAAAACCCCAAAAATCCATAGCCCTAAATTCTCTCTCTTCACCATTCTTTAACCAAACTCCATCATCTCTTCAATCTAACCTTAGAATCATTGTTAAGTACCCAAAATAACATCATACACACCAATTCCAACAATTATAACATACTACATCAAAATCTCAAAACTCACATAATCCAAATTTCCAAGGAATTGATAGAAAAGAGATGGAAACTTACTAATTTTGGTGGAGATCACCAAAAATCTGCTTGCAAATTGTTAATTTCTTCAATTTATGGAGTATGGAAGAATCAAATTCTTGGTCTAACTCCCATGGAAAATTCGGCCAAAGGAAGAAGAAGAAGAAGAAGACTTTAATATTTCTTTTCCTTTCATCTTTTTTTTAAACCACATATATATATTAAAATAATTTAATATTTAATTATTTAATTATTTTTTTAATAAATTAAAAGTCCTAATTTCCCTCTTGCATTCAAAAATAATTTGTTTTTGAATTATTTTATTAATTTTAAATTTATAAGATTTAATTACCAAAATACCATTTTCTTTTAAAAGTGTTGACTTTTATAGATGTTATGTATATTTTGCATATATATCACATATATATTCCACTTTTTCATTTAAAATCCCTTCATTTTCTATTTAAAACCATTAATTTAATTTATACTTTTAAATTATAATTTATTTTATCCAATTTTCCAAAAATTAAAAATATTCAAAAATTTTATTATGTTACATTTCTCTCCCCCTAAAATAAATTTCATCCTCAAAATTACTTGTCCTCAAGTCTGGAACAAATGGGGAAACATGACTCTGCATCGACTTTCACAAGTGGCATCCTCTTATTCCTCAATTCTTTAACCTCTCGTGCCAAAATTGCCACTGGTTCTTCATCATAAGTCAGATCTGGACTCACCTTAATGGACTCCACTGACAAGTTATGAGATGGGTCAGACCCGTATCTCTGAAGCATCGAGACATGGAAAACATTATGTATTCGATCCAACTCAGGCGGCAAAGCTAGTCTATAAGCCACTGGACCAACTCTCTCCAACACCTCGTATGGTTCTGTGAAATGAGGACTCAATTTTCCTTTGCGGCCAAATCTCAAAATCTTCTTCCATGGAGACACCTTCAGAAATACTTTATCTCCCACACTAAACTCTATGTCTCTTCTCTTTAAATCTGAATAGGATTTCTATCGGTCTGAAGCTGCTTTCAAATGACCCCGAATCGCCTTCACTTTCTCCTCTGTTTCCTTAATCAAATTGGGACCAACCAGTTTACCTTCTCCAACTTCATCCCAACATAAAGGTGTCCTGCATCTCCTGCCATATAAAGCCTTATAAGGAGTCATCCCAATACTCAACTGATGATTGTTGTTATAAGTAAACTCTATTAATGGCAAAAATATGTCCCAATTTTTGGTAAAATCAATGATACAGCTCCTCAACATATCCTCCAGAATCTGTATTACTCTCTCTGATTGTCCATCTGTTTAAGGATGGAAAGCAGTACTAAAATGCAATTGAGAACCCAAAGCATCTTGCAAACTCTTCCAAAACCTCAAAGTAAATTGGGGATCTCGATCCGACACCAAAGAAACTGGGACTCCATGCAACCTGACTATCTCGTTGATATACAGCTCAGCCAACCTCTGAAGAGAAAAATCCATCTGAACTGGAAGAAAATGAGTTGTCTTTGTCATCTGATCAACTATCACCCAGATTGCATAATGCTTCTTCTGAGTTAATGGTAGTCCAGTCACAAAATCCATTGTCACTTGCTCCCATTTCTATTCTGGAACTGATAAAGGTTGGAGCAACCCTGAAGAAACTTGGTGCTCAGCCTTTGCTTTCTGGCAAGTGAGACATCTGGATACAAACTCTGCTATGTCCGTCTTCATTCCTTATCACCAATAATGTCACTTCAAGTCCTGATACATCTTGGTACTCCTAGGGTGCATAGCAAAAAGTGTCTGATGTGCTTCCTCTAATATCATTCTTTTCAATTCTACATCATTAGGAATACACAATCTATCTCTATACCATAGACTACCATCATCCCTCACATAAAAGTGTCGACTCTCCCCCTTCTGACAAACCAACATAATTTTTTGAATTCTCTCATCTGCCAACTGAGCCTCCCTAATATGATCCAACAAGACTGGCCTTAACTGCAACTGAGCCATCAAAGCACCATCATCAGAAGATTCAAATCTAGCATGCAACGCTCTCAACTCAACAAGCAATTAGAGCGAATAAGCAATCAAACCTGCCAAAGACTTTCGCCTCAAGGCATCAGCAACAACATTTGCCTTACCAGGATAATAATCAATCAAACAGTCGTAGTCTTTAATAAACTCTAACCACCATCTCTGCCAAAGATTCAACTCTCTTTGAACACCCAGGTATTTCAAACTCTTGTGATCTGTATAAATAAAACACTTTTCCCCATACAAATAATGCCGCAAAACCATCAAGGCAAAAACTATTGCTGCTAATTCTAAATCATGCATTGGATAATTCAACTAATGTGGTTTCAACTATTGAGAGGCATAAGCAATGACTTTGTCCTCTTGCATCAGAACACAACCTAAACCACTATGTGAAGCATCACTATATATCACATATGGTTTACCTTCCACGGGTAGGGTAAGGATAGGAGCTTGAGTCAACATCTCACTCAGCTCCTCAAAACTCGCCTGACACCGATCTGTCCACACAAATTTAACTCCTTTCCAAAGTAATCTAGTGAGGGTGTTTAGATCATTTTTGTACTTGTTTTTAGTATGATTTTATGTGTGTTTTAGTTAATGTTTTGATTGATTTTTGTTTTAAGTTTGTTTAAATTGTTTGTTTTAGGTTTAAGTGCAAAAACTCCCTTGGATGATCAAAACAATCAAGAAAAATGAAGAAAGAGCATGAATTAAGCAAGACATGGCCAAGCCAAAGCAAGCTTGGCCATGTCACCCAAAAGAATTCAAAGACAGTAGCTGACACACCAAGAGACACGCCAAGCCACTGGCCGTGTCTCACCCAAGGAAAAGAAACCAAGAACGAAATAAAATAGAGGCAGTGTTTGACACACTCACAGACATGGCCATGTCTGTGAGTGTGTCTGATCGACATGGCCATGTCACTTGAAGCTTGGCCATGTCTCAATATCTTGGCCGTGTTTCATCCTAAAATAGAGGTCTTGGCCTTGTTTCATCCTAAAATAGCTTGACACACTCACAGACATGGCCATGTCTGTGAGTGTGTCTGATCGACATGGCCATGTCACTTGAAGCTTGGCCATGTCTCATTGTCTTGGCCGTGTCCCTCATCAAAAGAAGAAGAAACCAAAGAAAATTATGTGACACGACCAAGCTAGACATGTCTTGGCCGTGTCTCTCATCAAAAGTGAAGAAATTGAAGAAAATTATGTGACACGGCCAAGCTAGACATGTCTTGGCCATATCTCTCATGAATCAAAAGTGAAGAAATTGAAGAAAAACAAGTGACACGGCCAAGCTCCACATGTCTTGGCAGTGTCCCTCAAAAAATTAAGTCCAAAAGTGAACACGGTTATGAGACACGGCCAAGCCACTGGCCGCGTCTCACCAAAAGAACAAAGAAAAGAAAGAAACAAAGAAAAAGGCAGTGAAGGACACGACCAATAAGCTTAGCCATGTCCTAAAGAAAAATGAGAGACACGGCCAAGCCAAATCAAGCTTGGCCGTGTCACTCTTAAAATCTATTTAAGCTCTTTCGCACGACAGAAAGAAGGGAGGACAGCTAGGGTTTTGAGGAAACAGAGAAAAGAAAAGAGAGGAGGGGGCAATCACCTTTGCTACATCTACCTCGTATACTTGCAAGTGACGCTTTGTAGTAGTACTTAATTCGAGTGCAACAAGTTTTTGGCGCCGCTGCTAGGGAAGGTTGTCGCAGTAGTAGTAGTTTGATTTTTATTTTCAATTTAATTGTTTGTTTATTTTCTGTGAATTGTTTTTTTGTTTAGTTTTATTTTCTTTCAATTTAATTGTTTTTAAGTTGCTAAGTGCCTTGTGTAAATATGCAATTTTCAAGGTACGCAGGGGTTTACGATGATAGCCCTAACTCTGACATGGCATGGCATTTAGTAGAATTAACGAACCAACTAAAGATGCTAAATGCAAGAGGACAAACGCCTATGCCTACTCGTGAAGTATGTTCGGCATGTGGCATTGCAGGACATAGGGCAAACATGTGTTCATTTGGTTATGGACAATATCAAGAGAGGCAAGAGGAAGAATATGTCTATGAAAGTTTCCAGCAAAGGGGTAGAAGTAACCCATATTCCAATCCTTGTAATCCAAATTGGAGAAACTACCCAAATTTTTCTTGAGAAAACCAGCAGCACATTCCACCTCCAAATTTTTTTCAACCTTACCAAAGAAGTTCTTACTCTCAAGAACAATATTCAAATCAAGAGTACCTTAAGCGACCCACAATAGAAGATAGTTTGAATGCCTTCATTCAAATTAGCGCGCAAAATCAAAGTAAACTTAAGAAACCCACTTTGGAAGATAGTTTGAATGCCTTCATTCAAATTAGCTCACAAAACCATGATCAATTCGAGAAATCCACAGTGGAAGATGATTTGAATGCTTACATTCAAATTAGCATAGAAATTCAGGAAAGAAGCAATGAGAGGTTAGATTCTTTGGAGGAATCATTGAAGGGGGTGGAACTGCAACTTGGGCAATTGGCACATCAACTCCAAGCACACTAAGAGGAGGAATTTCCTAGCCAATTGGAGCAAATAGAGGTAATCACAAATTTTAAGAATAAACAGGTGATATATAACGATTTTTGTGATTCCTTTGATGCAGGAACTAACAATGAAGAAGATGGCGAGGAAATGCAATCAAACATAGAGGAGTTAATTAAATCAAAGGAGGAGGAGAATTTGGAAGCATCAACTTCAACAAAATTGCATGAACCTCCAAATCCTTGTATGCCACCAATTCCGTTCCCAAGTAAGCTGAATGCAGAGAAACAAGGTATGCAACTTTCTGAACTCCATGACATGCCCTATAGTGAAGATAGTGTAGATAAGCTTGAGGTGGCCATGACCATAAAAGTAGAGCCTAATTCTTCCAAATTAGAAATTGATGAGAGCAATTTACTAGTGAATAATGAGATTGTCGAGGGAGAACTTCAAATTGCTAAAGAGAATGTAGAACACATTGAACCAAACTTGGTTGATCTTAAACAGACCCCAGGAATTTTGAAAGATATTTTGGTTGCGGAATACAGTATGCAACAAATTATCATCTCTCCCACTCTTGGTGGTGAGAACGAGAAAAAACCATATAAAACCATGTTGCAAATTGAAAAAGGTTCTTACTACATCCCTATAGCATTAAAAAATAAAGCTAAGACAACCCTCACACGTTCTTTTTGGACAATTGCTCCCCTAAGAATGCTACCTAGGCTTTTCAATACATTGGGCACTTTTCAGAGTTGCATGGTGTTCATCCTCTCAGTCATGGGCTCTAATTGCATTATGGGTGGAAGGAGCCCCACACATCGTATATGGGAACGATGGAAATCAAGTACCATCTAAACTCTCCCTGTAGTATGCATGATCACATTGAGGACAATGTGAATTTTTAAGTGTGGGGTGCATTTGGTGTTTTATGTTTTTACTTTTAATTGCATTTTGTGTTTTTGTGTTTTTACTTTTAACTTGTTTTTCTTTAAGTTTTAGTTAATGTTTTTAATGTTTTTCTTTGAATAAATGAATTTTATAAAGTTCAATTGTTATAAAATTATTGATTGATGACCTTTGAATTTTTGAAGCATGAATTTGGAGAATTGAGTAGAATTGGTGCTTATTGTCAATTTTGTTGGTTTTTCTTTGCATTGCCATTAACCTAGTGAGGAATTGAGCCATCAACTTATTATTCTTTTTGTGGGTAAACATCTTTGATTGATGATTTGCTAGAACTTGCTTTGAAATGCTTTTTAAGACTACATAAAAAATTTCAATTTGGCATCAAGATGATTAAGGCAATTAGGTGAACCCACTTTGGCTTAAAAAGACCAACCCTATATTCAACATTAGTTAGCCAATTTTGAGCTTATTTTATTTTTCCTTTTCTTTCTTTTTCAATACACCATTAGCTTAGACCTTGTTGTTTAACTCTTACCCTTTCATTAGGTCAAGAGCATTTTAAGAGCGTTTATGACCGAGTGTTGTGTTGAATTAAGTGTGGGGTTAAATTTAGTAGGTTTAAGATTGCAAAACAAAAGAAAAAAAGAAAAAAAAAGAAAAAAAAAGAAAAAGAAAATATATATATATATATAATAATAAGAATAATTGTTGTTCTTGTTGAAAGGGTTGGAATGTATCATTGCAAAATGTAATAAGTGAGTTCCCTTGAAAAGCTCTTTAATGTCAATGGGTAGATGAGAGGAAGGTGTTTTGGTATTGTTAGTTATACATATGATCGGTTACTTCATTCTTGAAGTGCTCTTGAACTTAATGATTAAGCTTACATTTCCTAAATGTCATGCCTTTACCTTAACCCCATTACAACCAAAAGAAAGACCTTTTGATTGATGCTTGATTGAAATTTAGTGGTGGAGATTTGATTGATAAGCAAGCCTATGGTAATAATCTTTCATTGATTGTTATGAGTGTAAACACCACCATGATCAAACACTTGAAAGAGTTGGTGAGGGAGTGACAACATTGGTTTTGCATGGAAAACCACTTAATTGCATGAGTGTCAATTTTGTTTGATTCGATATTGATTGTGGATTTAGGGATAAGGAAGTCTTGATACATATTTATAACTCTTCAACTTAACAAAATTTATCTTGTTAGTGTGTTTGATTTTAGCCTTGCTTGGGGACAAGCAAGGAGTTAAGTGTGGGGTAGTTGTTTAGATCATTTTTGTACTTGTTTTTAGTATGATTTTATGTGTGTTTTAGTTAATGTTTTGATTGATTTTTGTTTTAAGTTTGTTTAAATTGTTTGTTTTAGGTTTAAGTGCAAAAACTCCCTTGGATGATCAAAACAATCAAGAAAAATGAAGAAAGAGCATGAATCAAGCAAGACATGGACAAGCCAAAGCAAGATTGGCCATGTCCCTCAAAAGAATTCCAAGATAGTAGCTGACACACCCAAGAGACATGGCCAAGCCACTGGCCGTGTCTCACCCAAGGAAAAGAAACCAAGAAAGAAATAAAATAGAGGCAGTGCTTGACATACTCACAGACATGGCCATGTCTGTGAGTGTGTCTGATCGACATGGCCATGTCACTTAAAGCTTGGCCATGTCTCAATATCTTGGCCATCTTTCATCCTAAAATAGAGGTCTTGGCCGTGTTTCATCCTAAAATAGCTTGACACACTCACATACATGGCCATGTCTGTGAGTGTGTCTGATCGACATGGCCATGTCACTTGAAGCTTGGCCATGTCTCATTGTCTTGGCCGTGTCCTCATTAAAAGAAGAAGAAACCAAAGAAAATTATGTGACACGGCCAAGCTAGGCATGTCTTGGCTGTGTCTCTCATCAAAAGTGAAGAAATTGAAGAAAATTATGTGACACGGCCAAGCTAGACATGTCTTGGCCGTGTCTCTCATCAAAAGTGAAGAAATTGAAGAAAAACAAGTGACTCGGCCAAGCTCCACATGTCTTGGCCGTGTCCCTCAAGAAATTAAGTCCAGAAGCGAACACGGTTATGAGACACGGCCAAGCCACTGGCCGTGTCTCACCAAAAGAACAAAGAAAAGAAATAAACAAAGAAAAAGGCAGTGAAGGACACGGCCAATAAGCTTGGCCATGTCCTAAAGAAAAATGAGAGACACGGCCAAGCCAAATCAAGCTTGGCCGTGTCACTCTTAAAATCAATTTAAGCTCTTTCGCACGACAGAAAGAAAGGGAGGAGGACTAGGGTCTTAAGGAAACAGAAAAAAGAAAAGAGAGGAGGGGGCAAACACCAATTTGGGATGAGGAGAGAGTGACACTCTCCTTGTCCCTCATCTTCATCCTCCATCTTCCATTGACAAACTTCAATTTGGTTCTTTGGGATAAGTTGGGTTAACAAGCTCTTGAAGGTTGAAGAAGCTTCATTGAAAGGATTGGTGACTTGAGAAAGCTCCTGTCTATCTTTCAAAGGCACAATCAATTGAAGGGTTGGTGACTTGAGAAAGCTCCATTCCATATTGCAAAAGGGGAATCAACCATTGAAGAGGGCTTGAGTTCTTCATCAAACATCAAAGTGAAGCTAGGAGGAAGACTAGTAATCCTACTATTGGCATCTTCACAAGGGATTTTTCTATTCTCTCTTTTAATTCATTTCAATATTGTTTTTGTCGTATTAAGAGATTGATATTACAATGAACAACTTGTATTTGATTTATATTGAGTTGAATGAATGTTTTAATTTGATGATGTTGAGCTAAATACCCATACCTAGGGTTTGTAGTATATTTGGTTGAATGTTTTGATTTGATATTTACATTGATGTACCTTGTGTTGGTTGATTGCATTGGATTTTATGCTAGGTTAATAGATTAGCTACCTATTGATCTCTAGATATTGAATGAAGGACCGAGAGGTGAAATTCGATATCAGAATTATGCAATCGACTACCCTATGAATGAATTAGAAATATAAGTTCTAGGGTTTCATTAATTTGGTAATGTAAATAATTGGTTATTGCTAATTCATGAATGTGAGAAGTAATGAATTGGTAATTGACTAATTAACCTTAAAGAAACAAATTAATTACAAGTCTATGTTAATGGATAATTGAGAATTGAGCTTTGATTGAATTAGTGTGTCTTGGTCCCATGCTTGTCTTTGTTTAGTGTTGTTCATGAATGATTTAATGAGTAACTAATGAGGTATATGAAAAGATGTTGAAATGTGATATGTCTACATATGTTGGGTTATGAAATGTAAAGGTATGTTGTTAGCTTTGCATATATGATGTTACATGTATAATATGGATTGACAATTTACATTGCACTGCACTTAAGCATAACATTGGCATGAATTGTCTTACTAAGCCCTTGGCTTAGCGCGATAGTATTTAATCGCGCAGGTGATAGAGTTGATAGAGTTGAACTCGAGAGCTCTTTGAGACCGAGTGAGAGTAGACGTTGAAGAGTTGAGTTTGGGACTTAAAGATCAGAGAAAGCTGCCAATCATGTATAACTTCTTTTTATTTTTTGTAAAATATTGTTTATAATATGAATATATGTATATTTGTAAATATGGATTTAAAAGCTTTCATATATATAAATATTTTCTATATTCCGCTGCGTATTTAGTAAATGTATATATATATATATCTATTTGTTTTATATAACAAATTGATGACTTATTTTCTGTAATGTATATGAGAAAGATGATGTTATTATTTAAAATGTTTTAAATGTTAATAAAATCCGTAGCATTCCTATATTCGATACATGTATACTACATTGTGGTGTATGTAGTGTATATGTATTGGGTGTGGGGGTGTTACAGTTGTTTTGGTATCAGAGCCTAGGTTTGAGATTCTCAACCTAGGTAAAATGTAATAAAAAGAATATTTTTACTTAAAAAGTGGTTTTGAATAACATATATGTTTGGGATTGGCAATCTCTGATCTTTAATAAGAAGTATTATGCTGTGTTTGCAGACATAGGTTGTGATGGATCCTCATTTGCGTCAGTCAGTTGAGGGTAGTGAGGAGAGTGTAGCTCCGGAGGATAGAGCGAGAATTGATAGTGCTGAGGAGGCACCTGTTTCGGTGTCGGGGAGACCAGTTGGTGAGGAGGTTCCACCAGCTTGGCTTAGGCATGTGGTAGAGGCTTTGAGGCAAGCACCAGTGCAACCACCACCACCCCCCTCAGCCTGTGGTATCAGTGAGGCACTATGATAAACTAAGGAAATATAGAGCAGAGGATTTCTTTGGTACGATTGATCCAGCTATAGCGGAACAGTGGCTTGACAGAGTACAGAGAGTATTTGTTCAGTTGCAAGCCACTTCAGAGGAGAAATTTGACTATGCAAGATCTTTGTTGCAGAAGGACGCCTATGACTGGTGGAGGACAGTGGCCCATTCTATGGATGATCCACCAACCTTGTTCTACGCTGATTTCTTGAGAGAGTTTGAATTGAAGTATACTCCGAGGGAGTATAAGGACATGAAGAAGATGGAGTTTTTGAGCTTGAAGCAAGACAGCCGGACAGTAACGGAATATGATGTTGAGTTTATTAGATTGAGCCATTATGCTGGGGGCATTATTAATGATGAGATAGATAGATGCAGGAGATTTGAGGAGGGATTGAGGCCCTCTATCATGTGTCTAGTGGCTGGATCTAGATATCATGATTTTTCCCAGCTTGTGGCAGCAGCTCGAAGTGTAGAGCGAGCTCAAGTTATTGCAGCTGCTTCAGAGGAAGAGGTTAGGGTTAGGAGGCCCCAGTTTGAGGCAGGGTCTTCTTCTGCTAAGAGAGGTAAAGGAAGCTTTGTTCCTAGAGTTAGTAGGAGTCAGAGGTCAGCTGGTAGGTCAGTGTAGTTTCAGAGGCAGAGATTTAGACCTGCAGCTTCAGTGGCAAGTGCTCCGACCCCAATGATTCAGAGATCCACTCTTCCCGTCTGCATTCATTGTGGTAGGCCACATGGTGGTCCTTGTTGGAAGACTGGTGTAGCAGGGGTATGCTTCAGATGTAGATCACCTAATCACTTTGTGAGAGATTGTCCTGAGAGGCAAGAGCAGATGTCAGTTGATACTGCAGCTTCTCGACCTAGTGTGAGGGGAGGTCGGGGAGGCAGAGGTGTCAGCAGAGGAGGAAGATCTGGGTTCAGTGCTAGAGGAGGTTCTACATCCAGGGAGAGTAGACCAAAGGAGGTTGGATCTTCCCAGAGGGTATATGTTATGCAGAGGCAGCCAGATGCTTCGGCAGTCATAGCTGGTACTTTTTCTTTATTTGATATTTTAGTACTTGCTTTGATTGATCCGGGTTCCACTCATTCATATATTAGTGCATCTGTTTTGCCTGTGCCTGATTTGCATGCTGAGTCCCTAGGATTTGATGTGTTGGTGACAAATCTTTTAGGGCATAGTGTGATTGTGAGCAAGGTGCACCGAGATAGTGCAGTGAGGGTGCAAGGTGAGGAGTTCCTTGGAGATTTGATTGAGATGCCATTTAAGGAATATGATGTGATTCTAGGCATGGATTGGCTATCTAGACATGGAGCTGTGGTAGATTGTAAAAAGAAAGTTGTTACCTTGAGAACCAGTGATGGTAGAGATGTGGTAGTATCTAATGAGCAGGAACAGCTAGCCTCCTTATTTGTTTCAGCTGTTGCAGCTAGGAGATTGATTAGAAAGGGGTGTGATGCTTATCTTGCTCATGTGGTAGATACTAGAGTGAAGGGTTCCCCTATTGATAGTATTGCCACAGTTGCAGAGTTTCCAGATGTGTTTCCAGAGGAGTTGCCAGGGTTGCCTCCTGAGAGAGAAGTGGAGTTCGGTATTGAATTGTTGCCTGGTACCACTCCTATCTCTATTACTCCTTATAGAATGGCACCAGCAGAATTGAGGGAGTTGAAAGTGCAATTACAGGAGTTGTTGGATAAAGGATTTATTCGCCCCAGTGTTTCTCCTTAGGGAGCTCCTGTGCTATTTGTGAAGAAGAAAGATGGTACTATGAGGTTATGTATCGATTATAGGCAATTGAACAAAGTGACTATTAAAAATAAATATCCTTTGCCTAGAATCGATGATCTCTTTGATCAGTTGAAGGGTGCAGCAGTGTTTTCTAAAATTGATCTGAGATCTGGGTACCATCAGTTGAGGGTCAAAGCAGAAGATGTTCCTAAAACAGCCTTTCGGACCAGGTATGGGCATTATGAGTTTCTAGTTATGCCTTTTGGTCTGACGAATGCACCTGCAGCTTTTATGGACTTGATGAATAGGGTGTTTAGGCCCTATTTGGATCAGTTTGTGGTAGTGTTTATCGATGATATTCTGGTGTAATCGCGGAATAAAGAGGAACATGACAAGCATCTGCGGATTGTGTTGCAGATTTTGAGAGAGAAACAGTTGTTTGCTAAACTGTCAAAGTGTGAGTTTTGGTTGGACCAAGTAGCTTTTCTCTGTCATATAGTTTCAGCAGAGGGTATTAGAGTTGATCCGAGTAAAGTTGAAACTATTCTGAATTGGAGTCCACCCAAGTCTGTGACTGAAGTTAGAAGTTTTCTGGGTTTGGCAGGCTATTACCGACGGTTTGTGAAAGGATTTTCTTTGATAGCTACTCCACTCACCAGATTGCTTCGAAAGGGAGTGAGATTTGTGTGGACGGATCAGTGTCAGGCTAGTTTTGAGCAGTTGAGAGAAATGTTGACTCAAGCGCCTATTCTTACTTTACCTGTGGAAGGCAAACCATATGTGATTTACAGTGATGCTTCACATAGGGGTTTGGGGTGTGTGTTGATGCAAGAAGGTAAAGTTATAGCTTATGCATCTCGACAGTTGAAAACCGCATGAGCTTAACTATCCGACCCATGATCTAGAATTGGCAGCCATTGTGTTTGCATTGAAGATTTGGCGACACTATTTGTTTGGGGAGAAATGTTTCATCTACACTGATCACAAAAGCTTGAAATATTTAGGTGTCCAAAAAGAGCTCAATTTTCGACAGAGGAGATGGTTGGAATTGATTAAAGACTACGACTGCTTGATTGATTATCATCCAGGTAAAGCAAATGTTGTTGCTGATGCCTTGAGTCGGAAGTCTTTGGCAGGTTTGACTGTTTATTCGCTCTCATTGCTTGTTGAGTTGAGAGCATTGCATGCCAATTTTGTATCTTGTGATGATGGTGCATTGTTGGCACAGTTGCATTTGAAACTAGTTTTATTGGATCAGATTAAAGAGGCTCAGTTGGCTGATGAGAAGATTCGAAAAATTGTTTCAGATTGCCAGAATGGAAAGAGTGTAGATTTTGTTGTGAGAGATGATGGGAGTCTCTGGTTTAAGAATAGATTGTGTGTACCCGATGATGCTAATTTGAAAAGGATCATTTTAGAAGAAGCACATCAGTCAGTGTTTGCTATGCATCCGGGCAATACTAAGATGTATCATGATTTGAGACAGCATTACTGGTGGATTGGGTTGAAGAGAGACATTGCTGAGTTTATATCGAAATGTCTCACTTGTCAGAAGGTAAAAGCAGAGCATCAAGTTCCAACCGGGTTGCTTCAACCGTTGTTAGTGCCTGAATGGAAATGGGATAGAGTAACCATGGATTTTGTGTCTGGTTTGCCATTGACACAAAGGAAGCATGATGCCATATGGGTGATTGTTGATAGGTTGACTAAGACAGCTCATTTCCTTCCGGTTTGGATGGATTACTCTTTGGAGAGGTTAGCTGAGCTGTATATCCATGAGATTGTAAAGTTGCATGGGGTTCCAACTTCTTTAGTGTCTGATCGAGATCCCCGGTTTACTTCAAGGTTTTGGAAGAGTTTGCATAGTGCTTTGGGTTCTCGACTGCACTTCAGCACTGCTTTTCATCCGCAGACAGATGGGCAGTCAGAGAGGGTGATACAGATTATTGAGGATATGTTGAGAAGCTGTGTCATTGATTTCTCTAGAAGTTGGGATAGATTTCTACCGCTTGTGGAGTTTGCTTACAACAACAGCCATCAATCCAGCATTGGTATGGCACCATTTGAAGCATTGTATGGTAGACGGTGCAGGACACCTCTTTGTTGGAGTGAACTTGGTGAAGGTAAGATAATTGGGCCTGATTTGATTCAAGAAACTGAAGAGAAAGTGAAATTGATTCGAGGCAGGTTGAAAGCAGCTTCAGACCGACAGAAGTCTTATGCAGATCTGAAGAGGAGAGACATAGAGTTTGATATTGGAGATAAGGTATTTTTGAAAGTATCTCCTTGGAAGAAAATTTTGAGGTTCGGTCGGAAAGGGAAATTGAGTCCTCGTTTCATTAGACCATATGAAGTGTTGGAAAGAGTTGGGTCAGTTGCTTATCGGCTTGCTTTGCCACCTGAGTTGGATCGTATTCATAATGTATTTCATGTTTCTATGTTGAGAAAGTACAGGTCGGATCCATCTCATGTGTTGCCGATTGAATCTATTGAGAGGAACCAGTTGCTATCTTGGCACGTGAAGTGAAAGAGTTGAGAAACAAGAGAGTGCCATTGGTGAAGATTTTGTGGAAGAATCATGGAAAGGAAGAGGCAACTTGGGAAAGTGAGCAAATCATGCGAGATCAGTACCCTCAGTTATTTCGGACTTGATATCAGGTAATTTCGAGGACGAAATTTCTTTTTAGAGGGGGAGAATTGTAATATCCTAATGTATGCCCTAGAAGTCTTGGTTATGTTGTTGTTGTTGTTGATGTTGTTGTTGTTGTGGTTGTTTTACATTGGATTGAATGTATATGTTATGTGTTAAGAAAAGAAATTGAGAAGAGAATGCTTGTGTATATGTGTTTTGGGAAAGAAAATAGGGTTTAGAGAGAAATGTATATGTTATTTATATGATGATATAACTAACATATACATAAGTCAAATAGAGAGTCAATGCAAGAAGATATTTTATTTGAGATTTGTGAAATTACATATTTGGGCATGCAAGGGACAAAAGCTAAATTAAGTGATGAGGGGTGTTTTGGTAATTGTTTTGTTAAATTTTGTGGTGGAGATTTAAAGAAGAAGAAATGGTTGATTTGTATTCATTCTTCTTCTCTTCTCATGTGTGTGCCGGCCATTGAAGAAAAGAGAGAGCAAGAGAGGTGTGCTTGATGCTAGAACCAAATTGAAGAAGGAATCAAAGGATTTGGCTAGAGATTTGTGGAATTTCTTCATTTAATGTAAGTATTCTCTTGTTGCTTTGGTTATTTTTGAAGTCATGTTTGATGTGAGGTTTGATTGGTTGGAATCTTGATTTGGTGTGTTTGAGATGTGTTTACAAGTGTTTAAATTGATTGCAAGTTAAAAGATTTAATTGGTGTGGGTTTGGTTTTGAAGGATTATGAAGGATGTTGGAATTAGGGTTTTGAGATGGCTTGTGTTTAAATGTGATGTTAATGTGTTGTTTAAGTGATTATTGTGATGATTATGTAAGATATGTGTTAATAATGTTGATTAGAACCATTTGAATGAGATTAGTGTTGTGTATAATGTGTTAGAATGCATTTAGAAGAGTGTTGGCTTTGGTTAGGGTTTGTTCATGAGAGACACGGCCAAGACTTAATGTTTTGGGGAGACACGGCCAAGTCCATGGAAATTTGGCCGTGTGTGTGAGATTTTGGAGAGGACACGGCCGTGTCTCATGCCAGTGTCTGCCACTGTCAATTTGTTTTGGGAGACACGACCACAAGCTTGGCCGTGTCCCTTGGGTATGTTGGTTACTGTGTTTGGTTTATGTTCTTCATACATGATTGAGTTTGAACTTTCAATTGATAATGCATATGATACTACATGAACTAGGGTTTGTACTATGCAATGTGAATTTTGTAAATGATAATGTGTGATATGGATAATGTATTTTGAAATGCTATATTAATGATGCTATTTGCATAATATGAATTGAGATGTGAAATGTGATGCAAAGCCATTGTGATTGGCTATGATGATGCAATTGAAAGAACATAAGGCATGTTTGCCTAAATGATGATGAGAATTGAGAATGGAAATGATAATTAAATAATAATTGAATTGTGTGGCTAATGTGTTATTCCATTTTCAGAGTTTGTTGTTGGTGGCATGCCTAATAATGGTAACAATCTCTTGAAGTTAGGTTGGATTGAATCCTTGAAGCCTAATTGAGATGTTACATCCCTTGAAGCTAGGTTGGGTTGGTTCTTGAAGCCAAGTTGGGTTGAAGCTTAGCATGCTTGGCTCCCCTTGAAGCTTGGTTGAACCTAATCCTTGAAGCCTAGTTGGGTATATGATATTGATAAATGTGATAACAAAACCAAAACATTAACTCTGAAAATTGAATGGCATATTAGTGTGTCTTTGGCCCATGCTTGTCTTTGTTTAGTGTTGTTCATGAATGATTTAATTAGTAACTAATGAGGTATATGAAAAGATGTTGAAATGTGATATGTCTACATATGTTGGGTTATGAAATGTAAAGGTATGTTGTTAGCTTTGCATATATGATGTTACATGTATAATATGGATTGACAATTTACATTGCACTGCACTTAAGCATAACATTGGCATGAATTGTCTTACTAAGCCCTTGGCTTAGCGCGATAGTGTTTAATCGCGCAGGTGATAGAGTTGATAGAGTTGAACCCGAGAGCTCTTTGAGACCGAGTGAGAGTAGACGTTGAAGAGTTGAGTTTGGGACTTAAAGATCAGAGAAAGCTGCCAATCATGTATAACTTCTTTTTATTTTTTGTAAAATATTGTTTATAATATGAATATATGTATATTTGTAAATATGGATTTAAAAGCTTTCATATATATAAATATTTTCTATATTCCGCTGCGTATTTAGTAAATGTATATATATATATCTATTTGTTTTATATTACAAATTGATGACTTATTTTCTGTAATGTATATGAGAAAGATGATGTTATTGTTTAAAATGTTTTAAATGTTAATAAAATCCGTAGCGTTCCTATATTCGATACATGTATACTACATTGTGGTGTATGTAGTGCATATGTATTGGGTGTGGGGGTGTTACAAATTAAATAATCAAGTATTGAAATTAAATAAATTAAAGCATAAGAGATAAATCAAAGCATAATCAAGTATAGAATTAAATAAAGCAAATAAAAGTCCAATTATAGCTACTGTGACTTTTTATGGAATTAAAATAGATTGAGGGTTTTATGTTTTAAAAGGTTGGTAAGGCTCTTTGATTAACTAAATTAATATTTGAATGGTGAAATCATGAAACTAGGGTTTTAGACATTTTAAAATACTTTTGATTTGTGGTTTTAAATGGTGATTTCAAGCTACTGTGAAAAATTAAAGTATTTTATGTTTTTATGATTTTAAAATTTTAAAGGATTAGGGTTTAGAAAAGTTAGGGTTTAAAGTTTTAAAGGATTAGGGTTTACTATTTTAAGTTTAGAAGTTGAATTAAGGTTTTAGGATTTAAAATTAGGGTCTTGGGTGATGAATTGGCTTTTAGAATTTGGAAATCAATTTGATAATTTTATGAAGTTTTATGAATTTAAACAAATCGATTAAAGTTTTTATAAATAGAAAAGATGTTTTTTAAAGTCTTTTGAAAGAAACAGAACTGTAACACCCCCATATTCAATGCACACACACTACAACCACAACAATGTAACATAAGTGCACCAAACATAGGGATGCTACGGTTTCCTTAACATTCAAAACATTTTAAACAAAACCATAACCTTTCAATTATTTACATTATAGAAAAATAGGTCATTTACTTATAAAACAAAACATATTAGATATACATATACATTTAAATATTACACAGCGGAAGTTATAAAATATGTATATATATGAAAACATTTGAATACATATTTACTATTATACTTATATTTACATTATCAACAAAACTTTACACAATATAAAAGATTTATACATGATTGGCAAGTCAGCTCTGATCTTTAAGCTTCCAAAATCAACTCTTCAATGTCTACTCTCACTCGGTCTCGAAGAGCTCTCGGGTTCGATTCTATCAGTTCTATCACCTGCGCGATTAAACACTATCGCGCTAAGCCAAGGGCTTAGTAAGATAAAACATGCAATCGATATGCTTAGATGCTATACAATGCCAATTCTAATTTATATCATATATGTAACAACATAGATGCAAAGCTAACAACATACATATATGTATCTCACAATTCAACATCTTTGCATATACTTTATTAGTTAATCATTTAATCATCCATGAACAACACTAAGCAAAGACAAGCATGGGCCCAAGACACACTAATATGCCATTCAATTTTCAGAGTTAATGCTTTGGTTTTGTTATCACATTTATCAATATCAATATCATATACCCAACTAGGCTTCAAGGATTAAGTTCAACCAAGCTTCAAGGGGAGCAAAGCATGCTAAGCATCAACCCAACTTGGCTTCAAGAACTAACCCAACCTAGCTTCAAGGGTTGTAACATCTCAATTAGGCTTCAAGGATTCAATCCAACCTAACTTCAAGAGATTGTTACACTCATTAGGCATGCCACCAACAACAAACTCTGAAAATGGAATAACACATTAGCCACACAATTCATTTAGATTTCATTTTCAATTCTCATTATCATTTAGGCAAACATGCCTCATTTATCTCCATTAAATCATCTTAGCCAATAACAATGGCTCCACATTTCATTTCACAATATAACACTTCATTATTCAAGTGTATATTTATCTCATCCATGATCACATTATATCCCACATAGCATCATTCATAAATATAAGCATTTCATTCCCATCACTCATGAAACACATTACCATTCAAAGTGCATAATGTAACATTGTTAATTCTCAACAATGCAATTAGGGCAAAACACAATTGACATGATTCATAGCTTTAGGACCATCCACATTCATTTGATTAGATCATTCTTGTGTTTGAAACATGTTTATAATATTCATGTTTAGGTTTAAGAACAATGGAACTTTTGAAGAATTTAAACCATGCAAAGAGAACCAAGAAATCAAACAATGTTCAAATCATTTGAAGGACACGCCCAACTCACTTGATTGACACGCCCAACCAACTTGAGTGACACGCCCGTGTCCTTAAAAAGAAAAGAGGCAGTAGCTAATTCAAACAATTGACACGCCCAGCACCTTTGATGGACACGCCCGTGTCACTAAAACCAAAAGAGACAGTAGCTAATCCAAATAATTGACACGCCCACTCCCCTAAAATTGATTTTGGCCGTGTCACCAATTCACAAAACCTTAACTAAAACCAACCCCTTTCTCAATTTCACTCAAATACAATATTCATCATATAACATATTTCACATAAACATAATCAATGTTCTAAACACACATTAATATCACAATAAAACACATATTAACTCAAAACCCTAAAATCAACATCCTTCTCCATCCATCCAAATCAACAACCATCATTTCCAACAACAACCTTCAATTAAACTCATGACTTAAAATCAATTTAACACTTGAAAACACAACCAAACACATCTCAAATCCACCAAATCACAAAATCATCAAACCCTACTTTACTTCCAACACAACTTCCAAATAAGTAAAGAAAACAAGAAAATACTTACTTGAAAAGAAGAAATTCCACAAATCCTTTGTCAAAACCTTGGATTGCTTCATCAACTTGCTTCTTGCCTCAAGAACACTTCTCTTTTCCTTTTGCTAATGGAGAGCTGGCCACTTCATGAAGAAAGAAGACAATGATCAAGATACAAAGTCAAATTTTGCTTTTAATCTCCACCAAGTGTTCTTATCCAAGCAATTACTAAAACACCCTCAATCATATAACTAACCTTTGTCTCATATAAGTCCTTATATGTAATTTCATTAACAACCAAAAATATCTTCTTCCACTTAACCATCACCTTGACTCTTCATTTGACCACTTTATATGTTATATATATCATCATATACACAACATATACATTTGTCTCTAAACCCTAATTCTTCCTCCAAAACACATATGCACATGCATTCACTTTCCAATTTCTTTTCTTATCCCATCATATGCATTCAATTCAATTTAACAATAACAACAACAACAACAACAATATAATCAAAACTTCTAAGCCACATATGAGGATATTACAATTCTCCCCCTCTAAAAAGAAAATTTCGTCCTCGAAATTACCTGAAATTAACTCTGAAACAACTGAGGATATTGCTCTCGCATCGTTTGCTCATTTTCCCAAGTTGCTTCTTCTTTCCCATGGTTCTTCCAAAGAATCTTCACCAATGGCACTCTCTTGTTTCTCAATTCTTTCGTTTCTCGTGCCAAGATAGCAACTGGTTCCTCTTCAAAAGTCAAGTCTGGGCTCACTTCAATAGATTCAAATGGCAGCACATGAGATGGATCCGATCTGTATCTCCTCAACATAGAAACATGGAATACATTATGAATACGATCCAACTCAGGTGGTAAAGCAAGTCGATAAGCAACTGGCCCAACTCTTTCTAACACTTCATATGGCCCAATGAAACGAGGACTCAATTTTCCTTTCCGACCAAACCTCAAAATCTTTTTCCAAGGAGACACTTTCAAAAATACCTTATCTCCAACATCAAACTGAATGTCTCTCCTCTTCAGATCTGCATAAGACTTCTGTCGGTCAGAAGCTGCTTTTAACCTGCTTCGAATTAACTTTACTTTTTCTTCAGTTTCTTGAATCAAATCAGGACCAACCAACTTATTATCTCCAAGCTCATTCCAACAAAGAGGTGTCCTACACCGTCTGCCATACAATGCTTCGAATGGTGCCATACCAATGCTGGATTGGTGACTGTTGTTGTAAGCAAATTCCACAAGAGGTAAAAATCTATCCCAACTTCCAGAGAAATCGATGACACAGCTTCTCAACATATCTTCAAGAATCTGTATCACCCTCTCTGACTGTCCATCCGTCTGTGGATGAAAAGCAGTACTGAAGTGCAGTCGAGAACCCATAGCACTATGCAAACTCTTCCAAAATCTTGAAGTAAACCTGGGATCTCGATCAGACACTAAAGAAGTTGGAACACCATGCAGTTTCACAATCTCCTGGATATACAGCTCAGCCAATCTCTCCAAAGAGTAATCCATCCACACCGGAAGGAAATGAGCTGTCTTAGTCAATCTATCCACAATCACCCAAATGGCATCATGTCTTCTTTGTGTCAATGGCAAACCAGACACAAAGTCCATTGTCACTCTTTCCCACTTCCATTCAGGCACTGACAACGGCTGAAGCAACCCGGTTGGAACTTGATGCTCTGCTTTAACTTTCTGACAAGTGAGACATTTCGATACAAACTCAGCAATGTCTCTCTTCAACCCCATCCACCAATAATGTTGTCTCAAATCATTATACATCTTTGTACTACCCGGATGCATAGCAAACACTGACTGATGAGCTTCTTCTAAAATGACTCTTTTCAAATCAGCATCATCGGGCACACACAATCGGTTCTTAAACCAGAGACTCCCATCATCTCTCACAACAAAATCTCTAGTCTTTCCAATCTTGCAATCTGAAATAATCTTCTGAATCTTCATATCAACCAAATGAGCCTCTTTGATCTGATCTAACAAAACTGGCTTCAATTGCAACCGTGCCAACAATGCACCATCAACACAAGGTACAAAACTGGCATGCAATGCTCTCAACTCTACAAGCAACGACAGAGAGTAAACTGTTAAACTAGCTAAAGACTTCCGACTCAGAGCATCAGCAACAACATTTGCTTTACCTGGATGATAATCAATCAAGCAGTCATAGTCTTTAATCAATTCTAACCATCTCCTCTGACGAAGATTGAGTTCTTTCTGGACACCCAAATACTTCAAACTCTTGTGATCAGTGTAGATGAAACATTTTTCCCCAAATAAATAATGGCGCCAAATCTTTAATGCAAACACAATGGCAGCCAATTCCAAATCATGGGTCGGATAGTTAAGCTCATGCGGTTTCAACTGTCGAGATGCATAAGCTATAACTTTCCCTTCCTGCATTAATACACATCCCAAACCTCTATGTGAAGCATCACTGTAGATCACATAAGGTTTGCCTTCAACAGGTAAAGTTAAAACAGGCGCTTGAGTCAACATATCTCTCAACTGCTCAAAGCTAGCCTGACACTGATCCGTCCACACAAATCTCACTCCCTTACGAAGCAATCTGGTGAGTGGAGTAGCTATCAAAGAAAACCCTTTTACAAACCGCCGGTAATAGCCTGCCAAACCCAGAAAACTTCTAATCTCTGTCACAGACTTGGGTGGACTCCAATTCAGAATAGCTTCAACTTTACTTGGATCAACTCTAATGCCTTCTGCTGAAACAATATGTCCGAGAAAAGCTACTTGATCCAACCAGAACTCACATTTCGACAATTTGGCAAACAACTGCTTCTCTCTCAAAATCTGCAACACAATCCGCAGATGCATATCATGTTCCTCTTCATTCCGCGAATACACCAGAATATCATCGATGAAGACCACAACAAACTGATCCAGATAGGGCCTAAACACCCTATTCATCAAATCCATAAAAGCTGCAGGTGCATTCGTCAGACCAAAAGGCATAACTAAAAATTCATAGTGCCCATACCTGGTCCTGAAAGCTGTCTTCGGAACATCTTCAGCTCTGACTCTCAGCTGATGGTACCCCGATCTCAGATCAATTTTGGAAAACACAGCTGCACCCTTCAACTGATCAAAGAGATCATCGATTCTAGGCAAAGGATATTTATTCTTAATAGTCACTTTGTTCAATTGCCTATAATCGATACATAACCTCATAGTACCATCTTTCTTCTTCACAAATAGCACAGGAGCTCCCCAAGGAGAAACACTGGGGCGAATAAATCCTTTGTCCAACAACTCCTGTAACTGCACTTTTAACTCCCTCAATTCTGCTGGTGCCATTCTATAAGGAGTAATAGAGATAGGAGTGGTACCAGGTAACAATTCAATACCAAACTCCACCTCTCTCTCTGGAGGCAATCCAGGCAACTCCTCTGGAAACACATCAGGGAACTCAGCAACTGTGGCAATGCTATCAATGAGAGAACCCTTCACTCTAGTATCTATCACATGAGCGAGATAGGCTTCACACCCCTTTCTAATCAACCTCCTGGCTGCAACAGCTGAAACAAATAAGGAGGCTAGCTGTTCCTGCTCATTAGATACTATCACCTCTCTATCATCACCCGTTTTCAAAGAAACAATTTTCTTTTTACAATCCACCACAGCTTCATGTCGAGATAGCCAATCCATACCTAAGATCACATCATATTCCTTAAATGGCATCTCAATCAAATCTCCAAAGAACTCCTCACCCTGCACCCTCACTACACTATCCCGGTGCACCTTACTCACAACCACACTATGCCCTAACGGATTTGTCACCAACACATCAAATCCTAAGGACTCAGCATGCACATCAGATACAGGCAGAACAGATACACTAACATATGAATGCGTGGAACCCGGATCAATCAAAGCAAGTACTGGAGTATTAAATAAAGAAAAAGTACCAGCTATGACTGCCGATGCATCTGGCTGCCTCTGCATAACATACATCCTCTGGGAAGAACCAACCTCCTCTGGTCTACCCTCTCTGGATGCAGCACCTCCTCTAGAACTGAACCCTGGCCTACCTCCTCGGCTGACACCTCTGCCTCCTCTACCTCCTCTCACACTAGCTCGAGAAGCAGCAGAATCAACTGGCATCTGCTCCTGCCTCTCAGGGCAATCTCTCATAAAATGGTCTGGTGATCCACACCTGAAGCATACCCCTGCAACACCAGCCTTCCAACAAGGACCACCATGTGGCCTCCCACAATGGATGCAGATGGGAAGAGTGGATCTCCGAATCATCGGGGTCGGAGCACTAGCCACTGAAGCTGCAGGTCTAAATCTCTGCCTCTGGAACTGCACTGGCCTACCAGCTGATCTTTGACTTCTACTACTCCGAGGAACAAAACTTCCTCTACCCCTCTTAGCAGAAGAAGACCCTGCCTCGAACTGGGGCCTTCTCACTCTAACCTCCTCTTCAGAAGCAACTGCAACTATGGCCTGGGCTCTCTCTACACTCCTAGCTGCTGCAACTAACTGGGAGAAATCCTGATACCTAGAGCCTGCCACATGACATATAATTGAGGGCCTCAATCCCTCCTCAAATCGCCGACATCGATCAATCTCATCAGCAATGATACCCCCAGCATACTGACTCAGTCGAATAAACTCAACTTCATACTCAGTAACAGTCTTGCTGTCTTGCTTCAAGCTTAAGAACTCCATCTTCTTCATGTCCTTATACTCCCTAGGAGTATACTTCAACTCAAATTCCCTCAGAAAATCAGTGTAAGACAGTGTTGGAGGATCATCCATAGAGTGTGGCACTGTCTTCCACCAGTCATATGCGTCCTTCTGCAGTAATGACCTGGCATAATCAAACTTTTCTTCAGGGGTGGCTTGTAACTGAATAAAGATTCTCTGCACTTTGCCTAACCATTGCTCAGCCACTGCTGGATCAGTGGTTCCCATAAAATCTTCCGCCCCAAACTTCCTCAATTTATCATACTGTCTCATCTGAACCTGAGGCTGGGGTGGTGGTGGAGGTGGCTGTACTGGTGCTTGTCTCATTACTTCCATCATATGTCTAAACCAAGCTGGCGGAACCTCCTCTCCAGCTGATCTACCCGACACCGAAGCAGGTGCCTCCTCAACACTATCAACCCTAGCTCCCTCGGCAGGAGCAATGCTCTCGGCACTACCCTCAACTGACTGCCTTGAGTGAGGATCCATCAACACCTAATACTGCAAACACAGCAGATTACATCTTATTAAAGATCAGGGACTGCCAATCTCAAACGTATATGTTATTCAAAACCACTTTTTAAGTAAAAATATTCTTTTTATTACATTTTACCTAGGCTGAGAATCTCAAACCTAGGCTCTGATACCAAAACAATTGTAACACCCCCATATTCAATGCACACACACTACAACCACAACAATGTAACATAAGTGCACCAAACATAGGGATGCTACGGTTTCCTTAACATTCAAAACATTTTAAACAAAACCATAACCTTTCAATTATTTACATTATAGAAAAATAGGTCATTTACTTATAAAACAAAACATATTAGATATACATATACATTTAAATATTACACAGCGGAAGTTATAAAATATGTATATATATATGAAAACATTTGAATACATATTTACTATTATACTTATATTTACATTATCAACAAAACTTTACACAATATAAAAGATTTATACATGATTGGCAAGTCATCTCTGATCTTTAAGCTTCCAAAATCAACTCTTCAATGTCTACTCTCACTCGGTCTCGAAGAGCTCTCGGGTTCGATTCTATCAGTTCTATCACCTGCGCGATTAAACACTATCGCGCTAAGCCAAGGGCTTAGTAAGATAAAACATGCAATCGATATGCTTAGATGCTATACAATGCCAATTCTAATTTATATCATATATGTAACAACATAGATGCAAAGCTAACAACATACATATATGTATCTCACAATTCAACATCTTTGCATATACTTTATTAGTTAATCATTTAATCTTCCATGAACAACACTAAGCAAAGACAAGCATGGGCCCAAGACACACTAATATGCCATTCAATTTTTAGAGTTAATGCTTTGGTTTTGTTATCACATTTATCAATATCAATATCATATACCCAACTAGGCTTCAAGGATTAAGGTCAACCAAGCTTCAAGGGGAGCAAAGCATGCTAAGCATCAACCCAACTTGGCTTCAAGAACTAACCCAACCTAGCTTCAAGGGTTGTAACATCTCAATTAGGCTTCAAGGATTCAATCCAACCTAACTTCAAGAGATTGTTACACTCATTAGGCATGCCACCAACAACAAACTCTGAAAATGGAATAACACATTAGCCACACAATTCATTTAGATTTCATTTTCAATTCTCATTATCATTTAGGCAAACATGCCTCATTTATCTCCATTAAATCATCTTAGCCAATAACAATGGCTCCACATTTCATTTCACAATATAACACTTCATTATTCAAGTGTATATTTATCTCATCCATGATCACATTATATCTCACATAGCATCATTCATAAATATCAGCATTTCATTCCCATCACTCATGAAACACATTACCATTCAAAGTGCATAATGTAACATTGTTAATTCTCAACAATGCAATTAGGGCAAAACACAATTGACATGATTCATAGCTTTAGGACCATCCACATTCATTTGATTAGATCATTCTTGTGTTTGAAACATGTTTATAATATTCATGTTTAGGTTTAAGAACAATGGAACTTTTGAAGAATTTAAACCATGCAAAGAGAACCAAGAAATCAAACAATGTTCAAATCATTTGAAGGACACGCCCAACTCACTTGATTGACACGCCCAACCAACTTGAGTGACACGCCCGTGTCCTTAAAAAGAAAAGAGGCAGTAGCTAATTCAAACAATTGACACGCCCAGCACCTTTGATGGACACGCCCGTGTCACTAAAACCAAAAGAGACAGTAGCCAATCCAAATAATTGACACGCCCACTCCCCTAAAATTGATTTTGGCCGTGTCACCAATTCACAAAACCTTAACTAAAACCAACCCCTTTCTCAATTGCACTCAAATACAATATTCATCATATAACATATTTCACATAAACATAATCAATGTTCTAAACACACATTAATATCACAATAAAACACATATTAACTCAAAACCCTAAAATCAACATCCTTCTCCATCCATCCAAATCAACAACCATCATTTCCAACAACAACCTTCAATTAAACTCATGACTTAAAATCAATTTAACACTTGAAAACACAACCAAACACATCTCAAATCCACCAAATCACAAAATCATCAAACCCTACTTTACTTCCAACACAACTTCCAAATAAGTAAAGAAAACAAGAAAATACTTACTTGAAAAGAAGAAATTCCACAAATCCTTTGTCAAAACCTTGGATTGCTTCATCAACTTGCTTCTTGCCTCAAGAACACTTCTCTTTTCCTTTTGCTAATGGAGAGCCGGCCACTTCATGAAGAAAGAAGACAATGATCAAGATACAAAGTCAAATTTTGCTTTTAATCTCCACCAAGTGTTCTTATCCAAGCAATTACTAAAACACCCTCAATCATATAACTAACCTTTGTCTCATATAAGTCCTTATATGTAATTTCATTAACAACCAAAAATATCTTCTTCCACTTAACCATCACCTTGACTCTTCATTTGACCACTTTATATGTTATATATATCATCATATACACAACATATACATTTGTCTCTAAACCCTAATTCTTCCTCCAAAACACATATGCACATGCATTCACTTTCCAATTTCTTTTCTTATCCCATCATATGCATTCAATTCAATTTAACAATAACAACAACAACAACAACAACATAATCAAAACTTCTAAGCCACATATGAGGATATTACAAGAACCTTGTTTAAACTTTTGAAGGAAACATAATCAAATTTTGTTTTTGTTGAAAAATATGTTTATTTAAGGTTTGAATATTTTGAAGAGGTAAAAAAAATAATTTTAAGTCTTTTTGGAAAATAAAGTAACGTATTAGTGTTTTTAACTTTGGAAAAACTAAATTAAAGTTCTATGGTTTTTGATTTAAAAAATAAAATTTCATAGTTTATGCCACTGTGAAAAAATAAAACAAAAAGAATTTAATACATACATCCTTTTGTTGATTCTCCAAAAATAATTCTTCTTGGATGAACAAGAACAAAGACAGTTGCTGCCTTTGAATTGCTTAAATCGTGTCCCTGCTATTCTAGAAAAAAAAAGAAATTGAATTGCTCCTTTTCCTTCACTGATTTGGTTTCAAATTTTCAAGCTACTATCCCTTTCGGCCCCACTCCAATTTCATTGCCTTTGGTCCTAATTTATAGTGGTTTGATATGGTTTATTCCTAATTAATCACGGCAAGTAATATTAATAAGAAAAGGAAACCGAAACCTAATTGAATTAGCTTTCGAAAAATTTGCGTCGGAAAAATTGCGCTGGCAAAAAAAATCTGCCACAGCTGGCTGCGGCAACGGGTGCGGAACGGGCCCATAGGCCATTTCGCTCGCAGGAAATTCCTGCGGGCGAAATGCCCACGGGCCAGCGCTAACTTTCGGCGACGATTTTTTTATCGCTGATTTTTTTTGTTATTTTTTATTAATTTTGAATTTTTATTCATTTTACCATTTTTTTTTACTAAAATAAATATTAAAATTAATTAAGATACCATAAAAATTATTTTGGACTAACTAAAATATATTGGACAATACAAAAATTATTTTGGACTAATTAAAATATATTGGACCGGACCGGGTAAAAAATTAAGGGTCTACAGAATGCCAAAATAAATTCGATTTGATTTACAACTTCTAATAAGTCGACCCAATTTTAAAAGGCACAAACTCAACTACAAAACCCTAAAACAAGTTTTTAGACGGTCCGATATAAAAAATTAAAAAATGCAAAATTATTTCAAAGGGTCGTGACATGAGCCTTAGCTCATGTCGACCTGGAGGCCCCAAGTCGGCACGAGCCTAGCTCATGTCGATCTGGCTCTAAATCGACATGAGCATTGGCTCATGTCAACCTAGTTTCCCAGGTCGACATGGCCTTGGTCCATGTCGATCTTGGCACACCAAATTGACATGGTCTTTAATTGTTTTTTGTTTCTTAATTAAACTAGAATTTGTGTTAGGGACAAATTAATATTCAGGTTAAGGTTTTTGAGTGAGATTTTGGCCTATAAATAATAACATTTTAGACTTTAATAAGGACGGCAATTAGATTTAGAGGAGTCAAACAGCAAGGTAGAAAATAGAAAAAATAAATTATCAACAATCGAGGAGTAAACAACCAACATTCATCAACCAACAAAGGCAGTGATCACTATCTTTGATCTTTGCTCGGCCATAAACAAATATTGATCCAGGCAGTAGCTTGGAGTCAATAAACAATTTGGTGGAACCTTCAACGCAGGTTTTGTGTCTTAATCTTGAATTTGCTTAAACATTCAATTGTTATATCATTTTTGTTCTTACTGGTTTTCATTTGTTTATTTTTGTTATCACTTTGATTCAATAGTCTAAATTGATAAACCCTAATTATATATTCTATTCATTATTGTTTCATCTAATAGCTCAAAAATCCAGCGAATTCCAAATCCTAATCCGTCTTGTTAATCCAAAAGCCTCGAAATATTTTCTTAATCATCTAAACCCTAACTTTTTTTCCGAAACTTTAAAATGTCTTCTTAATTCTCCAAACCCCAATCTTCTTTACAGTTTCTAAAAACGTTAATCTTAATTTTTTCTATAAAACTCTAAACTGTTTTCTTAAATCCTAAGATCGAATATGTTTTCCAAAATATCAAAAATCCTAAACTATCTTATTAATTCTCAAAACCCTAACCCAGTGTCTTAATTCCTTAATTTTCCTAAACCCTAATTTTCTTAAAACCCAATCCAGTAAACCTTAGTTTTCCTAAACCCTAATTCTTAAAACATCAAAACCTTATGACAAGTTCATCAACACCCTAAAGCCCTAATCTAGTGAACCTAAACCCAATTCTAGTAAATTTAAAATCCTAATTCCTAACTCAGTAACCATAATCCTCAGAACCTAAAATCTTAAATTCCAAATCTCAAACCCTAATTTTATTTACTTGGCGAATTAAATTCCAATTTTAATTGTTTATTTGGTTTGCTATTTGTTATATGATGAATGATTTATTTTACTTATGACATATGTTTTATTTTTGTTATAGTACTTGAATGATTTAATTTTGCTTAATTATTTATTTGGTATTAAAATTGTAAGAGGTATGTTTCCACTATTGGGTACCTCATTAATTAATTTTCATGTAATTTAAATTGTTTTTATATTTTGGAATTAATGTAAAGGACACATTTCCATCTTTGGGTGGGTGTCTTATTTAATTTTAGACATGGATGATGTAAGGACATGTTTCCATCCTCGGATGGGTGTCCATTTATATCTTTTGTTTGGAATTTGCTTTTGATTTTAATATAATGATGCTTTATTTTAATTATTACACGTCGTATATATAATATCCTCGGATGGGTGTCCATTTATTTGCTTTGCTTGGACTTTGTTTTGATTTTTAATATATTGATGCTTTCTTTTAATTATTGTGTGTAATATGGATAAGGTTATTATATTTAAGAATTTTATAATATTAAGACCTGCAAAGGAGGCCGGTTCCAATGAATCGGGCGTTGTGGGGGTGTTGGGCTATTTCTCACCTTCCCCACACGTACCCACTTTCCGAACCCATTAGGAGGTTGGGGATTTCTTAGGAATCGAGTCATCCACCCCTTTCTTTTTCTCGGCCCTTCCGGGTGGCGACTCCATTTTCTCCGGGCTTAGGCTCGTGTTCTCTAAGGCCCCGAGCCTAAACAGTGGCAAAGTCACAAGAACCATTCCTTTGGGAGTGGGGGTGAAAATCCCCGCTCACAGTGGCGACTCCACTGGGATAAGAGAAGTTGATTCCGTTGGTCTTTTTAATATTCTATTCTTTCTTATCATGATATTATCCATTGCATCATATTAGATTGCATCATGTGCGTGAGTTAGGATGCCTGTGTTACACGTGTTGTGTTATGTAAAGGATACCATACTTTTACTCAAGGTATGGAGGAGATCGAGCTCATAGCCTTATACCATTTGGTATATACTTGATATGGGAACCTAAGCCTTTTAACCCAAAGACTAAAGCTTATGTAATTGGCCGAGTTATTTTCCTTAGGTTTTTATCCCAAATGCATATTGTTTGACTATGGTTAATTTATCTTCGTTTAAAACATGGCTTATTTGGTTTGTTCTTTTTCTAATATGACTTAAGTACATTGAAAACTTAAAATAAATTTTTCTTTAAAGTCTAAAAGACCAAAGTTATTTTCAAAACTTTTCAAAATGGTCTTTGGACATAAAACTTTTTCTAAAAATAAATCAAAAAATTCTTGTCTCAAGACTCAAATACAAAGCCCAAAATCCATTTTTTTTTTCTAAAATCTTTTTACAATGGTCTTAGAAACAAAGTTATTTTCATTCGACCTTTTCTTACAAAGAGCTTGCAAATTATTTAGGTCAATTACAAAATACCAAAAATCAATTGTGAGCCTAGTTTATACTAAGAATAATTAATCATGGGTTTGTTTTTGGCATAAATCATTAGTTACTTTTTCAAGTGAGAAATCTATTTATAATAAACCTCTTAATTTAGTTTTAATCCAATATAGCATAAAAGCTACTTTAGTTGGTTGAATGGAAACCTAATTAATGGGAATTATCATGAACTGATTTCCATTTTTTTAAATATAACTATTGGTTGAAACGTCCGAGAGAAATTTTTGAAAACAAGATACCCCATGTTGGTATTTTTTTTAACCATGTTACCTAGGAAAAGAGACTTGCCATTCGTGTGTGGGAGTTATAAGGTTGGAAGGAACGTTCTATCTATCCTTGTTTGTTTATGCATATATGCATACATGCATACAGTTGTATCTCATATCATTAATCCCTTCTGGCTCACAGCCTTGGATTATGATAGTTCAAAAGGTTACGACAATCCGACCTACGCCGGAGATGAAGAATCTAGCAACGACTCAATCACTTTCTCACCAAAAGCAATGGAGCCCGAACAAATTCGAAGAATGGTGGATGATGCCCTCAATACCAAGATGGAAGAAATGAAAGAGGCCCTGGCTGAGACCATGAAGAACCAATTAGCTGCAATTTTAGGGAACAATGCCGAAGCATCTGCTAGCACCAAGAAGCCAAAGGACAATGGGAAGGCTAAGGTTGGTGAAGTGGCTTTTGATGATGACAAGATAACTGTTGATGATGATGATGACTGGGCTCAATACTTCCAAGATCCTCAAGATAAAAAGGAGCCAAAGGTTGTTGACAAGACAACTTTTGAAAAGATAAAAAATTTTGATGTTGAGAAGATGATTGCTGATATAAAAAAGAAATTTGAGAAGAAGCTGGAAATCAAAGAGATGTCCGAGATCAACAAACTATTTGAACAAGATGAGGAGGTCCCTTATAAGTTCAAGATGCCTTCCTTTGCTAGGTACAATGGTAATAGAAATCCTCATCTCCATGTGATGTAGTACATCACTACTATTCAGTCTGCCCGAGCTACTAAAGCTCAAACTCTGAGGTATTTTATGCTCTCATTGAACTCTATTGTCCAAAATTGGTTCAACATGTAACACCCGCGTACCCCATATACACACACCACATACACCCACAATGAGTGATATACGTATGCTGGATACAAGGATGTCACAATCCGTTAAAACAGACCAAAATTACCAACCTTTAAACTTTAACATCAAATCATTGTAAATCAACCTGAGTAACTTTAAAACATTTAGCTTATATTATAGAAAGTAGGAAATGAAACCTCCCTTATTAAAAGACATTTACATATATCTTCATTACTTTAAAATTTTATCAAAATATTTGTTTATCAAGGAGCGAAATATACATACATATATATTAAAACCAATATTTATAAAAATATAAAATTTATACATGCTGGCAGTTTGTCTCTGATCTTGAAGTCCAAAAATTAACACTTCACAAGGGATCAGAAGCCTAGACTCGACTCGGTCTAGCTAAACTCTCCGACTCAACTGGATTTACCTTGTCACCTGTGTGATAAATCACAATCACGCTAAGCCAAAAGCTTAGTGGTACAAACCTTGATAACCATATGATTCAAATGTAATGCCAATGTTAAACTTTCAAGAATTAGAAGAAATATACAAGGATCTCATATTTCATAACATTAAATATCATTATATCATTCTATTATTCCATTATTCATTATTTACATTAAAGCAAAGATAACCATGGGCCCAAAAGAAACTAATATGCCATTCAAATTCCAGAGTTACTGTTTTGGTCCAGTATCACATTTATTAAGCTCGAAGGCGAATCATTATCACAATGAGGATTACTTCATATGTAACATCCCAACTAGGCTTCAAGGACTAGGCCCAACCAAGCTTCAAGGGGAGCTCAGCATCAACCCAACTTGGCTTCAAGGACCAAGCCCAACCTAGCTTCAAGGGATTGTTACATTTAGGCATGCCACCAATAACAAAACTCTAAAAATTGAATAACATACTAGAAACACAATTCTTTCATTAATTCATTATCAAAACCTCTTTCATTTCCTCATGATCATTATAAGCACAATGCTTCAAATATCCATTTATATCAATATAGCCATCACTAATGGCTTAACATATCATCATTAGAGTGCACATCACAAATTATGTTGATCATACATTTATAATCCTCAACATATATTTCACATAGTTTATATAATGCAAATCATAACACCATTCTTAAATATCAACAATATAGTAAGTAACTTAACACATTTTCCAACCAAATGTGTTAAGTCCCATAGTCATGTAAATGTATGCAATCATGTAAGGTTTGTACTTACCTCTAAAAGCAACACACACCAATCTATCAACCTCCTCTTCCAAGAATCCTTCAACACTTGGATTAGGACAACTCAAATCTCTTCAAAACCTAATCCATATATGATTATACATACTCACTTAGTAATACATATAAGAAAATATGAATAAGAACTATCTAGGGCAAACACTATACATGACATGCTCAACAACACGGGCGTGTCCCTGATCGTGCCCTAAACCCACAACATAGAAGCTTTGACATGCTCACTAACATGGGCATGTAATTGTACGTGTTAATTCTCCTCCAACACAGTGGCTATGACATGGGCGTGTCACTGGACATGTCAAACCACCAACAATACAGTAGCTGTGACACGCTCAGTGACATGGCCATGTCACTGGACGTGTCAATACTACTCCAACATAGAAGTTGTGACATGCTCAGTGACATGGGTGTGTCACTGCTCGTGTCATAAGCCCTCAAAAAAGAACCATTGACACGCCCAAAGACATGACCGTGTTAATGGGTGTGTCAGGCCAAAAAACTTGAAATCGATACCAAAAACACCACATCCAACAAACATCTTTCTTTTACCCTTTTCCACATCAAACGAACTTAACAAAAACCATCAATATATGATAATAAACTTGCATAACATCAATACAACTCAATTACATACATCAACACACAAACACAACCATATTCACAACTCAAAGTCACAACACCCACAACTCTTGTCTCATTCACCAAACTTAACCCTTTACTCTTCAATCCAACCCCATAATCAAAGTTAACTAAACAAAAAAATCTCAAACACACCAAAATCAACCATACACACAACTACACCAACCATCCACCAAACTCAAATACACAAACTCAAAAGAAATCAAAGAAACAAGTTGGAAACTTACCAAAAGTGAAGAAAATCCTTCAAACTCCAACTTGATCTCTTGAAATCCTTAAATTTCTTGGGTTGGGAATCAACAAAACCTCTCTTTCCTTTTACTAATGGTGGTGGTTGGCTGTAGACCCTTAATTTTTGACCCAGTCTAGTCCGATATTTTTTATATAGTCCAAAATAATTTTTGTGGTATTTAATATTTATTTTAGTATTTATTATTTATAAATTTTAATAAAAATAATAAATGGTGAAGTTAATAAAAAATTTAATAATAAAAAAATAAAAATAAAAATAAAAATAAAAAATCGACGACAAATTTAGTGGAATTGGCAAAGGCCAATTCGCCCCGCAGGAATTTCCTGTGGCGAATTGGCCCCAAGCCTATTCGCTGCAGGAATTGGCTGGCCGCCTAGCCAATTTCGTAAATTTCTTCACCAACTCTCACAATTCTCGGCCAACGATCGCAGTTTTTGCCAGCAAAATTTCCAACGCAGTTTTTTTCTAAACCAAATTCTATTTGGTTTTGGATTCTTTTCCTAATTAATTTTAGTTTTCTTAAACAATTAGAAGTAGGCCTATAATTTTTCCTATAAATAACACTTTAAAACTAAGAATTAAGGAGGAGGAAATTTTGTGTGATTGAAAATTGGACTTTTAAACTTGGATTGGATCGAAGTAAAAAAGAAAGAAAACCCTAGCAAGGAACATTACCAACAAGCAAGCAATCAACAATTCATCAAAGGCAGCAACCTTGCCTTTGTCTTTGTTCATCCAGAAAGCACTTTTTTGGTGGAACCAACAAACGGAGGTTTGAATCTCTATTTTCTTTATTTATTTCTTTACAGAAGCTTCACTATTCAAATTGAATTAATTGTTTCATCATACAAATTGATCAAAACATTAAAAAACCCTAAAACATTTCTTCTAAACCTTAAAACCCTAAATGGTTTCATCTATTTCCAAAACCTTAAAAACCCTAAATCGTTTCTTCTAAACCTTAAAACCCTAAAATTGTTTCTCTTCTATTTTCAAAACCTTAAAACCCTAAAATTGTTTCTCTTCTATTTCCAAAAGTTTTAAAACCTTAAATTGTTTTCCTTGAACTATTTTCATCTACACCATAACTTTTTGTCCAAAATCTCCAAACCCTAGTTTTCTTTACATTTTCTAAAAATCATAATAATTTTATAAAACTCTAAATTGTTTTCTTAAATCCTAAAACCAAATATGTTTTCCAAAATACCAAAAACCCTAACTTTCTCAAAAAAAAAAAAAATAAAACGGTAAACCCTAAGTTTTCCTAAACCTTAATTCGGTGAACTTAAAACCCCAAACTAGTTAACCTAAACCCTAAAGCCATAATCTAATAAAACTAAAATAACAATCCAGTAACCATGAATTATAAACCAAATGTCTTAAGATTTCAAAACCCTAATTTAATTACGTTACTCTTAAAACCCTAATTTAATTAACCAAAAAACCTTACTACTTTCATAAATTCATAAAACCCTAATCCATTCTAATTTTCCAATACCTTTACAGTAGGTTAAGCAAATAACAACAATAATACTAAAATCCTAAAACCCTAAATGTTAATTAAAGAACTTTAAATAGAGACAGTAAACCCTAATTTGTATCTTTACTTGCTTTATTTAATTTTAGATTTGATTATGTAGTTTACTATAAGCTTTGATGGTTGATTTATTTAATTTCAATGCTTGATTTATTTAATTTATCATCGATGGATGTTTTCTTTACTGTTATAATTTATTTGTTTTAGTATTAAAATTGTAAGAGGTATGTTTCCACTTTGTGGGTACCTCATTAGTTAAATATCATGTAATTTAAATTGCTTTTATATTTTGGACCAATGTAAAGGACATATTTCTACCTTTTGGTGGGTGTCCTATTTAGTTTAGACATGGATGATGTAAGGGCATGTTTCCATCTTCGGATGGGTGTCCATTTATTTGCTTTGTTTGGACATTGCTTCAATTTTAATATAATGATGCTTTATTTCAATTGTTGTGTGTAATATGGATAATATTATTATACTTTAGAATTTTATAATATTAAGACCTGCAAAGGAGTCCGGTTCCAATGAATCGAGCGTTGTGGGGGTGCTGGGCCATTTCTCACCTTCCCCACATGTACCCAACTTTTCAAACCCATTAGGGGGTTGGGGATTCCTTAGGAATTGAGTCATCCACCCCTTTTTTTTTCCCTGCCCGTCCGGGTGGCGACGCCATTTTCTAAGAACTTAGGTTCGTGTTCTTTAAGGCCCCTAGCCTAAACAGTGCCGAAGTCGCAAGAACCATTCCATCGGGAGTGGGGGAAAAAATCCCCGCTCACAGTGGCGACTCCACTGGGGATACGAGAAGTTGATTCCGTTGGTCTTTATATTAATCTATTCTTTCTTATAATGATATTATCCATTGCATCATATTAGATTGCATCGTATGCGTGAGTTAGGATGCCCGTGTTACCCGTGTTGTGTTATGTGAGGGATACCATACTTTCACTCAAGGTATGGAGATCGAGCATGGCATAACCTCTCATAGCCTCGTACCATTTGGTATATACTTGCTATGGAAACCTAAGCCTTTTAACCCAAAGACTAAAGCTCATGTAATTGGCCTAGTTACTTTCCTTAGGTTTTACCCCAAATGCATGTTGTTTGACTATGGTTAATTTATCTTGGCTTAAATCATGGCTTATTTGGTTTGTTCTTTTTCTAATATGACCTAATTACATTGTAACCTCAAAATAAAATTTTCTTTTAAATCTAAAAGACCAAAGTTATTTTGCAAAACTTTTCAAGATGGTCTTTGGACATAAAACTTTTCTAAAAATGAATCAAAAATTATTTTGCTCATAACACAAATACTAAGCCCAAAATCCATTTTTTCTAAAATCTTTTTACAATGGGCTTAGAAGCAAAATTATTTTCATCCAACCTTTTCTTACAAAGAGCTTGCAAATTATTTAGGTCAATTATGAAATACAAAAAATCAATTGTGAGCCTAGTTTATACTAAGAATAATTAATCATGGGCTTGTTTTTGGCATGAATCATTAGTTACTTTTTCGAGTGAGAAATTTATTTGTAATAAACCTCTTAATTTTTTTTAAATCCAATATAGCATAAAAGCTACTTTAGTTGGTTAAATGGATTAAAACCTAATTATTGGGAATTATCATGAACTGATTTCCATTTTTTTAAATATAACAATTGGTTGAAACGTCCGAGAGAATTATTCAAAAAGCAAGATACCCCATGTTGGTATTTTGTTAACCATATACCTGGGAAAAGAGACTCGCCATTCCTGTGTGGATGTTATAAGGTTTGAAGGAACGTCCTATTTGTCCTTGTTTGTTAATTGCATACATGCATACATTTGCATCTCATATGATTAATCCTCTCTAGCTCACAGCCCTGGATTATGACAGTTCAAAAGCTTACGATAATTTGACCTACGGTGAAGACAAAGAATCTAGTAGCAATTCAATCACTTGCTCACCAAAAGCAATGTAGCCCGAGCAAATTCAAAGAATGGTGGATAACGCCCTCAATGCCAAAATGGAAGAAATAAAAGAGGCCATGGCTAAGACTGTGAAGAATCAATTAGCTGCAATTTTAGGAAACAATGCTAAAGTATCTACCAGCACCAACAAGCCAAAGAACAAAGGGAAGGCTAAAGTTGGTGAAGTGGTTTTTGATGATGATAAGGTGATCATTGATGATGATGATGATTGAGCTCAATATTTCCAAGATCCTCAAGAAAAGAAGAAAGAATCAAAGATTGTTGAAAGATCAGCTATGGAGAAAATCGAGACTTCTAATGTTGAAAAGATGATTGCTGATTTAGAAAAGAAATTTGAGAAGAAGCTAAAAACCGAAGAAATATCTGAGATCAACAAACTATTTGAACAAGATGAGGAGGTCCCTTATAAGTTCAAGATGCCATCTTTCACTAGGTACAATGGTACTGGATACCCCCATCTCTATGTGAAATAGTATATCACTGCTATGCAGTCTGTCGGAGCTACTAAGGCTCAAACTCTAAGGTACTTCATGCTCTCATTGGACCCTATTGTCCAAAATTGGTTTAACTCTTTAGAGGAAAGTACTAAAAAAGATTGGGACATGTTATACAAGGCTTTCATTCAGCAATATGGGTATAATGTCGAGCTGGAAGTTACCTTAATGGAAGTTGAGTCCATTAGACAAAGGCCTAATGAGAATTTTGTGGACTATGTGAAAAGATGGAGAAATAAGGCTGCTTTGCTCAAGAAAAGGCCTGATGAATATGATCAAATAAGGATGATCGTGAGAGGCATCCTGCCCAATCTCTGTGAAAGGATGTCTCACACCCTTATAAGGGATTTCAAAGATCTTCTCCAAGCTGGTCTACAAATTGAAGAGTGGTAAAGGGAGAAAAATTGCTTTTCAATAAGAAGGAATGAGAAAGGGAATTATCAGCCAAGCAATCAAAGCACGCAAAAAGAAGTTGATGTTAATGTGACTGGTCAAGGAATAGAAGACAATTCTCAGAATTAGGGAAACCTCTATCTTGGGTTTTTAGCAAGCTGCAAAAGAAAGGGTTGTTACAACCGTTAGCTCCTTGACCGTTACATAATCCACTTGTAGACCATTAATTTTTGACCCAATCCTGTCCAATATGTTTTATTTAGTCCTAAATGATTTTTGTTGTCTAATTAGTCCAAAATAATTTTTGTTAAATAATTTTTTTACTTTAGTATCTAATTTTTATTAATAAAAAATAAAAATACAAATAAAAATCGGCGACGAAAAAATCGTTGCGCGGGCCCGTGGGCATTTCGCCCGCAAGAATTTCCTGCGAGAGAAATGGTCACCCGTAGCCAGCCCACTGCCGCAATTTCCTGCGACAAATTTTTTTTGCCAGTGCATTTTTTCCTGCGGCAATTTTTTCGGCAGCGCAATTTTTTCCGACGCAAATTTTTTGAAACCTAATTTAATTAGGTTTTGGTTTCTTTTTTTTATTAATATTACTTGCCGTGACTAATTAGGAAAAAACCATATCAAACCACTATAAATAAGGACCAAATGCAATGAAATTTAGGGGAGCCGAAAATCCAACAGAAGCTTGGAAAATTTGAAACCAAATCAGGGAAGGAAAAGGAGAAATTCAATTTCTTTTTTCTTGAACAGCAGGGACACGATTTAAGCAATTCAAAGGCAACAATTGTCTTTATTCTTGTTCATCCAAGAAGAATTATTTTTGAAGAATTAACAAAAGGAGGTATGTTAAATTCTTTTGTTTTATTTTTTCACAGTAGCATAAACTATGAAATTTTGTTTTTTAAATCAGAAAACCTTAGAACTTTAATTTAGTTTTTCAAAAGTTAAAACACTAATACGTTACTTTATTTTCCAAAAAGACTTAAAATTGTTATTTTTACCTCTTCAAAATCTCAAAACCTAAATTAAAAATATTTTTCAACAAAACCAATATTTGATTCTATTTCTTTCAAAACTTTAAATTAGGTTCTGTTTCTTTCATAAGGCTTTAAAAAACATCTTTTCTATTTATAAAAACTTCAATTCATTTGTTTAAATTCATAAAACCTCATGAAATCATCAAATTGTCTTTCTAAATCCTAATTCAAATTCATCACCCGAGATCCTAATTCTAAAGCACTAAAACCCTAATTCAACTTCTAAACCTAAAAATATTAAACTCTAACTCCTTTAAAACCTTAAACCTTAATTTTTTCTAAGCCCTAATCCTTTAAAACATTAAAAAAACCATAAAACATAAATACTTTAAATTTTACACAGTAGCTTGAAATCATCATTTAAAACCATGAATCAAAAGTATTTTAAAGTGTCTAAAACCCTAGTTTCATGATTTCACCATTCAAATATTAATTTAGTTAATCAAAGAGTCTTACCAACCTTTTAAAACATAAAACCCTAATTTATTTTAATTCCATAAAAAGCCACGTGGCTATAATTGGACTTTTATTTGCTTTATTTAATTCTATACTTGAATATGCTTTGATTTATCTCTTATGCTTTAATTTATTTTCAATACTTGATTTATTTAATTTATCATGGATGGATGTTTATTTTATATTTTAATTAATAGCTTTGATGAATGATTTATTTATGATGAATGATTATTTACTTTTATCAATTAATTTAGATTTCCAAAAGTTGTAAGAGGTATGTTTCCACTTGGTGGGTACCTCATTAGTTAAACATCATGTAATTTAATTTGCTTTTCTATTTTAGAACCTACATAAAGGGCATGTTTCTACCTTTTGGTGGGTGTCCTATCTAGGCATGTGATGTAAGAACATCTTTCCATCTTCGGATGGGTGTCCATTTATTTGATTTGTTATGTTTGGACATTGCTTTGATTTTAATATAATGATGCTTTCTTTTAATTATTGTGTGTAATATGGATAATATTGTTATATTTAAGAATTTTATAATATTAAGACCTGTAAAGGAGGCCGTTTCCAATGAACCGGGCATTGTGGGGGTGCTGGGCCATTTCTCACCTTCCCCACACGTACCCAACTTTCCGAACCCATTAGGGGGTTGGGGATTCCTTAGTAATTGAGTCATCCACCCTTTCTTTTTCCCGGACCGTCCGGGTGGTAACTCCATTTTCTTAGGTCCGTGTTCTCTGAGGCCCCGAGCCTAAACAGTGCCGAAGTCGCAAGAACCATTCCACCTGGAGTGGGGGCGAAAATCCCCGCTCACACCACTGCCACCAAACTTCAATACTGAGGCCTTCTGTCAGTTTCATCAAACGCAAGGGCATGAAATAGATAAATGTGCTCGTTTAAGGCATGATATCCATGATTTGATTGATAGTGGTGAGCTACCGAGCCGGATAAGCCCAATACGAAGAACAACCCTTTGCCTAAATTTGGAAGAGTGCCACCACCAGCAACCTTCATGGTGGGAAAAGGATTGGAAGAAGATTTTGTTTTATCCTCTTTTCAAGATGGGAATGTTGAAGATGTGAAAGGAGAAGGAGCTTAATTCAACAAACTTTCCTTAGCTTGAATATTGCTTTTCAATTTTACTTTCTTTAATATTTAATTGGAACAATAGTGTTTTTCAAATTTAAAGTTGTTTGAATAAATTACTTTTATTAAATTTTTTATTGGTCTATGTTCATTTTGGTGCTCAACCAATGAGGAATCTAGCTTGATAATTCCTGAATTAATATATTTATGCATCATGACTTGAATGACTTTACTAGGTGAGGGAATTGCTCCATAACATTGAGTTGTGTATGCTTACTTAGAGAGGGCTCCTACATAATTAACTTTGTCTAGGTCCTAGTTAGTCTTAGAACATGCTTTGACAAACCTTCGAGGCAAAATTGAACTCTGCTTATTTAAGGGAGAGATGATCTAAGCATTGTTTAGTTAGCCAACAACTAGTATCCACCCTATTAAATATCAATCCCTAGTTGTCCCTTTAATCCTTCATAAAGTTTTAGCTTTCTTTTCATTGGCATATAACCTCAACAACCTACCCTGAGCTGTTGTGATACTTTTGACAAGTCTTATGATCACTAAGATGAAGAGGCAAGAAGATCAAAGAAAGAAATAAATAGTCAAGACCATGAAGATAGTTGATGTTATCAAGACCATAAGGGTAGTTGAAGTTCTCCTAATATATCAAATCTATCAAGATAACATCAGAGTAACAAAATAATTTATCCCTGTTAAAGGAGATTTATGTCACTCCACTCATCCATTATTAGAAATCCAAGTTTGTACAAACAAGATAACTCTTTTAGAGCTAGAATAAAAAAAAGAGAAAAAACAAAAGAAAAAAGAAAAAAAACAAAAGGAAAAAAAACAAAAAAAAAGGAAGAAGAAGAAAAAAAAAGAAAGATAAAACCCAAAAAAGGCGGTTCAGAAAACCAATTGAGTTCTCTTCTACCTAAAACAACAAAAGACTTCAATTTAGTTCATAAGGACAGTTTGACCTGAATTGGTCCAACCCAACTGAAGATTCGATCAAAATCAGAGGAAAAGGAGAAAGACCATCCAGTTTTTGAAAGTTCTGTACTCGACAATCCTACAGGGAAAAAGAATAAAATGTTTAAAGAAATAGAAGGAGTAAGAAAAAGAAAGAAATGAATTTGGGTACCAAAATTTATGCAAGGGAAAAGACTGTCCCAATCATGATCCAGATTAATGCCAAGAAGATAGAAGAATTTGGAGTCTAGCAAGATTACTCCCAACTGCCTAAAGTTCAAATAAGAAATTTTTAGTGTGAGGGTTTGTCCATTATGTCACATAAGCTCGAATCTCAAAATGGCCTTCATTTAACCCGTGTCCCTTATAGACCCCATTTCAAGCCTATCAAAGACCTGTTAATCTCTTTTGATAGGTAGAGTCTATTAGTGAAGATAGTTTGGATAAGTATGCATATGAGATAGACAATATTCAAACTCAAATAAGACCTTTGGCTAAGTAATGTGTGTGCACCTATCTGAAGTGCAACAGTTCTTGCTTAAATAGAAATGATTCTCGAGTTTAGTATGATAACTAGGATTGTCATGTTATAGATATGTTAATTTGGAAAATCAAGTCCTAAGATACATTGACATTGATTTGGCAAGACAAACATTTGATTTAAAAAGAAAAAATATATAAAAAAAGAGAAAAAAAAGTTGCAGTAAAGTAAAAATTATATATTATCATTATGATTTTTATACTTATTTTACAATGTTTCCTCAATTGACACAATATTTATACATCACCAAGAAGGAGGTGGTAGATCATCAAATAAAGCTCTAAAAAAATCATTTCTTGTTGGAGGAGGAGGCAAATCACCCGTCCCGAGTCCGCTGAAAATAGGAGCACCGGAATCTCTATTACCTTGGAGTTCCGATCTGTAACGGTCCTCATCAGAAGTAGATGAAAGGATCTCATGGTCATCAGTTTGAGGGCCTCTAGATGAAGAAGCACTAGGATTTATCATCCCCTGAAATCGAAAGTCTCGAAAATTTTTCTCTGATTGATGGTACAAATTTTCAAGATGGGAAACCTACTGACAACTAGTGGCCAACTCTTCTTGAAGTTTCTTGTTTTGTTTTCAAGCATCCGCTATGAGCCAGAAAGGAAAAGAGTAAGAGCATACATAATCATGCATACATGCATACATATAGCATAAATTACCATGAAATAAGAAAACTTACCAGGTAATTGATATCAACACCCTGTGGATGAGATGGCATATCTGGTGGACTAGAATGAGCAAATGAAAGAGCAGTAAAAGAAGGTCTAGCCTCATGATCAAATGGGCCAGCAGCCTATAACAATCATTAAAAAAGTCAAAACAAGTTAAGAAAGAAGCTATTACAATGGAAAAATGGTAAAAGTTTACCTGAGAAGTGCTAGCCTTGAGATGTGGAACAAACTCTCCTCCCTCTCCGTGATGTTCCTCTTCATCTCTATCCTCATTTTCTTCAGAAATCTCCGATACACCAACAGGAGATACGTCAAATTTGAAAATCCCAATTTCAATAAACTGGGTATAAGATGCACCCGGTGGATAGAGAAATGTTAACATCATAACCATGTCGGGCCAACCACCATGCATTCTCCAACATTGATGTAATATTTAAAGTATATTCTAGGCAACGCATTGGGATCCTCCACTACTCTAGACCAAGAAACCACACATATACTCTCTCTTCGAGAAACCAGCCACTAGACACATGGTCGGCGATGACTCGGCAGCATGTTGAAAAGGCAATGCGGCATTCATGGAGGAAGTCCAGTTTGTCCACTCTTCTGCATTCCACCAGGCCAAATTCACCTACAAAATGGCATAAGGTAAGTAAACTTTCATACATTAATTTTAAAGTATACTAATATTATTTTACCTGGTCCCAGGTTAGGCAGCTCAACAAAGAATTAGGTATGCACATGGTGAGAGCCGGGAACTTCTTCATGCTCTGATAACCAAAAATTTAATCTCGGATACTGTGAGTGGGGATTTTTGCCCCCACTCCCGGTGGAATGGTTCTTGCAACTTCGGCACTGTTTAGGCTCGGGGTCTTAGAGAACACGGATCTAAGTCCAGAGAAAATGGAGTCACCACCCGGACGGGCCGGGAAAAAAGAAAGGGGTGGATGACTAGATTCCTAAGGAATCCCCAACCCCCTAATGGGTTCGAAAAGTTGGGTACGTGTGGGAAAGGTGAGAAATGGCCCAGCACCCCCACAACGCCCGGTTCATTGGAACCGGCCTCCTTTACAGGTCTTAATATTATAAAATTCTTAAGTATAACAACATTATCCATATTACACACAATAATTAAAAGAAAGCATCATTATATTAAAATCAAAGCAATGTCCAAACAAAGCAAATAAATGGACACCCATCCATGGATGGAAACATGTCCTTACATCTCATGCCTAAATAGGACACCCACCGAAAGCTAGAAACATGTCCTTTACATTGGTTCTAAAATAGAAAAGAAATTTAAATTACATGATATTTAACTAATGAGGTATCCACAAAGTGGAAACACACCTCTTACAACATTTGAAAATCTAAAAAAAATCGATAAAAGTAAATAACCATTCATCATAAATGAATCATTCATCAAAGGTATTAAACATAAATAGAAAGTAAACGTCTATCCATGATAATTTAAATAAACCAAGCATTGAACTTAAATAAATTAAAGCATATAAAATAAGTCAAAGTATAATCACATATAGAATTGAATAAGGCAAATAAAAATCTAAATTATAGCTACTGTTTCCATTTAGGGTTTTTTATTTCATGTGTTTAGGGTTTTGGAATTTGTGGAATTAGGCTAATGTGAGTTTTTAAAGGAATTAAAATAGATTAAGGTTTTATGTTTTAAATGGTTGATAAAGTTCTTTGATTAACCAAAATAGTGTTTGAATGGTGAAATTATGAAACTAGGGTTTGGACACTTTAAAATACTTAGATTTATGGTTTACGGTTATTCATTGAATTATGGTTTCAAGCTTATTGTGTAAAATTATATCATTTATATTTATATGGTTTTTAAAGTTTTAAAGGATTAGAGTTTAGAAAAAATTAAGGTTTACGTTTTAAGGGAGTTAGGGTTCACTATTTTGAGTTTTAGAGTTGAATTAGGGTTTTAGGATATTTGAATTAGGGTTTCGGGGAATGAATTAATTTTTAGAATTTTGAAAAAAAAATTGATAACTTTATGAAGTTTTATGAAAATAAATAATTGATTTAAAGTTTATAAAAGCAAAAAATAAGTTTTTAGGGCTTTTGGAAAGAAATAGAACCCAATTTAGGGTTTTGAAAATTTGGAAAATAAATTTTGGTTTTGGGGTTTTGAAGAAACAAAACTAATAACTTTAAACTTTTGGAAAACAAAACAACGAATTAAGGTTTTTAAACTTTAGAAAAAGTGAATTGAGGTTCTAGGGTTTTTGAATTAAAAGAAACAAAGGGATGATTTAGCTACTGTGAAGAATAGAATTTAAACAATTGATGCATACCTCCATTTGTTGGTTCCACTAAAAATTTCTTCTTGGATGAACAAAAACAAAGACAAGCTTTGCTGCCTTTGAATTGTATTTCTGCTCTCTCAAAAAAATTGGATTGATTTACTGCCTTTCCTACTCACTTTCGGATCCAATTTTTGTTCAGATTTCTCCTCCGATTTATTTCCTAATTTTTGTGTTGTTTTAGTCCTTATTTATAGAAGACTTCTATGGTTAATTCTAATTATTCACAAAGCATAATATTCATTAAGAAAAGGAGACTGAAACCTAATTGCATTAGGTTTTGGAAAATTTACGTTGGAAAAATTTTGCTGGCGAAAAAAAACTGCTGCGGAAAAATGCACTGGTGAAAAAAAATTACTGCGGAAAAAATATGCTGCGGCAGCGGGCGCGCGAACTGGCCTATGGGCCATTTCGCGCAGCCGACTTCCCCTTTTTTTATTATTATTTTTTTATTTTTTGTTCATTATTATTATTTTTCATTTTTTTATTAATAAAAATTAGATACTAAAGCAAATATTATTTAATTAAGATAACAAAAAATTATTTTGGACTAATTAAAATATTTTGGACAACACAAAAATTATTTTGGACTAGTTAAAATATATTGGACCGGACTGGGTCAAAAATTAAGGGTCTACAGTTTGCCCCCTGCTTGAATGATCTGAGACTTTAGTGAAAGAGAGTGAAAAATAATAAGACTTAATTTTTGAGACGGTTAAGGTTTTGGGTTCTTGACCCAATTCGAGTTCGGGACTCAAGGATAATTTTAGGTTCTGGACCTAAGCGTAATTTTAGGTTCTGGACCTAAGAAAATTTGGGTTCTAAACCCGAGCTAAGTTCTGGACTTAGAAAAAATTCTAGGTTCTGGACCTAAAGAAAATTTGGGTTCTGGACCTGAGCTAAGTTCTGGACTTAGAAAATATTCTAGGTTCTAAACCTAAGGATAATTTGGGTACTGGACCCGAGCTAAGTTCTGGACTTAGAAAAGATTCTAGGTTTTAGACCTAAGGATAATTTGGGTTCTGGACCCGAGCTAAGTTTTGGACTTGGAAAAGAATCTAGGTTCTGGACCTAAGAAAAATTTGGGTTCTGGACCTGAGCTAAGTTCTGGACTTAAAAGAGATTCTAGGTTCTGGACCTAAGGAAAATTTGAGTTCTGGACCTGAGCTAAGTTCTGGACTTAAAAAGAAATTCTAGGTTCTAGACCTAAGGAAAATTTGGGTTCTGGACCCGAGAGATTTGGATACTCGATCCTAAACTAGATTTAGATACTCGATCCTAACTGGATTTGGATACCTGATCCTAAATTGGATTGGGATACTCGATCCGAACTGGACTTGGATACTCGATCCTAAATTGGATTGGGATACTCAATCCTAAATGGATTTGGATACTCGATCCTAAACTGGATTTGGATACTTGATCCTAACTTGGATTGGGATACTCGATCCTAACTGGACTTGGATACTCAATCCTAAATTGGATTGGGATACTCAATCCTAACTGGTTTTGGATATTCGATCCTAAACTGCATTTGGATACTCGATCCTAACTTGGATTGGGATACTCGATCCTAACTGGACTTGGATACTCGATCCTAAATTGGATTTGGATACTTGATCCTAACTTGGATTGGGATACTCGATCCTAAACTTGATTTGGATACTCGATCCTAAAATGGGTACTTTGACTCAAAATTTGAATTTAATTTGGGTCTTGGACCCAAGATTGGGTACTTGGACCCAAGATTGAATTGATTTGAATTTAATTTGGGTACTTGGACCTGAGATTGATTTGTTTTGGGTACTTGGACCCGAGATTTGGTACTTGGACCAGAGATTGAATTAATTTAGGTACTTGGACCCGAGATTGGGTACTTGGACCTGAGAATGAATTTCACTAACCCTTTATTTGAGAAGTCTGACTGCTCCAAATGTTCTATGCATGGTGGTTCTTCATCTTCAGAATGGATCTTCATCCTTTGAGATCGGATCTTCACCCTTGAAAATGGATCTTCATCCTTTGGACTTCGGGTCTTCACCCTCTAAAATTGGATCTTTATCCATTAGAGATTGGGTCTTCACCCTTGAAACACGGACCTTCATCCATTGGAGATCGGGTCTTCACCCTTGAAAATGGACTTTCATCCTTTGGAAATCTAGTCTTCACCCTTGAAAATGGATCTTCATCCTTTGGACTTCGGGTCTTCACCCTTGAAAATGGATATTTATCCATTAGAGATTGGGTCTTACCCTTAAAAATTGATCTTCATCCTTTGAACTTCGGGTCTTCACCCTTGAAAATGGATCTTCATCATTTGGACTTCATGTCTTCACCTTTGGAACATGGATCTTTATCCATTGGAGGTTGGGCCTTTACCCTGGCTTTAGCTCTCTTAGCTGAACCGATCTTTTGTCTTTTGCATCTTCATTCTTTTGAGATTTCTAATGTTTAATTCTTTTGTTCTTCCTTTTTGCAAAAATTCAGCTATCTTTAATTAGACCTTGTATCCTCTCCTTGCCCCCAAGGATTTTTTCTTTCATGCCAGCTTTGATTGATGTTTTTCTTGTCTAGTTCTTTGCATAAGCATGCATTTCTTCTCTTTGCAACATTACTGGATCTTTCTTAAGCAATGGGCTTTCCATGCCCCCCTGATTTGACATCTTCTTTTAATTCTTTACTTTGCAGAGTGTTTGTTGTCCACTTTGATAAAGAATAGACAATACAAGACAAGAAAGTGTGAAGTGATATGCTCATGTATGCATGATATGCATGATAATACTCACAGCGGTTTCATTGACTCACAGACTGAGGTGATCAGTAGAAGTATTCTCGTTGACTCCTTTTCGATGCTCGTTCAAGTCTTGCATTGGAATTATCGAAAGCTTTGTATTTGTGGCTTTTATCTTCAAGATGTTTAAAACATGAATAATGGAGACCCCAAGCAGCAAAGTCAGGGATTCATCTATTGCAAACTAAATCTCAACATGTCAGTTGATAGCTTCTTCATGACCTTGCCAATAATCATTTCCTTTGCCCAATGTGCCCTTTGGAGATTCAACATACTTCCCTTAACTTGAAGGCTTCATATGACAAAACACTTTTTTTTGTCTTTTTATTTGAATTTTTATTTTGAAATCAAATGTTGGCTTTGCCAAATTAATGTCAATGCACGTCAGGACTTGATTTTCCAAATTATCATATCTATAACATGACAACCCTAGTTACCATACTAAACTGGGGAATCATTTCTATTTAAGCAAGAATTGTTGCACTTCAAATAGGCACATACACATTACTTGGCCAAAGGTCTCATTTGAGTTTAAATACTATCTATCTCATATGCATGCTTATCCAAACTCTCTCCACTAATACACTCTACCAACCAAGAGAGATCAACAGGTCTTTGATAGGCTTGAAATGGGGTCTATGAGGGACATGGGTTAAATGAAGACCATTTTGAGATAGGAGCTGGTGTGACACAATGGACAAACCCTCACACTATAAATTTCTTGTTTGAATTTTATGCAGCTTGGAGGCAATCTTGCTAGACTCCAAATTCCTTGGCATTAATTTGGATCTTGATTAGGACAGTCTTTGCCCTTGCAAAAAGTTTAAGACCCAAATTCATTTCTTTTCTTCTTTCCCCTTTTCTTTCGTCTTTATTTTTCTTACTCTTCCCTCTTCTTTCTCTTTCCTTACTCTTCCCTTTCATTTATCATTTTGTCCTTTCTTGTAGAACTATCAAGTACAGAATTTTCAAGAACTGGATGGTCTTCCTCTTTTTTCTCCAATTTTGATTCAATCTTTGGTTGGGTTGGACTAATTCAAGAAAAAATGTCTTTATGATCCAAATGGAAGCCTTTTGCTGCTTTAGGTAAAAGAAAACTCAGTTGGCTATCTGAACCACCTTTTTAGGTTTTATTTTTTTTTTCTTTTAAATTTCCTTTCTTTTTTTTTTTTTCTTTTCTTTTCTTTCTTTTTTCTTTCTTTTCTCTTTTTTCTTTCTTTTTCTTTCTTTCTTTCCTTTTTTGGTTCTAGCTCAAACAGAGTTGTCTTTTTTGTACCAACTTGGACTTCCAATAATGGATGAATGGAGTAACATAAATCTTCTTGAACAGGGATAAATCATTTGTTACTCTGATGTTGATGTTGTCTTGATATGTTGTCTTGATATTTTGGAGATATTAAGGGAACTTCAACTACCCATATGGTCTTGAGAACATCAACTATCCTTATGGTCTTGAAAACATCAACCACCCTTATGGTCTTGAGAATTGTGAGCGGGGATTTTTGCCCCCACTCCCGGTGGAATGGTTCTTGCGACTTCGGGACTGTTTAGGCTCGGGGCCTTAGAGAACACAGACCTAAGTCTGGAGAAAATGGAGTCACCACCCGGACAGGCTAGGAAAAAGAAAGGGGTGGATGACTCGATTCCTAAGGAATCCCCAACCCCTTAATGGGTTTGAAAAGTTGGGCAAGTGTGGGGAAGGTGAGAAATGGCCCAGCACCCCCACAACGCTCGGTTCATTGGAACCGGCCTCCTTTATAGGTCTTAATATTATAAAATTCTTAAATATAACAATATTATCCATATTACACACAATAATTAAAAGAAAGCATCATTATATTAAAATCAAAGCAATGTCCAAACAAAGCAAATAAATGGACACCCATCCGAAGATGGAAACATGTTCTTACATCACATGCCTAGATAGGACACCAACCAAAAGGTAGAAACATGCCCTTTACGTAGGTTCTAAAATAGAAAAGCAAATTAAATTATATGATGTTTAACTAATGAGGTACCCACCAAGTGGAAACATACCTCTTACAACTTTTGGAAATCTAAATTAATTGATAAAAATAAATAATCATTCATCATAAATAAATCATTCATCAAAGCTATTAATCAAAATATAAAATAAACATCCATCCATGATAAATTAAAAAAATCAAGTATTGAAAATAAATTAAAGCATAAGAGATAAATCAAAGCATATTCAAGTATAGAATTAAATAAAGCAAATAAAAGTCCAATTATAGCCATGTGGCTTTTTATGGAATTAAAATAAATTAGGGTTTTGTGTTTTAAAAGGTTGGTAAGACTCTTTTATTAACTAAATTAATATTTGAATGGTGAAATCATGAAACTAGGGTTTTAGACACTTTGAAATACTTTTGATTTGTGGTTTTAAATGGTGATTTCAAGCTACTGTGTAAAATTTAAAGTATTTATGTTTTTATGGTTTTTAATGTTTGAAAAGATTAGGGTTTAGAAAAAATTAAGATTTAAGGTTTTAAAGTTTAATATTTTAGGTTTAGAAGTTGAATTAGGGTTTAGGCTTTCAAATTAGGGTTTCGGGTGATGAATTTGAATTAGGATTTAGAAAAACAATTTGATGATTTCATGAGGTTGTATGAATTTAAACAAACGGATTGAAGTTTTTACAAATAGAAAAGATGTTTTTTATGGTTTTTTTTGGAAGAAACAGAACCTAATTTAAATTTCTGAAGAAAACAGAATCAAATTTTGCTTTTGTTGAAAATATGTTTAATTAAGGTTTTGAGATTTTGAAGAGGTAAAAATAACAATTTTAAGTCTTTTGGAAAATAAAGTAACGTACTAGTATTTTAACTTTGGAAAAACTAAATTAAAGTTCTAAGGTTTTTGATTTAAAAAATAAAATTTCATAGATTATGCTACTGTGAAAAAATAAAACAAAAAGAATTTATCATACCTCCTTTTGTTGATTCTCCAAAAATAAATCTTCTTGGATGAACAAGAACAAAGAAAATTGCTGCCTTTGAATTGCTTAAATCGTGTCCCTTCTATTCCAGAAAAAAGAAATTGAATTGCTCTTTTTCCTTCACTGATTTGGTTTTAAATTTTCAAGTCTTTGTTGGATTTCGGTCTCCCATCAATTTAATTGCCTTTGGTCCTTATTTATAGTGGTTTGATGTGGTTTATTCCTAATTATTCAAGGCAAGTAATATTAATAAAAAAAAAAAGAAACCAAAACCTAATTGAATTAGGTTTCGAAAAATTTGCGTTGCCGAAAAAACTACCGTAGAAAAGAATGCGCTGGCAAAAAAAAAACTGCAGCAGAAAATTGCGGCAGTGGTCGAGCTGGGGCGTCGTCCGCAGGCAATAAGAGTTAATTTTTGAGATGGTTGAGGTTTTGAGTTCTGGACCCGGTTCGAGTTCTGGACTCAAGGATGATTTTAGGTTCTGGACCTAAGAAAAATTTTAGTTCTAGACCCGGTTCGAGTTCTGGACTCAAGGATAATTTTAGGTTATGGACCTAAGGAAAATTTGGGTCCTGGACCCGGTTCGAGTTTTGGACTCAAGGATAATTCTAGGTTCTGGACCTAAGGAAAATTTGAGTTCTGACCTGGTTCGAGTTCTGGACTCAAGAATAATTCTAGGTTCTGGACCTAAGGGAAAATTTGGGTTCTGGACCCAAGCTAAGTTCTGGACTTAGAAGAGATTCTAGGTTCTGGACCTAAGGGTATTTTGGGTTATGGACTCTTTTTGGATTCAAGGATAATTCTAGGCTCTCGACCTAAGGAAAATTTGGGTTCTGGACCCGGTTCAAGTTCTGGACTCAAGGATGATTCTAGGTTCTGGACCTAAGGAAAATTTGGGTTCTAGACCCGGTTCGAGTTCTAGACTCAAGGATGATTCTAGGTTCTGGACCTAAGGAAAATTTGGGTTCTGGACCCGAGCTAAGTTCTGGACTTAGAAGAGATTCTAGGTTTTGGACCTAAGGGTATTTTGGGTTCTGGACCCAAAAGATTTGGATACTTGATCCTAAACTAGACTCAGATACTCGATCCTATCTTGATTTGGATACTTGATCCTAAACTGGATTCGGATACTCGAACCTAACTGGATTTGGATACTCGATCCTAAATTTGATTGGGATACTCGACCCTAAATTGGATTGGGATTGGGATACTCGATCCTAAATTGGGTTCGAATACTCGATCCTAAACTTAATTTGGATACTCGATCCTAAACTGGATTGGGATACTCGATCCTAACAGGATTGGGATACTTAATCCTAAACTGGATTCGGATACTCAATCCTGAACTGGATTGGGATACTCGGTCATAACTGGATTTGGATACTCGATCCTAAACTGGTTGGGGATACTCAATCCTAAACTGGATTTGGATACTCGATCCTAAATTGGCTTTGGATACTCGATCCTAAATTGGCTTTGGATACTCGATCCTAAACTGGTTGGGGATACTCAATCCTAAACTGGATTTGGATACTCGATCCTAAATTGGCTTTGGATACTCGAACCTAAATTGGCTTTGGATACTCGATCCTAAATTGGCTTTGGATACTCAATCCTAAATTGATTTGATTTGGGTACTTGGACCCGAGATTGGGTACTTGGACCTGAGATTTGGTACTTAGATCTAAGATTGGATTGAATTTGATTTGGGTACTTGGACCCGATATTGTGTACTTGGACCCAAGATTGGATTGAATTTGATTTGGATACTTGGACCCAAGATTGGGTACTTGGACCCGAGATTGGATTGAATTTGATTTGGGTACTTGGACCCGAGATTGGGTACTTGGACCTGAGCTTGAATTGATTTGGATACTTGGACCTGAGATTGGGTGCTTGGACCCGAGATTTATTTGAATTTGGGTGCTTGGACCCGAGATTGAGTTTGACTGACCTTTTATCATTTGAGAAATCTGACTGCTCTGGTTATTTTATGCATTGGGATTTTTCACCCTCAAAATGGATCTTCATCCTTTGAGATTGGGTCTTCATCCTTGAAACATGGATCTTTATCCATTGAGATCGAGTCTTCACCCTTGTAAGTGGAAGATCAGGTCTTCACCCTTGAAAATATGGATCTTCATTCTTTGAGATTGGGTCTTCACCCTGGCTTCAGTTCTTTTAGCTGGATTGGACTTTTGTCTTTTGCATCTTCATTCTTTTGAGAGTTCTAATGTTCTATTCTTTTGTTCTTCCTTTTTGCAAATATTTAGTTATTTTTAATTGGACCTTATATCCTCTCCTTGCCCCCCCTGTGTGGCAAAATATTTGTAAGTGAGTTTAAAAATATTTGGTATATAAAACCAAAAAAAATTGAAAAGGAAAAACTTTGCCCCCTGTGTAGGCTCAAACCAAATATTTTATCCATGCAAGCTTTGATTGATGTTTTTCTTGTCTAGTTCTTTGCATAAGCACGCATTTCTTCTTTTTGCAAAATTACTGGAGATTCCACAAGCAATGGGCTTTCCTTGCCCCGTTTATTTGACATCTTTTGATTCTTCACTTCACAGAGTGTTTGCTGTTCACTTTGATAAAGAATAGACAATACAAGACTAGAAAGTGTGATGTGATATGCTCATGTATGCATGATATGCATGAATAATAATTACAGTTGTTCCATTGACTCACAGACCGAGGCAATCAACAGAAGTGTTCTCATTGGTTCCTTTTTTACGCTCGTTCAAGTCTTGCATTTGAATGATCAAAAGCTTTACATTTGTGGCTTTTATCTTCAAGATGATGAAAACATGAGTGGTGGAGACCCCAAGCAGCAGAGTCAGGGATTCATCTATTTTGAACTATGTCTCAGCATGTCAGTTGGTAGTTTCTTCATAACTTTGCTAATAATAATTTCCTTTGCCCAATGTGTCCTTTGGAGGTTCAACATACTTCCCTTAACTTGAAGGCTTTGTATGACAAAACATTTTTTGAAATTTTTGAATTTTCATTTTGAAATCAAATGTTGGCTTTGCCAAATCAATGTCAATGTACCTCAGGACTTGATTTTCCAAATTAACATATCTATAACATGACAACCCTAGTTAACATACTAAACTCGAGAATCATTTCTATTTAAGCAAGAAGTTGCACTTCAGATAGGCACATACACATTACTTGGCCAAAGGCCTCATTTGAATTTAAATATTGTCTATCTCATATGCATGCTTATCCAAACTATCTCCACTAATAAACTCTACCAATCAAGATAGATCAACAGGTCTTTGATAGGCTTGAAATGGGGTCTATAAGGGACACAAGTTTAAGTGAAGGCCATTTTGAGATTGGAGCTGGTGTGACACAATGGACAAACCCTCACGCTATAAAATTCTTGTTTGAATTTTAGGTAGCTTGGAGGCAATCTTGCTAGACTCCAAATTCTTTCTTTCTTCTTGGCATTAATCTGGATCTTGATTAGGACAGTCTTTGCCCGTGCACCGAAAAGTTTGTTACCCAAATTTGTTTCTTTTCTTCTTCTCCCTTTTCTTTATTTCTCTTATTCTTTCCTTTCTTTTATCATTTTGTCCTTCTTTCTTGTAGGACTGTCAAGTACAGAACTTTCAAGAATTGGATGGTCTTTCTCCAATTTTGATTGAATCTTTGGTTGGGTTGGACCAATTCAAGCCAAACTATCCTTATAAACTAAATGGAAGCCTTTTGTTGTCTTAGGTAAAAGAGAACTCAGTTGGCTTTTTGAACCACCTTTTTAGGTTTTATCCTTCCTCCTTTTTCTTTTTTCCCTTTTTCCTTTTTTCTTCTTTTTTCTTTTCTTTCTTTCTTTTTCTTTTCTTTTTCTTTTTTTTTTGTTTGTTTGTTTTTTTGTTTGGTTCTAGTTCTAAAAGAGTTGTCTTATTTGTACTAACTTGGGTTTCCAATAATGGATGAGTGGAGTAACATAAATCTTTGTTAACAGGGATAAATCATTTATTACTCTGATGTTGTCTTGATATATTGGAGATATTAGGAAAACTTCAACTACCCTTATGGTCTTGAAAGCATCAACTACCCTTATGGTCTTAAAAACATCAACTATCTTCATGGTTTTGAGAACTTCAACTATCCTCAAGATCTTGACTAATCATTGCTTTCTTTGATCTTCTTGCCTCTTCATCTTAGTGATCATAAGACTTGCCAAAAGTATCATAACAGCTCAGGGCAGGTTGTTGGGGTTATATGCCAATGAAAAGAAAGCTAAAATTTTCTGAAGGCTCAAACAGACAACTAGGGATTGATAATTAAAAGGGTGGATATTAGTTGTTGTCTAACCAAATAATGCCTAGATCATCTCTCTCTTAAATAAGCAGAGTTCAATTTCGCCTTGAAAGTTTGTCAAAGCATGTTTTAAGACAAACTAGGACCTAGACAAAGGTAATTATGCAGGAGCCCTCTCTAAATAAGCATACACAACTCAATGCTATAGAGTAATTCCCTCACCTAGTAAAGTCTTTCAAGTCATGATGCATAAATATATTAATTCATGAATTATCAAGCTAGATTCCTCATCGGTTGAGCATTAAAATGAACAAAGACCAACAAAAATTTTGATGAAAGTAATTTATTCAAGCAACTTTAAATTTGAAAAAACAAGATTGTTCAATTTAATATTAAAGAAAGTAAAATTAAAAAGCAATATTCAAGCTAAGGAAAGTTTGTTGCATTTACTTTTCTTTCATATCTTCAATATCCCCATCTTGAAAGGATGATAAAACAAAATCTTCTTCCAATCCTTTTCCCACCATGAAGGTTGCTGGTGGAGGCACTCTTCCAAATTTAGGCAAAGGGTTGTTCTTGGAATTGGGCTTATCCGGCTCGGGTAGCTTGCCACTATTAATTAAATCTTGGATCTCATGCCTTAGACGAGCACATTTATCTGTTTCATGCCCTCACATTTGATGAAATTGACAGAAGGCCTCGGCATTGAAGTTTGGTGGCAATGAATTATGTAAAGGTCGAGGAGCTAACGGTTGTAACAACCCTTTCTTTTGCAGCTTGTCGAAGACCCAAGACAAAGGCTTCCCCAGATCTGAGAATTGTCTTTTATTCCCTTGACCGATTACATTAACATCAACTTCTTTTTGTGTGCTTTGATTGTTAGGCTGGTTGTTCCCTTTCTCATTCCTTCTTATTGAAAAGTGATTCTTCTCCCTTTCCCACTCTTCAATTTGCAAAGCAGCTTGGAGAAGATCTTTGAAGTCCCTTATAATGGTGTGAGACATTCTTTCACGGAGATTGGGCAGGACTCCTCTCACAATCACCCTTATTTGATCGGATTTATCGGGCCTCTTCTTAAGTAAAGCGGCCTTGTTTCTCCATCTCTTGACATAATCTACAAAATTCTCATTCAGCCTTTGGCTAATGGACTCCACTTCCATTAAGGTAACTTCTAACTCAACATTATATCCATATTGTTGGATGAAGGCTTTGTAAAGTAGATCCCAACTCTTTTGTGTTCCATCATCTAAGGTATTGAACCAATTTTGGACAACAGGATCCAATGAGAGCATAAAGTACCTTAGAGTTTGAGCCTTAGTAGCTCAGGCAGACTGCATGGCGGTGATGTATTGCTTCACATGAAGATGAGGATTTTCGGTGCCATTGTACTTAGCAAAGGAAGGCATCTTGAATTTATAAGGGACCTCTTCATCTTGTTCAAATAGTTTGTCGATCTCAGACATCTCTTCATTTTTCAGCTTCTTCTCAAATTTCTTTTCTAAATCAGCAACCATCTTTTCAACATCGGATGTCTCGGTCTTTTCAATAGTTGCTTTCTCAGCAACCTTTGGTTCTTTCTTCTTCTCTTAAACATCTTGGTAGTATTGAGCCCAATCATCATCATCATCAATGATCACCTTTTCATCATCAAAAACCACTACACTAACTTTGGTCTTCCCTTTGTCCTTTGGTTTTTTAGTGCTAGCAGACGCCTCGGCATGGTTCTCTAAGATTGCAGTCAACTGGTTCTTCATGGCCTCAGCTAGGGCCTCTTTGATTTCTTCCATCTTGGCATTGAGGGCCTCATCCACCATCTTTTGAATTTGTTCGGGCTCCATTGTTTTAGGTGAGCAAGTGATTGAGTCGTTGCTAGATACTTCATCTCCGGCGTAGGTCGGATTGTTGTAAGCTTTAGAACTATCGTAATCTAGGGCTGTGAGCCAGAGAGGATCAATGATATGAGATGCAAATGTATGCATGTATGTATGTATGCATAAACAATCAACAAACAAGGATAATTAGGACATTCCTTCCAACCTTATATCATCCATACACGAATGGCGAGTCTCTTTTCCTAGGTATATGGTTAACAAAATACCAACATGGGGTACCTTACTTTTGAATAATTCCCTCGGACGTTTCAACCAATAGTTATATTTTTGAAAATGAAAATCAATCCATGATAATTCCCATTAATTAGGTTTTAATCCATTCAACCAACTAAAGTAGCTTTTATACTATGTTGGATTAAAATGAAATTAAGAGGTTGATTATAAATAGATTTCTCACTTGAAAAAGGTAACTAATGGTTCATGCCAAAAACAAGCCCATGGTTAATTTATTCTTAGTGTAAACTAGGGTCACAATTGATTTTTGGTATCTCATAATTGACCTAAATATTTTTGCAAGTTCTTTGTAAGAAAAGGTTGGGTGAAAATAATTTTGTTTCTACGCTCATTGAAAAGATTTTAGAAAAAATGGATTTTGGGCATATTTGGACCATGGGCCAAAGAATTTTTGATTTGTTTTTAGAAAAGTCTTATGTCCAAAGACCATCTTGAAAAATTTTGAAAATAGTTTTGGTCTTTTGGATTTTAAAGAAAAATTTATTTTGAGCTTACAATATACTTAGGTCATATTAGAAAAAGAACAAACCAAATAAGCCATGATTTAAGCCAAGATAAATTAACCATAGTCAAACAACATGCATTTGGGGTAAAACCTAAGGAAAGTAACTAGGCCAATTACATGAGCTTTAGTCTTTGGGTAAAAAGGCTTAGGTTCTCATAGCAAGTATATACCAAACGGTATGAGGCTATGAGTGGTTATGCCATGCTCGATCTCCATACCTTGAGTGAAAGTATGGTATCCCTTACATAACAAAACACGGGTAACACGGGCGTCCTAACTCATGCACACGATGCAATCTAAGATGATGCAATGGATAATATCATTATAAGAAAGAATAGAATAATATAAAGACCAACGGAATCAACTTCTCTTATCCCCAGTGGAGTCACCACTGTGAGCGGGGATTTTCGTCCCCACTCCCGGTGGAATGGTTCTTTCAACTTCGGCACTTTTTAGGCTTGGGGCCTTAGAGAACACGGACCTAAGTCCGGAAAAAGTGAAGTCGCCATCCGGATGGGCCGGGAAAAAGAAAGGGGTGGATGACTCGATTCCTAAGGAATCCCCAACCCCGTAATGGTTTCGGAAAGTTGGCTACGTGTGGGGAAGGTGAGAAATGGCCCAGAACCCCCACAACGCCCGATTCATTGGAACCGGCTTCCTTTACAGGTCTTAATATTATAAAATTCTTAAATACAACAATATTATCCATATTAGACACAATAATTAAAAGAAAGCATCAATTTATTAAAATCAAAGCAATGTTCAAACAAAGCAAATAAATGGACACCCATCCGAAGATGGAAACATGTCCTTACATCACATGCCTAAATAGGACACCCACCGAAAGGTAGAAACATGCCCTTTACATAAGTTCTAAAATAGAAAAGCAAATTAAATTATATGATGTTTAACTAATGAGGTACCCACTAAGTGAAAACATACCTCTTACAACTTTTGGAAATCTAAATTAATTGATAAAAGTAAATAATCATTCATCATAAATAAATCATTCATCAAAAGTATTAAACTTCCATCCATGATAAATTAAATAAATCAAGTAATGAACTTACATAAATTAAAGCATAAGAGATAAATCAAAGCATAATCAAGTATAGAATTAAATAAAGCAAATAAAAGTCCAATTATAGCTACTGTGACTTTTTATGGAATTAAAATAGATTAAGGTTTTATATTTTAAAAGGTTGGTAAGACTCTTTGATTAACTAAATTAATATTTGAAAGGTGAAATCATGAAACTAGGGTTTAGACACTTTGAAATACTTTTGATTCATGGTTTTAAATGATGATTTCAAGCTACTTTGTAAAATTTAAAGTATTTATGTTTTATGGTTTTTTAATGTTTTAAAGGATTAGGGCATAGAAAAAAAAATTAAGGTTTAAGGTTTTAAAGGAGTTAGAGTTTAATATTTTAGGTTTAGAAGTTGAATTAGGGTTTTAGTGTCTTAGAATTAGGGTCTCGAGTGATGAATTTGAATTAGGATTTAGAAAGACAATTTGATGATTTCATGAGGTTTTATGAATTTAAACAAACGGATTAAAGTTTTTATAAATAGAAAAGATGTTTTTAAGGCTTTTTGAATGAAATAGAACCTAGTTTAAAATTTTGAAAGAAACAGAATCAAATTTTATTTTTGTGTTTAATTAAGGCTTTGAGATTTTGAAGAGGTAAAAATAACAATTTTAAGTCTTTTTGGAAAATAAAGTAACGTATTAGTGTTTTAACTTTGGAAAAACTAAATTAAAGTTCTAAGGTTTTTTTATTTAAAAAACAAAATTTCATAGTTTATGCTACTGTGAAAAAATAAAACAAAAAGAATTTAACATACCTCCTTTTGTTGATTCTCCAAAAATAATTCCTCTTGGATGAACAAGAACAAAGAAAATTGCTGCCTTTGTATTGCTTAAATCGTGTCCCTATTATTCTAGAAAAAACAAATTAAATTGCTCCTTTTCCTTCACTGATTTGGTTTAAAATTTTCAAGCTTCTGTTGCTTATTCGGCCTCCTTTAATTTAATTGCCTTTGGTCCTTATTTATAGTGGTTTGATGTGGTTTATTCCTAATTAGTCACGGTAAGTAATATTAATAAAAAGAGAAACCGAAACCTAATTGAATTAGGTTTCGAAAAATTTGCATTGGAAAATTGCGCTGCCGAAAAAACTGCCGCAGGAAAAAATGCGGCTGGCAAAGAAAATTCCTACGGGCGACCATTTTGCCCACAGGATTTTCCTACGGGTGAAATAGCATGAGCTATTCACTAGCAGGAAAATCCTGCAAGCGAAATAGAAATGCTATTTTGCCCGCAGATTTTTTATGCGGGCGAAATAGCTTGGGCCATTTCGCCCGCAGGAAATTCCTGCAGGCGAAATGCCCACGGGCCCGCGCGATGATTTTTTCTTAATAAAAAAATATTTTTATTTTTTATTAATAAAAATTAGATACTAAAGCAAAAATTATTTAGCAAAAATTATTTTGGACCAATTAGACAATAAAAATCATTTTGGACTAAATAAAACATATTGGACCGGACTGGGTAAAAAATTAAGGGTCTACAAGAACTTCAACTATCTTCATGATCTTGACTAATCATTGCTTTCTTTGATCTTCTTGCCTCTTTATCTTAGTGATCATAAGACTTGTCAAAAGTATCACAATAACATAGGGTAGGTTATTGAGGTTTGTAAGCCAATGAAAAGAAAGCTAAAATTTTATGAAGGCTCAAAGGGACAACTAGGGATTGATAGGGTGGATACTAGTTGTTGGCTAATCAAACAATGCCTAGATCATTTCTCTTTTAAATAAGCAGAGTTCAATTTCGCCTCGTAAGTTTGTCAAAGCATGTTCTATGACTGACTAGGACCTAGACAAAGGTAATTTTGCAGGAGCCCTCTCTAAGTAAGCATACACAACTCAATGCTATAGAGCAATTCCTTTATCTAGTAAAGTCATTCAAGTCATGATGCATAAATATATTAATATATAAGCATCAAGCTAGATTCCTCATTGGTTGAGCACCAAAATGAACAAAGACTAACAAAAATTTTGATGAAAGTAATTTATTCAAGCAATTTTAAATTTGAAAAACAAAATAGTTCCAAAATATTAAAGAAAATAAAATTGAAAAGCAACATTCAAGTTAAGTAAGGTTCATTGAGTTTAAGCTTCTTTTCCTTTCACATCATCAATATTTCCATCTTGAAAGGATGATAAAACAAAATCTTCTTCCAATCCTTTTCCCACCATGAAGGTTGCCGGTGGAGGTGCTCTATTGAACCTTGGTAATGTATTATCTTTAGTGTTGGGCTTATCCGGCTCAGGTAGCTTACCACTATAAATTAGATCTTGGATCTCATGCCTTAGACGAGCACATTTATTTGTTTCATGCCCTCGCATTTGATGAAATTGACAGAAGGCCTCGGCATTGAAGTTTGGTGGCAGTGGATTATGTAGTGGTCGAGTAGCTAACGGTTGCAACGACCCTTTCTTTTGCAGCTTGCTAAAAACCCAAGATAGAGGTTTCCCCAATTCTGAGAATTGTCTTTTATTTCCTTGACCAGCCACATTAACATCAACTTCTTTTTGCGTGCTTTGATTGCTAGTCAGATAATTCCCTTTCTCATTCCTTCTTATTGAAAAGCGATTTTTCTCCCTTTCCCACTCTTCAATTTGTAGACCAGCTTGGAGAAGATCTTTGAAGTCACGGATGAGTGTATAAGATATCCTTTCACAAAGACTAGGCAACACCCCTCTCATAATCATCCTAATTTGATCGGATTCATCGGGCCTCTTCTTGAGCAAAGCAGCCTTGTTTCTCCATCTCTTCACATAATCCATAAAATTCTCATTCGACCTCTGCCTAATGGACTCCACTTCCATCGAGGTAACTTCCATCTCGACGTTATATCCATATTGTGGGATAAAGGCTTTGTATATCAAATCCCAATTTTTTTGTGTTCCATTATCTAAGGTATTGAACCAATTTTGGACAACAGGATCCAATGAGAGCATGAAGTACCTTAGAGTTTGAGCCTTAGTAGCTCGGGTAGACTGCATAGCAGTGATATACTGTTTCACATGGAGATGAGGATTTTCGGTTCCATCAAACTTCGCAAAAGATGGCATCTTGAACTTGTACGAAACTTCTTCATCTAGCTCAAATAATTTGTCAACTTCAGACATTTCTTTGGTCTTTAGTTTCTTCTCAAATTTCTTTTCTAAATCAGCAATCATCTTTTCAACATTAGAAATTTTGGTCTTTTCAATAGTTGCCTTCTCAACAACCTTCGGCTCCTTTTTGTCATGAGGATCTTGGTCCTTTTTGTCTTGAGGATCTTAGTAGTATTGAGCCCAATCATCATCATCAATGATCACCTTATCATCATCAAAAGCTACTTCACTAACTTTAGTCTTCGCTTTGTCCCTTGGCTTCTTAGTGCTAGCAGATGCTTCGGCATGATTTTCTAAAATTGCAGTCAATTGGTTCTTCATGGTCTTAGCTAGGGCCTCTTTTATTTCTTCCATTTTGGCATTGAGGGCTTCATCCACCATTCTTTGAATTTGTTCGGGCTCCATTGCTTTTGGTGAGCAAGTGATTGAGTCATTGCTACATACTTCTTCTCCGGCGTAGGTCGGATTGTCGTAAGCTTTTGAACAGTCATAATCCAAGGCTGTGAGCCAGAGAGGATTGATGATATGAGATGCAAATGTATGCATGTATGCATTAACAATTAACAAACAAGGACAAATAGGACGTTCCTTCCGACCTTATAACATCCACACACGAATGGCAAGTCTCATTTCCTAGGCATATGGTTAACAAAATACCAACATGAGGTATCTTGTTTTCGAATATTTCCCTCAAACGTTTCAACCAATAGTTATATTTTCGAAAATGGAAATCCATTCATAGTAATTCCCATTAATTAGGTTTTAATCCATTTAACCAACTATAGTAGCTTTTATGCTATATTGGATTAAAACTAAATTAAGAGGTTTATTATAGATAGATTTCTCACTTGAAAAAGTAACTAATGATTCATGCCAAAAACAAGCCCATGATTAATTATTCTTAGTATAAACTAGGCTCACAATTGATTTTTGGTATTTCGTAATTGAACTAAATATTTTGCAAGCTCTTTGTAAGAAAAGGTTAGATGAAAATAACTTTATGTCTAAGCCCATTGTAAAAAGTTCTTAGAAAAAATGGATTTTGGGCTTAGTATTTGGGCCATGAGCAAAAGAATTTTATAAAGGTTTTATGTCCAAAGACCGTCTTGAAAAGTTTTGAAAATAGCTTTGGTCTTTTGGGCTTTAAAGAAAAATTTATTTTGAGCTTACAATATACTTAGGTCATATTAGAAAAAGAACAAACCAAATAAGCCATGATTTAAGCCAAGATAAATTAACCATAGTCAAACAACATGCATTTGGGGTAAAACCTAAGGAAAGTAACTAAGCCAATTACATGAGCTTTAGTCTTTGGGTAAAAAGGCTTAGGTTCCCATAGAAAGTATATACCAAATGGTACAAGGCTATGAGTGGTTATGCTATGCTCGATCTCCATACCTTGAGAGTGAAAGTATGGTATCCCTTACATAACATAACACGGGTAACATGGGCGTCCTAACTCACGCACACAATGCAATCTAAGATGACGCAATGGATAATATCATTATAAGAAAGAATAGAATAATATAAAGACCAACAGAATCAACTTCTCTTATCCCCAGTGGATTCACCACTGTGACCGGGGATTTTTGCCCCCACTCTCAGTGGAATGGTTCTTGCGACTTCAGCACTATTTAGGCTCGGGGCCTTAGAGAACACGGACCTAAGTCCGAAGAAAATGGAGTTGCCACCCAGACGGGCCGGGAAAAAGATAGGGGTAGATGACTCCATTCCTAAGGAATCTCTAACACCCTAATGGGTTCGTAAAGTTGGGTAAGTGTGGGGAAGGTGAGAAATGGCCCAACACCCCCCATAATGCCCGGTTCATTGGAACCGGCCTCCTTTACAGGTCTTAATATTATGAAATTCTTAAGTATAACAACATTATCCATATTACACACAATAATTAATAGAAAGCATCATTATATTAAAATCAAAGCAATGTCCAAACAAAGCAAATAAATGGACACCCATCCATGGATGGAAACATGTCCTTACATCTCATGCCTAAATATGACACCCACCGAAAGGTAGAAACATGTCCTTTACATTGGTTCTAAAATAGAAAAGCAATTTAAATTACATGATATTTAACTAATGAGGTATCCACAAAGTGGAAACACACCTCTTACAACATTTGAAAATCTAAATAAATCGATAAAAGTAAATAACCATTCATCATAAATGAATCATTCATCAAAGGTATTAAACATCAATAGAAAGTAAACATCTATCCATGATAATTTAAATAAACGAAGCATTGAACTTAAATAAATTAAAGCATATAAAATAAATCAAAGTATAATCAGATATAGAATAGAATAAGGCAAATAAAAATCTAAATTATGGCTACTGTTTCCATTTAGGGTTCTTTATTTCATGTGTTTAGGGTTTTGGAATTTGTGGAATTAGGCTACTGTGAGTTTTTAAAGGAATTAAAATAGATTAAGGTTTTATGTTTTAAAAGGTTGATAAAGTTCTTTGATTAACCAAATTAGTGTTTGAATGGTGAAATCATGAAACTAGGGTTTGGACACTTTAAAATACTTATATTTATGGTTTACGGTTATTCATTGAATTATGGTTTCAAGCTTACTGTGTAAAATTATAACATTTATATTTATATGGTTTTTAAAGTTTTAAAGGATTAGGGTTTAGAAAAAATTAAGGTTTAGGTTTTAAGGGAGTTAGGGTTCACTATTTTGAGTTTTGGAGTTGAATTAGGGTTTTAGGATTTTTAAATTAGGGTTTCGGGGAATGAATTAATTTTTAGAATTTTGAAAAAACAATTGATAACTTTACGAAGTTTTATGAAAATAAATAAATGATTTAAAGTTTATAAAAGGAAAAAAGAAGTTTTTAGGGCTTTTTGGAAAGAAACATAACCCAATTTAGGGTTCTGAAAATTTGGAAAACAAATTTTAGTTTTGGGGTTTTGAAGAAACAAAACTAATAACTTTAAACTTTTGGAAAACAAAACAATGAATTAAGGTTTTCAAACTTTAGAAAAAGTGAATTGAGGTTCTAGGGTTTTTGAATTAAAAGAAACAAAGGGATGATTTAGCTACTGTGAAGAATAGAATTTAATTAATTGATGCATACCTCCGTTTGTTGGTTCCAACAAAAATTTCTTCTTGGATGAACAAAAAGAAAGACAAGCTTTGCTGCCTTTGAATTGACTGAATTATTTTTCTGCTCTCTCAAAAAAATTGGATTGATTTACTGCCTTTCCTACTCAGTTTCAGATCCAATTTTTGTTCAGATTTCTCCTCCGATTTCTTCCCTGTTTTTTGTGTTGTTTTAGTCCTTATTTATAGAAGACTTCTATGGTTAATTCTAATTATTCATGGAACATAATATTCATTAAGAAAAGGAAACTGAAACCTAATTGCATTAGGTTTTGAAAAATTTACGTCGAAAAAATTTCGCTGGCAAAAAAAACTGCTGCGGAAAAAATGCGCTGGCGAAAAAAATGCGCTGGCGAAAAAAATTGCTGGCAAAAAAGCTGCTGCAGCGGGAGGGCGAACTAGCCTGCGGGCCATTTCGCGCAACCGACCCTCCCTTTTTTATTATTATTTTGTTTATTATTATTTTTTTTTCATTTTTTTATTGATAAAAATTAGATACTAAAGCAAATATTATTTAATTAAGATAACAAAAAATTGTTTTGGACTAATTAAAATATTTTGGACAATACAAAAATTATTTTGGACTAATTAAAATATATTGGACCGAACAGGGTAAAAAATTAAGGGTCTACAAATACCCGACTCTCTCTCGGGAAATGCCAGGCACCCTCACAAGATTGTGCTCATATGCCCACAACTACAACAATAATAAAAAAAATTAAATTCATGGAAAAATAAGAATGGAATTGACATTGGTGGAATAAGAGTACCTCGACAACCGCCATAAAGCTAACAAAAGACTTCTTATTTTGGCAAATTTTGTCAAGACCATGGTAAAGACAGGTAAAATCAGCTTCACCCCAGCCGTAAAGTGGTACCATTCTCATATAAGAAAGGGCCCTCAACACTGACAAATGGATGGCATATTCGATGCTGCCTAAAATTGTGGACCCGAGCAAATATAATAAAAATCCTCGAGCATACTGTTGGGTTGTGTCTCTATGAACCCATCCTTCGTAATTCATCCAATAACTATGAATTGGCTCGATTTTTATCTTGAAAGGCCCTTTATATGATGGTTCCATACTAATTAATTGTTGAATTTCTTCAAATGTCAAAACATCATTGGTAAGAGGGACCGAAAGACCATCATGCCGAATGTCGGTTATAGCAGCAAAGTCAATCGGACCAATTGTCATCTCTCCAATGGGAAAATGAAAAGTATGAGTTGTGTCCAACCATCGTTCTGCAAGCGCCTGGATCACGCTCCGGTCAATTTGACACTCCTTGGATGGTAATTGTAGGATGAAGCTCTCAAAGCCGCAATCTTGGATAATATGCCTTACCCAAGAAGGCGCTACATCATACCATTGTCGGGCTTTGTAGATACACCCTCCGCCCCGAATAACGCAACGATCACGCTAACATGGAGCCAGGTAAGTCAACACGAGGTAAGTACATCATTATATCAATACCACCGATTTTTAGGCTAAATTAATTTATATTCTATCTACTTAAATTCTTAAATTAATATAATTTTTCTAAATTTCCTAAAAATAGTAAATATGAAAAACAAAATGAAAAAAAAACAGAAAAAAAATAAAAAGAAAATGAAAAGAAAAAAACAGAAAATGGAAAAGAAAAAGAAATGAAAAAAAAGGAAAAAACGAATAAAAAAAAGAGAAAGAAAAAACACATAAAAAATAAATAATTACCTTGCTCTTTTGATTTGAACTACGATGAAGCGGCATCCCGGCTAGTAGACCTATATTTCCATGAGTTCCTGATATTGAAGCATGCATTTTTTTTTCAAAACTGTATGCTAAACTTGAAAGGATTATAGCTATAAATGAATGAAATTAACAAGTTTGCTGTGAATGAAATGAGGAAATCAATCGTTTATATAGAGGAACGGCAAAGGAAAAAATAAAATTCAAAAAGTAAATTCAACTATTGATGAATAGTAGATTACTATTTATAAATAGTATGATACTATTTATAAGTAGTAGGTTACTATTTATGAATAGTAAATAGTGCATGAATAGTGACCACACAGTAAATAAATAGGAAACTGAATTATTCAATTTAATCATTCAAATACTTGCGTTTAAATAAATATTTTTGTACTTTTAAATTAGTTTTACACGCAGGGAAAAGGAGAAGATATATGCATATGCATGGTAAAAATTAGCTAAATTTTTTGCAAATTCCTTTAGTATACTACTGACTATAATTATTTTTTGCAGACAATTAAATCTCTCTTAGCACAGGCCCAGAACCCCAAATTATCCTTACGTCCCAAACTTAAAATCTCTTTTAAGTCCAGAACTTAGCTCGGGTCTAGAACCCAAATTATCCTTAGGTCCAGAACCTAAAATCTCTTTTAAAGTCCAGAACTTAGCTCGGGTCCAGAACCCAAATTATCCTTAGTCCCGAACCTAAAATCTCTTTTAAGTCCAGAACCTAGCTCGTGTCCAGAAACCCAAATTATCCTTAGGTCCAGAACCTAAAATCTCTTTTAAGTCCAGAACTTAGCTCGGGTCTAGAATCCAAATTATCCTTAGGTCCAGAACCTAAAATCTCTTTTAAGTCCAGAACTTAGCTCAGGTCCAGAACCCAAATTACCCTTAGGTCCAGACCTAAAATCTCTTTCAAGTCCAGAACTTAGCTCGGGTCCAGAACCCAAATTACCCTTAGGTCTAAAACCTAAAATCTTTTTTAAGTCCAGAACTTAGCTCGGGTTCAAAACCCAAATTATCCTTGGGTCCAAAACCTAAAATCTCTTTTAAGTCTATAACTTAGCTCGGGTCCAGAACCCTAATTACCTTTAGGTCCAAAACCTAAAATTATCCTTGAGTCCAGAACTCGAACCGGGTCCAGAAACCAAAACCTCAACCATCTCAAAAAAATTAAGTCTTACTATTTTTCACTCTCTTTTACTGAAGTCTAAGATCGTTCAAGCAGGGGGCAAATTGTAGACCCTTAATTTTTGACTCAATCTGGTCTGATATTTTTTATATAGTCCAAAATAATTTTGTGGTATTTAATATTTATTTTAGTATTTATTATTTATAATTTTTAATAAAAATAAAAAATGGTGAAGTTAATAAAAAAGTATAATAATAATAAAAATAATAATAAAAATAAAAAATAAAAATCAATGATGAAAAAATCGGCGACGACAAAATCGTCGCCGAAAATGGAATTGGCCCCAAGCCAATTCGTTGCAGAAAATGGAATTGGCCCCAAGCCAATTCTCGGCCAACGCTCGCAGTTTTTGCCAGTAAAATTTTCCAATGCAGTTTTTTCCGAAACCAAATTCTATTTGGTTTTGGTTTCTTTTCCTAATTAATTTTATTTTCCTTAAACAATTAGAAGTAGGCCTATAATTTTTTCTATAAATAACACTTTAAAACTCAGAATTAAGGAGGAGAAAATTTTGTGTGGTCAAAAATTGGACTTTTAAACTTAGATTGGATCGAAGTAAAATAAACAGAAAACCCTAGCTATGAACATTACCAACAAGCAAGCAATCAACAATTCATCAAAGGCAGCAACCTTGCCTTTGTCTTTGTTCATCCAAAAAGCAATTTTTTGGTGGAACCAAGGAACGGAGGTTTGAATCTCTATTTTCTTTATTTATTTCTTTATAGAAGCTTCATTATTCAAATTGAATTAATTATATCATCATACAATTTGATCAAAACCTTAAAAAACCCTAAAACGTTTCTTTTATACCTCAAAACCCTATATTGTTTCTTCTGTTTTCAAAACCTTAAAAAACCCTAAAACGTTTCTTCTAAACCTTAAACCCTAAAATTGTTTCTCTTCTATTTTCAAAAACTTGAAACCCTAAAATTGTTTCTCTTCTGTTTTCAAAAGTTTTAAAACCATAAATTGTTTTCCTTGAACTATTTTCATCTGCACCATAACTTTTTGTCCAAAATCTCCAAATGTTTTCTTAAATCTCCAAACCCTAGTTTTCTTTACGTTTTCTAAAAATCATAATAATTTTATAAAACTCTAAACTGTTTTCTTAAATCCTAAAACCAAATATGTTTTCCAAAATACCAAAAACCCTAACTTTCTAAAAAAAAAAAAAAACAGTAAACCCTAAGTTTTCCTAAACCCTAATTCAGTGAACTTAAAACCCCAAACTAGTTAATCTAAACCATAAAGCCATAATCTAATAAAACTAAAATAACTATCCAACAACCACGAATTGCAAACCAAATGTCTTAAGATTTCAAAACCCTAATTTAATTAGCCAAAAAACCTTACTACTTTCTTAAATTCATAAAACCCTAATCCATTCCAATTTTCCAAAACCTTTACAGTAGGTTAAACAAATAACAATAATAATACTAAAATCTCAAAACCCTAAATTTTAAAGAACTTTAAATAAAGACAGTAAACCATAATTTGTATCTTTACTTGCTTTATTTAATTTTAGATTTGATTATGTAGTTTAGTATATAGTTTGATGGTTGATTTATTTAATTTCAATGTTTGATTTATTTAATTTATCATGGATGGATGTTTTCTTTACTGTTACTATTTATTTGTTTTAGTATTAAAATTGTAAGAGGTATGTTTCCACTTTGTGGGTACCTCAATAGTTAAATATCATGTAATTTAAATTACTTTTATATTTTGGACCGATGTAAAGGACATGTTTCTACTTTTTGGTGGGTGTACTATTTAGTTTAGACATGGATGATGTAAGGGGCATGTTTCCATCTTCGGATGGGTGTCCATTTATTTTGCTTTGTTTGGACATTACTTTGATTTTAATATAATGATGCTTTATTTCAATTGTTGTGTGTAATATGGATAATATTGTTACACTTAAGAATTTTATAATATTAATACCTGCAAAAGAGGCCGGTTCCAATGAACCGGGCATTGTGAGGGTGCTAGGCCATTTCTCACCTTCCCCACACATATTCAACTTTTCGAACCCTTTAGGGGGCTCTTAGGAATCGAGTCATCCACCCCTTTCTTTTTCTTGGCCCGTCTAGGTGGCAACTCCATTTTCTCCAGACTTAGGTCCGTGTTCTCTAAGGCCCCGAGCCTAAACAGTGCCAAAGTCGCAAGAACCATTTCAACTGGAGTGGGGGCAAAAATCCCTGCTCAACAACCACCCAGATTGTATAGTGCTTCTTCTGAGTCAACGGCAAACCAGTCATAAAATCCATTGTTACTCGCTCCCATTTCCATTCTGGCACTGTTAATGGCTGAAGTAATCCCGAAGGAACTTGATGCTCAGCCTTCACTCTCTAATAAGTGAGACATTTGGATACAAATTCCGCTATGTCCCTCTTCATACCCAACCACCAATAATGATGCTTCAAATCATGATACATCGTGGTACTCCCAGGGTACATAGCAAAAACCGACTGATGTGCTTCCTCCAAAATAATCTTTTTCAATCTAGCATCATTAGGAACACACAATCTATTTTTGTACCAAAGCCTGCCATCAGCTCTCACACAAAAATCTCGGTCTCCCCCTTTTGGCAATCTGATACAAACTTTTGAATTCTCTCATCTGCCAACTGAGCCTCCCTAATCTGATCCAACAATACCGGTCTCAAATGCAAGTGTGCCAACAAAGCACCATCATCACATGATTCAAAACTAGTATGCAATGCTCTCAACTTAACAAGCAACGGGAGCGAATAAGCAGTCAAACCTGCTAAAGACTTCCGACTCAAGGCATCAACAATAACATTTGCCTTACCAGGATGATAGTCAATCAAAAAGTCATACTCTTTAATCAACTCTAACCACCCTCTGTCAAAGGTTCAACTCTCTCTGGACCCCCAAATATTTCAAACTCTTGTGAACTATATGAATGAAACACTTCTCCCCATAAAGATAATGTCGCCAAATCTTCAAAGCAAAAACTATGGCTACCAATTCCAAATCATGCGTCGGGTAATTCAACTCATGTGGCTTCAATTACCGAGAAGCATAAGCTATGACTCTACCCTCCTGCATCAAAACACAACCTAAACCACTATGTGAAGCATCACTATAAATCACATATGTTTTACCTTCCATAGGCAAAATAAGAATAGGAGCTTGAGTCAACATCTCCTTCAACTGATCAAAGCTTGCTTGACACTGATCTGTCCACACGAATCTAACTCCCATCCAAAGCAATCTGGTGAGTGGAGTAGCTATCAAAGAAAAACCTTTCACAAACCGTCGATAATAGCCTGCCAAACCCAGAAAACTTCTAACTTCAGTCACTATCTTCGGTGGACTCCAATTAAAAATGGCCTCAACTATACTTGGATCAACTCTTATACCATCTGCTGAAAACCACATGACTGAGAAAAGTTACTTGATCAAGCCAAAAATCACACTTAGATAGCTTAGCATACAACTTTTTCTCTCTCAAGGTCTGTAATACGATTTGCAAATGCTTATCATGATCCTCCTCATTATGCAAATACACCAAAATATCATCGATAAAGACCACCACAAACTGATCTAGATAGGGTCTAAACACCCTATTCATCAAATCCATAAAAACTACTGGTGCATTCATCAATCCAAAAGGCATCACCAAAAGCTCATAATGCCCATACCTTGTGCGAAAAGCTATCTTAGGTACATCCTCAGCTCTAACTCTCAACTGATGGTACCCTGATCTCAAATCAATCTTGGAGAAAACTGTTGCTCCCTTCAACTGATCAAAAAGATCATCTATCCTAGGCAAAGGATATCTCTTCTTGATAGTCACCTTATTCAACTGCCTATAATCAATGCACAATCTCAAAGTACCATCCTTCTTCTTCACAAACAAAACAGGCGCTCCCTATGGAGACACATTAGGGCGGACAAACCCTTTATCCAACAACTCCTGCAATTGCACCTTCAACTCTCTCAACTTAGTAGGTGCCATTCAATAGGGAGTAATAGAGATGGGAGTGGCACCAGGCAACAAATTTATACCAAACTCAACCTCTCTCTCAGGGGGTATCCCTGGCAACTCCTCAGAAAAAACATCTGGAAATTCAGCAACTGTGGGTATACTATCAAGTTGAGAACCCACTACTCTGGTATCTATAATATGAGCCAGATAAGTGTCACATCCCTTCCGAATCAACCTCCTAGCTGCAATAGCTGAAACAAACATGGATGCAAGTTGTTTCTGCTCACTAGATACCATAACACTCCTACCATCACCAGTTCTCAGGGTAACACACTTCTTTTGATAGTCTACCACAGCCCCATTCTTAGACAACCAATCCATGCCTAAGATCAGATCATACTCTTTGAAAGGCATTTCAATCAAATCACCCAAGAACTCCTCATCCTGTACCACAACTGAATTATCATGATGCACCTTGCTAACTCCCACACTATGCCCTAAAGGATTTGTCACCAAGACATCAAATCCTTGGGACTCTGAATGCAGGCAAGATGGATGCACTTATATATGAATGTGTAGAACCATGATCTATTAAAGCAAGATTTCGAATGCCAAATAAAGAAAATGTACCCGCAATGATGGCTAAAGCATCTAGCTGCCTATGTATTACATACACTCGCTGAGATGGCCTAGCCTCATCAGGCCTACTGCCTTTAGATGTAGATCCTCCTCTCTGACTGATCCTGGGTTGACCACCTCTACTAAAACCTCTGCCCTCTCGACCTCCTCTAACACTGGGTTAAGAAGCTGAAGTATTAGTCTGTCTATCTTCTGGTAGCTCAGGGTAATCTTTAATGAAATGATCCAGTGACCCATATCTAAAACACACTCTTGATCCACCCGTCTTCCAGTAAGAACCCCCGTGTGCCCTACCACAATGGACACATATACGTGGAATAGATCTATGAACCACCGGAGTTGGAGCACTAGCTACAGAAACTGTAGGTCTTGGTCTCTGTGTAACATCCCGAATTCCAGATTGGTAAGAAACAGACATTGAGGATATGAATTAGGCTTAGAGCAAAGGAGTTTAGAACATGACCTATAAATTGAACTCGAATTTCATCCAAGTCAATGACAGAATTAGAGAGTCTCAAAGAAGACTTAATTGTTTATTTGTGTCTTAGCTAGACGTATAACTTAAAATTATGCAATTTGGAGTTGTACAAAATAAGATATGATGGATTTACTAGACAATGTGCAAGCTGCCTCAGGACAGCATAGTAGGCTTGACTTCAAAGGACAGTAAAAAATGAGATATAGCTCGGATCAACCTCAAATTTTGATACAATATATCCCCGGATGTCTAGTTTCAGTAGGAATAAGAATTACTTAATTTGGAGTTGTGAGTAAAAAGATATTAATAAAGAAAGACAGAAAGGTCAAGAAGGGATATCAAAAGGACCTAAGTGGAAATTTCTCAAAAGTTAGGGGCAACTATGTAAACTTAAAAATTAAGTGTCGGAAGTTCTTAATAGTGCCCATATCCAACCCCGAAAGAATATTCTCGAGATTAATCGGGTCATAACCGTGGGTTTCAATTTTTCCTGAAAACGCACGGTTTGTAAGTTACGGGCGATTTTCCGATAAGGACATTTTGGACATTTCCACTGGAGGGGCGATTTTGTAATTAAATATAACTTTGGGGGCAAAATATTAAAAGAACAAAAAAACCACTTTGAAGTGGCCAAATCCTAGCCATTAAATCCAAATGTGTTGGACAAATCATGGCCATTGAAAATAAACCAAATCCTAGCCATTAAACCCAAATGTGTTGGACAAATCATGGCCATTGAAAATAAACCAAATCCTAGCCATTAAACCCAAATGTGTTGGACAAATCATGGCCATTGAAAATAAACCAAATCCTAGCCATTAAATCCAAATGTGTTGGACAAATCATGGCCATTGAAAATAAACCAAATCCTAGCCATTAAATTCAAATGTGTTGGACAAATCATGGCCATTGAAAATAAATAAATTAATTAAATGGAAATTAAATTATAAACAATTAATTATGGTCTTCCAAACACAAGTAAGGATCAAAAAGACACCACCATCACCACTTTTCTTCTTCTTTAAGTCGTGCTCCCCCTCCCTTCCATTTTCAAGGAGACAAGTTTCAAGTCCAAGCCATTTCTCAAGTGAAATTCAATAGGAAATAAGGTAAGATACCATCCTAAGTCTTATTCTTTCATTAGAATTAGGTATTAGGCTATGTTTAGGAAGATTTGATATTATGTTCATGTTGGGAAAGAATTAGTAAGTTGATGATTATGGTGAAAAATGATAAACTACTTAAAGGAAATGATGAAAATGGTGATTATTAGTAAGAATAAGTAAATGATTGTTAGAAAATCATAAGGTAGCATCATGTTCATATCTAGGGCTTGTTCTTACATATGTGACATATTAAATTCATAGGAAATCAAGGAGATTAGAGAGGAAAGGAAGTGAAATAGATAAGAAGAGCAAGGAAAAGCAAGGTTTGGTACTTTACTTTTGAATAATTAATTTTGGTTTGATGCTTTACAAACTTTGGTTTATGAAAGTTTTGTTGTTGATGCTTAAATATATTGATTTGAGTTAAACATGCAAAAGTTGTCAAAGGGAAGTGTTTGAATCTTCACTTTACCATTAAAGAAGCCTTAATATTGATTTGCAAAAGAAAAATAAACTATCCTATGCATTTCATGTGTTTGGGCCGAAATGGTTCCAAAAAGACAGCTTTCTGGACCTTTTTGAGGCAATCGTTTGAGGCAGCAAATGAATGAAATTTTCAACGAAATTTTACATGAAATTAGTTAACATATGAAATAAGTTTTCTGTAAAATTTCAGCTAAAAATAAGATCATTTACTTGGTCAAATACATGACTGAAGTGGACTGAAATTTTGACGAAAACCCAGATTTTACTATTCATTGGGAGTGCATTAAATTTGATGGTATTCACATTGGTCTGTGTAAAATGTTTTCAAAAAATCAGAAAAACAAGTTTTGTCGACACTTGGGATCCAAATTTCTAGGCGAACCTCTGGCAAAATTTCTATAAAATCGGAACAAAAATTTGACTAAGTAAATTGGTAACAACATTAGGATAGTGTGGCTCCTCTACTCGGCTTACACATGTAGGTTGGGAAGGGGTGTTACAATTAGTGGTATCAGAGCTCCAGTTTAACCGGTTCTGGGTAGTTAGTTGATGATGGGATATTTATATACATGCCACCTAGGATAAGACAATGCTGTTGGTCTGGGTCGTTACGTATGATGGGATTATATACATTTTGCTATGTTCTTTAGATGTCGCAAGAAGCGCTAGACGTGATTGCAGGTCAGTTGTCTATGTTTGGAGTTATGCTTTACGTTTTAATAGATTCGGGATTTTCACACTCATATATATGCACGAAGAAAAAAAATTGAGAAATATATGCAATAAAGGTTAAGGCAATTATGAGAGGTAAGTAGTAAAAGCACCGAAAGAATAATAACGAATAGAATACCGACCATAATACAAGAGTCTAAAATTGAAAGAGTGAAGAATAATAGTACGGCAAGAAAAAAAAAACAAATCATAGAAAATAAAATTGAGAACTAAGAAAAGGAAGCAAAACTAGTTAGATTCTCCAGGATTAATGCTTTACCTGGTTAGAAATCATGTGTTCCTTATATAATGAACTATTTAAACTTGTGTTGGAAATGTTTGGTAATGTGTTATGACAACTTGAGAATTTTTGTGCCTATGTGTGCATTGATATGAATGAAGGAAAGAGAATAAAATATTAGAAAGATATGCTTACCTTGGTAATTCAGATTGAATCAGAGTTGGGATGAGTGTATTTATATGGCATTAACATTTATACTCAATGGTGAGGGCCATTGGGGCCAGTGGTGAGGGCCACTGGTTTGATATTTATCCGGCACCGATATATATACTCAGTGGTGAGGGCCACTAGGGGCCAATGGTGAGGGCCATTGGTTTGATGAAAAAGGTGGTGAGGGCCACCTGTGCCATGGAAATGAAACGGTCGTGAGGGCCACCCATGCCATGCTGGTTCCATATGGTATTGTCTCATCCCACTTTGATTCTACTGTCATTACCTTGAGGAGCTAAGTAAGAAAAATATGTAATAATATACATATGAAAAAAAAGTATATATGAAAATAAACAGAAAGTGAATTGAAACATATTCGGAAAAGAAAGGAAAGAAAGAGTTTGAAATGTAATAAAAAAAAAGAAAGATGTTCTCACCTTATGTTGGGATCGGCCGTAACCAACATAGAGCGAGACACGTAATGAAATAAATAGTACTTCGAGAATGATGGTATCATGGACTGATCACCCATGAGCTATTATTTGAGATGTATATATGACAACACAAGGAAAGTCAGATGAGTTGATACTTAAGAAATGCTACCACACTGCACGAATATACATAGGACATACAAATTCAGTAAGAATTAAATAAAGAATAACCACAATGCAAAGAGAAGGAAGCTTAGAAATGAATACATTAGAAATTGAAAAACATACAAGAAGGAATGAGAAAGAACAAACCTGAATCAAAGTTGAAGGAAATACAAGAGAGTAATAGTGATGTTTCAAATGAGAAATTGTGACAAAAGTCAAAGCATGTTGAACCACATAATAGTCTATTGGATAATCTTGTAGAATAATAAACAACAAGTGAGCAGAGATGGGAAGAAAACAGAATACAAAAGGTAAAACATGTTGAATCTTAAAATAGTTAATCTCAGTCAAAATAAGGCAATACGTAAACAATATAGAAAGATGACAAAGAGCAATCAAGATAATAAAGTGAAAGAGTGGCAAAAGCAATAGACAGTAGTTAAAGAACATCAAGTATATAGAATGAGTAAGTTTCGAGACGAAACTTAAATTAAGGGGGATAGAATTGTAACATCCCGAATTCCAGATTGGTAAGAAACAGACATTGAGGATATGAATTAGGCTTAGAGCAAAGGAGTTTAGAACATGACCTATAAATTGAACTCGAATTTCATCCAAGTCAATGATAGAATTAGAGAGTCTCAAAGAAGACTTAATTGTTTATTTGTGTCTTATCTAGACGTATAACTTAAAATTACGCAATTTGGAGTTGTACAAAATAAGATATGATGGCTTTACTAGACAATGTGTAAGCTGCCTCAGGACAGCATAGTAGGCTTGACTTCAAAGGACAGTAAAAAATGAGATATAGCTCGGATCGACCTCAAATTTTGATACAATATATCCCCGGATGTCTAGTTTCAGTAGGAATAAGAATTACTTAATTTGGAGTTGTGACTAAAAAGATATTAATAAAGAAATACAGAAAGGTCAAGAAGGGATATCAAAAGGACCTAAGTGGAAATTTCTCAAAAGTTAGGGGCAACTATGTAAACTTAAAAATTAAGTGTCGGAAGTTCTTAATAGTGCCCATATCCGACCCCGAAAGAATATTCTCGAGATTAATCGGGTCATAACCATGGGTTTCAATTTTTCCTGAAAACGCACGGTTTGTAAGTTACGGGCGATTTTCCGATAAGGACATTTTGGACATTTCCACTGGAGGGGCGATTTTGTAATTAAATATAACTTTGGGGGCAAAATATTAAAAGAACAAAAAACCACTTTGAAGTGGCCAAATCCTAGCCATTAAATCCAAATGTGTTGGACAAATCATGGCCATTGAAAATAAACCAAATCCTAGCCATTAAACCCAAATGTGTTGGACAAATCATGGCCATTGAAAATAAACCAAATCCTAGCCATTAAATCCAAATGTGTTGGACAAATCATGGCCATTGAAAATAAACCAAATCCTAGCCATTAAATTCAAATGTGTTGGACAAATCATGGCCATTGAAAATAAATAAATTAATTAAATGGAAATTAAATTATAAACAATTAATTATGGTCTTCCAAACACAAGTAAGGATCAAAAAGACACCACCATCACCACTTTTCTTCTTCTTTAAGTCGTGCTCCCCCTCCCTTCCATTTTCAAGGAGACAAGTTTCAAGTCCAAGCCATTTCTCAAGTGAAATTCAATAGGAAATGAGGTAAGATACCATCCTAAGTCTTATTCTTTCATTAGAATTAGGTATTAGGCTATGTTTAGGAAGATTTGATATTATGTTCATGTTGGGAAAGAATTAGTAAGTTGATGATTATGGTGAAAAATGATAAACTACTTAAAGGAAATGATGAAAATGGTGATTATTAGTAAGAATAAGTAAAGGATTGTTAGAAAATCATAAGGTAGCATCATGTTCATATCTAGGGTTTGTTCTTACATATGTGACATATTAAATTCATAGGAAATCAAGGAGATTAGAGAGGAAAGGAAGTGAAATAGATAAGAAGAGCAAGGAAAAGCAAGGTTTGGTACTTTACTTTTGAATAATTAATTTTGGTTTGATGCTTTACAAACTTTGGTTTATGAAAGTTTTGTTGTTGATGCTTAAATATATTGATTTGAGTTAAACATGCAAAAGTTGTCAAAGGGAAGTGTTTGAATCTTCACTTTACCATTAAAGAAGCCTTAATATTGATTTGCAAAAGAAAAATAAACTATCCTATGCATTTCATGTGTTTGGGCCGAAATGGTTCCAAAAGACAGCTTTCTGGACCTTTTTGTGGCAATCGTTTGAGGCAGCAAATGAATGAATTTTTCAACGAAATTTTACATGCAATTAGTCAACATATGAAATAAGTTTTCTGTAAAATTTCAGCTAAAAATAAGATCATTTACTTGGTCAAATGCATGACTGAAGTGGACTGAAATTTTGACGAAAACCCAGATTTTACTATTCATTGGGAGTGCATTAAATTTGATGGTATTCACATTGGTCTGTGTAAAATGTTTTCAAAAAATCAGAAAAACAAGTTTTGTCGACACTTGGGATCCAAATTTCTAGGCGAACCTCTGGCAAAATTTCTATAAAATCGGAACAAAAATTTGACTAAGTAAATTGGTAACAACATTAGGATAGTGTGGCTCCTCTACTCGGCTTACACATGTAGGTTGGGAAGGGGTGTTACACTCTGCCTTTGATACTGAACTGACCCACCAGACTTCCTCTGGCTCCTACTAACCTCAGAAAATAGCTTCCTCTACCTCTCTTCATTGATGAAGACCCTAACTCAAACTGAGGTCTCCTTACTCTAGTCTCCTCCTCAGTAGCAACTGCTGCAATACTCTGTGCTCTCTCAACACTCCTAGCTACTGCAACCAACTGAGAAAAATGTTGGTACCGGGAACTAGCAACAATACACATAATAGAGGGTCTCAACCCCTCCTCAAATCTCTAACACCTGTCTATCTCATCTGAAATAATCCCACAGGTATAATGACTCAACCGGATGAACTCTATCTCATACCTTGTCACTGTCCGATTATCCTGTCTCAAATTTAGGAACTCCATCTTCTTTGCATCCTTATACTCCTTCGAAGTATACTTCTGCTCAAACTCCCATAGAAAATCACCATAAGTCAGGGTTGGCGGATCATCCAATGCATGTGGAACTGTCTTCCACCAATCATAAGCATCTCTCTGTAGAAGGGATCTAGCATAATCAAACTTCTCTTCAGGAGTAGCCTGCAGCTGAATGAATACCCTCTGAACTCTATCTAACCACTGCTCAGCTACTGCAGGATCTATAGTGCCAAAGAAATCCTCAGCTCCAAACTTCCTCAATTGATCATACTGCCTCACAGGTACTTATGGCTGCTGTGGCGGTGGCTGCTGCTACACTGGAGCTTGCCTCAACAATTCTACCATATGGCATAACCACACTGGTGGAATCTCATTAGCAGCTGGTCTTTCTGACACAGGAGCTGGTGCCTCTCCAGCTATCTCAACCCTAGCTCCATCTCTACCCTCATCAGGAGCTACACTCTCAGCATTACCTTCTATGGACTAACGTGACTAAGATGCCATCACTACCTATATCTGCAAACACAGCAGAAGATTACCTCATCAAAGATCAGAAACTACTAGTGCCAATGCATGTATCTTATTTAAAATCCATATTTAAAAATCAAAATTTCCTTTTTCTTACAATTCACCTAGGTTGAGAACCTCACAACCTAAGCTCTGATACCAAAACAATTGTAACACCCTCATACCCCATATACACACACTACATACACCCACAATGAGTGATATATGTATGCCGGATACAAAGATGTCACGATCCATTAAAACAAACCAAAATTACCAACCTTTAAACTCTAACATCAAATCATTGTAAATCAACCTGAGTAACTTTAAAACATTTAGGTTATATTATAGAAAGTAGGAAATGAAACCTCCCATATTAAAATACATTTACTTATATCTTCATTACATTAAAAGTTTATCAAAACATTTGTTTATTAAGCAGCGGAATATACATACATATATATTAAAACCAATATTTATAAAAATATAAAATTTATACATGCTGGCAGTTCGTCTCTGATCTTGAAGTCTAAAAATCAACACTTCACAAGGGATCATAAGCCTAGACTCGACTCGGTCTAGCTAAACTCTCTGGCTCAACCGGATCTACCCTGTAACCTGCGCAATAAATCACAATCGCACTAAGCAGACGCTTAGTGGTACAAACCTTGATAACCATATGATTCAAAAGTAATGCCAATGTTAAACTTTCAAGAATTAGAAGCAATATACAAGGATCTCATATTTCATAACATTAAATATCATTATATAGTTCAATTATTCCATTATTCATAATTCACATTAAAGCAAAGACGAGCATGGGCCCAAAAGAAACTAATATGCCATTCAAATTTCAGAGTTACTATTTTGGTCCAATATCACATTTATCAAGCCCGAAGGCGAATCATTATCACAATGAGGATTACCTCATATGTAACATCCCAACTAGGCTTCAAGGACTAAGCCCAACCAAGCTTCAAGGGGAGCTCAGCATCAACCCAACTTGGCTTCAAGGACCAAGCCCAACCTAGCTTCAAGGGATTGTTACTTTTAGGCATGCCACCAACAAAAAAAACTCTGAAAATTGAATAACATGCTAGACACACAATTCTTTCATTAATTCATTATCAAATCCTCTTTCATTTCCTCATGATCATTATAAGCACAATGCTTCAAATATCCATTTATATCAATATAGCCATCACCAATGGCTTAACATATCATCATTAGAGTGCACATCACAAATTACATTGATCATACATTTAGAATCCTCAACAATATTTCACATAGTTTATACAATGCAAATCATAGCACCATTCTCATATATCAACAATATAGTAAGTAACTTAACACATTTTCCAACAAAATGTGTAAAGTCCCATAGTCATGTAAATGTATGCAATCATATATGGTTTGTACTTGCCTCTAAAAGCAACACACACCAATCTATCAACCTTCTCTTCCAAGAATCCTTCAACACTTGGATTAGGGCAACTCAAATCTCTTCTAAACCTAATCCATAGTTGATTATACATACTCACTTAGTAATACACATAAGAAAATAGGAATAAGAACTATCTAGGGAAAACTCTACACATGACATGCTCAACAACATGGGCGTGTCCCTGATCGTGCCCTGAACCCACAACAGAGAAACTTTGACACGCTCAGTGACATGGGCATGTCACTACACGTGTCAATTCTCCTCCAACACAGTGGCTATGACATGCTCAGTGACATGGGCGTGTCACTAAACGTGTCAACCCACCAACAATACAGTAGCTGTGACACGCTCAGTGACATGGGCATGTCACTGGACGTGTCAATACTACTCAAACACAGAAGCTATGACACGCTCAGTGACATGGTCGTGTCACTACTTGTGTCACAAGCCCTGAAAAATAGGACCATTGACATGCCCAAAGACATGGCCGTGTTAATGGGAGTGTCAGGCAAAAAGCCTGAAATCGATACCAAAAACACCACATCCAACAAACATCTTTCTTTTACCCTTTTCCACTTTAAACAAACTTAACCAAAACCATCAATATACCATAACAAACTTGCATAACATCAATACAACTCAATTACATACATCAACACACAAACACAACCATATTCATAACTCAAAGTCACAATACCCACAACTCTTGTCTCTTTCACCAAACTTAACCCTTTACTCTTCAATACAACCCCAAAATCAAAGTTAACTAAACAAAACAACCTCAAACACGCCAAAATCAACCATACACACAACTACACCAACCATCCACCAAACTCAAATACACAAACTCAAAAGAAATCAAAGAAAAAGTTTCAAACTTACCAAAAGTGAAGAAAATCCTTCAAACTCCAACTTGATCTCTTGAAATCCTTTAATTGCTTGATTTGGGATTCAACAAAACCTCTCTTTCCTTTTGCTAATGGTGGCGGCCAGCTCTTGGAGAAGAAAGAAGAAGATGAAGATGAGTTTCCCTCAAGTCAAAGCCAATCTCCTCTCTTAACCACACAAAAACTATTTTAATTTCCACCAAGCAACTAATATATTATTATTATATAAATATCATCTTCTATTTAAAGTAATTAATTAACTCATTTGACCAAATCAACTAGTTGACTTGTATATGTTGTATATATCTCTATATATACAACATATACACTATAATATCCCAAAGTGTGCCCTAGAAGTTTTGACATTATTGTTGTTTTATTTGGATTACATGTATATGATTTAGTTGGGAAGAGAAAAGGAGTGAAGAGAATGTATATGTTGTATATATGGACATATATACAACATATACACAAGTCAAAATGGGAAAGTCAAGATAAGATATTTGTTATTTTTATTTTTAATCAAATAATTAAAGAGGAATAAAATGATTGGAAGAGATTAAATAGAATATTTTAATATTATATATTGCTTGGTGGAGATTTAAGTGAAGAAGAATATTTGACTTTTGCTTCATTTGTCTTCTTCATTTTCTTCTTTTCTTTTGGGCTGGCCGGCTGACCAAAGACAAGAGAGCAAGAGAGGGTTTTTGATTTCTAAGGTCAAATTGAAGGAAGATTCAAGTGATTAAGTTGGAAAATTGTGAAGTTTCATCAACTTTGGTAAGTTCTCTCTTGATTTCCCTTGTTTTATTTGAATTATGTTTGAGTTTAATTGTTGATTTGTGATAGAATGATTAGGTTTGATTGTGGTGTGTTTGTATGTGTTGGAATTGAATTAAAGATAAGAAGTTAAGTTGGTGTTGGTGTTGAAAGTGTATGAGTTGTGTTGTGTATTGGTGATTTTGTTGTAGATGTTGAGTTTGGTTAATTGTTTTTGGTATATCTTCATGATATTGTGTTTGATGGAGTTAGAAACATAGAATTCTTGGATTTGGACAAAAACAGAATCATCTTGGATGCCACGCCCGTGGCCCTTGGCTGCCACGACCGTGGCCAATGGAAGCCATGGCCGTGGGGTTTTGAGAAAGGGAGGCAGAACCATTTCTTAACCCACGCCAGTGGGGGTTGGAAGGCCACGACCGTGGGGTCTTTTAGAGAGATGTTGATTTTTAATTTGTGATTTATGGTTTTAGTTTGAGGTTAATAAATGAATAATTGCATTGGAATTCATGTGAATTGGTATTAAGTGTGTATATGTTCCTTTTTGGATTAGGTTGTGAGAAGTTGAATTGCCCTAACCTAAGTGGTGAAGAATTTTGGAAGAGGAAGGGTATAGATTGATGTGAGTTGTTCCTAAGGTAAGTACAAACTACATTGTTGCATACACTTACATGATTTGATACTTAACATATTTGATTGTGCATATGTTAAGTAATTGATTATATTGTAAATACATTGATGAATGTTATAATTTGTATAATGTGAATGATTGATGAGCATTTAAAATGTGTGTTAATGCAATTGGTTATGTGTATTTGAATGCAATTGGTTGTGTGTATTTGAATGATGAATTGAGATACAATGAGATGTGAAGGCAACGTGATTGGTTATGATGATTCAAATGAATTAAGTGGGCATGTTTGCTTAAATCATGATATTCAACGCAAATAATTATGTATACTCTATTAAAGAGATATGAAGCCATGGTTGTTGGCTATTATAATGCAAATAAAATATAATGGACGCATAGTTGCCTATTTGATTATGGGAATGAAATGAAAAGAGATAAATAAAATGATTGTGTGCCTAATGTGTTATTCAAGTTTAAGAGTTCTTGGTTTGGCGGCATACCTATGAATCACTGGATAGGTGAAAAGACCGGGTCATAAGCCGATTCCAGTTGAAAAATGTGAAATGATAAATGTGAAATGTGATGTTTTTGGGGTGAAAAGACTGGGTCGTAAGCCTTAAAAGCTGTAACAGTCTTGCCGGGTTGAGGATTTCCTCGATTTTAACCAGGTTGAGGTCCAAGAGACTGGGTCTGTTACATTATCCATGGATAGAGATATATATATTTCCTACGGGCTTGATGATTGTGATTATGGACCAAAACAGTAACTCTGAACTTTGAATAACATATTAGATTCTTTTTGGGCCCATGCTTGTGTTTGTTTAAATGTGATTCTTGAATGGTGAAATGAATGAATAATGAGATACATGTTTGTCTTTGCTTTAGTATGAACTATGGAGTGAGATATAGTGTTATGAGATGATTATAATACATAAGTAATATATTCAAAATGAATGTGGTTTGGAAAGCTATGTTTAGTATTGAGACTATGATAATACAACATGATGTGTTAATATGTTATTGATCAATATAAGGTAATAAAATATAATATTCTTATGTATTTTGTATGAAATTTGATTGTGTGACATTGGCATTGCATTGAAGCATAATATTATTGTAGTTTGTACCACTAAGCCGTTGGCTTAGCGCGATTGTGGTTCATCGTGCAGGTGACAGGGAAGAACCAGAGAGTTCCTCTAGACCGAGTAGAGTCTAGATTTTGAGGTGTTGATAGTGGAGCTTAAAGATCAAAGACATACTGCCAAACATGTATATATTTTTAAGTTTTTGTAAAACTTGAGTTTTGATGTATATGTATTCGTAAATATTTGTTATATTTTCTGCTGTGTTTTGAATAAACATTTTATCTATTGTATTTTATAATATATCTTAAATGTTTTAAATTTGTTAATATTATTGTAAAAGAAGTGAGTCATTTGTTTAGTAATTTATGGCATTCCTATATTCAGTATACGTATATTACGATCGTAATAGCATGCTGTGTACGTATACGGGGTATAGGGTTGTTACAATTGTTTTGGTATCAGAGCCTAGGTTTGAGATTCTCAACCTAGGTCAATTGTAAGAAAAAGAATATTTTAATTTTAAAAGTTGGTTTTTATACATGTTTTGGTATTGGCAGTCTTTGATCTTTAATGAGGTATATTCTGCTGTGTTTGCAGATATAGGTAGTGATGGCGTCTCTGTCACGTCAGTCTGTAGAAGGTAGTGCTGAGAGTGTAGCTCCTGAAGAGGGTAGAGATGGAGCTAGGATTGATAGAGTTAGTGAGGCCCCTGCTCCTGTGCCAGGGAGATCAGCTGCTGATGAGGTTCCGCCGGGTTGGTTATGGCATATCATAGAACTATTGAGGGGAGCTTCAGTGCAGCCACCACCGCCACCACAGCCTCAAGTGCTGGTGAGACATTATGATAAGTTGAGGAAGTATGGGGCTGAGGATTTCTTGGGCACTACCCATCCTGCAGTAGCTGAGCAGTGGTTGGATAAAGTGCAGAGGATATTTACTCAGTTGCAAGCCACTCCTAATGGAAATTTTGATTATGCTAGATCCTTGTTGCAGAAAGATGCTTATGACTGGTGGAAGACGGTTACTCATGCCATGGATGATCCACCTACACTATCTTATGGTGATTTTCTGAGGGAATTTGAGCTGAAATATACTCCGAGGGAGTATAAGGATGCTAAGAAGATGGAATTCCTAAATTTGAGACAAGACAATCGGACAATGACAGAATATGAGATAGAGTTCATCCGGTTGAGTCACTATGCTAGGGGAATTATTTATGATGAAATAGACCGGTGCAGAAGATTTGAGGAGGGACTGAGGCCCTCTATTATGTGCATTGTTGCTCGTTCTCTGTACCAGGATTTCTCTCAGCTAGTTACAGCAGCTAGAAGTGTTGAGAGAGCATATAGTACTACAGCAGATGCTACTGAGGAGGAGACCAGGGTAAAGAGATCACAGTTTGAGACAGGATCTTCATCTATGAAGAGGGGCAGAGGAAGTTTTGTTCCGAGGATCAGTAGGAGCCAGAGAAAGTCGGGTAGCTCAGTGCAGTATCAGAAGCAGAGACCGAGACCTACAATTTATGTAGCTAGTGCTCCGACTCTAGTGGTTCAGAGGTCTACTCCACCTACATGTGAACATTGTGGTAGGATCCATGTGGGTGTTTGTTGGAAGATTGGTAGATCAGCTGGGTGTTTCAGGTGTGGATCGCCTGACCATTTCATTAGGGAGTGTCCTGAGATGCAAGAGCATAGGCAGGCTGAGTCTGCAGTTTCTCGACCTAGTGTGAGAGGTGGTCGAGGGGGCAGAGGTTTCGGTAGAGGTGGTCGACCCGGGTTTAGTCAGAGAGGAGGACCGACATCCGGAGGTAGTAGGCCAGATGAGGCCAGATCTTCTCAGAGAGTATATGTGATGCAGAGGCAGCCGGATGCTTCAGCAGTTATAGCGGGTATATTCTCTTTATTTGGCATTTTAGTTCTTCTTTGATTGATCCAGGATCTACTCATTCATACATAAGTGCATCCATATTGCCTGTGTCTGAATTGCATTCAGAGTCCTTAGGATTTGATGTCTTGGTGACAAATCCTTTAGGACATAGTGTTGTGGTGAGTAAAGTGCATTGTGATAGTGCAGTTGTGGTGCAAGGTGAGGAGTTTTTGGGTGATTTGATTGGAATGCCTTTTAAGGAATATGATTTGATCTTAGGCATGGAATGTTTATCTAAGCATGGAGCTATGGTAGATTGTCAAAAGAAGTGTGTTACCTTGAGAACTGGTGATGGTAGATATGTGATGGTATCTAGTGAGCAGAGACAACTTGCATCCTGGTTTGTTTCAGCTGTAACAGCTAGAAAGTTGATTAGAAAAGGGTGTGATGCTTATCTTGCTCATGTGGTGGATACCAGAATAGTAGGTTCTCAACTTGATAGTATAACCACAGTTGCAGATTTTCCAGATGTGTTTCCTGAGTTGTCAGGGTTACCCCTTGAGAGAGAGGTTGAGTTTGGTATCGATTTGTTGCCTGGTACCACTCCCATCTCTCTCACTCCTTATCTAGTGGCACCTGCTGAGTTGAGAGAGTTGAACGTGCAGTTGTAGGAGTTGTTGGATAAAGGGTTTGTTCGACCTAGTGTTTCTCCATGCGAAGCTCCTGTATTGTTTGTGAAGAAGAAGGATGATACTTTGAGATTATGCATTGATTATAGGTAATTGAACAAAGTGACTATTAAAAATAAGTATCCTTTGCCTAGAATTGATGATCTCTTTGATCAGTTAAAGGGAGGAGCAGTGTTTTCTAAGTTTGATTTGAGATCGGGGTACCATCAGTTGAGGGTTAGAGCTGAAGATGTTCCTAAGACAGCTTTCCGTACAAGATATGGGCATTATGAGTTCTTAGTGATGCCTTTTGGATTGACGAATGCACCTGCAGCCTTCATGGATTTGATGAATAGGGTGTTTAGGCCCTATCTGGATCAATTTGTGGTGGTTTTCATTGATGATATTTTGGTGTATTCGCGTAATGAAGAGGAGCATGACAAGCATTTGCGGATTGTGTTGTAGATCTTGAGAGAGAAATAGTTGTATGCTAAACTGTCGAAGTATGAGTTTTGGCTTGACCAAGTTACTTTTCTCGGTCATATAGTTTCAGCAGATGGTATAAGAGTCGATCCAAGTAAAGTTGAAGCTATTTTGAATAAAAGTTCACCGAAGTCAATGACTGAAGTTAGAAGTTTTCTGGGTTTGGCAGGCTATTACCGACGCTTTGTGAAGGGTTTTTCTTTGATAGCTACTCCACTCACCAGATTGCTTCGGAAGGGAGTTAGATTTGTGTGGACGGATCAATGTCAAGCTAGTTTTGAGAAGTTGAAAGAAATGTTGACTCAAGCTCCTGTTCTTACTTTACCCGTAGAAGATAAACCATATGTGATTTACAGTGATGCTTCACATAATGGTTTAGGATGTGTTTTGATGCAAGAGGGTAAAGTTGTAGCTTATGCTTCTCGGCAGTTGAAGCCGCATGAGCTCAATTATTCGACACATGATTTAGAATTGGCAGCTATAGTATTTGCTTTGAAGATTTGGCGACATTACTTGTATGGGGAGAAATGTTTTATCTATACGGATCATAAAAGTTTAAAATATTTGGGTGTCCAGAGGGAGTTGAATCTTCGGCAAAGGTGATGTTTGGAGTTGATCAAAGACTACGACTGCTTGATTGATTATCATCCGGGTAAGGCAAATGTTGTTGCTTATGCCTTGAGTCAGAAGTCTTTGGCAGGTTTGACTGTGTATTCGCTCTTGTTGCTTGTTGAGTTGAGAGCGTTGCATGCTAATTTTAAATCATGTGATGATGGTGCATTGTTGGCTCAGTTGCAGTTGAGACCAGTATTGTTAGATCAGATTAAGGAGGCTCAATTGGCTGATGAGAGAATTCAGAAGATTGTATCAGAATACCAAAAAGGAGAGAACCGAGATTTCTTTGTGATAGATGATGGTAGTCTTTGGTTTAAAGATAGATTGTGTGTTCCTAATGATGCTAGTTTGAGAAGGATTATTTTGGAGGAAGCACATCAGTCAGTTTTTACTATGCACCCTGGGAGTACAAAGATGTATCAGGATTTAAAAGCAACATTATTGGTGGTCAGGTATGAAGAGAGACATAGCGAAATTTGTATCCAAGTGTCTCACGTGTCAGAAGGTAAAAGCTGAGCATCAAGTTCCAACAGGGTTACTTCAACCTTTAACAGTGCCTGAATGGAAATGGGAGAGAGTGACAATGGATTTTGTATCTAGTTTGCCTTCGACTCAAAAGAAGCATGATGCTATCTGGGTGATTGTTGATCGGTTGACGAAGAGAGCTCATTTTCTTCCAGTTAGAATGGATTATTCTCTTGAGAGGTTGGCTGAGCTGTATATCAATGAGATAGTGAAGTTGCATGGAGTCCCGATTTCTTTAGTGTCTGATCGAGATCCCCAGTTCATTTCAAGATTTTGGAAGAGTTTGCATGGTGCATTGGGTTCTCGATTGCACTTTAGTACTGATTTTCATCCGCAAACAGATGGGCAGTCAGAAAGAGTGATACAGATTATTGAGGATATGTTGAGAAGTTGTATCATTGATGTTTCAGGAAGTTGGGACAGGTTTATGCCACTTGTGGAATTTGCTTACAACAACAGTCATCAATCCAGTATTGGTATGGCACCATTTGAGGCATTGTATGGTAGAAAATGTAGGATGCCTTTTTATTGGAATGAACTTGGAGAAGGTAAACTAATTGGTCCTGATTTGGTTAAAGAGACTGAAGAGAAAGTGAAGATAATTCGGGATCGGTTAAAAGCAGCTTCAGATCGACAGAAATCTTATTCACATTTGAAGAGGAGAGACATAGAGTTTGATATCGGAGATAAAGTATTTTTAAAAGTATCTCCTTGGAAAAAGATTTTAAGATTTGGTCAAAGAGGGAAGCTTAGTCCTCTTTTTATTGGTCCATATGAAATTTTAGAAAGAGTTGGACCAGTTGCTTATCGTCTTGCTCTACCGCCTGAGTTGGATAGAATCCACAATGTCTTCCATGTTTCTATGTTGCGAAGGTACAGATCAGATCCATCTCATATCTTGCCAATTGAATCTATTGAGGTGAGTTCAGATCTGACATTTGAGGAAGGACCAGTTGCTATTTTGGCACATGAAGTGAAAGAGTTGACAAATAAGAAAGTGCTACTGGTAAAGGTTCATTGGAGGAATCATGCAAAAGAAGAGGCAAATTGGGAGAGTGAGCAAACGATGCGAGATCAGTATCCTCAGTTGTTTCAGACTTAATACCAGGTAATTTCGAGGACAAAATTTCTTTTTAGAGGGGGAGAATTGTAATATCCCAAAGTGTGCCCTAAAAGTTTTGACATTATTGTTGTTTTATTTGGATTACATGTATATGATTTAGTTGGGAAGAGAAAAGGAGTGAAGAGAATGTATATGTTGTATATATGGACATATATACAACATATACACAAGTCAAAATGGGAAAGTCAAGATAAGATATTTGTTATTTTTATTTTTAATTAAATAATTAAAGAGGAATAAAATGAATGGAAGAGATTAAATAGAATATTTTAATATTATATATTGCTTGGTGGAGATTTAAGTGAAGAAGAATATTTGACTTTTGCTTCATTTGTCTTCTTCATTTTCTTCTTTTCTTTTTGGTTGGCCAGCTCACCAAAGACAAGAGAGCAAGAGAGGGTTTTTGATTTCTATGGTCAAATTGAAGGAAGATTCAAGTGACTAAGTTGGAAAATTGTGAAGTTTCATCAACTTTGGTAAGTTCTCTCTTGATTTCCCTTGTTTTATTTGAATTATATTTTGAGTTTAATTGTTGATTTGTGATAGAATGATTAGGTTTGATTGTGGTGTGTTTGTATGTGTTGGAATTGAATTAAAGATAAGAAGTTAAGTTGGTGTTGGTGTTGAAAGTGTATGAGTTGTGTTGTGTTAGGGTTGTGTATTGGTGATTTTGTTGTAGATGTTGAGTTTGGTTAATTGTTTTTGGTATATCTTCATGATAATTGTGTTTGATGGAGTTAGAAGCATAGAATTCTTGGATTTGGACCAAAACAGAATCATCTTGGATGCCACGCCCGTGGCCCTTGGCTGCCACGACCGTGGCCAATGGAAGCCATGGCCGTGGGGTTTTGAGCAAGGGAGGCAGAACCATTTCTTAACCCACGGCCATGGGGGTTGGAAGGCCACTACCGTGGGGTCTTTTAGAGAGATGTTGATTTGTAATTTGTGATTTATGGGTCTAGTTTGAGGTTAATAAATGAATAATTGCATTGGAATTCATGTGAATTGGTATTAAGTGTGTATATGTTCCTTTTTGGATTAGGTTGTGAGAAGTTGAATTGCCCTAACCTAAGTGGTGAAGAATTTTGGAAGAGGAAGGGTATAGATTGATGTGAGTTGTTCCTAAGGTAAGTACAAACTACATTGTTGCATACACATGCATGATTTGATACTTAACATATTTGATTGTACATCTGTTAAGTAATTGATTATATTGTAAATTCATTGATGAATGTTATGATTTGTATAACGTGAATGATTGATGAGCATTTAAAATGTATGTTAATGCAATTGGTTCTGTGTATTTGAATGATGAATTGAGATATAATGAGATGTGAAGGCAACATGATTGGTTATGATGATTCAAATGAATTAAGTAGGCATGTTTGCTTAAATGATGATATTCAATGCAAATAATTATGTATACTCTATTAAAGAGATATGAAGCCATGGTTGTTGGCTATGATAATGCAAATGAAATATAATGGAGGCATAGTTGCCTATTTGATTATGGGAATGAAATGAAAAGAGATAAATAAAATGATTGTGTGCCTAATGTGTTATTCAAGTTTCAGAGTTCTGGGTTTGGTGGGCATGGCTATGAATCACTGGATAGGTGAAAAGACCGGGTCGTAAGCCGATTCCAGTAGAAAAATGTGAAATGATAAATGTGAAATGTGATGTTTTTGGGGTGAAAAGACTGGGTCGTAAGCCTCAAAAATAGTAACAGTCTTGCCGGGTTGAGGATTTCCTCGGGTTTAACCGGGTTGAGGACCAAGAGACTGGGTCTGTTACACTATCCATGGATAGAGATATATATATTGCCTACGGGCTTGATGATTGTGATTATGGACCAAAACAGTAACTCTGAACTTTGAATAACATATTAGATTCTTTTTGGGCCCATGCTTGTGTTTGTTTAAATGTGATTCTTGAATGGTGAAATGAATGAATAATGAGATACATGTTTGTCTTTGCTTTAGTATGAACTATGGAGTGAGATATAATGTTATGTAATGATTATAATACATAAGTAATATATTCAAAATGAATGTGGTTTGGAAAGCTATGTTGAGTATTGAGACTATGATAATACAACATGATGTGTGAATATGTTATTGATCAATATAAGGTAATAAAATATAATATTCTTATGTATTATGTATGAAATTTGATTGTGTGACATTGGCATTGCATTGAAGCATAATATTATTGTAGTTTGTACCACTAAGCCATTGGCTTAGCACGATTGTGGTTCATCGTGCAAGTGACAGGGAAGAACCGGAGAGTTCCTCTAGACCGAGTAGAGTCTAGATTTTGAGGTGTTGATAGTGGAGCTTAAAGATCAAAGACATACTGCCAAACATGTATATATTTTTAAGTTTTGTAAAACTTGAGTTTTGATGTATATGTATTCGTAAATATTTGTTATATTTTCTGCTGTGTTTTGAATAAACATTTTATTTGTTGTATTTTATAATATATCTTAAATGTTTTAAATTTGTTCATATTATTGTAAAAGAAGTGAGTCGTTTGTTTAGTAATTTGTGGCATTCCTATATTCAGTATACGTATATTACGATCGTAATAGCATGCTATGTACGTATACGGGGTATAGGGTTGTTACAATTGTTTTGGTATCAGAGCCTAGGTTTGGGATTCTCAACCTAGGTCAATTGTAAGAAAAAGAATATTTTGATTTTAAAAGTTGGTTTTTATACATGTTTTGGTATTGGCAGTCTTTGATCTTTAATCAGGTATATTCTGCTGTGTTTGCAGATATAGGTAGTGACGGCGTCTCTGTCACGTCAGTCTGTAGAAGGTAGTGCTGAGAGTGTAGCTCCTGAAGAGGGTAGAGATGGAGCTAGGATTGATATAGTTAGTGAGGCCCCTGCTCCTGTGCCAGGGAGATCAGCTGCTGATGAGGTTCCGCCGGGTTGGTTAAGGCATATCGTAGAACTGTTGAGGGGAGCTCCAGTGTAGCCACCACCGCCACCACAGCCTCTAGTGCCAGTGAGACATTATGATAAGTTGAGGAAGTATGGGGCTAAAGATTTCTTGGGCACTACCCATCCTGCAGTAGCTGAGCACTGGTTGGATAACGTGCAGAGGATATTTATTCAGTTGCAAGCCACTCCTGATGAAAAATTTGATTATGCTAGATCCTTGTTGCAGAAAGATGCTTATGACTGGTGGAAGACGGTTCCTCATGCCATGGATGATCCACCTACACTATCTTATGGTGATTTTCTGAGGGAGTTTGAGCTGAAATATACTCCGAGGGAGTATAAGGATGCTAAGAAGATGGAATTCCTGAATTTGAGACAAGACAACCGGACAGTGACAGAATATGAGATAGAGTTCATCCGGTTGAGTCACTATGCTGGGGGAATTATTTCTGATGAAATAGACCGGTGCAGAAGATTTGAAGAGGGACTGAGGCCCTCTATTATGTGCATTGTTGCTGGTTCTCGGTACCAGGATTTCTCTCAGCTAGTTGCAGCAGCTAGAAGTGTTGAGAGAGCATATAGTATTGCAGCATCTGCTACTGAGGAGAAGACCAGGGTAAAGAGATCACAGTTTGAGACAGGATCTTCATCTATTAAGAGGGGCAGAGGAAGTTTTTTTCTGAGGATTAGTAGGAGCTAGAGACAGTCGGGTAGGTCAGTGCAGTATCAGAGGCAGAGACCGAGACCTACAGTTTCTGTAGCTAGTGCTCCAACTCCAGTGGTTCAGAGGTCTACTCCACCTACATGTGAACATTGTGGTAGGATCCTTGTGGGTGTTTGTTGGAAGATTGGTAGATCAGCTGGGTGTTTCAGGTGTGGATCGCCTGACCATTTCATTAGGGAGTGTCATGAGATGCAAGAGCATAGGCAAGCTGAGTCTGCAGTTTCTCGACCTAGTGTGAGAGGTGGTCGAGGGGGCAGATGTTTCGGTAGAGGTGGTCGACCCGGGTTTAGTCAGAGAGGAGGATCGTCATCCGGAGGCAGTAGGCCAGATGAGGCCGGATCTTCTCAGAGAGTATATGTGATTGAGAGGCAGCCGGATGCTTCAGCAGTTATAGCGGGTACATTCTCTTTATTTGGCATTTTAGTTCTTGCTTTGATTGATCCAGGATCTACTCATTCATACATAAGTGCATCCATATTGCCTGTGTCTAAATTGCATTCAGAGTCCTTAGGATTTGATGTCTTGGTGACAAATCCTTTAGGATATAGTGTTGTGGTGAGTAAAGTGCATTGTGATAGTGCAGTTGTCGTGCAAGGTGAGGAGTTTTTGGGTGATTTGATTGAAATGCCTTTTAAGGAATATGATTTGATCTTAGGCATGGATTGGTTGTCTAAGCATGGAGCTGTGGTAGATTGTCAAAAGAAGTGTGTTACCTTGAGATCTGGTGATGGTAGATATGTGATGGTATCTAGTGAGCAGAGACAACTTGCATCCTTGTTTGTTTCAGCTATAACAGCTAGAAAGTTGATTAGAAAAGGGTGTGATGCTTATCTTACTCATGTGGTGGATACCAGAATAGTAGGTTCTCAACTTGATAGTATAACCACAGTTGCAGATTTTCCAGATGTGTTTCTTGAGGAGTTGCCAGGGTTACCCCTTGAGAGAGAGGTTGAGTTTGGTATCGATTTGTTGCTTGGTACCACTCCCATCTCTATCACTCCTTATCGAATGGCACCTGCTGAGTTGAGAGAGTTGAAAGTGCAGTTGTAGGAGTTGTTGGATAAAGGGTTTGTTCGCCCTAGTGTTTCTCCATGGGAAGCTCCTGTATTGTTTGTGAAGAAGAAGGATGATACTTTGAGATTATGCATTGATTATAGGCAATTGAACAAAGTGACTATTAAGAATAAGTATCCTTAGCCTAGAATTGATGATCTCTTTGATCAGTTAAAGGGAGCAGCAGTGTTTTCTAAGATTGATTTGAGATTGGGGTACCATAAGTTGAGGGTTAGAGCTAAAGATGTTCCTAAGACAGCTTTCCGTACAAGATATGGGCATTATGAGTTCTTAGTGATGCCTTTTGGATTGACGAATGCACCTGCAGCCTTCATGGATTTGATGAATAGGGTGTTTAGGCCCTATCTAGATCAATTTGTGGTGGTCTTCATTGATGATATTTTGGTGTATTCGCGTAATGAAGAGGAGCATGACAAGCATTTGCGGATTGTGTTGCAGATCTTGAGAGAGAAACAGTTGTATGCTAAACTGTCGAACTGTGAGTTTTGGGTTGACCAAGTTACTTTTCTCGGTCATATAGTTTTAGCAGATGGTATAAGAGTAGATCCAGGTAAAGTTGAAGCTATTTTGAATTGATGTTCACCGAAGTCAATGACTGAAGTTAGAAGTTTTCTGGGTTTGGCAGGCTATTACCGACGCTTTGTGAAGGGTTTTTCTTTGATAGCTACTCCACTCACAAGATTGCTTCGGAAGGGAGTTAGATTTGTGTGGACGGATCAATGTCATGCTAGTTTTGAGCAGTTGAAAGAAATGTTAACTCAAGCTCCTGTTCTTACTTTACCCGTAGAAGATAAACCATATGTGATTTACAGTGATGCTTCACATAATGGTTTAGGATGTGTTTTGATGCAAGAGGGTAAAGTTGTAGCTTATGCTTCTTGGCAGTTGAAGCCGCATGAGCTCAATTATCCGACACATGATTTAGAATTGGCAGCTATAGTATTTGCTTTGAAGATTTGGCGACATTACTTGTATGGGGAGAAATGTTTTATCTATACGGATCATAAAAGTTTAAAATATTTGGGTGTCCAGAGGGAGTTGAATCTTCGGCAAAGGCGATGGTTGGAGTTGATCAAAGACTATGACTGCTTGATTGATTATCATCCGGGCAAGGCAAATGTTGTTGCTGATGCCTTGAGTCGGAAGTCTTTGGCAGGTTTGACTGTGTATTCGCTCTTATTGCTTGTTGAGCTGAGAGCGTTGCATGCTAATTTTAATCATGTGATGATGGTGCATTGTTGGCTCAGTTGCAGTTGAGACCAGTATTGTTGGATCAGATTAAGGAGGCTCAATTGGCTGATGAGAGAATTCAGAAGATTTTATCAGAATGCCAAAAAGGAGAGAACCGAGATTTCTTTGTGATAGATGATGGTAGTCTTTGGTTTAAAGATAGATTGTGTGTTCCTAATGATGCTAGTTTGAGAAGGATTATTTTGGAGGAAGCACATCAGTCAGTTTTTACTATGTACCCTAGGAGTACAAAGATGTATCAGGATTTAAAGCAACATTATTGGTGGTCAAGTATGAAGAGAGATATAGCGAAATTTGTATCCAAGTGTCTCACGTGTCAGAAGGTAAAAGCTGAGCATCAAGTTCCAACAGGGTTACTTCAACCTTTAACAGTGCCTGAATGGAAATGGGATAGAGTGACAATGGATTTTGAATCTAGTTTGCCTTTGACTCAAAAGAAGCATGATGCTATTTGTGTGATTGTTGATCGGTTGACGAAGACAGCTCATTTTCTTTCAGTTAGAATGGATTATTCTCTTGAGAGATTGGCTGAGCTGTATATCAATGAGATAGTGAAGTTGCATGGAGTCCCGATTTCTTTAGTGTCTGATCGAGATCCCCGGTTCACTTCAAGATTTTGGAAGAGTTTGCATGGTGCATTGGGTTCTCGATTGCACTTTAGTACTGCTTTTCATCCGCAAACAGATGGGCAGTCGGAAAGAGTGATACAGATTATTGAGGATATGTTGAAAAGTTGTATCATTGATTTTTCAGGAAGTTGGGACAGGTTTATGCCACTTATGGAATTTGATTACAACAACAGTCATCAATCCAGTATTGGTATGGCACCATTTGAGGCATTGTATGGTAGAAAATGTAGGATGCCTTTATGTTGGAATGAACTTGGAGAAGGTATACTAATTGGTCCTGATTTGGTTAAAGAGACTAAAGAGAAAGTGAAGATAATTTGGGATCGGTTAAAAGTAGCTTCAGATCGACAGAAATCTTATTCAGATTTGAAGAGGAGAGACATAGAGTTTGATGTCGGAGATAAAGTATTTTTGAAAGTATCTCCTTGGAAAAAGATTTTAAGATTTGGTCGAAGAGGGAAGCTTAGTCCTCGTTTTATTGGTCCATATGAAATTTTAGAAAGAGTTGGACCAGTTGCTTATCGTCTTGCTCTGCCGCCTGAGTTGGATAGAATCCACAATGTCTTCCATGTTTCTATGTTGTGGAGGTACAGATCAGATCCATCTCATATCTTGCCAATTGAATCTATTGAGGTGAGTTCGAATCTGACATTTGAGGAAGAACCGGTTGCTATTTTGTCACATGAAGCGAAAGAGTTGAGAAATAAGAAAGTGCCACTGGTAAAGGTTCTTTGGAGGATTCATGCAAAGGAAGAGGCAACTTTGGAGAGTGAGCAAACGATGCGAGATCAGTATCCTCAGTTGTTTCAGACTTAATACCAGGTAATTTCGAGGACGAAATTTCGTTTTAGAGGGGGAGAATTGTAATATCCCAAAGTGTGCCCAAGAAGTTTTGACATTATTGTTGTTTTATTTGGATTACATGTAAATGATTTAGTTGGGAAGAGAAAAGGATTGAAGAGAATGTATATGTTGTATATATGGACATATATACAACATATACACAAGTCAAAATGGAAAAGTCAAGATAAGATATTTGTTATTTTTATTTTTAATTAAATAATTCAAGAGGAATAAAATGAATGGAAGAGATTAAATAGAATATTTTAATATTATATATTGCTTGGTGGAGATTTAAGTGAAGAAGAATATTTGACTTTTGCTTCATTTGTCTTCTTCATTTTCTTCTTTTCTTTTGGGCTGGCCGGCTCACCAAAGACAAGAGAGCAAGAGAGGGTTTTTGATTTCTAAGGTCAAATTGAAGGAAGATTCAAGTGATTAAGTTGGAAAATTGTGAAGTTTCATCAACTTTGGTAAGTTCTCTCTTGATTTCCCTTGTTTTATTTGAATTATGTTTTGACTTTAATTGTTGATTTGTGATAGAATGATTAGGTTTGATTGTGGTGTGTTTGTATGTGTTGGAATTGAATTAAAGATAAGAAGTTAAGTTGGTGTTGGTGATGAAAGTGTATGAGTTGTGTTGTGTTAGGGTTGTGTATTGGTGATTTTGTTGTAGATGTTGAGTCTGGTTAATTGTTTTTGGTATATCTTCATGATAATTGTGTTTGATGGAGTTAGAAGCATAGAATTCTTGGATTTGGACCAAAACAGAATCATCTTGGATGCCACGCCCGTGGCCCTTGGCTGCCACGACTGTGGCCAATGGAAGCCATGGCCGTGGGCTTTTGAGCAAGGGAGGCAGAACCATTTCTTAACCCACGGCCATGGGGGTTGGAAGGCCATGACCGTGGGGTCTTTTAGAGAGATGTTGATTTGTAATTTGTGATTTATGGGTCTAGTTTGAGGTTAATAAATGAAGAATTGCATTGGAATTCATGTGAATTGGTATTAAGTGTCACATCCGCCTATCGTATTTATGCAGTGTAGTCACGTGCACAGTGAGAGAAGGGGAAAGGAGAAGATAATTCCTGACAACAGCTCCAGATAAGGCTATAGGACCACTGGGACCTACTTGAAGAAAAATGCAAAGTGTTAGGGAGGTGATTGTAATTTCAAAAAGTTTTGGGAAGGTGATTGTAATTTTCAAAAGTTTTGGGGAGGTAAATGTAATTTCCAAAAGTCATACCGGATGATCTTAATAGTGCACATAACAGATTCCAAAAATGAAAAATAGAGAAAAATCGAGTCACAACGACGCGTAACGGTTTTTCCAGAAAACGCACGGTTTGGAAGATATAGGGGATTTTTGACTAGGGACATTTTGGTCATTATACATGAATCCGAAGTAGGAATTAAAAACAAGAGTGGGTAGAGGACATTAAGGGGGTAAATATGAAATGATCGTCAGTAGAAACGGAGCCCGGGCAACACCCGAGCAAAGAAAGGACCTAAAGGAAATTTTGTAAAAAGTCGAGGGCTTATTGGTAATATTTTTCAAAATGACTTGGAAACCTAAAATAGACTTTAAAAATAGAAAGTAGAGGTCAAGAGGATCAAAACTATATGTAGTTTGACTCGTGGAACTATATGGTTTAAAAGATATGATCGATTAATCGCCGGAACGTAAAGTGGGCCCGGTTTCATGTCGGGACCGTATGGGAAACCCGGGACAACATTATGATATCCTATGGGATGAGGGACAAGTGGAAAGAAATAAAGGAAAAGAAAATTATAAAAATCTAAGGTTGGCCAATCAAAAGTAAGCATTTAGCATGTGTAATAAATGAAGAAAGAGAAAGGTGGACAAGTGGGCTTAAAGAGCTTAACCAACACATAAGGTGATCATCATTTCCTTTGTATATAAATATATGTGAAATGAAGAACAAACTCTCTCTTTTTCTACTTACAAAATTCGGCCAACAAAGGGAAACACCAAAGGGCTTCCAAGTTTCTCCAAAGTTGATTTTTAAGGTGAGTTTTTTAGGTTTTCTAGTAAGTAGACTTTAATTTTAGTATTAATTTTAGGTAGTTATATATTTATTGGAAGATTGGAGATTAGAGTCTTTATGTGGAATTGGAAAAATATTAAGTAAGTGATGAGATTAATTGATTAAATGGAAGAATAAAGATGTATAAAGATTAATAAGGTTGGATTAGGGTTTCGGTTGGAAAAGAAATGGAGGATAACTTATTATATTAAATTTCTAAGGTTTATGTTGTATTTTGAATTTATTGAAGGAGAAATAAAGATTTAAAGAAGGAGAAGAAGGAAAAGCTAAGAGGAATTAAAGAAATAAGGCTTACAAACTTTGGTTTATGGAAGTTTTGAAGTTGATGTTTAAATATATTGATTGAGTTTAAATTAAATATTTGAGTTATGTTCTTGTTTTCTTATGGCAATTTGGGTTGTAAAATTTAATTGAAACCAAATGTTTTGAGAAAATTTGGAAAGTTGATTTGGTAAGTTGTTTGGACTTTAATTAGTTTGATTTGAGTTAAACATGCAAAAATTGTTAAAAGGAAGTATTTGAATCTTCACTTTACTATTAAAGAAGCCTTAATATTGATTTGCAAAAGAAAAATAAACTATCCTATGCATTTCAAATGTTTGGGCCGAAATGGTCCCAAAGTGACAGCTTCTGGACTATTTTTGTGGCAATTGTTTGGGGCAGCAAACGAATGAATTTTTCAATGAAATTTTACATGCAATTAGTCAACATATGAAATAAGTTTTCTGTAAAATTTCAGCCAAAAATAAGATCATTTACTTGGTCAAATGCATGACTGAAGTGGACTGAAATTTTGACGAAAACCCAGATTTTACTATTTATTTGGTCATGCCATTTTGCGTTGCCGATTTTTCTCGCCGCAATACTATTCATTTGGTCAATTTGTGATTTTTTGAGGAATACTTTGAAATGTTTGATGTGTTTATTGTGGATGTTAAATATGTGAAAAAGAGTAACGGTTTGACCAAAGAAAGTGGTGCACGGCATAAATGGCAAAGCGCTGTGAGAATTTAAATTGATTTCTTGAATCATTCTAAAATGAAGTTGAGACTTAAATTGAATCATTTTAATCTTTTTGCTCTACTGGATAGTGGGAGTGGTAGATAAGGGTATGGTGCACTAACTAACGCATGCAGTACTGCTCATTATTGTGATATGATATTTTATTCAGTGGTGAGGCCACTGAAGCCAATGGGGAGGCCCATTGGTTAACCAGGATGGGGAGGCCCATTCCTGTGATCTGATATTGGTGGTGAGGGCCACCTATGTTACAGTGGGGAGGCCCACTGCCTTATCACTATGGTTCCCTATATACCAGTAGAGCCTGAATCAAAGACATTATTTTTCGTTGAACTATGTAATGCAAATGAGCTTGAATTATGATTTTACATTATTGAAAGCATATCACACTGAATGTATCATGATTTCTATTGGTATAAAGTGGGTTGATTTAATTATTTCCTTTGATTTCAAATACTTTCATATACTACTCTTATTTTTATTGGTAAAGTACCCACTGAGCGACAACGCTCAGCGAGTTAAGTTTTCCTTGAGTCGTAGGTTCAGAGCAGTAGATAAATCTTGGGGAAGCAACGACCAGACTACAGCAAATCTTCGGGGTAGATCTTTTATTTCCATTATGAGTTGATAGTTGTGGCATGTATATGAATAAATATAAAAGAGAATTTCTATGTTATAACTGTATGTTATTAGTATGTAATAATCATAAATCTTTACTTTATGTTATATTAGAAGTGTGAACTTTTCGTGCAGGTTTGTAGTTGAGGGTATAAGGTGGATTCATTGGGAGTGCATTAAATTTGATGGTATTCTTATTCACATTGGTCTGTGTAAAATGTTTTCAAAAATAAAAAAAAAACAAGTTTTGTCGACACTTGGGATCCAAATTTCTAGGCGGAACTATGGTAAAATTTCTGTAAAAATCAGAACTAAAATTTGACTAAGTAAATTGGTAGCAACAATTAGGTGAGTGTGACGCCTCTACTCAGCTTACACATGTAGGTTGGGAACGGGTGTTACAATTAGTGGTATCAGAGCAAAGGTTTAGCCCGTTTTGGGTAGTTAGTTTAACTAAACCTTAAGTGTATGACACATAGGGTTAGAATATGGGTTTTAATTATATAACTATACATGTGTGTGTTATTGTTAGTTATGTTATTCAAATTATACAGGAGTAATAATGGGTGACCTATACGAGGAGGTGAGGGAGCTGAGGATAGAAGTAGAGAGGTTAAAACAGCTAGTACGGGAGCAAGATGAGACTATAGAAATTTTGGCCGATCGAAGTATACAAGATCGTGAAGACTTGAGAATAAAAGATGAGATGATTTCCTCCTTGATAGATGACGTGCAGATGTTAAAAGAAGACAGGCTTAGTTATAGAGCGGAGTTGGATAGTGTTGGTAGAAGCCTCGGGGTAGCACATCAAGAGATTCGAGTTTTACAGGAGAGGGTTCAAGAGCTAGGCCAGTACTTACCTAGTGAAGCATCACATGACCCAGATTTTGATCCCGAGATAGAAGAGTATTTTTCAGACAGTGCCACTTCACCTAGGGCACCTACTCATTGAGTCTTGAGATTTATTGTGTTTGGTGGTTCTTTTAGTTATACATATGTGATATAGAGGTATCATGTAAATATTGTATGGTAGTATAATATGATGATATAATAGTAAGGAGTCCTAAATTTTGAAATGTACATAAGGGCTTCCTAGTATTGTAAAGCTTTTTGTTTGCAAATAAATAAAGGTTGTGTTGTATATGTGTTATTTAAGAATTTTTATTTATATACATGCCACCTAGGATAAGATAATGTTGTTGGTCTGGGTCGTTACTAATGATGAGATGGTATACGTTTACTCTTTAGATGTCGCAAGCAGCGCAGCATGATATAAGGGAGGAGGTTGAGTCTCAGGCCTCCCGAATTGTAGAAATGCATGTATCAGAGACATCAGCATCTGAGCAACCACCCGCTAATGCTCTTATTCCCAATGAAATGTTGCAACAAATGGCTGCCGTACTTCGGCAGATAGCCGGCGTTGCCCCAGCCCCACCCCCAGCTCCAGCACCCGTACCAGTACCTGCTGTAGGAGGGGAAAGAAAACCCCCGATAGAAAAGATAAGAAAGTATGGTGCGAAGGAGTTTAAGGCTCGAAGGGATGATGATTCTTCAACAGCCGAGTATTGGCTGGAAGGAACAATACGAGCCTTAGATCAGTTACAGTGTACGCCAGAAGAGCGAGTGGTATGTGCTACTTCCTTATTAGTGGAAGAAGCATATATATGGTGGGACACAGTTCACCAACGAGTTCCACCGGAACAGAGAACATGGGATTTCTTTGCGAGTGAGTTCAAAAGGAAGTTTATATCAGAGGCATACCTAGATGCCAAGAAAAAGGAGTTTCTACACTTAAAGCAAGGTCGACTGACCGTTGCTGAATACGAGAGGGAATTTACTAGGCTGAGTAGGTATGCCAAGAAGACAATTGAAGATGAACATGATAGATGTAAGAAATTCAAGGATGGTTTGAATAATGAGATTAGGATGCAGCTAATCGTTGCTAATATCAAAGAATTTTCCGAGTTGGTCAATAGGGCTTTAGAAGTAGAGCAATGTCAGTCTGACGAGCAGAATAGACGACAGAAGATGAAACAGAAGAGAGGTACCCAGAACTATTCGGGAACCTACCAATCATCAGGGAAACGATTCTGAGGCAGTGGTTCCATGGGAGGCGGTCAACGTCGAGGTTACAGCCAGGGATCGATTCGCGGTGGCTTAAGTCAAACTACCTCAGTAGCTAGTACGGGACGATCCGGAAGAGGATTCAGCCGAGGCGGAGGTAACTTCTCTATTGGCTCGAGAGGTAATGAAGGCGAAAATACTAATCCACGTTGTAATCAATGCGGACGCCGTCACCAGGGAGAATGTTGGGGTCGGACATTTGCATGCTATATATGTGGATCTTTGGACCACCTTATGCGAGAGTGTCCCCATCGAATGCAAAATCTACCTAGGGAGACTGAGGGATCGCAAGCGGCAGTAGGGCGAGGCCGAGACAGAGGTAGGAGCAGAAATCCGTCACGTCTGCAATCTGAAATGGTGAATCGATCAGAAGCAAGGGCTCCTGCTAGAATGTATGCCATGAGGGGGCGAGAAGACGAAGAAACGTTAGACGTGATTGCAGGTCAGTTGTCTATGTTTGGAGTTTCACTTTACATTTTAATAGATCCGGGGTCTTCACACTCATATATATGCACGAAAAATGAAAAACTTGAGAACCTAAAGGTAGAACTAGAAAAAGAAGGAATATTAGTTACTAACCCATTAGGAAATGAGGTGATTACTAGGAAGGTAGTGAAAGATTGCCCAATAGAGATACATGGACATATCTTTTGGGGAGATTTTTTTGAACTACCATTTCAAGAATTCGATGCTATCCTTGGGATGGATTGGTTGGCCAAACACGATGCATTGGTTGACTGTAAACGGAAGAGAGTTACCTTGCATACTGCAGACGGTGACGAAGTGACCTTAGTGGGAAAGAGGAAGGATTATCTAACTAACATCATTTCTGCCATGACGGCTTAGAGGTTAGTGCAAAAAGGTTGCGAGGCATACCTGGTATGTGCATTAGTAGCGAAAGAAGAGGCACCAAAGTTACAAGATATACCTACTGTATGCGATTTTCCTGACGTATTTCCTGACGATTTACCCGGATTACCACCTAAACGAGAGGTGGAATTCACCATAGACATGTACCCGGGAGCAGCACCAATATCTATCGCACCTTATCGAATGGCGCCAGCGGAGTTAAAAGAACTAAAGGTATAGCTACAGAAACTTTTAGATAAGGGATTCATTAGGCCAAGCGTGTCACCATGGGGAGCGCCAGTATTGTTCGTGAAAAAGAAAGACGGATCCTTAAGGTTGTGTGTAGATTACCATCAACTCAACAAGTTGACCATCAAAAACAAGTATCCGTTACCTTGCATAGATGATTTGTTTGATCAACTCAAAGGTGCTGGAGTCTTTTCAAAAATTGATCTACGATCGGGTTATCATCAATTGGGAATTAAAGACGAAGACATACCAAAAACCGCATTCAGAACTCGCTATGGACATTATGAATTCATTGTTATGCCTTTCGGATTAATGAATGCACCTGCAGTATTCATGGATCTGTTGAATAGAATCTTCCACCCATATTTGGATCAGTTCGTGGTGGTATTTATTGACGACATATTGGTGTATTCAAAGAATCGAGAAGATCATGACCGTAAAGTAACACCCCTATATCCCGTATACGTACAAAGCATGCTTATACGATCGTATCATACGTATACGAATATAGAAATGACACACTTTATAAATACACAAATCACATTTAAAGTAAAGATAAACATTTAAGAAATACCACATGTTTAAATGAATATTTTAAAACACAATAGATAAAAACATTTCTTTAATACGCAACGGATGTTACATTCAAAACTGACAATTAAAAATTACATTAAACCTCAAAAATTACAAAATATGAAATATATACATGATTGGCAGCTTGACTCTCTGATCTTTAAGCTTTAATTCAACTCTTCACAATCAAAAAAACTCAACTATGTCTAGAGGAATCCTCCGTCTCAACTCTATCACCTCTATCACCTGCGTGATGAATCATAATCGCGCTGAGCCAACAACTCAGTAGTACAAATCATAATGCCATTATGCTACATCAATATCAATGATATACATTCAAACAATAAAGATCATACACATAACATTTCATTACATTATCTCATAACAATACAACATCATTCATGACATCCATATAACATAGACACCTATGGGCCCAACAAGTATTTAATACGATATTCAGAATTCAGAGTTACTGCTTTGGTTCAAAATCACAATAATCAAGCCCATAGGCAACATATATAGATATCTCTATCCATGGATAGTGTAACAGACCCAGTCTCTTGGACCATCAACTCAACAAACTTGAGGAGATCCTCAACCCGGCAAGACTATTACCAATCATATATCTCATAATCACAGTTCTCATAGTGTAACAGACCCAGTCTCTTGGACCTCAATTCAACTCAAATTGAAGAGATCCTCAACCCGGCAAGACTGTTACCTTTCATAATTTCATAGGCATGCCACCCAAAACCAGAACTCTGAAACTGAATAACATATTAAACAGACAATTATTTCATTCATCTTTTATCATTTTCCTTCTCAATTTGTATTTCATAATTCAATAGTCAAACATGCCTCAACAATTTCATTTGTATAACCATAGCCACTCACAATGGCTTCTCATCACCTTTGAATCATCATGTCACAATTCACATCATCACACTTCATTTTTTTTTCAAGTATACATGACCAAACACATTAAACCTCATCACATAGGCATGCATGCCTTAATTATAATTCATGCCCATCATCATTGCCAACAATCATGGCTTTTCATCACATCAATATTATCATCATTCAATCATATCATTTATATCATTATAACCCATAATATTTATTTCACATCAAAGCAATTCATCATTTCACATATAGTATACTATATTGCACAAGATTCACAAGGTGCAAACCATAACATTAACTATATATGTAAACAATGCCATATCAAATGAATGTATGCAACAATGCAAGATTTGTACTTACCTCAATCACAATTCACACAACTCTAAACACTTTCCCTTTTCCAAGATTCTTCACCTCCCAATAGATAAAAACATTTCTTTAATACGCAACGGAAGTTACATTCAAAACTGACAATTAAAAATTACATTAAACCTCAAAAATTACAAAATATGAAATATATACATGATTGGCAGCTTGACTCTCTGATCTTTAAGCTTTAATTCAACTCTTCACAATCAAAACAACTCAACTATGTCTAGAGGAATCCTCCGTCTCAACTCTATCACCTCTATCACCTGCGCGATGAATCATAATCGCGCTGAGCCAACAACTCAGTAGTACAAATCATAATGCCATTATGCTACATCAATATCAATGATATACATTCAAACAATAAAGATCATACACATAACATTTCATTACATTATCTCATAACAATACAACATCATTCATGACATCCATATAACATAGACACCTATGGGCCCAACAAGTATTTAATACGATATTTAGAATTCAGAGTTACTGCTTTGGTGCAAAATCACAATAATCAAGCCTGTAGGCAACATATATAGATATCTCTATCCATGGATAGTGTAACAGACCCAGTCTCTTGGACCATCAACTCAACAAACTTGAGGAGATCTTCAACCCGGCAAGACTGTTACCAATCATATATCTCATAATCACAGTTCTCATAGTGTAACAGACCCAGTCTCTTGGACCTCAATTCAACTCAAATTGAAGAGATCCTCAACCCGGCAAGACTGTTACCTTTCATAATTTCATAGGCATGCCACCCAAAACCAGAACTCTGAAACTGAATAACATATTAAACAGACAATTATTTCATTAATCTTTTATCATTTTCCTTCTCAATTTGTATTTCATAATTCAATAGGCAAACATGCCTCAACAATTTCATTTGTATAACCATAGCCACTCACAATGGCTTCTCATCACCTTTGAATCATCATGTCACAATTCACATCATCACACTTCATTTTTTTTTTCAAGTATACATGACCAAACACATTAAACCTCATCACATAGGCATACATGCCTTAATTATAATTCATGCCCATCATCATTGCCAACAATCATGGCTTTTCATCACATCAATATTATCATCATTCAATCATATCATTTATATCATTATAACCCATAATATTTATTTCACATCAAAGCAATTCATCATTTCACATATAGTATACTATATTGCACAAGATTCACAAGGTGCAAACCATAACATTAACTATATATGTAAACAATGCCATATCAAATGAATGTATGCAACAATGCAAGATTTGTAATTACCTCAATCACAATTCACACAACTCTAAACACTTTCCCTTTTCCAAGATTCTTGTAATATCCTAAAGTATACCCTAAAAGTGTTGGGGTTACTGTTGTATTTGGATTCAATGTGTGTATTGAAGGAAAGAGAAAAGAAGAAGAAAGTCAAAAGGAATTTTGTGCGGTGGAGATTTAATGGTATAATTGTTATTATTGTTATGATTATTGTTATTGTTATTATTATTATTATTATTGTTGTTATTATTATTATTATTATTATTATTATTATTATTATATATATATATAAGATAAGAACGAAGGAAGGATGGAGAACCTTCCTTCTTCCTCTTCTTCTGTTTCTTCTTCGTGGACAAGAGAGCACGAGAGAGAGAGAGAGATTGATCTTCATCAAATTTCTTAAGGATTTTAAGAGTATTGAAGATGGAGATGAAGATTTGGCAAGCTATACAGGTAAGTACACATTTCTTGAATGAATTTTATTGATTATACATATATATAAGTATATACCTTCTTGTGTGGTTTTCTTTTGGATTGAGGTTATGTTGGGTATGATTGGTGTGTAAAATGATGATAACAAGAGATTGAAGTATGTAAATGTGTGGAATTGATATCTAAGTGATGATGAGTGAGAAAATTGTGAGGAAAATGATGAAATGTTGAATTAGAGTTTGGTTTAGATGAATTTTGAAGTGTTTGGTCTTTGAATTATTGAAGGACACGGCCAAGTTATGGGAGACATGGCCAAGTTAGGGCAAAATTGGTCGTGTTGGATGAGTTTTGGAGAGACACGTCCACTGGCTTGGCCGTGTCCCTTGCCTGTGTTTGCTACTGTCTGATTTGTGTTGAGAGACACGGCCGTGTCCCTTGCCCGTGTTTGGTACTGGATTGTTGTGTTGAGAGACACGGCCACTGGCTTGGCCGTGTCCATTGCCCGTGTTTGCTACTGCTTGAATTGGTGTTGAGTGACACGGCCACAAGCTTGGCCGTGTCCCTTGGGCGTGTTGGCTACTGGATGTTTATATTGGGAGACACGGCCACAAGCTTGGCCGTGTCCCTTGAGGGTGTTTGCAATTGTGTTTGTTATTTGGTCTTCAAACATTATTGGATCTTCAAATGTCTTTTGTACCTAAACACACTTAAAACAATAATGATTCAACCAAATGTATATGGAAGATTCTAAGTCCTTGAATAAGGTAAATGGTTATGTATGAATATATCAATGATAATATAGGAAATGTGGAAGATATATTGATCAATATGATTTGATGATAGTGTTAATACTATATGAACCATGTGATGTCTTATGCATTGTGAACCTTGTGAATTGTAATGTGGTATGTGAATAATGTAAATTGTGATGTTATATCAATGATGCTATATATATATATAATGTGAAGGATATGATGAAGTAATTGATTATGTATAATTGAATAATGAAATCATACAACATGATTTGAGACATGATATGATGATTTAAATGAGACATGAAGCCATTGTGATTGGCTATGATGATACTAATGAGATGATTGAGGCATGGTTGCCTATTATGATTGTGAAATATGAAGCCATGAGTGTTGGCTATAATGATGAGAATGAAATGAATTGAGAAAGAAATGTATAAAGTTATAAATGGAATGATGTTGTGTCTAATATGTTGATTCAAGTTTCAGAGTTCTGCATTTGGCGACATGCCTATGAATTATAGTAACAGTCTTGCCGGGTTGAGGATCTCTTCAATTTGAATTGAATTGAGGTCCAAGAGACTGGGTCTGTTACGTTATGGAAATTGTGAATATGAGATATATGAATAGTAACAGTCTTGCCGGGTTGAGGATCTCTTCAATTTGAATTGAATTGAGGTCCAAGAGACTGGGTCTGTTACGTTATGGAAATTGTGAATATGAGATATATGAATAGTAACAGTCTTGCCGGGTTGAGGATCTCTTCAATTTGAATTGAATTGAGGTCCAAGAGACTGGGTCTGTTACGTTATGGAAATTGTGAATATGAGATATATGAATGGTAACAGTCTTGCCGGGTTGAGGATCTCCTCAAGCATGTTGAGTTGATGGTCCAAGAGACTGGGTCTGTTACACTATCCATGGATAGAGATATATATATGATGCCTAAGGGCTTGATGATTATGATTAGAGACCAAAGCAGTAACTCTGAACTTTGAATAACATATTAGTGTCTTTTGGGCCCGAGTCTGTCTTTGTTTTCAATGTGATATGCAAATGATGAAATATATGAGCAATGAGATCTATGCTTGTCTTTGTGTAATGTGAGTCATGAATTGTAACATGATTGATAAATGAGATCTATGAATGCTTTTGATGGAAATGTATTTCATGATTAATGAATTGTGAATAAAATGATGTTATGATGTAATAAGTGTATTGATATATTGAAAGTGAATATGGCTTGAGGAGTTTTGTTGAGATATGAGCTTATGAAAATGTTGTGTGATATGTAAAGTGTATGTGAATGTGGAATTTGTGATAATTGTTTCCATGGAAGTTTGGATATGCCAAATAAGGGTGATTTGTTGAAATGATGTTTATGCATATGTATATGAGATAAAAATGGTAGATATTATGTTGTGAATGTTTTATATAAATATGTGTATAATTTCTGAGATTAGTAGGAATATATGAAGAATGTTTTGAGAAAGGAAAAATGGGATAAGCGAATAATAGAACATAATGCTAAAAACATGAGGTATGAATATTTTGTAAAGTATATTTTAATGTTTATTTGTCTTACTAAGCTTTCAAGCTTAGTGCGGTTATGTAATCGTGCAGGTATTTATGTGGATGATTTGGATGCCTAGTTGCCATGCCACGAGAAGGGTAAGAGTGTCTCGAGACCAACTAGAAGGTGATGCATACATGTATGATTTTAATTATGTTTTATTTTTGATAACAATAATGATTCTTATAAATGTTTCTTAAATTAATATAATATTGCTTGATCTTGGATAAAGATTTTTAAATAGAAACTAAAAGTGACATTCTTATACTTTATATACGCATTGTATGTATACTAAGTATATGTGTAGTGCTTATATAGAGTATGGGGTGTTACAGTTATTTTGGTATCAGAGCTTAGGTTCGAGATTCTCGGCCTAAGTGAAATTTAAAAGAAAATTTTTTGAGGAGTTTAAATAAGAAGTGAAAAGAAGATTTTTGAAATGCAATTGGTAAGACATGCATATGCATTCACATCTAGGTTGGTCTCGAACGTGGCATTATGTGAATTGTGATGTATTTGAATTACATGAAATAAATGATAGTGTATAAATGAGGTTTCATATAAAAGCAAATTTTGAAATGTTGATAATTAAGAGATGAGTGTGATACAAAGAAATGATATGGAAGGTATAAGTAAAAAAGTTTGATTATTGACATGTGTATGATATTTAAAGAAATGGCTAGAAGAATAAAGTTGGAAATGAGTTAGAAACAAATTAAGATTAAAGTGTGTAATCTTTCCTCTAATATTTGAATCTAATTCCAATAAACTTTATGTTTAGATTTATAGAAAGAGGAAATATTGTTTGATGGGTAATATGAAAAGATATGTTATGTAAATGCAAAGAGTACAGTGAACTATTGAATGAGTTAATTGATATAGATTAGGTGTGATAATTTAAAGGGTGGGTCGGTAAAGTTAAGGTTGATTAAAAAAGAAAAAAAGAGATGATGTTAGTTAAGTACGAGGTGATATGGGTGTTGTTTGTATTGTTATTTTAATGCAAACATGGTGATTTTAATGTTATAAATATGATATGTTTGAATATTGTGAAAGCTTATGTTAATGGTGGAGATATGAGATATATGAAATGAATATTAGTGCTCATGAAAGTATTATGAATTGGGAGATGTGATTGATAGTAGGAAAATTTGGTGTGAAATGAAAGAAAAGGAATTAAGCAAAAGAAAATGGGTTACTTTAAGTAATTTGATTGGGAAGGATGAAAAATGACTATGAAAGATGTGTTAAAGATATTTATAAACAAATGTAAGAGAGATATCACATTGGAAATGTGATTAAGTTCCTTGTGAAATAATATTATAAGTAGAGTATGTATATTTATTGAAGTTAATGAATAACTTAAGTTATGATAAACAAATGAGCATGATAATAGTCAAAGGAAAGTGATAAATATTAAATTGGTATAAACTATATGAAAAAGGGAAATTTAATAAATTGTATAATTATGTGTTTATATAAAGAGGATTTGTGAAATGAACTTTTGATATGAATGTGATCTATGAAGGTGTGGATAATATGTTTATTATTTTATATCATTACATGTTTAATGGTATTAGAAGTAAGAATGGACCTGGGTAATATTGAACAGTGAAATTGTTATGGCAATAATTAAATGAGGTTATTATAAGATGTTTTGGAACTCAAAGTATTTTTGTTGGAAGAAGTAGCCTTCTTGGGACATATTGTATCGGCAGAAGGAATAAGGGTCGATCCCAAGAAAATAGAAGCAGTATTGGAATGGAAGCCACCTAAGACAGTAACAGAAGTCCGTAGTTTCTTGGGGTTAGCAGGATATTATCGGAGATTCGTCAAAGGGTTTTCCATGATCGCTGCATCTATGACCAAGCTACTTCAGAAGAATGCCAAATTCCAATGGACCGACACTTGTCAACGGAGCTTTGAGAAGCTGAAACAAAAACTTATTGAAGCGCCTATTCTTACACAACCCGAATCAGGAAAAGATTTTGTGATCTATAGTGATGCATCCCATATCGGGTTGGGTTGCGTATTGATGCAGGAAGGCAAAGTCATTGCGTATGTCTCTCGACAACTCAAGCCACATGAAAAGAATTATCCTACGCATGACTTAGAGCTAGCAGCGATTGTTTTGGCTTTCAAGACGTGGAGGCACTACTTATATGGAGAAAAGTGTTACATTTATACTGATCATCAAAGCCTGAAGTATCTGCCCACGTAAAAAGATTTAAACCTGCGACAGCAAAAATGGATGCAATGGTTAGCCAACTACGACTATACGATTAATTATCACCCGGGTAAAGCGAATGTCATAGCAGATGCACTTAGTAGGAAGTCAATGCAAGCGCTAAGTGCTATGAGGGTAACGTTAAAACCCACAGAAGATGGAGCTATCTTTGTAGAAATGCACATGCGACCTAACTTACATCAACAAATATGTGAGGCTCAGAAGGAAGATGAACAAGTGAAGAAGTGGAGTCAACAGGCATAGGAGAACTCTTCAGGAGACTATCAAATTCGTCCTGATGGTATTCTCTACTATAGGAAGAGAATGGTGGTACCTAAGTCCAAGGAGCTGAAGAAACAGAATTTGAAAGAAGCTCATAACAGTCCTTATACAATGCATCCTGCAGTAACAAAAATGTATCGAGACATGAAGGAGTATTATTGGTGGCCAGGAATGAAAAGAGATATCGTTGATCACGTAACGAAGTGTCTAACCTGTCAGCAAGTGAAGGCGGAACATCAACTACCCTCAGGGCTACTACAACCTATTACGATTCCAACCTGGAAATGGGATCATATTACTATGGATTTTGTCACAGGATTGCCTATAACAAGAGACAAACATGACACGATTTGGGTAATCGTAGACCGGCTTACTAAGTCCGCTCATTTCATACCAGTACATGTGGATTACTCGCTAGACAAGTTGGCAGACTTGTATATCAAAGAGATTATACGTCTCCACGGAGTTCCAACTTCGATCATATCCGATCGAGATCCACGTTTTACGTCAAATTTTTGGCAGAAGTTACAAACAGCCCTTGGAACTCGAACTTACCACAGCACAACATTCCATCCCCAGACAGACGGACAGTCGGAAAGAGTGATTCAAGTTTTGGAAGATATGCTAAGGGCGTGCGTTTTAGAATTTAAAGGTAGCTGGGACAAACACCTAAGCTTAATGGAATTCGCGTACAACAACAGTTATCAATCCAGCATACAAATGTCGCCTTAAGAAGCACTGTACGGTCGAAAATGCAGAACTCCAGTTTGCTGGACAGAATTGAGTGAGAAAAAGATATTGGGGCCAGACATAGTTAAGGAAACTGAAGAGAAGGCAGAAATCATTCGAGACAGATTAAAAGCAGCAGCGGACAGGCAAAAATCATACCCGGATCTAAAAAGGAAAGACATACAATTTGAAGTAGGCGATAGAGTATTCCTCAAAGTCTCTCCTTGGAAGAAAGTGTTACGATTTAAACAAAAAGGCAAGCTAAGCCCTAGATTCATCGGACCATATGAAATTATTAAACTGGTAGGTCCGGTAGCTTACCAGTTGGCATTATCACCCGAATTAAGTAAAATACATGATGTTTTCCATGTTTCGATGCTAAGGAGGTATCGTTCAGACCCAACCCACGTCATACAAGTTCAAGACATTGAGATTCAGTCTGAACTGACATATGAGGAAGAGTCGGTAGAAATCCTAGCACGGGAAATCAAAGAGTTGCGAAATAAGAAGATTCCATTGGTCAAAGTGCTTTGGAGAAATCACAAAGTAGAAGAAGATACATGGGAACGCGAAGAAATTATGAGGAAGCAATACCCATATTTGTTTTCACTTGATGAGCTTCAGGACGAAGCTTAAATTAACGAGGAAGGAACTGTCACATCCGCCTATCATATTTATGCAGTATAGTCACGTGCACAGTGAGAGAAGGGGAAAGGAGAAGATAATTCCTAACAACGGCCCCAGATAAGGCTATAGGACCACTGGGACCTACTTGAAGAAAAATGCAAAGTGTTAGGGAGGTGATTGTAATTTCAAAAAGTTTTGGGGAGGTGACTGTAATTTTCAAAAGTTTTGGGGAGGTAAATGTAATTTCCAAAAGTCGTACCGGATGTTCTTAATAGTGCACATAACAGATTCCAAAAATGGAAAATAGAGAAAAACCTGGTCATAACGACGCGTAACAGTTTTTCCAGAAAACGCACGGTTTGGAAGATATAGGGGATTTTGACTAGGGACATTTTGGTCATTATACATGAATCCGAAGTAGGAATTAAAAACAAGAGTGGGTAGAGGACGTTAAGGGGGTAAATATGAAATGATCGTCAGTAGAAACGGGGCCCGGGCAACACCCGAGCAAAGAAAGGACCTAAAGGAAATTTTATAAAAAGTCGAGGGCTTATTGGTAATATTTTTCAAAACAACTTGGAAACCTAAAATAGACTTTAAAATAGAAAGTAGAGGTCAAGAGGATCAAAACTATATGTAGTTTGACTCGTGGAACTATACGGTTTAAAAGATATGATCGATTAATCGCCGGAACGTAAAGTGGGCCCGGTTTCATGTCGGGACCGGATGGGAAACCTGGGACAACTTTATGATATCCTATGGGATGATGGACAAGTGGAAAGAAGTAAAGGAAAAGAAAATTATAAAAATCTAAGGTTGGCCAATCAAAAGTAAGCATTTAGCATGTGTAATAAATGAAGAAAGAGAAAGGTGGACAAGTGGGCTTAAAGAGCTTAACCAACACATAAGGTGATCATCATTTCCTTTGTATATAAATATATGTGAAATGAAGAACAAACTCTCTCTTTTTCTACTTACAAAATTCGGCCAACAAAGGGAAACACCAAAGGGCTTCCAAGTTTCTCCAAAGTTGATTTTTAAGGTGAGTTTTTTAGGTTTTCTAGTAAGTAGACTTTAATTTTAGTATTAATTTTAGGTAGTTATATATTTATTGGAAGATTTGAGATTAGAGTCTTTATGTGGAATTGGAAAAGTATTAAGTAAGTGATGAGATTAATTGATTAAATGGAAGAATAAAGATGTATAAAGATTAATAAGGTTGGATTAGGGTTTCGGTTGGAAAAGAAATGGAGGATAACTTATTATTTTAAATTTCTAAGGTTTATGTTGTATTTTGAATTTATTGAAGGAGAAATAAAGAATTAAAGAAGGAGAAGAAGGAAAAGCTAAGAGGAATTAAAGAAATAAGGTTTGGTACTTTACCTTTGAATAATTACTTTTGATTTGGTGCTTTACCATAAAAGAAACTCTATTTGCTTACAAACTTTGGTTTATGGAAGTTTTGAAGTTGATGTTTAAATATATTGATTGAGTTTAAATTAAATATTTGAGTTATGTTCTTGTTTTCTTATGGCAATTTGGGTTGTAAAATTTAATTGAAACCAAATGTTTTGAGAAAATTTGGAAAGTTGATTTGGTAAGTTGTTTGGACTTTAATTAGTTTGATTTGAGTTAAACATGCAAAAATTGTTAAAAGGAAGTATTTGAATCTTCTCTTTACTATTAAAGAAGCCTTAATATTGATTTGCAAAAGAAAAATAAACTATCCTATGCATTTCAAATGTTTGGGCCGAAATGGTCCCAAAGTGACAGCTTCTGGACTATTTTTGTGGCAATTGTTTGGGGCAGCAAACGAATGAATTTTTCAACAAAATTTTACATGCAATTAGTCAACATATGAAATAAGTTTTCTGTAAAATTTCAGCCAAAAATAAGATCATTTACTTGGTCAAATTCATGACTGAAGTGGACTGAAATTTTGACGAAAACCCAGATTTTACTATTCATTTGGTCATGCCATTTTGCGTTGCTGATTTTTCTCGCCGCAACACTATTCATTTGGTCAATTTGTGATTTTTTGAGGAATACTTTGAAATGTTTGATGTGTTTATTGTGGATGTTAAATATGTGAAAAAGAGTAACGGTTTGACCAAAGAAAGTGGTGCACGGCATAAATGGCAAAGCGCAATGAGAATTTAAATTGATTTCTTGAATCATTCTAAAATGAAGTTGAGACTTAAATTGAATCATTTTAATCTTTTTACTCTACTGGATAGTGGGAGTGGTAGATAAGGGTATGGTGCACTAACTAACGCATGCAGTAATGCTCATTATTGTGATATGATATTTTATTCAGTGGTGAGGCCACTGAAGCCAATGGGGAGGCCCATTGGTTAACCAGGATAGGGAGGCCCATTCCTGTTATCTGATATTGGTGGTGAGAGCCACCTATGTTACAGTGGGGAGGCCCACTGCCTTATCACTATGGTTCCCTATATACCAGTAGAGCCTGAATCAAAGACATTATTTTTCGTTGAACTATGTAATGCAAATGAGTTTGAATTATGATTTTACATTATTGAAAGCATATCACACTGAATGTATCATGATTTCTATTGGTATAAAGTGGGTTGATTGTTGATTTAATTATTTCCTTTGATTTCAAATACTTTCATATACTACTCTTATTTTTATTGGTAAAGTACCCACTGAGCGACAACGCTCAGCGAGTTAAGTTTTTCTTGACTCGTAGGTTCGGAGCAGTAGATAAATCTTGGGGAAGCAACGACCAGACCACAGCAAATCTCCGGGGTAGATCTTTTAGTTCCATTATGAGTTGATAGTTGTGGCATGTATATGAATAAATATAAAAGAGAATTTCTATGTTATAACTGTATGTTATTAGTATGTAATAATGATAAATCTTTACTTTATGTTATATTAGAAGTGTGAACTTTTCGTGCAGGTTTGTAGTTGAGGGTATAAGGTGGATTCATTGGGAGTGCATTAAATTTGATGGTATTCTTATTCACATTGGTCTGTGTAAAATGTTTTCAAAAATAAAAAAAACAAGTTTTGTCGACACTTGGGATCCAAATTTCTAGGCGGAACTATGGCAAAATTTCTGTAAAAATCAGAACTAAAATTTGACTAAGTAAATTGGTAGCAACAATTAGGTGAGTGTGACGCCTCTACTCAGCTTACACATGTAGGTTGGGAATGGGTGTTACATTACGTGTGTATATGTTCCTTTTTTGGATTAGGTTGTGAGAAGTTGAATTGCCCTAACCTAAGTGATGAAGAATTTTGGAAGAGGAAGGGTATAGTTTAATGTGAGTTGTTCCTAAGGTAAGTACAAACTACAATGTTGCATACACTTACATGATTTGATACTTATCATATTTGATTGTACATATGTTAAGTAATTGATTATATTGTAAATACATTGATGAATGTTATGATTTGTATAATGTGAATGATTGATGAGCATTTAAAATGTATGTTAATGCAATTGGTTGTGTGTATTTGAATGATGAATTGAGATATAATGAGATGTGAAGCCAACGTGATTGGTTATGATGATTCAAATGAATTAAGTGGGCATGTTTGCTTAAATGATGATATTCAATGCAAATAATTATGTGTACTCTATTAAAGAGATATGAAGCCATGGTTGTTGGCTATGATAATGCAAATGAAATATAATGGAGGTATAGTTGCCTATTTGATTATGGGAATGAAATGAAAAGAGATAAATAAAATGATTGTGTGCCTAATGTGTTATTCAAGTTTCAGAGTTCTGGGTTTGGAGGCATGCCTATGAATCACTGGATAGATGAAAAGACGGGGTCATAAGCCGATTCTAGTTGAAAAATGTGAAATGATAAATGTGAAATGTGATGTTATTGGGGTGAAAAGACTGGGTCGTAAGCCTCAAAAATAGTAACAGTCTTGCCGGGTTGAGGATTTCCTCGGGTTTAACCAAGTTGAGGTCCAAGAGACTGAGTCTGTTACACTATCCATGGATAGAGATATATATATTGCCTACAGGCTTGATGATTGTGATTATGGACCAAAACAGTAACTCTGAACTTTGAATAACATATTAGATTCTTTTTGGGCCCATGCTTGTGTTTGTTTAAATGTGATTCTTGAATGGTGAAACGAATGAATAATGAGATACATGTTTGTCTTTGCTTTAGTATGAACTATGGTGTGAGATATAATGTTATGAGATGATTATAATACATAAGTAATATATTGAAAATGAATGTGGTTTGGAAAGCTATGTTGAGTATTGAGACTATGATAATACAACATGATGTGTTAATATGTTATTGATCAATATAAGGTAATAAAATATAATATTCTTATGTATTATGTATGAAATTTGATTGTGTGATATTGGCATTGCATTGAAGCATAATATTGTTGTAGTTTGTACCACTAAGCCGTTGGCTTAGCGCGATTGTGGTACATCGCGCAGGTGACAGGGAAGAACCGGAGTGTTCCTCTAGACCGAGTAGAGTCTAGATTTTGAGGTGTTGATAGTGGAGCTTAAAGATTAAAGACATACTGCCAAACATGTATATATTTTTAAGTTTTGTAAAACTTGAGTTTTGATGTATATGTATTCGTAAATATTTGTTATATTTTCCGCTGCGTTTTGAATAAACATTTTATCTATTGTATTTATAATATATCTTAAATGTTTTAAATTTGTTCATATTATTGTAAAAGAAGTGAGTCGTTTGTTTAGTAATTTGTGGCATTCCTATATTCAGTATACATATATTACGATTGTAATAGCATGCTGTGTACGTATACGGGGTATAGGGTTGTTACATACACACTTTCCTTACCTTTCTTATCTTTCCACTTAATCTCATATACACTTAACATTTAATTCCATATCATCAATAAGCATTCCAAAAATTTTAGGGTATTATTTGGGATATTACACAACACCTTAGAGGAAAGTATTCAGCAATATGGGTACAATGTCGAGCTGGAAGTTACCTCTAATGGAAGTTAAGTCCATTAGACAAAGGTCAAATGAGAATTTGTGGACTGTGTGAAAAGATTGAGAAATAAGGTTGCGTTGCTCAAGAAGAGGCCCTATGAATCCGATAAAATAAGGATGATTGTGAGAGGGGGTGTTGCCTAGTCTTTGTGAAAGGATGTCTCATACACTCATCCATGATTTCAAAAATCGTCACCAAGTTGGTATACAAATTGAAGAATGGGAATGGGAGAAGAATCGCTTTTCAATAAGAAGGAAAGACAAAGAAAACTACCAGTCTAGTAACCAAAGCATGCAAAAGGAAGCTGATGTTAATATAACTAGTCAAGCAAATAAAAAGCAGTTTTCAGATCTGGGGAAGCCTTTGTCTTGGGTCTTCAACAAGCTACAAAAGAAGGGACTATTACAGCCATTGGCCCATTGACCATTGCCTAATCCTTTAACCCTAAAATTTGACACTAAAGCATTTTGACAATTTCATCAAATGCAAGGACACGATATGGATAGATATGTGAGGTTGAGGTATGAGATCCAAAATTTGATTGATAGTGGGAAGCTGCCCGAGCCCGACAAGCCAAACACCAAAGACAATCCATTACCGAGGTTCAATAGAGTACCTCCACCGGCAACCTTCATGGTGGGGAAAGGATTGGAAGAAGGTTTTGCTTTATCAACCTTTCAAGATGGAAAAATTGAAGATGTGAAAGGAAAATAAGCTTAACTCAACAAACTTTCCTTAGCTTGAATGTTGCCTTTCAATTTTGCTTTCTTTAATATTTAATTGGAACAGTCGTATTTGTCAAATTTTAATTTATTAGAATAAATTACTTTCATCAAAAATTTTGTTGGTCTTTGTTCATTTTGGTGCACTACCAATGACAAATCTAGCTTGATATTCATAAATTAATGTATCTAGGCACCATGATTCGAATGACTTTACTAGGTAAGTGAATTGCTCTATAGCATTGAGTTGTGTATGCTTACTTAGAGAGGGCTCCTACATAATTACCTTTTTCTAGATCCTAGTCAGTCTTAAAACATGATTTGACAAACTTTCGAGGTGAAATTGAACTCTGCTTATTTTAAGAGAGAAATGATCTAGGCATTGTTTGGTTAGCCAACAACTAGTATCCAGCCATTTAAATATCAATCCCTAGTTGTCCCTTTGAGCCTTCATAAAATTTTAGCTTTCTTTTCATTTGCTTACTGATGATGCGAAACTATGCCATTGCAATACCGCAAGTGCACAGGTCGCTCAAGTAATAAAGTAATGAGTGAGTTGTAACATCCGTGATTTTGAAGAAATTAAATAAGTATTTGGAGATATAAATTGTATATACTCAATATATATATCTAGAGTATATATAACATATACATATGGTATATTAATTGTATATGTTGGATTAATACATTGCATACTTAATATTTAATACACATATAAGGTACATTTAATGTGTATACTTGTGCATATGTGAAATATCCTAAATTTTTGAAAAGTTCTAATTTTTGAAAATTTGATAAAATAAATTATAATTTAAATGGATAAATTAAATTAATGATTTTAAATGAAAAATTAAGGGGTTTTAAATGAAAAAGTGGATAATATATCTGATATATATGTAAAATATACATAACATATAAAAATCAACACTTTTTAAAAGAAAAGTCAAAGTAAAAGGGTATTTTAGTAATTAAATCTTAGAAATTTAAAATTAGTAAAATAATTCAAAATAAATTATTTTGTAATGGAAGAGGGAATTTAGGACTTTTAATTTATTAAATAAATAATTAAATAATTAATTATTAAATTATTTTAATATATATATGTGGTTTAAAATTAAAGGGTGAAAGGAAAGAGAAATAAAAAAATAATAAAGTCTTCTTCTTCTTCTTTCCTTCAAGGCCGAATTTCATGGCTTCAAGAGAGGGATTTGCTTCTTCCATACTCCAAAAATTGAAGAGATTTTAAGGATTCAAGTGGAGTTTTAGAAGTTTCTTCATCAATTGGTAAGCTTTCTTACCAAATTTTCAAATTCTATGGAAAAGTGTGTTATGTAAATTTTGGAATTCTATAGTAGCATGATTTAATTGCTTAATTGGGTATGAATGAAGTTGTTTTGATTGGTTATTAATGATTTTAAGGTTGGATTAAAGAAATGGTTGAGTTTGGGTAAGATTGGTGAAGAGAGAGAATTTAGAGTTATGTAATTTTTGGGGTTTTGAAATCATGGTTTTTAATTGTGTAAATTGATTCCAAATGAGTTGTTTTGATACATAAACAAGTATTTTAAAGTCAAATATTGGATTTGGTTGTGTTTGGTTGGAGTTTGAGAATGGAAGTGGAGATTTAGGGTTTTGGAAAAGTGATTTTCCAAAGTGGTTGAATTGTGCAATTTTATTTGTTTAAGCATGTTGTTTAGTGTTAAAAGTGATGAATATAAGCTTGAAATGAGTAATGGATTGTGTTGGAATGGAAAACCTTCAATGGGGGAAGGTTATGCCATTTTTGAGATTTTGTATATAAGAGTGTATTGTTATAATGTAAATGATTTAAATGTATTAAAATATGTTTTTAATGATATTAATAAACTTAAAACACTAATTTAAATGGCTTGATATGGTTTTTCAAAGTTAAAGTGAGGTGAAGATTAATTTTGGGATTTAGTTTAGAGTGATGTTTAATTATGGTTTGATGTTGAGAATACCTTAGAATATGATCTTAAATGATTATGTATGATCACATTTGGTATAGGCATTGAGGGAGGTTGATTTGCTTCATCCAAGTGGTAAAGGGCAAGTTGGAAGGATAGGATTGGAGGTTGTATTAAGCTTGCTTTGGGTTGCTAGTAGAGGTATGTACAAACTTTGAGTATAATGTTTATATTTGCATGACATTTGGACTTAACACATTTTGGTTGAAAAATGTGTTAAGCTACTTGGTTCATTGATTGTGTATGAATAATGTGTTATGACATTTGTAATGTCATATATGTGTTAAATGCATTGTGAAAAGCCATTGACAATGGCTAACTTGTGTAAAGTGTGAAATATGCATATTATGTGAAAATACCCAAAGTAATTGGGTAATGTGTTGTGAATGCAAAAATGAGATATGTGGAATAATGAAATGAATTGATATTGATAAAAATAAGAAAAAAATGAGAAAAGTGAGAAAAATGAGAAAGATGTGAAAAATGAGAAAAATGAAGAAAAATGTGAAAATAAGGCAATGAGACTAGTTTGATTATGAGAAATAAAATGAGAAATGAATTGTGAAAGTATTTGATAATGAGATAAATGAATTAATTGTGTGCCTAGTATGTTATTCAATTTTCAGAGTTTTGGGTTTGGTGGCATGCCTATGAATTGCTGGGCAGGTGAAAAGACCGGGTCGTAAGCCGAGTGGGTAGTAAGCCTCCAAAACTGTAGCAGTCTAGCCGGGTTAAGGACTAAGATATTAGGGCCTAAGGGTCTAGCCGGGTTGAGGTCCAAGAGATTGGGACTGTTACATATCCATGGATATATATATTGCCTATGGGCTAGGCACATGGTGTCATTATGGACCAAAGCATTAACTCTGAAATTTGAATAGCATATTAGATCCTTTTTGGGGCCATGATTGTCTTTGCTTTAATGTGAATTATGAATTGTGATACAATTGAGTAATATAATGTTATGAGTTGTGAGTATGAAATATTTGAAAAATATAATAACGTGAAATGATGTGACCTCTATATGCATTGTGTATTGGCATTACCTTACATTTTTATTATTATCAAAGTTTGTACTACTAGGCTTCGGCTTAGCGCGATTGTAATTCGTCGCGCAGGTGTCATGGATGTTTTGGTAGAGCTGGAGAGTTTTACTAGACCTGGTCGGGTCTAGGTTTGTATTTATTGAGCTTGAAGAGTTGTTTTGGGTACATCAAGATCAAAGCCAGTTGCCAGCATGTACATTTTTGATATTATGTATGTTATGATATGTTTTTGAAGCATATATTGTAAATTGTAAAGAATGATTTGAATAATTTTGTTTAAGATGAGATTTTATATATAATGTTGATATATATATCTATATATAAGTATTTTGAGAAAATATGGAGAAATTGAGAAGTATTTGTGAATTGATTTTATTTGGAGTGTTTGTTTTATGCAGGTTGTGTTTTGTTGAATTTTGGAAACGTTCAAATTACAAATAAAACTCTGGCGAATTTTTTTCAAAAATTTTCATATAAAATTATTTATTTTGGATTCCTATAACAAGCAAAGAATATTTATATACTATTTATTTTATATATTAGTATTTGAAATCTTAAAACAGAAATGTACAAATTTTTATTAAATCGGTCTGTGACATTTTACATATGCTAAAAATATGTATTGTATGTATATAAGGTATAAGGGTGTTACATGAGTTATCGTTCCACTACGGACAAGGCCAAGTACTAGCGCAAATTTTAACTGTTGTTTAGCAAATCAGTAGTTTTGTGAAGTTTTGTAATTAAAGATAATTAACTTAATAACTGAAAATAGAGAGGGATTGAGTATTGAATGAATTGATTGATGATGAGAATACTATCCAGATATTGAATCCCCCTAGCCACAATTATATTTATGAAAATCAATTCAATTAAACCAAATAATAGAGTTGAATTGGTATTCCTCTAAATTAGACTAAAACCTTTATCGAGTGAATTAATCCCTAATCACCAAGTAGAATGTTGGAATCTCTTCTCAAACATAATTAAGTAGATCTTGCATTAAAAATAAGGAATTGTAAACCAAAGGATCTTGTAAGTCTATCTCTAGTACTCCAATCAATCCTCAATCCTTATGAGTATTCAATTCATATCAAGCTTTCTCAAGTCAATAATATTAAAATTAGAACCAATCAATAAGCATGCTATTATCAATTGGAAATAAATTATTAAGCATCATAAGAATAAAACAACTCAATCAAATGATTTAATTAAATAAAATTATTCAGTCCATAAAGCTAGGGTTCATCAATATCTAGATAGAGAATGAGTTAATTCATGTTCAAAACCAGAAAACCAGAACAAGAGAAATAAGAAAAAGAATCCAAACAATCCATTGCGAATAATTCATAATTCTTCACTTGAAACCTTGAATCTTGGTTTAGATCTTGTTTAAAATATGTCTTCACCTTCAATCTCAGCTCCAAAACTCTCCTCTTTCCTTTACTAGTCGGCTTTAGGTTATAAAATATGAAAATCGAATCCTAATTCGTGCTTCAGCTCAGCTTTTACAGTGCAGATATTTTCGCCTGACACGCCCATTAACACGCTCATGTCACTGGGCGTGTCATTGCCACTGGGATTTTGAATATAAGACACGTCCAGTGGCACGCCCATGTCACTAGTCGTGTCACAGCTACTGTGAATCATTGCAATAGGCACACTCGGTCACATGACCATGTCACTAGGCGTGTCAATGCTTCTGTATGCAGTATCAAGGGCACGTCCATTGACACGCCCATGTCCATGGGCATGTCACTTGAAGAATTTTTTGCTCTTTTCTTCTACTTTCATCCGTAATTCCTCCAAAATGACCATAAGCCTCAAAATACAAAGAATTTCTGAAATTAACCCTAAAAAGCACTTGAACAAATAAATTAAACTCAATTGGATAATAATCATATTAAGAAATAGGGGCAAAATATCATTAATTGTGCACTTATCAAATTCCCCCACACTTGAGATTTTGCTTGTCCTCAAGCAAACTAAATCACTATAATAAGCAGAAATGACGGACCCCTCTATATTCAAAAAGAAAAGAAAAGTTTGACAATACTCGAATTAGAAAACCCGACGTTCTCAACCAAAAACTAATTCACAATCATAACAGCTAAATCAAGAAGTTTCAAAACAAAAATTTCACAGACCTAAAACATAAAAATCCAGAGTTAAAAGATTGAGCATAAAATTCCAGAAAATCCAAAAGCCATGAACCAAGTACGAAAAATGTAAATTTTCTCTTAAGTTCTTTAACCTTTTATTTTATTTTATTTTATTTAACTGTATATACATATATATATGCATTTTAAGGAGCCCGACTTGTTTGAATTGATACTAACATTTTGATGCAAAGGTAAACATTTGTGATGCCGACCCCTGGTTACTCAGCCATAATCACCGTTCAAATGGCTATTAGCACTATTCATGATTCCAACTCATTTGTTTTAATTCAAGAGTAAAAATCAGCGGAACAGGGACAAATTTTCAAAGCTCATTTAATTAGAATTATTTATTTATTTATTTATTTATTTATATTATTTTTTTATTGCTCAAGGGTCAGAAACTTAAGGGTCATACTAAGTCCGACTCAAGAATCTAAGGAATTATAACATGCTCAAAAATGTAACTAAGGTTTTAAACTTCAGATGTATCCAATTTCCATCAATCCACTACCTAATTATAGCTATTACAGTCGATCCTCAGCAATTGATCAAGATTACCAAGTTAATCTCAACAAGAAATTATCATTTAGAAAATCACAAATTAATTTAACATATAAAGGGGAACCATTTCAATTCACACTATTAGAGCAACCTAGATTACTTAAATCCAAAAACAATTTGCAGAAATTAATTGAGACAAATGAATCAAATAGAAAGAATGAAATAATAAAAACTCAATCAAGAAAGTATACTTCTCCCTCACACTTAAGACACACATTGTCCTCAATGTGTGTGCAAAACAAGAAACAAAGAAGAGAGAGAAAAACTGCCCTTCCATGTCCATGATTGGATAATTATGAGTACGATGCCAAGAGTATGGTGAAGGCAAATTTGCTTCAAAATATAAATCTAAAATGCAAAAACAAGGTTAAGACATAAATAAATGAAATAAACAAACAAAAGAAATAGTTCGTAAAGAAAATTGCAATTGTCCAAAAGGAATAAAAATAAAGAAACAGAAAAGGACAGCAAATAAGTTAAGAAAATAAAATAAAATGTGGGCTAGTAAAAAATCGGCGCATCGCCGGAATCGTCACTGCTGGTATCATCATCGGAGACATCAACTGGAGGCGCAGGTGCAGGTGCAGGGGCAGGTGGCTGGTATGGTGGAGGTGGTGGTTGCGAAGGGTGAAACCCTTGATACCGCCAGAACTCTAACATTGGTTTGTTCCAGCCATTGCCTTCTCAAGATCTCGTGATCCAGCTGGGCTTGGAAAGAAGCAGTTTGTTCAAGTATGAACTGCTGCATCTGGTCCTGCTGAGTTAAGATCTTATTCTAATTCAGCTCGATATTCCATATCTTCCCTATGATCCTACAAATCTGATGCTCTAAATCTGTGGGTTTCTTATCATCATCCCACTCAACATTAACTGACTGGCGCCAATCTCGGAATGCAGGAGTTTGGACAAAAGATGGTCTAGCAGAAGAAGAAGGTGCAGGAGTGGTAGAAGGCCCAGCAGCAGTGGATAAACCCAAAAAATCTGTCGGTGGAGGTGGTGGTATATCCGAAGGAGGAGCAGAAGGAGCTGCCTCTAGTATATCTGAATCCATAGGAGGTGCCTGCAGCCTAGCTACCTTCTCCCGGTTTAGTCTTTTCAATGTGTCCATACCCAACAACTTGGGCAAACCATCCACCATCATAGGGAGGCAGCCATCTAACACACCCAGGCGACGAGCAAGTCGTGTGACATACATGCCACCATGTAAAGTACCTGATGCTCCCTTTTTAGACTGCTAGTAAAAAAATGAGTGATGGCATGTGTGACATTGCACCGGGTCTTCTGTACCATGCAGTGCAGGAAAAATAGATCTCGCAGGCTTACTACCCCTGTGCTGCTTAGCCGAGCTATAAGAGTGTGAACTAATAGGTTGTTCACCACTCGGCAGGGGAAGGACTCAAAGTTGGATGCCTTAGAAACCTTGGGTTGATATTTATCTGCAGTGGGTGCAATGGTCCTCCAAACTCGAGGAGGAGCAACCTCATACTCGACAAAATCCACCTCAAAATTTAGATAATCAAAAGTCTGTACCTCCTCTGCAGTATATAACCCGAGATGCACCCCAAGGTCATTAATGCTCATGTGGAATCTCTGCCCTCCCAGTCTGAATTTAATTGTTGGCTCAATAATTGAAACCTTGGTCTTTGGGAACTGAAATGTGCAGTAAAATTTCAATTTCAGCTCTCTATAGGAAGGCTCATTGGTGGAGAACAGTTGGTCCCATCCTGGTTGATTGATCAGTTCCCGGATATCAGCTGCAATATTTGCCAATTCCATAGTGTCCCAATCTAAAACACGAGGTGAGGACCATTCTTTGTTGCCGAAAAGTTTGAATTGCCTTCTTTCCTCGGCATTCAAAAATCTAAGGCATTTGTGGGTTGCCATGAACTTAGAAGTTGGACGTGTAGTGGGTTGGCTAGAACTGCCTTCCCCTCGTGCATGTTTGGTGGGTAGCTGGGAGGATGATTGTTTGCGAGGGCCCATTGTATGCAAAACAAACAAAAAATCCTCAATAATAACAAAAATATAGCACGATACAAAGCACCCGCAAAAGATCGGCATAAAGTTACCGAAATACCAGCATTATAACGATGAAGCATAATGTATATCCCAATAAAATTAATGCTAACAGCCAATTCAAACCAATTGTAATCAACCTATATCAACACACATTGAACCAACAAAAGCGATGAACCAATTCGAACGATGGCAATTCCAACAATAACGATTTCATTTTCCAAAAATAATAATTAACTATAACCCAACAAGCATATCAATCAATTTATAATCCAAAAACAAACTAATTCAAAAAAAATAAATAAAAAAAACAAAATTAAAAACAGAACAAAAGCAAAATGAATCAATTGCCGCAAAAATTATGATAAATCAAAACGAAGCAAAATAAAGCAAACGCAGTAGAAATCTATCAATTCTAAATAAAATAAAGGATAATACAAAGACTCCATAAGAAAAACAAAAGAAAAATGAATGAAAACCATAAAAATTTCAAAAGTGAGAGTCCGTACCTAAAAAATGTGAAAATCGTGTGGATCGAGCAAATTCAAACGAAAATCGAGGAAATCCACTCAAATAATTCAAACCGGGAGTGAGAATCTCTCCTAAAGTGATTGGGTGTGTGAATGCGCCGGTGGGTGTGCAAGAAATTTGAGAGAAAATGAGAAAGAAAACTGAAGTAAGCGTGAAAAATGGCTTCGGGTCTATATATAAAGATGTCGGCATGCCCAGTGACACGCCCGTGTCACTGGGCATGCCTTATAGAATAAGAGACAGTGTCCATAGGCGTGTCATAGGGACTGGATGAATCAATAAACGACATGCCCATTGACAGGGGTGTGTCAATGGGCATGTCACATGTACTATGACAACCAAGGGAACAACACGCCCACTAGCCTGGGCATGTTCTTTGGGCGTGTTGGCTCATCATTTTTTATTATTATTTTTTTTTATTTGTAAAGGCACGATCAGTGACACGGAGGTGTCATTGGGTGTACCATAGCTACTGTTTCTCATTCAAAAATGACATGCTTAGTGACAGGGTGTATCACTGGGCGTGTTGTAGCTACTGCCTGTTTAAAATAATGACATGCCTAATGACAAGGGCATATCCTAGAATATGCTCAATTTACCCCTCAAAATGAATTTTCCTCTGTAAATTCAAATCAATGCAAGGCAAACAAACCACCAACCAATGATAGAAGGATAAAACTACAACAAAATGATGACACAAACCAAAAACACAAAAATTAAAGACATAAAAATGAAAGAACGAATAAAACGGTGGGTTGTCTCCCACCCAGGACTTCTTTAACTTCGTATTAGTTGGACGATCATGGCAAATTTCTCTAGTCTTGGACGTGTAAAACCTCCTTCAAGTCCTGTATTTCTCCTCCAAAGTATAATTTGAGCCTATGCCCATTTACTTTAAAATCTTCTTTTTCCAGGTGAGTTATGTCAACCACTCCATAAGGGAAAACTTCCTTAACAGTAAAGGGACCAGACCATCGAGATTGTAACTTACCTGGAAAGAGTCGAAGCCTCGAATTGTACAATAATGCCTGATATCCCGCTTGAAACTCTTTCCATTCCTTAATGCGAGCATCATGCCATCTCTTGGTACGCTCCTTATACATTCTTGCATTGTCATAAGCTTGCAATCTCCACTCATCCAACTCGTTTACCTGCAACTTTCTCCTCTCACCTGCACGAGCTAGATCAAGGTTAATCTGTTTTATAGCCCAATATGCATTATGTTCAATTTCTATAGGTAAATGACAAGCTTTTCCATATACTAGCCTAAACGGTGTAGTGCCCAAAGGAGTTTTAAATGCAGTCCTAAAAGCCCATAGAGCATTGTCCAATTTCTCGGACCAATCCTTTCGGGATCGCTCTATAGTTTTTTCTAGAATTCTTTTTTTCTCCCTATTCATGTTCTCAACTTGGCCACTAGTTTGGGGATGGTAAGGAGTAGCAAACTTATGTGTAACTACTAATCTTTTGAAAACTTTCTCAAGCTGAACATTACAAAAGTGAGTACCCCTATCACTTATGATTGCTTTCGATGTACCAAATCGAGAGAACAACTTCTTCAAAAACTTCATCACTAGCCTGGCATCATTGGTTGCCAAGGCTTGGGCTTCAAGCCATTTAGAGACATAATCTATAGCTACAAGAATATATTTGTTACCAAAGGAATTTGGAAAAGGTCCCATAAAATCGATCCCTCATACATCAAAGACTTCACACACTAAAATTCCATTTTGGGGCATCTCATCACAAGATCAAATGTTTCTAGTCCTTTGGTAATGATCACAATGATTCACAAATTTGTAGCTATCTCCAACAAAGTGGGCCAATAAAATCCTGATTCTAGTACCTTTTGAGCAGTCCTATTGGCTCCCATATGACCACCAACTGGTACAGCATGGCATTGACTAAGAATGTTCATTATTTTGGGCCATGCCACACATCGTCGGATCATGTGATCCTTACATAATCTAAACAAAAAGGGATCCTCCCAAAAATAATACTTTAAATCGGAAAAAAATTTCTTCTTTTCTTGATAAGTTAAGTCCTTAGGAAGGCAACCAAGGTGTTTCAAAATTTAAATTACTTACCTCACTTACCATGGCGTACAACTGCTCATCGGGGAAGTGATAATCAATGTCCCCGTCTTCAAACCTCTCCAAGGTTGGATTCTCCAAGCGAGAAAGGTGATCTGCTGCCAGATTTTCATCTCCCTTCTTGTCTTGAATCGTCAAGTCAAATTCCTACAACAACAAAACCCAACGGATTAGCCTAGGCTTAGCATCAATTTTTGCAAATAAGTACCTCAAAGCTGAATGGTCTATATAAATAATCACTTTTGAAAAGATTAGATATGATCTAAACTTGTCAAAAGCAAAAACCACAGCTAGCAGCTCTTTCTCTGTAGTTGTGTAATTAGCTTGAGCTATGTTCAAAGTCTTGCTTGCATAGTAGATAGGCTGGAAGTATTTCTCATTGCGTTGACCCAAGACTGCTTCCGCAGCAAAGTCACTCGCATCACACATTAGTTCAAATGGTAGATTCCAATTTGGAGCTACCATGATTGGAGCATGGGTCAATTTCTCCTTAAGAGTTATGAATGCTATAAAACATTCCTCATCAAAAACAAAATCCACATCCTTCTCAAGGAGTCTTGTTAGTGGACTGGCTATCTTAGAAAAATCTCGTATGAACCTCTGATAAAAACCCGCATGTCCTAGAAAACTTCTGATGGCCTTCACAGATGTGGGTGGTGGTAACTTCTTAATGGTGTCTACCTTAGCCCGATCCACCTCAATGCCCTTACTTGAAATTTTGTGTCCCAACACGATTCCCTCTTGAACCATGAAATGACACTTTTCCCAATTAAGCACTAAGTTGGTTTCCTCACATCTCATCAAGACTCTATCAAGATTTTCCAAACATCTTTCAAATAAGTTGCCATAGACCGAGAAATCATCCATAAACACCTCCATAATATCATCAACAAGTTCATCAAAGATTGCCACCATGTACCTCTGAAATGTCGCAGGTGCATTACATAACCCAAATGGCATTCTTCGATATGCGAATGTCCCATATGGGAAGGTGAATGTTGTTTTCTCTTGGTCTTTCGGGGAGATAGGAATTTGGAAATAGCCTGAAAGACCATCCAAAAAGCAATAATACTCGTGTCTAGATAACCTCTCCAACATTTTATCGATGAAGGGCAAAGGAAAATGGTCCTTTCTAGTTGCATCATTCAATTTCCTATAGTCTATGCAAACCCTCCAACCAGTAACTGTTCTTGTTGGAATCAGCTCATTATTTTCATTAGGGACCACCATCATCCCTCCTTTCTTTGGTACTACCTGGACTGGGCTCACCCAAGAGCTATCCGAGATTAGATATATAATCCCTGCATCAAGTAGTTTTATCACTTCAGCCTTCACTACATCTTTCATCTTTGGGTTTAGTCTCCGTTGTGGTTGCACTACTGGCTTGAATTCGTCCTTCATCAATAACTTGTGAGTGCAATAGGATGGATTGATACCCTTGATGTCTGCTATCTTCCAAGCTATAACTTTCTTATGTTTCTGCAACAACTAGATAAGCTTTTCCTTCTGCTCAAAAGATAGGTGGGAACTCATAATTATTGGTAATTTCTTCTTCTCCGCCAGAAATCCATACTCATGGTGATCTGGAAAGGGCTTTAGTTCCAAGTTTGGTGGATCAATCACCGATGGTTTTGACTTTTCTTCCTTTGGCATCTCAATAGTCTCATATGCCCTGCATTTGAACGATTTGCTTACTTCAAGAAAAGCAAGCTGCTTCATTGCTTCTCGATCCTCAACATTTTCCTGCAATAAACACAACTCAAGGGGATCCTTGGAAACAATGTTAGTAACACAATTGACGGTCTCATGCTCAATAACATCATTACATGATTCTGCCTCATCAAGTGAAAGTGAATGTTTCATAGCATCATGTATCTTAAAAATAACTTTCTCACCACCCACTCTCAAAGTTAATGTGCCATCATGAACATCAATAAGGGCACGGGCTGTATTTAAAAATGGCCTACCAAGAATAAGTGAAACATCCGCATCCTTATCAATATCAATGACAACAAAATCATTGGGGAAAATGAAATCCCCGAATTTTACCAACACATCTTCTATAATGCCACTAGGGTGGACTAGCCACGAGGGTGGACTACTGACTTATCAACAAGTTGGATGGTCATAAGTGTTGGTTTAGGTTTACCAATGCCTAACTCTTTAAACATTTTATAGGGTATAACACTTATTCTAGCCCCTAAATCGGCTAATGCACTTTTAACCTCAAGGTTACCTATCAAACAGGGAATGGTAAAACTACCTAGATCTTTTAACTTCTTAGATAACCTCCTTTGCAAAATCGCCGAACTCTTTTCAGAAAAATGTACAAAAGACACTTCCTCAAGTTTCCTTTTGTTAGAAAGGATATCTTTCAAAAATTTAGCATATTAAGGCATTTGTGACAAAGCCTCAGCAAATGAAATATTAATGTGCAACTGTTTAAAAAGTTCAAGAAACTTACCAAACTGAGCATCAATCTTGTCCTTGTTCAACCTTGCCGGATATGGTACTCTAGGTTGGTATTCCTTCATTATGGGGCTGTTGTCTTGTGACTGCTTCTCTTTCTCACTTTCAAGTGCAACTTTCTCTCCCGAAGTGACAGGAGGATCATCTTCTTTTTCTTTTTCTTGTACTTTAGCCCCTTTCTCTGCCACTTCATCTCTTTTCTCTTCCACATTACCCTTGATCTCTTTTCCACTCCTTAGTGTAATTGCCTTAAGCTGCTCTTTAGGATTTGCCTCATTATTGCTAGGCAAACTTCCTTGTGGTCTCTCACTGAGCAACTTGGAAATTTGCCCCACCTGATTCTCCAAATTGTGAATAGAGGCTTGCTGATTTCTTAGGGTGGTTTCAGTTGATTGGAACCTGGTTTCAGAAGCTGCTATAAATTTCTCCATCATGTCCTCCAAATTACTCTTTCTTGGAGGGGCAGCTTGTTGATGTCGAGGCTACTGGAATCCAGGGGGAGGTTGTGGATTATTGTGATTATTCCATGAGAAATTAGGATGATTTCTCCACCCCCATATTGTATGTGTTGATGTAGGGGCTATTCTGCTGTTGCCTTGGCATGTTTCCAACATAATCTACTTGCTCTTGCCTAGCAAACATGTTGCCACTTTGATAATCTTGACTTTGATGTCCACCCCCACACCATTCACAGGACATCACCTGCATCACTTTCCCTGAAGAAGAAGAAGCTAAAGAATCAATCTTTTTGTTCATTGCCTCCAACTGTGCTGACAGAGTAACTATGGGATCCAATTGATGTGAACCAGCAACACTTAACTTCCCTTGTTCCCTTGGGGTATGCCACTGATAATTTATAAGTGCCATGTCTTCAATGAAATCCCTTACTTCTTCAGGTGTTTTATTATTTATAGTACCTCCGGCGGCTGCATTGATGGACTGCTTACTTGAGTAACTCAATCCATTGTAGAAAGTTTGGATCTGAAGCCACAGCGGCAGCCCATGGTGAGGACATCTTCTCAATAAATCCTTAAATCTTTCCTAAGCATCATACAAGGTTTCACCATCTAACTGGAGAAAAGAGGAAATATCATTCCTCAACTTAGTAGTCTTGGACGGTGGAAAATACTTCTCTAAAAAAAATTTTGCTAGTTGGCCCCATGTAGTGAAAGTGTTAGGAGGCAAAAACTTCAGCCACTTCTTTGGTCGGTCTCTGAGCATGAATGGAAACAACCTCAGCCTAATTGCATCTTCAGAGACATTCTGTATCTTGAATGTGTCACATATTTCCAAAAAAGTTTCAATGTGTGCATTAGGATCTTCGTCTGGAAACCCATCAAACTGACAAGTCTGCTGCACCATTTGAATGACATTTGTCTTTATCTCGAATTTATTGGCAGCAATCACCGATCTTTGTATACTTGATTTAGCCCCATTAAGAGTAGGCCTAGCAAACTCTTGCATGGTCCTTGGCTCATTTTCTGCCATTTCTTCTTCTAAGATGAGATCTTCAAAGTTCGGTTTCGTCTCTGCCAGAACTGTTTCCTCTTCTTCCTTTCGCATTCTTCTCAATGTTCTCTCTAACTCCTGATCTAATTCAAAAAGTTGGGAAGAGCTATCTCGCGTCATAAACAGGAAGAAGTACCTAGAATGACAGTCAAAAAATAAGAACATATGTTAAAAAAATAAAATAAAAAATAAATCAATAGTCTTAATTATATTACTAATATTCAAAAACATTATCCCTGGCAATGGTGCCAAAAACTTGATAATGCAAAACTATGCTATTGCAATACCGTAAGTGTACGGGTCGCTCAAGTAATTAAGTAGTGAGTGAGTTATCATTTCACTAGGACAAGGCCAAGTACTAGTGCAAATTTTAACTGTTGTTTAGCAAATCAATAGTTTTGTGAAGTTTTGTAATTAAAGATAATTAACTTAATAACTGAAAATAGAGAGGGATTGAGTGTTGAATGAATTGATTGATGATGAGAATACTATCTAGATATTGAATCCCCCTAGCCACAATTATATTTATGAAAATTAATTCAATTAAACCAAATAATAGATTTGAATTGGTATTCCTCTAAATTAGACTAAAACCTTTCTCAAGCGAATTAATCCCTAATCACTAAGTAGAATGCTGGAATCTCTTCTCAACAAAATTAAGTATATCTTGCATTAAGAATAAGGAATTGTAAACCAAAGGATCTTGTAAGTCTATCTCTAGTACACAAATCAATCCTCAATCCTTATGAGTATTCAATTCATATCAAGCTTTCTCAAGTCAATAATATGAAAATTGTAACCAATCAATAAGCATGCTATTATCAATTGGAAATAAATTATTAAGCATCATAAGAATAAAACAACTCAATCAAATGATTTAATTAAATAAAATTATTCAGTCCATACAAAAAATCTAGGGTTCATCAATATTCAGATAGAGAATGAGTTCATGTTCAAAACTAGAAAACCAGAACAAGAGAAATAAGAAAAAGAATCCAAACAATCCTTTGCAAATAATTTGTATTTCTTCACTTGAATCCTTGAATCTTGGTTTAGATCTTGTTTAAATTATGTCTTCACCTTCAATCTCAGATCCAGAACTCTCCTCTTTACTTTAGAAGTCGGCTCTAGGTTATAAAATATGAAAATCAGATCCTAATTCGTGCTTTAGTTCAGCTTTTATAGTGCAGATATTTTCGCCTGACACGCCCATTGACACGCCCATGTCACTGGGTGTGTCATTGCCACTGGGATTTTGAATATAAGGCACGTCCAGTGACACGCCCATGTCACTGGGCATGTCATAGCTACTGTGAATCATTGCAATAGGCATGCTCGGTGACATGCCCATGTCACTGGGCATGTCAATGCTTCTGTATGCAGCATCAAGGGCACGTCCATTGACACACCTATGTCCATGGGCATGTCACTTGAAGAATTTTTTGCTCTTTTCTTCTACTTTCATCCGTAATTCCTCTGAAATGACCATAAGCCTCAAAATACAGAGAATTCCTAAAATTAACCCTAAAAAGCACTTGAACAAACAAATTAAACTCAATTGGATAATAATCATATTAAGAAATAGGGGCAAAATATCATCAATTGTGCACTTATCACTTACAAACACTAACAACCTACCCTGAGCTGTTGTTACACTTTTGACAAGTCTTATGACCACTAAGATGAAGAGGCATGAAGATCAAAGAAAGAAATGAATAGTCAAGGCCATAAGCATAGTTATGTTCTCAAGACCATAAGAGTAGTTGAAGCGCACCTAATATCTCCAATCTGTCAAGATAACATCAGAGTAATAAATGATTTATCCCTATTAAAGGAGATTTATGTTATTCCACTCATCCATTATTAGAAACCCAAGTTGGTATAAATAAGACAACTCTTTTAGAGTTAGAACCAAAAAAAAAAAAGAAAAAGAAAAGAAAAGAAGAAGAGGAAAGAAAAAAAATAAAAGATAAAAAAAGGATAAAAGAAAAAAAAAAGATAAAAGAAAGATAAAACCTAAACAGGCGGTTCAGAAAGCCAACTGAGTTCTCTTTTACCTAAAGAAGCAAAAGGGTCCATTTGGTTTATGAGGATAGTTTGACTTGAATTGGTCCAACCCAACCAAAGATTCAACCAAAATCAGAGAAAAAGGAGAAAGACCATCCAGTTCTTGAAAGTTCTATACTTGACAGTCCTATAGGAAAAAAGAATAAAATGCTCAAAGAAAGGGAAGATTAAGAAAAAGAAAGAGGAAGAGAAAAGAAAAAAAGATGATGAATATGGGTACCAAACTTTTTGCAAGGGCAAAGACTATTCTAATCAAGATCTAGATTAATACCAAGAAGATGGGAGAACATTCAAAGCTCTATCTTTTCATGCTCCCAACTGTCTAAAGTTCCAATAAGCAGTTTGTAGCGTGAAGGTTTGTACATTGTGTCACATTTGCTCCAACTTACAAATGGCCTTCATTTAACCCGTGTCTCTTATAGACCCCATTTCAAGCCCATCAAAGACCTGTTGATATTTCTTTGTGGGTAGAGTCTATTAGTGGAGATAGTTTGGATAAGCATGCATATGAGATAGATAATATTCAAACTCAATAAGACCTTTGACTAAGTAATGTGTATGAGCCTATCTGAAGTGCAACAATTATTGCTTAAATAGAAATGATTCTCGAGCTTAGTATGGTAACTAGGGCTGTCATGTTATAGATATGTTAATTTGGAAAATCAAGTCCCGAGGTACATTGACATTGATTTGGCAAAACCAACATTTGATTTCGAAGTCAAAATTCAAAAAAAAAATATTTTTGTTACACGAAGCCTTCAAGTTAAGTTTGACGAATCATTGAACCTCAAAGAACACATTGAGAAAAGTAAATGATTATTAGCAAGGTTATGAAGAGGCTACCAACTGATATGCCGAAACATAGTTTGAAATGGATGTATCCCTGACTCTGCAGCTTGGGGTCTCCACCACTCATATTTTTAATATCTCAAAGATAAAAGCCATAAATGCAGAGCCCTCTATCATTCCAATGAATGATCTAAAATCAGGGGGGCATAGAAGACCCATTGCTTGAGGAAGCTCCAATCATTTCACTTCCAAAGAAGAGATGCATGCTTATGTAAAGGAACCAAACAAAAAACAAACATCAATTAGAGCTTGCATGAGAAAAATTATTTGTTTGAGCCTACACAGAGGGCAAAGTTTCTCCATTTTATGTTTTGAGTTTTTGCATAAACAAAATATTTTCAAACTCACTTTCAAATATTTTGGTCCAGAACCCAAATTTCTCCTAAGTCAATAACTTAGCTTAGGTCCAGAACCTAAATTCCCTCTTAAGTCCAAAACTTAGTTCGGGACCAGAACTCAAATTATCATTAAGTCCAGAACATAGCTCGGGTCCAGAACCCAAATTATCATTAAGTCCAGAACTTAGCTTATTTCCAGAACTAAATTCCCTCTTAAGTCCAAAACTTAGCTTGGGTCCAGAACCCAAACTACCCTTAGGTCCAGAACTTAGCTCGGTTCCAGAACCCAAAATATCATTAAGTCCAGAACTTAGCTTAGGTCCATAACCTAAATTCCCTCTTAACTCCAGAACTTAGCTCGGGTTCAGAACCCAAATTATCATTAAGTCCAAAACTTAGCTTAGGTCTAGAACCTAAATTCTCTCTTAAGTCCAGAACTTAGCTCAAGTCCAGAACCCAAATTATCATTAAGTCCAGGACTTATCTTAGGTCCAGAACCTAAATTTCCTCTTATGTCCAAAACTTAGCTCGGGTCCAAAACCCAAATTACCCTTAAGTCATGAAATTAGCTCGGTCCAGAACCTAAATTATCCTTAAGTCCAGAACATAGCTTAGGTCTAGAACCAAAATTCCCTCTTAAGTCCAGAATTTAGCTCAGGTCTAGAACCCAAATTATCCTTAAGTCCAGACCTTAGCTTAGGTTCAGAACCTAAATTCTCTCTTAAGCCCAGAACTTAGCTCGAGTCCAGAACCCAAATTATCCTTAAGTTCAGAACTTAGCTTAGGTACAGAACCTAAATTCCATCTTAAATCCAGAACTTAGCTCGGGTCCAGAACCCTAATTATCCTTAAGTTTAGAACTTAGCTTAGATCCAGAACCTAATATCTCCCTTAAGTCCAGAACTTAGCTCGGGTCTAGAACCCAAATTACCCTTAAGTCCAAAACTTAGCTCGGGTCTAGAACCCAAATTACCCTTAAGCCCAGAACTTAGCTCGGGTCCAGAACCCAAATTACCCTTAAGTCCAGAACTTAGCTTGAGTCCAGATCCCAAATTGCTCTTAAGTCTAGAACTTAGCTTAGGTCCAGAACCTAAATTCCCTCTTAAGTCCAAAACTTAGCTCGGGTCTAGAACCTAAATTACCCTTAAGTCTAAAACTTAGCTCGTGTCCAGAACCTAAGTTACCCTTAAGTCCAAAACTTAGCTCGGGTCCAGAACCCAAATTACCCTTAAGTCCAGAACTTACCCCGGGTTCAAGTTCCCAAATCAAATCCAAGTATCCATCCTCATCCAAAATCTGCTCAAAGTCATGTTGCTTTTCACTCTCTTCTACTGAAAGTCTCAGATCACTCTCTTCTACTTAATTTTGGCCCTAAGTTGGTATTGTCCTAATTAAAGAATGCCAAAACCCTAAATCAAGGTTTTTAGACGGACCGGTCAAAAAAATTAAAAACTGCAAAATTATTTCAAGGGGCCGTGACATGAGCCTAGGCTCATGTCGACCTAGAGGCCCTAGGTCAGCATGAGCCTAGCTCATGACGATCTCGCTCTAGATCGACATGAGCATTTGCTCATGTCGACATAGATGCTAAGGCCGACATGGACTTGGTCCATGTCGATCTTGGCACACCAAATCGACATGGTCTTCAATTGTTTTTTGTTTCCTAATTAAACTAGAATTTATGTAAAGGATGAATTAATATTCGAGTTAGGGTTTTTGAGTGAGGTTTTGGCCTATAAATAATAACATTTTAGACTTTAATAAGGGCGGCAATTAGATTTAGAGGAGTCAAACAACAAGGCAGAAGATAGTAAAAATAAATTATCAACAATCGAGGAGTAAACAACCAACATTCATCAACCAACAAAGGTAGTGATCACTATCTTTGATCTTTGCTCAGCCAGAAATAAATATTGATGCAGGCAGTAGCTTGGAGTCAATAAACAATTTCATGGAACCTTCAACGCAGGTTTTTTGTCTTAATCTTAAATTTTCTTAAACATTCAATTGTTATATCATTTTTGTTCTTACTGGTTTTCATTTGTTTATTTTTGTTATCATTTTGATTCAATAGTCTAAATTGATAGACCCTAATTATATATTCAATTCATTATTGTTTCATCCAATAGCTCAAAAATCTAGAGAATTCCAAATCCTAATCAATCTTGTTAATCCAAAAGCCCCGAACTATTTTCTTAATCATCTAAACCCTAACTTATTTTTCCGAAACTTCAAAATGTCATCTTAATTCTCCAAACCCTAATCTTCTTTATAGTTTCTAAAAACTTTAATCTTAATTGTTTAGATAAAATTCTAAACTGTTTTCTTAAGTCCTATGATCGAATATGTTTTCCAAAATATCAAAAACCCTAAATTATCTTATTAATTCTCAAAACCTAACCCAGTGTCTTAATTCCTTAATTTTCCTAAACCCTAATTTTCTTAAAATCCAATCCAGTAAACCCTAGTTTTCCTAAACCCTAATTCTTAAAACATCAAAACCTTATGACAAGTTCATCAACAACCTAAAGCCCTATTCCAGTGAACCTAAAACCCAATCTAGTAAATTTAATATCCTAATTCCTAGCTCAGTAACTATAATCCTCAGAACCTAAAATCTTAAATTCCAAATCTCAAACCCTAATTTTATTTACTTGGTGAATTAAATTCCAATTTTAATTGTTTATTTGGTTTGCTATTTGTTATATGATGAATGGTTTATTTTACTCATGACGTATGTTTTATTTTAGTTATAGCACTTGAATGATTTAATTTTGGTTAATTATTTATTTGGTATTAAAATTGTAAAAGGTATGTTTCCATTATTGGGTGCCTCATTAATTAATTTTCATGTAATTTAAATTATTTTTATATTTTGGAATTAATGTAAAGGACACGTTTACACCTTTCAGTGGGTGTCCTATTTAATTTTAGACATTGATGATGTAAGGACATGTTTCCATCCTCGGATGGGTGTCCATTTATTTATTTTGTCTGGATATTGCATTGATTTTAATATAATGATGCTTTATTTTAATTATTGCATGTAGTATGGATAATATCATTATATTTAAGAATTTTATAATATTAAGACCTGCAAAGCAGGCCGGTTCTAATGAAGCGGGCATTGTGGGGGTGCTGGGACATTTCTCACCTTCCCTACACGTACCCAACTTTCCGAACCCATTAGGGGGTTGGGGACTCATTAGGAATCGAGTCATCCACCCCTTTCTTTTTCCTGATCCATCTGGGTGGCAACTCCATTTTCTCCGGGCTTAGGCCCATGTTCTCTAAGGCCCCGAGCCTAAATAGTGTTGAAGTCACAAGAACCATTCGACATAGAGTGAGGGCGAAAATCCCCGCTAACAGTGGCGACTCCACTAGGAATAAGAGAAGTTGATTCCGTTGGTCTTTTTATTATTCTATTCTTTCTTATCATGATATTATCCATTGCATCATATTAGATTGCATCGTGTGCGTGAGTTAGGACACCCATGTTACCCGTGTTGTGTTATGTAAGGGATACCATACTTTCACTCAAGGTATGGAGATCGAGCATGGCATAACAACTAATAGCCTTGTACCATTTGGTATATACTTACTATGGGAACCTATGCCTTTTAACTCAAAGACTAAAGCTCATGTAATTGGCCTAGTTGTTTTCCTTAGGTTTTTATCCCAAATGCATGTTGTTTGACTATGGTTAATTTATCTTAGTTTAAATCATGGCTTATTTGGTTTGTTCTTTTTCTAATATGACTTAAGTACATTGTAAGCTCAAAATAAATTTTTCTTTAAAGTCCAAAAAACCAAAGCTTTTTTCAAAAATTTTCAAGATGGTCTTTGGGCATAAAATTTTTTTTAAAAATAAATAAAAAAATTCATTTCTCAAGACTCAAATATAAAGCCCAAAATTCACTTTTTTCTAAAATCTTTTTACAATGGGCTTAGAAACAAAGTTATTTTCTTCCAACCTTTTCTTACAAAGACCTTGCAAATTATTTAGGTCAATTACGAAATACCAAAAATCAATTGTGAGCCTAATTTATACTAAGAATAATTAATCATGGGCTTGTTTTTGACATGAATCATTTGTTACTTTTTCAAGTGAGAAATCTATTTATAATAAGCCTCTTAATTTAGTTTTAATCTAATATAGCATAAAAGCTACTTTAGTTGGTTGAATGGATTAAAACCTAATTAATAGGAATTATCATAAACTGATTTCCATTTTTGAAAATATAACTATTGGTTGAAACGTCTGAGAGAAATTTTTGAAAACAAGATACCCCATGTTGGTATTTTGTTAACCATGTTACCTAGGAAAAGAGACTTGCCATTCGTGTGTGGGAGTTATAAGGTTGGAAGGAATGTCCTATTTATCCTTGTTTGTTTGTGCATATATGCATACATGCATATATTTGCATCTCATATCATCAATTCCTTCTAGCTCACAGCCCTAGATTGTGATAGTTCAAAAGCTTACGACAATTCGACCTACGCTGGAGATGAAGAATCTAGCAGCGACTCAATCACTTTCTCACCAAAAGCAATGGAGCCCGAACAAATTCGAAGAATGGTGGATGATACTTTCAATACCAAGATGGAAGAAATAAAAGAGGCCCTGGCTGAGACCATGAAGAACCAATTACCTACAATTTTAGGGAACAATGCCAAAGCATCTGCTAGCACCAAGAAGCCAAAGGACAATGGGAAGGCTAAGGTTGGTGAAGTGGCTTTTGATGATTACAAGGTAGTCGGTTTTGATGATGATGACTGGGCTCAATACTTTCAAGATCCTCAAGATAAAAAGAAGCCAAAGGTTGTTGACAAGACAACTTTTGAAAAGACTAAAATTTTTGATGTTGAGAAGATGATTGCTGATTTAGAAAAGAAATTTTAGAAGAAGCTGAAAACTGAAGAGATGTTTGAGATAGACAAACTATTTGAATAAGATGAGGAGATCCCTTATAAGTTCAAGATGCCTTCCTTCGCTAGGTACAATGGTACTAGAAATCCTTATCTCCATGTGAAGCTGTACATCACTGCTATGCAGTCTGCCCGAGCTACTAAAGCTCAAACTCTAAGGTATTTTATGCTCTCATTGGACCCTATTTTCCAAAATTGGTTCAACACCTTAGAGGAAAGTACTCAAAAGATTGGGACATGTTGTGCAAGGCTTTCATTCAGCAGTATGGGTACAATGTCAAGCTGGAAGTTACTTTAATGGAAGTTGAGTCCATTAGACAAAGGCCAAATGAGAATTTTGTGGACTATATGAAAAGATGGAGAAATAAGGCTGCTTTACTCAAGAAGAGGCCCGATGAACCCAATAAAATAAGGATGATTGTGAGAGGGGTGTTGCATAGTCTTCGTGAAAGGAAGTCTCATATACTCATCCGTGATTTCAAAGATCTTCTCTAAGCTAGTCTGCAAATTGAAGAATGGGAAAGGGAGAAGAATCACTTTTCAATAAGAAGGAATGAGAAAGGAAACTACCAGTCTGGTAGCCAAAGCATGCAAAAGGAAGCCAATGTCAATATAACTGGTTAAGCAAATAGAAGATAGTTTTCAGATCTGGAGAAGCCTTTGTCTTAGGTCTTCAACAAGCTACAAAAGAAGGGACTATTACAGCCATTGGCCCCTCGACCATTGCCTAATCCTTTACCCCCAAAATTTGACACTAAAGCATTTTGTCAATTTCATCAAATGCAAGGACACGATACGGATAGATGTGTGAGGTTGAAGCATGAGATCCAAAATTTGATTGATAGTGGGAAGCTGCCCGAGCCTAACAAGCCAAAAACCAAAGACAATCCATTACTTAGGTTCAGTAGAGTACCTCCACCGGCACCCTTCATGGTGGGGAAAGGATTGGAAGAAGGTTTTGTTTTATCATCCTTTCAAGATGGAAAAATTAAAGATGTGAAAGGAAAAGAAGCTTAACTCAACAAACTTTCCTTAGCTTGAATGTTGCTTTTCAATTTTGCTTTCTTTAATATTTAATTGGAACAATCGTGTTTTTCAAATTTAAATTTATTTGAATAAATTACTTTCATAAAAAATTTTGTTGGCCTTTGTTCATTTTGGTGCACAACCAATGACAAATCTAGCTTGATATTCATAAATTAATGTATCTAGGCATCATGATTCGAATGACTTTACTAGGTGAGGGAATTGCTCTATAGCATTGAGTTGTGTATGCTAACTTAGAGAGAGCTCCTGCATAATTACCTTTGTCTAGGTCCTAGTCAGTCTGAGAACATGCTTTGACAAACTTTCGAGGTGAAATTGAACTCTTCTTATTTTAAGACAGAAACGATCTAGCCATTGTATGGTTAGCCAACAATTAGTATCCACCCAATTAAATATCAATCCCTAGTTGTCCCTTTGAGCCATCATAAAATTTTAGCTTTCTTTTCATTTCCTTACAAACCTCAACAAACTACCCTGAGTTGTTGTTACACTTTTGATAAGTCTTATGACCACTAAGATGAAGAGGCAAGAAGATCAAAGAAAGAAATGAATAGTCAAGACCATAAGGATAGTTGATGTTCTCAAGACCATAAGGGTAGTTGAAGCTCAACTAATATCTCCAATCTATCAAGATAACATCAGAGTAACAAATGATTTATCCCTATTAAAGGAGATTTATGTCATTCCACTCATCCATTATTAGAAACCCAAGTTGGTACAAACAAGACAACTCTTTTAGAGCTAGAACCAAAAAAAAAAGAAAAAGAAAAGAAAAGAAGAAGAAAAAAGAAAAAAAAATAAAGGTAAAACCTAAAAAGGAGGTTCAGAAAGCCAACTGAGTTCTCTTTTACCTAAAGTAGCAAAAGGCTTCCATTTGGTTTATGAGGACAGTTTGACTTGAATTGGTCCAACCCAACCAAAGATTTAACCAAAATCAGAGAAAAAGGAGAAAGATCATCCAGTTCTTGAAAGTTCTATACTTGACAGTCCTACAGGGAAAAAGAACAAAATGTTCAAAGAAAGGGAAGATTAAGAAAAAGAAAGAGAAAGAGAAAAGAAAAAATGATGATGAATATGGGTAACTAGGGTTGTCATGTTATAGATATGTAAATTTGAAAAATCAAGTCCTAAGGTACATTGACATTGATTTGACAAAGCCAATATTTGATTTCAAATTCAAAATTCAAAAAAAAAATATTTTTGTCACACGAAGCCTTCAAGTTAAGTTTGCCGAATCATTGAACCTCAAAGAATACATTGGGCAAAGTAAATGATTATTAGCAAGGTTATGAAGAGGCTACAAACTGACATGCCGACATAGTTTGAAATGGATGTATCCCTGACTCTACAGCTTGGGGTCTCCACCACTCATATTTTCAATATCTCAAAAATAAAAGCCATAAATGCAGAGCCCTCTGTCATTCCAATGAAAGATCTAAACAGGCATCTGGAAGGAGTCAATGAAAACACTTCAGCTGATCACCTCGGTCTATGAGTCATCAAAACCACTATAAGTATTATCCATGTATATCATGCATACATGAGAATATCATGCTCCATTTTTCTTTGTAAAAAATAAATAGTAATATTCTATGAAGCAATCAAAAGAAGATTCTGAATCAAGGGAGGCATAGAAGACCCATTGCTTGAGGAAGCACTAGTCATTTCACAAAATAAAGAAGAGATGGATGCTTATGCAAAGGAACCAAACAAAATACAAACATCAAATAGAGCCTGCATGAAAAAAATTATTCGTTTGAGCCTACATAGGGGGAAAAGTTTCTCTATTTTAAGTTTTGAGTTTATACATATACAAAATATTTTCAAACTCACTTTCAAATATTTTGGTCCAGAACCCAAATTTCCCTTAAGTCAAGAACTTAGCTTAGGTCCAGAACTTAGCTTATGACGTATGATTTATTTTACTTATGACGTATGTTTTATAGAACTTAGCTTATGACGTATGATTTATTTTACTTATGACGTATGTTTTATTTTAGTTATAGCACTTGAATGATTTAATTATGCTTTATTATTTATTTAGTATTAAAATTATAAGAGGTATGTTTCCATTATTGGGTACCTTATTAATTAATTTTCATGTAATTTAAATTATTTTTATATTTTGGAATTAATGTAAAAGACATGTTTCCACCTTTCTATGGGTGTCCTATTTAATTTTAGACATAGATGATGCTTATACATGTTTCCATCCTCTGATGGGTGTCCATTTATTTATTTTGTTTTGACATTGCTTTGATTTTAATATAATGATGCTTTATTTTAATTGTTGCATGTAGTATGGATAATATCATTATATTTAAGAATTTTATAATATTAAGTCCTGCAAAGGAGGTCGGTTCCAATGAACAGGGCGTTGTGGGGGTGCTTGGCCATTTCTCACCTTCCCCACACATACCCAACTTTTCGAACCCATTAGGGGGTTGGGGATTCCTTAGGAATCGAGTCATCCACCCTTTTCTTTTTCCGGCCAATTCGGGTGGCGACTCTATTTTCTCTGAGCTTAGGCCTGTATTCTCTATGGCCCTGAGCCTAAACAGTGCCGAAGTTGAAAGAACCATTCCACCAGGAGTGGGGGCAAAAATGTAATATCCCAAAGTATGCCCTAGAAGTTTTGGAATTATTGTTGTATTTGGATTTAAAGTATATGTTTTATAGAAAGAGAAAAGAAGTGAAGAGAGAGTGTATATGTTGTATATATAGTGATATATATACAACATATACAAGTTAAAATGTGGAAATCAAAAGTTGATTATTTAATGATTTGAAATTAATTAATTAATTAATGGAAAATGGGAAATTAAGTTAGTGGAAGAGGATTTTATTAATATTTTAATACTATACAAGTGTTTGGTGGAGATTTAAAGAGATTGAGTGTTTGACTTGGCTATTTGTCTTCTTCTTCTTCTTTTTTTCCTTGGGTTGGCCGGCCATCAAAGAAGCAAGAGAGCAAGAGAGAAATTTGATATTCCAAGTTCAAAATTGAAGGAGTTTTCAAGAGATCAAGTTGGAAATTTTAAGAGTTTCTTCATCTTTGGTAAGTTTCCACTTGATTTCCTTGTTTAATTTTGAGTTGTATTTGAGTTTGATGATTGATTGTGGATAGTATGAGTATGTTTGATTGTGGTGTGATTGAGAGTGTTGGGTTTAATTGATTGTGATTTTGGAGTTGAATGGAAGAGTAAGAGTTGTGTTTATGTTATGGTTTTGAATTGGTAATTGAGGTATGTTGTGAGTTTGAGCAATTATTATCTTAGATTTTCAATGTGTTTGTGTTTAATGGAGTTGAAAGCATAGAATACATGAGTTTGGTCTGAAAAAGAAGCATTTTGGATGCCAAGCCCATGGCCCTTGGATGCCACAACCGTGGGGTGTTAAGCAAATTGGACAGATTCATTTTCTAACCCATGCCCGTGGGGGTTTGTGAGGCCACGACCGTGGGGTTGTGAGGCCACGACCGTGGGCCCTAGTTAGTAGTTTTGGTTTGTAATTTGTGATCCATGGGTCTAATATGAGACTAATAGGTGAATAATTGTATTGGAATTCATGTGAATTTGTAATTAAGTGTGTATTATTCCTTTTGGATTAGGTTGTGAAGAGGTTGAATTGCCCTAACCTAAGTGTTGAGGATTCTTGGAAGAGAAAGTGTATAGATTGGTGTAAGTTGTTCTTGAGGTAAGTACAAACCCTACATTATTGTATACATTTACATGACATTGGGACTTAACACATTTGGTTGTAAATGTGTTAAGTAATATATTACATTGTTGATACATTTGGTTAATGTTATGATTTGTATAATGTGAAAGATATGATGATCATTCATAATGTATGCTCAATGCAATTGGTTATCAATACTTTAATGATGAATTGCTTTAATATGAATTGAGATATGATAAGATGTGAAGCCATTGTGGTTGGCTATAATGATTCAAATGAAATAAGTGGGGCATGTTTGCCTAGATGATGATGTCCAATGCAATTAATTATGTATACTCTATTGATGAGATGTGAAGCCATTGTTGTTGGCTATAATGATGCAAATGAGATAATTGAGGCATGGTTGCCTAAATGATTATGAGAAAATGAGAATGGAATTGATAATGAAATAATGAATAAATTGTGTGTCTAATGTGTTATTCCATTTTCAGAGTTTTGTTGTTGGTGGCATGCCTAATAGTAACAATCTCTTGAAGCTAGGTTGGGCTTGATCCTTGAACCCAAATTGGGTTGAAGTTGAGCATGCTTTACTCCCCTTGAAGTTTGGTTGGGTCTAGTCCTTGAGGCCTAGTTGAGATGTTACAAACCCTTGAAGCTAGGTTGGGTTTGGTTCTTGAAGACAAGTTGGGTTGATACTTAGCATGCTTTGTTCCCCCTGAAGCTTGGTTGAGCCCAATCCTTGAAGCCTAGTTGGGATAATGATAATGATAAATGTGATAATTGAACCAAAACATTAACTCTGAAAGTTGAATGGCATATTAGTGTCTTTTGGGCCCATGCTTGTCTTTGTTTAAATGTGATTCATGAATGGTGAAATAAATGAATAATGAGATTCAATGTACGACTTTGAAATGTGATATTCTTATGTATTATTTATAATGTTTGAACATATGATATTGGCATTGCATTGAAACATATTGTTATTGGGGTTTGTACCACTAAGCCATTGGCTTAGCGCTATTGTGGTTCATCGCGCAGGTGACAGGATCAAGCCAGAGAGTTCATCTAGACCGAGTCGAGTCTAGATTTTGAAGTGTTGGTTGTGAGCTTAAAGATCAAAGACTGACTGCCAAACATGTATAAACTTTATGTTTTGTAAAATTTTGATTTTGATGTTTATGTATTTGTAAATATCTCTACATTTTCCGCTGCATATTGAATGAACATTTTATTTATTGTGTTTTATGATATAACTTAAATGTTTTGAGTTTGCTCATATTATTGTATAAAGGAATGATTTGTTTGTTTAGTAAACCGTAGCATTCCTATATTTGGTATACTTATATTACAGGTGTAGTAGTATGTAGTGTGCGTATACGGGGTAAAGGGGTGTTACAATTGTTTTGGTATCAGAGCCTAGGTTTGAGATTCTCAACCTAGGTAAATTGTAAGAAAAGGAAAATTTTGATTTTTAAAATATGATTTTTAAATAAGATACATGTTTTGGTATTGGCAGTCTCTGATCTTTGATGAGGTATATTCTGCTGTGTTTGCAGATATAGGCAGTAATGGCGTCTCAGTCACGTCAGTCCATAGAAGGTAGTACTAAGAGTGTAGCTCCTGAAGAGGGTAGAGATGGAGCTAGGGTTGATAGAGCTGGAGAGGCACCTGCTCTTGTGCCAGAGAGATCAGCTGCTGATGAGGTTCCGCCGGTTTGGTTACGGCATGTGGTAGAATTGTTGAGGCAAGCTCCAGTGCAGCCACCACCGCCACCACAACATTGAGTGCCGGTGAGACATTATGATAAATTGAGAAAGTATGGGGCTGAGGATTTCTTTGGTACTACAGATCCTACAGTAGCTGAGCAGTGGTTGGATAGAGTGCAAAGGGTATTTATCCAGTTGCAAGCTACTCCTGAAGAGAAATTTGATTATGCTAGATCCCTTCTGCAGAAAGATGCTTATTATTGGTGGAAGACAGTTCCTCATGCTATGGATGATCCACCGACTTTGTCTTATAGTGATTTCCTGAGGGAGTTTGAGCAGAAATATACTCTGAGGGAGTGTAAGGATGTCAAAAAGATGGAATTTCTGAATTTGAGACAAGATAACCGGACTGTGACAGAGTATGAGGTAGAGTTCATCCGGTTGAGTCATTAAGCCAAGGGGATTATTGCAGATGAGATTGACCGGTGTAGGAGATTTGAGGAAGGGTTGAGGCCCTCTAATATGTGTATTGTTGCTGGTTCTCGGTACCAAGACTTTTCTCAATTGGTTGCAGCAGCTAGAGGTGTTGAGATAGCACAGGGTATTGCAACAGCTGCTACTGAGGAGGAGACCAGAGTTAGGAGATCCCAGTTTGAGGCAGGGTCTTCATCTATGAAGAGAGGCCGAGGAAGTTTTGTTCCAAGAATTAGTAGGAGCCAGAGGCAGTCAAGTAGGTCAGTTCAGTATTAGAGGCAGAGATCGAGACCCATAGTTTCTGTAGCGAGTGCTCCAACTCCAGTGGTTCAGAGATCTATTCCACCTGTATGTGTTCATTGTGGTAGGACCCATGGGGGTACTTATTAGAAGATGGGTGGATTAGGAGTATGTTTTAGATGTGGGTCACCAGCTCATTTTATTAAAGATTGCCCTGAGATGCAGGATGATAGACAGACTGATACTGCAGCTTCTCGACCTAGTTTTAGCAGAGGTGGTCGAGGAGGCAGAGGTTTCATTAGAGGTGGTAGACCTGGATTTAGTCAGAGAGGAGGTTCTACATCCAGAGGCAGTAGGCCAGATGAGGCTGGGTCTTCTCAGAGAGTGTATGTGATGCAGAGGCAGCCGGATGCTTCAGCAGTCATTGCGGGTACATTTTCTTTATTTGATATTTCAGTTCTTGCTTTGCTTGATCCAGGATCCACTCATTCGTATATAAGTGCATCTATCTTGCCTTTGTCTGAATTGCATTCAGAGTCCTTAGGATTTGATGTCTTGGTGACAAATCCTTTAGGACATAGTGTTGTGGTGAGTAAGGTGCATCGTGATAGTGCAGTTGTGGTGCAAGGTCAGGAATTTTTGGGTGATTTAATTGAAACGCCTTTTAAGGAGTATGATTTGATCTTAGGCATGGATTGGTTGTCTAAGCATGAAGCTATGGTAGACTGTCAAAAGAAGTGTGTTACTTTGAGAACCGGTGATGGTAGAAGTGTGATGGTACCTAGTGAGCAGAGATAACTTGCATCCTTGTTTGTGTCAGCTTTTGTAGCTAGAAAGTTAATTAGAAAAGGGTGTGATGCTTATCTTGCTCATGTTGTGGATACCAGAGTAGTGGGTTCTCAACTTGATAGTATACCCACAGTTGCGAAATTTTCATATGTGTTTCCTAAGGAGTTGCCAGGGTTACCCCCTAAGAGAGAGGTTGAGTTTGGTATTGATTTGTTGCCTGGTACCACTCCCATCTCTATTACTCCCTATCGAATGGCACCTGCTGAGTTGAGAGAGTTGAAGGTGCAGTTGCAGGAGTTGTTGGATAAAGGGTTTGTTCACCCTAGTGTTTCTCCATGGGGAGCTCCTGTTTTTTTTTTGTAAAGAAGATGGTACTTTGAGGTTGTGCATTGATTTTAGGCAATTGAATAAGGTGACTATCAAGAATAAGTATCCTTTGCCTCAGATTGATGATCTCTTCGATCAGTTGAAGGGAGCACCAGTGTTTTCCAAGATTGATTTAAGATCAAGGTACCATCAGTTGAGGGTTAGAACTAAAGATGTTCCTAAGACAGCTTTCCGCACAAGATATGGGCATTATGAGTTTTTAGTGATGCCTTTTGGATTGACGAATGCACCTGCAACTTTTATGGATTTGTTGAATAGGGTGTTTAGGCCCTACCTGGATCAGTTTGTGGTGGTTTTTATTGATGATATCTTGGTGTATTCGCGTAATGAAGAGGAGCATGACAAGCATTTGCGGATTGTGTTGCAGACCTTGAGAGAAAAGCAATTGTATGCTAAGCTGTCAAAGTGTGAGTTTTGGCTTGATCAAGTAACTTTTCTGGGTCATATAGTTTCAGCAGATGGTATAAGAGTCGATCCAAGTAAAGTTTAGGCCATTTTGAATTGGAGTTCACCGAAGTCTGTAACTGAAATTAGAAGTTTTCTGGGTTTTGCAGGCTATTATCGACGCTTTGTGAAAGGTTTTTTTTTATAGCTACTCCACTCACCAGATTACTTCGGAAGGGAGTTAGATTTGTGTGGACGGATCAGTGTCAAACAAGCTTTGATCAGTTGAAAGAGATGTTGACTCAAGCTCCTGTTCTTGCTTTGCTTGTGGAAGATAAACCATATGTGATTTATAGTGATGCTTCACATAATGGTGTAGGTTGTGTTTTGATGCAAGAGGGTAAAGTTATAACTTATGCTTCTCGGCAGTTGAAGCCGCATGAGCTTAATTGCCCGATGCATGATTTGGAATTGGCAGCTATAGTTTTTGCTTTGACGATTTGGCGACACTACTTGTATGGAGAGAAGTGTTTTATCTACACAGATCAAAAGAGTTTGAAATATTTGGGTGTTCAGAGGGAGCTGAATCTTCGACAGAGACGATGGTTAGAGCTAATCAAAGACTACGACTGTTTGATTGATTATCATCCTGGTAAAGCAAATGTTGTTGCTGATGCCTTGAGTCGGAAGTCTTTGGCAGGTTTGGCTATTTATTCGCTCTCATTGCTTGTTAAGTTGAGAGCGTTGCATGCTAGTTTCTAATTATGTGATGATGGAGCCTTATTAGCTTAGTTGCATTTGAGACCGGTGTTGTTGGATCAGATTAAAGAGGCTCAATTGGCTGATGAGAAAATTCAGAAAATTGTGTCAGATTGCCAAAATGGGGAGAATCGAGATTTTCTTGTGATAAGTGATGGTAGCCTTTGGTTCAAAGATAGATTGTGTGTTCCTGACAATGCTAGATTGAGAAAGATTATTTTAGAAGAAGCACATCAGTCGGTTTTTGCTATGCACCCTGGGAGTACAAAGATGTATCAGGATTTGAAGCAACATTATTGGTGGTCAGGTATGAAGAGAGACATAGCGGAAGTTGTGTCCAAGTGTCTCACTTGTCAGAGAGCATCAAGTTCCAACAGGGTTGCTTCAACCTTTAGCAATACCTGAATGGAAATGGGAACGTGTGACAATGGATTTTGTGTCTGGTTTGCCATTGACTCAGAAGAAGCATGATGCTATCTGGGTGATTGTTGATCGGTTGACGAAGACATCTCATTTTCTTCCAGTTAGAATGGACTATTCTCTTGAGAAGTTGGCTGGGTTGTATATCAGAGAGATAGTGAAGTTGTATGGAGTCCCAATTTCTTTTGTGTCTGATCGAGATCCTCGGTTTACTTCAAGGTTTTGGAAGAGTTTACATGGTGCTTTGGTTTCTCGATTGCACTTTAGCACTGCTTTTCATCCGCAGACAGATGGGCAGTCAGAGAGAGTGATACAGATTATAGAGGATATGTTGAGAAGCTGTGTCATTGATTTTTCTGGAAGTTGGGACAGATTTTTGCCACTGATGGAATTTTCTTACAATAACAGTCATCAATTTAGTATTAAAATGGGACCATATGAGGCATTGCATGGAAGAAGATGCAGAACGCCTCTGTGTTGGAATGAAGTTGGAGAAGGCAGATTGGTTGGTCCTGATTTGATTAAAGAAACAGAAGAGAAAGTAAAAATAATTCGGGATCGGTTGAAAGTAGCTTCAGATCGACATAAATCTTATTCAGATTTGAAGAGAAGAAACATAGAGTTCAATGTTGGAGATAAAGTATTTCTAAAAGTGTCTCCTTGGAAAAAGATTTTGAGATTTGGCAGAAAATGGAAGCTAAGTCCTCATTTTATTGGACCTTACGAAGTATTGGAGAGAGTCGGACCAGTTGCTTATCGACTTGCTTTGCCGCCTGAGTTGGATAGAATTCATAATGTCTTCCATGTTTCTATGTTGCAGAGGTACATATCAGATCCATCTCATGTTCTATCCAGTTGAATCTATTGAGGTGAGTTCGGATCTGACATTTGAAGAAGAACCAGTTGCTATTTTGGCACATGAAGTGAAAGAGTTAAGAAATAAGAAAGTCCCACTTGTGAAAGTTCTTTGGAAGAATCATGCAAAGGAAGAGGCAACTTGGGAGAGTGAGCAAGCGATGCGAGATCAGTATCCTCAGTTGTTTCAGACTTGATATCAGGTAATTTTGAGGATGAAATTTCTTTTTAGAGGGGGAGAATTGTAATATCCCAAAGTATGCCCTAGAAGTTTTGGAATTATTGTTGTATTTGGATTTAAAGTATATGTTTTATGGAAAGAGAAAAGAAGTGAAGGGAGAGTGTATATGTTGTATATATAGTGATATATATACAACATATACAAGTAAAAATGTGGAAGTCAAAAGTTGATTATTTAATGATTTGAAATTAATTAATTAATTAATGGAAAATGGGAAATTAAGTTAGTGGAAGAGGATTTTATTAATATTTTAATACTATACAAGTGTTTGGTGGAGCTTTAAAGAGATTGAGTGTTTGACTTGGCTATTTGTCTTCTTCTTCTTTTCTTTTCCTTGGGTTGGCCGGCCATCAAAGAAGCAAGAGAGCAAGAGAGAGATTTGATATTTCAAGTTCAAAATTGAAGGAGTTTTCAAGAGATCAAGTTGGAAATTTTAAGAGTTTCTTCATCTTTGGTAATTTTCCACTTGATTTCCTTGTTTAATTTTGAGTTGTATTTGAGTTTGATGATTGATTGTGGATAGTATGAGTATGTTTGATTGCGGTGTGTTTGAGAGTGTTGGGTTTAATTGATTGTGATTTTGGAGTTGAATGGAAGAGTAAGAGTTGTGTTTATGTTATGGTTTTGAATTGGTAATTGATGTATGTTGTGAGTTTGAGCAATTATTATCTTAGATTTTCAATGTGTTTGTGTTTAGTGGAGTTGAAAGCATAGAATATGTAATATCCTCATGTATGCCCTAGAAGTTTTGAATGTTGTTGTTGTTGTTGTTGTAATTGGGATTGAATGTATATGTTATGTGATAAGAAAAGAAAATAGGGTTTAAAGAGAAATGTATATTTTGTTTATATGATGATATAATTAACATATACATAAGTCAAATAGAGAGTCAATGCAAGAAGATATTTTATTTGAGGTTGTGAAATTACATATTTGGGCATGCAAGTGACAAAAGCTAAGTTAAGTGATGAGGGGTGTTTTGGTAATTGTTTTGTTAAATTTTGTGGTGGAGATTTAAAGAAGAAGAAATGGTTGATTTGTATTCATTCTTCTTCTCTTCTCATGTGTGTGCCGGCCATTCAAGAAGAGAAAGAGCTAGAGAGGTGTTCTTGATGCTTGAAGCAAATTGAAGAAGCAATCAAAGGACTTGGTTAAAGATTTATGAAATTTCTTCATTTAAGGTAAGATCTTTTCCTTGATTTCTTCTTTTCTTTTGAAGGGGTGTTTGAAGTGAATTAGGGTTGATAGGATTTGATGATGAGATGTGTTTATGATTTGTTTTCAAGTGTTAAAGTGATTTTAAGTTAAGAGGTTACATAGGTGTTGTTGTGGAAAGTGGTGGATGTTGATTTTGAAATATTAGGAATGATGTTGGATTTTAGGGTTTTGAGATGGTATTTGTTTAAATGCAATATCAATGTATTGTGAAGTGGTTTTTGTGATGAATATGTGTTTAAAACATTGATTATATTCATTTGAAACATGTTATAAGGTGTTAGAATGCATTTAGAAGAGTGTTGGCTTTGGTTAGGGTTTGTTCATGAGTGACACGGCCAAAACCAAAGAAGAGACACGGCCAAGACTTAATGTTTTGGAGAGACATGGCCAAGTCCATGGAAACTTGGCCGTGTGTGTGAGATTTTGGAGAGGACACGGCCGTGTCTCATGCCAGTGTCTGCCACTGCCAATTTGTTTTGGGAGACACGGCCACAAGCTTGGCCGTGTCCCTTGGGTGTGTTGGTTACTGTGTTTGGTTTTTGTTCTTCATACATGGTTGAGTTTGATTTTATAATTGATAATGCATATGATACTACATGAACTAGGGTTTGTACTATGCAATGTGAATCTTGTAAATGATAATGTGTGTTATGGATAATGTATTTTGAAATGCTATATCAATGATGCTATATGCAAAATATGAATTGAGATGTGAAATGTGATGTAAAGCCATTGTGATTGGCTATGATGATACAATTGAATGATGTATGGCATGTTTGCCTAATTGATGAGGAAGATTGAGAAAGAGTTTGATAAAGAAAATAATGAAATAAGTGTATGCTTAATATGATATTCAGTTTCAGAGTTCTGGTTTTTGGAGGCATGCCTATTTAATGAAAGGTAACAGTCTTGCCGGGTTGAGGATCTCTTCAAATTGAATTGAATTGAGGTCCAAGAGACTGGGTCTGTTACACAATGATAATTGATATTATGAGATATTTGATTTGTAACAGTCTTGCCGGGTTGAGGATCTCCTCGAGTTAGATGAGTTGATGATCCAAGAGACTGGGTCTGTTACGCTATCCATGGATAGAGATATATATGTATATGTTGCCTACGGGCTTGATAATGGTGTTTATGAACCAAAGCAGTAACTTTGATTTCTGAATATCGTATTAAATACTTGATGGGCCCATAGGTGTCTAGGTTTTATGTATATCATAAAGGATATTCTAATGTGATGAAATGTTAATATTATTTAAATGATGAAATGGACTATTCACGGAATATTGTCTGTTGAGTATGATCTTTATTGATTGAGTGTGTATCATTGATGTTGATTTGTTAATACATATGTGAAACATTGCATTGCACTAAAACATAACATTAGCATGAATTGTCTTACTAAGCCCTTGGCTTAGCGCGATAGTGTTTAATCGCGCAGGTGATAGAGTTGATAGAGTTGAACCCAAGAGCTCTTCGAGACCGAGTAAGAGTAGACATTGATGAGTTGATTTTGGGAACTTAAAGATCAGAGAAGACTTGCCAATCATGTATAACTCTTTTATATTTTGTAAAGTTTTGTTTATAATGTAAATATATGTATAATTGTAAATATATATTTAAATGTTTTCATATATGTAAATATTTTCTATATTCCGCTGCGTATTTAGCAAAAGTATATATATATATATCTATTTGTTTTATATTACAAGTTAATGACTTATTTTCTCTAATGTATAATGAGAAAGTTTATAGTATCATTTAAAAAATGTGTTTGAATGTTGATAAAAATCCGTAGCATTCCTATATTCGATACATGTATACTACATTGTGGTGTATGTAGTGTGTATGTATTGGGTGTGGGGGTGTTACAATTGTTTTGGTATCAGAGCCTAGGTTTGAGATTCTCAACCTAGGTAAAATGTGATAAAAAGAATATTTTTACTTAAAAATTGGTTTTGAATAACATATATGTTTGGGATTGGCAATCTCTGATCTTTAATAAGAAGTATTCTACTGTGTTTGCAGACATAGGTTGTGATGGATCCTCATTTGCGTCAGTCAGTTGAGGGTAGTGAGGAGAGTGTAGCTCCGGAGGATAGAGCTAGAATTGATAGTACTGAGGAGGCACCTGTTTCGGTGTCGGGGAGACCAGTTGGTGAGGAGGTTCCACCAGTTTGGCTTAGGCATGTGGTAGAGGCTTTGAGGCAAACACCAGTGCAACCACCACCCCCTCAGCCTGTGGTACCAGTGAGGCACTATGATAAACTAAGGAAATATGGAGCAGAGGATTTCTTTGGTACGGTTGATCCAGCTGTAGCGGAACAGTGGCTTGACAGAGTACAGAGAGTATTTGTTCAGTTACAAGCCACTTCAGAGGAGAAATTTGACTATGCAAGATCTTTGTTACAGAAGGATGCCTATGACTGGTGGAAGACAGTGCCCCATTCTATGGATGATCCACCAACCTTGTCCTATGCTGACTTTCTGAGAGAATTTGAATTGAAGTATACTCCTAGGGAGTATAAAGACATGAAGAAGATGGAGTTCTTGAGTTTGAAACAAGACAGCAAGACTGTAACTGAATATGAAGTTGAGTTTATTAGATTGAGCCATTATGCTGGGGGCATTATTATTGATGAGATAGATAGATGCAGGAGATTTGAGGAGGGATTGAGGCCCTCTATCATGTGTCTGGTGGCTGGATCTAGATATCATGATTTTTCCCAGCTTGTGGCAGCAGCTCGAAGTGTGGAGCGAGCTCAGAGTATTGCAGCTGCTTCAGAGGAAGAGGTTAGGGTGAGAAGACCTCAGTTTGAGGCAGGGTCTTCTTCTGCTAAGAGAGGTAAAGGAAGCTTTGTTCCTAGAGTCAGTAGGAGTCAGAGGTCAGCTGGTAGGTCAGTGCAGTTTCAGAGACAGAGATTTAGACCTACAGCTTCAGTGGCGAGTGCTCCGACCCCAGTGACTCAGAGATCCGCTCTACCTGTCTGTGCTCAGTGTGGTGGATCACATAGGGGTGCTTGTTGGAGGTATAGTGGGTCAGCTGTATGCTTCAGGTGTGGATCGCCTGATCATTTTATTAGAGATTGTCCAGAGACGCGGGAACAGAGGTCAGTTGATTCCACAGCTTCTCGACCTAATGTGAGGGGAGGTTGAGGAGGCAGAGGTGTCAACAGAGGAGGTAGATCTGGGTTCAGTTCTAGAGGAGGTTCTACATCCAGGGAGAGTAGACCAGAGGAGGTTGGATCTTCCCAAAGGGTATATGTTATGCAGAGGCAGCCAGATGCTTCGGCAGTCATAGCTGGTACTTTTTCTTTATTTGATACTTCAGTACTTGCTTTGATTGATCCCGGATCCACTCATTCATATATTAGTGCATCTGTTTTGCCTGTGTCTGATATGCATGCTGAGTCCCTAGGATTTGATGTGTTGGTGACAAATCCTTTAGGGCATAGTGTGACTGTGAGCAAGGTGCACCAAGATAGTGCAGTAGTGGTGCAGGGTGAGGAGTTCCTTGGAGATTTGATTGAGATGCCATTTAAGGAATATGATGTGATTCTAGGCATGGACTGGTTATCTAGACATGGAGCTGTGGTAGACTGTAAAAGGAAAATTGTTTCTTTGAGAACTGCTGATGGTAGAGAGGTGATAGTATCTAATGAGCAGGAACAGCTAGCCTCCTTATTTGTTTCAGCTGTTGCAGCTAGGAGATTGATTAGAAAGGGGTGTGAAGCTTATCTTGCTCATGTGATAGATATTAGAGTGAAGGGTTCTCCCATTGATAGTATTGCCACAGTTGCAAAGTTCCCAGATGTGTTTCCAGAGGAGTTGCTAGGGTTACCTCCTGAGAGAGAGGTGGAGTTCGGTATTGAATTGTTGCCTAGTACCACTCCTATCTCTATTACTCCTTATAGAATGGCACCAGCAGAATTGAGGGAGTTGAAAGTGCAATTGCAGGAGTTGTTGGACAAAGGATTTATTCGCCCCAGTGTTTCTCCTTGGGGAGCTCCTGTGCTATTTGTGAAGAAGAAAGATGGTACTATGAGGTTGTGTATCGATTATAGGCAATTGAACAAGGTGACTATTAAAAATAAATATCCTTTGCCTAGAATCGATGATCTCTTTGATCAGTTGAAGGGTGCAGCCGTATTTTCTAAAATTGATTTGAGATCAGGGTACCATCAGTTGAGGGTCAAAGCAGAAGATGTTCCTAAAACAGCTTTTCGGACCAGGTATGGGCATTATGAGTTTCTAGTTATGCCTTTTGGTCTGACGAATGCACCTGTAGCTTTTATGGACTTGATGAATAGGGTGTTTAGGACCTATTTGGATCAGTTTGTGGTAGTGTTTATTGATGATATTCTGGTGTATTCGCGGAATAAGGAGGAACATGACAAGCATCTGCGGATTGTGTTGCAGATTTTGAGAGAGAAACAGTTGTTTGCTAAACTGTCAAAGTGTGAGTTTTGGTTGGACCAAGTAGCTTTTCTCGGTCATATAGTTTCAGCAGAGGGTATTAGAGTTGATCCAAGTAAAGTTGAAGCTATTTTGAATTGGAGTCCACCCAAGTCTGTGACTGAAGTTAGAAGTTTTCTGGGTTTGGCAGGCTATTATCGACGGTTTGTGAAAGGATTTTCTTTGATAGCTACTCCACTTACCAGGTTGCTTCGTAAGGGAGTTAGATTTGTGTGGACGGATCAGTGTCAGGCTAGTTTTGAGCAGTTGAGAGAAATGTTGACTCAAGCGCCTGTTCTTACTTTACCTGTGGAAGGCAAACCATATGTGATTTACAGTGATGCTTCACATAGGGGTTTAGGATGTGTGCTAATGCAAGAAGGTAAAGTTATAGCTTATGCATCTCGACAGTTGAAACCGCATGAGCTTAACTATCCGACCCATGATCTAGAATTGGCAGCCATTGTGTTTGCATTGAAGATTTGGCGACACTATTTGTTTGGGGAGAAATGTTTCATCTACACTGATCACAAGAGTTTGAAATATTTGGGTGTCCAAAAAGAGCTCAATCTTCGGCAGAGGAGATGGTTGGAATTGATTAAAGACTACGACTGCTTGATTGATTATCATCCAGGTAAAGCAAATGTTGTTGCTGATGCCTTGAGTCGGAAGTCTTTAGCAGGTTTGACTATTTATTCGCTCTCGTTGCTTGTTGAGTTGAGAGCATTGCATGCTAGTTTTGTACCTTGTGATGATGGTGCATTGTTGGCACAGTTGCATTTGAAACCAGTTTTGTTGGATCAGATTAAAGAGGCTCAGTTGGCGGATGAGAAAATTCGAAAGATTGTTTCAGATTGCCAGAATGGAAAGAGTGTAGATTTTGTTGTGAGAGATGATGGAAGTCTCTGGTTTAAGAACAGATTGTGTGTACCCGATGATGCTAATTTGAAAAGGATCATTTTAGAAGAAGCACATCAGTCAGTGTTTGCTATGCATCCGGGCAATACTAAGATGTATCATGATTTGAGACAGCATTATTGGTGGATTGGGTTGAAGAGAGACATTGCTGAGTTTGTATCGAAATGTCTCACTTGTCAGAAGGTAAAAGCAGAGCATCAAGTTCCAACCGGATTACTTCAGCCGTTGTCAGTGCTTGAATGGAAGTGGGAAAGAGTGACAATGGATTTTGTATCTGGGTTGCCATTGACACAAAGGAAGCATGATGCCATATGGGTGATTGTGGATAGATTGACTAAGACAGCTCATTTCCTTCCGGTTCGGATGGATTACTCTTTGGAGAGATTAGCTGAGCTGTATATCCATGAGATTGTAAAGTTGCATGGTGTTCCAACTTCTTTAGTGTCTGATCGAGATCCCCAGTTTACTTCCAGGTTTTGGAAGAGTTTGCATAGTGCTTTGGGTTCTCGACTGCATTTCAGCACTGCTTTTCATCCACAGACGGATGGACAGTCAGAGAGGGTGATACAGATTGTTGAGGACATGTTGAGGAGCTGTGTCATTGATTTCTCTGGAAGTTGGGATAGATTTCTACCGCTTGTGGAGTTTGCTTACAACAACAGTTACCAATCCAGCATTGGTATGGCACCATTCGAAGCATTGTATGGTAGACGGTGTCGGACACCTCTTTGTTGGAATGAACTTGGTGAAGGTAAGATAATTGGGCCTGATTTGATTCAAGAAACCGAAGAGAAAGTGAAGTTGATTCGAGGCAGGTTGAAAGCAGCTTCAGACCGACAAAAGTCTTATGCAGATCTAAAAAGGAGAGACATAGAGTTTGATGTTGGAGATAAGGTATTTTTGAAAGTGTTTCCTTGGAAGAAGATTTTGAGGTTCTGTTGGAAAGGGAAATTGAGTCCTCGATTCATTGGACCGTATGAAGTTTTGGAAAGAGTTGGGCCAGTTGCTTATCGGCTTGCTCTGCCACCTGAGTTGGATCGTATCCATAATGTATTTCATGTTTCAATGTTGAGGAGATACAGATCGGATCCATCTCATGTGTTGCCGATTGAATCTATTGAGGTGAACCAAGATTTGACATTTGAAGAGGAACCAGTTGCTATCTTGGCACGTGATGTGAAAAAGTTGAGAAACAAGAGTGTGCCATTAGTGAAAGTTCTATGGAGGAATCATACAAAAGAAGAAGCAACTTGGGAAAGTGAGCAAACAATGCGCGATCAGTACCCTCAGTTGTTTCAGAGTTAATATCAGGTAATTTCGAGGACGAAATTTCTTTTTAGAGGGGGAGAATTGTAATATCCTCATGTATGCCCTAGAAGTTTTGAATGTTGTTGTTGTTGTTGTTGTAATTGGGATTGAATGTATATGTTATGTGATAAGAAAAGAAAATAGGGTTTAGAGAGAAATGTATATGTTGTTTATATGATGATATAATTAACATATACATAAGTCAAATAGAGAGTCAATGCAAGAAGATATTTTATTTGAGGTTGTGAAATTACATATTTGGGCATGCAAGTGACAAAAGCTAAGTTAAGTGATGAGGGGTGTTTTGGTAATTGTTTTGTTAAATTTTGTGGTGGAGATTTAAAGAAGAAGAAATGGTTGATTTGTATTCATTCTTCTTCTCTTCTCATGTGTGTGCCGGCCATTTAAGAAGAGAAAGAGCTAGAGAGGTGTTCTTGATGCTTGAAGCAAATTGAAGAAGCAATCAAAGGACTTGGTTAAAGATTTATGAAATTTCTTCATTTAAGGTAAGATCTTTTCCTTGATTTCTTCTTTTCTTTTGAAGGGGTTTTTGAAGTGAATTAGGGTTGATAGGATTTGATGATGAGATGTGTTTATGATGTGTTTTCAAGTGTTAAAGTGATTTTAAGTTAAGAGGTTACATAGGTGTTGTTGTGGAAAGTGGTGGATGTTGATTTTGAAATATTAGGAATGATGTTGGATTTTAGGGTTTTGAGATGTTATTTGTTTAAATGCAATATCAATGTATTGTGAAGTGGTTTTTATGATGAATATGTGTTTAAAACATTGATTATATTCATTTGAAACATGTTATAAGGTGTTAGAATGCATTTAGAAGAGTGTTGGCTTTGGTTAGGGTTTGTTCATGAGTGACACGGCCAAAACCAAAGAAGAGACACGACCAAGACTTAATGTTTTGGAGAGATACGGCCAAGTCCATGGAAACTTGGCCGTGTGTGTGAGATTTTGGAGAGGACACGGCCGTGTCTCATGCCAGTGTCTGCCACTGCCAATTTGTTTTGGGAGACACGGCCACAAGCTTGGCCGTGTCCCTTGGGTGTGTTGGTTACTGTGTTTGGTTTTTGTTCTTCATACATGGTTGAGTTTGATTTTACAATTGATAATGCATATGATACTACATGAACTAGGGTTTGTACTATGCAATGTGAATCTTGTAAATGATAATGTGTGTTATGGATAATGTATTTTGAAATGCTATATCAATGATGCTATATGCAAAATATGAATTGAGATGTGAAATGTGATGTAAAGCCATTGTGATTGGCTATGATGATACAATTGAATGATGTATGGCATGTTTGCCTAATTGATGAGGAAGATTGAGAAAGAGTTTGATAAAGAAAATAATGAAATAAGTGTATGCTTAATATGATATTCAGTTTCAGAGTTCTGGTTTTTGGAGGCATGCCTATTTAATGAAAGGTAACAGTCTTGCCGGGTTGAGGATCTCTTCAAATTGAATTGAATTGAGGTCCAAGAGACTGGGTCTGTTACACAATGATAATTGATATTATGAGATATTTGATTTGTAACAGTCTTGCCGGGTTGAGGATCTCCTCGAGTTAGATGAGTTGATGATCCAAGAGACTGGGTCTGTTACGCTATCCATGGATAGAGATATATATGTATATGTTGCCTACGGGCTTGATAATGGTGTTTATGAACCAAAGCAGTAACTCTGATTTCTGAATATCGTATTAAATACTTGATGGGCCCATAGGTGTCTAGGTTTTATGTATTTCATAAAGGATATTCTAATGTGATGAAATGTTAATATTATTTAAATGATGAAATGGACTATTCACGGAATATTGTCTGTTGAGTATGATCTTTATTTATTGAGTGTGTATCATTGATGTTGATTTGTTAATACATATGTGAAACATTACATTGCACTAAAACATAACATTAGCATGAATTGTCTTACTAAGCCCTTGGCTTAGCACGATAGTGTTTAATCGCGCAGGTGATAGAGTTGATAGAGTTGAACCCGAGAGCTCTTCGAGACCGAGTAAGAGTAGACATTGATGAGTTGATTTTGGGAACTTAAAGATCAGAGAAGACTTGCCAATCATGTATAACTCTTTTATATTTTGTAAAGTTTTGTTTATAATGTAAATATATGTATAATTGTAAATATATATTTAAATGTTTTCATATATGTAAATATTTTCTATATTCCGCTGCGTATTTAGCAAAAGTATATATATATATATCTATTTGTTTTATATTACAAGTTCATGACTTATTTTCTCTAATGTATAATGAGAAAGTTTATAGTATCATTTAAAAAATGTGTTTGAATGTTGATAAAAATCCGTAGCATTCCTATATTCGATACATGTATACTACATTGTGGTGTATGTAGTGTGTATGTATTGGGTGTGGGGGTGTTACAGAATACATGAGTTTGGTAAAAAACAGAAGCATTTTGGATGCCACGCCCGTGGCCCTTGGATGTCACGACCGTGGGGTGTTAAGCAAATTGGACAGATTCATTTTCTAACCCACGCCCGTGGCGGTTTGTGAGGCCACGACCGTGGGGTTGTGAGGCCACGACCGTGGGCCCTAGTTAGCTGTTTTGGTTTGTAATTTGTGATCCATGGGTCTAGTATGAGACTAATAGGTGAATAATTGTAATGGAATTCATGTGAATTTGTAATTAAGTGTGTATTATTCCTTTTGGATTAGGTTGTGAAGAGGTTGAATTACCCTAACCTAATTGTTGAGGATTCTTGGAAGAGGAAGTGTATAGATTGGTGTAAGTTGTTCTTGAGGTAAGTACAAACCCTACATTATTGCATACATTTACATGACATTGGGACTTAACACATTTGGTTGTAAATGTGTTAAGTAATCTATTACATTGTTGATACATTTGGTTAATGTTATGATTTGTATAATGTGAAAGATATGATGATCATTCATAATGTATGCTCAATGCAATTGGTTATGAATACTTTAATGATGAATTGCTTTGATATGAATTGAGATATGATAAGATGTGAAGCCATTGTGGTTGGCTATAATGATTCAAATGAAATAAGTGGGGCATGTTTGCCTAGATGATGATGTCCAATGCAATTAATTATGTATACTCTATTGATGAGATGTGAAGCCATTGTTGTTGGCTATAATGATGCAAATGAGATAATTGAGGCATGGTTGCCTAAATGATTATGAGAAAATGAGAATGGAATTGATAATGAAATAATGAATAAATTGTGTGTCTAATGTGTTATTCCATTTTCAGAGTTTTGTTGTTTGTGGCATGCCTAATAGTAACAATCTCTTGAAGCTAGGTTGGGCTTGATCCTTGAAGCCAAATTGGGTTGAAGTTGAGCATGCTTTACTCCCCTTGAAGTTTGGTTGGGTCTAGTCCTTGAAGCCTAGTTGAGATGTTACAAACCCTTGAAGCTAGGTTGGGTTTGGTTCTTGAAGACAAGTTGGGTTGATACTTAGCATGCTTTGTTCCCCCTGAAGCTTGGTTGAGCCCAATCCTTGAAGCCTAGTTGGGATAATGATAATGATAAATGTGATAATTGAACCAAAACATTAACTCTGAAAGTTGAATGGCATATTAGTGTCTTTTGGGCCCATGCTTGTCTTTGTTTAAATGTGATTCATGAATGGTGAAATAAATGAATAATGAGATTCAATGTAAGACTTTGAAATGTGATATTCTTATGTATTGTTTATAATGTTTGAACATATGATATTGGCATTGCATTGAAACATATTGTTATTGGGGTTTGTACCACTAAGCCATTGGCTTAGTGCGATTATGGTTCATCGCGCAGTTGACAGGGTCGAGCCAAAGAGTTCATCTAGACCGAGTCGAGTCTAGATTTTGAAGTGTTAATTGTGAGCTTAAAGATCAAAGACTGACTGCCAAACATGTTTTGTAAAAATTTGATTTTGATGTTTATGTATTTGTAAATATCTCTACATTTCCGTTGCGTATTGAATGAACGTTTTATTTATTGTGTTTTATGATATAACTTAAATGTTTTGAGTTTGCTCATATTATTGTATAAAGGAATGATTTGTTTGTTTAGTAAACCATAGCATTCCTATATTCGATATACGTATATTACAGGTGTAGTAGTATGTAGTGTGCGTATACGGGGTATAGGGGTGTTACAAAAAATCCCCGAACACACCACATAAATTTCCTCTTTAATTCTCCATCAAGCATATTTATTATTATAATAATTAAAATCAAATATCATCTTCCACTATCCATTAATTAATATTTATTTAAATATTTAAAATATCATTTGACCTTATTAAAATGTTGACTTGTATATTATACACATCCTTCCTTTCTCTTTTATTTTCACTTAAATGCATATATATATATATATATATACTTTTAAGTCATATAATTAATTTTCAAAAATTAGTGTAATATCCTTATGCCCTATATACGTACAATACATATTTCCAGCATAAGTAAAATACGCATATACGGCACAAAAATGTCACAGACCAGTTTAATAAAAAAATTTCACATTTCCAATTGAAAATTTCAAATTCTAAATATATAAAAATTAAATAGAATATAAGTATTCATTACTTGTTATAAGAAGCCAAAATAAATAATATATATATATAAATTTATGGGAAAAATTCTCCAGAGTTTTGTCTGTAATTTGGATATTCCAAAATTTAGCAATTACTCAACTAGCAAAAAAGAAAATACTCCCAAATAATTTCCAACCACCTTCTCAACCATACTTCTCAATTTCACCAAGTTTCTCAAACATTTATATATATAGATATATGCATAATTTAAAACTCACTTACTCTCCCATTTCAAATACATTGACCCAACATTCTTTATAATATACAATACGTAAAATTCAAAACATAAAATATTATGCATAAAACTCAAAATGTACAATAACATAAAAATATATACATGCTGCTGGCAGTGTTTCTGATCTCGTTAGCAACTCAACAAGCTTAACTACAAGTCTAGACCCGACCTGGTCTAAAGAAACTCTCTGGCTTAGCTGGGTCTACCCTGTCACCTGCGCGATGGAAATAATCGCGCTAAGCTAAAGCCTATTGGTACAAACTTTGATAATAACAATATAACTCAATGCAATACCAAATGCAGAATGCATATAGATGTCACATCAATCCAATCTCTTATATTTTTCAAATATTTAATAAGCGCAACTCATAACATTATATTACTCAATTGTATCATAATTCATAATTCACATTAAAACAAAGACAAGCTTGGGCCCAAAAAGGATCTAATATGCTATTCAAATTTCAGAGTTACTGCTTTGGTCCGTAATGACACCATGTGTCTAGCCCCGTAGGCAATATATACATCCATGGATAATGTAACAGCCCCAGTCTCTTGGACCTCAACCCGGCTAGACCCCTAGTATCTTGGTCCTCAACCCGGCTAGACTGCTACAGTTTTTGAGGCTTACGACCCAGTCTTTTTACCATTCCAGCGTATAGCCCGTAGGCAATCATAGGCATGCCGCCAAACCCAAAACTCTGAAAATTGAATAACATATGTCACATCCCAAAGTTTAGGTAGTCGAGTATTAGGCAAGAAGGACATAAATAAGTGGTCAAATAGAGGCTCGAGATAGTCAAAAACAAAATCGGTGTGCAAAGGAGGCCCGTGAAGTTGACGGGGGACCTAAAGGTAATTTTTCGAAAGGCTAAGGACCTAAGAGTAATTTCCAAAAGTTTTGGGGAGGTGACTGTAATTTCCAAAAGTTGTACTGGATGTTCTTAATAGTGCACATAACATATTCTAAAAATGGAAAGTAGAGAAAAATTGGGTCGCAACTACGCGTAACGGTTTTTCCAGAAAACGCATGTTTTGGGAGATATAGGAGATTTTGACTAGGGACATTTTGGTCATTATACATGAATCCGAAGTAGGAAATAAACACAAGAGTGAGTAGAGGAAGTTAAGGGGGTAAATATGAAACGATCGTCAGTAGAAACGGAGCCGGAGAACACCCGAGCAAAGAAAGGACCTAAAGGGAATTTTGTAAAAAGTCGAGGGCTTATTGGTAATTTTTTAAAATGACTTGGAAACCTAAAATAGACCTTAAAAATAGAAAGTAGAGGTTGAGAGGATCAAAACTATATGTAGTTTAACTCGTGGAACTATACGGTTTAAAAGATATGATCGATTAATCGCCGGAACGTAAAGTGGGCCCGGTTTCGTGTCGGGACCGGATGAGTAACCCGGGACAACTTTATGAGATCCAATGGGAAGAGGGATAAGTGGAAAGAAGTAAAGGAAAAGAAAACTAATAAAAATCTAATGTTGGCCAATCAAAAGAAAGCATTTAGCATGTGTAATAAATGTGTAATAAAAGAAGAAAGAGAAAAGTGTGGACATTTGGCTTTAAAACATTCATCCAACCCAAAAGTGAGCATCATTTCCCTTATATATATATATATCATGGCATGAAGAACAAATCTCTCTCTCCCAAAGCTCTCCAAAATTTCGGCCACCATAGGGAAGAACACCAAAGAGTTCCAATTTTTGTCAAGTTTGATTTTCAAGGTAAGTTTTAAGGTTTTCAAGTATGTAGAATTCAATTCTAGTATCAATTTTAAGTATTTATATATCTATGGGAAGATTGGAAATTAGGGTTTTTATGGTGGATTTGGAGAGAATTTAAGTAGTGATGATATTGATTAATTAAATGGAAGAATCAAGATGTATAAAGTTTATTAAGGTTGGATTAGGGTTTTGGTTGAAAAGAAATGGAGGATAACTTATTATTTTAAATTTCTAAGGTTTATATTTAAGATTGTGCTTTTGAATATCTTGAAGGAAAAACAAAGATTAAGGAAGGAGAAGAAGGAAAAGTAAAAGGGAATTAAAAGAGCAAGGTTTGGTACTTTAACCATGGAACTCCTTTTGAAATTTTTCTGTTTTACAATTAGTAAAATGCTGTGACTTGTATGATTTTTAATTAAATATAGAAAAATTATCTTGAGTTGAATTTTGGATATGTTGTTGACTAATAAGTCTATTATTTGAGAAAAATAATTGGAACCACATTGATTGAATTTAATTTACGGAATTCAAAACAATTCAGAACTGCTGCCAGGATGCAGGGCAACTGGAGTAGTCTGGTTTTGTGAACTACTTAACTAAGATTTTGTGTCCAGTTTGATCTGAAATTTTAAAGGAATGATTTTAAGATGCAAAACTAAATTCTGTAAAAATTTTAGAGTTTTTATCCAAGTGGATTATTTTATACAAAGTTTCTAAAATAAGGATCAAGTTGGGTCAAGAACCAGAGTTTATTGTTCATATGGAAAATTTTCATTATTAACTTGGTCAAAAACTTGGTGTGGGTGTTTTATCATTTTTATTTTTGGTATTGAGTTTAATTATGATATGAAGAATAAATTAAGATGGAAAATATGTGAATACATATGATACATATGTGAGCATATGTGATATTTGTGTAAATATATATTGTATATACATGGAGAATATGTGGTATATATACAAAGTGAATGGGTATATAAGAAATGTTATATATGCTCTACTCGGTAAATGGGTAAAACCGGTCTAGAATGGGGGTTTGGCATGCCATCCTACCGGCAGTACTGTCTTAACGGCTTCGGTCGGGATATTACTTACGCGCGCGCGGTTATATTGTGTGAGGTCAAGATCATGGCAACTAGTCGTGTGAGACCAAGACCACGCAGTTATTCTATATCGTGTGAGACCAAGACAATGACAATTATTCGTGTGAGGTCAAGACCACGCGTAACTCTATATGAGGCCTCATTTCGAGATCGGTGTAGTCATAATTACCGAGTGGAGCAAATTAACTCGTAATTGTAATGAAGTTATATTACATGTTGTTTACATACAGAATGTGAATCTTAACTTAATTAGAAAATATAAATATAATGATTGTATGAAAATAGTTTAATTATGCAGTATTCTACTTTTATATGTGATATCGAGTAGACATTGTATGGCAATGGTTAAAGTACCCACTGGGCAATAAGTTGCTCAGCGAGTTATATGTCTAACTCGCAGGTAGTGTATAGAAGATCAGCATTTCTGCAGCGGCTCGCATCAGCTCGACGGTGATTAGGATAGGACTTTTGACATAAAATAGTAGTATGGCATGTACGTTATATCTATTGTAAAGGTTTGTTAACATATTAAGTATTATGGTGTATGTAACAAGAGAATAAACAGTGGTATGGTAATGAAACTTAGCAAATGATATGTAATCTCGAGAAATGATATAGAAGTGTGAACTTTTCTTGCAGGATTGTAGTTGAGGTTATAAGGGTGGATTATTGGGAGTGTGCTTGAGTTGAATTGTGAAATAAAATATTTTTCAAAAATAAGAAAAATCAGTTTTGTCGACACTTGGGACCCAAATTTCTAGGCGAACCTCTGGCAATATTTCTGTAAAATCGGAACTAAAATTTGACTAAGTAAAATTGGTAGCAACATTAGGATAGTGTGGCGCCTCTACTCGGCTTACACATGTAGGCCGGGAAGGGGTGTTACAATTTGTGGTATCAGAGCATTGGTTTAGCCGTTCCTAGGCGGTTAGACATAGGAAAGTGTATGATAATTAGATATCGGGAGATAGTAAACGAAGTGAGTTGGAAAGACTTTAGATAGGAAGAGGAAAATATAGAAGGATGTACGTTTTATGTTGGGAGTGGCCATTACCAACGTAAAATGGGATACCCTGTAGTATTTATGGTATTTGTAAAACAGTTATTTATGAAATTATGTTTGTGAAATAAGAAAGAGTCGAGAATAATTAAGCATGCGTTATTGAGTCTAATGTACATGCCATATAGGAAAAAGGCTATATGTTGAGTTGTGCAGACTGCTGATTATTTTTATATTGTAGGATGTCTCTAGACACACAACAAGCTATGGAACAGGAGACGAAATCCCAAGCCTCCGCACCAATAGGTGTTGAGGAAGACCATGGACCAGGACTAGGTCTAACAATGTATTTACATGTATGAACAAGCAAGTTTCGGGGCGAAACTTAAATTAAGGGAGGTAGAACTGTCACATCCCAAAGTTTAGGTAGTCGAGTATTAGGCAAGAAGGACATAAATAAGTGGTCAAATAGAGGCTCGAGATAGTCAAAAACAAAATCGGTGTGCAAAGGAAGCCCGTGAAGTTGACGGGACCTAAAGGTAATTTTTCGAAAGGCTAAGGACCTAAGAGTAATTTCCAAAAGTTTTGGGGAGGTGACTGTAATTTTCAAAAGTTGTACTGGATGTTCTTAATAGTGCACATAACATATTCCAAAAATGGAAAGTAGAGAAAAATTGGGTCGCAACTACGCGTAACGGTTTTTCCAGAAAACGCACGGTTTGGGAGATATAGGAGATTTTGACTAGGGACATTTTGGTCATTATACATGAATCCGAAGTAGGAAATAAACACAAGAGTGAGTAGAGGAAGTTAAGGGGGTAAATATGAAATGATCATCAGTAGAAACGGAGCCGGAGAACACCCGAGCAAAGAAAGGACCTAAAGGGAATTTTGTAAAAAGTCGAGGGCTTATTGGTAATTTTTCAAAACTACTTACAAACCTAAAATAGACCTTAAAAATAGAAAGTAGAGGTTGAGAGGATCAAAACTATATGTAGTTTAACTCGTGGAATTATACGGTTTAAAAGATATGATCGATTAATCGCCGGAACGTAAAGTGGGCCCGGTTTCTTGTCGGGACCGGATGAGTAACCCGAGACAACTTTATGAGATCCAATGGGAAGAGGGATAAGTGGAAAGAAGTAAAGGAAAAGAAAACTAATAAAAATCTAATGTTGGCCAATCAAAAGAAAGCATTTAGCATGTGTAATAAATGTGTAATAAAAGAAGAAAGAGAAAAGTGTGGACATTTGGCTTTAAAACATTCATCCAACCCAAAAGTGAGCATCATTTCCCTTATATATATATATCATGGCATGAAGAACAAATCTCTCTCTCCCAAAGCTCTCCAAAATTTCGGCCACCATAGGGAAGAACACCAAAGAGTTCCAATTTTTGTCAAGTTTGATTTTCAAGGTAAGTTTTAAGGTTTCCAAGTATGTAGAATTCAATTCTAGTATCAATTTTAAGTATTTATATATCTATGGGAAGATTGGAAATTAGGGTTTTTATGGTGGATTTGGAGAGAATTTAAGTAGTGATGATATTGATTAATTAAATGGAAGAATCAAGATGTATAAAGTTTATTAAGGTTGGATTAGGGTTTTGGTTGAAAAGAAATGGAGGATAACTTATTATTTTAAATTTCTAAGGTTTATATTTAAGATTGTTCTTTTGAATATCTTGAAGGAAAAACAAAGATTAAAGGAAGGAGAAGAAGGAAAAGTAAAAGGGAATTAAAAGAGCAAGGTTTGGTACTTTAACCATGGAACTCCTTTTGAAATTTTTCTGTTTTACAATTAGTAAAATGCTGTGACTTGTATGATTTTTAATTAAATATAGAAAAATTATCTTGAGTTGAATTTTGGATATGTTGTTGACTAATAAGTCTATTATTTGAGAAAAATAATTGGAACCACATTCATTGAATTTAATTTACGGAATTCAAAAACATTCAGAACTGCTGCCAGGATGTAGGGCAACTGGAGCAGTCTGGTTGTGTGAACTACTTGACCAAGATTTTGTGTCCAGTTTGATCTGAAATTTTAAAGGAATGATTTTAAGATGCAAAACTAAATTCTGTAAAAATTTTAGAGTTTTTATCCAAGTGGATTATTTTATACAAAGTTTCTAAAACAAGGATCAAGTTGGGTCAAGAACCAGAGTTTATTGTTCATATGGAAAATTTTCATTATTAACTTGGTCAAAAACTTGGTGTGGGTGTTTTATCATTTTATTTTTGGTATTGAGTTTAATTATGATATGAAGAATAAATTAAGATGGAAAATATGTGAATACATATGATACATATGTGAGCATATGTGATATTTGTGTAAATATATATTGTATATACATGGAGAATATGTGGTATATATACAAAGTGAATGGGTATATAAGAAATGTTATATATGATCTACTCGGTAAATGGGTAAAACCGGTCTAGAATGGGGGTTTGGCATGCCATCCTACCGGTAGTACTGTCTTAACGGCTTCGGTCGGGATATTACTTACGCGCGCGCGGTTATATCGTGTGAGGTCAAGATCATGGCAACTCTCGTGTGAGACCAAGACCACGCAGTTATTCTATATCGTGTGAGACCAAGACCATGACAATTATTCGTGTGAGGTCAAGACCACACGTAACTCTATATGAGGCCTCATTTCGAGATCAGTGTAGTCATAATTACCGAGTGGAGCAGATTAACTCGTAATTATAATGAAGTTATATTACATGTTGTTTACATACAGAATGTGAATCTTAACTTAATTAGAAAATATAAATATGATGATTGTATGAAAATAGTTTAATTATGCAGTATTCTACTTTTATATGTGATATCGAGTAGACATTGTATGGCAATGGTTAAAGTACCCACTGGCAATAAGTTGCTCAGCGAGTTATATGTCTAACTCGCAGGTAGTGTATAGAAGATCAGCATTTCTGCAGCGGCTCGCATCAGCTCGACGGTGATTAGGATAGGACTTTTGACATAAAATAGTAGTATGGCATGTACGTTATATCTATTGTAAAGGTTTGTTAACATATTAAGTATTATGGTGTATGTAACAAGAGAATAAACAGTGGTATGGTAATGAAACTTACCAAATGATATGTAATCTTGAGAAATGATATAGAAGTGTGAACTTTTCTTGTAGGATTGTAGTTGAGGTTATAAGGGTGGATTATTGGGAGTGTGCTTGAGTTGAATTGTGAAATAAAATATTTTTCAAAAATAAGAAAAATCAGTTTTGTCGACACTTGGGACCCAAATTTCTAGGCGAACCTCTGGCAATATTTATGTAAAATCTGAACTAAAATTTGACTAAGTAAAATTGGTAGCAACATTAGGATAGTGTGGCGCCTCTACTCGGCTTACACATGTAGGCCGGGAAGGGGTGTTACAACATACTTGGCACACAATTTATTCAAATTTCTCATTATTAATCTCTTTCTCATTTTCACATATTCAATATAGGCACATTGCCTTATTTTCACATTTTTTCTCACTTTTTTCATTCTTCACATCTTTCTCATTTTTCTCACTTTTCTCATTTTTATCAATCTCAATTCATTTCATTATTACACATATCTCATTTTTGTACTCATAACACATTACTCAATTACTTTGGGTATTTTCACATAATTTACATATTTCACATGTTACACAAATTAGCCATTTTCAATGGCTTTTCACAATGCATTTAACACATATATGACATTACAAATGTCATAGCATATTATTCATACACAATCAATGAACCAAGTAACTTAACACATTTTTCAACCAAAATGTGTTAAGTCCAAATGTTATGCAAATATAGACATTATATTCAAAGTTTGTACATACCTACACTAGCAACCCAAATCAAGGTAAAAACAACCTTCAATCCAATCTTTCCAACTTGCCTTTCACCACTTGGATGAAGAAAAACAACCTCCCTCAATGCCTAAACCAAATGTGATAACAAATAATCATTTAGTATCACATTTAATGGCATTTCCAACATTAAACCATAATTACACATCACTCCTACAAATTTCCAAAAATTTAGCCTTTCCTTACTTCAACATTATAATTCCATTCTACTACAATTAAATTAGTGTTTTAAGTTTATTTATATTATTAAAAAAATATTTTAATACATTTAAATCATTTACATTATAAAAATACACTCTTATACACAAAATCTCAAAAATGGCATAACCTTCCCCCATTGAAGGTTTTCCATTCCAACACAATCCATTACTCATTCCAAGCTTATATTCACCACTTTTAACACTAAACAACATGCTTAAACAAATAAAATCACACAATTCAACCACTTTGGAAAATCGCTTTTCCAAAACCCTAAATCTCCACTTCCATTCTCAAACTCCAACCCAACACCACTAAATCCAATATTTGACTTTAAAATACTTGTTTATGAATCAAAACAACTCATTTGGAATCAATTTGCATAATTAAAGTTCATGTTTTCAAAACCCCAAAAATCCATAACCCTAAATTCTGTCTCTTCACCATTCTTTAACCAAACTCCATCATCACTTCAATCTAACTTTAGAATCATTGTTAACAACCCAAAATAACATCATACACACCAATTCCAACAATTATAACATACTACATCAAAATCTCAAAACTCACATAATCTCATCTTCCAAGGAATTCAAAGAAAAGAGATGAAAACGTACTAATTTTGGTGAAAATCACCAAAAATCCACTTGAAGCTTGTTAATTCTTTCAATTTATGGAGTATGGAAGAAGCAAAATCCTTGGTCTTCAAGCTCCCATGGAAGCCACGTCCTTGAAGAAGAAGAAGAAGAAGAAGATGAAGACTTTTAATATTCTTTTCCTTTCATCTTTTTTTAACCACATTTATATATATTAAAATAATTTAATATTTAATTATTTTTTAATAAATTAAAAGTCCTAATTTCCCTCTTCCATTCAAAAATAATTTAATTTTTGAATTACTTTATTAATTTTGAATTTATAAGATTTAATTACCAAAATACCATTTTCTTTTAAAAAGTGTTGACTTTTATATATGTTATGTATATTTTGCATATATATCATATATATATTCCACTTTTTCATTTAAAATCCCTTCAGTTTTAATTTAAAACCATTAATTTAGTTCATCCTTTTTAATTATAATTTATTTTATCAAATTTTCCAAAAATTAGAAATTTTCAAAAAATTTTGGATGTTACAATTCTCTCCCCCTAAAACAAATTTCATCCTCAAAATTACCTGTCCTCAAGTTAAGAACAATTGGAGAAACTGACTCTGCATTGCCTGCTCACTTTCCCATATCACCTCCTTAGTGGCATGATTCCTCCAAAGGACTTTCACAAGTGGCACCCTCTTATTCCTCAATTCTTTAACCTCTCGTGTCAAAATCGCCACTGGTTCTTTCTCATAAGTCAGATCTGGACTCACCTCAATGGACTTCACTAACAAGATATGAGATGGGTCAGACCTGTTTCTCTGAAGCATCGAGACATGGAAAACATTATGTATTTGATCCAACTCAGGCGGCAAAGCTAGTTTATAAGCCACTGGACCAACTCTCTCCAACACCTCATATGGTCCTATGAAACGAAGACTCAACTTCCCTTTACGGCCAAATCTCAAAATCTTCTTCCATGGAGACACCTTTAGAAATAGTTTATCTCCCACACTAAACTCTATGACTCTTCTCTTTAGATCTGACTAAGAATTCTGTCGGTCTGAAGCTGCTTTCAAACGACCCCGAATCACCTTCACTTTCTCCTCTGTTTCCTTAATCAAATAGGGACCAACTAGTTTACCTTCTCCAACTTCATCCCAACACAAAGGTGTTCTGCATCTCCTGCCATATAAAGCCTCATAAGGAGTCATTCCAATACTCAACTGATGACTGTTGTTATAATCAAACTCAATTAATGGCAAAAATCTGTCCCAATTCTGTTAAAATCAATGATACAGCTCCTCAACATATCCTCTAGAATCTGTATCACTCTCTCTGACTGTCCATCTGTCTGAAGATTGAAAGCAGTACTAAAATGCAATAAAAAACCCAAAGCATTATGCAAACTCTTCCAAAACCTCGAAGTAAACTGGGGATCTCGACCGACACCAAAGAAACTGGGACTCCATGCGACCAAACTATCTCATTGATATACAGCTCAGCCAACCTCTCAAGAGAAAAATCCATCCGAACTGGAAGAAAATGAGCTGTCTTCATCATCCGATCAACTATCAACCAGATTGCATCATGCTTCTTCTGGGTCAAAGGCAGTCCACTCACAAAATCCATTGTCACTCGCTCCCATTTCCACTCTGGCACTGATAAAGTTTGGAGCAACCCTGAAGGAACTTGGTGCTCAGCCTTCACTTTCTGGCAAGTGAGACATCTGGATACAAACTCTGCTATGTCCCTCCTCATACCTGACCACCAATAATGTCACTTCAAGTCCTGATACATCTTGGCACTCCTAGGGTGCATAGCAAAAAGTGACCGATGTGCTTCCTCTAATATCATTCTTTTCAATTATGCATCACCAGGAATACACAATCTATCTCTGTACCATAGACTGCCATCATCCCTCACATAAAAGTCTCGACTCTCCCCCTTCTGACAAACCAACACAATTTTCTGAATTCTCTCATCTGCCAATTGAGCCTCCCTAATATGATCCAATAAGATTGGCCTCAACTGCAACTAAGCCATCAAAGTACCATCATCAGAAGACTCAAATCTAACATGCAATGCTCTCAACTCGACAAGCAACGAGAGCGAATAAGCAGTCAAACCTGCCAAAGACTTTCGACTCAAGGCATCAGCAACAACATTTGTCTTACCAGGATGATAATCAATCAAACAGTCATAGTCTTTAATCAACTCTAACCACCATCTCTGTCGAAGATTCAACTCTCTCTGAACACCCAGGTATTTCAAACTCTTGTGATATGTATAAATGAAACACTTCTCCCCATAAAGATAATGTCGCCAAATCTTTAAAGCAAAAACTATGGCTGCCAACTCCAAATCATGCATCAGATAATTAAACTCATGTGGCTGCAATTGCCGTGAAGCATAAGCAATGACTCTACCCTCCTGCATAAGAACACAACCTAAACCTCTATGTGAAGCATCACTGTATATCACATATGGTTTACTTTCCACAGGCAGGGTAAGGATAGGAGCTTGAGTCAACATCTTCCTCAGCTGCTCAAAACTCGCCTAACATTGATCAGTCTACATAAATTTAACTCCTTTCCGAAGTAATCTAGTGATTGTGTAGCTATTATAGAAAAACCCTTCACAAATCGACGATAATAGCCTGCCAATCCCAGAAAACTTCTAACCTTTGTCACAGCCTTCGGTGGACTCCAATTCAAGATAGCCTCGACTTTACTAGGATCAACTCTAATACCCTCAGCTGAAACCACATGACCCAGAAAAGCTACCTGATCGAGCCAGAACTCACACTTAGACAGCTTAGCATACAACTGTTTCTCCCTCAGAGTCTGTAATACGATCCGCAAATGCCTATCATGATCCTTCTCATTATGCGAGTACACCAAAATGTCATCAATGAAGACTACCACAAACTAATCCAAAAATGGTCTGAATACCCTGTTCATCAAATCCATAAAAGCTACTGGTGCATTCGTCAATCCAAAGGGCATCACCAGAAACTCATAATGCCCATACCTCGTGCGAAAAGCAGTCTTGGGTACATCCACATCTTTGACTCTCAAGTGATGGTACCCTGATCTCGGATCAATCTTAGAGAATACTGCTGCTCCCTTCAACTGATCAAAGAGATCATCTATCTGAGGCAAAGGATACTTGTTCTTGATGGTCACCTTATTCAACTGCCTATAATCAATACACAATCTCATGGTGACATCCTTCTTCTTCACAAACAACACAGGCGCTCCCCACGGGGACACACTAGGGCGGATAAACCCTTTATCTAATAACTCCTACAACTGCACCTTCAACTCTCTCAACTCAACAGGTGCCATCCGATAAGGGGTAATAGAGATAGGAGTGGTACCAGGCAACAAATCGATACCAAACTCAACTTCTCTCTCAGGAGGTACCCCTGGAAACTCATCAGGGAAAACATATGGAAACTCCACAACTGTGGGTATACTTTCAATCAGGGATCCCACTACTCTAGTATTTACAATATGAGCAAGATAAGCCTCATATCCCTTCAGAATCATCCTCCCAGCTGAAACAGCTGAAACAAACATAGATGAAAGATACCTCTGCTCACTAGATACTATCACATCCCTACCATCACGTATTCTCAAAGTAACACATTTCTTCTAACAGTTTACCACAGCCCCATGCTTGGATAACCAATCCATGCCCAAAATCAGATCATATTCCCTGAAAGGCATCTCAATCAGGTCATTAAGAAACTCCTCATCCTGAACAACAACTAGACTATCTCGGTGCACCCTGCTCACCACAACACTATGCCCTAAAGGATTTGTCACCAAGAAATCAAATCCTAGGGACTCAGAATGCAACTTAGTCATAGGCAAGATAGATGCACTTATGTGTGAATGCATAGATCCAAGATCTAATAGAGCAACGAATGAAATACAAAATAAAGAAAATGTACCCGCAATGACGGCTGAAGCATCCGGCTGCCTCTGCATCACATAAACCCACTGAGATGGCCCAGCCTCATCTGGCCTACTGCCTCCGGATGTAGAGCCTCCTCTCTGACTAAACCCAGGTCGACCACCTCTACTAAAACCTCTGCCACCACGACCCTCTCTGATACTGGGTTGAGAAGCTGCAGTATCTGCCTGCCTAATCTCTGGTGGCTCGGGACAATCTCTAATAAAATGGCCTGACAACCCACATCTAAAACACACTCCCGAAGCACCTCTCCACCAAAAGACACCTCCTTGTACTCTACCACAATGAACGCAAGTAGGTGGAGTAGGTCTCTGAGCCACTGGAGTCGGAGCACTAGCCACTGAAACTGCAGGTCTCTGTCTCTGTCTCTGTTGCTGTACTGACCTGCCAAACTGCCCCTGACTCCTACTAAACCTCTGAAAATGTCCCCGTCGGCCTCTCTTCACTGATGATGACCCTGCCTCACTCTGGGGTCTCCTAACTCTGGTCTCCTCAACCCTAGTAGCTGCTGTAAGACTCTGTGCCCTCTCAACACTCCTGGCAGCTGCAACTAACTGGGTAAAATCCTGATACCGAACTGCAATGATGCACATGATAGAGGGTCTCAGTCCCTCCTCAAACCTCTTGCACCTGTCAAACTCGTCAGAAATGATCCCACCAGCATAGTGGCTCAACTGGATAAACTCGATCTCATACTCTGTCACTGTCCTAGTATCCTGTCTCAGACTCAGATACTCCATCTTCTTTGCATCTTTATACTCTCTCGGAGTATACTTCTGCTCAAATTCCCTCAGAAAATCATCATAGGTCAGGACTAGTGGATCATCCAGAGCATGTGGAACCGTCTTCCACCAATCATATGCATCTCTTTGCAGAAGAGATCTGGCATAATCAAACTTCTCTTCTGGACTAGCCTGTAACTGAATAAATATCCTCTAAACCCGGTCTATCCACTGCTCTGCTACAGCAGGGTCTGTAGTACCAACAAAGTCTTCAGGCCCATACTTTCTCAGTTTATCATATTGCCTCACCGGCAACTGCGGCTGTGGCAGCTGCAGAACTGGAGCTTGCCTCAACAACTCTACCATATGCCATACCCAGCCAGGCAGAATCTCATCAACTGCTGGTCTCATAGGTACAGAAACAGATGCCTCACCAACAGATACAACTCTAGCTCCATCTCTACCCCATCTGGAGCTACACTCTCTGCACTACCCTCAGCAGCCTGATGCGGCCGAGATGCCATAACTACCTATATCTACAAACAAATCAAAAAATACTATATCAGATATCAGAAACTGCCAGTGCCAAAGCATGCATTACAATTTAAAACTATTTTTCAAATTACCCAATTTCTCTCTCTATCATCCCACCTAGGTCGAGAACCTCAAACTTAGGATCTGATACTAAAACAAATGTAACACCCTTATACCCTATACACGTATAATACATATTTCCAGCATATGTAAAATAAGCATATACAGTACAAAAATGTCACAGACTTGTTTAATAAAAAATTTTCACATTTCTAATTGAAAATTTCAAATTCTAAATATATAAAAATTAAATAGAATATAAATATTCTTTACTTGTTATAAGAACCCAAAATAAATAATATATATATAAATCTCTTGGAAAAATTCGCCAGTGTTTTGTCTGTAATTTGAAAATTTAAAAATTTAGCAATTACTCAACCTGAAAAAAGAAAACACTCCCAAATAATTTCCAACCACCATCTCAACCATACTTCTCAATTTCACAAAGTTTCTCAAACATTTATATATATAGATATATGTATAATTTAAAACACACTTACTCTCCCATTTCAAATACGTTGACCCAACATTCTTTATAATATACAATACGTAAAATTCAAAACATAATATATTATGCATAAAACTCAAAATGTACAATAACATAAAAATGTATACATGCTGCTGGTAGTGTTTCTAATCTCGTTAGCAACTCAACAAGCTTAACTACAAGTCTAGACCCGACCTGGTCTAGAGGAACTCTCTGGCTCAGCTGGGTCTACCCTGTCACCTGCGCGATGGAAATAATCGTGCTAAGCCAAAGCCTAGGGGAATAAACTTTGATAATAACAATATAACTCAATGCAATACCAAATGCAGAATGCATATAGATGTCACATCAATCCACTTTCTTATATTTTTCAAATATTCGTAAGCACAACTCATAACATTATATTACTCAATTGTATCATAATTCATAATTCACATTAAAACAAAGACAAGCATGGACCCAAAAAGGATCTAATATGCTATTCAAATTTCAGAGTTACTGCTTTGGTCCATAATGACACCATGTGTCTAGCCCCGTAGGCAATATATATATCCATGGATAATGCAACAGCCCCAGTCTCTTAGACCTCAACCCGACTAGACCCTTAGGCCCCAGTATCTTGGTCCTCAACCAGGCTAGACTGCTATAGTTTTTGATGCTTACGACCTAGTCTTTTCACACCAAAAACATCATATTTATCAGCTGGCCTGGCTTACGACCCAGTCTTTTCACCATTCCAGCGTATAGCCCGTAGGCAATCATAGGCATGCCGCCAAACCCAGAACTCTAAAAATTGAATAACATACTAGGCAAACAATTTATTCATATTTCTCATTATTAATCTCTTTCTCATTTTCACATATTCAATCTAGGCACATTGCATTATTTTCACATTTTCTTTTCTCATTTTTCTCACTTTTCTCATTTTTCTCACTTTTCTCACTTTTCTCATTTTTATCAATATCAATTCATTTCATTATTATACATATCTCATTTTTGCATTCATAACACATTACCCAATTACTTTGGGTATTTTCAAATAATATACATATTTCACATGTTACACAAATTAGCCATTATCAATGGCTTTTCACAATGCATTTAACACATATATGACATTACAAATGTCATAGCAGATTATTTATACACAATCAATGAACCAAGTAACTTAAAACATTTTTAAACCAAAATGTGTTAAGTCTAAATGTTATGCAAATATAGACATTATATTCAAAGTTTGTACATACCTCCACTAGCAACCCAAATCAAGCTAAAAACAACCTTCAATCCAATCTTTCCAACTTGCCCTTCACCACTTGTATGAAGCAAAACAACCTCCCTCAATGCCTAAACCAAATGTAATAACAAATAATCATTTAGTATCACATTTAATGGCATTTCCAACATTAAACCATAATTACATATCACTCCTACAAATTTCCAAAAATTTAGCCTTTCCTTACTTCAACATTAGAATTCCATTCTACTACAATTAAATTAGTGTTTTAAGTTTATTTATATTATGAAAAACATATTTTAATACATTTAAATCATTTACATTATAAAAATATACTCTTATACACAAAATCTCAAAAATGGCATAACCTTCCCCCATTGAAGGTTTTCCATTCCAACATAATCCATTACTCATTCCAAGCTTATATTCACCACTTTTAACACTAAACATCATGCATAAACAAATAAAAGTCACACAATTCAACCACTTTGGAAAATCGCTTTTCCAAAACCCTAAATCTCCACTTCCATTCTCAAACTCCAACCCAACACCATCAAATCCAATATTTGACTTTAAAATACTTGTTTATGAATCAAAACAACTCATTTGGAATTAATTTGCAAAATTAAAGTTCTTGTTTTCAAAATCCCAAAAATCCATAACCCTAAATTCTGTCTCTTCACAATTCTTTAACCAAACTCCATCATCACTTCAATTCAACCTTAGAATCATTGTTAACAACCCAAAATAACATCATACACACCAATTCCAACAATTATAATATACTACATCAAAATCTCAAAACTCACATAATCTCATCTTCCGTGGAATTCAAAGAAAAGAGATGAAAACTTACTAATTTTGGTGGAAATCACCAAAAATTCACTTGAAACTTGTTAATTCCTTTAATTTATGGAGTATGGAAGAAGTAAAATCCTTGGTCTTCAAGCTCCCATGGAAGCCACATCCTTGAAGAAGAAGAAGAAGAAGAAGTTGAAGACTTTTAATATTCTTTTCCTTTCATCTTTTTTTTAACCACATATGTATATATATTAAAATAATTTAATATTTAATTATTTAATTATTTTTTTAATAAATTAAAATTCCTAATTTCCCTCTTCCATTAAAAAAAAATTTTTTTTGAATTATTTTATTAATTTTGAAGTTATAAGATTTAATTACCAAAATACCTTTTTCTTTTAAAAGGTGTTGACTTTTATATATGTTATGTATATTTTGCATATATATCATATATATATATTCCACTTTTTCATTTAAAATCCCTTCATTTTTAATTTAAAACCATTAATTTAATTTATCCTTTTAAATTATAATTTATTTTATCAAATTTTTGAAAAATTAGAAATTTTCAAAAATTTTTGGATGTTACAATTAGTATTTTCAAAATTTTGGGATATTACAATTCTCCCCCTCTAAAAATACATTTTGTCCTTGAAATTACCTGCTCTCAAGTCTGGAACAATTAGGGATACTGATTCCCCACCATCTGCTCACTCTCCCATGTTGCCTCTTTCGTAGCATGATTTTTCCAAAGAACTTTCACAAGTGGCACTTTCTTATTTCTCAACTCCTTCACTTCACATGCCAAAATAGCCACTAGTTCTTCCTCATAAGTCAGATCTGGATTCACCTTAATTGACTCCACTGACAAAATATGAGATGGTTCTGACCTATACCTTCGAAGGATAGAGACATGGATGACATTGTGAATTCGATCCAATTCAGGCGGTAAAGCTAGATGATAGGCCACTGGTCCAACTCTCTCTAGTACCTCATAAGATCCTATGAAACGAGGACTCAACTTCCCTTTGCAACCAAATCTCAAAATTTTCTTCCAAGGAGACACTTTCAAAAATACTTTATCTCTTACACCGAACTCTATGTCTCTTCTTTTTAAATCTGAATATAATTTTTGTCGGTCTAAGGCTACTTTCAGACAATTCCTAATCACCTTTACTTTCTCTTCCATTTCCCTAATCAAATTAGGACCAATCAACTTACCTTCTCCAACCTCATCCCTACATAGAGGTGTCTTGCATCTCCTACCATACAATGCCTCATAAGGTGCCATTCTAATATTGGACTGATGACTATTGTTATAAGCAAACTCAATCAGTGGTAAGAATCTATCCCAGTTCCCAGAGAAATCGATGATATAGCTCCTCAACATGTCCTCTAAAATCTGTATCACTCTCTCTGACTGCCCATCTGTCTGAGGATGGAAAGCATGCTAAAATGTAATCGGGAGCCTAAAGCATCCTGTAAACTCTTCCAAAACCTTGATGTAAATTGGGGATCTCGATCATACACCAAAGAAATGGGACTCCATGCAATCTCACTATCTTATTCATATACAGCTTAGCCAACCTCTTAAGAGAATAATCCATCCGAACTGAAAGAAAATGAGCTGTCTTCATCAACCGATCAACAATCACCCAAATTGCATCATGCTTCTTCTGAGTCAAAGGCAACCCAGCCACAAAATCCATCATCACTCGCTCCCATTTCTATTATGGCACTGATAATGGTTGAAGTAATCCTGAAGGAACTTAGTGCTCAGCCTTCACTTTCTGACAAGTGAGACATTTGGATACAAACTGTGCTATGTCCTTCTTCATACCTGACCACCAATAATGTTGTTTCAAATCCTGATACACCTTGGTACTCCCAAGGTGCATAGCATAAGCTGATTGATGTGCTTCCTCCAAAATTACCTTTTTTAGTCTTGCATCATCAGGAACACACAACCTATTTCTTTACCACAAACTGCCATCACTTCTCACATGAAAGTCTCGACTCTCCCCCTTTTGGTAATCCAATACAACTTTCTGGATTTTCTCATTTGCCAACTGAGTCTCCCTAATCTAATCCAATAACATCGGCCTCAAATGCAACTGAGCCATTAATGCACCATCATCACAAGACTCAAATCTAGCATGCGATGCTCTCAACTCAACAAGCAATAAGAGTGAATAAGCAGTCAAACCTGCCAAAGACTTCAAACTCAAGGAATCAGCAACAACATTTGCCTTACCAGGATGATAATCAATTAAACAGTCATAGTCTTTAATCAACTCTAACCATCGTCTCTATCGAAGATTCAGCTCTCTCTGAACAACCAAGTATTTCAAGCTCTTGTGATCCGTATAAATGAAACACTTCTCCCCATACAAGTAATGTCACCAAATTTTCAAAGCAAAAACTATAGCTGCTAACTCTAAATCATTCGTCGGGTAATTTAGCTCATATGACTTCAACTATCGAGAGGCATAAGTAATGACTCTACCCTCCTGCATCAAAACACAACCTAAATCACTATGTGAAGCATTACTATAAATCACATAAGGTTTACCTTCCATAGGCAAAGGACAGAAGCCTGAGTCAACATCTCCTTCAGCTTTTCAAAGCTCATCCGACACTGATCTATCCACATGAATCTAACTCCCTTTCGAAGTAATCTGGTGAGTGGAGTAGCTATCATTGAAAAACCTTTCACAAACCATCGATAATAGCCTGCCAAACCTAGAAAACTTCTAACCTCTGTCACAGTCTTCGGTGAACTCTAATTCAAAATAGCCTCAACTTTACTCGGATCAACTCTAATACCCTGTGCTGAAACCACATGACCAATAAAAGTCACTTGATCAAGCCAAAACTCACATTTAGACAGCTTAGCATACAACTACTTCTCTCTTAGAGTCTGCAATACAATCTGCCAATGCTTGTCATGATCCTCCTCATTACGTGAATACATCGAAATATCATCAATAAAAACCACCACAAATTGATCTAGATAGGGTCTGAATACCCTGTTCATCAAATCCATAAAAGTTGCTGGTGCATTCGTCAACCCAAAAGGCATCACCAAGAATTCATAATGCCCATACCTCGTATGGAAAGCTATCTTAGGTACATCTTCATCTCTAACTCTCAACTGATTGTACCCTAATCTCAAATCAATCTTAGTGAATACAGCTGCTCCTTTCAACTGATCAAAGAGATCATCTATCCTAGGCAATGGATACCTGTTCTTGATAGTCACCTTAATCAACTTCCTATAATCAATGCACAATCTTAAGGTGCCATCCTTCTTCTTCAAAAACAACAAAGGCGCTCCCCATGGTGACACGCTAGGGCGAACGAAACCTTTATCCAACAATTCCTGCAACTGCACCTTCAGCTCTCTCAACTCAGCAGGTGCCATACGATAAGGAGTAATAGAGATGGGAGTGGTACCAGGCAACAAATTGATAACAAACTCAACCTCTCTCTTAAGGGATATCTCTGGCAACTCCTCAGGAAAAACATTTGGAAACTCAGCAACTGTGGATATACTGTCAAGCTGGGAATCCACTACTCTGATATCTACAACATGATCAAGATAAGCTTCACATCCTTTTCGAATCATCCTCCTAGCTGAAACAGCTGAAACAATCATGGATGAAAGATGTCTCTGCTCACTAGATACCATCACATCTCTACCATCCTGTGTTCTCAAAGTAACACATTTTTGCTGACAATCTACCACAGCCCAATGCTTAGATAACCAATCCATGCCTAAAATTAAATCATATTCATTGAAAGGCATCTCAATCAAGTCACCAAGGAACTCCTCATCCTGAACCACAACCGGACTATTTTGGTGCACCTTTCTAACTATAACACTATGCCCTAAAGGATTTGTTACCAAAACATCAAATCCTAGGGACTCAGAATGCAAATCAATCACAGGTAAGATGAATGCACTAATGTATGATTGAGTCGATCCAGGGTCAATCAAAGCAAGAACTGAAGTACCAAATAAAGAAAAAGTACCATCAATAACAGCTGAAGTATCTGGTTATCTCTGCATCACATAAACCCATTGTGATGGTCCTACCTCATCTGGTCTACTACCTGTGGTAGAACCTCCTCTCTGACCAGACCATGTCCGACCTCCTCTGCTAGCACCTCTGCCACCATGACCCCCTCTAACACTGGGTCGAGAAGCTGCAGTATCTGTCTGTCTATCCTCTAGTGGCTCTGGGCAATCTTTGATAAAATGATCTGGTGATCCACATCTAAAACATACTCCCGAAGTACCTCTCCACCAACAAACACCTTCGTGTGCTTTACAACAATGAGCACAAGTAGGTGGAGTAGACCTCTGAACTACTGGAGTCAGAGCACTAGCCACAGAAACTGTAGGTCTCGATCTCTGCCTTTACTGATGTATTGACCTACCAGACTGCCTCTGGCTCCTACTGAATCTCAAAAAATATCCCCATCGGCCTCTCTTCATAGATCTTTTATAAATCTAATAGCCAAATTCTTGCACAATTATTTCTTAAATTGCCTTGTTCTTTAATTTTTGTTTATTATAGTTTGAATGTTGGGTGTGAGCACTAAACCCCATTGTATTAAGTTGGTTAGAGAGTGAGCCAAAGGGGAAAACTCTTGTTGAGCTGTGAGGATTCTCAAACCTTGTAAAAGTTCAGTGTGGGCTTATTAAAATACTAAGTTAGTGTTTAACTTTTAAAAACCCATGTTAGTGAAATACTCAACTTATTTTTGAGGAGTGGATGTAGGATAGGCTTAATCCAAACAAATTTAATTTGTTTTGTTGCTTCTTCTCTTCCTTAACTCTTTTTAATTTTTCAAAGAATTTAAAATTAGCCTTAAAACAAGAAAAATACCAATTCACCTCCCTCTTGGTTGCATAATGAGACAACATTGGAAAATAATAAATATGTTTAAATGAAATATTTTATTCCATCTACCCCTTTTGCTCTTGTATATGGATTCTAAATAGAATTTATAAATTGTTATATAATGATCATCACTCCAATATGTCATGTAACAATTTTTACACTAATATATCTTTTCCACTGGCAACCCAAGCCCATGAACTAATCTTTTTGTATTTTAAAAATTATCTACCATTTTGCTATCAGTCGCCAAAATTTTTAGAATATATTACAACCAATTATTGTATCCCATTTTCGACATATGTTGCTTAGATTACAAATTCAAAGAATGAACAACTGTCAACAATTGAGTATGGGTTTCACATCCAAGCCATAATTCAATATCTAAAGATTCGAAAATGTTATTAAACTGTTGTGCATATGGATTAGGATGCCCTTCCATTGAAGCTTGTCCAAAATATGGACCATGGGCCTAGTTGTATAATTAAAAAAACTTAGACTAGCAACATCAAAAACCATATGTTGATATGGGTTTACAACTAGTTCGATTGGCTTCGAAATTGCTTTTTCAATTGCCTGTAAAATTGCATATTCCTCCCCATGTAAGAATGACATCCGTACATTTAAGAATGATAAATTGACAGCCGTACATTTAAGAATGATAACCTAAAAAAACATTAGTTAAATTTAAATTAACTTTTCTAATTCTTATTACATGCTAATAAATCATATCCTTAAAACACCTTTACTAAAAAGAGATAGGAACCTAACCCAATTGGAAATAACATTATCTACATTATATATATATATATATTAGTAGAAAATCCAGCAACATTTACTATTAGTTCTTGAGTGTACAATGCCAAATATCATAAGTCAGTCATTAAGTTTGACCTATTCATGATATTTGGTATGTACCTAGAGAAAGTTTTAAGGTATATGATATAGCTTTTACTAACATACATATGTGTGAGCGGAGATTTTTGCCCCCACTCCTACGTGGAATGGTTCTTGCAACTTCAGTACTGCTAGGCTCTGGGACTTAGAGAACATGGGCCTAAACCAGGAGAAAAATGGAGTTGCTACGTGGACGGGCCGAAAAAAAAGGGGTCGATGACTCGATTTTTAAGGAATTCCAAACCCTCTATTGGGTTTGAAAAGTTGGGTACGCGTGGGAAATGTGAGAAATGGCCCAGCACCCCCACAACGCATGAAGGACTATATATTCCACTTTCACGAACTATTTCATCTGGTAAAACCGTATTAATTATTTTTTGTGGGAACGAAATTAAAATAGGAAAAGGGGAACTAAATTAATGAATACAAAAACTGATTATAAAATAAAGAAAAAAGAATATAAGAGGTAATGGGGTTATAAGTCATACAATAAGTTGTTGTAGTGTTTGATTGATTTATCATAACATATAAGCGTTGTTACCACTCAAATTCTTAAATATCTATACAATCATAATAGGCTTGAATATCTTTTGTGGTTAGTATATATGTATGCATATCTAGATAGGCACCTTTGGAATAAATGGAGTAAGAATTCAATTCAACTTTATTATTAAAATTTAAAATTATATGTTTCAAATAAATTTCAAGATATAAAATTTATTTAAATTTTATCATTTGGAATTAGGGATATGCATGAAAATTATTAGATATTTATAAATTGAATCGACGTTCTAAAAAAGAGATTAAAAATTAAATTATATAGTTGACTTTTTCCAAACATTATTTTTTCATTTTTCATATTATCTTGGAAAGATAATTAATAGTGAATCAGACATTTTATTTTTAATTTTGAAATTAAATTATAAATAATATGAATATTTGTATTGAAAACATTTTAATATATTTATTTTTCCTATCATGACAATAACATACAAAGATTTTTATTTCCAATATAGTTTTAGAGATTAAATTTTCAAAATTTCTTTTAATATCATTCTAGAGATTTATAAATATTATATTGGAGCCTTGCACAGACCTATTTACAATAATTGAAAATTAATATATATATATATAATTATTAAGGATTTAAAATATGAACCAGTGTTTGAACTAGCCAGTTAGCTGGCAGAGTCAAGGGGCAGAGCCCCTAAAAATTTTGAAAATTGGATTTTAGGGTTGTAGGTTTTGGTATTAAAAATTAAGATTTTAGGGTGTAATTAAGGTTTGGATTAAATTAAACAGAACACCTTAATTAACTACTATAAATTCAAAAAATTAAAAACCATTACCCATTGATTTTATTAGATTATTATACAGGTTATTAAGAATTGAAATTACCAATTTTAATGGATTAAAATTGCTACTGGATGAAGATGTTTTTTTTACAAACAAGATTAAATAAATGTACCTACGTTTGAAGGCTCCACAAAAATTTGTTGATGAGATTCTGGATAAGTTTGATCAAGACAACACAACCTTGTTGTCTTGTGAATTGAAGTGTTCTTTTTGTTTTTGATTGCTTAAGGTTGCTTTCTATTTCTCTAAATTCAAACGTTCGAGAGTAATTGCCAAGAGTCCCTGCTTCTACCAAAAAAAAGTCCCAAAATCAAAAGTCCAAAAGTCCTTGAATAATTGTTGAATAATTGTGCCGTCCCAATCTTCTCAGACGAAAAAACAAAAGTCCCTCTATAATTGTTGTAAAGTCTTATTTATAGGAAAATAAAAAAAAAAACTAATGCTATTTTGATAAGAAAATACAAACTGTTTAGGAAAATAAAAATTGTTAAGGAAATAAATTAAACCGAGGTTGATAAGGTTTTTGGCGAAATCGGCAGTGCGCACGAGCTACCATAGGCTATTGGCCAATTTCTGTGAGGACTTGGGCTGCTGGCACTCGAGCTGGGATGGGCGAGTACTGGCCAGCTGCTGCGTCTGTGGGCGAGGCAAGGCGAGAATTGCTGCGGGGTGAGTGTTTAGATCAATTTTGTATATATTTTTTAGGATGTTTTTGTTGATTTTAAGTTAATTTTCATGTTAATTTGTACCTAAGTTTGTTTGAAGTTGTTGATTTAGGTTAAAGTACATTTGATGGAGCTTTTAACTAAAATTTGGTGGACTTGTTGAAGAAAAGGCATGTGACACGACCAAGCTAGACATGGCTTGGCCGTGTCACTCATCAAAAGAAGAAGAAATCAAAGACAAGGTATGACACGGCCAGGATTAACCAAGCTTGGTCGTGTCCCTCAAGCAAACATGTCTAGAAGCAGACAAGGCCATGAGACATGGCCAAGCCACTGGCCGTGTCTCACCAAAGGAACAAAAGGCAAAGAAAGAAAAGAAAGAAGCAGAGACTGACACCATCAAGAGACATGGCCAAGCCACTGACCGTGTCAAATGACATGGCCAGGAGCTTGGCCGTATCACCCCTTGGAAATAAAGAGAAGAACAAGCAACAAGGGACACGGCCAAAAGCTTGGCCGTGTCCCAAGAAAGAAAAGAAAAACCAAGAGACACGGCCAACAAGCTTGGCCGTGTCACCCTGGATCAATTGGTATGCTTGCACGAGGTATGGATTAGTGTGGATTAGTGGGGAACAAAAAGGATAAAAGGGAGTGAAAGGTGGAAGGATTTATGGAAAAAAATATAAAACAAATTGGAAAGTGGGAGACAAAGAGTGATGGGGTGTCTTAAAAATTGAAAATGGAAGAGCATGGAGGGAATAGGAAATATATTGAATATATTCAGTGGACATTCTCTACACACCATTATCATCTTCTTCCTTGGTTCTTGCTTGAGGGAGCAAGACACCATTCTCCCCATCTTCATTCACCATTTCCTTTCACACATCAAGAGCAAAGACAATCATTGGAGTTGATGTGAGTAGCTAGTTCTTGAGGATTAGGGTTTTAAGAGGCTTGAGTGGAGAGTTGAGAACTTGAGAGAGCTATCATTCATCCTTCAAGAAGAGAGCCATTGGTTCAAGAGAGCTTGGAAGTTCATCATCACACATCAAAGAGGGAGCTACGAAAGAGACAAGGAGTCTGATTTTTAGCATCTTCAAAAAGGGGTTTTTCAAACTCTTTCTTTTAATCCATTTCTTATATGTTGTTGTTGTATTAAGGATATTAATATTGCATTGAATAACTTTGATTTGGTTTATATTAAAATGAGCATTTGTTTAAAGAATATGATGAGCTAATTTACTCATGCTTTGGGTTGTAGTATATTTGATTGAATGATTTGATTTGATGATTCCATTGATATACCTTGTTATTTGTTGATTGCATTGAAATTAAAAGTAAATTGATAGATTGGCCACCTATTGATTACTTAATATTGAATGATGGACCGAGAGGAGAAGTTTAATATCGGAACTATGCAATTGACTACCCTAAGAATGAATTAGAAATATAAGTTCTAGGGTTTATTAATTTGCTAATGTAAAATAGTTTGTTGTTGTTGATTCATAAATGTGAAAACTAGTGAATTGATAATTAACTAATTAACCTAAAGGAACAAATTAAGGTACAAGGTTATATTGATGGATAATTTGATAATTAAACATTTGATTAAATGGACCTACAACCTTAGGCATCATTTCCATAATTGAATTCATCTTGCACAAAATCATTCATTTTAATTTCTAAGGTTAATTATAATTCACCAATCCAATCACACACTTAAGTTTATTATTTCATGTTAATCGAACTATTACACACAATTCCTTCCTTATGAGATGACCTTGGGCGATCACTGTTACTGCAATAGCCTCGTATGCTTGCGAGTGCCGCTTTGTAGTAGTGTTAATTTAAGCGTAACAAGTTTTTGGTGCCGCTGCTGGGGAAGGCAATTTTTGTTAATAGTTTGATTCTTTTAATTTATTTGTTAAATCGTTTAAAGTGTTCTTTTTGAATTGCTTAAGTACTTTATGCACGGACGAAGGTCTCAAGGAAACGAACTTGTTCCATTTATAGACAATATCCATAGACTTCCAAGACCCGAGGGACCGAATCCTATTGAGCAAGAAAGGGAAAGTACTGACGAGCAGTTTGAGGAGAACATAGAAGTAGAGATGGGTGATGCACAAGAACCACCTATGAAGGAGTTTGCCCGATCGATCATCGGAGTGACCACATCTTGTATCCGGTTGAGCAATGCAGTGAGAAATTATGAGCTCAGAAATACTCACTATAGTATGCTGCCATCCTTCCATGGACTGCCGAATGAAGATCCTCTCAATTTCATTCGGAATTTTTACTCAACATTGCATACATTCCCTTTGCAAACACTAACAGAAGATGAACTCAAGTTGAGATGTTTCCCATATAGTTTGAAAGATAGAGCAAAAGCGTGGTTGATGACCTTACTGGAGAATTCTTTAACCACATGGACAGAGGTTTACAACAAATTTATGGGAAAGTTTTATTCACACCAAAAGACCAAGGAGCTTAGGGGGAGTATTGCAACTTTCACCCAATTTGATGGAGAACCATTTCATGAGGCGTGGGATTGCTTCAAATCCTTATTATTTCAGTGCCCTCACCACTACTATCCACAATAGTTGCTCAATCAATTCTTCTAAGATGGGCTAACACAACAATGTCAAAACACAGTGGATAATGCAGCAGGGGGAGCAATGGGTGAAAGAACAGCTGCAGAAACAGTTGCATTATTCGAAATGTTGGGGGCAAATTCCCAACAAAAGAGTATTGGGGAAAGGAGAAGAGGAGCACATGAGATAAGTGCAAACTCGGAAATGGCTTGCTAAACTGACAAAACAAGTAAAATTATTGAATGCCAAAGGTAACTTGTCGGGACCAAGCCAAGAGTCATGCGCATCGTGCGGTCTTGTAGACCATCAAGCAAATGTGTACCCCTCAAATTTTGATACATTCCAAGAGGAGCAAGAACAAGCTTTTGCTTTTGAAGGGTTCTAACAAAGGGGTAGGAATGATCCATATTCAAATTCTTATAACCCCGGTTGGAGGAATCACCCCAATTTTTCATGGAAAAATCAACAACATGCTCCACCTTAACAACCTTTCCAACCATATCAAAGAGGTCCCCAATTTCAAGGGCAACCCTCAAATCAAGAGCAGGTCAAGAAACCTTCATTTGAAGACAATTTGAATGCTTTCATTCAAGTAAGCACTCAAAATCAAGAATTGAACAATAAGCGGTTTGACTCTTTAGAATCATCGCTTAAGAAGGTTGAAACTCAAGTGGGTCAATTGGCTAATCAACTCCAAGACAATCAAAAAGGAAAATTTCCAAGCCAACCGGAGCAGGTCAAAGCAATCACCATTTTAAGAAGTGGTAAGGTACTTGATAATAAAATCAGTGATAATAACATTGATAATTCCTTTGATGCAGGTACAATGCAAAACAATGGCGAGGAAATGCAAGAGCAAAAAAGCTGAACCAAATGAGCTTAAAGAGGATAGAGAGGAAGCATCTGTTGCACCAAAGCTGCACAAATCTCCAAATCCATACAGACCACCAATTCCGTTTCCCAGCAGGTTAAAAAATGAAAAGCATGATAATTAATTTTTTAAAATTTATAACATGCTTTCGAAGGTAAGTATCAACCTACCCTTACTAGAGGTAATAAAGATTATGCCATCTTATGCCAATTTCTTAAAAGAGCTAAACACTAAGAAAATAAGGTATGAGTTGGATGAAAAGGTGATAGTTTCGAAAGTAACTAGTGCTGTTTTACAACATAAGTTGCCTCCTAAGCTAAAAGATCCTGGGAGCTTTATAGTTAAAATCTCTATGGGGAATGGGAAAGAAACCATTGGCATGTGTGATCTCAGAGCTAGTATTAATTTGATGCCATACTCAATTTATTTGAAATTAGAGCTTGGGGAACTCAAACCGACTAAAATGGTTTTGCAACTAGCGGATAGAACTCTTAGATACCCTAAGGGAATCATAGAAGATGTTCTAGTTAAGGTAGGAGGTTTGATTGTACCCATCGATTTCATTGTCTTAGATATGGGGGGAGAAATCCCAAGGGATGCCCAGCATGCAATTTTGTTAGGGAGGCCTTTTATGACCACAACTAACACTTTAATTGATGTTAAAAATGGAAAATTGACTATGACCGTTTTGGGACAAACTGTAGAATTCTCAATTTTTAACACTTCCCCCATTCCCACTAGTGCTTTATATGAAGATTGCTCTTTCATTGATTTTACTGATAGTGCTGCTAAAGAAGTTTTCTTGAAGGATAATGGCGAACACAAGCTAGAAAGGGCTCTAAAATTGCAGGAAGAAGCAGAGATTTCCAATGAGGAGAATAAAGAAGACAAATCCATCTTGGACGATGAGAATGTTGAGGAATTTGAACTTGAAGAAGAGCAAATTCAACTACAAGGGGTTGAACTTAAGGAACTTCCCAAGCATTTGAAATATATTTTTCTTAGGGAGAATAACTCTCAATCTGTGATAATTTCTGCTACCCTTACCAGTGAGGAAGAAGATAAGCTTGTAACGATGTTGAAAAAATTCAAGAAAGCTATAGGTTGGAGATTGAGTGACATTAAGGGTATTAGTCCCTCTATGTGTATGCATAAGATCATCTTAGAGGAAGGGACTAAACCGGTGAGAGAGTCTCAAAGGAGGCTAAACCCTAACATGAGCGAGGTTGATAAGAAGGAGGTCCTTAAACTACTGGATGAAGGGGTAATTTACCCTATTGCTGATAGTGAATGGGTTAGTCCTGTTCATGTTGTGCCTAAGAAAACAGGGTTGACAGTGGTCCAGAATGATAAAGGGGAGTTGGTACCCACACGAACACAAACTGGGTGGCGAATGTGCATAGATTATAGGAAATTAAATAATGTCACCAAGAAAGATCACTTTCCTTTGCCATTTATTCATCAAATGCTTGACAGGTTATCTGGACATGCTTTTTACTGTTTTCTTGATGGTCTTTCAGGTTACTAACAAGTCCCGATAGCACCGGAAGATCAACCAAAGACTACATTTACTTGTCCCTTTGGGACATTTGCATTTCGAAGGATGCCATTTGGAATTTGCAATGCACTGGGAACATTTCAAAGGTGTATGCTTTCCATATTTTCTGATATGTTAGACAAGTGCATTGAGGTATTCATGGATGACTTTTCTGTTTTTGGTAATTCCTTTGATGATTGTTTGGAAAAGTTGACTCTAGTACTTGAAAGGTGTATTGAATGTAATCTTACCTTGAGTTGGGAAAATAGTCACTTTATGGTTGATCACGGAATTGTTTTAGGGCATGTTATTTCCCATGAAGGGATTGAGGTAGACAAGGCTAAGGTTGAATTAATTATGAACCTACCTCCACCCACATCAGTTAAGGGAATTAGAAGTTTTTTGGGACATGCAATATTTTATAGGAGGTTTATAAAAGATTTTTCCAAAATTTCCCGCCCTTTGTGTCATTTGTTAGGAAAAGATGTCCCATTTGTTTTTGATGAAAAGTTCTTGGAAGCTTTTAAAATTTTGAAAGAAAAACTAACTTCTGCCCCTATAATTGTTGCCCCAAATTGGGATTTGCCATTTGAAATTATGTGCGATACATCGAATTTTGCCATTGGAGCTGTGTTGGGCCAAAGAGTGAACAAGTTGATGTGTGTAATTTATTATGCAAGTTTATCATTAAATGATGCACAAATAAATTACACGACCACTGAGGAGAAATGTTAGCTGTGGTGTTTGCACTAGACAAATTTAGATCTTACTTGATAGGTTCCAAGGTCATAGTATTTTTTAATCATATGGCCTTGAAATACCTATTGACCAAACCACAAGCTAAACCTAGGCTCATTAGGTGGGTGTTGATGTTACAAGAATTCGATGTTGAAATCAAAGATAGGAAAGGAAGAGAGAATTTAGTGGCCGACCATCTTTCTAGACTTAACTCTTATGACAATGATGCTAAAATTGCTTGTGAAAATGCTTTCAAAAAATTTCCGGATGAACACTTGTTTTCTTTAACTCAAGCACCATGGTATGCGGATATTGCTAATTATCTTTCTTGTGGTGTAGTGATAAAGGATTTGAGCTTCCAAGCAAAGAAGAGATTCCTGCATACATGTAAGTATTATTTTTGGGATGAGCCTTACTTATTTAGAATTTACAGGGATGAAGTGATAAGAAGATGTGTGCCGGAAGAGGAACAAAAGCAAGTGCTATAATTTTGCCACAATATGTATTGCGGGGGACGCTTTGGAGGAAAAAAGACCGCCGAGAAAGTACTTCAAAGCGGTTTGTATTGGCCTACTCTTTTTAAGGATGCTTATCATTTTTGTATAAGATGTGTTAAATGCCAAAAAGTAGGAAACATTAGCAAACGGAATGAAATGCCCCTTAATATTTTTGTTGTGGTTGACATTTTTGATGTATGGGGAATTGATTTAATGGGTCCATTTCCCAAATCCTTTGGTTTTGAATATATCCTTCTAGCGGTGGATTATGTGTCCAAGTGGGTTGAGGCTATCCCCACTAGGACTAATGATGCTAACATTGTGTTAAAATTCATGAAGGATAATATTTTGAGCAGGTTTTGAACCCCCATGGCAATAGTGAGTGATGGAGGAAGCCATTTTTGCAACAAATGGTTTGAAAAGTTGATGACCAAGATGGGCATCCGACACAAAGTGGTAACTCCATACCATCCCCAAACGTCTGGGCAAGCTGAGATCTCAAGCAAGCAGATCAAGGTGATTTTAGAAAAGACAGTGAGCACAACTCGGAAGGATTGGTCAATCCGACTCTCGAAAGCATTGTGGGCTTATATGACTGCTTTTAAAACCCCATTGGGAATGAGTCCCTATAGGTTGGTCTTTGGCAAAGCTTTCCACCTTTCAGTGGAATTGGAGCACAAGGCTTATTGGGCAATAAAGACCACGAATATGGACTTAGATGAAGCAATGGAGCAAAGAATGCTTCAGATTTCTGAGCTTGATGAGCTTCGAAATGAAGCTTATGAGAGTTCGAGGATCTTTAAGGAAAAGACAAAAGCTATTCATGACAGGATGATTCTTCGAAGGACTTTTGAACCAGGAATGAAAGTCCTCTTCAATTCAAGAATGCGGTTTTTTTCTGAAAAATTGAAGTCACGTTGGAGTGGACCCTTTCAAGTTACTCAAACATTCCCATATGGGCTTGTTGAGTTGCTTAATTTAAAAACCAATGAGACTTTTAAGGTCAATGGACAAAGGGTGAAGCCCTACTTTGAAGAAATCGAAGATGCACAAACGGTGGAAAGCTTGGTGTGTAACACCCCTTCCCAACCTACATGTGTAAGCCGAGTAGAGGTGCCACACTATCCTAATGTTGCTACCAATTTACTTAGTCAAATTTATACTCCGATTTTTACAGAAATTTTGCCATAGTTCCGCTTAGAAATTTGGATCCCAAGTGTCGACAAAACTTGTTTTTATGATTTTTGAAAACATTTTACACAGACCAATGTGAATACAATCAGTTTCCAATACACTCCCAATGAATTCACCTTATACCCTCAACTACAAATCTGCAAGAAGAGTTCACACTTCTAATACAACATAAAGTAAAGGTTTATGATTATTACACACTACTAACATACCATTGTAACATAGAAATTCTCTTTTATATTTATTTATATACATGCCACAACTAGCTAACTCATAATGGATCTAAAAGATCTACCCCTGAGATTTGCTGTGGTCTGGTCGTTGCTTCCCCAAGATTTATCTACTGCTCCGAACCTACGAGTCAAGGAAAACTTAACTCGCTGAGCGTTGTCGCTCAGTGGGTACTTTACCAATAAAAATAAAAGTAGTATATGAAAGTATTCGAAATAAAAGAAAATAATTAAATCATAATTCAACCAACCTTAAACCAATGGAAGTTTCTATACATTCAGTGTAAATATGCTTCCAACAAATGTAAAAACCATAAATCAACTCATTTTGCAATACGTAGTTTAACGAAAAAATAATATGTCTTTGATTCAGGCTCTACTAGTATATAGGGAACCATAGTGATAAGGCAGTGGGCCTCCCCACTGTAACATAGGTGGGCCTCCCCACCGATATCAAATCACAGGAATGGGCCTCCTCATCCTGGTTAACCAATGGGCCTCCCCATTGGCTTCGGTGGCCACCAATATCAGATCACAGGAATGGGCCTCCTCATCCTGGTTAACCAATGGGCCTCCCCATTGGCTTCAGTGGCCTCACCACTGAATAAAATATCATATCACAATGATGAGCAGTACTGCATGCGTTAGTATAGTGCACCATACCCTTATCTACCACTCCCACTATCCAGTAGAGCAAAAAGGTTAAAATGATTCAATTTAAGTCTCAAACCTCATTTTAGAATGACTCGCGAAATCTTTTTAAATTCCCATCGCACTTTGTCATTTATGTCGCGCAACACATTCTTTAGTCAAACCATTTCCCTTTTTTGCATATTTAATATCCACAATAAACATATTAAACATTTCAAAGCATTCCTCAAAATATCCCAAATTGACCAAATGAATAGTGTTGCGGCGAGAAAAATCGGCAACGCAAAATGGCATGACCAAATGAATAGTAAAATCTGGGTTTTCGTCAAAATTTCAGTCCACTTCAGTTATGCATTTGACCAAGTAAATGATCTTATTTTTGGCTGAAATTTTACAGTAAACTTATTTCATATGTTAGCTAATTTCATGTAAAATTTCGTTGAAAAATGCATTCGTTTGCTGCCCCAAACAATTGCCACAAAAATAGTCCAGAAGCTGTCACTTTGGGACCATTTCGGCCCAAACATTTGAAATGCATAGGATAGTTTATTTTTCTTTTGCAAATCAATATTAAGGCTTCTTTAATAGTAAAGTGAAGATTCAAACACTTCCTTTTAACAATTTTTGCATGTTTAACTCAAATCAATATATTTAAACATCAACTTCAAAACTTCCATAAACCAAAGTTTGTAAGCAAATAGAATTTCTTTTATGGTAAATCACCAAATCAAAATTAATTATTCAAAGGTAAAGTACCAAACCTTGCTTTTCCTTGCTCTTCTTATCTATTTCACTTCCTTTCCTCTCTAATCTCCTTGATTTCCTATGAATTTAATATGTCACATATGTAAGAACAAACCCTAGATATGAACATGATGCTACCTTATGATTTTCTAACAATCCTTTACTTATTCTTACTAATAATCACCATTTTCATCATTTCCTTTAAGTAGTTTATCATTTTTCACCATAATCATCAACTTACTAATTCTTTCCCAACATGAACATAATATCAAATCTTCCTAAACATAGCCTAATACCTAATTCTAATGAAAGAATAAGACTTAGGATGACATCTTACCTTATTTCCTATTGAATTTCACTTGAGAAATGGCTTGGACTTGAAACTTGTCTCCTTGAAAATGGAAGGGAGGGGGAGCACGACTTAAAGAAGAAGAAAAGTGGTGATGGTGGTGTCTTTTTGATCCTTACTTGTGTTTGGAAGACCATAATTAGTTATTTATAATTTAATTTCCATTTAATTAATTTATTTATTTTCAATGGCCATGATTTGTCCAACACATTTGGATTTAATGGCTAGGATTTGGTTTATTTTCAATGGCCATGATTTGTCCAACACATTTGGATTTAATGGCTAGGATTTGGTTTATTTTCAATGGCCATGATTTGTCCAACACATTTGGATTTAATGGCTAGGATTTGGCCACTTGAAAGTGGTTTTTTTTTATTCTTTTAATATTTTGCCCCCAAAGTTATATTTAATTACAAAATCGCCCCTCCAGTGGAAATGTCCAAAATGTCCTTATCGGAAAATTGCCCGTAACTTACAAACCGTGCGTTTTCAGGAAAAATTGAAACCCACGATTATGACCCGATTAATCTAGAGAATATTCTTCCGGGGTCGGATATGGGCACTATTAAGAACTTCCGACACTTAATTTTTAAGTTTACATAGTTGCCCCTAACTTTTGAGAAATTTCCACTTAGGTCCTTTCGATATCCCTTCTTGACCTTGCTGTCTTTCTTTATTAATATCTTTTTACTCACAACTCCAAATTAAGTAATTCTTATTCCCACTGAAAATAGACATCTGGGGCTACATTGTGTCAAAATTTCAGGTCGATCCGAGCTATATCTGATTTTTGACTGTCCTTTGAAGTCAAGCCTACTATGCTGTCCTGAGGCAGCTTGCACATTGTCTACTAAATCCATCATATCCTATTCTGTACAACTCCAAATTGAGTAATTTCATGTTATAAATCTAGCTAAGACACAAATAAACAATTAAGTCTTCTTTGAGACTCTCTAATTCTGTCATTAACTTGGATGAAATTCGAGCTCAAGTTATAGGTCATGTTCTGAACTCCTTTGTTCTAAACCTAAATCATATCCTCTATGTCTGTTTCTTACCAATCTGGGATTTGGGATGTTACAATTCTATCCCCCTTAATTTAAGCTTCACCCCGAAGCTTACTCATTCTATATACTTGACCTTATTCACTTGATTGCTCTCTGTCATCTTTCTATATTGTTTACGCATTGCCTTATTTTGACTGAGATTAACTATTTTAAGATTCAACATGTTTTACCTTTTGTATTATGTTTTCTTCCCATATCTGCTCACTTGCTGTTCATTATTCTACAAGATTATCCAATAGACTATTATGTGGTTCAACATGCTTTGACTTTTGTCACAATTTCTCATTTGAAACATCACTATTACTCTCTTGTATTTCCTTCAACTTTGATTCATGTTTGTTCTTTCTCATTCCTTCTTGTACGTTTTTCACTTTCTAATGTATTCATTTCTAAGCTTCCTTCTCTTTGCATTGTGGTTATTCTTTATTTACTTCTTACTGAATTTGTATGTCCTATGTATATTCGTGCAGTGTGGTGGCATTCCTTAAGTATCGACTCATCTGACTTTCCTTGTGTTGTCATATATACATTTCAAATAATAGCTCATGGGTGATCAGTCCATGATACCATTATTCTCGAAATACTATTTTTTTCATTACATGTCTCGCTCTATGCTGGTTACGGCCGATCCCAACATAAGGTGAGAACATCTTTTTTATTATTATTATTTTTTTTATTATTACATTTCAAACTCTTTCTTTCCTTTCTTTTCCGAATATGTTTCAATTCACTTTCTATTTATTTTCATATATACTTTTTACTTTTTTTTTTCATCTGTATATTATTACCTATTTTTCTTACTTAGCTCCTCAAGGTAATAACAGTAGAATCAAAGTAGAATGAGGTAATACCATATGGAACCAGCATGGCACGGGTGGCCCTCACCACCATTTCATTTTCATGGTATAGGTGGCCCTCACCACCTTTTTCATCAAACCAATGGCCCTCACCATTGGCCCCCAGTGGCCCTCACCACTGAGTATATATATCGGTGCCAGATAAATATCAAACCAGTGGCCCTCACCACTGGCTCCAATGGCCCTCACCATTGAGTATAAATGTTAATGCCATATAAATACACTCATCCCAACTCTGATTCAATATGAATTACCAAGGTAAGCATATCTTTCTAATATTTTATTCTCTTTCCTTCATTCATATCAATGCACACGTAGGCACAAAAATTCTCAAGTTGTCAGAACACATTACCAAACATTTCCAACATAAGTTTAAATAGTTCATTATATAAGGAACACATGATTTCAACCAGGTAAAGCATTAATCCTGGAGAATCTAACTAGTTTCGCTTCCTTTTCTTAGTTCTCAATTTTATTTTCTATGATTTGTTTTTTTTTGCCGTACTATTATTCTTCACTCTTTCAATTTTAGACTCCTGTATTATGGTCGGTATTCTATTCGTTATTATTCTTTCGGTGCTTTTACTACTTACCTCTCATAATTGCCTTAACCTTTATTGCATATATTTCTCAATTTTTTTTCATGCATATATATAAGTGTGAAGAACCCGAATCTATTAAAATGTAAAGCAAAACTCCAAACATAGACAACTAACCTGCAATCATGTCTAGCGCTTCTTGCGACATCTAAAGAACAGAGTAAAACGTATACAATCCCATCATAAGTAACGGCGCAGACCAACAGCATTATCTTATCCTAGGTGGCACGTATATAAAGATCCCATCATCAACTAATTACCCAGAACCGGCTAAACCTGGCTCTGATACCACTAATTGTAACACCCCTTCCTGACCTACATGTGTAAGCCGAGTAGAGGCGCCACACTATCCTAATGTTGCTACCAATTTACTTAGTCAAATTTATACTCCGATTTTTACAGAAATTTTGCCATAGTTCCGCCTAGAAATTTGGATCCCAAGTGTCGACAAAACTTATTTTTATGATTTTTGAAAACATTTTACACAGACCAATGTGAATACAATCAGTTTCCAATACACTCCCAATGAATTCACCTTATACCCTCAACTACAAATCTGCAAGAAGAGTTCACACTTCTAATACAACATAAAGTAAAGGTTTATGATTATTACACACTACTAACATACCATTGTAACATAGAAATTCTCTTTTATATTTATTTATATACATGCCACAACTAGCTAACTCATAATGGATCTAAAAGATCTACCCCTGAGATTTGCTGTGGTCTGGTCGTTGCTTCCCCAAGATTTATCTACTGCTCCGAACCTACGAGTCAAGGAAAACTTAACTCGCTGAGCGTTGTCGCTCAGTGGGTACTTTACCAATAAAAATAAAAGTAGTATATGAAAGTATTCGAAATAAAAGAAAATAATTAAATCATAATTCAACCAACCTTAAACCAATGGAAGTTTCTATACATTCAGTGTAAATATGCTTCCAACAAATGTAAAAACCATAAATCAACTCATTTTGCAATACGTAGTTTAACGAAAAAATAATATGTCTTTGATTCAGGCTCTACTAGTATATAGGGAACCATAGTGATAAGGCAGTGGGCCTCCCCACTGTAACATAGGTGGGCCTCCCCACCGATATCAAATCACAGGAATGGGCCTCCTCATCCTGGTTAACCAATGGGCCTCCCCATTGGCTTCGGTGGCCACCAATATCAGATCACAGGAATGGGCCTCCTCATCCTGGTTAACCAATGGGCCTCCCCATTGGCTTCAGTGGCCTCACCACTGAATAAAATATCATATCACAATGATGAGCAGTACTGCATGCGTTAGTATAGTGCACCATACCCTTATCTACCACTCCCACTATCCAGTAGAGCAAAAAGGTTAAAATGATTCAATTTAAGTCTCAAACCTCATTTTAGAATGACTCGCGAAATCTTTTTAAATTCCCATCGCACTTTGTCATTTATGTCGCGCAACACATTCTTTAGTCAAACCATTTCCCTTTTTTGCATATTTAATATCCACAATAAACATATTAAACATTTCAAAGCATTCCTCAAAATATCCCAAATTGACCAAATGAATAGTGTTGCGGCGAGAAAAATCGGCAACGCAAAATGGCATGACCAAATGAATAGTAAAATCTGGGTTTTCGTCAAAATTTCAGTCCACTTCAGTTATGCATTTGACCAAGTAAATGATCTTATTTTTGGCTGAAATTTTACAGTAAACTTATTTCATATGTTAGCTAATTTCATGTAAAATTTCGTTGAAAAATGCATTCGTTTGCTGCCCCAAACAATTGCCACAAAAATAGTCCAGAAGCTGTCACTTTGGGACCATTTCGGCCCAAACATTTGAAATGCATAGGATAGTTTATTTTTCTTTTGCAAATCAATATTAAGGCTTCTTTAATAGTAAAGTGAAGATTCAAACACTTCCTTTTAACAATTTTTGCATGTTTAACTCAAATCAATATATTTAAACATCAACTTCAAAACTTCCATAAACCAAAGTTTGTAAGCAAATAGAATTTCTTTTATGGTAAATCACCAAATCAAAATTAATTATTCAAAGGTAAAGTACCAAACCTTGCTTTTCCTTGCTCTTCTTATCTATTTCACTTCCTTTCCTCTCTAATCTCCTTGATTTCCTATGAATTTAATATGTCACATATGTAAGAACAAACCCTAGATATGAACATGATGCTACCTTATGATTTTCTAACAATCCTTTACTTATTCTTACTAATAATCACCATTTTCATCATTTCCTTTAAGTAGTTTATCATTTTTCACCATAATCATCAACTTACTAATTCTTTCCCAACATGAACATAATATCAAATCTTCCTAAACATAGCCTAATACCTAATTCTAATGAAAGAATAAGACTTAGGATGATATCTTACCTTATTTCCTATTGAATTTCACTTGAGAAATGGCTTGGACTTGAAACTTGTCTCCTTGAAAATGGAAGGGAGGGGGAGCACGACTTAAAGAAGAAGAAAAGTGGTGATGGTGGTGTCTTTTTGATCCTTACTTGTGTTTGGAAGACCATAATTAGTTATTTATAATTTAATTTCCATTTAATTAATTTATTTATTTTCAATGGCCATGATTTGTCCAACACATTTGGATTTAATGGCTAGGATTTGGTTTATTTTCAATGGCCATGATTTGTCCAACACATTTGGATTTAATGGCTAGGATTTGGCAACTTGAAAGTGGTTTTTTTTTATTCTTTTAATATTTTGCCCCCAAAGTTATATTTAATTACAAAATCGCCCCTCCAGTGGAAATGTCCAAAATGTCCTTATCGAAAAATTGCCCGTAACTTACAAACCGTACGTTTTCAGGAAAAATTGAAACCCACGGTTATGACCCGATTAATCTCGAGAATATTCTTCCGGGGTCGGATATGGGCACTATTAAGAACTTCCGACACTTAATTTTTAAGTTTACATAGTTGCCCCTAACTTTTGAGAAATTTCCACTTAGGTCCTTTTGATATCCCTTCTTGACCTTGCTGTCTTTCTTTATTAATATCTTTTTAATCACAGCTCCAAATTAAGTAATTCTTATTCCCACTGAAACTAGACATCCGGGGTTACATTGTGTCAAAATTTCAGGTCAATCCGAGCTATATCTGATTTTTGACTGTCCTTTGAAGTCAAGCCTACTATGCTGTCCTGAGGCAGCTTGCACATTGTCTACTAAATCCAACATATCTTATTCTGTACAACTCCAAATTGAGTAATTTCATAATATTAATCTAGCTAAGACACAAATAAACAATTAAGTCTTCTTTGAGACTCTCTAATTCTGTCATTAACTTGGATGAAATTCGAGCTCAAGTTATAGGTCACGTTCTGAACTCCTTTGTTCTAAGCCTAAATCATATCCTCTATGTCTGTTTCTTACCAATCTGGGATTTGGGATGTTACATGGTGTTTATTGATGAATAATGCAACAATGTCCAGCTATATGACATTAAAGAAGTGCTAAATTGGAGACAACCCATCGGTTTGCATTTCTTTTCATAATTACATTTTTATATTTAGCAATTTTAATTTCATGTTGAGTTTAAATAAAATGGAATGTGTACTTTTATCGGTTTTCATTTTTCTTGAATGTGTTTCAAGGTTAAGCAAGGAAGAAGATTGCATTTTTGTGATTTGGTGACACAAATAAACCATTAAAAAAAATTTCAAAACCAAATTGGTAGTGTAAGACACGGCCAAGCCACTAGCTGTGACAAGCAAACCCAAAATTACACAGAGGCAAACACGGCCAAAGGGCTTGGCCGTGTCCTTGGCCGTGTCACATAGACACGGTCAAGCTTCTCCCAGTGTCCCTTTCATTTGGCTTGCAATTTTCTTTTATTCCAGTATCAAACACTCTCAAGGGACACGGCCAAGCCACTGGCCGTGTCCCTCCAATCCCATCAAACACGTTCAAGGGACACGGCCAAGCCACTGGCCATGTCCCTCTAAATCCATCAAACATGGCCAAGCTTCACCAAGCTTGGCCGTGTCACATCAATTATCAAGCTTAAAAAACACGAATTCAGCCCATTTCTTCATTTTAAATCCCTAACTCCCCTTTCTCTCCTCTCTCTCTCTCTCTCTCGACTCCCTCTCTCAAAACCTTCATAACCACTTTCTTAAAGCTCCAAAAACCTATTAAATCTTCCATTTTTCTTAACCAAAACTAATTTAAACTCATCCAATCTTGTTCTTTTCTCATTAAAAAGCAATTAAAACTGTTTAAGCTTCATTTTCACCAAAATATCAAAATGACAAGAACAAAGATGGTGTCTTACCACAAGAGGAGGCCACCTCCACCTTCAACTCCATCTTCATCATTATCATCTTTAAGGAGAGTGACTCTTCTCGCTAGGGGTTTCTTTCCAACGAGGTATGTAAGCGAAGAATCCCTCAATGCTCTTCATATTAGGGATAATTTTTATAGATTTGTTCAAAACCTTGGATGGGAGAGATTAGTTTCCCTTAAACCTTTGCAATTTCAAGAGCTTACATTGGAATTTTTAACCTCTCTCAAGGTTGAAAGAGATGACAAAAAGATTTGCATTAGGTTACATTTTAAACTGCTTGGAAAACCATTTGTCATTAGTATTGAGCAATTGAACGATATATTTGGTTTCCATCAACAAGGGGAACAATGTGTACCTAAGGGTTTTAGATAACAATTTGCATGGGGAACACTGGGCTCGGGAACCTATGTGGCTAAATCTGCCAAGGCAGCGAAATTGGCAAATCCCGCTCTTAGATACTTACATCGCTTCATGTCATGTGGATTCTTTGCACGAAAGGAGAGCACAGGTGTTGTGGAACTTAGCAAACTATTTTTCTTAGACTGTGCTAGTAATGCGATACCCGTTTGTACTGGCTATTGGTTAGCCAATGTGTTTGACAGTGTGGCAAATAAAAAGAGGGGTGCCATTTGCATCGGAGGATTAGTTAAAACTTTAGCAATGACACTTCTTGATGATTTTGACCCGAGCAACTGCCGGATGACTAAGATCTCGGGTAATGATTCATTAGATCTTGCCACATTCGAGAAGATGTGTATGGTTTTATGAAAAGGAGGGGCCTATGTTATGGCTTCATCTGAGCCAGAGGTACCGAAGGACTGTCAAAAGAGAACACGAGTCGAGGAGGAGACCGACTCGGATTCTCCAATTGTCACATCCGCCCACTATATTTATGTCTAGCAGTCATATGCTCAGCAAGAGAAAGGATCTAGAGAGGTCATCTCTGATGGCAGTTCCTAGAGAAGGTCGTAGGACCAAAGGGACCTAAATTGCAAAAATGTAAAGTTTTAGGGAGGTGACTGTAATTTAAAAAAGTTTTGGGGAGGTAACTGTAATTTCCAAAAGTTATACTGGAAGTTCTTAATAGTGCACACAACAGACTCCAAAGATGGAGAGTAGAGAAAAATTAGGTCGCAATGACGCGTAACGGTTTTTCCAGAAAACGCCCCGTTTGAGAGAAACGAAGACATGTAGACTAGGGCCATTTTGGTCATTATACTTGAATCCAAAGTAGGAAATAAATGCACTAGTGAGTAGAGGACATTGAGGGGTTGAATATGAAACAATCGTCAGAAGAAACGGAGCCGGGCAAAACCCGAGCAAAGAAAGGACCTAAAGGGAATTTTGTAAAAAGTCCAGGGCTTATTGTTTATTTTTCAAAATGACTTGGAAACCTAAAATAGACCTTAAAAATAGAAAGTAGAGGTCGAGAGGATCAAAACCATATGTAGTTTGCCTCGTTGAACTGTATGGTTTAAAAGTTACGATCGAATAATCGCCGGAGGGTATTTTGGTCTTTTCACACCTTAGACTATAAAATTTCAGCACAAGGAGGTGGAGGGGCCAAAATATAATTAAAAGAAAGTTTAAGGGCTTGGGTTTAAAACTAATAAAAGGAAGAGACATTTGGGCTAATGAAAATTAGCCATTTAGGGTTTATAAAAAGAAGAAAAGAAAAAGGTGTGGACATTTGGCCTTAAACTATTCATTCACCCAAAAGTGGACTTCATTTCCACTATATATATATCATCATAGCAAGAAGAACAAAACTCTCTCTCTCCCACTTCAAAAATTCAGCCACCATAGGAAGAACACCAAAAAGTTTCAAATTTTTGTCAAGTTTGATTTTCAAGGTAAGTTTTAAGGTTTTCAAGTATGTAGAATTCAATTCTAGTATCAATTTTAAGTATTTAAATATCTATTGGAAGATTGGAAATTAGGGCTCTTATGGTGAATTTGGGAAAATTTTAAGTAGTGATGATATTAATTAATTAAATGAAAGAATCAAGGTTTCTAAGGTTTAATAAGGTTAGATTAGGGTTTAGTTTGAAAAAAAATGGAGGATAGCTTATTGTTCTAAATTGCTAAGGGTTATGTTTAAGGTTGTGTTCTTGAATTTCTTGAAGGAGAAACAAAGATTAAGGAAGGAGAAGAAGGAAAGGCAAAAGGGAATTAAAAGAACAAGGTTTGGTACTTTACCATAAAAGAAATTTTATTTTTCTTGCAAACTTTGGGTTATGGAATTTTTTATGTTGATGCTTAAATGTACTGATTGAGTTTAAATTAAATGTTTGAGTTATGTTCTTGGTTTCTTATGGCAATTGAGTTGTTTAAATTTAATTTAAACCAAATGTTTTGAGAAAAATTTGGCAAATTGATTTGATGAACTTTAATTAATTTGATTTAAGTTAAACATGCAAAAGTTATCAAAGGGAAGTGTTTGAATCTTCACTTTATCATTAAAGAAGCCTTCATATTGATTTGTAAAAGAAAAATACACTATCCCATGTATTTCATATGTTTGGGGCGAACTGCTCCCAAAATGGCAGATTTCTGGATCTTTTTTTGACAGTTGTTTGAGGTAGCAAATGAATGAATTTTGCAACGAAATTTTACGTGTAATTAGTCAACATATGAAATAAATTTTCTGTAAAATTTTAGCCAAAAATAAGATCTTTTACTTTGTCAAATGGAAGACTGAAGTGGACTAAAATTTTGACGAAAACCCAGATTTTACTATTCTTATGGTCATGCCATTTGCGCTGCCAATTTTACGTCCCGCGACACTATTCTTTTGGTCAATTTGTGACTTTTTGAGGAATGCTTTGAAATGTTTGATATGTTTATTATGGATGTTAAATATGGGAAAAAGGGTAATGGTTTGACTAAAGAATGTGGTGCGCGGCATAAATGGCAAAGCGCGATGGGAATTTAAAATGATTTCTCGAGTCATTCTAAAATGAAGTTTGAGACTTAAATTGAATCATTTTAACCTTTATGCTCTACTGGGTAGTTGGGAGTGGTAAATAAGGGTATGGTGCACTATACTAACTTATGCAGTACTACCACTTATTGTGTTTGATACACCCCGGCGGTTACCTTCGGGTATAGGCTGTGGAGCGAAAATGTTATGAAATTGTGATTGGAATGCTCCGTCGGTTACCTACCGGTATAGGCCGTAGAGCAGAATTGGTTATAACCATGGTGGTGAGGGCCACCTATGTTACAGTGGTGAGGGCCACTGCCTTATCGCTATGGTTCCCTATATGCCAGCAGAGCCTGAGCCAAAGTCCTGTTTTTCTAAAACTACGTACTGCAATATGAGTTTGAATTATGGTTTTACAATTGTTGAAAGTATATCTACACTGAATGGACAATAACTTCCATTGGTTTAATGTTGGTTGATTTTTGATTTAATTATTTCCTTTTAGTTCAAATGCTTTCATGTTTTACTTATATTTTCATCGTTAAAGTACCCATTGAGCGTCATTGCTCAGCGAGTTACATTTTCTTGACTCATAGGTTCGGAGCAATAGATTTCGGTGATTAGCATCGAGCAGCACAACACAGCGCAGCACCTCAGAGTAGCCTTTCATTTCCTATATTATGAGTTAGCTATAATATATATGTATATATTTATATATAAGATTGGGAAGTACTATGTTATACTGTGCGTTAGTAGTATGTAATAATAATAAACCTCCACTTTATTTTATATTAGATGTGTGAATTCTTCTTGCAGGTTGTAGTTGAGGTTATAAGGTGGATTCATTGGGAGTGTATTGAAACTGATTGTATTCGCATTGGTTTGTGTAAAAATGTTTTCAAAAATCAGAAAAACCAGTTTTGCCGACACTTGGGACCCAATTTCTAGGCGAACCTCTGGCAAAATTTCTGTAAAAACCAGAACTAAAATTTGACTAAGTAAAATTGGTAACAACATTAGGCTAGTGTGGCACCTCTACTCGACTTACACATGTAGGCCGGGAAGGGGTGTTACAATTTTGGTATCAGAGCTCCAGTTTAGCCGCTTCTGGGTAATCCAACATAGGAGGATATACGTTTTATGTCGAAAGTGGCTATTACCGACGTAAAACGAGATATCCTATAGTAAATAGGAGATAAAAAGTAGGCATCATTCAGGAAGGAAATATAGGAAACTAAATAAGGGTATGTTTGCATATATTTGATTAAGTGTTTTGTCTTTATATACATGTCACATAGGGTTTAATAGTGCTGCTGAGCTGTGTTGTTTTTTACTGTGAGTTATGTGTTAGAATATAGATGTCATGAGAGTCCTCTTAAAGAGCTGTAGAAGAGGAAGTTGAATCTCGAGCGTCACATATTGTAGAGACGCATGTATCTGAAACACCGGAGGCTGAGCAACCCTCAGCGGGAGCTCCTCTTCCGAATGAGATGTTGCAACAGATGGTTGCAGCGCTGCGACAGATAGCGGGCGTTGCCCCGGCACCACCACCAGCGCCACCACCCGCTCCTGTTGTAGGAGGGGAAAGGAAACCCCCAATCGAAAAGATAAGAAAGTACGGGGCGAAGGAGTTTAGGGCCCGAAGGGACGATGATTCTTCTACAGCCGAGTATTGGCTGGAAGGAACGGTACGAGCCTTAGATCAGTTATAGTGTACTCTAGAGGAGCGAGTGGTATGTGCTACTTCCTTATTAGTGGAAGAAGCATATATATGGTGGGACACAGTTCAACAACGAGTTCCACTGGAACAGAGGACATGGGATTTCTTTGTGAATGAGTTCAATAGGAAGTTTATATCGGAGGCATACCTAGATGCCAAGAAAAAGGAGTTTCTACACTTAAAGCAAGGTCGACTGACCGTTGCCGAATATGAGAGGGAATTTACTAGGCTGAGTAGGTATGCCAAGAAGACAATTGAAGACGAACATGATAGGTGTAAGCAATTCCAGGATGGTTTGAATAATGAGATTAGGATGCAGTTAATTGCTGCTAATATCAAGGAATTTTTCGAGTTGGTCACTAGGGCTCTGGAAGTAGAGCAATGTCAGAAGGATGAGCGAAATAGGAGATAGAGGGTAAGACCAAGAAGGGATACCCAGAGTTATTCAAAAAATTTCCAGCCATCAAGGAAACAGTTTAGAGAAGGTAGTTCCATGGGAGGAAATCAGAGCAGGATATCCAATCAAAGGTCGATTCGGGGTGGCCCGAGTCAAGCTACCTTTGTAACCAGTACTGGTGGGTCTAGGAGAGGACAAGGAAGAGGGCGTGGCCAAGGTGGAGGTAACTTTGCTCAGCCCGAAACTATCGGAGGAAGTGAAAACACCCATCCATGCAGTGTTCAATGTGGGCGTAGGCATTCAGGAAAATGTTGGGGCAAGTCCTGGGTATGTTTTATTTGTGGAGCGAAGGACCACTTTAAACGAGAATGCCCCTTAAGACAGCAAAACACACTAGATAATACCGAAGGATCTCGAGCCGTAGCTAGAAGGGAAAAGGGGCAGAGGTAGAGGACAAAGCTCTTCAAAAGTTCAATCCGAAATGATGGACAGACCTAAAACTAGAGCTCTTACCAAGATGTATGCAATGAGGGCACATGAAGAAGAGGAAGCCCCCGACGTCATAGCAGGTTAGCTATTTATGTTTGGAATACCAATTTATGCTTTAACAAATCCAGGTTCTTCATACTTATATATATATTTATGAAAAGAAAAAAAACTAATGGATTTAGAAGTAGAACTTGAAACAGATAGAGTGTTAGTTACAAATCCTTTGGGTAGTGAGATGGTTAACAGGAAGGTAATAAAGGATTATCCGGTAGAAGTACACGGACACACTTTCTTAAGTGATCTGTTTGAGTTGCCATTCCAGGAATTTGATGTAATACTTGGAATGGATTGGCTGACCAAACATAAGGCATTAGTGGACTGCGAAAAAAAGAAAGATGGATCCCTAAGACTGTGTGTAGATTATCGGCAGTTAAATAAGCTGACGATTAAGAATAAATACCCACTACCCCGGATAGGTGATTTATTTGATCAATTGAAAGGTGTGGGAGTTTTCTCAAAGATTGATCTGCGATCCGGCTATCATTAACTGAAGATTAAAGATGAAGATATACCAAAGACTACATTCAGAACCCGATATGGACATTATGAGTTTATCGTAATGCCTTTTGGGCTCACGAATGCACCTGCGGTATTCATGGATTGGATGAACTAGATTTTCCATCCTTATTTGGACCAGTTTGTCGTGGTATTCATCGATGACATACTGGTTTACTCAAAGAATGCAGAGGATCATGACTGGCACTTGAGAATCATGTTACAAACATTGAGGGAGAAGAAGTTATACGCCAAATTCAGCAAGTGTGAATTTTTGTTAGAAGAAGTGGCCTTTTTAGGACATATTGTATCGGCGGAAGGAATAAGAGTTGATTCTAAGAAGGTAGAAGCAGTATTGGATTTGAAAGAATGCTATTGGTGGCCAGGGATCAAGAGAGATGTGGTAGATTATGTGGCAAAATGTTTAACCTGCCAACAAGTAAAGGCAGAACATCAACTACCCTCGGGACTTCTACAACTAATTACGATTCCAACATGGAAATGGGATCGCATAACTATAGATTTTGTGATGGGACTACCAATGACAAGAGACAAACATGATGCAATATGGGTGATAGTAGACCAGCTAACTCAGTCAGCTCAATTCTTACCAGTAAGGATGGACTACTCCCTGGATAAGTTAGCGGACTTGTACATTAAAGAGATTGTACGACTTCATGGAGTTCCAAGATCAATCATATCGGACAAAAATCCACGCTTTACGTCGAACTTTTGGCAAAAGTTCCAAACGGCTTTGGGAACTCGAACGGACTAGAGTACGTCGTTTCATCCACAGACGGACAGACAGTCAGAGAGGGTAATCCAGATCTTGGAAGATAAGTTAAGAGTGTGCATATTAGAATTCAAAGGTAGCTGGGAGAAGTACTTAAGTTTAATGAAGTTCGCTTACAACAACAGCTACCAGTCCAGCATACAGATGGCTCCTTATGAAACACTATAAGGACAAAAATACAGGACCCCAATTTGTTGGACGGAATTAAGGGAAGCAAAGATCTTGGGCCCGAAGATAGTTAAGGAGACCGAGGAGAAAGTAGAAATTATCCGGGATCGGTTAAAAGCTGTGGCGGATAGACAAAAATCATACGCGGACCTGAAGAGAAGGGACATAGAATTCAATGTTGGTGATAAGGTATTTCTTAAGGTTTCACCATGGAAGAAAGTGCTAAGATTTAAACAAAAGGGTAAGCTAAGTTCAAGGTTATTGGGCCTTACAAAGTCATTAAACGTATAGGTCCAGTAGCTTATCGGCTAGCATTACCATCCGAGCTAGACAAGATACATAACGTATTCCACGTGTCGATATTAAGACGGTATCGTTCGGACCCGTCACACATCGTAAAGACCCAGGATATTGAAGTTCAGCCTGATTTGACATATGAAGAAGAACTAGTGGAAATCTTGGCATGGAAAGTGAAAGAACTTCGGAATAAAATGATTCCATTAGTCAAAGTACTCAGAAGAAACCACAAGGTGGAGGAAGTAATACCCATATTTGTTTCCACCTGATGGGCTCCGGGGCGAAGCCTAAATTAACGACGGAGGAACTGTCACATCCGCCCACTATATTTATGTCTAGCAGTCATATGCTCAGCAAGAGAAAGCATCTGGAGAGGCCATCTCTGATGGCGGTTCCTAGAGAAGGTCGTAGGACCAAAGGGACCTAAATTGCAAAAATGTAAAGTTTTGGGGAGGTGACTGTAATTTCAAAAAGTTTTAGGGAGGTAACTGTAATTTCCAAAAGTTGTATTGGAAGTTCTTAATAGTGCACACAACAGACTCTAAAGATGGAGAGTAGAGAAAAATTGGGTCGCAATGACGCGTAACGGATTTTCCAGGAAACGCCCCGTTTGAGAGAAACGAAGTCATGTAGACTAGGGCCATTTTGGTCATTATACATGAATCCAAAGTAGGAAATAAATACATGAGTGAGCAGAGGACATCGAGGGGTTGAATATGAAACGATCGTCAAAAGAAATGGAGCAGGGCAAAACCCGAGCAAAGAAAGGACCTAAAGGGAATTTTGTAAAAAGTCCAGGGCTTATTGGTAATTTTTCAAAATGACTTGGAAACCTAAAATAGACCTTAAAAATAGAAAGTAGAGGTCGAGAGGATCAAAACCATATGTAGTTTGCCTCGTGGAACTGTACGGTTTGAAAGTTACGATCGAATAATCGCCGGAGGGTATTTTGGTCTTTTCACACCTTAGACTATAAAATTTCAGCACAAGGAGGTGGAGGGGCCAAAATATAATTAAAAGAAAGTTTAAGGGCTTGGGTTTAAAACTAATAAAAGGAAGAGACATTTGGGCTAATGAAAATTAGCCATTTAGGGTTTATGAAAAGAAAAAAAGAAAAAGATGTGGACATTTGGCCTTAAACTATTCATTCACCCAAAAGTGGACATCATTTCCACGATATATATATCATCATAGCAAGAAGAACAAAACTCTCTCTCTCCCACTTCAAAATTTTGGCCACCATAGGAAGAACACCAAAAAGTTTCAAATTTTTGTAAAGTTTGATTTTCAAGGTAAGTTTTAAGGTTTTCAAGTATGTAGAATTCAATTCTAGTATCAATTTTAAGTATTTATATATCTATTGGAAGATTGGAAATTAGGGTTCTTATGGTGAATTTGGGAAAATTTTAAGTAGTGATGATATTAATTAATTAAATGAAAGAATCAAGGTTTCTAAGGTTTAATAAGGTTAGATTAGGGTTTAGTTTGAAAAAAAATGGAGGATAGCTTATTGTTCTAAATTGCTAAGGGTTATGTTTAAGGTTGTGTTCTTGAATTTCTTGAAGGAGAAACAAAGTTTAAGGAAGGAGAAGAAGGAAAGGCAAAAGGGAATTAAAAGAACAAGGTTTGGTACTTTACCATAAAAGAAATTTTATTTTTCTTGCAAACTTTGGGTTATGGAATTTTTTATGTTGATGCTTAAATGTGTTGATTGAGTTTAAATTAAATGTTTGAGTTATGTTCTTGGTTTCTTATGGCAATTGAGTTGTTTAAATTTAATTTAAACCAAATGTTTTGAGAAAAATTTGGCAAATTGATTTGATGAACTTTAATTAGTTTGATTTAAGTTAAACATGCAAAAGTTATCAAAGGGAAGTGTTTGAATCTTCACTTTATCATTAAATAAGCCTTCATACTGATTTTTAAAAGAAAAATACACTATCCCATGTATTTCATATGTTTGGGCCGAAATGGTCTCAAAATGGCAGATTTCTGAATCTTTTTGTGATAGTTATTTGAGGTAGCAAATGAATGAATTTTTCAACGAAAGTTTACGTGTAATTAGTCAACATATGAAATAAGTTTTCTGTAAAATTTTAGCCAAAAAAAAGATCGTTTACTTAGTCAAATGGAAGACTGAAGTGGACTGAAATTTTGACGAAAACCTAGATTTTACTATTCATATGGTCATGCCATTTGCGTTGCCGATTTTACATGCCGCGACACTATTCATTTGGTCAATTTGTGACTTTTTGAGGAATGCTTTGAAATGTTTGATATGTTTATTATGGATGTTAAATATGTGAAAAAGGGTAATGGTTTGACTAAAGAATGTGGTGCGCGGCGTAAATGGCAAAGCGCAATGGGAATTTAAAATGATTTCTCGAGTCATTCTAAAATGAAGTTTGAGACTTAAATTGAATCATTTTAACCTTTATGCTCTACTGGGTAGTTGGGAGTGGTAGAAAAGGGTATGGTGCACTATACTAACTTATGCAGTACTGCCACTTATTGTGTTTGATACACCCCGGCGGTTACCTTTGGGTATAGGCCGTGGAGCGGAGATGTTGTGAAATTGTGATTGGAATGCTCCGGCGGTTACCTACGGGTATAGGCCGTAGAGCGGAATTGGTTATAACCATGGTGGTGAGGGCCACCTATGTTACAGTGGTGAGGGCCACTGCCTTATCGCTATGGTTCCCTATATGCAAGCAGAGCCTTAGCCAAAGTCATGTTTTTCTAAAACTACGTACTGCAATATGAGTTTGAATTATGGTTTTACAATTGTTGAAAGTATATCTACACTGAATGGACAATAACTTCCATTGGTTTAATGTTGGTTGATTTTTGATTTAATTATTTCCTTTTAGTTCAAATGCTTTCATGTTTTACTTATATTTTCATCGTTAAAGTACCCATTGAGCGTCATTGCTCAGCGAGTTAAGTTTTCTTGACTCGTAGGTTCGGAGCAGTAGATTTAGGTGATTAGCATCGAGCAGCACAACACAGCGCAGCACCTCAGAGTAGCCTTTCATTTCCTACATTATGACTTAGCTAGTTGTGGCATGTATATGTATATATTTGTATATAAGATTGGGAAGTACTATGTTTTACTGTACGTTAGTAGTATGTAATAATAATAAACCTCTACTTTATTTTATATTAGAAGTGTGAATTCTTCTTGCAGGTTGTAGTTGAGGATATAAGGTGGATTCATTAGGACTGTATTGAAACTGATTATATTCGCATTGGTTTGTGTAAAAATGTTTTCAAAATTTAGAAAAAAACCAGTTTTGTCGACACTTGGGACCCAATTTCCAGGCGAACCTCTGGCAAAATTTCTGTAAAAACTGGAACTAAGATTTGACTAAGTAAAATTGGTAACAACATTAGGCTAGTGTGGCGCCTCTACTCGGCTTACACATGTAGGCCGGGAAGTGGTGTTACACCAATCCCGGATAATAAGGAGATCCTTAATAGGATTAGAGCACTGGAAAGCAAGGTCGATCGTAACCATGCTGCAGTCATGGAACAGTTGGACCAAATCAACAGCAACCTTGCTAAGATCCTGAGCCTCCATCCTTCAGCTGCATCATCGTCCCATCCTCCATCACCATAGATCCAATCAGCTCCAACCTTTTGAAAACACTTGTTACTTCCTTATTTTTAGTTATTGCATATTTTTTTTGTTACTGTTTTTAATGTTAACTCTTTATACTGTGTTTATTTTATATATATTGTATTTTGTTCTTGAAAATTATTGTTTGTGGATGAAAAAGTAGCACTTGCGTCACAAGGAAACGATGGCAAACAGGTTGTACCTTAACTTTTTTTTTATTAACCTTGTTTCCATTGAGGACAATGTAAAACTTCAAGTGTGGGGTGTGTGCTAAGCCTTTTGTTCATGAATATAAATTGTCTATTTTCGTAAGTGTTTTGTTATAGTTGTTTTGTTAAGTTTTGTGTTTTGTTTTATATTTGATTTTGATGGATATTGATAAGTTCAATTGTTATAAGATTGTTGATAGATGACTTTTGAATTTTTGAAGCATGAATTTGAGAATTGATTAGAATTAGTACTTATTGTCAATTTTGATGGTTATTCTTTGCATTGCCATTAAACTAGTGAGGAATTGAGCCATCAACTTATCTTTCTTTTTATGTGTGAACATCTTTGATTGATAAATTACTAGAACTTGCTTTGACATGCATTTTGAGACTACATAAAAATTTCAATTAGGCATCAATATGATTAAGGCAATTTAGGGTAACCCATTTTGGCTTAAAAAGACCAACCTTACATCCGACCTTAGTTCGCCAACTTTGAGCTTATTTCATTTTTCCCTTCTTTCTTTTTCAAAACACCATCAGCTTGAACCATTGCATTTTAACTCTACTTGTTCATTAGATCAAGAGCATTTCAAGAGCATTAATGGAGTGTCATGCTGAATAAAGTGTGGGGTTGAATTCAATGGGCTTTAAATTACAAATTATTGTATTCTTTAGTTGAATACCCTATTATATATATATAAAAAGAAGAAGAAATGAAATGAATAATTAAAATCAAAATAATAGTTGTTGTTCTTGTCCGAGGGGTTGTAATGAGTTTGGAAATTATCTTTGCTAATTAAACAAATGGAGTTCCTTAAAAGCATTAAATGCTTAGTGCTAAGTGATTGAGAGGAATTTTGGGATTGTTGATCATACTACATTGCTTGCTTCACTCTTGAAGTACTCTTGACCTAAATGAACAAACTCACTCTCCCAAATGTCATGCCTTTCCCTTAGCCCCGTTACAACAAAATAAAAGACCTTATGATTGATGCTTGATTGTGATTAGGTGGTGGAGATTTGATTGATAAGCAAGCCTATAGTCCTAATCTTTCATTCATTGTCGAGAGCTTAAACACTACCCAATTAAACACTTAAGAGGTTTGTGAGGGAGTGACAATTTTTGGTATGCATAGATTGACCATTAAGTTGCTTGAGTACCAATTATTCTTGATTCGATTATGATTGTGGATTTAATAAGATGGGAGTCTTAATGCATCCTTATAACTCTTTAACTTAACAATATTTATCTTGTTTTATTTGTTTTGATTTTAACTTTACCTGGGGACAAGCAAAGGATTAAGTGTGGGGTAATTGTTTAGATCAATTTTGTACAGATTTTTTACAATGTTTTTGTTAATTTTAAGTTAATTTTCATGTTAATTTGTACCTATGTTTGTTTGAAGTTGTTGATTTAGGTTGAAGTACATTTGATGGAGCTTTAAACTAAAATTTGGTGGACTTGTTGAAGAAAAGGCATGTGACACGGCCAAGCTAGACATGGCTTGGCCGTGTCTCTCATCAAAAGAAGAAGAAATCAAAGACAAGGCAGGACGCGACCAAGATTAACCAAGCTTGGCCATGTCCCTCAAGCAAACATGTCCAGAAGCATACACGGCCATGAGACACGGCCAAGCCACTGGCCGTGTCTCACCAAAGGAACAAAAGACAAAGAAAGAAAAGAAAGAAGCAGAGACTAACACCATCAAGAGACACGGCCAAGCCACTGGCCGTGTCACATGACACGGCCAGGAGCTTGGCCGTGTCACCCCTTGGAAATAAAGAGAAGAACAAGCAGCAAGGGACACGACCAGAAGCTTGGCCGTGTACCAAGAAAGAAAAGAAAAACCAAGAGACACGGCCAACAAGCTTGGCTGTGTCACCCTGGATCAATTGGTATGCTTGCACGAGGTATGGATTAGTGTGGATTAGTGGGGAACAAAAAGGATAAAAGGGAGTGAAAGGTGGAAGGATTTATGGAAAAAAATATAAAACAAATTGGAAAGTGGGAGACAAAGAGTGATGGGGTGTCTTAAAAAATGAAAATGGAAGAGCATGGAGGGAATAGGAAATATATTGAATATATTGAGTGGACATTCTCTACACACCATTATCATCTTCTTCCTTGGTTCTTGCTTGAGGGAACAAGACACCATTCTCCCCATCTTCATTCATCATTTCCTTTCACACATCAATAGCAAAGACAATCATTGGAGTTGAAGTGAGTAGCTAGTTCTTGACGATTAGGGTTTTAAGAGGCTTGAGTGGAGAGTTGAGAACTTGAGAGAGCTATCATTCATCCTTCAAGAAGAGAGACATTGGTTCAAGAGAGCATGGAAGTTCATCATCACACATCAATGAGGGAGCTACGAAAGAGACAAGGAGTCCGATTTTTAGCATCTTCAAAAAGGGGTTTTTCAAACTCTTTCTTTTAATCCATTTCTTATATGTTGTTGTTGTATTAAGGATACTAATATTGCAAGGAATAACTTTGATTTGGTATATATTGAAATGAGCATTTGTTTAAAGAATATGATGAGCTAATTTACTCATGCTTTTGGTTGTAGTATATTTGATTGAATGATTTGATTTGATGATTCCATTGATATACCTTGTTATTTGTTGATTGTATTGAAATTAAAGGTAAATTGATAGATTGGCCACCTATTGATTACTTAATATTGAATGATGGACCGAGAGGAGAAGTTTAATATCGAAACTATGCAATTGACTACCCTAAGAATGAATTAGAAATATAAGTTCTAGGGTTTATTAATTTGCTAATGTAAAATAGTTGGTTGTTGTTGATTCATAAATGTGAAAACTAGTGAATTGATAATTGACTAATTAGCCTAAAGGAACAAATTAAGGTACAAGGTTATATTGATGGATAATTTGATAATTAAACATTTGATTAAATGGATCTACAACCCTAGGCATCATTTCCATAATTGAATTCATCTTGTACAAAATCATTCATTTTCATTTCTAAGGTTAATTACAATTCACCAATCCAATCACACACTTAAGTTTATTATTTCATGTTAATCGAACTATTACACGTAATTCCTTCCTTGTGAGATGACCTTGGGGCGATCACAATTGCTGCAATAGCCTCGTATACTTGCGAGTGCCGCTTTGTAGTAGTGTTAATTTAAGCGCAACAAGTTTTTGAAACATGGCCAAAACAATGAGACATGGCCAAGCTTCAAGTGACATGGCCATGTCGATCAGACAAACTCAAAGACATGGCCATGTCTGTGAGTGTGTCAAGTACTGTCTCTATTTCTTTTCTTTCTTGGTTTCTATTCCTTGGGTGAGACACGGCCAGTGGCTTGGCCGTGTCTCTTTGGTGTGTCAGCTACTGTCTTGGAATTCTTTTGAGGGACATGGCCAAGCTTGCTTTTGCTTGGCCATGTCTTACTTAATTCATGCTCTTTCTTCATTTTTCTTGATTGTTTTGATCATCCAAGGGAGTTTTTGCACTTTAACCTAAAACAAACATTTAAAATAAACTTTAAACAAAAATCAAATGAAACATTAACTAAAAACACATAAGAATCATACTAAAAACAAGTATAAAAATGCTCTTATCAAATACCCCACACTTAATTCCTTGCTTGTCCCCAAGCAAGGCTAAAATCAAAACAAACTAAATAAGAAAAATTTTGTTAAGTTCAAGAGTTATTAAAATACATCAAGACTTCCCTATCCCTAAATCTGCAATCAATATCAAATTGAACAAAATCGATACCAATGCAATTAAGTGGCTTTCCATGCATAACCTATGTTGTCACTCCCTCACCAACTTTTAGAAAGTGTTTGAACAAGGTGGTGTTTACACTCATAACAATCAATGAAAGATTATTGCCATAGGCTTGCTTATCTATCAAATCTCCACTACTTAATTACAATCAAGCATCAATCAAAAGGTCTTTTATTGGGTTGTAATGGGGTTAAGGTAAAGGCATGGCATTTAGGAAATGCGAGCTTAATAATTAATCAGGAGATCCATAATAGGATTGAAGCACTGGAAAGCAAGGTCGATCGTAACCATGCTGCAGTCATGGAACAGTTGGACCAAATCAACAGCAACCTTGCTAAGATCCTGAGCCTCCATCCATCAGCTGCATCATCGTCCCATCCTCCATCACCATAGATCCAATAAGCTCCAACCTTTTGAAAACACTTGTTACTTGTTCGTTATTGCATATTTTTGTTGTTACTGTTTTTAATGTTAACTCTTTATATTGTGTTTATTTTATATATATTGTATTTTGTTCTTGAATAATTGTTGTTTGTGGATGAAAAGGTAGCACTTGCGTCACAAGGAAACGATGGCAAACAGGTTGTACCTTAACTTTTTTTTTTCTTTATTAACCTTGTTTCAATTGAGGACAATGTAAAACTTCAAGTGTGGGGTGTGTGCTAAGCCTTTTGTTCATGAATATAAATTGTCTATTTTCGTAAGTGTTTTGTTATAGTTGTTTTATTAAGTTTTGTGTTTTGTTTTATATTTGATTTTGATGGATATTGATAAGTTCAATTGTTATAAGATTTTTGATAGATGACTTTTGAATTTTTGAAGCATGAATTTGAGAATTGATTAGAATTAGTACTTATTGTCAATTTTGATGGTTATTCTTTGCATTGCCATTAAACTAGTGAGGAATTGAGCCATCAACTTATCATTCTTTTTATGTGTGAACATCTTTGATTGATGAATTACCAGAACTTGCTTTGACATGCATTTTGAGACTACATAAAGATTTTAATTAGGCATCAATATGATTAAGGCAATTTAGGGTAACCCATTTTGGCTTAAAAAGACCAACCTTACATCCGACCTTAGTTCGCCAACTTTGAGCTTATTTCATTTTTCCCTTCTTTCTTTTTCACAACACCATCAGCTTGAACCATTGCATTTTAACTCTACCCGTTCATTAGATCAAGAGCATTTCAAGAGCATTAATGGAGTGTTGTGCTGAATAAAGTGTGGGGTTGAATTGTTTAGATCAAATTTGTATATATTTTTTAGGATGTTTTTGTTGATTTTAAGTTAATTTTCATGTTAATTTGTACCTAAGTTTGTTTGAAGTTGTTGATTTAGGTTGAAGTACATTTGATGGAGCTTTAAACTAAAATTTGGTGGACTTGTTGAAGAAAAGGCATGTGACACGGCCAAGCTAGACATGGCTTGGCCGTGTCTCTCATCAAAAGAAGAAGAAATCAAAGACAAGGCAGGACACAGCCAGGATTAACCAAGCTTGGTCGTGTCCCTCAAGAAAACATGTCCAGAAGTAGACACTGCCATGAGACACGGCCAAGCCACTGGCCGTGTCTCACCAAAGGAACAAAAGGCAAAGAAAGAAAAGAAAGAAGCAGAGACTGACACCATCAAGAGACACGGCCAATCCACTGGCCGTGTCACATGACACGGCCAGGAGCTTGGCCGTGTCACTCCTTGGAAACAAAGAGAAGAACAAGCAGGAAGGGACACGGCCAGAAGCTTGGCCGTGTCCCAAGAAAGAAAAGAAAAACCAAGAGACACGGCCATCAAGCTTGGCCACGTCACCCTAGATCAATTGGTATGCTTGCACGAGGTATGGATTAGTGTGGATAAGTGGGGAACAAAAAGGATAAAAGGGAGTGAAAGGTGGAAGGATTTATGGAAAAAAATATAAAACAAATTGGAAAGTGGGAGACAAAGAGTGATGGGGTGTCTTAAAAATTGAAAATGGAAGAGCATGAAGGGAATAGGAAATATATTGAATATATTGAGTGGACATTCTCTAAACACCATTATCATCTTCTTCCTTGGTTCTTGCTTGAGGGAGCAAGACACCATTCTCCCCATCTGCATTCACCATTTCCTTTCACACATCAAGAGCAAAGACAATCATTGGAGTTGAAGTGAGTAGCTAGTTCTTGAGGATTAGGGTTTTAAGAGGCTTGAGTGGAGAGTTGAGAACTTGAGAGAGCTATCATTCATCCTTCAAGAAGAGAGCCATTGGTTCAAAAGAGCTTGGAAGTTCATCATCACACATCAATGAGGGAGCTACGAAAGAGACAAGGAGTCCAATTTTTAGCATCTTCAAAAAGGGGTTTTTCAAACTCTTTCTTTTAATCCATTTCTTATATGTTGTTGTTGTATTAAGGATATTAATATTGCAATGAATAACTTTGATTTGGTTTATATTGAAATAAGCATTTGTTTAAAGAATATGATGAGCTAATTTACTCATGCTTTGGGTTGTAGTATATTTGATTAAATGATTTGATTTGATGATTCCATTGATATACCTTGTTATTTATTGATTGCATTGAAATTAAAGGTAAATTGATAGATTGGCCACCTATTGATTACTTAAAATTGAATGATGGACCGAGAGGAGAAGTTTAATATCGGAACTATCCAATTGACTACCCTAAGAATGAATTAGAAATATAAGTTCTAGGTTTTATTAATTTGCTAATGTAAAATAGTTGGTTGTTGTTGATTCGTAAATGTGAAAACTAGTGAATTGATAATTGACTAATTAACCTAAAGTAACAAATTAAGGTACAAGATTATATTGATGGATAATTTGATAATTAAACATTTGATTTAATGGACCTACAACCCTAGACATCATTTCCATAATTGAATTCATCTTGCACAAAATCATTCATTTTCATTTTTAAGGTTAATTACAATTCACCAATCCAATCACACACTTAAGTTTATTATTTCATGTTAATCGAACTATTACACACAATTCCTTCCTTGTGAGACGACCTTGGGGCGATCACCATTACTGCAATAGCCTCGTATACTTGCGAGTGCCGCTTTGTACCCCTTTGCAATATGGAATGGAGCTTTCTCAAGTCACCAAACCTTGGAATGGAGCTTGCCTTTGGTAGATGGAATGGAGCTTTCTCAAGTCACCAAACCTTGGAATGAAGCTTCTTCAACCTTCAAGAGCTTGTTTAACCCAATTTATCCCAAAGAACCTCAAAGATCTTGTCAATGGAAGATGGAGAAGATGAAGATAGAGGATGAAGATGAAGGGACAAGGAGAGTGTCACTCTCTCCTCATCCCAAATCGTGTTTGCCCCCTCCTTCTCTTTTCTTTTCTCTCTCTCCTCAAACCCTAGTCGTCTCCTACTTGGCCCTTTCTTTCGTGCAAAAGAATTTATATAAATTAAGGGTGACACGACCAAACTTAATTTGGCTTGGCTGTGTCTCTCATCTTGCTGGCCGTGTCCTTCACTGCCTTCTTCTTTCTTTGTTCTTTGGATTTTTTTCTCCTTAGGTGAGACACGGCCAGTGGCTTGGCCGTGTCTCTTGCCAGTTTCAGTCACTACTTCACTTTCTTTGAGAGACATGGCCAAGCTTCAAGCGACATGGCCATCTCGATTAGACACACTCACAGACATGGCCATGTCTGTGAGTGTGTCCATGTCTATGAGTGTGTCAAGTACTGCCTCTATTTTAGGATGAAACACGGCCAAGACAATGAGACATGGCCAAGCTTCAAGTGACATGGCCATGTTGATCAGACACACTCACAGACATGGCCATGTCTGTGAGTGTGTCAAGTACTGCCTCTATTTTTTTTCTTTCTTGGTTTCTTTTCCTTGGCTGAGACACGACCAGTGGCTTGGCCGTGTCTCTTGGGTGTCTCAGCTACTGTCTTGGAATTCTTTTGAGGCACATGGCCAAGCTTGCTTTGGCTTGGCCATGTCTTGATTAATTCATGCTCTTTCTTCATTTTTCTTGATTGTTTTGATCATCCAAGGGAGTTTTTGCACTTAAACCTAAAACAAACACTTTAAACAAACTTAAAACAAAAATCAATCAAAACATTAACTAAAAACACATAAAAATCATACTGAAAACTAGTACAAATATGATCTAAACAAATACCCCACACTTAATTCCTTGCTTGTCCCCAAGTAAGGCTAAAATCAAAACACACTAAACAAGATGAATTTTGTTAAGTTCAAGAGTTATAAAGATGCATCAAGACTTCCTTATCCCTAAATCCGCAATCAATATCGAATCAAACAAAATCAACACTAATGCAATTAAGTGGCTTTCCATGCATAACCAATGTTGTCACTCCCTCACCAACGCTTACAAGTGTTTGATCATGGTGGTGTTTACATTCATAACAATCAATGAAATATTATTGCCATAGGCTTGCTTATCAATCAAATCTTCACAACAAAATAACAATCAAGCATCAATCAAAAGGTCTTTATTGGGTTGTAATGGGGCTAAGGTAAAGGCATGATATTTAGGAAATGTGAGCTTGATCATTAAGCTCAAGAGCACTTTAAGAATGAAGTACCCGATCATATATATAACCCAACAATCCCAAAACACCTTCCTCTCATCTACCTCTTGACATTAAAGAGCTTTTCAATGGAACTCACTTATTAAATATTGCAATGATACATTCCAACCCTTTCAACAAGAACAACAATTATTCTTATTATTATATATATATATGTATTTTTCTCTTTTTCTTTTTTTTTATTTTTATTATTTTGCTTTGCAATCTTAAACTTACTAAATTTAACCCCACACTTAATTCAACACAACACTCAGTCATAAACGCTCTTAAAATGCTCTTGACCTAATGAAAGGGTAAGAGTTAAACAACAAGGTCCAAGCTAATGGTGTTGTGAAAAATAAAGAAAAGGAAAAATAAAATAAGCTAAAAATTGGCTAAATAAGGTTAAAAATAGGGTTGGTCATTTTAAGCCAAAGTGGGTTCACCTAATTGCCTTAATCATCTTGATGCCTAATTGAAATTTTTATGTAATCTTAAAATGCATGTCAAAGTAAGTTCTAGCAATTTATCAATCAAAGATGTTCACCCACAACAATAATGATAAGTTGATGGCTCAATTCCTCACTAGGTTAATGGCAATGCAAGGAAAAACCAACAAAATTGACAATAAGCACCAATTCTACTCAATTTTCAAATTCATGCTTCAAAAATTCAAAGGTCATCTATCAACAATTTTTATAACAATTGAACTTTCTAAAACTCATTTATTCAAGGTAAAACATTATTAAACTTAAAAAGTAAAAACACAAAATGCACTACCCCACACTTAAAGATTCACATTGTCCTCAACGTGAGCATGCATAAACTAAAAGAGAGTTTAGATGATACCTAATTTCCATCGTTCCCATATACGATGTGTAGGGCTCCTTCCACCCATAATGCAATTGGAGCCCATGTGTGTGAGGATGAACAGCATGCAACTTTGAAATGTTCCCAATGTGTTGAAAAGCCTAGGTAGCATCCTTGGAAGAGCAATTGTCCAAAAAGAACATGTGAGGGTTGTCTTAACTTGATCCTCTAATGCTATAGGTACGCGGTAAGAACCTTTTTCAGTTTGCAACATGGTTATATATGGTTTTTGCTCGTTCTCACCACCAAGGGTGGGAGAGATTATAATTTGTTGCATACTGTACTCCCCAACCAAAACGTCTTTCAAAATCCTTGGGGTCTTTTTAAGTTCAACCAAGTTTGGTTGAACCACTTCTTCATCCTCTTTAGCAATTTGAAGCTCCCCCTCAACAATCTCATTATTTAATAGTAAATTGCTCTCCTCAATTTCTAAATTAGAAAAATTAGGCTCTACTCCTAAGGTCATGGCTACCTCAAGCTTATCTTCACTATCTTCACTATAGGGCATGTCATAAAGTTTAGAAAGTTGCATATCTTGTTTCTCTTCATTCAGCCTGCTTGGGAATGGGATTGGTGGCATACAAGGATTTGGAGGTTCATGCAATTTTGTGGACATTGATGCTTCCAAATTCTCCTCCTCCTTTGATTGAATTAACTCCTTTATGTATGGTTGTATTTCCTCACCATCTTTTTCTTGATTAGATCCTGCATCAAAGGAATCACAAAAACTGTTATATATCACATGTTCACTCCTCAAATTTGTGATTACCTTGACTTGCTCTAGTTGGCTAGGAAATTCCTCTATTTGGTGTGCTTGGAGTTGATGTGCCAATTGCCCAACTTGAGCTTCCACCCTCTTCAATGATTCCTCCAAAGAATCAAACCTCTCATTGCTCCCTTCCTGATTTTGTGTGCTAATTTGAAGGTAAGCATTCAAATCATCTTCCACTGTGGATTTCTTGCATTGATCCTTATTTTGTGCACTAATTTGAATGAAGGCATTCAAACTATCCTCCAATGTGGGTTTCTTAAGGTGATCTTGATTTAAATATTGTTCTTGAGAGTAAGGATTTCTTTGTTATGGTTGAAAAAAAGTTTGTGGTGGAATTTGCTGTTGATTTTCCCAAGAAAAATTTGGGTGGCTTCCCCAGCTTGAATTATAAGGTCTGGGATATGGGTCATTTCCACCCATTTGCTGAAAACTTTCATAGGCATATTCTTCCTCTTGCCTCTCTTGGTATTGTCCATAACCAAATGAACACATGTTTGCACTATGTCTTGCAATACCACATGCTGAACATACTTCACGAGTAGGCATAGGTGTTCTTCCTCTTGCATTTAGCATCTTAAGTTGGTTCGTTAATTCTGCTAATTGCCATGCCATGTCAGAGTTAGGGTTATCATCATAAACCCCTATGTACCTTGAAAATTGCATATTTACAAAAGGCACTTAGCAACTTAAAGAAAACAAACAAATAACAACCGCAAGTGCACGGGTCACCCAAGTAATAAAGTAGTAAGTGAGTTATCGTTCTACTGAGGACAAGGGCAAGCACTAGTGCAAATCTTAACTATTGTTTAGCAAATCAATATTTTTGTGGTGTTTTGTAATTAAAGACAATTAACTTAAATAAATGAACATAAAGATAAATTGTGTGTTGTGTAAAAAGGATTGATGATAATGATACTATCTAGATATTGAATTCCCCTAGCCTCAATTACATTACATGATAGAGTTGAGTTGGCATTCCTCTAACTTAGACTAAAACCTCTCTCGAGCGAATTAATCCCTAATCACTAAGTAGAGTGCCGGAATATCTTCTCAAAACACAATTAAATAGATCATGCATTAAGAACAAGGAACTATAAACCAAAGGATCTTGTAGGTCTATCTCTAGCACCCCAATCAATCCTCAACCCTTATGAGTAATCAATTCATATCAAGCTTTCTCAAGTCAATAATATGAAAATGGCAACCAATCAATAAGCATGCTATCATCAATTGGCAATAATCATTAAGCATCATAAGAATAAAACAACTCAATCAATTAAAAGTATCCAATCATACAAATAAGCTAGGGTTCATTAACATCTAGATAGAGAATGATTTAGTTCATGTTCAATACACTTAATACAACAACAACAACAATAACATTAAAATACATAAAAAGAGAAAATAGAAAAACCCCTTTCAATGTAGCTTCTTCAATCTCCAGGAGCTGCTAATGGAAGATGCAGATGTTGGAGAGGATGGAAATGGAGGATGAAGATGAAGAGTCAAGGAAAGTGTCACTCCCTCCTTGCCCAAAATGTGTATGCCCAGCCTCCTCCTCTCAAACCTCTCTTCTCTGCCTCTGTTCTCTGTTTCCTGCACAAAACTCCAGCCCTTTGCAGAAGCCCCTCAAAACTCCCTCTTCTTCTCTTTTTATTTTCCCTCCAAAGCTCAAGCCATGCTTCCAACTCACACCACTCTCCATTGTCTCCCACATTCTCTTTGTTTAATCTTTTTTTCCATCAATTAGGCAGGCTTTTCCTTTCTTTTTTCTTTCTTTTGACAAAAGCAATTGGTTTGTCTCCCACTTGTTCCTCAAAGCGTGCAAAAGAATTCAACATTTGATAGGTGACACGGCCAAACCATGAGTGGCTTGGACGTGTCTCTCATTTTTCTTTGGGACACGGCCAAGTCACTTGGCCATGTCCATCATTGCCTTTTCTTTCTTTCTTTCTTTTCTTTTGTTCTCATGGAGTGACAGGGCCAAGCTTCAAGCGACATGGCCATGTCTCCTGCCAGTGTCGCATTCTGCCTTCTTTCTTTTCTTTGTTCTTTGGATTTTTTTTCTCTTTAGGTTAGACACGACCAGTGGCTTGGCCGTGTCTCTTGCCAGTGTCAGTCACTGCTTCACTTTCTTTGAGAGACATGGCCAAGCTTCAAGCGACATGGCCATGTCGATCAGACATGGCCATGCCTATGAGTGTGTCAAGTACTGCCTCTATTTTAGGATGAAACACGGCCAAGACAATGAGACATAGCCAAGCTTCAAGTGACATGGCCATGTCGATCAGACACACTCAAAGACATGGCCATGTCTGTGAGTGTGTCAAGTACTGCCCCTATTTTAGGATGAAACACGGCCAAGACAATGAGACATGGCCAAGCTTCAAGTGACATGGCCATGTCGATCAGACACACTCAAAGACAGTGAGGAAAGCACTGCGTCTGCAGGCGAGACGAGGAGAGATTCGCCGAAGGCTTGGCCTGCGGCTAATTGGGCTCAAGCAATTCGCTATAGGCCAAGGCTTGCGGCGAATTGGCTTGCCACGCAGGAAGTCACCGCAGCTCATTGCCTGCCAATTCGTTAGATTTTTATTTTTTATTTTTTAATTTTATTTTTATTATTAAAACTAAATATTTAAAATAATAAAAATTATAAAAATTACTTTAAACTTGTTTTAAAATATTAGACTGGACTTGGTAAAAAATTAAGGGTGTAAATATGGTAATTAATTTATAGACAATATTATTTCCAAATTGTCTAGCCAAGGCAATTCAATCCATTCTCAATAATTTGAGAAGTGCACCAAATGAGTACTAAGGCTAATATTTGCACTAATTTTTTTAAAAAAAGTTATTAATATATTTCACTAAATAAACATTTGAATTAAATGTAATAAAAATTTTGACAAAGTTTCACCTATATTTAGACTTAATCATTCAAAGTATAACATCTCTGCAAATGAAAAACTTCCAATATACTATCTTTATACTACTTAAACTTCAACGGGTCCAACGCAAGTACAAATCAAACACTTAAAATATTTATTACAACACAACAAATGTTTCTCTAAAAATTAATAAAATACATATTTAAATTATTATTTTTCAAAATTAATATTGCTCTGGAAAAAATATAATTTATCTAGCAAAATTATTATTATCTCAACAAACATTATTATTTCTCTAAAACATAATTAATTATATGCAAAATATTTAACTAAAAATTAATTAGTAAAATACACATTTAAATTTTTATTTCTACAATTTATTATTTCTCTAAATAATTTAGCTAAAAATTATTATTTTTATAACATTCATACCCATAAATTTTCTTCAATATAATTCTACAATTAAAAAAATAATTTTTCCAGCAATTTATATAAAAAAATATAACAAAATAACATAATAGCCTAAAGGGCATATTCAACACACCAAATATGCATATTAATCAAACAATTTATAAAAATATATAAACTATAAAATAGCCAAATTAAAATAATATATATTGTAAATCTAACTTTTTTTTGCACAAAATCTATAAATACAAACACTTCAAGTTTTATCAAAAGCTCTCCAAATGCAAAACTTTTAGAGAAAATTGCTAGAGAATTGGAGAAAAATCAATTTTCTCTGTTGGAAATCAAGAGAAAAGAAAGCCAGAGGAAGAAGAGAAGAAGAAAAGGGAAGAGTCGGGTCTTTGATGTCTGACAATTTACCAACACAAACTTAAAGCTATCGGTAAACTTCCTAATGGAAAATAAAAGTGCTCAACTGTAATACTCTTATACCCTATATACATACATTATATACATCTTGTATATATATATATAAAAAAAATATATATATATATATAGAATACCAGAGTGTCAAAATTTTAGTCTTATCAAAAATTTCAAAATTATAAGAAAATATTTAAATCCTCAAAATTATACTTTAATAGATAAATAAATATAATATTATTATTTACAAAAAGTACAAATTTTAATGAAAAAGTCTCTGGAGAAAAGTTCGCCAGAGTTTTATTAGTAAACTCAATATTTTTTTCAAAATTCAATAAAAACGCAACCTCCATCAGTAACACACTTCCAACATAACTTTTTTTTTATATATAAATTTCATCATCTCTCTATTAGATACTCAAATATTCAAATATACATACATAATATTAAATACATAAACATTTCCCAAAATTTATTTAGTATACATATGATATGATTAAAATATACAAAACCAAAATTCATAATGTCAAAAATTTATTCATATAAGCAACATCCTTTGAGTTGGTCTCGTGGACTCTTAATCTCCAAACTTCATTCACAATCCTAATCATATTTGTTTGCATTTCTATCACCTACGCTGTAATATCCCAAAGTATACCCTAAAAGTTTTAGAATATTTATTATTGTATTTGGATTAAATGTATATGTTTAAGTGCAAAGAGAAAAGAGGTAAAGAGAATAGTGTATATGTTGTATATATGAGATATATACAACATATACAAGTCAAAGAAATGGAAGGTCAAAAGAAGATTTATTTATTTTTATTAAATTAGTTGAAATGGAAATTAGTAAGTGGATGAAGATTTTTATGAATATTATATTAATAAAATTGCTTAGTTGAGAATTAAAGGGAGTTTTAGTGGTTGACAGAAGAGTTGAGTGTTGACTTTGTTTTTCTCTATTCATCTTCTTCTTCTTTTCTTTTCTCCTTGGCCGGCTAGCTGTTTTATTAGTTTTTGTCATAGAATTGTGTCTTATTTATTATGATGATTTTCTTTAGGTATTTTGGTAGTTTTAATCTGTTTATTTAGTATTTTCATTAATTTTGGTAGTTTTAATTTATTTCAGTGTTTATGTTGTTTTTGTTATAGTTTTTAGTGTGGTGTTTATGTGTTGTTGGTTAATGTTTATTTGATTCTTGTTTACAGTTTTTTTAAGTTTCTGTTTTAGGTTAATATGCAAATTGTATATGATTAGGGAAAAACCAAGGAATCAACAGAGAGGAAAGAAAATTCAGGCAGTGACTGACACACTCAGAGGACACGGCCAAGCCACTGGCCGTGTCACATGACACGGCCAGGAGACTTGGTCGTGTCCCATACTAAGCCAAGGACTAAAAAGGAAGAAGAGCAAAAACAAAGAGTCAGTAGGTGACACACTCAGGGGACACGGCCAAGCCACTGGCCATGTCCCTCCAAATGCATCAAACACAGCCAAACTCACCCAAGCTTGGCCGTGTCACACTTAACTCCAAAGAAGAAGAGATGAAAATCACACAGAAGCGGACACATTCAGTAGACACGGCCAAGCCACTAGCCGTGTCACATGACACGGCCAGGAGCTTGGCCGTATCACTCCATGGACTAAAGGAGCGGAGTTTTAAGTGAGGTTTCGTATAAATAATACGATTAGGGTTTTATTTCAGGGAGATTTTTGGGGGATCAGCCGTCAGAGAATAATTTAGGGTTTCTAACTGTTTTCTTTGAGATTATTGATTACACTTTGATGCAAAACAGTCTAGATTAAATTTGTTTATACCATTGCAACATTCTTTTAGCAAAGATCTGATCAAGAGATTCTTTAGAAGCTAAAGGGAGTTTGTAATTTGGTTTTGTTCTCAAACTTTGTCTCTTAAGTTTCATTAGAATTGTATTCATGAATTCTATTATTTCTAAACTGATTTCTTTGAGTTTTAGTGAGATGAATATGTTTGATAGCATTATGAACTAATTTGATCTAGTCTAGGGTTTGTATGGATCTACTATGATTGTATGAATTTGTTATTGCTCTTAACTGAATTATTTCTTTAGCCTTGATTGAATGGAATTATTGTTAATATATAATTGATTGGCCACCAATTATGTGTTTGAGTTATTAGATGAAGGATTGAGAGATGAAGTCTAATGCTGGAACAATTCAATTAGGGACTTAGGTGAATTAGAAATATAACCTAAAAAAAAGGGTTATTTCAATTGTAACAAGATTATTTGAAAGATATTTGAATGCGAGAGCTTATTTCCTTGACTCGATTAATTGAGTTACTTGAGATCTAATCTTTGAAATTAAATTGGTTGAGAGGAATAACCGTTCATACATATAAGTTAGTAGAGAAGTGCAAACCCTAGACCTTTCTATTAAGTGAATCAATATATCAGCTTAGTTTACTTTTATTGTTTTAAACTCCAATCGATATGTTTTCATTAGTTGTTAGAATTTAGATTTATTTTAATTTTTTATTTGCAATCTGATAATCAATTAGCTTATCTAGCTTCCATGAGAGACGACCTTGGGGCAATCACCTTTGCTACAGCTACCTCGTATACTTGTGAGTGACGCTTATAGTAGAATTTAATTCGAGCGCAATCAGTTTTTGGCGCCCCTGCTGGGGAAGCTAATTGGCGTAATTGTTTATTAGGCAAAAAATATTTTAGATTATCTTTCATTGTTTACTTTTGATTTTATTTGTCTTTTGCTTTTAATAATTCCTTTTTCTAGAAATTTTATTTATGCAAAGCAGGAGATCACACGGAGGAGAGCTATACCCAGTTATTCCAGAAATTCATAGAGTGAAAAGGAGCAGAGAAGAGTTTGAACTGTACACCGGATTTGATACAGAGGAGGACACTTCTGATTTTGAGTCGAATACTGCACAATCTACCAACATGGGAGAAAAGAGGCAAAGAACTTTGAGAGATTTTGCTAGACCTATCATTGGAACTTCCACATCTTGTATAAGATTGACGAATGCAGCAAGAAATTATGAGTTGAAGAACATCCATTACAACATGCTGCCATCATTCTCTGGAGTTCCAAATGAAGATCCTTTGAACTTTATTCGGGATTTCTATTCCACCCTCAACACTTTTCCATTGGGAGGACTAACAAAGGACCAGTTGAGGATGAGATGCTTTCCGTATACATTGAAGGATAGAGCAAAGAGCTGGCTTATGATGTTGCCTGAAAATTCTTTGACAACTTGGGAGCAAGTTTATAACAAGTTTATGGGCAAGTTTTACTCACATCAGAAGACAGCTGAATTGAGAGGGAAAATAGCTACATTCTCTCAATTTGAAGGAGAGCCATTTCATGAGGCTTGGGACAGGTTTAAGATGTTATTGATCCAGTGTCCACATCATCACTGCCCACTTCAACTTCTAAATCAGTTTTTCTACGATGGCCTAACCCAGCAATTTCAAAACACTGTTGATAACGCAGCTGGGGGAGCTATGGGAGAAAAGACTGCTGATGAAACTTATGAAATTTTTGAAATGTTGGGAGCTAATTCTCAATAGAAAAGTGTATGAGAAAGAAGTAAAGGGGTGAATCAATTGGAAGCCAACAGTGAGATGGTAAACTAGATAGCTGAACTGACAAGGCAAGTGCAGATGCTGAACATGAAGAACAATACCTCTTCATCCACTCAAGAAGTGTGTGGAATTTATGGGACTTTTGGGCATGGAGTAAATATATGCCCCTCCGCATATGAGTCTTATGGGAATGAAGCTAAGCAAGTCAATTCTATGGGGGGATATCAACCAAGGGCCCGGAATGATCCTTACTCAAATACTTACAATCCTGGTTGGCGGAATCATCCAAATTTTTCCTGGGCAACAAATAACTCTCAACAACCTTTCCATTTGCTCCAGAGACAAAACCAACAGCAGGGTCAATCTTCAAATCAAGTGCAGCCTAAGAGAGAGAGCTTGAAGGACAGTTTACAGGCCTTTATCCAAGTCAGTGCTAAGAATCAAGAGATGACTAACAAAAGGCTGGATTCATTAGAAGCATCTTTTAAGAAAGTGGAGACTCAAGTGGGACAACTTGCACAACATATGCAGATTCAACAAAAAGGGAAATTTCCAAGTCAACCTGAGCAGGCACAATCAGTTATTGTGCTTAGAAGTGGCAAGGTAATAAACAATAATGTTGAAAATAATTTTGTGAATGTAGGTGATCAAGAGAACAAAAAGGAAGGAGAACCAGAGAACAAAGGTGCTGGAGATAAATCAATGGAGAAATCCCCTTCGGCGGATTTACACAAGGCAAGTAATCCTTACCGGCCACCTATACCATTCCCCAGCAGGTTGAAGAATGATAAACAAGATAAGAAATTTTCAGACATCTTCAACATGTTGTCCAAGGTAAGTATTAACTTACCCTTACTTGAAGCAATAAAGAACATGTCGGCTTATGCCAAATTCTTCAAGGAACTGAACCCCAAGAAAAAGAGGTATGAGCCAAATGAGAAGGTGATAGTGTCAGAGGTAGCTAGTGCTATTTTGCGGCATAAACTACCTCCGAAACTAAAGGATCCTGGTAGTTTCATAATTTAAATTATTATGGGTAATGGAAAGGGAACTGATTGCATGTGTGATTTAGGAGCCAGTGTAAATTTGATGCCTTATTCTGTATATCTTGAATTAGAACTAGGGAAACTTAAACCTACAAAAATGGTGTTGCAATTAGCTAACAAATCTCTTAGATTCCCGAAAGGGGTTATAGAAGATGTGTTAGTTAAGGTTGGTGGGTTGATAGTGCCTGTAGATTTCATAGTTCTTGACATGGAAGGAAGTAAGCCTACACCATCCGTACAAACTATTTTACTGGGTAGGCCTTTTATGGCGACTACCAACACCTTGATAGATGTCAAAAATGGTAAATTGTCAATGACTGTCTTAGGACAAATGGTTGAATTTTCTATTTTTAACACTTCTCCTATTCCTACAACTGCACTATATGAGGATTGCTCTTTAATTGATTGTATTGATGCAGTTGTTTCAGATGTTTTCTTGCAGACAGGTTCCTCGGATAAATTGGAGTTGGCACTGACCTTAGATGGTGGTTTAGATATTTTTTATTCAGAAATAGCCAGTTGCCTTGAGACATTAGAGAGTGCTGAAATAGAGGAACTTAAGGAGGACCCAGTATGTGAACTTACCTCCATCCAAAAAGAAGAGAAGAATCCTTCACTTGAGTTAGAGCTGAAAGAGTTACCTAAAAATCTGAAATATGTGTTTTTAGGAGATCACAACACCTTACTTGTGATAATATCTAGCGAACTTAGTGAAGGGGAAGAGATGAGGTTGGTAAGTGAGCTAAAAAGATTGAGAAGAGCAATAGGATGGGGATTGAGTGACATAAAAGGTATTAGCCCTTCAATGTGCATGCATAGAATCACCTTAGAAGAGGGAGCTAAACTTGTGAGGGAGACCCAAAGGCGCCTTAACCCAAACATGAGTGAAGTGGTTAAGAAGGAAGTGCTCAAATTGCTTGATGAAGGGGTGATATATCCAATAGCTAATAGTGAGTGGGTGAGCCCAGTACATGTAGTGCCTAAGAAATCTGGAATCACTGTGGTGAAAAATAAAAATAATGAATTGGTTCCTACTAGGACTACTACTGGGTGGAGAATGTGTATCGATTATAGGAAGTTGAACAATGCCACAAAGAAAGACCATTTTCCTCTTCCTTTTATTGATCAGATGTTGGATAAACTTTGTGGACACTCACATTATTGCATTTTGGATGGACTTTCAGGTTATTATCAAGTGCCGATATCACCAGAGGATCAATCCAAGACTACCTTTACTTGACCTTTTGGGACTTATGCATTTCGACGTATGCCATTTGGCTTGTGCAATGCTCCTGCGACTTTTCAGAGATGCATGATGTCTGTCTTCACAGACATGATAGATGATTTTATTGAGGTATTTATGGATGACTTTTCTATTTTTGGTAGTTCTTTTAATAATTGCCTCAATAAACTTGTTCTTGTGCTTGAGAGATGCATTGAATGTAACCTTACTTTGAGTTGGGAAAAGAGTAATTTCATGGTTACTCAGGGCATTGTATTAGGTCATGTTATGTCAAGTAAAGGGATTGAGGTGGATAAGGCCAAGGTAGAATTGATTGCTAAATTACCCCCACCTACCTCTGTTAAGGGAATAAGAAGTTTTCTAGGGCATGCAGGTTTTTACCGGAGGTTTATTAAGGATTTTTCCAAAATAAGCCAACCATTGTGCCATCTGTTGGGAAAAGATGTTCCATTTGAGTTTACTGCACAATGCATGCAAGCCTTTAATTCCCTTAAGGAAAAACTGACAAGTGCACCGGTAATAGTAGCTCCTTTTTGGTCTTTACCTTTCAAAATTATGTGTGATGCCTCTAATCATGCAGTAGGAGCTGTTCTTGGGCAAAGGGTTGATAAATTTTTGAGAGTAATTTATTATGCTAGCTTGACCCTGAATAGTGCGCAAATAAATTACACAACAACTGAAAAGGAAATGTTAGCTGTTGTTTTTGCCTTAGATAAGTTTAGAGCATATTTAATTAGGTCGAAAATTATTGTGCATTCTGATCATGCAGCTCTAAAATATCTTTTGACAAAACAACATGCTAAACCGCGCTTAATTAGATGGGTGTTATTACTACAAGAATTTGATTTTCAAATCAAGGATACTAAGGAGAGTGAAAATGTTGTAGCTGATCATTTATCTAGATTACCCTTCTTTAGTGAAAATCTTGCATCTGATAGCATTCATAAAAATTTAGAAGCATTTCCTGATGAACAGCTGTTTGTGGTAATTGATGCACCTTGGTTTGCAGATATTGCTAACTATCTTGCTTGTGGTATATTGCATTCTAACATGTCATTTCAGGAAAAGAAAAGGTTTTTACACGTGAGTAAATTTTATTTTTGGGATGAACCTTACTTATTCCAGATTTGCAAAGATGAGATAGTTCGCAGGTCTGTATCTGAAGAAGAACAACTGAGTGTTCTTAAATTTTGTCATGACCTTCACTGTGGTGGTCATTTTGGAGGGAGGAAGACTACAGAAAAGGTGCTTCAAAGTGGTTTTTACTGGCCTACTCTATTCAAAGATGCTCAAGAGTATTGCAAGCATTGTGACCACTGTCAAAGAGTGGGTAACATTGGAAAGAGGAATGAAATGCCCCTTCAATCATATATTGTTGTTGAACTGTTTGATGTGTGGGGAATAGACTTCATGGGTCCTTTTCCCAAGTCTTTTGGTTATGAATATATTTTAGTTACTGTTGATTATGTTTCAAAATGGGTGGAGGCAATCCCCACCCATACTAATGATGCTAATGTGGTTGTTAAATTTGTGAAGGAAAATATTCTTAGCAGATTTGGCACGCCAAGAGTGATAGTCAATGATGGGGGAAGTCATTTTTGCAACAGAATTTTTGAGAAGTTAATGCACAAATCTAGTGTGAAGCACAAGGTGGCGACCCCATACCATCCACAGACTTCTGGACAAGTTGAAACATCCAACAAGCAAATAAAAGGAATTCTGGAGAAAACAGTCAACTTATCAAGAAAGGATTGGGCGAGTAGATTGCATGATGCATTGTGGGCATATCGGACTACTTTCAAGACTCCTTTGGGTATGAGTCCATGCCGATTGGTTTTTGGTAAGGCTTGTCATTTACCAGTGGAGTTGGAGCACAAAGCATATTGGGCAATCAAGACTCTGAATTTAGACTTGGACAAAGCAAAGAGAGAGCGTTTTCTGCAAATTTCAGAGTTAGATGAGCTGTGGAATGAGGCATATGAGAGTTCGAGGATTTATAAGGATTGCACTAAAGCACTTCATGATAGAATTATAGTGCGAAAGTCATTGAGCCGAGGTATGAAAGTTTTGCTTTTTAACTCTCATCTCCGTTTGTTTCCAGGAAAACTCAAGTCTCGATGGAGTGGTCCTTTCGAGATAACTCAGGTATATCCTTCCGGTGCCATTGAATTGCTTAACTCTCGAACAAATGAGACTTTTAAAGTAAATGGACAAAGAGTTAAGCCATATAATGAAGGATTCCAAGAAGTAAGGATCATCGATAGCACTTTAATCTACGATCCTTAAGTCTTGCAGTAATGTCCAGCTTTATGACATTAAAGAAGCACTAAATGGGAGGCAACCCATCGGTTTGCATTTCTTTTCATAGTTGTAATTTTAATTCAGCAATTTTGATTTGATGTTTGATTTAAATAAATGAATGGGTGCTTTGATCGGTTTTTCATTTTTTTTATGTGTTTCAGGGTTGATCGAAGAAGAGGTTTGCAATTTCTTAGAGATTTGGTGATATAAAATAAAATAAAAAATATTTAAAAAAATAGTCAAATTGGCAGTGAGTGACACGGCCACTTGACATGGCCAAGCCACTGGCCGTGTCAAGCCATCCCTTAAAATCCCATTTTACACAGCCCCTGACACGGCCAAGAAGCTTGGCCGTGTCCTTGGCCGTGTCACATGGGACACGGCCAAGCTTCACCAAAAATTTCCTTCTTTTTGTTTTTTGCAACCTTTTTCACAGAGTCAGACACGCCCATGGGACACGGCCAAGTCACTGGCTGTGTCCCTCCAAACACATCAGACACGGCCAAGCTCACCCAAGCTTGGCCATGTCCCTTCAATTTCACACTTTAAAAACATGATTTTTGCACTATTCCTTCATTTCAATCCCTAAATTTCTTTTTGCTTCCTCTCGTTCTCTCGACTCCTCTCTCCCAAAACCTCCATTGCTTTTCCTTCAAAGCTTCTAAACTTCTATTAATTCTTAATTTCCTTCACAAAAACTGAAATTAATCCGTTCAATCTTCTTCTTCTCTCATAAAAAATTAATTTAATCGGTTTAAGTTTCAAGTTTTTTCAGATCTTTCAATATGCTGAGAACTAAGATGGTGTCCCACCATAGGAGGAAGCAACCTTTCAACTGCAGCTGTATCTTCATCTTCCTCGTCTTCATCTTTAAAGAGAGCAAATCTTTTGGCTCGGGGTTTCTTTCCGACGAGGTATGTCAGTGATGAATCCCTTAATGCTCTTCATATTAGGGATAATTTTTATCATTATGTTCAAAACCTTGGGTGGGAGAACCTAGTCTCCTTTCGACCTTTGCAGTTTCAAGAGCTTACTTTGGAATTTTTGACATCTCTTAAGGTTGAAAGAGATGAACAAAAAATTTGCTCTAAGTTGAACTTTAAATTGCTTGGGAAATCATTTATGGTTAGTATTGAACAATTGAATGTTATATTTGGTTTCCATCAACACGGTGAAAGGTCGGTACCTAAGGATTTTAAGCAACAATTTGCTTGGAGAACATTGGGCTCGGGAACTTATGTGGCCAAATCGGCCAAGGCGACTAAATTGAGCAATCCCGCTCTTAGGTATTTGCATCGTTTTATGTCATGTGGGTTCTTTGCTCGGAAGGAAAGCCCGGGTGTAGTGGAACTTAGTGAGTTCTTTTTTCTTGGATTGTGCGTGTAATGTAGTGCCCATTAGTACCAGCTATTGGTTGGCCAATGTTTTTGATAGCGTGGCAAACAAAAAGAGGGGGGCTATTTGTATTGGAGGATTGGTTACCACATTGGCAACAGCCCTCCTTGATGATTTTGACCCTAGTACCTGTCGTATGACTAGAATTATGGGTAATGATTCATTGGATTTGGCTACACTAGAGAAGATGCATATGGTGGTGCACAGGAGAGGGGCTTATATGATGGCTTCAGCTGAGCCAGAAGTATCGAGGGGCAGACAAAAGAGAACAAGAGTCCAGGAGGGGTCTGACTCGGATTCTCTTGATTTGGAAGAAGATGCTCCAGCTCTGAATAATCAAGAGATACTTAATAGGATTGAGGCACTGGAGAGCAAGGTAGATCGTAACCATGTTGCGGTCTTGCAACAGTTGGACCAAATCAATAGCAACCTTGCTAAGATTCTGAGTCTTCATCCTTCGGCTGCTTCATCATCACATCCTCCTTCACCGTAGATCTTTCGAGACAATTCCTTACTTTCTTGTGTTTAGTTATAGCATATTTGTGTTGTTATTTTTGTTTTTATTTTTAATGTTAACATTTTATATTTTGGATATTTTATTTTATATATTTTATTTTGTTTTTGAACATTTGCTATTTGTGATGAAAAGGTAGAGTTTGCCTCACAAAGGAACGATGGAAAACAGGTTGTACCTTAACTCTTTATCTTTATTATTCTTGTTTCCATTGAGGACAATGTAATTTATAAGTGTGGGGTAACCTTTAAGCTTTTCTTTTAATTCTTGTTTTGTTTGTCGTTTTGTGTTTATATTGTGCGTTGTGCATGGCATAATTGTTGAAAACTTATTGACTTTTCTATGATTCTAGTATTATATTTGGGACTTTAGTATCAGCGTAGAGATTAGCATTTGAATTCATTTAGGATCAATTTTCACATTCTGCAATTCATGACATATAAATCTTTGAGAACCCACCTTTGTGAGTTTTGACCCTCATAGATTGAATATTAGTGTCAATTGATTTTCTTTTCTTAAGTGTGCAACTTCATGATTTTGCATCTCTAGAGCTTGCTTTTGCATACTAATTGAACTCACATTATGATTTAATCTCAAGTTTTAAAATGATGAAGGCAAATTAGGTTATCCCTTTAGCTTAAAAAGACCTCCCTTAATTATGAATTCCTTAGTGAGCCAAGTTGAGCCTTTGACCTTCTCTTGATTGATCAACACAATTCATAACTCAACTTTCTCTTATTATCATCATACCTGCATTAAGGAATGGAGTTTCTTATGATATGACAATAGGGTGATTTGATTCATAAGTGTGGGGTAAGCAATTAAAAAAAACAAAAAAAAATAGTATTGCTTTAGTAAGATTTGGGGCTGAAATGCATACTTTGCACATTGTATTTGACTAAGAGTCGGTTATTCTTTTCCTCTACATTTTAAGCTAGATGTTCCATGCAATTTTATATTTTGTATATATATATATATAAAAGAAAGAGAAATACAAAAAAAAATAAAAGAAAATAAAGAATATATATATACAAAATTCATATATTTTCTAGCATTAGTCATCAAAGAGGAATGTCGACTCATGTACTTTTCTTTTAGTGTGCAAGTATGTAAGATTATCAAGGGTTAGTGAATATGCCATTTGAGGGAGCTATGAGTTTCTGAGCAAGAGTATTGTCTAATTTAGATACTCCATTTCTTGATGTTCTAGCTTAAATGTCTTTTCTCATACCTTCACCTTAGCCCCATTACATCCAAATAAAAGATCTTCGGATTATTTCTTAAGAAAATCAATGAGAGAGATTGGATAATTAAGCAAGTTTATGGTAGTATGCAGTCATGAGTGGTTTGAGTGAATTAACCTATGAAATCGAGTGAAACACTTAGATGAGAGATAAGATTTGTATGTTTGAATTAATGAATGAGTTAAGAAAATCTTGATCGAAGTAAATTGCAATTATTTATGGCTGAGTCTTAAAGGATTTCATTTTATATGCTGGAATTATAGTTAAGATTGTTTGAGTTTTTAATTTATGCCATGTGAATTTGCTTGAGGACAAGCAAAGTTTTAAGTGTGGGGTAATTGTTTTATTAGTTTTTGTCATAGAATTGTGTCTTATTTATTATGATGATTATTGTTTTCTTTAGGTATTTTGGTAGTTTTAATATGTTTATTTAGTGTTTTCATTAATTTTGGTAGTTTTAATTTATTTCAGTGTTTATGTTGTTTTTGTTATAGTTTTTAGTGTGGTGTTTATGTGTTGTTGGTTAATGTTTATTTGATTCTTGTTTAAAGTTTGTTTAAGTGTTTATTTTAGGTTAATATGCAAATTGTTTCCTTGGAAGAAAGAGTAGCATGAAGCAAAGGGCAAAACCAAGGAATCAAGAGAGAGGAAGGAAAATTCAGGCAATGACTGACACACTCAGAGAACACGGCCAAGCCACTGGCCATGTCACATGACACGGCCAGGAGACTTGGTCGTGTCCCATACTAAGCCAAGGACCAAAAAGAAAGAAGAGCAAAAATAAAGAGTCAGTAGGTGACACACTCAGGGGACACGGCCAAGCCACTGGCCGTGTCCCTCCAAATGCATCAAACACGGCCAAGCTCACCCAAGCTTGGCCGTGTCACACTTAACTCCAAAGAAGAAGAGATGAAAATCACACAAAAGCGGACACATTCAGTAGACACGGCCAAGCCACTGGCCGTGTCACATGACACGGCCTCTTCTAGCAAAGATTTGATCAAGAGATTCTTCAGAAGCTAAAGGGAGTTTGTAATTTGGTTTTGTTCTCAAACTTTGTCTCTTAAATTTCATTGGAATTGTATTCATGAATTCTATTATTTCTAAACTGATTTCTTTGAGTTTTAATGAGATGAATATGTTTGATAGCATTATGAACTAATTTGATCTAGTCTAGGGTTTGTATGGATCTACTATGATTGTATGAATTGGTTATTGCTCTTAACTGAATTATTTCTTTAGCCTTGATTGAATGGAATTATTGTTAATATATAATTGATTGGCCACCAATTATGTGTTTGAGGTATTAGATGAAGGATTGAGAGATGAAGTCTAATGCTAGAACAATTCAATTAGGGACTTAGGTGAATTAGAAATATAACCTAAAAAAAGGATTATTTCAATTGTAACAAGATTATTTGAAAGAGGTTTGAATGCGAGAGCTTATTTCCTTGACTCGATTAATTAAGTTACTTGAGATCTAATCTTTGAAATTAAATTTGTTGAGAGGAATAAGCGTTCATACATATAAGTTAGTAGAGAAGTGCAAACCCTATACCTTTCTATTAAGTGAATCAATATATCAGCTAAGTTTACTTTTATTGTTTTAAACTCCAATCAATCTATTTTCATTAGTTGTTAGCAATTTAGATTTATTTTAATTTGTTATTTGCAATCTGATAATCAATTAGCTTATCTAGCTTCCTTGAGAGACGACTTTGGGGCGATCACCTTTGCTACAGCTACCTCGTATACTTGCGAGTGACGCTTATAGTAGAATTTAATTCGAGCGCAATAGGCTAGCTCCATAGCAAGAGATAAAGTGAGATTTTGTCTTTCCAAACTCAAGATTGAAGGATGTTTTAAGTGATCAAGTTGGAAATCTAAGAGTTTTCATCACTTTTGGTAAGTTCTCCACTTGATTCTTTGGTTTTCTTCTAAGTTTGTGTTTTGAGTTTGGTATTTGATTGTTGATGGTATGTATATATTTGATTATGGTGTATTTGAGGGTGTTTGATCTTATTGGTGTTGATTTTGAGATAGAGTTAAGTTTGGTGTTGGAAGAAAATAAGTGTTGTGTTTGAGTTGTGTGTATGTGATGGCTGTGAATTGGTGTTTGATGTATGTATTGAGTTGTTTTGATTTTTTTGCAAGTTAGTATGGTTTATGGGTTTGTTTATGCCCATGTCACTGAGCGTGTCATAGCTACTGTGTTCAAGGAGGATTGACACGGCTAGTGACATGCCCATGTCACTGAGCGTGTCAAAGCTTCTTTGTTGTGAGTTTAGGGCACAGTCAGGAACACGCTCGTGTTGTTTAGCGTGTCATGTGTAGAGTTTGCCCTAGTTGATTCTTAGCCTTATTATCTCATGTGTATCTTTAAGTGAGTGTGTATTATCACTTTTGGATTAGGTTTTGAAGAGATTGAGCTGCCCTAATCCAAGCGTTGGAGGATTCTTGGAAGAGGCAGTGTTTAGATTGGTGTGAGTTGCTTTTGAGGTAAGTACAAACTTACATGGTTGCATACATTTACATGACTTTGAGACTTAACACATTTGGTTGTAAATGTGTTAAGTAATTTATTACATTGTTAATACATTTGATTAATGTTATGATTTTCATAATGTGAAAGATATGATGATCATTCAAAATGTATGTCCAATGCAATTGGCTATGTATACTTTAATGATGAGATGTGCAGCCATTGTTGTTGGCTATAATGATGCAAATGAAATAATTGGGGCATGGTTGCATAGTTTGATTATGAGAAATTAAATGAGAAATGAATTGTGAAAGAGATTGATAATGAGATAAATAAATTAATTGTGTGCCTAGTATGTTATTCAATTTTCAGAGTTCTAGGTTTGGCGGCATGCCTATGAATTGCAGGGCAGGTGAAAAGACCGGGTCGTAAGCCGAGCCCAGCTGATAATATGAAAAATGATATTTTTGAGGTGAAAAGACCGGGTAGTAAGCCTCAAAAATAGTAACAGTCTAGCCGGATTGAGGACCAAGATACTGGGCCCTAGGGTCTAGCCGGGTTGAGGTCCAAGAGACTGAGTCTGTTACATTATCCGTGGATAGATATATATATCGCCTACGGGCTTGATGAATATGATTATGGACCAAAGCAGTAACTCTGAATTTTGAATAATATATTAGATCCTTTTTGGGCCCATGCTTGTCTTTGTTTCAATGTGAATCATAAATGGTAAAACAACTAAATAAGATAATGAAATGTAATGTTATGAAATATAGCATTTTTGAATATGATCTCTATTGCTTGAACGTATGACATTGACATTGCATTAAAGCATATTGTTATTGTGTTTTGTACCACTAAGCCTATGGCTTAGCGCGATTGTGGTTCATCGCGTAGGTGACAGGGTAGAACCGGAGAGTTCAGCTAGATCGAGTCGAGTCTAGACTTTGAAGTGTTGATTATGGGCTTAAAGATCAGAGACAAACTGCCAAACATGTATAAACTTTATGTTTTGTAAACATGGATTTTGATTTATTTATATATGTAAATACCACTACATTTTCCGCTGCATAATGAATAAATGTTTTATCTAATATAGTTTATAATATAATATGAAGTGTTTTAAGTTTTCTTATATTATTGCAGAAGAGAAAAATTGGATTATCTAATATAAACCGTGGCACTTCTGTATTCGGCATTACGTATATTACAGGTGTAGTAGTATGTAGTGTGCGTATACGGAGTATAGGGGTGTTACATCTGTTTTGCTAACTGTAACGACCCCACTAGCACAGTCTTACGACAGCTGGTCTCTTGGGCCTTTTCTCCAGTAGGTGGACCATAGTCCCAGCCCTCAACCCAGCAGGCCGCCATAGTACTCGTTCACCTCACGGCTCCCGAGCAGGAATTTATTTATTTGGCCTAAATTAAGGTCGCCTCCCTCATTCGAACCCGTGACCTCCTCCCTTAAGAGGAAACCATGAGTTGAACGAGTACCATTTCTACCAGTGGTACTCGTTCAGCTCATGGTTTCCTCTTAAGGGAGGAGGTCACAGGTTCAAATGAGGGAGGCGACCTCATTTGAGGCCAAATAAACAAATTCTTGCTCGGGAGCCGTGAGGTGAACGGGTACTGTGGCAGCCTGTTGGGTTGAGGGCTGGGACTATGGTCCACCTACAGGAGAAAAGGCCAAGAGACCAGCTGTCATAAGACTGTGCTAGTGGGGTCGTTACATACGCAATACACACCATTGCACTAAGCTTATAAGCTTAGTGGTATATACATTTAAAAATAATAAATACTATACACATATTTATTATACTTTCTCTCAATTTATAGCTTTGCAATATTTTTGTAAAAACTTTGTTAATTTTAATTTTATACATTATACAAATATATATCACAACATTCTAACATATAAGCTGTAATATCCCAAAGTATGCCCTAGAAGTTTTAATATAAATGTTGATTGATTTGAATCAAATGTATATGTGTTTTGGAAAGGAAAAGATTGTTTAGAGGGAATGTATATGTTGTATATATGGCAATATATATAACATATATGCAAGTCAAATGGGTGGTCAAGGGAAGAAGATATTTTAATTTGTGATTTGTGAAATTATTAAAAAGGGCAAGTGTTTTAAAGGAAGTTAAAACTAATTGTAAGATGGTGTTTAAGTAATTCCTTGTTTTGGAATACTTGGTGGAGATTTAAAGAGAAGTTTGACTTTGTTTCTTTATGTTCTTTTCTTCTTTTCCATGGTGTGGCCGGCTCATCCAAAGACAAGAGAAAGCAAGAGAGCAAAAGAGGATTTGAATGTTCTAAGCTCAAATTGAAGGAAGATCTAAGTGATCAAGTTGGTGATTCAAGAAGTTTCATTACTTTGGTAAGTCCTCTTTTGATTTCTTTGCTTATTTGAAGTTATGTTTGAGTTTGACAGATGATTTAAGGGTGTGTTGTTTGATTGTGATAGGTTTAAGAGTGTTTGATTAGATTGATTATGGATTTTAAGGATGGATTGAAGAAAAGAGTAAGTTAGTTGGAAGAGATGGTGTTGTATTTGTGTGTAGTGTTTGTGATGATATTTGTGATTTGTGTTTGATGTAGGTGTGAAGTTGTTTTGGTGTTTTTGTAAGTTTAAGATGGTTTTTGGGTATGTTTTGTTAAGTTTGTTTGAAGTGGATGTTGGTGAAAAGAAGTGTTTTGTTGGGTGTTTTGTTGTTTTAGTCGGAATCTGGGTTTTTGGCCTGACACGCCCATGAGCACGTCCAGATTCTTAGGCGTGTCAATTGTGTTGGTGGCAGTAGGATTGACACGACCAGTAACACGCCCGTGTTATTGAGCGTGTCATAGCTACTGTGAGATTGGAGAATTGACACGGCCATGAGCACGCTCATGATGTTGGACGTGTTGATATTTTTGAGAGGCAGAATGTATTACACACCCAGTGACACGCCCGTGGTTCTGAGCGTGTAAAAGCTTCTGTGTTGTGGAGTTAGGGCACGGTCAGGGACACGTCCGTGTGGTTGAGCGTGTCATGTTTAGGGTTTGCCCTAGTTAACTCTTAACTTGATTATCTCATATGTATCCCTAAGCAAGTGTATGTTATTATTTTTGGATTAGGTCTTGAAGAAAGGGATTTGCCATTGATCTAAGAAGTAAAAGAATCTTGGAAAAGGAAGTGTTTAGAGTTGTGTGAATTGTTATTGAGGTAAGTACAAATATTGCATTATTGCATACATTCATGTGATTTTGGAACTTATACATTTGAGTATGAATGTACTAAGGAATCTTATTGCATTGTTGATATATATAAATAATGTTATGTTTTATACAATGTGAACTTTGTGAAATGCAATATGATGATGTAATTGATTGTGTATTTGAAAGATGAATTGCTATAATGTACACTGAGATATGATGGAATATAAAGCCATTGTAATTGGCCATGATAAGTCAAATGTGATGTGGCCATTGTGATTGGCTATGATGATTCAATTGAGATATGTGGGGCATGTTTGCTTAGATGGTGATGAGAATTGACAATGAAATAATAAATGAATTGTGTGGCTAATGTGTTATTCCATTTTTAGAGTTTTGTTGATTGGTGGCATGCCTAATAGTAACAATCTCTTGAAGTTAGGTTGGAATTGATCCTTGAAGCTAAGTTGGGTTGAAGTTTAACATGTTTTACTCCCCTTGAAGCTTGGTTGGGTCTAGTCCTTGAAGCCTAATTGAGATGTTACAACCCTTGAAGCTAGGTTGGGTTGGTTCTTGAAGCCAAGTTGGGTTGATACTTAGCATGCTTTGTTCCCCTTGAAGCTTGGTTGAACCTAATCCTTGAAGCCTAGTTGGGATTATGATAATGATGAATGTGATAATTAAACCTAAGCATTAACTTTGAAAATTGAATGACATATTAGTGTTTTTGAGCCCATGCTTGTCTTTGTTTGAATGTGATTCATTAATGGTAAAATAATTGAATAATGAAATCTATGGAAGGACTTCGAAATGTGCTATGTTTATATGTGAATGATTTATGGAATATAAAGGTGTGATATTAGTTTTCCATCTATGATGTTGTCTTTATTATTAAAATGTGTGACATTGCATTTCATTAAAGCATAAAGTTAGTATACTATGTACTACTAAGTCGTTGGCTTAGCGCGATAGTGATTGATCGCTCAGGTGACAGAGCTGAACCTGAGAGTTCCTCGAGACCGAGTGAGACTAGGCATTGAAGAGTTTATTTTTGGGACTTAAAGATAAGAGAAGAGCTGCCAATCATGTATAACTTCTTTATATTTTGTAAAGTTTTGATTCTAATGTAAATATATGTATAATTGTAAATATGGATTTGAATGTATTCATATATGTAAATATTTTGTAAATTTCGCTGCGTATTAAGTAAACATATATATATATATATCTCTATTTAGTTTTATATTACAAGTTAATTACTTTATTTCTATAATGTATAATGAGAAAGAATATCCTATCATTTAAAATGATTTAAATGTTAAAGAAAACCGTAGCATCCCTATATTCAGTGTATGTATATTACATTGTGGTGTTTTGTAGTGTGCATGTACAGGATGTAGGGGTGTTACAATTGTTTTGGTATCAGAGCCTAGGTTTAAGATTCTCAACCTAGGTAAAATCTAAGAAAAAGAATATTTTGATTTTAAAAGTTAGTTTTTGAATAATATACATGTTTGGTATTGGCAGTCTCTGATCTTTAATGAGATGTATTCTGTTGTGTTTGCAGATATAGGTTGTGATGAATTCTCACTTACGTCAGTCAGTAGAGGGTAGTGCGGAGAGTGTAGCTCCTGATGAGGTTAGAGAGGGAGCTAGAGTGGATAGTGCTGGAGAGGTACCTGCTTCTGTGTCAGGGAGACCAGCTGGTGAGGAGGTTCCGCCAGTTTGGCTTAGGCATGTGGTAGAGATATTGAGGCAAGCACCAGTGCAACCACCGCCACCACCCCTACAGCCTTTGGTATCAGTGAGACATTACAATAAATTAAGGAAGTATGGAGCTGAAGATTTTCTGGGTACTATTGATCCAACTGTAGCTGAGCAGTGGCTAGATAAAGTACAGAGAATATTTATTCAGTTGCAAGCCACTCCAGAAGAAAAATTTGATTATGCAAGATCATTGTTGCAGAAGGATGCCTATGATTGGTGGAAGACAGTGCCTCATGCTATGGATGATTTACCTACATTGTCCTATACTAATTTTCTAAGAGAGTTTGAATTGAAGTATACTCTGAGGGAGTATAAAGATGTGAAGAAGATGGAGTTTTTGAGTTTGAAGCAAGACCACCGGACTATAACAGAATATGAGGTTGAGTTTATCCGGTTGAGCCATTATGCTGGGGTATTATATCTGATGAGATTAATAGGTGCAGGAGATTTGAAGAGGGCTTGAGGCCCTCTATTATGTGTCTTGTGGCTGGATCTAGATATCATGATTTTTCCCAGCTTGTTGCAGCAGCTAGGAGTGTGGAGAGAGCTCAGGGCATTGCAGCAGCTGCTTTTGAGGAAGAGATCCGGGTTAGGAGACCCCAGTTTGAAGTAGGGTCTTCATCTGTAAAGAGAGGTAAAGGAAGTTTTGTTCCTCGGGTTAGTAGGAGTCAGAGGCCAGCTGGTAGGTTAGTACAGTTTCAGAGACAGAGATCAAGACCTACAGTTTCAGTGGCGAGTGCTCCGACCCCAGTGATTCAGAGATCCACTCCACCCATATGTATTCATTGTGGTAGGCCACATGGTGGTACTTGTTGGAAGACTGGTGTAGCAGGGGTATGTTTCAGATGTGGATCGCCTGATCATTTTGTTAGAGAGTGTCCTGAGAGGCAGGAGCAGATGTCGGTAGATTCTGCAGTTTCCCGACCTAGTGTGAGGGGAGGTCGAGGAGGCAGAAGTTTTAGCAGAGGAGGCAGATCTGGGTTCAGTCATAAAGGAGGTTCTACATCCAGGGAGAGTAGACCAGAGGAGGCTGGATCTTCTCAGAGGATTTATGTGATGCAGAGGCAGCCAGATGCCTCAGCAGTCATAGCGGGTACTTTCTCTTTATTTGGTATTTCAGTACTTGCTTTGATTGATCCAGGATCTACTCATTCATATATTAGTGCATCTGTTTTGCCTGTGTCTGAATTGCATGTTGAATCCCTAGGATTTGATGTATTGGTGACAAATCCTTTAGGGCATAGTGTGATTGTTAGCAAAGTGCACCGAGATAGTGCAGTAGTGGTGCAAGGTGAGGAGTTTCGTGGAGATTTGATTGAAATGCCTTTTAAGGAATATGATTTGATCCTAGGCATGGACTGGTTATCTAGAAATGGAGCTGTGGTAGACTATCAAAAGAAATGTGTTACTTTGAGAACCGGTGATGGTGGAATGGTGATAGTATCTAGTGAGCAGGGACAGCTAGCATCCTTGTTTATTTCAGCTGTTGCAGCTAGGAGGTTAATTAGAAAAGGGTGTGATGCTTATCTTGCTCATATTTTGGATACTAGAGTAATGAGTTCTCAACTTGATAGTATACCCACAGTTGCAGAGTTTCCAGATGTGTTTCCAGAGGAGTTGCCAGGGTTGCCTCCTGAGAGAGAGGTGGAGTTTGGTATTGAATTATTGCCTGGTACCACTCCTATCTCTATTACTCCTTATAGAATGGCACCTGCTGAACTGAGAGAATTGAAGGTGCAGTTACAGGAGTTGTTGGATAAAGGGTTTGTTCGCCCTAGTGTTTCACCGTGGGGAGCTCCTGTTCTGTTTGTGAAGAAGAAAGATGGTACTATGAGATTGTGTATCGATTATAGGCAATTGAACAAGGTGACTATTAAAAATAAATATCCTTTGCCTAGAATTGATGATCTCTTTGATCAATTGAAGGGTGCAGCAGTGTTTTCCAAGATTGATTTGAGATCAGGGTACCATCAGTTGAGGGTTAGAGCTGAAGATGTTCCTAAGATAGCCTTTCGCACAAGGTATGGGCATTATGACTTTCTAGTTATGCCTTTTGGTTTGACGAATGCACCTGCAGCTTTTATGGATTTGATGAATAGAGTGTTTAGGCCCTATTTGGATCAGTTTGTGGTAGTTTTTATTGATGATATTTTGGTGTATTCGCAATAAGGAGGAGCATGACAAGCATCTGCGGATTGTGCTGCAAATTTTGAGAGAGAAGCAATTGTTTGCTAAACTATCGAAGTGTGAGGTTTGGCTTGACCAAGTAACTTTTCTCGGTCATATAGTTTCAGCAGAGGGTATTAGAGTTGATCTGAGTAAAGTTGAAGCTATTTTGAATTGGAGTCCACCAAAGTCTGTGACTGAAGTTAGAAGTTTTCTGGGTTTGGCAGGCTATTACCGACGGTTTGTGAAAGGATTTTCTTTGATAGCTACTCCACTTACCAGATTACTTCGAAAGGGAGTTAGATTTGTGTGGACAGATCAGTGTCAGGCTAGCTTTGAACAGTTGAGAGAAATGTTGACTTAAGCGCCTGTTCTTACTTTACCTGTGGAAGATAAACCATATGTGATTTACAGTGATGCTTCACATAGTGGTTTGGGTTGTGTTCTGATGCAAGAAGGTAAAGTTATAGCTTATGCTTCTCAACAGTTGAAACCGCATGAGCTCAATTATCCGACCCATGACTTAGAGTTAGCAGCCATTGTGTTTGCATTGAAGATTTGGCGACACTATTTATATGGGGAGAAATGTTTTATTTATATGGATCACAAAAGTTTGAAATATTTGGGTGTTCAAAGAGAGCTCAATCTTCGACAAAGGAGATGGTTGGAGTTGATTAAAGACTACGACTTTTTGATTGATTATCATCCTGGTAAGGCAAATGTTATTGCTGATGCTTTGAGTCGAAAGTCTTTAGCAGGTTTGACTGTTTATTTGCTCTCGTTACTTGTTGAGTTGAGAGCGTTGCATGCTAGATTTGTATCTTGTGATGATGGTGCATTGTTGGCACAGTTGCAATTGAAACCGGTATTGTTGGATCAGATTAAAGAGGCTCAATTGGTTGATGAGAAGATTCAAAATATTGTTTCAGATTGCCAGAATGGAAAGAGTCGAGACTTTATTGTGAGAAGTGATGGGAATCTTTGGTTTAAGAACAGATTGTGTGTACCTGATGATGCTAATTTGAGAAAGATTATTTTAGAAGAAGCACATCAGTCAGTATTTGCTATGCATCCGGGCACTACAAAGATGTATCATGATTTGAAGCAGTATTACTGGTGGTCCGGTATGAAGCGAGACATAGCGGAGTTTGTATCCAAGTGTCTCACTTGTCAGAGGGTAAAAGCTGAGCATCAAGTTCCAACAGGGTTGCTTCAACCTTTATCAGTGCCTGAATGGAAATGGGAAAGAGTGACAATGGATTTTGTGTCTGGTCTACCATTGACACAAAGAAAGCATGACGCTATTTGGGTGATTGTTGATAGGTTGACTAAGACAGCTCATTTTCTTCCGGTTCGGATGGATTATTCTCTGGAGAGGTTAGCTGAGCTGTATATTCATAAGATTGTGAAGTTGCATGGTGTCCCAATTTCTTTAGTGTCTGATCGAGATCCCTGGTTTACTTCAAGGTTTTGGAAGAGTTTACATGGTGCTTTGGGTTCTCGACTACACTTTAGCACTGCTTTTCATCCGCAGACAGATGGGCAGTCAGAGAGAGTAATACAGATTATCGAAGACATGTTGAGAAGCTGTGTCATTGATTTCTCTGGAGGTTGGGATAGATTCTTACCACTTGTGGAATTTGCTTACAATAACAGTCATTAATCCAGCATTGGTATGGCACCATTTGAAGCATTGTATGGTAGACGGTGTAGGACACCTCTATGTTGGAGTGAACTTGGTGAAGGTAAGTTAATTGGTCCTGATTTGGTTAAAGAAACTAAAGAGAAAGTGAAAATGATTCGAGAAGGGTTGAAAGTAGCTTCAGACCGACAAAAATCTTATTCAGATTTGAAGAGGAGAGACATTGAGTATAATGTTGGAGATAAAGTATTTTTGAAAGTGTCTCCTTGGAAGAAGATTTTGAGATTTGGTCGGAAAGGAAAGCTGAGTCCTCGTTTCATTGGACCGTATGAAGTGTTGGAAAGAATTGGACCAGTTGCTTATCGGCTTGCTTTGCCACCTGAGTTGGATAGGATCCATAATGTATTTCATGTTTCTATGTTGAGGAGGTACAAGTCATATCCATCTCATGTTTTGCCAATTGAATCTATCGAAGTGAGTTCAGATCTGACATTTGAAGAAGAACCAATTGTTGTTTTGGCACGTGAAGTGAAAGAGTTGAGAAATAAGAAAGTGCCACTTGTGAAGATTTTGTGGAAGAATCATGCAAAGGAAGAGGCAACATGGGAAAGTGAACAAACAATGCGAGATCAGTATCCTCAACTATTTCAGACTTGATATCAGGTAATTTCGAGGACGAAATTTCTTTTTAGAGGGGGAGAATTGTAATATCCCAAAGTATGCCCTAGAAGTTTTAATATAAATGTTGATTGATTTGAATCAAATGTATATGTGTTTTGGAAAGGAAAAGATTGTTTAGAGGGAATGTATATGTTGTATATATGGCAATATATATAACATATATGCAAGTCAAATGGGTGGTCAAGGGAAGAAGATATTTTAATTTGTGATTTGTGAAATTATTAAAAAGGGCAAGTGTTTTAAAGGAAGTTAAAACTAATTGTAAGAGGGTGTTTAAGTAATTCCTTGTTTTGGAATACTTGGTGCAGATTTAAAGAGAAGTTTGACTTTGTTTCTTTATGTTCTTTTCTTCTTTTCCATGGTGTGGCCGGCTCATCCAAAGACAAGAGAAAGCAAGAGAGCAAAAGAGGATTTGAATGTTCTAAGCTCAAATTGAAGGAAGATCTAAGTGATCAAGTTGGTGATTCAAGAAGTTTCATTACTTTGGTAAGTCCTCTTTTGATTTCTTTGCTTATTTGAAGTTATGTTTGAGTTTGATAGATTATTTAAGGGTGTGTTGTTTGATTGTGATAGGATTAAGAGTGTTTGATTAGATTGATTATGGATTTTAAGGATGGATTGAAGAAAAGAGTAAGTTAGTTGGAAGAGATGGTGTTGTATTTGTGTGTAGTGTTTGTGATGATATTTGTGATTTGTGTTTGATGTAGGTGTGAAGTTGTTTTGGTGTTTTTGTAAGTTTAAGATGGTTTTTGGGTATGTTTTGTTAAGTTTGTTTGAAGTGGATGTTGGTGAAAAGAAGTGTTTTGTTGGGTGTTTTGTTGTTTTGTTCGGAATCTGGGTTTTTGGCCTGACATGCCCATGAGCACGTCCAGATTCTTAGGCGTGTCAATTGTGTTGGTGGCAGTAGGATTGACACGACCAGTAACACGCCTGTGTTATTGAGCGTGTCATAGCTACTGTGAGATTGGAGAATTGACACGGCCATGAGCACGCTCATGATGTTGGACGTGTTGATATTTTTGAGAGGCAGAATGTATTACACGCCCAGTGACACGCCCGTGGTTCTGAGTGTGTAAAAGCTTCTGTGTTGTGGAGTTAGGGCACGGTCAGGGACACGCCCGTGTGGTTGCGCGTGTCATGTTTAGGGTTTGCCCTAGTTAACTCTTAACTTGATTATCTCATATGTATCCCTAAGCAAGTGTATGTTATTATTTTTGGATTAGGTCTTGAAGAAAGGGATTTGCCATTGATTTAAGAAGTAAAAGAATCTTGGAAAAGGAAGTGTTTAGAGTTGTGTGAATTGTTATTGAGGTAAGTACAAATATTGCATTATTGCATACATTCATGTGATTTTGGAACTTATACATTTGAGTATGAATGTACTAAGGAATCTTATTGCATTGTTGATATATATAAATAATGTTATGTTTTATACAATGTGAACTTTGTGAAATGCAATATGATGATGTAATTGATTGTGTATTTGAAAGATGAATTGCTATAATGTAGACTGAGATGTGATGGAATATAAAGCCATTGCAATTGGCCATGATAAGTCAAATGTGATGTGAAGCCATTGTGATTGGCTATGTTGATTCAATTGAGATATGTGGGGCATGTTTGCTTAGATGGTGATGAGAATTGACAATGAAATAATAAATGAATTGTGTGGCTAATGTGTCATTCCATTTTCAGAGTTTTGTTGATTGGTGGCATGCCTAATAGTAACTATCTCTTGAAGTTAGGTTGGAATTGATCCTTGAAGCCAAGTTGGGTTGAAGTTTAACATGTTTTACTCCCCTTGAAGCTTGGTTGGGTCTAGTCCTTGAAGCCTAATTGAGATGTTACAACCCTTGAAGCTAGGTTGGGTTGGTTCTTAAAGCCAAGTTGGGTTGATACTTAGCATGCTTTGTTCCCCTTGAAGCTTGGTTGAACCTAATCCTTGAAGCCTAGTTGGGATTATGATAATGATGAATGTGATAATTAAACCTAAGCATTAACTCCGAAAATGGAATGACATATTAGTGTTTTTGGGCCCATGCTTGTCTTTGTTTGAATGTGATTCATTAATGGTAAAATAATTGAATAATGAAATCTATGGAAGGACTTCGAAGTGTGATATGTTTATATGTGAATGATTTATGGAATATAAAGGTGTGATATTAGTTTTCCATCTATGATGTTGTCTTTATTATTAAAATGTGTGACATTGCATTTCATTAAAGCATAAAGTTAGTATACTATGTCCTACTAAGCCGTTGGCTTAGCGCGATAGTGATTGATCGCGCAGGTGACAGAGTTGAACCCAAGAGTTCCTCGAGACCGAGTGAGACTAGGCATTGAAGAGTTTATTTTTGGGACTTAAAGATCAGAGAAGAGCTGCCAATCATGTATAACTTCTTTATATTTTGTAAAGTTTTGATTCTAATGTAAATATATGTATAATTGTAAATATGGATTTGAATGTATTCATAAATTTAAATATTTTGTAAATTCCGCTGCGTATTAAGTAAACACACATATATATATATATATCTATTTAGTTTTATATTACAAGTTAATTACTTTATTTCTATAATGTATAATGAGAAAGAATATCCTATCATTTTAAAATGATTTAAATGTTAAAGAAAACCGTAGCATCCCTATATTCAGTGTATGTATATTACATTGTGGTGTTTTGTAGTGTGCGTGTACAGGATGTAGGGGTGTTACATAAGCATATTTACATGCTCATCGACTCAATTTCTCAATAGATTTACTAACTCCAATGCACATACATTATCAATTTTATTATCATTCTCATATTGCAAATTTCTCACGTAATTATCTTATTTATAATCACTTTCTCATTATATCTTTCTCTTTGAGTATCATGTTCATCATCTTATTCATAATACTACATAATGAACTCAATCACACCATTTCATTGGCAACACAATACATATATACACGTAGATCTAAGTGTCACAGCTATCCCCTCTTGACACCTCTGTGTCTAGCCCTGAAGGCAAATAATAGTGATGCCTAGTATCTAGCCCGAAGGCAAATAATATAGCCCCAAAAGTAATTCTTTGGAATAAGTTATACAAGGTGAACACAGAATTCATTTCGCATTTTCATAGAAACACCTTTAATTTAATTGTTTCCAATATTTGCCACATAATTTATCATCGTTTTAGCCTCAATCACAATGTGACTAGTAAATCACATTTTCACAACTCTCGTGATCATGTAAAACTATGATCACTATCACATGTTATATATTCATCTTTCAACATATTTTTACATCTCAACTTGTATCATGGTTTTCACAAACCATTATCATATATAATGCAAATGTGGCTCACTTCCACATTTTAGTGTACAACTAGCACTTTTCACATTTTACACAACCTCATATTTAGCCATTTTTAATGGCTTATCAAGCCATAATCAGAACAAAATAGGTATTTCATACAATTTTACACATAACACCTTGATAGCCATTCTACAATAGCCCATTATTCACATCACATGCCTTAAACACTCTTTTTCTTATACAATGCACCTACCCTTTATCAACTCCAATAATTTGAGTAACATAACTAACACATTCTTTAATTCACAATGTGTTATGCCAATTACATTATTGTTCTCATAATAATGATTATAATAGCATGTACTAACCTTGTTTCCCTTTTACAAGCCTTAAGTTGATAAAACTTTATACTCTTCCACTTGTTTCAATATAGCCTACACACATATAATCCAACATTAATTGCATTACCCATTTAAATTCACATTACAACTCATTGTATATCAAATCACCATTATCCAACCCATTCTCATTAAAATTCCATTAAGAGCATAACTTCGCCACTTACTACTTTATCCAAACTTCAACTAACTCACTCATATCCAACATATAACCATAAAAATCATTTCTTACATATCAAAACAACAACAAATTAGCTCAATTCAATCATTATAAGTATTTTCTTCAAAAATCTTAATTTCATATACTTGCTGCCTTATTCAAACATCAACATTTCAAATTCATTTCTATCATTCTACCATAGAATTATCATTTATATATCAATATAACATCATTGCAAACCATTTTAGTAATTATTGAAGTCTCCTACAAAAACTCATATTTCACATAATATATCCATAATCCTAAATTTATTACCTTTGTACAAACTTTCCCATAATCAATTTCTAATCATAAAATCATCATCATCGTAATATATATATATATATATATATATCAAAACAACATTAAATCACTTCATTACAATAATAAAATCCATCCATACCAAAACTCCAATTTGGACATAACCTTAAATTCGCCAATTATATCCAATCCAACTATTTAATCACTAAATCATCATATAATCATCATATACTCATCATTTAAACTTCTTTAACATTTATTCTAGCAATTAAATATATTTTATCTCTCTAAAAATTCAAAACATAATCTTAAAATCTCAAAACAACAAGCTTTGAAAGAATTACTTGATTTCCTCAATAAATCTTCAAAACCTTCTTAAATCCTCTTAAAATCTCTTATGAATTTGATATATAGAAATAATTTATACTCTCCCCACTCCCTTTCCAAAGCTCATGTTCAAAAACGGAGAAGAAGAAGTAGAAATGCTTCTTTTAAATTCCTATATCTTTATATATAAAATATTATATATTAATTAATTAAATTACCTCTCCACCAATCATCTTTCTTTCTTATTTGACTTTTCTTTATTATCATCATCATCATCATCATCATCACCATCAACTTTTCCTACACCAATTTATACATGTATATGTACTGTATATCTTATATATATTTATATATCTTATATATTCAATTTATATTTCACATATATTTCAAATGTATATAGTATATATTACATCTATTATACATTTAATTATTTATTTAATTTACTTTCAATCTCCACTAAGCATTTCTTCCTTATTTTAACTTTATTTTCTTTCTTATTTATTTATTTATCATCTTACATCATAAATTATACATATATATATACTATTCACGTGTAGCATATATTCTATTTATATGTATATGTCATATATATATTACTTATATGTTACATATACTTTTATGTACATGTTTATGTAATGTATATATATATTATGTATATGTAATGTATATTTATTATATAGATTTACTCACATGTATATATATCATATGTACCCTATGTACACTACAAACATACCATATACATATTATATAGATATATATCAAGTATATAATATATATATAATCAACATACATTATATATATAATATGTATATACCATGCATATACTAGGTATACATTAGATATATACAACTCCTATATCTCAAAATACTTATTTAATTTTTTCAAGATCACGGATATTATATCAGCAATGTTCCTTCAAGAAAATATTTACCAAAAGAAAAGCTTAGTTGTCTATAAATATGTCACTTAAAAATCCCATCAAAATGAAATATTATAGACAAAACATATATATATTGGTAAATGTGGCACCTAAAATTCTTGCCTAAATGAAAATTCAATGACAAATTAAAATGTCTCTTGGAAATTAATGACGACTGATTTCTATCGGTCAGCATAGTTTGTAGGAACTTTATGTTTAACCAAAGACATTACTGGGAAAAAAAATATATTTGTCGGTGATTTTTACAACAGTCCTGATTGATTTCACATATTGTCAGTAAGCGGATATCAACCGATTTCCTAATTTCTCAGGAATGTACTTGGCAATAGGTGGCAATAAAATCTTTACACCAAATTTACTAACTACATATGTTTTCCTTTGGTAAATTTGATAAGCATGCACTGACATCAATCTTTTAAAGCCATATTTGCCGACAACCATCATTTTTTTATCAGTATTATGTTTTAAAGCCATATTTGCCGACCGCCCTTTCTTTCTGTTGGCAAATTTATTTTACCATAAGTGACGCCTAAAGTTACTGCCAAAATGTTTACTAATAGACTATTTCTTCTATCAGAAAATTTATTTGCCAAATGCTGGTATTATAGTTTTGCGCCACCATTACCAACCTTTCTCAGCGTATTCGGTAAATCTAGACAAGAAGAGTAGTGCCACTTGTTGGTGCCAATGTTGTTGACAACTTAGTTGCAGTCGGTAAATGTTGCATCGATCAGTTGGTAATTCAGTAGGTGATCAGGAACATATTTGTGTCTGTAAGTTTGTGTTGGTGAATCGATACATTGTGAAAACCTCTCTTTAAGGGCAAATGTAAGCAAAAATTAGGGATGTAAATAATAATAAATAATAAAAAAAAGAAAAGAAAACGTAAAAGCGATACTAATTATGCTATTTTCAGAAGTTGTAGCATATAAATTTATCCATCCTGTTTTATAACTCCACTAAAATAAAATTCTGGTTTTTCCATTGATTAGTAGAATTTTTTTTTAAAGGTTACTGGTCATATTTTAACTTCTTCATTTCTTTTTCTGTTGTTTCAATATATGTTTAAGTATTGTTGCTAGTGCGCGTTGAATAATTTGCTGATCGATTTTGATATAGCTAGGCTTCAAAATACAGGTAACTCTTAAGAAACTCAGTGAAGCCACAAGATGCCACTGGTGAAGCATTGATTATCTCTATATAAAAAGGGATATATCTGCTGAAAAATTATCGATTGCACGCACTCAATAATTCCTCTATATCTGCAAGGTGCAGCAACAGACATTTTTACAATACTAATAATTGACATACAAACCGACAGCATTATGATTAATTGGTAGCGTAAAAAAATAAAAAATTTTATTCAATTGGAAGTTAATTGGAGCCATTAACTAATATTATTGGCTGTATCTATATGGGGAGGTTGCTTGAAACCTCTTCTTTCTTTTTTGCAAGAAACTTTGGAGAGATCTCTTCATGGAAAGACCACGAGGTTTATAGAGTTGAGATGCTGCCTCCATTTCTCCACTTGCAAGCCATATTATAGCTTTAGCCTGCGGTCATGCATATTAAATATTAATTAATATTCTCTGTATTTGAATTTGAAAAATTAAAAAATCACAAAATTTTAAAACAACCCTTAAAATTGAAATATACAACAAATAATCTGTCTAAATAATGTATTATACAGCTAATATTTATGTATTGAGGAGATGAATTTATTACGATGCAAGAGAACTAATTATTAAATATATATATATATATATATATTTACACACCTGGACTACTTGAGCAAGAGTTATTATGGATTCAAATTTTATAAATTATTTTAATAATTTATCGAGTGGAACTGTTACAAAATATATTATTTTCATGTGTATATTGATGTAAAAATGTAACACATAATTTTAGTTTAGATTATATAACAAAAATCAAAATGATTTATGCGATTAATATTTGACAAAGAAAGAAAGATAAAAACATTACCTGAAGCTCAGTGATGTGAAAAACACTAATTTGTCCATTATAGAAAATCGTTATTTGTTTTTGTTGGTTTTCTGTGGTCTTATAATAATCCCTATAAGGAATTATATTTAAAAAAAAAGTTGAAGAAATTACGTTAAAGAAATATTAAATAGAAATTAACAAATAAGCAATTAATATATATACATATATATACCTGATTAAGTTTTGGTGGGAATCAACACAAGGGATAGAAGTGGTGGAGAAAGGAGAAAGGAAAAGATCAATGCTGCAATTTGTTGTCATCATAATTTGAAAATTTCAATGTAATCATTTAATTGATTTATTAAAAGAGGAAGCCTTCAATGTAAACATATATAAAGGTGGCCAAAGCAAATTTTACAAAAAATATCGGATGCCAATGTAATTAAGCACGTGAAAAACGAGGTCTGAACATGTGCCAAAAGGGCTCCAAAAATATCTTTGGACAAATTAAGAAATTTTCACGTGAATTTTTCTATTATAATAATTAGATGAATCTGTGATAGATGAGATGGGTTTGTTTTCTTAAGATGGAAAGTGTTTCAGTTTATAGAAAGAAGAGTGAGTTGGAAGTTAATGATTCCTAGCCCTAATGTTTTGGTGGTGTTTCTCAAATGTTTTTCTCATGCACGCTACATATCATGTGATCTCCCAACTGCTTTATTTATTATTATTTTTTTAAAAGTAAAAAAGACTCTAGCTGTATTAATATTGACTGATTTTAAAATATATTATAACGTCCAAGAGTGGTTTAATTTTGATTTTAAATATATTACAGCACATATCCATCACTTGAATAATTCAATACCGTTAGAAAAAATATGACAAAATATATTGTACTCATTTTAAAAATAATTTAATTAAATTTAGCGTACATTAATATGATTCATAATTAATTTGAGTATAACAATATACTAGATTATTTGCATAAAAATTTTGTCGGTTATCATTTTTTTGGGTAAAATATGGTTACCGAGAAATTACAGACAAAAAAAATCTATTATCAATAACTCTGCTGGTAAACAACATACCGACAAAAAATCACTTCTCTCAATAAATATTGTGAATTTACCAATAGAAATTTAGTGTCAACAATTAGTGCCGAAATCTTGATTGGTAATTACCGAGACTAAATCTGTAGCAAAATATTGAGAGATATCATGTTCTGTTGGTAATACCGATATATATTTTGCTGGCACATCGTCGATAAATCTTGTAGATTTTGCCGTCAAATCTTTTAATCTATTGGTGTTACCATCGAATATTTGATTAGAGAATCTACAGGAAAATATTTAGAATTTATCAACTAATTTTCTATCCATCAGTAGTATCAACAACATTTTCTGCCAGCAGATAATCGAAAACTATTTAAAATTTTAGTGAGGAATAGATGTGTTGCCGATATTGCCGACAACTATTCTCTCCGTAAAGAATAAATTTTTTTTTATAAATTTACTGACAGATACTGCATCAGTCAATAAAGTATAATTTTATATTTTTATTATTTTTTTATACAATATATAATTTAAAATAATACATTATAATAAAATACTAAAAAAATTATATATAAAAATCAATGTAAAAATTAAAATTAAAATAAAATTAAATTAAAAATTGTATTAATAATATAAATTAGTGTACCAATAATACAAATAAAATATTAAATGTAATAATTAATAAAATAAAAATGTACTAATTGATTACAATCAACAAAATAAAAAAACTAAAAAGTCTGAAGACGATGGAGGTGGAGGCAGAGACAGAGGCCAAGCAAGATGTAGCTGTGAAGGAATGCGGTTACAGATTTCCAAGAAATAATCCATAAACTACTACAGCTGATGCTCGATCTCTAGACTTGGGCCTGCAATTCCTCCTGAAATATGTGATCTCACTCTCCTAAGTTTGCCTTTTATTTTTTTGATATGAGTAATAAAGCATATGAACTAGCAGACGAAGTAGAAGAGGTAGAGCTAACAAACTGTGACCCAAGTTGATAAATCTTTTTCTTCTTCCCTCCTTCAATAGTAGATAAAAATAGCTCGAACTCATTAATTAATCAAGGTATCAAACTGAGACATGTGGTCCTAGGATGCAATGAAACAATTTTGCAACATTTATATTTATAATTACTTTTAGATTTGTTAAGAAAACTACTTAACTTGTTAAATATATAATTCACAAAATAATGAATTAACTTACGTTTATATCCCATGACCACTGATCAATGAAAGTTCGCCTGTCATGACCCTTAGTATGTGTATGGAGGATGAGCTCATAGTTGGTAGGAAGCCAACCCAATTATGCCTCTTATATTAAGTTAAAAATTAATATAAATTAGAAAAAAAATAATATCTTACGGTAAGTATTAAAAATATTATTACAAATATTACTAAAATAATTTAATATACTTAAAAGTGCTCATGCATGATCATGATGAGATCTATTTTCTCCAGTATGTATGGAAGACTTATACCATCCATAACACTAAACAACCTGCTATGAGAGGCAATAGCTAAACCAGCCTAGCCCTCAATAGAATTCTAGCTGGCCTGCAGGGATGCTCAAAGGCCATTGCCTATGAAGGCAGATTGATTGCTCTTATCTTTTGTTTCGTTCATCATATCACTATAAAGAGTAGCAACCTTTTGCATAAAAACAGTCAAAACTAGGGCATCAATGGTTTGATCTTACCAAAAATATTTATACAAAATAAGAAACAAATAATTAGCATTTTAACAATATAAATAAAAATAATAGTAACTAATGACTTAACATTAAAATTTTATGTTTCATGCCTTAAATTCCTCAAAATAAAATTTTTTTTGTATCTCTCATGATAGCTTTCCAGTTAATTCTTAATGGATCCTTCCCCTCCCATATAATCTTCTAGGATGGGCACACATTTTCCAAAAGAAATTTAATAGACAAAGTACATAAGTAAAGAAATACAAGGAACTTTTATGATTAAGTGGACTTGATACATGGACTGAACTTCAAAGTAAACCTGCATATTCCATTTGAATAGGAATCAAAGTCCATACAGTTCTAACCATTTTGCAATGATGATTTTGAGCTTATTAATTTTTGTTTGTATAGTCTAACCTAGGCTAGCAATGTCTAAGTTAAATTTTAGGTTTAAGTTTATAAACCTAAATCTAGGTTCAAATTGATTTTAATTTTACTTTGACAAACCTAAGTCTATGATCAAATTGATTTTAGGTTTGATTTGATAACCTTAAGTCTATATCGATTTTTAGATTTATTTTGATAAATCTAATTTTGGAAAAAAAGGTTTACTTTGATAAACTTAATTTTTGGAAAAAAAAATTGATTTTTATTTTAATAATTTAAAGTTTGATTTTAGGTTTACATTGATAACTAATATATGGAAAAAGTTTGATTTTTAGATTTTTTTTTTTGATAAATCTAAGTTTGATTTTGGGTTCACTTTGATAATATAACACCCTTATACCCTATATACGTACATTAAATACACCTTGTGTATGTAAAGTATGTATACATAATACAAGAATGTCGTTATCAATTCATTAAAAAATTCTTACTTCATTTTAATAAAATAGTTTATTCTTTAAAAGATAACTTATTAGATGAACAAATTTAAATATAAGTAATTCAAATATTATAATACAGTTTATTAATAAAAATATCTAAAAACATTTTGCCAGAGTTTTGACTATAATTTGAGTATTCTCCAATAATCAAATATTCACAACCTACACTAAAAGATTATACTCCAAAGATACACTCATTCACTCATTCATGTCTCTAAATGATTATTTTCAGGAGCCAAAAGCAATAAAATCACATGTTCATTTATATATACGAAATAAATCTTAAAAATTTATATTATTTAACCAGACATTCAATTTATAACATTTCTACATAATCCACTATGTATACAAAGCTTAATGTGTTTAATCAAAGACGAATAGGTATATGCTACGCGGAGGCCTCTGGTTCGGTGGCAAACTGATAAACTTCAAGTATTAACAAAAACTCTTGACTTAGCCATGTCTAACAGAACTCCTCATCGTTATCTTATCACCTACGCAATAGATAAATCGCTAAGCTTTTTGTCTAGAGGTACATACTTTGATAATAAAAAAAATTAAAATAAAATTATGAAAAATGCTTTCCCATTGAAATTCACAATACGACATGTAACTACATTTTAAAACTTATACAATTTTTACCCTAAACCATCACATATCACATTCACATGCATTGCGCCCAAATGAACTTATATAATATTTGGGTTCCGGAGATATTTTTTTGGATCATTTTGATACCCAGTGTCTAGCCCAATGGTAAATTATAGTAACGCCCAACGTCTAGCCTGAAGGCAATTCATATATTGGTGACGCCCAATGTCTAGCCCAAAGGCAAATCATAGGCATGATATATCATATCACCAAACACAATACTCTAGAACATGATATCATATAAGGTAACACACATTTCATATGCATTTCCACACTTTTTCATACATTGGCAATTATGCTACTTTTCATTCTTTTTGGCACTTTTTCTATCACTTTACATTATTTTCATACTTTTTCATCACAAATATCAAATGCTTTGCCACTTATACAATGTGGCCAAATTATGCCCTACAATTGGCGTAAATGCTTACTTTCACAAATATATTTAACAATGTCATTTACCATCTTAAAATGGCTTAATTACTCTTACATTATGCAATTCATATCCTCTAATCATATAACCATACACTTATATGTGAATTCACACATCAAAGTGGCATAATCTCAAAATTTAACAAATATGCAGGGTGCCAAACAAAATGCATTTCAATACATTTCTATCAAAATATGTACTAACCTTTGTTTACACCACTTCTAAGCTAGAATATACACTTCTCTCACCACTTTCCTAATGTTTCCTTCATCACTTTAACCAAGTAAATTGGTTTCACTCATCACCTAATGCTAAATGCATTAGAACCACATTCCTACATACTTTAACTATTAAAACACATTTGATCACATTTCCTTTAAACTTTCAAATTTTATCCTAAATTTCTTTAATTTTGGAGAACCATACCAATTAATTCATAAGTGAGTGATAAGTGCACAATTGATGATATTTTGCCCCTATTTCTTAATATGATTATTATCCAATTGAGTTTAATTTGTTTGTTCAAGTGCTTTTTAGGGTTAATTTCAGGAATTCTTTGTATTTTCAGGTGTATGGTCATTTCGGAAGAATTGCGGATGAAAGTAGAAGAAAAAAGAAAAATTCTTCAAGTGACACGCCTATGGACATGGGCATGTCAATGGACGTGCCCTTTGTAACACACCCATACCCCAATATACGCACACCGCATACGCCTGCACAAGCAGCGATATATGCATACCAGATAAAGGGGTGCCACGGTTCATTTTAAATAAACCAAACTTTAATCTTTAACATATAAGTATCATAAGTTAGTATGAGTAAACTTAAAATATTTAACCTATATTATAAATAGTAATATATAAAACATTCCTTCGTTAAAATACATATATATATATATATATAACATTAGTACCCAAAAGCTTATCCAAAATAGTCTGTTCAAAACATTTGTTAAATAAGCAGTGGAAAATACATATGTATATATATATATCAAAATCAGTGTTTACAAAATTATAGAATTTATACATGCTGGCAGTTCGTCTCTGATCTTGATGTCCACAACTCAACACTACTATCACAAACTCAAGCCTAGACTCAACTCGGTATAGACGAGCTCTCCGGCACAACCGGATCTACCTTACCACCTGCGCGATGAACCACAATCGCACTAAGCAAAAAGCTTAGTGGTACAAACTTTGATTCAATATATATCAATGCGATGCTAATGCACAATACATATGAATATATCAACTCATTGCATTATATCTCAACATATTAATTATTTGCATCATTTTTCATAATTTACATTAAAGCAAAGACAAACATGGGCCCAAAAAGAATCTAATATGCTATTCAAAGTTCAGAGTTACTGATTCATAGGCATGCCGCCAAATCCAGAACTTTGAAAATTGAATAACATACTAGGCACACAATTAATTCATTTATCTCATTATCAATCTCTTTCACAATTCATTTCTCATTTTATTTCTCATAATCAAACTAGGCTCATTGCCCTAATATATCATCTTTTCTCAAATTTTCTCATTCTTCTATTTCATCTCAATATCGATTGGTTACATTATGTTTTCACATCTCATATTACATATTTCCACATTTCTTTTCATATCCAATACTTTACTCAATTGCATTGATACATCAACATTATTCACATTATGCATATCATAACATATAACTCATTCATTAACAATGTATCAAGTAACTTAACACATTTCTCAACTAAATGTGTTAAGTCCCAATGTCATATAAATGTATGCAATCAATCAAAGTTTGTACTTACCTAAGAGCAACAACACCACTCTATCAACTCCTCTTCCAAGATAACTCTCAATACTTGAATTAAGGTAGTTCAAATCTCTTCAAAACCTAATCCAAAGGTGATCATACATACTCACTTAGAGATACGCATAAGAAAATGAGAAAGAGAACTATCTAGGGCAAACTCTACACTTGACACGCTCAACAACATGGGCGTGTCCCTGACCATGCCCTAAACCCACAACACAGAAACTTTGACATGCTCAGTGACATGGGCATGTCACTGGCTGTGCCAATCCTCCTCCAACACAGAAGCTATGACACGCTCAGTGACATGGGCGTGTCACTGGTCGTGTCAATCCTCCTTCAACACAGAAGCTATGACACGCTCGGTGACATAGGCGTGTCACTGGACGTGTCAATCAACCAACAACACAGTAGCTATGACACGCTCAGTGACATGGGCGTGTCACTGGATGTGTCAATGCTACTACTACATAGAAGCTATGACACGCTCAGTGACAAGGGCATGTCACTGCTCGTGTCACCAACCCAGAAAATAGAACCAACGACACACCCAAAGACATGGTTGTGCTCCTAGGCGTGTCAGGCCAAAAACCTTGAAATCGACACCAACAAACCACAACCCATAGTCATCTTCCAATAGCCATATCAACAACACACAAACTCAACCAAAATCATCAACAACCCATATAATACTTGAGTAAACCTTAGAACAACTCAAAAATCACACAATCCACACACTTACCTCTTTCACCAAACTCAACCCTTTTTCTCTTCAATCCAAACCCAAAAATCAAAGTTGTCAAGACAAAACACTTCAAACACACCAAAATAACCATAAATACATCTACAACAACCATCCAACAAACCCAAGAACATAAACTCAAAAGAAAACTAAGAAACAAGTTGGAAACTTACCAAAAGTGAAGAAAATCCTTAAAACTCCAACTTGATCTCTTGAAAACCTTCAATCTTTTAAGCTTGGAAGCAACAAAATATCTTTTCCTTTGGTTGCTAAGGGTGGCCAGCCAAAGAGAAGAAAAGAAGAAGATGAAGATGAAAGAAGAAGAAGAAAGAAAGAAAGTCAACACTCTTCTCTTTTAATCAAACCACTTTTCCCCAAATTACTCTCCACCATACATTTAAACTATATAATATTAAATCCACTACATCATCTTCCAATAATATTAAAGAAATCCATTTAATTAATCAAAATATCTCTTTTGACCAAAAAGACATAATCTTATATATATTATTTTTATTTCCATATACATAACATATAAACTTTAAATTATTTAATCCAATACAACAATTAACACTCCAAAATTTTAGGGTATAGTTTGGAATATTACAATTCTCCCCCTCTACAAAATAATTTCGTCCTCAAAATTACCTATTCTCACGTCTGGAATAATTGAGGATACTGATCTCGCATCGCTTACTCACTCTCCCAAGTTGCATCTTCTCTATCATGATTCTTCCAAAGAAACTTCACAATTGGCACTTTCTTATTTCTCAACTCTTTCACTCCGTATGCTAAAATGACCACCGGTTCCTCTTCATAAGATAGATTCGGACTCACCTCAATAGATTCCACTGACAAAACATGAGATGGGTCTGACCTGTACCTCCGTAGCATAGAAACATGGAAGACATTGTGAATTCGATCCAGCTCAGGTGGCAAAGTAAGTACATAAGCAACTGGTCCAACTCTCTCCAGTACCTCGTAAGGTCCAATGAAACGGGGACTTAACTTCCCTTTGCGGCCAAATCTCAAAATTCTCTTCCAAGGAGACACTTTTAGAAAACTTTATCTCCAACATTGAACTCTATATCTCTCCTCTTCAAATCTGAATAAGATTTCTGCTGATCTGAGACTACTTTCAACCGATCCCGAATTATCTTCACTTTCCCTTCCGTTTCTTTAATCAAATCGGGACCAACAAATTTTCCTTCTCCAACTTCATCCCAACATAGAGGTGTTCTGCATCTTCTACCATACAATGCCTCATAAGGTGCCATTTTGATACTAGACTGATGACTATTGTTATAGACAAATTCCATCAATGGCAAAAATCTGTCCCAACTCCCAGAGAAATCAATGACACAGCTTCTCAACATATCATCTAAAATCTGTATCACTCTCTCTGATTGCCCATCTATCTGTGGATAAAAAGCAGTGCTAAAGTGCAGTCGAGAATCCAAAGCAGCATGCAAACTCTTCCAAAACCTTGAAGTGAACCGAGGATCTCGATCAGACACCAAAGAAATTGGGACTCCATGCAATCTCACTATCTCACTGATATACAATTCAGCCAACTTCTCCAGAAAATAGTCCATCCGAACTTAATGCAAGAAAGGATCCCTTGAAGCTAGCAAGTGGACCAATCACTAGGAGCAAGACAAAGAGATATCAAGCTAGTATGGCTTTGCATATTCAAGATTTCCAAAGAGCTTCAAGAATTATCATTCAAGAAGATGGAGATAGAGCTTGAAGAAGGCACACCAAAGCTAATTATGATGCTTAGTGTGGAAGCTAAAGGCTAGCTAAAGAAAGGTCCAACGTGCAAGAAAGGTCCATGGGTGTTCATATAAAGCCTTGGGAAGTAATTTAAGGCCCATGGACAACCCAAATAGTGTGGGGGCGTTTCTTATGTTGAATGAATTAGTTTGGTTGTTTCCATACTTTATATTTTCCTTATGCAATTAGGAATGTTTTCCTTATGCAATTAGGAATGTTTTAGTTTTCCATATGCAATTAGGAATTTTGTAACTCTTATTTAAGGGAACTATTAGGCCAAATTTCAGACTACAACAATTAATAAAAAAATTTTAATTCTTCTACAAGTTCTTCTTGTGATTTTTCGTGTGAGAGAGATTAGAGTGGATTCTTTAATTCTTTCTTTGCATCAAGAATTAGGTTTACTTATCAACAAGAGTTGTGGCATTTTCCTTCTTCTTACCAACTAAATCCTTCAATCATAGTGAGTTCGTGTCTCTTTATAGGCGTTAGGTTCCTTAGGAGGTGATTATCAAGTTTCAAGGAGTTCTCTACCATTGTTATACGTTGGGTTTGTTGCCATCGTTGCTAAGGGTCCGCGTCATTTGGTATCAGAGCCTTGCTACAAGGTAATTTTTATCTACTTTTTCTTTCTAGGGTTTGTTAATTTAGGTCTTTTAAAATTCTGCGTTTTAGGGTTCTTAGAGAGTTTAGTCTTTAATTTTTGAAAAAGAGTCATATATCAATTCTCATCAAGGCCGAATTGAAGGAGGGTATTCTTAGGGTGAAAACGAAACCTAGGAAAGGATTCTTGGAGAATTTCGAAACCAAGAATTAGGGTTCTTGAAAGAAAGTAAAAGCTAGAGTTTGTGTTCAAGTTTGATTTTGATTTGGTCTTGAGTGAATCTGGGGTTGCGAATTAAGTCCAGATTTTGAAAAGTCCTTGGGAATAATTTAAGTCCCGAATCAAGGGGATAGTGAGAGGAAGCAAAAAAAAAAGTACAAAACCACCTCAACAAAAATTGTTTGATATTCTTGCTATTTGGGTGCTAAGGATCAGATCTAGGTGGGTGAGAAGTAATAAAATTTTTGGGCGAAAAATTTCACCTTTTGAGGGGCTTTTGGAATTCGAAAATCAGACCTTAATATTCATGTTATTTGAGTGTTATAGGTGGGAATTAGAGTCTAGAAGCTAGCGTTTTGGGTAGAATTGATTAGGTCCATAAAGCAGCTTGCCAAGTGTGGGTTGTTTTTGATTCATTATATCCAAATTTGTCTTGTTTATTGTCTTCATTGTTTCTGATTTCTTTATCTAGCTTTTAATTCCATTACATTGCTAAGTATCTTGGTTTTATATCGTGTAGTGCAAATTACCTTGCATTGCCTCCGGATACTTGTCTTGTTTTCTATCTAGTTCTACGATTTAGGTTCTAGTTTCTTGAACGACTTGACAATTGTTGGTTGGTGAGCTTGGTTCGGAAGTGCAATCAAGGAAGACAAGAAAAGTGAGGTAATTCTAAACACTTGAGTGAATTTTGATTATTACTAATCTTGTTTCTTTGAGTTTGTTTGTTTGTTAACATGGCTGGAAAAGGAGAAGAGACTAGCAAAGAAGGAGCTATGGCCGAAAGCTTGGCTAGGCTTAATGAAACTTTGGCAGCAATGCTTGGTCGAATGGAGATGATGGATACTAGATTGCAAGAGAATGTAGCACGACAAGCACAACAAATTCAGCAAGTGCAACAAGGGCAGCCAGCCGCACATCCAAATCCCATAATGCGAGCTAGAATAGTGCTTAGGAGAGAAGGGCAAGGAAATCTTGAAGCCCTAGAAGCAGCCGAAAGGGTAGAAGATGAAGATGAAGGTGGAAATCAACCTACCACTGATGGTGACCTTACTTCCATCAAGATGAAGATTCCTTCCTTTGAAGGGAAGAACAATGCAGAAGAGTTCATAGAATGGGAGAGGAAAGTTGAGCATATTTTTGAATGCCATAACTACACCGAAGAGAAGAAATCAGTTTTGGCAGTCGTAGAGTTCAAGGGGTATGCTACCTTTTGGTGGGATCAATTGAAAGCTAATAGAAGAGGGAAAGGTATGAGGCCTATTCTTGAATGGTCAGCCTTGAAAGAACTAATGAGGAGCCAATTTGTACCATCTCACTACATTCGGGATTTTTACAATCGACTAGCAAGACTAGTTCAAGGTGGAAGAAGTGTGGAAGAGTACCACAAAGAGATGGAGATGATCATGGCTAGGGTAAATATTGATGAAGATGAAGACAAGAAGATGTCATGATTTCTTGGGGGATTGAATTTGAACATAGCCAATGAATTGGAGATGTATGAATTCAACACAATGGAAGAGTTAGTTCAAAAGACCATGAAGATAGAGAGAAGATTGAAGAATAAAGCTATTTTGAAAACTGGCTACTCTAAAGCTAGTGGAAATTTTTCAAACTTCAAGGGTTCAAGTTCGAGTGGAGGTTCCTACAAAGGGGATTATAAGGGTTCTTTCCAAAAGAATTCTTCCTACAATCCTAATTTCAAGAAGCCGAATGATGGGGATGCAAAAACAGCCAAGGAAACACCTTCTAGACCTACTCCAAGTAGGGAAATTAAATGCTACAAGTGTTTGGGAAGTGGACACATTGCTTCTCAATGTCCGAATAAGAGGGTGATGATTGCTACCCATGAAGGGGAAATTGAATCAGAATCTGAATATGAAGAAGAAGAGGAGGCCGAATGTGGTGATAGGGCCGAATATGATGAAGAGGCTTGGGAGAATCAAGTCTTGAATGCTGAACATGGTGAGATGCTTGTTACTAGAAGAGACTTGAATATTCAAGTCAAGGAAGAAGGCTTGGATCAAAGGGAGAATCTTTTCCACTCTAGGTGTTTGGTGAATGGTAAGGTTTGTACACTTATCATTGATGGTGGAAGTTGTACCAATGCTGCTAGTACTATAATGGTGGATAAATTGGGGTTAACTTGTTTTAAACATCCCAATCCTTACAAGTTGCAATGGTTCAATGACGCTGGGGAAGTAAAAGTGTTGAAGCAAGTCAAGGTACCATTCTCCATTGGGTGGTATAAAGATGAGGTTTTGTGTGAGGTAGTGCCAATGCAAGCTGGACATTTGCTATTAGGAAGACCATGATAGAAGGGCACAACATGATGGCTTTTCTAATAAGTATACCTTTACTTATGAAGGAAAGAAGGTTGTTCTAGCACCATTATCACCTCAAGAGGTGTATGAAGATCAGAAGAGGATGCTGGAGAGGGAGAAAGAAGTTTCGGCCAACATGAACCAAGGGGGTTCAAATTCGGCCAATGATGTTTCTTCAACACCTAAGGGTAATTCTAAGGGTAAGGAGAGAGAAAATAATAAAGTGAGTGAGTGCAGAAAGGGAAAAGAGGCCGAGAGTCAAAAGAAAGTAAACAAACAAATAAATGGCCCATTGGTGAGAGAAAATAAGCAAGAAGAAAAAGCAAAACATACTTTTTATGCAAGAGCAAGAGAGATAGATGTAGGGCAGCATGTACTCATTATTATGTATAAAGAATTGTCACTTGCTGACAGTGAAGAATCTCTTGATTCTTTACCTTCTAGTTTTGTGTCTTTGTTGCAGGATTTTAAGGATGTGTTTCCTGAAGACCTTCCTAGTGGTTTGCCACCATTAAGAGGGATTGAACATCAAATTGATTTCATACCCGATTCTACAATTCCAAATCGGCCAGCATATAGGAGCAATCCTATGGAGACAAAAGAGATGCAAAGACAAGTTGAAGAGCTTTTGGAGAAAGGCTTGGTTCACGAGAGCCTTAGTCCTTGTGCCGTTCCAGTCTTATTAGTACCCAAGAAAGATGGTTCTTGGAGGATGTGTGTTGATTGTAGGGCTGTGAACAAGATTACTGTGAAGTATAGACATCCCATTCCTAGACTTGATGACATGTTGGACGAATTGCATGGGGCGAAATATTTCACAAAGATTGATCTTATGAGTGGTTATCATCAAATTTGCATGAAGCCTGGAGATGAATGGAAGACTGCCTTCAAAATGAAATATGGTTTGTATGAATGGTTAGTTATGCCTTTTGGTTTATCTAATGCACCTAGTACTTTCATGAGATTAATGAACCATGTTTTGAGAGCTTATTTAGGTAAGTTTGTGGTAGTCTACTTTGATGATATTCTGATTTATAGCAAAACTAAGGAAGAACATGTTGAACATGTTAGGAAAGTGCTTGAAATCCTTAGGGAGCAAAACCTTTATGCTAAGCTTAAGAAGTGTTCTTTTTGTCTAGATAGGGTTGTTTTTCTTGGTTTTGTTGTAAGTATGCAGGGAATTAAAGTTGAACAAGAGAAGGTGAAAGCTATCCAAGAGTGGCCATGTAATATCCCAAAATGTGCCCTAGAAGTTTTGATATAATTGTTGTTTTAATTGAATTTAATGTATTTGTGTAATTGGAAAGAGAAAGGACGTGAAGAGAGAGTTTATATGTTGTATATATGGAAATATATACACCATATATACAAGTCAAATGGATGGCCAACTAAAGAAGATATTTATGTATTTTTTTATTTAATAATTAATTAGAAGGAAATTTAAAATGAGAGGAAGAGATTAAATGGAATATTTTAATAGTTAATTGCTTGGAGGAGAGGGTTTTGAGGAGATAGTGGATGAGATGTTGACTTTGCTTTCTATCTTTTCTTATTTCTTTCTTTCTTTCAGCGTGGTTCTCTTTCTTTTCTTTCCTTTTCTTTTCTTTTGGCCGGCTATCAAAGAAATAAGAGAACAAGGGAGAGATTTGATCTTCTAACCCAAGATCTAAGGAAGTTTTCAAGTGATCAAGTTGGAAATTTAAGAGTTTCTTCATCCTTGGTAAGTTTCCTCTTGATTCCTTGATTTTCTTTTAAGATGTGTTTGAGTTTGTTGGTTGATTATTGATGGTATGTGATTATGTTTGATTAAGATGTGTTTAAGAGTGTTTGGTTCAAGTGATTTTGGATTTTGGGGTTGGATTAAAGGAAAGAGTAAGTTGTTGGAAGTGAAAGTATTGTGGTTGTGTTTTGGGTTTGTGGTGATGATTTTGATTTGTGTTGGATGTATGTTTTTAGTTATTTTGGTATTTTTGCAAGTTTTTTATGGTTCTTGGGTATGTTGAGCTAAGTTTGTTTAAAGTGGATTTTGGTGAAAGGAAGTGATTTGTTGGTTGTGTTGTTGATGTTGCCGGAATCTGGGTTTTTGGCCTGACACGCCCATGAGCACGGCCAAGTCTTTGGGCGTGTCGATGGTTTTGTGTTTTTGGATGGGTGACACGAGCAGTGACACGCCCATGTCACTGAGCGTGTCATAGCTTCTGTGTAGTAGTAGTATTGACACGTCCAGTGACACGCCCATGTCACTGAGCGTGTCATAGCTAATGTGTTGGTGAGGAATTGACACGGCCATGAACACGCCCATGTTGTTGGACGTGTCAATGTTTCTGTGAGACAAAATGTATTACACGTTCAGTGACACGCCCGTGGTTCTGAGCGTGTCAATGCTTCTGTGTTGTGAGTTTAGGGCACGGTCAAGGACACGCCCGTGTTGTTGAGCGTGTCATGTTTAGGGTTTGCCATAGTTGGTTCTTAGTCTTATTATCTCATGAGTATCTCTAAGTGAGTATGTATTATCACCTTTGGTTTAGGTATTGAAGAGGTTGAATTGTCCTAACCTAGGTGGTGAAGAATTCTTGAAAGAGAAAGGTTGTAGATTGGTGTGAGTTGTTCCTAAGTTAAGTACAAACTACATTGTTGCATACACTCACATGATTTGATACTTAACATATTTGATTATACATATGCTAAGCAATTGATTACAGGGTTAAAACATTTGATGAAATATGAAAGGTATGTTAATGCAATAGGTTGTGTATACTTGAATGATCAATTGATTTAATGTAATTTGAGATATAATGAGATATAAAACCAATGTGATTGGCTATGATGATGGTGTTAATGCAATTGATATTGTATATTATCTTAATGAGATATGAAGCCATAGTTGTTAGCTATAATGATGCTAATGAGATGATTGAGGCATGGTTGCCTATTTTGATTATGAGATATGAAGCCATGGTTGTTGGCTATAATGATGAGAATGAAATGAGAAATGAATTGAGAAAGAAATGTATAAAGATATAAATAAAAAGATTATGTGTCTAATGTGTTATTCAACCTTCAGAGTTCTGGGTTTGGCGGCATGCCTATAAAGTACTGGATAGGTGAAAAGACCGGGTCGTAAGCCGATTCCAGTTGATAAATGTGAAATGTGAATTATAGGTAACAGTCTTGCTGGGTTGAGGATCTTCTTGGATTATCCGGGTTGAGGTCCAAGAGACTGGGTCTGTTACAGGTAACTGTCTTGCCGGGTTGAGGATCTCCTCAAGTTTAGCTGGCTGAGGTCCAAGAGACTGGGTCTGTTACCCTATCCATGGATAGAGATATATATATATATATATATTGCCTACGGGCTTGATGATTGTGATTATAGACCAAAGCAGTAACTCTGAACTTTGAATAACATATTAGTGTCTTGTGGGCCCAAGTTTGTCTTTGTTTTCAATGTAATGTATGAATGATGAAATAAATGAATAATGAGATTCTTGAGAATTGTTTATATGTTTGAGATTATGACATTTGCATTTCATTAAAGTATAATATTATTATAGTTTGTACCACTAAGCCGTTGGCTTAGCGCGATTGTGGTTCATCGCGCAGGTGACAGAGAAGAAACAGAGAGTTCCTCTAGATCGAGTAGAGTCTAGATTTTGGGGCGTTAATAGTGGAGCTTAAAGATCAAAGACATACTGCCGAACATGTATATATTTTATGTTTTGTAAAAACTTGAGTTTTGATGTATAAGTATTTGTAAATATTTGTTATATTTTCCGCTGCATTTTAAATAAGTATTTTATCTATTGTGTTTATTATTTCTTTTAAATGTTTTAAATTTGTTCATGTTTTTGAAAAGGGATGAGTTGTTTGTTTAGTAAACCGTGGCATTTCTATATTCAGTATACGTATATTACGATCGTATTAGCTTGCTGTGTACGTATACGGGGTGTAGGGGTGTTACAATTATTTTGGTATCAGAGCCTAGGTTTGAGATTCTCAACCTAGGTCAATTGTAAGAAAAAGGAAATTTTGAGTTTTAAAATATGGTTTTAAGTAAGATACATGTTATGGTATTGGCAGTCTTTGATCTTTAATGAGGTATATTCTGCTATGTTTGCAGATATAGGTTGTAATGGCGTCTCAGTCACGACAGTCTGTAGAGGGTAGTGTTGAGAGTGTAGCTCCTGAAGAGGGTAGAGATGGAGCTAGAGTTGATAGAGTTAGTGAGGCCCCTACTCCTGTGCCAGGGAGATCAGATGCTAATGAGGTACCGCCGGGTTGGTTTAGGCACATGGTAGATTTGTTGAGAGGAGGTCTAGTGCAGCAGCCACCACCACCACCACAGCCTCAAGTGCCGGTGAGGCATTATGACAAATTGAGAAAGTATGGAGCTGAAGATTTCTTGGGCACTACCGATCCTGCAGTGGCTGAGCAGTGGTTGGATAAAGTGCAGAGGATATTCATTCAGTTGCAAGCTACTTCAGATGAGAAATTTGATTATGCAAGATCCCTTCTGCAGAAAGATGCCTATGACTGGTGGAAGACAGTTCCTCATGCCATGGATGATCCACCTACATTATCTTATGGTGATTTTCTGAGGGAATTCAAGCAGAAATATACTCTGAGGGAGTATAAAGATATTAAGAAGATGGAATTCTTGAATTTGAGGCAAGACTACCGGACGGTAACGGAGTATGAGGTTGAGTACACCTGGTTGAGTCACTATGCCGGTGGGATTATCTCGGACGAGATTGATCGATGCAGAAGATTTGAGGAGGGATTGAGGCCCTCCATTATGTGCATTGTTGCTGGTTCTCGGTACCAGGATTTCTCTCAGCTACTTGCAGCAGCTAGGAGTGTTGAGAGAGCACAAGGTATTGCAGCAGCTGCTGCCGAGGAGGAGACTAGGGTAAGGAGACCCCAGTTTGAGGCAGGGTCTTCATCTGTGAAGAGAGGTAGAGGAAGTTTTGTTCCAAGGATCAGTAGGAGTCAGAGACAGCCGGGTAGGTCAGTACAGTATCAGAGGCAGAGGCCGAGACCTACAGCTTCTATAGCTAGTGCTCTGACTCCAGTGGTTCAGAGGTCTACTCTACTTGCATGTGAGCTTTGTGGTAGGAACCATGGAGGTGTTTGTTGGAAGGTTGGTGGATCGGCTGGGTGTTATAGATGTGGGTCACCAGCTCATTTTATTAAAGATTGTCCTGAGATGCAGGAGTATAGACAGGCTGAGTCTACAGCTTCTCTACCGAGTGTTAGCAGAGGTGGTCGAGGGGGCAGAGGTTTTAGTAGAAGTGGTCGGCCTAGGTTTAGTCAAAGAGGAGGGTCGACATCCGGAGGAAATAGGCCAATTGAGGCCGGATCTTCTCAGAGAGTTTATGTGATGTAGAGGCAGCCAGATGCTTCAGCAGCTATAGCGGGTACATTCTCTTTATTTGGCATTTCAGTTCTTGCTTTGATTGATCCAGGATCTACTCATTCATACATAAGTGCATTCATTTTGCCTGTGTCTGAATTGCATTCAGAGTCCTTAGGATTTGATGTCTTGGTGACAAATCCTTTAGGACATAGTGTTGTTATGAGTAAGGTTCATCGTGATAGTACAGTGGTAGTGCAAGGTGAGGAGTTTCTTGGGGATTTAATTGAAATGCCTTTTAAGGAGTATGATTTAATCTTAGGCATGGATTGGTTGTCTAAGCATGGAGTTGTGGTAGATTGTCAAAAGAAGTGTGTTACCTTGAGAACTGGTGATGGTAGAATTGTGATGGTGTCTAGTGAGCAAAGACAACTTGCATCCTTGTTTGTATTAGCTATAGCAGCTAGAAAGTTGATTAGAAAAGGGTGTGATGCTTATCTTGCTCATGTTGTGGATACTAGAGTAGTGGGTTCTCCACTTGACAGTATAACCACAATTGCAGATTTTCCAGATGTGTTTCCTGAGGAGTTGCCAGGGTTACCCCCTGAGAGAGAGGTTGAGTTTGGTATCGAATTGTTGCCTGGTACCACTCCCATCTCTATTACTCCTTATCGAATGGCACCTGCTGAGTTGAGAGAGTTGAAGGTGCAGTTGCAAGAGTTGTTGGATAAAGGGTTTATTTGCCCTAGTATTTCTCCATGGGGAGCTCCTGTTTTGTTTGTGAAGAAGAAGGATGGTACTATGAGATTGTGCATCGATTATAGGCAATTGAACAAAGCGACTATCAAGAATAAGTATCGTTTGCCTAGGATTGATGATCTTTTTGATTAATTGAAGGGAGCAGCAGTGTTTTCCAAGATTGATTTGAGATTAGGGTACCATCAGTTGAGGGTTAGAGCTGAAGATGTTCCTAAGTCAGCTTTTCGCACAAGGTATGGGCATTATGAGTTCTTAGTGATGCCTTTTGGGTTGACGAATGTACCTGCAGCTTTCATGGATTTGATGAATAGGGTGTTTAGGCCCTATCTGGATCAGTTTGTGGTAGTTTTCATTGACGATATTTTGGTGTATTCGCGTAATGAAGAGGAACATGACAAGCATCTGCGGATTGTATTGCAGATCTTGAGAGAAAAGCAATTGTATGCCAAACTGTCAAAGTGTGAGTTTTGGCTTGATCAAGTTACTTTTCTGGGTCATATAGTTTCAGCATATGGTATTAGAGTTGATCCAAGTAAAGTTGAAGCTATTTTGAATTGGAGTCCACCAAAGTCAATGACTGAAGTTAGAAGTTTTTTGGGTTTAGCAGGCTATTATCGGCGCTTTGTGAAAGGTTTTTCTTTAATAGCTACTCCACTCACCAGATTACTTCGAAAAGGAGTTAGATTTGTGTGGACAGATCAGTGTCAAGCTAGTTTTGAACAGTTGAAAGAGATGTTAACTCAAGCACCTGTTCTTACTTTGCCTGTGGAAGATAAACCTTATGTGATTTATAGTGATGCTTCACATAATGGTTTAGGATGTGTTTTGATGCAAGAGGGTAAAGTTGTAGCTTATGCTTCTTGGCAATTAAAGCTGCATGAGCTTAATTATCCGACGCATGATTTGGAGTTGGCAGCTATCGTGTTTGCTTTGAAGATTTGGCGACACTACTTGTATGGGGAAAAAATGTTTTATCTATACGGATCATAAGAGTTTGAAATATTTGGGAGTTCAAAGAGAGCTTAATCTTCGGCAGAGACATTGGTTGGAGTTTATTAAAGACTACGACTGTTTGATTGATTATCATTCGGGTAAGGCGAATGTTGTTGCTGATGCTTTGAGTCAGAAGTCTTTGGCAAGTTTGTCAGTTTATTCACTCTCGTTGCTTGTTGAATTGAGAGCATTGAATGCTAGTTTTGAATCATGCAATGATGGTGCACTGTTGGCTCAATTGCAGTTGAGACCAGTGTTGTTGGATCAGATTAAAGAGACTCAATTGGCTGATGAGAAAATTCTGAAGATTGTTTCAGATTGCCAACATGGAGAAAGTAGAGATTTCCATGTGAGAAATGATGGTAGCCTTTGGTTTAAAGATAGGTTGTGTGTTCCTGATGATACTAGTTTGAGAAAGTTTATTTTGGAGGAAGCACACCAATCAGTTTTTGCTATGCATCCGGGAAGTACAAAGATGTACCATGATTTGAAACAGCATTATTGGTGGTCTGGTATGAAGAGAGACATAACGGAATTTGTATCCAAGTGTCTCACTTGTCAGAGGGTGAAAGCTGAGCATCAAGTTCCAACAGGGTTGCTTCAACCTTTAAAAGTGCCCGAATGGAAATGGGAGAGAGTGACAATGGATTTTGTTTCTGGTTTGCCATTGACTCAGAAGAAGTATGATGCTATCTGGGTGATTGCTGATCGGTTAACAAAGACAGCTCATTTTCTTCCAGTTAGAATGGACTATGCTCTTGAGAGACTGGCTGAGTTGTATATTAATGAAATAGTGAAGTTGCATGGAGTCCCGATTTCTTTAGTGTCTGATCGAGATCCCCGGTTCACTTCAAGGTTTTGGAAGAGTTTGCATGATGCATTGGGTTCTCGATTACACTTTAGCACTGCTTTTCATCCTCAGACAGATGGGCAGTCAAAGAGAGTGATACAAATTATTGAGGATATGTTAAGCTGTGTCATTGATTTCTCTGGAAGTTGGGATAGATTTTTTCCACTTGTGGAATTTGCTTACAACAACAGTCATCAATCCAGTATTGGTATGGCACCATTTGAGGCATTGTATGGTAGAAGATGTAGAACGCCTTTATGTTGGAATGAACTTGGAGAAGGCAAATTAATTGGTCCTGATTTTGTTAAAGAGACTGAAGAGAAAGTGAAGATAATTTCGGATCGGTTAAAAGCCGCTTCAGACCGACAGAAATCTTATTCAGATTTGAAGAGGAGAGACATAGAGTTTAATATTGGAGATAAAGTATTTTTGAAAGTGTCTCCTTGGAAAAAGATTTTAAGATTTGGTCGTAAAGGAAAACTGAGTCCTCATTTTATTGGACCGTATGAGATATTGGAAAGAGTTGGACCAGTTGCTTATCGTCTGGCTTTACCGCCTGATTTGGATAGAATTCACAATGTCTTCCATGTTTCTATGCTGAGGAGGTACAGATCAGACCCATCTCATGTTTTACCAGTTGAATCTATTGAGGTGAGTCCGGATTTAACATTTGAAGAAGAACCAATTGCTATTCTGACACATGAAGTAAAAGAGTTGAGAAATAAGAGAATGCCATTGGTGAAAGTTCTTTGGAAGAATCATGGTAGAGAAGAGGCAACTTGGGAGAGTGAGCAAGCAATGCAAGAGCAATATCCTCAACTGTTTCGAACTTGAGATCAGGTAATTTCGGGGACGAAATTTCTTTTTAGAGGGGGGAGAATTGTAATATCCCAAAATGTGCCCTAGAAGTTTTGATATAATTGTTGTTTTAATTGAATTTAATGTATTTGTGTAATTGGAAAGAGAAAGGAAGTGAAGAGAGAGTTTATATGTTGTATATATGGAAATATATACAACATATATACAAGTCAAATGGATGGCCAACTAAAGAAGATATTTATGTATTTTTTTATTTAATAATTAATTAGAAGGAAATTTAAAATGAGTGGAAGAGATTAAATGGAATATTTTAATAGTTAATTGCTTGGAGGAGAGGGTTTTGAGGAGATAGTGGATGAGATGTTGACTTTGCTTTCTATCTTTTCTTCTTTCTTTCTTTCTTTCTGTGTGGTTCTCTTTCTTTTCTTTCCTTTTCTTTTCTTTTGGATGGCTATCAAAGAAATAAGAGAACAAGGGAGAGATTTGATCTTCTAACTCAAGATCTAAGGAAGTTTTCAAGCGATCAAGTTGGAAATTTAAGAGTTTCTTCATCCTTGGTAAGTTTCCTCTTGATTCCTTGATTTTCTATTAAGATGTGTTTGAGTTTGTTGGTTGATTATTGATGGTATGTGATTATGTTTGATTAAGATGTGTTTAAGAGTGTTTGGTTCAAGTGATTTTGGATTTTGGGGTTGGATTAAAGGAAAGAGTAAGTTGTTGGAAGTGAAAGTATTGTGGTTGTGTTTTGGGTTTGTGGTGATGATTTTGATTTGTGTTGGATGTATGCTTTTAGTTGTTTTGGTGTTTTTGCAAGTTTGTTATGGTTCTTGGGTATGTTGAGCTAAGTTTGTTTGAAGTGGATTTTGGTGAAAGGAAGTGATTTGTTGGTTGTGTTGTTGATGTTGCCGGAATCTGGGTTTTTGGCCTGACACGCCCATGAGCATGGCCAAGTCTTTGGGCATGTCGATGGTTCTGTGTTTTTGGACGGGTGACATGAGCAGTGACACGCCCATGTCACTGAGCGTGTCACAGCTTCTGTGTAGTAGTAGTATTGACACGTCCAGTGACACGCCCATGTCACTGAGCGTGTCATAGCTACTGTGTTGGTGAGGAATTGACACGGCCATGAACACACCCATGTTGTTGGACGTGTCAATGTTTCTGTGAGACAAAATGTATTACACGTTCAGTGACACGCCCGTGGTTCTGAGCGTGTCAATGCTTCTGTGTTGTGAGTTTAGGGCACGGTCAAGGAGACGCCCGTGTTGTTGAGCGTGTCATGTTTAGGGTTTGCCATAGTTGGTTCTTAGTCTTATTATCTCATGAGTATCTCTAAGTGAGTATGTATTATCACCTTTGGTTTAGGTATTGAAGAGGTTGAATTGTCCTAACCTAGGTGGTGAAGAATTCTTGAAAGAGAAAGGTTGTAGATTGGTGTGAGTTGTTCCTAAGGTAAGTACAAACTACATTGTTGCATACACTCACATGATTTGATACTTAACATATTTGATTATACATATGCTAAGTAATTGATTACAGGGTTAAAACATTTGATGAAATATGAAAGGTATGTTAATGCAATAGGTTGTGTATACTTGAATGATCAATTGATTTAATGTAATTTGAGATATAATGAGATATAAAACCAATGTGATTGGCTATGATGATGGTGTTAATGCAATTGATATTGTATATTATCTTAATGAGATATAAAGCCATAGTTGTTAGCTGTAATGATGCTAATGAGATGATTGAGGCATGGTTGCCTATTTTGATTATGAGATATGAAGCCGTGGTTGTTGGCTATAATGATGAGAATGAATTGAGAAAGAAATGTATAAAGATATAAATGAAAAGATTATGTGTCTAATGTGTTATTCAACCTTCAGAGTTCTGGGTTTGGCGGCAAGCCTATAAAGTACTGGATAGGTGAAAAGACCGGGTCGTAAGCCGATTCCAGTTGATAAATGTGAAATGTGAATTATAGGTAACAGTCTTGCCAGGTTGAGGATCTCCTTGGATTATCCAGGTTGAGGTCCAAGAGACTAGGTCTGTTACAGGTAACAATCTTGCGGGTTGAGGATCTCCTCGAGTTTAGCGGGTTGAGGTCCAAGAGACTGGGTCTGTTACCCTATCCATGGATAGATATATATATATATATATATATATTGCCTACGGGCTTGATGATTGTGATTATAGACTAAAGCAGTAACTCTGAACTTTGAATAACGTATTAGTGTCTTGTGGGCCCAAGTTTGTCTTTGTTTTCAATGTAATGTATGAATGATGAAATAAATGAATAATGAGATTCTTGAGAATTGTTTATATGTTTGAGATTATGACATTTGCATTTCATTAAAGTATAATATTATTATAGTTTGTACCACTAAGCCATTGGCTTTTAGCGCGATTGTGGTTCATCGCGCAGGTGACAGAGAAGAACCAGAGAGTTCCTATAGACTGAGTAGAGTCTAGATTTTGGGGAATTAATAGTGGAGCTTAAAGATCAAAGACATATTGCCGAACATGTATATTTTTTATGTTTTGTAAAAACTTGAGTTTTGATGTATAAGTATTTGTAAATATTTGTTATATTTTCCGCTGCGTTTTAAATAAGTATTTTATCTATTGTGTTTATTATTTCTTTTAAATGTTTTAAATTTGTTCATGTTTTTGAAAAGGGATGAGTCGTTTGTTTAGTAAACCGTGGCATTTCTATATTCAGTATATGTATATTACGATCGTATTAGCATGCTGTGTACGTATACGGGGTGTAGGGGTGTTACAGGCCGAATCCTTCAAGTGTGACAGAAGTGAGGAGTTTTCACGGATTGGCAAGCTTCTATAGGAGATTTGTCCATAATTTCTCTACTTTGGCAGCCCCCTTGACTAGCATAATCAAGAAAGAAGTGGGATTCGTTTGGGGCAAGGAGCAACAAGAAGCATTTCATGCTTTGAAAGAGAAGCTTTCTACTACACCCGTTTTAGATTTACCTAACTTTGATTCTACATTTGAAATTGAATGTGATGCTTCTGGTATAGGTATTGGAGCTGTTTTGATGCAAGAGAAGAAGCCCTTCGCATACTTTAGTGAAAAGCTTAATGGAGCAAACCTGAATTATTCAACTTATGACAAGGAGCTATATGCTTTGGTGAGAGCATTGGAAGTATGGGAGCATTATTTGCTGCCCAAGGAATTCGTGATCCCTTCAGACCATGAATCATTGAAGCATTTGAGAGGGCAAGGCAAGTTGAATAAAAGACATGAAAAATGGGTTATGAAGATTGAGAAGTTTCCTTATGTGATCAAATACAAGCAAGGTAAAGACAATGTAGTGGCAGATGGACTTTCAAGGAGGTACGCTTTACTTAATGTTTTGAGTACTAAATTGCTTGGATTTGAATGTATAAAGAACTTATATGTTGGTGATTCTGATTTCGGCAATGTTTATGATGCTTGTGAGCATGGTGCTTTTAATTCTTTCTATAGACATGATGGGTTTTTGTTTAAGGGTTCGAAATTATGCATGCCAAGATGTTCTATGAGAGATTTGCTAGTATTAGAATCACATTGTGGGGGTTTGATGGGGCATTTTGGAGTTGATAAGACTTTAGACATGCTAAATGAACACTTTTATTGGCCAAATATGAAAAGGTATGTAATTCGGATTTGTAAGGCTTGTTTGGCTTGTAGGCAAGCTAAGTCTAAATCTATGCCTCATGGTTTGTATATGCCATTACTCGTTCCTAGTTCTCCTTGGATGGACATTAGTATGGACTTTGTTTTAGGATTACCAAGGACTAAGAGGGGGAGAGATAACATATTTGTGGTTGTTGATAGGTTTAGTAAGATGGCACACTTTATCCCATGTCATAAGAGTGATGATGCTAGTTTAGTGGCCAAACTCTTCTTTAGGGAGGTGGTTCTAATTCATGGGATACCAAAATCCATAGTTTCTGATAGAGACACCAAGTTTTTGTCTCACTTTTGTCGTGTGCTTTGGGGAAAGTTAGGTACCAAGTTGTTATTTTCCACCACTTGTCATCCTCAAACGGATGGACAAACAGAAGTAGTAAATAGAATTTTAGGTACCATGTTGAGAGCTTTAGTGGGTAAGAATTTGAGTTCTTGGGAAGATTGTTTGCCATTTATTGAGTTTGCTTATAATCGTGCTATTCATTCTTCTACAGGATATTCACCTTTTGAGCTTGTTTATGGTTTTAACCCACTAACAGTTTTGGATCTTGTTTCTTTACCTTCTCATGAGCTTGTTAGTTTAGATGGTGAGAAGAAAGCTAAATTGGTGAAAGAGATGCATGAGAAAGCAAGGACGAATATTAAGAAAAGGAACAAAAGATATGCTGATTCTGCAAATAGAGGGAGACGTGAGATTAAGTTTCAAGTAGGAGATTGGGTTTGGGTGCATTTTCGAAAAGAGAGGTTTCCTAACTAAAGGAAGAACAAGTTGCAAGCAAGGGGAGATGGCCCATTCCAAGTGCTGGAGAAGATTAATGACAATGCCTACAAGATCGACTTACCAGGTACGTATAATGTTAGTGCTACTTTCAATGTAAGTGATCTTTCTCCTTTTGATGATGCAGATTTGAGGACAAATCATTTTGAAGAGGGGGAGAATGATGCAAGAAAGGATCCCTTGAAGCTAGCCAGTGGACCAATCACTAGGAGCAAGGCAAAGAGATATCAAGCTAGTATGGCTTTGCATATTCAAGAAGAGATTTCCAAAGAGCTTCAAGAATTATCATTCAAGAAGATGGAGATAGAGCTTGAAGAAGGCATACCAAAGCTGATTATGATGCTTAGTGTGGAAGCTAAAGGCTAGCTAAAGAAAGGTCCAACGTGCAAAAAAGGTCCATGGGGGTTCATATAAAGCCTTGGGAAGTAATTTAAGGCCCATGGACAGCCCAAATAGTGTGGGCCGTTTCTTATGTTGAAGGGATTAGTTTGGTTGTTTCCATACTTTATATTTTCCTTATGCAATTAGGAATGTTTTCCTTATGCAATTAGGAATGTTTTCTTTATGCAATTAGGAATGTTTTAGTTTTCCATATGCAATTAGGAATTTTGTAACCCTTATTTAAGGGAACTATTAGGCCGAATTTCATACTACAACAATTAATAAAAATTTTTGAATTCTTCTACAAGTTCTTCTTGTGAATTTTCGTGTGAGAGAGATTAGAGTGGATTCTTTAATTCTTCCTTTGCATCAAGAATTAGGTTTACTTATCAACAAGTGTTATGGCGTTTTCCTTCTTCTGACCAACTAAATCCTTCAATCATAGTGAGTTCACGTCTCTTTATAGGCGTTGGGTTCCTTAGGAGGTGATTATCAAGTTTCAAGGAGTTCTCTACCATTGTTATACGTTGGGTTTGCTGCCATCGTTGCTAAGGGTCCGCATCAGAACTGGAAGGAAATGAGCTACCTTCGTCAACCGATCAACAATCACACAAATGGCATCATGCTTCTTCTGAGTCAAAGGTAAACCAGTCATAAAATCCATCATCACTCTCTCCCATTTCCATTCAGGCACTGATAAAGATTGGAGGAACCCCGAAGGAACTTGGTGCTCTGCCTTCACCCTCTGACAAGTGAGAAATTTGGATATAAACTCCACTATGTCTCTCTTCATACCTGACCACCAACAATGTTGCTTCAAATCATGATACATCTTAGTACTCCCAGGGTGCATAGCAAAAGTCGACTGATGTGCTTCTTCCAAAATAGTCTTTTTCAGTCTTGCATCATTAGGAACACACAATCTATCTTTGAACCATAAACTACCATCACTTCTCACCTGAAAGTCTCGGCTCTCCCCCTTTTGGCAATCCAAAACAACTTTCCAAATTTTCTCATCAGCCAACTGAGCCTCTTTAATCTGATCCAACAACACCGGTCTCAACTGCAACTGAGCTAGCAAAGCACCATCATCACATGATTCAAAACTAGCATGCAACGCTCTCAACTCAACAAGCAACAAGAGCGAATAAGCAGTCAAACCTCCTAAAGACTTCTGACTCAAGGCATCTGCTACAACATTTGCCTTACCATGATGATAATCAATCAAATAGTCATAGTCTTTGATCAACTCCAACCACTGTCTCTACCGAAGATTCAGCTCTCTCTGAACACCCAAGTATTTCAAAATCTTGTGATCTGTATAAATGAAACACTTCTCCCCATACAAGTAGTGTCGCCAAATTTTCAAAGTAAAAACTATGGCTGCTAACTCCAAATCATGCGTCGGGTAATTCAACTCATGCGGCTTCAACTGCCGAGAAGCATAAGCTATGACTCTACCCTCCTGCATCAAAACACAACCTAAACCATTATGTGAAGCATCACTGTAAATCACATATGGTTGATCTTCCATAGGCAAGGTAAGAACAGGAGCTTGAGTCAACATCTCCTTCAACTGCTTAAAGCTTGCTTGACACTAATCTGTCCACACAAATCTAACTCCCTTTAGAAGTAATCTGGTGAGTGGAGTAGCTATCAAAGAAAAATCCTTCACAAACCGTCCATAATAGCCTGCCAAACCTAGAAAACTTCTAACTTCAGTCACAGACTTCGGTGGACTCCAATTCAAAATGGCTTCAACTTTACTCAGATCAACTCTTATACCATCCGCTGACACCACATGACCCAGAAAAGTCACTTGATCAAGCCAAAACTCACACTTTCGAAGCTTAGCATACAATTGCTTCTCTCTCAAGGTCTGCAACACAATCCGTAAATGCTCATCATGCTCCTCCTTATTATGAGAATACACCAAAATATCATCAATAAAAACTACTACAAACTGATCTAGATAGGGTCTAAACACCCTGTTCATCAAATCTATAAAAGCTGCAGGTGCATTCGTCAATCCAAAAGGCATTACCAAAAACTCATAATGCCCATACCTTGTGCAGAAAGTTGTCTTAGGAACATCTTCAGTTCTGACCCTCAACTGATGGTACCCTGATCTCAAATCAATCTTGGAAAACACTACTGCTCCCTTTAATTGATCAAAAAGATCATCAATTCTAGGCAATGGATACTTATTCTTGATAGTCACCTTATTCAACTGCCTATAATCAATGCACAACCTCAAAGTACCATCCTTCTTCTTTACAAACAAAACAGGTGCTCCCCACGGAGAAACACTAGGGTGAACAAACCCTTTATCCAACAACTCCTGCAACTGCACCTTCAACTCTCTTAACTCAGCAGGTGCCATTCGATAAGGATTAATAGAGATAGGATTGGTACCAGGCAACAAATCGATACCAAACTCAACCTCTCTCTCAGGGGGCATCCCTGGCAACTCCTCGGGAAACACATCTGGAATTCAGCAACTGTGGGTATACTATCAAGCTGGGAATCCACCACTCTTGTATCCACAACATGAGCAAGATAAGCATCACATCCCTTCCGAATCAACCTCCTAGCTGCAACAGCTGAAACAAACATGGATGCAAGTTGTCTCTGCTCACTAGATACCATAACACTTCTACCATCACCGGTTCTCAGGGTAACACACTTCTTTTGACAATCTACCATAGCTCCATGCTTAGACAACCAATCCATGCCTAAGATCAAATCATACTCCTTAAAAGGCATTTCAATCAAATCACCAAGAAACTCCTCATCCTGAACAACAACTAGACTATCTCGGTGCACCTTACTCACCACAACACTATGTCCTAAAGCATTTGTCACCAAGACACCAAATCCTAGGGACTCAGAATGCAATTCAGACATAGGCAAGATAGTTGCACTTATATATGAATGAGTAGATCCTAGATCAATCAAAGCAAGAAATGAAATGCCAAATAAAATAAATATACCCACAATGACGGCTGAAGCATTCGACTGTCGCTACATCACATACACTCGCTGAGAAGGCCCCGCCTCATCTGGCCTACTACCTTCGGATGTAGAGCCTCCTCTCTTACTAAACCCAGGTCTACCACCTCTACTGAAATCTCTGCCACTTTGACCTCCTCTCACACTAGGTCGAGAAACTGCAGAATCTGCCTGCCCATCCTCCTGTAGCTTAGGATAATCTCTGATTAAATGGTCAGGAGACCCGCATCTAAAACACACAGCTGGTCTACCAATCTTCCAAGAAACACCCCCATATATCCTACCACAATGGACACATGTAGGTGGAGTAGATCTCTGAGCCACTGGGGTCGGTGCACTAGCCATAAAAACTGTAGGTCTCGATCTTTGCCTCTGATGTGGTACTGACCTAACAGGCTGCCTCTGACCCCTATTGAACCTTTGAAAATGACCTCCTCGGCCTCTCTTTGCAGATTAAGACCCTGCCTCAAACTGGGGTCTCCTAACTCTGGTCTCTTCCTCAGTAGCAGCTACTGCTATAGCATGCGCTCTCTCAACACTTCGAGCCGCCGTAACAAGCTGAGAAAGATCCTGATACCAGGAACCAGCAACAATACACATGAGAGCCACGTGCCGCTCACCAATTGGTCCGTCTGATTTTTTATTTATGTATATATATTTTTAAAAATAAATATAATAACTAATAAATAATAAAATAAGTATTTAAATAAATAATAAATACTAAAACAAATGATAAATACCATAAAAATTATTTTGAACTTATTTTAAAATATTGGACTGGACTTGGTTAAAAATTAAGGGTCTATAGTTTGCCCCCTGCTTGAACAATTTGAGACTTTCAGTACAAGAGAGTAAAAAGCAACATGACTTTGAGCAAATTTTTGATGAGGATGAGTTCTTAATCCGAGATTGGCAATGGTTTAGGTTCTAGACCTAGAATGAGTTCTGGACTCAAAAATAATTTTGGTTCTGGACCCAGTGGTGAGTTTTGAACTAAAAAATAATTTTTGTTTTGGACCCAGTGGTGAGTTCTGGATTAAAAAATGATTTGAGTTCTAGACCCAGAGTGAGTTCTGGACTCAAAAAATGATTTGGATTCTAGACCTGATGGTGAGTTCTGGACTCAAAGATGATTTGGGTTCTAGACCCATGATTGTATTTGATTTGGGTACTTGGACCCGAGAATAAATTTGATTCAGGTACTTAGGCCCGAGACTGGTACTTGGACCCGTGCCTGAATTAGATTTGGGTATTTAGACCTGAGACTGGATTTAATTTCAATACTTAGACTCAAGATTGGTATTTGGACTCGAGATTAAATTTGATTTGGGTATTTAGACCCGAGATTGAATTTGGTTTGGGTACTTGAACCAGAGACTAAATTTGATTTGGGTATTTTGACCCGAAACTGGATACTTGGATCCGAGATTAAATTTGATTTGGGTACTTGGACCCGAGAGTGAACTTTGGACTGACCTTTTATCAATTGAGAATTCTAGTTGTTCCATTCTTTAATGGATTGTGTGTCTTTACCCACTAATAATTAATCTTTATCCATTGGACATCGGGTCTTTACCCTTAAAATATGGATCTTTATCCTTTTGGACATTTATCCTATATTTGCTTCAGCTCTTCTAGTCGTATTGATCTTTTGTCATTTGTATCTTCATTCTTTTGAGAGTTCTAATGTTCCATTCTTTTGTGGTTTCTTTTGCAAAAAAATTTAGCTTTTTTTAGCTAGTCCTCATATCTTCTCCTTAGCCCCTGCATGGCAAAATATTTGAAAGTGAGTTTGAAAATGCTTTGTGCACGCATAAACTTAAAAATTGAAAAGGAAAATCTTTGCCCCCTGTGTAGGCTCAAACCAATGATTTTTCCTATATAGGCTTATATTGATGTTTGTGTTGTCTAGTTCCTTACACAAGCATGCATTTCTTCTTTTGCAAAATGATCGGAGCTTTCTCAAGCAATGGGCCTTCCATGCCCCCTAATTTAGTATCTTCTTTTGATTCTTTACTTTCATAGAGTGTTTGCTATTCACTTTGACAAATGATAGGTAACACAAGATAACAAAATGCAATGTGATATGCTCATGTATGCATGATATGCATGGATTATACTTACAATTATTCTATTGGCTCACAGACTGAGGTGATCAGCTAAAGTGTTCTAAATGACTCCTTCTAGATCCCCGTTTAGCTCTCGCACTGGAATGGCAAAAGGCTTCGCTTTTATGGCTTTTATCTCAAAGATGTTGAAAACATGAATAATAGAGGCTCCAAGCAGTAGAGATACATCCATTTCAAACTAGGATTTAACATGTCAATTGGTAGCTTCTTCATAACCTTGCAAATAATCATTCCTTTGCCCAATGTGTCCTTCGAGGTTTGATGATTCGATATACTTCCCTTAACTTGAAGGCTTTATATGGAATTTTTTTAATTTTATATTTTTGAATTTTTATTTTGAAATCAAATGTTGACTTTGCCAAATCAATGTCAATTTACCTCAAGACTCGATTTTTCAAATTAACATATCTATAACATGACAAACCTAGTTACCATGCTGAACTCGGGAATCATTTCTATTTAAGAAAGAATTGTTGCACTTCAATAGGCACATACATATTACTTAATCAAAGGTCTCATCAAGTTTAAGTATTGTCTATCTCATATGCATGCTTATTCAAACTATCTCCACTAAAAGACTCTACCTACAAAGAGAGATCAACAGGTCTTTGATAGCCTTAAAATGGGGTCTATAAGGGACACGAGTTTAAGTGAAGGCCAATTGTAAGTTGGAGCCGTTATGACACTATGGGCAAACCCTCACTCTATAAATTTCTTGTTTAGAGAGTTGGAAGCATGAAAATATAGAGCTTCAACATTCTTCTTTATTCCTTACATGAATCTTGATCTTGATTAGGACAGTCTTTGCCTTTGTAAAAAGTTTGGTACCCATATTTCTTTCCTTTTCTTCTTTTCCTTTTCTTTCTTTTTTTTTGTTTTGTGTTTTTTTAGCTTCTTTATCATTTTGTCCTTCTTCCCTGTGGGACTATCAAGTACTGGACTTTCAAGAACTAGATGGTCTTTCTTCTATCTCTCTAATTTTGGTTGAATTTCTAGTTGGGTTGAACAAATTTAAGTCAAACTGTCTTTGCCTTCTATTGCTTTAGATAAAGGAAAACTCGGTTGGCTTTCTGGACTACCATTTGTATTTTCTTTTCCTTTTGATTTTGCACAAACTCAGGACCCATTTTTTCTTTTTTCTTTTTTTTCCTTCATTTTTCTTTTTCTCTTTTTCTCTTTTCTTTTTCTTTTATTCTTTTTTTTTTCTTTTTTTTATGTTGGGTATTATCTCCAAAAGAATTTTCTCGCTTGTACCATTCTATACTTCTGTTTATCGATGAGTGGAGTTGAGTGAGTCTTATTCAACAAGGATAAATCATTTGTTGTCCTGATGTCATATTAATAAATTGGAGACATTAGGTCTAATATCAGGTGAACTTCAACTACCCTTATGGTCACTATCCATATGGCCTTGACTATACATTCCTTTCTTTTATCTTCTTGCCTCTTCACCTTAGTGATCATTAGATTTGTCAAAAGTGCAACAATAGCTCAGGGTAGGTCATTGGGCTTACAAGTCAATAAAGAGAAAGCTAAAAACTAATAAAGGCTCAAAGGGACAACTAGGGATTGATATTTAATTGCGTGGATACTAGTTGTTGGCTTACCAAACAATGCCTAGATCATCTCTCCCTAAAATAAGCAGAGTTCAATTTCGCCTCGAATATCTATCAAAGCTTGTTCTATGACTGACTAGGATCTAGACAAAGGTCATTATGCAGGAGACCTCTCTAAGTAAGCATACCTAGCTCGATGCTATAGAATAATTCCCCCACCTAGTAAAGTCATTTAGATCATGATGCATAGATATACCAATTTATGTATATCAAGCTAAATTCATCATCGGTTGAGCACCATAATGAACAAAGACCATGAAAAATTTGATGAAAATAATTTATTCAAACAAACTTAGTTTGAAAAACATATTTATTCCAATTAAATATTAAAGAAAGCAAAATAAATAGAGTAACACCCCAAGCTAAGGGAATTTTTTTGTAATATCCCAAAGTATACCCTAAAAGTTTTGGAGTTATTATGGTATTTGGATTTAATTTATATGTTTAATGGAAAGAGAAAAGAAGTTAAGAGAGAGTGTATATGTTGTATATATAGATATATATATAACATATACAAGTCAAAGAGATGGAAATCAAAAGAAGATAAATTAATTAAAAGAAAATATTATAAGAGATAGAGATGTATAAAGAATGATAAGTATATATGTATTGTAATTGTAAAACATGGGAAATATAAAAGCAATATATAAGAGATATACATATATCAACATATACATCACATATACATAATGTATAAAGTGGTGTAGGAAAAGTAAGTTTATATAATTAAATAATAATAATAACACTAATAATAAAAGAAAAAAAAAAGAAAAGAAAGTCAAAGGGTGGATAAGTAGTGGTGGAGGATTTTAGGAAATATTTAATTATATTAGTATTATTATTATATATATATATAAGTATGAATAAAGGAAAGAAGATTTTCTTTCTTTCTTTCTTCTTCTTCTTCTTCTTCAACGAGAGAGAGAGAGAGAGAGAGAGATGTGATTTTGGTTGGTTTATACATCAAATTCTTAAGGGCTTTAAGAGAATTGAAGGTGGAGATTGAAGATTTGGCAAAATATTCAAGTAAGTGTTCATTTCTTTGAGTTGATTTCTATTGATTGTGTTTATATTTGATTTGGTTAGTGTGTGAAGATGATGATAGTGAAAGATTAAAGTTTATAGGTATGTTAAATTGGTATTTAGATGATGATAATATGGTTATTTGTGAGGATGATGATGGATTATTGAAATTGTTTAATAAGGGTGTAATATAAATGAGTTGGAGAATTGAGTAATTGATATATGATTGATGTATGTTTGTGTTTAAGGAAGTTGAAAACATAGAATACATGAGTTTGGTCCGGAAACAAAGGAATTTTGGATGCCACGCCCGTGGCCCCTGGCTGCCACGACCGTGGCCATTGGAAGCCATGGCCGTGGGGTGTTGAGCAAGGGAGACAGATTCATTTGCTATGCCATGCCAGTGGGGGTTGGAAGGCCATGATCGTGGGGGTTTTAGAACAATTGGGCAGAATTGTTTGCTATGCCACGCCCGTGGGGGTTGGTAGGCCATGACCGTGGGGTTCTAGAGAGAGAGGTTGGTTTGTAATTTGTGATCTAAGGGTCTAGTATGAGATTAATAAGTGAATACTTGTATTGAATTCATGTGTATCTTTGAGTAAGTGTGTGTTATTCCTTGTGGTTAGGTTGTGAAGAAGTTGTTTTGCCCTAATCCAAGTGTTGAGGATTATTGGAAGATGAGTTTGGTGTGGTGTGATTGCTTATGAGGCAAGCACAAATCCTATTTGATTGCATATATTTATATGTCTTTGGACCTTAACACATTTGGTTATAAATGTGTTAAGTAATCTATTACATTGTTGATGCATATGAATAATGCTAAGTTGTGCACAATGTGAATTATGTGGAATGTATGTTGAAGATTCTAAATCTATGAATAATGTAAATTGCTATATATATATCAATGATGAAATATGAAATGTGAAAGATGTGATGATATGATGAAATATGTAATGTGAAAGATATGATGATCATTCTTAATGTATGTTCAATGCAATTGATTGTGAGTACTTAAATGATGAATTGAGACATAATGAGATGATTAAGGCATGTTTGCCTATATGAAATATGAAATATGAAATGTGAAAGATATGATGATATGATGAATTGTATTAATGTGATTTGAGATAATATGAGATATGAGGCCATGATTGTTGGCTAGGATGATGCAAATGAGATAATTGAGGCATGGTTGCCTAGTTGATTGTGGAATATGAAATGAGAAATGAATTGAGAAAGAAATTGATAAAGAGATAAATGAAATGATTGTGTGCTTAATATGTTATTCAATTTTCAGAGTTTTGGGTTTGGCGGCATGCCTATGAATCACTGGATATGTGAAAAGACCGGGTCGTAAGCCGATTCCAGTTGAGAAATATGAAATATGTGAAATATGATATTTTTGGGGTGAAAAGACTGGGTCGTAAGCCTCAAAAACAGTAACAGTCTTGCCGGGTTGAGAATCTCCTCGAGTTTAGCCGGGTTGAGGTCCAAGAGACTGGGTCTGTTACACTATCCATGGATAGAAATATATATATATCGCCTACGGGCTTGATGATTGTGATTATGGACCAAAGCAGTAACTCTGAACTTTGAATAACATATTAGATCCTTTTTGGGCCCATGCTTGTCTTTGTTTTCAATGTAATTTATGAAATGTGAAATGAATGAATAATGAGAATCATGTTTGTCTTTGTTTTCAATATGAATGATGAAATGTAATTCATAAATGGTGAATTGCGAATAATGAATTACTTGAATAATATAAGGACAAGTAATGTTATAAAGTATGATATGATACAATACATAAGTGAACTATTGAAAAGAAATATGGCTTGAGAAGCTAAGTTGAAAGATGAGATTCTGAAAATATAGTATGACATGTAAAATGTGTATGGATGTGGATATTGTAAGTATTAGTTATGGAATTGTAGTTTGTGTTAATGATATGTGTATCTGTATATAATTATGAGAGTAGTAGAAATATATGAAAAGTGTAATTGAAATGGGAAAACATGTTAAGAAAATAAAGATACATGAAGTTAGCATGTGAATATGTTTATATTATTTATTTGTACTACTAAGCTCTCGGGCTTAGCGCGGTTGTCTAATCGCGCAGGTGAGTTGGTGGTAGATCTGAAGCCAATCGTTATGCCATGAGAAGGGTAAGAGTGTTTCGAGACCAACTAGAAGGTGATGCATACATGTACAATATAAATATGTTGTATTTTGATAAAAATGTATTCATATGTATAAACGAATTTTTGTAAAGGCAAGATTATTACATATATGTAAGATTATCGAAAGTATAATGATTTTGTAAATTTGCTATAATATTGTAATGTATTATTGTTTGGAAATAAGGTGAAGATTTTAAATTGAAATAGTGACATCCTTATACTTTATACACTTACTGTATGTATACAAGGTATATGTATAGTACTTATATAGAGTATCGGGGTGTTACATTTTTGAATAAAATTTCTCCTTATTCTGCATCTTCGACATTCCAGTCTTGAAAGATATAATCTTCCTCCACTCCTCCTCCTACCATGAAGGTTGTTGTCGGAGGTACTCTTTCAAATTTAGGCAAAGGATTGCTCTTGGTATTGGGCTTATCAGGCTCAGACAACTTTTCACTATCAATTAAATTTTGGATCTCATAACTCAACTTCATACAGTTATCCATTTCATGTCTGGGCCTTTGATAGAATTGGCAAAATGTCTTAGTATTAAAGTTAGGTGGAAGAGAATTAGGTAGAGGATGAGGAGTCAAGGGTTGTAACAATCTCTTCTTTTATAGCATATTAAGAAACCAAGACAGCGACTTCCCCAATTTTGAAAACTGCCTCATTCCTCCTTGACCAGTGGCATTAACATCAGCTTTCTTTTGTATACTTTGATTGCTAGGATGATAATTCTGTTTTGCAGAAAAATGGTTCTTCTCTCTTTCCCACTCTTCTATTCGCAATCCTGCTTGGAGAAGATCTCTGAAATCCCTTATAAGGGTGTGAGACAGTCTCTCACGGAGATTGGGCAGGATGCCTCTGACTATCATCCTAATTTGGTCCGACTCATCAGGCCTCCTTTTGAGAAGTGCAACCTTATTTCTCCATCTTTTCACATAGTCCACAAAATTCTCATTTGGTCTTTGCCTAATGGTTTCCCCCTCCATCAATGTAACTTTTAGCTCGACATTGTACTCATACTCTTGAATGAAAGCTATGTATAGCAAATCCCAGCTCTTTTGACTGTCATCCTCCAAGGTGTTGAACTAGTGTTGGACAACAGGGTCCAATGATAGCATAAAGTATCTTAGAGTTTGGGCCTTAGTAGCTTGGGCAGACTGCATAGTAGTAATATACTGCATAACATGCAAGTTAGGATTTCCATCATTTCTCACAATAAAATCTCTACTCTTTCCATTCTGGCAATCTGAAACAATCTTTTGAATCTTCTCATCAGCCAATTGAGCCTTTTTAATCTGATCCAACAATACTGGTTTCAATTGCAACTGTGCCAACAATGCACCATCATCACAAGATATAAAACTAGCATGCAATGCTCTCAATTCAACAAGCAACGAGAGCGAATAAACAGTCAAACCTGCTAAAGACTTCAGACTGAAGGCATCAGCAACAACATTTTCCTTACCAGGATGATAATCAATCAAACAGTCGTAGTCTTTAATCAACTCCAACCATCTCCTCTGTCGAAGATTAAGTTCTCTCTGCACCCCCAAATATTTCAAACTTTTATGATCAGTGTATATGAAACATTTCTCCCCATACAGATAGTGTCGCCATATCTTCAATGCAAACACAATGGCTGCTAATTCCAAATCATGAGTTGGATAATTGAGCTCATGAGTTTTCAACTGTCGAGAAGCATAAGCTATAACTTTACCTTCTTGCATCAGAACTGTAATATCCCAAAATGTACCCTAGAAGTTTTGAGATAATTGTTGTTTTTGTTTGAATCAAATGTATATGTGTAGTGGGAAAGGAAAGAATGTATAGAGAAAATGTATATGTTGTGTATATGGCAAGATATATAACATATATATTGGTCAAAATGGTGGGTCAAGGGAAGAAGATATTTAATTTGTGATTTGTGAAATTACTAAAAAGGGTATGTTAATGAAATGAAGTTAAATTATATTGAAGAGGGTATTTAGGTAATTTTCTTTTGATATTGCTTGGTGGAGGTTTAAAGAGAAGAGAAAGTTGACTTTGCTTCTTCATTTTCTTTTCTTTTCCTTTGGTGGCCGAACCTCATCAAGACAAGAGAGCAAGAGGAAGGTTTTGAGTTCTAAGATCAAATTGAAGGAGTTTTCAAGTGACTAAGTGGAAATCCAAAAAGATTTATGATTTTTGGTAAGTCTCTCTTGAATTCTCTTGTTTTATTTTAAGTTGTTTGTGAGTTTGATTGTGGATATTTGGAAGTAAAGTTGTGTTTATGGTAATTTGTTGGTGTGTGTTTGATTTAAATTGATTGTGGTATTGGTTTTGAATGAGAAATAAAAAGATGGGTTGTTGTTAGTTTTGCAAGAGTAAGAGTGATGTTGGTTTTAGGGTTTGAGTTGGTAAGTGTTGTTAATGTTAAGTTTAGTTGATTATTTTCATAGATCTTCATGTTGGTTGTGTTGTTGGAGTTGTAAGCATTAAACATGTGAATTTGGCCGAAGGCAGTAGTATTCTGGATGCCACGCCCGTGGCCTTGATTGCCATGGTCGTGGCCATTTTTTAGCCATGGCCGTGGAGGTGTGGAGCAAGGGAGGCAGATCCATAATCTAACCCACGCCCGTGGGGGTTGGGGTGGCCACGGCCGTGGGCTATAATGTGTGTTGTTGGATTGTTAATTGTGATCTAAAGGTCTAAGAGGAGGTTAACAAGTGATAAATTGTATTGGAATTGATGTGGTTCATCATTGTTTTGGTTTAGGTTGTGAAGAAGGTGATTTGCTCTAATTTGAGAAGTGAAGAGTTCTTGGAAATAAGAAGTGTATAGAGTTGTTTAAGTGGTGCTTAAGGTAAGTACAAACCTTGCATTGTTGCATACATTCACTTGATATGGCATTGTTGATATATATGAATAATGTTATGTTTTGCACATTGTGAATCTTGTGAAATGTACTATATGTATAATGATGAATTGCTTTGGTGTGAAAAGAAATATAATGTGAATTGAGACATGATGATTCAAATGTGATGAGAAGCCATTGTGAGTGGCTATGTTTATGCAAATGAAATTGTTGTGGAATGATTGCCTATTTGATTATGAGATACAAATTGAGAAAGAGAATGGTAAAGAAATGTGAAATTAATGTTGTGGGTTATAATGATGTGAATGATATGATTGAAGCATGCCTAGATGATATGATTGAATAATGATATGTTTGTTTAGTTAATGTAATTGATGTTGTATATTATAATGATGAAAATGAAATGAATTGAGAAAGAAATGTTTAAAGAGATAAATGAACAGACCTATCTGCCTCCTGCGGAACCATGCGGACCCAAAGAGCTGGGCAACCGAACTTGGACTACCGACCTGGTTGGGGGAAGGTTCGATTTAGTCAGTATTACGTACCTATCTGCCTCCTGCGAAACCATGCGGACCCAGTGGTTGGGCAACCGAACTTGGACTACCGACCTGGTTGGGGGAAGGTTCGTTACTGATAGTCTTATACGTACCTATCTGCCTCCTGCGGAACCATGCGGACCCAGAGAGTTGGGCAACCGAACTTGGACTACCGACCTGGTTGGGGGAAGGTTCGTATATGGGGCCATGGTTGATGGCTATAATTAATGAATGATGATATAATGATTGGGATAATAAAATATAACATTTATAAGTATGATCTTTATTGATTGAATGTATGACATTGATATTGATATTGCATATTATCATTATGGTTTGTACTACTGAGTTGTTGGCTCAGCGCGATTGTGATCCATCGCGCAGGTGATAGAGTTGATAGAGTTGAGATAGAGGATTCTTCTAGACCTAGTTGAGTTTGAGCTTGAAGAGTTGGATTAGAGCTTAAAGATCAGAGAGTCAAGCTGCCAATCATGTATATATTCTATGTGTTGTAAATTTTCAATTTTTATGTTTCCGCTGTATATTAATAAACATTTTTATTTATTATATTTTATGGATTTCTTTTAAATGATTGATATTTGTTTTATTTATTTTTTGAGATATGTTTTGTGTATTTTTTAAACTGTGGCATTTTCTATATTCAGTATACGTATAATACGATCGTATAAGCATGCTTTGTACGTATACGGGATATAGGGGTGTTACAAGAACACAACCCAAACCATTATGTGAAGCATCACTATAAATCAGATATGGTTTATCTTCCATCGGTAAAGTAAGAATAGGCGCTTGAGTCAACATTTCTCTCAACTGTTCGAAGCTTGCCTGACACTGATCTGTCCACACAAATCTAACTCCTTTTCGAAGTAATCTGGTAAGTGGAGTAGCTATCAAAGAAAATCCTTTCACAAACCATCGGTAATAGCCTGCCAAACCCAGAAAACTTCTAACTTCAGTCACAGACTTTGGTGGACTCCAATTCAAAATAGCTTCAACCTTACTCGGATCAACTCTAATACCTTCCGCTGAAACTATATGACCGAGAAACGTTACTTGGTCAAGCCAAAACTCACACTTAGACAGTTTAGCAAACAATTGTTGCTCTCTCAAAATTTGCAGCACAATCCGCAAATGCTTGTCATGCTCTTCCTCATTACGTGAATATACCAAAATATCATCTATAAACACTACCACAAACTGATCCAAATAGGGCCTAAAAACCCTATTCATCAAGTCCATAAAAACTGCAGGTGCATTCGTCAAACCAAAAGGCATAACTAGAAACTCATAATGCCCATACCTTGTACGAAAGGCTGTTTTAGGAACATCTTCAGCTCTGACCCTCAACTGATGGTACCCTGATCTCAAATCAATTTTGGAAAACACTGCTGCACCCTTCAATTGATCAAAGAGATCATCAATTCTAGGCAAAGGATATTTATTTTTAATAGTCACCTTGTTCAATTGCCTATAATCGATACACAATCTCATAGTACCATCTTTCTTCTTCACAAACAAAACAGGAGCTCCCCACGGTGAAACACTAGGGCGAACAAACCCTTTATCTAACAACTCCTGCAACTGCACCTTCATTCTCTTAGTTCAGTAGGTGCCATTCTATAAGGAGTAATAGAGATAGGAGTGGTACCAGGCAATAATTCAATACCAAACTCCACCTCTCTCTCAGGAGGCAACCCTGGCAACTCTTCTGGAAACACATCTGGAAATTCTGCAACTGTAGGTATACTATCAATTTGAGAACCCCTTACTCTCGTATCCACAATATGAGCAAGGTAAGCATCACATCCTTTTCTAATCAATCTTCTAGATGCAACAGCTGAAACAAACAAGGATGCTAGCTGTCCCTGTTCACTAGATACTAACACCTCTCTACCATCACTGGTTCTCAAAGTAATAACTTTCTTTTTACAGTCTACCACAACTCCATGTCTAGATAGCCAGTCCATGCCTAGGATCACATCATATTCCTTAAAAGGCATCTCAATCAAATCTCCAAGGAACTCCTCACCTTGAACCACCACTGCACTATCTCGATGCACTTTGCTAACAATCACACTATGCCCTAAAGGATTTGTCACCAATACATCAAATCCTAGGGATTTAGCATGCACATCAGACACAGGCAAAACAGATGCACTAATATATGAATGCGTGGATCCGGGATCAATCAAAGCAAGTACAGAAATACCAAATAAAGAAAAAGTACCAACTATGACTGCCGAAGCATCTGGCTGCCTCTGCATCACATATATCCTTTGAGAAGATCCAATCTCCTCTGGTCTACTCTCTCTGGATGTAGAACCTCCTCTAGAACTGAACCCAGATCTTCCTCCTCTGCTGAAACTTCTGCCTCCTCGACCTCCCCTCACACCAGGTCGAGAAGCTGCAGAATCTACCGACATCTGCTCTTGCCTCTCAGGACAATCTCTAACAAAATGATCAGGTGATCCACATCTGAAACATACCCTTGCCACACCAGTCCTCCAACAAGTACCACCATGTGGCCTACCACAATGAATACATATGGGTAGAGTGGATCTCTGAGTCAATGGGGTCGGAGCACTCGCCACTGAAATTGTAGGTCTCGATCTCTGCCTTTGAAACTGTACTGATCTACCAACTGGCCTCTAACTCCTACTAACCCGAGGAATAAAACTTCCTTTACCTCTTTTCGCAGATGAAGACCCTGCCTCAAACTGGGGCCTTCTAACCCTGATCTCTTCCTCTGAAGCAGCTGCAATAACCTAAGCTCTTTCCACACTCCGAGCTGCTGCCACAAGCTGGGAAAAATCATGATATCTAGATCCAGCCACAAGACACAAGATAGAGGGCCTCAATCCCTCCTCAAATCTCCTGCATCTATCTATTTCATCAGATATAATACCCCCAGCATTCTGGCTCAACCGAATAAACTCTAACTCATATTCCGTCACAGTCCGGTGATCTTGCTTTAAGCTTAGAAACTCCATTTTCTTCACATCTTTATACTCCCTCGGAGTATACTTCAATTCAAACTCTCTTAGAAAATCAGCATAGGACAAGGTAGGTGGATCATCCATAGCATGAGGCACCGTCTTCCACCAGTTATATGCATCCTTCTGCAACAATGATCGTGCATAATCAAATTTTTCTTCTGGAGTGGCTTGCAACTGAACAAATATTCTCTGTACTTTATCTAGCCACTGCTCAGCTACAGCTGGATCAATAGTACCTAAGAAATCTTCTGCTCCATATTTCCTTAATTTGTCATAATGCCTCACTGATACCAAAGGCTGTGGGGGTGGCGGCGGTGGTTGCACTGGTGCTTGCCTCATAATCTCTACCACATGCCTAAGCCAAACTGGTGGAACATCCTCACCAGCGGGTCCCCCCGACACAGAAGCAGGTACCTCTCCAGCACTATCCACTCTAGCTCCATCATCAGGAGCAACACTCTCCGCACTACCCTCAACTGACTGACGCAAATGAGGATCCATCACAACCTATATCTGCAAACACAGCAAAATACTTCTCATTAAAGATCAGAGACTGCAAATACCAACATGTATGCTATTCAAAAATTCATTTTTTTTTAAATCGAAACATTCTTTTTTCTTACACTTGACCTAGGTTGAGAATCTCAAACCTAGGCTCTGATACCAAAACAATTGTAACACCCCTATATCCTGTATACGTACCAAGCATGCTTAAACGATCGTAATATACGTATACTGAATATAGGAAATGTGTAACACCCCTATACCCCGTATACGTACACAGCATGCTAATACGATCGTACTATACGTATACTGAATATAGAAATGTCACGGTTACAAAACACACATGACATGACTCTTATATACTATGAACAAATTCAAAACTTTTAAATGAGTTTATAAAACGAAATAGATAGAAAGTTTATTTAAAACGCAGCGGAAAATATAACAAATGTTTCCCAATACATTTGCATCAAAATCAAAAGTTACAAATATAAAATATATACATGAGTGGCAGCTCTTCTCTGATCTTTAAGTCCAAAAATCAACTCTTCAACGCCTAGACTCACTAGGTCTAGAGGAACTCTCGGGTTCAATCCTGTCACCTGCGCGATGAACCACAATCGCGCTGAGCCAACAGCTCAGTAGAACAAACTATAATGATATTATGCTATGTCATACATTCAAACAATATAGATCATACTCAATACACTTTATTTTATGGATGTTACATTTCATTATTTCAATAATTGTATCATCATCCATTACTCACACATTTAACATAGACACACATGGGTCCAACAAGCATTTAATATGATATTCAAAGTTCAAAGTTACTGCTTTGGTTTATAATCACAATGATTAAGCCCGTAGGCGATATATATATCATATCTCTATCCATGGATAGTGTAACAGACCCAGTCTCTTGGACCATCAACCCATTAACATGAGGAGATCCTCAACCCGGCTAGACTGTTACTAGTAACAGACCCAGTCTCTTGGACCATCAACCCGACTAATCGAGGAGATCCTCAACCCGGCTAGACTGTTACTTTTCATAAATTTCATTTTCACATTTCATTTAGTGTAACAGACCCAGTCTCTTGGACCATCAATTCAATTCAATTGAAGAGATCCTCAACCCGGCTAGACTGTTACCTTTATATAGGCATGCCACCAAAACCAGTACTCTGAAATTTGAATAAACATATTAGGCACACAACCATTTCATATATCTCTTTATCAAACTTTTTCTCAATTTATTTCTCATTCCACAATCAACTAGGCAAGCATGCCTCATTTGAATCAATATAGCCAATCACAATGGCTTTACACATCATCTTATCATCACATCTTTCATTTTCGTAACACATAAATATACCATATTACATTTCATGAGGTTCATATTGTATAAAACGTAACATTATTCAAACATATCAACAATACAATGAAATTACTTAGTACATTCACACTCAAATGTATAAGTTCCAAAATCACATGAATGTATGTTAGAATGCAAGGTTTGTACTTACCTCAAAAGAAATCCACACAATTCTAAACACTTCCTCTTAACAAGTCCTTCACCAAATAATTAAGGCAATTCACCTTCTTCACAACCTAATTCAGAACAATGAGGAAACTCACATAAGATCATAAGGCTAAGAATCAATTAGGGCAAACTCTAAACTGGACATGCTCACCCACACGGGCGTGTCCCTGACCGTGCCCTAACTCCACAACACAGAAGCATTTACACGTTCAGGACCACGGGCGTGTCACTGGGCGTGTAATACCTACTGTCTCTCAGAAGTATCGACACGTCCAACATCATGAACGTGTTCCTGGCTGTGTCAATTCCCCAAAATCACAGTAGCTATGACACGCTCACTAACACGGGCGTGTTAATGGCCGTGTCACATCTACTGCCATCCAACACAATTGACACGCCTAAAGACCTGGACGTGCTCCTGAGCGTGTCAGGCTAAAAACCCAGATTCCGGCCAAAACAACAATCCAACCAACAAACAACAATCTTCCACCATCTTCCACTTCAACAAAACTCAACTAGACACACCCAAAACCATAACAACCTTGCAAAAACACCAACACAACTCAAAATACACATCCAACACCAAATCACAACATCATCAAAAACTCTAAACACAACCACAACTCAATCTTAACCAACAAACTTATTCTTCCTTTCAATCTTACTCTTTTCTTCAATCCAACCCAAGAATCAAAGATCAAGTAAACCCAACACTCTTAAACACAACACACTCAAAGAAAACAAGGGAATCAAGAGGAAACTTACCAAGAATGAAGAAAACTCTTAGATTCCTCCTTGATCTCTTGAAAACTTCTTCAATCTTGAGCTTGGAAGGTCAAATCTCTCCCTCTCTCTTGTTCTCTTGCTGCTGCCGTCCAAAGCAAAGAAAGAAGAAGAAAAGGAAAATGAGAGACACGAGAAGAGAGGAAGAAGGAAGAAAAGGAAAAGAAAGAAAAGTCAAACATTAACCCTCTCTCTCCTCAAAACATTCTCCTCCACACAAATAAAAAATAAAATAATCTCAAACATCACCATCCACCCATCTTAATCCACTAACTCAATTTCAAAATAATTACCTTTATACCCTTCAAACAAATATTTGTATATGTTAAGTATATCACAATATATACAACATATACACATTACTCTAACCTCAACTCTCTTTCCAATAAAATAAATACACTTAATCCAATAATAACAATAATTACTCCAATACTTCTAGGGTACATTTTGGGATATTACAATTCTCCCCCTCTAAAAGAAATTTCGTCCTCGAAATTACCTGAAATCAAGTCTGAAACAACTGAGGATATTGTTCTAGCATCGTTTGCTCATTCTCCCAAGTTGATTCTTCTCTACCATGACTCTTCCAAAGAACCTTCACAATTGGCACTTTCTTATGTCTCAACTCTTTCATCCCATATGCTATAATAGCAACCGGTTCTTCTTCAAAAGTCAGATCCGGACTCACCTCAATAGATTCCAATGATAACACATGAGATGGGTCTGACCTGTACCTCCTCAACATAGAAACATGGAAGACATTATGGATTCTGTCTAACTCTGGTGGCAAAGCAAGCCGATAAGCAACCGGTCCCAATCTTTCCAATACTTCATATGGTCCAATGAAACGAGGACTCAGCTTCCCTCTTCGACCAAATCTCAAAATCTTTTTCCAAGGAGACACTTTCAAAAATACTTTATCTCCCACATTATACTCAATGTCTCTCCTCTTCAAATCCGAATAAGATTTCTGCCGATCTGAAGCTGTTTTCAACCTATCTCGAATTATTTTCACTTTATCTTCTGTCTCTTTAACCAAATCAGGACCAATTAACTTACCTTCACCAGTCTCATTCCAACATAAAGGTGTTCTACACCTTCTTCCATACAATGCCTCAAATGGTGCCATACCAATACTGGATTGATGATGTGAACCTCGGATCTCGATCAGACACTAAAGAAATTGGGACTCCATGCAATTTCACAATCTCACTAATATACAGCTCAGCCAATCTCTCAAGAGAATAATCCATCCGAACCGGAAGAAAATGAGCTGTCTTAGTCAACCTATCAACAATCACCCAAATGGCATCATGTTTTCTCTGTGTCAATGGTAAACCAGACACAAAGTCCATAGTCACTCTTTCCCATTTCCACTCAGGCACTGATAAAGGTTGAAGCAACCCTGTTGGGACCTGATGCTCTGCTTTAACCCTCTGACATGTGAGACATTTGGATACAAACTCTGCAATGTCTCTCTTCATACCAGACCACCAGTAATGATGTCTCAAATCATGATACATCTTCGTACTGCCCGGATGCATAGCAAAAACTGATTGATGTGCTTCTTCTAAAATAATCCTTCTCAAACTAATATCATCTGGCACACACAGTCTACTCTTAAACCATAAGCTCCCATCACCTTTCACAAGAAAATCTCGGCTCTCCCCTTTTTGGCAATCTGAAACAATCTTCTGAATTTTCTCATCAATCAATTGAGCCTCTTTAATCTGATCTAACAACACTGGTCTCAGCTGCAATTGTGCCAACAATGCACCATCATCACAAGATATAAAGCTAGCATGCAACGCTCTCAACTCAACAAGCAACGAGAACGAATAAGCAGTCAAACCTGCTAAAGACTTCCGACTCAAGGCATCAGCAACAACATTTGCTTTACCTGGATGATAATCAATCAAACAATCGTAGTCTTTAATCAATTCCAACCACCGTCTCTGTCGAAGATTAAGCTCTTTCTGAACCCCCAAATATTTCAAACTTTTGTGATCAGTGTAAATAAAACATTTCTCTCCATACAAGTAATGTCGCCAAATCTTCAATGCAAACACAATGGCTGCTAACTCCAAGTCATGGGTTGGATAGTTTAGCTCATGTGGCTTCAACTGTCGAGAAGCATAAGCTATCACTTTACCCTCTTGCATCAAAACACAACCCAAACCACTATGTGAAGCATCACTGTAGATCACATATGGTTTATCTTCCACAGGTAAAGTGAGAACAGGTGCTTGAGTTAACATCTCTTTCAACTGCTCAAAACTAGCTTGACACGGATCAGTCCACACAAATCTAACTCCTTTTCGAAGTAATCTGGTAAGTGGAGTAGCTATCAAAGAAAATCCTTTCACAAAGCGTCGATAATAGCCTGCCAAACCCAGAAAACTTCTAACTTCAGTCACAGACTTTGGTGGACTCCAATTCATAATAGCTTCAACTTTACTCGGAACAACTCTAATGCCATCTGCTGAAACTATATGACCGAGGAAAGTTACTTGATCTAGCCAGAACTCACATTTTGACAGCTTAGCATACAATTGCTTCTCTCTCAAGATTTGCAATACAATCCACAGATGCTTGTCATGCTCTTCTTCATTACTAGAATACACCAAAATATCATCAATGAAGACTACCACAAACTGATCCAGATAGGGCCTAAACACCCTATTCATCAAATCCATGAAAGCTGCAGGTGCATTCGTCAACCCAAAAGGCATCACTAGACACTCATAATGCCCATACCTGGTTCGAAAAGCTGTGTTGGGCACATCCTCAGCTCTGACCCGCAACTGATGGTACCCTGATCTCAAATCAATCTTGGAAAATACTGCTGCTCCCTTCAATTGATCAAAGAGATCATCAATTCTAGGCAAAGGATATTTATTCTTGATAGTCACTTTATTCAATTGCCTATAATCGATACACAATCTCATAGTACCATCCTTCTTCTTTACAAACAAAACAGGAGCTCCCCATGGCGAAACACTAGGGTGAATGAATCCTTTATCCAGCAACTCCTGCAACTGCACCTTCAACTCTCTCAATTCAACAGGTGCCATTCTATAAGGAGTAATAGAGATAGGAGTGGTACCTGGCAACAAATCAATACCAAACTTTACCTCTCTCAGGAGGCAATCCTGGCAACTCCTCTGGAAATACATCTGGAAACTCAGCTATTGTGGGAATGCTATCAAACTGAGAACCCTCTACCCTGGTATCCAAAACATGAGCGAGATAGGCATCACACCCTTTTCTAATCAGCTTCCTAGCTGAAACAGCTGAAATCAACAAGGATGCAAATTGTCTCTGCTCGCTAGATACCATCACAATTCTATCATCACTAGTTCTCAAAGTAACACACTTCTTCTTACAATCTACCACAGCTTCATGTCTAGACAACCAGTCCATGCCCAAAATCAAATCATACTCTTTAAATGGCATCTCAATCAAATCACCAGGAAATTCCTCTCCTTGCACAACAACTGCACTATCTTTGTGCACCTTACTAACAACCACACTATGCCCTAAAGGATTTGTCACCAAGACATCAAATCCTAGGGACTCAGAATGCAAATCAGTCACAGGCAAAATGGATGCACTTATGTATGAATGAGTAGATCCTGGATCAATTAAAGCAAGTACTGAAATGCCAAATAAAGAAAATGTACCAGCAATAACAGCTGAAGCATCTGGCTGCCTCTGGATCACATAAACTCTTTGGGAAGGTCCAGCCTCATCTGGTCTACTGTCCATAGATGAAGAGCCTCCTCTCTGACTGAACCCAGATCGACCCCCTCTATTAAAACTTCTGCCTCCTCTACCTCCTCTGCTAAAACTAGGTCGTGAAGCTGCAGTATCCACCGACCTCTGCTCCTGTACCTCAGGACATTCTCTAATGAAATGATCAGGGGATCCGCATCTGAAGCACACAGCTGGTCCCCTACTTATCCAACAAACGCCTCTATGTGACCCCCCACACTGAGCACATATAGGTGGAGTGAACCTCTGAACCGTTGGAGTCGGAGCACTCGTCACTGAAACCGTAGGTCTCGATCTCTGTCTTTGAAACTGCACTGACCTACCAACTGGCCTCTGACTCCTGCTGGTCCTAGGAACAAAGCTGCCTCTACCTCTCTTCACAGATGAAGACCCTGTCTCAAACTGGGGCCTTCTCACTCTAGTCTCCTCCTCAGAAGCAGATGCTGCAATGCCCTGGGCTCTCTCTACACTCCTAGCTGCAGCAACAAGCTGGGAGAAATCCTGGTATCTGGAACCAGCCACAAGACACAAAATAGAGGGCCTCAATCCCTCCTCAAACCTTCTGCATCTGTCAATCTCATCAGATATAATACCTCCAGCATAATGACTCAATCTGATGAACTCGACCTCATACTCTGTTACTGTCCTGTGGTCTTGTTTCAAACTCAGAAACTCCATCTTTTTAGCATCTTTATACTCCCTAGGAGTATACTTCAGCTCAAACTCTCTGAGAAAGTCAGCATAAGACAAGGTAGGTGGATCATCCATAGCGTGAGGCACTGTTTTCCACCAGTCATATGCATCCTTCTGCAATAATGACCTAGCATAATCAAATTTTTCTTCAGCCGTGGCTTGCAGCTGAATAAACACTCTCTGCACTCTATCAAGCCACTGCTCAGCTACAGCTGGATCAATAGTGCCTAGAAAATCTTCCGCCCCATACTTCCTCAACTTATCATACTGTCTCACTGGTACTTGAGGCTGAGGTGGTGGTGGCGGTGGTTGTACTGGTGTTTGTCTCATCACTTCCATCATATGCCTGAACCAAGCTGGTGGAACCTCATCACCAACTGGTCTCCCTGACCCAGAAGCAGGTGCCTCACCGGCTCTATCAATTCTAACCTCATCTCTACTCTCTTCCGGAGCTACACTCTCCGCACTTCCCTCAACAAACTGACGTGAATGAGGATCCATTACAACCTATATCTGCAAACATAGCAGAATACACCTTATTAAAGATCAGAGACTGCCAATACTAAATATATATTTTATTCAAAACCAACTTTTAAAATCAAAATATCATTTTTCTTACAGTTTACCTAGGTTGAGAATCTCAAGCCTAGGCTCTGATACCAAAACAATTGTAACACCCCTATACCCCGTATACGTACACAGCATGCTAATACGATCGTAATATACGTATACTGAATATAGAAATGTCACGGTTACAAAACACACATGACATGACTCTTATATACTATGAACAAATTCAAAACTTTTAAATGAGTTTATAAAACGAAATAGATAGAAAGTTTATTTAAAACACAGCGGAAAATATAACAAATGTTTCCCAATACATTTGCATCAAAATCAAAAGTTACAAATATAAAATATATACATGAGTGGCAGCTCTTCTCTGATCTTTAAGTCCAAAAATCAACTCTTCAACGCCTAGACTCACTAGGTCTAGAGGAACTCTCGGGTTCAATCCTGTCACCTGCGCGATGAACCACAATCGTGCTGAGCCAACAGCTCAGTAGAACAAACTATAATGATATTATGCTATGTCATACATTCAAACAATATAGATCATACTCAATACACTTTATTTTATGGATGTTACATTTCATTATTTCAATAATTGTATCATCATCCATTACTCACACATTTAACATAGACACACATGGGCCCAACAAGCATTTAATATGATATTCAAAGTTCAGAGTTACTGCTTTGGTTTATAATCACAATGATTAAGCCCGTAGGCGATATATATATCATATCTCTATCCATGGATAGTGTAACAGACCCAGTCTCTTGGACCATCAACCCATTAACATGAGGAGATCCTCAACCCGGCTAGACTGTTACTAGTAACAGACCCAGTCTCTTGGACCATCAACCCGACTAATCGAGGAGATCCTCAACCCGGCTAGAATGTTACTTTTCATAAATTTCATTTTCACATTTCATTTAGTGTAACAGACCCAGTCTCTTGGACCATCAATTCAATTCAATTGAAGAGATCCTCAACCCGGCTAGACTGTTACCTTTATATAGGCATGCCACCAAAACCAGTACTCTGAAATTTGAATAAACATATTAGGCACACAACCATTTCATATATCTCTTTATCAAACTTTTTCTCAATTTATTTCTCATTCCACAATCAACTAGGCAAACATGCCTCATTTGAATCAATATAGCCAATCACAATGGCTTTACACATCATCTTATCATCACATCTTTCATTTTCGTAACACATATATATACCATATTACATTTCATGAGGTTCATATTGTATAAAACGTAACATTATTCAAACATATCAACAAATACAATGAAATTACTTAGTACATTCACACTCAAATGTATAAGTTCCAAAATCACATGAATGTATGTTAGAATGCAAGGTTTGTACTTACCTCAAAAGAAATCCACACAATTCTAAACACTTCCTCTTAACAAGTCCTTCACCAAATAATTAAGGCAATTCACCTTCTTCACAACCTAATTCAGAACAATGAGGAAACTCACATAAGATCATAAGGCTAAGAATCAATTAGGGCAAACTCTAAACTGGACACGCTCACCCACACGGGCGTGTCCCTGACCGTGCCCTAACTCCACAACACAGAAGCATTTACACGTTCAGGACCACGGGCGTGTCACTGGGTGTGTAATACCTATTGTCTCTCAGAAGTATCGACACGTCCAACATCATGAACGTGTTCCTGGCCGTGTCAATTCCCCAAAATCACAGTAGCTATGACACGCTCACTAACATGGGCGTGTTAATGGCCGTGTCACACCTACTGCCATCCAACACAATTGACACGCCTAAAGACCTGGACGTGCTCCTGAGCGTATCAGGCCAAAAACCCAGATTCCGGCCAAAACAACAATCCAACCAACAAACAACAATCTTCCACCATCTTCCACTTCAACAAAACTCAACTAGACACACCCAAAACCATAACAACCTTGCAAAAACACCAACACAACTCAAAATACACATCCAACACCAAATCACAACATCATCAAAAACTCTAAACAAAACCACAACTCAATCTTAACCAACAAACTTATTCTTCCTTTCAATCTTACTCTTTTCTTCAATCCAACCCAAGAATCAAAGATCAAGTAAACCCAACACTCTTAAACACAACACACTCAAAGAAAACAAGGGAATCAAGAGGAAACTTACCAAGAATGAAGAAAACTCTTAGATTCCTCCTTGATCTCTTGAAAACTTCTTCAATCTTGAGCTTGGAAGGTCAAATCTCTCCCTCTCTCTTGTTCTCTTGCTGTTGCCGTCCAAAGCAAAGAAAGAAGAAGAAAAGGAAAATGAGAGACACGAGAAGAGAGGAAGAAGGAAGAAAAGGAAAAGAAAGAAAAGTCAAACATTAACCCTCTCTCTCCTCAAAACATTCTCCTCCACACAAATAAAAAATAAAATAATCTCAAACATCACCATCCACCCATCTTAATCCACTAACTCAATTTCAAAATAATTACCTTTATACCCTTCAAACAAATATTTGTATATGTTAAGTATATCACAATATATACAACATATACACATTACTCTAACCTCAACTCTCTTTCCAATAAAATAAATACACTTAATCCAATAATAACAATAATTATTCCAATACTTCTAGGGTACATTTTGGGATATTACAAAATGCCACAGTTTTAAAATAATACACAACAAATATCTTTGTAAATAAGTGAAACCAATCTCAAACATTTTAAAAGAAATCCAAAAGATACCATATATAAAAACATTTATTAATTCACAGCGGAAGTTATTACAAATATGTTATAAATCAAAGATTACAAACCATAGAATATATATATACATGATTGGCAGCTCTTCTCTGATCTTTAAGTCCCAAAAGAAAATCCTCAATGTCTAGTCTCACTTGGTCTCGAGGAGCTCTCAGGTTCAACTCTGTCACCTGCGCGATCAAACACTATCGCGCTAAGCCAACGGCTTAGTAGTACAAAGTATACTAGCATGATGCTTTAATATGATATAATGTCACAATTAATCTCATACATCATTTAAAAGAACATCACATTTCCACATCATACTTTATTCAATGTCATAACAACATTCATATTACATCTTCATAGTTCCATTAATTTTACCATTCAAGAATCACATTAAATACAAAGACAAGCATGGGCCCAAAACACACTAATATGCCATTCAATTTTTAGAGTTAATGCTTTGGTTTTGTTATCACATTTATCATTATCATAAACCCAACTAGGCTTCAAGGATTAGGTTCAACCAAGCTTCAAGGGGAACAAAGCATGCTAAGTATCAACCCAACTTGGCTTCAAGAACCAACCCAACCTAGCTTCAAGGGTTGTAACATCTCAATTAGGCTTCAAGGATTAAATCCAACCTAACTTCAAGAGATTGTTACCATTAGGCATGCCACCAACAACGAAACTCTGAAAATGAATAACACATTAGACACACAATTCATTTATTATTTCATTCTCAATTCTCATCATCAATTAGGCAAACATGCCTTATGTCTTTCAATTGAATCATCATAGCCAATCACAATGGCTTCACATCATATTTGAGTTATCATAGCCAATCACAATGGCCTCATATCATATCATATCTCAATTAATATTATAATATTTCATTAATCAAGTATACATAATCAATTACCTCATCATATCCTTCACATTATACATATAACATCACAAATCACATTATTCATATGCATCATCAATATCATCAAATACATGTTAAATCTCAACATTATCTTATGAATGTATGTTCCATATTACATACAACATAACATTATTCATATGAATTAACAATGCAATAATGCAAGATTTTTACTTACCTCAATAACAATTCACACTACTCTAAACACTTTCCTTTTCCAAGATTCTTCACTTCCCAAACTAGGGCAACTCACTTTCTTTCAAAACCTAATCCAAAAATTGAGACAATACATGAATTTCCATACAATTTATCACTTATTAACTTCATCTTAGACCTTTAGATTACAAAGTATCACTTAACATCACATTTAAAAGCCCACGTCCGTGGCCACCTCAACCCCCACGGGCATGGGTTAGATTATGATTCTGCCTCCCATGCTCCACACCTCCACGGCCATGGTTAAAATTGACCACGACCAAGGCAACCAAGGCCACGGGCGTGGCATTCACAATGCTACTGCCTTCCATCAAAATCACATATTTTGAGCTTACAACTCCAACAAACACAAACAACATGAAAATCTATAAAAATACTTGATCAAGCTCAAGTTACACTTCACTTATTACTTCAAAACCCTAATTTAAACACAACTCACTCTTTCAACTCAAACACCAACTTAACTTCTCATTTAAAAATCAAATTTAACAATTTTAAACAAATCACAATCACACCTAATCATAATATTCACAAATCATAACTCAACTCAAACACAACTTCAAAAATAACAAAGGAAACAAGAGAAAGAACTTACCAAAGTTGATGAATTTCACAAATCTCCAACTTAATCACTTAATTCTTCCTTCAATTTGAGCTTAGAACTTCAAGAACCTCTCTTGCTCTCTTGCTTCCTTTTGTCTTTGAAGGAGCCGGCCACACACATTGAAAAGAAGAAAAGATGATGAAGAAAACAAAGTCAACTTCTCTTTAAATCTCCACCAAGTGTTCCAAAAAGAAAATTACCAACATACCCTCTTCTCACTTGTTCTAGCTTTCTTCTAATCAAGTGCCCTTTAAAGTAATTTCACATATAACAAATAAAATATCTTCTTCCCTTGACCACTCATTTTGACCAATATATATGTTATATATATTACCATATACCCAACATATACACTTACTCTCTACACACTACTTTCCTTTTTAAACAATACATAAACATTCTCTTTTCAATTTCTTTTCTCTTGCAACTAACATATACATTCAATCCAACTTAAAACAACAACAATATTCAAAACTTCTAAGGCATACATTGGGATATTACATAAGGGACCTCTTCATCTAGCTCAAACAACTTGTCGACCTCAGACATTTCTTCAATTTTCAGCTTCTTTTCAAACTTCTTTTCCAGGTGAGCGATCAACTTCTCAACATCTAAAGTTTTAGTCTTTTCTATGGCTAATCTTTCAACATCCTTCAGTTCCTTCTTCTTGTCTTGAGACTCTTGGAAGTATTAAGCCCAGTCATCATCATCATCAATGACTACCTTGTCATCATCAAAAGTTACTTCACCGACTTTAGCCTTTCCCCTGTCTTTTTTAATGCTTGCGGATGCTTCAGCAGTGTTCCCAAACATTGCAGCCATTTGACTTTTCATTATCTCAGCTAGGGCTCCTTATAATTCTTCCATCTATTATTCAAAGGCATCATCCAACTTCTTTTGAATCTGCTCAAGTTCCATTGCTCTTATTGACAAGCTAACAGAGTTGTTGCTGGATTCTTCATCACTGACGTAGGTCAGATTGTCATAGACTTTTGAACTGTTGTAATCCAAGGCTGTGAGCCATAGAGGACCAATGATATGAGATACAAATGTATATATGCATGTACGCATAAATAACAAATAAAGATAATTAAGACATTCCTTCCAACCATATAGCTTCCATACATGAATGGCGAGTCTCTTTTACTCGGCATATTGTTAAAAAAATACCAACATGGAATATTTTGTTCTTGAATAATTCCCTCAGACGTTTCAACAAATAGTTATATTTTTAAAATTGAAAATAAGTTCATGATAATTCCCATTTATTAGGTTTTAATCATATTCAACCAACTAAAGCAGCTTTTATGCTATATTGGATTAAAACTAAATTTAGAGCTTTATCATAAATAGATTTCCTATTTTAAAAAGTAACTAATGATTCATGCCAAAAATAAGCCTATAATTAATTATTGTTAATACAAACTAGGCTCACAATTGATTTTTAATATTTCATAATTGACCTAAATATTTTGTAAGCTCATTCAAAAGGTCGTGATAAAAATAAATTTGTTTCTAAGCCCAATGTAAAAAGTTTTAGAAAAATGGATTTTGGGCTTTGTATTTGGGTCATGAGAAAAGAATTTTTTATTTGTTTTGGAAAAGTTTTATGTACAAAGACCATTTCAAAAATTTTGAAAATAGCTTTAGAGGAGAAAATTATTTGAGCTCACAATGTAATTAGGTCATATTAGAAAATGAACAAACCAAATAAGCCATGATTTAAACCAAGATAAATTAACCATAGTCAAACAACAAGCATTTGGGGTAACACCTAAGGAAAGTAACTAGCCAATTACATGAGCTTTAGTCTTTGGGTTGAAAAGTTTAGGCTTCCATAGTAAGTATATAACAAAGGGTACAAGGCTATGAGTGTTTACGCCATGCTCGATCTCCATACCTTGAGTGAAAGTATGGTATCCTTTACATAACATAACACGGGTAACACGGGCATCCTAACTCACACACACGTTGCAATCTAAATGATGCAATGGATAATATCATAATAAGAAAGAATAGAATAATATAAAGACCAACAGAATCAACTTCTCTAATCCCCAGTGGAGTCGCCACTGTGTAACAGCCTTATACCCAATATACATACACTACATACTCCCTACATTTGTAATATATGAATATAGGATACAAGAATGTCACAACCCATTTTAAAACAAAACAAATCCTCATTTATAAAATCTGTAAAATCTTAAAACATTCAATTAATATCATATAAATAGTAAATGAAACAATACTTGTTAAAACACATTTATATACTTCATTACCAAAGGTTTATCCAAAGCATTTTTGATTGTTTGTAGAATATACATATTTATATACATCAAAATCAATATTTACAAAAATAAAGTGAAATATACACATGATGGCAGTTTGTCTCTGATCTTGATGTCCAAATCAACACTGCTCTCACAATCTCAAGCCTAGACTCAACTCGGTCTAGCTGAACTCTCTGGCTCAACCGGATCCACCCTATCACCTGCATGATGAATCGCAATCTCGCTAAGCTAGAAGCTTAGTGGTACAAACTTTGATAACATTATAGTTCAAATGTAATGCCAATACACAATACATAAGGATATCATATGATATAACATTATATCATTATCTTGATAGTTTGCTCAATTGTTCCACAATTCATAATTCACATAAAGAAAACACAAGCATGGGACCAAAAGGATCTAATATGCAATTCAAATTCCAGAGTTACTGCTTTGGTCCAATATCACAACATTTGTCTAGACTAACAATATCTGTCAGTCTATAGCACAAGAAAGTTGAGGGGGTCAAAATATGAATAAAAGGAAGCCTAATGGCTTGCCAAATAAATAAATAAAAGAAAGAGACATTTGGACCAATGAAAATTAGCCATTTTCCCACTTAAGTGTACCAATGGGAAATCAACACTTACACCAACACATCTTAACCTCTCTTGGCTGCCATTTGGATCAAAATAAGCTAAGGAAAGAATATAAAAGCCCTCTCTTACATGGTGAACTCGTCCAAACCATAAGAAAAGGAAGAAGAGGTGATTTTTCCAATGTTTAAGGCTTTTGGTTGAAGATTTTGGTGACAAACAAGATTATAAGGTAAGAGAAACCTATCTCTAGTTTTAGTTTCATGGATTAATGGTTAATTTAAGAGATTGAAATTAGGGTTCATATAGCTAGATTTGGAGAAAATTCAACAAATAAATATTTGAAGGATTTGATGAAAGAAATAATGGTGTTTAATGGTGAAAATAAGCTAGCAACCGTTAGAAAAATCATAAGATAAGACTATGTCTATACCTAGGGTTCTTACCTTTATATATGTGATGTTAAATTTCATAGGAAATCAAGGAGACAAGGAAGGAAAGGAAGTGATATAGATAAAGGACTAAGGAAAAGAAAGGTTTGGTACTTTAACTAATTGTTTGTTCATTTTCTTGAAATTTTTCTGTTTAAGAAATAGTGAAATGCTGTGACTTGTATGATTTTTAATTAAATATAGAAAAATGTTCTTGAACTGAATGTTTGATATGTTGTGCCTCAAGTCGTCTAGAATGACTGAAAAATAGTTTGAGTTGAATTCGTAATGGTTATGATTATGAAAAAATTATTTCTGTTAGACCTGCTCTAGGAGGTACCTTGACTGAGACAGCCATGTTTCCGGATTTTTAATAAAATGTAGAAACATAATATCCAATTGAATTTTGGATATGTTGTTGTTTAGTGAGTCTAGTATTTGAGAAAAATAGTTTGGAACCACATTGATTGAATTTAATTTACGGAATTCACAAAATTCAGAACTGCTGCCAGGATGCAGAGCAACTGGAGCAGTCTGATTGGGTGAACTACTTGACCAAGATTTTGTGTCCAGTTTGATCTGAAATTTTAAAGGAATGATTTTAAGATATAAAACTAAATTTTATAAAATTTTAGAGTTTTTAGTCAAGTAGATTATTTTATACAAATTTTCAAAATAAGGATCAAGTTGAGTCCAAAACCAGAATTTACTATTCATATGGTCATTTTGCTAATTTTCATTTGGTCATTTTTCAAAAGTAATCCAATTGATTCCTTATGCATATAAATGAGCATAATATGTTATTAAAATGACAAAATATGATATTTCACGTTGAAATAATATAAGAAACATAAGTCGATAATTGTATAATGCATATTCGATTAAGAAATGACATGAAAAGTTTTAGCTCCACTGGGTATCTGGGATAGTACTGAGTAAGGCAAGGGTATGATATATCATACTATATGCAGTGCTGCTTTAATATAGGACTTCGGTCTGAGTTATATAGGGTGACGACCTGAGCTATATAGGACTTCGATCCGAGTTATATAGGACTCCGGTCCGAGGGCTTCTGCCATATATTTCACAGGGCTTGGTCCGTAATTTTTTTGGGGGCCACAGCCACAGAATATATATACAGTTGTTTCAGTTAGTTCCTTACCATACGTTAGTCTACCAAATTACCTTGTGGAGCAAACTGATAAAATGATAATAACTGAATATATGACATGTATGGATTGTTTTTACTGTGATATTATTTTTCAATACGACTCATTGCTTTTAAAAGTGCATTATGCTTTTATTATTTATTTTCCATAATTAGTTAAAGTACCCACTAAGCAATGCTTAACGAGTTTAGTTTCTTCTAAACTCATAGGCTATTAGCAAGGAGGCAGTAGCGAGCAGAGGAGTCCTGCGATCTGTCGGTCATCAACAAACATAGGTGGTGCTCTTCATTTTGTATTTTGGTATTAGAAACTGGCATGTACTTATTTGAACAATACAAAGAGATAACTTGATGTAGCATGTAAATCTAGTAATGTATAATAACTGTATAAATCTAGTAATGTATAATAACTGTATGGTTTTAAATTGAGTTGGGTTGTGAATATAGAAGTGTGAATTCTTCTTGCAGGATTGTAGTTGAGGTTATAAGGGTGGATTATTGGGAGTGTGCTTGAGTTGAATTGTGAAACAAAATATTTTCAAAAATAAGAAAAATCAGTTTTGTCGACACTTGGGACCTAGTATTTTAAGGGAGACTCCATCAAAATTTCTGGAAAATTTTTATAAGAAACATTAAGTAAGCTGACATAACTAGAGCTCGTATCCCGATGTAGCATTCCTCCTCGGCTTATTCATAGGTCGGGAAGGGGTGTTACAATTTGTGGTATCAGAGCATTGGTTTAGTCGATTCTGGAAGATAGGTAGTAAGTAAGTAACTATGTGTGCCATGTAAGATAAAGTAAGGAGAAAGTTATATGATGAATAGGTAGATGTACATGCCAGATAGGAATTGATAATCGAGTTATATGTTGATGAATTAAGCAAATAGCTATTTATGTCAATGTAGGATGTCTCTAGATTCGTGGCAAGCTATGGAACAAAACGTAGAATCGCAAGCATCTGGGTCTGCAGATGCCGGGGAAGCTCATAGACCAGGTTCAGCAGCAGCTGAAATACCCAGTCCGGAGACTTATCTTAGGCAGATTGCAACAGCTTTTTAGCAAATGGCCGGAAGGGGCCCTGCTGCTGCGGGAGATAGGAAACCCCCGATCGAGAAGTTAAGAAAGTATGGTGCAAAGGAATTTAAGGCTGGTCGTGAAGAGGGATCTGATTAAGCAGAATATTGGTTAGATAGTATCATTAGAATTCTTGACCAGCTCCAATGCACTCCAGAGGAAAGAGTGGTTTGTGCTACCTCGCTCCTGACAGAGGAGGCATACATATGGTGGGATACCACGCAGCAGCGGGTTCCACCAGAACAGCGAACTTGGGAATTCTTTAAGAGTGAGTTTAAAAAGAGGTATATCACTGATGCATATTTGACTGCAAGGCGCAATGAGTTCATTCATTTGAAACAAGGTAGAATGACGGTATCAGAATATGAGAAGGAGTTTGTGCGCCTTAGTAAGTATGGAAAGAAATTAATAGAAAATGAAGTTGAGCGATGCGAGAAATTTTTAGAAGGACTTAATGATGAAATTAAGATACAGCTAGTGGCATTGGATAATACAGAGTTTTCAATGTTGGTGGCTAAAGCATTGGATGTTGAAAAGGTGCAAGTAAATCTGAGGAATCGTCAACAGAGAATTCAACAGAAAAGTGAGCAAGCACAGAGTGCCCCAGGTAATCATCAGTCTGCTAGCAAGAGAGCTAAGGGTGAAGGATCCTTTATGAGTGTAAAGCAGAATTTAAGACCATCTAAAGGACCTAATTTTCAAGCTACCTTAGTAGCCAGCATGGGAGGAATAAGCAGAGGATCAAGTAAAGGTTCTGGAAGGACTGAATATACACCATACCCCTCGTGTGAGCATTGTGGACGAAAGCATAGGGGAGAATGTTGGTTAGTTACTGGAGCTTGTATACTTTGTGGTGCCACTGATCACTTAAGAAGGATTGTCCTAGAAATGTGGCAGAGATTTCAAAAGTTCCTGAAAGAACACAAGTAGCAAGTAGCAGCGGTAAAGGTAGAGAAAGAGGAAGAGGCAGAGAAAATGGTAGTAATCAAATAGGAACAAGATCAGAGACAGTAGATCGCCCTGAATCGAGAGCGCCAGCCAGGATATATTACATGAGGGCAGAAGAGAATAAAGCAGAAGAAGGAAATGAAGGTATGTAAGTTTAAAATCAGTGTCTTGAGTACATATGTGTGTATATGTGACGATTATTAGTTATATTGATGATATGTAATTACACGTAAGAATCATGCATGAATAAGTAAGTTTCGGGGCGAAACTTAAATTAAGGGAGGTAGAACTGTCACATCCCAAAGTTTAGGTAGTCAAGTATTAGGCAAGAAGGACATAAATAAGTTGTCAAATAGAGGCTCGAGATAGTCAAAAACAAAATCGGTGAGCAAAGGAGGCCCGTGAAGTCGACGGGACCTAAAGGTAATTTTTTGAAAGGCCGAGGACCTAAGTGGAAATTTCTCAAATGTTAGGGGCAACTATGTAAACTTAAAAATTAAGTGTCAAAAGTTCTTAATAGTGCCCATATCCGACCCCGGAAGAATATTCTCAAGATTAATCGGGTCATAACCGTGGGTTTCAATTTTTTCCGAAAACGCACGGTTTAAAAGTTACAATCGATTAATCACTGGAGGGTATTTTGATATTTTCACCCCCTAGACTATAAAATTATAGCACAAGAAAGTTGAGGGGGTCAAAATATGAATAAAAGGAAGCCTAATGGCTTGCCAAATAAATAAATAAAAGAAAGAGACATTTGGACCAATGAAAATTAGCCATTTTCCCACTTAAGTGTACCAATGGGAAATCAACACTTACACCAACACATCTTAACCTCTCTTGGCTGCCATTTGGATCAAAATAAGCTAAGAAAATAATATAAAAGCCCTCTCTTACATGGTGAACTCGTCCAAACCATAAGAGAAGGAAGAAGGAGGTGATTTTTCCAAAGTTTAAGGCTTTTGGTTGAAGATTTTGGTGACAAACAAGATTATAAGGTAAGAGAAACCTATCTCTAGTTTTAGTTTCATGGATTAATGGTTAATTTAAGAGATTGAAATTAGGGTTCATGTAGCTAGATTTGGAGAAAATTCAACAAATAATTATTTGAAGGATTTGATGAAAGAAATAATGGTGTTTAATGGTGAAAATAAGCTAGCAACCATTAGAAAAATCATAAGATAAGACTATGTCTATACCTAGGGTTCTTACCTTTGTATATGTGATGTTAAATTTCATAGGAAATCAAGGAGACAAGGAAGGAAAGGAAGTGATATAGATAAAGGACTAAGGAAAAGCAAGGTTTGGTACTTTAACTAATTGTTTGTTCATTTTCTTGAAATTTTTCTGTTTTAGAAATAGTGAAATGCTGTGACTTGTATAATTTTTAATTAAATATAGAAATATTTTCTTGAAGTGAATTTTTGATATGTTGTGCCTCAATGCGTCTAGAATGACTGAAAAATATTTTGAGTTGAATTCAAAATGGTTATGATTATGAAACAATTATTTCTGTTAGACCTGCTCTAGGAGGTACCTTGACTGAGACAGCCATGTTTGCGGATTTTTAATAAAATGTATAAAAATAATAGCCAATTGAATTTTAGATATGTTTGAGTCTAGTATTTGAGAAAAATAGTTTGGAACCACATTGATTGAATTTAATTTACGGAATTCACAAAATTCAGAACTGCTGCCAGGATGCAGAGCAACTAGAGCAGTCTGGTTGGGTGAACTACTTGACCAAGATTTTGTGTCCAGTTTGATCTGAAATTTTAAAGGAATGATTTTAAGATGTAAAACTAAATTCTGTAAAAATTTTAGAGTTTTTAGTCAAGTAGATTATGTTATACAATTTTTCAAAATAAGGATCAAGTTGAGTCCAAAACCAGAATTTACTATTCATATGGTCATTTTGCTAATATTGATTTGGTCATTTTTCAAAAGTAATCCAATTGATTCCTTATGCATATAAATGAGCATAATATGTTACTAAAATGACAAAATATGATATTTCACGTTGAAATAATTTAAGAAACATAAGTCAATAATTGTATAATGCATATTCGATTAATAAATGGCATGAAAATTTTTGGCTCCACTGGGTATCTGGGATAGTATTGAGTAAGGTAAGGGTATGATATATCATACTATATGCAGTGCTGCTTTAATATAGGACTTCGGTCTCAGTTATATAGGGTGACGACCTGAGCTATATAGGACTTCGGTCTGAGTTATATAGGGCAATCGCCCGAGTTATATAGTACTCCGGTCCGAGGGCTTCGGCCACAGATTTCACAGGGCTTGGTCCGCAATTTTTTTTGGGGCCACAGCCACAGAATATATATACAGTTGTTTCATTTAGTTCCTTACCATACCTTAGTCTACCAAATTAACTTGTGGAGCAAACTGATAAAATGATAATAACTGAATATATGACATGTATGGATTGTTTTTACTGTGATATTATTTTTCAATACGACCATTGCTTTTAAAAGTGCATTATGCTTTTATTATTTATTTTTCGTAATTAGTTAAAGTACCCACTAAGCAATGCTTAGCAAGTTTAGTTTCTTCTAAACTTGTAGGCTATTAGCAAGGAGGCAGTAGCGAGCAGAGGAGTCCTGCGATCTGTCGGTCATCAACAAACTTAGGTGGTGCTCTTCATTTTGTATTTTGGTATTAGAAACTGGCATGTACTTATTTGAACAATACAAAGAGATAACTTGATGTAGCATGTAAATCTAGTAATGTATAATAACTGTATGGTTTTAATCTGAGTTAGGTTGTGAATATAGAATTGTGAATTCTTCTTGCAGGATTGTAGTTGAGGTTATAAGGGTGGATTATTGGGAGTGTTCTTGAGTTGAATTGTGAAACAAAATGTTTTTCAAAAATAAGAAAAATCAGTTTTGTCGACACTTGGGACCTAGAATTTTAAGGGAGACTCCATCAAAATTTTTGAAAAATTTATATAAGGAACATTAAGTAAGCTGATATAACTAGAGCTCGTATCCCGATGTAGCATTCCTCCTCGGCTTATTCATAGGTCGAGAAGGGATGTTACACACAACCCATTTTAAAACAAAACAAATCCTCATTTATAAAATCTGTAAAATCTTAAAACATTCAATTAATATCTTATAAATAGTAAATGAAACAATACTTATTAAAACACACACATATATATATACATATACTTAATTACCAAAGGTTTATCCAATATATTTTTGATTGTTTGTGGAATATACATATTTATATACATCAAAATCAATATTTATAAAAATAACACGAAATATATACATGCTGGCAATTTGTCTCTAATCTTGATGTCCAAATCAACACTGCTCTCACAATCTCAAGCCTAGACTCGACTCAGTCTAGCTAAACTCTCCGGCTCAACCAAATCCACCATGCCACCTACATGATGAATCACAATCGCGCTAAGCCAGAAGTTTAGTGGTACAAACTTTGATAACATTATAGTTCAAATGTAATGCTGGTACACAAAACATAAGGCTATCATATCATATAACATTATGTCATTATCTTGATAGTTTGCTCAATTGTTCTACAATTCATATTTCAGATAAAAGCAAACACAAGCATGGGCCCAAAAGGATCTAATATGCCATTCAAATTTCAGAGTTGCTGCTTTGATCCAATATCACAACATTTGTCTAGCCCGAAGGCTAATCATAATCATAATGAGGATTACCTCATATGTAACATCCCAACTAGAATTCAAGGACTAGGCCCAACCCAGCTTTAAGGGTCTGCTACATCATGTAAAACCCAACTAAGCTTCAAGGACCAAGCCCAACCCAACTTCAAGGGATTGTTACTTTTTAGTCATGCCAGAAAACACAAAACTCTGAAAATTGAATAACATACTAGGCTTCATAATTCCATTATTAAATCCTTTCTCATTTTTCTCATGATCACATTAGGCACAAAGCCTCAAATATTTCACTTATATCAATATAGTCATTATCGATGACTTTACATAGCATCTTTAATATACACAAAACAATTTCCATTATCCATAAATTTGGATCATTATCATATTTTGCACCAAGCCCACATTATACATAATGCATTTGTGACAATATACAAATCATAGCATATTATTCATGTACCAATCATGTAGTAGGGAACTTAACACATTTTTCAATGTAAATGTAAAAAATTATTCAAAGTTCGTACTTACCTCTAAGAGCAACAACCACCACTTCAACCTCCTCTTCTAAGATGTCCCTCAACACTTGGATTAAGGTAACTCAAGTCTCTTCCAAGCCTAAACCAAATGTGATTATAATTAATCACTGAGTGATACACTTTGAAAAATAAGGAAAATAACCATCTAGGGCAAACTCGACACATGACATGCTCAACAACATGGGCGTGTCCATGACCGTGTCCTAAACTCACAACACAGAAGCTATGATATGCTCAGTGACATGGATGTGTCACTTCATGTGTCAATTCTCCTCCAACACAGTAGCTATGAAACACTCAGTGACATCGGCGTGTCACTGGTCATGTCAATACTACAACAACACAGTAGCTGTGACACGCTCAGTGACATGGGCATGTCACTGCTCGTGTCACCAACACTGAAAATAGAACCATCAACACACCCAAAGGCATGGCTGTGTCACTAGGTGTGTCAGGCCTAAAACCTGATATTCTTCACAATATTACCATGTCCAACTATTATCTTTCATTAACCTTTTCAACTCCATACAAACTCAACCAAAACCATCATAATACCACATGATACTTATGTAAACATCAAAATAACTCAAATACAATCAATAATACACAATCATAACCATATTTCACAACTCAAAACTTACACAATCCACAACTCTTCTTTTCTTCACCAAACTTAACCTTTTTCTTCAATCCAACCTCAAATTCATAGCAACTAGACAAAAGAACTTCAAACATACCAAAATCAGCCATTAACACAAACTACATCAAACATTCAATTCACACATACAAACTTCATAGAAATTCAAGGAAACAAGTTGGAAACTTACCAAATATGGAGAAAATCCTTAAAACTCCAACTTAAACACTTGAAATCCTTCAATTTCTTGAGTTAGCAAGAAGCAAAAATCTCTTCCCTTTGATGGAGATGATGGTCGGCTCAATGGAGGAAAAAGAAGAAGATGAAAATGGTCAACTCCTCTTTTTACCAACTAAACCCCTAAAACACAATTTTCCCTCTTTTAATCTCCACCAAGCAATATATTATTATTATAATTAATCTCAAACATGTCATCTTCCATTATCATAATTAATATCTATTTTAAATAATTAAATATCATTTGACCTTATTAACATGTTGACTTGCATATATCATGTATGTCTTCATATATACAGCATATACACACTTCCCTATTTCCTTTTTTCTTTTCACTTAATCAAATATATATACACTTTTAAATCCTTTAGTTAATTTTTAAAATTAATATATTTATTTCAAAATTTTAGTATATTACACACTGTGAGCGGGAATTTTTGCCCCCACTCCCACGTTGAATGGTTCTTTTAAAATTTTAGCACTGTTAGTCTCAAGGCCTTAGTGAACCGAGCCTAAACCTAGAGAAAATGGAGTCACCACCCAAACAGGCCAGAAAAAAGAAAGGAGTGGATGGATCGATTCCTATGGAATCCCTACCCCCTAATGGGTTCAGAAAGTTGGGTACATATGGGAAAGTGGAGAAATTGCTCAGCATCCTCACACCACCCGGTTCATTGGAACCGGCCTCTTTTTCAGGTCTTAATTTTATAAAATTCTTAAATATAATGATATTATCCATGCTACATGCGATCATAATAAAAATCATAGCAATATCCAAACAAAGCAAATAAATGGACACCCATCCGAGGATGGAAATATGTCCTTACATCATCCATGTCTAAAACTAAATGGGACACCTACTGAAAGGTGGAAACATGTTCTTTACATTAATTCCAAAATATGAAAATAATTTAAATTATATAAAGATTAATTGATGACGTACCTAATCATGGAAACATACCTCTTACAATTTTAATACCAAGATAAACAAATAATAATAATATTAATAAAGCAACTATCCATCCATGATAAATAAATCAAATAACGAAATCAAATAAATTAATCATCAAAATATATAATAAATTACATAATCAAATCTAAAACTAAATAAAGCAATAAATGTATAAATTTAGGGTTTATATCTTAAATTAAGGTTTTTAGAATTTCAATACCTGAATTAGGATTTCAAATAAAGGAAGTTAAACAGAAAGACTTATAATACATAAATAAATATTGACCCCTTCGATGAGCCTATACATAAATAAGATTTTAGGGTTTATGATTTAGAAAATAGGGTTTTGGGATTTTTGAAAGCTGATCAAAGTTTTAAAGTTTATACAAATTAAAGTCAGTGTGAATATTTTTAAAGAGCTTAAATGAAGCTACTGTGAGTTTTTATGGAAAAACCTTAAGTGATTCTGTGTAGCATATTGCTTAAATAACCATGCGTACTAGAAAACAAATAAATATCCTGAGCAGACAAGTTTACTGGTTCTAGTTTATATGATGTAGAAAAATAATAACAGAAATTTGCACTCCATGTAAACTATGAATTGATTTTAAAAGAACTAGCCTACTGTAACTTTAATTAGATGAAGAACGAACTTATTCAATATTTAAAATAATCAAACCATATTATATTTATTTAATTTAGAGTATACTGTTGTTTGTTGGCTCCATCAAAATCGTTGAATGAGAATTCTAGGTGAGCTTTTCCTAGACATTGAGTGAACTACCTTTGTAAAGTTTGTGTATCATTGATCTTCTTTTCCTATCATTTTCTCTGCTTCCTTTGTTGATGAAAATTTGCTAGGGTTTATTCGTTGATCAAAAGTCTGATAATAATTCTTGAATACTTTTTTCCATCCCTGTTTCTGTATTTAAAACTACTATTTATAGGAATTTCAAACAAAACCTAATATTTTAAGGAAATTAAAATTGTTTAGGAAATTAATTCGAGTTTTTGAGTAAAAATAGAATTTTGGCAAAAATCGGCCAACACGCTGGCACGGGCTGCTGGGACACGAGCAACGGGCGAGCAATGAGGCTGGGCTGCTGGGATGCGAGCAAGGGGCAAGCGCCTGTGAGCTTGGGTGATTCACTACCCAATTTGCCGCAAGCTTGGCCTGCGGTTAATTGGGGCAGGCCAATTCACCGCAGCTTACACCTGCGACGAACTGGCTTGTCGCATGCCGCTCACCGATTGGTCCGTTTAATTTTTTATTTTTTATATGTATTTTTTAAAAATAAATAAAATAAATAATAAATATTAAAATAAGTATTAAAATAGATAATAAATGCTAAAATAATTAATAAATACCATAAAAAATATTTTGAACTTATTTTAAAATATTGGACTGGACTTGGTAAAAAATTAAGGGTCTACACCATGGAACATAATTTTTGACAGAGAAAAGTTGTTCATCAAGAAATGATTCATTAATATGCAAAATATCCATATCCATGCACTTTTCCAACAATGACAGATGATCGGGTATGAGATTTTCAGCTCCCTTTTTATCTTTGATCTCAAGATTAAATTCTTAAAAAAGCAAAATCCACCTAATTATCCATGGTTTAGCTTCCTTCTTGCTCATAAGATATTTAATTGTTGCATGGTTAGTATAAATAATAACTTTATACCCTAAAAGATAAGATCTAAATTTGTCAAGAGTAAATACTATAACAAGTATTTCTTTTTCTATTGTAGCATAATTGATTTAAGTATCATCAAGAGTTCAACTTGCATAGTATATGGCATAACTTTTATTATCTTTCTTTTGACTCAGCACAGCTCCAATAGCATAATCACTTGCATCACACATGAGATCAAAAGGTAACGACCAATATGGTGGTGAAATGATATGAGTTGTTGTAACACCCCTTCCCGACCTACGTGTGTAAGCTGAGTAGAGGCGCCACCCTATCCTAATGTTGCTACCACTTTTACTTAGTCAAATTTTTGTTCCGATTTTTATAGAAATTTTGCCATAGTTTTGCCTAAAAATTCAATCCCAAGTGTCGACAAAACTGGTTTTTTTCTAATTTTTGAAAACATTTTTACACAAACCAATGCAAACAAAATCATTCTCAGTACACTTCCAATAAATCCCCCTTATAACCTCAACTACAACCTGCAAAAAGGATTTACACTTCTAGTACAAAATAAAGTAAAGGTTTATTATGAAATACAGCAGATAAAATCTTTGTTCACTATGCAACGGAAAGTAACAATATTTACAAATTCATATACATCAAAACTCAAGTTTTACAACACATAAAATTTATACATGTTTGGCAGTCAGTCTTCGATCTTAAAGCCCACTATTCAATCTTCAAAATCTAGGCTCGACTCGGCCTAGAGGAACTCTCTGGTTCTTCCTTGTCACCTGCGCGAAGAATCACATTCGCGCTAAGCCAACGGCTTAGTAAGATAAAACATGCTAATGGTATGCTTTAATGTAATGCAATGCCACATATGTTATTGATAAGATCAATATCATAAATATAAAGTTAACCACATAATTATGCATTTCACAAATCATAGTCATATGAGCATACCACATTTCAACATCTTTCCACATTCAACATTAATCAATCATACTCAATAACCAACATCTCATTTCATTAACTCATAACATTATTTAAGACATTCATATAACCCTGACACCTATGGGCCCAACAAGTATTTAATACGATATTCAGAGTTCAGAGTTACTGCTTTGGTTCATAGTCACAATAATCACGCCCGTAGGCAATGTATATACATGTATCTCTATCCATGGATAGTGTAACAGACCCAGTCTCTTGGATCATCAACTCAATACATATGAGGAGATCCTCAACCCGGCAAGACTGTTACAAATCATGTATCTCATAGTGTAACAGACCCAGTCTCTTGGACCATCAACTTAACACCTATGAGGAGGTCCTCAACCCGGCAAGACTGTTACCTTTCATCATTTCTTAGGCATGCCACCCAAATCCAGAACTCTGAAACTGAATAACATATTAAACAAACAATTCATTTCCATTCTCAATTCTCATCACATTTAGGCAAACATGCCTTCTTTCTTTCAATTACATCATCTTAGCCAAGAACAATGGCTTCACATTTCATTTTATAATATAACATCTCATTATTCAAGTATATATATATATATATATATCTCATCCATGATCACATTATATCTCACATAGCATCATTCATAAATATCAACATTTCATTCCACATTACTCATGAAACACATTACCATTCACAATGCACAACATAACATTGTTCAATCTCAACAATGCAATTAGGGCAAAGAACAATTGATTATAACATTCATTGATTCAAGTGTGTTTAAAGTGTTTAGGGTTAGGTTTAAGGACCAACCTACCTTTGGAGAACCAAAGCAATGCAAGAAGAACAAAGAATTAAAACCCTAACCATAAATAGTACATTCTGGTTTTAAACTCCATTTTATCCTTATTTTGAAAAATTGTATAAAATAATCTACTTGACTAAAAATTCTAAAATTTTTACAGAATTTAGTTTTATATCTTAAAATCATCCCTTTAAAATTTCAGATCAAACTGAACACAAAATCTTGGTCAAATAGTTCACCTAACCAGACTGCCCCAATTGCCCTGCATCCTGGCAGCAGTTCTGAACTTTGTGAATTCCATAAATCAAATTCAATCAAAGTGGTTCCAAATTATTTTTCTCAAATACTAGACTCACTAAGAAACAACATATCCAAAATTCAATTGAATATGATTTTTCTACATTTTATTAAAAATCCCGAAATATAGCTGTCCCAGTTAAGGTACCTGCTGGAACAGGTCTAATGAAAATAATTTTTCTAAACTCATAACCATTCCAAAATCGAATCAACATATTTTTCAGTCATTCTAGACTCATAGAGGCACAACATATCAAAAATTCACTTCAAGAAAATTTTTCTAAAATTAATTAAAAATCATACAAGTCACAGCCTTTACTAATCCTAAAACAGAAACAATTTCACTAAACACCAATCTTACTCTTCCATCACCAACACCAACCCAACTTCTCATCTATCAAGCAAAATCAATACTTACAATCATACCATAAGCAACTTAATCATACCACTTCAAAAGAATTGAAGAAATTAGAGAAAAGATCTTACCTCAAATGAAGAAATCCACAAATCTTTAACCAAAACCCTTGTTTCTTTCTTCAAAATGCTTCAAACCTCAAGATCAACTCTCTTTCTCTCTTTGTCTATGGAGAATCCGGCCACTTCAAGAAAGAAAGAAGAAAATGCACAAGTCAAACACCTTTTCTTCTTTTAATCTCCACCATGCATCTTACAAGGACAATTACCAAAACACCCTTAACCATATAACTAACTCTTTGTCTCATATAAGCCCTTTATAGTAATTTCATTAACAACCAAAAATATCTTCTTCCACTTAACCATCACCTTGACTCTTCATTTGACCAATGTATATGTTAATTATATCATCATATAAACAACATATACATTTGTCTCTAAACCCTAAATTTCTTCTCCAAAACACATATACATATACATTCTCTTCCCATTTCTTTTCTCTTACAATTTAACACATATATGCACAAACATTCACTTCCCAATATATATATCAACAACCACAATAACAACAACATACTCAAAACTTCTAGGGCATAAATGAGGATATTACAATTCTCCCCCTCTAAAAAGAAAATTTCGTCCTCGAAATTACCTGATATCAAAGCTGAAACAATTGCGGATACTGCTCTCGCATGGTATGCTCACTTTCCCAAGTCGCTTCTTCTTTTGCATGATTCTTCCAAAGAATCTTCACCAATGGCACTCTCTTGTTCCTTAACTCTTTCACTTCTCGTGCCAAGATAGCAACTGGTTCCTCTTCAAATGTCAAATCTGGGCTCACTTCAATAGACTCAAATGGCAACACATGAGATGGATCCGACCTATATCTCCTCAACATAGAAACATGGAATACATTATGAATACGATCCAACTCAGGTGGCAAAGCAAGTCGATACGCCACTAGCCCAACTCTTTCTAACACTTCATACGGCCCAATGAAACGAGGACTCAATTTTCCTTTCCGACCGAACCTCAAAATTTTCTTCCAAGGAGACACTTTCAGAAATACCTTATCTCCAACATCAAACTCTATATCTCTCCTTTTTAGATCTGCATAAGACTTCTGTCGGTCTGAAGCTGCTTTTAACCTGCCTCGAATCAACTTTACTTTATCTTCAGTTTCTTGAATCAAATCAGGACCAACCAACTTATTATCTCCAAGCTCATTCCAACAAAGAGGTGTCCTACACCGTCTGCCATACAATGCTTCAAACGGTGCCATACCAATGCTAGATTGGTGACTGTTGTTGTAAGCAAACTCCACAAGAGGTAAAAACCTATCCCAACTTCCAGAGAAATCGATAACACAGCTTCTCAACATGTCCTCAATAATCTGTATCACCCTCTCTGACTGTCCATCCGTCTGTGGATGAAAAGCAGTGCTGAAGTGCAGTCGAGAACCTAAAGCACTATGCAAACTCTTCCAAAATCTGGAAGTAAACCTGGGATCTCGATCAGACACTAAAGAAGTTGGAACACCATGCAGTTTCACAATCTCATGGATATACAGCTCAGCCAATCTCTCCAAAGAGTAATCCATTCGAACCGGAAGGAAATGAGCTGTCTTAGTCAATCTATCCACAATCACCCATATAGCATCATGCTTCTTTTGTGTCAATAGCAAACCAGACACAAAATCCATTGTCACTCTTTCCCACTTCCATTCTGGCACTGACAATGGTTGAAGCAACCCGGTTGGAACTTGATGCTCTGCTTTAACCTTCTGACAAGTGAGACATTTCGATACAAACTCAGCAATGTCTCTCTTCAAACCAATCCACCAATAATGCTGTCTCAAATCATGATACATCTTCGTATTACCCGGATGCATAGCAAACATTGACTGATGAGCTTCTTCTAAAATGACTCTTTTCAAATCAGCATCATCGGGTACACACAATCGGTTCTTAAACCAGAGACTCCCATCATCTTTCACAACAAAATCTCTAGTCTTCCCATTCTTGCAATCTGAAAAAATCTTCTGAATCTTCTTATCGGCCAACTGAGCTTCTTTGATCTGATCTAACAAAATCGGCTTTAATTGCAACTGTGCCAATAATGCACCATCAACACAAGGTACAAAACTGGCATGCAATGCTCTCAACTCAACAAGCAACGAGAGCGAGTAAACAGTTAAACCAGCTAAAGACTTCCGACTCAAGGCATCAGCAACAACATTTGCTTTACCTGGATGATAGTCAATCAAGCAGTCGTAGTCTTTAATCAATTCTAACCATCTCCTCTGACGAAGATTGAGTTCTTTCTGGACACCCAAATACTTCAAACTCTTGTGATCAGTGTAGATGAAACATTTCTCCCCAAACAGATAGTGGCGCCAAATCTTTAATGCAAACACAATGGCAGCCAATTCTAAATCATGGGTCGGATAGTTAAGCTCATGCGGTTTCAACTGTCGAGATGCATAAGCTATAACTTTCCCTTCCTGCATCAATACACACCCCAAACCTCTATGTGAAGCATCACTGTAGATCACATATGGTTTGCCTTCAACAGGTAAAGTAAGAACAGGCGCTTGAGTCAACAACTCTCTCAACTGCTCAAAACTAGCCTGACACTGATCTGTCCACACAAATCTCACTCCCTTTCGAAGTAATCTGGTGAGTGGAGTAGCTATCAAAGAAAACCCTTTCACAAACCGTCGGTAATAGCCTGCCAAACCCAGAAAACTTCTAATCTCTGTCACAGACTTGGGTGGACTCCAATTTAAAATGGCTTCAACTTTGCTCGGATCAACTCTGATGCCTTCTGCAGAAACAATATGTCCGAGAAAAGCAACTTGATCCAACCAGAACTCACACTTCGACAATTTGGCAAATAACTGATTCTCTCTCAAAATCTGCAACACAATCCGCAGATGCATATCATGCTCCTCTTCATTCCGCGAATACACCAGTATATCATCAATGAAGACCACTACAAACTGATCCAAATAGGGCCTAAACACCCTATTCATCAAATCCATAAAAGCTGCAGGTGCATTCGTTAGACCAAAAGGCATAACTAAAAACTCATAATGCCCATACCTGGTCCGAAAAGCAGTCTTAGGAACATCTTCACTTCTTACCCTCAGCTGATGGTACCCAGATCTCAAATCAATTTTGGAGAACACTGACGCTCCCTTCAACTGATCAAAGAGATCATCGATTCTAGGCAAAGGATATTTATTTTTAATAGTCACCTTGTTCAATTGCCTATAATCGATACACAACCTCATAGTACCATCTTTCTTCTTCACAAATAGCACAGGAGCTCCCCAAGGAGAAACACTGGGGCGAATGAATCCTTTGTCCAACAACTCCTGTAATTGCACTTTCAACTCCCTCAATTCTGCTGGTGCCATTCTATAAGGAGTAATAGAGATAGGAGTGGTACCAGGCAACAATTCAATACCGAACTCCACCTCTCTCTCAGGAGGCAACCCCGGCAACTCCTCTGGAAACACATCCGGGAACTCAGCAACTGTGGCAATGCTATCAATAGGGGAACCCTTCACTCTAGTATCCACCACATGAGCAAGATAGGCTTCACACCCCTTTCTAATCAACCTCCTGGCTGCAACAGCTGAAACAAATAAGGAGGCTAGCTGTTCCTGCTCATTAGATACTATCACCTCTCTACCATCACCCGTTCTCAAAGAAACAATTTTCTTTTTACAATCCACCACAGCTTCATGTCGAGATAGCCAATCCATACCTAAGATCACGTCATATTCCTTAAATGGCATCTCAATCAAATCCCCAAGGAACTCCTCACCCTGCACCACTACTGCACTATCTCTATGCACCTTACTCACAACCACACTATGCCCTAACGGATTTGTTACCAACACATCAAATCCTAGGGACTCAGCATGCAAATCAGATACAGGCAAAACAGATGCACTAATATATGAATGTGTGGAACCCGGATCAATCAAAGCAAGTACTGGAGTATTAAATAAAGAAAAAGTACCAGCTATGACTGCCGATGTATCTGGCTGTCTCTGCATAACATACATCCTCTGGGAAGACCCAACCTCCTCTGGTCTACCCTCCCTGGATGTAGCACCTCTTCTAGAACTGAATCCTGGTCTACCTCCCCGGCTGGCACCTCTGCCTCCTCTGCCTCCCCTCACACTAGCTCGAGAAGCAGCAGAATCAACTGGCATCTGATCCTGCCTCTCAGGACAGTCTCTCACAAAGTGGTCAGGTGATCCACACCTGAAGCATACCCCTGATCTACTATGCCTCCAACAAACGCCCCCATGTCTTCCACCACACTGGTTACACACAGGTAAGGTGGATCTCTGAACTCCAGGAGTAGGAGCACTCGCTACTGAAGCTGCAGGTCTAAATCTCTGCCTCTGGAACTGCACTGACCTACCCACTGGTCTCTGGCTCCTACTACTCCGAGGAACAAAACTTCCTCTACCCCTCTTCGCAGAAGAAGACCCTGCCTCGAACTGGGGCCTTCTAACCCTAACCTCTTCCTCTGAAGCAGCTGCAATAACTTGAGCTCGCTCTACACTTCGAGCTGCTGCCACAAGCTGTGAGAAATCCTGATATCTGGATCCAGCCACTAAGCACATGATCGAGGGCCTCAATCCCTCCTCAAATCGCCGACATCTATCAATCTCATCAGTAATGATACCCCCAGCATACTGACTCAGTCGAATAAACTCAACTTCATACTCAGTTACGGTCCGATGATCTTGCTTCAAATCTAGAAACTCTCTTTTCTTCCCATCTTTATACTCCCTAGGAGTATACTTCAACTCAAATTCTCTCAGAAAATCCGCATAAGACAAGGTTGGTGGATCATCCATAGAATGGGGCACTGTCTTCCACCAGTCGTAGGCATCCTTCTGTAGCAAAGATCTTGCATAGTCAAACTTCTCCTCTGAAGTGGCTTGCAACTGCACAAATACCCTCTGAACTCTATCAAGCCACTGTTCTGCTACAGCCGGATCAACTGTACCAAAGAAATCCTCTGCTCCATATTTCCTTAGCTTATCATAGTGCCTTACTGGTACTGAAGGCTGAGGGGGTGGTGGCGGTGGCTGTGGTTGCACAGGTGCTTGTCTCATAGCTTCCAACATAGGCCTAAACCAGGCTGGCGGAACCTCCTCCCCAGCTGGTCTACCCGACACCGAAGCAGGTGCCTCCTCAACACTATCAACCCTAGCTCCCTCAGCAGGAGCAATACTCTCGGCACTACCCTCAACAGATTGTCGCGAATGAGATGCCATCTCTACCTATATCTGCAAACACAGCAGAATATTCCTCATTAAAGATCAAAGACTGCCATACCAAAACATGTATTTTACTCAAAAACCCACTTTAAAAATCAAAATATTCTTTTTCTTACAATTGATCTAGGTTGAGAATCTCAAACCTAGGCTCTGATACCAAAAATTGTAACACCCCTTCCCGACCTACGTGTGTAAGCTGAGTAGAGGCGCCACCCTATCCTAATGTTGCTACCACTTTTACTTAGTCAAATTTTTGTTCCGATTTTTATAGAAATTTTGCCATAGTTTTGCCTAAAAATTCAATCCCATGTGTCGACAAAACTGGTTTTTTTCTAATTTTTGAAAACATTTTTACACAAACCAATGCAAACAAAATCATTCTCAGTACACTTCCAATAAATCCCCCTTATAACCTCAACTACAACCTGCAAAAAGGATTTACACTTCTAGTACAAAATAAAGTAAAGGTTTATTATGAAATACAGCAGATAAAATCTTTGTTCACTATGCAACGGAAAGTAACAATATTTACAAATTCATATACATCAAAACTCAAGTTTTACAACACATAAAATTTATACATGTTTGGCAGTCAGTCTTCGATCTTAAAGCCCACTATTCAATCTTCAAAATCTAGGCTCGACTCGGCCTAGAGGAACTCTCTGGTTCTTCCTTGTCACCTGCGCGAAGAATCACATTCGCGCTAAGCCAACGGCTTAGTAAGATAAAACATGCTAATGGTATGCTTTAATGTAATGCAATGCCACATATGTTATTGATAAGATCAATATCATAAATATAAAGTTAACCACATAATTATGCATTTCACAAATCATAGTCATATGAGCATACCACATTTCAACATCTTTCCACATTCAACATTAATCAATCATACTCAATAACCAACATCTCATTTCATTAACTCATAACATTATTTAAGACATTCATATAACCCTGACACCTATGGGCCCAACAAGTATTTAATACGATATTCAGAGTTCAGAGTTACTGCTTTGGTTCATAGTCACAATAATCACGCCCGTAGGCAATGTATATACATGTATCTCTATCCATGGATAGTGTAACAGACCCAGTCTCTTGGATCATCAACTCAATACATATGAGGAGATCCTCAACCCGGCAAGACTGTTACAAATCATGTATCTCATAGTGTAACAGACCCAGTCTCTTGGACCATCAACTTAACACCTATGAGGAGGTCCTCAACCCGGCAAGACTGTTACCTTTCATCATTTCTTAGGCATGCCACCCAAATCCAGAACTCTGAAACTGAATAACATATTAAACAAACAATTCATTTCCATTCTCAATTCTCATCACATTTAGGCAAACATGCCTTCTTTCTTTCAATTACATCATCTTAGCCAAGAACAATGGCTTCACATTTCATTTTATAATATAACATCTCATTATTCAAGTATATATATATATATATATCTCATCCATGATCACATTATATCTCACATAGCATCATTCATAAATATCAACATTTCATTCCACATTACTCATGAAACACATTACCATTCACAATGCACAACATAACATTGTTCAATCTCAACAATGCAATTAGGGCAAAGAACAATTGATTATAACATTCATTGATTCAAGTGTGTTTAAAGTGTTTAGGGTTAGGTTTAAGGACCAACCTACCTTTGGAGAACCAAAGCAATGCAAGAAGAACAAAGAATTAAAACCCTAACCATAAATAGTACATTCTGGTTTTAAACTCCATTTTATCCTTATTTTGAAAAATTGTATAAAATAATCTACTTGACTAAAAATTCTAAAATTTTTACAGAATTTAGTTTTATATCTTAAAATCATCCCTTTAAAATTTCAGATCAAACTGAACACAAAATCTTGGTCAAATAGTTCACCTAACCAGACTGCCCCAATTGCCCTGCATCCTGGCAGCAGTTCTGAACTTTGTGAATTCCATAAATCAAATTCAATCAAAGTGGTTCCAAATTATTTTTCTCAAATACTAGACTCACTAAGAAACAACATATCCAAAATTCAATTGAATATGATTTTTCTACATTTTATTAAAAATCCCGAAATATAGCTGTCCCAGTTAAGGTACCTGCTGGAACAGGTCTAATGAAAATAATTTTTCTAAACTCATAACCATTCCAAAATCGAATCAACATATTTTTCAGTCATTCTAGACTCATAGAGGCACAACATATCAAAAATTCACTTCAAGAAAATTTTTCTAAAATTAATTAAAAATCATACAAGTCACAGCCTTTACTAATCCTAAAACAGAAACAATTTCACTAAACACCAATCTTACTCTTCCATCACCAACACCAACCCAACTTCTCATCTATCAAGCAAAATCAATACTTACAATCATACCATAAGCAACTTAATCATACCACTTCAAAAGAATTGAAGAAATTAGAGAAAAGATCTTACCTCAAATGAAGAAATCCACAAATCTTTAACCAAAACCCTTGTTTCTTTCTTCAAAATGCTTCAAACCTCAAGATCAACTCTCTTTCTCTCTTTGTCTATGGAGAATCCGGCCACTTCAAGAAAGAAAGAAGAAAATGCACAAGTCAAACACCTTTTCTTCTTTTAATCTCCACCATGCATCTTACAAGGACAATTACCAAAACACCCTTAACCATATAACTAACTCTTTGTCTCATATAAGCCCTTTATAGTAATTTCATTAACAACCAAAAATATCTTCTTCCACTTAACCATCACCTTGACTCTTCATTTGACCAATGTATATGTTAATTATATCATCATATAAACAACATATACATTTGTCTCTAAACCCTAAATTTCTTCTCCAAAACACATATACATATACATTCTCTTCCCATTTCTTTTCTCTTACAATTTAACACATATATGCACAAACATTCACTTCCCAATATATATATCAACAACCACAATAACAACAACATACTCAAAACTTCTAGGGCATAAATGAGGATATTACAGTTGTTGTAAGTGTTGCTTTTAACCTATTAAAGGTAATTAAACATTCATTAGAAAAATTAAGAATAACATCCTTATTCAATAATTCACACAAGGGTTTAGCAATTTTTGAAAAATCCTTTATGAAATGCCTGTAAAACCCTGCATTTCCTAAAAAACTACGAAATCCCTTAACATTAGTTGGTGGTGGTAATCGTTCAATAACTTTTATTTTTGCTCGATCAACTTCAATTTGTCATTTTTAAACTTAATGTCCAAGAATAATGCCTTCTTCTACCATGAAATGATATTTTTCCCAATTAAGAACAAGATTTGTTTATTCACAACATTGAAGTACCTGTTCCAAATGTTGTAAACAAGTATCAAAAGTGGTACTATAAACAGTAAAATCATCCATGAATATTTCAACAATGAATTCCACAATATCTGAAAATATGGCCATCATGCATCTTTGAAAGGTTGTTTGTACATTACAGAGTCCAAAAGGCATTTTATAATAAGTTAAAGTGCCATATGGATATGTGAATATTGTCTTTTCTTAATCTTTTGGCACTATAGAAATTTGAAAATATCTTGAATATCCATTTAATAAACAAAAAAAAGCATTACTTGCAAGTCTCTCAAGCATTTGATCAATGAAAGGTAAAGGAAAGTTATCCTTGCAAGTAGCTTTTGTAACATCCGTGATTTTGGAGATATAAAATTGTATATACTCAATATATATATCTAGAGTATATACAACATATACATATGGTATATTAATTGTATATGTTGGATTAATACATTACATACTTAATATTTAATACACATATAAGGTACATTTGATGTGTATATAAGATACACATTACTTGTGCATATGTGTAATATCCCAAATTTTTGAAAACTTCTAATTTTTGTAAATTTGATAAAATAAATTATAATTTAAAGAGATAAATTACATTAATGGTTTTAAATGAAAAATGAAGGGATTTTAAATGAAAAAATGGAACATATATGTGATATATATGTAAAATATATACAACATATAAAAGTCAACACTTTTTAATAGAAAAGTCAAAGTAAAAGGGTATTTTGGTAATTAAATCTTAAAAATTCAAAATTTATAAAATAACTCAAAAATAAATTATTTTTGAATGGAAGAGGAAATTTAGGACTTTTAATTTATTAAATAAGTAAATAATTATTAAATTATTTTAATATATATATATATATATGGTTTAAAATAAAAGATGAAAAGAAAAAGAAAATTTAAAAGTTGTCTTCATCTCTTCTTCTTCTTCTTCAAGGCCGGCCACCATGAGAGCTTAAGGCCAAGGTTTTGATTCTTTCATAGTCCACAAATTGAAGGATTTAACAAGTTTAAAGTGGAGTTTTGGTAAATTTCCTCCAAAATTAGTAAGTTTTCAACTTCTTTATTTGGATTTTATGAAAGTATGAATATGTGTGTTTTGGATTTTTGAAGTTCTAAGATTAAATTGTCTATTTGGATATGGATGAAGTTATTTTAAGTGATTAACAATAATTTTAAGGTTAGATTGAAGAAATGGTTGAATTTAAGTTGAGTTTGGTGAAGAGAGAGAATTTAGGGTTATGGAACATTTGGATTTTTGAAATCATGAGTTTTAATTGTGTAAATTGGTTCCAAATGTGTTTTTTTTATTCATAAACAAGTATTTTAAAGTCAAATATTTAATTTGGTTCTATTTGGTTGGAGTTTGAGAATGGTAGTATTGATTTAGGGTTTTGGAAAAGTGAATTTTCAAAGAATGATTAATTGTTTGATTTTAATGCTTAAATCATGTTATTTAATGATATAAGTGGTGGAAATAAGATTGAAATGATAATTGTATTGACTTGGAATGGAGATCCTTCAATGGTGAAGGTTATGCCATTTTAGGGTTTTGGACATAAGCATGTGGTTAATTACTGTAATTGGTTTAAACATGCTAAAACATGTTTCTAATGATATTAATAAACTTAAAACACTAATTTAAATGGCTTGATATGGTTTTTCAAAGTTAAAGTGAGGGGAAGCTTAATTTTGGGATTTGGTTAAGAGTGATGTTTAATTATGGTTTGATGTTGAGAATACTTTAGAATGTGATATTAAATGATAATGTATGATCACATTTGGTATAGGCATTGAGAGGAAGGAGTTTGCCCAACCCAAGTGTTGAAGGGCAACTTAGAAGAGAAGGTTGGAGGGAGTTTTGAACTTTGTTGTGGAGTACTTTCTAAGGTATGTACAAACTTTGAATATAATGTTTATATTTTCATAACATTTGGACTAACACATTTTGGTTGGAAAATGTGTCAAGTTACTTGGTTCATTAATTGTGTATGAATAATATGCTATGACATTTGTAATGTCATATACGTGTTAAATGCATTGTGAAAAGCCATTGATAATGGCTAAATTATGTAAAATGTGAAATATGCATATTATGTGAAAATACCCAAAGTAATTGGGTAGTGTGTTGTGAATGCAAAAATGAGATATGTGTAATAATGAAATGAATTGATATTGATAAAAATGAGAAAAATGAGAAAGATGAGAAAGATGTGAAAAATGAGAAATGTGAAAAAATGTGAAAATAATGCAATGTGCCTAGATTGAATATGTGAAAATGAGAAAGAGATTAATAATAAGAAATAGGAATAAATTGTGTGCCTAGTATGTTATCCAATTTTTAGAGTTCTAGGTTTGGCGGCATGCCTATGATTGCCTACGGGTAACACTGGAATGGTGAAAAGACTAGGTCGTAAGCCAGGCCAGCTGATAAATATGATGTTTTGGGGTGAAAAGACTGGGTCGTAAGCCTAAAAAACTGTAGCAGTGTAATATCCCAAAATACACCCTAAAAGTTTGGAGTAATTATTGTTGTATATGGATTTAATGTGTATGTTTATTGAAAATCAAAAGAAGAGCAACGAATTAATTTAATACCCCGATTTTGGTATACATTGGAGTAGTAATTGTAAGAAGATAGATTGGTAAAATATGTAAGGATAATATGTATATATGGTATTTGAAAAAATATATGGGAAATATAAAAGTGATATATAAGAGATATACATAGACTAACATATACATCACATATACATAAGGTATAAAGTGGTGTGGGTAAGTAAGCTTAAATAATTAATAATAATAATAATAAAAGAAAAAGAAGAAAAGAAAGTCAAAAGAGAAGAAGAGAAAGACAAGAAGAGTGACAAGTGTATGGTGGAGATTTAAGGGATTTAATTATTATTAATATATATATGATAAGTACTAAGAAAGAGAAGAAAAGATCTTCTTCTTCTTCTTCTTCTTCTTCTTCTTCTTCTTGCACGAGAGAGAGAGAGAGAGAGAGAGAGAGAGAAAGAGAGAGAGAGGTGTGATTTTATCCTCATACACATCAAATCCATAGAGATTTTGAGAGAGTTGAAGATGGTTATTGAAGATTTGGCATAATAATCAAGTAAGTATTCATTTCCTTGTATTGATTCCTATTGTTCGAGTTTGGATTTGATATGGTTGGTGTGTGATGATGATGGTGATGAAAGATTGAAGTATATAAATATGTTGAATTGATATTTAGATGATGATAATTTGGGTTATTTGTGAGGATGATGATGAATTGGTAAAATTGTTGAGTAAGGGTTTAGTAAAAATGAATTGGGAATTTGAGTAGTTGATTCATGGTGATGTATATAATGATTACTAGTATGATATATTGAAGTTATATAAGTGTTAAATTGATAGGTAATTGATGAATATAATCAAGATGTTGATTAAGGGTGATGAAGTATGAGTTTTGAAGTGTTTTTGTTTTCATGGATGTGAGTTCGGATTCATGATTTTTGGCTGACACAACCATGTTGTGGGGCGTGTCGACGATACTGAGTTTGATGTTCGCGACACGACCATTAACACGGCCATGTTACTGAGCGTGTCATAGCTACTGTGAGAAAAAGTAATTGACACGGTCATGAACACGCCCGCGTTGTTGGGCGTGTCAATGTTTCTGTAAGGCAGAATGAATGACACGTCCAGTGACACACCCGTGTTACTGAGCGTGTCAAAGCTTCTGTATTGTTGGTTTAGGGCACGATCAGGGACACGCCCGTGTTGGTGAGCGTGTCATGTGTTGAGTTTGCCCTAGTTGGTTATCATTCTTATTTTCTTATATGAATAATTACCTTTGGATTAGGTTTTGAAGAGATGGTGTTGCCATAATCCAAGTGTTGGAGGATTCTTGGAAAGAGGAATTTAGATTTGGTGTGAGTTCTCTAGAGGTAAGTACAAAACTTACATAGATGTAATCTTTTATATGATTTTGAGACTTAACACCTTTGGTATAAATGTGTTAAGTAGATTACTATATTTTTAATATAATGTGACTAATGTTGTTATTTGTATAGTGTGAAAGCTATAATGATCATCCAAAAAGGTATGTGCAATGCAACTTGTTATGATAAATGTTTTAATAATGAATGGTGTTAATGTGTCTTGAGGAATGATGAAATGTGATGTTATTATAATTGATAATGATGATCAAAATGAAATAAATGGACATATGGTTTATATGACAATGAATTTAAGATACATGTGCAATGAAATGGATTATGTATGCTTGAATGATGAAGTGTATAATGTGAATTGAGACATAAAGAAGTGTGAAACTAATGTTTTGAGTTATAATGATGTGAATGATATGATTGAAGTATGCCTAGATGGTATGATTGAATAATGATATGTTTGTTTAGTTAATGTAATTGATGTTGCATATATCAATGGTGAAATATGAAAGGTGATTTGAGATATAATGTGATGTGAAGCCATTGTGATTGGCTATGATAACTCAAATGTGATGTGAAGCCATTGTGATTGGCTATGATAACTCAAATGTGATATGAAGCCATTATAATTGGCTATGATGATTCAATTGCGATAAATGAGGCATGTTTGCCTAGATGATGATTCATTTGAGAATGAAATGGATAATGAGATAATAAATGAATTGTGTGACTGATGTGTTATTCCATTTTCAGAGTTTGTTGTTGGTGGCATGCCTAATGATAGTAACAATCTCTTGAAGTTAGGTTGGGCTTGATCCTTGAAGCCAAGTTGGGTAGAAGTTTAACATGTTTTACTCCCCTTGAAGCATTGTTGGGTCTAGTCCTTGAAGCCTAATTGAGATGTTACAACCCTTGAAGCTAGGTTGGATTGGTTCTTGAAGCCAAGTTGGGTTGAGACTTAGCATGCTTTGTTCCCCTTGAAGCTTGGTTGAACCTAATCCTTGAAGCCTAGTTGGGATTATGATATTGATAAATGTGATAATAAAACCAAAGCATTAACTCTGAAAGTCGAATAGCATATTAGTGTCTTTTGGGCCCGAGTCTGTCTTTGTTGTCAATGTGATATACAAGTGTTGAAAGAAATGAGTAATGAGATCTATGGTTGTCTTCATTGGAAATGTGATTCATGATTGGTATGTTGTATAATGTGTGTATTGATAAATTGATTGTGAGTATTAGTGACGGGTTGGAATTGGTGATAATGGTATGTATATATGTACATAATATATGAGATTAGTAGAGATATATGAAAAGTGTAATTAAAAAGGGAAAATGTGATAAGAAACTAATGGTACATGAAGTTAATATATATATATATGTTAGAATTTCTGTAGTGTATGTTTATATTATTTATTTGTGCTACTAAGCTCTCTGGCTTAGCGTGGTTGTATAATCGCGCAGGTGAGTAGGTGATAGATCTAAAGTCAATCGGTATGCCACGAGAAAGGTAAAAGTGTTCTGAGATCAACTAGAAGGTGATGCATGCATGTAAGATTTAATTACGTTGTATTTGGATAAGTAAAAATGTATTATTGTTTGGAACACTGATAAAAGTTTTTAAATTGTGATGAAAAGTGACATTCTTATACTTTATATATGTACTGTATGTATGCCCGGTATATGTATAGTACTTATATAGTGTATGAGGGTGTTACAAGCAGTCTAGCCAGGTTGAGGACCAAGATACTGGGGCCTAAGGGTCTTGCCGGGTTGAGGTCCAAGAGACTGGGGCTGTTACATTATCCATGGATATATTGCCTACGGGGCTAGACACATGGTGTCATTATGGACCAAAGCAGTAACTCTGAAATTTGAATAGCATATTAGATCCTTTTTGGGCCCATGCTTGTCTTTGCTTTAATGTGAATTATGAATAGTGATACAATTGAGCAATATAATGCTATGAGTTGTGATTATGAAATATTTAAAAAAATATAAGAAAGTAGAATGATGTGACCTCTATATGCAATGTGCATTGACAATTCATTGAGTTTTATTGTTATTATCAAAGTTTGTACCACTAGGCTTCGGCTTACCACAATTGTAATTCATCGTGCAGGTGTCATAGATTATTTGATAGAGATTGAGAGTTCTACTAGACTAGGTTGGGTATAGGTTTGTATTTATTGAGCTTGAAGAGTTGTTTTTGAGTACATCAAGATTAGAGCCAGTTGCCAGCATGTAGATATTTGATATTACAATGTATTTTGATATTATATATGTTATGATATATTTTTTGGAAGTATATAATGTAAATTGTAAAGAATGTTTTGAATAATTTGTTCTGATGGGATTTTATATGTGTTGTTAATTTATATATCTACATATAAGTGCTTTGAGAAAATATGGAGAATTTGAGAAGTATTGGTGAAATGGTGAATTGATTTTTATTGGGAGTTTTTGCTTTATGCAGGTTGTGTTTTGATGAATTTTGGGAACGTCCAAATTACAAACAAAACTCTGGCAAATTTTTTCTAGAGATTTTCATATAAAATATTTATTTTGGATTCCTATAACAAGCAAAGAATATTTATATACTATTTATTTTATATATATTAGTATTTGAAATCTTAAAACAGAAATGTGAAAATTTTTATTAAATTAGTCTGTGACATTTTTATACTGTATATGCATATTTTACATATGCTAAAAATATTTATTGTACGTATATAGGGTATAAGGGTGTTACATTTATTTTTGGTATCAGAGCTTAGGTTTGAGGTTCTCAACCTAGGTGGGATGATAGAGAGAGAAAATTGGAATTTAAAAAAAATTTGATTTTCAATTGTGATGCATGCATTAACACTGGTAATTTATCTGATCCCTGATGTAGCAATGTCCATTTGATATAATGGGTATGAGTTGAGGTGGCGTCTAGGTTGCATAGATCAGAGTGGCGCAGTGGAAGCGTCATTCTAGAGATTATGGATTAAGAATTTTTGAAACTTTTATTTGAAATTTAAAATTCATAGCTGATTCAATTAATGAATAAGTGAAATTAGAAAAAATAATCTAGGAAATGATTTAAGATATAAAAATAAAAAGTTTGAGAAATGAGCATGATAGTTACAGAAAATTTTATAGGTGTACTGCAAAGTGATATTGTCTGAATTTTTGGACGAATCTAGAAATGTTGGATTAGTTTTAACATTTAATAGAAAGTTTTACTATATGTTAGAATCCTATGTATAAAATTTTATAAATTTTAAAGATGAATCTCTAATTAAAAAAAATAAAAGAACACAGATTGTTGGTGCAATTCTAGCAACTCAGAATCTATAGAAATTGAGAAAAGAATTTAGAAACTATGGTAAAACAATCCAGAAAAATCTGAACATTTACACACAATATCATATGTATTCCTAGAAAATATGGTTAAAATTTCATGAATTGTTATTAATTTTTGGTACCTGAAAAAAATATATAACCAGGTGCTGCCAGAGGAATTATTAAAGAGACAGATTCTCTGATTTTGAAAGATTTAATATTTAAATATATTAAATTAGCTTGGAAAAATCTAAAACTTTAAATATAAGTCCATATATGTGTCAAGTGCACATGGATAAAATTTTACAAGCTTTTATAAAGAATTGGTGAGGAATATAAAATTGAAAATGAGATTGACATAAAACTGAGGAAGTCATGCAGTTTTGTGTAAGTAATAAATTAATTTCATGAGACAAATTAACGAAGAAAATTATAAACATTTATATGCATATGGGTAGAAGTATGAAGAAGGAATATGGAGTTTTTAATAATCTACAACAAAGAATTCATAATTAAAATCAAAGAGCAAAATCATATATGATAGCGAATTATTTATTATGGAACAATGATGCATAATTTAGGGTTGAGTGTATAAAATTAAAGTATCTAAATGGATGATGTTAGTGTAATGAAATAAATTAGTGTTGTTTAAATGCAAATGTTATGATTTTAAGATTTGAAATGTGACATGGATGAGATTTTGTGGGGTTCATATTGTTGGTTGTATTATGTGGAATTTTAATTTTTGAAATGGGTTTTCATAATTTGTGAAAGTGATGTACTTTGATGTTATATTAATATATAGATAATGCTTATAAAGTTAGATGTTGAAAATGAGATTAATGGAATGACGTTTAAGTAAAGTAGTAAGTTGAAAATTTAGAGTTGTAAGAAAATTTTGACGAAGATTGTTTAGATATTGATAGTTTAATGTTTAATGAGCATGTGAGTAATTTTGAGTGAGTAATATTATTTATGAAAGTATCATGTAATGTGTAATGTAGATGGTAGTATAGAAACTGGATATGAAATAAAGAGGAATGATTAAGTAAAAATGAGTTACTTTAGGTAATTGAATTGGAAATGATGAGAATGGATATGAAGGGTATGATAAATGCATACAAAAATGTGAGAGAGATGTCACATTGGAAATGTGACCAAGATTTATGTGAGGTGTTAATATATATATATATATATATATAATAAAAAACTTATTTAAGAGATGGGTGATTAAATAAGGAAGATATTAATTATGTTGTGGTCAGAATGTATATATATGTTGAATTGATGAATAACCTAAGTAATATAAAAAGAATGAGAATGATATTGCATGTATTAATAGACCTAAGAGTGATTAGGTCTTGACCTGCGTAGAGTTAGGTCATGTGATGAATTGAGATTGAGAACGGACCTGAACAATGCTGGACGGTGAAATTGTTATTGTAACAACTGAACGTGATGATTGTATAGCATTTTGGGCCCAAAGTATATGCTTATATAAGAGAGATTGTAAGGAAAATGAAAGTATATTGAAAAAAAGTATGGAAGTGGAAAAAAAAATTGAATGAAAATTTTTATAAGAGATAGATTAGAAATGGAGTAATAAATGAAATTGTGTAAAATTAGCATATGAACAAATGTGTATATGTAAGAGATGTTAATGATAATATTGTTGAAACATGAGTTAGGATAATAATGATCAAGTGATTAAGAGTAAATTGTTTTGAAACAGAAGTGATTAAAAGTAAATTACTTTGAAACAGAGCTGAAACGTGGTAACTTTTTGTATAGTAAAAGATTAGAAAATGAATATGTGATCTTTGCGATACGAACTTAACATTGTGATTGGAAATGTTTGAAGAAGAATGATAGAGGGGCAATATTTATTTATATGCCACGGGCATGACCATTATTATGGCATGAACATTGGATAGTTTTGGTGAGATTGATAGTTATGCTTCAAGAAACATGGTCAAGACTTATGGTTTGCATAGTTGTATCTTATAATTTTATGTCAGAAATTTGTTTATAATTATAGAAAGTGTGGAAACAGAAGAGAATTGTAAAAATATGATGAGCTTTAAATGATCTGTAAGAAAAGTGATTTGTGTAAATAGGGTAACTATAAGAAATGTGAGAAAATGATAATGAAAGGAATTATGAAATGTGAGTAAGAGTTATAATGAATGTGTTTGAAAGTGGTATAAAATGAATAAGTTGATGAAAAAGATGTGTAAAGTAAACGAGACAAGGGGAAGTGAATATTGTCTGTAATGATGAATTCGAAGAGAATTAAGATTTGAAAATAATTTAACCTAATAGAATTAGGTCATGAATTGAAACCAGATTGATGAATTTAAAATAGACTAAAGGTTGGTCAGAATAGAATAAGGCTATGATGATCATATTGTGATAGTAGATCAATTAATCTAAAATGTAATTAGTTTACAAATATTTATTGAAATTCAATGTATGTAGTTGTATTAAGAATATGAAAGATATATGATAATGTGCATAATACAGCGTTCTGATATGTAGATGCATATGAAAGGAGCTAAGTTATATTAGTTTCAAATAATTATAAGAGAAAAATGTTAGATATAGTATAATTGGAATGAATCTTAATAAGAAAAATAAGATTTTGTTGTTGTATAATGGTGATATTAAATTACTATGTGGCAATTGTATAAAGAGTAAGATCAAAGTGAAGATGTGTAAAATTATTGTGTTAAGATAAAAGTTATCAATATTTGAGTTTAAGGTGATGAGAGTATATTTTTAAGATAATGAAGTGATCAAATATTTTGAGTGCAGTAGGTGTGTGGGTATATATATTAAAAAGAAGAACTAATTTTTGTCTAATGACAATTTGATTGATGATATGATAATTTGTTGTGACTGTTTGAGTAAATAGACGGTATGATGATGTGTTAGGGAATGATAAAAAGGAAATTAAGAATGAACCTAAGGGGGAGAATATAAATTATGTAATTTGGTAAAATAATGATTTGGATGATTTATTACCATACTGGATAATTTCGAGGACGAAATTATTTAAGGGGCAGAAAATTGTAACATTCGTGATTTTAGAGATATAAAATTGTATATACTCAATATATATATCAAGAGTATATATAACATATACATATGGTATATTAATTGTATATGTTGGATTAATACATTACATACTTAATATTTAATACACATATAAGGTACATTTGATGTGTACATAAGATGCACATTACTTGTGCATATGTGTAATATCCCAAATTTTTGAAAAGTTCTAATTTTTGTAAATTTGATAAAATAAATTATAATTTAAATGGATAAATTAAATTAATGGTTTTAAATGAAAAATGAAGGGATTTTAAATGAAAAAGTGGAACATATATGTGATATATATCTAAAATATATACAGCATATAAAAGTCAACACTTTTTTAAAAGAAAAGTCAAAGTAAAAGGGTATTTTGGTAATTAAATCTTAAAAATTCAAAATTTATAAAATAATTCAAAAATAAATTATTTTTGAATGGGAGAAGAAATTTAGGACTTTTAATTTATTAAATAAATAAATAAATAATTATTAAATTATTTTAATATATATATATATATATATGGTTTAAAACAAAAGATGAAAAGAAAAAGAAATTTTAAAAGTTGTCTTCATCTCTTCTTCTTCTTCTTCAAGGTCGGCCACCATGAGAGCTTAAGGCCAAGGTTTTGATTCTTCTATAGTCCACAAATTGAAGGATTTAACAAGTTTAAAGTGGAGTTTTGCTGATTTCCACCAAAATTATTAAGTTTTCAACTTCTTTATTTGGATTTTATGAAAGTATGAATATGTGTATTTTGGGTTTTTGAAGTTCTAAGATTTAATTTTCTATTTGGATATGGATGAAGTTATTTTAAGTGATTAACAATAATTTTAAGGTTAGATTGAAGAAATGGTTGAATTTAAGTTGAGTTTGGTGAAGAGAGAGAATTTAGGGTTATGGAACATTTGGGTTTTTGAAATCATGAGTTTTAAATGTGTAAATTGGTTCCAAATGTGTTGTTTTGATTCATAAACAAGTATTTTAAAGTCAAATATTTGATTTAGTTGTATTTGGTTGGAGTTCGAGAATGGCAGTATTGATTTAGAGTTTTGGAAAAGTGAATTTTCAAAGAATGACAAAATTGTTTGATTTTAATGCTTAAATCATGTTATGTAATGATATAAGTGGTGGAAATAAGATTGAAATGATAATTGGATTGAGTTGGAATGGAGATCCTTCAATGGTGAAGGTTATGCCATTTTAGGGTTTTGGACATAAGCATGTGGTTAATTATTGTAATTGGTTTAAACATGCTAAAACATATTTCTAATGATATTAATAAACTTAAAACACTAATTTAAATGGCTTGATATGGTTTTTCAAAGTTAAAGTGAGGTGAAGCTTAATTTTGGGATTTGGTTTAGAGTGATGTTTAATTATGGTTTGATGTTGAGAATACTTTAGAATGTGATATTAAATGATTATGTATGATCACATTTGGTATAGGCATTGAGAGGAAGGAGTTTGCCCAACCCTAGTGTTGAAGGGCAACTTAGAAGAGAAGGTTGGAGGGAGTTTTAAACTTTGTTGTGGAGTACTTTCTAAGGTATGTACAAACTTTGAATATAATGTTTATATTTGCATAACATTTGGACTTAACACATTTTGGTTGGAAAATGTGTCAAGTTACTTGGTTCATTGATTGTGTATGAATAATATGCTATGACATTTGTAATGTCATATATGTGTTAAATGCATTGTGAAAAGCCATTGATAATGGCTAAATTATGTAAAATGTAATATCCCTATGCATGCCCTAGAAGTTTTGTTGTTGTTGTTGTTGGTTTGAATTGAGAAATGGGAAGAGAATGTTTTTGTATGGTGGTTGGGAAAGAAAAGAGGGTTTAGAGATAATTGTATATGTTGCTTATATGGTGATATATATAACATATAAAGTGGTCAAAATGGAAAGTCAAGGAAAGAGGATATTTTTGTGTTGGTTGTAAATTACTTAAATGGGTATAGATATGACAAAAGCTTAGTTAAATGGATGAGGGTATTATAGTAATTTTCTTTTGGATGGGTATTTAATGCCTATTGACTTTGTGTTTCTTCATCATTTCTTCTTCTTCTTGTTGTTGTGTGGCCGGCTCATCAAAGAGAGAAGAGAGCAAGAGAACAAGTGATGGTTTTGATGATTTCAAGTTCAAAGTGAAGGAAGTTTTCAAAGTTACAAGTTGGAGTTTCAAGGAATTTCATTATTTGGTAAGTTTGCTCTTGTTTACTCTTGTTATTTTTGAAGTTATGCTTGAGTTGAGTTGTGATTTGATGATGGTATGATTAAGTTGCTTATGGTGTGATTTTAAGTATTGATTTTGCTTGATAGATGAGAAGTTGGGTTGGTGTTGGTGATGGAAGAGTAAGAGTTGTGTTTAGTGAAATTGTTTCTGTTTTACAATTAGTAAAGGCTGTGATTTGTATGATTTTTAATTAATTATAGAAAAATGTTCTTGTAATTTTTGATATGTTGTGCCTCTATGAGTCTAGAATGACTGAAAAATATGTTGATTCGATTTTGGATAGGTTATGAGTTTAGAAAGATTATTTTTATTAGACCTGTTCCAGCAGGTACCTTAACTGAGACAGCTCTATTTCGGGATTTTTAATAAAATGTAGAAAAATCATATTCAATTGAATTTTGGATATGTTGTTGCTTAGTGAGTATAGTATTTGAGAAAAATAATTTGGAACCACGTTGATTGAATTTGATTTATGAAATTCACAAAGTTCAGAACTGCTGCCAGGATGCAGGGCAATTGGGGCAGTCTGGTTAGGTGAACTATTTGACCAAGATTTTGTGTTCAGTTTGATCTGAAATTTTACAGGAATGATTTTAAGATACAAAACTAAATTCTGTAAAAATTTTAGAATTTTTAGTCAAGTAGATTATTTTATACAATTTTTCAAAATAAGGATAAAATGGAGTCTAAAACCAGAATGTACTATTCATATGGTCATTTTGCTAATATTCCTTTTGGATTAGGTTGTGAAGAGGTTGAATTGTCCTAATTGCATTGTTGAGATTGAATAATGTTATGTTATGCATTGTGAATGGTAATGTGTTTCATGAGTAATGCACATTGAAATGTTATACCAAAGATGTTATAGTGATTCAAATGAAATATGATTGAAGCATGCATTGATGATAGGATTGAATAATAATGTGAGATGTTGAGGCATGATTGCTTAACTTGCTTGTGAAAAAGAAATGAATTGAAAAAGTATTGATAAGTTTAATGAACGGACCTATCCGTCTCCTGCGGAACCATGCGGACCCAGTGGGTTGGGCAACCGATCTTGGACTACCGATCTGGTAGGAGGAAGGTTCGATATAGTCAGTATTATACGTACCTATTTGCCTCCTGCGGAACCATGCGGACCCATTGGAATGGGCAACCGAACTTGGACAACCGACCTGGATGGGGAAAGGTATGTTACTGATAATGTTATACGTGCCTATTTACCTCCTGCGGACCCTTGGGATTGGAGGGCAACCGACCTGGTTGGGAAAGGGTACGTATATAAAGTCATAGTTGTTGGCTATAATGATAAATTTAAATGAGTATAATGAATGGTGCTATTATATGAATATTGATGTGACATTGAACAAAGCAACATATTGAATAAATAATATGCTTTTGATTGATATATGTAATTAATTTGTGACATTGCATTTTAGCATGAATTATCTTACTAAGCCATTGGCTTAGCGCGATAGTGTTTAATCGCGCAGGTAATAGAGCTGATAGAGTCGAACCCGAGAGTTCATCAAGACCAAGTGAGAGTAGACCTTGAAGAGTTGATTTTGGGAACTTAAAGATCAGAAGAGAATTGCTAATCATGTATACTTCTTTATATTTTGTAAAGTAATGATTATAATGTAAAAATATGGATATTTTTAAATATGTACTCAAGTGTTTGTAAATATGTATATATTTTATAACTTCCGCTGTGTAATATTTAAATGTATATATATATATATATATAACTAATATGTTTTGTTTTATAAGTAAATGACCTACTTTTCTATAATGTATAATGATAAGGGTATTGTATCAAGTTTAAAGTGTTTTGAATGTTAAGAAAACCGTAGCATCCCTATGTTTGATGCACTTATGCTACATTGTTGTGGTTGTAGTGTGTGGGCATTGGATATGGGAGTGTTACAAATCCTTTTTGCAGGTTGTAGTTGAGGGTATAAGGGGGGATTTATTGGAAGTGTACTGAGAATGATTTTGTTTGCATTGGTTTGTGTAAAATGTTTAAAAAAAAAAACTAGTTTTGTTGACACTTGGGACTCAATTTTTAGGCGAAACCATGGCAAAATTTCTATTAAAATTGGAACTAAAATTTGACTAAGTAAAATTGGTAGCAACATTAGGTTAGTGTGGCGCCTCTACTCAGCTTACAAATGTAGGTCGGGAAGGGGTGTTACAATTGTTTTGGTATCAGAGCCTAGGTTTGAGATTCTCAGCCTAGGTAAAATGTAATAAAAAGAATATTTTACTTAAAAAGTTGGTTTTGAAATAATATACATGTTTGGGATTGGCAACCTCTGATCTTTAATAAGATGTAGTATGTTGTGTTTGCAGACTTAGGTTGTGATGGATTCTCACTCACGTCAGTCGATTGAGGGTAGTGCCAAGAGTATCGCTCCTGCTGAGGGAGCTAGAGTTGATAGTGTTGAGGAGGCACCTGCTTCGGTGTCGGGTAGACCAGCTGGAGAGGAGGTTCCGCCAGCCTGGTTTAGACATATGATGGAAGTTATGAGGCAAGCACCAGTGCAACCAGTGCCACCACCCCCTCAGCCTTTGGTATCTGTGAGGCACTATGATAAACTAAGGAAGTATGGAGCGGAGGATTTCCTTGGTACTACTGATCCAGCTATAGCAGAACAGTGGCTTGACAAAGTACAGAGGATCTTTATTCAGTTACAAGCCACCCCTGAGGAAAAATTTGACTATGCAAGATCTTTGCTACAGAAGGACGCCTACGATTGGTGGAAGACGGTGCCCCATTCTATGGATGATCCTCCAACACTGTCTTACACTGATTTTCTGAGGGAATTTGAGTTGAAGTATACTCCTAGGGAGTATAAAGATGGGAAGAAAAGAGAGTTTCTAGATTTGAAGCAAGATCATCGGACCGTAACTGAGTATGAAGTTGAGTTTATTCGACTGAGTCAGTATGCTGGGGGTATCATTGCTGATGAGATTGATAGATGCAGGAGGTTTGAGGAGGGATTGAGGCCCTCGATCATGTGCTTAGTGGCTGGATCCAGATATCAGGATTTCTCACAGCTTGTGACAGCAGCTCGAAGTGTAGAGTGAGCTCAAGTTATTGCAGCTGCTTCAGAAGAAGAGGTTAGGGTTAGAAGGCCCCAGTTCGAGGCAGGGTCTTCCTCTGCGAAGAGGGGTAGAGGAAGTTTTGTTCCTCGGAGTAGTAGGAGCCAGAGACCAGCTGGTAGGTCTGTGCAGTTCCAGAGACAGAGATTTAGACCTGCAGCTTCAGTGGCAAGTGCTCTGATCCCTATGACTCAGAGATCCGCTCCACCTAGATGTGCTCAGTGTGGGGGTTATCATAGAGGTGTTTGTTGGAAGAGTGGTGGACTAGCTGTATGCTTCAGGTGTGGATCACCTGACCACTTTGTGAGAGACTGTCCTGAGAGGCAGGAGCAGATGCCAGTTGATTCTGCTGCTTCTCGAGCTAGTGTGAGGGGAGGCAGAGGAGGCAGAGGTGCCAGCCGGGGAGGTAGACCAGGATTCAGTTCTAGAGGAGGTGCTACATCCAGGGAGGGTAGACCAGAGGAGGTTGGATCTTCCCAGAGGATGTATGTTATGCAGAGGCAGCCAGAAACATTGGCAGTCATAGCTGGTACTTTTTCTTTATTTAATACTCCAGTACTTGCTTTGATTGATCCGGGTTCCACGCATTCATATATTAGTGCATCTGTTTTGCCTGTATTTGATGTGCATGCTGAGTCCCTAGGATTTGATGTGTTGGTGACAAATCCGTTAGGGCATAGTGTGGTTGTGAGTAAGGTGCATAGAGATAGTGCAGTAGTGGTGCAGGGTGAGGAGTTCCTTGGGGATTTGATTGAGATGCCATTTAAGGAATATGACGTGATCTTAGGTATGGATTGGCTATCTCGACATGGAGCTGTGGTGGATTGTAAAAAGAAAATTATTTCTTTGAGAACGGGTGATGGTAGAGAGGTGATAGTATCTAATGAGCAGGAACAGCTAGCCTTCTTATTTGTTTCAGCTGTTGCAGCCAGGAGGTTGATTAGAAAGGGGTGTGAAGCCTATCTTGCTCATGTGGTAGATACTAGAGTGAAGGGTTCTTCCATTGATAGTATTGCCACAGTTGCAGAGTTCCCTGATGTTTTTCCAGAGGAGTTGCCAGGATTGCCTCCTGAGAGAGAGGTGGAGTTTGGTATTGAATTGTTGCCTGGTACCACTCCTATCTCTATTACTCCTTACAGAATGGCACCAGCAGAATTGAGGGAGTTGAAAGTGCAATTACAGGAGTTATTGGACAAAGGATTTATTCGCCCCAGTGTTTCTCCTTGGGGAGCTCCTGTGCTATTTGTGAAGAAGAAAGATGGTACTATAAGGTTGTGTATCGATTATAGGCAATTGAACAAGGTGACTATTAAAAATAAATATCCTTTGCCTAGAATCGATGATCTCTTTGATCAATTGAAAGGTGCAGCTGTGTTTTCTAAAATTGATTTGAGATCTGGGTACCATCAGCTGAGAGTCAGAGCTGAGGATGTTCCGAAGACCGCCTTTCGGACCAGGTATGGGCATTATGAATTTCTAGTTATGCCTTTTGGTCTAACGAATGCACCTGCAGCTTTTATGGATTTGATGAATAGGGTGTTTAGGCCCTATTTGGATCAGTTTGTAGTGGTCTTCATTGATGATATACTAGTGTATTCGCGGAATGAAGAGGAACATGATATGCATCTGCGGATTGTGTTGCAGATTTTGAGAGAGAAGCAGTTATTTGCCAAATTGTCGAAGTGTGAGTTCTGGTTGGATCAAGTTGCTTTTCTCGGACATATTGTTTCAGCGGAAGGCATTAGAGTTGATCCAAGTAAAGTTGAAGCTATTCTGAATTGGAGTCCACCCAAGTCTGTGACAGAGATTAGAAGTTTTCTGGGTTTGGCAGGCTATTACCGACGGTTTGTGAAAGGGTTTTCTTTGATAGCTACTCCACTCACCAGATTACTTCGAAAGGGAGTGAGATTTGTGTGGACAGATCAGTGTCAGGCTAGTTTTGAGCAGTTGAGAGAGTTGTTGACTCAAGCGCCTGTTCTTACTTTACCTGTTGAAGGCAAACCATATGTGATCTACAGTGATGCTTCACATAGAGGTTTGGGGTGTGTATTGATGCAGGAAGGGAAAGTTATAGCTTATGCATCTCGACAGTTGAAACCGCATGAGCTTAACTATCCGACCCATGATTTGGAATTGGCTGCCATTGTGTTTGCATTGAAGATTTGGCGCCACTATCTGTTTGGGGAGAAATGTTTCATCTACACTGATCACAAGAGTTTGAAGTATTTGGGTGTCCAGAAAGAACTCAATCTTCGTCATAGGAGATGGTTAGAATTGATTAAAGATTACGACTGCTTGATTGACTATCATCCAGGTAAAGCAAATGTTGTTGCTGATGCCTTGAGTCGGAAGTCTTTAGCTGGTTTAACAGTTTACTCACTCTCGTTGCTTGTTGAGTTGAGAGCATTGCATGCCAGTTTTGTACCTTGTGTTGATGGTGCATTATTGGCACAGTTGCAATTGAAGCCGATTTTGTTAGATCAGATCAAAGAAGCTCAGTTGGCCGATAAGAAGATTCAGAAGATTATTTCAGATTGTAAGAATGGGAAGACAAGAGATTTTGTTGTGAAAGACGATGGGAGTCTCTGGTTTAAAAACCGATTGTGTGTACCCGATGATGCTGAATTGAAAAGAGTCATTTTAGAAGAAGCACATCAGTCAGTGTTTGCTATGCATCCGGGTAATACGAAGATGTATCATGATTTGAGACAGCATTATTGGTGGATTGGTTTGAAGAGAGACATTGCAGATTTTGTGTCGAAATGTCTCACTTGTCAGAAGGTTAAAGCAGAGCATCAAGTTCCAACCGGGTTGCTTCAACCATTGTCAGTGCCAGAATGGAAGTGGGAAAGAGTGACAATGGATTTTGTGTCTGGTTTGCCATTGACACAAAAGAAGCATGATGCTATATGGGTGATTGTGGATAGATTGACTAAGACAGCTCATTTCCTTCCGGTTCGAATGGATTACTCTTTGGAGAGATTGGCTGAGCTGTATATCCATGAGATTGTGAAACTGCATGGTGTTCCAACTTCTTTAGTGTCTGATCGAGATCCCAGGTTTACTTCCAGATTTTGGAAGAGTTTGCATAGTGCTTTAGGTTCTCGACTGCACTTCAGCACTGCTTTTCATCCACAGACGGATAGACAGTCAGAGAGGGTGATACAGATTCTTGAAGACATGTTGAGAAGCTGTGTCATTGATTTCACTGGAAGTTGGGATAGATTTTTACCTCTTGTGGAGTTTGCATACAACAACAGTCACCAATCCAGCATTGGTATGGCACCGTTTGAAGCATTGTATGGCAGACGGTGTAGGACACCTCTTTGTTGGAATGAGCTTGGAGATAATAAGTTGATTGGTCCTGATTTGATTCAAGAAACTGAAGAAAAAGTAAAGTTGATTCGAGGCAGGTTAAAAGCAGCTTCAGACCGACAGAAATCTTATGCAGATCTGAAAAGGAGAGATATAGAGTTTAATGTTGGAGATAAGGTATTTCTGAAAGTGTCTCCTTGGAAGAAGATTTTGAGGTTCGGTCGGAAAGGAAAATTGAGTCCTCGTTTCATTGGGCCGTATGAAGTGTTAGAAAGAGTTGGGCCAGTGGCGTATCGACTTGCTTTGCCACCTGAGTTGGATCGTATTCATAATGTATTCCATGTTTCTATGTTGAGGAGATATAGGTCGGATCCATCTCATGTGTTGCCATTTGAGTCTATCGAAGTGAGCCCAGATTTGACATTTGAAGAGGAACCAGTTGCTATCTTGGCACATGATGTGAAAGAATTGAGAAACAAGCAAGTGCCATTGGTGAAGATTCTTTGGAAGAATCATGCAAAAGAAGAAGCGACTTGGGAGAGTGAACAATCCATGCGAGAGCAATATCCGCAGTTGTTTCAGCTTTGATATCAGGTAATTTCGAGGATGAAATTTTCTTTTTAGAGGGGGAGAATTGTAATATCCCTATGCATGCCCTAGAAGTTTTGTTGTTGTTGTTGTTAGTTTGAATTGAGAAATGGGAAGAGAATGTTTTTGTATGGTGGTTGGGAAAGAAAAGAGGGTTTAGAGATAATTGTATATGTTGCTTATATGGTGATATATATAACATATAAAGTGGTCAAAATGGAAAGTCAAGGAAAGAGGATATTTTTGTGTTGGTTGTGAATTACTTAAATGGGTATAGATATGACAAAAGCTTAGTTAAATGGATGAGGGTATTATAGTAATTTTCTTTTGGATGGGTATTTAATGCCTATTGACTTTGTGTTTCTTCATCATTTCTTCTTCTTCTTGTTGTTGTGTGGCCGGCTCATCAAAGAGAGAAGAGAGCAAGAGAACAAGTGATGGTTTTGATGATTTCAAGTTCAAAGTGAAGGAAGTTTTCAAAGTTACAAGTTGGAGTTTCAAGGAATTTCATTATTTGGTAAGTTTGCTCTTGTTTACTCTTGTTATTTTTGAAGTTATGCTTGAGTTGAGTTGTGATTTGATGATGGTATGATTAAGTTGCTTATGGTGTGATTTTAAGTATTGATTTTGCTTGATAGATGAGAAGTTGGGTTGGTGTTGGTGATGGAAGAGTAAGAGTTGTGTTTAGTGAAATTGTTTCTGTTTTACAATTAGTAAAGGCTGTGATTTGTATGATTTTTAATTAATTATAGAAAAATTTTCTTGAAGTTAATTTTTGATATGTTGTGCCTCTATGAGTCTAGAATGACTGAAAAATATGTTGATTAATTTTTGAATAGGTTATGAGTTTAGAAAGATTATTTTTATTAGACCTGTTCCAGCAGGTACCTTAACTGAGACAGCTCTATTTCGGGATTTTTAATAAAATGTAGAAAAATCATATTCAATTGAATTTTGGATATGTTGTTGCCTAGTGAGTCTAGTATTTGAGAAAAATAATTTGGAACCACGTTGATTGAATTTGATTTATGAAATTCACAAAGTTCAGAACTGCTGCCAGGATGCAGGGCAATTGGGGCAGTCTGGTTAGGTGAACTATTTGACCAAGATTTTGTGTTCAGTTTGATCTGAAATTTTAAAGGAATGATTTTAAGATACAAAACTAAATTCTGTAAAAATTTTAGAATTTTTAGTCAAGTAGATTATTTTATAAAATTTTTCAAAATAAGGATAAAATGGAGTCTAAAACCAGAATGTACTATTCATATGGTCATTTTGCTAATATTCCTTTTGGATTAGGTTGTGAAGAGGTTGAATTGTCCTAATTGCATTGTTGAGATTGAATAATGTTATGTTATGCATTGTGAATGGTAATGTGTTTCATGAGTAATGCACATTGAAATGTTATACCAAAGATGTTATAGTGATTCAAATGAAATATGATTGAAGCATGCATTGATGATAGGATTGAATAATAATGTGAGATGTTGAGGCATGATTGCTTAACTTGCTTGTGAAAAAGAAATGAATTGAAAAAGTATTGATAAGTTTAATGAACGGACCTATCCGTCTCCTGCGGAACCATGCGGACCCAGTGGGTTGGGCAACCGATCTTGGACTACCGATCTGGTAGGAGGAAGGTTCGATATAGTCAGTATTATACGTACCTATTTGCCTCCTGCGGAACCATGCGGACCCATTGGAATGGGCAACCGAACTTGGACAACCGACCTGGATGGGGAAAGGTATGTTACTGATAATGTTATACGTGCCTATTTACCTCCTGCGGACCCTTGGGATTGGAGGGCAACCGACCTGGTTGGGAAAGGGTACGTATATAAAGTCATAGTTGTTGGCTATAATGATAAATTTAAATGAGTATAATGAATGGTGCTATTATATGAATATTGATGTGACATTGAACAAAGCAACATATTGAATAAATAATATGCTTTTGATTGATATATGTAATTAATTTGTGACATTGCATTTTAGCATGAATTATCTTACTAAGCCCTTGGCTTAGCGCGATAGTGTTTAATCGCGCAGGTAATAGAACTGATAGAGTCGAACCCGAGAGTTCATCAAGACCAAGTGAGAGTAGACCTTGAAGAGTTGATTTTGGGAACTTAAAGATCAGAAGAGAATTGCCAATCATGTATACTTCTTTATATTTTGTAAAGTAATGATTATAATGTAAAAATATGGATATTTTTAAATATGTACTCAAGTGTTTGTAAATATGTATATATTTTATAACTTCCGCTGTGTAATATTTAAATGTATATATATATATATAACTAATATGTTTTGTTTTATAAGTAAATGACCTACTTTTCTATAATGTATAATGATAAGGGTATTGTATCAAGTTTAAAGTGTTTTGAATGTTAAGAAAACCGTAGCATCCCTATGTTTGATGCACTTATGCTACATTGTTGTGGTTGTAGTGTGTGGGCATTGGATATGGGAGTGTTACAAATCCTTTTTGCAGGTTGTAGTTGAGGGTATAAGGGGGGATTTATTGGAAGTGTACTGAGAATGATTTTGTTTGCATTGGTTTGTGTAAAATGTTTTAAAAAAAAAACTAGTTTTGTCGACACTTGGGACTCAATTTTTAGGCGAAACCATGGCAAAATTTCTATTAAAATTGGAACTAAAATTTGACTAAGTAAAATTGGTAGCAACATTAGGTTAGTGTGGCGCCTCTACTCAGCTTACAAATGTAGGTCGGGAAGGGGTGTTACATAAAATGTGAAATATGTATATTATGTGAAAATACCCAAAGTAATTGGGTAATGTGTTGTGAATGCAAAAATGAGATATGTGTAATAATGAAATGAATTGATATTGATAAAAATGAGAAAAGTGAGAAAAATGAGAAAGATGTGAAAAATGAGAAAAGTGAAAAAAAAAAGTGAAAATAAGGTAATGTGCCTGGATTGAATATGTGAAAATGAGAAAGAGATTAATAATGAAAAATATGAATAAATTGTGTGCCTAGTATGTTATTCAATTTTTAGTGTTCTGGGTTTGGAGGCATGCCTATGATCGCCTACGAGCTAAACATTGGAATGGTGAAAAGACTGGGTCGTAAGCCGGGCCAGCTGATAAATATGATGTTTTTGGGGTGAAAAGATTGGGTTGTAAGCCTCAAAAACTGTAAAAGTCCAGCCGGGTTGAGGACGAAGATACTAGGGCCTAAGGGTCTAGCCGGGTTGAGGTCCAAGAGACCGGGGCTGTTACATTATCCATGGATATATCACCTATGGGGCTGGACACCGGATGAGACGGTAAAAAGAAAGGGGTAGATGACTTGATTCCTAAGGAATCCCCAACCCCCTAATGGGTTTGAAAAGTTGGGTACGTGTAGGGAAGGTGAGAAATGGCCCAGCACCCCCACAACGCCCGGTTCATTGGAACCGTCCTCCTTTGCAGGTCTTAATATTATAAAATTCTTAAATATGACAATAATATCCATATTACATGCAACAACTAAAATAAAGCATCATTATATTAAAATCAAAGATGTCCAAACAAAACAAATAAATGGACACCCATCTGAGGATGGAAACATGTCCTTACATCGTTCATGTCTAAACTAAATAGGACACCCACCGAAAGGTGGAAACATGTCCTTTACATTGGTCCAAAATATAAAAGTGATTTAAATTGCATAAAATTTAACTAATGAGGTACCCACAAAGTGGAAGCATACCTCTTACAATTTTAATACCAAAATAAATAAATAATAATCATAATAATAAAGAAAATATCCATCCATGATAAATTAAATAAATTAAGTATTGAAATTAAATAAATCAACCATCAAAAAATATAATAAACTATATAATCAAATCTAAAATTAAATAAAGCAATAAATATATAAATTTAGGGTTTTAAAGAATTATCAATTGAATTTAGGGGTTCAGAACTTAGGATTTTAGAAACTAAAGTTATGTAATTAGGGTCTTGAAATTAGGATTTTTAGGGTTTTGGAATTACTACTATTATTATTTAGGCTACTGTGAGACTTTTTGGAAAAATGGAATAGATTAGGGTTTTATAAATTTCAGAAAGTTGTAAGGGTTTCGGTTAATTAAATTAAGGTTTAGGGCTAACATCATGAAATTAGGGTTTTGGAACCTTAAGACATTAGGGTTTATAATTTTAAAAGATTGGGATTAGGGTTTAAGATTTTTTAGGTTTACTGGAGAAAAAGATTTATGAGATTTATTGGATTTGGGCTTAAGGGTTTGTTAGGTTTACTAGATGGGGGTTTGAAAAATGAGGTTTTGGTATTTTGGGAATAAATTATGGTTTTCTCAGATTGAATTTTAAGAAGATTAGGGTTTAGGAAAATTAAGGAATTAAGACACTAGGGTTAGGGTTGTTGAGAATTGATAAGATAGTTTAGGGTTTTATATATTTTGGAAAACATATTCGATCTTAGGATTTAAGAGAATAGTTTAGAGTTTTATAGAAATAATTAAGATTAAAGTTTTTAGAAACTGTAAAGAAGTTTAGGGTTTAGAGAATTAAGAAGATAGTTCGGGGTTTTTGGATTTCTCTGGATTTTTGAGCTATTGGATGAAACAATAATGAACAGAATGTATAATTAGGGTTTATCAATTTATACTATTGAATCAAAGTGATAACAAAAATAAACAAATGAAAAACCAGTGAGAACAAAAAATGATATAACAATTGAATGTTTAAGCAAATTCAAGATTAAGACACAAAACCTGTGTTGAAGGTTCCTCCAAATTGTTATCTAGATGAACAATAACAAAGGCAATGTTGCTGCCTTTGATGGATTGATTATTTGATGATTGATACATGTTGCTAATTCCTTTTGCCGTCTTCTGCCTTTTCTGGTTTCAATCTTTCTTAATCTCAATGGCCGCTCTCTGATTTTTCTATTTTTTAGGGTTTTTTGTGTTTTGTCTCCTCTTCCCTCATTGTTCTTGTTTAATGTGGTATTTATAGGAAAATAAATAGTCTTAATCCTATTTTAATAAGGAAATATGAATTTTTTAGGAAAAATTAGAAAACTGGGTAAAACAAGGTTTGGTAAAAAAAATCGAGAGCGCGCGGGCTGTCGGGCCTGTGGGCTGCGCTGGCAAAAATAGGCGCGGCTGGCCAATTCATGCAAGAACTGGCTATGGTGAATTGGGCAGTGCCCAATTTGCCCCCAAATTGCCATCTGTGGGGAATTGGGGACTGCCCAATTCACTGCAGATAATTTCTGCTGCCGCTCGCCTATCTGTCCTATTTTTTTATTTTTTTCATTTTTATTTTTTATATATTTTATATTTTTTATTTTTATTAAAAATAACTTTTAAATATTATTAGTAATTAAAATATTATTAAAATAAATAAAATACCATAAAAATTAGTTTGGGCTATCAATTTTGAATGGGTCAAAAATTAAGGGTCTACACAGTGGAAACGTGTTACCCTGAGAGCATGTGATGGTAGGGATGTGATGGTATCTAGTGAGCAGAGACATCTTTCATCCATGTTTGCTTTAGCTATTTCAACTAGGAGAATGATCCGGAGGGGATGTGAGGCTTATATTGCTCATGTTGTAGATACCAGAGTAGTAGGGTCCCAGCTTGACAGTATACCCACAGTTGTCGAGTTTCTAGATATTTTCCTTGATGAGTTACCAGGAGTACCTCCTAAGCGAGAGGGTGAGTTTGGTATTGATCAGTTGCATGGTACCACTCACATCTCTATTACTCCTTACCGGATAATACCTGCATAGTTGAGGGAGTTAAAGGTGCAGTTGCATGAGTTGCTGGATAAAGGTTTCATTCGCCGTAGTGTGTCCCCATCGAAAGCACCTATTTTGTTTGTGAAGAAGAAGGATGGCACCTTGAGATTTTGTATTGATTATAGGCAATTGAATAAGGTGACCATCAAGAATAAATATCCATTATCTCAGATAAATGATCTCTTTGATCAGGTGAAGGGAGCAACAGTATTATCTAAGATTGATCTGAGATTAGGGTACCATCAGTTGAGAGTCAAAGATGTGGATGTACCCAAGACAACTTTTCATATGAGGTATGGACATTATGAATTCCTGGTGATGCCCTTTGGACTGACGAAATGCACCAGTAGCATTTATGGATTTGATGAACAGGGTGTCTACTGAGATCAGTTTATGGTGGTCTTCATTGATGACATTCTGGTGTATTCGCATAATGAGGAGGATCATGACAGACATTTGCATATTGTATTGCAGACTCTGAGAGAGAAGCAGTTGTATGCTAAGCTATCTAAGTATGAGTTCTAGCTCGATCGGGTGACTTTTCTCGGTCATGTGGTTTCACCAGAGGGTATTAGAATTGATCTGATTAAAGTCAAGGCTATCTTGAATTTGAGTCCACCAAAGACAGTGACAAAATTTAGAAGTTTTTTGGGTTTGGTAGGCTATTATCGTCGGTTTGTGAAGGATTTTTCTATGATAGCTGCACCACTCACCAGATTACTTTGGAAGGGAGTTAGATTTGTGTGGACAGATCGATGTCAGGCTAGCTTTGAGCAGTTAAGGGGGATATTGACTTAGGCTCATGTCCTTACCCTGCCTACGGAAGGTAAACCTTATATGATATACAGTGATGTTTCATATGGTGGTTTAGGTTGTGTTCTGATGCTGGAGGGTGTAGACCCTTATTTTTTTACCAAGTCAAGTCCAAAGATTTTAAAACAGTCCCAAAAATAATTTTTATAGTATTTATTTAAATTTTATTATTTATTATTTATTTATTATTTTATTTTAATAACATTTATTTTATAATATTTATTATTAGTTTTTTTAAAAAATAGTATTTATTGTAATAAAATAATATTTATTATTTATTATTTAATATAATTAATTATAAATATTTTAAATATAATGTTTATTTTTAATAAGAAAATAAAAAGATATATATAAATATAAAAAATAAAAAATAGAAAATAAAATTGGACGGTTGAATTGGTGCGCGCCGAGCGGCGCAGCAGAATTGGCCTGCCACATGCCAATTTGTTCCAGGCCAAGGCTGCGGCGAATTGAGGATCCTCGCCCAGCGCCTTGACGCTTGCAGGCAATTCGCGCGAAGCTGCTGGGCCTCATCTCGCCAATCCTCATAGGCGATTTGCGCGAAGCAGCAGGCCTCGTCTCTCCAATCCTCGTCAGCCCACAGCAATCCTCGCAGGCCCAGCAGCGCGTCTCGCCATCCTGCACATTTTTTCAACCAATCCTTATTTTACTCGATTTTAAAATTTTATTTCCTAAATAATTTTATTTTCTTAACCAATTAGTATTAGTTTTTTTTTTCTTAAAAATACCACATTAAAACAATTACAGAAATGACTTTTTGGAGAATTTTTTGGACAAGAGAAATTTTTTTAAAAGAGGCAGAGAGTCTTTTCTTTCTTGGCAGAGGAAGACTCTAATACTTGGACAATTTTCAATGAAAAGAGTTTTAGCAAAATACAATAATCAAGGCAGCAAACAAGTGGTGATTGTCTTGGTGATTAGCTACTCCAAAATTTTCATCTAACTGTAACACCCCTTCCCAATCTACATGTGTAAGTCGAGTAGAGGCGCCACACTATCCTAATGTTGCTACCAATTTACTTAGTCAAATTTTAGTTCTGATTTTTACAGAAATTTTGCCATAGTTCCGCCTAGAAATTTGGATCCCAAGTGTCGTCAAAACTTGTTTTTCTGATTTTTGAAAACATTTTACACATACCAATGTGAATAAGAATACCATCAAATTTAATGCACTCCCAATGAATCCACCTTATACCCTCAACTACAAACCTCCACGAAGAGTTCACACTTCTAATATAACATAAAATAAAGATTTATGATTATTACATACTACTAACATACAATTATAACATAGAAAATCTCTTTTATATTTATTCATATACATGCCACAACTATCGACTCATAATGGAACTAAAAGATCTACCCCTGAGATTTGCTGTGGTCTGGTCGTTGCTTCCCCAAGATTTATCTACTGCTCCGAACCTACGAGTCAAGGAAAACTTAACTCGCTGAGCGTTGTCGCTCAGTGGGTACTTTACCAATAAAAATAAAAGTAGTACATGAAAGTATTCGAAGTAAAACGGAAATAATAAAATCAACAATCAACCAACATTATACCAATAGAAATCGTGATACATTCAGTATGATATGTTTTCAATAATGTAAAATCATAATTCAAATTCATTTGCATTATATAGTTCAACGAAAAATAATATGTCTTTGATCTAGGCTCTACTGGTATATAGGGAACCATAGTGATAAGGCAGTGGGCCTCCCCACTGTAACATAGGTGGCCCTCACCACCGATATCAAATCACAGGAATGGGTCTCCCCATCCTAGTTAACCAATGGGCCTCCCCATTGGCTTCAGTGGCCTCACCACTGAATAAAATATCATATCACAATAATGAGCAGTACTGCATGCGTTAGTATAGTGCACCATACCCTTATCTACCACTCCCACTATCCAGTAGAGCAAAAAGATTAAAATGATTCAATTTAAGTCTCAACTTCATTTTAGAATGATTCAAGAAATCAATTTAAATTCTCACTGCGCTTTGCCATTTATGCCGTGCACCACTTTCTTTGGTCAAATCGTTACTCTTTTTCACATATTTAACATCCACAATAAACACATCAAACATTTCAAAGTATTCCTCAAAAGATCACAAATTGACCAATGAATAGTGTTGCGGCGAGAAAAATCGGCAACGCAAAATGGCATGACCGAATGAATAGTAAAATCTGGGTTTTTGTCAAAATTTCAGTCCACTTCAGTCATGCATTTGACCAAGTAAATGATCTTATTTTTGGCTGAAATTTTACAGAAAACTTGTTTTATATGTTGACTAATTGCATGTAAAATTTCGTTGAAAAATTCATTCATTTGCTGCCTCAAACGATTTCCACAAAAAGGTCCAGAAAGCTGTCTTTTTGGGACCATTTCGGCCCAAACACATAAAATGCATAGGATAGTTTATTTTTCTTTTGCAAATCAATATTAAGGCTTCTTTAATGGTAAAGTGAAGATTCAAACACTTCCCTTTGACAACTTTTGCATGTTTAACTCAAATCAATATATTTAAGCATCAACAACAAAACTTTCATAAACCAAAGTTTGTAAAGCATCAAACCAAAATTTATTATTCAAAAGTAAAGTACCAAACCTTATTTCTTTAACTCCTCTTGGCTTTTCCTTCTTCTCCTTCTTTAATTCTTTATTTCTCCTTCAATCAATTCAAGATACAACATAAACCTTAGAATTTCAAAATAATAAATTATCCTCTATTTCTTTTCCAACCGAAACCCCTAATCCAACCTTATTAATCTTTCTATATCTTTGTTCTTCCATTTAATCAATTAATCTTATTATTATTTTTTTTTCAATTCCATATAAGACTCTAATTCCCAATCTTCCAATATATATATAACTACCTAAAACTAATACTAAAATTAAAGTCTACACACTTAAAAACCTTAGAACTTACCTTAAAAATCAACTTTTGAAGAAACTTGGAAGTCTTTTGGGTGTTTCCCTTGTTGGCCGAATTTGGTGAGTGGAAAAAGAGAGAATTTGCTCTTCATATCACCTATATTTATATACAAAGGAAGTGATGATCACCTTGACCACTTGTTCACTTTTTCTCTTTCTTCATTTATTACACATTTATTACACATTCTAAATGTTTTCTTTTGATTGGCCAACCTTTGATTTTTATAACTTCCTTTTTCCTTTACTTCTTTCCACTTGTCTCTCTTCCCATTGGATCTCATAAAGTTGTCCCGGGTTACCCATCCGGTCCCGACACGAAACCGAGCCACATTACGTTCCGACGATTAATCGATCATATCTTTTAAACCGTATAGCTCCACGAGTCAAACTATATATGGTTTTGATCCTCTCGACCTCTACTTTCTATTTATAAGGTCTATTTTAGGTTTCCAAGTCATTTTGAAAATTTACCGATAAGCCCTCAACTTTTTACAAAATTCCCTTTAGGTCCTATTTTTGCTCGGGTTTTCTCCGGCTTCATTTCTACTGGCGATTGTTTCATATTTAACCCCTCGCCATTCTCTACGTACTCACGTTTTTATTTCCTACCCTAAATTCATGTATAACTTTAATTGATAATGACCAAAATGCCCCTAGTCAACATTTCTTCGTTTTTCTTTAACGGGATATTTTCTGGAAAAACCGTTACACGTCGTTGCGATCTGATTTTTCTCTACACTCCATTTTTGGAATCTGTTATATGCACTATTAAGAACATCCGGTGCAACTTTTTTTTGAAATTACATCTACGTCCCCAAAACTTTTGAAAATTACAATTAGGTCCCTTTGGTCATACAACCTTATCTAGGGCTGTTATCAAAAATTATCTTCTCATTTCCCCTTCTCTCGCTATGCACGTGACTACACTGTATAAATGCAGTAGACGGATGTGACACTAACGATTTTGGAGGAGCCTTAAAACATAGGTATGTTTATCTAACTTTGTTCATCAAAAATCATCTTCATCCATTAGTTATTGATCCATTAAAATTAATAAATTGTAACTTTAAAAACTTATGCAATAATCATGAAAACGAAAGGACAATGTTTTTAATTTCTTTTGAAGACAGTAGCCTCACCCTTTTTTTAATATAATCACAGAAGCTATTTTGTTAAATCCAAAACCTTAACTCTACTTTCATAAAAATGCAAGCCATCATTCTCTTAAAATCATAAAAACCTAATTAAATCAATTTTTCAAAATTATCACAGTAGTTATTATAAAACCCTACTACTATAGTTCCTTAAAATCATAAAACCCTAATTTATTTAATCCCTTTTTTTACTTAATTTTCACAGTAGCAGTAGGTCCGTCTAAGCTTTTAAAAATATTATCACATTGACCTAATTTATTTAAACCTTAAACTGCAAACATTATTTTTTACAAATACTAAACCCTAATTTATTTCTCCCCAAAATCCTAAATTGAGACACAAACCTAAACTTGCATCTTTATTTGCTCATTCAAAATTAAATGAATGTTTATTATGTATTTTGATTAGTGATTTATATATCTCTTCAATTTATATCTTCAATGAATGATTTATTTATGATGAATAGTTATTGGTTATTTTTATTGATTTGCTTTGGTTTCAAAACATTGTAAGAGGTATGTTTCCATTTTTTGGGTACCTCATGTATTGAGCATCATGTAATTTAATTGATTTCAAGTTTTGGATCAATGTAAAGGATACGTTTCCACCATTGGTGGGTATCCTATTTTACTTATTTTCTTTTGGACGTTGAACGATTGTAAAGTCATGTTTCCATCCATGGATGGGTGCCTACTTGTTTATTTTGTTGGAACATTGTTGTGATTTTAATAAAGTTTTTGTTTATTCTTATTATTGCATGTATTATGGATAATGTCATTATATTTAAGAATTTTATAATATTAAGACCTGAAAAGGAGGCCAATTCCAATGAGCCGGGCATTGTGGGGGTGCTGGGTCATTCTCACCTTCCCCACACGTACCCAACATTTTGAACCCATTTGGGGATTGGGGATTCCTTAGAAATTGAGTCATCCACCCATTTCTTTTTCTCAGCCCGTCTGGGTGATGACTCCATTTTCTTCGGGTTTAGGCCCGTGTTCTCTAAGGCCCTGAGCCTAACAGTGCTGAACTTACAAGAACCATTCCACACGGGATTGGGGGCAAAAATCCCTGCTCACAGTGGCGACTCCACTAGGGATAAGAGAAGTTGATTCCGTTGGTCTTTTTATTATTCTATTCTTTCTTATTATGATATTGTCCATTGCATCATTTAGTTTGCATTGTGTGCGTGAGTTAGGACGCTCGTGATACCCATGTTGTGTCATGTAAGGGATACCATACTTTCAATCAAGGTATGGAGACCGAGCATGGCATAATCACTCATAGCCTTGTACCATTTTGTATATACTTGCTATGGAACCTAAAACTTTCCAACCCAAAGACATAAGCTCATGTAATTGACCTAGTTACTTTCCTTAGGTTTTTGCCCCAAATGCTTATTGTTTGACTATAATTGATATATCTAGGTTTAAACCATGGCTTATTTGGTTTGTTCTTTTTTCTAATATGACCTACCTATATTGTAAGCTCAAAAATAATTCTTTTCCTTTAAGATCCAAAAGACCAAAACCATTTTCAAAAAGGTCTTTGGACGATGAAACCTCTCAAGATGGATCAAAAATCATTTTACACCTTAGGGCCCAAACAAACAAAATTATTTTCCACTTCATCTAAAATGCTTACAAATATTTAGGTCTATTATGAAATACCAAAAATCAATTATGAGACTAGTTTATACCAATAATTATTAATCATGGGATTGTTTTTGTCATAAATCATTAGTTACTTTTTCTAAATAAGAAATCTATTTATGATAAACCTCTTAATTTAGTTTTAATCCAATATAGCATAAAAGAAATTTAAGTTGAGATTCAATGGATTGAAGCTTAATAAATGGGAATTATTATGGACCGACTGATATATTAGAAATTGCAACTATTGGTTAAATTGTCCAAGGAAACTTTTCAAAAACAAAATATCCCATATTGGTATTTTGTTGACCATAAACCTAGGAAAAGAGACTCGTCATTCATGTGTGGATGTTATAAAGTTGGAAGAAACATCATATTTATATTTATTATTTATTGTTTGGGCATACATGCATACACGCCTTACATGACATATCATTAATCTTTTCTGGCTCATAGACCTGGAGTTCTGTAGCTCAAAAGCGTACGGCAACCCAACCTACACCAGTGACATTAAATCCAATAGTTACTCAATTACTTTCTCACCATGAACAATGGAGCCCGAAAAAATTCAATGAATGGTGGATGACGCCCTCAATGCTAAAATGGAAGAGCTAAAGGAGGCCCTGGCTGAGACCATAAGAACCCATTGGCTGCAATTTTGGGGAATAATGCTGAGGCATCCTCTAGCACTAAGAAGCTGAAGGACAAGGGGAAGGCTAAGGTTGGTGAAGTGGCTTTTGATGATGACAAGGTAGTCATCGATGATGATGACGACTGGGCTCAATACTTCTAAGATCCTCAACACAAGAAGAAGGAGCCGAAGATTGTTGAAAGATTAGCTGTGGAGAAAACTGAAACTTCATATGTTGAGAAGTTGATTGCTGACCTGGAAAAGAAGTTTGAAAAGAAGCTAAAAACCGAGGAGATGTCAAAAGTCGACAAGTTGTTTGAGCTAGATTAGGAGGATCCGTACAAGTTCAAGATGCCATCCTTTGCAAAGTTTGATGGAACTGGAAATTCTCACCTCCACTTGAAGCAGTATATCATTGTTATGTAGTCCGCCCGAGCTACTAAGGCTCAAATCCTGAGGTACTTCATGCTCTCATTGGATCCTGTTATCCAAAATTGGTTCAATACCATAGATGATGGCACTCAAAAAAGTTGGGATCTGCTATACAAGGCCTTCATCCAACAATATGGATACAATGTTGAATTGGAAGTTACTCTAACGAAGGTGGAGTCCATTAGACAAAGGCCAAACTAGAACTTCATGGACTATGTGAACAGATGGAGAAATAAAGCTACACTGCTCAAGAGGAGGCCTGATGAATTAGATCAATTTAGAATGATTGTAAGAGGGGGTGTTGCCTAGCCTTCACAAAAGGATGTCTCATACACTTATTCGGGATTTTAAGGACCTTTTTGTAAACACTTAATTTTTTACCCAATCTAGTCCAATATTTTTTATATCGTCCATAATAATTTTTGTGGTATTTTAATTAAATAATATTTATTTTACTATTTATTATTTATAATTTTTAATAAAAATAAAAAGGTAATATTAATAAAGTTAAAAAATATATATAATAAATAAATAAATAAAAATCGGTGACAAAAAATTGGCAACGAAAAATTTCATCTCCCAAAGTGAATTGGCTTGGGCCAATTTGCCGTAGGAAATTCCTGCGGCAAATTGGCTGGCCCGCCAGCACTCTCTCGCAATTATCGCCTACAGCAATTTTTTGCCAACGTAATTTTCCAGCACTGTTTTTTCGAAACCTAAATCTATTTGGTTTTGATTTCTCTTCCTAAATAGTTTTAATTTTCTTAGACAATTAGAAGTAGGTTTTTTATTTTTCCTATAAATACCACATTAAAACACATAATTAAGGAGGGAAAATTGTTTTACTTGATCGGGATCTAGACTTTGGACTTCTGACTTGGGAGGAAAAAGAAGATAGAAACCCTAGGAGCAAGAAATGGAAAAAATTAGCAACATGAAGCATTCATCAATCAATCAAAGGCAGCAACATTGCCTTTGTCATTGTTCATCCACAAGTCAATTATGGAGGAACCAACGAAGGGATGTTTGATTATAAATCTTTGATTTTATTATATTTACATCATTCTTACGTTTAGATTCATGAATTGTTTAAGCATACGATATTGTTGCCATATTTTCTTTTAAATGTTTCGATCATTTGTTTTGATATTGAGTTAGTAACCTAAATTATTAAACTTAATAGTATGCTTTACAGATCAAATCGTCCATTCATCCAGTAGCCTAAGTCATTGGTTAAATTATCAAAAACCCTAAATCATTCTTCTGTTTCCAAAACTTCAAAAACCCTAAAACTATCCTTCTGCTTCCAAAACTTTAAAACCCTAAATTATTTTTCCCCGAACTATTTTCTTAATCATCTAAACCCTAACTTATTTGTCTAAAACTTCAAAATATCTTCTTAATTGTCCAAAACCCTAATCTTCTTCACAGTTTCTAAAAACTTTAATCATAATTGTTTCTATAAAACTCTAAACTGTTTTCTTAAATCCTATAGATCGAATAAGTTTTCCAAAATACCAAAAACCCTAAACTATCTTATTAATTCTCAAAACCGAATCCAGTAAACCCTAGTTTTCCTAAGTAACTGTGAATTATAAACCCTAATGTCTTAAGGTTTCAAAACCCTAATTTCATGATGTTTGCTTAAAACCCTGACTAAACCTACTTTTTTTAAAATCATACTAACATTATTTTCATAAAAACATCCAAAACATTAAATCCTTTAAACATCCAGTAGCTATGTTACTTCCTTAAAATATTTCTCAACAAATTAAACTAGTATATGTAAAACCCTAGTTATTGAACATAAAACCCTAAAAACCCTAATTAATGCATGAACCCTAAATTTATATACTTTTTGCTTTATTTAATTTTAGATTTGATTATATAGTTTATTATATGTTTTGATTTATTTAATTTATCATGGATGGATATTTTCTTTATTATTATTATTATTATTTATTTGTTTTGGTATTAAAATTGTAAGAGGTATGTTACCACTTTGTGGGTACCTCATTAATTAATTTTTCAAGTAATTTAAATTGCTTTTATATTTTGGACTAATGTAAATGGCATGTTTCCACCTTTCAGTGGGTGTCCTATTTAGTTTTGACATGAACGATGTAAGGATATGTTTCCATCCTCGGATGGGTGTCCATTTATTTGCTTTGTTTGGACATTGCTTTGATTTTAATATAATAATGCTTTATTTTAATTGTTGCATGTAATATGGATAATATTGTTATACTTAAGAATTTTATAATATTAAGACCTGCAAATGAGGCTAGCTCCAATGAACTGGGCGTTGTGGGGGTGCTGGGTTGTTTCTCACCTTCCCTATATGTACGCAACTTTTCAAACCCATTAAGGGGTTGGGGATTCCTTAGGAATCGAGTCATCCACCCCTTTCTTTTTCCCAGCCCGTCTGGGCGGCGACTCCATTTTCTCCAGGCTTAGGCTTGTGTTCTCTAATGCCCCGAGCCTAAATAGTGCCGAAGTCGCAGGAATCATTCCACCAGGAGTGGGGGCGAAAACCCCGCTCACACTTTTGCAAGTTGGTCTATAAATTGAAGAGTGGGAAAGAGAGAAGAACTACTTTTTAGTAGGGAGGAACAAGAAGGAAAACTACCAGTCTAGTAACCAAGGTAGTCAAAAATTAGTTGATGTTAATGTAGCTGGCCAAGGAGGAAGGAGGCAATTTTCAAAATTGGAGAAGCCGCTATCTTGGGTCCTTAATAAGCTACAAAAGAAGGGATTGTGGCAACCCTTGAATCCTCGTCCTTTGCCTAACCCTCTTCCACCTAATTTTGACACTAAGGCATTTTGCCAATTTCATCAAATGCAAGGACACGATAGGAATATATGTTTGAGGTTGAGGCATGAGATCTAGAATTTGATTGATAGTGGGAAGATGCCCGAGCCCAATAAGCCAAACACTAAAGATAATCCATTGCCAAGGTTCAATAGAGTACCACCACCAGCAACCTTCATGATTGGAGGAGGTATGCATAAGAGTTTTGTCATGTCTTCTTTCCATGATATATATGGGGAAGCAACCAAAGAAAAAGTGGTTTTTAGCAATATTGAAGAAGTTGTGGTTGGTAAAGAAGTAGCAATCTGTGTTGTGAGTGAAATTTGGTATTCAAGCGATAGTGATGATGACCGTTAACCTAAGAAGGAAGAATTGACATGGTCTGAACCTGAAGAAGATGAAGTGATGAATACTAGGTCTGGTAAAACTTATGAAAGCCCACCACCCAAGGAAGTAGAAGCTAATAAAGGAAAGGAAGTTAAAGTTGGGAACAAAGAATAAGAAGATGACATTGTTCTTAAACAGTTGAAGAGAACCCAAGCAAGTGTTAGCGTTTGGGACCTATTGGCCACTTCTAAGAAGCACTGTGAAACTATGGCCAAAGCTTTGGCTAGCATGCCAATTTCAACCTCTATAACACTGGAGGAGCTGGTTAACTTCGTAAAAGGTAAAGGAGTAATGAAGTATGAAGATATTCAAAAGAAGAGCAAAAGTTGATGTGGGAATGGTATCATTCTCAGATGCGGATTTACCGGAAGAGGGGAGAGATCACATCCGCCCTCTCTTTATCAAAGTAAAAGTCAAAGGAAAAAGGACCCCATGTGTGATGGTTGATGATGGGTCCGCCATAAATGTTTTCCCACTTAAGATTTTGCCCAAGCTTGTTATGTAGACAAGAGATCTAAGCCCAACCGAGGTAACTTTCAGGGCTTATGACAATACCAAGAGGCATGCCGAGGGGACTTTCAAAGCAGTTGTGAAGGTTGGTCCAATTGAGTCTAAGGTGAAATTTGTGGTTTTGGACATACCTGTTACTTGTGCTCTACTGTTAGGATGACCATGGTTTCATCCTCTAGGTGGAGTTCCTTCCACCCTTCATCAAAAGATCAAGTTCCCAAACAGAGATGAGACGGTGGTCATCAAGGCCAAAGATAATGAGGTGATCAATGCTCTAATGATTGAGATGTCTCTTAATGGTTTCCAAGTAGATTTAATTTCTGATGATGAAATAGTGGACCCCAAGGTCTTGAACATGATGAAGAACATGAGCTACCTTCCTGGTGCTGGTCTTAGAAAGGGCAAGGCCGGAGTGACAAAGCTTCCAGATTTCAAGACTCAAACTTCAAAGAAATGGTTGGGGCATGAAGAAGCCAGTAAAGATGTTCAGCCAAAGAAGAATGAGAAGATGAGCTTCCCACCACTTGTAGAGATTTTTTTCAAAGCTCCAGACATGGGGCCACTCCAAGGAAAGCCTGTGCCAATCATGTTCATGGGAAAGTTGATCTCTGGTTTTGAGATTTTTGCTGATATTGCCAAACTAGTGGAACAAGTGAAGAAAGAGCTCACCCTGCCAGCTGACAAGGAGCCCAATCCATAAGGAAAGAAGGAAGTTGTCCTGAAAACTGAGAAGACTCAAGAGGAGATTGCTGCTCTAGTTGAAGAAAAGTTTGGAGATGTTCTGCTTTATGATTTTGAGAATAATGATTTTGATTTTAATTTATTTGCTTTGTATGAGGATGATAATATTTTCTTTTCCAAAATGAATGCAATAAAGTCTAATTTTGCTAACTTGTGTGATGTATTTCCTGATGGTTGGATACATTAAAATAGTGGTTACATAATCATCTTTAATATTAACTCTGTTGATACATAATCATTAAATTTGAGAACAACTGAAAATCCTAAAAACATTAGCATAGCATTCAACCTTACTTCTCATGAGAGAGAGAGATTTGAAAAAATATTTAAAAAATATGAAGAGGTTTTTGCTTGGTCTAATGAGGATATGCCTAGAATAGATCGAGACATAGCTGGGCATCTAATTCCTACATGCACTCACATGAAACCTGTCAGACAAAAGCTTAGGCAATTAAGACAGGAATGGGCTGAATTGGTTAAAGAAAAGGTCACTAAACAAATACAAGTAAAGTTCCCTAAAGTGATAGATTACCCAGATTGGCTAGCCAGCATAGTACCCATGCAAAGAAAGATGGAAGAATTAGAGTCTGTGTGGACTATAGAGACTTGAACAAGGCTTCTCCTAAAGATGATTTTCCTTTACCCCATATAGATGTCCTTACTGATAGTGCAACTTCTAGCGTGCTACACTCATTTGTAGACGGATTTTTTGGATACAACCAAGTGTTAATAGCCCAAGAGGATAAAGCTAAAACTGTCTTCATTACTATGTGTAGGGTATATTTTGTTATAGGGTGATGTCGTTTGGGTTAAAGAATGCTGGAGCAACCTATCAAAGGATGGCCACCACCTTGTTTCATGATATGATGCATAAAGAAGTCAAAGTGTATGTTGATGATATGATAGTGAAGTCAGATACAAGTGAACAACACTTCCTAAACTTAGAATTATTCTTCGAGAGAGTAGTGAAGCATAAGCTAAGGTTAAACCCAAAGAAGAGCATGTTTGGAGTTACCTCAGGCAAGTTGTTGGGACATATGATTGGTCCAAATTGCATTGAGATTGACCTTGACAAGGTTAAGGCAATTAGGGATATGCCAGCCCCTAAGATGGAGAGAGAAGTTTGGGGGTTTATTGGCAAGTTGTAGTACATTAGAAGGTTTATAGCAAAGCTCACCACGATTTGTGAACCTATCTTCAAATTGCTTAAAAAGAATAAGCCAGTCAAGTGGAATGAAGAGTGTCAAAAGACCTTTGAGCGTATAAAGGAGTACCTGCTGAATTCACCTATTTTGAAACCACCTAAACCTGGTAAACCCCTGTTACTATACTTAGTGATAGAAGAAGAGTCAATAGGAGCCATACTAGCCCAAGCAAATGAGTCGGGGGTTGAGAATGCAGCCTACTATTTGAGTAGAAAGCTCATACCTTATAAAATTAAGTATAGTATCATTGAAAAGTCCTGTATAGTTATGGTTTGGTCTTCTAATAAGTTGCAACATTACTTTCAATCTTATAGTGTAAAAGCAATTTCTAGGTTGGATCCGGTGAAGTACTTAAGGGAGACACCCCCTTTTGATCAGGAAATATGGTCGATGGTTGATAATTTTAGAAGAGTTTGATATTGAGTATGTAACTAGGAAAATAATCAAAGGTAGAGTGGTGGAAGAATTCTTGGCCCAACAACCATTGTCGAATATTGAAGAGGTAGTCTTGGAATTTCTTGATGAACATTTAGAGGTCATAGAAATAGCAGGATGGAAGATGCATTTCAATGGAACAGTGAATATGAAAGAAGCAGGCTTGGGAGTCATACTAGAATCACCGGAAGGGGAGCTTATCCCTTTAGCTAAGAAGTTGAAGTTCAAGGCAACCAATAATATGGTGGAGTATGAAGCATGTATTTTTGGTTTGGAAACCCTAATGATTATGAAGGTGGATAAGGTGCAAGTCTTTGGTGATTCATTGCTAGTAGTATCCTAAGCAAATGGAGAGTGGGAGTTAAAAGAAGAGAAGCTAAAACCATACCACCATTACTTGACCATGATGAAGAAGAATTTTAAGGAGTACAGGTTTATACACCTACCCAGAAAAGAAAACCAGATGGCTGATGCCCTAGCCACATTGGCTTCGATATGGGAAAATCCTGTCAACTTATTTCTTAAGCCTCTGGTTTTGACCAGTTCATCAACTCTCCTTGCTATGAATATGAGACAATCATGGAAACTAATACAGACCATGATGCATGGTATGACACCATAAGACGGTTTTTGGAGAATAAGGAATACCCATTGGGGTCAACAAGGGAAGAAACAAGAGCCATAAGGTGATGGTCCTTACAGTACATCACCTTTCATGGAGAGTTGTTCTGAAGATGGCCTGATGGGGTGCACTTGAGATGCTTGAGGAAGCCTGAAGTTGAGCACATCATGTCAGAAATACACGCGGAAAGTTGTGGTCCACACATGAGTGGCTTAGCCCTAGTTAAAAAGATAATTCGGCAAGGTTACTATTGGTTGACCATGGAGAGAGATTGCATTGAGTTTGTGAAGAAGTGCCAGTAATGTCAGATATGTGGTAATTTGAATCGCATGACACCTGAAGAATTGCATTCTATGTCTTCACCCTGGCCCTTTGCAAATTGGGGAATTGACATTATAGGAGAGATACATCCGACAACTTCAAATGGTCATTGTTTTATTGGAGTAGCAATGGATTATTTTTAAAAGTGGGTCGAAGCTGAATCTTTCAACAAGATGGGGGCAAGGAAAATGGCTAGATTTATTGAAAAGAATCTCATCTGCAGGTATGGGGTCCCGCACAGTGTGATATCGAATAATGGCGTACAGTTTGAAGGAGCAGTTAAGGATTTATTCTCGATGTACCAAATCCATGATCACCGATCTTTCCCTTATAGAACAAAGGCTAATGGTACTATAGAAGCAACAAATAAGATAAATAAGTAGATCCAATCCAAGATGGTTAAGATGTACACCATTCTCCTTGGCTTATGGGATGGAAGTAGTGTTGCCAATTGAGATAGAGATCAAGTCATTGAAAGTGGTCCTGAAAGCTGAACTGCCTGAGATGGAGTGGGTAGTAAGCAGATACACATGACTAGCTTTATTAGAAGAGAGGAGGTTGAAAGCACTTTATCATCATCGGATATATCAAAGAAAGATAGCTCGGCCTACAGTAGAAAGGTTAAGATTAGAAAGTTCAAAGTTGGCGACTTAGTGTTAAAGCGGTGTCAACCTAATGTCTCTGATCCAAGAGGAAAATTTAGGCCTAGTTGGGAAGGACCATATGTTGTGAAACAAGTCATGAGCAAAGGTGCAGTCAAGTTATCAGACATGGATGGGAGCGAGTTTAGTGAGCTGGTGAACATGGACAGGTTGAAGAGGTTTTTTTGTATAAAAAAAAGAGCTCGCTAGGTTGAAAACCCAAAAGGGTGGCCAAGGCAAAAGTTAGAGCAGTCTGCTAGTTTCGAAAACCCGAAAGGGTGGGCTAGGTAACAATTAGGGCTAAGCGAGAGGAAATTATCAATTAGAAAACCCGAAAGGGCTAGTTGGCGACAAGAGTGATCTTGTGTATGTTGGATTTATTTTTGTTGTTCCCCAATTTAATAAAACAAAGTTAATATTAAAATTATTCTGTGTGCATTGTTTTAAGTATTTGACCAAATATGGATAAAACAAATAGCACAATAGCGAAAGGTTATGACAAATTATAAAAGGAAAAGAAACATCTCTTATTATTGTTTTCATTATTTTTATATCCTAGCAATATTCTTTCTAAAGAAATTGGCAAATGTAAAATCTATGGTAGACGATAAGTGTAGCATGCAGGCCAGCTTTGCTTCAGCCCATCCAAGAAGGCTTCAGTCAGACAAGGCATATCCAAGGCAGGAGTAAACTCAGAATCTCGAGGCTCGGCTCCATACTAACGGTCAAGCCAGCAAGGATCATAGCAAGTACCTCGATGAAAAGCAGCGAGGAGAACATACATCAAATATGTTCAAATGGTGATATGAGAAATCTTCTAGTATGGTACTAACCAACGGATGTTGACTGCAACATGTGAGCAGATCCAGTTAACCCACTCGGCATATGAAGAATCAAGATAAAGTAGTTTCCTAGCAAAATGATGATGCAGCAAATATTTAGAAAAATCTATGGATGGAGTATCAAGCAAGCAAAGATTCTCTTGAAGCCAAATCTATGAGCACAAGAAAAGAATTTAAAAAAAAAGCCCGTTAGGTCAAAAATCTACAAGGATGGCCTAAGCAAAAATTAGGGCGGTTCGCTAGCTCTGAAAACCCACAAGGGCGATCTATGCAAAAAATAGAACCAACATATATAAAAATCCACAAGGGCGGCTTAGGCAAAAATTAGGACAGCTCGCTAGTTTTGAAAACCCACAAACGCGGACTAGGAAAAAATTAGAGCAATACAAAAATAAATAAATAAATAAAGCGTAAATTGAAAACCCAAATGGTCTGTTTAGGTAGCTACCTGAAGCAGTAAGGGACTCCCAGCTAATCTCCTTGAAGATTCTGATTTAAATTGGTCCAATCCAACTAATGTCTCGGCAAAGATCATAGGTATCGGTGACAAGCCTCCTTCCATTTGATCCATGATATCTAATACTAGTGGATTGATATCACCATCTGGAGAAACAAGAAAGAATTATCTAAGCAAGCATAGACAAAGCATCCATCCCGATGCCTTGGTGGGAGCCAAATGAGAAATGCAAAAGTCAATCAAGGGACCAAGACGAATTTTCTCACCTCTCGTCAAGTGTAGAACTTTGGGCTTTGAAAGTTGAAATAACATTTGCATCTTTTGTTGTGTTTTGGAAGTCAATATGGGCAATGACATTGGTTGATTGCTTGGATATCCAAGGATGGCCTCAAATTCTTCAATCATGGGACATATCTCAAATTTATTTATCTTGAATGTCCTAGAATTCACATCCCAAAAGGAAACCATGGCATGTAGAAAAGAATAGTCCAATTTAATATTTTGAAAGCACTTCAAAGTATAAATTTGAGTCCAAGATATTTGCTCCCAATAAATAGCTTTCATGGCTTTAAATAAACCCTTGATTTTTTTTTCAAATTGAGTTCAGTCATTGTTAAAGTTAAAAGAAAATTTAAAATTGATAAAAGGAATTTTTGGTGCTGGAGTAAAATTCGTGGAGGATTTTCTTTTGGCTTTTGTTGGAATTGTGACATGAAAGAAGACTTATATAAAGATTTGCTAAATTGAAGTTGACAAGGAATGCGCAAAACCAAGACACACAAAGAGAAGATTTATGTTGAAACGGTTGAGGGATTGTTGCACTCCCATTGGCTTTTGGTTTTTGTAAAACTGTGCCAATTTTGGACTCTGAATTGAAAAAGAAATGCTTTTGTGTTGACTATAATAATAATGATAAAAATAAACAAAAAACAAGTAAAAAAATTAAAAGTCAAAAGTTGCAGTAAAAGTTACTATTATAATAATAATTATTATTATTATTAATACAATACTTTATTCATTTATTATTATTATTATTATTACAATACTTTCCAAATTGATACAACGATGGATCACTGAGAAGGAGAAGGCATATCACTCATTTGGAATTCGTTCAGTGGAAAGTACTTAAGTCCTTGTTCTCTTGAAATTTAGTCTTTTAGCAGTCATCATCTGAATTAGATAAAAGGATTTCATGATCATCAGTTTGGGGCCTCCTAGAAGATGAAGCACCAAGATCTCTCATTCCTTAGAACCGGTAGTCTCAAAAATTTTGCTCTGACTAATAATACAATCTTTCGAGAAAGACCACCTGTTGGCAGCTAGAAGCTAATTCCTATTACAATTTCTTATTTTGCTCCTCAAGCATCCATTGTGAGTCAGAAAAGGAAAGGGTAAGAGCATACATAATCATGCATACATATAGCATAAATCATCATGAAATAGGATAACCTACCAAGTAACTCGAATCAGTGCCTTGTGGATGAGATGGGATTTCTAGTTGGTAAGAAGGAGCAAATGGAGGGACGGTAGTGGAAGGTCCATCCTCATGACCAAATGAGCCGGTAACCTACAAAATTAATTAAAACAATCAAAACAAGTTTAAAAAGAAGCAATTGCAATAACAACATGATAAAAGTTTACCTGAGAAGTGCTAGCCTCGAGATGAGAGATGGACCCTCTTCCCTCTCCGTAGTACTCCTCTTCATCACTATCGTTATCTTGTTTGGGAATTTCCCAGGCACCAATAGGAGATACGTCAAAGTTTTAGAGTCATGCTTGAATAAACTGGACATATGACATGCCCGGTCGACAGAGATAGGTCTCAACATCATAACCATTTTGAGATAACTACCACACATTCTCTGGCATTGATGTAATATTTAATGAATATGTTGGGCATTCCATGGGGATCCTCCGTCTCTTGGGACCGAGGAACCACTCATACACCCTCTCCACGAGGAACTAGCCACTGGACACAAGACCAGTGATGTTTCAACGGGTATGCTAGTAAGGCAGTGCGGCATTCAGGAAGGGAGTTAGTTCACCCACTCCGCAGCATACTACCAAGCCAAATCGACCTACAAGATGACAAAAAGGTTAGGCAACTCAAGTGATAGCATTGGGTATGCACATGGTAAGAGCTGGGAACTGCTGCATGATTAGACAACCAAAGATTTAACATAGGATACGGGACTCTCTCTCAAAAAATGTCAGGCACCCTCACAAGATTGTGCTTGTATGCCCATACATGCAATAACAATAAAAATCAATTTCATACAAGTATATGGATTGAATTGACAATGGTGGAAGAGAGTACCTCGACAATCACCATGAAATCGATAAAAGACTTCTTATTCCTATAAATCTTATCTAGACCGTGATAGAAACAAGTGAGACCAGTTCACCCAAATCATAATGCGGTACTAGGTCCATATCAGTAAGGGCCCTAAACATCGATAAATGAATGGCAGATTCAGTACTGCATAAAATGGTCGACCCAAGCAGATACAACAAAAATCCCCTAGCGTATTGCTCAGCTGTTTCTCTGTGAGCCTGTCCATCATAGCTCATCCAATAACTTCGAATCGACTCAATTTTTATCTTAAAGGGCCCTTTTAGTGACGGCTCCATACCAATTAATTGTTGAATTTCTTCGTATGCCAGGATATCGTTGGTAAGAGGGACCGAAAGGCCATAGTACCAAATACTAGTTATGGAAGTAAAATCTACTGGGCCAATGGTCATCTCCCCCATAGGTAGGTGAAAAGTATGGGTCGTGTCCATCCACCGCTCCAACAATGCTTGAACTACACTCTTGTCTATCGGATGTTCCTCGGATGGCAATTGTAGAATAAAACATTCAAAATTGCATTCTCGGATAATCCATTTTACTCGAGAAGGTGCTACGTCATACCATTGCCGGGCTATATAAACACACCCTTCGCCCCGAACAACACAGCGATCATGCTAGCACTAAACCAGGTAGGCCAACATGAGGTAAGTATATCATCTTACTAATATTACTATTTTATAGCTTAATATTACTCATTACTTTCTATTTAAATTTATTTATTTTTATCAATAGTCCATTAGTAATTTATTTTAAAAAAACCTAATTTTTTATCTTAATAAATTTAATAATATATTATTAATAACTCAATTATAAATAAAATAAATAATAATAATAAAATTAATTAAAAATAAAATAAAATAAAATAACGAATATGTATTTGTGCTATTAAAATATTAAATTGCAATGTTGCCTCATTCTTTTTACTCGAACTGCGATGAAGCGGCATTCCAGCTAGTAGATTGATAGCTTTATTTTCATGTCGTCGAATAAATTCTAGCAACTCAGCATTGGATTGGGGCCCAGATCTCAAAACATGTACTCTCTCCATTTTTTTTTCATTCGACCCTCTACTTGCTCACTCAAATGAAATATACATAAACATAAATTTATTATCAAAATTTGAAGTGAATGAAAAATGATGGAAACAGATGCCCTTTATATAGCAAAATGGATGAAAGAAAAAACAAAAATAAATAGTAAATCCGTAAAAAAATAGTCAATATCACTGTTAGTGAATAGTTATGAATAGTATTCAAATATTATTTAAATAGTAAATTCAATTATTCAATACAATTATTCAGCTATTTGCGTGTCTAAAAATATTTTTGCACTTTAAAAATATTTTTTCATGCAGAGGTGTAGACCTTTAATTTTTTACCCAGTTATTTTTTTTATATATAGTCCAAAATATTTTTTATGGTATTTTAATTAAATATATTTATAATTTTTAAATAAAAATAAAAAAGAGTAATATTAGTAAAGTTAAAAAAGAAAAATAAATAAAATAATAATAAAAAATATATATACAAAAATAAAAATAAAATTCGATGACGAAAAATTCATCGCCAAAAGAGAATTGGCCAAGGCCAATTCGCCCGTAGGAATTTCCTGCGGGCGAAATGGCCTTGGGCCATTTTGCCGTAGGAAATTCCTATGGTGAAATGGCCTTGGGCCAATTCACCGCAGGATTTTCCTACGGCGAATTGGCCAGCCGCCCTAGCGCCCGCCCGTAAAATTTTCATAGCTCGCAGTTTCGCCATCAAGTTTTTTGCCAACGCAATTTTCCAACGCAGTTTTCCGAAACCAAATTCTATTTGGTTTTGGTTTCTTTTCCTAATTAATTTTAGTTTCCTTAAACAATTAGAAGAGGCTTATAATTTTTCCTATAAATAACACATTAAAGCTCAGAATAAGAGGGGGCCGAAAAATTTTTTATTTTACTAGAGTTAAACTTGGGACTTCATATTTGAGAGGATCAAGAAGAAGTAATCAATCCATCAAAGGCAGCAACCTTGCCTTTGTTATTGTTCATCTAGAAATCAATTTTTGGTGGAACCAACGAATGGAGGTTTGAATCTCTATTTTCTTTATTTATTTCTTTACAATAGCTTCATCATTCAAATTGAATTAATTGTTTCATCATACAATTTGACCAAAAACTTCAAAAACCCTAAATCATCCTTCAGTTTCTAAAACTTCAAAAACCCTAAATCATTTCTTATGTTTCCAAAAACTTTAAAACCCTAACCTAATCTCTATTCCAAAAATTCAATAGCCTTATTTTTTCTAAGCATCAAAAGCTTTAACCCTAATTAATCCTTCTTTCCAAAATCACACAGTAAGCATTATTCTTTTAAAAATAACACTAGTTTCTTCCAATTTCAAAACCCTATTTTCTAAATCTTAAACCCTAAAATCTTAATTTGCTGCCCCCTTGACCCCCACCTGCTAACCGGCTAGCGGGACCGCCGTATGGGCTCGGGTCAATATTTATTTGTGTATCATAAATCTTTATGTTTTACTTTCATTATTATGATTATTCAAAATACAGTAGCTTTATTCAAAATACAAACCTAAACCCTAATTTATTCAAACCGTAAATCCTAATTCTGTTTTCAAATCTTTAAAGTAGCTTTTTATAATTTTATTCACTGGGATATTTTTATCTTTCAATAACTCCATTAAAGACTGTTGTCCAAAGATGGCAACCAAGAGGGGGGGGGGGAGGGGTGAATTGGTTTCTTAAGAAATGTTGGCAAATTAAAAACTCAATAAACAAGAAATGCAGAATAGAAAAAATGGTCGAGTAGTGAGTAGAAGAAAGAACGCACAAGATTTATAGAGGTTCGAATTTTCTTCAATCCTACATCCACTTCCTTAACAACTTGTTAAGGTTTCACTAATCTTTGAAGTTTTACAAGCTCACTTCCAACTTTGGTGTTTTCACAAGTTCACACCTAACTTGACAAGTGTTTTTCTAAGGCTAACACTCAAACCACTTACAAGAGTTTTGCTAGGCTCACTCTCACAACCTTTTACAAGAGTTTTACTAGGCTCACATTCACAACCTTTTACAAGAGTTTTGCTAGGCTCACTCTCACAAACTTTACAAGAGTTTTTCTCAGGCTCACTCTTACAACCTATGTGTTTTCAAGCTCACACTCAAACTTTTACAATGGTGTTTTCAATGCTTACACCTAACATTCATTACAATTCAAATGTAAGTTGGAGTAAAAGAAAATATGTTGCTTGACTATAAAATTTTTCTTCTCTTACATTACCTTTTCATAACAGAATAGCAATGTATTTATAGCCAATGTGGTCTGACTAGCCGTTATAGGTAATGAGAATTAAGTCTTGCCAGTTTAGACCATTTTCAATAGACTGTTCGAAGCATTTCGCAGTCATCCTTGATACAAGGATGGTCACGTTTATGACACACGCGGTCACCCTTGGACAAGGTGCGGTTGCTGCATTCAAATTTGCTTCAACGGTCAAATTTAAGTGCTCTGTAGTAGGAATCTTGCCCATGCTGTGGTTGTTGGGACGGTTGAGCATAGGATAGGTGCGGTCGTCCTTTTTGAATGCTGAAGTGGGTTTATAACAGTCATCACACATGGCATTCTTTGACTGGGAAAAATGAAAGTCTGCCTAAATATGAATGTCGTGGTCGCCCTAGGTGCCATCTTGCGGTCGAGTTGAGACACTCACGTCGAACTTCTGGATGCACCTTAGGACGCGAACACTACTGTAAGTTTAAGCAGATTTCTCCTGAATCATCAATGCGGTTGCGGATCCTAAAAGGCGGTCACTACAGTGATAAGCGAGACTGTATCCTTCATCGTTCTTGTCACCGCGAACCTTACTGTAATTTGGATGATTTGGGTTTCTTTTGTTGCGGTCATCCATGACTGTAGGATGGTCACTCTTGTGTAAGTGCGGTCGCGACTGAGGTCGGGTTTCTGACCACGAACCCTACTGTGATATGGTTTCATCCTGTAATTGAGTTGGGCGGTCGTCTTCAGATTTGTACGACCGCTAAATATGCTCTGTTCAAATGAATCTAATCCTGCAACAAGGTTCTTTAAACACATGTTAAATAAGTCATTCAATTTGAGTTGTCAAGGATCAAAATTGAGATCATTTGTCTAACAATCTCCCCATTTTGACTTTGACAATCAAATGGAATGATGATATAAATTGAAAAAGATTGCAAATTAGATTGACTAACAATCTCTCTTAATTTAAAATGCTCATATGTTGAATGTTAATAAATTTTTACAATGCTCCCCCTAAACATATGCATGAATCATGTTTATGTTGGAGTACAACTAGGTGCATTAGTATAATACCATTCAAATGTATAACTTGGTTCGTTAGTAAAATATCATTCTCATTGTATATCTCTTCCTCTTTGTCTATTTCTCTCCCCCTTTGTAATAGGCAAAATACACAATATAAGAGAAATATTTAAAGCAATATGTATGTAAAACACAATGTTATTAGATAGAGGGCAGTACAAAGATAGTGCAAAAAAGAAGGCAGAGAAAAGAAAACGAAATCAAAACAACAAGACATAGCTAAAAACAGGAAAAATAAACTAATCAGAATCTTCATCCTCATCTAGCTCTTCTTCTTCTAGAGGAGCTTTTCCCTTATCAAGAGGGACATTGCTGGTAGAGCTAGTGCTAAAAGATTCTTCTTCTTTAGGGAGACTTTCTGTGTGATCACTTATATCCCAATCCTCAAGATTGCATTGAGGCAAGTCTAGTTTGCCTTGCATGTCATATAGGTCATGATGCATGTGAGATATAAGGTTAATCATTTTGTTCAAGTGATGGAATCTCTTAGAGACACTTTTCTTGAACCGAGAGAGTTTCCTGGAGAGTGATTTGATAGCTTTTAGAATGAGTTTTGTAGGAAAGCTGGTTTGGGTAGGTTTAGATGTGGAAGCTTTGGGAGGTAGTTCAACAACAACTTTCAAGGAGTCTCCTTCTTCCTCAATGGTGTACCTTGGTCTTTTCTTTTTTCTATCCACAACACCTTGTTTACCAAAGTAATACACATATATACCCTCAATCTTCCTTACACAGCCAGCATGTTCTAGATAGTCAATGGTGATGGCACTTGAGGCAAGATTGAAAGGGTTTCTCAAGGTAGCTAAGTTGAGATCATTTAGTAAGTTCATGTGCCTAGCTATTTGAGTTATTTATGAGGATAAGAAGAAAGTTCCAGTTCTTGTGACAGCATGGTGATACAATGTGTCAATCAAGAACTTTGTTGTGTTCGTTTGGATGTTGTGGGTGAAAGCATATAAGAAGATGAGATCTCTTTTTGTTACCTTTTCATTCCCATCAGCTCTTTAATGTATGGTGTAGGTGATGATCCTATGAAGCATCCAATGGGTGAGGGATTTGATGTGTCTAGCTTTTGACTCTTTTTCAAATGAGGTTTCCACAGAAATTTCTTGCCAAAAGGTAGAGAGTGTTTGATTGGAGAAGGCTAAATCATTGTAGGAGGTTACTCCATCAATAGGAAAGTCCCAGATTTTTCCAAAGTCCTCTAATGTTAAGGCTAGGTATTGGTCAAATAACTTAAATCTAACCCCATACCACCCTAGTGCAGAATTTGCACTCTTTTCAATCTGAAAGGACATGAGAAATTCCTTACTTAAACTAGAATAACCTACCTCTTTAGGAAATACGAATTTCCTCCAGCTAAGAACCTCAAGTAAACTTTCAATCTCATCTTTAATGTTGAGGGCAGAGAGCATCCCACCAAATGGAGATTTGGTTCCTTCAAATTTCTTTCTCTTTAGCATGGTATATCTCACATCTTCTTCAGGGGTTTGGTAGTGAGGTTTATGAATTTTCTCACCACTTCTAGACTGTGGAGGAGATGGAGGAACATCTGTTGGTTCTCTTATGATGATTCCTAAAGGTTTCTTTCCTTTCCCTTTTCCTTTGGAGGTAATTTTCTTTTTGGGGGCCATTAGAGTTGAATAACAGGAAGAAAACTAGAAAATAGAGAGTGTTTGAGAAGGAGATGATCTTGAGAGGGTTTTGGAGATTTTGAGTGAAGTTTGTATGTTATAAGAAGTAAAAGATCCAAGTAACTGATGTATAATGGTCTTAAATATAAGAAATTAAGAAAATAGCCGTTTATGACTATTGAGAGTTGAAAATCGCGACCTGTCATACAGCCAACGATTATAAAATTTTGAGCAGAGTGTGGTCGTCTATTAGTATAGGTGCGATTGCGAAAGACACTCTAGTGACCAGTAGGAAAATTGGTGTGCTTGCGAATGCAGAGAATGTCTGCAACGATCGAAACTGTTTAAATTATTGCATCCGCACATAGAGTTTCCCGACCGCTCATAGAGGTATCAATTTAGATGAATCTTTCTCTCAAGATAGCGACCGCTAGAGGCATTGGAGCGAACGCGAGTAGCTTAAAAATGAAAGAGACATAGAAGATGGAAAAAAAATCTATGCGATGAGATGTTTAAGAGATTTTTATTGATAGCCAATCTTTTAACCATTCAGGGAAGTTCCATCAATCATACCTAAATTTAGTTTAATGAAGTTAAGCCTATCTTCATTCAAAGATTTTGTAAAGATATCAGCAAGTTGATTATGTGCATCTATAAACTCTAAGACAATATTCTGGTTTTGTACATTATCTCTCAAAAAATGATGTCTAATGATGTCTAATCAAGAAGAAGGTATTGACTATGATGAAACATTTAGTTAAATGCCTTTTGTAAACTCGATTTGCAATGTAACAAGCTGTATTAACGGCTTCTGCCCAAAAATAAGATGGTAATTCATATTCATTGAGCATTGTTCTAGCCATTTCAACCAAGGTTCTATTTTTCCTCTCAACCACCCCATTTTGTTGTGGAGTTCTAGGAGCAGAAAAATTATGTGAAATGCCAAGTTCATTACAAAAACTTTCAAAATTTTCATTCTCAAATACTTTGCCATGATCACTTCTAATAGATGTGATCACATATCCTTTTTCATTTTGAACTCTTTTTGCAAACATTTTGAAGTAATTAAAAGCTTCATTCTTTTGAGCTAAGAAATTAACCCATGTGAATCTAGAGTAATCATCAACAAGAACAAATGCATATAATTTGCCTCTTAAGCTTGTATCTCTATTTGGTCTAAACAAATCCAAATGAATGAGCTCTATAGGTCTAGAGGTAATTATAACATGCTTTGATTTAAATGAGCTCTTATGTTGCTTACCACGTTGACAAGGTTCACAAATTCTATCTTTGTCATATTTTATCTTAGAGAGACCATCAACTAGGTTTTCATTACAAATATATTTTAATTGATCCATACCAGCATGTCCTAGTCTTCTATGCCATAACCAAGCATCATTATTAGTAGACATTAGACATTTAAATGCATGAATTGAATGTATGTTAATATTATAAGTGTTGTTTGTCCCAGTACCCTTAAATATGATAACACCATTTGAATTTGTGATCTTGCTTCCTTTGGAATCAAAATTAAAAATGTATGCTCTATCACATAATTGACTAACACTTAGCAAATTATGTTTCACCGATCAACAAGCCATACATCTTCTATTAAATCTTTACCAATTGATCCAATGGAACCAACACCAATAATTTTACCTTTAGCATCATTTCCAAAAGTAACGTTACCTCGATGTTTGTAGGTAATACTTGTAAAGAGCTTTGCATTCCTGGTCATATGCCTTGAGCATCCACTATCCACAAGCCATGTGCTTTCGTTGATAGTAGATTTTAGGCATACCTATAAGGCAATAGTGGTCATCTTCTCTTAGGTACCCAAATGAAGTTGGGTCCTTGATGGTTAGTAATAAAGGTGTCTTCTAACTTAAGATGAGCCTTTCTTATATGACAAAAAAAAACTTTATGTCCAAATTTCATGCAATATGTGCATTGCCATAGTGTTTTATATTTTTGCATTTTTCTTTTTGTATTCCAAGTATTATGCATACAATTACAAATATGTGATTACTTTTGTGCAAGTTTAGTGTACATAAATGCATGATTACTTTTTGAGAATTTAGCTTTATTTCCTAGTGAGCCATAAGAAGTTCTTTTGGAACTTTTAGACTTGGTTCGAACATCTTTGTTCTTTACAATATCAACATTAGAAATTTTAGTTGTAGATGATTTTACAAATATTGGTGTGCTTGGTGCAATGTTGGTTGAGCCATTGAATCCTAATCCATATTTTAAGGAGGGTGATCTTTGGTTACCAATTAATGTGTCTAAGACTTCCTTTCTTTTATGAAATCTTGAGATTGATTCATTTAGTTCTTTTAGTTCATGCTTCAAAATTTCATTCTCTTTAATAATTTTTTCTAAATCATGTGAATTTTTATTTAACTCTTCTATTGAATTCATCAAGTGTTCATTTGAGGTTTTCAATTCTAAGGTAGAGTTCTTTAAGCATATAAAATCCTTTTCTAACTTAGAGCTTTTTTCTTTATAGAGCATCATTTTAGAGAAATATTTTTCTATTTCAAAGTTTATATGCTCAATCAAATCACTATCATCTAGATCATCAATATCATCATGTGCTACTAGATCAAAGGATTGAGTACTTACCTCATTGGAGTCATCCTCAATAACCATGAGACATAGGTTTGCAATTCCTTCTTCTTCTTCTTCTTCTTCTTCTTCTTAACTTGAAGAGGAGTCATCCCATGTGGCTTTGAGAGACTTTTTCTTTTCATTGTCCCATTTCCTTTTGTTCTTTACTTTGAAGCAATCTAATTTGATGTGACCAGTTTTTCCACATTCATAGCACTTTACCTCATTTTTCTTTTCTTTATCTTTGAAGGAGAATTTAGGAAGTGTACCTTTATTTGCTTGTAATATTTTCTTCCTTTTCCATTCATTAATTCTTTCTGAGAACATTGCCATTTCATCTTCATCATCAGTACATTCGTTGCTTGAGCTCTCAACTTCTTTGATTGCTTTGAGAGCAATTGGTTTTCTCTTTTCTTTCGCACCTTGATCTTCTTCTTTTTCACTGTGCAGCTCAAATGTGAGTAGTTTTCCCACAAGCTCGTCGATTCTCAATGTGCTAAGATCATGAGCTTCTTCGATGGATGATACTTTTGATTCAAAGTTCTTTCTAGCTCTTAGGGCTCTCAAGATTTTACTATTTACAACACCTTGATCATATACCTTTCCATACTTCTTTAGTTCATTGACAATAGCAAGCAAGCAATTTGTCATGTCGGTGACATTTTCATTTGATTTCATCTTGAATAGCTCATACTCATGAACATGCATTTGTTTCTTGGTGAATCTCACTTGAGTGGTACCTTCATTGTAGTTTTCGAGTGTCTTCCAAATGCAATGTGTACAAGTTAAATGTTGAACTCTTCCACCTTCTTCTCTTGAAATGGAATTCATCAAGATGGAAGTGGCTCTATTGTTCTTGAATCGATCTTTGACATTGATAGTTGACCATTGTGCTTTGGGAAGAGGAATTTGAATACCATCAACTTCATAAGTGGGAGGTTTCCACTCACTTTCCACAAAATCCCATAGTTCAATCCCTTTACTATCTAGAAACAAATACATTTTGTGTTTCCAATAGGAATAATCAGTTCCATCAAAGTAGGGTCTAAGGATAGTGTTAAGATTTCCATGAGAGATTGAGTTTGATGAAGAAGAAGTTGCCATAGTGGATCAAATTTCACAATTAAGTTTAAGAAATTTCAAAGCTCTGATACCAATTGTTATCCCAAGATGGCAACCAAGAGGGCGGGGGGTGAATTGGTTTCCTCAAGAAATGATGGCAAATTATAAACTCAACAAACAAGAAATGTGGAATAGAAAAAATGGTTGAGTAGTGAGTAGAAGAAAGAACGCACAAGATTTATAGTGGTTCAAATTTTCTTCAATCCTACATCCACTTCCTTAACAACTTGTTAAGGTTTTACTAATCTTTGAAGTTTTACAAGCTCACTTCCAACTTTGGTGTTTTCACAAGTTCACACCTAACTTGACAAGTGTTTTTCTAAGGCTAACACTCAAACCACTTACAAGAGTTTTGCTAGGCTCACTCTCACAACCTTTTACAAGAGTTTTACTAGGCTCACTCTCACAACCATTTACAAGAGTTTTACTAGGCTCACTCTCACAACCTTTACAAGAGTTTTTCTCAGGCCCACTCTCACAACCTAAGTGTTTTTCAAGCTCACACTCAAACTTTTACAATGGTGTTTTCAAAGCTTACACCTAACATTCATTACAATTCAAATGTATGTTGGAGTAAAAGAAAATATGTTGCTTGGCTATAAAATTTTTTATTCTCCTCTTTTTTCTTCTCTTACATTACCTTTTCTTAACAGGATAGCAATGTATTTATATCCAATGTGGTCTGACTAGCAGTTATAGATAATGAGAATTAATTCTTGGCATTTTTTGACCATTTTCAATAGACTGTTCGAAGCATTTCGCGGTCGTCCTTGATACAAGGATGGTCGCGTTTATGACACACGTGGTCGTCATTGGACAAGGTGCGGTCGCTGCATTCAAATTTGCTTCAATGGTCAAATTTAAGTGCTCTGCAGCAGAAATCTTGCCCATGCTTTGGTTGTTGGGACGGTCACGTATAGGATAGGTGCAGTCGCCCTTTTTGAATGCTGAAGTGGGTTTATAACAGTCATCACACATGGCATTCTTTGACTGGGCAAAATGAAAGTCCGCCTAAATATGAATGTCGCGGTCGCCATAGGTGCCATCTCGCAGTTGAGTTGAGACACTCGCGTCGAACTTCTGGACGCACCTTAGGACGAGAACACTACTGTCAGTTTAAGCAGATTTCTCCTGAATCATCAGTGCGGTCGAGGATCCTAAAGGGCGGTGGCTACAGTGATAAGCGAGATCGTATCCTTCACCGTTCTTGTCACTGCGAACCTTAATGTAATTTGGATGATTTGGGTTTCTTTTGTTGCGGTAGTCCATGACTGTAGGACGGTCGCTCTTGTGTAAGTGAGGTTGCGACTGAGGTGGGGTTTCTAACAGTGAACCCTACTGTGATATGGTTTCATCCTGCAATTGAGTTGGGCGGTCGTCTTTATGACTTGTGCGACCGCTAAATATGCTCTGTTCAAATGAATCTAATCCTGCAACAAGGTTCTTTAAACACATGTTAAATAAGTCATTCAATTTGAGTTGTCAAGGATCAAAATTGAGATCATTTGTCTAACAAAGACTTTCTATGTTTTTATCATCTAAAAATACTTAAGTAGTTATTATAGTCAATAGTAAAACCATACTTAACTTTGATCATGGTAAAGCATCAAATCCTAAATAATAATTTGCAAAATCATGTTTTCAAACCATAAAACCCTAATTTGATTAACCAAAAACCTTACTACTTTCTTAAATTTATAAAACCCCTAATCCATTCCATTTTTTCAAAAATCTTCATAGTAGCCTAAATAACAATGATAATAATTTCAAAATCTCAAAAACCTAAATGTTAATTAAACAACCCTAAATTGAGACATAAACTCTAAACTTATATATTTATTGCTTTATTTAATTTTAGATTCGATTATGTAGTTTATTATATGCTTTGATGGTTGATTCAATTTCAATGCTTAATTTATTTAATTTATCATGGATGGATGTTTTCTTTATTGTTATGATTATTATTTGTTTGTTTTAATATTAAAAATGTAAGAGGTATGTTTCCACTTTGTGGGTACCTCATTAGTTTAATATTATGTAATTTAAATTGTTTTTATATTTTGGACCAATGTAAAGGACATGTTTCTACCTTTTGGTGGGTGTCCTATTTAGTATAGACATGGATGATGTAAGGACATGTTTCCATCTTTGGATGGGTGTCCATTAATTTGCTTTGTTTTGACATTGCTTTGATTTTAATATAATGATGCTTTATTTCAATTGTTGCATGCAATACGGATAATATTGTCATATTTAAGAATTTTATAATATTAAGACCAGCAAAGGAGGCCGGTTCCAATGAACTAGGGGTTGTGGGGGTGCTGGGCCATTTCTCACCTTTCCCACACGTACCCAACTTTCAGAACCCATTAGGGGGTTAACGATTCCTTAAGAATTGAGTCATCTATCCCTTTCTTTTTCCTGACCCATCTGAGTGGTGACTCCATTTTTCTCTGGGCTTAGGTCCGTGTTCTCTAAGGCCCCTAGCCTAAACAGTGCCGAAGTCGCAAGAACCATTCTACCGGGAGTGGGGGCGAAAATCCCCGCTCACTAGAGGGCAAGAGAGTACAAGTATGGTAAAAAATAACTAAATTTTTTGCAAAATTTTTATTAATATTCTAGAGACTATAATTATTTTTTTGCAGAGAACCTAAATTATTTTTAATCCAGAACTCACCTCGGGTCCAGAATCCAAATTATTTTTGAGTCCAGAACTCACATCGGGTCCAAAACCCAAATTATTTTTGTGTCTAGAACTCACCTCGGATTAAGAAATTCAATTATTTTTTAGTCCAAAACACAGCTCGGGTCTATAATCCAAATTATTTTTGAGTTCAGAACTCACCTTTGGTCCAGAACCCAAATTATTTTTGAGTCTAGAGCTCAACTCGGGTCTAGAACTCAAATTATTTTTAACTCCAGAACTCACTTTGGGTTCAAAACCTAAATTATTTTTGAGTCCAGAACTCACCTCGGGTCCATAACTCAAATTATTTTTGAGCCCAATACTCATCTCGGGTCCAGAACCCAAATTATTTTTTAGTTCAAAACTCAGTTTGGGTCAAGAATCCAAATTATTTTTTAGTTCAGAACTCAGCTCATGTAACACCCCTATATCCCGTATATGTACAAAGCATGCTTATACGATCGTATTATACGTATACTGAATATAGAAATGACACACTTTACAAATACACAAATCATATTTAACGTAAAACTGAAAATTTAAGAAATACCAAATAAAGAGAAATGAAAATCATAAGACACAATAGATAAAAACGTTTGTTTATTTCGCAACAGAAGTTACATCCAAAACTTACAAATATGAATACATTAAACCTCCATAATTACAAAATATAAAATATATACATGGTTGGCAGCTTGACTCTCTGATCTTTAAGCTTTAATCAACCTCTTCACAATCAAAATAATCTCAACTAGGTCTAGAAGAATTCTCCGTCTCAACTCTATCACCTCTGTCACCTGCGCGATGAATCATAATCGCGCTGAGCCAACAACTCAGTAGTACAAACCATAATGCTATTATGCTTAATCAATAACAATGATATACAATCAAACAATAAAAATCATACTCAATACACTATATTTCATGAGTATTACATTATTTCATCATATTACAACATCATTCATAACATCAACATAACATAGACACCTATGGGCCCAACAAGTGTTTATATATGATATTTAGAATTCAGAGTTACTGCTTTGGTTCATAATCACCATAATCAAGCCCGTAGGCAACATATATATATGTCTCTATCCATGGATAGTGTAACAGACCCAGTCTCTTGGACCATCAACTCAACAAATCGAGGAGATCCTCAACTCTGCAAGACTGTTACCAATCATATATCTCATAATCACAATTCTCATAATGTAACAGACCGAGTCTCTTGGACCTCAATTCAACTCAAATTGAAGAGATCCTCAACCCGACAAGACTGTTACTATTCATAATTTCATAGGCACGCCACCCAAATCCAGAACTCTGAAACTGAATAACATATTAAACATACAATTTTATCATTATTCTCTTCCTCAATTTGTATCTCAATATCAAATAGGCAATCATGCCTCAACACTTTCATTTGTATAACCATAGCCACTCACAACGGCTTCTCATCACATTTGAATCAATCATGTCTCAATTCACAATATAATACATCATCTTTCACATATTCATAATCAATTACATTGAACATAATCATATATGCGTACATATCTCAATTATCTCATTTCACATTTAAATATATAGAACATTTCACAAGATTCACAATGTGCAAAACATAACATTATTCATATATAACAATGAGGTCATATCAAGTGAATGTATGCAACAATGCAAGGTTTGTACTTACCTCAATAACAATTCACACAACTCTAAACACTTCCTTTCCAAGATTCTTTTACTTCTTAGATCAATGATAAATCACTTTCTTCAAGACCTAATCCAAAAATAATAACATACACTTGCTTAGGGATACACATGAGATAATCAAATTAAGAGTTAACTAGGGCAAACCCTAAACATGACACGCTCAACCACACGGGCGTGTCCCTGACCGTGCCCTAACTCCACAACAGAGAAGCTTTTACACCCTCAGAACCACGGGCGTGTCACTGGCCGTGTAATACAATCTGCCTCTCTGAAAAATATCAACACGTCCAACAACATGAGCGTGCTCATGGCCGTGTAAACTCTCCAATCTCACAGTAGCTATGACACGCTCAATAACACGGGCGTGTTACCGGTCGTGTCAAACCTACTACCTCCAACACAATTGACACGCCTAAAACTCTGGACGTGCTCCCGGGCGTGTCAGGCCAAAAACTAAGATTCTGGCCAAAACCACAAAACACCCATCAAAACACTTCTTTTCACCAACATCCTCTTCAAACAAACTTAGCAAAACATACCCAAAAACTATCTTAAACTAACAAAAACACCTAAACAACTCCACATCTATAACAAATACAAATCACAACATCATCTCAAACCCTAAACACAAATACAACACCATCACTTCCAACCAACTCACTCTTTTCTTCAATCCATCTTAAAAATCCACAATCAATTTAATCAAACACTCTTAAACATATCAAAATCAATCAACACACTCTTACATACTCTATCAACTCACAACACAACTTCAAATAAGCAAAGAAATCAAAAGAGGACTTACCAAAGTAATGAAACTTCTTGAATCACCAACTTGATCACTTGATTCTCCTTTGAATTTGATCTAAGAACTCAAAACTCTCCTCTTTCTCTCTTGTCTTTGGGAGGTCCGGCCACGAAGGAAGAAGAAAAGAAAATATAGAAGCAAAGTCAAATTTGTCATCTCTTTAAACCTTCACCAAGCATTTCTAAAAAGTCAATTACTTAAACACCCTTATACAATTTGTTTTGATTTCCTTTAAAGCACTTGCCCTCTTTTAGTAATTTTACAAAAAACCAAATAAATATCTTCTTCCCTTGACCACTCTTTTGACTTGCATATATGTTATATATATTATCATATAAACAACATATACACCTCTCTCTCTATACACTCTTTCCTTTCCCATAACATATATACATTCAATCCAATAAAACAACAACAATATTCAAAACTTTTAAGGCATACATTGGGATATTACAATTCTCCCCCTCTAAAAAGAAATTTTATCCTCGAAATTACCTTTCATTGAGTCCGAAACAACTGAGGATATTGATCTCGCATTGCTTGCTCACTCTCCCAAGTTGCCTCTTCCTTTGCATGATTCTTCCACAAAATCTTCACAAGTGGCACTTTCTTATTTCTCAAATTTTTCACTTCACGTGCCAAAATAGCAATTGGTTCTTCTTCAAATGTCAGATCTGAACTTACTTCGATAGATTCAATTGGCAAAACATGAGATGGATCTGACCTGTACCTTCTCAACATAGAAACATGAAATACATTATGGATCCTATCCAACTCAGGTGGCAAAGCAAGCTGATAAGCAACTGGCCCAACTCTTTCCAAAACTTCATACGGTCCAATGAAACGAGGACTCAATTTCCCTTTCTGACCAAACCTCAATATCTTCTTCCAAGGAGATACTTTCAAAAAAAACTTTATCTCCAACATCAAACTCTATGTCTCTCCTTTTCAAATCTGAATAAGATTTCTGTCGGTTTGAAGCTGCTTTCAACCTATCTCAAATCCCTTTCACTTTCTCTTCAGTTTCTTTAATCAAATCAGGACCAATTAACTTACCTTCTCCAAGCTCATTCCAACATAGAGGTGTCCTACACCGTCTTCCATACAATGCTTCGAATGGTGCCATACCAATGCTGGATTGATAACTATTATTGTAAGCAAATTCCACAAGTGGCAAAAATCTATCCCAACTTCCAGAGAAATCAATAACACAGCTTCTCAACATGTCCTCAATAATCTGTATCACTCTCTCTGACTGCCCATCTGTCTGCTGATGAAAAGCAGTGCTGAAGTGTAATCGAGAACCCAAAGCATCATGTAAACTCTTCCAAAATCTTGAAGTAAATCGGGGATCTCGATCAGACACTACAGAAATTGGGATACCATGCAACTTCACAATCTCATGGATATACAGCTCAGCTAACCTTTCCAAAGAGTAATCCATCCGAACCGAAAGAAAATGAGCTACCTTAGTCAACCTGTCAACAATCACCCAAATAGCATCATGCTTCCTTTGTGTCATTGGTAAACCAGATACAAAATCCATGGTTACTCTATCCCATTTCCATTCAGGCACCGATAACGGTTGAAGTAACCCTGTTGGAACTTGGTGTTCAGCTTTTACCCCCTGACATGTGAGACATTTGGACACAAAGTCTGCAATGTCTCTCTTCAACCCAGACCACCAGTAATACTGCTTCAAATTATGATACATCTTTGTATTGCCCAGATGCATAGCAAATACTGATTGATGTGCTTCTTCTAAAATGATCCTTCTCAAATTAGCATCATCAGGTACACACAATCTGTTTTTAAACCAAAGACTCCCATCACTTCTCACAATAAAATCTCGACTCTTTCCATTCTGGCAATCTGAAACAATCTTTTTGAATCTTCTCATCAGTCAATTGAGCCTCTTTAATCTGATTTAACAATACCAGTTTCAATTGCAACTGTGCCAACAATGCACCATCATCACAAAATACAAAGCTAACATGCAATGCTCTCAACTTAACAAGCAACGGGAGCGAATAAAAAGTCAAACCTGCTAAAGACTTTCGACTTAAGGCATCAGCAACAACATTTGCTTTACCAGGATGATAATCAATCAAACAGTCGTAGTCTTTAATCAATTCCAACCATCTCCTCTGTCGAAGATTGAGCTCTCTCTGGACACCCAAATATTTTAAACTTTTATGATCTGTATAGATAAAACCCTTCTCCCCATACAAATAGTGTAATATCCCAAAATATACCCTAGAATTTTGGTATATAATTGTTGTTTTATTTGGATTAAGTGTATTTGTGTTTAATTGGAAAGAGATATGATGTAAGAGTAGAGTGCATATGTTATATATATTGTGATATACACAACATATACAACTCTAAGGGTGAAGGGTATAAAGGAAATTAATTTGAAATTGAGTTAGTGGAATAAGATGAGTGGATGGAGATATTTTTGAATATTATATTGTTTTTGTGTGGAGGAGATTGTTTTGAGGAAAGAGAAGTTGACTTTGCTTTTGTACTTCTTTTCCTTTTCCTCTTTCCTTCTCCTTCCTTCGTGGCTTTCATTCCATTTTCTTCTCTTTTCTTTTTCTTGGACGGCAGCAGCAAGAGAACAAGAGAGAGGGAGAGATTTGACCTTACAAGATCAAGATTTAAGAAGTTTGCAAGAGATTTAGTTGGAATCTAAGAGTTCTTCATCCTTGGTAAGTTCTCTCTTGATTTCTTGTGTTGTTTTTGAAGTTATGTGGGTTTGTGAGTTGAAGTTGTGTTTGAGAATGTGTTTGGGTTGATTATGTTGTGTTTAAAAGTATTTGGTTTAAGTGGTTTTGGATTTTTGGGGTTGGATTGAAGAAAAGAGTAAGTTGGTTGGGATAGATTGAGTTGAGGTTGTGTTTAGAGTTTTGATGATGTTGTGATTTGTGTTTGATGTGTGTTTTGGCTTGTTTTGTTGTTGTTGCGAGTTTGAGATGGTTTTTGGGTATGTTTTGTGAAGTTTGTTTGAAGTGGATGTTGATGGATAGAAGTGATTTGTTGGTTGTGGTGTTGTCTTGGCCGGAATCTGGGTTTTTGGCCTGACACGCCCAGGAGCACGTCCAGGTCCTTAGGCGTGTCAATTGTTCTAAGTGGCAGTAGGTGTGACACGGCCATTAACACGCCCGTGTTGTTGAGCGTGTCATAGCTACTGTGATTTTGGAGGATTTACACGGCCATGAGCACGCTCATGAGGTTGGACGTGTCGATATTTCTGAGAGACAGAATGTATTACACTCCCAGTGACACGCCCGTGGTTCTGAGCGTGTAAATGCTTCTGTGTTGTGGAGTTAGGGCACGGTCGGGGACACGCCCGTGTGTGTGAGCGTGTCAAGTTTAGAGTTTGCCCTAGTTGATTCTTAACCTTATGATCTCATGAGAGTTTCCTCATTCTTTTTGAATAGGTTGTGAAGAAGGTGATTTACCCTAATTCAAGTGGTGAAAGATTCTTGTAAGTGTTTAGAGTTGTATAGATTGCTTTTGAAGTAAGTTCAAACTACATTATTGCATATATTCATATGATATTGAGAATTGAGACATAAACAGTTAATGTGAATGTTTTGATGAGTATGTAAACTATGTGTTAATGCCATTGATAATATCCATGTGAATAATAAATTGGTTAATGTGATGATGGAATATAATGTGAAAGATATGAGGCCATGATTGTTGGCTATGATAATGAAAATGAGATAATTAAGGCATGGTTGCCTAGTTGATTGTGAATTATGAAATGAGAAATGAATTAAGAAAGAAATTGATAAAGAGATAAACGAAATCATTGTGTTCCTAATATGTTTATTCAATTTTCAGAGTTCTGAGTTTGGCGGCATGCCTATGAATAACTGGATAGGTGAAATGACCGGGTCGTAAGCCGAATCCAGTTGATAAATGTGAAATGTGATGTTTTTGGGGTGAAATGACCGGGTCGTAAACCTCAAAAACATATTATTGAAACTAGATTGAGTGAAATGACCGGGTCGTAAACTCAAATCTAGTTGATTATCCATGGATATATATATATATATATTGCCTACGGGGCTAGACACAAGGTGTCAATATGGACCAAAGCAGTAACTCTGAACTTTGAATAACATATTAGTGAGTTTTGGGCCCGTGTCTGTCTTAGTTGTAATATGTGATTATGAATGAAGAAACAATTGAATAATAAGATCTAATGTATAATTATGAAATGTAATATGATTATGTATGGTATATGAAATGTATAATGGCGACATGTGCATCGCATTAAAACATCATGGTTGTATTAGTTGCACTACTGAGCTGTTAGCTCAGCGCGATTGTGGTTCATCACGCAGGTATCAGAGTTGAACCCGAGAGTTCCTCGAGACCGAGTGAGAGTAGGCATTGAAGAGTTGAATTTGAACTTAAAGATCAGAGAAGAGCTGCCAGTCATGTATATATTTTATATTTGTATATTCTGATTTTGATGTATAAGTATTTGTAAATATTTGTTCTATTTTCCGCTGCGTTTTAAATGAACTTTCTATTTATTTGGTTTTATAAACTCTTTCAAAAGTTTTTAATTCATTTACATTATATAAGAGTGATGACATGAATGATTTGTAAATGTGGCATTTCTATATTCAGTATACATATATTACGATCGTATTAGCATGCTGTGTACGTATACGGGGTATAGGGGTGTTACAAATAGTGTCGCCAAATCTTCAATGCAAACACAATGGCTGCTAACTCTAAATCATGGGTCGGATAATTGAGCTCATGCGGTTTCAACTGTCGAGAAGCATAAGCTATAACTTTACCTTCTTGCATCATAACACAACCCAAACCATTGTGTGAAGCATCACTGTAGATTACATATGGTTTATCTTCCACAGGTAAAGTAAGAACAGGCGCTTGAGTCAACATTTCTCTTAACTGTTCGAAGCTAGCTTGACATTGATCCGTCCACACAAATCTAACTCCCTTTCGAAGTAATCTGGTAAGTGGAGTAGCTATCAAAGAAAATCCTTTCACAAACCGTCGGTAATAGCCTGCCAAACCCAGAAAACTTCTAACTTCAGTCACAGACTTTGGTGGACTCCAATTCAAAATAGCTTCAACTTTACTCGGATCAACTCTAATACCCTCTGCTGAAACTATATGACCGAGAAAAGTTACTTGGTCAAGCCAAAATTCACATTTCGATAGTTTAGCAAACAATTGCTTCTTTCTCAAAATTTGCAACACAATTCGCAGATGCTTGTCATGCTCCTCCTCATCACGCGAATACACCAAAATATCATCGATGAAGACCACCACAAATTGATCCAAATAGGGCCTAAACACCCTATTCATCAAATCCATAAAAACTGTAACACCCCTACATCCAATACACGCACACTACCACAATGTAATATACGTGCACTGAACATAGGGATGCTACGGATTTTTATTAACATTCAAAACATTTTAAATGATACTATAAGCTTTCTCATTATATATTAGAGAAAATAAGTCATTAACTTGTAATATATAACAAATAGATATATATATATATATACATTTACTAAATACGCAGCGGAATATAGAAAATATTTACATATATGAAAGCTTTTAAATCCATATTTACAAATATACATATATTCGCATTATAAACAATAGTTACAACATATAAAGAAGTTATACATGATTGGCAGCTTTCTTTGATCTTTAAGTCCCAAAATCAATTCTTCAACGTCTACTCTCACTCGGTCTCGAAGAGCTCTCGGGTTCAACTCTATCAACTCTATCACCTGCGCGATTAAACACTATCGCGCTAAGCCAACGGCTTAGTAAGACAATCATGCTAATGTTATGCTTTAGTGCAATGCAATGTAAATTCTCAATCCATATTATACATGTAACATCATATATGCAAAGCTAACAACATACCTTTACATTTCATAATCCAACATATGTAGACATATCACATTTCAACATCTTTTCATATACCTCATTAGTTACTCATTAAACCATTCATGAACAACATTAAACAAAGACAAGCATGGGCCCAAGACACACTAATATGCCATTCAATTTTCAGAGTTAATGCTTTGGTTTTGTATCACAGTTATCAATATCATATACCCAACTAGGCTTCAAGGATTAGGTTCAACCAAGCTTCAAGGGGAGCAAAGCATGCTAAGCTTCAACCCAACTTGGCTTCAAGAACCAACCCAACCTAGCTTCAAGGGTTGTAACATCTCAATTAGGCTTCAAGGATTCAATCCAACCTAACTTCAAGAGATTGTTACTCATATTAGGCATGCCACCAACAACAAACTCTGAAAATGGAATAACACATTAGCCACACAATTCATTTACATTTCATTCTCAATTCTCATCAATTAGGCAAACATGCCATATATCTTTCAATTGAATCATCATAGCCCATCACAATGGCCTCAAATCAAACAATATCTCAATTCATATTATTCATATAACATCATTGATACAACATTTCAAAGTACATATCACATTACCATTCACAATGCATATAGCCTAACATTGTTCATATGTTTCATCAATATCAACAAATGTGTGCTACAATCTCAACATCAATGAATGTATGTTTAAAGTGTTTATGTTTAGGTTTAAGTATCAAAAATGTCTTTGAAGAATCAAAACCATACAAAAAGAACAAAAATAAAAACAATAGCCAACACATTTGAGGGACACGGCCAAGCTTGTGGCCGTGTCTCTCAACTTAATTTTGGCAGTGACAGACACTGGCATGGGACACGGCCGTGTCTCTCAAAAATCAACCCAACACGGCCAAAATTTCCATGACTTGGCCGTGTCTCTCTTTGCTTTTGGCCGTGTCACTCATGAACAAAACCCTAACCAAAAACCAACACTCTTTCAATTGCATTTCCATACTTTTTGCACAACAATCATCTCATTCAAATGAACACAATCAATGACATAAACACATATCTTACATAAACATCACAATAATCATTTTAACAACACATTAACATCACATTTAAATACAACCCATTCCAAACCCTAAAACCAACATCCTTCAAAATCAACATCCACCACTTCCAACATCAATACCTATTTAAACTCTTAACTTAAAACCAAAATTTAACACTTGAAAACACAACACAACCACATCTCATCATCAATTCAACAAACCCTAATTAATTCAAATACCACTTTAAAAGAATAAAAGAATTCAAAGGAAAGATCTTACCTTAGTTAAAAACTTCTTGAATCAACACTTGATCACTTAATATTTCTTCAATTTGAGCTTCACTCAACAAGATCTTCTCTTTGTCTCTTGCCTTCCTTTGTCTATGGAGGAGCCGGCCACAACAATGCAGAAGAAGAAATTATGAAGAAGCAAAGTCAAATTTTCCTTTTAATCTCCACCAAGAGTTTCAAATCAAGCAATTACCAAAACACCCTTTAACCATTAAACTAACTCTCTTTTAACTTATAAGCCCATTTAGGTAATTTCACCCTCACAAAAATAAATATCTCTCTTCCATTGACTCTCCCTTTGACTTATGTATATGTTAATTATACAAGCATATAAACAATATATACACTTCTCTCTACACCCTATTTCTTTCCCAAAACACATATACATAAACATTCTCTTACCAATTTCTTTTCTTATCACACAATATATACATTCAGTCAAATGTTAAACCAACAACATAATCAACTTCTAGGGCATACATTAGGATATTACAATTCTCCCCCTCTAAAAAGAAATTTCGTCCTTGAAATTACCTGATATCAAGTCCGAAATAACTGAGGGTACTGATCTCGTATTGTATGCTCACTTTCCTAAGTTGCTTCTTCTTTTGCATAATTCCTCCATAGAACTTTCACCAATGGCACACTCTTGTTTCTCAACTTTTTCACATCACGTGCCAAGATAGCAACTGGTTCCTCTTCAAATGTCAGATCTTGATTCACCTCGATAGATTCAATTGGCAACACATGAGATGGATCCGATCTGTATCTCCTCAACATAGAGACATGGAATACATTATGGATACGATCCAACTCAGGTGGCAAAGCAAGCCGATAAGCAACTGGCCCAACTCTTTCTAAAACTTCATACGGTCCAATGAATCGAGGACTCAATTTCCCTTTCCGACCGAACCTCAAAATCTTCTTCCAAGGAGATACTCTCAAAAATACTTTATCTCCCACATCAAACTCTATGTCTCTCCTTTTCAGATATGCATAAGACTTCTGTCGGTCTGAAGCTGCTTTCAACCTACCTCGAATCAACTTCACTTTATCTTCAGTTTCTTTAATCAAATCAGGCCCAATTAACTTACTTTCACCAAGTTCACTCCAACATAAAGGTGTCCTACACCGTCTGCCATACAATGCTTCGAATGGTGCCATACCAATGCTGGATTGATGACTGTTGTTATAAGCAAACTCCACAAGCGGTAGAAATCTGTCCCAACTTCCAGAGAAATCAATAACACAGCTTCTCAACATGTCCTCAATAATCTGTATCACCCTCTCTGACTGTCCATCCGACTGTGGATGAAAAGCAGTGCTGAAGTGCAGTCGAGAACCCAAAGCACCCTGTAAACTCTTTCAAAATCTTGAAGTAAACCGAGGATCTCGATCAGACACTAAAGAAATTGGAACACCATGCAACTTTACAATCTCATGGATATACAGCTCAGCTAACCTCTCCAAAGAGTAATCCATCCGAACCGGAAGAAAATGAGCTGTCTTAGTCAACCTATCAACAATCACCCATATGGCATCATGCTTCCTTTGTGTTAATGGCAAACCAGACACAAAATCCATTGTCACTCTTTCCCACTTCCATTCAGGCACTGACAAAGGCTGAAGCAACCCGGTTGGAACTTGATGCTCAGCTTTTACCCTCTGACATGTGAGACATTTGGATACAAACTCCACAATGTCTCTCTTCATACCGAACCACCAGTAATGCTGTCTCAAATCATGATACATCTTTGTATTGCCCGGATGCATAGCAAATATTAACTGATGTGCTTCTTCTAAAATGATCCTTTTCAAATTAGCATCATCGGGTACACACAATCTGTTCTTAAACCAGAGACTCCCATCATTTCTCATAATAAAATCTCTACCCTTTCCATTCTGGCAATCTGAAACAATCTTTCGAATCTTCTCATCAGCCAACTGAGCCTCTTTAATCTGATCCAATAAAACTGGTTTCAATTGCAACTGTGCCAACAATGCACCATCATCACAAGATACAAAACTGGCATGCAATGCTCTCAACTCAACAAGCAATGAGAGCGAATAAATAGTTAAACCAGCTAAAGACTTCCGACTCAAGGCATCAGCAACCACATTTGCTTTACCTGGATGATAATCAATCAAACAGTCGTAATCTTTAATCAACTCCAACCATCTCCTCTGCCGAAGATTAAGCTCTTTTTGGACACCAAAATATTTCAAGCTTTTGTGATCAGTGTAGATAAAACATTTCTCCCCAAACAAATAGTGTCGCCAAATCTTCAATGCAAACACAATTGCTGCTAGCTCTAAATCATGGGTCGGATAATTAAGCTCATGCGATTTCAACTGTCGAGAAGCATAAGCTATCACTTTACCTTCTTGCATCAGCACACAACCCAAACCACTTTGTGAAGCATCACTGTAGATCACATATGGTTTGCCTTCTACAGGTAAAGTAAGAACAGGCGCTTGAGTCAACATTTCTTTCAACCGTTCAAAACTAGCCTGACACTGATCCGTCCACACAAATCTCACTCCCTTTCGAAGTAATCTGGTGAGTGGAGTAGCTATCAAAGAAAAATCTTTCACAAACCGTCGATAATAGCCTGTCAAACCCAGAAAACTTCTAATTTCAGTCACAGACTTTGGTGGACTCCAATTCAAAATAGCTTCAACTTTACTCGGATCAACTCTAATACCTTCTGCTGAAACTATATGACCAAGAAAAGCTACTTGGTCAAGCCAAAACTCACACTTCGACAGTTTAGCAAACAATTGCTTCTCTCTCAGAATTTGCAACACAATCCGCAGGTGTTTGTCATGTTCCTCCTTATTACGCGAATACACCAGAATGTCATCAATAAACACTACCACAAACTGATCCAGATAGGGCCGAAACACCCTATTCATCAAGTCCATAAAAGCTGCAGGTACATTCGTCAAACCAAAAGGCATAACTAGAAACTCATAATGCCCATATCTGGTCCGAAAGGCTGTCTTAGGAACATCTTCAGCTCTGACCCTCAGCTGATGGTACCTTGATCTCAAATCAATTTTGGAAAACACTGCTGCACCCTTCAACTGATCAAAGAGATCATCGATTCTAGGCAAAGGATATTTATTTTTAATAGTCACCTTGTTCAATTGCCTATAATCAATACACAATCTCATAGTACCATCTTTCTTCTTCACAAATAAGACAGGAGCTCCCCACGGTGAAATACTAGGGTGAATAAACCCTTTATCCAACAACACCTGTAATTGAACTTTCAACTCCCTCAATTCAGCAGGTGCCATTCTGTAAGGAGTAATAGAGATAGGAGTGGTACCAGGCAATAATTCAATACCAAACTCCACCTCTCTCTCAGGAGGCAATCCTGGCAACTCCTCTGGAAACACATCTGGGAACTCTGCAACTGTGGGTATATCATAATAGGAGAACCTCTTATTCTAGTATCTACTACATGAGCAAGATAAGCATCACACCCTTTTCTAATCAACCTCCTGGCTGCAACAGCTGAAACAAACAAAGATGCTAACTGCTCCTGCTCATTAGATACTACCACATCTCTACCATCACTGGTTCTCAAGGTAACAATTTTCTTTTTACAGTCCACCACAGCTCCATGTCTAGATAGCCAGTCCATGCCTAGTATCACATCATATTCTTTAAAAGGCATTTCAATTAAATCCCCAAGGAACTCCTCACCTTGCACCATTACTGCACTATCTCGGTGCACCTTGCTAACAATCACACTATGCCCTAAAGGATTTGTCACCAACACATCAAATCCTAGGGATTCAGCATGCATATCAGACACAGGCAAAACAGATGCACTAATATAGGAATGTGTGGATCCAGGATCAATCAAAGCAAGTACTGAAGTATCAAATAAAGAAAAAGTACCAGCTATGACTGCCGAAGCATCTGGCTGCCTCTGCATAACATATACCCTCTGAGAAGATCCAACCTCCTCTGGTCTACTCTCCCTGGATGTAGAACCTCCTCTAGAACTGAACCCAGATCTTCCTCCTCTACTGACACCTCTGCCTCCTCGACCTCCTCTCACACTAGATCGAGAAGCTGCAGTATCAACTGACATCTGCTCTTGCCTCTCAGGACAATCTCTCACAAAGTGGTTAGGTGATCCACATCTAAAACAAACCCCTGCTACACCAGTCTTCCAGCAAGGACCACCATGTGGCCTACCACAATGAATGCAAATAGGTGGAGTGGATCTCTGAATAATTGGGGTCGGAGCACTCGCCACTGAAGCTGCAGGTCTAAATCTCTGCCTCTGAAACTGCACTGACCTACCAGCTGGCCTCTGACTCCTACTGCCCCGAGGAATAAAACTTCCTTTACCTCTCTTTGCTGATGAAGACCCTGCCTCCCACTGGGGCCTCCTAACCCTAATCTCTTCTTCTGAAGCAGCTGCAATAACTTGAGCTCGCTCCATACTCCGAGCTGCTGCCACAAGCTGGGAAAAATCATGATATCTAGATCCAGCCACCAAACACATGATAGAGGGCCTCAATCCCTCCTCAAATCTCCTGCATCTATCTATCTCATCAGCTATAATGCCCCCAGCATAATGGCTCAATCTAAAAAACTCAACCTCATATTCAGTTACTGTCCGGTTATCTTGTTTCAAGCTCAAAAACTCCATCTTTTTCATGTCCTTATACTCCCTTAGAGTATACTTCAATTCAAACTCTCTCAAGAAATCAGCGTAGGACAAGGTTGGTGGATCATCCATAGAATGGGGCATTGTCCTCCACCAGTCGTATGCATCCTTCTATAGCAATTATCTAGCATAGTCAAATTTTTCCTCTGGGGTGGCTTGCAACTGAATAAAGATTCTCTGTACTTTATCAAGCCACTGCTCCGCTACAGCTGGATCAACAGTGCCTAAGAAATCTTCTGCTCCATACTTCCTTAGTTTATCATAGTGCCTCACTGATACCAAAGGCTGAGGGGGTGGTGGTGGTTGCACTGGTGCTTGCCTCAAAGCCTCAACCACATGCCTAAGCCAAGCTGGCGGAACCTCCTCACCAACTGGTCTCCCCGACACCGAAGCAGGTGCCTCCTCAGCACTATCAACTCTAACTCTATCCTTAGGAGCTACACTCTCCTCACTACCCTCAACTGACTGACGTACGTGAGAGTCCATCACAACCTATGTCTGCAAACACAGCAGAATACATCTTATTAAAGATCAGAGACTGCCAATCCCACACATGTATATTATTCAAAAATCCACGTTTTAAAATCAAAACACTCTTTTTCTTACACTTTACCTAGGTTGAGAATCTCAAACCTAGGCTCTGATACCAAAACAATTGTAACACCCCTACATCCAATACACGCACACTACCACAATGTAATATACGTGCACTGAACATAGGGATGCTACAGATTTTTATTAACATTCAAAACATTTTAAATGATACTATAAGCTTTCTCATTATATATTAGAGAAAATAAGTCATTAACTTGTAATATATAACAAATAGATATATATATATATATATATAAACATTTACTAAATACGCAGCGGAATATAGAAAATATTTACATATATGAAAGCTTTTAAATCCATATTTACAAATATACATATATTTGCATTATAAACAATAGTTACAACATATAAAGAAGTTATACATGATTGGCAGCTTTCTTTGATCTTTAAGTCCCAAAATCAACTCTTCAACGTCTACTCTCACTCGGTCTCGAAGAGCTCTCGGGTTCAACTCTATCAACTCTATCACCTGCGCGATTAAACACTATCGCGCTAAGCCAACGGCTTAGTAAGACAATCATGCTAATGTTATGCTTTAGTGCAATGCAATGTAAATTCTCAATCCATATTATACATGTAACATCATATATGCAAAGCTAACAACATACCTTTACATTTCATAATCCAACATATGTAGACATATCACATTTCAACATCTTTTCATATACCTCATTAGTTACTCATTAAACCATTCATGAACAACATTAAACAAAGACAAGCATGGGCCCAAGACACACTAATATGCCATTCAATTTTCAGAGTTAATGCTTTGGTTTTGTATCACAGTTATCAATATCATATACCCAACTAGGCTTCAAGGATTAGGTTCAACCAAGCTTCAAGGGGAGCAAAGCATGCTAAGCTTCAACCTAACTTGGCTTCAAGAACCAACCCAACCTAGCTTCAAGGGTTGTAACATCTCAATTAGGCTTCAAGGATTCAATCCAACCTAACTTCAAGAGATTGTTACTCATATTAGGCATGCCACCAACAACAAACTCTGAAAATGGAATAACACATTAGCCACACAATTCATTTACATTTCATTCTCAATTCTCATCAATTAGGCAAACATGCCATATATCTTTCAATTGAATAATCATAGCCCATCACAATGGCCTCAAATCAAACAATATCTCAATTCATATTATTCATATAACATCATTGATACAACATTTCAAAGTACATATCACATTACCATTCACAATGCATATAGCCTAACATTGTTCATATGTTTCATCAATATCAACAAATGTGTGCTACAATCTCAACATCAATGAATGTATGTTTAAAGTGTTTATGTTTAGGTTTAAGTATCAAAAATGTCTTTGAAGAATCAAAACCATACAAAAAGAACAAAAATAAAAACAATAGCCAACACATTTGAGGGACACGGCCAAGCTTGTGGCCGTGTCTCTCAACTTAATTTTGGCAGTGACAGACACTGGCATGGGACATGGCCGTGTCTCTCAAAAATCAACCCAACACGGCCAAAATTTCCATGACTTGGCCGTGTCTCTCTTTGCTTTTGGCCGTGTCACTCATGAACAAAACCCTAACCAAAAACCAACACTCTTTCAATTGCATTTCCATACTTTTTGCACAACAATCATCTCATTCAAATGAACACAATCAATGACATAAACACATATCTTACATAAACATCACAATAATCATTTTAACAACACATTAACATCACATTTAAATACAACCCATTCCAAACCCTAAAACCAACATCCTTCAAAATCAACATCCACCACTTCCAACATCAATACCTATTTAAACTCTTAACTTAAAACCAAAATTTAACACTTGAAAACACAACACAACCACATCTCATCATCAATTCAACAAACCCTAATTAATTTCAAATACCACTTTAAAAGAATAAAAGAATTCAAAGGAAAGATCTTACCTTAGTGAAAAACTTCTTGAATCAACACTTGATCACTTAATCTTTCTTCAATTTGAGCTTCACTCAACAAGATCTTCTCTTTGTCTCTTGCCTTCCTTTGTCTATGGAGGAGCCGGCCACAACAATGGAGAAGAAGAAATTATGAAGAAACAAAATCAAATTTTCCTTTTAATCTCCACCAAGAGTATCAAATCAAGCAATTACCAAAACACCCTTTAACCATTAAACTAACTCTCTTTTAACTTATAAGCCCATTTAGGTAATTTCACCCTCACAAAAATAAATATCTCTCTTCCATTGACTCTCCCTTTGACTTATGTATATGTTAATTATACAAGCATATAAACAATATATACACTTCTCTCTACACCCTATTTCTTTCCCAAAACACATATACATAAACATTCTCTTACCAATTTCTTTTCTTATCACACAATATATACATTCAATCAAATGTTAAACCAACAACATAATCAACTTCTAGGACATACATTAGGATATTACAAAAACTGCAGGTGCATTCGTCAACCCAAAAGGCATAACTAGAAACTCATAATGCCCATACTTTGTACGAAAGGCTGTCTTAGGAACATCTTCAGCTCTGACTCTTAACTGATGGTACCTTGATCTCAAATCAATTTTGGAAAACACTGCTGCACCCTTTAATTGATCAAAGAGATCATCAATTCTAGGCGAAGGATATTTATTTTTAATAGTCACCTTGTTTAATTGCCTATAATCGATACACAATCTCATAGTACCATCCTTCTTCCTCACAAACAAAACAGGAGCTCCCCACGGTGAAACACTAGGGCGAACAAACCCTTTATCTAACAACTCCTGCAATTGCATCTTTAACTCTCTCAGTTCAGCAGGAGCCATTCTATAAGGAGTAATAGAGATAGGAGTTGTACCAGGCAATAATTCAATACCAAACTCCACCTCTCTCTCAGGAGATAACCCTGGCAACTCTTCTGGAAACACATCTGGAAACTCTGCAACTGTAGGTATACTATCAATTTGAGAACCCCTTACTCTAGTATCCACTACATGAGCAAGATAAGCATCACACCCTTTTCTAATCAATCTCCTAGCTGCAACAGCTGAAACAAACAAGGATGCTAACTGTCCCTGCTCACTAGATACTGTCACCTCTCTACCATCACCAGTTCTCAAAGTAACAAGTTTCTTTTGACAGTCTACCACAGCTCCATGTCTAGATAACCAGTCCATGCCTAGGATCAAGTCATATTCCTTAAAAGGCATTTCAATTAAGTCTCCAAAGAACTCCTCACCTTGCACCACTACTGCACTGTCTCGATGTACCTTACTAACAATCACACTATGCCCTAGAGGATTTGTCACCAATACATCAAATCCTAGGGATTCAGCATGCAATTCAGACACAGGAAAAACATATGCACTAATATATGAATGTGTAGATCCTGGATCAATCAAAGCCAGTACTGAAATACCAAATAAAGAGAAAGTACCAGCTATGACTGCTGAAGCATCTGGCTACCTCTGCATGACATAAACTCGTTGAGAAGGCCCAACCTCGTCTGGTCTAATATCCCTGGATGAAGATCCTCTCTGACTATACCCAGGTCTACCCCCTCTGCTAAAACTTCTGCCCCCTTGACCACCTCTGACACTAGGTCGAGAAACTACAGAATCTGCTGACCTCTGTTCTCGCATCTCTGGACACTCTTTAATAAAATGATCCAGAGATCCACATCTAAAACACACAGCTGGTCCACTATACCTCCAACAAGCACCTCTATGTGTTCAACCACACTGAGCACACACAAGTGGAGTGGATCTCTGAACTACCGGAGTAGGAGCACTCGCTACTGAAGCTGTAGGTCTCGATCTCTGTCTCTGAAACTGAACCGACCTACCAGCCTGTCTCTGACTCCGACTGATTCTGAGAACAAAACTTCCCCTACCTCTCTTCACAGAAGAAGACCCTGCCTCAAACTGGGGTCTACTAACCCTGATCTCTTCCTCAGAAACAGCGGCTGCAATATTCTGAGCTCTTTCCACACTCCTAACTGCTGCAACCAGTTGGGAAAAGTCTTGGTATCTAGAACCAGCCACAAGACACATAATTGAGGGTCTCAAACCCTCCTCAAACCTTCTACACCTGTCAATCTCGTCAGAAATAATTCCCCGGGTGTAGTGGCTCAACCGGATAAATTCTAACTCATACTCCGTCACAGACCGGTGATCTTGCCTCAAGGTCAGAAACTCCATCTTCTTCACATCTTTATACTCCCTTGGAGTATATTTTCGCTCAAACTCCCGTAGGAAATCATCATAGGATAATGTTGGTGGATTATCCATAGCATGGGGCACTGTCTTCCACCAATCATATGCATCCTTCTGCAACAATGATCTTGCATAATCAAATTTTTCTTCTGGAGTGGCTTGCAACTGAATAAATATTCTCTGTACTTTATCTAGCCACTGCTCAGCTACAGCTGGATCAATAGTACCTAGAAAATCTTCTGCTCCATACTTCCTTAATTTATCGTAATGTCTCACTGATACCAAAAGCTGTGGGGGTGGTGGCGGTGGTTGCACTGGTGCTTGCCTCAATATCTCTACCACATGCCTAAGCCAAACTGGCGGAACCTCCTCACCAGCTGGTCTCCCTGACACAGAAGCAAGTACCTCTTCAGCACTATCCACTCTAGCTCCTTCTCTAACCTCATCAGGAGCTACACTCTCCGCACTCCCCTCTACTGACTGACGTAAGTGAGAATCCATCACACCCTATGTCTGCAAACACAGCAGAATACATCTTATTAAAGATCAGAGACTGCCAATACCAAACATGTATGTTATTCAAAAACTAACTTTTAAATTCAAAATATTCTTTTTCTTTCATTTTACCTAGGTTGAGAATCTCAAACCTAGGCTCTGATACCAAAACAATTGTAACACCCTATATCCCGTATACGTACAAAGCATGCTTATACGATCGTATTATACGTATACTGAATATAGAAATGACACACTTTACAAATACACAAATCATATTTAACGTAAAACTAAAAATTTAAGAGATACCAAATAAAGAGAAATGAAAATCATAAGACACAATAGATAAAAACGTTTGTTTATTTTGCAACGGAAGTTACATCCAAAACTTACAAATATGAATACATTAACCCTCCATAATTACAAAATATAAAATATGTACATGGTTGGCAGCTTGACTCTCTGATCTTTAAGCTTTAATCCAACTCTTCACAATCAAAATAATATCAACTAGGTCTAGAAGAATTCTCCGTCTCAACTCTATCACCTCTGTCACCTGCGCGATGAATCATAATCGCGCTGAGCCAACAACTCAGTAGTACAAACCATAATGCTATTATGCTTAATCAATAACAATGATATACAATCAAACAATTAAAATCATACTCAATACACAATATTTCATGAGTATTACATTATTTCATCATATTACAACATCATTCATAACATCAACATAACATAGACACCTATGGGCCCAACAAGTGTTTAATATGATATTCAGAATTTAGAGTTACTGCTTTGGTTCATAATCACCATAATCAAGCCCGTAGGCAACATATATATATGTCTCTATCCATGGATAGTGTAACAGACCCAGTCTCTTGGACCATCAACTCAACAAATCGAGGAGATCCTCAACCCGGCAAGACTGTTACCAATCATATATCTCATAATCACAATTCTCATAATGTAACAGACCCAGTCTCTTGGACCTCAATTCAACTCAAATTGAAGAGATCCTCAACCCGGCAAGACTGTTACTATTCATAATTTCATAGGCATGCCACCCAAATCCAGAACTCTGAAACTGAATAACATATTAAACATACAATTTTATCATTATTCTCTTCCTCAATTTGTATCTCAATATCAAATAGGCAATCATGCCTCAACACTTTCATTTGTATAACCATAGCCACTCACAATGGCTTCTCATCACGTTTGAATCAATCATGTCTCAATTCACAATATAATACATCATCTTTCACATATTCATAATCAATTACATTGAACATAATCATATATGCGTACATATCTCAATTATCTCATTTCACATTATATATATAGTACATTTCACAAGATTCACAATGTGCAAAACATAACATTATTCATCTATAACAATGAGGTCATATCAAGTGAATGTATGCAACAATGCAAGGTTTGTACTTACCTCAATAACAATTCACACAACTCTAAACACTTCCTTTCCAAGATTCTTTTACTTCTTAGATCAATGATAAATCACTTTCTTCAAGACCTAATCCAAAAATAATAACATACACTTGCTTAGGGATACACATGAGATAATCAAATTAAGAGTTAACTAGGGCAAACCCTAAACATGACACGCTCAACCACACGGGCGTGTCCCTGACCGTGCCCTAACTCCACAACAGAGAAGCTTTTACACGCTCAGAACCACGGGCGTGTCACTGGGCGTGTAATACAATCTGCCTCTCTGAAAAATATCAACACGCCCATCAACGTGAGCGTGCTCATGGCCGTGTAAACTCTCCAATCTCACAGTAGCTATGACACGCTCAATAACACGGGCGTGTTACCGGTCGTGTCAAACCTACTGCCTCCAACACAATTGACACGCCTAAAACTCTGGACGTGCTCCCGGGCTTGTCAGGCCAAAAACTAAGATTCCGGCCAAAACCACAAAACACCCATCAAAACACTTCTTTTCACCAACATCCTCTTCAAACAAACTTAGCAAAACATACCCAAAAACTATCTTAAACTTACAAAAACACCTAAACAACTCCACATCTATAACAAATACAAATCACAACATCATCTCAAACCCTAAACACAAATACAACACCATCACTTCCAACCAACTCACTCTTTTCTTCAATCCATCTTAAAAATCCACAATCAATTTAATCAAACACTCTTAAACATATCAAAATCAAACAACACACTCTTACATACTCTATCAACTCACAACACAACTTCAAATAAGCAAAGAAATCAAAAGAGGACTTACCAAAGTAATGAAACTTCTTGAATCACCAACTTGATCACTTGATTCTCCTTTGAATTTGATCTAAGAACTCAAAACTCTCCTCTTTCTCTCTTGTCTTTGGGAGGTCTGGCCACCAAGGAAGAAGAAAAGAAAATGAAGAAGCAAAGTCAAATTTGTCATCTCTTTAAACCTCCACCAAGCATTTCTAAAAAGTCAATTACTTAAACACCCTTATACAATTTGTTTTGATTTCCTTTAAAGCACTTGCCCTCTTTTAGTAATTTTACAAAAAACCAAATAAATATCTTCTTCCCTTGACCACTCTTTTGACTTGCATATATGTTATATATATTATCATATAAACAACATATACACCTCTCTCTCTATACACTCTTTCCTTTCCCATAACACATATACATTCAATCCAATAAAACAACAACAATATTCAAAACTTTTAAGGCATACATTGGGATATTACAGCTCAGGTCTAGAACCCAAATTATTTTTGAGTTCAGAACTCACCTCGGGTCTAGAACTCACATTGGGTCCAGAACCCAAATTATTTTTAAGTATAAAACTCACCTCGGGTCCACAACCTAAATTATGTTTGAGTCCAAAACTCTCCTCGGGTCCAAAATCCAAATTATTTTTGAGTCCAGAACTCACTTCAGTTCCAGAACTCAAGTTATTTTTGAAGCCAGAACTCAAACCAACCTCGGGTACATAGTCCAGTCTAGCTCTAAACCCGATAAAAAATCATATCACTTTTTATTCTCTTTTGCTATAGTCTCAGATCGTTCAAGCAGGGAGCAAACTATAGACCCTTATTTTTTGAACCAAGTCTAATCCTAAGATTTTAAAATAGTCCCAAAAATAATTTTTGTAGTATTTATTTTATTATTTATTATTTTTTAAAAATATCTATTTAATAATATTTATTTTACAATATTTATTATTTGTTTTTTTTAAAAAATATTATTTATTGTAATAAAATAATATTTATTATTTAATATAATTAATTATAAATATTTTAAATATAATTTTTATTTTTAATAAAAAATAAAAAATATATATACATATAAAAAATAAAAAATAAAATTAGACGGTCGAATGAGTGCGCGCCGCGCGACACGGCAGAATTGGCTTGCCATATGCCAATTCGCCGCGGGCCATGGCAGCGGCGAATTGAGGATCCTAGCCCAGCACTGTGACGCTCACATGCAATTCATGCGAAGCTACTGAGCCTCATCTCGCCAATCCTCGTCTGCCCGCAGCAATCCTTGCAAGCCCAACAGCGCGTCTCGCCAGTCCGCACAATTTTTTGACCAAACCTTATTTTACTAAGTTTTAAAATTTTATTTCATAAACAATTTTATTTTCTTAACCAATTAGTATTAGGTTTTTATTTTTTCTTATAAATACCACATTAAAACAATTACAGAAAGGACTTTTTGGAGAATTTCATGGACGGGAGAAATTTTTTTAAAAGAGGCAGAGAGTCTTTTCTTTCTTGGAAAAGGAAGACTCTAAAACTTGGAAAATTTTCAACGAAAAGATTTTTAGCAAAAGACAATAATGAAGGTAGCAAAAAAGTGGTGATTGTCTTGGTGATTAGCTACTCCAAAATTTTCATTTAACGATTTTGGTGGAGCCATCAAATATAGGTATGTTTATCTAACTTTGTTCATCAAAAATCATCTTCATCCATTAGTTATTGATACATTAAAATTAATAAATTGTAACTTTAAAAACTAATGCAATGATCATGAAAACCAACGGACAATGTTTTTAATTACTTTTGAAGACACAGTAGCCTCACCCTTTTTTTGTATAATCACAGTAGCTATTTTGTCAATTCCAAAACCTTAACTATACTTTCATAAAAATCCAAACCATAATTCACTTAAAATCATAAAACCCTAATTAAATCAATTTTTTAAAATTCTCACAGTAGCTATTATCCTTTCAAAAAATATAATAGTATTAGTTCCTTAAAATCATAAAACCCTAATTTATTTAATTCCTTTTTTTATTTAATTTTCACAGTAGCAGTAGGTCCATCTAAGCTTTTAAAAATATTATTACATTGACCTAATTTATTTAAACCTTAAACTTCAAACATTATTTTTTACAAATGCTAAACCCTAATTTATTTCTCCCCAAAACCCTAAATTGAGACCTAAACCTAAACTTGCATCTTTATTTGCTTCATTCAAAATTAAATGAATGTTTATTATGTATTTTGATCAGTGATTTTTTTATATCTTTGATTTATATCTTCAATGAATGATTTATTTATGATGAATAGTTGGTTGGTTATTTTTATTGATTTGCTTTGGTTTCAAAACATTGTAAGAGGTATGTTTCCATGTTTTGGGTACCTCATGTATTAAGCATCATGTAATTTAATTGATTTCAAGTTTTGGATCAATGTAAAGGATACATTTCCACCAATTGGTGGGTATCATATTTTACTTATTTTCTTTTGGACATTGGACGATTGTAAAGGCATTTTTCCATCCATGGATGGGTGCCTATTTGTTTTTTTTTGAACAATATTGTGATTTTAATAAAGTATTTGTTTATTTTTATTATTGCATGTATTATGGATAATGTCATTATATTTAAGAATTTTATAATATTAAGACCTGAAAAGGAGGCCGGTTCTAATGAACTGGGCTTTGTAGGGGTGCTGAGTCATTCTCACCTTCCTCACACATACCCAACATTCCGAACCCATTTGGGGGTTGGAGATTCCTTAGGAATTGAGTCATCAACCCCTTTCTTTTTCTCGGTGAGTCCGGGTGGCGACTCTGTTTTTTTTCAAATTTAGGCCCGTATTCTCTAAGGCCCTGAGCCTAATAGTGTCTAAGTCGTAAGAACCATTCCACATGGGAGTGGGGGCAAAAATTCTAGCTCACAAAGGGTAGATTCATTGCTTATGCCTCTCAACAGTTGAAGCCAGATGAACTGAATTACCTGACTCATGATTTGGAGCTAGGAGCTATAGTTTTTACATTGAAGATTTGGCGACATTACTTGTATGAGGAGAAGTATTTCATTCATACTAATCACAAGAGTTTGAAGTGCCTAGGTGTTCAGAGAGAGCTGAATCTTCGGGCAAATACGGTGGCTAGAGTTGATTAAAGACTATGACTGTCCGATTGATTATCATCCTGGCAAGGCAAATGATGTTGTTGATGCCTTAAGTCTAAAGTCTTTAGCAGGTTTGACTGCTTATTCGCTCTCATTGTTTATTGATTTGAGAGCATTGCATGCCAAATTTGAGTCTTGCAATTATGGTTCATTGTTAGCTCAGTTGCAGTTGAGGCCAGAGTTGTTGGATCAGGTTAGGGAGGCCCAGTTGGCAGATGAGAAAATTCAAAAGATTGTGATGGATTATAAAAAGGGAGAGAGTCGAGACTTTCATATGAGAGATGATGGAAATGGTACAGAGATAGGTTGTGTATTCCTGATGATGCAGGATTGAAGAGGATGATTTTAGAGGAAGCACATCAGTCACTCTATGCTATGCACCCTGGTAGTACCAAGATGTATCAGGATTTGAAGCAACATTATTGGTGGTCAGGTATGAAGAAGGACATAGCAGAGTTTGTATCTAAATGTCTCACTTACTAGAGAGTGAAGGTTGAGCACCAAGTTCCTTCAGGGTTGCTTCAGCCATTGTCTATGCTAGAGTGGAAATGGGAACGAGTGATGATATTTTTTTTGACTAGACTGTCTTTGACCCAAAGAAGCATGATGCAATCTGAGTGATAGTTGATTGGATGATAAAGACAACTCATTTTGTTCCAGTTCGGATGGATTATGCTCTTGAGAGATTGGTGGAGCAGTATATCAGTGAGATAGTGAGGTTGCATGGAGTCCCAGTATCTTTGAGATCTCCAATTTACAATGAGGTTTTGGAGGAGTTTGCAGCATACTTTAGGGTTTTAAGTTTACTAGATTACAATTTTGGTGTTTTGGGTAGAATAATTTAAAGGTAGGGTTATTGGATGATAGGTTTTAAAAGATATTAGGATTTTAATTTATTATTCTAGAAAAATAGTGATTTGGGGAAATAAATTAAGATTTTGAAAAAATAATTAGGGTTTCAAGATTTAATGAAACAATGTAAGTTTTTGGACAAAATTAGTTTAGGGCTTTGAGTTTTAACAAAATAATTTAGGGTTTTTGGGGTTACTTAGCCACTGGGACATTAGGGTTTTAAGGGTTTTAATGAATTAGGGTTTTGGTTTATAAAACATAAAATTCAGATTTAACAATTTTATTCTACTGGAAAAATTAATAACAAAACACATCAATGAAACATTTAAAATAAAGCATGTTATGGCTACTGTGAATAAAAAAATTATTGGTTAAGACAAAACCTTCGTTGTTGGTTCCACCCCAATTGAACCTTTGGAATTCTGGGGAGACTTCAATCAAGACAACATAACCTTGTTGCCTTGTGGATGGGAGTGTTCTTTTTTGTTCTTAGCAACTTTTGGTTGCTTCAAAGTTTAAGAGTCCAATCATAATTACTGAGTAAAATTTTCCCCCTTGTTTCTGTGTCTAAAACTAATATTTATAGGAATTTCAAACAAAACCTAATATGTTAAGGAAATTAAAAATGTTTAGGAAATAAATTCAAGTTTTTGAGTAAATATAGAATTTTAGTAAAAATTGGCCAAGGCGTTGGCACGGGCTGCATCGGGTGAGCAATGGGCTGGCACGCAAACAATTAGGCTAGCGTCTATGAGGCGCTGCCCAATTCACCACAGTTTGTAACTGTGGCGAATTGGGTCAGGCCAATTGAATGCAGCTGGTACCTGCGGTTAATTGGCCCGGGCCAATTCTCCGCAGGCCGAACTGCCTTGCCGCGTGTCGCTCACCGATTAGTCGATCTAATTTTTAATTTTTTTTATTTTTTTATATATTTTTTTATAAAATAAATAATAAACACTAAAATAAGTATTAAAATAAATAAATACATAAATAATAAATGCCACAATTTATTTTGGATTAATTTTAAAATATGAGACTGGACTTGATCAAAAATTAAGAGTCTACAGTTTGACCCCTTATGAGCGAGGATTTTTGCCCTCACTCCCGGTGGTATGGTTCTTGCGACTTCGGCATTGTTTAGGCTCGAAGCCTTAGAGAACACGGACTTAGGTCCGGAGAAAATGGAGTCGCCACTCGGACGGGCCTGAAAAATGAAAGGGGTGGATGACTCGATTCCTAAGGAATCCCCAACCCCCTAATGGGTTTGGAAAGTTGGGTATATGTGGGGAAGGTGAGAAATGGCCCAGCACCCTCACAACGCCCGGTTCATTGGAACCGACCTCCTTTGTAGGTCTTAATATTATAAAATTCTTAAATATAACAATATTATCCATATTACATGCAACAATTAAAATAAAGCATCATTATATTAAAATCAAAGCAAGGTCAAAACAAAGCAAATAAATGGACACCCATCCGAGGATGGAAACATGCCCTTACATTGTTCATGTCTAAACTAAATAGGACACCACCAAAAGTTAGAAACATGTCCTTTACATTGGTCCAAAATATAAAAGAAATTTAAATTACATAATTCTTAACTAATGAAGTACTCATAAAGTGGAAACTACCTCTTACAATTTTAATACTAAACTGTAACACCCCTATATCCCGTATACGTACACAGCATGCTTATATGATCGTAATATACGTATATTGAATATAGAAAATGCCACAGTTAAAAAATACACAAGTCATATCTCGAAAAAGAAATAAAACAAATATCAATCATTTAAAAGAATTTCATAAAATATAATAGATGAAAACGTTTATTAATACACAGCGGAAGTTATAATAAATACTTACAAGTACAAATACATAAAAATTTGAAATTTACAAAACATAGAATATATATACATGATTGGCAGCTTGACTCTCTAATCTTTAAGCTCTTGTCCAACTCTTCAAGCATAAACTCAACTAGGTCTAGAAGAATCTTCTGTCTCAACCCTATCAACTCTATCACCTGCGCGATGAACCACAATCGCGCTGAGCCAACAACTCAGTAGTACAAACTATAATGATACTATGCAATGTCAATATCAATGTCACACATTCAACCAATAAAGATCATACTTATAAATGTTACATTTCATTATTACAATAATTATATCATCATCCATTATACTCATTCAACATAGACACCTATGGGCCCAACAAGTATTTAATATGATATTCAAAGTTCAGAGTTACTGCTTTGGTTCATAATCATAATAATCAAGCCCGTAAGCAATAAACATATATATCTCTATCCATGGATAGTGTAACAGACCCAGTCTCTTGGACCATCAACTCAATAACTTGAGGAGATCCTCAACCCGGCAAGACTGTTACCTGTAACAGACCCAGTCTCTTGGATCATCAACCCGACTAAATCGAGGACATCCTCAACCCGGTAAGACTGTTACCTTTCATATATTTCATATTCATAATTCACATAATGTAACAGACCCAGTCTCTTGGACCTCAATTCAACTCAAATTGAAGAGATCCTTAACCCGGCAAGACTGTTACTTTTCATAAATCTCATAGGCATGCCTCCAAATCCAGAACTCTGAAATTGAATAACATATTAAATATACCATTATTTCATTAACCTCTTTATCATTCTCTTTCTCAATTCATATCTCAAGATCAAATAGGCAATCATGCCTCAATAATTTCATTTGCATAACCATAGCCAACAATCATGGCTTCTCATCACATCAATACAACTCATCATATTTTTCACATTCCATATTCCATATTTCATATAGACAAACATGCTTTAATCATCTCATTATTTAAATACTCGTAATCAATTACATTTCACAAGATTCATAATATGCAAAACATAACATTATTCTTATATATATATCAACAATGCAATAAGATTTCTTAGTACATTTATAATCAAATATGTCTCACGTCTCAATATCATATGAATGTATGCAATAATGCAAGGTTTGTACTTACTTCAAAAGCAATCCACACAACTGTAAACACTTTCTCTTTCCAAAAGTCCTTCACCAAATGAATTAAGGCAATTCACTTTCTTCATAACCTAAACCAAAACAATGATGAACCACATCAATTCCAATATAATCAATCACTTAATAACCTCATACTAGACCCATAGATCACCATTACAAACCAACAACTCAACCTCAAAGCCCACGGTCATGGCCACTCAAGACCCCCACGGGTGTGGGTTAAAGAATGCTTCTGCCCAAAATTATTCAACCCCCCACGGCCATGGCATCAAAGGGCCACGGGCGTGGCATCCAAGATGCTACTGCCTCACACCAAAACATGTATTCCAAGCTTCTAACTCCATCAAACCCAAAAATCATGAAAACTAACAAAAATAATAAACCAAACTTAACATTAACAACACTTACCAACTCGAAACCCTAATAAAATTTCAACACAAACACTTTCAAAACCAACATCAACTTAACTTACTTCCTTCAAACCAAAATCAACTCCACAATTAATTAAATCAAACATATTCCAATATACTACAACCAACACACCCCTATTTTCAAATATCCACAATCAAACTCATACACCACTTCAAATAAACAAGAGAAATCAAGAGAAAGAACTTACCAAAATAATAAAACTTCTTGGACTTTCACTTAATCACTTGAAAACTCCTTCAATTTTGAGCTTGAACATCAAAACATACTCTTTCTCTCTCTTGCTTTGGGTGGCCGGCCAACAATGGAGAAAGGAAAGAAGAAGAAATGAAGAAAAGTCAAAATTCTCTTCTCTTTAAATCTCCACCAAGCAATTCAAAATGAAAATTACTTAAATACCCCCTTTATAAATTCTAGCTCCCTTATATTCACTTGTCCTTTTTAGTAATCTCACGATTCACAAATTAAATATCTTCTTCCCTTGACCCACCATTTTGACTAGTATATATGTTATATATATTGCCATATATACAACATATACATTCCCTCTAAACAATCTTTTCCTTTCCAATTACACAATATATAATGTGCTTCAATCAAAACAACAATTATCTCAAAACTTCTAGGGCACATTTTGGGATATTACAATTCTCCCCCTCTAAAAAGAAATTTCATCCTCAAAATTACCTGATATTATCTCTGAAACAATTGAGGATATTGATTTTTCATTGCTTGCTCGCTCTTCCAAGTTGCCTCTTCTCTCCCATGATTCTTCCATAGAACCTTCACCAATGGCACTTTCTTATTTCTCAACTCTTTCACTTCATGTGCCAAAATAGCAACTGGTTCTTCTTCAAATGTCAGATCCGAACTCACTTCAATGGATTCAACTGATAGAACATGGGATGGATCTGATCTATATCTTCTCAACATAGAAACATGAAAGACATTATGGATTCTATCCAACTCAGGTGGTAAAGCAATCCGATAAGCGACTGGTCCCACTCTTTCTAAAACTTCATACGGTCCAATGAAACGAGGACTCAGCTTCCCTTTTCGACCGAATCTCAATATCTTTTTCCAAGGAGACACTTTCAAAAATACTTCATCTCCCACATTAAACTCAATGTCTCTCCTCTTTAAATCTGAATAAGATTTTTGTCGGTCTGAAGCTGCTTTCAATTTATTCCGAATCATCTTTACTTTCTCTTCAGTCTCTCTAACCAAATCAGGACCAATTAGCTTACCTTCACAATTCTCATTCCAACATAGAGGCGTTCTACACCGTCTACCATACAATGCCTCAAATGGTGCCATTCCAATACTGGATTGATGACTGTTGTTATAAGCAAATTCCACAAGTGGTAAAAATCTGTCCCAACTTCCAAAAAAATCAATGACACAGCTTCTTAACATATCCTCGATAATCTGTATTACTCTCTCTGACTGTCCATCTATCTGCGGATGGAAAGCAGTGCTAAAATGCAATCAAGAACCCAAAGCACCATGTAAACTCTTCCAAAACCTCGAAGTGAACCAGGGATCTCGATCCGACACTAAAGAAATTGGGACTCCATGCAACTTCATAATCTCATGAATATACAACTCAACCAAATTCTCAAGAGAATAATCCATCTGAACCGGAAGAAAGTGTGCTGTCTTTGTCAATCTATCAACAATCACCCAAATAGCATCATGTTTCCTCAGCGTCAATGGCAAACCACATACAAAATCCATTGTCACACTCTCCCATTTCCATTCAGGCACTGTTAACGGTTGAAGCAACCCTGTTGGAACTTGATGCTCCGCTTTTACCTTCTGACAAGTAAGACATTTGGACACAAATTCGGCTATGTCTCTCTTCATACCAGACCACCAATAATGCTGTCTTAAATCATGATACATTTTTGTACTTCCCGGATGCATAGCAAAAACCGATTGATGTGCTTCTTCCAAAATGACCCTTTTCAAACTATCATCATCAGAAACACACAACCTATCCTTAAACCAAAGACTACCATCACTTTTCACATGGAAATCTCGGCTCTCCATTTCGGCAATCCAATACAATCTTTTGAATTTTCTCATCAGCCAACTGAGCCTCCTTAATCTGATCTAACAATACTAGCCTCAACTACAGCTGAGCCAATAATGCACCATCATCACATACTTCGAAATTAGCATGCAATGCTCTCAACTCAACAAGCAACGAAAGCGAATAAACAACCAAATCTGCCAAAGACTTCCGACTTAAGGCATCAGCAACAACATTTGCCTTACCATGATGATAATCAATCAAATAGTCGTAGTCTTTGATCAATTCCAGCCATCGTCTCTGCCGAAGGTTAAGCTCTCTCTGAACCCCCAAATATTTTAAACTTTTGTGATCCGTATAAATAAAACATTTCTCCCCATATAAGTAATGTCGCCAAATCTTTAAAGCAAACACTATGGCCGCCAACTCCAAATCATGAGTCGGATAGTTAAACTCATGCGGCTTCAACTGCCGAGAAGCATAAGCTATGACTTTACCCTCTTGCATCAAAACACGCCCTAAACCATTATGTGAAACATCACTGTAAATCACATATGGTTTACCTTCCACGGGTAAAGTAAGAACAGGTGCTTGTGTCAACATTTCTTTCAACTGTTCAAAGCTAGCTTGACACTGATCTGTCTACACAAATCTAACTCCCTTCCGAAGCAATCTGGTGAGTGGAGTAGCTATCAAAGAAAAACCTTTCACAAACCGTCGGTAATAGCCTGCTAAGCCCAGAAAACTTCTAACTTTAGTTACAGACTTTGGTGGACTCCAATTCAAAATAGCTTCAACTTTACTTGGGTCGACTCTAATACCATCTGCTGAAACTATATGACCCAGAAAAGTCACTTGGTAAAGTCAAAACTCACACTTCGACAGCTTAGCATACAATTGCTTTTCTCTCAAGATCTGCAACACAATCCGCAAATGCTTGTCATGCTCCTCCTCATTACGTGAATACACCAAAATATCATCAATGAAAACCACCACAAATTGATCCAGATAGGGCCTGAACACCCTATTCATCAAATCCATAAAAACTGCAGGTGCATTCGTCAATCCAAAAGGCATTACTAAAAACTCATAATGCCCATACCTGGTGCGGAAAGCTGTCTTAGAAACATCTTCAGCTCTAACCCTCAATTGATGGTACCCTGATCTCAAATCAATCTTGGAAAACACTGCTGCTCCTTCCAATTGATCAAAGAGATCATCAATCCTAGGAAAAGGATATTTATTCTTAATAGTCACTTTGTTCAATTGCCTATAATCAATGCATAACCTCATGGTACCATCCTTCTTCTTCACAAACAACACAGGAGCTCCCCAAGGAGAAACACTGGGGTGAATAAATCCTTTATCCAACAACTCCTGTAACTACACCTTCAACTCTCTCAATTCAGCAGGTGCCATGCGATAAGGAGTGATAGAGATGGGAGTGGTACCAGGCAACAATTCGATACCAAACTCAACCTCTCTCTCAGGAGGCAACCCTGGCAACTCCTCTAGAAACATGTCTGGAAAATCTGCAGCTGTGGTTATATCATCAAGTTGAGAATCCCTTACTCTAGTATCCACAACACGAGCAAGGTAAGCATCACACCCTTTTCTAATCAACCTTCTAGCTGTTACAGCTGATACAAACAAGGATGCAAGCTGTCTCTGCTCACTAGACACCATCACACTTCTACCATCACTAGTTCTCAAAGTGACACATTTCTTTTGACAATCTACCACAGCTCCATGTCTAGACAACCAGTCCATGCCCAAAATCAAATCATACTCTTTAAAAGGCATTTCAATCAAATCTCCAGGAAACTCCTCACCTTGCACGACAACTGCACTATCTCGGTGCACCTTGCTAACAATCACACTATGCCCTAGAGGATTTGTCACCAACACATCAAATCCTAGGGACTCAGAATGCAATTCAGACACAGGCAAAATAGATGCACTAATATATGAATTAGTAGAGCCTGGATCAATTAAAGCAAGAACTGAAATGCCAAATAAAGAGAAAGTACCCGCAATGACTGCTGAAGCATCTGGTTGTCTTTGCATCACATATACTCGTTGCGAAGGCCCAGCCTCATCGGGTCTACTATCCCTGGATGAAGATCCTCCTCTCTGACTATACCCAGGTCTACCCCGTCTATTGAAACCTCTGCTCCCTCGACCACCTCTGACACTAGGTCGAGAAAATGCAGAATCTGCCGGCCTTTGCTCCTGCATCTCCAGACACTCTCTAATAAAATGATTAGGCGAACCACATCTGAAGCACACAGCTGGTCCATTATTCTTCCAACAAGCACCCCTATGTGTCCCACCACACTGAACACACACAGGTGGAGTGGATCTCTGAACTACTGGAGTCGGAGCACTTGCTACTGAAACTGTAGGTCTCGATCTCTATCTCTGAAACTGAACTGACCTACCAGCCTGCCTCTGACTCTGATTGATCCTAGGAACAAAACTTCCCCTACCTCTCTTCACAGATGAAGACCCTGCCTCAAACTGGGGTCTCCTAACCCTCGTCTCCTCCTCGGTAGCAGCTGCTGCAAAACCCTGGGCTCTCTCTACACTCCTAGCTGCTACAACCAGTTGGGAAAAATCCTGGTATCTAGAACCAGCCACAAGACACATAATTGAGGGTCTTAATTCCTCCTCAAATCTTCTACACCGGTCAATCTCTTCTGAGATAATCCCCCCGGCATAGTGGCTCAACCGGATAAACTCTAGCTCATACTCTGTCACAGTCCGGTGATCTTGCCTCAAAGTTAGGAATTCCATCTTTTTCACATCTTTATACCCCCTCAGATTATATTTCAACTCGAACTCCCAAAGGAAATCACCATAGGATAATGTTGGTGGATCACCCATAGCATGGGGCACTGTCTTCCACCAATCATATGCATCCTTCTGCAACAGTGATCTAGCATAATAAAATTTTTCTTCTGGAGTGGCTTGCAACTGAATGAATATTCTTTGTACTTTATCCAGCCACTGCTCAGCTATTGCTGGATCAATAGTACCCAGAAAATCTTCTCCTCCATACTTTCTTAATTTATCGTAGTGCCTCACTGGTACCATTGGCTGTGGTGGTGGTGGCGGTACTGGGGCTTGCCTAAACAATTCTATTACATGTCTAAGCCAACCCGGCAGAGCCTCCTCACCAGCTAGTCTCCCTGACATAGAAACAGGTACCTCTCTAGCTCTATCAACTCGAGCTCCATCCCTACTCTCCTTTGGAGCTGTACTCTCAGCACTACCCTCTACATATTGACATGAATGAGAATCCATTACAACCTATATCTGCAAATATAGCAGAATACACCTCATTAAAGATTAGAGACTGCCAATACCAAACATGTATTTTATTCAAAAACCAACCTTTTAAAATCAAAATATTACTTTTCTTACAATTGTCCTAGTTTGAGAATCTCAAACCTAGGCTCTGATACCAAAATAATTGTAACATCCGTATATCCCGTATACGTACACAACATGCTTATATGATCGTAATATACGTATACTGAATATAGCAAATGCCACAGTTTAAAAATACACAAGTCATATCTCGAAAAAGAAATAAAACAAATATCAATCGTTTAAAAGAATTTCATAAAATATAATAGATGAAAACGTTTATTAATACACAGTGGAAGTTATAATAAATACTTACAAGTACAAATACATAAAAATTTGAAATTTACAAAACATAGAATATATATACATGATTGGCAGCTTGACTCTCTGCTTTTTAAGCTCTAGTCCAACTCTTCAAGCATAAACTCAACTAGGTCTAGAAGAATCTTCTGTCTCAACCCTATCAACTCTATCACCTACGCGATGAACCACAATGGCGCTGAGCCAACAACTCAGTAGTACAAACCATAATGATACTATGCAATGTCAATATCAATGTCATACATTCAACCAATAAAGATCATACTTATAAATGTTACATTTCATTATTACAATAATTATATCATCATCCATTATACTCATTCAACATAGACACCTATGGGCCCAACAAGTATTTAATATGATATTCAAAGTTCAGAGTTACTGCTATGGTTCATAATCACAATAATCAAGCCCGTAAGCAATAAACATATATATCTCTATCCATGGATAGTGTAACAGACCCAGTCTCTTGGACCATCAACTCAATAACTTGAGGAGATCCTCAACCTGGCAAGACTGTTACCTGTAACAGACCCAGTCTCTTGGACCATCAACCCAACTAAATCAAGGAGATCCTCAACCCGGCAAGACTATTACCTTTCATATATTTCATATTCATAATTCACATAATGTAACAGACCCAGTCTCTTGGACCTCAATTCAACTCAAATTGAAGAGATCCTCAACCCGGCAAGACTGTTACTTTTCATATATCTCATAGGCATGCCTCCAAATCCAGAACTCTGAAATTGAATAACATATTAAATATACCATTATTTCATTAACCTCTTTATCATTCTCTTTCTCAATTCATATCTCATGATCAAATAGGCAATCATGCCTCAATAATTTCATTTGCATAACCATAGCCAACAATCATGGATTCTCATCACATCAATACAACTCATCATATTTTTCACATTCCATATTCCATATTTCATATAGACAAACATGCTTTAATCATCTCATTATTTAAATACTCATAATCAATTACATTTCACAAGATTCATAATATGCAAAACATAACATTATTCTTATATATATATATATATATATCAACAATGCAATAAGATTTCTTAGTACATTTATAATCAAATATGTCTCACGTCTCAATATCATATGAATGTATGCAATAATGCAAGGTTTGTACTTACTTCAAAAGCAATCCACACAACTCTAAACACTTTCTCTTTCCAAAAGTCCTTCACCAAATGAATTAAGGCAAATCACTTTCTTCACAACCTAAACCAAAACAATGATGAACCACATCAATTCCAATACAATCAATCACTTAATAACCTCATACTAGACCCATAGATCACCATTACAAACCAACAACTCAACCTTAAAGCCCACGGTCGTGGCCACTCAAGACCCCCACGGGCATGGGTTAAAGAATGCTTCTGCCCAAAATTATTCAACCCCCCACGGCCATGGCATCAAAGGGCCACGGGCGTGGCATCCAAGATGCTACTGCCTCCCACCAAAACATGTATTCCAAGCTTCTAACTCCATCAAACCCAAAAATCATGAAAACTAACAAAAATAATAAACCAAACTTAACATTAAAAACACATACCAACTCAAAACCCTAATAAAATTCGAACACAAACACTTTCAAAACCAACATCAACTTAACTTACTTCCTTCAAACCAAAATCAACGCCACAATTAATTAAATCAAACATATTCCAATATACTATGACCAACACACCCCTATTTTCAAACATCCACAATCAAACTCATACACCACTTCAAATAAACAAGAGAAATCAAGAGAAAGAACTTACCAAAATAATAAAACTTCTTGGACTTTCACTTAATCACTTGAAAACTCCTTCAATTTTGAGCTTGAACATCAAAACATACTCTTGCTCTCTCTTGCTTTGGGTGGCCGGCCAACAATGGAGAAAGGAAAGAAGAAGAAATGAAGAAAAGTCAAAATTCTCTTCTCTTTAAATCTCCACCAAGCAATTCAAAATGAAAATTACTTAAATACCCCCTTTATAAATTCTAACTCCCTTATATTCACTTGTCCTTTTTAGTAATTTCACAATTCACAAATTAAATATCTTCTTCCCTTGACCCACCATTTTGACTAGTATATATGTTATATATATTGCAATATATACAACATATACATTCCCTCTAAACAATCTTTTCCTTTCCAATTACACAATATACAATGTGCTTCAATCAAAACAACAATTATCTCAAAACTTCTAGGGCACATTTTGGGATATTACAATTCTCCCCCTCTAAAAAGAAATTTCATCATCGAAATTACCTGATATTATCTCTGAAACAATTGAGGATATTGATTTTTCATTGCTTGCTCGATCTCCCAAGTTGCCTCTTCTCTCCCATGATTCTTCCATAGAACCTTCATCAATGGCACTTTCTTATTTCTCAACTCTTTCACTTCATGTGCCAAAATAGCAACTGGTTCTTCTTCAAATGTCAGATCCGAACTCACTTCAATCAAAACAACAATTATCTCAAAACTTCTAGGGCACATTTTGGGATATTACAAAAACAAACAAATAATCATAATAATAAAGAAAATGTCCATCCATGATAAATTAAATAAATCAAGCATTGAAATTAAATAAATCATCAAAACATATAATAAATCACATAATCACATCTAAAATTAAATAAAGTAAATAAAGATACAAATTTAGGTTTATGTCTTAATTTAGAGTTCTTTAATTAATAATTAGGGTTTTGTGGATTATAGAATTATTGTTGTTATTATTTAGGTGACTGTGAAGATTTTGGAAAAATGAAATAGATTAGGGTTTTATAAATTTAAGAAAGTAGTAAGGTTCTTTGATTGATCAAATTAGGGTTTAAGGGTGACATCATAAAATTAGAGTTTTGGAATCTTATGACATTAGAGTTTATAATTCATGGTTACTTGTAACGCCCCCATACTCCATATAAGCACTATACATATACTTGGTATACATACAATGCGTATATGAAGTATAAGAGTGTCACTTTTAATTTCTATTTAAAAGTCTTTATCCAAGTTCAAGCAATATTATGTTCATTTAAGAAACATTTATAGTAATCATTATTCTTATAAAAATATAAAGCATAATGAAAAATCACACATGTATGCATCACCTTCTAGTTGGTCTCGAGACACTCTTACCCATCTCGTGGCATAGCAACTAAGCTTCTAGATCATCCGCATAAAAACCTGCGCGATTACAAAACCACGCTAAGCTAGAAAGCTTAGTAAGACAAATAAGCATTAAAATATACTTTACAAAATAATCATACCTCACGTTCTTAGCATTATGTTCTATAGTTCGCTTATCCCGTTTTTCCTTTCTCAAAACATTCTTCATATAATCCCACTAATCTCAGAAATTATACACATATCTATATACAACATTCACAATACAATACTTACCATTTCTATCTCATATACATATACATATACATCATTTTCTACAAATCACCCTTCTTTGGCATATCCAAACTTTCATGGAAACAATTCTCACATTTACATACATTTTACACATCATACAACATTTTCATAAACTCATATCTCAATAAAACACTTCAAGCCATATTCACTTTCAATATATCAATACACATATTACAAAGTCATATTTCATAACATCATTTTATTCACAATTCATCAACCATGAATCACATTTCCAATGAGGGCAGCCATAGATCTCTTTAGTCATATCTTTCAACATTTGCATATCACATATTTCAACAAAGACAGACTCGGGCCCAAACAACACACTAATATGTTATTCAAAGTTCAGAGTTACTGCTTTGGTCTATAATCACAATGATCAAGCCCGTAGGCAATATATCTCATATCTCTATCCATGGATAGTGTAACAGACCCAGTCTCTTGGACCATCAACTCAATAACTTGAGGAGATCCTCAACCCGGCAAGACTGTTACTAGTAACAGACCCAGTCTCTTGGACCATCAACCCGACTAAATCGAGAAGATCCTCAACCCGGCAAGACTGTTACTTTTCATATATTTCATATCAATAATTCATATAGTGTAACAGACCCAGTCTCTTGGACCTCAACTCACTCAAATTGAAGAGATCCTCAACCCGGCAAGACTGTTACCTTTTTCACATTTTCTAGGCATGCCGCCAAAACCAGAACTCTGAAATTTGAATCAACATATTAGACACAAAATCTTTTCATTCTCATTTCATTCTCAATTGAATTGCCATAGCCAATAACAATGGCTTCATATCTCATTTGAATCATTAGAGCCAATCACAATGGCTTCACTTCATATTTTAATCATCATAGTCAATAACAATGACTTCACATCATTTTATAACATTTCACTATATAACACTTCATTATTCAAATGCACATTTATATCATCAATTAGGCAAACAAGCCTTAATCATAACATTAAGGTAATTCATCATCAATGATCACATGATATTTCACATTGTACATAACACGTCATTATTCATATGCATCATTAATCTACATATAGCACAATACAATTCATAAGATTGACAATGCATAAAGCATAACATAGTTCATATAATATCAACATTATCATCAAATCATATTGATCAATTCAATTTATCACTCAACAATACATAAACAATGGCATTGCACAAACCTTTTTCCATGATCATTATATCTTCCACATTGCCTATACCATCATTGTTATATACAAAACAATTTACATTATACATTAATGTAGAATCTTCTATATACATTTGGTTGGATCATTATTGTTGCAAGTGTATGTAAGTATAAAAGACAATTGAAGATCCAACAATGTATGAAGAACAATTAACAAACACAAAAACTAACACCCTCAAGGGACACGGCCAAGCCTGTGGCCGTGTCTCTCAATTTAAACATCCAGTAGCCAACACGCCTAAGGGACACGGCCGTGTTCGTGGCCGTGTCACTCAACACCAATTCAAGCAGTAGCAAACACGGGCAATGGACACGGCCAAGCCAGTGGCCGTGTCTTTCAACACAACAATCCAGTACCGGACACGGGCAAGGAACACGGCCGTGTCTCTCAACACAATTCAGACAGTAGCAAACACGAGCAAGGGACACGGCCGTGTCAGTGGCCGTGTCTCTCCAAAATTCATTCAACACACTCAAATTTGCCCCAACTTGGCCGTGTCTCTCATGACTTGGCCGTGTCCTACAATAATTTAAAGACCAAACAATCGAAAATTCATCCAACTAAACCCCAAATCAACATTTCATCAATTTCCTTACAATTATCTCAACTCATCATCACTTAAATGTTAATTTTACACATTTATATACTTCAATCTCTTGTTATCATCCACTTACACACCAATCAAACCAAACATAACCCAAATCCAAAAGAAATCCAACTAAGGAAATAAAAACTTATAGATATAAGTATAATCAATAAATTCAACTCAAGAGATGATTACTTACTTGAATATGTTGCCAAATCTTCATCTCCATCTTCAATACTCTTAAATTCCTTTAATCCTTGGTGTAATTTGAAGCAAAATCATCTTTCTCTCTCTAGCTTCTCTCTCTCTCTCTCTCTCTCTCTCTCGTTCACTAAGAAAAGAAGACGAAGGAGAAGAAGAAAGAAAGATCTAGTTCTTTCTTTCATTCTTATCATATATATATAATAATAATAATAATAATAATAATAATAATAATAACAATAACAATAATAATAATAATAATAATAACATTAATACCATTAAATCTCCACCACACACAATTCCTTTTGACTTTCTTCTTCTTTTCTCTTTCCTTCAATACACACATTGAATCCAAGTACAATAGTAACCCCAACACTTTTAGGGTATACTTTAGGATATTACATTACTGGATTGTGATTTTAGGTTTACTGTATTGAGTTTTAGGGTTTAGATTTTTTTGTCATAAGATTTTAAGGTTTTAAGGATTAGGGTTTAGAAAAACTAGGGTTTACCGTATTAGTTTTGAGAGAATTAGGGTTTTTTGATATTTTAGAAAATATATTTGATTTTAGGATTTAATAAAATAGTTTAGAATTTTATAAAAATAATTATGATTTTTAAAAAATATGAAGAAGATTAGAGTTTGGAGATTTAAGAAAACATTTGGAAAATTTGGACAAAAAGTTATGGTTGAGATGAAAATAGTTTGGGAAAAATAGTTTAGGGTTTTAAAAATTTTGGAAGCAGAATAATAGTTTTAGGGTTTTTAAGGTTTTTGGAAACAGAAGAGTAATTTAGGGTTTGTAAAGTTCTTGGAAACAGAATAGTAGTTTAGGGTTTTTGAATTTTTTGGAAACAGAAGAGTAGTTTAGGGTTTTTAAGAATTTTGGAAGCAGAAGAGTAGTTTAGGGTTTTTAAGATATTTGAAAATAAAAGGATCAATTTAGGGTTTTTAAGATTTTGGGAAATAGAAGAAACAGTTTTAGGGTTCATAAGGTTTAGATCATTGACTAAGGCTACTGGAAGAATGTATGATACATTACTAAGTTTAATAATTAAGATTACTTAGAAAAATAAACGATGGAAACATTGTAAATAACATTAAACCAAAGATTTATAATCAAACCTCCGTTCGTTGGTTCCTCCACAATTTGATTCTGGATGAACAAAGACAAAGGCAGTGTTGCTGCCTTTGAATGAATTGTTGATTGCTTCTTGTTGCTAATGTCTCTTGTGCTAGGGTTTTTCTATCTCTTTTTTACTTCGATCCAATCAAAGTTCAAAGTCCAATTTAGTAATACAAATTTTTGAAGCCCCCCAAAAGTCCCTTAATTCTAAGTTTTAAAGTGTTATTTATAGGAAAAATCATAAACCTAATTCTAATTGTTTAATGAAATTAAAACCAATTAGGAAAAGAAACCAAAACAAAATAGAATTTGATTTCGGAAAAAACTGCGTTGGAAAATTTCGCTAGCAAAAACTTGCTGCGGGCTGGAAACTGCGAGGATTTGCGAGGGGTGCTGGGCGGCCAGCCAATTTGCCATAGGAATTTCCTGCGGGCGAATTGGCCTTGGCCAATTCCACTTTCAGCGACGAATTTTCTAATCACCGATTTTTCCGTCGCCAAATTTTATTTTTATTTTTATTTTTATTTTTATTTTTTTACTTATTATTTTTATTTTTATTTATTTTTTACTTTTATGATTTTTATTTTTATTAAAAATTATAAATAAAAATAAATATTATTTAATTAAAATACCACAAAATTATTTTGGACTATATAAAAAATATCGGACCAGACTGGGTCAAAAATTAAGGGTCTACAGTTTGCCCCTGCTTGAACGATCTGAGACTACTGTTAGTGTATGTGCCCTAGGCCATTTATTTGGATCTTTATGTTATACATTCATTATTAATAAATGAGGTTTTATTATCATTATTGTTTGTTTGCATGTTACACAATTTTGATATTTGTCCCTGGTTTATTATTGTTATAGAGATAAAAAAAATAATTCTTAACCAGTATGAACATTGATTTGATAATCATTAGATGGTTATGTGTATAGTGATACAAATCAATTTCATAGATACTTGTTAGAGAACAATGTATTGGATAGACCCATCATGAGATTACTACATGGGTTAGTGTCATAAGTAAATCTCATGATAGTTATGTATTAATTCTTTGACTTGAGATTGTCATAGTTTCCAATATAAGGACTATTATATTTTGACATGATCAAACATTATCCGTAACTGGATAGTAATAAAGGTTATGTTCATATATGATAGAAATTATGTAGAGGATAATGAACAATCAAGATAGAATTTGTCCCTCTCTTTGAGAGAGATATCTTTTGGGCCCCTCGATAAGTGAGACTGTGAAATGCATGGCCGTGCTCAAATGAATTGATAGTGTGATCAATTTCATTTGTTTTTATCAGTCTACTTGGAGATCGAGTAATCATAAGTTTGGACAATATAAGTATGACGTTGACCATGACTTATGTTCAAGCTAGATATCGTGTGACAAAGGGATTAATGCATATACTATTATTAGGCAAATTGGACATTCCTTATATTAATTGGGTAGTTGTAACGCCTTGCTAGAGGCCAATTATGACTTGTTGATTTAATAGAGATTAAATTGACTGCCAATTAATATGGGCCTATCGGGTCACACACAAGAATGCGTTTTGGGCTGGATATAATATTAATAATATTAATATTAGATATTAATATTTATTATTATTATTATTTTCATTTATATATATATATTATTAGATAATATATTCAGAATCCTAATTAGATTTGGATTCTGAATTTGACTTACCTTATCCAATTATATATATTATTAGATAATGTATTCAGAATCCTAATTAGACTTGGATTCTGAATTTGACTTTCCGTATCCAATTTTGAATTGGATTCTGGAGTGATTATATTCACTCCAGACGTTAAGTCTTCTCAGAGGTAACAATAAAAATAAAGAGGAACGAAAAAGGTAACCCTAATACGTTTTTAGAGAAAACGTTTTTCCAGCCTTCGCCATTGCAGAGAGCTAGCACTCCAAACGGTAGCATTCGTGTGGATACGCGATAGAGGGTGTTTCGCGATCGAGGCATCTCTTCCAAACTGTGATTTCGAATCATCAACAGGTTAGTTCTTTGAACACTTTTGTCGAATTAAACGAACAGCATGGATCCTGGTGGGAAATCAGAGATCAAATATTTTTCCGCTGCGTGTTTTTGTTTGCAGTGATCTCTATGATTTCCTAACAACTACAACAAAAGAGAGTGAAAAACAATAAGACTTAATTTTTCTGAGATGGTTGAGGTTTGAGGTTTTTGACCCGGATCGAGTTTTGGACTCAAGGATACTTTTAGGTTCTGGACCTAAGTGTAATTTGGGTTCTAGACCCGAGCCAAGTTCTGGACTTAAAAGAGATTTTAGGTTCTAGACCTAAGGGTAATTTGGGTTCTCGACCCTAGCTAAGTTGTGGATTTAAGAATAATTTTAAGGTCTTGACTTAAGGGTAATTTGTGTTCTGGACCTGAGCTAAGTTCTGGACTTAAGAGGAATTTTAGGTTCTGGACCTAAGGATAATTTTGGGTTCTGGACCCGAGCTAATTTCTGGACTTAAGAGGAATTTTAGGTTCTGAGCCTAAGGATAATTTTGGGTTCTGGACCCGAGTTAAGTTCTGGACTTAAGAGAAATTTTAGTTTTTAGACCCGAGCAAAGTTCTGGACTTAAGAGAGATTTTAGGTCTTGGACCTAAGGATAATTTTGGTTTTGGACCTGAGCTAAGAGAGATTTAATTATCTGTAAAAAATAATTATAGTCAGTAGTATGCAAAAAGTTTAGCTAATTTTTACCATGCACATGCATATATGCCCCCTGCGTGTAAAAATATTTTAAAAGTACAAAAATATTTATATACACGCAAGTATTTGAATGATTAAATTGAATAATTGATTTTCCTATTTATTTACTGTGTAGTCAATGTTCATGCACTATTTACTATTCATAAATAGTAACCTACTATTTATAAATAGTAACCTACTATTTGTAAATACTAACCTATTATTCATCAATAGTGAAATTTACCTTTTGAATTTGTTTTTTCTTTTGTTGTTCCTCTATATAAACGACCAATTTCTTCTTTTCATTCACAACAAACTTCTTCATTTCATCTATAAGCCTTTGAAGTTTAGCATATAGTTTTTTTTTTAAAAAATTTATGCTTCCAGATCAAGAACTCATTCTATTGCTGAGTTATTGGAATTTATTCGGCGCCATGAAGATGGAAATATAGGTCTACTAGCTGGGATGCCGCTTCATCGTAGTTCAAATCAATAGAGCAAGGTAATTATTTATTTTAACAGCAAATTATTTTGCTTCTGTTGTTTTTTCTTCTCTTTTTTTATATGTATTTTCTTTTTTCTTCTTTCATTTTTTTGTTTACGTACTTTTATATTTATTTTTTTATTTATAAGTTTTTTAAGAAAATTTTGGAAAAATAAATTAGATGAATATATTAAGTAAGTGGATAGACTAAAAATAGAATGCAAATTAATTTAGCTTAAAAATCGGTAGTATTGATATAATAATATACTTACCTCGTGTTAACTTACTTGGCTCTATGTTAACATGATCGTTGCATTATTTGGGGCGGAAGGTGTATCTACAAAGCACGACAATGGTATGATGTAGCGTCTTCTTGGGTAAGGCAGATTATCCAAGATTGCAGTTTTGAGAGCTTCATCTTACAATTTCCATCTAAGGAGTATCCGATAGACCGGAGTGTGATCCAGGCGCTTGCAGAACGATGGTTGGACACAATTCATACTTTTCACTTGCCCATTAGAGAGATGACAATTGGTCTGGTTGACTTTGCTGCTATAACCAGCATTCGGTATCATGGTCTTTCGATTCCTCTTACCAATGATATTTTGACGTTTGAAGAAATTTGACAATTAATTGGTATGGAACAATCATTTAAAGTGCCTTTCAAGATAAAAATCAAGCCAATTCGTAGTTATTGGATGAACTACGAAGGACGGGTTCTCAGAGACCCAACCTAATAGTATGCTCGAGGATTTTTGTTGTATTTGCTCGGGTCAACCATTTTAGGTAGCACCGAATCCGCCATCCATTTGTCAGTGTTAAGGGCCATTACTTATATGAGGATGGTACCACTTTATAGCTGGGGTGAAGCTGGTCTTGCCTGTTTTTACCATGGAATTGACAAAATTTCCCAAAATAAGAAGTCTTTTATTGGCTTTATGGCGGTTGTCGAGGTACTCTTCTTCCACCAATGTCATATCCATTCTTATTCTTGTATGAATTTGATTTTTATTATTGTCGTAGGTATGGGCATATAAGCATAATCTTGTGAGGGTGCCTGGCATTTCCTGAGAGAGAATCAAGTATCCAAGATTAAATTTCTGGTTGTCAGATCGTGTATGTTATCCCAAGATGGCAACCAAGAGGGGGGGGGTGAATTGGTTTCCTCAAGAAATAATGACAATTAAAAACTCAATAAAATAGAAGTGCGGAATTAAGAGATGGTTGAGTAATGGAAGAAAGAAAGAACACACAAGATTTATAGTGGTTCGGATATACTTCAATCCTACATCCACTTCCTTAACAACTTGTTAAGGTTCCACTAGACTTTGAAGTTTTTACAAGCTCACTTCCAACTTTGGTGTTTTCACAAGTTCACACCTAACTTTACAAGTGTTTTTCTAAGGCTCACACTCACAACCTAAACAAGAGTTTTACAAGGCTTACTCTCACAACCCAAGTGTTTTTCCAAGCTCACACTCAAACATATACAATGGCATTTTTAATGCTAATACCTAACATTCATTACAATTCAAATGTAAGTTTAAGTAAAAGAAAATTTGTTGTTTGGCTATCAAAATCTGATTTCTTGCTTCTCTTCTTTTTTGTTTTCTCATAGAAACATTGTATTTATAGCCAATGTGGTCTTACTTGTAACACCCCGATACCCTATATAAGTACTATGCGTATACCTAGTATACATACAGTAAATATATAAAGTATAAGGATGTCACTTTTCGTTACCTTTTAAAAACCTGTAACAGAGTTCAAACCATAATACCTTAATTTAAATAACATTTACAAAATCATTATCTTTATTAAAACTTCATTTATACATATAAATACTCTCTCGTCAGAAATACATCATAATTAAAATTTATACATGTATGCATTACCCTCTAGTTGGTCTCGACAAACTTTACTCTTCTTGTGGCATAACAAAAGACTTCATATCTTCCATCTATATACCTGCGCGAATAAACACCCGCGCTAAGCCCGAGAGCTTAGTAGTCCAAATATAAAATATAAACATATAGTATAGAAGTATTGATATATAATGATACATCGATTCAATATATATAATTAGTTCTTATCATATCTTCTTTTCTTTTTAATTTTATCTTTAATATATCCTAGCTAATTTCATATATGATGTATATATATACATAATATTATCACCAACCCCAATGCATCACCAATACTCAAAACCAATATATTAATACCCCTACATTATATATATACCACACCAACCATTATTGCAATACACACTTTACATATCATACCAATTATTATTGCAATACACACATTACATATCATACACTCATTATTGCAATACACACATTACACATCATATCACTCATTATTGCAATACACAATTTACATATCATACAAATCATAAATCATATTTCCAATAAAGACAACCTTTATCATCAACCACAATTCATTTACATATTACACTTAATAACATTATATTATTCACAATTCACCAAGCATAATTCATTATTAATACTCACAATCAATATTTCAATACTTGCAATTCACATTGACAATAAAGACAGACTCGGGCCCAAAACACTAATATGTTATTCAAAGTTCAGAGTTATTGCTTTGGTTCATAGTCACAATCATCACGCCCGTAGGCAATGTATATACATGTATCTCTATCCATGGATAGTGTAACAGACCCAGTCTCTTGGACCATCAACTCAACACATATGAGGAGATCCTCAACCCGGCAAGACTGTTACAAATCATATATCTCATATTCACAATTCTCATAGTGTAACAGACCCAGTCTCTTGGACCATCAACTCAACACATATGAGGAGATCCTCAACCCGGCAAGACTGTTACCTTTCATCATTTCTTAGGCATGCCACCCAAATCCAGAACTCTGAAACTGAATAACATATTAAACAAACAATTCATTTATTATTTCATTATCAATCTCATCATCAATTAGGCCAACATGCCTTATCTCTTTCAATTGAATTATCATAGCCAATCACAATGGCTTCATATCATATCATATCTCAATCCATATGATACATATAGCATCATTGATATCACATTTCAAAGTATATTATTCATATAATACATTGCCATACACAAGATTCACAATGCATATAACATAACATTTTCTCACTTCTCAAAACACATTAACATCATTCATTACTAGAGCATTTATCATAACAAATTGCACATACCTTAAGAATGATCCTCATTTCTTCCTACCTTTCCCATTTCATATTTCATCCTTTATATATATTCTTCATTTACATTCACAATATAATAGCTTATTTAACACTTTCATCTCAATGTGTTAATGTTCAAAGACATATAAGGATATACAATCAAATAGGGTTTATGCTTACCTTGTTAATGATCTTCACATCCTTCACATCATTCAATCATCACCTTAGTCCAATTATGTTAACAATATAATAGATCACTTAACACATTTGCAAACAAATGTGTTAAGCCTCAAATTATGTAATTAAATACAATCATATGTATTGGTACTTACCTCAAGAACTAGTCCCATCAATCTATACATTTCTTTTCTTTCCAAGAATTCTCCACATTTAGGTTAATGCAACCCAATCTCTTCAAAACCTAATCCAAAGGAATATTAGCAAAATGACCATATGAATAGTACATTCTGGTTTAAGACTCCATTTTATCCTTATTTTGAAAAATTGTATAAAATAATCTACTTGACTAAAAATTCTAAAATTTTTAAAGAATTTAGTTTTGTATCTTAAAATCATTCCTTTAAAATTTCAGATCAAACTGAACACAAAATCTTGGTCAAATAGTTCACCTAACCAGACTGCCCCAATTGCCCTGCATCCTGGCAGCAGTTCTGAACTTTGTGAATTCCATAAATCAAATTCAATCAACGTGGTTCCAAATTATTTTTCTCAAATACTAGACTCACTAAGCAACAACATATCCAAAATTCAATTGGATATGATTTTTCTACATTTTATTAAAAATCCCGAAATATAGCTGTCTCAGTTAAGGTACCTGCTGGAACAGGTCTAATAAAAATAATCTTTCTAAACTCATAACCATTCCAAAATCGAATCAACATATTTTTCAGTCATTCTAGACTCATAGAGGCACAACATATCAAAAATTCACTTCAAGAACATTTTTCTATAATTAATTAAAAATCATACAAGTCACAGCCTTTACTAATTGTAAAACAGAAAAAAATTCACTAAACACAACTCTTACTCTTCCATCACCAACACCAACCTAGCTTCTTATCTTTAATTCCATTTCAACACTTTTACACACACCATACACAAACACACTCCATCAAACTAAAACAAAATTCCAAATAGAACAAGAGAAATCAAGAGAAAACTTACCTTAAATGAAGAAATTCCACAAATCTCTAACCAAAACCCTTGATTCCTTCTTCAATTTGATTATAGAACTTCAAACACCTCCCTAGCTCTTTCTCTTCTTCAATGGCCGGCCTCTTCAAGAAAGAAAGAAGAAAATACCAACAAGTCAACCACTTTTCTTCTTTTAATCTCCACCATGCAACTTAACCAAAGAAAATTACCTCCATGCCCTTCATCCATTTAATTAATCTTTTGTCTCATATATACCCATATATATAATTTCACATGCCACAAATAAATATCATCTTGTATTGACCAACCCTTTTGACCAATGTATATGTTAGTTATACAACCATATAAACAACATATACACTTCTCTCTACACCCTCTTTTCTTCTCAAAACACAAATACCTATACATTCTTTTCCCAACTTCTTTTCTCTTGTAATTTAACACATATATTCAATCCAATATATAACAATAACATAATCAAAACTTTTAAGGTATACATGAGGATATTACATTACTAGCCGTTATTGATAGTGAGAATAAAGTCTTGGCAGTTTAGACCTTCTTTACTTAAACTGTTCGAAGTATTTCGCGGTCGTCCTGCATACCAGGATGGTCGCGCTCATACAGCATGCGGTCGTCCTTGGACAAGGAGCGGTCGCTGCATTTTAAAATTACTTTAAATACTTCAACGGTCGAATTATAGTGCGCTGCAGCAGGAATCTTGCCCATGCTGTGATTGTCTGGACGGTCGCGCCTAGCCAAGGTGCAGTCGCCCTTTTTGAATATTGAAGTGGGTTTACAACGGTCATGTCACGTGTCATTCTCTGATAGGGCAGAAGAGATGTCCGCCATAATTTGAATATCGCGGTCACCCTAGGTAGCATCTCGCGATCGAGTTGACAAACTCGCGTCAAACTTCTGGACGCACCTGAGGACGCGAAACCTATTGTCTCTTTAAGCAATTTTTCTTGAATTTGCAGCGCGGTCGCTATTACTCAAGAGTGGTCGCTAAAGTGATAAGCCAGGCCGCATCATTCACTGTTCTTGTCACCACGAACCTTACTATGATTAGAATGATTTGAGGCCTTTGAGTAGCGGTCGTCCATAACTTGGGACGGTCAAGTGCGGTCGCGACTTAGTTCGGGCTTCTGACCGCGAAACCTACTGTGATAAGGTTTCATCCTGTAATTGCATGGTGCGACCGCTAGAAGTGTTCTATTCAGTCTTTTTGAAGCAACCTAATCCTGCAACAAGATTCTTCAAACACATGTTAAATGGATCATTCAATTTGAGTTGTCAAGGATCAAAATTGAGATCTTTTGTCTAACAATCTCCCCCATTTTGACTTTGACAATTCAAATGGAATGATGAGAAAAAATAATAAGTTTAAAATACTCCCCCTTAACATATGCATGAATCATGATTAAGAGCATTGTGATTATTAGATTATCTTGGTGCAAATGTTATTGTTTGATGAAAACATTTCTCCCCCATTGTCAATAAACATAACATACCTTGGTGCAAATGTTCAACAATCATTCCAAGTTATTTCATTTCTCCCCCATTGTCATAGGCAAAATGTTTATTTAGTTTAAATATTGTTTGATGATTTAAACATTGATGATTTAAAAGTAGTGAACATTATGTTTATTAAAATATAGATAAAAATACAAGGAGATAGTAAACAAAAAAAAACAACAAAACAAATCAAGGCAGAACACAAAATGTAAATATAAAATTATGAAAAACTATGTAAATCTAATCAGATTCATCATCCTCATCTATCTCTTCTTCTACTAAAGGAGCTTTTCCTTTATCAATAGGAGCAATAGAGGCAGAGCTAGTGCTAATGGACTTTTCTTCTTCAGGAAGGCTTTGGGTATGATCACTTATATCCCAATCTTCAAGGTTGCATTGAGGCAAGTCCAGTTTGCCTTGCATATCATATAGATCATGATGCATGTGAGATATAAGGTCAATTCTCTTGTTCAAGTGCTGGAATCTTTTGGAGGCATTTTTCTTGAACTTAGAGAGTTTCCTGGAGAGAGATTTGATAGCATGGAGGATGAGTTGGGTAGAGGATGAGGTAGTTTCTTGAGCAGCTTTTGATAAAGTAGCCTTTGGAGGTAATTCCACAGCAACTTCCACAGAGTCTCCCTCTTCCTCAATTGTATACCTTGGCCTTTTCTTTTGTCTATCCACAACTCCTTTCTTGCCAAAGTAATACACATATGATCCTTCAATCTTCCTCACACATCCAGCATGCTCTAAGTAGTCTATAGTAATGGCACTAGAGGCAAGATTGAAAGGGTTTCTCAAAGTAGCTAAGTTCAAATCATTCAGTAGGTTTAGGTGCCTAGCTATTTGAGTAATTTGTGAGGATAGGAAGAAAGTTCCAGTTCTTGTAACAGCATGATGATAGAGGGTGTCAATCAAGAACTTGGTTGTGTTCATTTGGATGTTGTGGGTGAAAGCATATAAAAAGATGAGGTCTCTTTTGGTTACTTTTTCATTCCCATCTGCTCTTTGATGGATGGTGTAGGTGATAATCCTATGGAGCATCCAATGGGTGAGAGATTTGATGTGTCTGGCTTTTGATTCCTTTTCAAAAGAAGTTTCTACTGAAATTTCTTGCCAGAATTCAGAAAGAGTTTGGTTTGAGAAGATTTGGTCATTGTAGGAGGTTATACCATCAGTAGGGAAGTTCCAAATGCTGCCAAAATCTTCTAGGGTTAAGGATTGGTATTGATTAAAGAGTTTAAACCTAACCCCATACCATCCTAGTGCAGAGTTAGCACTCTTTTCTATTTGAAAAGACATAAGAAACTCCTTGCTCAGACTGGAATAACCTACCTCTTCTGGAAATACAAACTTTCTCCATCCAAGGACATCTACCAATCTCTCAATCTCGTCCTTGATATTTAGGGCTGAAAGCATCCCACCAAAAGGAGATTTGGTTCCCTCAACCTTTTTTCTCTTCAACATAGCATACCTAACATCTTCCTCAGAAGTTTGGTGGTGAGGTTTGTGAATTTTCTCACCTCTTCTAGACTGTGGAGGAGATGGAGGATCAACTATGGGTTCTCTAATTGTGATTCCTGGAACTCTCTTTGCTTGTCCTTTTATTTTGGAAGTGGTTTTCTTTTTGGGAGCCATCAGAACAGAAACAACATAAGAGAACTGGAAAACAGAGAGTGATTGAGAAACAAATGATTTTGAGAAGATTTTAGAGATTCAAAGGGAAGTTTGTGTGTTTTAATAAGCAAAATATCAAAGAAACTGATGTAACATACTCTTAAATAGATGAAATTAAGAAAATAGTCGTTTATGACTGTTGAAAGTTAAGAGTTGCGACCTGTCACACAGCCAACGGTTATAAATTTTCGAGCAGAGTGTACAGAGTGCGGTCGCAGATTTAAGTGGGTGCGATCGCGACATGTGGTCTAGCGACCATTTGAAAGATAAGTACGCTCGCGAGTGAAGAAATTATCTGTAACGGTCGAAACTGTTCAAATTTTTGCGTTCGCGCATAAAGTTTCTCTACCGCGCACAGAGTTATTTGTTTGAATGAATCTGGCAGAAACGATAGCGATCACGAAAGGACACTGGAGTGACCGCGAAAGACTTAAAAATGAAAGATTCAAGGAAAGATGGAAGATATTTCTAGTGTTTTAAGAAAAAATAAATTCATGCACATAGAAACTTCATTGATAGGCAATTAATTCAAAGTGATTCCATCAATCATTCCTAAGTTAAGTTTGATGAAGTTAAGTCTATCTTCATTCAAGGGTTTTGTAAAGATATCAGCAAGTTCATTTTGTGTATCTATAAATTCTAGGATTATGTTCTGATTTTGTACATTTTCCCTTAAGAAATGATGTCTAATATCTATATGCTTGGATCTAGAATGTTGGATAGGATTTTTAGACAAATTGATAGCACTAGTGTTGTCACATTTAATGGAGATATTGTTAAACACTTTACCATAGTCAAGCAATTGTTGTTTCATCCATAATACTTGTATGCAACAAAAACATGCTGCAACATATTCAGCTTTCGTTGTGGATAAAGCAACCGATGCTTGTTTCTTACTATGCCAAGAAACTAGACAATTACCAAGAAAGTGACATGCTCCTATTGTGCTCTTCCTATCTAAGATACTACCAGCATAATCAGCATCTGAAAATCCTATAATATGAAATGATGTATTCTTAGGATACCAAAGTCCTAAATGCATTGTGCCACTCAAATATTTCAAGATTCTCTTAGTGGCATTCAAGTGTGATTCTTTAGGACAGGTTTGAAATCTAGCACATAGACATACACTATACATTATATCAGGTCTAGAAGCAGTTAAGTAAAGTAGTGATCCGATGATACCTCGATATTTCTTCTCATCTACTGCTTTACCATTTTCATCTTTACCTAATTTCAAGGATGTGCTCATAGGAGTTTTGCTAGTTTTGCAGCCATCCATTCCAAATTTCTTGATGAGTTCTTTTGTATATTTGGATTGGTTGATGAAGATCCCTTCTTCACATTGCTTGACTTGCAGTCCAAGGAAGAATTTGAGTTCACCCATCATGCTCATTTCAAATTCCCTAGTCATACAAGTAGCAAATTCTTTGCACAAGGCTTCATTAGTAGCCCCAAATATTATGTCATCCACATAAATTTGTGCAATCAAAATGTTATGCTTATCCTTTTTAACAAAGAGAGTTGTGTCTACTTTTCCTTTTGAAAAACCATTTTCAAGCAAATATGCACTTAGTTTATCATACCAAGCTCTTGGTGCTTGTTTCAGTCCATATAAAGCTTTGGTAAGTTTGAAAACATGATTAGGAAATTTATAGTTTTCAAAACCAGGAGGTTGTTCAACATAAACTTCTTCGTTTATAAGTCCGTTCTGAAATGCACTTTTAACATCCATTTGAAAGAGTTTAAAGTTCATGTGACATGCAAAAGCAAGTAATATTCTAATAGCTTCTAATCTGGCTACAGGGGCAAAGGTTTCATCATAATCAATACCTTCTTCTTGATTATAACCTTTGGCTACCAATCTTGCTTTATTTCTAATAATGTGACCATTTTCATCAAGCTTATTCCTATAAACCCATTTGCATCCTATTATAGAATGATCTATAGGTCTAGGAGTAAGTTGCCAAAAATTATTTCTTTCAAATTGATTAAGTTCATCTTGCATTGTAGTTATCCAATTTTCATCATTTAAAGCTTCCCCAACAGTTTTTGGTTCAATTTGAGAAACAAAAGCAAAATTAACATCAACATGATTAATTTTAGATCTAGTAATTACTCCCTTAGATGTTTCTCCAATGATGAGTTCCTTTGGATGATCTTTCTTGTATTGCCAATCCTTAGGTAGATCCTGAGTCTTTTCTTCAAGTTGATTGATCTTTGAAGCATCAATAGATTCAAGAGGTTCAAGAGTACCTGCAGGGTCATTGAAAGTAATACCTTTCTTTTGATCAAGTTTAGATGACTCATCAAATACAACATGCATTGTTTCTTCTATAACTAGAGTTTTCTTGTTAAATACTCTATATGCTTTGCTATATGATGAATATCCTAGGAATATGCCTTCATCTGATTTGGATGAAAATTTTCCAAGATTATCCTTGGTATTCAATATGAAGCATTTGCATCCAAATACTCTAAAATATCCAATTCTGGGTATTCTTCCATTCCATAGCTCATAAGAAGTTTTATTAGTTAAATGCCTTTTGTAAACACGATTTGCAATGTAACAAGCAGTATTAACGGCTTCCGCCCAAAAATAAGATGGTAAATCATATTCATTGAGCATTGTCCTAGCCATTTCAATTAAAGTTCTATTTTTCCTTTCAACTACACCATTTTGCTGTGGAGTTCTAGGAGCAGAAAAATTATGTGAAATGCCAAGTTCATTGCAAAAGCCTTCAAAATTTTCATTCTCAAATTCTTTGCCATGATCACTTCTAATAGATGTGATCACATATCCTTTTTCATTTTGAACTCTTTTTGCAAAAGTTTTGAAGTAATTAAAGGCTTCATTCTTTTGAGCTAAGAAATTAACCCATGTGAATCTAGAGTAATCATCAACAAGAACAAATGCATATGATTTGCCTCCTAAGCTTGTAACTCTATTTGGTCCAAACAAATCCAAATGAATGAGCTCTAAAGGTCTAGAGGTACTTATAACACTCTTTGTTTTAAATGAGCTTTTGTGTTGCTTACCATGTTGACAAGGTTCAAAAATCCTGTCTTTATCATATTTTATCTTAGGTAAGCCATCAACTAAATTTTCATTACAAATATATTTCAATTGATCCATACCAGCATGACCTAGTCTTCTATGCCATAACCATGCATCATTATTAGTGGACATTAAACATGTATGATTTGAATGTATGTTGACATTATAAGTGTTGTTTGTTCTAGTACCTTTAAATATGATAACATCATTTGAATTCGTGATCTTGCATTCATTGGAATCAAAATTGACAAAGTATGCTTTATCACAAAGTTGACTAACACTTAGCAAGTTATGTTTCAAACCATCAACAAGCCATACATCTTCAATTAAATCCTTACCAATAGAACCAATGGAGCCAACACCAAGAATTTTACCTTTAGCATTGTTTCCAAAAGTTACATTACCTCCATGTTTGTAGGTAATACTTGTAAAGAGATTTGCATTTCCAGTCATATGCCTTGAGCATCCACTATCTACAAGCCATGTGCTTTCGTTGATAGTAGATTTTAGGCATACCTGCAAGTCAATGGTGATCATCTCCTTTTAGGTACCCACATGAAGTTGGGTCCTTGATGGTTAGTAGTAAAAGTTCCTTCTAACTTGAGATGAGCCTTTCTTATATAACAATAGAAATTTTTGTGTCCGAATTTCATGCAATATGTGCATTGCCATGGCATTCTATACTTCTGCATTTTTCTTTTTGTATTTAACGTATTATGCATACAACTACAAGTATGTGATTTCTTTTGTGTAGGTTTAGAGTACAAAAATGCATAATTGTTTTTGGCTTTATTTCCTAGTGAACCATAAGAAGTTCTTTTAGACTTGGTGCAAGCATCTTTGATATGAACATCAGAAATTTCAATTGTAGATGCTTTCACAAATGTTGGTTTGCTAGGTGCAATGTTGGTTGAGCCATTGAATCCTAATCCATATTTCAAGGAAGGTGATCTTTGATTATTAATTAATGTGTTCAATGCTTCCTTTCCTTTATGAAATCTGGAAATTGATTCTTTTAGTTCTTTTAGTTCATGCTTCAATGTTTCATTTTCTTTAATCACCTTTTCCAAGTCATGTGAGTTTTTATTTAACTCTCCTATCGTATTCATTAAGTGTTCATTTGAGGTTTTCAATTCTAAGGTAGAATTCTTTAAGCATATAAAATCTTTTTCTAACTTAGAGTTTTTCTCTTTATAGAGCATCATTTTAGAGAAATATTTTTCTATTTTAAAATTCATGTGCTCAATCAAATCACTATCATCTATATCATTTATATCATCATGTGCTACTAGATCAAAGGATTGAGTACTTACCTCATTGGAGTCATCTTCAATAGCCATGAGGCATAGATTTGCAATTCCTTCTTCTTCTTCCTCACTTGAAGAAGAGTCATCCCATGTGGCTTTGAGAGACTTTTTCTTTTCTTTATCCCATTTCCTTTTGTTCTTTAATTTGTAGCAATCCGATTTGATGTGACCAGTTTTTCCACATTCATAGCACTTTACCTCATTTTTCTTTTCTTTATCTTTGAAGGAGAATTTAGGAGGTGTACCTTTGTTTGCTTGTAATCTTTTCTTCCTTTTCCATTCATTGATTCTTTTTGAGAACATTGCCATTTCATCTTCATCATCAGTACCTTCATTGCTTGAGCTCTCAACTTCTTTTATTGCTTTGAGTACAATTGGTTTTCTCTTTTCTTTCTCACCTTGATCTTCTTCTTTCTCGCTATGTAGCTCAAATGTGAGTAATTTTCCAACTAGCTCGTCGGTTCTTAATGTGCTGAGATCATGAGCTTCTTCTATGGATGATACTTTGGATTCAAAGTTCTTTCTAGCTCTTAGGGCTCTTAAGATTTTACTGTTTACATCACCTTGATCATATACCTTGCCATACTTCTTTAGTTCATTGACAATAGCAAGCAAGCGATTTGTCATGTCGGTGACATTTTCATTTGGTATCATCTTGAATAGCTCATACTCATGAACATGCATTTGTTTCTTGGTAAATCTCACTTGAGTCGTACCTTCATGGTAGTTTTCAAGTGTTTTCCAAATGCAGTGTGCACAAGTTAAATGTTGAACTCTTCCACCTTCTTCTCTTGAAATGGAATTCATCAAGATGGAAGCAGCTCTATTGTTCTTGAATCGATCTCTGATATTGCTAGTTGACCATTGAGCTTTGGGAAGTGGAACTTGAATACCATCAACTTCATAAGTGGGAGATTTCCACTCACTTTCCATGAAATCCCATAATTCAATCCCTTCACTGTCTAGAAACAAATACATTTTGTGTTTCCAGTATGAATAATCAGTTCCATCAAAGTAGGCTCTAAGAATAGTGTTAAGATTTCCATGAGAGCTTGATGAAGAAGAAGTTTCCATAGTGGATCAGATTTCACAATTAAGTTTAAGAAATCTCAGGCTCTGATACCAATTGTTATCCCAAGATGGCAACCAAGAGGGGGGGGGGAATTGGTTTCCTCAAGAAATAATGACAATTAAAAACTCAACAAAATAGAAGTGCGGAATTAAGAGATGGTTGAGTAATGGAAGAAAGAAAGAACACGCAAGATTTATAGTGGTTCGGATTTACTTCAATCCTACATCCACTTCCTTAACAACTTGTTAAGGTTCCACTAGACTTTGAAGTTTTTACAAGCTCACTTCCAACTTTGGTGTTTTCACAAGTTCACACCTAACTTTACAAGTGTTTTTCTAAGGCTCACACTCACAACCTAAACAAGAGTTTTACAAGGCTTACTCTCACAACCCAAGTGTTTTTCTAAGCTCACACTCAAACTTATACAATGGTGTTTTTAATGCTAACACCTAACATTCATTACAATTCAAATGTAAGTTTAAGTAAAAGAAAATTTGTTGTTTGGCTATCAAAATCTGATTTCTTGCTTCTCTTCTTTTTTGTTTTCTCATAGAAACATTGTATTTATAGCCAATGTGGTCTTACTAGCCGTTATTGATAGTGAGAATAAAGTCTTGGCAGTTTAGACCTTCTTTACTTAAACTGTCCGAAGTATTTCGCAGTCGTCCTGCATACCAGGATGGTCGCGCTCATACAACATGCGGTCGTCCTTGGACAAGGAGCGGTCGCTGCATTTTAAAATTATTTTAAATACTTCAACAGTCGAATTATAGTGCGCTGCAGCAGGAATCTTGCCCATGCTGTGATTGTCTGGACGGTCGCGCCTAGCCAAGGTGCGATCGCCCTTTTTGAATATTGAAGTGGGTTTACAACGGTCATGTCACGTTGTATATCGCCCTTTTTCATTCTCTGATAGGGCAGAAGAGATGTCCGCCATAATTTGAATATCGCGGTTGCCCTAGGTAGCATCTCGCGGTCGAGTTGACAAACTCGCGTCGAACTTCTGGACGCACCTGAGGACGCGAAACCTACTGTCTCTTTAAGCAATTTTTCTTGAATTTGTAGCGCGGTCGCTATTACTCAAGAGCGGTCGCTAAAGTGATAAGCGAAGCCGCATCATTCACCGTTCTTGTCACCGCGAACCTTACTGTGATTAGAATGATTCGAGGCCTTTGAGTAGCGGTTGTCCATAACTTGGGACGGTCGCTCTTCTTGAAGTGCGGTAGCGACTTAAGTCGGGCTTCTGACCGCGAAACCTACTGTGATAAGGTTTCATCCTGTAATTGCATGGTGCGGTCGTATTCATGTCGGGTGCGACCGCTAGAAGTGTTCTGTTCAGTCTTTTTGAAGCAACCTAATCCTACAACAAGATTCTTCAAACACATGTTAAATGGATCATTCAATTTGAGCTGTCAAGGATTAAAATTGAGATCTTTTGTCTAACAGTGTAGAAGTTCCCAGTTCTCACCATGTGCATACCCAACGCTTTGTCTTGAGTGGCTTAACTTGGGACCAGGTAAAATAGCATTAGTATACTTTAAGATTTATATATGGAAGTTTACTTTCCTTATGTTATTTTGTAGGTGAATTTGGCCTGGTGGAACGCAGAAGAGCGGATAAACTAGACTTCCTCCATGAATGCTGCACTGCCTTTTCAACATACTCACCAAGTCATCGCTGGCCCTGTGTCCAGTGGCTGGTTTCTCAGAGAGAGAGTATATGAGTGGTTTCTTGGTCCCGAGCAGTGGAGGATTCCGATGTGTTGTCCAGAGTATACCTTGAATATCACATCAATGCCGGAGGATGCATGATGGTTGGCTCGACACGGTTACGATTTTAAAACCTTTCTCTATCTACCGGGTGCATCCTGTACTCAGTTCATTCTAATTAGCACATAGAACTGTGAAAGTCATCTTCTTCCTCTTGCCATTCTTGGTATCATGCGAAACCGAATGAGCATGTATTTACACTATGCCCTGCATTGCCACATGCTGCACATATCTCTTAGTGTGGCATAGGTGCTCTTCCTCTTGCATTTAGCACCTTAAGTTGATTTGTCAATTCTGCTAATTGCCATGCCATTTCAGACTCATTGTTCTTATCATAAACTCCCTCGTGCCTTGAAAACTGCATCTTTACAAAAGGCACTTAGCAACTTAAAGAAAACATACAAATATTTAAATTGAAAGAAAATTAAACAAAACAAACAAACAATTCAAAGAAAATAAACAAACAATTAAATTAAAAAAATCAAACTATCACTACTTAAACAGTCTCCCCCGGCAAAGTCGCCAAAATCTTGTTGTGCTCGAGTTAAGTACTACTACAAGAGTCACTCGTAAGTATACGAGGTAGTTGCAGCAAAGGTGATCACCCCAAGGTCGTCTCACAAGGAAGGTATTGTTCGTAATAGTACAATTAAAGCAATTAAATTAAAAGCTGAGTTCGTTGTTTTGAAATGGTGCGAGAACAATTTAAACCTAAAATTAACATGCGTAGGGTTGGTGTGTGAAGGTTGTAAAAGATCAAATCAATTCTTGGGAAGGTGCCTAGGGTTATAGGTCCATTCAATCAAAGCTCAATTCTCAATTATCCATTAACATAGCCTTGTAAATTAATTTGTTCCTTAAGGTTAATTAGTAAATTACCAATTCATTAGTTCTCACATTCATGAAATAGCAATAACCAATTATTTTATATTTGCAAATTAATGAAACCCTAGAACTTATATTTCTAATTCATTCATAGGGTAGTCGATTGCATAATTTCGATATCAAATTACACCTATGTCCTTCATTCAATATCTAGAGATTAATAGGTAGCTAATCTATCAACCCAGCATACAATCCAATGCAATCAACCAACAACAAGGTACATCAATGGAAATATCAAATCAAAGCATTCAATCAAATATACTACAAAACCTAGGCATGGGTATTTAGCTTAACATCATCAATTTAAAACATTCATTCAACTCAATATAAATCAAATACAAATTGTTCATTGCAATATCAATTCTCTTAATACAACAAAAACAATATTGAAATGAATTAAAAGAGGGAATAGAAAAACCCCTTTGAAGATGCCAAGAGTAGGATTACTAGTCTTCCTCCTAGCTCCACTTTGATGTATGATGAAGAACTCAAGCCCTCTTCAATGGTTGATTCCCCTTTGCATTATGGAATGGAGCTTTCTCAAGTCAGCAAGCCTTCAATTGATTATGCCTTTGGAAGATGGAATGGAGCTTTCTCAAGTCATCAAACCTTTCAATGAAGTTTATTCAACCTTCAAGAGCTTGTTTTAACCCAATTTATCCCAAAGAATCTCAAAGATCTTGTCAATGGAAGATGGAGAAGATCGAGAGGATAGAAATGGAGGATGAAGATGAAGGGACAAGGAGAGTGTCCCTCTCTCCTCTCCCCATTCGTGTATCCCGCCTCCTTCTCTTTGTTTTCTATTTTTCGCAAACCCTAGCCATCTCCCCTTCTTCCTTTTTTTCTTTTCATGTGAAAGAACTTAAATAATTTAAGGGTGACACGGCCAAGCTGGATTTGGCTTGGTCGTGTCTCTCATTTTTCTTTGGGACATGGCCAAGCTTGGTGGCTATGTCCATCACTGCTTCTCTCTTTCTTTCTTTTCTTTGGTCTGTTGAGTGACATGGCCAAGCTTATGGCCGTGTCATGTGACACGGCCAGTAGCTTGGCCGTGTCATGTGGATGTGTTCTCTTCTGTTTCTTCAAGTTGCTTCATTCCCTTTGGTGTGACGCAGCCAAGCTACTGGCCGTGTCACTTTGTTTTGTGCTTAGGGTGAGACACGGCCAGTGGCTTGGCCGTGTCCGTGTCTCCTGGCCGTGTCACTTTGCTTTGTGCTTAGGGTGAGACACGGCCAGTGGCTTGGCCGTGTCTCCTGGCCGTGTCAAGCTCTGCCTTCATTTCCTTTGAGGTGACATGCCTGTGAGCGGGGATTTTCGTCCCCACTCCCGGTGGAAGGTTCTTGTGACTTCGGCACTGTTTAGGCTCGGGGCCTTAGAGAACACGGACCTAAGTCCGGAGAAAATGGAGTCGCCACCCGGATGGGCTGGGAAAAAGAAAGGGGTGGATGACTCGATTCCTAAGGAATCCCCAACCCCCTAATGGGTTTGGAAAGTTGGGTACATGTGGGTAAGGTGAGAAATGGCCCAGCACCCCCCACAACGCCCGGTTCATTGGAACCGGCCTCCTTTACAGGTCTTAATATTATAAAATTCTTAAATATAACAACATTATCCATATTACACACAATAATTAAAAGAAAGCATCAATATATTAAAATCAAAGCAAGGTCCAGGCAAAACAAATAAATGGACACCCATCCAAGGATGGAAACATGTCCTTACATCACATGCCTAAATAGGACACCCACCGAAAGGTAGAAACATGCCCTTTACATAAGTTCTAAGATAGAAAAGCAAATTAAATTACATGATATTTAACTAATGAGGTACCCACCAAGTGGAAACATACCTCTTACAACATTTAGAAATCTAAATAAATTGATAAAAGTAAATAACCATTCATAATAAATAAATCATTCATCAAAGGTACCAAATATCAATAAAAAGTAAACATCCATCCATGATAAATAAAATAAACCAAGTGTTGAATATAAATAAATTAAAGCATAAGAAATAAAACTAAGCATGATCAAATATAGAATTGAATAAGGTAAATAAAAATCCAAATTATAGCTATTGTTTCCATTTAGGGTTCTTTATCTCATGTGTTAAGGTTTTGGAATTCATAAAATTAAGCTACTGTGACTTTTTATGGAATTAAAATAGATTAAGGTTTTATGTTTTAAAAGGTTGGTAAGACTCTTTGATTAAACAAATTAAGCTTTGAATGGTGAAATCATGAAACTAGGGTTTTAGACACTTTAAAATACTTTTGATTCATGGTTTTAAATGGTGATTTCAAGCTACTATGTAAATTTAAAATATTTGTGTTTTTATGGTTTTTAAAATTTTAAAGGATTAGGGTTTAGAAAAAGTTAGGGTTTAAAGTTTTAAAGGGTTAGGGTTTACTTATTTTAGGTTTAGAAGTTGAATTTTGGGTTTTAGGATTTAAAATTAGGGTCTCGGGTGATGAATTTGAATTAGGGTTTAGAAAGACAATTTGATGATTTCATGAGGTTTTATGAATTTAAACAAACGGATTAAAGCTTTTATAAATAGAAAAGATTTTTTTTATGGCTTTTTGGAAGAAATAGAACCTAGTTTAAAATTTTGAAAGAAACAGAATTAAATTTTGGTTTTGATGAAAAATATGTTTAATTAGGGTTTTAAGATATTAAAGAAGAAAAAATAACAATTTTAAGCCTTTTTGAAAATAAACCAACGAAATAAGGTTTTTGACTTTAGAGAAACTAAATTAAAGTTCTAAGATTTTAGCTTTTGAAAAACACAAAATCCTAGTTTTAGCTACTGTGAAAAAAAATATAAAGAAATTAGAATCTCATACCTTATTTTGTAAGTTGCACCAAAATTGCTTCTTGGATGAACAAGCTCAAAAGACCAGCCTTTTTGCCCTTTGAATCCCTTAAATTGTGTTTCTGCTACTTTAAAAATCAATTGAATTCAAGCTTTTCCTTCACGGATTTGGATTTTCTTTTTCACTGTCCCTTTCGGCCCCCTCTTTTCTTTGTGTTTGGCCCTTATTTATAATGGTTTGATATAGTTTATTCCTAATTAGTCACGGCAAGTAATATTAATAAAAAAAAGAAACCAAAACCTAATTGAATTAGGTTTCAAAAAATTTGCGTCGGAAAAATTGGACTGCTAAAAAATGCGTAGCAAAAAATGCGCTGGCGAAAAAAATCTGCCGCAGGAAATTGCGGCAGTGGGCGGGCTGCGGGCGACCATTTTGCCCACAGGATTTTCCTGCAGGCAAAATGGAAAAGCTATTTTGTAACAGTCCCGGCCTACTAGCATCACTAGGTCCACGGGCTGTGCTACAGTACTGGACTGCCCTCACGGGCCATCTAGTACTGTAGCACAGCCCGTGGACCTGGTGATGCCAGTAGGCCGGGACTGTTACAGTTAAAAAGGCAATTGTAATATCCCAATGTATGCCGTAGAAGTTTTGAATATTATTGTTGTTTTAATTGGATTGAATGTATATGTTGATTTAAAAGAAAAAAAAGATTGAAAAGAGAATGTTTATGTATTGTTTAAAAAGGAAAGTAATGTGTAGAGAGAAAGTGTATATGTTGGGTATATGGTTATATATATAACATATACATTAGTCAAAAGGGATGGTCAATGGAAGAGGATATTTATTTGTGATATGTGAAATTACTTAAATGGGCATATAAGTGACAATGGTTAAGTTAATTGGATGAGGGCATTTGGGTAATTGCTTTGTTAGAATTGCTTGGTGGAGATTTAAAGAAGAAGATAAGTTTGACTTGTGTTTATTTTTCTTTTCTTCTCATGTGTGTGCTGGCTATCCAAGAAAAGAGAGAGCAAGAGAGGTGTTCTTAATGCTAGAATCAAATTGAAGGAGGAATCAAAGGTTTTGGTTGGAGATTTGTGAAATTTCTTCATTTAAGGTAAGTACTCTCTTGTTTCCTTTTGTTATTTTGAAGTTGTGTATAAGATGAGTTATAATTTGTTGCTATTGTGATTTGGTGTGTTTGAGATGTGTTTACAAGTGTTGAAATTGATTGTAAGTTAAAAGAAATTGAATTGGTGTTGGTTTTGTTTTGAAGATGGTGAGTTAAGTGGATGTTGATGGTGAAAGATCAAGAGTGAAGTTGGTTTTAGGGTTTTGAAGTGGTAAATGATTATATGTATGGTTTATGTGAATATTGTGTTAAACATGCAAAATTAGTGTTAATGACTTTGATTACATCCATTTGAATGAGTTTATGTTGTGCATAATGTGTTTAATTTCATTCAAAAGAGTGTTGGCTATGGTTAGGGTTTTTGTTCATAAGAGACACGGCTAAACAAAGGAAGAGACACGGCCAAGCTAAAGAATTTTTGAGAGACACGGCCAAGTCTATGGAAATTTGGCCGTGTTGGATAAATTTTGGAGAAGACACGGCCGTGTCCCTTGCCCATGTTTGCTTCTGTTGCTTTTGATTGAGAGACACGGCCACAAGCTTGGCCGTGTCCCTTGAGTGTGTTGGCCACTGTGATTTTTCCTTGCTCTTCTTACATGGTTGAGATTGAACTTACATTTGATAATGCATATGATACTATATGAACAAGGTTATGTATTATGCATTGTGAATCTTGTGAATGGTAATGTGTATATGAATAATGTACTTTGAAATGCTATATTAATGAGGCCATTGTGATTTGGCTATGATGATTCCATTGAAAGAACATAAGGCATGTTTGCCTAATTGATGATGAGAATTGAGAATGAGTTAATAAATGAATTGTGTTTCTAATGTGTTATTCATTTTCAGAGTTTTGTTGTTGGTGGCATGCCTATTGGTAACATTCTCTTGAAGTTAGGTTGGATTTGATCCTTGAAGACTAATTGAGATGTTACAACCCTTGAAGCTAGGTTGGGTTGGTTCTTGAAGCCAAGTTGGGTTGATACTTAGCATGCTTTGTTCCCCTTGAAGCTTGGTTGAACCTAAATCCTTGAAGCCTAGTTGGGTTTATGATAATGATAAATGTGATAACAAAACCAAAGCATTAACTCTGAAAATTGAATGACATATTAGAGTGTTTTGGGCCCATGCTTGTCTTTGTATATAATGTGATTCTTGAATGGTAAAATTAATGAAACTATGAAGATGTAATATGAATATTGTTATGACATTGAATGTAGTATGATGTGGTAATGTGATGTGCTTCTATGTGTATGGTTTATGAAATATAAAGGTGTGATGTTAGCTTTTCACTTATGATGTTAACTTTATGATTTAGATGTGTAACATTACTTTGCCTTAAAGTATAATGTTGGTATATTTTGTACTACTAAGCCGGTGGCTTAGCGCGATAGTGTTTGATCGCGCAGGTGACAGAATTGAACCTGAGAGCTCCTCGAGACCAAGTGAGACTAGACATTGAGGATTTTTCTTTTGGGACTTAAAGATCAGAGAAGAGCTGCCAATCATGTATATATTCTATGTTTTGTAAACTTTGATTTATAACATATTTGTAATAACTTCCGCTGTGAATTATTAAACATTTTATATACAGTGTCTTTTGGATTTCTTTTATTTGTTTGAGATTGGTTTCACTTATTTACAAAGATATTTGTTATGTCTTTTTAAACCGTGGCATTTTCTATATTCAGTATATGTATATTACGATCGTTTAAGCATGCTTGGTACGTATACAGGGTATAGAGGTGTTACAATTGTTTTGGTATCAGAGCCTAGGTTTGAGATTCTCAACCTAGGTCAAGTGTAAGAAAAAGAGTGTTTTGATTTTAAAACGTGGATTTTTGAATAACATACATGTTTGGCATTGGCAGTCTCTGATCTTTAATGAGAGGTATTCTGCTGTGTTTGCAGATATAGGTTGTGATGGATTCTCACTCACGTCAGTCAGTCGAGGGTAGTGTTGAGAGTATAGCTCCTGATGAGATTAGAGAGGGAGCTAGAGTGGATAGTGCTGGAGAGGTACCTGCTTCTGTGTCGGGGAGACCAGCTAGTGAGGAGGTTCCGCCAGGTTGGTTTAGGCATGTGATTGATTTGTTGAGGCAAGCACCAGTACAACCACCACCGCCACCCCCACAGCCTTTGGTATCAGTGAGACAGTATGATAAATTAAGGAAATATGGAGCAGAAGACTTCTTGGGTACTATTGATCCAGTTGTAGCTGAGCAGTGGCTAGATAAAGTACAGAGAATATTTGTTCAGTTGCAAGCCACTCCAGAGGAAAAGTTTGATTATGCAAGATCATTGTTGCAAAAGGACGCATATGACTGGTGGAAGACAGTGCCCCATGCTATGGATGATCCACCAACATTGTCCTATGCTGATTTTCTAAGAGAGTTTGAATTGAAGTATACTCCTAGGGAGTACAAAGATGTGAAGAAAATGGAGTTTCTAAGCTTGAAGCAAGATCATCGGACTGTGACGGAATATGAGTTAGAGTTTATCCGGTTGAGCCAGTATGCTGGGGGTATTATATCTTATGAGATAGATAGATGCCGGAGATTTGAGGAGGGATTGAGGCCCTCTATCATGTGTTTGGTGGCTGGATCTAGATATCGTGATTTTTCCCAGCTTGTTGCAGTAGCTAGGAGTGTGGAGAGAGCTCAGGTTATTGCAGCTGCTTCAGAGGAAGATATCAGGGTTAGAAGGCCCCAGTTTGAGGCAGGGTCTTCATCTGTGAAAAGAGGTAAATGAAGTTTTGTTCTTCGGGTTAGTAGGAGTCAGAGGCCAGCGGGTAGGTTAGTACAGTTTCAGAGGCAGAGATCTAGACCTACAGTTTCAGTGGCGAGTGCTCCGACCCCAGTGACTCAAAGATCCACCTTACCCATATGCATTCATTGTGGTAGGCCACATGGTGGTACTTGTTGGAAGACTGGTGTAGCAGGGGTATGTTTCAGATGTGGATCTCCCGATCATTTTGTGAGAGATTGTCCTGAGAGACAGGAGCGTATGTCAGTGGATACTGCAGCTTCCTTACCTAGTGTGAAGGGAGGTCGAGGAGGCAGAGGTTTCAGCAGAGGAGGCAGATCTGGGTTCAGTTCTAGAGGAGGTTCTACATCCAGGGAGAGTAGACCAGAGGAGGCTGGATCTTCTCAGAGGATTTATGTGATGCAGAGGCAACCAGATGCTTCGGTAGTCATAGCTGGTACTTTTTCTTTATTTGGTATTTCAGTACTTGCTTTGATTGATCCCGGATCCACGCATTCATATATTAGTGCATCTGTTTTGCCTGTGTTTGATGTGCATGCTGAATCCCTAGGATTTGATGTATTGGTGACAAATCCGTTAGGGCATAGTGTGATTGTTAGCAAAGTGCACCGAGATAGTGCAGTAGTGGTTCAAGGTGAGGAGTTTCTTGGAGATTTGATTGAGATGCCTTTTAAGGAATATGATGTGATCCTAGGCATGGACTGGTTATCTAGACATGGAGCTGTGGTTGACTGCCAAAAGAAAGTTGCTAACTTGAGAACCAGTGATGATAGAGAGGTGATAGTATCTAGTGAGCAGGGACAACTAGCATCTTTGTTTGTTTCAGTTGTTGCAGCTAGAAGATTGATTAGAAAAGGGTGTGATGCTTACCTTGCTTATGTTGTAGATACGAGAGTAAAGGGTTCTCAACTTGATAGTATACCCACTGTTGCAAAGTTTCCAGATGTGTTTCCAGAGGAGTAGCCAGGGATACCTCTTGAGAGAGAGGTGGAGTTCGGTATTGAATTATTGCCTGGTACCACTCCTATCTCTATTGCTCCTTACAGAATGGCACCTGCTGAACTGAGAGAGCTGAAGGTGCAGTTACAGGAGTTGCTGGATAAAGGGTTTGTTCGCCCTAGTGTTTCACCGTGGGGAGCTCCTGTCTTATTTGTGAAGAAGAAGGATGGTATTATGAGATTGTGTATCGATTATAGGCAATTGAACAAGGTGACTATTAAAAATAAATATCCTTTGCCTAGAATTGATGATCTCTTTGATCAATTGAAAGGTGCAGCAGTGTTTTCCAAAATTGATTTGAGATCAGGGTACCATCAGTTGAGAGTCAGAGCTGAAGATGTTCCTAAGACTGCCTTTCGGACCAGGTATGGGCATTATGAGTTTCTAGTTATGCCTTTTGGTTTGATGAATGCACCTGCAGTTTTTATGGATTTGATGAATAGGGTGCTTAGGCCCTATTTGGATCAGTTTGTAGTGGTCTTTATAGATGATATTTTGGTGTATTCGCGTAATGAGGAAGAGCATGACAAGCATCTGTGGATTGTGTTGCAAATTTTGAGAGAGAAGCAATTGTTTGCTAAACTGTCGAAATGTGAGTTTTGGCTTGACCAAGTTACTTTTCTCGGTCATATAGTTTCAGCAGAGGGTATTAGAGTTGATCCGAGTAAAGTTGAAGCTATTTTGAATTGGAGTTCACCAAAGTCTGTGACTGAAGTTAGAAGTTTCTGGGTTTGGCAGGCTATTACCGACGGTTTGTGAAAGGATTTTCTTTGATAGCTACTCCACTTACCATATTACTTCGAAAGGGAGTTAGATTTGTGTGGACAGATCAGTGTCAGGCTAGTTTCGAACAGTTGAGAGAAATGTTAACTCAAGCGCCTGTTCTTACTTTACCTGTGGAAGATAAACCATATGTGATTTACAGTGATGCTTCACATAGTGGTTTGGGTTGTGTTCTGATGCAAGAAGGTAAAGTGATAGCTTATGCTTCTCGACAGTTGAAACCGCATGAGCTCAATTATCCGACCCATGATTTAGAGTTGGCAGCCATTGTGTTTGCATTGAAGATTTGGCGACATTATCTGTATGGGGAAAAGTGTTTTATCTATACTGATCATAAAAGTTTAAAATATTTGGGTGTCCAAAAAGAGCTTAATCTTCGACAGAGGAGATGGTTGGAGTTGATTAAGGACTACGACTGTTTGATTGATTATCATCCTGGCAAGGCAAATGTTGTTGCTGATGCCTTGAGTCGGAAGTCTTTAGCAGGTTTGACTGTTTATTCGCTCTCGTTGCTTGTTGAGTTGAGAGCGTTGCATGCTATTTTGTATCTTGTGATGATGGTGCATTGTTGGCACAATTGCAATTGAAACCAGTATTGTTGGATCAGATTAAAGAGGCTCAATTGGCTGATGCAAAGATTCAAAAGATTGTTTCAGATTGTCAGAATGGAAAGAGTAGAGATTTTATTGTGAGAGGTGATGGGAGTCTTTGGTTTAAGAACAGAATGTGTGTACCTGATGATGCTAAATTGAGAAGGATTATTTTAAAGGAAGCACATCAATCAGTATTTGCTATGCATCCGGGTAATACAAAGATGCATCATGATTTGAGACAGCATTATTGGTGGTCCGGTATGAAGAGAGACATTGCAGATTTTGTGTCTAAATGTCTCACATGTCAGAAAGTAAAAGCTGAGCATCAAGTTCCAACAGGGTTACTTCAACCTTTAGCAGTGTCTGAATGGAAATGGGATAGAGTAACCATGGATTTCGTATCTGGTCTGCCATTGACACAAAGGAAGCATGATGCTATTTGGGTGATTGTTGACAGGTTGACTAAGACAGCTCATTTTCTTCCAGTTCGGATGGATTACTCTTTGGAGAGGTTAGCTGAGCTGTATATCCATGAGATTGTGAAGCTGCATGGTGTTCCAACTTCTATAGTGTCTGATCGAGATCCCCGATTTACTTCAAGGTTTTGGAAGAGTTTACATGGTGCTTTGGGTTCTCGATTACATTTCAGCACTGCTTTCCATCCTCAGACAGATGGGCAGTCTGAGAGGGTGATACAGATTATTGAGGATATGTTGAGAAGCTGTGTCATTGATTTCTCGAGAAGTTGGGATGGATTCTTACCACTTGTTGAATTTGCTTACAATAACAGTCATCAATCCAGCATTGGTATGGCCCCATTCGAAGCATTGTATGGTAGACGGTGCAGGACACCTCTATGTTGGAATGAACTTGGTGAAAGTAAGTTAATTGGTCCTGATTTGGTTAAAGAAACTGAAGAGAAAGTGAAAATGATTTGAGATAGGTTGAAAATAGCTTCAGACCGACAGAAGTCTTATTCAGATTTGAAGAGGAGAGACATTGAATATAATGTGGGAGATAAAGTATTTTTGAAGGTGTCTCCTTGGAAAAAGATCTTGAGGTTTGGTCGGAAAGGGAAATTGAGTCCTCGTTTCATTGGACCGTATGAAGTTTTGGAAAGAGTTGGGCCAGTTGCTTATCGGCTTGCTTTGTCACCTGAGTTGGAGAGGATCCATAATGTATTCCATGTTTCTATGTTGAGGAGATACAGATCGGATCCATCTCATGTGTTGCCAATTGAATCTATCGAAGTGAATCCAGATTTAACATTTGAAGAGGAAACAGTTGCTATCTTGCACGTGATGTAAAAGCGTTGAGAAATAAGAAAGTGCCTTTGGTGAAGGTTCTGTGGAAGAATCATGCAAAGGAAGAAGCAACTTGGGAAAGTGAGCAAGCAATGCGAGATCAATATCCTCAGTTGTTTCAGACTTGATATCAGGTAATTTTGAGGACGAAATTTCTTTTTAGAGGGGGAGAATTGTAATATCCCAATGTATGCCCTAGAAGTTTTGAATATTATTGTTGTTTTAATTGGATTGAATGTATATGCTGATTTGAAAGAAAAAAAAAGATTGAAAAGAGAATGTTTATGTATTGTTTAAAAAGGGAAGTAATGTGTAGAGAGAAAGTGTATATGTTGGGTATATGGTTATATATATAACATATACATTAGTCAAAAGGGATGGTCAACGGAAGAGGATATTTATTTGTGATATGTGAAATTACTTAAATGGGCATATAAGTGACAAAGGTTAAGTTAATTGGATGAGGGCATTTGGGTAATTGCTTTGTTAGAATTGCTTGGTGGAGATTTAAAGAAGAAGAGAAGTTTGACTTGTGTTTATTTTTCTTTTCTTCTCATGTGTGTGCCGGCTATCCAAGAAAAGAAAGAGCAAGAGAGGTGTTCTTAATGCTAGAATCAAATTGAAGGAGGAATCAAAGGTTTTGGTTGGAGATTTGTGAAATTTCTTCATTTAAGGTAAGTACTCTCTTGTTTCCATTTGTTATTTTGAAGTTGTGTATAAGATGAGTTATAATTTGTTGATATTATGATTTGGTGTGTTTCAGATGTGTTTACAAGTGTTGAAATTGATTGTAAGTTAAAAGAAATTGAATTGGTGTTGGTTTTGTTTTGAAGATGGTGAGTTAAGTGGATGTTGAAGGTGAAAGATCAAGAGTGAAGTTGGTTTTAGGGTTTTGAAGTGGTAAATGATTATATGTATGGTTTATGTGAATATTGTGTTAAACATGCAAAATTAGTGTTAATGACTTTGATTACATCCATTTGAATGAGTTTATGTTGTGCATAATGTGTTTAATTTCATTCAAAAGAGTGTTTGCTATGGTTAGGGTTTTTGTTCATAAGAGACACGGCTAAACCAAGGAAGAGACACGGCCAAGCTAAAGAATTTTTGAGAGACACGGCCAAGTCTATGGAAATTTGGCCGTGTTGGATAAATTTTGGAGAAGACACGGCTGTGTCCCTTGCCCATGTTTGCTTCTGTTGCTTTTGATTGAGAGACACGGCCACAAGCTTGGCCGTGTCCCTTGAGTGTGTTGGCCATTGTGATTTTTCCTTACTCTTCTTACATGGTTGAGATTGAACTTACATTTGATAATGCATATGATACTATATGAACAAGGTTATGTATTATGCATTGTGAATCTTGTGAATGGTAATGTGTATATGAATAATGTACTTTGAAATGCTATATTAATGAGGCCATTGTGATTTGGCTATGATGATTCCATTGAAAGAACATAAGGCATGTTTGCCTAATTAATGATGAGAATTGAGAATGAGTTAATAAATGAATTGTGTGTCTAATGTGTTATTCATTTTCAGAGTTTTGTTGTTGGTGGCATGCCTATTGGTAACATTCTCTTGAAGTTAGGTTGGATTTGATTCTTGAAGCCTAATTGAGATGTTACAACCCTTGAATCTAGGTTGGGTTGGTTCTTGAAGCCAAGTTGGGTTGATACTTAGCATGCTTTGTTCCCCTTGAAGCTTGGTTGAACCTAAATCCTTGAAGCCTAGTTGGGTTTATGATAATGATAAATGTGATAACAAAACCAAAGCATTAACTCTGAAAATTGAATGACATATTATAGTGTTTTGGGCCCATGCTTGTCTTTGTATATAATGTGATTCTTGAATGGTAAAATTAATGAAACTATGAAGATGTAATATGAATATTGTTATGACATTGAATGTAGTATGATGTGGTAATGTGATGTGCTTCTATGTGTATGGTTTATGAAATATAAAGGTGTGATGTTAGCTTTTCACTTATGATGTTAACTTTATGATTTAGATGTGTAACATTACTTTGCCTTAAAGTATAATGTTGGTATATTTTGTACTACTAAGCCGGTGGCTTAGCGCGATAGTGTTTGATCGCACAGGTGACAGAATTGAACCTGAGAGCTCCTTGAGACCAAGTGAGACTAGACATTGAGGATTTTTCTTTTGGGACTTAAAGATCAGAGAAGAGCTGCCAATCATGTATATATTCTATGTTTTGTAAACTTTGATTTATAACATATTTGTAATAACTTCTGCTGTGAATTATTAAACATTTTATATATAGTGTCTTTTGGATTTCTTTTATTTGTTTGAGATTGGTTTCACTTATTTACAAAGATATTTGTTGTGTCTTTTTAAACCGTGGCATTTTCTATATTCAGTATACGTATATTACGATCATTTAAGCATGCTTGGTACGTATAAAGGGTATAGAGGTGTTACATATTTCGCCCACAGATTTTTTCTGTGGGCAAAATAGCCTAAGCCATTTCGCCCGCAGGAAATTCCTGCAGGCGAAATGCCCACGGGCCCACGCGATGATTTTTTTGTCGCAGATTTTTTCGACTCCGTTTTTTATTTTTATTTTTATTTTTTGACTTTTATTTGTTTATTTTTATTTTTTATTGATAAAAATTAGATACTAAAGCAAAAATTATTTAAAAAAATTATTTTGGACCAATTAGACAACAAAAATCATTTTGGACTAAATAAAACATATTGGACCGGATTGGGTCTAAGATTAAGGGTCTACAATGCCCAAGCTTGATTTGGCTTGGCCATGTCTTGCTTGATTCGTGCTCTTTCTTCATTATTTTGATCTTCCTAGGGAGTTTTTGCACTTAAACCTAAAACAAACACTTCAAACAAACTTTAAACAGAAATCAATCAAAACATTAACTGAAAAACACATAAAATCACACTAAAAACAAGTCCAAAAATGATCTAAACACCATGTCACTGGGCGTGTCACAGCTACTATGAAACATTGCAAAAGGCACGCTTGGTGACACTCCCATGTCACTGGGCATGTCAATTCTTCTGTATGCAGCATCAAGGGCACGTCCATTGACACACCCATGTCCATTGGCGTGTCCATTGATGAATTTTGCTCTTTTCTTCTACTTTCATCCAGAATTCCTCCGAAATGACCATAAGCCTCAAAATATAGAGAATTCCTGAAATTAACACTAATCTAGTTCAAAATACACTTGAACAAACAAATTAAACTCAATTGGATAATAATCATATTAAGAAATAGGAATAAAATATCATCAATTATGCACTTATCAAATTCCCCCACACTTGACTTTTTGCTTGTCCTCAAGCAAACTAAATCATTGTAATAAACTAGATTAGATGTGATGTAATATCCCAATGTATGCCTTGGAAGTTTTGAATATTGTTGTTGTTTTATATTGGATTGAATGCATATGTTAATTTGCAAGAGAAAAGAAATTAAAAGAAAGTGTATATGTTGTATATATGGAAGTATAAATAACATATACATAAGTCAAAAGGGATGGTCAATGGAAGAGGATATTTATTTGTTGTGTGTGAAATTACCTAAATGGGCAAGTAAGTGAAAGAGAGTTAAAACAAATGGAAAGGGGTATTTAGGTAATTTCTTGTTTTGGAATACATGGTGGAGATTTAAAGAGATGATAATTTGACTTTTCTTTATTTCTTCTTCTTCTCTTTCCCATATGTTGGCCTGCCATTCCAAAGCAAGAGAGCAAAAGTGAGATTTGTTTATTCCAAACTCAAATTGAAGGAAGAATCAAAGGATTAAGTTGGAGATTTGTGGAATTTCCTCAATTTTGGTAAGTACTCTCTTGTTTTCTTTTGTTATTTTTGAAGTTGTGTTTGAGGTGAGTTATGGTTTGTCGATATTATGATTTAGATGTGTTTGTGATGTGTTTTTAAGTGTTGAAATTGATTATAAGTTAAGAGATTAAATTGGTGTTGATATTGGAAGTATTGAAGTTGAGTTTGTTTTAGGGTTTTGAGTTGGTATGTGTTGTTAATGTTAAGTTTTGTTGATTATTTTCATAGATCTTCATGTTGGTTATGTTTGTTGGAGTTGTAAGCATTAAACATGTGATTTTGGTAGAAGGCAGTAGCATTCTGGATGCCACTCTCGTGGCCTTTGGTGCCATGGCCGTGGAGGTGTTGGATAATTTGGACAGCTTTGGTTTCTACCCCACGCCCGTGGGGATTGAGGTGGCCACGGCCGTGGGCTATTATGTGTGTTGTTGGATTGTTAATTATGATCTAAAGGTCTAAGAGGAGGTTAACAAGTGATAAATTGTATTGGAATTGATGTGGTTCATCATTGTTTTGGTTTAGGTTGTGAAGAAGGTGATTTGCCCTAATTTGGGAAGTGAAGAATCTTGGAAAAAGGAGAGTGCTTAGAGTTGTGTGAATTGTTATTGAGGTAAGTACAAACCTTGCATTGTTGCATATATTCATATGATGTTGAGATTGAATATACATTTGATGATATTGTTGACTTATATGAATAATGTGATTTGTGATGTTATATGTATAATGTGAAGGATATGATGAGGTAATTGATTATGTATACTTGATTAATGAAATATTATAATATTAATTGAGACATGATAGGATATGAGGCTATTATGATTGGCTATGATAACTCAAATGTGATGTGAAGCCATTGTGATTGGCTATGATGATTCAATTGAAAGAAATAAGGCATGTTTGCCTAGATGATGATGAGAATTGAGAAAGGAAATGATAATTAAATGATAAATGAATTGTGTGGCTAATGTGTTATTCCATTTTCAGAGTTTGTTGTTGGTGGCATGCCTAATATTAGTAACAATCTCTTGAAGTTAGGTTGGACTTGATCCTTGAAGCCTAATTGAGATGTTACAACCCTTGAAGCTAGGTTGGGTTGGTTCTTGAAGCCAAGTTGGGTTGATACTTAGCATGCTTTGTTCCCCTTGAAGCTTGGTTGAACCTAATCCTTGAAGCCTAGTTGGGATTATGATATTGATGAATATGATAATAGAACCAAAACATTAACTCTGAAAATTGAATGGCATATTAGTGTATGTTGGGCCCATGCTTGTCTATGTTTAAATGTGATTCATTGATGGTATAATAATTAAATAATGAGATCCATGGAAGGACTTTGAAATGTGATATGGTTATATGAGTATGATTGTAACACCCCGATACCCTATATAAGTACTATGCGTATACCTAGTATACATACAGTAAATATATAAAGTATAAGGATGTCACTTTTCGTTACCTTTTAAAAACCTGTAACAGAGTTCAAACCATAATACATTAATTTAAATAACATTTACAAAATCATTATCTTTATCAAAAACTTCATTTATACATATAAATACTCTCTCGTCAGAAATACATCATAATTAAAGTTTATACATGTATGCATTACCCTCTAGTTGGTCTCGACAAACTTTACTCTTCTTGTGGCATAACAAAAGACTTCATATCTTCCATCTATATACCTGCGCGAATAAACACCCGCGCTAAGCCCGAGAGCTTAGTAGTCCAACTATAAAATATAAACATATAGTATAGAAGTATTGACATATAATGATACATCAATTCAATATATAATTAGTTCTTATCATATCTTCTTTTCTTTTTAATTTCATCTTTAATATATCCTAGCTAATTTCAAATATGATGTACATATACACATAATATTATCACCAACCCCAATGCATCACCAATACTCAAAACCAATATATTAATACCCCTACATTATATATACCATACCAATCATTATTGCAATACACAAATTACATATCATACAAATCATAAATCACATTTACAATAAAGACAACCTTTATCATCAACCACAATTCATTTACATATTACACTTAATAACATTATATTATTCACAATTCACCAAGCATAATTCATTATTAATACTCACAATCAATATTTCAATACTTGCAATTCACATTGACAATAAAGACAGACTCGGGCCCAAAACACTAATATGTTATTCAAAGTTCAGAGTTACTGCTTTGGTTCATAGTCACAATCATCACGCCCGTAGGCAATGTATATACATGTATCTCTATCCATGGATAGTGTAACAGACCCAGTCTCTTGGACCATCAACTCAACACATATGAGGAGATCCTCAACCCGGCAAGACTGTTACAAATCATATATCTCATATTCACAATTCTCATAGTGTAACAGACCCAGTCTCTTGGACCATCAACTCAACACATATGAGGAGATCCTCAACCCGGCAAGACTGTTACCTTTCATCATTTCTTAGGCATGCCACCCAAATCCAGAACTCTGAAACTGAATAACATATTAAACAAACAATTCATTTATTATTTCATTATCAATCTCATCATCAATTAGGCCAACATGCCTTATCTCTTTCAATTGAATTATCATAGCCAATCACAATGGCTTCATATCATATCATATCTCAATCCATATGATACATATAGCATCATTGATATCACATTTCAAAGTATATTATTCATATAATACATTGCCATACACAAGATTCACAATGCATATAACATAACATTTTCTCACTTCTCAAAACACATTAACATCATTCATTACTAGAGCATTTATCATAACAAATTGAACATACCTTAAGAATGATCCTCATTTCTTCCTACCTTTCCCATTTCATATTTCATCCTTTATATATATTCTTCATTTACATTCACAATATAATAGCTTATTTAACACTTTCATCCCAATGTGTTAATGTTCAAAGACATATAAGGATATACAATCAAATAGGGTTTATGCTTACCTGGTTAATGATCTTCACATCCTTCACATCATTCAATCATCACCTTAGTCCAATTATGTTAACAATATAATAGATCACTTAACACATTTGCAAACAAATGTGTTAAGCCTCAAATTATGTAATTAAATACAATCATATGTATTGGTACTTACCTCAAGAACTAGTCCCATCAATCTATACATTTCTTTTCTTTCCAATAATTCTCCACATTTAGGTTAATGCAACCCAATCTCTTCAAAACCTAATCCAAAGGAATATTAGCAAAATGACCATATGAATAGTACATTCTGGTTTAAGACTCCATTTTATCCTTATTTGAAAAATTGTATAAAATAATCTACTTGACTAAAAATTCTAAAATTTTTACAGAATTTAGTTTGGTATCTTAAAATCATTCCTTTAAAATTTCAGATCAAACTGAATACAAAATCTTGGTCAAATAGTTCACCTAACCAGACTGCCCCAATTGCCCTGCATCCTGGCAGCAGTTCTGAACTTTGTGAATTCCATAAATCAAATTCAATCAACGTGGTTCCAAATTATTTTTCTCAAATACTAGACTCACTAAGCAAAAACATATCCAAAATTCAATTGGATATGATTTTTCTACATTTTATTAAAAATCCCGAAATATAGCTGTCTCAGTTAAGGTACCTGCTGGAACAGGTCTAATAAAAATAATCTTTCTAAACTCATAACCATTCCAAAATCGAATCAACATATTTTTCAGTCATTCTAGACTCATAGAGGCACAACATATCAGAATTTCACTTCAAGAACATTTTTCTATAATTAATTAAAAATCATACAAGTCACAGCCTTTACTAATTGTAAAACAGAAAAAAATTCACTAAACACAACTCTTACTCTTCCATCACCAACACCAACCTAGCTTCGTATCTTTAATTCCATTTCAACACTTTTACACACACCATACACAAACACACTCCATCAACCATCCATATCACCAATCCCAAACACAATTTCAAAAGAACAAAGGAAAATTAAGAGAAAGAACTTACCTAAGTTGTTGAATTCCACAAATCTTCAATTAAATCCTTTGATTCTCCCTTCAATTTGATGTTAGAATTAAACAAATCTCACTTTGCTCTCTCTTGTCTAAGGAGGAGCCAACCAACGTGGAGAAGAGAAGAAGAAGAAGAAGAAGAAGGAAATGAAGAAAAGACACAATATCACCTCTTTAAATCTCCACCAAGTGATTCAACAAGAGTAATTACCTAAACACCCTTATACCATTTGTCTTGATTACCATTCATTACATGCCCTTTATAGTAACTTCACACTTAACAAAAATAAATATCTTCTTTCCTTGACTCTTCATTTTGACCAACTTATATGTTATATATATCATCATATACACAACATATACCATTCTCTCTAAACCCTAAATTCTTTCCCAAATCACATATACATAAACATTCTTTTCTCTATTTCTTTTCTCTTGTAATTTAACACATATATTCAATCCAATTATATAACAACAACAACAACATAATCACAACTTCTAGGGCATATATGAGAATATTACAATTCTCTCCCCCTTAAATAATTTCGTCCTCGAAATTATCAGTACCATAACAATTTATTCTTAACAAAATACTATCTTAACTCCCATATGAAGTTAATTATACGCTTAAGTCATTATATCATCAAATCATATAACTTCAACTCTCCTCTTTAGAATCAACCACCTTCTTTAAATTCTATAACTCATCATTCTATATGTTTATACATCTGGTTACTTTCTTAATCAAACATTCAAAAGATCACATTACATTTCCTATTAATATCTTTATACCAGAATCAGATCATCATATAGCACAATAATACTTTGTCAAATCTTTATATTTAATATATTTTGTTAGTTCACCTCTGTATAATTACTCTCTTAACTTTAACATTAAAAACCATTGACTTATATCTGAACATTAATTATCCCTTCATTACAATCACTGTCTAAATAGACATTTATCACTCTCAATAGATAACAAAATCCTGATTTTTCATAAATGGAGTTATTTCTTTAGCATGCTTTTCACTTAACTTACATATTAATACATTATCTTTCAACTTATTTTATAGATAACCAATCTTTTTCTCTTCTTATCATGATTAACAATTACTATACTCCACTCATTCATGTCCAATCATACTTTAAAATTTACATCATATACATTATCATGTAAATACCTATTTTCTTAATACAACTATACACATTAAATTTTATTAATGATCCATAATCTTAGCCAAATCCAGATCAATTAATCTATCTGTCACAATATACCCACGTTCCAATCTTGTTCAATTCTAACCAACGATTAAGTAATCTAACTTATCATGAAATTTCACAATTTTCATATAAGTATAAATATAACTTAATTCCATAAGAGCAAACTTATATTCAATTTCTGCTCTCTTTCAATCTATTTTCAGTCAAATCATCATGATAACAAATCACTTCTAATATCTTTTAATATACACATAGTTTATTCTTTATTATCTTAGTATAATTTCCACCAATTCTCATAAAAATGTTATATCATACTTAATATCTATAATTCATTCACTCAAACTTTGAGTTCATTCCCTTAAACCTCAAGTTACATACCATAAACATATTCAGTATAACTTTCATTCATATAATATAATTTCTCCCTTTTACTAACTCTTCACATTTCCTATCATTGGTATATTTATTTTGATTACCTTTTTGTCATATTATCCATAACTCAACACATTTCAAAATTTTTTTAAAATTTTTTTTTTCACAATTATAACCAAATTCTTAACATAAAAAATAATAATAATAATAATAATAAGGTACAACTTTAACCATCATAATTTTTAACTATACTTCTCAAACAAAATTGTCAACCTCACCAAATCCGTATTACAATCATTATATCTAAGATCCAAATCCATGGATAACAAATTAACCGATCCAAAATACTGAACAAAACACATGACTTTAAGAGATTAATATTCAAACCTAGAACTTTCAATTCAATACTGTTCTTTTATAATTCTATTCTCAATCTTAACATTTTTAGTATAACAGAAGTTAACACATTCCAACTTCATTTCAACCAATTTGTATTCGCTTATATGATCCTTATCAACTTAACTCATGCTTTAACAATATTACTATATACATATTCAATCATATACAGTTCTTATACAATTTCTATTCATCACTTCATTTCTAATCCATCTACAATCTCTTATAATATAATTACATAGAACTTTTCATATGTGAATACTTTGAAACTCTAAATATAATATAATCATCAAGTTCAATACTCATTATAACAATTTCCACTGTCCAATATTACTCAAGTTCTTTCCATTCTCACTTCCATCACATAATCCATCTAGCTTTACACAGTTCAAGACCTAATCTCTCTTAGGTCCACTAATACATATAACATTGTTTTTCCATATCACTAATTCTATAATTATACCACATATATCTTCATAAGCCATCCTCATAATGTGATTCACAAATGTGTTTATATATCATAATTTCATTCATATTGGAAAACTCAATTCACATATCATATACATGTATACACTTAATTATATGCTCTTATAGTATTTTCCTTTTTCATACATTCAATACAAATTTAGTGTTTATCATTTTCTTTTAAACACTATCCTTCTCATTCTTCCAATATGATATAAAGTATTTATTCACACTACAAACATATATATTCCGACTATAGTAACACTTCATATTCATCTCAGTCACATTCCCAATGTGACATCTCTTTCACTTTCGTCTTTAAAAATATTTAGTACACTCCCATATTCATTCTTACCCTGTTCAGTAAAATGACTTAAAATAACTCATTTCTATTTACTTATCCACTTCCTTGATTATTTCAAAACAAATTTTCATACTATCAATCACATTACTCAATTCATAATACTTCCATATGCAATACTAGTCATTTCACTTAGCTCATGCATTGCATATACAGTTAACTATCAATATCCCAATAATCTTTATCAAATTCCACTAAAACTTTAACTTCTCAATTTACTACTTCGTTTAAGCTTCAATTTGCCAAACTCATCTTTTCTATCATCACTTTAAAAACATCTTACAAATATATATCACAAAGCAATATTAAAACATATAATTTCCACAATCATAAAGCTCACTTCAAAAATCTCAAATATCACATATTATCACCATTACCATGAGCTTTCACAATATCCAAGCATCTCACATTTCTAACATTGAATTTACTATGCTCGCATTATAGTAACAATACTAAGTTATATTCTTACTTAACCACTATCATCACTTTTTCCTTTAAACACAACCTTAACTGTATACACATCCCAACTTTACATAATCACACTTTGTCTCTACTAAACAACTCATTCAACATTCCACCATACTCTCCTCATTTAAATAACATAACTTTCAATTTTAACAATTCGATATCATTTCCGCTGTCTAGTAAATTCAACATTAGCAAAACCAACATAAACTTTATTATAAAGAGGTTCAAAGTATAGAAGAAAAAGTACATACTCTTATCTTGATTTGATTTTCAACTCATTTTCAAATTTATTCTCCTTTTCATTTCTTTATGTTTCAATTCATATTATGTCCTACATAATATTGCTCATAAACATCAACATTACATTCCATGTTGCACACAACATGACATTTTCATATGCATCATCAATATACATATATCATATTACATTTCACAATTAGTTTCTCATAATCAATTAGGCACTATGCCTCAATTATAATTCATTTCCAACATCATTGTCAACAATCATAATTTCTCATCACATCAAAATAGTATACACATATATCATCAACTATATTGAACATCTCATATAACACAAATATTCTATAATTCATATAATGCCACATCCGAGACCAACCTAGGTGTCAATGCATATGCATGTATTACAAATTTCATTTCAAAACTTTTCCTTTTTACTTTTATTTAAACTTTTCAAAAAAAAAATTTTTTTTTCTCACTTAGGCCGAGAATCTCGAACCTAAGCTCTGATACCAAAATAATTGTAACACCCCGATACCCTATATAAGTACTATGCGTATACCTAGTATACATACAGTAAATATATAAAGTATAAGGATGTCACTTTTCGTTACCTTTTAAAAACCTGTAACAGAGTTCAAACCATAATACATTAATTTAAATAACATTTACAAAATCATTATCTTTATCAAAAACTTCATTTATACATATAAATACTCTCTCGTCAGAAATACATCATAATTAAAGTTTATACATGTATGCATTACCCTCTAGTTGGTCTCGACAAACTTTACTCTTCTTGTGGCATAACAAAAGACTTCATATCTTCCATCTATATACCTGCGCGAATAAACACCCGCGCTAAGCCCGAGAGCTTAGTAGTCCAACTATAAAATATAAACATATAGTATAGAAGTATTGACATATAATGGTACATCAATTCAATATATAATTAGTTCTTATCATATCTTCTTTTCTTTTTAATTTCATCTTTAATATATCCTAGCTAATTTCAAATATGATGTACATATATACATAATATTATCACCAACCCCAATGCATCACCAATACTCAAAACCAATATATTAATACCCCTACATTATATATACCATACCAATCATTATTGCAATACACAAATTACATATCATACAAATCATAAATCACATTTACAATAAAGACAACCTTTATCATCAACCACAATTCATTTACATATTACACTTAATAACATTATATTATTCACAATTCACCAAGCATAATTCATTATTAATACTCACAATCAATATTTCAATACTTGCAATTCACATTGACAATAAAGACAGACTCGGGCCCAAAACACTAATATGTTATTCAAAGTTCAGAGTTACTGCTTTGGTTCATAGTCACAATCATCACGCCCGTAGGCAATGTATATACATGTATCTCTATCCATGGATAGTGTAACAGACCCAGTCTCTTGGACCATCAACTCAACACATATGAGGAGATCCTCAACCCGGCAAGACTGTTACAAATCATATATCTCATATTCACAATTCTCATAGTGTAACAGACCCAGTCTCTTGGACCATCAACTCAACACATATGAGGAGATCCTCAACCCGGCAAGACTGTTACCTTTCATCATTTCTTAGGCATGCCACCCAAATCCAGAACTCTGAAACTGAATAACATATTAAACAAACAATTCATTTATTATTTCATTATCAATCTCATCATCAATTAGGCCAACATGCCTTATCTCTTTCAATTGTATTAACATAGCCAATCACAATGGCTTCATATCATATCATATCTCAATCCATATGATACATATAGCATCATTGATATCACATTTCAAAGTATATTATTCATATAATACATTGCCATACACAAGATTCACAATGCATATAACATAACATTTTCTCACTTCTCAAAACACATTAACATCATTCATTACTAGAGCATTTATCATAACAAATTGAACATACCTTAAGAATGATCCTCATTTCTTCCTACCTTTCCCATTTCATATTTCATCCTTTATATATATTCTTCATTTACATTCACAATATAATAGCTTATTTAACACTTTCATCCCAATGTGTTAATGTTCAAAGACATATAAGGATATACAATCAAATTGGGTTTATGCTTACCTGGTTAATGATCTTCACATCCTTCACATCATTCAATCATCACCTTAGTCCAATTATGTTAACAATATAATAGATCACTTAACACATTTGCAAACAAATGTGTTAAGCCTCAAATTATGTAATTAAATACAATCATATGTATTGGTACTTACCTCAAGAACTAGTCCCATCAATCTATACATTTCTTTTCTTTCCAATAATTCTCCACATTTAGGTTAATGCAACCCAATCTCTTCAAAACCTAATCCAAAGGAATATTAGCAAAATGACCATATGAATAGTACATTCTGGTTTAAGACTCCATTTTATCCTTATTTTGAAAAATTGTATAAAATAATCTACTTGACTAAAAATTCTAAAATTTTTACAGAATTTATTTTGGTATCTTAAAATCATTCCTTTAAAATTTCAGATCAAAATGAATACAAAATCTTGGTCAAATAGTTCACCTAACCAGACTGCCCCAATTGCCCTGCATCCTGGCAGCAGTTCTGAACTTTGTGAATTCCATAAATCAAATTCAATCAACGTGGTTCCAAATTATTTTTCTCAAATACTAGACTCACTAAGCAACAACATATCCAAAATTCAATTGGATATGATTTTTCTACATTTTATTAAAAATCCCGAAATATAGCTGTCTCAGTTAAGGTACCTGCTGGAACAGGTCTAATAAAAATAATCTTTCTAAACTCATAACCATTCCAAAATTGAATCAACATATTTTTCAGTCATTCTAGACTCATAGAGGCACAACATATCAAAATTTCACTTCAAGAACATTTTTCTATAATTAATTAAAAATCATACAAGTCACAGCCTTTACTAATTGTAAAACAGAAAAAAATTCACTAAACACAACTCTTACTCTTCCATCACCAACACCAACCTAGCTTCGTATCTTTAATTCCATTTCAACACTTTTACACACACCATACACAAACACACTCCATCAACCATCCATATCAACTCACCAATCCCAAACACAATTTCAAAAGAACAAAGGAAAATCAAGAGAAAGAACTTACCTAAGTTGTTGAATTCCACAAATCTTCAATTAAATCCTTTGATTCTCCCTTCAATTTGATGTTAGAATTAAACAAATCTCACTTTGCTCTCTCTTGTCTAAGGAGGAGCCAACCAACGTGGAGAAGAGAAGAAGAAGAAGAAGAAGAAGGAAATGAAGAAAAGACAAAATATCACCTCTTTAAATCTCCACCAAGTGATTCAACAAGAGTAATTACCTAAACACCCTTATGCCATTTGTCTTGATTACCATTCATTACATGCCCTTTATAGTAACTTCACACTTAACAAAAATAAATATCTTCTTTCCTTGACTCTTCATTTTGACCAACTTATATGTTATATATATCATCATATACACAACATATATCATTCTCTCTAAACCCTAAATTCTTTCCCAAATCACATATACATAAACATTCTTTTCTCTATTTCTTTTCTCTTGTAATTTAACACATATATTCAATCCAATTATATAACAACAACAACAACATAATCACAACTTCTAGGGCATATATGAGAATATTACAATGATAGGTGAAATACAAAGGTGTGACATTATCTTTTCACTTATGATGTTGTCTCTATTATAAATATGTATGACATTGCATTGCATTAAAGCATAATGTTAGCTGCTTTGTATTACTAAGCCGTTGGCTTAGCGCAATAGTGTTGATCGCGCAGGTGACAGAGTTGAACCTGAGAGTTCCTCGAGACCGAGTGAGAGTAGACATTAAAGAGTTTATTTTGGGACTTCAAGATCAGTGAAAAGCTGCCAATCATGTATAACTTCTTTATATTTTGTAAAGTATTGTTTATAATGTGAATATATGTATATTTGTAAATATGGATTTAAATGTTTTCATATATGTAACTATTTTATAAATTCCGCTGCGTATTAAGTAAATGTATTTGTATCTATTTTGTTTTATATTACAAGTTAATTACTTATTTTCTATAATGTATAATGATAAAGATTATGGTATCTTTTAAAATGATTTGATGGTTAAAGAAAACCGTAGCATCCCTATGTTCAGTGCACGTATATTACATTGTGGTGTTTGTAGTGTGCTTGTACCGGATGTGGGGGTGTTACATGTGACGGACGCCCTCTATATTTAAAAAGAAAGGAAAAGTTTTGATAGTACTCGAATCAGAAAACCCCACTTTCTCAACCAAAAAACTAATTCACAATCATAACAGCTGAATCAAGAAGTTTCAAAACAAAAATATCACAGACCTAAAACCTAAAAATCCAGAGTTAAAAGATTGAGCATAAAATTCCAAAAAATCCAAAAGCCATGAACAAAGTACGAAAAATGTAAATTTTCTCTTAAGTTCTCTAACCCTCATTTTTTTATTTTAAATGTATATACACATATATATACATTTTAAGGAGCCCGGTTACTAACCTTTTGACGCGAAGGTAAACATTTGTGATGCCAACCCTGGTTACTCAGCCAGAATCACCTTTCAAATGGCTACTAGCACTATTCATGATTCCAACTCATTTGTTTTAATTCAAGAGTAAAAATCAGCGAAACAGGGATAAATTTTCAAAGCTCCTTTAATTAGAATTATTTATTTATTATTTATTTTCATTTATATATATATATATTTAAACAACTTAAGGGTTAGTAACTTAAGGATCATACTAAGTCCAACTCAAGAATCTAAGGAATTATAACAAGCTCAAAAATGTAACTAAGGTTTTAAACTTTAGATGTGTCCAATTTCCATCAATCCACAACCCAACTATAGCTATTACAATCGATCCTCAGCAATTGATCAAGATGACTAAGTTAACCTCAACAAGAAATTGTCATTTAGGAAATCTCAAATTAGTTCAACATATAAAGGGAAACCACATCAATTCACACTTATTACAACAATCTAGCTTACTTAAATCCAAAAAATAATTTGCAAAAATTAATTGAGACAAATGAATCAAATAGAAAGAATGAAATAGTAAAAATTCAATCAAGAAAGTATACCTCTCCCCCACACTTAAGACGCACATTGTCCCCAATGCGTGTGCAAAACAAGAAATAATGAAGAGAGAGAAAAATTGTCCTTTCATGTCCATGAATGGATAAATATGAGTACGGTGCCAAGAGTATGGTGAAGGCAAATTTGCTTCGAAATAAAAATCTAAAATGCAAAAACAAGGTTAAGACATAAATAAATGAAATAAAAAAACAAAAGAAATAGTTCGTAAAGAAAATAACAATTGTCCAAAAGCAATGAAAAAGAAAGAAATATAAAAAGAATATTAAATAAGCAAAGAAATGAAAATAAAATAAAATAAAATAAAAATGTGGGCTAGTCAAAAATTGGCACATCGCCGAAATCGTCACTGCTGGTCTCATCATCGGAGACATCAACTTGAGGTGCAGGTGCAGGAGCTGGGGCAGGTGTTGGTAATTTCTTCTTCTCCGCCAAAAATCCATACTCAAGGTGATCTGTAAGGGGCTTTAGTTCCAAGTTGGGTGGATCAATCACCGATGGTTTTGGCTTCTCTTCCTTTGGCATCTCAATAGTCTCATATGCCCTGCATTTGAACAATTTGCTTGCTTCAAGAAAAGCAAGCTGCTCCATTGCTTCTTGATCCTCAACATTTTCCTGCAATAAACACAACTCAAGGGGATCCTTGGAAACAATGTTAGGAACACAATTTATGGTCTCATGCTCAATAACATCATTGCATGATTCTGCCTCATCAAGTGAAAGTGAATGTTTCATAGCATCATATATCCTAAAAATAACCTTATCACCACCCACTCTCAAAGTTAGGGTGCCATCATGAACATCGATAAGGGCACGGGCTATATTTAAAAATGGCCTACCAAGAATAAGTGAAACATCCACATCTTCATAAATATTAATGACAATAAAATCATTGGGGAAAATGAAATCCCCAACTTTTACCAACACATCTTCTATAATGCCACGAGGGTGAACTACTGACATATCAGCAAGTTGGATGGTCATTAGTGATGGTTTAGGGTTACCAATGCCTAACTCTTTAAACATTTTATAGGGCATAACACTTATGCTAGCCCCCAAATCAGCTAATGCACTTTTAACCTCAAGATTACCTATCAAACATGGAATGGTGAAACAACCTGGATCTTTTAACTTCTTAGGTAACCTCCTTTGCAAAATTGCCAAACTCTTTTCAGACAAATGCACTAAAGACACTTCCTCGAGTTTCCTTTTATTAGAAAGGATATCTCTAAAAAATTTACCATATTTAGGCATCTGTGACAAAGCCTCAGCAAATGGAATGTTAATGTGCAATTGTTTGAAAAGTTTAAGAAACATACTGAACTGAGCATCAATCTTGTCCTTGTTCAACCTCGCCGGATATGGTACTCTAGGTTGGTATTCCTTCATTATGGAGCTGCTGTCTTGTGGCTGCTTCTGTTTCTCACTTTCTTGTGCAGCTTGCTGTGAGTGGGGATTTTCACCCCCACTCCCGGTGGAATGGTTCTTGTGACCTCGGCACTGTTTATGTAACACCCTCATACCCTATATAAATACTATACATATACCGGGTATACATACAGTACGTATGTAAAGTATAAGAATGTCACTTTTCGTTACAATTTAAAAACCTTTAACTGAGTTCAAACAATATTACATTAATTTAAAGAACATTTACAAAATCATTATACTTTTAATGATCTTACATATATATAATAATCTTATCTTTATCAAAACTTCATTTATACATATGAATACATTCTTGTCAGAAATACAGCATAATTAAAAGTATACATGTATGCATCACCCTCTAGTTGGTCTCGACAAACTCTTACTCTTCTCGTGGCATAATGAAAGTCTTCAGATCTACCACCTACTCACCTGCGCGATTACACATCCGCGCTAAGCCCGAGAGCTTAGTAGTACAAATAAATAATATAAACATACATTACAGAAGTTCTAACATATAATGATATATCAAATTCCATGTACCATTAATTTCTTATCATGGTTTCCCTTTTTAATTACACCTTTCGTATATCTCTACTAATCTCATATTATATATATATATTTATATCATTAACACCAACCACAATTCCATCACTAATATTCACAATGAATATATCAATACACATATTACATGTCATACTTCATAACATTACATATCCTTATTTTATTCAATTAATTCATTATTCACAATTCACCAGTCATAAATCACATTTCCAACAAAGGCAAACATAGGTATCATTATTCATCTATTTCACATTCATAAATCACATTGAAAAAAAAGACAAACATGGGCCCACAAGACACTAATATGTTATTCAAAGTTCAGAGTTACTGCTTTGGTCTATAATCACAATTATCAAGCCCGTAGGCAATATATGTATATCTCTATCCATGGATAGGGTAACAGACCCTGTCTCTTGGACCTCAACCCACTAAACTCGAGGAGATCCTCAACCCGGCTAGACTGTTACCTGTAACAGACCCAGTCTCTTGGACCTTAACCCGGATAAACCCGAGGAAATCCTCAACCCGGCTAGACTGCTACTATAATTCACATTTCACATTTATCAAGTAACAGACCCAGTCTCTTGGACCTCAACCCGGATAAACCCGAGGAAATCCTCAACCCGACTAGACTGTTACTATAATTCACATTTATCAACTGGAATCGGCTTACGACCCGGTCTTTTCACCTATCCAGTACTTTATAGGCATGCTGCCAAATCCAGAACTCTAAAAATTGAATTAACATATTAGGCACACAATCATTTCATTTATCTCTTTATCAATTTCTTTCTCAATTCATTTCTCATTTCTTATTCCACAATCAACTAGGCAACCATGCCTCAATTATCTCATTTGCATCATCATAGCCAACAACCATGGCTCCACATCTCATCAAGAGAGTATATATCATCAATTGCATTAAACATCATAATTTAGGCAAACATGCCCCACTTATTTCATTTGAATCATCATAACCAATCACAATGGTTTTGCATCTTATCATACCTCAATTCACATTAAAACAACTCACCAATAAAATATACATAATATATTTTGAATTCATCAATAAAGTATTTATCATAACAAATTGCATTGTACATACCTTTTTGAACGATCATCGTATCTTTCACACTATACAAATCATAACATTAGTCACATTGTATTAACAATATAGTAAATTACTTAACACATTTATAACTAAATGTGTTAAGTCTCACAATCATGTAAAAGAATGCATTCATGTAAGTTTGTACTTACCTCAAGAACAACTCCCAACAATCTTTACACTTCCTCTTCCAAGAATTCTCAACATATAGGTTAAGACAACACAATCTCTTCAAAACCTAATACAAAGATAATTATACATATAAGAAAATAAGAAGGATATCTAACTAGGGCAAACTCTACAAATGACACGCTCACCAACACGGGCGTGTCCCTGATCGTGCCCTAAACCAATAATACAGAAACTTTGACACGCTCAATAACACGGGCGTGTTAATGGACGTGTCACTTATTCTGCCTCACAGAAACATTGACACGCCTAACAACACGGGCGTGTTCATGGCCGTGTCAATTACTTTTTCTCACAGTAGCTATGACACGCTCAGTAACATGGCCGTGTTAATGGTCGTGTCACAAACGTCAAACTCAGTACCGTCGACACGCCCAACAACATGGCCATGTCACTGGCCGTGTCAGGCAAAAATCATGTATTCGAACTCTCATCCATGAAAACCCAAACACTTCAAAACTCATACTTCATCACCTTTAATCAACATCTTGGTTATATTCATCAATTACCCATCATTTTAACACTTATATAACTTCAATATATTATAATAATAATCATTATATACATCACCATAATTTATCTACTCAAATTCTCAATTCATTTATACTAAACCCTTACTCAAAAATTTCAACAATTCATCATCATCCTCACAAATAACCCAAATTATCATCATCTAGATACTAATTTAACATATCTATAACTTTAATCTCTCACTATCATCATCTTCATATACTAACCAAATCAAATATAAACACAATCAATAGAATCAACTCAAAGAAATGAACACTTACTTGGATATTATGCCAAATCTTCAATCTCTAACTTCAACTCTCTTAAAACCCATAAGAATTTGGTGTATAAACCAACCAAAATCACATCTCTCTCTCTCTCTCTCTCTCTCGTGCAAGAAGAAGAAGAAGAAGAAGAAGGAAAGAAGATTTTCTCTTCTTTTTCCCATACTTATCATATATATATATAATAATAATATAATAAATATTACAAAAATCCTCCACCACATATCCTTCCCTTTGACTTTCCTTTTCTTCTTTTTCTTTTATTATTATTATTATTATTATTATTATTATATAAACTTACTTTTCCTACACCACTTTATACAATATATATATGTGATGTATATGTTGGTATATGTATATCTCTTTTCTATTACATTTATATTTTCCATATTTTCCAAATACCATATGTATACATATCATCCTACATATACATCTATCTCTTATAATATTTCCTTTATTATTAATTTAACTTCCTTTCTCTTTCCATTAAACTTATACTTTAAATCCAAATACAACAATAACTCCAAAACTTTTAGGGTATACTTTGGGATATTACAATTCTCTCCCCCTTAAATAATTTCGTCCTCAAAATTATCTAGTACAGTAACAACTCTTTCTTAACAAAATATCATCTTAACTTTCATATGAATCATATTATTATGTTATTATGTCATCAAATCACATAACTTCTACTCTCCCCCTTAGAGTACATCATCTTCTCTAAACTTCATAACTCATCCTTATATATATATATCTTATTACTTCTTAACCAAACATTCAAAATAACTCATTACTTTCCCAACTAATTTATCTTTATGCAAGAATCAGATCATCTTATAATATACTTATACTTCGTCTAAAGAATACAGTCAAGATATTTTATCACTTCATCTCTTTATAATTACTCTCTTAACTTTAACCCTAAAGATCATAGATAATCCCATCATTACAATCACTTTCAAAATAGACATTTATCAAACCTTAATTGATAACAATATCCTTATTTTTCATACACTTAAATTTTATACTCCTAGCACAACTGTACATATTAAATCTCAACAATAATTTGCAATCTTAGCGAAATCTAAATCAATTGATCTATCTGTCGTAATATACCCACGTTTCAATCTTGTTCAAATCAAACCAACAATTAACTTAATTAAATTTATCATCAGATTTCACAATATATATATATATATATATGACCTAATTCCATTAGGTCAAACTTATATTCAAATTCTAATCTTTTCGGATCCATATTCAGTTTTTTGAAACTATGATCATTAATAATAAATTACTTCAAATTATCTTAGTACAATTTCCATAAAATTCTCATGCTTATCTCATACCATATTTATTACCCATAGTTCATTCATTTAAACCTTAAGTCCATTCACTTATTCAGTTTATGCCATAAACATATTCAGTATAACTTTCAGTCACCTTTTATAATTTCTCCTATTTAATATCTCCTTACATTTCATACCATTACTATTTTTACAATAATTACCTTTATATCACATTATCCATAACTCAAAACATTTTACATTTCTCTTCTCTTTCCTCACTTTTCATAAATATAACCAAATTTCTAACATAAAATGATAAAGTATAACTTTACCAGTCATAACTCTTGACCATGTTTTTAGAAATATAGTTATCAATCTTACAAAAATTGTACTACAGTCATGTTATCTCAGTTCCAAATCTATGGATAACAAAATTAATCGACCAAAATATACTAAACAAATCATAGGATCATAGAAGATTAATGGTCAGGCCTAAAGCTTATAAATCCATACTGTCCTTCTATTATTCTGCTTCGAACTTTTCCAATTACCATGCTAAATTGTATCGCAAGAATTACATATTCATTTCTAAACTTTGGCTACACCAAAAGTTAATACATTCCAATTCCTTTTCAACCCTATTTGTACTCAATTATATGATCATCATAAGCTTAATTCATGTTTCAACAATATTATTATTATTATTATCTCTTTCGTATACATATTCAATCATATACAAATCTTACACAAATTTCCATTTGTTACTCCATTTCTAATTTATCTCTTCTAAATTTTTTTTTATACATTATACTTTTTCCTTTGTCCTTACAATCTCTTATTATACACATATACATAGAACCTTTCCACATGTGAATACTTTGGGGCTCAAAATATTAAATGATCATCAAGTTCCGTGAGTACTATAAAAATTTCACAGTTCAATATTACTCTAGTCCATTCCCATTCTTAATTCTATCACATAATTTATCTAACTTTACGTAGGTCAAGACCTAATCTCTTTTAGGTCCACTAATACATACAATATTATTCTTAATATCATTTAACCAATAATTATACCACATACACATTCATAATGTGACTGCTTCCCACATTCCTTACATATAATAATTACATTTATATCGAAAAACTCCTCTCACATATTCTATACTTGTATACACATAATCATGCAATTTTATTTAATTTCTCTTTTGCATACATTCTATACAAATTTAATGTTTATTACTTTCCTTTGAACATTATCATTCTCATTCTTTTAATATGATGTAAAGTATTTATCAACACAACAAATATATATATATTCTAACCATAATAACACTTCACATACATCTTAGTCACCTTCCTAATGTGACATCGCTTTCACCTTTGTCTTTTAAAGCATTTAATATACCTCCATATCCATTTTTACCCTTTTCAGTCAAATAACTTAAAGTAACTCATTTTCCCTCGCTCAATCACTTTCTTTTAACTTCAACACAAATTCTCATATTAACAATCTCATTACCCAATTCGTAGTATTCTCATATGCAATAATATTTATTGCAAAAAGCTCATATGTTTAACATACATTAAACTATCGATATATAAATAATCTTTATCAATATTCCATTAAAATTCTAAATCCTCAAATCACTATCTCACCTAAACTTCAATTTACAAATCTCATCTTTTCTTAATATCAATTTTAAAAACATCTTATACAAATATACCACAAAGCAACATCACAACATATAATTTTCACAATTATTAAGCTCATTTCAAAAATCCAAATGTCACATATTACCACCATTACCATGAGCTTTCACAATATTCAAGCATCTCACATTTCTAACATTGAACTCACAATGTTTGCATTAAAATAACAATACAAATAATACCAATTTATCTTCTTACTTAACCAATATCATCTCTTTTTCTTTTAAAAAAAACCTTAACTTTATATACCCCAAACTTTAAATAGTCACACTTTGTCTATACTAATCAACTCATTCAATATTCCACCATACTCTCTTCATTTTAATAACATATCTTTCCATATTAACAATCCAACAATATTTCCTCTTTCTAACAAACCAAACATAAGCTTTATTATAAAGAGATTCAAAGTGTAGAGGAAAGAGTACATACTTTAATCTTGATTTTGTTTTCAACTCACTTTCAACTTTATTCTCCTTTTCATTTCTTTATACTTCAACACATTTAACAATTTACTTTACTTTACTTGCATAAATTCCCATTCTTTAATTTATCAATTAAACTTATATAAGTCCATATTATTTATTTCTCTAGCTTTACTTTCATGTAAAACCTCATTCACACACTATCATCCATCTCATATAATTCAGATATACTACAAATCACATAATGCCACATCCGAGACCAACCTAGGTGTTAATGCATATGCATGTATTACAAATTTCATTTCAAAACTTTTCTTTTTAATTCTACTTAGGCCGAGAATCTCGAACCTAAGCTTTGATACCAAAATAATTGTAACACCCTCATACCCTATATAAATACTATACATATACTAGGTATACATACAGTACGTATGTAAAGTATAAGAATGTCACTTTTCGTTACAATTTAAAAACTTTTAACTGAGTTCAAACAATATTACATTAATTTAAAGAACATTTACAAAATCATTATACTTTTAATGATCTTACATATATATAATAATCTTATCTTTATCAAAACTTCATTTATACATATGAATACATTCTTGTCAGAAATACAGCATAATTAAAATTATACATGTATGCATCACCCTCTAGTTGGTCTCGACAAACTCTTACTCTTCTCGTGGCATAATGAAAGTCTTCAGATCTACCACCTACTCACCTGCGCGATTACACATCCGCGCTAAGCCCGAGAGCTTAGTAGTACAAATAAATAATATAAACATACATTACAGAAGTTCTAACATATAATGATATATCAAATTCCATGTACCATTAATTTCTTATCATGGTTTCCCTTTTTAATTACACCTTTCGTATATCTCTACTAATCTCATATTATATATATATATTTATATCATTAACACCAACCACAATTCCATCACTAATATTCACAATGAATATATCAATACACATATTACATGTCATACTTCATAACATTACATATCCTTATTTTATTCAATTAATTCATTATTCACAATTCACCAGTCATAAATCACATTTCCAACAAAGGCAAACATAGGTCTCATTATTCATCTATTTCACATTCATAAATCACATTGAAAACAAAGACAAACATGGGCCCACAAGACACTAATATGTTATTCAAAGTTCAGAGTTACTGCTTTGGTCTATAATCACAATTATCAAGCCCGTAGGCAATATATCTCTATCCATGGATAGGGTAACAGACCCTGTCTCATGGACCTCAACCCACTAAACTCGAGGAGATCCTCAACTCGGCTAGACTGTTACCTGTAACAGACCCAGTCTCTTGGACCTCATCCCGGATAAACCCGAGGAAATCCTCAACCCGGCTAGACTGTTACTATAATTCACATTTCACATTTATCAAGTAACAGACCCAGTCTCTTGGACCTCAACCCGGATAAACCCGAGGAAATCCTTAACCCGGCTAGACTGTTACTATAATTCACATTTATCAACTGGAATCGGCTTACTACCCGGTCTTTTCACCTATCCAGTACTTTATAGGCATGCCGCCAAATCCAGAACTCTAAAAATTGAATTAACATATTAGGCACACAATCATTTCATTTATCTCTTTATCAATTTCTTTCTCAATTCATTTCTCATTTCTTATTCCACAATCAACTAGGCAACCATGCCTCAATTATCTCATTTGCATCATCATAGCCAACAACCATGGCTCCACATCTCATCAAGAGAGTATATATCATCAATTGCATTAAACATCATAATTTAGGCAAACATGCCCCACTTATTTCATTTGAATCATCATAACCAATCACAATGGTTTTGCATCTTATCATACCTCAATTCACATTAAAACAACTCACCAATAAAATATACATAATATATTTTGAATTCATCAATAAAGTATTTATCATAACAAATTGCATTATACATACCTTTTTGAACGATCATCGTATCTTTCACACTATACAAATCATAACATTAGTCACATTGTATTAACAATATAGTAAATTACTTAACACTTTTATAACTAAATGTGTTAAGTCTCACAATCATGTAAAAGAATGCATTCATGTAAGTTTGTACTTACCTCAAGAACAACTCCCAACAATCTTTACACTTCCTCTTCCAAGAATTCTCAACATATAGGTTAAGACAACACAATCTCTTCAAAACCTAATCCAAAGATAATTATACATATAAGAAAATAAGAAGGATATCTAACTAGGGCAAACTCTACAAATGATACGCTCACCAACACGGGCGTGTCCCTGATCGTGCCCTAAACCAACAATATAGAAACTTTGACACGCTCAATAACACGGGCATGTTAATGGACGTGCACTCATTCTGCCTCACAGAAATATTGACACGCCCAACAACACGGGCGTGTTTATGGCCGTGTCAATTACTTTTTCTCACAGTAGCTATGACACGCTCAGTAACATGGCCGTGTTAATGGTCGTGTCACAAACGTCAAACTCAGTACCGTCGACACGCCCAACAACATGGCCGTGTCACTGGCCGTGTCAGACAAAAATCATGTATTCGAACTCTCATCCATGAAAACCCAAACACTTCAAAACTCATACTTCATCACCTTTAATCAACATCTTGGTTATATTCATCAATTACCCATCAATTTAACACTTATGTAACTTCAATATATTATAATAATAATCATTATATACATCACCATAAGTCATCTACTCAAATTCTCAATTCATTTATACTAAACCCTTACTCAAAAATTTCAACAATTCATCATCATCCTCACAAATAACCCAAATTATCATCATCTAGATACTAATTTAACATATCTATAACTTTAATCTCTCACTATCATCATCTTCATACACTAACCAAATCAAATATAAACACAATCAATAGAATCAACTCAAAGAAATGAACACTTACTTGGATATCATGCCAAATCTTCAATCTCCAACTTCAACTCTCTTAAAACCCATAAGAATTTGGTGTATAAACCAACCAAAATCACATCTCTCTCTCTCTCTCTCGTGCAAGAAGAAGAAGAAGAAGAAGAAGGAAAGAAGATTTTCTCTTCTTTTTCCCATACTTATCATATATATATATAATAATAATATAATAAATATTACAAAAATCCTCCACCACATATCCTTCCCTTTGACTTTCCTTTTTTTTTCTTTTATTATTATTATTATTATTATTATTATTATTATTATTATTATTATTATTATATAAACTTACTTTTCCTACACCACTTTATACAATATATATATGTGATGTATATGTTGGTATATGTATATCTCTTTTATATTACATTTATATTTTCCATATTTTCCAAATACATATGTATACATATCATTCTACATATACATCTATCTCTTATAATATTTCCTTTATTATTAATTTATCTTCCTTTCACTTTCCATTAAACTTATACTTTAAATCCAAATACAACAATAACTCCAAAACTTTTAGGGTATACTTTGGGATATTACAGTTTAGGCTCGGGGCCTTAGAGAACACGGACCTAAATTCGGAGAAAATGGAGTCGCCACCCGGACGGGCCGGGAAAAAGAAAGGGGTGGATGACTCGATTCCTAAGGAATCCCCAACCCCTTAATGGTTCAGATAGTTGGGTACATGTAGGGAAGGTGAGAAATGGCCCAGCACCCCCACAACGCCCGGTTCATTGGAACCGGCCTCCTTTACAGGTCTTAATATTATAAAATTCTTAAATATAATAACATTATCCATATTACACATAATAATTAAAAAAAAGCATCATTATATTAAAATCAAAGCAATGTCCAAACAAAACAAATAAATGGACACCCATCCAAGGATGGAAACATGTCCTTACATCACACACCTAAATAGGACACCCACCAAAAGGTAGAAACATACCCTTTACATTGGTTCTAAAATAGAAAAGCAAATTAAATTACAGGATATTTAACTAATGACGTACCCACCAAGTGGAAACATATCTCTTACAATATTTGGAAGTCTAAATAAATTGATAAAAGTAAATAACTATTCATAATAAGTAAATCATTCATCAAAGGTATTTAAATATCAATAAAAAGTAAACATCCAGCCATGATAAATAAAATAAACTAAGTATTGAACTTAAATAAATTAAAGCATATAAAATAAATCAAAGCATAATCAAATATATTGAATTGAATAAAGCAAATAAAAAGTCCAAATTATAGCTACTATTTCCATTTAGGGTTCTTTATCTCATGTGTTAAGGTTTTGGAAATTTCATGAATTTAAGCTACTGTGACTTTTATGGAATTAAAATAGATTAAAGATTTTATGTTTTTAAAAGGTTGGTAAGACACTTTGATTAAACAAATTAACGTTTGAATGGTGAAATAATGAAACTAGGGTTTTAGACACTTTAAAATACTTTGATTTATGATTTTCGATTATTGGGTTTCTAAGCTACTGTGTAAATTTAATCTATTTATGGTTTTATGGTTTTTATTGTTTTAAAAGGATTAGGGTTCATAAAAATTAGGTTTTAAAGTTTTAAAAGGATTATGGTTCATTATTTTGAATTTTGGAAGTTGAATTTGGGTTTAGTATTTTTAGAATTTAGGGTCACGGGTGGTGAATTAATTTTTAGGAATTTGTAAATCAATTTGATAATTTCATGAAGTTTTATGAATTTAAACAAACAAATTAAAGTTTTTATAAGTAGAAAAGATGTTTTTTAAGGCTTTTTGAATGAAATAGAACCTACTTTAAAATTTAAAAAGAAATAGAATTTAAATCTTAGTTTTGTTGAAAAATATGTTCAATTAGAGTTTTAAGATTTTTAAGAAGTAAAAATAACAATTTTAAGCCTTTTGGAAGATAAACCAACAAAATAAAGCTTTTAACTTTAGAAAAACTAATTTAAAACTCTAAGATTTTAGATTTTGAAAAAAAAAAGCAAATTCCTAGTTTTAGCTACTGTGTAAAAAAAATAAACAAATTAGAATCTCATACCTTCTTTTGTAAGTTGCACCAAAATTGCTTCTTGGATGAACAAGCTTAAAAGACCAGCCTTTTTGCCTTTTTAATCCCTTAAATCGTGTTTATGCTACTTTAAAATCAATTGAATTCAAGCTTTTCCTTTATGAATTTGGATTTTCTCTTTTTCTTGTCCCTCTCGGCCTCCCCCTTTTTTAATTGCCTTTGGTCCTTATTTATAGTGGTTTGATGTAGTTTATTCCTAATTAGTTAAGGTAAGTAATATTAAGGAAAAAAGAAACCGAAACCTAATTGAATTAGGTTTCAAAAAATTTGCGTCGGAAAAAATTGCGCTGCCAAAAAAATGGACGCAGGAAAAATTGCGCTAGCAAAAAAAATCTGCCGCATTTGGCTGCGGCAGCGCGCGCGGAACGGGCCCGTAGCCATTTTGCAGGCAGAAAAATTCTGCGTGCGAAATGCCCACGGGCCCGCGCGATGATTTTTTCGTCGCCGATTTTTTCGACTCCGATTTTTATTTTTATTTTTATTTTTTGACTTTTATTTGTTTATTTCTATTTTTTATTAATAAAAATTTGATACTAAAGTAAAAATTATTTAATAAAAATTATTTTGGACCAATTAGACAACAAAAATCATTTTAGACTAAATAAAATATATTGGACCGAATTGGGTCAAAAATTAAGGGTCTTGTAATATCCCTAATTATGCCCTAGTAGTCTTGGTGTTAGTGTTGTTGCACTTGAATTATGTATATATGATAAGTTGATAAGAAATTGGAAGAGAATGTTTTTGTATGTGTTTTGGAGAAGAAATTTAGGGTTTAGAGACAAATGTATATGTTGTGTATATGATGATATATATAACATATAAATGGGTCAAAGGAAGAGTCAATGCAAGAAGATATTTTTGTGGAATGTGCAATTACATATAAGGGCTTATATGAGACAAAAAGTTAGTTATATGATTGAGGGCATTTTGGTAATTGCTTGGATAAGATCACTTGGTGGAGATTAAAATCAAATTTGACTTTGTGTCTTCATCATTTCCTTCTTTCTTTCAAGAGGTGTCGGCTCTCCAAAAACCAAGAGAGAAAGAGAGGTGATCTTGAGGTTTGAAGCAATTTGAAGAAGGAAGCAAGGGTTTTGGTTAAAGATTTGTGGATTTCTTCATCTAAGGTAAGATCTTTTCTTTAAATTCTTCAATTCTTTTGAAGTGGTGTGAGAAAGGAATTAGGGTTTGTTGGTTTGATGATGAGATGAGTTGTGTTTAGTGAAATTCTTTTTCTGTTTTACAATTAGTAAAGGCTGTGACTTGTATGATTTTTAATTAATTATAGAAAAATGTTCTTGAAGTGAATTTTTGATATGTTGTGCCTCTATGAGTCTAGAATGACTGAAAAATATGTTGATTCGATTTTGGAATGGTTATGAGTTTAGAAAGATTATTTTTAGTAGAACTGTTCCAGCAGGTACCTTAACTGAGACAGCTATATTTCGGGATTTTTAATAAAATGTAGAAAAATCATATCCAATTGAATTTTGGATATGTTGTTTCTTAGTGAGTCTAGTATTTGAGAAAAATAATTTGGAACCACGTTGATTGAATTTGATTTATGGAATTCACAAAGTTCAGAACTGCTGCCAGGATGCAGGGCAATTGGGGCAGTCTGGTTAGGTGAACTATTTGACCAAGATTTTGTGTTCAATTTGATCTGAAATTTTAAAGGAATTATTTTAAGATACAAAACTAAATTCTGTAAAAATTTTAGAATTTTTAATCAAGTAGATTATTTTATACAATTTTTCAAAATAAGGATAAAATGGAGTCTAAAACCAGAATGTATTATTCATATGAATCATATCAATTGTTCTTTGCCCTAATTGCATTGTTGAGATTGAACAATGTTATGTTATGCATTGTGAATGGTTATGTGTTTCATGAATAATATACATTGAAATTGAAATGATAATTCAAATAAGACATGATATGAGACAATGCCATTGTGATTGGCTATGATGATGATATTGAAAGAAAGAAGGCATGTTTGCCTAAATGTGATGAGAATTTGAGAATGGAAATGGTAACTATATAATAAATGAATTGTTTGTTTAATATGTTATTCAGTTTCAGAGTTCTGGATTTGGGTGGCATGCCTAAGAAATGATGAAAGGCAACAGTCTTGCCGGGTTGAGGATCTCCTCATATGTGTTGAGTTGATGGTCCAAGAGACTGGGTTTGTTACACTATGAGAATTGTGAATATAAGATATATGATTTGTAACAGTCTTGCCGGGTTGAGGATCTCCTCATATGTGTTGAGTGATGGTCCAAGAGACTGGGTCTGTTACACTATCCATGGATAGAGATACATGTATATACATTGCCTACGGGCGTGATTATTGTGACTATGAACCAAATCAGTAACTCTGAACTCTGAATATCATATTAAATACTTGTTGGGCCCATAGGTGTCAAGGTTATATGAATGTCCTAAATAATGTTATGAGTTAATGAAATGAGATGTTGGTTATTGAGTATGATTGAGTAATGTTGAATGTGGAAAGATGTTGAAATGTGGTATACTCATATGACTATGATTTGTGAAATGCATAATTATGTGTTAACTTTATATTTATGATGTTGATCTTATCAATAACATATGTGGCATTGCATTACATTTAAGCATACCATTAACATGTTTTATCTTACTAAGTCGTTGGCTTAGCGCGATAGTGTTTAATCGCGCAGGTAATAGAGTGGATAGAGTTGAACCCGAGAGTTCATCAAGACCAAGTGAGAGTAGACCTTGTTGAATCCATTTTTGGAGCTTAAAGATCAGAGCAGACTTGCCAATCATGTATATTTCTTTATATTTTGTAAAGAAATGTTTAGTATGTAAATATGTAAATATTTTATAACTTCCGCTGCGTAATATTTAAATATAGGGGTTGTCACAAAACCTTTATTTTATGTTGCACTAGAAGTGTAAATTCTTTTTGCAGGTTGTAGTTGAGGTTACAAGGGGGATTTATTGGGAGTGTACTGAGAATGATTTTGTTTGCATTGGTTTGTGTAAAATGTTTTTAAAAATAAGAAAAAAACCGGTTTTTTCGACACTTGGGACTCAATTTTTAGGTGAAACTATGGCAAAATTTTTGTAAAAAAAAAATCGGAACTAAAATTTGACTAAGTAAAATTGGTAGCAACATTAGGTTAGTGTGGCACCTCTACTCAGCTTACACATGTAGGTCGGGAAGGGGTGTTACAGGTCTACAGTTTGCCCCCTGCTTGAATGATCTGAAACTTAAGTGAAAGAGAGTGAAAAGCAATAAGACTTAATTTTTGAGATGGCGATTTAAATTTATTTTGGGTACTTGGACCTGAGATTGATTGAATTTGGGTACTTGGACCCAAGATTGAGTACTTGGACTCGAGATTGGGTACTTGGACCCGAGACTGGGTACTTGGACCTGAGATTGGGTACTTGGACCCGAGATTGAATTGATTTTGGGTACTTGGAACCAAGATTGAATTTGATTTGGGTACTTGGACCCGAGATCGGGTACTTGGACCCCAGATTGATTTGATTTGGGTACTTGGACCCAAGATTGAGTACTTGGAGTCGAGATTGGGTACTTGGACCCGAGATTGGGTACTTGGACCTAAGATTGAATTGATTTTGGGTACTTGGACCCGGGATTGGGTTGAATTCAATTTGGGTACTTGGACCCAATATTGGATGGAATTTGGGTACTTAGACCCAGGATTGGGTACTTGGACCTGAGATTAATTTGATTTGGGTACTTGGACCTGAGATTAGATTAGATTTGATTTGGGTACTTGGACCCGAGATTGATTTGATTTGGGTACTTGGACCCGAGATTGGGTTTAATTTGGGTGCTTGGACCCGAGATTGAGTTTGACTGACCTTTTATCATTTGAGAAGTCTGATTGCTCCGGTTATTCTATGCATTATGGTTTTTCACCCTCAAAATGGATCTTCATCCTTTGAGATCGGGTCTTCATCCTTGAAAATGAATCTTCATCTTTTGACATCGGGTCTTCACCCTTGTAAATGTGGATCTTCATCCTTTGAGATTGGGTCTTCACCCTGGCTTCAGCTCATTTAGCTAGATTGATCTTTTGTCTTTTGCCTCTTCATTCTTTTGAGAATTCTAATTTTCTTTTTTATTCCATTCTTTTTTGTTCTTCCTTTGCACTTTTGCAAAAAATTCAGCACTTTTTAGCTAGCCTTCATATCCTTTCCTTGCCCCCTGTGTGGCGAGATATTTGCAAGTGAGTTTGAAAATGTTTTATATATAAACTCAAAAAATTGAAAAGGAGAAACTTTGCCCCCTGTGTAGGCTCAAACCCATGATTTTTCTATGCGGACTCTGATTGATGTTGTTGTTATCTAGTTCTTCGCACAAGCACGTATTTCTTCTCTTGCAAGATTACTGGAGCTTTCTCAAGCAATGGGCTTTCCATGCCCCCTTGATTTGACATCTTCTTTTGATTCTCTACTTCACAGGGTGTTTACTGTTCATTTTGCCAAAGAATAGATAATACAAGATAAGAAAGTGCGATGTGATATGCTCATGTATGCATGATATGCATGAATAATACTTACAGTTGTTCCATCGACTCACAGACCGAGGCAATCAGCAGAAGTGTTCTCATTGGTTCCGTTTTGACGCTCGTTCGAGTCTCGCATTAGAATGATCGAAAGCTTTGCATTTGTGGCTTTTTATCTTCAAGATGATGAAAACATGAGTGGTGGAGACCCCAGGCGGCAAAGTCAAGGACACATCCATTACCAAATATGTTTCAGCATGTCAGTTGGTAGTTTCATAACTTTGCCAATAATAATTTCCTTTGCCCAATGTGTCCTTTGGAGGTTCAACATACTTCCCTTAACTTGAAGGCTTTGTATGACAAAACATTTTTTGAATTTTCATTTTGAAATCAAATGTTGGCTTTGAAAATCAATGTCAATGTACCTCAGGACTTGATTTTTCAAATTAACATATCTATAACATGACAACCCTAGTTACCGTACTAAACTCTGGAATTATTTCTATTTAAGCAAGAACTGTTGCACTTCAGATAGGCACATACACATTACTTGGCCAAAGGTCTCATTTGAGTTTAAATATTGTCTATCTCATATGCATGCTTATCCAAACTATCTCCACTAATAGACTCTACCTACCAAGAGAGATCAACAGGTCTTTGATAGGCTTGAAATGGGGTGTAATATCTGAAAGTATGTGTTGCGCTCGAATTAACTCTACCACAAAGCGTCACTCGCAAGTATACGAGGTAGCTGTAGCAAAGGTGATCGCCCCAAGGTCGTCTTTCAAGGAAGCTAAAGTGGCTAATTGATTATCAGATTATAAATAAAAAGTAATGAAGAAATTGAAATTGCTAACAACTAATGAAAAAGATTGATTGAAGTTTAAAACGAATAAAAGTAAATTAAGCTGATTGTTTTGATTCACTTGATAGAAAGGTCTAGGGTTTGCACTTCTCTACTACTTATATGTATGAACGGTTATTCCTCTTAACTAATTTAATTTCAAAGACTAAATCTCAAACAACTCAATTAATCGAGTCAAGGAAATAAGCTCTCATTCAAACCTCTTTCAACTAATCTTGTTACAATTGAAATAATCTTTTTAATAGGTTATATCTCTAATTCACCTAAGTCCTTAATTGAATTGTTCCAGCATTAGACTTCATCTCTCAATCCATCATCTAATACCTAAAACACATAATTGGTGGCCAATCAATTATATATTAACAATCATTCATTCAATAAAGGCTAAAGAAATTATTAGCTAAGAGAATAACCAATTCATACAATCATAGCAGATCCATACAAACCCTAAACTAGATCAAATTAGTTCATATTGCTATTAAACATAATCATCTCATTAATATTCAAAGAAATCAACTTAGACCTGATAATGTTCATAAATACAATTTCAATGAAAATAAAGAGATAAAGTTTAAGAACAAAACCAAATTACAAACTCCTTGAAGCTTCTGAAGAATCTGTTGTTCAAATCTTGCAAGAAGGATGTATCAATGGCTAGAACAATCTAATCTAGGCTAGTTTTAATCCAAAGTTTAATCAAAATCAAAAGAAAACAAAGTTATCAAAACCCTAATCTCTTTGACGGCTCAATCTCAGCTCAAAATCGTCAACCATCCTCAAAACCCTAGCTTCTTTTTCCTTTTATATGAATCGTCCGCTTTAAAATCCGCTACGGGCTTGGTTCATGAGAGACACGGCCAAGTTGCATGTGACTTGGCCATGTGAGTGCTCTTTGGAGGGACACGGCCAGTGACTTGGCCGTGTCCCTTGCATGTGTTCACTTCTGCTTGTTTTCCTTCTCTCTCTTCTTTGGTTGAGTGACACGGCCAAGTCTTGGAAGTGACTTGGCCGTGTTGGTCCTTTTTGGAGGGACACTGCCAGTGACTTGGCCGTGTCCCTTGCCTGTGTCTGCTTCTGTGAGGATTGATCTTCTTTGCCTTGGATGTAAGTGAGACACGGTCAGGTTGGATCAACTTGGCTGTGTCTAGGCTTCTTTGGAGGGACACGGCCAGTGACTTGGCCGTGTCCCTTGCTTGTGTCGTCTACTGTGACTTGCTCTTCCTTTTTAGCTTGGTATCAGACACAGCCAGTGACTTGGCCGTGTCCTCTGCCTGTGTCAGCTACTGCCCCTTTTCTCCTTCAAATTTGCTTCCTTGCCTTTTTTAACCTAACACAAAACACAAAATAAACTTTAAAAGACAATAACCAACAAAACATAAACACAATACTAAAAACTAGAACAAAAACGACATAAACAATGAAATAAACTAAAACTACCAAAATGAATGAAAGCACTAAACAAATCGATAAAAACTAACAAAATACCTAAATAAAACAATAATTATCAAAATAAACAAGACACAAATCTATAACAAAAACTAATAAAACAGTATGCCCTAAAAGTTTTGGAATTATTGTTGTATTTGGATTTACAGTATATGTTTTATGGAAAGAGAAAAGAAGTGAAGAGAGAGTGTATATGTTGTATATATAGTGATATATACAACATATACAAGTCAAAATGTTGAAGTCAAAAGTTGATTATTTAATGATTTGAAAGTAATTAATTAATTAACGGAAAATGGGAAATAAAGTTAGTGGAAGAGAATTTTATTAATATTTTAATACTATACAAGTGCTTGGTGGAGATTTAAAGAGATTGAGTGTTTGACTTGGCTATTTGTCTTCTTCTTCTTTTCTTTTCCTTAGGTTGGCCGGCCATCAAAGAAGCAAGAGAGCAAGAGAGAGATTTGATATTCCAAGTTCAAAATTGAAGGAGTTTTCAGGAGATCAAGTTGGAAATTTTAAGAGTTTCTTCATCTTTGGTAAGTTTCCACTTGATTTCCTTGTTTAATTTTGAGTTTGATTATTGATTGTGGATAGTATGAGTATGTTTGATTGTGGTGTATTTGAGAGTGTTGGGTTTAATTGATTGTGATTTTGGAGTTGAATGGAAGAGTAAGAGTTGTGTTTATGTTATGGTTTTGAATTGGTAATTGATGTATGTTGTGAGTTTGAGCAATTATTATCTTAGATTTTCAATGTGTTTGTGTTTAATGGAGTTGAAAGCATAGAATACATGAGTTTGGTCCGAAACAGAAGCATTTTGGATGCCACGCCCATGGCCCTTGGATGCCACGACTGTGGGGTGTTAAGCAAATTGGACAGATTCGTTTTCTAACCCACGCCCGTGGGAGTTTGTGAGGCCACGACCGTGGGGTTGTGAGGCCACGACCATGGGCCCTAGTTAGTGGTTTTGGTTTGTAATTTGTGATCCATGGGTCTAGTATGAGACTAATAGGTGAATAATTATATTGGAATTCATGTGAAATTGTAATTAAATGTGTATTATTCCTTTTGGATTAGGTTGTGAAGAGGTTGAATTGCCCTAACCTAAGTGTTGAGGATTCTTGGAAGAGGAAGTGTATAGATTGGTGTAAGTTGTTCTTGAGGTAAGTACAAACCCTACATTATTGCATACATTTACATGACATTGGGACTTAACACATTTGGTTGTAAATGTGTTAAGTAATCTATTACATTGTTGATACATTTGGTTAATGTTATGATTTGTATAATGTGAAAGATATGATGATCATTCATAATGTATGCTCAATGCAATTGGTTATGAATACTTTAAAGATGAATTGCTTTGATATGAATTGAGATATGATAAGATGTGAAGCCATTGTGGTTGGCTATAATGATTCAAATGAAATAAGTGGGGCATGTTTGCCTAGATGATGATGTCCAATGCAATTAATTATGTATACTCTATTGAAGAGATGTGAAGCCATTGTTGTTAGATATAATGATGCAAATGAGATAATTGAGGCATGGTTGCCTAAATGATTATGAGAAAATGAGAATGGAATTGATAATGAAATAATGAATAAATTGTGTGTCTAATGTGTTATTCCATTTTCAGAGTTTTGTTGTTGGTGGCATGCCTAATAGTAACAATCTCTTGAAGCTAGGTTGGGCTTGATCCTTGAAGCCAAATTGGGTTGAAGTTGAGCATGCTTTACTCCCCTTGAAGTTTGGTTGGGCCTAGTCCTTGAAGCCTAGTTGAGATGTTACAAACCCTTGAAGCTAGGTTGGTTTTGGTTCTTGAAGCCAAGTTGGGTTGATACTTAGCATGCTTTGTTCCCCTTGAAGCTTGGTTGAGCCTAATCCTTGAAGCCTAGTTGGGATAATGATAATGATAAATGTGATAATTGAACCAAAACATTAACTCCGAAAGTTGAATGGCATATTAGTGTCTTTTGGGCCCATGCTTGTCTTTGTTTAAATGTGATTCATGAATGGTGAAATAAATGAATAATGAGATTCAATGTAAGACTTTGAAATGTGATATTCTTATGTATTGTTTATAATGTTTGAACATATGATATTGGCATTGCATTGAAACATATTGTTATTGGGGTTTTTACCACTAAGCCATTGGCTTAGCGCGATTGTGGTTCATCGCGCAGGTGACAGGGTGGAGCCAGAGAGTTCATCTAGACCGAGTTGAGTCTAGATTTTGAAGTGTTGATAGTGGGCTTAAAGATCAAAGACTGACTGCCAAACATGTATAAACTTTATGTTTTGTAAAAATTTGATTTTGATGTTTATGTATTTGTAAATATCTCTACATTTTCCGTTTCGTATTGAATGAACGTTTTATTTATTGTGTTTTATGATATAACTTAAATGTTTTGAGTTTGCGCATATTATTGTATAAAGGATTGATTTGTTTGTTTAGTAAATCGTAACATTCCTATATTCGGTATACGTATATTACAGGTGTAGTAGTATGTAGTGTGCATATACGGGGTATAGGGGTGTTACAATTGTTTTGGTATCAGAGCCTAGGTTTGAGATTCTCAAACTAGGTAAATTGTAAGAAAAAAGAAAATTTTGATTTTTAAAATATGATTTTTAAATAAGATACATGTTTTGGTATTAGCAGTCTCTGATCTTTGATGAGGTATATTCTGCTGTGTTTGCAAATATAGGCAGTAATGGCGTCTCAGTCACGTCAGTCCATAGAAAGTAGTGCTGAGAGTGTAGCTCTTGAAGAGGGTAGAGATGGAGCTAGGGTTGATAGAGCTGGAGAGGCACCTGCTCTTTTGCCAGAGAGATCAGCTGCTGATGAGGTTCCGCCGATTTGGTTACAGCATGTGGTAGAATTGTTGAGGCAAGCTCCAGTGCAGCCGCCACCGCCACCACAGCCTCGAGTGCCGATGAGACATTATGATAAATTGAGGAAGTATGGGGCTGAGGATTTCTTTGGTACTACAGATCCTGCAGTAGCTAAGCAATGGTTGGATAGAGTGCAGAGGGTATTTATCCAGTTGCAAGCTACTCCTGAAGAGAAATTTGATTATGCTAGATCTCTTCTTCAGAAAGATGCTTATGATTGGTGGAAGACGGTTCCTCATGCTACAGATGATCCACCGACGTTGTCTTATAGTGATTTCCTGAGGGAGTTTGAGCAGAAATATACTCCGAGGGAGTATAAGGATGTCAAAAAGATGGAATTTCTGAATTTGAGACAAGATAACCGGACTGTGATAGAGTATGAGGTAGAGTTCATCCGGTTGAGTCATTATAACGGGGGGATTATTGCAAATGAGATTGACCGGTGTAGGAGATTTGAGGAGGGGTTGAGGCCCTCTATTATGTGTATTATTGCTGGTTCTCGGTACCAAGACTTTTCTCAATTGGTTGCAGCAGCTAGAAGTGTTGAGAGAGCACAGGGTATTGCAACAGCTGCTACTGAGGAGGAGACCAGAGTTAGGAGATCCCAGTTTGAGGCAGGGTCTTCATCTATGAAGAGAGGCCGAGGAAGTTTTGTTCCAAGAATTAGTAGGAGCCAGAGGCAGTCAAGTAGGTCAGTTTAGTATTAGAGGCAGAGATCGAGACCTACAGTTTCTTTAGCGAGTGCTCCAACTCCAGTGGTTCAGAGATATATTCCACCTGTACGTGTTCATTGTGGTAGGACCCATGGGGGTACTTGTTGGAAGACGGGTGGATCAGGAGTATGTTTTAGATATGGGTCACCAGCTCATTTTATTAAAGATTGCCCTGAGATGCACGATGATAGACAGACTGATACTGCAACTTCTCGACCTAGTTTTAGCAAAGGTGGTCGAGGGGGCAGAGGTTTCATTAGAGGTGGTTGACCTGGATTTAGTCAGAGAGGAGGTTCTACATCCGAAGGCAGTAGGCCAGATGAGGCTGGGTCTTCTCAGAGAGTGTATGTGATGCAGAGGCAGTCGGATGCTTCAGCAGTCATTGCGGGTACATTTTCTTTATTTGATATTTCAGTTCTTGCTTTGATTGATCTAGGATCCACTCATTCATATATAAGTGCATCTATCTTGCCTGTGTCTGAATTGCATTCAGAGTCTTTAGGATTTGATGTGTTGGTGACAAATCCTTTAGGACATAGTGTTGTGGTGAGTAAGGTGCATCGTGATAGTGCAGTTGTGGTGCAAGGTGAGGAGTTTTTGGGTGATTTATTTGAAATGCCTTTTAAGGAGTATGATTTGATTTTAGGCATGGATTGGTTGTCTAAGCATGAAGATGTGGTAGACTGTCAAAATAAGTGTGTTACTTTGAGAACCGGTGATGATATAAGTGTGACGGCATCTAATGAGCAGAGACAACTTGCATCCTTGTTTGTTTCAGCTGTTGTAGCTAGAAAGTTAATTAGGAAAGGGTGTGATGCTTATCTTTCTCATGTTGTGGATACCAGAGTAGTGGGTTCTCAACTTGATAGTATACCCACAGTTACCGAATTTTCAGATGTGTTTCCTAAGGAGTTGTCAGGGTTACTCCCTGAGAGAGAGGTTGAGTTTGGTATCGATTTGTTGCCTGGTACCACTCCCATCTCTATTACTCCCTATCGAATGGCACCTGCTGAGTTGAGAGAGTTGAAGGTGCAGTTGCAGGAGTTGTTGGATAAAGGGTTTGTTCGCCCTAGTGTTTCTCCGTGGGGAGCTCCTGTTTTGTTTGTAAAGAAGAAGGATGGTACTTTGAGGTTGTGCATTGATTATAGGCAATTGAATAAGGTGACTATCAAGAATAAGTATCCTTTGCCTCGGAATGATGATCTCTTCGATCAGTTGAAGGGAGCAGCAGTGTTTTCCAAGATTGATTTAAGATCAAGGTACCATCAGTTGAGGGTTAAAACTGAAGATGTTCCTAAGACAGCTTTCCGCACAAGATATGGGCATTATGAGTTTTTAGTGATGCCTTTTGGATTGACGAATGCACCTGCAGCTTTCATGGATTTGATGAATAGGGTGTTTAGGCCCTACCTGGATCAGTTTGTGGTGGTTTTTATTGATTATATTTTGGTGTATTCGCGTAATGAAGAGGAGCATGACAAGCATTTGCGGATTGTGTTGCAGACCTTGAGAGAAAAACAATTGTATGCTAAGCTGTCAAAGTGTGAGTTTTGGCTTGATCAAGTAACTTTTCTGGGTCATATAGTTTCAGCAGATGGTATAAGAGTTGATCCAAGTAAAGTTGAGGCCATTTTGAATTGGAGTCCACCGAAGTCTATAATTGAAATTAGAAGTTTTATGGGTTTGGCAGGCTATTATCGACGCTTTGTGAAAGGTTTTTCTTTGATAGCTACTCCACTCACCAGATTACTTTGGAAGGGAGTTAAATTTGTGTGGACGGATCAGTGTCAAACAAGCTTTGAGTAGTTGAAGGAGATGTTGACTCAAGCTCCTGTTCTTGCTTTTCCTGTGGAAGATAAACCATATGTGATTTATAGTGATACTTCACATAAAGGTTTAGGTTGTGTTTTGATGCAAGAGGGTAAAGTTATAGCTTATGCTTCTCGGCAGTTGAAGCCACATGAGCTTAATTATCTGACGCATGATTTGGAATTGGCAGCTATAGTTTTTGCTTTGAAGATTTGGCGACACTACTTGTATGGAGAGAAGTGTTTTATCTACACAGATCATAAGAGTTTGAAATATTTGGGTGTTCAGAGGGAGCTGAATCTTCGACAGAGACAATGGTTAGAGCTAATCAAAGACTACGATTGTTTGATTGATTATCATCCTGGTAAGGCAAATGTTGTTGCTGATGCCTTGAGTCGGAAGTCTTTGGCAGGTTTGGCTGTTTATTCACTCTCGTTGCTTGTTGAGTTGAGAGCATTGCATGCTAGTTTTGAATTATGTGATGATGGAGCCTTGTTAGCTCAGTTGCATTTGAGACCAGTGTTGTTGGATCAGATTAAAGAGGCTCAATTGGCTGATGAGAAAATTCAGAAAGTTGTGTCAGATTGCCAAAATGGGGAGAACCGAGATTTTCTTATGAGAAGTGATGGTAGCCTTTGGTAATGAGGCTCAAAGATAGATTATGTGTTCCTGACAATGCTAGATTGAGAAAGATTATTTTAGAAGAAGCACATCAGTCGATTTTTGCTATGCACCCTGGGAGTACAAAGATGTATCAGGATTTGAAGCAACATTATTGGTGGTCAGGTATGAAGAGAGACATAGTGGAAGTTGTGTCCAAGTGTCTCACTTGTCAGAGGGTGAAAGCTGAGCATCAAGTTCCAACAGGGTTGCTTTAACATTTAGCAGTACCTAAATGGAAATGGGAATGTGTGAAAATGGATTTTGTGTCTGGTTTGCCATTGACTCAGAAGAAGCATGATGCTATCTGGGTGATTGTTGATCAGTTGATGAAGACAGCTCATTTTCTTCCAATTAGAATGGACTATTCTCTTGCGAAGTTGGCTGAGTTGTATATCAGAGAGATAGTGAAGTTCCATGGAGTCCCAATTTCTTTTGTGTCTGATCGTGTAACACCCCTATATCTCGTATACGTACCAAGCATGCTTAAACGATCGTAATATACGTATACTGAATATAGTAAATGCCACAGTTTAAAAAGAAAATGCAACAAAGATCTTTGTAAATAAATGAAACCAATCTCAAACATTTTATAGAAATCCAAAAGACACCATATATAAAACTATTTATCAATTCACAACGGAAGTTATTACAAATATGTTATAAATCAAAGTTTACAAAACATAGAATATATATACATGATTGGCAGCTCTTCTCCGATCTTTAAGTCCCAAAATAACTCTTCAATGTCTACTCTCACTCAGTCTCGAGGAGCTCTCCGGTTCAACTCTGTTACCTGCGCGATCAAACACTATCGCGCTAAGCCATCGGCTTAGTAGTACAAAATATACCAACATTATACTTTAAGGCAATGCAATGTTAAACATCTAAATCATAAAGTGAACATCATAAGTGAAAAGCTAACATCACACCTTTATATTTCATAAACCAAGCACATAGAAACATATCACATTACCACATCATACTATGTTCAATATCATAACAATATTTATATTACATCTTCATAGTTCCATTGATCTTATCATTCAAGAATCACATTATATACAAAGACAAGCATGGGCCCAAAACACTCAATATGCCATTCCATTTTCAGAGTTAATGCTTTGGTTTTGTTATCACATTTATCATTATCATATACCCAACTAGGCTTCAAGGATTTAGATTCAACCAAGCTTCAAGGGGAACAAAGCATGCTAAGTATCAACCCAACTTGGCTTCAAGAACCAACCCAACCTAGCTTCAAGGGTTGTAACATCTCAATTAGGCTTCAAGGATCAAATCCAACCTAACTTCAAGAGAATGTTACCAATAGGCATGCCACCAATAACAAAACTCTAAAAATGAATAACATATTAGACACACAATTCATTTATTATTTCATTCTCACATCTCATCATCAATTAGGCAAACATGCCTTATGTTCTTCCAATAGAATCATCATAGCCAATGTCAATGGCTTCATATCACATTTGAGTTATCATAGCCAATTACAATGGCCTCATATCATGTTATATCTCAAATCATATTATTCATATAGCATCATTGATACAACATTTCAAAATACATTATTATTGAAATGTACATAATCAAACACATTAAACATCCATTAAAATGATCATCATTGATATATATACACATATATAATTCACCTTATTCTTAAATTTAGAATCCTCAATACACATTTGTTTAGGTCATCTTTGTTTTAAGTATGTTCAAAGTATAAATACCAAAAAGACCTTGGAAGGATTCAACAATATGAGAAAAACAACAAACAATTCACAGTAAGGGACACCCTCAAGCGACACGGCCAAGCTTGTGGCCGTGTCTCTCACCCAAAAGCAACAGAAGCAGACATGGGCAAGGGACACAGCCGTGTCCTCTCCAAAAATCACCAAACACGGCCAAATTTCCATGGACTTGGCCATGTCTCTCAAAAATATTTTAGGTTGGCCGTGTCTCTTCCTTGGTTTGGCCGTGTCTCTCATGTATACAAACCCTAACTATGGCCAACTCTCCTTTGATTGAATAAAAACACAATATACACAACATAAACTCATTCAAATGGATGTAATCAAAGTCATTAACACTTATTTTGCATGTTTAACATAATATTCACATTAACCATACATCAACAATCCATTTAATCATCTACCATTTCAAAACCCTAAACCAAACATCACTCTTAACTTATCATCTTCCAACCAAAACCAACATCAATCCAACCTTTTTAACTTATAATCAATCTCAACACTTATAAACTCATTTCAAACACAACCATTCATAATCTCAACACATCACAACCCACCTCAAACATAACTTCAAAAATAACAAAGATAAACAAGAAAGTACTTACCTTAAATGAAGAAATTTCACAAATCTCCAACCAACTCCTTTGATTTCTCCTTCAATTTGATTCTATCATCAAGAACACCTCTCTTGCTCTCTCTTCTCTTGGATAGCCAGCACACAATGAGAAGAAAAGAAAAATAAACACAAGTCAACTTCTTTTCTTCTTTAAATCTCCACCAAGCAATTCTAACAAAGCAATTACCTAAATGCCCTCATCCATTTAACTTAACCTTTGTCACTTATATGCCCATTAAAGTAATTGCACATATCCCACATAAATATCCTCATCCATTGACCATCCCTTTTGACTAATGTATATGTTATATATATATAACCATATACGCAACATATACACTTTCTCTCTACACATTACTTTCCTTTTTAAACAATACATAAACATTCTCTTTTCAATATCTTTTCTCTTTTAAATCAACATATACATTCAATCCAATTAAAACAACAATAATATTCAAAACTTCTAAGGCATACATTGGGATATTACAATTCTCCCCCTCTAAAAAGAAATTTCGTCCTCGAAATTACCTGATATCAAGTCTGCAATAGTTGAGGATATTGGTCTCGCATGGTTTGCTCACTCTCCCAAGTTGCCTCTTCTCTCCCATGATTCTTCCACAAAATCTTTACCAAAGGCACTTTCTTATTCCTCAATTCTTTCACATCACGTGCCAAGATAGCAACTGGTTCCTCTTCAAATGTCAAATCTGGACTCACCTCGATAGATTCAATTGGCAACACATGAGATGGATCCGACCTGTATCTCCTCAACATAGAAACATGGAATACATTATGGATCCTCTCCAACTCAGGTGGCAAAGCAAGCTGATAAGCAACTGGCCAACTCTTTCCAAAACTTCATATGGTCCAATGAAGCGAGGACTCAATTTCCCTTTCCGACCAAACCTCAAGATCTTCTTCCAAGGAGACACTTTCAAAAATACCTTATCTCCCACATTGTATTCAATGTCTCTCCTCTTCAAATCTGAATAAGATTTCTGTCGGTCCAAAGCTGTTTTCAACCTATCTCGAATCATTTTCACTTTCTCTTCAGTTTCTTTAACCAAATCAGGACCAATTAACTTACCTTCACCAAGTTCATTCCAACATAGAGGTGTCCTGCACCGTCTACCATACAATGCTTCGAATGGGGCCATACCAATGCTAGATTGATGACTGTTATTGTAAGCAAATTCAACAAGTGGTAAGAATCCATCCCAACCTCTAGAGAAATCAATGACACAGCTTCTCAACATATCTTCAATAATCTGTATCACTCTCTCTGACTGCCCATCTGTCTGCGGATGAAAAGCAGTACTGAAGTGTAATCGAGAACCCAAAGCACCATGTAAACTCTTCCAAAACCTTGAAGTAAATCGAGAATCTCGATCAGATACTATAGAAGTTGGAACACCATGCAATTTCACAATCTCATGGATATACAGCTCAGCTAACCTCTCCAAAGAGTAATCCATCCGAACCGGAAGGAAATGAGCTGTTTTAGTTAACCTGTCAACAATCACCCAAATAGCATCATGCTTTCTTTGTGTCAATGGCAAACCAGATACGAAATCCATGGTTACTCTATCCCATTTCCATTCAGGCACTGCTAAAGGTTGAAGTAACCCTGTTGGAACTTGATGCTCAGCTTTTACCCTCTGACATGTGAGACATTTGGACACAAAATCTGCAATGTCTCTCTTCAGACCAGACCACCAGTAAAATTGCTTCAAATCATGATACATCTTTGTATTGCCCGGATGCATAGCAAATACTGACTGATGTGCTTCTTCTAAAATGATCCTTCTCAAATTAGTATCATCAGGTACACACAATTTGTTCTTAAACCAAAGACTTCCATCATTTCTCACAATAAAATCTCGACTCTTTCCATTCTGACAATCTGAAACAATCTTCTGAATCTTATCATCAGCCAATTGAGCCTCTTTAATCTGATCCAACAATGTTGGTTTCAATTGCAACTGTGCCAACAATGCACCATCATCACAAGGTATAAAACTAGCATGCAATGCTCTCAACTCAACAAGCAACGAGAGCGAATAAACAGTCAACCCTGCTAAAGACTTCCGACTCAAGGCATCAGCAACAACATTTGCTTTACCCGGATGATAATCAATCAAACAGTCGTAGTCTTTAATCAATTCCAACCATCTTCTCTGTTGAAGATTGAGTTCTCTTTGGACACCCAAGTATTTTAAACTTTTATGATCAGTATAGATAAAACACTTCTCCCCATATAGATAATGTCGCCAAATCTTCAATGCAAACACAATGGCTGCTAATTCCAAATCATGGGTCGGATAATTGAGCTCATGAGGTTTCAACTGTAGAGAAGCATAAGCTATAACTTTACCTTCTTGCATCAGAACACAACCCAAACCACTATGTGAAGCATCACTGTAAATCACATATGGTTTATCTTCCACAGGTAAAGTAAGAACAGGCGCTTGAGTCAACATTTCTCTCAACTGTTCGAAGCTAGCCTGACACTAATCTGTCCACACAAATCTAACTCCCTTTCGAAGCAATCTGGTAAGTGGAGTAGCTATCAAAGAAAATCCTTTCACAAACCGTCGGTAATAGCCTGCCAAACCCAGAAAACTTCTAACTTCAGTCACAGACTTTGGTGGACTCCAATTCAAAATAGCTTCAACTTTACTCGGATCAACCCTAATACCCTCTGCTGAAACTATATGACCGAGAAAAGTAACTTGGTCTAGCCAAAACTCACACTTCGACAGTTTAGCAAACAATTGCTTTTCTCTCAAAATCTGCAGCACAATCCGCAGATGCTTATCATGCTCCTCCTCATTACGCGAATACACCAGAATGTCATCAATAAAGACCACTACAAACTGATCCAGATAGGGCCTAAACACCCTATTCATCAAGTCCATAAAAACTGCAGGTGCATTCGTCAAACCAAAAGGCATAACTAGAAACTCATAATGCCCATACCTGGTCCGAAAAGCAGTTTTAGGAACATCTTCAACTCTGACCCTCAACTAATGGTACCCTGATCTCAAATCAATTTTAGAAAACACTGCTGCCCCCTTTAATTAATCAAAGAGATCATCAATTCTAGGCAAAGGATATTTATTTTTAATAGTCACCTTATTCAATTGCCTATAATCGATACACAATCTCATAGTACCATCCTTCTTCTTTACAAACAGAACAGGACTCCCCATGGTGAAACACTAGGGCGAACAAACCCTTTATCTAGCAACTCCTGTAATTGCACCTTCAGCTCTCTCAGTTCAGCAGGGGCCATTCTGTAAGGAGTAATAGAGATAGGAGTGGTACCAGGCTATAATTCAATACCAAACTCCACCTCTCTCTCAGGAGGCAACCCTGGCAACTCCTCTGGAAACACATCTGGAAACTCTGCAACTGTGTGTATATTATCAATTTGAGAACCCTTTACTCTAGTATCCACCACATGAGCAAGATAGGCGTCACACCCCTTTCTAATCAATCTCCTAGCTGCAACCGCTGAAACAAACAAGGATGCTAGCTGTTCCTGCTCATTAGATATTAACACCTCTCTACCATCACTGGTTCTCAAGGTAACAACTTTCTTTTTGCAGTCAACCACAGCTCCATGTCTAGATAACCAATCCATGCCTAGGATTACATCATATTCCTTAAAAGGCATCTCAATAAGATCTCCAAGAAACTCCTCACCTTGCACCACTATTGCACTATCTCGGTGCACTTTACTAACAATCACACTATGCCCTAAAGGATTTGTCACCAAAAAATCAAATCCTAGGGATTCAGCATGCAAAGCAGACACAGGCAAAATAGATGCACTAATATATGAATGTGTGGAACCCGGATCAATCAAAGCAAGTACTGAAGTATCAAATAAAGAAAAGTACCAGCTATGACTGCCGAAGCATCTGGTTGCCTCTGCATCACATAAATCCTCTGAGAAGATCCAGCCTCCTCTGGTCTACTCTCCCAGGATGTAGAACCTCCTCTAGAACTGAACCCAGATCTACCTCCTCTGCTGAAACCTCGGCCTCCACGACCTCCCCTCACACTAGGTCGAGAAGCTGCAGTATTCACTGACATCTGCTCCTGTCTCTCAGGACAATCTCTAACAAAGTGATCAGGCTACCCACATCTGAAACATACCCCTGTCACACCAGTCCTCCAACAAGGACCACCATGTGGTCTACCACAATTAATGCATATGGGTAAGGTGGATCTCTGCGTCACTGGGGTCGGAGCACTCGCCACTGAAACTGTAGGTCTAGATCTCTTCATCTGAAACTGTACTGACCTACCAGCTGGCCTCTGACTCCTACTAACCCGAGGAACAAAACTTCCTTTACCTCTTTTCACAGACGAAGACCCTGCCTCAAATTGGGGCCTTCTAACCCTAATCTCTTCCTCTGAAGCAGCTGCAATAACCTGAGCTCTCTCCACACTTCGAGCTGCTGCAACAAGCTGGGAAAAATCATGATATCTAGATTCAGCCACATGACACATGATAGAAGTCCTCAATCCCTCCTCAAATCTCCTGCATCTATCTATCTCATCAGATATAATACCCCCAGCATACTGGCTCAACCGGATAAAATCTAACTCATATTCCGTCACAGTCCGGTGATCTTGCTTCAAGCTCAAAAAATCCATCTTTTTCACATCTTTATACTCCCTTGGAGTATACTTCAATTCAAACTCTCTTAGAAAATCAGCATAGGACAAGGTAGGTGGATCATCCATAGCATGGGGCACTGTCTTCCACCAGTCATATGCGTCCTTCTGCAACAATGACCTTGCATAATCAAATTTTTCTTCTGGAGTGGCTTGCAACTGAACAAATATTCTCTGTACTTTGTCTAGCCACTGCTCTGCTACAGCTGGATCAATGGTACCTAGAAAATCTTCTGCTCCATACTTCCTTAGCTTATCATACTGTCTCACTGATACCAAAGGCTGTGGGGGTGGTGGCGGTGGTTGTACTGGTGCTTGCCTCAACAAATCAATCATATGCCTAAACCAACCTGGCAGAACCTCCTCACCAGCTGGTCTCCCAGACACAGAAGCAGGTACCTCTCCAGCACTATCCACTCTAGCTCCCACTCTAATCTCATCAGGAGCTATACTCTCAGCACTACCCTCGACTGACTGACGTGAGTGAGAATCCATCACAACCTATATCTGCAAACACAGCAGAATACTTCTCAGTAAAGATCAGAGACTGCCAATGCCAAACATGTATATTATTCCAAAAATCCACTTTTTAAAATCAAAACACTCTTTTTCTTACACTTGACCTAGGTTGAGAATCTCAAACCTAGGCTCTGATACCAAAACAATTGTAACACCCCTATATCCCGTATGCGAACCAAGCATGCTTAAACGATCGTAATATACGTATACTGAATATAGTAAATGCCACAGTTTAAAAAGAAAACGCAACAAAGATCTTTGTAAATAAATAAAACCAATCTCAAACATTTTATAGAAATCCAAAAGACACCATATATAAAACTATTTATCAATTCACAGTGGAAGTTATTACAAATATGTTATAAATCAAAGTTTACAAAACATAGAATATATATACATGATTGGCAGCTCTTCTCCGATCTTTAAGTCCCAAAATAACTCTTCAATGTCTACTCTCACTCGGTCTCGAGGAGCTCTCCGGTTCAACTCTGTTACCTGCGCGATCAAACACTATCGCGCTAAGCCATCGGCTTAGTAGTACAAAATATACCAACATTATACTTTAAGACAATGCAATGTTAAGCATCTAAATCATAAAGTGAACATCATAAGTGAAAAGCTAACATCACACCTTTATATTTCATAAGCCAAGCACATAGAAACATATCACATTACCGCATCATACTATGTTCAATATCATAACAATATTTATATTACATCTTCATAGTTCCATTGATCTTATCATTCAAGAATCACATTATATACAAAGACAAACATGGGCCCAAGACACTCAATATGCCATTCCATTTTCAGAGTTAATGCTTTGGTTTTGTTATCACATTTATCATTATCATATACCCAACTAGGCTTCAAGGATGTAGATTCAACCAAGCTTCAAGGGGAACAAAGCATGCTAAGTATCAACCCAACTTGGCTTCAAGAACCAACCCAACCTAGCTTTAAGGGTTGTAACATCTCAATTAGGCTTCAAGGATCAAATCCAACCTAACTTCAAGAGAATGTTACCAATAGGCATGCCACCAATAACAAAACTCTGAAAATGAATAACATATTAGACACACAATTCATTTATTATTTCATTCTCACATCTCATCATCAATTAGGCAAACATGCCTTATGTTCTTCCAATAGAATCATCATAGCCAATCACAATGGCTTCATATCACATTTGAGTTATCATAGCCAATTACAATGGCCTCATATCATGTTATATCTCAAATCATATTATTCATATAGCATCATTGATACAACATTTCAAAATACATTATTATTGAAATGTACATAATCAAACACATTAAACATCCATTAAAATGATCATCATTGATATATATACACATATATAATTCACCTTATTCTTAAATTTAGAATCCTCAATACACATTTGTTTAGGTCATCTTTGTTTTAAGTATGTTCAAAGTATAAATACCAAAAAGACCTTGGAAGGATTCAACAATATGAGAAAAACAAGAAACAATTCACAGTAAGGGACACCCTCAAGCGACACGGCCAAGCTTGTGGTCGTGTCTCTCAACCAAAAGCAACAGAAGCAGACATGGGCAAGGGACACGGCCGTGTCCTCTCCAAAAATCACCAAACACGGCCAAATTTCCATGGACTTGGCCGTGTCTCTCAAAAATATTTTAGGTTGGCCATGTCTCTTCCTTGGTTTGGCCGTGTCTCTCATGTATACAAACCCTAACTATGGCCAACTCTGCTTTGATTGAATAAAAACACAATATACACAACATAAACTCATTCAAATGGATGTAATCAAAGTCATTAACACTTATTTTGCATGTTTAACATAATATTCACATTAACCATACATCAACAATCCATTTAATCATCTACCATTTCAAAACCCTAAACCAAACATCACTCTTAACTTATTATCTTCCAACCAAAACCAACATCAATCCAACCTTTTTAACTTATAATCAATCTCAACACTTATAAACTCATTTCAAACACAACCATTCATAATCTCAACACATCAAAACCCACCTCAAATATAACTTCAAAAATAACAAAGATAAACAAGAGAGTACTTACCTTAAATGAAGAAATTTCACAAATCTCCAACCAACTCCTTTGATTTCTCCTTCAATTTGATTCTAGCATCAAGAACACCTCTCTTGCTCTCTCTTCTCTTGGATAGCCGGCACACAAATGAGAAGAAAAGAAAAATAAACACAAGTCAACTTCTTTTCTTCTTTAAATCTCCACCAAGCAATTCTAACAAAGCAATTACCTAAATGCCCTCATCCATTTAACTTAACCTTTGTCACTTATATGCCCATTAAAGTAATTGCACATATCCCACATAAATATCCTCTTCCATTGACCATCCCTTTTGACTAATGTATATGTTATATATATAACCATATACCCAACATATACACTTTCTCTCTACACATTACTTTCCTTTTTAAACAATACATAAACATTCTCTTTTCAATATCTTTTCTCTTTTAAATCAACATATACATTCAATCCAAATAAAACAACAATAATATTCAAAACTTCTAAGGCATACATTGGGATATTACAGATCGAGATCCTCAGTTTACTTTGAGGTTTTGGAAGAGTTTACATGGTGCTTTGGGTTCTCGATTGCACTTAAGCACTGCTTTTCATCCGCAGAGAGATGGGCAGTCAGAAAGAGTGATACAAATTATAGAGGATATGTTGAGAAGCTGTGTCATTAATTTTTTTGGAAGTTGGGACAGATTTTTTCCACTTATGGAATTTGCTTACAACAACAATCATCAATTTAGTATTAAAATGGCACCATATGAGGCATTGTATGGAAGAAGATGCAGAATGCCTTTGTGTTGGAATGAAGTTAGAGAAGGCAGATTGGTTGGTCCTGATTTGATTAAAGAAACAGAAGAGAAATTAAAAATAATTCGGGATCGGTTGAAAGCAGCTTCAGATCGACAAAAATCTTATTCAGATTTAAAGAGAAGAAACATAGAGTTCAATGTTAGAGATAAAGTATTTCTGAAAGTGTCTCCTTGGAAAAAAGATTGTGAGATTTGGTCGAAGAGGAAAGCTAAGTCCTCGTTTTATTGGACCTTACAAAGTATTGGAGAGAGTTGGACCAGTTGCTTATCGACTTGCTTTGCCGCATGAGTTGGATAGAATTCATAATGTCTTCCATGTTTCTATGCTACGGAGGTACATATCAGATCCATCTCATGTTTTACCAGTTGAATCTATTGAGGTGAGTTTGGATCTGACATTTGAAGAAGAACCAATTGCTATTTTAGCACATGGAGTGAAAGAGTTGAGAAATAAGAAAGTGCCACTTGTGAAAGTTCTTTGGAAGAATCATGCAAAGGAAGAGGCAACTTGGGAGAGTGAGCAAGCGATGCGAGATCAGCATCCTCAGTTGTTTCAGACTTGATATCAGGTAATTTCGAGGACGAAATTTCTTTTTAGAGGGGGAGAATTGTAATATCCCAAAGTATGCCCTAGAAGTTTTGGAATTACTGTTGTATTTGGATTTACTGTATATGTTTTATGGAAAGAGAAAAGAAGTGAAGAGAGAGTGTATATGTTGTATATAAAGTGATATATACAACATATACAAGTCAAAATGTGGAAGTCAAAAGTTGATTATTTAATGATTTGAAATTAATTAATTAATTAATGGAAAATGGGAAATTAAGTTAGTGGAAGAGGATTTTATTAATATTTTAATACTATACAAGTGCTTGGTGGAGATTTAAAGAGATTGAGTGTTTGACTTGGCTATTTGTCTTCTTCTTCTTTTCTTTTCCTTGGGTTGGCCGGCCATCAAAGAAGCAAGAGAGCAAGAGAGAGATTTGATATTCCAAGTTAAAAATTGAAGGAGTTTTCAGGAGATCAAGTTGGAAATTTTAAAAGTTTCTTCATCTTTGGTAAGTTTCCACTTGATTTCCTTGTTTAATTTTGAGTTGTATTTGAGTTTGATGATTGATTGTGGATAGTATGAGTATGTTTGATTGTGGTGTGTTTGAGAGTGTTGGGTTTAATTGATTGTGATTTTGGAGTTGAATGGAAGAGTAAGAGTTGTGTTTATGTTATGGTTTTGAATTGGTAATTGATGTATGTTGTGAGTTTGAGCAATTATTATCTTAGATTTTCAATGTGTTTGTGTTTAATGGAGTTGAAAGCATAGAATACATGATTTTGGTCAGAAATAGAAGCATTTTGGATGCCACGCCCGTGGCCCTTGGATGCCACGACCGTGGGGTGTTAAGCAAATTGGACAGATTTGTTTTCTAACCCATGCCTGTGGGAGTTTGTAGTGTGCGTGTGCGTATATTACAGGTGTAGTAGCAGGAACATGCAATCTATATTACAGGTGTAGTAGTATGTAGTGTGCGTATACGGGGTATAGGGGTGTTACATGGGGTCTATAAGACATGGGTTAAATGAAGGCCATTTTGAGATAGGAGCTGATATGACACAATGGACAAACCTCACACTACAAATTTCTTGTTGGAACTTTAGACAGTTGGGAGCAATCTTTCTAGACTCCAAATTCCTTCTATCTTTTTAGCATTAATTTGGATCTTGATTAGGACAATCTTTGCCCTTGCAAAAATTTTGGTTTCCAAATTCGTTTCTCTTCCTCTTCTCCCTTTCCTTTTTATTTTTCTTATTCTTCCCTTTCTTTGAGCATTCTATCATTTTGTCCCTCTTCCTTGTAGGATTGTCAAATACAGAATTTTCAAGAACTGAACCGTCTTTCTCCCTTTTTCTTTGATTTAGATAGAATCTTTAGTTGGGTTAGACCAATTCAAGTCAAAATGTCCTTATAAACCAAATAGTTGTCTTAGGTCAAAGAGAACTCAGTTGGCTTTTTGAATTGCCTTTTATGTTTTATTTTCTTTTTTCTCTTTTTTCTTTTCTTTTGTCCTTTTTTATTTTCTTTTCTTCTCTCTTTTTTTTTTAGCTCAAACTGAGTTGTCTTGTTTGTACCAACTTGGGCTTCCAATAATGGATGTGGGAAGTAACATAAATCTTCATTAATAGGGATAAACCATTTGTTACTCTAATGTTGACCTGATATATCAGAGATATTAAGTGAACTTCAACTACCCTTATGGTCTTGAAAAATTCAACTACCCTTATGATTTTGAAAACATCAACTACCCTTATGGTCTTGAGAGCATCAACTACTCTTATGGTCTTGAGAACTTCAACTATCTTCATGATCTTGACCAATCATTGTTTTCTTTGATCTTCTTACCTCTTTATCTTAGTGATCATAAGACTTGTCAAAAGTATCACAAAAGCTCAGGGTAGATTACTGGGGTCTTATGCCAATGAAAAGAAAGTTAAAATTTTATGAAGGCTCAAAGGGACAACTAGAGATTGATATTTAATGAGGTGGATACTAGTTGTTGGCTAACCAAACAATGCCTAGATCATTTATCTCTTAAATAAGTAGAGTTTAATTTTGCCTCGAAAGTATGTCAAAGCATGTTCTAAGACTGACTAGGAGATTGACAAAGATAATTATACAGGAGCTCTCTCTAAGTAAGCATACACAACTCAATGCTATAGAGCAATTCCCTCACCTAGTAAAGTCATTCGAGTCATGATGCATAAATATATTAATTCATGAACATCAAGCTAGATTCCTCATTGGTTGAGTACCAAAATGAACAAAGACCAACAAAAATTTTGATGAAAGTAATTTACTCAAGTAACTTTAAAACACAAGATTGTTCCAATTTAAATATTAAAGAAAGTAAATTGAAAAGCAACATTCAGCTAAGGAAAGTTTGTTGAATTTAAGCTTCTTTTCCCTTCACATCTTCAATATCCCATCTTGAAAGGATGATAAAACAAAATCTTCTTCCAATCCTTTTCCCACCATGAAGGTTGCTGGTGGAGGTACTCTGTTGAACCTTGGAAATGGATTACCTTTGGAATTGGGCTTATCCGGCTCAGGCAACTTGCCATTATCAATTAAATTCTGGATCTCATGCCTCAACTTCATACAATTGTCCATTTCGTGTCCAGGCCTTTGATGGAATTGGAAAAATGCATTAGTATCAAAGTTAGGTGGAAGAGAATTAGGTAAAGGACAAGGAGTCAAGGGTTGTAACAATCCCTTCTTTTACAGCTTGCTAAAAACCCAAGATAGAGGCTTCCCCAGATCTGAAAATTGTCTTTTATTTCCTTGATCTGTTACATTAATATCAACTTCTTTTTGCGTGCTTTGATTATTAGGTTGGTAATTCCCTTTCTCATTCCTCTTTATTGAAAAGCGATTCTTCTCTTTTTCCCACTCTTCAATTTGCAGACCAGCTTGGAGAAGATCTTTAAAATCCCTTATAAGAGTGTGAGACATCCTTTCATGGAGATTGGGCAAGACACCTCTCACGATCATCCTTATTTGATCAGATTCATCAGGCCTCTTCTTGAGCAAAGCAGCCTTATTTCTCCATTGTTTCACATAGTCCACAAAATTCTCATTTGGCCTTTGTCTTATGGACTCTACTTCCATTAAGGTAACTTCCATCTCGACATTATACCCATATTGTTGGATGAAGGCTTTGTAAAGTAGATCCCAACTTTTTTGTGTTCCTTCATCTAATGTATTGAACCAATTTTGGACAACAGGGTCCAATGAGAGCATGAAGTACCTTAGGGTTTGAACCTTAGTAGCTCAGGCAGACTACATGGCAGTGATGTACTACTTCACATGAAGATGATGATTTCTGGTGCCATTGTACTTTGCAAAGGATGGCATCTTGAACTTGTATGGAACCTCTTCATCTTGTTCAAATAGTTTTTTCGATCTCAGACATCTTTTTGGTTTTCAACTTCTTCTCAAATTTCTTTTCTAAATTAGCAATCATCTTTTCAACACCGGATGTCTCAGTCTTTTCAATAGTTGCCTTCTCAACAGCCTTCGATTCTTTCTTCCTTTCTTGAACCTCTTGGTAGTATTGAGCCCAATCATCATCATCATCAATGATCACCTTTTCATCATCAAAAACCACTTCACTAACTTTGGTCTTCCCTTTGTCCTTTGGTTTCTTAGTGCTAGCCGATGCCTCGGCATGGTTCTCTAAGATTGCAGTCAACTGGTTCTTCATAGTCTCAGCTAGGGCCTCTTTGCTTTCTTCCATCTTGGCATTGAGGGACTCATCCACCATCCTTTGAATTTGTTCAGGCTCCATTGTTTTTGGTGAGCAAGTGATTGAGTCATTGCTAGATACTTCGTCTCCGACGTAGGTCGGATTGTTGTAAGCTTTAGAACTATCGTAATCCAAGGTTGTGAGCCAGAGAGGATTAATGATATGAGATGCATGTATGCATGTATGCATGTATGCACAAACAATCAACAAATATGGATAAATAGGACATTCCTTCCAACCTTATAACATCCGCACATGAATGGCGAGTCTCTTTTCCTAGGTATATGGTTAACAAAATACCAACATGGGGTATCTTGCTTTCGACCAATAGTTATATTTTCAGAAATGGAAATCAATCCATGATAATTCCTATTAATTTGATTTTAATCCATTCAACCAACTATATAAGCTTTTATGCTATATTGGATTAAAACGTAATTAAGAGGTTTATTATAAATAGATTTCTCACTTGAAAAGAGCAACTAATGGTTCATGCCAAAAACAAGCCCATGGTTAATTTGTTCTTAGTGTAGACTAGGCCCACAATTGATTTTTGGTATTTCATAATTGACCTAAATATTTTTGCAAGCTCTTTGTAAAAAATGGTTGGGTGAAAATAGTTTTGTTTCTAAGCCCATTGTAAAAGATTTTAGAAAAATGGATTTTGGGCTTAGTATTTGGGCCATGGGCCAAAGAATTTATTTATTTTATTTGTTTTTAGAAAAGTCTTATGTCTAAAGACCATCTTGAAAAATTTTGAAAATATCTTTGGTCTTTTGGATTTTCCAAAGAAAAATTTATTTTGAGCTTACAATGTACTTAGGTCATATTAGAAAAAGACCAAACCAAATAAGCCATGATTTAAGCCAAGATAAATTAACCATGTCAAACAACATGCATTTGGGGTAAAACCTAAGGAAAGTAACTAGGCCAATTACATGAGCTTTAGTCTTTGGGTCAAAAGGCTTAGGTTCCCATAGCAAGTATTTACCAAAAGGTACGAGGCTATGAGTGGTTATGCCATGCTCGATCTCCATACCTTGAGTGAAAGTATGGTATCCCTTACATAACATAACACGGGTAACATGGGCGTCCTAACTCACGCACACGATGCAATCTAAGATGATGAAAATGGATAATATCATTATAAGAAAGAATAAAATAATATAAAGACCAATGAAATCAACTTTTCTTATCCCCAGTGGAGTCGCCACTGTGAGCGGGGATTTTTACCCCCACTCCCGGTGGAATGGTTCATGCGACTTCGGCACTGTTTAGGCTCGGGGCCTTAGAGAACACGAACCTAAATCCGGAGAAAATGGAGTTGCCACCCGGACTGGCCGAGAAAAAGAAAGGGGTGGATGACTCAATTCCTAAGGAATCCCCAACCCCTTATTGGGTTCGGAAAGTTGGGTACGTGTAGGGAAGGTGAGAAATGGCCCAGCCCACCCACAACACCTGGTTCATTAGAACCAGCCTCCTTTACAGGTCTTAATATTATAAAATTCTTAAATATAATAACATTATCCATATTACACACAATAATTAAAAGAATGCATCATTATATTAAAATCAAAGCAATGTCCAAATAAAACAAATAAATGGACACCCATCCAAGGATGGAAACATGTCCTTACATCACGCACCTAAATAGGACACCCACCAAAAGGTAGAAACATGCCCTTTACATTGGTTCTAAAATAGAAAAGCAAATTAAATTATAGGATCTTTAACTAATGAGGTACCCACCAAGTGGAAACATACCTCTTACAACATTTGGAAGTCTAAATAAATTGATAAAAGTAAATAACCATTCATAATAAGTAAATCATTCATCAAAGGTATTTAAATATCAATAAAAAGTAAACATCTAGCCATGATAAATAAAATAAACTAAGTATTGAACTTAAATAAATTAAAGCATATAAAATAAATCAAAGCATAATCAAATATATAATTGAATAAAGCAAATAAAAAGTCCAAATTATAACTACTATTTCCATTTAGGGTTCTTTATCTCATGTGTTAAGGTTTTGGAAATTTCATGAATTTAAGCTACTGTGACTTTTATGGAATTAAAATAGATTAAAGATTTTATGTTTTTAAAAGGTTGGTAAGACACATTGATTAAACAAATAAAGGTTTGAATGGTGAAATCATGAAACTAGGGTTTTAGACACTTTAAAATACTTTGATTTATGATTTTCGGTTATTGGGTTTCTAAGCTACTATGTAAATTTAATCTATTTATGGTTTTATGGTTTTTAATGTTTTAAAAGGATTAGGATTCATAAAAATTAGGGTTTAAAGTTTTAAAAGGATTAGGGTTCATTATTTTGAATTTTGGAAGTTGAATTTGGGTTTAGTATTTTTAGAATTTAGGGTCATGGGTGGTGAATTAATTTTTAGGAATTTCGAAATCAATTTTATAATTTCATGAAGTTTTATGAATTTAAACAAACAAATTAAAGTTTTTATAAGTAGAAAAGATGTTTTTTAAGGCTTTTTGAATGAAATAGAACCTACTTTAAAATTTTAAAATAAACAGAATTTAAATCATAGTTTTGTTGAAAAATATGTTCAATTAGAGTTTTAAGTTTTTTAAGAAGTAAAAATAACAATTTTAAGTCTTTTGGAAGATAAACCAACGAAATAAAGCTTTTAACTTTAGAAAAACTAATTTAAAACTCTAAGATTTTAGATTTTGAAAAAAAAAGCAAATTCCTAGTTTTAGCTACTGTGTAAAAAAAAAATAAACAAATTAGAATTTCATACCTTCTTTTGTAAGTTGCACCAAAATTGCTTCTTAGATGAACAAGCTCAAAAGACCAGCCTTTTTGCCTTTTTAATCCCTTAAATCGTGTTTCTGCTACTTTAAAATCAATTGAATTCAAGCTTTTCCTTTATGAATTTGGATTTTCTCTTTTTCTTGTCCCTCTCGGCCTCCCCCTTTTCTAATTGCCTTTGGTCCTTATTTATAGTGGTTTGATATGGTTTATTCCTAATTAGTTAAGGTAAGTAACATTAATAAAAAAAAGAAACCGAAACCTAATTGAATTAGGTTTCGAAAAATTTGCGTCGGAAAAAATTGCGCTGCCGAAAAAATTACGCAGAAAAAATTGCGCTGGCAAAAAAAATCTGCCGCAGTTGGTTGCGGCAGCGCGCATGGAACGGGCCCGTAGCCATTTCGCAGGCAGAAAAATTCTGCGTGCGAAATGCTCACGGGCCCGTACCTATGGGCCTGCGCGACGATTTTTTCATCACCGATTTTCTGACTCCGATTTTTATTTTTATTTTTATTTTTTGACTTTTATTTATTTATTTCTATTTTTTTATTAATAAAAATTAGATACTAAAGCAAAAATTATTTAATAAAAATTATTTTGGACCAATTAGACAACAAAAATCATTTTAGACTAAATAAAACATATTGGACCGGATTGGGTAAAAAATTAAGGGTCTACACTTGCTTTTCCAAAGTGATAGGAGGATTGTCTTCTTTATAATTTTCTTGTACTTTAGCCCTTTTCTCTGTCACTTCTTTTTTTTTTCTCATCCACATTACCCTTGATCTCTTTTCATTTCCTTAGTGTAATTGTCTTAAGCTGCTCTTTAGGATTTGCCTCCGTGTTGCTAGGCAAACTTCCTTGTGGTCTCTCACTGAGCAACTTGGCAATTTGCCCCACATGATTCTCCAAATTATGAATAGAGGCTTGCTGATTTCTTAAGGAGGTTTCAGTTGATTGGAACCTAAATTCAGAAGCTGATATAAATTTCTCCATCATGTCCGCCAAATTACTCTTTCTTGGAGGGGCAGCTTGTTGATGTTGGGGCTGCTGGAATCCAGGGCGAGGTCGTGGATTATTCTGATTATTCCATGAGAAATTAGGATGATTTCTCCACCCCGGATTATACCTGTTGCTGTAGGAATTATTCTGTTGTTGCCTTGGCAGGTTTCCAACATAATCTACTTGCTCTTGCCTAGCAAACATGTTGCCACTTAGGCAATCTTGACTTTGATGTCCACCCCCACACCATTCACAGGACATCAACTGCATCACTTTCCCTAAAGAAGAAGAAGAAGCTAAATAATCGATCTTTTTGTTCATTGCTTCCAACTGTGTTGAAAGAGCAACTACTGGATCCAATTGATGTGAACCAGCACCCCTTAATCTTCCTTGTTCCCTTGGGGTTTGCCACTGATAATTTGCAAGGGCCATGTCTTCAATCAAATCCCTTGCTTCTTCGAGTGTTTTATTGTTTATGGTACCTCCTCCAGCTGCATTGATGGACTGCTTACCTGAGTAACTCAATCCATTGTAGAAAGTTTGGATCTGAAGCCACAGCGAAAGCCCATGGTAAGGACATCTTCTCAATAAATCCTTAAATCTCTCCCAAGCATCATATAGGGTTTCACCATCTAGCTGGAGAAAAGAAGAAATATCATTCCTCAACTTAGCAGTCTTAGTGAAAGTGTTAGGAGGAAAAGACTTCATCCACTTCTTTGGTCGGTCTCTAAGTGTGAATGGAAACAACCTCAGCCTGATTGCATCTTCAGAGACATTCTGTATCTTAAATGTGTTACATATTTCCAGAAAAGTTTCAATATCTGCATTAGGATCTTCATCCGGAAATCCATCAAACTGACAGGTCTGCTGCACCATTTGAATGACATTTGTTTTTATCTTGAATTTATTGGCAGCAATCACTGGTCTTTGTATACTTGATTCAGCACCATTAAGAGTAGGCCTAGCAAACTCTTGCATCGTCCTTGGCTCATTTTCTGCCATTTCTTCTTCTAGGATAAGATCTTCAAAGTTCGGATCCGTCTTTGCCAAAACTATTTCCTCTTCTTCCTTTCGCCTTCTTCTTAATGTTCTCTCTAACTCTTGATCTAATTCAAAAAGTTGGGAAGAGCTAGCTCGGGTCATAAACAAGAAGAAGTGCCTAGAATGACAGTCAAAAAGCAAGAACTTATGTTAAAACAAAATAAAATAAAAACTAAATCAACAGTCTTAATTATATTATTAATACTGAAAATCGTTGTCCCCGGCAATGGCGCCAAAAACATGACAGCAGGAACCTATGCTATTGCAATACCGCAAGTGCACGGGTCACTCAAGTAATAAAGTAGTGAGTAAGTTATCATTCCACTGAGGACAAGGCCAAGTACTAGTGCAAATTTTAACCGTTGTTTAGCGAATCAATAGTTTTGTGAAGTTTTGTAATTAAAGATAGTTAACTTAATAAATGAAAATATAGAGAAATTGAGAGTTGAATAAATTGATTGATGATGATGATACTATCCATATATTGAATCCCCCTAGCCACAATTATATTTATGAAAATCAATTCAATTAAACCAAAAGATAGAGTTGAATTGGTATTCCTCTAAATTAGACTAAAACCTTTCTCAAGCGAATTAATCCCTAATCACTAAGTAGAATGCCAAAATCTCTTCTCAAACATAATTAAATAGATCTTGCATTAAGAATAAGGAATTATTAACCAAAGGATCTTGTAAGTCTAACTCTAATACCCCAATCAATCCTTAATTCTTATGAATATTCAATTCATATCAAGCTTTCTCAAGTCAATAATATGAAAATTGCAACCAATCAATAAGCATGCAATTATTAATTAGAAATAAATCATTAAGCATCATAAGAATAAAACAACTCAATCAAATTATTCAATTTAATAAAATTATTCAATCCATACAATAAAGCTAGGGTTCATCAATATCTAGATAGAGAATAAATTAGTTCATGTTCAAAATCAAAAAACTAGAACATGAGAAATAAAAAAAAAGAATCCAAACAATCCATTGCGAATAATTTGTATATCTTCTCTTGAATCCTTGAATCTTGGTTTAGATCTTGTTTAGAATATGTCTTCACCCTCAATCTCAGCTCCAAAACTCTCCTTTTTACTTTAGAAGTCAGCTCTAGGTTATAAAATATGAAATTCGGATCCTTAATTCATGCTTCAGCACAGCTTTTATAGTGTAGATATTTTTGCCTGACACGCCCATTGACACGCCCATGTCACTAGGCGTGTCATTGCCACTGAGATTTTGAACATAAGGCATGACCAGTGACACGCCTATGTCACTGGCATGTCATAGCTACTGTGAAACATTACAAAAGGCATGCTTGGTGACACGCCTATGTCACTGGGCATGTCAATGCTTCTGTATGCAGCATCAAGGGCACGTCCATTGACACGCCCATGTCCATAGGCGTGTCTATTGATGAATTTTGCTCTTTTCTTCTACTTTCATCCATAATTCCTCCGAAATGACCATAAGCCTCAAAATATAGAGAATTCCTAAAATTAACCCTAAAATACACTTGAACAAACAAATTAAACTCAATTGGATAATAATCATATTAAGAAATAGGAATAAAATATCATCAATTGTGCACTTATCAAAACTTTTGCCATTTTTCCATTGCAATCACTTCTTAACTTATTTTAACTTTTTTTAATGATTGTTGTAGGCTGCTGGCCCATTTGATCATGAGGCTGGACCTTCTTTTACTGCTCCTTCATTTGCTCATTCTAGTCCACCAGATATGCCATCTCATCCACAGGGCGTTGACATGAATTACCTGGTAGATTTTCTTGTTCCATGATAATTTAGGCTATATGTATGCATGATTATGTATGCTCTTACTCTTTTCCTTTCTGACTCACAGTGGATGCTTGAAGAACAAAACAAGAAACTTCAAGGAGAGCTAGCCGTTAGTCATCAACAGGTTTCCCATTTTGAAAATTTGTACCGTCAGTCAGTGGCCGTGTCCCTCCAAAGATGCTCCAACACGGCCAAGTCACTCCAACTTGGCCGTGTCTCACCTAGTTCCAAAGGAAAAGAAGAAGAAATCATCACAGTAGGTGACACATGCAAGCGACATGGCCAAGTCACTGGCCATGTCCCTCCAAAAATGCTCAAACATGGCCAAGTCACCATCAACTTGGCCGTGTCTTACCTAAATCCAAAGCAAAGAAGAGCAATTCTCATAGTAGGTGACACATGCAAGCGACATGGCCAAGTCACTGGCCATGTCCCTCCAAAATGGTCCAACTTGGCCATGTCACCATCAACTTGGCCGTGTCTCTCCCTCAAATTCACCTCCAACATGGCCAAGTTCACTCTAACTTGGCCGTGTCACTCAAGGATCAATAAAGATGCGCGGAGGTTTCGTATAAATATGAAAATTAGGGTTTTTCTTAAGGGGGTTGAGTTTTTGGGGACAGGTTTCAGCCGTCAAGAGTGATGTAAGGGTTTTAACATTTGTTTTCTTTGATTTTGATTTCACTTTGGATTAAACTTAGTTTAGATTAGATTGTTCTAGCCATCGAGACAACCTTCTTGCAAGATTTGAACAAGAGATTCTTCAGAGGCTTCAAGGAGTTTGTAACTTGGTTTTGTTCTCGAACTTACTCTCTTTATTTTCTTTGAAATTGTATTAATGGATATTATCATGTCTAATTTTGATTTCTTTGAACATTAATAAGATGAATATGTTTGATTGCATCATGAACTAATTTGATCTAGTCTAGGGTTTGTATGGATCTGCTATGATTGTATGAATTGGTTATTCTCTTAGCTAATAATTTCTTTAGCCTTGATTGAATGGAATATTGTTAATATATAATTGATTGGCCACCAATTATGTGTTTTAGGTATTAGATGATGGATTGAGAGATGAAGTCTAATGTTGGAACAATTCAATTAAGGACTTAGGTGAATTAGAGATATAATCTATTAAAAAGATTGTTTCAATTATAACAAGATTAGTTGTAAGAGGTTTGAATGCGAGAGCTTATTTCCTTGACTCAATTAATTAAGTTGTTTGAGATTTAATCTTTGAAATTAAATTAGTTAAGAGGAATAACCATTCATACATATCAGTAGTAGAGAAGTACAAACCCTAGACCCTTTTATCAAGTGAATCAAAACATCAGCTCTTGTTTACTTTTATTCGTTTTAAATTTCAATCAATCTTCTTCATTATTTAGCAATTTAAATCTATTCATTACTTGTTACTTTTAATCTGATAATCAATTAGCCACTTTAGCTTCCTTGTGAGACGACCTTGGGGCGATCACCTTTGCTACAGCTACCTCGTATACTTGCAAGTGACGCTTTGTGGTAGAGTTAATTTAAGCGCAACAACGTTCCCCTTGCCGCTCTTCATCAAGGTACATGCCATGATCCTCGCTGACTTGGGCTTCAGTATGGAGTTGAGCTTTGTGATTCTGACTTTGCTCCTGACCTAGACATGCCTTGCGTGACTGAAGCCTACTTGGATCGGTTGAGGCAAAGCTGCCCTGCACGTTACACTTATCGACTGCCATAGATTTTACATTTGTCAATTCATAAAGTTTTTTGTTAGAATGAAAAATAACTAAAGTAATAAAAGATGCTTCTTTTCCATTTATAATTTGTCATCACCTTTTGCAATTATGATTATTTATTTCATCCATATCTGGTCAAGTACTTACAATAGTGCACGTAGAATAATTTTAACATCAATTCTGTTTTATTAAATTGGGGAACAACCAAACATAAAGCCAGCACACACAAGATCACTCATGTTGCCAATTTGCCTTTTCGGGTTTTCTGATTGATGATTTTCTCCCATTTAGCCCTAATTGTTGCCTAGCCCACCCTTTCGGGTTTTCGGAACTAGCGGAGTGCTCTAACTTTTGCCTAGGCTGCCCTTTTTGGGTTTTCAACCTAGCAAGCTCCTTTTTCCCTTTTTTCTATCATACATAAAACCTCTTCAACCTGTCAATGTTTACTGGCTCACTAAATTCATTCCCATCCATGTCTGATAACTTCACCGCACCTTTGCTCATGACTTGTTTCACGACATATGGCCCTTCCCAGCTAGGTCTGAACTTCCCTCGTGGGTCAGACACAATAGGCTTACATTGCTTCAACACCAAATCCCCAACTCTGAATTTTCTGATTTTAACCCTTCTATTATAGGCCCGAGTTATCTTCTTTTGATACAGTTGGTGATGATACAATGCTTTTAACCTTCTCTCTTCTAGTAGAGCTAATTGAGTGTATCTGCTTGCTACCCATTCCATTTCAGGCAATTCAGCTTCTAAGACCACTCTTAATGACTTGATCTCAATTTCAATTGGCAATACTGCTTCCATCCCATAAACCAAAGAGAACGGTGTCATTCCAGTAGGTGTTCGCACACTCATCCTATATTCCCATAAAGTAAAGGGAAGCATTTCCGACCAGTCCCTATAAGTCTTAGTCATCTTGGACAGAATTTGCTTCATTGTCTTGTTCGTCGCTTCTACTGCACCATTAGCCTTTGGTCTATAAGGAGAGGATCGATGATGATGGATTTGGTACTTCGAGAATAAATCCTTAACTGCTCCATGAAACTATACCCCATTGTCTGACATCACACTGTGCGGGACCCCATATCTGGAGATAAGATTCTTTTCGATAAACCTAGCCATTTGACTTGCACCCAGCTTGTTGAAGGATTTGGCTTCGACCCATTTTGAAAAATAATCTACTGCTACCATAATAAAACGGTGCCCGTTCGAAGCTATCGGATGTATCTCTCCTATAATGTTGATACCCCAGGTGGAAAATGGCCAGGGTGAAGACATTGAATGCAGTTCTTCAGGAGGCATATGATTCATGTTACCATACATCTGGCATTGTTGACACTTCTTGACAAACTCAATACAGTTTCTCTCCATGGTCAACCAATAGTAACCTTGTTGAATAACCTTCTTAACTAGGGCCAAACCACTCATATGCGGACTACAACTTCCCGCATGTATTTCTAACATGATGCGCTCCACTTCATGTTTTCTTAAACATCTTAAATGCACTCCATCAGGCCATCTTTGATATAACTCCCCATGGAAGGTGATGTATTGCAATGACCACCTCCTTGTGGCTCTTCTCTCTTTCTTCATTGTCCCCAGCGGGTATTCTATTTCCTCCAAAAATTGTCTTATAGTATCATACCACGCATCATGGTCTGTATCAATTTCCATGATTGTTTCATATTCATAGCAAGGAGTTGACGAACTGGTCAAGATCAGAGGCTTAAGGAATAGGCTAACAGGGTTTTCCCATACCGAAGCCAATGTGGCTAGGGCATCAGCCATCTGATTTTCTTTTTTCGATAGGTGTATAAACCTACACTCCTTAAAGTTCTTCTTCATCAAGGTCAGCCAATGGTGGTATGGTTTTAATTTTTCTTCTTTCAACTCCCATTCTCCATTTATTTGGGATACAATATCATCATCACTATCACTTGAATCCCAAAACCCATTGACAACACAAATTGCTACTTCTCCACCCATCATAGCTTGTTCAATTTTGATAAATGCCTCTTCTTCTTTTGTTGCTTTTTCATCCACATCTTGAAAAGAAGACATGACAAAGTCCTCATGTAAACCTCCTCCAATCATGAAGGTCGCCGGTGGTGGTACCCTATTGAATTTTTGCAATGGGTTGTCTTTGGTGTTTGGCTTGTTGGGCTTGGGTAGCTTCCCATTATCAATTAGATTTTGAATCTCATGTCTCAACCTTACACATCTATCCGTGTCATGCCCTCGCATTTGGTGAAATTGATAAAATGCTTTGGTGTCAAAGTTAGGTGGGGAGGGTTAGGCAAAGGATGAGGATTTAAGGGTTGTAGCAATCCTTTTCTTTGAAGCTTGTTGAGAACCCAAGACATCGGTTTTCCCAATTTCAAAAATTATCTCCTTGTTCCTTGGTTAGTAGCATTAACACCGACGACCTTTTGCATGTTTTGGCTACCAGGTTGATAGCTCCCTTTCTCGTTCCTTTTTGTTGAAAAATGGCTTTTCTCCCTTTCCCATTCTTAACTTGCAAGCCAGCTTGGAGAAGGTCTTTGAAATCACGGATGAGTGTATGAGAAACCCTCTCATGAAGATTAGGCATGTAATATCCCAAAGTACACCCTAAAAGTTTGGAATAATTAGTTTGGAATAATTATTGTTGTGTATGGATTGAATGTGTATGTTTAATGAAAATCAAAAGAAGAGCAACGAATTAATTTAATACCCCGATTTTGGTGTATATGGGAGTAGTAGTTGTGAGTAGATATGTTGGTAAAATATGTAAGGAAAATATTATAAGAAATAGATGTATATGAGGGATGATATGTATATATGGTATTTGGAAAATGTGGGAAATATAAATACAATATATAAGAGATATACATATACCCACATATACATCACATATACATCATGTATAAAGAGGTGTAGGAAAAGTAAGTTTCTATAATTAAATAATAATAATAATAATAATAATAATAATAATAATAATAATAATAATAATAATAATAATAATGATAGTAATGACAAAAGAAAAAGAAGAAAAGAAAGTCAAAGGGATGAAAATTGTGGTGGAGAATTTATATGATATTTTAATATTATTATTATTATTATTATTATATATATAAGTGATAAGAGAAAAGAAAGAAGATTTTCTTTCTTCCTTCTTCTCGTTCTTCTTCTTGCACGAGAGAGAGAGAGAGAGAGAGAAAGGAGATTTTAATTACACACATCAAATCCATAGGGATTTTGAGAGAATTGAAGATGGATATTGAAGATTTGGCATAATATTCAAGTTGTGAAGAAAGTGGATTGCCCTAATTCAAGTGGTGAAGAGTTCATGGAAGAGGAAGTGTATAGATTGGTGTGAGTGATTCTTAAGTTAAGTATAAGCTTACATGGATGCATTCTTTTACATGATTTTGAGACTTAACACATTTAGTAAAAATGTGTTAAGTAATTTGCTATATTGTTAGTACAATGTGACTAATGTTATGATTTTGTATAGTGTGAAAGCTATGGTGATCATTCAAAAAGGTATGTGCAATGCAATTTGTTGTGATAAATATTTTAATGATGAATTGTGTTAATGTGTCTTGAGAAATGATGAAATGTGATGTCATTGTGGTTGGTAATAATGATTGAAATGAAATGAATAGAGCATGTTGTCTATATGATGATGAATCTAGGATATATGTTCAATGTATACTTGAATAATGAAGTGTTATAATGGGAAATGAGATGTGAAGCCATTGTGATTGGCTATGGTGATTCAAATGAGATATGAAGCCATTGTGATTGGCTATGATGATTCAATTGAAATAAGTGGGGCATGTTTGCCTAGATAATGATGAGAATTGATAATGAAATAATAAATGAATTGTGTGGCTAATGTGTTATTCCATTTTTAGAGTTTGTTGTTGGTGGCATGCCTATAGTAACAATCTCTTGAAGTTAGGTTGGGCTTGATCCTTGAAGCCAAGTTGGGTTGAAGTTTAACATGTTGTACTCCCCTTGAAGCTTGTTTGGGTCTAGTCCTTGAAGCCTAATTGAGATGTTACAACCCTTGAAGCTAGGTTGGGTTGGTTCTTGAAGCCAAGTTGGGTTGATACTTAGCATGCTTTGTTCCCCTTGAAGCTTGGTTGAACCTAATCCTTGAAGCCTAGTTGGGATAATGATAATGATAAATGAGATAATTAAACCAAAACATTAACTCTGAAAGTTGAATGGCATATTAGTGTCTTTTGGGCCCATGCATGTCTTTGCTTTAATGTGAATTATGGAATGAGATATAATGTTATGAGATATATGATGATAACTATGGAATGAGATGTAATGTTAGGAGATATATGGTGAAAATCATGGAATGAGATGTATACAATACATAAGTAAATTATTGAAAGTGAATATGGCTTGAGAAGCTATGTTGAATGATGAGCTTATGAAAATATAATATGATGTGTAAAATGTACATGGATGTGGAAATGGTGAGTTTTGTTTCATGAAGGTTTTGATAATTCATTGAATTGTGATTCGTTGAAATGAAGTGTATGTGTATGTATATAATTATGAGATTTGTAGAAACATATAAAAAGTGTAATTTAAATGAGGAAAACATGATAAGAAAATAATGATATATGAAATTAATATATATAAGTATAATTGCTGTGATATATGTTTATTATACTTATTTGTACTATAAAGCTATTTAACTTAGCGCGGATATGTATCGTGCAGGTGAATAGGTGGATGATCTGGAGTCAAGTCGTTATGCCACGAGCTAGGTAAGAGTATTTCGAGACCAACTAGATGGTGTTGCATACATGTACAATTTAAATATGTTGTATTTTGATAAACATCTATTCAAAAGTATAAATGAGTTTCTAAATGTTCTATAAATAAAATGTATTATTGTTTGCAACTAAATGAAAGGTTTTTAGGTTAAAAATGAAAAGTGACATTCTTATACTTTAGATACGTACTACATGTATACCAGGTATATGTGTGGTACTTAAATAGAGTATGGGGGTGTTACAATTATTTTGGTATCAGAGCTTAGGTTCGAGATTCTCGGCCTAAGTGGAAATAAAAAAAAATTGAAATGAAATTTGTAATACATGCATATGCATTAACACCTAGGTTGGTCTCGAACGTGGCGTTATGTGATTTATGATGTATCTGAATTGCATGAGATGGATTATAGTGTGTGAATAAGATTTTATATGAAAGTAAAATTTGGGACAGAAATGATACGAGAAATTTGTAAAAGTTTAATTGGTAAATTCAAGAATGGGAGTTAACCTAAGGAAAGTAAAATTTGAAATATTGATTATTGAAAAGTGATTGTAATATAAAGAAATGAAGAGGAGAATAAAGTTGAAAATGATTTGAAAACAAAATCAATATTAAAGTATGTACACTTTCCTTTATAGTTTGGGTTTCTTTCTAATAAACCTTATGTTTAGATTATTAGAGAAAGGAAATATTGTTGGATTGATTATATGGAAAGATATGTTATTAAAATGAAGAGAGTATGATGGAATATTGAGTGAGTTGATTGGTATAGACAAAGTGTGATTATTTAAAGTTTGAGGTATATGAAGTTAAGGTTTTGTTTTAAAAAAAAATGATGTTGGTTAAATAAGAAGACATATTGGTGTCGTTTGTATGGTTATTTTAATGTAAATATTGTAATTTCAATGTTAGATATGTGATATGCTTGAATATCGTGAAAGTTCATGTTAATGGTGGTAATATGTGACATTTGGGATTTTTGGAATGAGCTTAATAATTGTGAAAATTATATGTTTTGATGATGTTTTGTGGTATCATTGTATAAGATTTTTTTAAAAGTTGATATTAAGAAAAGATGAGATTTGTAAATTGAAGTTTAGGTAAGATAGTGATTTGAGAATTTAGAATGTTAATGGAATATTGATAAAGATTATTTATATATCGATGGCTTAATGTATGTTAAAAATATGAGTTATTTGCAATGAATATCATTGCATATAAGAATACTACAAATTGGGTAATGAGATTGATAGTATGAGAATTTGTTTTGGAAGTATAAAGAAAGTGAATAAGCAAGTGAAAATGAGTTACTTTAAGTTATTTGAGTGGAAAGGGTAAAAGTGGATATGGAGGTATATTAAATGCTTTTAAAGACAAAAGTGAAAGAGATGTCACATTAGAAATGTGATTAAGATTTTGTGAAATATTATTATGAGTAGAGTGTATATATATTTATTGAGTTGATGAATAACTTAAGTTATGTTAAAAAGAATGAGAATGATAATATTTAATGAAAAATAATAAACGCTCATTTTGTATAGATTATATGCAAAAGAGAAATTAAGTAAAAATTACATGATTATGTGTTTACTTGTAGAGGATATGTGAGATGAATCTTTCGATATGAATATAATTATGATATGTAAAAAAATGTGAAAATGTGAGTCACATTATGAAGGTGACCTATGAATGTGTATGTGGTATAACTATTAGATTAGTGATATGGAGAAGAATATTGCATGTGTTAGTGTACCTAAGAAAGAGTAGGTCATGACTTGAGCAAAGATAGATAGATTATGTGATGGAATTAAGATTAAGAATGGACTCAAGTAATACTAGATTATAAAATTTTTTATGGTAATCCCTGAATTTGATGATCATATAATATGTTGAGCTCCTAAAGAATTTATATGTGAAGAGGCTCTATGTACATGTGTATCATAAGGAATTGTAAGGAAAAAAGGGGAAGTATAATGAATACAAATTTTAAAAGAGATAGAATAGGAATGGAGTAGCAAATGGAAATTGTGTTATCTTGGTATATGATTAAATATGTATATGTAAGAGATGTTAATAGTAATATTGTTGAAGCATGAGTTAAGTTAATGATGATTATATAATCGAGTGCAAGTTGATTTGAAACGGAGTTGGAATGTGTTAACTTCTGGTGTAGCAAAAGTTTAACGAATGAATATGTAATTCTAGTGATCTAATTTAGTTTTGTAATTGGAACGGTTATAAACAGAATAATAGAGGAACAGTATGGATTTATAAGTTTCAAGCATGACCATTAATCTCATATAATCCTATGATTTGTTTAGTATATTTTGGTTGATTAATTTTGTTATCCACAGATTTGGGACTGAGATAACATGACTATAGTATAGTTCTGATAAGATTGATAATTATGTTTTTAGAAAACATGTTCAAGAGTTATGACTGGTAAAGTTATACTTTATCATTTTATGTTAGAAATTTGGTTATAATTATGAAAAGTAAGGAAAGAAAAGAGAAATGTAAAATGTTTTGAGTTATAGCTAATGTGATGGAAAGCTGATTATGTAAATATTGTAAGGGTATGAAATGTGAGGAGATATTAAAAGGGGGAAATTACAAAATGTGACTGAAAGTTATACTGAATATGTTTATGGTATAAAGTGAGTAAGTGAATGGACTTAAGGTTTAAGTGAGTGAACTATGGATAGAAAGTATAGTATGAGATTATCATGAGAATTTAGTGGAAAATTGTAATAAGATAATTTGAAGTAATTTGTTATTAATGATCATACTTTCAAAAGGCTGAATTTGGATGTGAAGAGATTAAAATTTGAATATGAGTTTGACCTAATGGAATTAGGTCATATATATTGTAAAATCTGATAATAAATTTAAATAAGTTAATTGTTGGTTAGAATTGACTAAGATTGAGATGTTAGTATATGGTGATAGATAGATCAATTAATCTCAATTCTATTAAGATTACGAATCATTATTGAAATTTAATATGTACAGTTGTACTGGGAGTATAAGATTTAAATAATAATGTATATAAGGTAATATTCTGACAAATGAATGGACATGAATATATTGAGCTATATTAGTTGTAAATGATGATAAAAGGGAAAAGATTGATTACTTGTAAAGTAAGTTTAAAGACATTGTACTAATATTTATGTTAAGTGAAAAGCATGCTAAAGAAGGAATTAAATGTGTGACAAATAAGGATCTTGTTATCAATTAAGGTTTGATTAAAGTCTATTCTGAAAGTGAGTGTAATGACGAGATAAACAATAATAAGATATAAATCAATGATTTTTAAAGTTAAAGTTAAGAAAGCAATTATAAGGAGATGAAGTAATAAAATATCTTGAAGATAATAATTAAACGAACTATAAGTATATTAAAAGATGATCTGATTTTAGTATAAAGGTATATTGATTGGGAATGTGAGGAATTATCTTGATTGCTTTATTGAGAAAGTACTAAGACATATAAAGATATAATGATGAACTATGAAATTTAGATAAGATGAGTGATCCTAAGGGGGAGAGTTGAAGTTATATGATTGGATGACATAATAACTCAATGATGTATTAAACTTTATATGAAAGTTAAGAGGGTATTTTATTAAAAATGGATTGTTATTGTACTAGATAATTTCGAGGACGAAATTATTTAAGGGGGAGAGAATTGTAATATCCCAAAGTACACCATAAAAGTTTGGAATAATTAGTTTAAAATAATTATTGTTGTGTATGGATTGAATGTGTATGTTTAATGAAAATCAAAAGAAGAGCAACGAATTAATTTAATACCCCGATTTTGGTGTAAATGGGAGTAGTAGTTGTGAGTAGATATGTTGGTAAAATATGTAAGGAAAATATTATAAGAAATAGATGTATATGAGGGATGATATGTATATATGGTATTTGGAAAATGTGGGAAATATAAATACAATATATAAGAGATATACATATACCCACATATACATCACATATACATCATGTATAAAGAGGTGTAGGAAAAGTAAGTTTCTATAATTAAATAATAATAATAATAATAATAATAATAATAATAATGATAGTAATGACAAAAGAAAAAGAAGAAAAGAAAGTCAAAGGGAAGAAAATTGTAGTGGAGAATTTATATGATATTTTATTATTATTATTATTATTATTATTATTATTATTATTATATATATAAGTGATAAGAGAAAAGAAAGAAGATTTTCTTTCTTCCTTCTTCTTGTTCTTCTTCTTGCACGAGAGAGAGAGAGAGAGAGAGAGATAAAGAGAGAGAAAGGAGATTTTAATTACACACATCAAATCCATAGGGATTTTGAGAGAATTGAAGATGGATATTGAAGATTTGGCATAATATTCAAGTTGTGAATAAAGTGGATTGCCCTAATTCAAGTGGTGAAGAGTTCTTGGAAGAGGAAGTGTATAGATTGGTGTGAGTGATTCTTAAGGTAAGTATAAGCTTACATGGATGCATTCTTTTACATGATTTTGAGACTTAACACATTTAGTAAAAATGTGTTAAGTAATTTGCTATATTGTTAATACAATGTGACTAATGTTATGATTTGTATAGTGTGAAAGCTATGGTGATCATTCAAAAAGGTATGTGCAATGCAATTTGTTGTGATAAATATTTTAATGATGAATTGTGTTAATGTGTCTTGAGAAATGATGAAATGTGATGTCATTGTGGTCGGTAATAATGATTGAAATGAAATGAATAGAGCATGTTGTCTATATGATGATGAATCTAGGATATATGTTCAATGTATACTTGAATAATGAAGTGTTATAATGGGAAATGAGATGTGAAGCCATTGTGATTGGCTATGGTGATTCAAATGAGATGTGAAGCCATTGTGATTGGCTATGATGATTCAATTGAAATAAGTGGGGCATGTTTGCCTAGATAATGATGAGAATTGATAATGAAATAATAAATGAATTGTGTGGCTAATGTGTTATTCCATTTTCAGAGTTTGTTGTTGGTGGCATGCCTATAGTAACAATCTCTTGAAGTTAGGTTGGGCTTGATCCTTGAAGCCAAGTTGGGTTGAAGTTTAACATGTTGTACTCCCCTTGAAGCTTGGTTGGGTCTAGTCCTTGAAGCCTAATTGAGATGTTACAACCCTTGAAGCTAGGTTGGGTTGGTTCTTGAAGCCAAGTTGGGTTGATACTTAGCATGCTTTGTTCCCCTTGAAGCTTGGTTGAACCTAATCCTTGAAGCCTAGTTGGGATAATGATAATGATAAATGAGATAATTAAACCAAAACATTAACTTTGAAAGTTGAATGGCATATTAGTGTCTTTTGGGCCCATGCATGTCTTTGCTTTAATGTGAATTATGGAATGAGATATAATGTTATGAGATATATGATGATAACTATGGAATGAGATGTAATGTTAGGAGATATATGGTGAAAATCATGGAATGTGATGTATACAATACATAAGTAAATTATTGAAAGTGAATATGGCTTGAGAAGATATGTTGAATGATGAGCTTATGAAAATATAATATGATGTGTAAAATGTATATGGATGTGGAAATGGTGAGTTTTGTTTCATGAAGGTTTTGATAATTCATTGAATTGTGATTCGTTGAAATGAAGTGTATGTGTATGTATATAATTATGAGATTTGTAGAAACATATAAAAAGTGTAATTTAAATTAGGAAAACATGATAAGAAAATAATGATATATGAAATTAATATATATAAGTATAATTGCTGTGATATATGTTTATTATACTTATTTGTACTATAAAGCTATTTAACTTAGCGCGGATATGTATCGCGCAGGTGAATAGGTGGATGATCTAGAGTCAAGTCGTTATGCCACGAGCTAGGTAAGAGTATTTCGAGACCAACTAGAAGGTGATGCATGCATGTACAATTTAAATATGTTGTATTTTGATAAACATCTATTCAAAAGTATAAATGAGTTTATAAATGTTCTATAAATAAAATGTATTATTGTTTGCAACTAAACGAAAGGTTTTTAGGTTAAAAATGAAAAGTGACATTCTTATACTTTGGATACGTACTGCATGTATACCAGGTATATGTGTGGTACTTAAATAGAGTATGGGGGTGTTACAAGGCAACACCCCTCTCACAATCATCCTTATTTGATCGGATTCATCGGGCCTCTTCTTGAGTAAAGCGGCCTTGTTTCTCCATCGCTTCACATAGTCCACAAAATTCTCATTTGGCATTTGCCTTATGGACTCCACTTCCATTAAAGTAACTTCTAACTCAACATTATATCCATATTGTTGGATGAAGGCTTTGTAAAGTAGATCCCAACTCTTTTGTGTTCCATCATCTAAGGTATTGAACCAGTTCTGGACAACAGGGTCTAATGAGAGCATAAAGTACCTTAGGGTTTGAGCCTTAGTAGCTCGGGCAGACTGCATGGCAGTGTTGTATTGCTTCACGTGAAGATGAGGATTTCTTGTGCCATTGTACTTAGCAAAGGAAGGCATCTTGAATTTATAAGGGACCTCCTCATCTTGTTCAAATAGTTTGTCAATCTCAGACATCTCTTCGGTTTTCAGCTTCTTCTCAAATTTCTTTTCTAAATCAGCAATAATCTTTTCAACATCGGATGTCTCGATCTTTTCAATAGTTGCTTTCTCAGCAACCTTCGATTCTTTCTTCTTCTCTTGGACATCTTGGTAGTATTGATCCCTATCGTCATCATCAATGATCACCTTTTCATCATCAAAAACCACTTCACTAACTTTGGTCTTCCCTTTGTCCTTTGGTTTCTTAGTACTAGCAGACGCCTCAGCATGGTTCTCTAAGATTGCAGTCGAATGGTTCTTCATGGTCTCAGCTAGAGCCTCTTTGATTTCTTCCATCTTGGCATTGAGAGCCTCATCCATCATCCTTTGAATTTGTTCGGGCTCCATTGTTTTAGGTGAGCAAGTGATTGAGTCGTTGCTAGATACTTCATCTCCGGTGTAGGTCGGATTGTTGTAAGCTTTAGAACTATCATAATCCAGGGCTGTGAGCTAGAGAGGATCAATGATATGAGATGCAAATGTACGCATGTATGCATGTATGCACAAACAAATCAATAAATAAGGATAAATAGGACGTTCCTTCCAACCTTATAACATCCACACACGAATGGTGAGTCTCTTAAACAAGGTATATGGTTAACAAAATACCAACATGGGGTATCTTGCTTTCGAATAATTCCCTCGGACGTTTCAACCAATAGTTATATTTTCAAAAATGGAAATCAATCCATGATAATTCCTTTTAATTAGGTTTTAATCCATTCAATCAACTATAGTAGCTTTTATGCTATATTGGATTAAAATGAAATTAAGAGGTTTATTATAAATAAATTTCTCGCTTGAAAAAAGTAACTAATGGTTCATGCCAAAAACAAGCCCATGGTTAATTTATTCTTAGTGTAAACTAGGCCCACAATTGATTTTTGGTGTTTCATAATTGACCTAAATATTTTTGCAAGCTCTTTGCAAGAGAAGATTGGGTGAAAATAGTTTTATTTCTAAGCCCATTTTAAAAGATTTTAGAAAAATGGATTTTGGGCTTAGTATTTGGGCCATGGGCCAAAGAATTTTTTATTTGTTTTTAGAAAAGTCTTATGTCCCAAGACCAACTTGAAAAAATTTTGAAAATAGTTTTGCTCTTTTGGACTTTAAAGAAAAGTTTATTTTGAGCTTACAATATACTTAGGTCATATTAGAAAAAGAACAAACCAAATAAGCCATGATTTAGACTACGATAAACTAACCATAGTAAAAAAATATGCATTTGGTGTAAAACCTAAGGAAAGTAACTAGGCCAATTACATGAGCTTTAGTCTTTGGGTTAAAGGCTTAGGTTCCCATAGCAAGTATATACCAAACGGTACGAGGCTATGAGTGGTTATGCCATGCTCGATCTCCATACCTTGAGTGAAAGTATGGTATCCCTTACATAACATAACACGGGTAACACGGGCGTCCTAACTCACGCACGCAATGGATAATATCATTATAAGAAAGAATAGAATAATATAAAGACCAACGGAATCAACTTCTCTTATCCCTAGTGGAGTCGCCACTGTGAGCGGGGATTTTTGCCCCCACTCTCGGTGGAATGGTTCTTGCAACTTCGGCACTGTTTAGGCTATGGGCCTTATAGAACACAGACCTAACTCCGGAGAAAATGGAGTAGCCACCCGGACGGGCCGGGAAAAAGAAAGGGGTGGATGACTCGATTCCTAAGGAATCCCCAACCCCTTAATGGGTTCAGAAGGTTGGGTACATGTGGAGAAGGTGAGAAATGGCCCAGCACCCCCATAATGCCCGATTCATTAGAACCGGCCTCCTTTATAAGTCTTAATATTATAAAATTCTTAAATATAACAATATTATCCATACTACACACAAGAAAGCATCATTATATTAAACTCAAAGCAATGTCCAAACAAAACAAAATAAATAAATGGACACCCATCCGAAGATGGAAACATGTCCTTACATCACATGCCTAGATAGGACACCTACCGAAAGGTAGAAACATGCCCTTTACATAAGTTCTAAGATAAAAAAAAACAAATTAAATTACATGATATTTAACTAATGAGGTACCCACCAAGTGGAAACATACCTCTTAAACATTTGGAAATATAAATAAATTGATAAAAGTAAATATTCATAATAAATAAATCATTCATCAAAGATATTAAATATCAATAGAAAGTAAACATCAATCCATGATAAATTAAATGAACCAAGCATTGAACTTAAATAAATCAAAGCATATAAAATAAATCAAAGCATAATCAAATATAGAATTAAATAAGGCAAATAAAAAAATTCTAAGTTATAGCTATTGTTTCCATTTAGAATCCTTTATTTCATGTGTTTAGGGGTTTTGGATTTTCATGGGTTTAAGCTACCGTGACTTTTTAAAGAATTAAAATAGATTGAGGTTTTATGTTTTAAAAGGTTGGTAAGACTCTTTGATTAAACAAATTAAGGTTTGAATGGTGAAATCATTAGACACTTTAAAATGCTTTTGATTCATGGTTTTAAATAGTGATTTCAAGCTTACTGTGTAAATTTAAAATATTTATGGTTTTATGGTTTTTTAATGTTTGAAAGGATTAAGGTTTAGAAAAAGTTAGGGTTTAAGATTTTAAATGGGTTAAAGTTTACTATTTTAGGTTTGGAACTTGAATTAGGGTTTTAGGATTTAAAATTAGGGTTTCGGGGGATGAATTGGCTTTTAGAATTTGGAAATCAATTTGATAATTTTATGAAGTTTTATGAATTTAAACAAATGGATTAAAGTTTTTATAAATAGAAAAGATGTTTTTTAAGGCTTTTTGAAAGAAACAGAACCTAGTTTAAAATTTTGAAAGAAACAGAATCAAATTTTGGTTTTGTTGAAAAATATGTTCAATTAGGGTTTTAAGATTTTAAAGAAGTAAAAATAACAATTTAAGCCTTTTGGAAAATAAACCAACGAAATAAGTTATTTGACTTTAGAAAAACTAAATTAAAGTTCTAAGAAATTAAATTTTAAAAAACACAAATTCCTAGTTTTAGCTACGGTGAAAAAATAACCAAAGAATTTAATACATACCTCCTTTTGATGATTCCTCCAAAAATTGTTTTTCTTGGATGAATTAAAACAAAGACAATTACTGCCTTTTGAATTGCTTCAATCGTGTCCCTGCTATTCCAGAAAAAATATCAAATTCAATTGCTCCTTTTCCTTCACGGATTTGGTTCCACTTTTTCAAGATACTGTCCAATTTTTTTTATTTTTGGCCCCCCTTTATTTGATTGCTTTTGGTCCTTATTTATAGAGGTTTCATATTGTTTATTCCTAATTAATCACGGCAAGTAATATTGATAAGAAAAGGAAATCGAAACCTAATTGAATTAGGTTTCTAAAAAATTGCGCTGCCGAAAAAATTGCTGCAGGAAAAAATGCGCTGGAGAAAAAATTTGCCACAGTCAACTGCGGCAGCGGGTGAGGAGCATGTGTCGCCGATTTCGCCATTTCGCCCGCAGGCAACTTCTATGAAAAACCGATTTTTTCGACGCTGATTTTTATTTTTATTTTTATTTTTTGACTTTTATTTGTTTATTTTTATTTTTTATTAATAAAAATTAGATACTAGAGAAAAAATTATTTAACAAAAATTATTTTGGACTAAATAAAACATATTGGACCGGACTGGGTAAAAAATTAAGGGTCTACACATATACTTCAACTTCTTTGTGCATCATGTCATGAAATAGTGTGGTGGCCATCTTTTGGTAGGTTGCTCCAGCATTCTTTAAGTCGAACAGTATCACCCTATAACAAAATATACCCCATGTAGTAATGAAAGCAGTTTTGGCTTTATCCTCTTAGGCCATTAACACTTGGTTGTATCCAAAAAATCAATCTACAAATGAGTGTAGCCCGCTTGAGGCTGCACTGTCAATGAGAACATCTATATGAGCTAAAGGAAAATCATCTTTAAGGTAAGCCTTGTTTAAATCTCTATAGTCCACACAAACTCTTATTCTTCCATCTTTCTTTGGCACGGGTACTATATTGGCTAGCCAATCTGGATATTCTATCACTTCAAGGAACTTCACTTGTATTTTTTTAGTGACCTCTTCTTTAACCAATTCAACCCACTCAGGTCTTAATCACCTAAGCTTTTGTTTGACAGGTTTCATGTGAGTGTAAGTAAGAATAGGATATTTGCCTATGTCTCGATCTATTCCAGGCATATCCTCATAAGACCAAGCAAATACTTCTTCATATTTTTTGAATATTTTTTCAAATCTCTCTCTCTCATCAGGAGTAAGGTCGAATGCTATGCTAATATTTTTAGGATTTTTGATTGTTCCCAAATTTAATGATTGTGTGTCAACAGAATTAATATTAAATATGCTCATGTAACTGCTATTTGAATGTATGCAACCATCAGGATAAACATCACACAAGTAAGCAAAATCATACTTTATTGCATTCATTTTGGAAAAGAAAACATTATCATCCTCATACAAAGAAGACAAATCAAAATCATTGTTCTCAGAATCATAAGGCAGAATGTCTTCAAACTTCTCTTCAACCAGGGCAGCAATCTCCTCCGGGGTCTTCTCGGCTTTCAGGACAGGTTCCTTCTTCTCTTCCGGATTGGTCTTTGTTGGCTGGCAGGGTGAGCTCTTTCTTCACTTACTTCACTAGCTCGGCAACATCTGCAAAAATTTCAAAACTCAGGATCAACTTTCCCATGAACATGATTGGCTCAGGCTTTCCTTGGAGTGGTCCCATGTCTACAGCTTTCATAAAGATCTCTTCAAGTGGTGGGAAGCTCATCTTCTCATTCTTCTTTGGCTGGACATTGTTGGCTTCATCATATCCCAACCCCTTCTTGAAAGTTTGAGTTTCAAAATCTGGCAGCTTTGTCAGACCAGCTTTTCCCTTTCTAAGACCAGCTCTGGGAAGGTAGTTCATGCTCTTCATCATATTTAAGACTTTGGTGGTCCACTACGTCATCATCAGAAATTGCGGCTACTTGGAAACCATTGAGAGCCCTCTCAATCATTAGAGCGTTAACAACTTCATTATATTCAGCCTCGATGACCACTATCTCATCTCCGTTAGGGAACTTGATCTTTTGATGAAGGGTGGCAGGAACTCCACCAAGAGGATGAAACCATGGTCGTCCCAAGAGTAAGGCAAATGTAATAGGTATGTCCAAAACAACAAATTCAACAATAGATTCAATTGGACCAACCTTAACAGCAGCTTTGAAAGTTCCTTCGGCATATCTCTTGGTATTGTCATAAGCCTGAATGGTTACCTCGATTGGGTTTAGATCCCTTATTGACATGGCTAGCTTTGGCAATATTTTAAGTGGACAAACATTTATGGTGGAGCCATCATCAACCATTACACATGGAGTCCTTTTCCCTTTAATTTCTATATAGATAAAGAGAGGGCGGATGTGATCTCTCCTCTCTTCTGGTAAATCCACATCTGAGAAAGATACCGCTCCCATATTAACTTCATTCTTCTCTTGAATATCTTCACATTTCATTACTCCCTCAATTTTTATGAAGTTGATCAGCTCCTCCGGTGTTATGGGAGTGGAAATTGGCGTGCTAGCTAAGGCCTTAGCCATTGTTTATCGGTGCTTTTTAGAAGTAGCCAATAAATCCCAAATGCTAACACTTGCTTGGGTTCTTTTCAGTTGCTTGAGCACGGTATCAGCTTCCTCTTCTTTATTCCCTACTTCAACTTCCTTTCCCTTATTAATTTCCACCTCCTTAGGCGGTGGCTTTGCATAAGGCTTACCGGATCTAGTGTTCATTACTTTATCTTCCTCGTGCTCGAACCAGGTCCATTCTTCCTTCTTGGATACAAGATCGTCATCACTATCTCTTGAATCCTAAAACCCATTCACAACACAAATTGCTGCTTCTTCACCCACCATAGCTTGTTTAATTTCGCCAAATACCTCTTCTTCTTTGGTTGCTTCTCCACCCACATCTTGAAAAGAAGACATGACAAAACTTTCATGTAAACCTCCTCTAATCATGAAGGTTGCTGGTGGTGGTACTCTATTGAACTTCGGTAATGGGTTATCTTTATTGTTTTGGCTTGTTGGGCTCGGGTAGCTTTCCCACTATCAATTAAATTTTGGATCTCATGCCTCAACCTCACACATCTATCCATGTCGTGCCCTTGCATTTGATGAAACTGGTAAAATGCTTTAGTGTCGAAATTAGGTGGGAGAGGGTTAGGCAAAGGACGAGGATTTAAGGGTTGTAACAATCCCTTTCTTTGAAGCTTATTGAGAACCCAAGACATCGTTTTCCCTAATTCTGAAAACTGCCTCCTTGTTCCTTGGTTAGTGGCATTAACATCGACTGCCTTTTGCATGCTTTGGCTACTAAATTAATAGTTTCCTTTCTCGTTCCTTCTTGTTGAAAAATGGTTCTTCTCTCTTTCCCATTCTTCAATTTGCAGACCAGCTTGGCAGAGATCTTTGAAATCACGAATGAGTGTATGAGACATTCTTTTTTGAAGACTAGGCAACACCCCTCTCACAATCATCCTTATTTGATCGGATTCATTGGGCCTCTTCTTGAGCAAAGTAGCCTTATTTCTCCATCTTTTCACATAGTCCAAAAAATTCTCATTTGGCCTTTGTCTAATGGACTCAACTTCCATTAAGGTAACTTCCATTTCAACATTGTATCCATATTGTTGGATGAAAGCCTTTTAAAGCAGATCCCAATTCTTTTGTATGCCGTCATCTAAGGTATTGAACTAGTTTTGAATAACAGGATCCAATGAAAGCATAAAGGGCCTTAGAGTTTGAGCCCTAGTAGCTCGGGCAGACTGCATGGCAGTGATATACTGCTTCACATGGCAGTGACCATGAGCCCTAGTCTTTCCTTTGTCCTTTAGCTTCTTAGTGCTAGAAGATGCTTCGGCATGATTTCCTAAAATCGTAGCCAATTGGAGATTTATTATTATTACATACCAAGAACATACAGTATCACATACTGATTCTCAATCTTATATACATATACATGCCACAACTAGCTAACTCATAATGGAATCTAAAAGATCTACCCTGAGATATGCTGTGGGTCTGGTCATCACTTTCCAAGAATTTGCTACTGCTCCGAACCTACGAGTCAAGGAAAACTTAACTCGCTGACCGTTGTCGCTCAGTGGGTACTTTACCAATAAAAATAAAAGTAACATATGAAAGTATTTGAAATAAAAGGAAATAATTAAATCATAATTTAACCAACCTTAAACCAATAGAAATTATTGTACATTCAGTGTGATATGCTTCCAATAATGTAAAACCAAAATTCAAACTTATTTTGCAGTACGTAGTTTTAGAAAAACAGGACTTTGGCTCAGGCTCTACTGGTATATAGGGAACCATAGTGATAAGGCAGTGGCCCTCACCACTGTAACATAGGTGGCCCTCACCACCGATATTAGATCACAGGAATGGCCTTCACCATCCTGGTTATAACCAATGGGCCTCCCCATTGGCTTCAGTGGCCTCACCACTGAATAAAATATCATATCACAATAATGAGCAGTACTGCATATGTTAGTATAGTGCACCATACCCTTATCTACCAATCCCACTATCCAGTAGAGCATAAAGATTAAAATGATTCAATTTAAGACTCAAACTTCATTTTAGAATGATTCAAGAAATCATTTTAAATTCTCATCGCGCTTTGCCATTTACGCCGCGCACCACATTCTTTGGTCAAACCGTTATTCTTTTTCACATATTTAACATCCACAATAAACATATCAAACATTTCAAAGCATTCCTCAAAAGATCACAAATTGACCAAATGAATAGTGTTGCGGCGAGAAAAATCGGCAACGCAAAATGGCATGACCAAATGAATAGTAAAATCTGGAATTCGTCAAAATTTTAGTCCACTTCAGTCATGCATTTGACCAGGTAAATGATCTTATTTTTGGATGAAATTTTACAGAAAACTTATTTCATATGTTGACTAATTTCATGTAAAATTTCGTTGAAAAATTCATTCATTTGCTACCTCAAACAATTGCCACAAAAAGATCCAGAAAGCTGTCATTTTGGGACCATTTCGGCCCAAACATATGAAATACATATGATAGTTTATTTTTCTTTTGCAAATCAATATGAAGGCTTCTTTAATGGTAAAGTGAAGATTCAAACACTTCCCTTTGATAACTGTTTCATGTTTAACTCAAATCAAACTAATTAAAGTTCATCAACATCAAAAATTCCATAAACCAAAATTTGTAAAATAAATAAAATTTCTTTTATGGTAAAGCACCAAACCTTATTCTTTTACTTCCCCTTTTGCTTTTCCTCCTTCTCCTTCCTTAATCTTTGTTTTTCCTTCAAGAAATTCAAGAACACACCCTTAAACATAAACCTTAACAATTTAGAATAATAAGCTATCCTCCATTTCTTTTCAAACTAAACCCTAATCTAACCTTATTAAACCTTAAAAACCTTGATTCTTTCATTTAATTGATTAATATCATAACTACTTAAAATTTTCCCAAATCCACCCTAAGAACCCTAATCTCCAATCTCCCAATAGTTATATAAATACCTAAAATTGATACTAGAATTGAATTCTACATACTTGAAAACCTTAAAACTTACCTTGAAAATCAAACTTGGAAAAACTTGGAAATCTTTTAATATTTTCCTATGGTGGCAGAATTTGGAAGTGGGAGAGAGAGAGAGAGTTTGTTCTTCATCTCATTATATATATATATAAGAAAAATGATGATCACTTTTGAATGAATGAGTGTTTTCAAACCAAATGCCCACACTTTTCTCTTTCTTCTTTATTATAACTTTTAAATGTCCACTTTTCATTAGCCCAAATGTCTCCTACTTTTATTTATTTAAAAACCCAAGTCCTTAAACTTTCTTTTAATTATATTTTGGCCCCTCCACCATCTTGTGTTGAAATATCTATGGTCTAAGGTGTGAAAAGACCAAAATACCCTCTGGCGATTATTTGTTCGTAACTTTTAACCCGTACAATTCCACGAGGCAAACTATGTATAGTTTTGATCCTCTTGACCTCTACTTTCTATTTTAAAAGTCTATTTTATGTTTCCAAGTCGTTTTGAAAAATTACCAATAAGCCCTCGGCTTTTTACAAAATTCCCTTTAGGTCCTTTCTTTGCTCGGGTGTTGCCCGGGCCCTATTTCTACTGACGATCATTTCATATTTACCCCCTTAACGTCCTCTACTCACTCTTGTGTTTATTTCCTACTTCGGATTCATGTATAATGACCAAAATGTCCCTAGTCAAAATCCCCTATATCTTCCAAATAGTGCGTTTTCTGGAAAAACCGTTACGCATCGTTGTGACCCGGTTTTTCTCTATTTTCCATTTTTGGAATCTGTTATGTCCACTATTAAGAACATCCAGTACGACTTTTGAAAATTATATTTACCTCCCCAAAACTTTTGAAAATTACAATCACCTCCCAAAATTTTTTTGAAATTACAATCACCTCCCTAGCACTTTGCATTTTTCTTCAATTAGGTCCCAGTGGTCCTATAGCCTTATTTGGGGCCGTTGTCAGGAATTATCTTCTCCTTTCCCCTTCTCTCACTATGCACGTGACTACTATACAAAAATTAGGTAGGCGGATGTGACACTTTTGGGGGGATCAAAAATTTGTATTACTAAATTGGACTTTGAACTTTGATTGGATTGAAGTAAAAAAGAGACAGAAAAACCCTAGCATAAGAGACATTAGCAACAAGAAGCAATTAACAATTCATTCAAAGGCAGCAACACTGCCTTTGTCTTTATTCATCCAAAAGCAAATTGTGGAGGAACCAACGAATGGAGGTTTGATTATAAATCTTTGGTTTAATGTTATTTACAATGTTTCCATTGTTTATTTTTCTAAGTAATCTAAATTATTAAACTTAGTAATGTATCATACATTCTTCCAGTAGCCTTAGTCAATGATTTAAACCTTAAGAACCCCTAAAAGTGTTTTCTTCTGTTTCCAAAAATCTTAAAAAACCTAAATTGATCCTTCTGTCTTTAAAAATCTTAAAAACCCTAAACTACTCTTCTGCTTTCAAAAATCTTAAAAACCCTAAACTACTCTTCTGTTTCCAAAAACTTCAAAAACCCTAAACAACTCTTTTGTTTCCAAAAACTTCACAAACCCTAAAATACTCTTCTGTTTCCAAAAACCTTAAAAACACTAAAACTATTCTTCTGCTTCCAAGAGTTTTAAAACCCTAAACTATTTTTCCAGAACTATTTTCATCTAAACCATAACTTTTTGTTCAAAATTTCCAAATGTTTTCTTAAATCTCCAAACTCTAATCTTCTTCATATTTTCTAAAAATCATGATTATTTTTATAAAATTCTAAACTATTTTCTTAAATCCTAAAATCAAATATGTTTTCTAAAATATCAAAAAAAAACCCTAATTCTCTCAAAACTAATATGGTAAACCCTAGTTTTCCTAAACCCTAATCCTTAAAACCTTAAAATCTTATGACAAAAAAAAAATCTAAACCCTTAAACTCAATACAGTAAACCTAAAATCACAATCAAGTAACCATGAATTATAAACTCTAATGTCTTAAGATTCCAAAAATCTAATTTTATGATGTCACCCTTAAACCCTAATTTGATCAATCAAAGAACCTTACTACTTTCCTAAATTTATAAAACCCTAATATATTTCGTTTTTCCAAAATCTTCACAGTAGCCTAAATAATAACAACAATAATTATAAAATACCCAAAACCCTAATTATTAATTAAAGAACTCTAAATTAAGACATAAACCTAAATTTGTATCTTTATTTACTTTATTTAATTTTAGATGTCATTATGTGATTTATTATATGTTTTTATAATTTATTTAATTTCAATGCTTGATTAATTTAATTTATCATTGATGGACATTTTCTTTATTATTATGATTATTTGGTTTGTTTTAGTATTAAAATTGTAAGAGGTATGTTTCCACTTTGTGGGTACTTCATTAGTTAAGTATTATGTAATTTAAATTTATTTTATATTTTGGACCAATGTAAATGACATGTTTCTATATTTTGGTGGGTATCCTATTTAGTTTAGACATGAACGATGTAAGGACATGTTTCCATCCTTGGATGGGTGCCCATTTATTTGCTTTGTTTGGACCTTGCTTTGATTTTAATATAATGATGTTTTATTTTAATTGTTGCATGTAATATGGATAATATTGTTATAGTTAATAATTTTATAATATTAAGACCTGCAAAGGAGGCCGGTTCCAATGAACCGGGAATTGTGGGGGGTGCTGGGCCATTTTCACCTTCCCCATACGTAAACAACTTTCGGAACCCATTAGGGGGTTGGGGATTCCTTAGGAATCGAGTCATCCACCCCTTTCTTTTTCCGGCCCATCCAGGTGGTGACTCCATTTTCTCCGAACCTAAACAATGCAGAAGTCACAAGAACTATTCCACCGGGAGTGGGGGAAAAAATCCCCGCTCACATTGGCAACTTCATTGGGGATAAAAAAAAGTTGATTCTGTTAGTTTTTATATTATTCTATTCTTTCTCATAATGATATTATCCATTGCATCATATTATATTGTATCGTGTGCGTGAGTTAGGAAGCTCGTGTTACTTGTGTTGTGTTATGTGAGGGATACCATACTTTCACTCAAGGTATGGAGATCGAGCATGGCATAACCACTCATAGCCTCGTACCATTTGGTATATACTTTCTATGGGAACCTAAGCCTTTTAACCCAAAGACTAAAGCTCATGTAATTGGCCTAGTTACTTTCCTTAGGTTTTACCCCAAATTCATGTTGTTTGACTATGGTTAATTTATGTTGGCTTAAATCATGGCTTATTTGGTTTGTTCTTTTTCTAATATGACCTAAGCACATTGAAAGCTCAAAATAAATTTTTTCTTTAAAGTCCAAAAGACCAAAACTGTTTTTAAAACTTTTCAAAATGGTCTTTAGACAAAAAAGTTTTCTAAAAAATAAATCAAAAATTCTTTTGCTCATGACCCAAATACTAAGCCCAAAATCCATTTTTTCTAAAATCTTTTTACAATGGGCTTAGAAAAAAAATTATTTTCAAACGAGCTTACAAATATTTTGGTCAATTATGAAATACAAAAAATCAATTGTGAGCCTAGTTTATACTAAGAAATAATTGATCATGGGCGTGTTTTTGGCATATATCATTAGTTACTTTTTCAAGTGAGAAATCTATTTATAGTAAACCTCTTGATTTAGTTTTAATCCAATGTAGCATAAAAGCTACTATAGTTGGTTGAATGGATTAAAACCTAATTAATGGGAATTATCATGAACTGATTTCCATTTTTTAAAATATAACTATTGGTTGAAACGTTCAAGGGAAATATTCAAAAACAAGATACCCCATGTTGGTATTTTGTTAACCATATAACTAGGAAAAGAGACTCGCCATTCGTGTGTGGAAGTTATAAGGTTGGAAGGAACGTCCAATTTGTCCTTGTTTGTTAATTATTTGTGCATACATGCATACATGCATACATTTGCATCTCATATCATTGATCCTTTCTGGCTCACAGCCCTGGATTACGACAGCTCAAAAGCTTACGACAATCCGACCTACGCTGGAGACGAAGAATCTAGTAGCCCGAAAAAATTCAAAGAATGGTGGATGATGCTCTCAATGCCAAGATGGAAGAAATAAAAGAGGCCCTAGTTGAGACCATGAAGAACCAATTGGCTGCGATTTTAGGAAATCATGCTGAAGCATCTTCTAGCACTAAGAAGCTAAAGGACAAAGGGAAGACTAAAGTTAGTGAAGTGGTTTTTGATGATGATAAGGTGATCGTTGATGATGATGATGATTGGGCTCAATATTTCCAAGATCCTCAAGACAAGAAGAAAGAACCGAAGATTGTTGAAAGATTGGCTAAGGAGAAAATTGAGACTTCTGATGTTGAAAAGATGATTGCAGATTTGGAAAAGAAATTTTAGAAGAAGCTAAAAATTGAAGAAATGTTCAAAGTTGACAAATTATTTGAGCTAGATGAAGAAGTTCCATACAAATTCAAGATGCCATCTTTTGCAAAGTTTAATGTAATCGAAAATCCTCACCTCCATGTAAAGCAGTATATCACTGCCATGCAGTCTGCCCGAGCTACTAGGGCTCAAACTCTAAGGTACTTTATGCTTTCATTGGATCCTGTTATTCAAAACTGGTTCAATACCTTAGATGATGGCACACAAAAGAATTGGGATCTGCTTTACAAGGCTTTCATCCAACAATATGGATACAATGTTGAAATGGAAGTTACCTTAATGGAAGTTGAGTCCATTAGACAAAGGCCAAATGAGAATTTTTTGGACTATGTGAAATGATGGAGAAATAAGGCTACTTTACTCAAGAAGAGGCCCGATGAATCCAATCAAATAAGCATGATTGTGAGAGGGGTGTTGCCTAGTCTTCATAAAAGAATGTCTCATACACTCATTCATGATTTCAAAGATCTCTGCCAAGCTGGTCTGCAAATTAAAGAATGGGAAAGAGAGAAGAACCATTTTTCAACAAGAAGGAACGAGAAAGAAACTATCAATTTAGTAGCCAAAGCATGCAAAAGGCAGTCGATGTTAATGCCACTAGCCAAGGAACAAGGAGGCAGTTTTCAGAATTAGGGAAACCGATGTCTTGGGTTCTCAATAAGCTTCAAAGAAAGGGATTGTTACAACCCTTAAATCCTCGTCCTTTGCCTAACCCTCTCCCACCTAATTTCGACACTAAAGCATTTTACCAGTTTCATCAAATGCAAGGGCACGGCATGGATAGATGTGTGAGGTTGAGGCATGAGATCCAAAATTTAATTGATAGTGGGAAAGCTACCCGAGCCCAACAAGCCAAAACAATAATGACAACCGATTACCGAAGTTCAACAGAGTACCACCACCAGCAACCTTCATGATTAGAAGAGGTTTACATGAAAGTTTTGTCATGTCTTCTTTTCAAGATGTGGGTGGAGAAGCAACCAAAGAAGAAGAGGCATTTGGCAAAATTAAACAAGCTATGGTGGGTGAAGAAGCAGCAATTTGTGTTGTGAATGGGTTTTAGGATTCAAGCGATAATGATGATGATCTTGTATCCAAGAAGGAAGAATGGACCTGGTTCGAGCACGAGGAAGATAAAGTAATGAACACTAGATCCGGTAAGCCTTATGCAAGGCCACCGCCTAAGGAGGTGGAAATTAATAAGGGAAAGGAAGTTGATGTAGGGAATAAAGAAGAGGAAGCTGATACCATGCTCAAGCAACTGAAAAGAACCCAAGCAAGTGTTAGCATTTGGGATTTATTGGCTACTTCTAAAAAGCACCGATAAACAATGGCTAAGGCCTTAGCTAGCATGCCAATTTCCACTCCCATAACACTGAAGGAGCTGATCAACTTCATAAAAATTGAGAGAGTAATGAAATGTGAAGATATTCAAGAGAAGAATGAAGTTAATATGGGAGCGGTATCTTTCTCAGATGTGGATTTACCTTCGCCAGCGTAATCAATAGCTTTTTCGCCAGCGTAATTTTTTCTGCGGCAAATTTTTTTTGCCAGCGAAATTTTTCGACGCAAATTTTTTGAAACCTAATACAATTAGGTTTCGATTTTCTTTTCTTATTTAATATTGTATGTCGTGTGTAACTAGGAAAAAACCACAAAAAACTTCTATAAATAAGTATAATTACAACACAAAAAAGGGGGGAGATATTAGGAAGGAAAATCGAGAGAGTTTGTAAACCAAATCTGGGAAGGAAAACTTTAATCAAGCTGATTTTTTGAGGGCAGAAAAGCAAGGCCAGAAATGATCAAAGGCAACAATTGTCTTTGTTTTAATTCATCCAAGAAGAATCATTTTTTGGAGGAACCATCAAAAGGAGGTATGGATTAAATTCTTGTTTTGTCATATTTTTCACAGTAACATAAACTATATAATTGTGGCTTTCAAAATCAAAATCCCAGAACTTTAATTTAGCTTTTCAAAAGTTAAAAATACCAATTTGTTGCTTTATTTTCTAAAGAATTTAAAGTTATTAATTTAGTTTCTTCAAAACCCCAAAATCCTAATTTACTTTCCAAATCATTAAAACCCTTAAATAATAAGCTGTCTCTTTCCAAAAGCCTTAAAAACTACCTTTTTTTGCTTTATAAACTTTAAATCGTTGGTGTATTTTCATAAAACTCCCTAAAAATATTCAATTGCTTTTTCCAAATTCTAAAATTCTAAGATCACTCGAAACCCTAATTCAATACTTCTAAAACCCTAATTCAATTCCTAAACTCAAAATAGTAAACCCTAACCCCTTAAAACCTTAAACCTTAATTCTTTTTCTAAACTTTAATCCTTTAAAACTTAAAAAACCATAAAACCACAAATATTTTAAATTTACACAGTAAGCTTGAAATCATCATTTAAAACCATAAATCAAAAGTATTTTAAAGTGTCCAAAACCCTAGTTTCATGATTTCACCATTCAAACCTTAATTTGTTTAATCAAAGTGTCTTACCAACCTTTTAAAACATAAAATCCTTATTTTATTTTAATTCTTTAAAAAGTCACAGTAGCTTAAACTCATGAAAATCCAAAATCCTAAACACATAAAATAAAGGATCCTAAATGGAAACAGTAGCCATAATTTAGACTTTTATTTGCTTTATTCAATTCTATATTTGATTATGCTTTGATTTATTTTATATGCTTTAATTTATTTAAGTTCAATGCTTGATTAATTTAATTTATCATGGATGGATGTTTACTTTTTATTGATATTTAATACCTTGGATGAATGATTTATTTATGATGAATGGTTATTTACTTTTATCCATTTATTTAAATTTCCAAATGTTGTAAAAGGTATGTTTCCACTTGGTGGGTACCTCATTAGTTAAATATCATGTAATTTAAATTGCTTTTCTATTTTAGAACCAATGTAAAGGACATGTTTCTACCTTTCGGTGGGTGTCCTATTTAGGCATGTGGTGTAAGGACATGTTTCCATCCTTGCATGGGTGTCCATTTATTTGTTTTGCTTAGACTTTGCTACATTGCTTTGATTTTAATATAATGATGCTTTCTTTTAATTATTGTGTAATATGGATAATGTTGTTATACTTAAGAATTTTATAATATTAAGACATGTAAAGGAGGCCAGTTATAATGAACCGGGCATTGTGGAGGTACTGGGCCATTTCTCACCTTCCCCACAGTACCCAACTTTTCGAACCCATTAGGGAGTTGGTGATTCCTTAGGAATCGAGTCATCCACCCCTTTCTTTTTTTTCGGCCCGTCCGGGTGGTGACTCTATTTTCTCAGAACCTAGGTCTTTGTTCTCTAAGGCCCCGAGCCTAAACAATCCCGAAGTCACAAGAACCATTCCACCGGGAGTGGGGGAAAAAATCTGGGGATAAGAGAAGTTGATTCCTTTGGTCTTTATATTATTCTATTCTTTCTTATAATGATATTATCCATTGCATCATCTTAGATTGCATCGTGTATGTGAGTTAGGACGCCCGTGTTACCCGTGTTGTGTTTTGTAAGGGATACCATACTTTCACTCAAGGTATGGAGATCGAGCATGGCATAACCACTCATAGCCTCGTACCATTTGGTATATACTTGCTATGGGAACCTAAGCCTTTTAACCCAAAGACTAAAGCTCATGTAATTGGCCTAGATACTTTCCTTAGGTTTTACCCCAAATGCATGTTGTTTGACTATGGTTAATTTATCTTGGCTTAAATCATGGCTTATTTGGTTTGTTCTTTTTCTAATATGACCCAAGTACATTTGCAAGCTCAAAATAAATTTTTCTTTAAAGTCCAAAAGACCAAAGCTATTTTCAAAATTTTTCAAGATGGTCTTTGGACATAAGATTTTTCTAAAAACAAGTCAAATATTCTTTGGCCCATGGCCCCAATACTAAGCCCAAAATCCATTTTTCTAAAATCTTTTACAATGGGCTTAAAAACAAAACTAATTTCTTACAAAGAGCTTGCAAAAATATTTTAGGTCAATTATGAAATACTAAAAATCAATTGTGGGCCTAGTTTACACTAAGAATAAATTAACCATGGGCTTGTTTTTGGCATGAACCATTAGTTACCTTTTTCAAGTGAGAAATCTATTTATAATAAACCTCTTAATTTCATTTTAATCCAATATAGCATAAAAGTTGCTTTAGTTGGTTGAATGGATTAAAACCTAATTAATGGGAATTATCATGGATGGATTTCCATTTTCGAAAATATAACTATTGGTTGAAACATCCGAGGGAATTATTCGAAAACAAGATACCCCATGTTGGTATTTTGTTAACCATATACCTAGGAAAAGAGACTCACCATTCGTGTGTGGATGTTATAAGGTTGGAAGGAACATCGTATTTGTCTTTGTTTGTTAATTGTTCGTGCATACATGCATACATTTGCATCTCATATCATTGATCCTCTCTGGCTCACAGCCCTAGATTACGATAGTTCAAAAGCCTACAACAATCCGACCTACGCCGGAGATGAAGTATCTAGCAATGACTCAATCACTTGCTCACCTAAAACAATGGAACCCAAACAAATTCAAAGGATGGTGGATGAGGCCCTCAACTCCAAGATGGAAGAAATCAAAGAGGCCCTAGCTGAGACCATGAAGAACCAGTTGATTGCAATCTTAGAGAATCATGCCGAGGCATCTGCTAGCACTAAGAAACCAAAGGACAAAGGGAAGACCAAAGTTAGTGAAGTGGTTTTTTATGATGAAAAGGTGATCATTGATGATGATGATGATGATTGGGCTCAATATTACCAAGATGTTCAAGAGAAGAAGAAAGAACTGAAGGTTGTTGAGAAAGCAACTATCGAAAAGACCGAGACATCCGATGTTGAAAAGATGATTGCTGATTTAGAAAAGAAATTTGAGAAGAAGTTGAAAACCGAAGAGATGTCTAAGATAGACAAACTATTCGAACTAGATGAAGAGGTCCCTTATAAGTTCAAGATGCCTTCCTTTGCTAAGTACAATGGCACGAAAATCCTCATCTCCATGTGAAGCAGTATATCACTGCCATGCAATCTGGCCGAGCTACTAAGGCTCAAACCCTAAAGTACTTTATGCTCTCATTGGACCCTGTTGTCCAAAATTAGTTCAATACCTTAGATGATGGAACACAAAGGAGTTGGGATCTACTTTACAAAGCCTTCATCCAACTATATGGATATAATGTGGAGTTAGAAGTTACCTTAATGGAAGTGGAGTCCATTAGGCAAAGGCCAAATGAGAATTTTGTGGACTATGTGAAAAGGTGGAGAAACAAGGCCGCTTTACTCAAGAAGAGGCCCGATGAATCTGATCAAATAAGGATGATTGTGAGAGGGGTGTTACCTAGTCTTTGTGAGAGGATGTCTCATACACTCATCTGCGATTTCAAAGACCTTCTCCAAGGTAGTTTGCAAATTGAAGAGTGGGAAAGGGAGAAGAGCCATTTTTCAACAAAAAGGAACGAGAAAGGGAACTATCATCCTGGTAGCCAAAGCATGTAAAAGGTCGTCGATGTTAATGCTACTAACCAAGGAACGAGGAGACAATTTTTGGAATTGGGAAAACCAATGTCTTGGGTTCTCAATAAGCTTCAAAGAAAGGGATTGTTACAACCTTTAAATCCTCGTCCTTTACCTAACCCTTTCGCACCTAATTATGACACCAAAGCATTTTGTCAATTTCACCAAATGCAAGGGCATGACATGGATAGATGTGTGAGGTTGAGACATGAGATTCAAAATCTAATTGACAATGGGAAGCTACCCAAGCCCAACAAGCCAAACACCAAAGACAACCCATTACCAAAGTTCAATAGGGTACCACCACCGGCAACCTTCATGATTGAAGGAGGTTTGCATGAGGATTTTGTTATGTCTTCTTTTCAAGATGTTGATGGAGAAGCAACCAAAGAAGAAGAGATATTTGGTGAAATAAAACAAGCTATGATGGATGAAGAAGTAACAATTTATGTTATCAATGGATTTTGGGATTCAAGTGATAGTGACGATGATATTATATCTAAGAAGGAGGAGTGGACTTGGTCCGAGCCCGAAGAAGACGAGGTGATGAACACTAGATCCGGTAAGCCTTACACAAGGCCACCACCTAAGGAGGTAGAAACTAATAAGGGAAAGGAAGTTGAAGTAGAAGAAGATGATGCTGTACTCAAACAATTGAAAAGAACCCATGTAAGTGTTAGCATTTGGGACTTATTAGCTACTTCTAAAAAGCATCGAGAAACTATGGCCAAAGCCTTAGCTAGTATGCCAATCTCTACCTCCACAACACTGGAGGAGTTGATCTACTTCATAAAAATTGGGGAAGTGATAGAGGTTCAAGAAAAGAGTGAAGTTAATATGGGAGCAGTTTCTTTTTCAGATGCAGACTTACCAGAGGAGGAGAGAGACCACATCCACCCTCTCTTTATCAAAATAGAAGTTAAGGGGAAGAGAACTCCTTGTGTAATGGTCGATGATGGGTCCACCATAAATGTTTGTCCACTTAAGATACTGCCAAAGCTAGCCATGTCAACAAGAGATCTAAACCCACCCGAGGTAACAATTCGTGCTTATGACAACACTAAGAGGCATGCCGAAGGGACTTTCAAAGTCGCTGTTAAGGTTGGTCCAATTGAATCTATTGTTGAGTTTGTTGTTTTAGACATACCAGTTACCTTTGCCTTACTCTTGGGATGACCATGGTTTCATCCTCTTGGTGGAGTTCCTTCCACCTTTCATCAAAAGATCAAGTTCCCCAACGGAAATGAGACAGTGGTCATTGAAGCTGAAGATAATAAGTTTGTTAACGCTCTAATGATCGAGAGGCCTCTAAATGGTTTTCAAGTAGCTGTAATTTCTGATGATGAAGTAGTAGACTCCAAAGTCTTGAATATGATGAAAAACATAAACTACCTTCCCGAAGCTGGTCTTGGAAATGGTAAGGCTGGTTTGACAACGTTGCCAGACTTTAGAACTCAAACTTCCAAGAAAGGATTGGGATATGATGAAGACAATGATGTCTAGCCAAAGAAGAGTGAGAAGATGAGTTTCCCACCACTTGAAGAGATCTTTATCAAAGCTCCAGATATGGGACCACTCCAAGGAAAGCCTGAGCTAATCATGTTCATAGGTAAGTTAATCCCAGGTTTTGTAATTTTTACAGATGTTGCCGAGCTGGTGGAGTAAGTGAAGAAAGAGCTCACCCTGTCAACCAATAAAGAATCCAATCCAAAAGAGAAGAATGAAGCTGCCCTGAAAGCCGAGAAGACTCCGGAAGAGATTGCTGCCCTGGTTGAAGAGAAGTTTGAAGACATACTGCTTTATGATTCTGAGAACAATGATTTTGATTTTAATTTTAATTTGTCTGCTTTGTATGAGGATGATGATGTTTTCTTTTCCAAAATGAATGCAATAAAGTTTGATTTTTCTTACTTGTGTGATGTTTCTGCTGATGGTTGCATACATTCAAATAGCAGTTACGTGAGCATCTTTAATATTAATTCTGTTAACACACAATCATTAAATTTGGGAACAACTAAAAATCCTAAAAACATTAGCATAGCATCAGACGTTACTCCTGATGAAAGAGAGAGATTTGAAAAAATATTCAAAAGATATGAAGAAGTGTTTGCTTGGTCTTATGAAGATATGCCGGGGATAGATCGTGACATAGCCGAGCATCATATTCCTACTTACACTCACATTAAACCTGTCAAACAAAAGCTTAAGCGATTAAGACCTGAGTGGGCTGAATTTGTTAAAGAAGAGGTCACTAAGAAAATACAAGTGAAGTTCCTTGAAGTAATAGATTATCCAGATTGGTTAGCCAACATAGTAGCCGTGCCAAAGAAAGATGGAAGAATAAGGGTTCGTGTGGACTATAGATATTTAAACAAGGCTTCCCCTAAAGATGATTTTCCTTTACCTCATATAGATGTTCTCATTGATAGTGCAGCCTCTAGCGTGCTACACTCGTTTGTAGATGGATTTTTCGGATACAATCAAGTGTTAATGGCCCAAGAGGCTAAAGCCAAAACTGCTTTCATTACTACATGGGGTATATTTTGTTATAGGGTGATGCCTTTCGGCTTAAAGAATGCTGGAGCAACCTACCAAAGGATGGCCACCACACTATTTCATGACATGATGCACAAAGAGGTTGAAGTATATGTTGATGATATGATGGTCAAATCAGATACAAGGGAGCAACACTTCCAAAACTTATAATTATTTTTAGATAAAGCTTTGAAATATAAGCTAAGATTGAACCTGAAGAAGTGTGTATTCGGTGTTACTTCAGGCAAATTATTGGGACATGTGATTGGTCCGAATGGTATTGAGATAGATCTTGATAAAGTCAAAGCAATCAGGGATATGCCAGCCCCAAAGATGGAGAGAGAAGTTCGGGGATTCATTGGTAAACTGCAGTACATTAGCATATTTATAGAAAAGCTCACAACAATTTGTGAGCCTATCTTCAAATTACTTAGAAAGAATCAGCCGGTCATATGGAATGAAGAATGTCAAAATGCCTTTGAGCGAATAAAATAGTATTTGTTGAATCCACCTGTTTTGAAACCACCTAAACCCGGCAAACCTTTATTACTATACTTAGCAGTAGAAGAAGAGTCAATAGGAGCCATGCTAGCCCAAGCAGATGAGTCGAGGATTGAGCATGCCGTTTACTATTTGAGTAGAAAGCTCCTATCTTATGAAATTAAGTATAGTATCATCGAAAAGACCTGTATAGCCGTGGTTTGGTCTTCTAAGAAGTTACAGCATTACTTTCAATCGTATAGTGTGCAAGCAATTTCCAGGTTAGACCCAGTGAAGTACTTAAGGGAGACACCCTCTTTGATTGGGAAATATGGTCGATAGTTGATAATATTAGAAGAATTTGAGATTGAATATGTAACCAGGAAAACAATCAAAGGTAGAGCGGTGGCAAAATTCTTGGCCCAATAACCATTATCAGAAAGTGAAGAGGTAATCTTGGAATTTCTGGATGAACATTTAGAAGCAACTGAAGTACAAAGGTGGAAAATGTATTTTGATGGAGTAGGTTTGGGAGTTATACTAGAATCACCCGAAGGGGAACTTATCCCTTTAGCCAAAAAGTTGAAATTTAGGGCAAACAATAATATGGTGGAATACGAAGCTTGTATTTTCGGTTTGGAAACCCTAATGATTATGAAGGTGGATAAGGTGGAAGTTTATGGCAATTCATTGCTAGTTGTATCTCAAGTAAATGGAGAATGGGAGTTGAAAGAAGAAAAATTGAAACCATACCATGTTTTGTTAGTTTTTGTCATAGATTTGTAGTTTGTTTATTATGATAATTATTATTTTATTTAGGTATTTTGTTAGTTTTTATCGGTTTGTTTAGTGTTTTCATTAATTTTGATAGTTTTAGTTTATTTTAGTGTTTATGTTGTTTTTGATTTAGTTTTGAGTATAGTGTTTATGTTTTGTTGGTTATTGTTTATTTGCTTGTGTTTAAATTTTGTTTGATGTTTTGTTTTAGGTTAAAAAGCCAAGGAACCAAGACTGAAGGAAGATTGCACAGTAGCTGACACAGGCAGAGGACACGGCCAAGTCACTGGCCGTGTCTCATATCCAGCTAAAGATGGAAATCAAGCACAGAGAGAGACACACTCAAGGGACATGGCCAAGTCTTATGGCCGTGTCCCTCCAATGAAGACCCACATGGCCAAGTCATCTTGACTTGGCCGTGTCTCACCAATTCCAAAGGCATAGAAGAGAAGCAATCACAGAGGCAAACACATGCAAGGGACACGGCCAAGTCATGTGGCCGTGTCCCTCCAAAAAGGTGCAACACGGCCAAGTCAAGCTCCACTTGGCCGTGTCACTCAACAAAGAAGAAGGAAAGATCAAAAGCATTCAGTAGCGAACACAGGCAAGGGACACGGCCAAGTCACCTGGCCGTGTCCCTCCAAAAGACACTCACACGGCCAAGTCACTTCTGACTTGGCCGTGTCCCTCATGTTCCAAGTCCGCATCAGATTTTTAACGCGTACGATTCATATAAAAGGAAAAGAAAGTTAGGGTTTGAGGGTGTGGAGAGTTTGGAGAGCTGTTTAGCCGTCAAGAGCAAAGTTAGGTTTTTTAACATTTGTTTTCTTGATTTTAATTTCACTTTGGATCAAACTAGATTAGATTAGATTGTTCTAGCCATTGTTTCATTCTTCTTGCAAGATTTTGAACAAGAGATTCTTCAGAAGCTTCAAGGAGTTGTAACTTGGTTTTGTTCTCGAACTTATTCTCTTTATTTTTATTGAATGGATATTATCATGTCTATTTTGATTTCTTTGAACATTAATGAGATGAATATGTTTGATTGCATTATGAACTAATTTGATCTAGTCTAGGGTTTGTATGGATCTGCTATGATTGTATGATTTGGTTATTCTCTTAGCTAATAATTTCTTTAGCCTTGATTGAATGAAACATTGTTAATATATAATTGATTGACACCCAATTATGTGTTTTAAGGTATTAGATGATGGATCGAGAGATGAAGTTTAATACTTGAACAATTCAATTAGGGACTTAGGTGAATTAGAAATATAACCTATTAAAAAGATTATTTCACTTATAACAAGATTAGTTGAAAGAGGTTTGAATGCGAGAGCTTATTTCCTTGACTCGATTAGTTGAGTTGTTTGAGATTTAATCTTTGAAATTGCATTAGTTAAGAGGAATAACCATTCATACATATAAGTAGTAGAGAAGTGCAAACCCTAGACCATTCTATCAAGTGAATCAAAACACAGCTCAATTTACTTTTATTGTTTTAAACTTTAATCAATCTTTTTCATTATTTAGCAATTTATAAATCTCTTTATTACTTGTTAAACATAATCTGATAAGCAATTAACCACTTTAGCTTCCTTGAGAGAACGACCTTGGGGCGATCACCTTTGCTACAGCTACCTCGTATACTTGCGAGTGACGCTTTGTGGTAGAGTTAATTTTAGCGCAACAAGTTTTTGGCGCCGCTGCCGGGGAAACTAATTGGCGTAATTGTTTATTAAAAAAAAATTAAAAATACAAATATTTTAGAATATTTTTCATTGTTTTCATTTTATTTTATTTGTCTTTTGCTTTTGATATTTCTTTTTCTAGAAATTTTTGTTTATGCAAGGCAGGAGATTACTCGAAGGAGAGCTACATCCTTTTATTCCAGAAATTCAGAGAGTGAAAAGGAGCAGGGAAGAGTTTGAGCTTTACACAGGATTTGATACTTCAGAGGAAGACACTTCTGATTTTGAGTCGGAATCTGCACAATCTGTTAAAATGGCTGAAGAAAGACAAAGGACGATGAGAGACTTTGCTCGACCTGTCATTGGAACTTCCACTTCTTGCATAAGACTGACAGATGCAGCAAGGAATTATGAGTTGAAGAACATTCACTACAATATGCTGCCATCATTTTATGGAGTTCCAAATGAAGATCCTTTGAACTTTATTCGGGATTTCTACTCCACCCTCAACACTTTTCCATTGGGAGGATTAACAAAGGATCAGTTGAGGATGAGATGTTTCCCTTATACTTTGAAGGATAGGGCAAAGAGCTGGCTTATGATGTTGCCCGAGAACTCACTGACAACTTGGGAGCAAGTTTACAATAAATTCATGGGCAAGTTCTACTCACATCAAAAGACAGCTGAATTGAGAGGGAAAATTGCTACATTCTCTCAAGTTGAAGGAGAGCCATTTCATGAGGCTTGGGACAGATTCAAGATGTTATTGATCCAGTGTCCACATCATCACTATCCACTTCAACTTCTGAACCAGTTTTTCTATGATGGTCTAACCCAGCAATTTCAGAACACTGTTGATAATGCAGCTGGGGGAGCCATGGGAGAAAAGACAGCAGCTGAAACCTATGATATCTTTGAGATGTTGGGAGCTAATTCTCAACAGAAGAGTGTCAAGGGAAGAAGTAAAGGGGTGAATCAACTAGAAGCCAATAATGAGATGGTCAGTCAGATAGCTGAGTTGACAAAGCAAGTGCAGATGCTGAATATGAAGAACAATATTTCTTCATCCACTCAAGAAATGTGTGGAATTTGTGGAAACTTAGGGCATGGAGCAAATATTTGCCCCTCTGCATATGAGTCCTATGGGAATGAAGCTGAGCAGGTCAATGTTATGGGAGGATTCCAACCTAGGGCCAGAAATGATCCTTACTCCAACACCTACAACCCTGGGTGGAGGAATCACCCAAATTTTTCTTGGGCAAGGAATAATTCTCAGCAGCCTTTCCATTTGCTCCAAAGTCAAAATCAAGAGTAGGGTCAATCCTCAAGTCAAGGGAAGTCTAGGATAGAGAGCTTGGAGGAAAGTTTACAAGCTTTTATCCAAGTCAGTGCTAAAAATCAAGAGGTGACCAACAAGAGACTGGATTCACTAGAAGCATCTTTTAAGAAGGTGGAGACACAAGTTGGACAACTTGCACAACAGATGAAGATTCAACAAAAGGGGAAGTTCCCAAGTCAAACTGAGCAGGCACAATCAGTGACTGTTCTTAGAAGTGGTAAGGAAATTTATAATAATGTTGAAAATGATTCTGTGAATGCAGATAACAAAGAGAACAAGGAGGAAGGAGAACCAAAGAACAAAGGTGCTGGAGAAAGATCAGTGGAGAAGTCCCCTACAGCAGATCTACATAAAGCAAGCAATCCATACCGGCCACCTGTACCATTCCCTAGCAGGTTGAAGGATGATAAACCAGATAAGCAATTTTCTAACATCTTCAACATGATGTCTAAGGTAAGTATTAACTTACCATTACTTGAGGCGATAAAGAACATGCCGGCTTATGCCAAATTTTTCAAGGACCTAATCACCAAGAAAAAGAGGTATGAGATGAATGAAAAGGTGATAGTTTCCGAGGTAGCTAGTGCTGTTCTGCAGCATAAACTACCTCCCAAACTAAAGGATCCTGGAAGCTTTATAATTCAAATTTCTGTGGGGAATGGGAAAGTAACTGAGGGCATGTGTGATCTAGGTGCTAGTGTGAATTTAATGCCTTACTCTGTGTTTAAAGAATTAGAACTAGGGGAGCTTAAACCAACAAAAATGGTGTTGCAATTAGCTGATAGGTCTTTTAGATTCCCGAAAGGGGTTATAGAAGATGTGTTAGTTAAAGTTGGTGGTTTGATAGTACCTGTGGATTTCATTGTTCTTGACATGGAAGTAGGTAATTCTTCACCATCTGCACACACCATTCTGCTGGGTAGGCCTTTTATGGCGACTACCAACACTTTGATAGATGTTAAAAATGGAAAATTATCAATGACTGTTTTGGGACAAACTGTGGAATTTTCTATTTTTAATACTTCTCCCATTCCTACAACAGCTTTATATGAGGAATGTTCTTTAATTAATTGTGTTGAAGCAGTTGTTTCAGATGCTTTCTTGCAGACAGGTTCCCCAGATAAATTGGAGCTGACACTGAATTTAGAAGAGGAGGCTAAATCAGTGAGGGAGACCCGAGGGTACCCTAACCCAAAAGCATTTGAGAGCTCGAGGATTTACAAGGATCGCACAAAAGAAATTCATGACAGAGTTATTGTGAGACAGACATTGAGTCCAGGTATGAAAGTTTTACATTTTAATTCTCGACTCCGTCTGTTTCCAGGTAAACCCAAATCTAGATGGAGTGGTCCTTTTGAGATAACTAAGGTATGTCCTTCTGGTGCCATTGAATTGTTTAACTCTAGAACTAATAAGAATTTTAAAGCAAATAGACATAGAGTTAAACCATATAAAGAAGGATTTCAGGAAGTGAGGATCATTGACAGCACTTTTGATCCATGATTCCTTGTCTTGCATGATGTCCAGCTTTATGACATTAAAGAAGGGCTAAATGGGAGGCAACCCATTAGTTTGAATTTCTTTTTCATAGTTATAATTTTATATTGTGCAATTTTGATTTTATGTTTAGTTTAAATAAATAGAAACCCTAAAGCTCTCTTGCATTTTATTTTTGCACATCTGTGTTTGAAAGATAGAGTTTTGCCTCACCAGGGTGCGATGGAAAACAGGTTATCCTTAAACTCTTTTTCTTTATTATTCTTGTTTTCCATTGAGGGCAATGGAAATTCTTAAGTGTGGGGTAATCTTTGGCTTTTCTTTAATTTTTGTTTTGTTTCTCTTGTTTTGTTTATTGTTTTTGTTGTGCATGGTATAATTGTTGAAAATTTAGTGATCTTTTCTGTGATTCTAGCATTATAGTTAAGACTTTAATATCAGCATAGAGATTAGCATTTGAATTCATTCAGGATTAATTTTCACATTCTGTGGTTCATGACATATAAATCTTTGAGAACCCACCTTTGTGAGTTTTGAGCCTCATAATTTGATATTATTTTCAGTTAATTTTCTTTTCTTAAGTGTGCACCTTCATGACTTTGCATCTCTAGAGTTTGCTTTTGCATACTAATTGAACTCACATTATGATTTAATTTCAAGTTTTAAAATGATGAAGGCAAATTAGGTTAACCCTTTAGCTTAAAAAGTCCTCCCTTAATATTGAATTCCTTAGTGAGCCAAGTTGAGCCTTTGACCTTTTCTTGTTTGATCAACACAATTCACAGCTCAACTTTCTCTTATTATCGTCATACCTGCATTAAGGAATGGAGTTTTATGATATGACAATAGGGTGGTTTATTTCTAAGTGTGGGGTAAGCAAGTAAAAAAAAAAAAATTTGTATTGCTATTTGGGGTTGAAATGCATACTTTGCACATTATATTAAGAGTTGATTATTCTTTTCCTCTACATTTTAAGCTAGATGTTCCATGCAAGTTTATATTTTGTATATATATTAAAAAAATGATAAAAGAAAAAGAAAAAGATAAAATAAAAAAAAAGAGAAAGATATATATATATATACAAAAGCCAAATATGTTCTAGCATTGTTTATCAAAAGAGGAATGTCGACTCATGTACTTTTCTTTTAGTGTGCAAGTATGTGAGGTATCAAGGGTTGGTGAGTATGCTATTTGAAGGAGTTATGAGTTTCTTAGCAAGAGTAGTGTCTAATTTAGATACTCCATTTCTTGATGCTCCAGCCTAAATGTCTTTTCTCACACCTTACCTTAGCCCCATTACATCCAAATGAAAGTCCTTCGGATTATTTCTTGAGAAAATCAGTGAGGGAGATTGGATAATTAAGCAAGTTTATGGTAGTATGCAGTCATGAATGGTTTGAGTGATTAACCTTTGAAATCGAGTGAAACACTTAGATGAGAGATAAGATTTGTATGTCTTGATTAATGAATGAGTTAAGAAAATATTGATTGAAGGAAATTGCAATTATTTATGTCTGAGTCTTAAAGTATTTCATCTTATATGTTGGAATTATAGTTAAGGTTGTGTGAGTTTTTAATTTAAGCCATGTGAATTTGCTTGAGGACAAGCAAAGTTGTAAGTGTGGGGTAGTTGTTTTGTTAGTTTTTGTCATAGATTTGTAGTTTGTTTATTATGATAATTATTATTTTATTTAGGTATTTTGTTAGTTTTTATCGGTTTGTTTAGTGTTTTCATTAATTTTGATAGTTTTAGTTTATTTTAGTGTTTATGTTGTTTTTGATTTAGTTTTGAGTATAGTGTTTATGTTTTGTTGGTTATTGTTTATTTGCTTGTGTTTAAATTTTGTTTGATGTTTTGTTTTAGGTTAAAAAGCCAAGGAACCAAGACTGAAGGAAGATTGCACAGTAGCTGACACAGGCAGAGGACACGGCCAAGTCACTGGCCGTGTCTCATATCCAGCTAAAGATGGAAATCAAGCACAGAGAGAGACACACTCAAGGGACATGGCCAAGTCTTATGGCCGTGTCCCTCCAATGAAGACCCACATGGCCAAGTCATCTTGACTTGGCCGTGTCTCACCAATTCCAAAGGCATAGAAGAGAAGCAATCACAGAGGCAAACACATGCAAGGGACACGGCCAAGTCATGTGGCCGTGTCCCTCCAAAAAGGTGCAACACGGCCAAGTCAAGCTCCACTTGGCCGTGTCACTCAACAAAGAAGAAGGAAAGATCAAAAGCATTCAGTAGCGAACACAGGCAAGGGACACGGCCAAGTCACCTGGCCGTGTCCCTCCAAAAGACACTCACACGGCCAAGTCACTTCTGACTTGGCCGTGTCCCTCATGTTCCAAGTCCGCATCAGATTTTTAACGCGTACGATTCATATAAAAGGAAAAGAAAGTTAGGGTTTGAGGGTGTGGAGAGTTTGGAGAGCTGTTTAGCCGTCAAGAGCAAAGTTAGGTTTTTTAACATTTGTTTTCTTGATTTTAATTTCACTTTGGATCAAACTAGATTAGATTAGATTGTTCTAGCCATTGTTTCATTCTTCTTGCAAGATTTTGAACAAGAGATTCTTCAGAAGCTTCAAGGAGTTGTAACTTGGTTTTGTTCTCGAACTTATTCTCTTTATTTTTATTGAATGGATATTATCATGTCTATTTTGATTTCTTTGAACATTAATGAGATGAATATGTTTGATTGCATTATGAACTAATTTGATCTAGTCTAGGGTTTGTATGGATCTGCTATGATTGTATGATTTGGTTATTCTCTTAGCTAATAATTTCTTTAGCCTTGATTGAATGAAACATTGTTAATATATAATTGATTGACACCCAATTATGTGTTTTAAGGTATTAGATGATGGATCGAGAGATGAAGTTTAATACTTGAACAATTCAATTAGGGACTTAGGTGAATTAGAAATATAACCTATTAAAAAGATTATTTCACTTATAACAAGATTAGTTGAAAGAGGTTTGAATGCGAGAGCTTATTTCCTTGACTCGATTAGTTAAGTTGTTTGAGATTTAATCTTTGAAATTGCATTAGTTAAGAGGAATAACCATTCATACATATAAGTAGTAGAGAAGTGCAAACCCTAGACCATTCTATCAAGTGAATCAAAACACAGCTCAATTTACTTTTATTGTTTTAAACTTTAATCAATCTTCTTTATTTTTTAGCAATTTATAAATCTCTTTATTACTTGTTAAACATAATCCGATAAGCAATTAACCACTTTAGCTTCCTTGAGAGAACGACCTTGGGGCGATCACCTTTGCTACAGCTACCTCTTATACTTGCGAGTGACACTTTGTGGTAGAGTTAATTTTAGCGCAGCATACCACCATTACTTGACCATGATGAAGAAGAACTTTAAGGAGTGCAGGTTTATACACCTATCAAGGGAAGAAAATCAGATGGTTGATGCTCTGGCCACATTGTCTTCAGTATGGGAGAACCCTGTTAGGCTATTCTGTAAGCCTCGAATCTTGACAAGTTCATCAACTTCATGCTATGAATATGAGACAATCATGGAAGTTGATACAGACCATGATGTGTGGTATGATACTATAAGACGATTTTTGGAGGAAAGAGAATACCCGCCGGGGATAACAAAGAAAGAGAGAAGAGCCATAAGGTGGTGGTCATTGAATATATCACCTTCCATGGAGAGTTATATCGAAGAAGGCCTGATGGAGTGCATTTGAGATGTTTAAGAAAACTTGAAGTGGAGCGCATCATGTTAGAAATACATGCGGGAAGTTGAGGTCCGCACATGAGTGGTTTAGCCCTAGTTAAGAAGGTTATTCGACAAGGTTACTATTGGTTGACCATGGAGAGAGACAGTATTGAGTTTGTTAAGAAGTGCTAACAATGTCAGAGGTATGGTAACTTGAATCACATGCCTCCTGAAGAACTGCATTCAATGTCTTCACCCTGGCCATTTGCCACCTGGGTTATCGACATTATGGGAGAGATACATCCTATAGCTTCAAACGGTCACTGATTCATTGTAGTAGCAGTAGATTATTTTTCAAAATGGGTCAAAGCCGAATCTTTCAACAAGCTAGGTGCAAGCCAAATGGCTACGTTTATTGAAAAGAACCTCATCTGCAGATACGGGATTCCGTATAGTGTGATATCAGACAATGGGGTACAGTTTCAAGGAGCAATTAAGGATTTATTCTCGAAGTACCAAATTTATCATCATCGATCCTCTCCTTATAGACCAAAGGCTAATGGTGCAGTAGAAGCAATAAATAAGACGATTAAGCAAATTCTATCCAAGATGACCAAAACTTACACGGATTGGTCAGAGATACTTCCCTTTGCTTTGTGGGGATATAGGACAAGTGTGCGAACACCTACTGGAATGACACCGTTCTCTTTGGTTTATGGGATGGAAGCGGTATTACCAATTGAAATTGAGATCAAGTCATTTAGAATAGTCTTGGAAGCTGAACTGCTTGAAATGGAATGGGTAGCAAGCAGATACACACAGTTAGCTCTGCTAGAAGAGAGAAGGTTAAAAGCACTATACCATCACCAGTATCAAAAGAAGATAGCTCGGGCCTACAATAGAAGGGTTAAGATCAGAAAATTCAGAGTTGGGGATTTGGTGTTGAAGCAGTGTAAGCCTAATGTATCTGATCCAAGAGGGAAGTTCAGACCTAGCTGGGAAGGGCCATATGTCATGAAATAAGTCATGAGCAAAGGTGCGGTGAAGTTGTCAGACATGGACGAGAACGAATTTAGTGAGCCAGTAAATATTGATAGGTTGAAGAGGTTTTATGTATGATATGAAAAAAAAGGAGCTAGCTAGGTTGAAAACCTAAAAGGGCGGCCTAGGCAAAAGTTAGAGCAGTCCGCTAGTTTCGAAAACCTGAAAGGGCAGGCTAGGCAACAATTAGGGCTAAATGAGAAAAAATCGTCAATTAGAAAACCCGAAAGGGCTAATTGGCAACAGAAGTAATCTTGTGTATGCTGGCTTTATGTTTGGTTGTTCCCCAATTTAATAAAACAGAATTAATTTTAAAATTGTTCTATGTACACTATTATAAGTATTTGACCAGATATGGAAGAAATAAATAAACACAATAGCAAAAGGTGATGACAAATTATAATTGGAAAAGAATCATTTTTTATTACTTTAATTATTTTTTCATCCTAACAATACACTTTCTAAATTGACAAATGTAAAATCTATGGCAGTCGATAAGTGTAACGTACAGGCCAGCTTTGCCTCAGCCGATCCAAGTAGGCTTCAGTCAAGCAAGGCATGTCTAAGTCAGGAGCAAAGTCAGAATCACGAGGCTCAGCTCCATACTGACGGCCAAGTCGGCGAGGATCATAGCATGTACCTTGATGAAGAGCAGCAAGGGGAACGTACATCAAGTATGTCTGCATGGTGATACGAGAAATCTTCCACCAAGGTACCAACCAACGGATATTGACTTCAGAGCGTGAGTGGATCCAGTTAACCCAGTCAGCATATGAAGAAGCAGGATAGAGTAGCTTCCTAGCAGAATGATGACATGGCCAGTATCTGGCAAAGTCCATGGATGGAGTATCAAGCAAACAAAGATGCTGCTGAAGCCAAATCTGTGAAGAAAGAATTAAATCAAATTAAAAAAGAAAGTATGCTAAGTTGAAAACCCGCAAGGGCAGCTTAGCCAAAAATTAGGATAGCTCGCTAGTTCTGAAAACCTGCATGGGTAGACTAGGCAAAAGTTAGGGCAATAAAAAAAAGAGAAAACCAAAATTGAAAACCCGAAAGGGCAGTTTAGGTAATTACCTGAAGCAGCAATGGACTCCCAGTCAGTCTCTTTGACAATCCTGATTTAAATCGGTCTAATCCAACTAAAGTCTCGGCTAAGATCACAGGTACTGGCGACAAGCCTCCTTCCATTTGGTCCATGACATCCAATACCCTTGGATCAATATCGTCGTTGAAAGAAACAAGCAAGAATTGGACGAGCAAGCAAAGACAAAGCAAGCGTCCCCATGCCTTAGTAGGGGCCAAATGAGAGAAACAAAAGTCAATCAAAGGAGCAAGTAGAATTTTTTCACCTCTCATCAACCGAAGAACTTCGTGTTTTGAAATTTGAAATAACATCTGCATCTTCTGTGGAGTCCTGGAAATCAATGTGGGTAACGCAATTTGTTGATTATTTGGATATCCAAGTATGGCCTCAAATTCTTCAATCAAGGGACATATTTCAAAGCCATTAATTTTAAATGCCCTAGAATCCGTATCCCAAAAGGAAGCCACGACATGTAAGAAGGAGTGGTCAAATTTGACATTTTGAAAACATTTTAAAACATCAAGTTTTGACCATGAAATTTGCTTCCAATGAATGGCATCCATATTCTTAAATAAAATTTTTATTCTCTTTAAATGATGCTCAGTCATGATGAATGAATGAAGAAAAAGTTAAAATTGTTAAAGGAAGTCTTCACGTTGAAAGAGAAAGAATTTTGATTTATGAATTAAAATATGGCATGAAGGGTGATTTATATAGAGGAAACAAACCTTTTCCAAAAGTGAAAAGGAAAAGATGATGGGAAAGGATAAGACCATATGGCATAAGGAAAGGAATTAGTGGCAATTTCCTTTACCACGTTGGATTGGGTTTAGCAAATGATGTGTATTCTAAAATTATGATGCACGGTAATGATAAAAAAAAAGAGAGAAAAAGAAGAAGGTTTATAGTAAAGAGGAAAATTGTATATTTTTCATTATTGTACAATGTTTTACAATTGCTGTAATATTTACATATCACTAAGAGGGTGGTGATAGGTCACCGAATAAAGACTTGAAAAAATTGTCGCCTGTTGAAGGAGGGGGCAAATCTGTAATATCCCAATGTATGCCTTAGAAGTTTTGAATATTGTTGTTGTTTTAAATTGGATTGAATGTATATGTCAATTGGCAAGATAAAGGAAATTGAAAGAAAGTGTATATGTTGTATATATGGAAGTATAAATAACATATACCTAAGTCAAAATGGAGAGTCAAGGGATGAAGATATTTATTTGGTTAATGGTGAAATTACTAATAAGGGCATGTAAGTGAAGAGAGCTAAAGTAAGTGAGAAGAGGGTATTTGGGTAATTGACTTTTTAGAAATGCTTGGTGGAGGTTTAAAGAGATGACAAATTTGACTTTGCTTCTTTATTTTCTTTTCTTCTTCCTTGGTGGCCGGACCTCCCAAAGACAAGAGAGAAAGAGGAGAGTTTTGAGTTCTTAGATCAAATTCAAAGGAGAATCAAGTGATCAAGTTGGTGATTCAAGAAGTTTTATTACTTTGGTAAGTCCTCTTTTGATTTCTTTGCTTATTTGAAGTTGTGTTGTGAGTTGATAGAGTATGTAAGAGTGTGTTGTTTGATTGTAATATGTTTAAGAGTGTTTGATTGAATTGATTATGGATTTTAAGGATGGATTGAAGAAAAGAGTGAGTTGGTTGGAAGTGATGGTGTTGTATTTGTGTTTAGGGTTTGAGATGATGTTGTGATTTGTGTTTGTTATAGATGTGGAGTTGTTTTGGTGTTTTTGTAAGTTTAAGATAGTTTTTGGGTATGTTTTGTTAAGTTTGTTTGAAGAGGATGTTAGTGAAAATAAGTGTTTTGTTGGGTATTTTGTTGTTTGGCCGGAATTTGAGTTTTTGGTCTGACACGCCCGGGAGCATGTCCAGAGTCTTAGGCGTGTCAATTGTGTTGGAGGCAGTAGGTTTGACACGACCAGTAACACGCCCGTGTTATTGAGCATGTCATAGCTACTGTGAGATTGGAGAGTTTACATGGCCATGAGCACGCTCACGTTGTTGGACGTGTTGGTATTTTGCAGAGAGGCAGAATGTATTACATGGCCAGTGACATGCCCGTGGTTCTGAGCGTGTAAAAGCCTCTGTGTGGTGGAGTTAGGGCACGGTCAAGGACATGCCCGTGTGGTTGAACGTGTCCTATTTAGGGTTTGCCCTAGTCAACTTTTAATTTGATTATCTCATGTGTATCCCTAAGCAAGTGTATGTTATTATTTTTGGATTAGGTCTTGAAGAAAGTGATTTGTCATTGATCTAAGAAGTAAAAGAATCTTGGAAAAGAAAAGTGTTTAGAGTTGTGTGAATTGTTATTGAGGTAAGTACAAACCTTGCATTGTTGCATACATTCACATGATATGACATTATTGTTATATATGAATAATGTTAAGTTTTGCACATTGTGAATCTTGTGAAATGTACTATATGTATAATGTGAAATGAGATAATTGAGACATGTATGCATATATGATTATGTTCAATGTAATTGATTATGAATATGTGAAAGATGATGTATTATATTGTGAATTGAGACATGATGATTCAAATGTGATGAGAAGCCATTGTGAGTGGCTATGGTTATACAAATGAAAGTGTTGAGGCATGATTGCCTATTTGATATTGAGATACAAATTGAGAGAGAGAATAATGATATAATTGTATGTTTAATATGTTATTCAGTTTCAGAGTTCTGGATTTGGGTGGCATGCCTATGAAATTATGAATAGTAACAGTCTTGCCGGGTTGAGGATCTCTTCAATTTGAGTTGAATTGAGGTCCAAGAGACTGGGTCTATTACATTATGAGAATTGTGATTATGAGATATATGATTGGTAACAGTCTTGCTGGGTTGAGGATCTCCTTGATTTGTTGAGTTGATGGTCAAAGAGACTGGGTCTGTTACACTATCCATGGATAGAGACATATATATATGTTGCCTATGGGCTTGATTATTGTGATTATGAACCAAAGCAGTAACTCTGAATTCTGAATATCGTATTAAACACTTGTTGGGCCCATAGGTGTCTATGTCATGTTGATGTTATGAATGAAGTTATAATGTGATGAAATAATGTAATATTCATGAAATATTGTATATTGAGTATGATCTTTATTGTTTGATTGTATATCATTGTTATTGATTAAGCATCATAGCATTATGGTTTGTACTACTGAGTTGTTGGCTCAGCGCGATTATGATTCATCGCGCAGGTGATAGAGGTGATAGAGGTGATAGAGTTGAGACGGAGAATTCCTCTAGACCTAGTTGAGGTTGTTTTGATTGTGAAGAGTTGGATTAAAGCTTAAAGATAGAGAGTCAAGCTGCCAATCATGTATATATTTCATATTTTGTAATTTTTGAGGTTTAATGTATTTACACTTGTAAGTTTTGGATGAAACTTCCGTTGCGTAATAAACAAATGTTTTTATCTATTGTGTCTTATGATTTTCATTTCTCTTTATTTGGTATTTCTTAAATTTTTAGTTTTACTTTAAATATGATTTGTGTATTTTTAATGTGTGTCATTTCTATATTCAGTATACGTATAATACGATCGTATAAGCATGCTTTGTACGTATACGGGATATAGGGGTGTTACAAAATCACTCGTCCTGGGATCACCCGAAGCAGGGGCACCAAAATCCCTATTACCTTGAAGTTCCGATCCATCATGGTCCTCATCAGAAGCAAACAAAAGGATCTCATGGTCATCGGTTGGGGGCCTCATGATGAAGAAGCACCGGGATCCCTCACTCCTTGAAATAAAAAATCTCGGAAATGTTGTTCGGATTGATGATATAAACTCTCAAAATGAGAAGCCTACTAACGACTTGTAGCTAATTCTTCTTGAAGTTTCTTATTTTGTTCTTCGAGCCTCCGCTGTGAGCCAAGAAGGAAAAAGGTAAGAGCATACATAATCATGCATACATATAGCATAAACTATTAAGAAATAAGAAACGTACCAGGTGGTTCAAATCAATACCCTGCGGATGAGATGGCCTATCTGGCGGGCTAGAGCGAGCAGATGAAGGGGCAGTAAAGGAAGGTCTAGCCTCATGATCAAATGAGCCGACAGCCTGCAATAATCATTGAAAAAATCAAAGAAAGAAAAGTTGCAAGGGAAAAGCGGTTAAAATGCAAAAATTCCTTTGGAATATCAAAACAAGGAAAGAAGAGCATGAATCAAGCAAGATATGGCCAAGCCAAATCAAGCTTGGCTGTGTCACCTCAAATGAAATCTTGGCAAAACATGACACGGGCAAGAGGCACAGCCAAGCCACTGGCCGTGTCTCACCTAAAGGGCAAAGCCATGAAGGACCAAGCAAAGAAAGAAAAGAAGCAGTAGGTGACACTGGCAGGCAACACGGCCAAGTCACTAGCCATGTCACATGACATGGCCACAAGCTTGGCCATGTCCCGTCCTAACCCAAGAACAAAGAAGAACCAAAGAAAAAACACAGAAGCTGACACACCCAGGAGACACGGCCAAGCCACTGGCCGTGTCACTCTCATTTTCAAAGAACAAAGAAGAGCATAGGGGAAATAGAAGATGATGCACTCAGGTGACACGGCTGTTTACCTGAGAAGTACTGCCCTCGAGATGTGGAACGGACTCCCCTGAAGTGACATGATGTTCTTCTACATCTCTACCCTCATTTTCGTCAGAAATCTCCAGCACACAAACAGGAGATACATCAAAGTTCAAGAGTCTTCTTTGAATGAAATAGGCATAAAATGGACCCGGTAAATGGAGAAATGACTCAGCATCATAACCATACCAGGCCGACCACCATGCAACCTCCGGCATTGACATAATATTTAAAGTATATTCCGAGATTTGCATCGAAAACCTCCACTGCTCTGGACTGAGAAGCCATTCATAAACTCTCTCCCCGAGAAACCAGCCACTAGGCACTGGGCCAGCAATAATTCGGCGAGAATGTTGGAAAGACAGTGCAGCCCTCATCAAATGAGACCAGTTTGCTCGCTCTTCTGGGCTCCACCAGGCCAAATTCACCTGCAATATAACATAAGGTAAGTAAAAATTTCACATAAAATTTATAGCATACTAATATTATTTTACCTGGTCCCAGGTTAAGCGGTTCAGCAAATAGCGGTGAGTATGCACATGATGAGAGCCGGGAACGTCCACACGATCGGACATCCAGTAATTTAATCTTGGATACCCGACTCTCTCTCGGGAAATACCGGGTACCCTCACGAGGTTATGTTCATATGCCCATACCTACAACAATGATAGTAAAGATATAATTCATGCAAGAAAAAGTGGAAGTAACATTGGTAAAGGAAAAGAATACCTCGACAACTACCATCAAGCTGACAAAAGACTTCTTGTTTCGGCAAAGCTTATCAAGACCATGGTAAAGACACGCAAGACCAGCTTCACCCCAACCAGAAGATGGTACCATTATGAGATAAGAAAGGGCACTCAACACTGACAAGTGAATGGAGGATTCAATGCTGCCTAAAATGGTCAACCCGAGCAGATATAATAAAAATCCTCGAGCATATTGTTCGGCCATGTCTCTGTGGTGCGTCAAGCTATGCTGTTGCAATACCGCAAGAGCATGGGTTGCCCAAGTAATATAGTAGTGAGTGAGTTATTGTTCCACTGGGGACAAAGCCAAGTACTAGTGCAAACCTTAACCGTTGTTTAGCAAATTAATAGTTGTGTGATGCTTTGTAATTAAAAACAACTAATTTCATAACTAAAAGTAAAGGGAAATTAAAGGTTGTGCAAAAAGGATTGATAATAATAATACTATCCAGATATTGAATTCCCCCAGTCTCAATGATATTTATGAACAATCAATTCAGTTAAATCATTCAATAGATTTGAGTTGGCATTCCTCTAAATTAGACTAAAACCTCTCTCGAGTGGATTAATCCCTAATCACTAAGTAGAGTGCCAGAATCTCTTCTCAAAACACAATTAAATAGATCTTGCATTAAGAACAAGGAACTATAAACCAAAGGATCTTGTAAGTCTATCTCTAGCACTCCAATCAATCCTCAACCCTTATGAGTATTCAATTCTTATCAAGCTTTCTCAAGCCAATAATATGAAAATGGTAACCAATCAATAAGCATGCTATTATCAATTGGAAATAAATCATTAAGCATCATAAGAATAAAACAACTCAATCAAATGATTCAACTAAATATAATTATTCAATCCATAAAAATAAGCTAGGGTTCATCAATATGTAGATAGAGAAGGAATTAGTTCATGTTCAAAACCAAAAAAATAGAACAAGAGAAATGAGTAAAAGAAACCAAACAATCCATGGCGAATAATTTATATTTCTTCACTTTAATCCTTGATTCTTAGTTTAGGTCTTGTATAGGATGTATCTCCTTCTTCAAACTCAGCTCAAGACTCTCCTCTTTGCTCCAGTAGTTGGCTCCTTCTCTCTTGTTCCAGCCTCCACGTCCAAGCTCTCCAAAAACTTCCAAGAATGTCTCCTTTTAACTCTCTTCAAAGCTCTCAGCCCATACCTTACAGCTCATAACCCATACCTTCCAACTCACACCACTCTCCCTTGTTTCCCACATTTCCTTTGTATTATCTTTCTTTTCCTCAAATTAGGTAAGCTTTTCTTTTGTTTAATATTACTTTTGACAAAAGCTAGTCTTTGTTCCCCCACTTGTCTGCAAAAGAAATTCAATTATTCAAAGTTGCCCTAGGTGACACGGCCAAGCTAGCTAGCCGTGTCTCTCACTTTGCTTGGAACACGGCCAAGGTTGCTGGCCGTGTCTCCTTCTGCCCTTTCTTTCCTTGTTTTCTTCTAGGTGACACGGCCAGTGGCTTGGCCATGTCATGTGGGTGTGTCACCTTCTACTTCTAGCTTCGTCAAATTGCTTTCTTTGTTTCCAAGGGTGACACGGCCAAGCTTGTGGCCGTGTCATGTGACACGGCCATTGGCTTGGGAGTGTCACCTGGGTGTGTCAGCTACTGCCTTCATTTCTTTCCTTTCTTTCTTGGTTCTTTGATTTTTTCTCTTTGGGTGAGACACGGCCAGTGACTTGGGCATGTCACCTGGCCGTGTCAGCTACTGCATTGAAGTTTCTTTGAGGGACACGGCCAAGCTTGCTTTGGCTTGGCCATATCTTGCTTGCTTCATGCTTTTTCTTCATTGTTTTGATCATCCAAGGGAGTTTTTGCACTTTGACCTAAAACAAACACTTAAAACAAACTTTAAACCAAAATCAAATGAAACATTAACTAAAAACACATAGAAATCATACTAAAAACAAGTATAAAAATGCTCTTATCAAATACCCCACACTTAATTCCTTGCTTGTCCCTAAGCAAGGGTAAAATCAAAACAAACTAAACACGAAAAATTTGTCAAGCTCGAGAGTTATAAAAATTACATCAAGACTTCCCTATCCATAAATCCGCAATCAATATCAAATCGAACAAAATCGATACCAATGCAATTAAGTGGCTTTCCATACATAACCTATGTTGTCACTCCCTCACCAACTCTTAAAATGTGTTTGATCAAGGTGGTGTTTACACTCATAAAAATCAATGAAAGATTATCACCATAGGCTTGCTTATCTATCAAATCTCCACCACTTAATTACAATCAATCATCAATCAAAAGGTCATTTATTGGGTTGTAATGGGGCTAAGGTAGAGGCATGGCATTTAGGAAGTGTGAGCTTAATCATTAAGTTCAAGAGCACTTCAAGAATGAAGTAACCGATCATATAAATATAATCCAACGATCCCAAAACACCTTTCTCTTATCTACCCCTTGACATTTAAAGAACTTTTCAAGGGAACTCACTTATTGTATCTTGTAACATATTCAAACCCTTTTTAACAAGAACAACAATTATTCATATTATTATTCTTCTTTTTATTTGATTTCTTTTTTTATTATTATTTTGCTTTGCAATCTCAACCCTACTAAATTTAACCCCACATTTAATTCGACACAACAATTGGTCATAAATGCTCTTAAAATGCTCTTGACCTAATGAAAGGGTAAGAGTTAAAACAGCAAGGTTCAAGCTAATGATGTTGTGAAAAAGAAAGAAAACGAAATAGAATCAAAATTGGCTAACTAAGGTTAAAAATAGGGTTGGTCTTTTTAAGCCAAAGTGGGTTCACCTAATTGCCTTAATCATCTTGATGCCTAATTAAAATTTTTATGTAATCTTAAAATGTATGTCAAACCAAGTTCTAGCAAGTTATCAATCAAAGATGTCCACACACAAAAAGAATAATAAGTTGATGGCTCAATTTCTCACTAGGTTAAAGGTAGTGCAAGGAAAAACCAACAAAATTGACAATAAGCACTAATTCTACTCAATTCTCAAGTTCATGCTTCAAAAATTCAAAAGTCATCAGTCAACAATTCATAACAATTGAACTTTCCAAAATTCATTTATTTAAAGAAAACATGAAAAACATTAACAAAACTAACACAAAAAAAATAAATTTAAATTAAAAACACAAAACACAAAATGCAATTAAAAATGAAAACACAAAACACAAAATGCACCCCACACTTAAAATTTCACATTGTCCTCAATGTGAGCATGCATAAACTAAAGGAGAGTTTAGATGAAACCCCACTTTTTTTTTCAAACCAAAAATACAAGAATTAAAGACATAAAATTTAAAGAATGAATAAAATGGTGGGTTGCCTCCCACCAAGCACTTCTTTAACGTCGTATTAGTTGGACGTTCAGGGCAGATGTCCCTAGTCTTGGAGGTGTAAAACCTTCTTTAGGTCCTGTATTTCCCCTCCAAAATAAAATTTGAGCCTGTTCCCATTGACTTTAAAATCTCCTTTTTTCGGGTGGGTTATTTCAACCACTCCGTAGGGGAAAACTTCCTTGACAGTAAAAGGGCCAGACCATCGAGATTTCAACTTACCTGGAAAGAGTCGAAGCCTTGAATTGTACAGTAATACCTGATCTCCCGCTTGAAACTCTTTCCGTTCCTTAATGTGAGCATCATGCCATCTCTTGGTACGTTCCGTATACATTTTCGCATTATCATAAGCTTGCAATCTCCACTCGTCTAACTCGTTTACCAGTAATTTTTGCCTTTCACCTGCACAAGCTAGATCAAGGTTAATCTGTTTTATGGCCTAATATGCGTTATGCTCTATTTCAACAGGTAAATGGCAAGCTTTTTCATATACCAACCTAAATGGTGTAGTGCCCAAGGGAGTTTTTAATGCAGTCCTAAAAGCCCATAGAGCATTGTCCAATTTCTTGGACCAATCCTTTCGGGATCGCTCTACAGTTTTTTCCAAAATTCTTTTAATCTCCCTATTCGTGTTCTCAACTTGGCCACTAGTTTGGGGATGATAGGGAGTAGCAAACCTATGTGTAACTCCTAATCTTTTGAAAACTTTTGCAAGCTGAAAGTTACAAAAGTGAGTACCCCTATCACATATAATTGCTTTTGGTATACCAAATCAAGAAAACAACTTCTTCAAAAATTTCACCACAACCCTAGCATCATTGGTTGCTAAGGCTTGGGCTTTAGGCCATTTAGATACATAGTCTATAGCTATAAGAATGTATTTGTTACCAAGGGAATTTGGAAAGGGTCCCATAAAATCGATCCCCCATACATCAAAGATTTCACAAACTAAAATTCCATTTTGGGGCATCTCATCACGAGATGAAATGTTTCCAATTCTTTGGCAATGATCACAACAATTTACAAATTCGTAGCTATCCCTAAACAAAGTGGGCCAATAAAATCCTGATTCTAATACCTTTTGGGCAGTCCTATTGGCTCCCATATGACCATCAGCTGGTCTAGCATGGCATTGACTAAGAATGTTCATTATTTCAGGCCACGCCACACATCATCGGATCATGTGATCCTTACATAATCTAAACAAAAAGGGATCCTCCCAAAAATAATATTTTAAATCAGAAAAGAATTTCTTCTTTGCTTGATAAGTTATGTCCTTAGAAAGTTCCCTAACAGCTAAATAGTTAGCAAAATCTGCAAACCAAGGTGTTTCAAAATTTAAGTTACTTACCTCACTTACCATGGCGTACAACTGCTCATCGGGGAAGTGATCATCAATGTCCTCTTCTTCAAACCTCTCCAAGGTTGGATTCTCCAAGCGAGAAAGATGATCTGCTGCAAGATTTTCAGCTCCCTTCTTGTCTTGAATCGTCAAGTCGAATTCCTGTAATAATAAGACCCAACGGATTAGCCTAGGCTTCACATCAATTTTCACAAATAAGTATCTCAAAGCCGAATGGTCTGTATAAACAATCACTTTTGACAAGATTAGATATGATCTAAACTTGTCAAAAGCAAAAACCACAGCTAGCAGCTCTTTCTCTGTAGTTGTGTAATTAGCTTGAGCTGTGTTCAAGGTCTTGCTTGCATAGTAGATAGGCTGAAAGTATTTCTCCTTGCGTTGACCCAAGACTGCTCCCACTGCAAAGTCACTTGCATCGTACATTAGTTCAAATGGTAGATTCCAATTAGGAGCTACCATGATTGGAGCATGGGTCAATTTCTCCTTAAGGGTTGTGAATGCTCTCAGACATTCCTCATCAAAAACAAAATCCACATCCTTCTCAAGGAGTCTTGCCAATGGATGGGCTATCTTAGAAAAATCTTGAATGAACCTCCATTAAAAACCCGCATGTCCTAGAAAACTTCTGATGGCCTTCACAGATGTGGGTGGTGGTAACTTGTCAATGGTATCTACCTTAGCCCGATCCACCTCAATGCCCTTGTTTGAAATTTTGTGTCCCAACACAATTCCCTCTTGAACCATGAAATGACACTTTTCCCAATTAAGCACTAGATTGGTTTCCTCACATCTTATCAAGACTCTTTCAAGGTTTTCCAAACATCTTTCAAATGAGCTGCCATAGACCGAGAAATCATCCATAAATACCTCCATAATATCCTCTATAAGCTCATCAAAGATTGCTACCATGCACCTTTGGAAAGTCGCAGGTACATTGCACAACCCGAATGGCATTTTTTGATATGTAAATGTCCCATATGGGCAGGTGAATGTAGTTTTTTCTTGGTCTTTTGGGGCAATAGGGATTTGGAAATATCCTGAAAGACCATCCAAAAAGCAGTAGTACTCATGGCCGGATAGCCTCTCCAACATCTGATCAATGAAGGGTAAAGGAAAATGATCCTTTCTAGTTGCATCATTCAATTTTCTGTAGTCAATGCAAACCCTCCAACCGATAACTGTTCTTGTTTGAATCAGCTCATCATTTTCATTAGGGATCACTGTCATCCCTCCTTTCTTTGGTACTACCTGAACTAGGCTCACCCAAGAGCTATCCGAGATCGGATCGATAATTCCTGCATCAAGTAGTTTTATCAATTCAGTCTTCACTACATCTTTCATCTTTGGGTTTAGTCTCCGTTGTGGTTGCATTACTGGTTTGAATTCATCTTCCATTAGTATCTTATGAGTGCAATAGGATGGATTGATACCCTTGATGTCTGCTATTTTCCAAGCTATCACTTTCTTATGTTTCTGCAACAACCGGATAAGCTTCTCCTTCTCTTCAAAAGATTGGTGGGAACTCAGAATTATTGGCAGTTTATTTTTCTCCGCCAGAAATCCATACTCAAGGTGACCTGGAAGGGGCTTCAGTTCCAAGTTGGGTGGATCAATCACCGATGGTTTTGGCTTCTCTTCCTTTGGCATCTCAATAGTCTCATATGCCCTGCAATTGAATGATTTGCTTGTTTCAAGAAAAGCAAGCTGCTCCATTGCTTCTTAATCCTCAACATTTTCCTGTAATAAACACAACTCAAGGGGATCCTTGGAAACAATGTTAGTAACACAATTTACTGTCTCATGCTCAACAACATCATTGCATGATTCCGCTTCATCAAGTGAAAGTGAATGTTTCATGGCATCATGTATACTAAAAATAACTTTCTCATCACCCACTCTCAAAGTTAAGGTGCCATCATGAACATCGATAAGGGCACGGGCTGTATTTAAAAATGGCCTACCAAGAATAAGTGAAACATCTGCATCCTCATCAATATCAATGACAACAAAATCATTGGGGAAAATGAAATCCCCGACTTTTACCAACACATCTTCTATAATGCCACGAGGGTGGACTACTGACTTGTCAGCAAGTTGGATGGTCATAAGTGTTGGTTCAGGTTTACCAATGCCTAACTCTTTGAAAAATTTATAGGGCATAACACTTATGCTAGCCCCAAATCAGCTAATGCACTCTTGACCTCAAGGTTACCTATTAAACATGGAATGGTAAAACTACCTGGATCTTTTAACTTCTTTGGTAACCTCCTTTGCAAAATTGCTGAACTCTTTTCAGATAACTGCACTAAAGACACTTCCTCAAGCTTCCTTTTGTTAGAAACGATATCTTTAAAAAATTTAGCATATTTACGCATCTGTGACAAAGCTTCAGCAAATGGAATATTAATGTGCAATTGTTTAAAAAGTTCAAGAAACTTACCTAACTGAGCATCAATCTTGTCCTTGTTCAACCCTGCCAGATAAAGTACTCTAGGTTGGTATTCCTTCAATATGGGGCTGCTTTCTTTCTCACTTTCCAATGCAATTTTCTCTCCCGAAGTGACAGGAGGATTGTCTTCTTTTTCTTTTTCTTGTATTTCAGTCCTTTTCTTTGCCGCTTCTCCTCTTTTCTCATCCACATTACCTTTGATCTCTTTTCCACTCCTTAGTGTAATTGCCTTAAGCTACTCTTTAGGATTTGCCTCAGTGTTGCTAGGTAAACTTCCTTGTGGTTTCTCACTGAGCAGCTTGGCAATTTGCCCCACCTGATTCTCCAAATTATGAATAGAGGCTTTCTGATTTCTTAGGGTGGTTTCAGTTGATTGAAGCCTAGTTTTAGAAGCTGCTATAAATTTCTCCATCATGTCCTCCAAACTACTCTTTCTTGAAGGGGCAGCTTGTTGATGTTGGGGCTGCTAGAATCCAGGAGGAGGTCTTGGATTATTTTGATTATTCCATGAGAAATTTGGATGATTTCTCCACCCCGGATTGTATGTGTTGCTGTAGGGGTTATTCTGTTGTTGCCTTGGCATATTTCTCACATAATCTACTTGCTCTTGCCTAGCAAACATGTTGCCACTTTGGCAATCTTGACTTTGATGTCCACCCCCACACCATTCACAAGACATCACTTGCATTACTTTCCCAAAAGAAGAGGCCAAAGAATAAAATTTTTTATTTAATGCTTCCAATTGGGCTGTCAAAGCCACCTCAGGATCTAATTGGTGTGAACCCATAACTTTCAGCTTTCCTTGTTCCCTTGGGGCTTTCCATTGATAATTGGTGATAGCCATGTCTTCAATTAAATCCCTTGCTTGTTCGGGTGTCTTGTTGTTTATGGTACCACCAGCTGCTGCATTAATGGATTGCTTACTTACGTAATTCAACCCATTGTAAATTGTTTGAATTTGAAGCCATAGTGGAAGTCCATGATGAGGACACCTTCTCAACAAATCTTTAAATCTTTCCCAGGCATCATAAAGGGTCTCACCATCTTACTGCAGAAAGGATGAGATATCATTCCTCAACTTAGTAGTTTTGGATGGTGGGAAGTATTTTTCTAGGAATTTCTCTGCCAACTGACCCCATGTTGTGAAGGTTCCTGGAGGAAAAGATTTCAGCCACTTCTTTGGTCTATCTCTAAGGGAAAATGGGAACAACCTTAGCCTGATTGCATCATCTAAGACATTATTTATCTTGAATGTGTCACATATCTCCAGGAAATTCTCAATATGTGCATTAGGATCTTCATTAGGAAACCCATTGAACTGACAAGTTTGCTGCACCATTTGAATTACATTTGCTTTTATTTCGAAGTTGTTTGCAGCAATTGTCGGTCTCCAGATACTAGATTTAGCTCCATTGAGATTAGGCTTAGCAAACTCCTGCATTGTTCTTGGTCCAGCTCCTTCCATCACTTCAAACTCTTCTTCTTCTTCTATTTCTAGATGTATTTTTATTTCTTTGTCTTCCAAAACTGCCTCCCCTTCTTCCTTTCGCTTTCTCCTTAATGTTCTTTCTAGCTCTGGATCTAATTCAAACAGTCGGTATGAGCTACCTCTGGTCATAAACGGGAAGAAATACCTAAAATGATAATCAACAAGCAAGAACCAATGTAAAAAACAAATGAAAATAAAACTAAATCAACAGTCTTGATTATATTACTAATATTGAAACCGTTGTCCCCGGCAGCGGTGCCAAAAACTTGGTGCGCGCGAGCTATGCTGTTGCAATACCGCAAGTGCACGGTCGCCCAAGTAATATAGTAGTGAGTGAGTTATCGTTCCACTGGGCACAAAGCCAAGTACTAGTGCAAACCTTAACCATTGTTTAGCAAATTAATAGTTGTGTGATTCTTTGTAATTAAAAACAACTAATTTCATAGCTAAAAGTAAAGGGAAATTACAGGTTGTACAAAAAGGATTGATAATAATAATACTATCCAGATATTGAATCCCCCTAGCCTCAATGATATTTATGAACAATCAATTCAGTTAAATCATTCAATAGATTTGAGTTGGCATTCCTCTAAATTAGACTAAAACCTCTCTCGAGTGGATTAATCCCTAATCACTAAGTAGAGTGCCGGAATCTCTTTTCAAAACACAATTAAATAGATCTTACATTAAGAACAAGGAACTATAAACCAAAGGATCTTGTAAGTCTATCTCTAGCACTCCAATCAATCCTCAACCCTTATGAGTATTCAATTCTTATCAAGCTTTCTCAAGCCAATAATATGAAAATGGTAACCAATCAATAAGCATGCTATTATCAATTGGAAATAAATCATTAAGCATCATAAGAATAAAACAACTCAATCAAATGATTCAACTAAATATAATCATTCAATCCATAAAAATAAGCTAGGGTTCATCAATATTTAGAGAGAGAAGGAATTAGTTCATGTTCAAAACCAGAAAAATAGAACAAGAGAAATGAGTAAAAGAAACCAAACAATCCATGGCGAATAATTTATATTTCTTCACTTCAATCCTTGATTTTTAGTTTAGGTCTTGTATAGGATGTATCTCCTTCTTCAAACTCGGCTCAGGACTCTCCTCTTTGCTCCAATAGTTGGCTCCTTCTCCCTTGTTCCAGCCTCCACGTCCAAGCTCTCCAAAAACTTCCAAGAACTTCTCCTTTTAACTCTCTTCAAAGCTCTCAGCCCATACCCTATAGCTCATAACCCATACCTTCCAACTCACACCACTCTCCCTTGTTTCCCACATTTCCTTTGTTTTATCTTTCTTTTCCTCAAATTAGGTAAGCTTTTCTTTTGTTTAATATTACTTTTGACAAAAGCTGGTCTTTGTTCCCCCACTTGTCTACAAAAGAAATTCAATTATTCAAAGTTGCCCTAGGTGACAAGGCCAAGCTAGCTGGCCGTGTCTCTCACTTTGCTTGGGACACGGCCAAGGTTGCTGGCCGTGTCTCCTTCTGCCCTTTCTTTCCTTGTTTTCTTCTAGGTGACACGGCCAGTGGCTTGGCCGTGTCATGTGGGTGTGTCACCTTCTGCTTCTAGCTTCATCAATTTGCTTTCTTTGTTTCTAAGGGTGACACAGCCAAGCTTGTGGCCGTGTCATGTGACACGGCCATTGGCTTGGGAGTGTCACCTGGGTGTGTCAGCTACTGCCTTCATTTCTTTCCTTTCTTGCTTGGTTCTTTGATTTTTGCTCTTTGGGTGAGACACGACCAGTGACTTGGGCGTGTCACCTGGCCGTGTCAGCTACTGCCTTGAAGTTTCTTTGAGGGACACGGCCAAGCTTGCTTTGGCTTGGCCATGTCTTGCTTGCTTCATGCTTTTTCTTCATTGTTTTGATCATCCAAGGGAGTTTTTGTACTTTGACCTAAAACAAACACTTAAAACAAACTTTAAACCAAAATCAAATGAAACATTAACTAAAAACACATAGAAATCATACTAAAAACAAGTATAAAAATGCTCTTATCACTCTGCCAATCCATCCTTCGTAGTTCATCCAATAACTATGAATTGGCTCAATTTTTATCTTAAAAGGCCTTTTATATGATGGTTCCATACCAATTAATTCCTGAATTTCGTCAAATGTTAAAATATCGTTGGTCAGGGGAACCGGAGCGCCATCATATCGAAGGCCAGTAATGGCAGTAAAATCGACAAAGCCAATTGTCATTTCCCCAATGGGCAAGTGAAAAGTGTGGGTTGTATCCAACCATCGCTCTGCAAGCGCCTGGACTATGCTCCGGACTATTTGATATTCCTCAGACGGCAATTGTAAGATGAACTGCTCAAAGCTGCAATCTCGGATAATCCGACTTACCCGAGAAGGCACTACATCGTACCATTTGTCGGGCTTTGTAAATACACCCTCTAGCCCGAACAACGCAACGATCATGCTAACACAGACCCAAGTAAGTTAATAGCAGGTAAGTACATCTTATTCTATCTACTTAAGTTAATTTATTTTTCACAATAACAAATAACAACAAAAAAATACAAAAAATATATAAAAAATTCAAGAGAAAAATAAAGAAAAATAATTATCGTGCTCTTTTTGTTGGAATTGCGGTAAAGTGGCATCCCGGCCAGTATATCTAGATTTTTGTCTTCATGATGCTGAATAAACTCCAATAACTCGGCATTAGAATGAGTCCCTGACCTCGAACCATGCATAGTTTTTGAAAAATATGCGCTAAACTTGAAAGAAATTTGAGAGAATTAGAATGTGAAAATTTTTGCTATGAAATGAAATGAAGAGTCAACTCCTTTTTATAGAGAAACGGCAGGCAAGAAACAAAATTCAAAACTGTTTGTAAATAGTAAATTGTACTATTTATAAATAGTAAACTTTACTATTGATGAATAGTATGCATGAATAGTATTACTATTGATGAATAGTACAAATTACTATTTTTAATACAAAATGCTATTTGATACTATTTATTAATAGTTAATTTACTATTTGTGAATAGTAAATAGTGTATGAACAGTGACTGCACAGTAAAATAAACAGTAAATTTAATTGTTCACTTTAATCATTCAAATAATTGCGGGTATATAAATATTTTTTACACCCAGGGGCAATAAAAGACATATGCATAAAATTAGTCAAACTTTTTGAACTAAAATTTTTTATTAGCTCGGATCGAGAACCTAGAATTATCCTTGAGTCCAGAACTCGAACCGGGTCCAGAACCCAAATTTTTCATTAGGTCCAAAACCTAGAATTATTTCTAAGTCCAGAACTTAGCTCGGGTCCATAACCCAAATTTTCCTTAGTTCGAACCTAGAATTATCCTTGAGTCAAGAAATTAGCTTGGGTCCAGAACCCAAATTTTTCATTAGGTCCAGAACCTAGAATTATTTCTAAGTCCAGAACTTAGCTCGGGTCCAGAACCCAAATTTTCCATTAGGTCTAGAACCTAGAATTAGAATTATTTCTAAGTCCAGAACTTAGCTCGGGTCCAGAATCCAAATTTTCCTTAGGTCCAGAATCTAGAATTATCCTTGAGTCTAGAACTTGAACCGGGTCCAGAACCCAAATTTTCCTTAGGTCCAGAACCTAGAATTTTCCTTGAGTTTAGAAATCGAACCGGGTCGAGAACCCAAATTTTCCTTAGGTCCAGAACCTAGAATTTGTTCCTAAGTCCAGAACTTAGCTCGGGTCCAGAACCCAAATTTTCCATTTGGTCCAGAACCTAGAATTGTTTCTAAGTCCAGAACTTAGCTCGGGTCTAGAACCCAAATTTTTTTTAGATCCAGAACCTAGAATTTGTTCCTAAGTCCAGAACTTAGCTCGGGTCCAGAACCCAAATTTTCCATTAGGTCCAAAACCTAGAATTATTTCTAAGTCTAGAAATTAGCTCGGGTCCATAACCCAAATTTTCCTTAGGTCCAGAACCTAGAATTTGCCTTGAGTCCAGAACTCGAACCGGGTCTAGAACCCAAATTTTCCTTAGGTCCAGAACCTAGAATTTGTTTCTAAGTCCAGAACTTAGCTCGGGTTCAGAACCCAAATTTTCCTTAGGTCTAGAACCTAGAATTTGTTCCTAAGACCAGAACTTAGCTTGGGTCCAGAAGCCAAATTTTTCATTAGCTCCAGAACCTTGAATTATTTCTAAGTCCAGAACTTAGCTCGAGCCCAGAACCCAAATTTTCCTTAGGTCCATAACCTAGAATTTGTTCCTAAGTCCAGAACTTAGCTCTGGCCCAGAACCCAAATTTTTCTTAGGTCCAGAACCTAAAATTTGTTCCTAAGTCCAGAACTTAGCTCGGGTCCAGAACCCAAATTTTCCATTAGGTCCAGAACCTAGAATTGTTTCTAAGTCCAGAACTTAGCTCGGGTCTAGAATCCAAATTTTCCTTTGGTCCAGAACCTAGAATTTGTTTCTAAGTCCAGAACTTAGCTCGGGTCCAGAACCCAAATTTTTCTTAGGTCCAGAACCTAGAATTATCCTTGAGTCCAGAACTCGAACCGGGTCCAGAACCCAAAACCTCCAACATCTTAAAAATTAAGTCTTGTTGCTTTTCACTCTCTTTCACTAAAGTTTCAGTTCATTCAAGCAGGGGGCAAACTATAGACCCTTAATTTTTGACCTAGTCCGATCCAATATATTTTGTTTAGCCCAAAATAATTTTTTTGTTGTCTAATATATTTTAATTGGTCCAAAATAATTTTTTATCTTAATTAAATAATTTTTGCTTTTTTATCTAACTTTTATTAATAAAATATAAAAATAAACAAATCAAAAATAAAAAAAAAATTTGGATTGCAGCGATATGGCCGCCCGCAGGATTTTCCTGCGGGCGAAATGGCTTGGCCATTTTGCTCGAAGGAAAAACCTGCTAGCGAAATAGCCCACAGGCCTTCGCCCGCCCGCAAATTTTTTTCTCTAACAAATTTTTCAACGCAAATTTTTCGAAACCTAATACAATTAGGTTTCGGTTTCCTTTTCTTATTTAATATTGTACGCCGTGTGTAACTAAGAAAAAACCACAAAAAACTTCTATAAATAAGTATAACTACAACACAAAAAAGTGGGAATAAATTCTGTAAACCAAATTTGGGAAGGAAAACTTTAATCAAGCTGATTTTTTGAGGGCAGAAAAGCAAGGCCAGAAAAGATCAAAGCCAGCAATTGTCTTTGTTTTAATTCATCCAAGAAGAATCATTTTTTGGAGGAACCATCAAAAGGAGGTATGGATTAAATTCTTGTTTTGTCATATTTTTCACAGTAACATAAACTATATAATTGTGGCTTTCAAAATCAAAATCCCAGAACTTTAATTTAGCTTTTCAAAAGTTAAAAACACTAATTCGTTGCTTTATTTTCTAAAGAATTTAAAGTTATTAATTTAGTTTCTTCAAAACCCCAAAATCCTAATTTACTTTCCAAATCATTAAAACCCTTAAATAATATGCCGTCTCTTTCCAAAAGCCTTAAAAACTACCTTATTTTGCTTTATAAACTCTAAATCGTTGGTGTATTTTCATAAAACTCCCTAAAAATATTCAATTGCTTTTTCCAGATTCTAAAATTCTAAGATCACCCGAAACCCTAATTCAAAACTTCTAAAACCCTAATTCAATTCCTAAACTCAAAATAGTAAACTCTAACCCCTTAAAACCTTAAACCTTAATTTTTTTTCTAAACTTCAATCCTTTAAAACTTAAAAAACCATAAAACCACAAATATTTTAAATTTACACAGTAAGCTTGAAATCATCATTTAAAACCATAAATCAAAAGTATTTTAAAGTGTCCAAAACCCTAGTTTCATGATTTCACCATTCAAACCTTAATTTGTTTAATCAAAGTGTCTTACCAACCTTTTAAAACATAAAATCCTCATTTTATTTTAATTCTTTAAAAAGTCACAGTAGCTTAAACTCATGAAAATCCGAAATCCTAAACATATAAAATAAAGGATCCTAAATGAAAACAGTAGCCATAATTTAGACTTTTATTTGCTTTATTCAATTCTATATTTGATTATGCTTTGATTTATTTTATATGCTTTAATTTATTTAAGTTCAATGCTTGATTAATTTAATTTATCATGGATGGATGTTTACTTTTTGTTAATATTTAATACCTTGGATGAATGATTTATTTATGATGAATGGTTATTTACTTTTATCCATTTATTTAGATTTTCAAATGTTATAAAAGGTATGTTTCCACTTGGTGGGTACCTCATTAGTTAAAAATCATGTAATTTAAATTGCTTTTCTATTTTAGAACCAATGTAAAGGACATGTTTCTACCTTTCAGTGGGTGTTCTATTTAGGCATGTGGTGTAAGGACATGTTTCCATCCTTGGATGGGTGTCCATTTATTTGTTTTGCTTAGACTTTGCTACATTACTTTAATTTTAATATAATGATGCTTTCTTTTAATTATTGTGTGTAATATGGATAATGTTGTTATACTTAAGAATTTTATAATATTAAGACCTGTAAAGGAGGTTGGTTCCAATGAACCGGGCGTTGTGGGGGTGCTGGGCCATTTCTCTCCTTCTCCACATGTACCCAACTTTCTGAACCCATTAGGGGGTTGGGGATTCCTTAGGAATCAAGTCATCCACCCCTTTCTTTTTTTTTTTGCCCGTCCGGGTGGTGACTCCATTTTCTCCGGACCTAGGTCTGTGTTCTCTAAGGCCCCGAGCCTAAACAGTGCTGAAGTCACAAGAACCATTCCACCGGGAGTGGGGTAAAAAATCCCTGCTCACAATATGCAAGTTAATATTTTTAAATTGGTCAAAGGATATTTTAAATTATTGAAAGTAAATTGTATAGTTAGTGGAAGATAATTTTTGATATTAATTAGGTAATATATATTTTACTTGGTGGAGATTTAAAGTGGAAATTATGTGGCTATAAGGTTAGTGGTTGGTTGGATTGAGATGAGTTTAGGATCTTCTTCTTTCCCCATTGAAGGCCGGTTATTTCCTTTAGAGGAAAGGAGGGATTTGCATAATTGAAGGATTTTAAGTGTTCAAGTTGGAGCTTTGGGGATTTCCTCCATATTTGGTAAGATTCCAACTTGTTTCCTTGATTTCTTCCATACAAGTTTGTATATGTGTGAAATGGATTTTTGATGTAGTATGTGTGAATGGTTGGTATTTGTATGTATGAAGTTGTTTTGAGAAGTTAACCATGATTTTAGAGTTGGATTGAAGAAATGGTTAAGTTTGGTGAAGAGAGTAAGAGTTTGGGTTATGTAACTTTTGTGTTGTGAAGTCATGGTTTTAAATTATGTATTTTACTTATAATTGAGTTTTTTTGATGCATATACAAGTATTTTATGGTAAAATGATGGATTTTGTTGAGTTTGAATAGAGTTGAATAAGGGAAAGAAAGATAACATTGGATATGACAATTATGTGTGATGTTAGGATTTTGGCCTGACACGCCCGGTGAAATGACCATGTCTTTAGGTGTGTCGATTGTTCTATTTTCAGTGTTGGTGACTCTTGAAGTGACACGCCCATGTCACTGAGCGTGTCACAACTTCTGTAATGTTATAGTTTTGACATGTGCAGTGACACGCCCATGTCACTGAGCATGTAACAGCTACTTTGTTGTAGGAATTTTGGCATGGGCAAGGACACGCCCATGTCTCTAGACATGTCTTATTTGCTATAATACAGAGCTTAGGACATGGTCATTGACACACCCATGTTACGAAGCATGTCAAAGCTTCTGTGTTATGGGTTTAGGGCATGGTCATTGACACGCCTATGTTGTTGAGAGTGTCATTTGTAGATTCTGCCCTAGATAGTTCTTTTCCTTATTTTCCTTTGTGTTCCTTATCCTTGTGTTGAGAGGTTTTGTATATACCTTTAAGTGTGTTACTAAGTGATTATTTATAATTACATTTGGTTTAGGCTTTGAGGAGACTTGAGTTGCCAATCCAAGTGTTGATGGATATCTTGGAAGAGGAGGTTGGAAGTGGTGTTTGAGCTTGTTTTTTTGCTTTTAGAGGTAAGTACAAACTTTGAATAATTGATTATATTTTAATGATAATTGGACTTAACACACTTTAATTGAAAGATGAGTTAAGTTACTTATTACATTATTTGTGCATGAGTAATATGCTTTGATTTGTATAATGTCATAAACACATTATATGTAATGTGAACTATGTGCAAGATATAAAATGTTTGGTAATACGGTTTTATATATATATTAAAGATATTATATAAAGCCATTAGTGATGGCTATATTGATATAAATGAGATAATTAAGGCAATGTGCCTAGCATGATCATGAGAAAATGAGAAAGATATTGATAATGGAATTATGAAAGAATTGTGTGCCTAGTATGTTATTCAATTTTTAGAGTTCTGTGTTTGGCAGCATGCCTATGACGTAGCAATCCCTTGAAGCTAGGTTGGGCCTAGCCCTTGAAGCCTAGTTGGGATGTTACATAGGAGGTTATCCTCATTATGATATGATTTGCCTTCGGGCTAGCTTTTGAGAAATTACTTGATTTGCCTTCAGGGCTAGACACATGGTATCAACTTGGACCAAAACAGTAACTCTAGGATTTGAATAGCATATTAGATCCTTTAGGCCCATGCTTGTGTTTGTTTTAATGTGAATTATGAAACATTGAAGATTTGAGCAATATATTAAGATAAAGTGTTATGAGATATAATATCCATATGCATTGTGCATCGGCATTGCATTTAAGCTTTATTGTTATCAATGTTTGTATTACTAGGTTTTTGGCTTAGCGATTGTGATTCATCGCGAAGGTGACACGGTAGGTCCGGTTAAGCCGGGGAGTTCGTCTAGACCGAGCTGGGACTAGGTTTGAGATCTTGAGTGCTGAGTTGATTATTGGACATCAAGATCAGAGACAAACTGCCAGTATGTATATATTTTATATTTTTGTACATTTTGACTTCGTGTATATTATATTATATTTTTATGTATATATATATCACAAACTATCAAGAATGTTTTGGATAAAAATTTTGTAATTGTCAGCGGGGATTTTTGCCCCCACTCCCGGTGGAATGGTTCTTGCGACTTCGGCACTGTTTAGGCTCGGAGCCTTAAAGAACACGGACCTAAGTCTGAAGAAAATGGAGTCGCCACCCTGACGGGCTAGGAAAAAGAAAGGGGTGTATGACTCGATTCCTAAGGAATCTCCAAACCCCTAATGGGGTCGGAAAGTTGGATACGTGTGGGGAAGGTGAGAAATGGCCTAGCATCCCCACAACGCCCGGTTTATTGGAATCGGCCTCCTTTACAGGTCTTAATATTATAAAATTCTTAAATATAACAACATTATCCATATTACACATAATAATTAAAAGAAAGCATCATTATATTAAAATCAAAGCAATGTCCAAACAAAGCAAATCAAATGGACACCCATCCAAGGATGGAAACATGTCCTTACATCACATGCCTAAATAGGACACCATCAAAAGGTAGAAACATGCCCTTTACATTGGTTCTAAAATAGAAAAGCAAATTAAATTACATGATGTTTAACTAATGAGGTACCCACCAAGTGGAAACATACCTCTTACAACTTTTAGAAATCTAAATTACTTGATAAAGGTAAATAATCATTCATCATAAATAAATCATTCATCAAAGATATAAAATAAACATCCATCCATGATAAATTAAATAAATCAAGTATTGAAATTAAATAAATTAAAGCATAAGAGATAAATCAAAGCATAATCAAGTATAAAATTAAATAAAGCAAATAAAAGTCCAATTATAGCTACTGTGACATTTTATGGAATTAAAATAGATTAGGGTTTTATGTTTTAAAAGGTTGGTAAGACTCTTTGATTAACTAAATTAATATTTGAATGGTGAAATCATGAAACTAGGGTTTTAGACACTTTAAAATTGTTTTGATTTGTGGTTTTAAATGGTGATTTCAAGCAACTGTGTAATTTTAAAATATTTATATTTTTACGGTTTTTTAATGTTTTAAAGGATTAGGGCATAGAAAAAAAAATTAAGATTTAAGGTTTTAAAGGAGTTAAAGTTTAATATTTTAGGTTTAGAAGTTGAATTAGGGTTTTAGTGTTTTAGAATTTGGGTCTCGGGTGATGAATTTGAATTAGGGTTTAGAAAAACAATTTGATGATTTTATGAGATTTTATAAGTTTAAACCAAAAATAATTAAAGTTTTTATAAATAAAAAAGATTTATATAATTGGAAAAAGTATTTTAGGGTTTTTTTTAATAAGAAACAGAATATGTTTTAAGAGTTTACATAATTTGGAAAGTAAATTGGAGTTTTAGGGTTTTGAAGAAATAAAATTAATAACTTTAAATTCTTTGGGAAATAAAGCAACGGATTAATGTTTTTAACTTTGAACAAAATGGTGGATTGAATTCTGGGATTTTTGAATTATAAGAACAAAGGAAAATTTAGCTACTGTATAAAAAAAACAAAGAATTTAATACATACCTTTTTTTTTATTCCTCCAAAAATAATTCTTCTTGGATGAACAAGCTGCAAAGACAAGCCTTTTTTGCCTTTGAATTGCTTAAATCATGTTTCTGCTCCTTAAAAATCAATTGAATTCAATTATTGCTTTTCCACTTCACTTTTGGATTCAAATTCTCAAAGCTACTGTGAAATTTTTCCCCCCTCTTAATTTAATTGCCTTTGGTCCTTATTTATAGTGGTTTGATGTAGCTTATTCCTAATTAGTTAAGGCAAGTAATATGAATAAAAAAAATGAAACCAAAACCTAATTGAATTAGGTTTCAAAAAATTTACGTCGGAAAAATTGCGCTGCCGAAAAGATTGATGCAAGAAAAAATGCGCTGGAGAAAAAAATCTGCAGCAGGAAACTGTGGCAGTGGGCCTACGGGCAACTATTTCACCTGCAGGAAATTCCTGTTGGCGAAATAGAAAATCTATTTCGCTCACAGGAAAATCCTGTGAGCGAAATAGAAAAGCTATTTCGCCCACAAGAAATAGAAAAGCTATTTCGCCCACGGGACCGCTCGACGATCGTCGCCGATTTTTTCGACTCCGATTTTTATTTTTATTTTTATTTTTTACTTTTATTTGTTTATTTGTTTATTTTTATTTTTTATTAATAAAAATTAGATAATAAAGCAAAAACTATTTAATTAAAATAATTTTGGACCAATTAGACAATAAAAATCATTATGGACTAAATAAAACTTATTGAACCGGATTGGGTCAAAAATTAAGGGTCTACAGTTTGCCCCCTGCCTGAATGATTTGAAGCCTTAGTGAAAGAGAGTGAAAAGCAATAAGACTTAATTTTTGAGATGGCTGAGGTTTTGGGTTCTGGACCAGAGAGATTTGGACACTCGATCCTAAACTAGACTTGGATACTCGATCCTATTTGTATTTGGATACTCAATCCTAAATTGGATTGGGATACTCGATCCTAACTGGACTTGGATGCTCGATCCTAAACTGGATTTGGATACTCGATCCTAAACTAAATTTGGATACTCGATCCTAAATTGGGTTCGGATACTCGATCCTAAATTGTGTTCGGATACTCGATCTTAACTTGATTTGGATACTCGATCCTAAACTGGATTTGGATACTCAATCCTAACTGGATTTAAATACTCGATCCTAACTGGACTTGGATACTTGATCCCAAACTGGATTTGGATACTCGATCCTAAACTAGATTTGGATACTCGATCCTAAATTGGATTGGAATACTCTATCCTAACTTGATCTGGATACTCGATCCTAAACTGGATTTGGATACTCGATCGTAAACTGGATTTGGATACTCAATCCTAGCTGGATTTGGATACTTGATTCTAAACTTGATTTGGATACTAGATCCTAAACTGGATTTGGATACTCGATCCTAAATTGGATTGGGATACTCGATCCTAACTTGATTTGGATATTCGATCCTAACTTGGATTCGGATACTCGATCCTAAACATGATTGGGATACTCGATCCTAACTGGATTTGGATACTCTATCCTCAATTGGGTTTGGATACTCGATCCTAAACTTGATTTGATGTGGGTACTTGGACCCAAGATTGAATTGATTTGGGTACTTGGACCCGAGCTTGATTTGAATTTGGGTGCTTAGACCCGAGATTGAGTTTGACTGACCTTTTATCATTTGAGAAATCTGACTGCTCCGGTTATTCTATGCATTATGGTTTTTAACCCTCAAAATGGATCTTCATCCTTTGAGATTGGGTCTTCATCCTTAAAAATGAATCTTCATCTTTTGACATCGGGTCTTTACCCTTGTAGATGGATCTTCATCCATTGGAGGTCGGGTCTTTACCTAGGCTTCAGCTCTTTTAGCTGGATTGGTCTTTTGTCTTTTGCATCTTCATTCTTTTGAGAGTTCTAATGTTCCATTCTTTTGTTCTTCCTTCTTGCAAAAATTTAACTATTTTTAATTGCACCTTATATCCTCTCCTTGCCCCCCTGTGTGGCAAAATATTTGTAAGTGAGTTTAAAAATATTTGGTATAAAAACTCAAAAAATTGAAAATGAGAACTTTGCCCCGTGTGTAGGCTTAAACCAAAGATTTTATCCATGGAAGCTTTGATAGATGTTTTTACCATCTAGTTCTTTGCACAAGCGCATATTTCTTCTCTTTGCAAAATTACTGGAGCTTTCTCAAGCAATGGGCTTTCCATGCCCCCCTGATTTGACATCTTCTTTTGATTCTTCACTTCACAGAGTCTTTGCTGTTCACTATGATAAAGAATGGACAACACAAGACAAGAAAGTGCGATGTGATATGCTCATGTATGCATGATATGCGCGAATGATACTTACAGTGGTTTTATTGACTCACAGACTGAGGTGATCAGCAGAAGTGTTCTCATTGGTTCCCTTTTGATGCTTGTTCAAGTCTTGCATTGGAATGATCAAAAGCTTTTACATTTGTGGCTTTTATCCTCAAGATGTTGAAAACATGAGTGGTGGAGACCCTAAGCAGCAGAGTCAGGGATTCATCTATTTCAAACTATGTTTCAGCATGTCGGTTGATAGCCTCTTCATGACCTTGCCAATAATAATTTCCTTTGCCCAATGTGTCCTTTGGAGTTTCAACATACTTCCCTTAACTTGAAGGCTTTGTATGACAAAACTTTTTTTTTTGTTTTTTTGAATTTTAATTTTGAAATCAAATGTTGGCTTTGCCAAATTACTGTCAATGTACCTCAGGACTTGATTTTCCAAATTATCTATAACATGACAACCCTAGTTACCGTACAAAACTCGAGAATCATTTCTATTTAAGCAAGAATTGTTGCACTTCAAATAGGCACATACACATTACTTGGCCAAAGGTCTCATTTGAGTTTAAATATTGTCTATCTCATATGCATGCTTATCCAAACTATCTCCACTAATAGACTCTACCTACCAAGAGAGATCAACAGGTCTTGGATAGGCTTGAAACGGGGTCTATAAGGGTCATGGGTTAAAGTGAAGGCCATTTTGAGATTGGAGCTGGTGTGACACAATGGACAAACTCTCACACTACAAATTTCTTATTTGATCTTTAGGCAGCTGGGAGCAATCTTGCTAGACTCCAAATTCCTTTTATATCTTCTTGGCATTAATCTGGATCTTGATTAGGATAGTCTTTGCCCTTGTAAGAAGTTTTGGTTCCCAAATTCATTTCTTTTCTTCTTCTTCCTTTTCTTTATTTCTCTTACTCTCCCCTTTTCTTTGAGCATTTTATCATTTTGTCCTTCTTCCTTATAAGACTGTCAAGTACAGAACTTTCAAGAACTATATGGTCTTTCTCCAATTTTGATTGAATCTTTAGTTGGGTTGGGACCAATTCAAGTTAAAATGTCCTTATAAACCAAATGGAAGCCTTTTGTTGTCTTAGGTAAAAGAGAACTCAGTTGGCTTTTTGAACCATTTTGGGTTTTCTTTTCTTTTCTTTTTTTTTCTCTTTTTTCTTTTCTTTTTCTTTTCTTTTGTCTTTTTGTTTTCTTTTCTTCTCTCTTCTTTTTTTTTTGGTTCTATCTCTAAAAGAGTTGTCTCGTTTGTACTAGCTTGGGCTTCCAATAATGGATAAGTGGAGTAACATAAATCTTCTTTAATAGGGATAAATCATTTGTTACTCTGATATATTGGAGATGTTAGGAAAACTTCAACTACCCTTATGGTCTTGGCTTTGCATTCCCTTTTTTTTATCTTCTTGCCTCTTCACCTTAGTGATCATAAGATTTGTAAAAAGTATCACAACAGCTCAAGGTAGGTTATTGGGGTTTGTAAGCCAATGAAAAGAAAGCTAAAATTTTATGAAGGCTCAAAGGGACAACTAGGGATTGATATTTAATTGGGTGGATAGTAGTTGTTGGCTAACCAAACAATGCCTAGATCATTTCTCTCTTAAGCAGAGTTCAATTTGGCCTCGAAAGTTTGTTAATGCATGTTCTAAGACTGACTAGGACCTAGACAAAGGTAATTATGCAGGAGCCCTCTCTAAGTAAGCATACACAACTCAATGCTATAGAGCAATTCCCTTATCTAGTAAAGTCATTCGAGTCATGATGCATAAATATATTAATTCATGAATTATCAAGCTAGATTCCTCATTGGTTGAGCACCAAAATGAACAAAGACCAAAATTTTTTTTTATTTTTTTATAAAAGTAATTTATTCAAACAAATTTAAACAAAAAAAAACACAATAGTTCTAATTAAATATTAAAGAAAGTAAAATTGAAAAGCAACATTCAACCTAAGGAAAGTTCGTTGAGTTGGAGTCAATGATGCTTCATTTATTTAGACATCTCAAGGGCAATGATTTTTTCCATCATCAAGGATCATTGCTTCATCATCCATAATTGGCCCAAGCTTGCTTAGTAGCACATCATCTTTAGCAGCTTCTCTTTCCTTATCATGACAAGATGACAAGATAAAACTCTTCATGAAGGTTACAAGCGGTGGCGCCCTTCCAAATTTAGGCAAAGGATCATTCTTAGTGTTGGGCTTATCAGGCTCAGGTAGCTTTCCACTGTCAATCAAATCTTAGATTTTGTGCCTTAAGTGAACACATTTATCTATCTCATGCCCTTGCATTTGATGGAATTAACAGAAGACCTTGACTTCAAAATTTGGTGTTAGGGGCTTATGTAGAGGCCGAGATGTCAATGGTTGTAGCAAATCCATTTTTATTAAATTTCTAACATTTTTGACAAAGGCTCCCCCAAGTTTGAAAATTTACGCTTCTTTGTTGGTTTAATTGTTGCATTTTTCTCAACACCTCCTCTTTCCCTTTGACTTTGCCCACTAGGGTGATAGCCGCTCTTATTGCTCCACTTAGATAGCACATGGTTCGGTTGGTCTTGTAGAATAGAGATTAATATCTCATTTTTCATTCAATCTCTATCATTAGACATGTTCCTTGTTAATGCTGCCTTTTCCTTCTTTCTTATGTCAATGAGAGATGTCTCTAGAATTTGAATCAACTGGGTCTTCATAATTTCAACCAATTGATCTTGTAGCTCAGCCATCCTAGCTTTGACAACTTCATCGATTATATCCCTTAGCTGGTTTGCATCCATCCTTCGAATGAAGCACTTGAATCAAAAATCAATATTGTAGGTGATATCGTTGTATGCTCTTGAATTGCTGTACCTCAGGTCTATGAGCCAGAAAAGATGAGATGCAAATGTATGCATGTATGCACAAACAATAAACAAACAAGGATAAATAGGATGTTCCTTCCAACCTTATAACATCCACACACGAATGGTGAGTCTCTTTTCCTAGGTATATGGTTAACAAAATCTTGCTTTCGAATAATTCCCTCAGACGTTTCAACCAATACTTATATTTTCAAAAATGGAAATCAATCCATGATAATTCCCATTAATTAGGTTTTAATCCATTCAACCAACTAAATTAGCTTTTATGCTATGTTGGATTAAAACAAAATTAAGAGGTTTATTATAAATAGATTTCTCACTTGAAAAAGGTAATTAATGGTTCATGCCAAAAACAAGCCCATGGTTAATTTATTCCTAGTGTAAACTAGGCCCACAATTGATTTTTGGTATTTCATAATTGACTTAAATAATTTGTAAGCTCTTTGTAAGAAAAGGTTGGGTGAAAATAATTTTGTTTCTAAGCCCATTGTAAAGATATTTTAGAAAAAATGGATTTTGGGCTTAGTATTTGGGTCATGGGCCAAAGAATTTTTGATTTTTTTTTTTAGAAAAGTCTTATGTCCAAAGACCATCTTGAAAAATTTTGAAAATAGTTTTGGTCTTGTGGACTTTAAAGAAAAATTTATTTTGAGCTTACAATATACTTAGGTCATATTAGAAAAAGAGCAAACCAAATAAGCCATGATTTAGACTAAGATAAACTAACCATAGTCAAACAACATGCATTTGGGGTAAAACCTAAGGAAAGTAACTAGGCCAATTACATGAGCTTTAGTCTTTGGGTAAAAAGGCTTAGGTTCCCATAGCAAGTATATAGCAAACGGTACGAGGCTATGAGTGGTTATGCCATGCTCGATCTCCATACCTTGAGTGAAAGTATGGTATCCCTTACATAACATAACACATGTAACACGGGCGTCCTAACTCACGCACACGATGCAATCTAAGATGATGCAATGGATAATATCATTATAAGAAAGAATATAATAATATAAAGACCAATGGAATCAACTTCTCTTATCCCCAGTGGAGTCGCCACTGTGAGCGGTGATTTTTGCCCCCACTCCGAGTGGAATGGTTCTTGTGACTTCTGCACTGTTTAGGCTCGGGGCCTTAGAGAACATGGACCTAAGTTCTTAGAAAATGGAGTCGCCACCCGGACAGGCCAGGAAAAAGAAAGGGGTGGATGACTCGATTCCTAAGGAATCCCCAACCCCCTAATGGGTTCGAAAAGTTGGGTACGTGTGGGGAAGGTGAGAAATGGCCCAGCACCCCCATAACGCCCGGTTCATTGGAACCGGCCTCCTTTACAGGTCTTAATATTATAAAATTCTTAAATATAACAACATTATCCATATTACACACAATAATTAAAAGAAAGCATCATTATATTAAAATCAAAGCAATGTCCAAATAAAGCAAATCAAATGGACAACCATCCAAGGATGGAAACATGTCCTTACATCACATGCCTAAATAGGACACCCACCAAAAGGTAGAAACATGCCCTTTACATTGGTTCTAAAATAGAAAAGCAAATTAAATTACATGATGTTTAACTAATGAGGTACCCACCAAGTGGAAACATACCTCTTACAACTTTTGGAAATCTAAATTACTTGATAAGGGTAAATAATCATTCATCATAAATAAATCATTCATCAAAGCTATAAAATAAACATCCATCCATGATAAATTAAATATATCAAGTATTGAAATTAAATAAATTAAAGCATAAGAGATAAATCAAAGCATAATCAAGTATAGAATTAAATAAAGCAAATAAAAGTCCAATTATAGCTACTGTGACTTTTTATGGAATTAAAATAGATTAGGCTTTTATGTTTTAAAAGGATGGTAAGACTCTTTGATTAACTAAATTAATATTTGAATGGTGAAATCATGAAACTAGGGTTTGAGACACTTTAAAATTGTTTTGATTTGTTGTTTTAAATGGTGATTTCAAGCTACTGTGTAATTTTAAAATATTTATATTTTTATGGTTTTTTAATGTTTTAAAGGATTAGGGCTTAGAAAAAATTAAGATTTAAGGTTTTAAAGGAGTTAAAGTTTAATATTTTAGGTTTAGAAGTTGAATTAGGGTTTTAGTGTTTTAGAATTTGGGTCTCGGGTGATGAATTTGAATTAGAGTTTAGAAAAACAATTTGATGATTTCATGAGATTTTATAAGTTTAAACCAAACAAATTAAAGTTTTTATAAATAAAAAAGATTTATATAATTGAAAAAAGTATTTTAGGGTTTTTTTTATAAGAAACAGAATATGTTTTAAGAGTTTACATAATTTGGAAAGTAAATTGGAGTTTTGGGGTTTTGAAGAAATAAAATTAATAACTTTAAATTCTTTGGGAAATAAAGCAACGGATTAATGTTTTAACTTTGAACAAAATGGTGGATTGAATTCTTTGATTTTTGAATTAAAAGAACAAAGGAAAATTTAGCTACTGTATAAAAAAAACAAAGAATTTAATACATACCTTTTTTTTATTCATCCAAAAATAATTCTTCTTTGATGAACAAGCTCCAAAGACAAGCCTTTTTTTGCCTTTGAATTGCTTAAATCGTGTTTCTGCTTCTTAAAAATCAAATGAATTCAATTATTGCTTTTCCACTTCACATTCGGATTCAAATTCTCAAAGCTACTGTGAAATTTTCCCCCCTCTTAATTTAATTGCCTTTGGTCCTTATTTATAGTGGTTTGATGTAGTTTATTCCTAATTAGTTAAGGAAAGTATTATTAATAAAAAAAGAAACCGAAACCTAATTGAATTATGTTTCGAAAAAATTACCGCAGGAAAAAATGCGCTGGGAAAAAAAATCTGCCACAGGAAACTGCGGCAGTGGGCAAGGGAGTGGGCCTGCGGGCACGTCGCCCGCAGAAAAATCCTGCGGGCGACTATTTCTCCTACAGGAATTTCCTGTGGGAGAAATAGAAAATCTATTTCGCTCGCAGGAAAATCTTGCGAGTGAAATAGAAAAGCTATTTCGCCCGCGGGAAATTCCTGCGGGCGAAATGCCCTCGGGCCCTCGCGATGATTTTTTCGACTCCGATTTTTTTTTTTATTTTTATTTTTTGACTTTTATTTGTTTATTTTTATTTTTATTAATAAAAATTAGATAATAAAGCAAAAACTATTTAATTAAAATTATTTTGGACCAATTAGACAACAAAAATCATTATGGACTAAATAAAACATATTGAACCGGATTGGGTCAAAAATTAAGGGTCTACAGTAATGAAATTATGTATGTGTTTTAGCAAGTAATATTTTATCTATTATTTGCATTATATCAGTTAAATGATTTAAGTTTATACAAATTAGAAAAGTAAGGGTTTTTATTAAAATGGGTTATGGCATTCTTGTATCGTATATTCGTATATTACATATGTTGGGTATATGTATTGTATATATATAGGGTATAAGGGTGTTATACTTATTTTGGTATCTAAGCCTAGGTTTGAGATTCTCAACCTAAGTGGGTTGTGAGAGAAAGAAAATGGAGATTTTTAAATATGGTTTTTAATTATGATATATACATTGGCACTGGCAGTTTTTGATCTCTGATGTGGTAATTTCTACTGTGTTTGTGGATAGAGGTAGTTGTGAGCGGGGATTTTTACCCCCACTCCCGGTGGAATGGTTCTTGCGACTTCGACACTGTTTAGGCTCGGGACCTCAGAGAACACAAACCTAAGTCTGGAGAAAATGGAGTTGCCACCCGGACGGGCCGGGAAAAAGAAAGGGGTGGATGACTCAATTCTTAAAGAATCCCCAACCCCCTAATGGGTTCGGAAAGTTGGGTACGTGTGGGGAAGGTGAGAAATGGCCCAGCACCCTCACAATGCCTGGCTCATTAGAACCGACCTCCTTTATAGGTCTTAATATTATAAAATTCTTAAATATAACAATATTATCCATATTACACACAATAATGAAAATAAAGCATCGATATATTGAAAATCAAAACAAGGTCCAAACAAAACAAATAAATGGACACCCATCCGAGGATGGAAACATGTCCTTACATCCCATGCCTATATAGGACACCCATCAAAAGGTAGAAACATATCCTTTACATTGGTTCTAAAATAGAAAAAGTAATTTAAATTATATGATATTTAACTAATGAGGTACCCACCAAGTGGAAATATACCTCTTACAACATTTGGAAATCTAAATAAATCGATAAAAGTAAATAACCATTCATCATAAATAAATCATTCATCAAAGATATCAATCAAAATATAAAATAAACATCCATCCATGATAAACTAAGTAAATCAAGCATTGAACTTAAATAAATCAACAAAGCATTGAAAATAAATTAAAGCATATAATAGACTACATAATCAAATATAAATTTGAATAAGGCAAATAAAGATTCAAATTAGGGCTACTGTTTCTATTTAAGTTTCTTTATTTAATATGTTTAGGGTTTTGGGAATTCATGGGTTTAAACTACTGTGAATTTTAAAAGAATTGAGATGGAGCCAAGTTTTATAATTTAGTAGGTTGATAAAGTTCTTTGATTAACCAAATTAGTATTTGAGTGGTAAAATCATGAAATTAGGGTTTGAACACTTTAAAACACTTAGATTTATGATTTACAGTTACTGGATCATTGTTTTTGAGCTTACTGTGTATAATTAGATTTACATGGTTTTAAGGTTTTAAAAATTAGGGTTTAGAAAAATTTGGGTTTAGGTTAGCTAATTTAGGGTTTACTGTTTTTTTTTTAAGTTGAATTAGGGTTTTAGAATTTTAGAATTAGGGTTTCGGAGAATGCATTAGGTTTTAGGATTTGAAAAAATAATTGATAATTTTATAAAACTTTATGAAAATAAACAAAACGATTTAAGATTTATAGAACATAAAAAGATATTTTTTAGGGTTTTTGGAAAGAAACAGATTCAATTTATGGTTTTGAAGAATTGGAAGGCAAATTAGGGTTTTGTGATTTTGAAGAAATAAAAATAATAATTTTAAGATTTTTGGAAAACAAATAAATGAATTAAGGTTTTTAAACTTTAGAAAAGGTGAATTAAGGTTCTAGGGTTTTTAATTTTGAAGAAACAGAAACAATTATTTTTAATCTATAGTGATGAAGCTACCGTGAATTCATGAAACAAATAAAGAAATTCATACCTTCGCTTGTTGGTTCCACCAAAAATCACTTCTTGGATGAACAAGAACAAAGACAAGCTTTGCTGCCTTTGATGGGTTAATTGCTTGTTTGCTCTCTCAAAAAAATCCAATTGATTCAAGGTTTTCCTCTTCAATTTCGGTCTCAATTTTTCCTCCAAATTTCCGTCCAATTTCTCCAAATTTTCGATCCAATTTTTGTTCCTTTTGTCCGCCTCCTTTTTTGTGATGTTTTAGTCCTTATTTATAGAAGATTTCTATGGTTAATTCTAGTTATTCACGGAATATAACATTCATTAAGAAAAGGAAACCGAAACCTAATTGTATTAGGTTTCGAAAAATTTGCATCGGAAAAATTTTGCTGGCGAAAAGAAACTGCTGCGGAAAAATTACGCTGGCAAAAAATAAACTGCTGCGAAAAAAATGCGCTGGCAAAAAAATTGGCAGTGGGGGGCAAATTGGCCTGCCGCAGCCCCTTTCGGTGACAAAAGTTTTCGTCTCCAATTTTTTTTTATTAATAAAAATTAGATACTAAAGCAAATATTATTTAATTAAGATAACAAAAATTATTTTGGACTAATTAAAATATATTGGACAACACAAAAATTATTTTGGACTAATTAAATATATTTGACCGGACTGGGTCAAAACTTAAGGGTCTACAGTTTGCCCCTTACTTGAATAATCTGAGACTTTAGTGAAAGAGAGTGAAAAGCAACATGACTTAATTTTTGATGAGATAGTTATTTGAATTTGTTTTGGGTACTTGGACCCGAGACTGAACTTGATTTGGGTACTTGGACTCCAGATTGATTTGATTTGGGTACTTGGACCAGAGATTGGGTACTTGGACCCGAGATTGGATACTTGGACCCAAGATTGGATTGAATTTGGGTATTTGGACTTGAGATTGAATTTGATTTGGGTACTTGGACCCGAGATTGGGTACTTGGACCCAAGATTGAATTTGATTTGGGTACTTGGACCCGAGATTGGGTACTTGGACCCCAGATTGGGTACTTGGACCTGAGATTGAGTTTGATTTAGGTACTTGGACCCGAGAACGAATTTGATATGGGTATTTGGACCCAAGATTAGATTGATTTGGGTACTTGGACTCGAGATTGGGTACTTGGACCCGAGCTTGATTTGATTTGGGTATTTGGACCCTAGATTGGGTACTTGGACCCAAGATTGGATTGAATTTGGATACTTGGACCTGAGATTGATTTCATTTGGGTACTTGGACTCGAGAATGGGTACGTAGACCCGAGAATAAATTTGATTTGGGTACTTGGACCCGAGATTGAATTGAATTTTCGGTGCTTGGACCCTAGAATGAATTTGATTTGGGTACTTAGACCCGGGATTGATTTCATTTGGGTAGTTGGACCTGAGAATGAATTTGATTTAGGTGCTTGAACCCGAGATTAGATTGATTTTGGTACTTGGACCCGGGATTGGGTACTTGGACCCTAGCTTGAATTTGATTTGGGTACTTGGAACCGAGATTGGGTACTTGGAACCGAGCTTGAATTTGATTTGTGTACTTGGACCCGAGATTGGGTACTTAGACCCGAGCTTGAATTTGATTTGGGTACTTGGACCCGAGATTGGGTACTTGGACTCGAGCTTGAATTTGATTTGGGTACTTGGACCCGAGATTGAATTTGACTGACCTTTTATCATTTGAGAAGTCTGACTGCTCTAGCTGCTCTATGCATCGTGGTTCTTCACCCTCAAAATGGATCTTCATCCTTTGAGATAAGGTTTTCACCCTTAAAAATGGATCTTCATCCTTTGAGATCAGGTCTTCACCCTTGAAAATGGATCTTCATCCTTTGAGATCGGATCTTCAACCTTGAAAATGGATCTTCATCCTTTGAGATCGGGCCTTCACCCTTGAAGATGGATCTTCATCCTTTGAGATCGGGTCTTTACCCTTGAAAAAATTAATCTTCTTCCTTTGAGATCGGGTCTTCACCATTGAAAATGGATCTTCATCCTTTGAGATCGAGCCTTCACCCTTGCAAATGGATCTTCATCCATGGAGATTAGGTCTTCACCCTTGCAAATGGATCTTCATCCTTTGAGATCGGGTCTTCACACTTGAAAATGGATCTTCATCCTTTAGACTTTGGGTCTTCACCCTTTGAAATTGGATCTTCATCCTTGGAGATCGGGTCTTCACCCTTGCAAATGGATCTTCATCCTTGGAGATTGAGTCTTCACCCTTGCAAATGGATCTTCATCCTTTGAGATCGAGTCTTCACCCTTGAAAGTGGATCTTCATCCTTTAGACTTTGGGTCTTCACCCTTTGAAATTGGATCTTCATCCTTAGAATCAGGTCTTCACCTTTGAAAATGGATCTTCATCCTTTAGACATTAGGTCTTCACCCTTGAAAGTGGATCTTCATCCTTTAGACTTTAGGTCTTCACCCTTTGAAATTGGATCTTCATCCTTAGAATCAAGTCTTCACCTTTGAAAATGGATCTTCATCCTTTGGACATCGGGTCTTTACCCTTGTATGTGGATCTTCATCTTTGGAATTAGGTCTTCACTTTTGAAAATGGATCTTCATCCTTGGAAATCGGGTCTTCACCCTTGAAAGTGGATCCTAGATCTTCATCCATTAGAGATTAGGTCTTATATTGGCTTCAGCTCTTCTAGCTAGACTGATATTTTGTCATTTGCATCATCATTCTTTTGACAGTTCTAATGTTCCATTCTTTTTATTCTTCCTTTGCAAAAATTCAGCTATTTTTAATTGGACCTTATATCCTCTTCTTGACACTCTTCATGGTAAAATATTTGTAATAGACTCCAAAAAATTAAAAAGGAAAACTTTGCTCCCTGTGTAGGCCTAAACCCATGATTTTTCCATGCGGGCTTTGATTGACGTTTGTATTTCGTCTTGTTCTTCGCAAAAGCATGCATTTCTTCTCTTTGCAAAATTACTGGAACTTTCTCTGGTAATGGGCCTTCTATGTCCCCCTGATTTGATATCTTCTTTTGATTCTTTACTTCACAGAGTGTTTGTTGTTCACTTTGATAAAGAATAGACAATACAAGACAAGAAAGTGTGATGTGATATGCTCATGTATGCATGATATGCATGATAATACTTACAGTCGTTCCATTGACTCACAGACCGAGGTGATCAGCAGAAGTGTTCTCATTGACTCCTTTTCGACGCTCATTCAAGTCTTGCATTGGAATGATAGAAAGCTTTGCATTTATGGCTTTTATCTTCAAGATGTTGAAAGTATGAATAATGGAGACCCCAAGTAGCAGAGTCAGGGATGCATCCATTTCAAACTATGTTTCAGCATGTCAGTTGATAGCATGTCAGTTGATAGCTTCTTCATGACCTTGCCAATAATCATTTCCTTTGCCCAATGTGTCCTTTGGAGGTCCAACATACTTCCCTTAACTTTTAGGCTTTGTATGATAAAACACTTTTTTTTTTGAATTTTGATTTTGAAATCAAATGTTGGCTTTGACAAATTAATGTCAATGTACCTCAGGACTTGATTTTCCAAATTAACATATCTATAACATGACAACCCTAGTTACCGTACAAAACTCGGGAATCATTTCTATTTAAGCAAGAATTGTTGCACATCAGATAGACACATATACATTACTTGGCCAAAGGTCTCATTTGAGTTTAAATATTGTCTATCTCATATGTATGCTTATCCAAACTATCTCGACTAATAGACTCTACCTACCAAGAGAGATCAACTGGTCTTTGATAGGCTTGAAATGGGGTCTATGAGGGACATGGGTTAAATGAAGTGTAATATCCCGGAATATACCCTAAGAGTGTTGGAGTTAATGTTGTTGTATTTGGATTTGATGTATATGTATATATGGGAAATATAAAGATAATATATAAGACATATACATAAACATCACATATACATGGGATATAATATGGTGTAGGGAAAGTGAATTATATATATATATTTGTATAATTAATTAGTAATAGTAATAGTAATAAGGACAAAAAGAAAAGAGAAGAAGAAAGTCAAAGAAAGATTATGTGGTGGAGATTTAAAGTGTTATTATTATTATTATTATTATTATTATTATTATATGATAAGAACGAAGGAGAGAAGTAGAAACTTCTTTCCTCTTCTGCTCCTTCTTCTTCGTTTTCTTCTTGCTGCTTGGACGAGAGAGAGAGAGAGAGAGAGAGAGAGAGATATGTGATTTATATACCAAATTTCTTAAGGATTTCAAGAGGATTGAAGATAGAGATGAAGATTTGACAAAGGATTCAAGTAAGTATTCATTTCTTTGAGTTGATTTTCATTGTTTGAGTTTGGGATTTGATATGGTTGATGTGATGATGATGTTAATGAAGGATTAAAGTTGATATATGTGGGAAATTGGTATTTTGATGATTTGAATTAGGTTGTGAAGAAGTTGATTGCTAAGTGATGAAGAGTTATTGGAAGATAAAGGGGAATAGATTTGTGAGTGGTTCTTAAGGTAAGTACAAATTACTTTATTTCATGCTTCATGTGATGTGTAAGCTTAATACATATTCATTAGTAATTGTGTTAATAATGTTGATTATGTCCATTGGAATCATGTTATATAGGTGTATAATGTGAGTTAGTGTAACCAAAGAAGTTTTGGACATGTTTAGGATGCAATTCATGTGAGACACGGCCAAAAACAAGGAGAGACACGGCCAAGTCAAGGAAAATTGGATGTGATGAATTGATTTTGGGAGCGACACGGTCACAGTCTCAGCCGTGTCCTCTGCCCGTGTTTGTTACTGTCCGATTTTTGTGGAGAGACACGGCCGTGTCCCCTAGCCGTGTTAGCTACTGTGATTCTTGGTTGAGAGACACGGCCACAAGCTTGGCCGTGTCCCTCAAGTGATGCTGGCCGTGTCCCTCCAATTGGTTAGTTAATGATTCTTATTCTTGATTATTCTTGTATTTTTGGATCCTCCAAGGGTTTTGTTGAATCTATACTTCATATATATATGCAACAAATGTATGTTGAGGATTCCAAATCTAAGAATAGGATAAATTATATATATGTATATCAATGATGATCATTCTTGATGAATGTTAAATGTGTTTGATTATGAATATGTAAATAATGAAGTATTCTAATGTGAATTGAGACCAAATAAGATGTGATGTAATTGTGATTGATAATGATGTTATATGACATGTGTAATATCTGAGATAAATGATTGTGTATTTGAAAGATGAAAAGCTATGATATGAATTGAAATATAAATGATATATGAAGCCATGGGAATTGGCTATGGTGATTTAAATGAGACATGAAGCCATTGTGATTGGCTATGATAATTCAATTGTGATAAATGAGGCATAGTGCCTAATTGATGAGAATGAAATGAATTGTGAAAGAAATGTATAAAGTTATAAATGGAATGATTTCGTGTCTAATATGTTGATTCAAGTTTCAGAGTTCTGGATTTGGAGGCATGCCTATAAAATTAAAGGTAACAGTCTTGCCGGGTTGAGGATCTCTTCATTTTGAGTTGAATTGAGATCCAAGAGACTGGGTCTGTTACATTATGAGAATTGTGAATATGAAATATATGAATGGTAACAGTCTTGCCGGGTTGAGGATCTCCTCGATTTAGTCGGGTTGATGGTCCAAGAGACTGGGTCTGTTACAGGTAAAAGTCTTGCCGGGTTGAGGATCTCCTCAAGATGTTGAGTTGATGGTCCAAGAGACTGGGTCTGTTACCCTATCCATGGATAGAGATATATGTGTTTCGCCTACGGGCTTGAGTATATTGATAAGACCAAAGCAGTAACTCTGAACTTTGAATAACATATTAGTGTTTTGTTGGGCCCGAGTCTATCTTTGTTGTTAATGTGATATGCAAATGTTGAATTAAATAAGTAATTAGATCTATGGTTGTCTCCATTGGAAATGTGATTCATGATTAGTATGATGTATAATATGTGTATTGATATAATGATTGTGATTATTAGTGATGGGTTGGAGTTGGTGAAAATGTTATATGATGTGTAAAATGTATATGAATGTTGAATTTGTGAGCATTGTGTTCGTAAAGGTGTTGAATAGGTTTTCGAATGGTAATTGGTTGAACTAATGTATATGTTTATGTATATGAGATTAGTGAGAACTTATGAAGAATGCATTGAGAAAGGAAAACGTGGTAAGAGAACAATAAAACATAATGCTAAACATATGAGGTATGATAATTTTGTTAAAGTGTATTTTTATTATTTAATTGTACTACTAAGCTCTCGGGCTTAGCACGGATGTTTAATCTCGCAGGTATTTATGCGGTTGATCCGGAAGTCTAGATGTGATGCCACGAGAAGGGTAAGAGTGTCTCGAGACCAACTAGAAGGTGATGCATACATATATGAATTTAATTATGTTGTATTTTTATAAGAACAATGCTTTTCATAAATGATCTTTAATTTAATGTTATATTGCTTAAACTTGACTAAAGGTTTTTAAAGTGAAACGAAAAGTGACATTCTTATACTTTACATACGTATTGTATGTATACCAGGTATATGTACAGTACTTATATAGAGTATGGGGGTGTTACATTTATTTTGGTATCAGAGCCTAGGTTCGAGATTCTCGGCCTAAGTAGAATTAAAAAGAGAAAATTTTGAAAAGCTTAAAGAGAAGTGAAAAGAAAAGTTTTGAAATGAAATTTGTGATACATGCATATGCATTCACATCTAGGTTAGTCTCGAACGTGGCATCATGTGATTTGCAATGTATTTGAATTACATGAGGTGAATGAAAGTGTGTGAATAAAATTTTATATGAAAGTAATTAATGGAAAAGGAAATGATATGGAAAATTGGTACAAGTGTAATTGGTAAATTCAAGAATGGGAGTTTACTTACGGAAAGTAAATTTTGAAGTATTGATTATTGGAAGGTAATTGTAAAATAAAGTTGAAAATGAGTTGAAAATAAAATTAAGACTTGAGTATTTACTCTTTCCTCTACGCTTTGAATATCTTTATGACAAAGCTTATGTGTGGTTTATGAGAAAGAGGAAATATTGTGGGATTGTCAATAAGAAAAGAGATGTTATTTAAAGGAAGAGAGTATGGTGGAATATAGAATGAATTGATTAATATGGACACAGTGTGATTATTTAAAGTTTGCGGTATACAAAACTAAGGTTGTGTTTAAAAGAAAAAGTGATGATATTGGTATAGTTTGTATTGTTTTTCTTTATGTAAATATTGTGATTTCAAAGTTAGAAATGTGAGATGTTTAAATATTGTGACAGCTCATGGTAACAGTGATAATATATGATATTTAGATTTTTTTTGAAATGAGCTTAAGACTTGTGAGAATTATATATTTGATGTTGCTTTGTGATAAATATATAATGTTTTAAAGTTGATGTTAATAAAAGATGAGTTTGGTAAACTGAAGTTTAAGTGAAGTAGTAAGTAGAAAGGTTAAAGTTCTAGTGGAATTTGATAAAGATTATTTGGGTATTGATGGCTTAATGTATATTCAATACATGAGCTATGTGAAAATGGATAATATTGCACATGGAAATATTATGAATTGAGTAATGTGACTAATAGTATAAGAATTTATTTTGAAGTCAAAAGAAAGTGAGTAAGTGTGTGAAAATGAGTTACTTTAAGTCATTTGATTGGAAAGGATGAAAATGGATATGAAGATATATTAAATGTATTTAAAGACAAGTGTGAGAGAGATGTCACATTGGGAATGTGACTAAGATTTTTGTGAAATATTATTATGAAAGAGTATATATATATGTTGAGTTAATAAATAAAATAAGCTATGTCAAAAGAATGAGAATGATGTTGTTAAATGAAAAGTAATAAATGTTAAAGTTGTATGGATTATATGTAAAAGAAGAATTAAAAATACGTATATAATTATATGTGTACATGAATGGGATATGTAAGATGAATTTCTCGATATGAATGTGATGATAATATGTAAGAAATGTGAGAAGTGAGTCACCTTATGAATGTGTATGTGATATGAATTATATCTTATATAATCGTATGTTTAGTAATATTGAAAATGATATGGTATGTGGTAGCGGACTTAAAATAGATTAGACCTTAATTTACGCAAAGATTATGTGCTGAAATGAAATGAAATGGACTTGGGTAAAATTTGACAGTGAAATTGTTATGGCAATAACTGAATTTGGTTATCATAAATGTTATGGGCTCAAAGTATTTGTGTGAGGAGATGTTCTATGCATATGTGTATAATAAGAGACTATAAGGGGAAAAAGAAAATATAATGTATGAAGTTTTTAGAAGAGATAAATTGGAAATGGAGTAATGAATGAAATTTGTGTAAGATTTGTATGTGATTGAATGTTGTGCGTAGGAGATGTTAAAGATAATAAATAAGAACATATAATTAAGTGTATACATGTATAGGAGATATGAATTGAGTTTTTCAATATGAATGAAATTATGATATGTAAGAAATATGCATCACATTATGAATGTGATCTATGAATGTATATGTGGTACAATTAGTGAATTAGTGATATGGAGAATGATAGTGTATGTATTAGTAAACCTAATAAAGATTAGGTTATGACTTGAACAAATTAGATGAATTTTATGATGGAATTAAGAGTAAGAATAGACTTGTGTAATATTGGGCAATGAAATTGTTATGGTGATCACTAAATTGGATGATCATATGATATCCAGAGTTTCAAAATATCCACTTATGGAAAAGTTTTATGTATTTGTATATTGTAAGAGATTATAAATGGATTAGAAATGAAGTGACCAAAAGAGAAATTATGTAATGCTTATATGATTGAAATATGTGTTTATACAAGAAGATAATAATATTTTATGTTAGAAATCTGGTTATAATGGTGAAACGTAAGGTAAAAGAAGAGAATTATGGAAATGTGTTAAGCATGGATAACACTCACTGTTAAGATAGCAATGGTGTGATATGTGAAAAGTTATTAAAAAGAGAGAAATTACGAAAAGGTGATTGAAAGTTATGCTAAATATGTGTATAGTATAAAGTGAATAGGTTTAAAGTTTAAGTGAATGAATTAAACATAATCAGCATGATATGAGATTATCATAAGAATTGGTAGAAATGATAATTTGATTAAATATGGATCTGAAGAGATCTGAAATTGGATATAAGTTGATTAATTGGAATGAGGATATATATATAATGTGAAATCTAGTGATAAATTCGAATAAGTTACTTGTTGGTTGGAATTGAATAGGATTGAAGTATGGATATTTTGTGATAGATAAATTAAATGGTCTAAGCTGCGTTAAGATTATGAATCATTATTAAGATTTAATATGTATAGTTGCACTAAGAGTATAAAAATTTACATTATAATGTATATGATGGAAAAATTTATAAAGTGAAGGGATATGAATAAATAAAGTCATATCAGTTGTAAATAGTGATGATAAAAGAAAAAAAAATTGATTATCTGTTAAGTAAGTTTAAAGAGGGTGTATCACTATTAATGTTAAGTGAAATATAATAAAGAAAGATTTAAGTGTAAACAAAATGGAAAGATTCTTACTAGTCAAGGTTTGATAAATGGCTATTTTCAAAAGTGATTGTAATGACAAGATAAGCAATAGTATAATATAATTCAATAATTTCCAAGGTTAAAGTTAAGAGATTATTTATAAAGAGATGAAGTGATATGTATATCTTGTATGTAATTGATGAATGGAATATATATAGACTATAAGATGAGTTGATTATTGTATAAAAGAAAATTCATTGGAAGGATATTATGATGAGTTATGATTGACTTAAAAGGGAAGAGTATAAGTTATGTGATTTGATAAAAATTAAGATAGTGATTTATTATAAATGGGTTGTTATTGTACTGGATAATTTCGAGGACAAAATTATTTAAGGGGGAGAGAATTGTAATATCCCGGAATATACCCTAAGAGTGTTGGAGTTAATGTTGTTGTATTTGGATTTGATGTATATGTATATATGGGAAATATAAAGATAATATATAAGACATATACATAAACATCACATATACATGGGATATAATATGGTGTAGGGAAAGTGAATTATATATATATATTTGTATAATTAATTAATAATAGTAATAGTAATACGGACAAAAAGAAAAGAGAAGAAGAAAGTCAAAGAAAGATTATGTGGTGGAGATTTAAAGTGTTGTTATTATTATTATTATTATTATTATTATTATTATTATTATATGATAAGAACGAAGGAGAGAAGTAGAAACTTCTTTCCTCTTCTGCTCCTTCTTCTTCGTTTTCTTCTTGCTGCTTGGACGAGAGAGAGAGAGAGAGAGAGAGAGATATGTGATTTATATACCAAATTTCTTAAGGATTTCAAGAGGATTGAAGATAGAGATGAAGATTTGACAAAGGATTCAAGTAAGTATTCATTTCTTTGAGTTGATTTTCATTGTTTGAGTTTGGGATTTGATATGGTTGGTGTGATGATGATGTTAATGAAGGATTAAAGTTGATATATGTGGGAAATTGGTATTTTGATGATTTGAATTAGGTTGTGAAGAAGTGGATTGCTAAGTGATGAAGAGTTATTGGAAGATAAAGGGGAATAGATTTGTGAGTGGTTCTTAAGGTAAGTACAAATTACTTTATTTCATGCTTCATGTGATGTGTAAGCTTAATACATATTCATTAGTAATTGTGTTAATAATGTTGATTATGTCCATTGGAATCATGTTATATAGGTGTATAATGTGAGTTAGTGTAACCAAAGAAGTTTTGGACATGTTTAGGATGCAATTCATGTGAGACACGGCCAAAAACAAGGAGAGACACGGCCAAGTCAAGGAAAATTGGATGTGATGAATTGATTTTGGGAGAGACACGGTCATAGTCTCAGCCGTGTCCTCTGCCCGTGTTTGTTACTGTCCGATTTTTGTGGAGAGACACGGCCGTGTCCCCTAGCCGTGTTAGCTACTGTGATTCTTGGTTGAGAGACACGGCCACAAGCTTGGCCGTGTCCCTTGCCCGTGTTCACTACTGCCAATTAGGGTTGAGAGACACGGCCACAAGCTTGGCCGTGTCCCTCAAGTGATGCTGGCCGTGTCCCTCCAATTGGTTAGTTAATGATTCTTATTCTTGATTATTCTTGTATTGTTGGATCCTCCAAGGGTTTTGTTGAATCTATACTTCATATATATATGAAACAAATGTATGTTGAGGATTCCAAATCTAAGAATAGGATAAATTATATATATGTATATCAATGATGATCATTCTTGATGAATGTTAAATGTGTTTGATTATGAATATGTAAATAATGAAGTATTCTAATGTGAATTGAGACCAAATAAGATGTGATGTAATTGTGATTGATAATGATGTTATATGACATGTGTAATATCTGAGATAAATGATTGTGTATTTGAAAGATGAAAAGCTATGATATGAATTGAAATATAAATGATATATGAAGCCATGGGAATTGGCTATGGTGATTTAAATGAGACATGAAGCCATTGTGATTGGCTATGATAATTCAATTGTGATAAATGAGGCATAGTGCCTAATTGATGAGAATGAAATGAATTGTGAAAGAAATGTATAAAGTTATAAATGGAATGATTTCGTGTCTAATATGTTGATTCAAGTTTCAGAGTTCTGGATTTGGAGGCATGCCTATAAAATTAAAGGTAACAGTCTTGCCGGGTTGAGGATCTCTTCATTTTGAGTTGAATTGAGATCCAAGAGACTGGGTCTGTTACATTATGAGAATTGTGAATATGAAATATATGAATGGTAACAGTCTTGCCGGGTTGAGGATCTCCTCGATTTAGTCGGGTTGATGGTCCAAGAGACTGGGTCTGTTACAGGTAAAAGTCTTGCCGGGTTGAGGATCTCCTCAAGATGTTGAGTTGATGGTCCAAGAGACTGGGTCTGTTACCCTATCCATGGATAGAGATATATGTGTTTCGCCTACGGGCTTGAGTATATTGATAAGACCAAAGCAGTAACTCTGAACTTTGAATAACATATTAGTGTTTTGTTGGGCCCGAGTCTATCTTTGTTGTTAATGTGATATGCAAATGTTGAATTAAATAAGTAATTAGATCTATGGTTGTCTCCATTGGAAATGTGATTCATGATTAGTATGATGTATAATATGTGTATTGATATAATGATTGTGATTATTAGTGATGGGTTGGAGTTGGTGAAAATGTTATATGATGTGTAAAATGTATATGAATGTTGAATTTGTGAGCATTGTGTTCGTAAAGGTGTTGAATAGGTTTTCGAATGGTAATTGGTTGAACTAATGTATATGTTTATGTATATGAGATTAGTGAGAACTTATGAAGAATGCATTGAGAAAGGAAAACGTGGTGAGAGAACAATAAAACATAATGCTAAACATATGAGGTATGATAATTTTGTTAAAGTGTATTTTTATTATTTAATTGTACTACTAAGCTCTCGGGCTTAGCACGGATGTTTAATCGCGCAGGTATTTATGCGGTTGATCCGGAAGTCTAGATGTGATGCCACGAGAAGGGTAAGAGTGTCTCGAGACCAACTAGAAGGTGATGCATACATATATGAATTTAATTATGTTGTATTTTTATAAGAACAATGCTTTTCATAAATGATCTTTAATTTAATGTTATATTGCTTGAACTTGACTAAAGGTTTTTAAAGTGAAACGAAAAGTGACATTCTTATACTTTACATACGTATTGTATGTATACCAGGTATATGTACAGTATTTATATAGAGTATGGGGGTGTTACATGAAGGCCATTTTGAGATAGAAGCTGATGTGACACAATGGACAAACCTTCACACTATAAATTTCTTGTTTGAACTTTAGGCAGTTGGGAGCAATCTTGCTAGACTCTAAATTCTTTCTGTCTTCTTGGCATTAATCTGGATCTTGATTAGGACAGTCTTTGCCCTTGTAAAAAGTTTAAGACCCAAATTCATTTCTCTTCTTCTTTTCCCTTTTCTTTCCTCTTTATTTTTCTTACTCTTCCCTTTTCTTTCTCTTTCCTTACTCTTCCCTTTTTTTATCATTTTGTCCTTCTTTCTTGTAGGACTATCAAGTACAGAACTTTCAAGAACTGGATGGTCTTCCTCCTTTTCCTCCAATTTTGATTGAATCTTTAGTTGGGTTAGACCAATTCAAGTAAAAATGACTTTATGAACAAATGGAAGCCTTTTGCTGCTTTAGGTAAAAGAGAACTCAGTTGGCTTTCTGAACCCCCTTTTTAGGTTTTATTTTTTCTCCTCTTTTTTTCTTTTTTTCTTCTTTTTTTTCTTCTTCTTTCTTTCTTTTTCTTCTTTTCTTCTTTTCTTCTTTTTCTTCTTTTTTCTTTTCTTTTGTTTTTTTTGTTCTAGCTCTAAAAGAGTTGTCTTGTTTGTACTAACTTGGGCTTCCAATAATGGATGAGTGGAGTAACATAAATCTTCTTTAACAGGGATAAATCATTTGTTACTCTGATGTTGATGTTGTCTTGATATATTGGAGATATTAAGGGAACTTCAACTACCCTTATGGTCTTGAAAACTTCAACTATCTTCATGGTCTTGAGAACTTCAACTATCCTCATGATCTTGACTAATCATTGCTTTCTTTGATCTTCTTACCTCTTCATCTTAGTAATCATAAGACTTGTCAAAAGTATCACAATAGCTCAGGGTAGATTATTGGGGTTTTTAAGCCAATGAAAAGAAAGCTAAAATTTTATGAAGGCTCAAAGGGACAACTAGGGATTGATATTTAATAGGGTGGATACTAGTTGTTGGCTCATCAAACAATACCTAGATCATCTCTCCCTTAGATAAGCAGAGTTGAATTTCACATCGAATGTTTGTCAAAGCGTGTTCTAAGACTGACTAGGACCTAGACAAAGGTAATTATGCCGAAGCACTTTCTAAGTAAGCATACACAACTCAATGCTATAGAGCAATTCCCTTATCCAGTAAAGTCATTCGATTCATGATGCATAAATATATTAATTCATGAATTATCAAGCTAGATTCCTCATTGGTTGAGCACAAAAATGAGCAAAGATCAACAAAATTTTTGATAAAAGTAATTTATTAAAACAAATTAATTTTGAAAAACATGATAGTTCCAATTAAATATTAAAGAAAGTAAAATTGAAAAGCAACATTCAAGCTAAGGCAAGTTTGTTGAGTTAAGCTTCTTTTCCTTTCACATCTTCAATACCCCCATCTTGAAAAGAGGATAAAACAAAATCTTCTTCCAATCCTTTTCCCACCACGAAGGTTACCGGTGAAGGTACTCTTCCAAACTTTGGCAAAGGATTATTCTTGGTATTGGGCTTGTCCGACTCCGGTAGCTTACCACTATCGATTAGATCTTGGATATGATGCTTCAATCGGGCACATCTATCAGTCTCATGTCCTTAAGTCTGATGAAATTGACAAAAAGCCTTAATATCAAATTTTGGGGGTAATGGACTAGGCAGAGGTCAAGGGGCCAATGGCTGTAATAGTCCCTTCTTTTGCATCTTGTTGAAGACCCAAGACAAAGGCTTCCCCAGATCTGAAAACTGCCTTCTTTTTGCTTGATCGGTTGTATTGAAATCAACTTCTTTTTGCGTGCTTTGATTTTTGGACTGGTAATTCCCTTTCTCATTCCTTCTTATCCAAAAGCGATTTTTCTCCCTTTCCCACTCTTCAATTTGTAAACCAGCTTGGAGAAGGTCTTTGAAATCATGGATAAGTGTATGAGACATCCTCTCATGAAGACTAGGCAACACCCCTCTCATAATCATCCTTATTTGATCGGATTCGTCAGGCCTCTTCTTGAGTAAAACAACCTTGTTTCTCTATCTCTTCACATAATCCACAAAATTCTCATTCGACCTTTGCCTAATGGATTCCACTTCCATTAAGGTAACTTCCATCTCAATGTTATATCCATATTGTTGGATGAGGGCTTTGTAAAGCAGATCCCAACTGTTTTGTGTTCCATCATCTAAGGTATTGAACCAATTTTAGACAACAGGGTCCAATGAGAGCATGAAGTACCTTAGGATTTGAGCCTTAGTAGCTCGGGCAGACTGCATAGCAGTGATATACTGCTTTACATGTAGGTGAGGATTTCCAGTTCCATCAAACTTCGCAACAGATGGCATCTTGAACTTGTACGAAACTTCTTCATCTAGCTCAAATAATTTGTCAATTTCGGACATCTCTTGGATTTTTAGTTTCTTCTTAAATTTCTTTTCTAAATCAGCAATCATCTTTTCAACATCGGATGTCTCGATCTTTTCAATAGTTGCCTTCTCAACAACCTTTGGCTCCTTTTTGTCTTAAAGATCTTGGTAGCATTGAGCCCAATCATCATCATTAATGATGACCTTATCATCATCAAAAGCTACTTCACCAATTTTAGCCTTCCCATTGTCCTTTGGCTTCTTGGAGCTAGCAGACGCTTCCGCATTATTTCATAAAATTGCAGCTAGTTGATTCTTTATGATCTTAGCCATGGCCTCTTTTATTTCTTCCATCTTGGCATTGAGGGCATCATCCACCATTCTTTGAATTTGTTCGGGATCCATTATTTTTGGTGAGCAAGTAATTGAATCGTTGCTAGATACTTCATCTCTGGCGCAGGTCGGATTGTTATAAGATTTTGAACTATCATAATCTAGGGCTGTGAGCTAGAGAGGATCAATGATATGAGATGCAAATGTATGCATGTATGCACAAATAACAAACAAGGACAAATAGTACGTTCCTTCCAACCTTATAACATCCACACACGAATGGCGAGTCTCTTTTCCTAGGTATATGGTTAATAAAATACCAACATGGGGTATCTTGTTTTTGAATATTTCCCTCGGATGTTTCAACCAATAGTTATATTTTCTAAAATGGAAATCAGTTCATAATAATTCCCATTAATTAGGTTTTAATCCATTCAACCAACTATAGTAGCTTTTATGCTATGTTATATTAAAATTAAATTAACAGGTTCATTATAGATAGATTTCTCACTTGAAAAGAGTAACTAATGGTTCATGCCGAAAACAAGCCCATGATTAATTATTCTTAGTATAAACTAGGCTCACAATTGATTTTTGGTATTTTGTAATTGACCCAAATAATTTGTAAGCTCTTTGCAAGAAAAGGTTGGATAAAAATAATTTTATTTCTAAGCCTATTGTAAAAATATTTTAGAAAAAATGGATTTTGGGCTTAGTATTTGGGCCATGAGCAAAAAGAATTTTTGATTTATTTCTAGAAAAATTCTATGTCCAAAGACCATCTTGAAAAGTTTTGAAAATAGCTTTGGTCTTTTGGATTTTAAAGCAAAATTTATTTGAGCTTATAATGCACTTAGGTCATAATAGAAAAAGAGCAAACCAAATAAGCCATGATTTAAGCCAAGATAAATTAACCATAGTCAAACAACATGCATTTGGGGTAAAACCCTAAGAAAAGTAACTAGGCCAATTACATGAGCTTTAGTCTTTGGGTAAAAAGTCTTAGGTTCCCATAGCATGTATATACCAAATGGTACGAGGCTATGAGTGGTTATGCCATACTCAATCTCCATACATTGAGTGAAAGTATGGTATCCCTTACATAACACAAGATGGGTAACACAGGCGTCCTAACTCACCCACACAATGCAATCTAATATGATGCAATGGATAACATCATTATAAGAAATAATAGAATAATATAAAGACCAATAGAATCAACTTCTCTTATCCCCAGTGGAATCGCCACTGTGAGCGGGGATTTTTGCCCCCACTCCCGGTGGAATGGTTCTTGCGACTTCGACACTATTTAGGCTCGGGGCCTTAGAGAACACGGACCTAAGTCCAGAGAAAATGGAGTCGCCACCCGGACGGGCTGGGAAAAAGAAAGGGGTGGATGACTCGTTTCCTAAGGAATCCCCAACCCCTTAATGGGTTTGGAAAGTTGGGTACGTGTGGGGAAGGTGAGAAATGGCCCAGCACCCCCACAACACCCCGTTCATTGGAACCTGCCTCCTTTATAGGTCTTAATATTATAAAATTCTTAAATATAACAATATTATCCATATTACATACAATAATTAAAATAAAGCATCGATATATTGAAAATCAAAACAATGTTTGAACAAAACAAATAAATGGACACCCATCCGAGGATGGAAACATGTCCTTACATCCCATGCCTAAATAGAACACCCACCGAAAGGTAGAAACATATCCTTTACATTGGTTCTAAAATAGAAAAGCAATTTAAATTACATGATATTTAACTAATGAGGTACCCACCAAGTGGAAACATAACTCTTACAACATTTGGAAATCTAAATAAATCGATAAAAGTAAATAACCATTCATCATAAATAAATCATTCATCAAAGATATCAATCAAAATATAAAATAAACATCCATCCATGATAAACTAAGTAAATCAAGCATTGAACTTAAATAAATCAACAAAGCTTTGAAAATAAATTAAAGCATATAATAGACTGCATAATCAAATATAAAATTGAATAAGACAAATAAAGATTCAAATTAGGGCTACTGTTTCTATTTAAGTTTCGTTATTGAATATGTTTAGGTTTTTGGGAATTCATGGGTTTAAACTACTGTGAATTTTAAAAGAATTGAGATGGAGCCAAGTTTTAGAATTTAATAGGTTGATAAAGTTTTTTGATTAATCAAATTAGTATTTGAGTGGTAAAATCAAGAAATTAGGGTTTGAACACTTTAAAACACTTAGATTTATGATTTACGGTTACTGGATCATTGTTTTTGAGCTTACTGTGTAGAATTAGATTTACATGGTTTTAAGGTTTTAAAAATTAGAGTTTAGAAAAATTAGGATTTAGGTTAGCTAATTTAGGGTTTACTGTTTTGTTTTAAAGTTGAATTAGGGTTTTAGAATTTTAGAATTAGGGTTTTGGAGAATGCATTATGTTTTAGGATTTGAAAAAACAATTGATAATTTTATGAAACTTTATGAAAATAAAGAAAATGATTTAAGGTTTATAGAAACAGAAAAGATATTTTTTAGGGTTTTTGGAAAGAAACAGATTCAATTTATGGTTTTGAAGAATTGGAAGGCAAATTAGGGTTTTGTGATTTTGAAGAAACAAAAATAACAATTTTAAGATTTTTGTAACACCCCTATACCCAGTATACGTACACAGCATGCTAATACGATCGTAATATACGTATACTAAATATAGGTATGCCACTGTTTATAAAACAAACAGACTATCTTTTTTTTTCAATAATATAGAGAAATCCAAAACATTTAACAGAATTTATGAAACACAATAGACTCAATGTTTATTAAATACACAGTGGAAAACGTAACAAATGTTTACAATTACATAAACAATAAAACACAAGTTTTACAAAACATAAGTATATACATGTTTGGCAGTGTCTTCGATCTTTAAGCTTCACTAGCAACACCTCAAGATCTAGCCTTTACCCGGTCTAGAGGAACTCTCCAGTTCTTCCCTTTTACCTGCGCGATAAATCATAATCGTGCTAAGCCAACGGCTTAGTGGTACAAACTATAACAATACTATGCTTTGATGCAATGCAATGCCAATATAAAATGTTCAAACATTATTCTTTATACATAAGAATATCACTTATCATAGTCTTACATTGAATCTCATTATTCATTAATCACATTTAAACAAAGACAAGCACGGGCCCAAAGACACTAATATGCCATTCAACTTTCAGAGTTAATGTTTTGGTTTAATTATCACATTTATCATTATCATTATCCCAACTAGGCTTCAAGGATTAGGCTCAACCAAGCTTCAAGGGGAACAAAGCATGCTAAGTATCAACCCAACTTGGCTTCAAGAACCAAACCCAACCTAGCTTTAAGGGTTGTAACATCTCAATTAGGCTTCAAGGACTAGACCCAACCAAGCCTCAAGGGGAGTAAAACATGTTAAACTTCAACCCAACTTGGCTTCAAGGATCAAGCCAACCTAACTTCAAGAGATTGTTACTATTAAGCATACCACCAACAACAAAACTCTGAAAATGAATAACATATTAAACACACAATTCATTTATTATTTCATTATCAATTTCATTCTCAATTCTCATCATCATCTAGGCAAACATGCCCCACTTATCTCAATTGAATCATCATAGCCAATTACAATGGCTTCATATCTCATTTGAATCATCATAGCCAATTACAATGGCCTTATATCTTATCATGTCTCAATCATCTCAATTGGCATTATGTAAAACATAACATTATTAATATGCATCAACAATGCAATAGACCATTTATAACATTTATAATCATAGATGTTAAGTCTTAAGATCATATCAAAGTAGACATAAATTTAGGGTTTGTAATTACCTTAAGCACCACTTATACAAATCTATACACCTCCTTTCCAACACTTCTTCACCACTTAAGTTAGGGCAAATCAACCTCTTCACAACCTAATCCAAAAGAATAATACATATGAGATAAAATAGATAAGGCTAACTAGGGCAAACCCTAGGCATGACACACTCACCAACACGGGCGTGTCCCTGACCGTGCCCTAAACCCACAACAAAAAAGCTTTGACACACTCAGAACCACGGGTGTGTCACTGAACGTGTAATATATTCTGTATCACAGAAACATTTACACGTCCAACAACATGGGCGTGCTCATGGCCGTGTCAATTCCTCACCAACACAGTAGCTATGACATGCTCAGTGACATGGGCGTGTCACTGCTCGTGTCACCCATCCAAAACACCAAACCATCGACACGCCCAAAATCCTAGTCGTGCTCATGGGCGTGTCAGGCCAAAAACACAGATTCTGGCCACAACAACCCTTAATCCAACAAATCACTTCTTTTTACCAAAATCCACTTCACATAAACTTAACTCAACATACCCAAAACTCATAATAAACTTGTAAAAACACTAAAACAACTCAAAACATATATCAATCACCAATTAAAAACATCACCACAAACCCTAAACACAATCACACACCTTCTCTCCAATCAACTTACTCTTTTCTTCAATCCAAACTCAAAAATCCAAGAATCACATGAATCAAACACTCTTAAACCCAACACAACCAAAACACACTCCTATCATCAACAATAATCTTCCAAATTCACACATAACTTCAAAATAAACAAGAGAAATCAAGAGAGAACTTACCAAAATTGATGAAACCTCAAAATTTCCAACTCAAATACTTGATTCTTCTTTCAATTAGCTCTTAGGATTCAAAAACCCCTCTTTCTCTCTTGTGACTTGATGAGCCGGCCAAGCAAAGAAAAAAAGAAAGAAGAAGAAAATGAAATGAAGCAAAGTCAAACTTCTCATCTCTTTAAACCTCCACCAAGCAATATACAAAGAAAATTACTTATACACCCTCTTCTATAAAATTTCAATTCTCTTTCATCTTATTGCCCTCTTTAGTAATTTCGCACATAACAAATAAATATCTTCTTCCTTTGACCACTCATTTTGACTTGCATATATGTTGTGTATATTTCCATATACACAACATATACACTTCCTTCAAATTTCTTTTCTCTTCCAAATTAACATATACATTCAATCCAATTAAAACAACAATTATATCAAAACTTCTAGGGCATATTTTGGGATATTACTGTAACACCCCTTCCCGACCTACATATGTAAGCCGAGTAGAGGTGCCACACTATCCTAATGTTGCTACCAATTTTACTCAGTCAATTTTGTTTTTGTTCCGATTTTTATAGAAATTTTGCCATAGTTTTGCCTAAAAATTGAGTCCCAAGTGTCGACAAAACTGGTTTTTTTCTGATTTTTAAAACATTTTACACAAACCAATGCAAACAAAATCATTTTCAGTACACTCCCAATAAAATCCCCCTTATAACCTCAACTACAACCTACAAAAAGGATTTACACTTCTAGTACAACATAAAGTAAAGGTTTATTATGAAATACAGTAAATAAAATATTTGTTCACTATGCAGCGGAAAATAACAATATTTACAAGTTCATATATATCCAAACTCAAGTTTTACAACCCATAAAATTTATACATTTCTTTGGCAGTCAGTCTTTGATCTTTAAGCCCACTATCAACACCTCAAAATCTAGACTTGACTCGGCCTAGAGGAACTCTCTGGTTCTTCCCTGTCACCTGCGCGAAGAATCACATTCGCGCTAAGCCAACGGCTTAGTGGTACAAATTACAGTGCTATGATGCTTTAATGCCATGCTAATGTCACACACTCAAGATTCAAGATCAATTCAAGAGAATATTATATTTCAAATCTTACCGGTTTCAATAATGTATGTATAGTAGTCATCTCATTATTCATTTGTTTCACCATTCAATAGTCACATTTAAACAAACACAAGCATGGGCCCAAAAATAATCTAATATGCTATTCAAAGTTCAGAGTTACTGTTTTGGTCTATAATCATAATCATCAATACATTTATCCATGGATATTCAACTAGATTTGAGTTTACGACCCAGTCATTTCACCCAATCTAGTTTTGAATAATTTGTTTTTGAGGTTTACGACCCGGTCATTTCACCCCAAAAACATTACATTTCACATTTTTCAACTGGAATCGGCTTACGACCCGGTCATTGCACCTATCCAGTGATTTATAGGCATGCCGCCAAAACCAGAACTCTGAAAATTGAATAAACATATTAGGCACACAATCATTTTATTTATCTCTTTTTCAATCTCTTTCCATTTCATTTCTCACAATTAATTAGGCAACCATGCCTCCATTATATATTTCATTTGCATATCATAGCCAATAACCATGGCATCATATCCCAAATGATCTCAAATCACAATAAAACAATTCTTCATAACATCATATCTTTCACATTTCATTTCATCATCACATCTTGCACATTTCATATTTCATTATATTTCAAATCACATTAATCAATTCATTATTCAAATGTATATAATCAATAGCATTAAAACATATTTTACATGCTCATCACAACATTCACATCATATCAAACATACATTATTAATATGCATTAACAATGCATTAGATTTCTTAACACATTTACAATCAAATGTATGCTAAATCTCAACATCATATGAATGTATGAAATAATGTAATTTGTACTTACCTTAAAACCAATTCACACCAATCTATACACTTACTCTTCCAAGAATCCTCAACACTTAGGTTAGGGAAATTCAACCTCTTCACAACCTAATCCAAAAGGAGTATTAGCAAAATGACCATATGAATAGTACATTCTGGTTTTAGACTCCACTCTATCCTTATTTTGAAAATTTGTATAAAATAATCTAATTGACTAAAAATTATAAAATTTTTACGGAACTAAATTTTACATCTTAAAATCATTCCTTTAAAATTTCAGATCAAACTGAACACAAAATCTTGGTCAAATAGTTCATCCAACCAGACTGCCCCAATTGCCCTGCATCCTGGCAGCAGTTCTGAACTTTGTGAATTCCATAAATTAAATTCAATCAACGTGGTTCCAAATTATTTTTCTCAAATACTAGACTCACTAAGAAACAACATATCCAAAATTCAATTGAATATGATTTTTCTACATTTTATTAAAAATCCCGAAATATAGCTGTCTCAATTAAGGTACCTGCTGGAACAGGTTTAGTAAAAATAATCTTTCCAAAATCATAACCATTCCAAAATCGAATCAACATATTTTTCAGTCATTCTAGACTCATAGAGGCACAACATATCAAAAATTCACTTCAAGAACATTTTTCTATATTTAATTAAAAATCATACAAGTCACAGCCTTTACTAATTGTAAAACAGAAAAAAATTTCACTAAACACAACTCTTACTCTTCCATCACCAACACCAACCTAACTTCTTATCTTTAATTCCATTTCAACACTTTTACACACACCATACACAAACACACTCCAACCATCAACAACACTCCATCAAACTCAAACAAAATTCCAAATAGAACAAGAGAAATCAAGAGAAAACTTACCAAAAATGATGAACTTCTTGAATTTCTAACTTGTTTTCTTCTTTCAATTAGCTCTTAAAATTCAAAAACCCTCACTTGATCTCTTGTTTCCTTGAGGTCCGGCCAACACAAAGAGAAAAGGAAAAAAAATGACAAAGTGAAGAGACAAAGTCAAATTTCCCCTCTCTTTAAACCTCCACCAAGCAATTTAAAAAGAAAATTACCTAAATACCCTCTTCTATACAATTAAACTCCCTTTCACTTACTTGCCCTTTTTAGTAATTTCATGCATAACCAAAATAAATATCCTCTTCCTTTGACCATCCATTTGACTTGTGTATATGTTATATATATGTCCATATATACAACATATACACTCCTCTTTAAATTATTTTCTCTTTCCAATAACATATACATTTTAATTCAAATAAAACAACAATTATACTAAAACTTCTAGGGCACATTTTGGGATATTACAATTACAATTCTTCCCCTCTAAAAAGAAATTTCATCCTCGAAATTACCTGATATCAAGTCTGAAACAGTTGAGGATACTGATCTTGCATTGCTTGCTCGCTCTCCCAAGTTGCCTCTTCTTTCACATGATTCTTCCATAGAACCTTCACCAATGGCACTTTCTTATTCCTCAACTCTTTCACTTCACGTGCCAAAATAGCAACTGGTTCTTCTTCAAATGTCAGATCCGAACTTACTTCAATGGATTCAACTGGCAAGATATGAGATGGATCCGATCTATATCTCCTCAACATAAAAACATGGAATACATTATGGATTTTATCTAACTCGTGTGGCAAAGCAAGACGATAAGCAACTGGCCCAACTCTTTCCAAAATTTCATACGGTCCAATGAAACGAGGACTCAGCTTCCCTTTCCAACCAAATCTCAAAATCTTCTTCCAAGGAGACACTTTCAAAAATACTTTATCTCCAATATCAAATTCTATGTCTCTTCTTTTCAAATCTGAATAAGATTTCTGTCGGTCTGAAGCTGTTTTTAACCGATCTTGAATTATCTTCACTTTCTCTTCAGTCTCTTTTACCAAATCAGGACCAATTAACTTGCCCTCTCCCATTTCATTCCAACATAAAGGAGTTCTGCATCTTCTACCATACAATGCCTCAAATGGTGCCATACCAATACTAGATTGATGACTGTTGTTGTAAGCAAATTCCACAAGTGGCAAAAATCTGTCCCAACTTCTAGAGAAATCAATGACACAGCTTCTCAACATATCCTCAATAATCTGCATCACTCTCTCTGATTGCCCATCGGTCTGTGGATGAAAAGCAGTACTAAAGTGCAATCGAGAACCCAAAGCACCATGTAAACTCTTCTAAAACCTCAAAGTAAACAGGGAATCTCGATCAGACACTAAAGAGATTGGGACTCCATGCAACTTCACTATCTCTCTAATATACAGCTCAGCCAACCTTTCAAGAGAATAGTCCATTCTAACAGGAAGGAAATGAGCTGTCTTTGTTAACCGATCAACAATCACCCAAATAGCATCATGTTTCTTCTGAGTTAATGGCAACCCTGATACAAAATCCATTGTCACTCTCTCCCATTTCCATTCAGACACTGTTAAAGGTTGAAGCAACCCTGTTGGAACTTGATGCTCAGCTTTCACCCTCTGACAAGTGAGAGATTTGGACACAAATTCCGCTATGTCTCTCTTCATACCAGACCACCAATAGTGTTGTTTCAAATCATGGACATCTTTGTACTACCCGGATGCATAGCAAAACTCGATTGGTGTGCTTCCTCTAAAATAGTTTTCTTCAAACTATTATTATCAGGTACACACAACCTATCCTTAAACCAAAGACTACCATCACTCTTCATAAAGAAATCTCGGCTCTCCCCATTTTGGCAATCTGACACAATATGTTGAATTTTCTCATCAGCCAACTGAGCCTCTATAATCTGATATAACAATACTGGTCTTAACTGCAGCTGAGCCAATAATGCACCATCATCACAAACTTCAAAATTTGCATACAACGCTCTCAATTCAACAAGCAATGAGAGCGAATACACAGCCAAACCTGCTAAAGACTTCCGACTCAAGGCATCAGCAATCACATTCGCCTTACCAGGATGATAATCAATCAGACAGTCGTAGTCTTTAATTAGTTCTAATCATCGCCTTTGCCAAAGATTCAGCTCCTTCTGAACACCCAAATATTTCAAACTTTTATGATCCGTATAGATAAAACATTTCTCCCCATATAAGTGGTGTCGCCAAATCTTCAAAGCAAACACTATTGCTGCCAATTCCAAATCATGGGTCGGATAATTAAGCTCATGTGGCTTCAACTGCCGAGAAGCATAAGCTATGACTTTACCCTCTTGCATCAAAACACAACCTAAACCATTATGTGAAGCATCACTATAAACCATATATGGTTTATCTTCCACGGGTAAAGTAAGAACAGGTGCTTGTGTCAACATTTCTTTCAACTGTTCAAAACTAGCTTGACATTGGTCCGTCCACGCAAATCTAACTCCTTTCCGAAGCAATCTGGTGAGTGGAGTAGCTATTAAAGAAAACCTTTCACAAATTATCGATAATAGCCTGCCAAAACCAAAAAACTTCTAACTTCAGTCACAGATTTTGGTAGACTCCAATTCAAAATAGCTTCAACTTTACTTGGATCAACTCTTATACCATCCGCTGAAACTATATGACCCAGAAAAGTTACTTGGTCAAGCCAAAACTCACACTTTTACAGCTTAGCATACAACTATTTCTCTCTCAAGATCTGTAACACAATCCGTAAATGTTTGTCATGCTCCTTTTCATTGCGTGAATACACCAAAATATCATCGATGAAGACCACCACAAACTGATCCAGATAGGGCCTAAACACCCTATTCATTAAATCCATAAAGGCTGCAGGTGCGTTCGTCAACCCAAAAGGCATTACTAAAAACTCATAATGACCATACCTGGTGCGAAAAGCTGTCTTAGAAACATCTTCAGCTCTAACCCTCAACTGGTGGTACCCTGATCTCAAATCAATCTTGGAAAACACTGATGCTCCCTTCAATTGGTCAAAGAGATCATCAATTCTAGGCAAAGGATATTTATTCTTAATAGTCACTTTGTTCAATTGCCTATAATCGATACATAACCTCATAGTACCATCCTTCTTTTTCACAAACAACATAGGAGCTCCCCAAGGAGAAACACTAGGGCGAATAAACCCTTTATCCAACAACTCCTGTAACTGCACCTTTAACTCTCTCAATTCAACTGGTGCCATTCTATAAGGAGTGATAGAGATGGGAGTAGTACCAGGCAACAGATCTATACCAAACTCAACCTCTCTCTCAGGGGGTAACCCTGGCAACTCCTCAGGAAACACATCCGGAAAATCTGAAACTGTGGTGATATTATCAAGTTGAGAACGTATGACTCTAGTATCCACCACATGAGCCAAATATGCATCACATCCTTTTCTAATCAACTTCCTATCTGATACAGCTGATACAAACAAAGATGTAAGTTGTCTCTGCTCACTAGATACTATCACATCTCTACCATCACTGGTTCTCAATGTAACACAATTCTTTTTACAATCCACCACAGCTCCGTGTTTAGACAACCAATCCATGCCTAATATCACATCATATTCTTTAAAAGGCATTTCAATTAAATCTCCAAAAAACTCCTCACCTTCCACCACAACAGCACTATTACGGTGCACCTTACTAATAACCACACTATGCCCTAAAGGATTTGTCACCAAAACATCAAATCCTAAGGATTCTGTATGCAATTCAGACACAGGCAATATGGATGCACTGATATATGAATGAGTAGATCCTGGATCAATCAAAGCAAGTACTGAAATGCCAAATAAAGAAAATGTACCAGCTATCACTGCTGAAGCATCTGGCTGCCTCTGCATCACATACACCCTTTGAGAAGATCTGGCCTCCTCTGGCCTACTGCCTCCGGATGATGATCCTCTTCTCTGACTTTACCCGGGTCGGCTTCCTCTGCTAAAACCTCTGCCCCCTCGACCACCTCTACTGACACTGGGTCGAGAAACTGCAGTATCAATCTGCCTATCATCTTGCATCTCCAGGCAATCTCTAATAAAATGATCTGGTGACCCACATTTATAACACACTCCGGATACACCAGTCCTCCAACAAGCACCTCCATGAGGCCTACCACAGTGAACACATACAGGTGGGGTAGACCTTTGCATCACAGGAGTCGGGGCACTAGCTACAGAAGCTGTAGGTCTCGGTCTCTATCTCGGATACTGCACTGACCTACCTGGCTGTCTCTGGCTCCTACTGAACCTCTGAGCAAAACTTCCTCTACCCCTCTTTACATATGAAGATCATGCCTCAAACTGGGGTCTCCTTACCCTAGTCTCCTCCTCAGTAGCAGCTGCAGCTATACTTTGGGCTCTCTCCACACTCCTAGCTACTGCAACAAGCTGAGAGAAATCCTGGTATCTAGAACCAGCCACCAGGCACATAATAGAGGGCCTCAATTCCTCCTCAAACCTCCTACATCTATCTATCTCATCAGAAATAATTCCCCCAGCATATCGACTCAACCGGATGTACTCAATCTCATATTCTGTTACCGTCCAGTTGTCTTGCCTCAAGTTCAAAAATTCCATCTTCTTAAGATCTTTATACTCCCTCGGAGTATATTTCTATTCGAACTCCCTCAAGAAATCATCATATGATAGTGTAGGTGGATCATCCATAGCATGAGGGACTGTCTTCCACCAGTCATAGGCATCTTTCTGCAGGAGGGATCTGGCATAATCAAACTTCTCATCCGAAGTGGCTTGCAACTGAATGAATATCCTCTGTACCTTATCCAACCATTGCTCAGCCACTGCAGGGTCGATAGTGCCTAGAAAATCTTCAGCCCCATACTTTCTCAACTTGTCATAATGTCTTACTGGTGCCTGAGGCTGTGGTGGTGGTGGCTGCACTGGAGCTTGTCTAAATAATTCCACCACATGCCTTAACCAACCCGGCGAGCCTCATCTGCAGCTGGTCTCTCTGGCACAGAAACAGGTGCCTCACTAACTCTCTCATCCCTAGCTCCCTCTCTACTCTCTCCTGGAGCTACACTTTCCGCACTACCCTCAACAAACTGTCGTGAATGAGATGCCATCTCTACCTATATCTGCAAACACAGCATAATATACCTCATTAAAGATCAAAGACTGCCATACCAAAACATGTATTTTACTCAAGACCAACTTTTAAAATCAAAACATTCTTTTTCTTACAATTCACCTAGGTTGAGAATTTCAAACCTAGGCTCTGATACCAAAATAATTGTAACACCCCTATACCCAGTATACGTACACAGAATGCTAATATGATCGTAATATACGTATATTAAATATAGGTATGCCACTGTTTATAAAACAAACAGACTATCCTTTTTTTTTCAATAATATAGAGAAATCCAAAACATTTAAAAGAATTTATGAAACACAATAGACTCAATGTTTATTAAATACACAGCGAAAAATGTAACAAATGTTTACAATTACATAAACAATAAAACACAAGTTTTACAGAACATAAGTATATACATGTTTGGCAGTGTCTTCGATCTTTAAGCTTCACTAGCAACACCTCAAGATCTAGCCTTTACCCGGTCTAGAGGAACTCTCCGGTTCTTCCCTGTTACCTGAGCGATAAATCATAATCGCGCTAAGCCAACGGCTTAGTGGTACAAACTATAACAATACTATGCTTTGATGCAATGCAATGCCAATATAAAATGTTCAAACATTATTCTTTATACATAAGAATATCACTTATCATAGTCTTACATTGAATCTCATTATTCATTAATCACATTTAAACAAAGACAAGCATGGGCCCAAAGACACTAATATGCCATTCAACTTTCAGAGTTAATGTTTTGGTTTAATTATCACATTTATCATTATCATTATCCCAACTAGGCTTCAAGGATTAGGCTCAACTAAGCTTCAAGGGGAACAAAGCATGCTAAGTATCAACCCAACTTGGCTTCAAGAAGCAAACCCAACCTAGCTTCAAGGATTGTAACATCTCAATTAAGCTTCAACGACTAGACCCAACCAAGCTTCAAGGGGAGTAAAACATGTTAAACTTCAACCCAACTTGGCTTCAAGGATCAAGCCAACCTAACTTCAAGAGATTGTTACTATTAAGCATGCCACCAACAACAAAACTCTGAAAATGAATAACATATTAGACACACAATTCATTTATTATTTCATTCTCAATTTCATTCTCAATTCTCATCATCATCTAGGCAAACATGCCCCACTTATCTCAATTGAATCATCATAGCCAATTACAATGGCTTCATATCTCATTTGAATCATCATAGCCAATTACAATGGCCTTATATCTTATCATGTCTCAATCATCTCAATTGGCATTATGTAAAACATAACATTATTAATATGCATCAACAATGCAATAGACCATTTATCACATTTATAATCATAGATGTTAAGTCTTAAGATCATATCAAAGTAGACATAAATTTAGGGTTTGTACTTACCTTAAGCACCACTTATAGAAATCTATACACCTCCTTTCCAACACTTCTTCACCACTTAAGTTAGGGCAAATCAACCTCTTCTCAACCTAATCCAAAAGAATAATACATATGAGATAAAATAGATAAGGCTAACTAGGGCAAACCCTAGGGATGACACGCTCATCAACACGGGCGTGTCCCTAACCGTGCCCTAAACCCACAACACAGAAGCTTTGACACGCTCAGAACCATGGGCGTGTCACTGAACGTGTAATATATTCTATCTCACAAAAACATTTACATGTCCAACAACATGGGCGTGCTCATGGCCGTGTCAATTCCTCACCAACACAGTAGCTATGACACGCTCAGTGACATGGGCGTGTCACTGCTCGTGTCACCCATCCAAAACACCAAACCATCGACACGCCCAAAATCCTGGTCGTGCTCATGGGCGTGTCAGGCCAAAAACACAGATTCCAGCCACAACAACCCTTAATCCAACAAATCACTTCTTTTTACCAAAATCCACTTCACATAAACTTAACTCAACATACCCAAAACTCATAATAAACTTGTAAAAACACTAAAACAACTCAAAACATATATCAATCACCAATCAAAAACATCACCACAAACCCTAAACACAATCACACACCTTCTCTCCAATCAACTTACTCTTTTCTTCAATCCAAACTCAAAAATCCAAGAATCACATGAATCAAACACTCCTATCATCAACAATAATCTACCAAATTCACAAACAACTTCAAAATAAACAAGAGAAATCAAGAGAGAACTTACCAAAATTGATGAAACCTCAAAATTTCCAACTCAAACACTTGATTCTTCCTTTAATTAGCTCTTAGGATTCAAAAACCCCTCTTGCTCTCTTGTGACTTGATGAGCCGGCCAAGCAAAGAAAAATGGAAAGAAGAAGAAATGAAATGAAGCAAAGTCAAACTTCTCATCTCTTTAAACCTCCACCAAGCAATCTACAAAGAAAATTACTTATACAACCTCTTCTATAAAATTTCAATTCTCTTTCATCTTATTGCCCTCTTTAGTAATTTCACACATAACAAATAAATATCTTCTTCCTTTGACCACTCATTTTGACTTGCATATATGTTGTGTATATTTCCATATACACAACATATACACTTCCTTCAAATTTCTTTTCTCTTCCAAATTAACATATACATTCAATCCAATTAAAACAACAATTATATCAAAACTTCTAGGGCATATTTTGGGATATTACAATTTTTGGAAAACAAATAAATGAATTAAGGTTTTTAAACTTTAGAAAAGGTGAATTGAGGTTCTAGGGTTTTTGATTTTGAAGAAACAGAAACAATTATTTTTAATCTATAGTAATGAAGCTACTGTGAATTCATGAAACAAATAAAGAAATTCATACCTTTGCTTGTTGGTTCCACCAAAAATCACTTCTTGGATGAACAAGAACAAAGTCAAGCTTTGCTGCCTTTGATGGGTTTAATTGCTTGTTTGCTCTCTCAAAAAATCCAATTGATTCAAGGTTTTCCTCTTCAATTTCGGTCTCAAATTTTCCTCCAAATGTTCGTCCAATTTCTACAAATTTTCGATCCAATTTCTGTTAATTTTTTCCTCCTCATTTTTGTGTTGTTTTAGTCCTTATTTATAGAATATTTCTATGGTTAATTCTAGTCATCCACCCCTTTCTTTTTCATGGCCCGTCCGGGTGGCGACTCCATTTTCTCCAGACTTAGGTCCGTGTTCTTCACTTGTTATTTTCGTTTTGTTTCTTTGTTCTTGATTCTTGAATCATTTTCTTTGTTTCTTGATCGTCTAAGTTGTATGTTCCTTGAATCGTTTTCGTTTTCTTTCAAATTCAAAATTTCAAAAAAAAAATTATAAAACCTAAAATTCGAAATTCAAGAAAAGGTGTTTTAAATTCGAATCTTGGTCTTGTTATTCATTCTGATTTGAATTCAAAATTCAACAAAGTGTGCTAAATTTGAATCTTGTTCTTGATTATTCCTTCTGATTCAATTTCGAGTTTCAAAGACAGTACTCTAAATTCGATCTTGTTCTTGTTATTTAATTGGGTAAAAGTTTTGTGTGGTGTGAACTAAGGTCTCCCCCATCGAGAGAGATAGTGAGAGGGAGCAAAAAAAAAAAGAGTACAAAACCACTTCAACAAAAATTTTTCATTCTCCTTGCTATTTAGGAGATAAGGGTCAAATCTGGATAGGTTAGAATCAATATAATTTCTGGTCACGAAATTTTCACCATTGAGGGGCTGTTTTGATTCGAATTGCATTAGTGATTCATTCAAAATTTCAGACTTGGGATACTACACACGGAAGACTATTTGATTTGTTTCATAAAGTGTGATTCACCTAAGAACATAAAAGAAATTAGCTTGAGAGGTGTGAGTTAAGCCGTGAGTGAATACATTATATTGAGTGGAACACGAGTGACTAACCCCATCTATTGAGTGTAAACACGTGAGGGAGTGTTGTGAGGCCTTTTATTTGTTTTGTTCTAACCTTTTATTGCAGGAAAAATGTCTGGCCGAGATGACAGTGACAGGGGTGTTCAAATTGATCCAGCTCGATTGCGTGAGGCGCAGCAAGCTGAATTTACACGTTTATACTGTGCTATGGAGAACATAACAGAAACATTGGAGCGCATGGATTTGAGGTTGCAAAATGTTGAAAGAGCCACACCGGAGCGTAATGAGAGGCAAAGAGGTGGCAGAAACCAAATGCAACAGCTTGAACATTTGGAAGATGAAAATGAGCTTGAGGATGATAATGCAAGTCTAGTTGGAGGAGCTCTACATAGAGGTGGAGGTAGAGGAGGCCGTGGTACTGGTCGAGGTAGAGGAAGGATGAATAATAATGCTTTCTATGGTAGAAATCATGGTGATGATGAAGTCGTTGATAGGAGCTTAGGAAGCATCAAGTTGAAAATTCCTAACTTTCATGGTAAATTAGATCCAGAAGCTTATTTGCAATGGGAAAAGCAGGTTGATCTCATATTTGATTGCCATCGATGTACTGAGGAAAAGAAGGTCAAGCTTATTGTTACTCAATTTACAGATTATGCTATAGCTTGGTTGGATCAGTTAGTGACTAGTAGAAGAAGGAATTTGGAGTATCCAATTAAGACTTGGGCTGATCTTAAATCGGTCATGAGGAAGAGGTTTGTGCCTAGACATTTCCATAGGGAAATTATACAAAGACTTCAGGTTCTTAAACAAGGTAGTAAAAGTGTTGATGACTACTACAAAGAAATGGAAATGTTAATGACTAGAGCTAATATAGATGAAGACATGGAGACTACTATGGCACGTTTCTTGGCTGGTTTGAATTCGGACATTGCTGATCAGGTTGATTTGCAGCCTTATGTGGAGTTAGAAGAGATGGTGCATATTGCCGTCAAGGTGGAAAAACAACTCCAAGGAAGACGATCAACAAGGTATCATTCGAAACCTGTTTCTAATTATATTTCTCCTTGGAATAGGGAAGGAAGGAGTGATTACAAGGAAAGAAACAAGGCTGGTCAAGATAGTGGGAAAGCAAAGGCCGAAACAAGTTCTAAAGACAAATCCAAATTTGAAGAGCCTAAGCTGCGAAATCGAGGTATTAAGTTTTGGAAGTGCCAAGGTGTGGGACATATCAGTAAAGAATGTCCAAACAAGAGAGTTATGACCGTAAGAAATGGTGAGATAGTGACTGATGAAGAAGAAGGTGACGATGAGAGTGAAGATGGAGAAAAGCAAGACTTGGAATGTTGTAGTGATGGGAGCATTGGAGAACCAATAAAGGGAGACTTGCTGGTTACTAGGCGTGCTCTTAACACGCAATTGACGGAGGAAAACCATGAAGAATAACGAGACAACTTGTTCCATACAAGGTGTCACGTTCAAGGCAAGGCTTGTATTGTGATTGTGGATGGTGGAATCTGTACCAATGTGGTAAGTACACTCTTGGTTGATCGATTGGGGCTGCCTACAAAACCTCACCCCCGACCTTACAAACTTCAGTGGCTGAATGAATGTGGAGAGGTTAAGGTAAATCGACAATCTAACATTTCTTTTTCCATTGGTAAATATTATGATGAGGTGTTGTGTGATGTGGTGCCAATGCATGCTGGAGAGATTTTACTTGGACGTCCATGGAAGTATGATAGGCGAGCTATGCATGATGGATACCTCAATCGGTATTCATTCACTAAGAATGGACGAAAGACAATTCTGACCCCACTCTCTTCAAAAGAAGTGTATGAAGATCAATGTAAAATGGAAAGAATGATACTTGAATTTGAAAAGAAAGAAAGAGAGAGTGACAAAAAAAATGAGTGAAAAAAATCAGATTGCAAATGAAAAGAAAGAGAGAAAAGAAAAATCAAAACAAATTCAGTTTGAGAAAAATAGAGAAGGAGAGAAGAATGTGAGTTTGTTAGCTAGTACAAGTGAGGTTAAACATGCTTTTTACACCAATCAGCCTGTGTTTGTGCTTTTGTGCAAAGAGGCTCATTTAGATACTACTATTTTTAACCAATCTTTGCCTAGTGTGTTTGTTGATCTTTTGCAGGAATATGCAGATTTGTTTCCCGAAGAAATGCCTGATGAATTGCCGCCAATCAGAGGCATAGAGCATCAAATTGATTTCATTCCGGGAGCTTCCATTCCCAATAGGCCAGCGTATCGAGCTAACCCTTTCGAGACAAAGGAGATACAAAAGCAAGTGGAGGAATTGTTAGTTAAGGGATACGTGAGGGAAAGTTTGAGTCCTTGTTCGGTTCCTGTTATTCTTGTGCCAAAGAAGGATGGGACGTGGAGGATGTGCGTGGATTGCAGAGCCATCAATAAAATCACTGTAAAGTATCTTCATCCTATTCCTAGACTAGATGATATTCTTGATGAGTTACATGGTTCTTGTTTGTTCACGAAAATTGATTTGAAATCTGGTTATTATCAAATTCGAATGAGTGTGGGTGATGAGTGGAAAACAGCATTTAAGACTAAATATGGGCTGTATGAGTGGTTGGTTATGCCGTTTGGTCTTACTAATGCGCCTAGCACATTCATGCGGTTGATGAATCATGTGTTGCGTGAGCACTTGGGTAAATTTGTTGTTGTTTACTTTGATGATATTCTTGTTTACTCTATGTGTTTGGATGATCATGTCATACATGTGCGTCTTGTGTTAGACATTCTTAGGCGTGAGAAGTTGTATGCTAACCTTAAGAAGTGTAGTTTTTGCATGGATAAGGTTCATTTTCTTGGTTTTGTGGTGTCTAGTCAAGTTATTGAGGTTGATGAGGAAAAGGTAAAGGCTATTAGGGACTGGCCGAAACCTAAGAATGCTAGTGAGGTGAGGAGTTTTCATGGACTTGCTGGTTTCTATAGGAGATTCATTAGAAATTTCAGTACTATAGCTGCACCTTTGAATGAGTTAGTTAAGAAAAATGTCGGTTTTGTTTGGGGGAGATGCACAAGAACATGCATTTAATGAATGTAAGGATAAATTGTGTAATGCACCCTTGCTTGCTTTGCCTAATTTTGACAAGACTTTTGAGATTGAATGTGATGCAAGTGGCATAGGAATTGGAGCTGTTTTGATACAGGATCAAAGGCCATTGATGTACTTTAGCGAAAAACTAAGTGGAGCGGCTTTGAAGTATCCTACATATGATAAGGAGTTATATGCATTGTTTCGAGCTTTGCATACATGGCAGCATTATTTGTGGTCAAAAGAGTTTGTGATACATACTGATCATGAAAGTTTAAAGCATTTGAAAGGTCAAGATAAGCCGAATCATAGACATGCCAAATGGGTGGAATTCATAGAAACATTTCCATATGTGATTAAATACAAGCGAGGTAAAGAGAATGTAGTGGCTGATGCGTTGTCGCGAAGGTATGTTTTACTTAATTCTCTTAGTGCTAGATTATTGGGTTTTGAGCATATTAAGGAATTATATGTTAGTGATGTGGATTTTGGTGACATATATAATTCGTGTGCAGATGTGGCTGTTTCAAAAGACTTTCATTTATTTGATGGTTTCTTGTTTAAGAGAAATAGATTGTGTATTCCTAAGTGTTCCATGAGAGAGTTGTTAGTTAAGGAAGCACATGGAGGAGGTTTGATGGGTCATTTTGGGGTAAGTAAGACCTATGATGTGTTGATAGAACATTTTTATTGGCCTGGTATGAAACATGATGTGCATAAAGTTTGTGAACATTGCATAACATGTAGAGAAGCTAAGTCTAGGATGAAACCGCATGGTTTGTACACGCCATTACCTGTTCCTAATGGACCTTGGACTAATTTGTCTATGGATTTTGTGCTTGGATTACCTAAAACTAGGAGAGGTAGTGATAGTATATTTGTTGTGGTTGATAGATTTAGTAAAATGGCTCATTTTATACCATGTCATAAAGCTAATGATGCTAAATTAATTGCTGATTTGTTCTTTAAAGAGGTTGTTCGTTTGCATGGCATACCCAAAAGCATTGTTAGTGATAGAGATGTTAAGTTTTTGAGTCATTTCTAGCGTGTTTTATGGGGAAAATTGGGGACTAAGTTATTGTTTTCTACTACTTGCCATCCTCAAACCGATGGTCAAACTGGGGTTGTGAATCGAACATTGATTACATTGCTTAGGGCAGTGATAGAAAAGAATATTAGGATGTAGGAGGATTGTTTACCATTTGTGGAGTTTGCTTATAATAGGGCTGTTCATAGGACTACTAATTGTTCTCCATTTGAAATTGTTTATGGTTTTAATCCGCTTACTCCTTTGGATATTTTGCCATTGCCATCTAATGATTTTGTGAGTGTTGATGCTAGCTCAAAGGCAGATTTTGTGAAGAAGTTACATAAACAGGTTAAGGAAAGGATTGAAAGGCAAAATGCTAAAGTAGCTTCTCGAGTGAATAAAGGAAGGAAGCCAATGATTTTTTAGCCTGGTGATTGGGTTTGGGTTCATTTTCGTAAAGAACGGTTTCCACACCAAAGAAAGTCTAAGTTAAACCCACGAGGAGATGGTCCTTTTCAGATACTTGAAAGGATTAATGACAATGCATATAAAGTGGATTTACCAGGTGAGTATAATGTAAGTGCTTCGTTTAATGTTGCTGATTTAAGTCCTTTTGATGTAGGTGATGCTTTTGATTCGAGGATGAATCCTTTTGAGGAGAGGGGAAATGTTGTGGAACAACCAGCACACCGCAAGGATGAGCAAGAGTTAGGACGTGAGGAACAAGTTGAGGAGATAATCAATCCAATTATTCTGCCACAAGGTCCTATAACTAGATCGCGAGCTAAAAAGATTCAGCAAGCACTAATTTGCCATTTGCAAGATTTGGTGAATTTGGCTAACTATGGTTTGCAAGGAATTACAAGCTTGGAGACAAGACTAAAGGAAGTCAATTACAACTTGCTACAAGTTGAAATTCACGAATGAGGCTTGTTTTAGTTGTTTATCCCTATTTTATTATTTAGTTATTTTAAACATGTGTTATTTAGTTATGGTGGGACCATGTTATGTTTTTAATGGGTGGTCCTATATGTTTAAGACTGGGGCCTTATTTAATTAAGTATTTCCTTATTGGGTTAGGATTTTACGTTATGAAAAGGCTATAAATATGCCTTAGACGAATTAGAGTGTAGTTTTGTTTTGGGGACAAATTAATAACCTAAAGCCAATTTGCTTTTATCTTTGTGTTCTTGTTTGAATACATGCTTAAGAAACATTCAAGTAGTTTGATCAACTTTCTTATGGAGTGTTTCGAATCTGGGATTTAGGAACTAGTTTGTTTCGACATCTTGGATATCTGATCAATTCAAAGAAATCTAAAATCTATCCTTTATTCTTTGGAGGTTGTGCCGAATTCGACTAGGGGTTTTCAAGTTAATGTTTTGGGGGTTCGACATCAAGGAGTTCTCAGGCTTATTCTTGGAGGTTCCGTATCAGAAAAGCAATAAGACTTAATTTTTTATGAGATGTTTGAAGTTTTAGGTCCTAGACCCGGTTTGAGTTCTGGACTCAAGGATAAATTCTAGGTTCTAGACCTAAGGAAAATTTGGGTTATGGACCCTGTTTGAGTTCTGGACTCAAGGATAATTCTAGGTTCTCGACCTAAGAAAAATTTGGGTTCTGGACCCGGTTTGAGTTCTGGACTCAAGGATGTTCTAGGTTCTGGACCTAAGGAAAATTTGGGTTCTGGACCCGGTTCGAGTTCTGGACTCAAGATAATTCTAGGTTCTCGACCTAAGGAAAATTTGGGTTCTGGACCCGGTTCGAGTTCTGAACTCAAGGATGATTCTAGGTTCTGGACCTAAGAAAAATTTAGATTCTGGACCCGGTTCGAGTTCTGGACTCAAGAATAATTCTAGGTTCTAGACCTAAGGAAAATTTGGGTTCTGGACCCAAGCTAAGTTCTGGAATTAGAAATAATTCTAGGTTCTGGACCTAATGGTAAATTTGGGTTCTAGTAAAATAATATTAGTATGCTTTAAATTTTATGTGAAAGTTTTACTTACCTTATGTTATCCTGCAGGTGAATTTAGCCTGGTGGAATCCAGAGGAGCGAGCAAATTGGTCTCCTTTGATGAGGACTGCACTGTCTTTCCAACATTCTCGCCGAATTTTTGCTGGCCCAGTATCTAGTGGTTGGTTTCTTGGGGAGAGAGTTTAAGAATGGTTTGTCGGTCCAAATCAGTGGAGGTTTTCAATGCAAATCTCGAAATATACTTTAAATATTATTTCGATGCCGGAGGATACATGGTGGTCAGCCCGGTATGGTTATGGTGCCGAGTCATTTCTCCATTTACCGGGTCCATTTTATGCCCGTTTTATTCAAATAAGACTCTTGCACTTTGATGTATCTCCTATTGGTGTGCAGGAGATTTTCTATGAAAATGAGGGTAGAGATGAGGAGGAACATCACAGAGATGCAGGAGAGTCTGTTCCACATATGGGCCAGTACTTCTCAGGTAAAACTTTTACCACTTTTCCAATGCAACTGCTTTTTCTTTCTTTGATTCTTTAATGATTCTTGCAGGTTGTTGGCTCGATTGATCATGAGGTTGGACCTTCTTTTACTGCCCCTTCGTTTGCTTATTCTAGCCCGCCAGATATGCCTTCTCATCCGCAAGGCATTGATATGAACTACCCGGTACGTTTCTTATTTCATAATAGTTTATGCTATATGTATGCATGATTATATATGCTCTTACCTTTTTCCTTCTTGGCACACAGCGGAGGCTCGAAGAACAAAATAAGAAACTTCAAGAAGAGTTGGCTGCAAGTCGTCAGCAGGCTTCTCATTTTGAAAGTTTATATCATCAATCCGAACAAAATTTCCGTAACTTCTGATTCCGGGGATGAGGGATCCCGATGCTTCTTCATCAAGAGGCCCCCAAACTGATGAACATGAGATCCTTTCGTCTGCTTATGATGAAGACCATGAAAAATCGGAACTCCAAGACAATAGGGATTTTAGTGCTTCTACTTCGGATGATCCCGGGACGAGTAATTTGCCCCCTCCTCCAACAGGCGATGATTTTTTCAAGTCTTTATTTGGTGACCTACCACCACCCTCTTAGTGATATGTAAATATTGTAGCAATTGTAAAACATTGTACAATAATGAAAAATATACAATTTTCCTCTTTACTGTAAACCTTCTTTCTCTCTCTTTTTTTTTTCTACATATTTTTTCGTTACTGCCAAATTTTTTTTTTTGCATATTTTTTCGTTACTGCCATTTTTTTTATAATACATCATAATTAATATCCACCTTATTTGCTAAACCAAATCCGATGTGGTAAAGGAAATTCATTGCCATTTCCTTTCCCTATGCCATATGGTCTTATCCTTTCCCATCATCTTTTCCATTTCACTTTTTGGAAAAGGTTTGTTTCCTCTATATAAATCACCCTTCATGCCATATTTTAATTCATAAACCAAAAATCTCTCTCTTTCAACGTGAAGACTCCCTTTAGCAATTTTGGTTCTCCTTTATTCATCTGTAACACCCCGATACTCCATATAAGTACTATACATACACCCGGTATACATACAGTAAGTATATAAAGTATAAGGATGTCACTTTTCGTTACATTTTTAAAACCTTTAACAGAGTTCAAACTGTTAGTGTATGTGCCCTAGGCCATTTATTTGGATCTTTATGTTATACATTCATTATTAATAAATGAGGTTTTATTATCATTATTGTTTGTTTGCATGTTACACAATTTTGATATTTGTCCCTGGTTTATTATTGTTATAGAGATAAAAAAATAATAATAATTCTTAACCAGTATGAACATTGATTTGATAATCATTAGATGGTTATGTGTATAGTGATACAAATCAATTTCATAGATACTTGTTAGAGAACAATGTATTGGATAGACCCATCATGAGATTACTACATGGGTTAGTGTCATAAGTAAATCTCATGATAGTTATGTATTAATTCTTTGACTTGAGATTGTCATAGTTTCCAATATAAGGACTATTATATTTTGACATGATCAAACATTATCCGTAACTGGATAGTAATAAAGGTTATGTTCATATATGATAGAAATTATGTAGAGGATAATGAACAATCAAGATAGAATTTGTCCCTCTCTTTGAGAGAGATATCTTTTGGGCCCCTCGATAAGTGAGACTGTGAAATGCATGGCCGTGCTCAAATGAATTGATAGTGTGATCAATTTCATTTGTTTTTATCAGTCTACTTGGAGATCGAGTAATCATAAGTTTGGACAATATAAGTATGACGTTGACCATGACTTATGTTCAAGCTAGATATCGTGTGACAAAGGGATTAATGCATATACTATTATTAGGCAAATTGGACATTCCTTATATTAATTGGGTAGTTGTAACGCCTTGCTAGAGGCCAATTATGACTTGTTGATTTAATAGAGATTAAATTGACTGCCAATTAATATGGGCCTATCGGGTCACACACAAGAATGCGTTTTGGGCTGGATATAAAATATTTATTATTATTATTATTTTCATTTTTATATATATTATTAGATAATATATTCAGAATCCTAATTAGATTTGGATTCTGAATTTGACTTACCTTATCCAATTATATATATTATTAGATAATGTATTCAGAATCCTAATTAGACTTGGATTCTGAATTTGACTTTCCGTATCCAATTTTGAATTGGATTCTGGAGTGATTATATTCACTCCAGACGTTAAGTCTTCTCAGAGGTAACAATAAAAACAAAGAGGAACGAAAAAGGTAACCCTAATACGTTTTTAGAGAAAACGTTTTTCCAGCCTTCGCCGTTGCAGAGAGCTAGCACTCCAAACGGTAGCATTCGTGTGGATACGCGATAGAGGGTGTTTCGCGATTGAGGCATCTCTTCCAAACTGTGATTTCGAATCATCAACAGGTTAGTTCTTTGAACACTTTTGTCGAATTAAACGAACAGCATGGATCCTGGTGGGAAATCAGAGATCAAATATTTTTCCGCTGCGTGTTTTTGTTTGCAGTGATCTCTATGATTTCCTAACACAAACCACAATACATAAATTTAAAGAACATTTACGAAATCATTATACTTTTAATGATCTTACATATATATATATCATAATCTTATCTTTATCAAAACTTCATTGATACATATAAATATACTTTTGTCAGAAATACATCATAATTAAAAATTATACATGTATGCATCACCCTCTAGTTGGTCTCGATAAACTCTTACTCTTCTCATGGCATAACGAAAGACTTCATATCTTCCACCTAGTCACCTGCGCGATTACACATCCGCGCTAAGCCCGAGAGCTTAGTAGTACAAATATAATATATAAACATACATTATAGAAATTCTAACATATAATGAAATATCACTTCCATGTACCATTAGTTTCTTATCATGTTTTTCCTTTTGAATTGCACCTTTCATATATCTCTACTAATCTCATATATTATATATACATATATACATATCATTAACACCAACCACAATCCATCACTAATACTCACAATCATTATATCAATATACATATTACATAACATACTTCATATCATTATTTTATTCACAATTCACCAATCATGAATCACATTTCCAATGAAGGCAATCATTATCACCATTCATGAATCACATTACCAACAAAGGAAATCAATATCATCATTCATGAGTCACATTTCCAACAAAGCCACCATAGATCTCATTACTCATTTATTTTAACATTTGTATATCACATTGACAACAAAGACAGACTCGGGCCCAAAAGACACTAATATGCCATTCGACTTTCAGAGTTAATGCTTTGGTTTTATTATCACATTATCATTATCATTATCCCAACTAGGCTTCAAGGATTTAGGTTCAACCAAGCTTCAAGGGGAACAAAGCATGCTAAGTATCAACCCAACTTGGCTTCAAGAACCAACCCAACCTAGCTTCAAGGGTTGTAACATCTCAATTAGGCTTCAAGGACTAGACCCAACCAAGCTTCAAGGGGAGTAAAACATGTTAAACTTCTACCCAACTTGGCTTCAAGGATAGCCCAACCTAACTTCAAGAGATTGTTACTATCATTAGGCATGCCACCAACAACAAACTCTGAAAATGGAATAACACATTAGCCACACAATTCATTTATTATTTCATTATCATTTCCATTCTCAATTGAATCATCATAGCCAATCACAATGGCTTCACATCACAATATATCTCAGAACATTAGTTCCACATCTCTTGATGTCTCAATTCACATTACACACTTCATCATTCAAGCATACATAGTCAATTTCATTGCCCATGTATCTCAAATTCATCGTCATATAAACAACATATCCATTTATTTCATTTCAATCATTATTAAAACATTTATCATAACAAATTACATTGCACATACCTTTTTGGATGATCCTTATAGCTTTCACACTATACAAATAACAACATTAGTCACATTGTATTAACAATTTAGTAATTTACTTAACATTGTTTTAAGTTTCAAAATCATATAAAAGAATGCATCTAGGTAAGTTTGCCCTTACCTCAAGAACTACTCCCATCAAGCTATACATAATCAATTACCTCATCATATCCTTCACATTTTACATATAACATCATTGATGTAACATTACAAAGTACATTATTCATACAACACATTACCATTCACAAGATTCACAATGCATAACACATAACATTGTTCATATAGTGTCATATGCATCATCATATGTATGTTCAATCTCAACAAAGCAAGAAGAACAAAGGACACTCACAGTAGCCAACACACTCAAGGGACACGGCCAAGCTTGTGGCCGTGTCTCTCAACACAAATTGGCAGTGGCAGACATGGGCAAGGGACACGGCTGTGTCTCTCCAAAAATCATCCAACACGGCCACATTTCCATAGACTTGGCCGTGTCTCTCATGTATACAAACCCTAAATATGGCCAACTCTCTTTTGATTGAATAAAAACACATTATGCACAATACAACCTCATTCAAATGGATGTAATCAATGTTATTAACACATATTCATCACAATATTCACATTAACACTATATCAACCATACAATCAATCACTTACCACATCAAACCCTAAACCAACATCAATCTTCTTCTTTCAATATCAACATCCACTTAACTTACCATCTTTAAACAAAACCAACACCAATTTAACCTTTTTAACTTACAATCCATTTAACACTTATAAACACATCTTAAACACACTTATTCATAAAATCAACAATTCAGAAATCACCTCAAACACCACTTCAAAATAACAAAGAAAAACAAGAGAGTACTTACCTAAATTGAAGAAATTTCACAAATCTTCAACTTAATCCTTTGATTCTCCCTTCAATTTGATGTTTAGAACTTAGAACACCTCTCTTCCTCTCCCTTTCCTTTGATAGTTGGCCACACCAAAAGAGAAGAGAAGAAAAGAAATAATGACAAGTCAAACTTCTCTTCTTCTTTAAATCTCCACCATGCAATTCTAACACAACAATTACTTAAATGCCCTCATCCATTTAAACTTAACCCTTGTCACACATATGCCCATTTAAGTAATTTCACATATCACAAATAAATATCCTCTTCCATTGACCATCCCTTTTGACTTATGTATATGTTATTTATACTACCATATATGCAACATATACACTTCCTTTAAAAATTCTTTTCTCTTTCAATTTGACACATACATTCAATCCAATTAAAACAACCATAATATTCAAAACTTCTAGGGCATAAATTGGGATATTACATCATCAACCATGACCGAGCACCATTTAAAGAAAATAAAAATTCTATTTAAGAATATGGATACCATCCATTGGAAGCAAATTTCATGGTCAAAGCTTGATGTTTTAAAATGTTTTCAAAATGTCAAATTGGACCATTCCTTTTTACATGCCGTGGCTTCCTTTTGGGATACGGATTCTAGGGTATTTAGAATTAATGGCTTTGAAATATGTCCCTTGATTGAAGAATTTGAGGCCATCCTTGGACATCCAAATAATCAACAAATGGCATTACCCACATTGATTTCCAAGACTCAACAGAAGATGCAGATGTTATTTTAAATTCAAAAACCCGAAGTTATTCGGTTGATGAGAGGTGAAAAAATTCTACTTGCTCCTTTGATTGACTTTTGTTTCTCTCATTTGGCTCCTACTAAGGCATGGGGATGGATGCTTTGTCTTTGCTTGCTCAGCCAATTCTTTCTTGTTTCTTCTGACGGCGATATTGACCCATGAGTATTGGATATTATGGACCAAATGGAAGGGAGCTTGTCGCCGGTACCTGTGATCTTAGCCGAGACCTTAGTTGGATTAGACCGATTTAAATCGGGATTGTCAAGGAGAATGACTGGGAGTCCGTTGCTGCTTCAGGTAATTACCTAAACTGCTTTTTCGGGTTTTCAATTTAGATTTTCTTTTTCTTTTTATTGCTCTAACTTTTGCCTAGTCCGCCCATGCGGGTTTTCAGAACTAGCGAGCTGTCCTAATTTTTGCCTAAGCTACCCTTGCGGGTTTTCAACTTAGAGGACTTCCTCTTTTTTTTTTTTACTTAATTCTTTCCTCACATATTTGGCTTCAGGAGCGTCTTTGTTTGCTTGATACTCCCTTCATGGATTTTGCCAGATACCTGCCACATCATCATTCTGCTAGGAAGCTACTCCATCCAGCTTCTTCATATCCTGACTGGGTTGACTGGATCCACTCACGCTCCGAAGTGAATATCCGTTGGTTGGTACCTTGGTGGAAGATTTCTCGTATCACCATGCGGACATACTTTATGTATGTTCCCCTTGCTGCTCTTCGTCAAGGTACATGCTATGATCCTCACCGACTTGACCGTCAGTATGGAGCTAAGCCTCGTGATTCTGACTTTGTTCCTGAGTTAGACATGCCTTGCTTGACTAAAGCCTACTTGGATCGGCTAAGGCAAAGCTGGCCTGCACATTACACTTATCGACTGCCATAGATTTTACATTTGTCAATTCATAAAGTGTTTTGTTAGGACGAAAAATAACTAAAGTAATAAAAGATGCTTCTTTTCCATTTATAATTTGTCATCACCTTTTGCAATTATGATTATTTATTTCATCCATATCTGGTCAAATACTTATAACAGTGCACATAGAACAATTTTAACATTAATTCTATTTTATTAAATTGGGGAACAAGCAAACATAAAGCCAGCATACACAAGATCACTCCTGTTGCCAATTAGCCCTTTCAGGTTTTCTAATTGACGATTTTCTCTCATTTAGCCCTAATTGTTGCCTATCCCGCCCTTTCAGGTTTTCGAAACTAGCGGACTGCTCTAACTTTTGCCTAGGCTGCCCTTTTTGGGTTTTCAACCTAGTGAGCTCCTTTTTTCCCTTTTTCTAGCGAGCTCCTTTTTTCCCTTTTTCTATCATACATAAAACCTCTTCAACCTGCCAATGTTTACTGGTTCACTAAACTCATTCCCATCCATGTCTGATAACTTCACTCCACCTTTGCTCATGACTTGTTTCATGACATATGGCCCTTCCCAGCTTGGTCTGAACTTCCCTCTTGGATCAGATACATTAGGCTTGCATTGCTTCAACACCAAATCCCCAACTCTGAATTTTCTGACCTTAACCCTTCTATTGTAGGCCCGAGCTATCTTCTTCTGATACAGTTGGTGATGATACAGTGCCTTTAACCTTCTCTCTTCTAGTAGAGCTAACTGTGTGTATCTACTTGCTACCCATTCCGTTTCAAGCAGTTCTGCTTCCAGGACTACTCTCAATGACTTGATCTCAATTTCAATTGGCAATACCGCTTCCATCCCATAAACCAAAGAGAACGGTGTCATCCCAGTAGGTGTTCGCACACTTGTCCTATATCCCCATAAAAGCAAAGGGAAGCATTTCTGATGTAACACCCCTTCCCACCCTACATGTGTAAGCCAAGTAGAGGCACCACACTATCCTAATGTTGCTACCAATTTTACTTAATTCGAATTATAGTTCCGGTTTTACAGAAATCTTGCCAGAGGTTCACCTAGAAATTGGATCCCAAGTGTCGACAAAACTGGTTTTTCTGATTTTTGAAAACATTTTTACACAAACCAATGCGAATGCAATCAGTTTCAATACACTCCCAATGAATCCACCTTATACCCTCAACTACAACCCTGCAAGAAGAGTTCACACTTCTAATACAAAATAAGTAGAGGTTTATTATTATCACATACTACTAACGTACAGTATAACTGTAACACCCCCATACTCTATATAAGTACTATACATATACCGGGTATACATACAGTACGTATATAAGGTATAAGAATGTCACTTTTTGTTACAGTTTAAAAACCTATATCTGAGTTCAAACAATATTACATTAATTTAAATATAGAACATTTACAAAATCATTATACTTTCAATGATCTTACATATATATGATAATCTTGTCTTTACCAAAATTTCATTTATACATATGAATACATTCTTGTCAAAGATACAACATAACTAAATTATACATATATGCATCACCTTCTAGTTGGTCTCGAAATACTCTTACCCTTCTCGTGGCATAACAGTTTGACTTCCAGATCAACTATCTACTCACCTGCGCGATTTATACAACCGCGCTAAGCCCGAAAGCTTAGTAGTACAAATAAATATTATAAACATACATAACAGACAATCATACTTATATGTTAACTTCCTATATTATTATTTTCTTATCATATTTTCCCATTTCAATTACACCTTGTATATATTTCTACAAATCTCATAATTATATACATATGCACGTATTTCATTACTACAACCCACAATTCCATGACTTATTAAAACATTCATAAAATAATACTCACAATGTCCACAACCACATCCATATTATACATCATATTGTATTTTCATGTAGTACCTTCAGATCTCATCATTCAACATAGTTTTTCAACCCACATTCACCTTCAATAATTTACTTATACATTGTAATCATCTCGTTTCATAATTATCATCATATATCTCATAACATTACATCTTATTCCATAATTCACATTTAAACAAAAATAATCATTGGTCTCATTATTCATTCATTTCACATTTCATGAATCACATTTAAACAAAGACAAGCATGGGCCCAAAAGATACTAATATGCTATTCAAAGTTCAGAGTTACTGTTTTGGTCTATAATCATAATCATCAATACATTTATCCATGGATATTCAACTAGATTTGAGCTTACGACCCAGTCATTTCACTCAATCTAGTTTCAATAATTTGTTTTTGAGGTTTACGACCCAGTCATTTCACCCCAAAAACATCACATTTCACATTTTCCAACTGGAATCGGCTTACGACCCGGTCATTTCACATATCCAGTGATTCATAGGCCTATCGCCAAAAACAGAACTCTGAAAATTGAATTAACACATTAGGCACACAATCATTTCATTTATCTCTTTATCAATCTCTTTTCATTTCATTTCTCATAATTAATTAGGCAACCATGCCTCAGTTATATATTTCATTTGCATTATCATAGCCAACAACCATGGCCTCATATCTCATATGATCTCAAATCACAATAAAGCAATTCATCATAACATCATATCCTTCACATTTTATTTCATCATCATATAAGCAATTAAGCTTCAACCATCTCATTTATATCTCAAATCACCTTAATCAATTCAAATGTATATAATCAATGGCATTAACACACATTTTACATACTCATCACAACATTCATATTATACCAAACATAACGCTATTAATATACATCAACAATGCATTACATTTCATAATATTAATATACATCAATAATGCATTACATTTCCTAACACGTTAACAACCAAATGTGTATCAAGTCTCAAAGTCATATGCATTTATGCAATAATGTAGTTTGTACTTACCTTAAAACCAACTCACACCAATCTATACACTTACTCTTCCAAGAATCCTCAACACTTAGATTAGGGCAATTCCACCTCTTCACAACCTAATCCAAAAGGAATATTAGCAAAATGACCATATGAATAGTAAATTCTGGTTTTGGACTCAACTTAATCCTTATTTTGAAAAATTGTATAAAATAATCTACTTGACTAAAAACTCTAAAATTTTTACAGAATTTATTTTTACATCTTAAAATCATTCCTGTAAAATTTCAGATCAAACTGAACACAAAATCTTGGTCAAATAGTTCACCCAACCAGACTGCTCCAATTGCCCTGCATCCAGGCAGCAGTTCTGAACTTTGTGAATTCCGTGAAATAAATTCAATAAACGGGGTTCCAAATTATTTTTCTCAAATACTAGACTCACTAAGCAACAACATATACAAAATTCAATTGGATATTATTTTTCTACATTTTATTAAAAATACCGAAAGATAGCTGTCTCAGTTAAGGTACCTGCTGGAACAAGTCTAATAAAAATAATCTTTCCAAAATCATAACCATTCCAAACTCAAATCAACATATTTTTCAGTCATTCTAGACTCGTAGAGGCACAACATATCAAAAATTCACTTCAAGAACATTTTTATATATTTAATTAAAAATCATACAAGTCACAGCATTTACTAATTGTAAAACAGAAAAATTTCACTAAACACAACTCTTACTCTTCCATCACCAACACCAACCTAACTTCTTATCTTTAGTTCCATTTCAACACTTTTACACACACCATACACAAGCACACTCCAACCATCAACAACACTCCATCAAACTCAAACAAAATTCCAAATAGAACAAGAGAAATCAAAAGAAAACTTACTTGAATATTATGCCAAATCTTCAACATCCATCTTCAATTCTATCAAAATCCCTATGGATTTGATGTGTATATAAGTAAAATCACATCTCTCTCTCTCTCTCTCTCTCTCTCTCTCTCTCTCTCTCTCTCTCTCTCTCTCTCTCTCTCGTGTAAGAAGAAGAAGAAGAAGAAAAATATATTTTTCCTTCTTCTTTCCATGTTTATCATATATATATATATAATAATAATATAATCTAATAAATTATTTCTAAAAACCTCCACCACACACTTTTCTCCCTTTGACTTTTCTTTCTTCTTTTTCTTTTATTATTATTATTATTATTATTATTATTATTATTATTATTATTATTATTATTATTAATTAATTAATTATATAAACTTACTTTTCCTACACCACTTTATACATTATGTATATGTAATATATATGTTGGTATATGTATATCTCTTTTATATTTCCTTTATGTTTTCCATATTTTTCAAATACCACATAAATATATATCATCCCTCATATACACCTATTTCTTATAATATTTTCCTTACATATTTTACCAACATATCTTCTCACAACTACCATTCTAATGTACACCAAAATCGGGTATTAAATTAATTCATTTATCTTCTTTTGACTTCCATTAGTTTAACTTATATATGTTATATATACCTTCACTTCTTTTCTCCTTCCATTAAACATACTCCTTAAATCCAAATACCACAATAATTATTCCAAAACTTTTAGGGTGTACCTTGGGATATTACATCTGACCAATCCCTGTAAGTCTTGGTCATTTTGGACAAGATTTGCTTAACTGTCTTGTTTGTTGCTTCCACTGCACCATTAGCCTTTGGTCTATAAGGAGAGGATTGATGATGATGAATTTGGTACTTCAAGAATAAATCCTTAACTGCTCCTTGAAACTGTACCCCGTTGTCTGATATCACACTGTGCGGGACCCCGTATCTGCAGATGAGGTTCATTTCGATAAGCCTAGCCATTTGACTTGCACCTAGCTTGTTGAAGGATTCAACTTTGAATCATTTTGAAAAATAATCTACTGCTACAACAATGAATCGGTGACCGTTTGAAGCTATCGGATGTATCTCTCCTATAATGTCGATACCCCATGTGGCAAATGGCCAGGGTGAAGACATTGAATGCAGCTCTTCAGGAGGCATATGATTCAAGTTACCATACATCTGACATTACTGGCACTTCTTGACAAACTCAATACAGTCTCTCTCCATGGTCAACCAATAGTAACCTTGTCGAATAACCTTCTTAACTAGGGCCAAACCACTCATGTGCGGACCGCAACTTCCCGCATGTATTTCTGACATGATGCGCTCCACTTCAGGCTTTCTTAAACATCTCAAATGCACTCCATCAGGCCATCTTCGATATAACTCTCCATGGAAGGTGATGTATTGCAATGACCACCTCCTTATGGCTCTTCTCTCTTTCTTTGTTGCCCCCGGCGGGTATTCTCTTTCCTCCAAAAATTGCCTTAAAGTATTATACCACACATCGTGGTCTATATTGTTAGTTCATTTTTGTACTAGTTTTTAGTATGATTTTATGTTTGTTTTAGTTAATGTTTTGATCGATTTTTGTTTTAATTGTGTTTTAAGTGTTGTTTTTAGGTTTAGGTGTAAAAACACCCTTGGAAGATCAAAACCGGGCAAGAAAAGCATGAACCAAGCAAGACATGGCCAAGCTAAGCAAGACATGGCCATGTCCCTCAAAAGAAATTCAAGGCAGAAGTAGACACACCCAGAGACACGGCCAAGCCTCTGGCCGTGTCTCATTCAAAGAACAAATCAAGAACAAACCAAAGAAGAGAAGGAAAATGAGCAACAGGAAGAGACACACCTAAGTGACAATGCCAAGCCTCTGGCCGTGTCACATGACACGGCCAAGACAAAAATGGCTTGGTCGTGTCCCATTCATACCAAAGAATAAGAGAGCAAGCAAAGAAGGAAAGAAAAGAAGCAGAGACTGACACTGTCAAGAGACACGGCCAAGACACTGGCCATGTCACCTGACACGGTCGTGTCCTCTGGCCGTGTCTCACCTTGTATCAAAGACAGTGAGGGACACAGCTAGGAGCTTGGTAGTGTCCCAGGAAAGAAAATCAAGAGACACGGCCAAGCTCCACATGGCTTGGCCGTGTCACCTCTCACAACCAAAGAGAAGAAAGAAAGAAAGAAAGAGGTCCAGTGAGGGACACGGCTGTGTCCCATGAAAAATCAAGAGACACGGCCAAGCCAACCTTGGCTTGGCCGTGTCCCATCATGGAAAGCAAGGAAGAGACCAAGAGACACAGCCAAGACACTCTTGGCTTGGCCGTGTCACACCAAAATAAATTGATTTCTTTTATACGAAGTGGGGGACAAAGTGGGAGACAATGCCTTGTGCTTGCCAAAAGAAATATTAAACAAACAAAAAGTGGGGAACAAAGTGTAATGGTGTGAGTTGGAAGGCATGGGTGTTGATTTTTGAATGAATTAAAAGGAGAGGAAGAGGAAAATAGGGGGACTTCTTGGCTTCTTGGAGCCAAATTTCTGCAAAAAATGTGGGAGAGGAAGAGAGTGACACTCTCCCTTGTCCCTTCACCTCCAACCTCCATTTCCATCCTCCCCATCTTCCATTGATAGGATCTTTGAGGTTCTTTGGGATAAATTGGGTTACAAGTTCTCAAAGGTTGAAGAAGCTTCATTGAAGGGATTGGTGACTTGAGAAAGCTCCATTCCATCTTCCAAAGGCATATCCATTGAAGGTTGGTGACTTGAGAAAGTTCCATCCAAAAGTTTGGTGACTTGAGAAAGCTCCATTCCACATTGCAAGGGGAATCAACCATTGAAGAGGACTTGAGTTCTTCATCAAATACATCAAGTGGAGCTAGGAGGAAGACTAGCAATCCTACTCTTGGCATCTTCACAAGGGGTTTTTCTATTCTCTCTTTTAATTCATTTCTTATTGTTGTTGTTGTATTAAGAGATTGATATTGCAATGGACAATTTGTATTTGTGTTATATTGAGTTGAATGAATGTTATAAATTGATGATGTTGAGCTAAATACCCATGTTTAGGGTTTATAGTATATTTGGTTGAATGTCTTGATTTGATATTTACATTGATGTTTGTTTTATTAGTTTTTGTTATAGTTTTGTGTCTTGTTTATTATGATAATTATTGTTTTATTTAGGTATTTTGTTAGTTTTAATCGGTTTGTTAGGTGTTTTCATTAATTTTGGTAGTTTTAGTTTATTTCAATGTTTATGTCGTTTTTGATGTAGTCTTTAGTATTGTGTTTATGTTGTGTTGGTTATTATCTATTTACTTCTTCTTTAGATTTGTTTTGAGTTTTGTGTTAGGTTAAAAAGGCAAGGAAGCAAATTTGAAGGAGAAAGTGGCAGTGGCTGACACAGGCAGAGGACACGGCCAAGTCACTGGCCGTGTCCCATATCAAATTAAAGAAGAAAGCAACTCACAGAAGCAGACACATGCAAGGGACACGGCCAAGTCTTGTGGCCGTGTCCCTCCAAAAATACTCCAACACGGCCAAGTCACTCTGACTTGGCCGTGTCTCACCAATTCCAAAGGCAAAGAAGACTAAAGCTCACAGAGGCAAACACAAGCAAGGGACACGGCCAGGTCTTGTGGCCGTGTCCCTTATGATCTAAACACGCAGCGAATTTTTTAAAGCGGACATTCGTATAAAAGGAAAGGAGAGCTAGGGTTTAAAGACTGTTGACGATTTTGAGCTGAGTTTGGAGCCGTCAGAGAGAGAGGAGCTAGGGTTTAAACATTTTGTTTTCTTGATTTTGATTTCATTTTAGATTAAAACTACCTAGATTAGATTGTTCATGCCATTGTTATATCCTTCTTGCAAGATTTGAACAAGAGATTCTTCAGAAGCTTCAAGGAGTTGTAACTTGGTTTTGTTCTTGAACTTATTCTCTTTATTTTCATTGAATGGATATTATCATGTCTATTTTGATTTCTTTGAACATTAATGAGATGAATATGTTTGATTGCATTATGAACTAATTTGATCTAGTCTAGGGTTTGTATAGATCTGCTATGATTGTATGAATTGGTTATTCTCTTAGCTAATAATTTCTTTAGCCTTGATTGAATGAAATATTGTTAACATATAATTGATTGGCCACCAATTGTGTGTTTAGGGTATTAGATGATGGATTGAGAGATGAAATCTAATGCTGGAACAATTCAATTAAGAACTTAGGTGAATTAGAGATATAACCTATTAAAAAGATTGTTTCAATTAAAACAAGATTAGTTGTAAGAGGTTTGAATGCGAGAGCTTATTTCCTTGACTCAATTAATTAAGTTGTTTGAGATTTAATCTTTGAAATTAAATTAGTTAAGTGGAATAACCGTTCATACATATCAGTAGTAGAGAAGTGCAAACCCTAGACCCTTTATCAAGTGAATCAAAACATGAGCTCTTGTTTATTTTTATCGTTTGAAACTTCAATTAAACCTTTTCATTAATTAGCAATTTAAATTTATTCATTACTTGTTACTTTTAATCTGATAATCAATTAGCCACTTTAGCTTCCTTGTGAGATGACCTTGGGGCAATCACCTTTGCTACAGCTACCTCGTATACTTGCGAGTGACACTTAGTGGTAGAGTTAATTCGAGCGCAACAAGTTTTTGGCGCCGCTGCCGGGGAAGCTAATTGGCGTAATTGTTTATTTAAAAAAAATAAAAAATAAAAAATATTTTAGATTATTTTTCATTGTTTTCATTTTATTTTATTTGTCTTTTGCTTTTGATATTTCTTTTTCTAGAAATTTTTGTTTATGCAAGGCAGGAGATCACTCGAAGGAGAGCTACATCCATTCATTCCAGAAATTCAGAGAGTGAAAAGGAGTAGAGAAGAGTTTGAGCTCTACACCGGATTTGATACAGAGGAGGACACTTCTGAATTTGAGTCAGATTCTACACAATCAGTTAAAATGGCTGAAGAAAGACAAAGAACCATGAGAGATTTTGCTAGACCTGTCATTGGGACCTCTACATCTTGTACAAGGTTGACAGATGCATCAAGGAACTATGAGTTGAAGAACATTCACTACAACATGCTGCCATCGTTCTATGGAGTTCCAAATGAAGATCCTTTGAACTTTATTAGGGATTTCTACTCCACCCTCAACACTTTTCCATTGGGAGGATTAACAGAGGATCAGTTGAGGATGAGGTGTTTCCCATATACTTTGAAGGATAGGGCAAAGAGCTAGCTCATGATGTTGCCTGAAAATTCACTGACAACTTGGGAGCAAGTTTATAACAAGTTCATGGGCAAGTTCTATTCACACCAAAAGACAGTTGAGTTGAGAGGGAAGATTGCTACATTCTCTCAATTTGAAGGAGAGCCATTTCATGAGGCTTGGGACAGATTCAAGATGCTATTGATCCAGTGTCCGCATCATAACTACCCACTTCAACTCCTTAATCAGTTTTTCTATGATGGTCTAACCCATCAATTTCAGAACACTGTTGATAATGCAGCTGGGGGAGCCATGGGAGAAAAGACAGCTGATGAGACTTATGAGATCTTTGAGATGTTGGGAGCTAATTCTCAACAAAAGAGTGTAAGGAGAAGAAGTAAAGGGGTGAATCAATTGGAAGCCAATACTGAAATGGTTAGTCAAATAGCTAAGTTGACAAGGCAGGTTCAGATGCTAAACATAAAGAACAATATTTCTTCATCTACTCAAGAAGTGTGTGGAATCTGTGGGACATTTGGGCATGGAGCAAATATATGCCCCTCTGCATATGAATCTTTTGGGAATGAAGCTGAGTAAGTTAATGCTATGGGGGGATTTCAACCAAGAGCCAGGAATGATCCTTACTCCAACACTTACAATCCTGGTTGGAGGAGTCACCCCAATTTTTCCTGGACAACAAATAATGCTCAACAGCCTTTCCATTTGCTCCAGAGACAGAGCCAACAGCAGGGCCAATCCTCAAATCAAGGTCAGCCTAAGAGAGAGAGTTTGGAGGAAAGTTTACAGGCTTTTATCCAAGTAAGTGCTAAAAATCAGGAGATGAACAACAAGAGGCTGGATTCCTTGGAAGCATCTTTTAAGAAGGTGGAGACCCAAGTGGGGCAACTTGCTCAACAGATGCAGATTCAACAAAAGGGGAAGTTCCCAAGTCAACCTGAGCAGGCACAAGCAGTGACTGTTCTTAGGAGTGGCAAGGTAATTAATAACAATGTTGAAAATAATTCTGTGAATGCAGGTGAGCAAGAGAATAAAAAGGAAGGAGAACTGGAGAATAAAGGTGCTAAAGAAAGATCAATGGAGAAGTCCCCTACAGCAGATTTGCACAAGGCAAGCAATCCATACCGGCCACCTATACCATTCCCCAGCAGGTTGAAGGATGATAAAAAAGATAAGCAATTTTCAGATATCTTCAACATGCTGTCTAAGGTAAGTATCAACTTACCCTTACTCGAAGCAATTAAGAACATGCCAACTTATGCTAAATTCTTCAAAGAACTGAATACCAAGAAAAAGAGGTATGAGCCGAATGAAAAGGTGATAGTTTCTGAGGTAGCTAGTGTTGTTTTGCAGCATAAACTACCTCCTAAGCTAAAGGATCCTGGAAGTTTTATTATTCAAATTACTATGGGGAATGGAAAGGGTACTGATGGCATGTGTGACTTGGGAGCCAGTGTAAATTTAATGCCTTACTCTGTGTACCTTGACTTAGAATTAGGGGAACTTAAGCCAACAAAAATGGTGTTGCAATTAGCTGATAGATCTCTTAGATTCCCGAAAGGGGTTATAGAAGATGTGTTAGTTGAAGTTGGTGGTTTGATAGTTCCTGTGGATTTCATTGTTCTTGACATGGAAGTAGGTAATTCTTTACCATCTGCACACACCATTCTGCTGGGTAGGCCTTTTATGGCGACTACCAACACTTTGATAGATGTTAAGAATGGAAAATTATCAATGACTGTTTTGGGACAAACTGTGGAATTTTCTATTTTTAACACTTATCCTATTCCTACAACTGCTTTATATGAGGATTGTTCTTTCATTGATTGTGTTGATGCAGTTGTTTCAGATGTTTTCTTGCAGAAAGGTTCCTCTGATAAATTGGAGCTGGCATTGACTTTGGATAGTGATTTGGAAATTTTTGATGCAGAAATAGCCAGTTGTCTTGAGACCTTAGGAAGTGCTGAAGTAGAGGAACTTAAGGAGGACCCAGTTTGTGAGCTTTCCCCCCTTGAAAAAGAAGAGAAGAACCCCTCACTAGAGTTAGAGCTGAAAGAGTTACCTAAGAACCTGAAATATGTGTTTTTAGGAGATCACAACACTTTACCTATGTCTAGTGAACTTAGTGAAGGGGAGGAGATGAGGTTGGTGAGTGAGCTTAAAAGATTAAAGAGAGCAATAGGATGGAGATTGAGTGACATAAAGGGTATTAGCTTTTTCCATGTGCATGCATAGAATCACTTTAGAAGAGGGAGCTAAACCTTTGAGGGAGACCTAAAGGCGACTTAACCCAAATATGAGTGAAGTGGTTAAGAAAGAAGTGCTCAAATTGCTGGATGAAGGAGTAATTTACCCAATAGCTAATAGTGAGTGGGTGAGCCCAGTACATGTAGTTCCTAAGAAATCTGGAATCACTATGGTGAAAAATGAGAATAATGAGTTGGTTCCTACTAGGACTACTACTGGGTGGAGAATGTGCATCGATTATAGGAAGTTGAACAATGCTACAAAGAAAGATCATTTCCCTCTTCTTTTTATTGATCAGATGTTAGATAAACTTTCTAGGCACTCACATTATTGTTTTCTGGATGGCCTTTCAGGTTATTATCAGGTGCCAATAGCTCCAGAGGATCAATCCAAGACAACCTTTACTTGCCCTTTTGGGACTTATGCATTTCGACGTATGCCCTTTGGCTTGTGCAATGCACCTGCAACTTTTCAGAGATGCATGATGTCTGTCTTCTTAGATATGATCGATGATTTTATTGAGGTATTTATGGATGATTTTTCTGTTTTTGGTAATTCTTTTGATAATTGCCTCAATAAACTTGTTCGTGTGCTTAAGAGATGCATTGAATGTAACCTCACTTTAAGTTGGGAAAAGAGTCATTTTATGGTTACTCAGGGCATTGTCTTAGGTCATGTGGTGCCAAGTAAAGGGATTGAGGTGGATAAGGCTAAAATTGAATTGATTGCTAAGTTACCCCCACCTACCTCTGTTAAGGGAATAAGAAGTTTTCTAGGGCATGCAGGATTTTACAGGAGGTTTATTAAGGATTTTTCCAAAATAAGCCAACCATTGTGCCATTTGTTGGGGAAAGATGTTCCATTTGAATTTACAGCACAATGCATGCAAGCTTTTAATTCCCTTAAGGAAAAATTGACTAGTGCACCAGTGATTGTAGCTCCTGTTTTGTCTTTACCTTTTGAAATCATGTGTGATGCCTCTAATCATGCAGTAGGAGCTGTTCTTGGGCAAAGGGTTGATAAATATTTGAGAGTAATATATTATGCCAGTTTAACCCTGAATAGTGCACAAATGAACTACACCACAACTGAAAAGGAAATGTTAGCTATTGTTTTTGCTTTAGAAAAATTTAGAGCTTATTTAATTGGGTCAAAAATTATTGTGCATTCTGACCATGCAACTCTTAAATATCTGTTAACAAAACAACATGCTAAACCGTGCTTAATTAGATGGGTGTTGTTATTGCAAGAATTTGATTTTCAAATCAAGGATACTAATGGTAGTGAGAATGTTGTTGCTGATCATTTATCTAGATTACCCTTCTTTAGTGAAAATCTTGCATCTGATAGCATTCATAAAAATTTAGAAGCATTTCCTGATGAGCAGCTTTTTGTGGTATTTGATGCAACTTGGTTTGCAGATATTGCTAACTATCTGGCTTGTGGTATTTTGCGTACTAACATGTCATTTCAGGAAAAGAAAAGGTTTTTACACTTGAGTAAGTTTTATTTTTGGGATGAACCTTATCTATTCCGGATTTGCAAAGATGAGATAGTTCGCAGGTGTATATCTGAGGAAGAACAACTGAGTGTTCTTCAATTTTGTCATGACCTTCACTGTGGGGGTCATTTTGGAGGAAGAAAGACTGCGGAAAAGGTGCTTCAAAGTGGTTTTTACTGGCCTACCTTATTTAAAGATGCTCAAGAGTATTGTAAGTGTTTAGGCCATTTTTGTACTAGCTTTTAGTATGATTTTATGTGTGTTTTAGTTAATGTTTTGATTGATTTTTGTTTTAAGTTTGGTTATTGTGTTTGTTTTAAGTTTGGTTATTGTGTTTGTTTTTAGGTTTGAGAGCAAAAAGACCCTTGGAGATCAAAACAGTGCAAGAAGAGCAAAGAACGAAGAACAGTAGCTGACACACTCACAGACATGGCCATGTCTGTGAGTGTGTCTGATCGACATGGCCATGTCACTTGAAGCTTGGCCATGTCTCAATGTCTTGGCCGTGTTTCATCCTAAAATAGTGGTCTTGGCCGTGTTTCATCTTAAAATAGCTTGACACACTCACAGACATGGCCATGTCTGTGAGTGTGTCTGATCGACATGGCCATGTCACTTGAAACTTGGCCATGTCTCATTGTCTTGGCCATGTCCCTCATCAAAAGAAGAAGAAATTGAAGAAAATTAAGTGACACGGACAAGCTAGACATGTCTTGGCCGTGTCTCTCATCAAAAGTGAAGAAATTGAAGAAAAACAAGTGACACGGCCAAGCTCCACAAGTCTTGGCCGTGTCTCATTCAATCCAAAGCAAAAGAGGAAGGTGACACATGCAAGGGACACGGCCAAGTCACTGGCCGTGTCCCTCCAAAATGCCTAGACACGGCCAAGTCACTCCAAACACGACCGTGTCACTCAACCAAAGAAGAAAATAAGAAATCTGAGACAGAAGCAAACACAGGCAAGGGACACAGCCAAGTCACTGGCCGTGTCCCTCCAAAATAGTCCAACACGGCCGTGTCACTCTCAACTTGGCCGTGTCTCTCATGGACCAAAGACTCAGACACGGCCAAGTCTCCTTTAACTTGGCCGTGTCACCTTAATCTCTATAAAATCGTTCGCACGACAGAAAAAAAAAGAGAAGACTGGAGACGGCTAGGGTTTTGAGGAAACAAAAAAAAAAAAGAAAAGAGAGGAGGAGGCAATCACCAATTTGGGATGAGGAGAGAGTGACACTCTCCTTATCCCTCATCTTCATCCTCCATCTTCATCTTCTCCATCTTCCATTGACAAGCTTCAATTTGGTTCTTTGGGATCAAGTGGGTCAATAAGCTCTCAAAGGTTGAAGAAGCTTCATTGAAGGGAGTGGTGACTTGAGAAAGCTCCATTCCATCTTCCAAAGGCACACTCAATTGAAGGATTGGTGACTTGAGAAAGCTCCATCCACATTGCAAAGGGAATCAACCATTGAAGAGGCTTGAGTTCTTCATCAACATCAAAGTGGAGCTAGGAGGAAGACTAGTAATCCTACTCTTGGCATCTTCACAAGGGGTTTTTCTATTCACTCTTTTAATTCAGTTCAACATTCTTTTTGTTATATTAAGAGATCGATATTGCAATGAACAATTTGTATTTTTTTTATATTGAGTTGAATGATTGTTCTAAATTGATGATGTTGAGCTAAATACCCATGCCTGGGGTTTGTAGTATATTTGATTGAATATCTTTGATTTGATATTTCCATTGATGTACCTTGTTGTTGGTTGATTGCATTGGATTGTATGCTAGGTTAATAGATTAGCTACCTATTGATCTCTAGATATTGAATGAAGGACCGAGAGGTGAAATTTGGTATCGGAATTATGCAATCGACTACCCTATGAATGAATTAGAAATATAAGTTATAGGGTTTTATTAATTTGCAATTGTAAAATAATTGGTTATTGCTATTTCATGAATGTGAGAACTAATGAATTGGTAATTGACTAATTAATCTTAAGAAATAAATTAATTACAAGGCCATGTTAATGGATAATTGAGAATTGAGCTTTGATTGAATGGACCTATAACCCTAGGCACTTTCCCGAGAACTGAATTGATCTTGTGCACCCATTACACACATCAAACCCTACGTACGTTAATCTTAGGTTTAAATTGTCTTTTACAATTCCAACAACAAACTTCTGCATTTAAATAAATTGTCAATCAAGCTATTACGAACCACACCTTCTTGGGGAAACGACCTTGGGGCAATCATCTTTACTACAGCTACCTCGTATACTTGCGAGTGACGCTTGGTAGTAGAGTTAATTCGAGCGCAACAAGTTTTTGGCGCCGCTGCCGGGGAAGGTTGTTAAGTAGTGATAGTTTGATTTTTCTTTTCATTGTTTGTTTATTTTTTGTGAATTGTTTGTTTGTTTTATTTTTCTTTCAATTTAATTATTTGTTTGTTTTATTTAAGTTGCTAAGTGCCTTGTGTAAATATGCAATTTCCAAGGTACGCAGGGGTTTACGACGATAACCCTGATTCTGACATGGCATGGCAATTAGCAGAATTAAAGAACCAACTTAAGATGCTAAGTGCCAGAGGAAGAACACCTATGCCTACTCGTGAAGTATGTTCACATGTGGCATTGCAGGACATAGCGCAAACATGTGTTCATTTGGTTATGGACAATATCAAGAGAGGCAAGAGGAAGAATATGCTTATGAAAGTTTCCAGCAAAGGGTTAGAAGTAACCCATATTCCAATCCTTGTAATCCAAATTGGAGAAACTACCCAATTTTTTCTTGGAAAAACCAACAGCATATTCCACCTCCAAATTTTTTTCAACCTTACCAGAGAAATTCTTACTCTCAAGAACAATATTCAAATCAAGATTTCCTTAAGAAACCCACTTTGGAAGATAGTTTGAATGCCTTCATTCAAATTAGTGCACAAAATCAGATTCAATACAAGACATCCAAAGTGGAAGATGATTTGAATGCTTACATTCAAATTAGCACAGAAATTCAAGAAAGAAGCAATGAGAGGTTAGATTCTTTGGAGGAAACATTGAAGAGGGTGGAAATGCAACTTGGGCAACTGGCACATCAACTCCAAGAACACCAAGAGGAGGAATTTCCTAGCCAATTGGAGCAAATAGAGGTAATCACAAATTTTAAGAATGAACAGGTGATATATAACGATTTTTGTGATTCCTTTGATGTAGGAACTAACAACGAAGAAGATGGAGAGGAAATGCAATCAGACATAGAGGAGTTAATTCAATCAAAGGAGGAGGAGAATTTGGAAGCATCGACTTCTACAAAATTGCATGATCCTCCAAGTCCTTGTATGCCACCAATCCCATTCCCAAGTAAGCTGAATGCAGAGAAACAAGGTATGCAACTTTCTGAACTTCATGACATGCCCTATAGAGAAGATAGTGTAGATAAGCTTGAGGTGGCCATGACCATAGAAGTAGAGCCTAATTCTTCCAAATTAGAAATTGATGAGAACAATTTACTAGAAAATAATGAGATTGTTGAGGGAGAACTTCAAATTGCTAAAGAGAATGTAGAACACATTCAACCAAATTTGGTTGAACTTAAAAAGACCCTAGGAATTTTGAAAGATGTTTTAGTTGGGGAATGCAGTATGCAACAAATTATCATCTCTCCCACTCTTGGTGGTGAGAACGAGCAAAAGCCATATAAAACCATGTTGCAAACTAAAAAAGATTCTTACTACGTCCCTATAGCATTAAAAAATCAAGCTAAGAGAACCCTCACATGTTCTTTTTGGACAATTGCTCCCCTAAGAATGCTACCTAAGCTTTTCAATATATTGGGCACTTTTCAAAGTTGCATGGTGCTCATCCTCTCAGTCATGGGCTCCAATTGCATTATGGGTGGAAGGAGCCCCACACATCGTATATGGGAACGATGGAAATCAGGTATCATCTAAACTTTCTCTGTAGTATGCATGCTCACATTGAGGACAATGTGAATTTTTAAGTGTGGGGTGCATTTGGTGTTTTTAATTGTTTTTATTTAAGTTTTAGTTAATGTTTTTAATGTTTTTCGTTGAATAAATGAATGTTGAGAAGTTCAATTGTTTTAAACATTGCTGATAGATGACCTTTGAATTTTTGAAGCATGATTTAGAGAATTGAGTAAATTTGGTGCTTATTGTCAATTTTATTGGTTTTTCTTTGCATTGCCATTAACCTAGTGAGGAATTGAGCCATCAACTTATTATTCTTTTTGTGGGTAAACATCTTTGATTGATGAATTGCTAGAACTTGCTTTGACATGCATTTTAAGACTACATAAAATTTTTAATTAGGCATCAAGATGATTAAGGCAATTAGGTGAACCCACTTTGGCTTAAAAAGACCAACCCTATTTTTAACTTTAGTTAGCCAATTTTGAGCTTATTTTATTTTCCTTTTCTTTCTTTTTCACAACACCATTAGCTTGAACCTTGTTGTTTAACTCTTACCTTTTCATTAGGTCAAGAGCATTTTAAGAGCGTTTATGACCGAGTGTTGTGTTGAATTAAGTGTGGGGTTAAATTTAGTAAGTTTAAGATTGCAAAGCAAAATAAAAACTTGTACAAAAACTTATGTACAAGAAAAAGAAAAAGAAAATAATATATGTATATAAAATAATAAGAATAATTGTTGTTCTTGTTGAAAGGGTTGGAATGTATCATTGCAAAATGTAATAAGTGAGTTCTCTTGAAAAACTCTTTAATGTTAATGGGTATATGAGAGGAAGGTGTTTTGGGATTGTTAGTTATACAAATGATCGGTTACTTCACTCTTGAAGTGCTCTTGAACTTAATGATTAAGCTTACATTTCCTAAATGTCATGCCTTTACCTTAGCCCCATTACAACCAAAAGAAAGACCTTTTGATTGATGCTTGATAGAAATTTGGTGGTGGAGATTTGATTGATAAGCAAGCCTATGGTAATAATCTTTCATTGATTGTTATGAGTGTAAACACCACCATGATCAAACACTTGTAAGAGTTGGTGAGGGAGCGACAACATAGGTTTTGCATGGAAAACCACATAATTGCATGAGTGTCGATTTTGTTTGATTCGATATTGATTGTGGATTTAGGGATAAGGAAGTCTTGATGCATCTTTATAACTCTTGAACTTAACAAAATTCATCTGGTTAGTGTGTGTTGATTTTAGTCTTGCTTGGGGACAAGCAAGGAGTTAAGTGTGGGGTAGTTGTTTAGGCCATTTTTGTACTAGCTTTTAGTATGATTTTATGTGTGTTTTAGTTAATGTTTTGATTGATTTTTGTTTTAAGTTTGGTTATTGTGTTTGTTTTTAGGTTTGAGAGCAAAAAGACCCTTGGAGATCAAAACAGTGCAATAAGAGCAAAGAACGAAGAACAGTAGCTGACACACTCACGGACATGGCCATGTCTGTGAGTGTGTCTGATCAACATGGCCATGTCACTTGAAGCTTGGCCATGTCTCAATGTCTTGGCCGTGTTTCATCCTAAAATAGAGGTCTTGGCCGTGTTTCATCTTAAAATAGCTTGACACACTCACAGACATGGCCATGTCTGTGAGTGTGTCTGATCGACATGGCCATGTCACTTGAAACTTGGCCATGTCTCATTGTCTTGGCCATGTCCCTCATCAAAAGAAGAAGAAATTGAAGAAAATTAAGTGACACGGCCAAGCTAGACATGTCTTGGCCGTGTCTCTCATCAAAAGTGAAGAAATTGAAGAAAAACAAGTGACACGGCCAAGCTCCACAAGTCTTGGCCGTGTCTCATTCAATCCAAAGCAAAAGAGGAAGAAACTCTCACAGTAGGTGACACATGCAAGGGACACGGCCAAGTCACTGGCCGTGTCCCTCCAAAATGCCCAGACACGGCCAAGTCACTCCAAACATGGTCGTGTCACTCAACCAAAGAAGAAAAGAAGAAATCTGAGACAGAAGCAAACACAGGCAAGGGACACAGCCAAGTCACTGGCCGTGTCCCTCCAAAATAGTCCAACGCGGCCGTGTCACTCTCAACTTAGCCGTGTCTCTCATGGACCAAAGACTCAGACACGGCCAAGTCTCCTTTAACTTGGCCGTGTCACCTTAATCTCTATAAAATCGTTCGCACGACAGAAAAAAAAAAGAGAAGACTAGAGACGGCTAGGGTTTTGAGGAAACAAAAAAAAAAGAAAAGATAGGAGGAGGCAATCACCAATTTGGGATGAGGAGAGAGTGACACTCTCTTTGTCCCTCATCTTCATCCTCCATCTTCATCTTCTCCATCTTCCATTGACAAGCTTCAATTTGGTTCTTTGGGATCAAGTGGGTCAATAAGCTCTCAAAAGTTGAAGAAGCTTCATTGAAGGGAGTGGTGACTTGAGAAAGCTCCATTCCATCTTCCAAAGGCACAATCAATTGAAGGATTGGTGACTTGAGAAAGCTCCATCCACATTGCAAAGGGAATCAACCATTGAAGAGGCTTGAGTTCTTCATCAACATCAAAGTGGAGCTAGGAGGAAGACTAGTAATCCTACTCTTGGCATCTTCACAAGGGGTTTTTCTATTCTCTCTTTTAATTCAGTTCAACATTGTTTTTGTTATATTAAGAGATCGATATTGCAATGAACAATTTGTATTTTTTTTATATTGAGTTGAATGATTGTTCTAAATTGATGATGTTGAGCTAAATACCCATGCCTGGGGTTTGTAGTATATTTGATTGAATATCTTTGATTTGATATTTCCATTGATGTACCTTGTTGTTGGTTGATTGCATTGGATTGTATGCTAGGTTAATAGATTAGCTACCTATTGATCTCTAGATATTGAATGAAGGACCGAGAGGTGAAATTTGGTATCGGAATTATGCAATCGACTACCCTATGAATGAATTAGAAATATAAGTTATAGGGTTTTATTAATTTGCAATTGTAAAATAATTGGTTATTGCTATTTCATGAATGTGAGACCTAATGAATTGGTAATTGACTAATTAATCTTAAGAAATAAATTAATTACAAGGCCATGTTAATGGATAATTGAGAATTGAGCTTTGAATGAATGGACCTATAACCCTAGGCACTTTCCCGAGAACTGAATTGATCTTGTGCACCCATTACACACATCAAACCCTACGTATGTTAATCTTAGGTTTAAATTGTCTTTTACAATTCCAACAACAAACTTCTGCATTTAAATAAATTGTCAATCAAGCTATTACGAACCACACCTTCTTGGAGAAACGACCTTGGGGCGATCACCTTTACTACAGCTACCTCGTATACTTGCGAGTGACGCTTGGTAGTAGAGTTAATTCGAGCGCAACAGTAAGCACTGTGATCGTTGCCAAAGAGTAGGTAACATTGGGAGGAGGAATGAAATGCCCCTTCAATCATATATTGTTGTTGAACTGTTTGATGTGTGGGGAATAGACTTCATGGGTCCTTTCCCCAAGTCTTTTGGATATGAGTATATTTTAGTTGCGGTTGATTATGTTTCCAAATGGGTGGAGGCAATCCCCATCCGTACTAATGATGCTAATGTAGTTGTTAAATTTGTGAAGGAAAATATTCTTAGCAGATTTGGTACGCCAAGGGTGATAGTCAGTGATGGGGGGAGCCATTTTTGCAACAGGCTTTTTGAGAAGTTAATGCACAAATCTGTGTTAAACACAAAGTGGCAACCCCATATCATCCACAGACTTCAGGACAAGTGGAAACATCCAACAAGCAAATTAAAGGAATTCTGGAGAAAACAGTCAACACATCAAGGAAGGATTGGGCAAGTAGATTGCATGATGCACTATGGGCATATAGGACTGCTTTCAAAACTCCTCTTGGTATGAGTCCTTACCGATTGGTTTTTGGAAAAGCTTGTCACTTGCCAGTGGAGTTGGAGCACAGAGCGTATTAGGCAATCAAGACTCTGAATTTTGACTTGGACAAAGCGAAGAGAGAACGATTTCTACAAATTTCGGAGTTAGATGAGCTGAGAAATGAGGCCTATGAGAGCTTGAGAATTTACAAGGATCGCACTAAGGCACTTCATGATAGAATTATAGTGCGAAAGACATTGAGTCCAGGTATGAAGGTTTTACTTTTTAACTCACGACTCCGTCTTTTTCCAGGTAAACTCAAGTCTCGATGGAGTGGGCCTTTCGAGATAACTCGGGTGTATCCTTCTGGTGCCATTGAATTACTTAACTCTCGAACAAGTGAGACTTTTAAAGTGAATGGACAGAGAGTTAAGCCATACAATGAAGGATTTCAAGAAGTGAGGATCATTGATAGCACTTTGATCCGTGATCCCTAGGCCTTGCATGATGTCCAGCTTTATGACATTAAAGAAGCGTTAAATGGGAGGCAACCCATTGGTTTGCATTTATTTTTCGTAGTTGTAATTTTAAATTTAGCGAGTATTAATTTTATGTTTGGTTTAAATAAATGGACTGTGCTTTGATCGGTTTTTCTTTACTTTGTGTTTCAGGGTGTTTAAAGAAGAAGGTTTGCAAAATCATTGAATAAAAAAAGGGGTTAAAAGTTAATAAAAGGCAGTAGGTGACACGGCCAAAGGACTTGGCCGTGTCCCTTGGCCGTGTCACACACTGGACACGACCAGGCTTCCTCAAAAATTTTCGATTTTGCAATTTTGTACAGAATAGGACACACCCAGGGGACACGGCCAAGTCAGTGGTCGTGTCCCTCCAAGACTATCAGACACGGCCGTGTCACCTTGACTTGGCCGTGTCCCTTCACTTTCACACACCAGACACGGCCAAGTCCACACCAACACGGCCGTGTCCCTCATTTTTATACTTTGAAAAACCCGATTTTGCCCAGTTCTTTCCATTAAATCCCTAATTTCTTTTCTTCGTCTCTCTCTCACTCTCTCGCTCTCTGTATCGCAATGGCCATAGTTTTGATTTCAAAACTCCAAATCTTCCATTTACACATAAAATTTCTTCACCCAAACTAGAGATATTCACTTAAAACTTCCTCTTTACTCATATAATTTTGATTTAATTCAGTTTTGGGTGTTAATTTTTCAGATCTCAAGATGCCAAGAACTAAAACTGTTTCACACCGCAAGCCAAAGAAGTCTACAGCCGAAGGAGCTTCTTCCTCTTCATCATCTTTATCTTCGAAGAGAGCAAGTCTTTTGGCTCGGGGTTTTTTCCCGACAAGGTATGTTAACGATGAATCTCTTAATGCCTTGCAAATTAGGACTAATTTTGAGAGATATGTGCAATTTCTTGGATGGGAAACTCTAGTCACCTTGAGACCTTTGCAGTTTGAGGAACTTACTTTAGAATTTTTGACATCTCTCAAGGTTGACAGAAATGATAAGAAAATTTGCACTAGATTAATGTTTAAATTGTTGGGTAAATCTTATGTGCTAAATATTGACCAGTTAAATGATATATATGGTTTTCATCAGCACGGGAAAAGGTCGATACCCAAAGAATTTAAACAACAATTTGCTTGGGGACCTTTAGGCTCGGGTACTTATGTGGCCAAATCGGCCAAGGCATCTAAGTTAAGAAATTCCGCTTTGAGATATTTGCATAGGTTTATGGCTTGCGGATTCTTTGCTCAGAAGGAGAGCCCGGGTGTGGTTGAAGTGAGTGAATTGTTTTTCTTGGATTGTGCTTTTAATGCAATGCATGTCAGTGCTAGCTATTGGTTAGCCGATATTTTTTATTCTGTGGCTAACAAAAGAAAGGGGGCAATTTGTGTTGGAGGGTTGGTTACCACATTAGCAGTAGCCCTTGTTGAGGATTTTGACCCGAGTACTAGTCGCATGACTAGAATTTCGGGTAATGACTCTTTGGATTTAGCTACACTTGAGAAGATGCACATGGTAGTGCATAGGAGAGGGACTTATGTGATGCCTTCAGATGAGCCTGCAGCACCGGGGGACAGGCAGAAGAGAGCACGGGTCCAAGAGGAGTCCGACTTGGATTCTCTTGGCCTAGATGAGGATGCTCCGATCTCGGAACATCAAGAGGTACTTCTGAGGATTAAGGCCCTGGAGCGCAAAGTGCATCAACTGGATGGCAAGGTGGATCGTAACCAAGCTAAGGTATTGCAGCAGTTGGAACAAATTAATAGCAACCTTGCGAAGATCTTGAGTCTCCATCCCTCAGCTGCATCATCTTCCCGCCCACCTTTTCCATAGATTTTGAGTCCTTGCTTTATTTTGTTTAATGCATTTTTGTTATAATTTTTCATTTTTGTTTTAATGTTAACGTTTTATATTTAGATATTTTATTTTTATATATTGTACTTTTGTTTTTGAACTTTTGTGTTTACGATGGAAAGTTAGGATTTTGCCTCACCAGGTACGATGGAAGACAGGTTGTCCTTTGACTCTTTTTATTTATTATTCTTGTTTTACATTGAGGACAATGTAAGTTTTAAGTGTGGGGTACTCTTTAAGCTTGCCTTTAATTTTTGTTTTGTTTGTCTTGTCTTGCTTATTGTGTTTGTTGTGCATGGCATAATTGTTGAAAATTTATTGATCTTTTCTTTGATTCTAGCATTATAGTTGAGACTTTAGTATCAGCATAGAAATGAGCATTTGAATTCATTCAGGATCAATTTTCGCATTCTGCAATTCATGACATATAATCTTTGTGAACCCACCTGTGTGAGTTTTGAGCCTCATAAATTTGATATTATTGCCAATTGATTTTCTTTTCTTAAGTGTGCACCTTCATGATTTAGCATCTCTAGAGTTTGCTTTTGCATACTAATTGAACTCGCATTATGATTTAATCTCAAGGTTTAAAGTGATGAAGGCAAATTAGGTTAGCCCTTTAGCTTAAAAAGACCTCCCTTAATATTAAATTCCTTAGTGTGCCAAGTTGAGCCTTTGACCTTTTCTTGTTTGATCAACACAATTCACAGCTTAACTTTCTCTTATTATCATCATACCTGCATTAAGGAATGGAGTTCTTGTTATATGACAATAGGGTGGTTTATTTCAAAGTGTGGGGTAAGCAAATAAAAAAAATAATAAGAATATGGTATTGCTATTTGGGGTGAAATGCATACTTTGCACTTTGTATTTGATTAAGAGTTGACTATTCTTTTCCTCTACATGTTAAGCTAGATGATCTATGCAATGTTATATTTTGTATATATATGTATAAAAAAATTATAAAATAAAAGAAAAAGAGAAAAAAGAAAATAAAAAAAAGAAGAAAATAAAAGAGCATATATATATATATGTATACAAAAATTTACATATGTTCTAGCATTTGTTTGCAAAAGAGGAATGTCGGCTCGTGTATTTTTCTTTGAGTATGCAAGTATGTGAAGTATTAATGGGATTGTGAGTATGCCATTTGGGGGAGTTATGAGTGCCTTAGCAAGAGTAGTGTCTAATTTAGATACTCCATTTCTTGATGCTCCAGGTTAAATGTCTTTTCTCACACCTTCACCTTAGCCCCATTGCATCCAAATAAAAGACCTTCAGATTAATTCTTGAGAAAATCAATGAGGGAGATTGGATAATTAAGCAAGTTTATGGTAGTATGCAATCATGAGTGGTTTGAGTGATTAACTTTTGAAATCGAGTGAAACACTTAGATGAGAGATAAGATTTGTATGTCTGGATTAATGAATGAGTTAAGAAATTCTTGATTGAAGGAAAGTGTGATTATTTATGCTGTGTCTTAAAGTATTTCATCTTATATACTAGAATTATAGTTAAAGGTTGTTTGAGTTTTTAATTTATGCCATGTGAATTTGCTTGAGGACAAGCAAAGTTTTAAGTGTGGGGTAGTTGTTTTATTAGTTTTTGTTATAGTTTTATGTCTTGTTTATTATTATAATTATTGTTTTATTTAGGTATTTTGTTAGTTTTAATCGGTTTGTTTGGTGTTTTCATTAATTTTGGTAGTTTTAGTTTATTTCAATGTTTATGTTGTTTTTGATGTAGTCTTTAGTATTGTGATTATGTTGTGTTGGTTATTGTCTATTGACTTCTTGTTTAGATTTGTTTTGAGTTTTGTGTTAGGTTAAAAAGGCAAGGAAGCAAATTTGAAGGAGAAAGTGGCAGTGGCTGACACAGGCAGAGGACACGGCCAAGTCACTGGCCGTGTCCCATATCAAATTAAAGAAGAAAGCAACTCACAGAAGCAGACACATGCAAGGGACACGGCCAAGTCTTGTGGCCGTGTCCCTCCAAAAATACTCCAACACGGCCAAGTCACTCTGACTTGGCCGTGTCTCACCATTTCCAAAGGCAAAGAAGACTAAAGCTCACATAGGCAAACACAAGCAAGGGGCACGGCCAGGTCTTGTGGCCGTGTCCCTTATGATCTAAACACGCAGTGAATTTTTTAAAGCGGACATTCGTATAAAAGGAAAGGAGAGCTAGGGTTTAAAGACTGTTGACGATTTTGAGCTGAGTTTGGAGCCGTCAGAGAGAGAGGAGCTAGGGTTTTAACATTTTGTTTTCTTGATTTTGATTTCATTTTGGATTAAAACTAGCTAGATTAGATTGGTCATGCCATTGTTATATCCTTCTTGCAAGATTTGAACAAGAGATTCTTCAGAAGCTTCAAGGAGTTGTAACTTGGTTTTGCTCTTGAACTTATTCTCTTTATTTTCATTGAATGGATATTATCATGTCTATTTTGATTTCTTTGAACATTAATGAGATGAATATGTTTGATTGCATTATGAACTAATTTGATCTAGTCTAGGGTTTGTATGGATCTGCTATGATAGTATGAATTGGTTATTCTCTTAGCTAATAATTTCTTTAGCCTTGATTGAATGAAATATTGTTAACATATAATTGATTGGCCACCAATTGTGTGTTTAGGGTATTAGATGATGGATTGAGAGATGAAGTCTAATGCTGGAACAATTCAATTAAGAACTTAAGTGAATTAGAGATATAACCTATTAAAAAGATTGTTTCAATTAAAACAAGATTAGTTGTAAGAGTTTTGAATGCGAGAGCTTATTTCCTTGACTCAATTAATTAAGTTGTTTAAGATTTAATCTTTGAAATTAAATTAGTTAAGTGGAATAACCGTTCATACATATCAGTAGTAGAGAAGTGCAAACCCTAGACCCTTTTATCAAGTGAATCAAAACATCAGCTCTTGTTTATTTTTATCGTTTGAAACTTCAATTAAACCTTTTCATTAATTAGCAATTTAAATTTATTCATTACTTGTTATGTTTAATCTGATAATCAATTAGCCACTTTAGCTTCCTTGTGAGACGACCTTGAGGCGATCACCTTTGCTACAGCTACCTCGTATACTTGCGAGTGACGCTTAGTGGTAGAGTTAATTCGAGCGCAACAATGTTCCTTGTTGATTGGTTGATTGTATTGTATTAAATGCTAGGTTGATAGATTAGCTACCTATTGATCTTTGAATATTGGATGATGGACCGAGAGGTGAAATTCGATATCGGAACTATATAATCGACCACCCTATGAATGAATTAGAAATATAAGTTCTAGGGTTTATTAATTTGGTAATGTAAAAGAATTGGTCATTGTTAATTCATGAATGTGAAAACTAATGGATTGGTAATTGACTAGTTAATCTTAAGAAACAAATTAATTACAAGGTTATGTTAATGGATAATTGAGAATTGAGCTTTGATTGAATGGACCTATGACCCTAGGCACCTTCCCAAGAATCGATTTGATCTTGCACACTCATCACACACTTCAACCTACGCACGTTAATTTTAGGTTCAAATTAATCTTGTACATTTCATACAATAAACACTTCCGCATTTAAATTCTTGTCAATCAAGCTATTATGAACCACACCTTCTTGGGGAAACGACCTTGGGGCGATCACCTTTGCTACAGCTACCTCGTATACTTGCGAGTGACGCTTTGTAGTAGTACTTAATTTGAGCGTAACATGTATCAACTTCCATGATTGTCTCATATTCATAGCAAGGAGTTGATGAACTGGTCAAGATTAAAGGCTTAAGGAATAGGCTGGCAGGATTTTTCCATACCAAAGCCAATGTGGCCAGGGCATTAGCCATCTGATTTTCTTCTCTTGATAGGTGTATAAACCTACACTCCTTAAAATTCTTCTTCATCATGGTCAAATAATAGTGGTATGGTTTTAATTTTTCCTCTTTCAACTCCCACTCTCCATTTACTTGTGGTACTACTAGCAATGAATCGCCATAAACTTCCACCTTATCCACCTTCATAATCATTAGGGTTTCTAAACCGAAAATACAAGCTTTGTACTCCACCATATTATTGGTTGCCCTAAATTTCAAATTTTTGGCTAAAGGGATAAGTTCCCCTTTGGGCGATTCTAGTATAACTCCCGAACCTGCTCCTTTCCTGTTTACTGCTCCATCAAAATACATCTTCCACCCTTGTACTTCAATTGCTTCTAAATGTTCATCTGGAAACTCCAAAATTACCTCTTCACTTTCTGGTAATGGTTGTTGAGCCAGGAATTCTGCCACCGTTCTACCCTTGATTGTTTTCCTGGTTATATACTCGATCTCAAATTCTTCTAATATTATCAACCATCGACCATATTTCCCAATTAAAGAGGGTGTCTCCCTTAAGTATTTCATTGGATCCAACCTGTAAATTGCTTGCACACTATATGATTGAAAGTAATGTCGCAACTTCTTAGAAGACCAAACCACGACTATACATGTCTTTTCAATGATACTTTACTTAATTTCATATGGTAGGAGCTTTCTACTCAAATAGTAAATGGCATGCTCAATCCCCGACTCATCTGCTTAGGCTAGCATGGCTCCTATCGACTCTTTTTCTACTGCTAAGTATAGTAATAGAGGTTTGTCGGGTTTAGGTGGTTTCAAAATAGGTTGATTCAACAAATACTCCTTTATTCGATCAAAGGCCTTTTGACATTCTTCATTCCATACGACCAGCTGATTCTTTCTAAGCAATTTGAAGATAGGCTCACAAATTGTTGTGAGCTTTGCTATAAATCTGCTAATGTACTGAAGTTTACCAATGAATCCCCTAACTTCTCTCTCCATCTTTAGGGCTGGCATATCCCTGATTGCTTTAACTTTGTCAGAATCAATCTCAATGCCATTTGAACCAATTACATGTCCCAATAATTTTCCTGAAGTAACACCGAATACACACTTCTTTGGGTTTAATCTTAGCTTATATTTTAAAGCTCTATCGAAGAATAATTCTAAGTTTTGGAAGTGTAGCTCCCTTGTATCCGACTTCATCATCATATCATCAACATATACTTCAACTTCTTTGTGCATCATGCCATGAAATAGTATGGTGGCCATCCTTTGGTAGGTTCACCAGCATTCTTTAAACCGAAAGGCATCACCCTATAACAAAATATACCCCATGTAGTAATGAAAGCAGTTTTGGCTTTATCCTCTTGGGCCATTAACACTTGATTGTATCCTGAAAATCCATCTACAAACGATTGTAGCACGCTAGAGGCTGCACTATCAATGAGAACATCTATATGAGGTAAAGGAAAATCATCCTTAGGGGAAGCCTTGTTTAAATCTCTATAGTCCACGCAGACCCTTATCCTCCCATCTTTCTTTGGCACAGGTACTATGTTGGCTAGCCAATCTGGGTATTCTATCACTTTAAGGAACTTCACTTGTATTTGCTTAGTGACCTCTTCTTTAACCAATTCAGCCCACTCAGGTCTTAGTCGCCTAAGCTTTTGTTTGACAGGCTTAATGTGAGTGTAAGTAGGAATATGATGCTCGGCTATGTCTCGATCTATCCCAGGCATATCCTCATAATACCAGGCAAACACTTCTTCATATTTTTTGAATATTTTTTCAAATCTCTCTCTCTCATCAGGAGTAAGGTCGGATGCTATGCTAATGTTTTTAGGATTTTCAGTTGTTCCCAAATTTAATGATTGCGTGTTAACAGAATTAATATTAAAGATGCTCATGTAACTGCTATTTGAATGTATGCAACCATCAGGAGAAACATCACACAAGTAAGCAAAATCAGACTTTATTGCATTCATTTTGGAAAAGAAAACATCATCATCCCCATACAAAGCAGACAAATTAAAATCAAAATCAAAATCATTGTTCTCAAAATCATAAAGCAGGATGTCTTCAAACTTTTCTTCAACCATGGTGGCAATCTCCTCTGGAGTCTTCTCAGCTTTCAGGGCAGCTTCATTCTTCTCTTTTGGATTGGATTCTTTGTTGGTTGATAGGATGAGCTCTTTCTTCACTTACTCCGCTAGCTCGGCAACATCTGCAAAAATTTCAAAACCTAGGATTAACTTACCCATAAACATGATTGGCTCAGGCTTTCCTTAGAGTGGTCCCATATTTGGAGCTTTGACAAAGATGTCTTCAAGTGGTGGGAAGATCATCTTCTCACTGTTCTTTGGCTAGACATTGTTGTCTTCATCATATCCTAACCCCTTCTTGGATGTTTGAGTTTTAAAATCCGGCAACTTTGTCAAACCAGCCTTTCCCTTTCCAAGACCAGCTCCAGGAAGGTAGTTCATGTTCTTCATCATATTCAAGACTTTGGAGTCCACTACTTCATCATCAGAAATGGCAGCCACTTGAAAACCATTGAGAGGCCTCTCAACCATTAGAGCATTAACAATCTCATTATCTTCAGCTTCAATGACAACTGTCTCATTCCCGTTGGGGAATTTGATTTTTTGATGAAGGGTGGAAGGAACTCCACCAAGAGGGTGAAACCACGGTCGCCTCAAGAGCAAGGCAAAGGTAACTGGTATGTCTAAAACAACAAATTCAACAATAGATTCAATTGGCCCAACCTTGACGGCAGCTTTGAAAGTCCCTTCGGCATGCCTCTTAGTGTTGTCATAAGCACGAATTGTCACCTCGGTTGGGTTTAGATCTCTTATTGACATGGCTAGCTTTGGCAATATCTTAACTGGACAAACATTTATGGTGAACCCATCATCGACCATTACACATGGAGTCCTCTTCCCCTTGACTTCTATTTTGATAAAGAGAGGGCGGATGTGGTCTCTCCCCTCCTCCGGTAAGTCCGCATCTGAAAAAGAAACTGCTCCCATATTAACTTCACTCTTTTCTTGGACCTCTTCACATTTCATTACTTCCCCAATTTTTATGAAGTTGATCAACTCCTCCGGTGTTGTAGAAATGGGCATGCTAGCTAAGGCTTTGGCCATAGTTTCTCGGTGCTTTTTAGAAGTAGCTAACAAGTCCCAAATGCTAACACTTGCTTGGGTTCTTTTCAATTGCTTTAGCACAACATCATCTTCTTTGATTTTGACCTCCTTCCCCTTATTAGTTTCTATCTCCTTAGGTGGTGGCCTTGTATAAGGCTTATCGGATCTAGTTTTCATCACCTCATCTTCTTCGGGCTATGACCAAGTCCATTCCTCCTTCTTGGGTATAATATCATCATCACTATCACTTGAATCCAAAAACCTATTGACAACACAAATCGCTACTTCTCCACCCATCATAGCTTGTTCAACTTTGACAAATGCCTCTTCTTCTTTGGTTGCTTTTTCATCCACATCTTGAAAAGAAGACATGACAAAGTCCTCATGCAAACCTCCTCCAATCATGAAGGTTGCCGGTGGTGGTACCCTATTGAATTTTGGCAATGGGTTGTCTTTGGTGTTTGGCTTGTTGGGCTCAGGTAGCTTCCCATTATCAATTAGATTTTAAATCTCATGTCTCAACCTCTCACATATATCCGTGTCATGTCCTTGCATTTGATGAAATTGACAAAATGCTTTGGAGTCAAAGTTATGTGGGAGAGGGTTAGGCAAAGGATAAGGATTTAAGGGTTGTAGCAATCCTTTCCTTTGAAGCTTGTTGAGAACCCAAGACATCGGTATTCCCAATTTCAAAAATTGTCTCCTTGCTCCTTGGTTAGTAGCATTAACACCGACGGCCTTTTGCATGCTTTGGCTACCAGGTTGATAGCTCCCTTTCTCGTTCCTTTTTGTTACGAAGCGGCTCTTCTCCCTTTCCCATTCTTCAATTTGCAAACCAGCTTGGAGAAGGTCTTTGAAATCACGGATGAGTGTATGAGACATCCCCTCACGAAGACTAGGCAACACCCCTCTCACAATTATCCTTATTTGATCGGATTCATCGGGCCTCTTCTTGAGTAAAGTGGCCTTGTTTCTCCATCTCTTGACATAATCTATAAAATTCTCATTCGGCCTTTGCCTAATGAACTCCACTTCCATCAAGGTAACTTCCAACTCAACATTATATCCATATTGTTGGATGAAGGCTTTGTAAAGTAGATCCCAACTCTTTTGTGTTCCATTATCTAAGGTATTGAACCAATTTTGGACAACAGGGTCCAATGAGAGCATAAAGTACCTTAGGGCTTGAGCCATAGTAGCTCGGGTAGATTGCATGGCAGTGATAAACTGCTTCACATGAAGATGAGGATTTTCGGTGCCATTGTACTTAGCAAAGGAAGGCATCTTGAATTTATAATGGACCTCTTCATCTTGTTCAAATAGTTTGTCAATTTCAGACATCTCTTCGGTTTTCAACTTCTTCTCAAATTTCTTTTCTAAATCAGCAATCATCTTTTCAACATCGGATGTCTCGGTCTTTTCGATAGTTGCTTTCTCAACAACCTTCGATTCTTTCTTCTTCTCTTGAACATCTTGGTAGTATTGAGCCCAATCATCATCATCATCAATGATCACCTTTTCATCATTAAAAACCACTTCACTAACTTTGGTCTTCCCTTTGTCCTTTGGTTTCTTAGTGCTAGCAGACGCCTCGGCATGGTTCTATAAGATTGCAGTCAATTGGTTCTTCATGGTCTCAGCTAGGGCCTCTTTGATTTCTTCCATCTTGGCATTGAGGGCCTCTTCCACCATCCTTGAATTTGTTCAGGCTCCATTGCTAGGTCAGATTGTTGTAAGCTTTAGAACTATCATAATCCAGGGCTGTGAGCCAGAGAGGATTAGTGATATGAGATGCAATTGTATGCATGTATGCACAAACAATCAACAAATAAGGACAAATAGGACGTTCCTTCCACACGAATGGCGAATCTCTTTTCCTAGGTATATGGTTAACAAAATACCAACATGGGGTATCTTGCTTTCGAATAATTCCCTCGGACTTTTCAACTAATAGTTATATTTTTGAAAATGGAAATCAATCCATGATAATTCCCATTAATTAGGTTTTAATCCATTCAACCAACTAAAGTGGCTTTTATGCTATATTGGATTAAAACAAAATTAAGAGGTTTATTATAAATAGATTTCTCACTTGAAAAAGGTAACTAATGGTTCATGCCAAAAACAAGCCCATGGTTAATTTATTCTTAGTGTAAACTAAGCCCACAATTGATTTTTGGTATCTCATAATTGACCTAAATATTTTTGCAAGCTCTTTGTAAAAAATGGTTGGGTGAAAATAATTTTGTTTCTAAGCCCATTGTAAAATATTTTAGAGAAATGGATTTTGGGCTTAGTATTTGGGCCATGGGCCAAAGAATTTTTGATTTGTTTTTAGAAAAGTCTTATGTTCAAAGACCATCTCGAAAAATTTTGAAAATAGTATTGGTCTTTTGGATTTTAAAGAAAAATTTAATTTAAGCTTACAATATACTTAGGTCATATTAGAAAAAGAACAAACCAAATAAGCCATGATTTAAGCCAAGATAAACTAACCATAGTCAACAACTTGCATTTGGGGTAAAACCTAAGGAAAGTAACTAGGCCAATTACATGAGCTTTAGTCTTTGGGTTAAAAGGCTTAGGTTCCCATAGCAAGTATATACCAAATGGTACAAGGCTATGAGTGGTTATGCCATGCTCGATCTCCATACCTTGAGTGAAAGTATGGTATCCCTTACATAACATAACACGGGTAACACAGGCATCCTAACTCACGCACACGATGCAATCTAAGATGATGCAATGGATAAAATCATTTTAAGAAAGAATAGAATAATATAAAGACCAATGGAATCAACTTCTCTTATCCCCAGTGGAGTCGCCACTATGAGTGGGGATTTTCACCCCCACTCCTGGTGGAATGGTTCTTGCGACTTCAGCGCTATTTAGGCTCGGGGCCTTAGAGAACACGGACCTAAGTCTGAAGAAAATGGAGTCGCCACCCGGACGGGATGAGAAAAAGAAAGGGGTGGATGACTCGATTCCTAAGGAATCCCTAACCCCCTAATGGGTTTGGAAAGTTGGATACGTGTGGGGAAGGTGAGAAATGGCCCAGCACCCCCACAACGCCCGATTCATTGGAACCGGCCTCCTTTACAGGTCTTAACATTATAAAATTCTTAAATATAACAATATTATCCATACTACACATAATAAAAAGAAAGCATCATTATATTAAAATCAAAGCAATGTCCAAACAAAACAAAACAAATAAATGGACACCCATCCGATGATGGAAACATGTCCTTACATCACATGCCTAGATAAGACACCCACCAAAAGGTATGAACATGCCCTTTACATTGGTTCTAAAATAGAAAAGCAAATTAAATTATATGACATTTAACTAATGAGGTACCCACCAAGTGGAAACATACCTCTTACAACATTTTGAAATCTAAATAAATTGATAAAAGTAAATAACCATTCATAATAAATAAATCATTCATCAAAGGTACCAAATATCAATAAAAAGTAAACATCCATCCATGATAAATTAAATAAATCAAGTATTGAAATTAAATAAATTAAAGCATATAAAATAAATCAAAACACAATCAAATATGGAATTGAATAAAGCAAATAAAAGTCCAATTATAGCTACTGTGACTTTTTATGGAATTAAAATAGATTAGGGTTTTATGTTTTAAAAGGTTGGTAAGACTCTTTGATTAACTAAATTAATATTTGAATGGTGAAATCATGAAACTAGGGTTTTAGACACTTTAAAATACTTTTAATTCATGGTTTTAAATGGTGATTTCAAGCTACTGTGTAAATTTAAAGTATTTATATTTTTATGGTTTCTAATGTTTTAAAGGATTAGGGCCTAGAAAAAGTTAGGGTTTAAAGTTTTAAAGGAGTTAGAGTTTAATATTTTAGGTTTGGAAGTTAATAAGGGTTTTAGGATTTAAAATTAGGGTCACGGGTGGTGAATTAGCTTTTAGAATTTGGAAATCAATTTAATAATTTTATGAAGTTTTATGAATTTAAACAAACGGATTAAAGTTTTGATAAATAGAAAAGATGTTTTTTAAAGCCTTTTGAAAGAAACAGAACCTAATTTAAAGTTTTGAAAGAAATAAAATCAAATATTGGTTTTGTTAAAAAATATGTTTAATTAAGGTTTTAAGATTTTGAAGTTGTAAAAATAACAATTTTAAGTCTTTTTGGAAAATAAAGTAACGTATTAGTGTTTTTAACTTTGGAAAAACTAAATTAAAGTTCTAAGGTTTTTTATTTTAAAAAAACAAAATTTCATAGTTTATGCTACAGTAAAAAACAAAACAAAAAGAATTTAATACTTACCTCCTTTTGTTGATTCTTCAAAAATAATTCTTCTTTTATGAACAAGAACAAAGACAATTGCTACCTTTGAATTGCTTAAATCGTGTCCCTGCTATTCCAGAAAAAAAAAAGAAATTGAATTGCTCCTTTTCCTTCACTGATTTGGTTTCAAAATTTTCTTTCACTGTTTGATTTTTGGCCCCCTAAATTTCATTGCCTTTGGTCCTTATTTATAGTGGTTTGATATGGTTTATTCCTAATTAGTCATGGCAAGTAATATTAATAAAAAAAGAAACCGAAACCTAATTGAATTAGGTTTCAAAAAATTTGCGCTGCCGAAAAAATTGCGCTGCAGAAAAAATTGCAGCAGGAAAAAATGCGCTGGCGAAAAAAATCTGCCGCAGAAAATTGCGGCAGTGGGCGGGCTGCGAGCGAAATGGAAAAGCTATTTCGCTGGCAGATTTTTTCTGCTGGCGAAATAGCTTGGGCCATTTCACCTGCAGGAATTTCCTGCAGGAGAAATGCCCACGGGCCCGCGCGATGATTTTTTTGTCGCCGATTTTTTCGACTCCGATTTTTATTTTTATTTTTTATTTACATTTATTTTTTACTTTTATTTGTTTATTTTTATTTTTTATTAATAAAAATTAGATACTAAAGCAAAAATTATTTAACAAATTATTTTAGATCAATTAGACAACAAAAATCCTTTAGGACTGAATAAAACATATTGGACCGGATTGGGTCAAAAATTAAGGGTCTACATCCCTGACCTTGAAACATGCATTTTTTTTGAAAACTATGTGCTAAATTTGAAAGAATTTGAGAGAATTATAGAAATTGAGAAATTTTGTTGTGAATCAAATGAAGGAACTCGTGGGTTTATATAGAGAAACGGCAAGGAAAAAAAAATAAAATTCAAGAGTAAGTTTTACTGTTTATGAATAGTAAACTTTACTATTGATAAATAGTAAATTTTACTATTCATAAATAGCAAATTACTATTGAGGAATAAATAGTGCATGAACAGTGACTACACAGTAAATAGACGGTAAATTCAATTATTCACTTTAATTATTCAAATAGTTGCGTGTGTATAAATATTTCTACACGCAAGGGGCAAAAAAGAAGACGTGCATAAAAATTAGCCAAACTTTTTGAAATCAAAAATATATTAGCTCGGGTCCAGAACCCAAATTTTTCTTAGGTCCAGAGCCTAGAATCTCTTTTAAGTCCAGAACTTAGCTCGGGTCCAGAACCAAATTTTCCTTAGGTCCAGAACCTAGAATCTTTTCTAAGTCCAGAACTTAGCTCGGGTCCAAAACCCAAATTTTCCTTTGGTCCAGAACCTAGGATCTCTTCTAACTCCAGAACTTAGTTAGGGTCCAGAACCCAAATTACCCTTTGGTCAGAATCTAGAATCTCTTTTAAGTCCAGAACTTAGCTCTGGTCCAGAACCCAAATTTTCCTTTGGCCTAGAACCTAGAATCTCTTTTTAAGTCCATAACTTAGCTCGGGTCCAGAATCCAAATTACCCTTAGGTACAAAACCTATAATCTTTTAAGTCCAGAACTTAGCTCGGGTCCAGAACTCAAATTTTCCTTAGGTCCAAAACCTAGAATCTTTTCTATGTCCAAAACTTAGCTTGGGTCTAGAACCCAAATTTTCCTTAGGTCCAGAACCTAGAACCTCTTTTAAGTCCAGAACTTAGCTCGGGTCTAGAACCCAAATTTTCCTTAGGTCCAGAACCTAGAATCTCTTTTAAGTCCAGAACTTAGCTCGGGTCTAGAACCCAAATTTTTCTTAGGTCCAGAACCTAGAATCTTTTCTAAGTTCAGAACTTAGCTCGAGTCCAGAACCCAAATTATCCTTAGGTCCAGAACCTAGAATCTTTTCTAAGTCCAGAACTTAGCTCGAGACCAGAACCCAAATTTTTCTTAGGTCCAGAACCTAAAATTACGCTTAGGTATAGAAACTAAAATTATCCTTGAGTCCATAACACGAACCGGGTTCAGAACTCAAAACCTCAACCACCTCAAAAATTAAGTCTTATTGCTTTCACTCTCTTTCACTAAAGTCTCAGATCATTCAAGCAAGGCGCAAACTGTAGACCCTTAATTTTTGACCCAGTCAGGTCCAATATATTTTAATTAGTCCAAAACAATTTTGTTATCTTAATTAAATAATATTTGCTTTAGTATTTAATTTTGTTAATTAATAAACAAATAAACAAATAAATAAAAAAAATGGCGACAAAAAATTTTGTCGTCGAAAAGAGTTACGGCGAAATGGCCTTGGGCCATTTGGGGGAAATGGCCAAAGCCATTTTTCCCGCAGATTATTTCTACTGGCAAAATGGCCCGCAGGCGAATTCTCGCCCGCAGCCAGCTGCGGCAGTTTTTTTCGTCAGCGCATTTTTTCCGCAGCAGTTTTTTTTTGCCAGCGCAATTTTTCAGCATCAGTTTTTTTTTTGCCAGCGAAATTATTCCGACGCAAATTTTTTCGAAAACAAATACAATTAGGTTTCGGTTTCCTTTTCTTAATCAATGTTTGATTCCATGAATAACTAAAATTAATCATAAAATTCTTCTATAAATAAGGACAATAACAACACAAAAAGGGGATTGAATTTTAGAGGAAAAATTGAGACCGAAATTGAGGAGGAAAACCTTGAAAGGAAATCATATTTTAAAAGTTCCTTCTGACTGTGAAATCAAGGGGGACTTTTGAAAGAGAAAACAAGCAATTCAATCCATCAAAGGTAGCAAAGCTTGTCTTTGTTCTTGTTCATCCAAGAAGTAATTTTTGGTGGAACCAACAAACGGAGGTATGAATGTCTAATTTCTTCACAGTAGCTTAAACCATCTAATTATCTCTTTTGATTCAAAAACCCTAGAACTTCAATTTACCCTTTCTAAAGCTTAAAAACCTTAATTCGTTTATTTGTTTTCCAAAAATCTTAAAATTATTATTTTTGTTTCTTCAAAATCTTAAAACCCTAATTTGCTTTCCAAATTTTCAAAACCCTAAATTGAATCTGTTTCTTTCCACAAACCCTAAAAAAATATCTTTTTTGTTTCTATAAACCTTAAATCATTTTGTTTATTTTCATAAAGCTCTATAAAATTATCAATTGTTTTTTCAAATTCTAAAACCTAATACATTCTTCGAAACCCTAATTCTAAATTCTAAAACCCTAATTCAACTCCAAAATCCAAAACAGTAAACCCTAAACTAGCCAACCTAAACCCTAACTCGCTTAAAACCTTAAACCCTAAAGGTTTTTAAACCCTAATCCTTTAAACATATTCAAACACTGTAAGCTTAAAAACCATAATTCAGTAAACATAAATCATAAATCTAAATGTTTTAAAGTGTCCAAACCCTAGTTTCATGATTTCACTTCTCAAACACTAATTTGGTTAATCAAAGAACTTTATCAACCTCTTAAATTATAAAACTTTAATCCATTTCAATTCCTTTAAAATTCACAGTAGCTTGAACTCATAAATTTTAAAACCCTAAACACATTAAATAAAGAATCTTAATTAGATACATTAGCCCTAATTTGAATCTTTATTTGCTTTATTCAATTTTATATTTGATTATGCTTTGATTTATTTCCAATTCTTGATTTATTTAATTTATCATGGGTGGATGTTTACATTCTATTGACGTTTAATATCTTTGATGAATGATTTATATATGATAAATGGTTATTTACTTTTATCGATTTATTTAGATTACCAAATGTTGTAAGAGGTATGTTTCCACTTGGTGGGTACCTCATTAGTTAAATATCATGTAATTTAAATTGCTTTTCTATTTTAGAACCAATGTAAAGGACATGTTTCTACCTTTCAGTGGGTGTCCTATTTAGGCATGGATTATGTAAGGGCATGTTTCCATCTTTGGATGGGTGTCCATTTATTTGTTTTGCTTGGACATTGTTTTGATTTTCAATATATCGATGCTTTATTTTAATTATTGTGTGTAATATGGATAATATTGTTATATTTAAGAATTTTATAATATTAAGACCTGTAAAGGAGGCCGGTTCTAATGAACCAGGTGTTGTGGGGGTACTGGGCCATTTCTCACCATCTCCACATGTACCCAACTTTCTGAACCCATTAGGGGGTTGGGGATTCTTTAGGAATTGAGTCATCCACCCCTTTCTTTTTCCCGGCCCGTCCGGGTGGCGACTCCATTTTCTCCGGACTTAGGTCCGTGTTCTCTAAGGCCCCGAGCCTAAACAGTGCCGAAGTCGCAATAACCATTCCACTGGGAGTGGGGGCGAAAATCTCCGCTCACACTAGGTCCGTGTTCTGTAAGGCCCCGAGCCTAAACAGTGCTAAAGTCACAAGAACCATTCCACTGGGAGTGGAGGCGAAAATTCCCGCTCACAGTGGCAACTCCACTGGGGATAAGAGAAGTTGATTCCGTTGGTCTTTATATTATTCTATTCTTTCTTATCATGATATTATCCATTGCATCATATTATATTGCATCGTGTGCGTGAGTTAGGATGCTTGTGTTACCCGTGTTGTGTTATGTAAGGGATACTATACTTTCACTCAAGGTATGGAGATCGAGAATGGCATAACCACTCATAGCCTCGTACCATTTGGTATATACTTGTTATGGGAACCTAAGCCTTTTAACCCAAAGACTAAAGCTCATGTAATTGGCCTAGTTACTTTCCTTAATGCATGTTGTTTGACTATGGTTAATTTATCTTGGCTTAAATCATGGCTTATTTGGTTTGTTCTTTTTTCTAATATGACCTAAGTACATTGTAAGCTCAAAATAAATTTTTCTTTAAAGTCCAAAAGACCAAAACTATTTTCAAAACTTTTCAAAATGGTCTTTGGATATAAAACTTTTCTAAAAAATAAATAAAAAATTCTTTTGCTCATGACCCAAATACTAAGCCCAAAATCCAATTTTTCTAAAATCTTTTTACAATGGGCTTAAAAACAAAATTACTTTTATCCAACAAAGAGCTTGCAAATTATTTAGGTCAATTATGAAATATCATAAATCAGTTGTGAGCTTAGTTTATACTATGAATAATTAATCATGGGCTTGTTTTTGGCATGAACCATTAGTTTCCTTTTTCAAGTGAGAAATCCATCTATAATAAACCTCTTAATTTAGTTTTAATCCAATATAGCATAAAAGCTATAGTTGGTTGAATGGATTAAAATCTAATTAATGGGAATTATCATGGATTGATTTCCATTTTTAAAAATATAACTATTGGTTAAAACGTCTGAGGGAATTATTCGAAAACAAGATGCCCCATGTTGGTATTTTTTTTAACCATATTACTTAGGAAAAGAGACTCACCATTCGTGTGTGGATGTTATAAGGTTGGAGGGAATGCCCTAATTATCTATATTTGTTCATTGTTTGTGCAAACATGCATACATTTGCATCTCATTGATCCTTTCTAGTTCACAGCCATGGATTACGACAGTTCAAAAGCTTACAACAATCTGACCTATGCCGAAAGCAAAGAATCTAACCTCAATCTCTTTTTAACCAAAAGCAATGGAACCTAAACAAATCTAAAAAATGGTGGATGATGCCCTCGATGCAAAGATGGAAGAAATAAAAGAGGCCATGGCCGAGACCATAAAGAATCAACTAGCTGCAATTTTAGGAAACAATGCCGAAGCATCTACTAGCACCAAGAAAGACAAGGGGAAGGATAAAGTTGGTGAAGTAGCTTTTGATGATGATAAGGTGATCATTGATTATGATGATTGGGCTCAATACAACCAAGATCCTCAAGACAAGAAGAAAGAACCAAAGATTGTTAAAAGATCAGCTATGGAGAAAACTGAAACTTTTGATGTTGAAAAGATGATTGCTGATTTAGAAAAGAAATTTGAGAAGAAACTAAAAACCAAGGAAATGTCCGAAGTCGACAAACTATTTGAGCTAGATGAAGGAGTTCCATACAAGTTCAAGATGTCATCTTTTGCGAAGTTTGATGGAACCAAAAACCCCCACCTCCATATGAAGCAGTATATCACTACTATGCAGTCTGCCTGAGCTACTAAGGCTCAAACTCTAAGGTACTTCATGCTCTCATTCCAAAATTGGTTCAACACCTTGGAGGAAAGTATTCAAAAAGATTGGAACATGTTATACAAGGCTTTCATTCAGCAATATGGGTATAATGTTGAGTTGGAAGTTACCTTAATGGAAGTTGAGTCCATTAGACAAAGGCCAAATGAGAATTTTGTGGACTATGTGAAGAGATGGAGAAATAAGGCTGCTTTGCTCAAGAAAAAGCCCGACGAATCTGACCAAATAAGGATGATCGTGAGAGGCGTCCTGCCCAATCTCTGTGAAAGGATGTCTCACACCCTTATAAGGGATTTCAAAGATCTTCTCCAAGCTGGCCTACAAATTGAAGAATGGGAAAGAGAGAAAAATCGCTTTTCAATAAGAAGGAATGAGAAAGGGAATTATCAGCCTAGCAATCAAAGCACGTAAAAAGAAGTTGATGTTAATATGGCTGGTCAAGGAAATAAAAGACAATTCTCATAATTGGGGAAACCTCTATCTTGGGTTTTTAGCAAGCTGCAAAAGAAAGGTTATTGCAACTGTTAGCTCCTCGACCACTACATAATCCACTGCCACCAAACTTCAATGCCTAGGCCTTCTGTCAATTTCATCAAATGCAAGGGCATGAAACAGATAAATGTGCTCGTTTAAGGCATGAGATCCAAAATTTGATTGATAGTGGCAAGCTACCCGAGCCGGATAAGCCCAATACCAAGAACAACCCTTTGCCTAAATTTGGAAGAGTGCCACCACCAGCGACCTCTATGGTGGGAAAAGGATTGGAAGAAGATTTTGTTTTATCTTCTTTTCAAAATGGGAATGTTGAAGATGTGAAAGGAAAGGAAGCTTAAACTCAACAAACTTTCCTTAGCTTGAATGTTGCTTTTCAATTTCACTTTCTTTAATTTGAACAATTATGTTTTTCAAGTTTAAATTTGTTTGAATGAATTACTTTCATCAAAATTTTTGTTGTCTTTGTTCATTTTGGTGCTTAACCAATGAGGAATCTAGCTTGATATTCATAAATTAATATATCTAGGCATTATGATTTGAATGACTTTACTAGATAAGGCAATTGCTCTATAGCATTGAGTTGTGTATGCTTACATAGAGAGGGCTCCTGCATAATGACCTTTGTCTAGGTCCTAGTCAGTCTTAGAACATGCTTTGACAAACTTTCGAGGCGAAATTGAACTCTGCTTATTTAAGGGAGAGATGATCTAGGCATTGTTTGATAAGCCAACAACTAGTATCCACCCAATTAAATATCAATCCCTAGTTGTCCCTTTGAACCTTCATGAAATTTTAGCTTTCTTTCATTGGCATATAACCCCAACAACCTACCCTGAGTTGTTGTGACACTTTTGACAAGTCTTATGATCACTAAGGTAAAGGGGCAAGAAGATCAAAGAATGGAATGCATAGCTAAAGCCATAAGGATCATTGATGTTCCCAAGACCATAAGGGTAGTTGAAGTTCTCCTAATATCCACAATCTATCAAGATAACATCAGAGTAACAAATGATTTATCCATGTTAAAGAAGATTTATGTTACTCCACTCATCCATTATTGGAAGCCCAGGTTAGTACAAACAAGACAACTCTTTTAGAGCTAAAACCAAAAAAAAAAAGAGAAGAGAAGAAAGAAGAAAAAGAAAAGAAAAAAAAGGGACAAAAGAAAAGGAAAAAAAAAGATAAAACCTAAAAGGCAGTTCAGAAAGCCAACTGAGTTCTCTTTTACCTAAAGTAGCAAAAGGCTTCCATTCGGGTCATAAGGATATTTTGACTTGAATTAGCCCAACCCAACCAAAGATTCAATCAAAATTGGAGGAAAAAAGGAGGAAGACCAACCAGTTCTTGAAAGTTCTGTATTTGACAATCCTACAAGGAAGAAGGATGAAATGATAAAATACTCAAAGAAAGGAAAGAGCAAGAAAAAGAAAAAAGAAAGAAAAGGGAGAAGAAGAAAAGAAACGAATTTGGGTACTAAACTTTTTTGCAATGGAAAAGGCTATCCCAATCAAGATTCAGGTTAATGCAAAAAGGAAAGAAGAATGTTCAAAGCTCTGTCTTTTCATGCTCCCAAAAGTTTTAACAAGCAATTTGTAGTGTGAAGGTTTGTCCATTGTGTCACATCACCTCCAATCTCGAAATGGCCTTCACTTAAACCTGTGTCCCTTATAGACCCCATTTTAAGCCTATCAAAGACCTGTTGATCTCTCTTTGTAGGTAGAGTCTATTAGTGGAGATAGTTTGGATAAGCATGCATATGAGATAGACAATATTTAAACTCAATGAGACCTTTGGCCAAGTAATGTGTATGTGCCTATCTGAAGTGCAACAATTCTTGCTTAAATAGAAATGATTCCTGAGTTTAGTATGGTAACTAGGGTTGTCATGTTATAGATATGTTAATTTGAAAAATCAAGTCCTGAGGTACATTGACATTGATTTGGCAAAGTCAACATTTGATTTCAAAATCAAAATTCAAAATCAAAAAAATGTTTTGTCACACAAAGCCTTCAAGTTAAGAGAAGTTTGTTGCATCATCAAAACTCGAAGGACACATTGGGCAAAGGAAATAATTATTGGCAAGGTCATGCTGAAACATTTTTGAAATGGATGTATCCCTGACTCTGCAACTTGGGGTCTCCACCACCCATATTTTCAACATCTTGAAGATAAAAGCCATAAATGTGAAGCATCCTGTAATTCCAGTGCAAGAATTGAACGAGCATCTGAAAGAAATCCGTGAGAGCATTTCAGCTGATAATCTCGCTCTGTAGGTCGATGGAACCATTGTAAGTGTTATTCACGCATATCATGCATACATAAGCATATCACATTGTATTTTCTTGTCTTGTATTATCTATTCTTTATCAAAGTGAACAGCAAACACCCTGTGAAGTAAACAATCAAACGAAGATATCAAATCGGGGGGGCATGGAAAGCCCATTGCTTAAGAAAGTTCCAGTAATCTTGCAAAGAGAAGAAATACGTGCTTGTGCGAAGAACTATGCAACAAAAACATCAATCAAAGCTTGCATGGAAAAAATCTTTGGTTTGAGCCTACACAGGGGGCAAAGTTTCTCCATTTTAATTTTTGAGTTTATGCGTAAACAAAATATTTTCAAACTCACTTTCAAATATAGTTTAGGATCAAGTATCCCAATCCAGTTAGGATCGAGTATCCAAATCCAATTTAGGATCGAGTATTCAAACCCAGTTAGGATTGAGTATCCAAATCCAGTTTAGGATCGAGTATCCCAACCCAATTTAGGATCGAGTATCCAAATCAAATTTAGGATCGAGTATCTCAATCCAATTTAGGATCGAGTATCCAAATTCAGTTAGGATCAAGTATCCCAATCCAATTTAGGATTGAGTATCCAAATCCAGTTAGGATCGAGTATTCAAATCCAATTTAGGATCGAGTATCCCAATCCAATTTAAGATCGAGTATCCCAATCCAGTTGGGATTGAGTATCCCAATCCAATTTAGGATCGAGTATCCAAATCCCGTTAAGATTGAGTATCCCAATCCAATTTAAGATCGAGTATCCAAATCCAATTAGGATAGAGTATCCACATCTAGTTAGGATCGAGTATCCAAATCCAATTTAGGATCGAGTATCCCAATCCAGTTCAGGATCGAGTATCCAAATCCAATTTAGGATCGAGTATCCAAACCAAGTTCAGGATCGAGTATCCAAACCCAGTTAGGATCAAGTATCCAAATCTAGTTTAGGATTGAGTATCCCAATCCAATTTAGGATCGAGTATCCAAATCCAGTTAGGATCGAGTATCCAAATCCAGTTAGGATTGAGTATTCAAATCCAATTTTGGGATCGAGTATCCCAATCCAATTTAGGATTTAGTATTCAAATCCCGTTAAGATCGAGTATCCCAATCTAATTTAAGATCGAGTATCCAAATCCAGTTAGGATCGAGTATCCAAATCCAATTTAGGATCGAGTATCCCAATCCAGTTCAGGATCGAGTATCTAAATCCAATTAGGATCGAGTATCCAAATCCAATTTAGGATCGAGTATCCCAATCCAGTTTAAGATTGAGTGTCCAAATCTAGTTAAGATCGAGTATCCAATCCAATTTAGGATTGAGTATCCAAATCCAGTTAGGATCGAGTATCCCAATCCAATTTAGTATCGAGTATCCAATCTAGTTAGGATCGAGTATCCAAATCCAGTTAGGATCGAGTATCCAAATCCAGGTTAGGATCGAGTATCCAAATCCTGTTCAAGATCGAGTATCCAAATCCAGTTAGGATTGAGTATCCGAATCTAATTTAGGATTGAGTATCCAAGTCTAGTTTAGGATCGAGTATTCAAATCTAGTTTCGTGTCAAGAACCCAAAATTACTCTTAGGTCCAGAACCTAAAATTATCCTTGAGTCCAGAACTCGAACCGGGTCCAAAACCCAAAACCTCAACCATTTCATAAAAATTAAGTCTTATTGCTTTTCACTCTCTTTCACTAAAGTCTCAGATCGTTCAAGCAGGGGGCAAACTATAGACCCTTAATTTTTTACCCAGTCCGGTCCAATATATTTTATTTAGTCCAAAATAATTTTTGTGTTATCTTAATTAAATAATATTTATTTTTTATAATTGTAGTAATAAAAATAATAATAATAAATAAATAAATAAAAATAAAAATCAGCGACGAAAAAATTCATCGCCAAAAGTGTCGGACGAAATGGCCTTGGGCTATTTCGCCTGCAAGAAAATCCTGCGGGCGAAGTGGCTTCTGGCCGCCCAGCTCGTAAGTTCCCACCGCAATTCTGGCCTGCAATTATTTAAGGAAATTTTTCCGATGCAATTTTTTCTGAAACCAAATTCTATTTGCTTTTGATTTTCTTTTCCTAATTAAATACAGTTTCCTCAAATAATTAAAATTAATCATTTAAATTTCCAATAAATAAGACTAAAATCACAAAAAAGGGGAGGAATTTTGGGAGAGAAATCGGACTTTGGATAGAGGACTTGAACTTTGGAACGATCAGACTTTAATAATTTTTGCAGTGAAACAATCAGATTTTTTTAGAGAGGAGAGGAATAAGCAAGCAAAGAATCAAGCCATCAAAGGCAGCAACCTTGCCTTTGTCCTTGTTCATCCAAGAAGCAATTTTTGATGGAACCAACAAACGAAGGTTTGAATATCTAATTTCTTTTTCTTTTCTCTTACAGTAGTTTCAATCACTAAATTGTTTCTTTTGATTCTAAAAACCTTAGAACCCTAATTTATTTCTTCTAAATCTTAGAACCTTAAATCGTCTCTTCTATTTTCAAAAACCCTAAAATTACTTTTTTGTTTCTTCTAAAACTTAAGAACCCTAATCTATTTCTTCAAAACCTTAAAAACCCTAATTCGTTTCTTTTGTTTCCAAAAATCTTAAATCATTTTGAAAAATTCCTTAAGCCCTAAAAATAAAAATAATAATCTCTTACCAAACCTATTCTTTTTTAAATCACAGTAGCATTATTTTCATAAAACATCCAAAACCCTAAATCTTTAAAACGTCCAGCAGCATTATTCATTTAAAAAATAATATTAGTTACTCAAAATTCCAAAACCCTATTTTCTAAATTCTAAACCCTAAAATCTTAATTTTCAACACTAAAACATACAATCCTAGAAGACAGTTTCAAAAATTTTCTAGGGCACTGCCCCCTTGACTCCCGCCCGCTATCCGACTAATGGGACCGCTGTATGGGTTCGTTGAAGGGGTCAATATTCATTTGTGCATTATGCGTCCGTGTGTTTAACTTTCCTTTTTCCAAATCCCTAATTTAGTAATTAAAATTCTAAAATCATTTTTTAAGATGCGAACCCTAAATTATATATTTATTTAATTTTAGATTTAATTATGTAGTTTATTATATGCTTTGATTTATTTAAGTTCAATACTTGATTTATTTAATTTATCATGGATGGACATTTGCTTTCTATTTTGATTGATGTTTAATATCTTTGATGAATGATTTATTTATGATGAGTGGTTATTTACTTTTATCAATTTATTTTGATTTCCAAATGTTGTAAGAGGTATATTTCTACTTTGTGGGTACCTCATTAATTAAGTTCTATGTAATTTAAATTGCTTTTATATTTTAGACCAATGTAAAGGACATGTTTCTACCTTTTGGTGGGTGTCCTATTTAGCTTAGGCATGGATGATGTAAGGACATGTTTTCATCCTCGGATGGGTGTCCGTTTATTTGTTTTGCTTGGATATTGCTTTAATTTTAATATAACGATGCTTTATTTCAATTGTTGCATGTAATATGGATAATATTGTTATATTTAAGAATTTTATAATATTAAGACCTGTAAAGGAGGCCGGTTCCAATGAACCGGGCATTGTGGGGGTGCTGGGCCATTTCTCACCTTCCCCACATGTACCCAACTTTTCGAACCCATTAGGGGGTTGGGGATTCCTTAGGAATCGAGTCATCCACCCCTTTCTCTAAGGCCCGAGCCTAAACAGTGCCGAAGTTGCAACAACCATTCCACCGGGAGTGGGGGCGAAAATCCCGCTCACAGATATGTACATAGAATTTCCATGACGAATCCAAATTTGGATTCTTCATGGATAAAAGTTTATTAAACCCTATTATACTCAATATTCCAGCCAAAACTCAGTCCAAACTCCTTTCCTAATGAGTCTGGGTTTCAAATCACTGCATATTCCTTGTGTGATTCACTCTAAAAGCCAAAGCTTATATAAATCTATTTTAATTCGTCAACTATGTCACAATTCTCGATTTCAACAAATTCAAATCCTACGAATTCTAGCACAGCAGCAAAAAATAATTCTTAATCTTCAATTGTAACACTCCATCAATTCTCCCTCATAGACACAAGTTAGTTGTAATTTTTATGCTCTTATAATGACATAAGCCAATTTGAAAAAATGAAAAAAGTTATTCAAAAACATCAAAGCTACACATTGGGAACAAATATCATGGTCTCAACTCATTGTTTTAAAGTGCTTTCAAAATGTCAAGTTGGACCAGCCATTTTCACATGCCCTGGCTTCCTTTTGGGATACAAAAACTAGGACTTTTAAGATTAAAAACCTTGAGGTTTGTCCTATGATTGAAGAATTTAAGGCTATTCTCGAATATTTGAACAATCAACCAAAGGCTTTATCCATATTGACTTCTAAAACTCAACCAAAGATGCATATGTTATTTCAATTGTCAAAACCCAAAGGCCTTCAATTGACTAGAGGTGAGAAAATCCTCCTCAGTCCCTTGATTGATTTTTATATTTCCCATTTGGCTCCAACCAAGGTGTGGGGACGCATGTTTTGTCTATGTTTTCCTGGTCAATTCTTACTTATTTCTGCTGACGGTGACATTGATCTATGGGTTCTAGATATCATGGACCAAATGGAAGGAGGCTTATCACCAGGACTTTAGACCTTAAATATTTGACCTAGTCCGGTCCAATATATTTTAATTAGTCCAAAATAATTTTTGTGTTGTCCAATATATTTTCATTAGTCCCAAATAATTTTTGTTATCTTAATTAAATAATATTTGCTTTAGTCTCTAATTTTTATTAATAAAAAAATAAAAAATAATAATAATAAACAAATAATAAAAATAATAAAAATCGGCGATGCAAAAATCGGCGATAAAAAAAAATTCATCGCCGAAGAGTTGCAGCGAAACGGCCTGCAGGCCAATTATTGCCCCCGTAGCCCACAGCCCCTGCGGCAACTTTTTCCCCAGCATAATTTTTCCACAGCAGTTTTTTTTCGCCAGCGCAATTTTTCTGCAGCAGTTTTTTTTACCAGCGAAATTTTTTCGACGCAAATTTTTCCGAAATCAAATACAATTAGGTTTCGGTTTCCTTTTCACAATTAATTTTAGATTCCGTGAATAACTAAAATTAATAATAAAAATCTTCTATAAATAAGGTCTAAAACAACACAAAAAAGGGGAGGTGAAATCTAAGGGAAATTTAAGAGGAAAACATTGAAAGGAAATCGGATTTTAAAATTCCTTCAGCAGTGAAATCAATCGGACTTTTTGAGAGAAGCAAACAAGCAATTTAATTCATCAAAGGCAGCAAAGCTTGTCTTTGTTCTTGTTCATCCAAGAAACAATTTTTGGTGGAACCAACAAATGAAGGTATGAATTTTTTTATTTATTTTTCTTTACAGTAGCTTCATCTCTCAAGATTAAAAATTGTTGTTTCTGTAAAATCTTAAAACCCTAATCTACTTTCTAACCTTTCAAAACCTTAAATCGTTTCATTAATTTACCAAAACCCTAATCTGCTTTCCAATTTTCCAAAATCCTAAATTGAACAAAACCCTAATTGAACAAAACCCTAATTTCCAAAATCGTTTCATTTATCCTTCTGTTTCTTCTAAACCTTAAATCCCTAATTCATCTTTTCTGTTTTCAAAAACCACAAAAACCTTAAATGGTTTCTTTTTTCTCCAAAAACATTAAAACCCAAACCCTAATCTCTATCCCAAAAAGTCAATAGCTTTATTTTTTAAGCATCGAAAACTTTAACCCTAATTAATCCTTCTTTACAAAATCACACAGTAAGCATTATTATTTTAAAAATAATACTGGTTTCTTCCAATTTCAAAACCCTATTTTTTTAAATCTTAAACCCTAATTAATCCTTTATCGGCGCTGCCCCCTTGACCCCCGCCCGCTAACCAGCTAACGGGACCGCCATATGGGTTCGGGTCATTATTTATTTATGCATTATAAATCTTTACACTTTACTTCCATTATTATGATTATTCAAAATACAAACAGTAAACCCAAAAGCAATTAATCTAAAAACTTAAGTTTTCCTAATTTTATAATTTTACCCCTCAAACCTTAATTTGATCAATCAAAGAAACTTATTAATCCCTTAAATCATAAAACCTTAATCCATTTTAATTCCCTTAAAACTTACAGTAGCTTAAACAAATAAATTCTAAAACCCTAAACATTAAATAAAGAATCTTAAAAAAACAGTAGCCTTAATTTGTTTTTTTTACTTGCTTTATTCTTAGATTTGATTGTGTAGTTCATTATATGCTTTGATTTATATGCTTTAATGCTTGGTTTATTTAGTTTATCATGGATGGATGTTTATGTTCTATTGATGTTTAATATCTTGGATGAATGATTTATTTATGATGAATGGTTTTTTACTTTTATCGATTTATTTAGATTTCCAAATGTTGTAAGAGGTATGTTTCCACTTGGTGGGTACCTCATTAGTTAAATATCATGTAATTTAAATTGCTTTTCTATTTTAGAACCAATGTAAAGGACATGTTTCTACCTTTCAGTGGGTGTCCTATTTAGGCATGGATTATGTAAGGGCATGTTTCCATCATCGGATGGGTGTCCATTTATTTGTTTTGCTTGGACATTATTTTGATTTTCAATATATTGATGCTTTATTTTAATTATTGTGTGTATATTAAGACCTGTAAAGGAGGCCGGTTCCAATGAACCGGGCTTGTGGGGGTGCTGGGCCATTTCTCACCTTCCCCACACGTACCCAACTTTCCGAACCCATTAGGGGGTTGGGTATTCCTTAGGAATTGAGTCATCCACCCCTTTATTTTTCCCGGCTCGTCTGGGTGGTGACTCCATTTTCTCCAGACTTAGGTGAGTGTTCTCTAAGGCCCCGAGCCTAAACAGTGCGAAAATCATATTTCTCTAAGAACCATTCCACCGAGAGTGGGGGAGAAAATCCCCGCTCACAGTGGCGACTCCACTGGGGATAAGAAAAGTTGATTCCGTTGGTCTTTATATTATTCTATTCTTTCTTATAATGATATTATCCATTGCATCATATTATATTGCATTATGTGCATGAGTTAGGACGCCCGTGTTACCCGTGTTATGTTGTGTAAGGGATACCATACTTTCACTCAAGGTATGGAGATTAAGCATGGCATAACCACTCATAGCCTCGTACCATTTGGTATAAACTTTCTATGGGAAACTAAGCCTTTATAGCCAAAGACTAAAGCTCATGTAATTAGCCTAGTTACTTTCCTTAGGTTTTACCCTAAATGCATGTTGTTTGACTATGGTTAATTTATCTTGGCTTAAATCATGGCTTATTTGGTTTGTTCTTTTTCTAATATGGCCTAAGTACATTGTAAGCTCCAAATAAACTTTTCTCTAAATCCAAAAGACCAAAGCTATTTTCAAAACGTTTTCAAAATGGTCTTTGGACATAAAATTTTTTAAAAAATAAATCAAAAATTCTTTTGCTCATGGCCCAAATACTAAGCCCAAAATATGTTTTTTCTAAAATCTTTTTACAAGGGGCCTAGAAATAAATTTTTTTTCATCCAACCTTTTCTTACAAAGAGCTTGCAAATTGTTTAGTCCATTTTTGTACTAGTTTTTAGTATGATTTTATGTTTGTTTTAGTTATTGTTTTGATTAATTTTTGTTTAAAGTTTGTTTAAAGTGTTTGTTTTAGGTTTAGGTGGAAAAACACCCTTGGAAGATCAAAACAGTGGAAAACAGAGCAAAAATGAAGAAACAGTAGCTGACACGCCCACAAGACATGGCCAAGCCTCTGGCCGTGTCTCACCTGATTAGCAAAACCAAAGAACAAAGCAAGAAAGAGCAAAAAAATCAAGCAGAAGGTGACACACTCAGGGGACACGGCCGTGTCCCTCCACAAATGTCAGACACGGCCAAGTTCACCCTGACTTGGCCGTGTCACACTCCAAAGAAGAAGAAAGGAAAATCAAGCAGTAGAGGACACACCCAGAGGACACGGCCGTGTCCTTGTCCGTGTCCTCCAATCCACATCAAACACGGCCAAGCCAATCAAGGCTTGGCCGTGTCACCCTCTGGAGACCAAAAGAAAACAAAGCAAGCAAAGAAAGAAAGAACAAGCCAGTAAGGGACACGGCCAGGAGCTTGGCCGTGTCCCAAGAAAGAAAATCAAGGGACATGGCCAAGCTCCAAATGGCTTGGCCGTGTCACCTCCCACCACCAAAGAAAGAAAGAAAGGAAAGAAAAGAGGCAGTGGCTGACACGTTTAAGGGACACGGCCGTGTCCTTGGCCGTGTCCCATGAAATTCAAGAGACACGGCCAAGCCAACCAAGGCTTGGCCGTGTCACCTCAACTGAAGAACGAAAAATTGCAAGAGACACGACCAAGCTTGTCATGGCTTGGCCGTGTCCCACCTGAAAAGCTGATTCCTTTTGCACAAAGTGGGAGACAAAGTGGGAGACAATGACTTTTGCTTGCAAAAAGAAATACTAAACAAAGAAAAAGTGGGGGACAAAAGAAAATGGATGAGTTGGAAGGCATGGGTGTGTATTTTTGAAAGAATTAAATAGAGAAGAAGAGGAAAATGGAGAGAGTTCTTGGTGTTCTTGGAGCCAATTTTCTGAAAAATGTGGGAGAGGGAGAGAGTGACACTCTCCCTTGTCCCTTCACCTCCAAACCTCCATTTCCATCCTCTTCACCTTCTCCATCTTCCATTGATAGGATCTTTGAGGTTCTTTGGGATAAATTGGGTTACAAGTTCTCAAAGGTTGAAGAAGCTTCATTGAAGGGAGTGGTGACTTGAGAAAGCTCCATTCCATCTTCCAAAGGCATATCCATTAAAGGTTGGTGACTTGAGAAAGCTCCATCCAAAGGTTTGGTGATTTGAGAAAGCTCCATTCCACATTGCAAGGGGAATCAACCATTGAAGAGGGCTTGAGTTCTTCATCAAACACATCAAGTGGAGCTAGGAGGAAGACTAGCAATCCTACTCTTGGCATCTTCACAAGGGTTTTTTCTATTCTCTCTTTTGATTCATTTCTTATTGTTGTTGTTGTGTTAAGATATTGATATTGCAATGAACAATTTGTATTTGTTTTGTATTGAGATGAATATTTGTTATAAATTGATGATGTTGAGCTAAATACCCATGTTTAGGGTTTATAGTATATTTGGTTGAATGTTTTGATTTGATATTTACATTGATGTTCCTTGTTGATTGGTTGATTGTATTATATTAAATGCTAGGTTGATAGATTAGCTACCTATTGATCTTTGAATATTGGATGACGGACCGAGAGGTGAAATTCGATATCGGAACTATATAATCTACCACCCTATGAATGAATTAGAAATATAAGTTCTAGGGTTTTCATTAATTTGGTAATGTAAAAGAATTGGTCATTGTTAATTCATGAATGTGAGAACTAATGGATTGGTAATTGACTAATTAATCTTAAGGAACAAATTAATTCACAAGGTTATGTTAATGGACAATTGAGAATTGAGCTTTGATTGAATGGACCTATGACTCTAGGCACCTTCCCAAGAATCAATTTGATCTTGTACACCCACACACATTACTCTCTACGCACGATAAATTTAGGTTTTAAATTATTCTCGCACCATCTCGACACAACAAACTCTCGCATTTAATTAACTTGTCAATCAAGCTATTACGAACCACACCTTCTTGGGGAAACGATCTTGGGGCGATCACCTTTGCTACAGCTACCTCGTATACTTACGAGTGACGCTTTGTAGTAGTACTTAATTTGAGCGCAACACAAATTATTTAGGTCAATTACGAAATACCAAAAATCAATTGTGAGCCTAGTTTATACTAAGAATAATTAATCATGGGCTTCTTTTTGGCATGGATCATTAGTTGCTTTTTTCAATTGAGAAATCTATTTATAATAAACCTCTTAATTTTGTTTTAATCCAATATAGCATAAAAGCTACTATAGTTGGTTAAATGGATTAAAACCCAATTAATGGGAATTATTATGAGTTGATTTCCATTTTTGAAAATATAACTATTGGTTGAAATGTTCGAGGAAATTATTCGAAAACAAGATATCCCATGCTGGTTTTTTGTTAACCATTTACCTAGGAAAAGAGACTCGCCATTCGTGTGTGGATGTTATAAGGTTGGAAGGAACGTCCTATTTGTCCTTGTTTGTCTATTGTTTGTGCATACATGCATACATGCATACATTTGCATCTCATTGATCCTTTCTGGCTCACAACCCTGGATTACGGCAGTTCAAAAACTTACGATAATCTGACCTATGCCAGAGATGAAGTATCTAGCAACGACTCAATCACTTGCTCACCAAAAATAATGGATCCCAAACAAATTCAAAGAATAGTGGATGATGCCCTCAACACCAAGATGGAAGAAATAAAAGAGGCCCTAGCTGAGACCATTAAGAACCATTTGAGTGCAATTTTAGAAAATCATGTCGAAGCATCTGCTAGCACTAAGAAGACAAAGGACAAAGGGAAGACTAAAGTTGGTGAAGTAGTTTTTGATGATGATAAGGTGATCATTGATGATGATGATTGGGCTCAATACTACCAAGATCCTCAAGACAAAAAGGAGCCGAAGGTTGTTGAGAAGGCAACTATTGAAAAGACCGAGACTTCTAATGTTGAAAAGATGATTGCTGATTTAGAAAAGAAATTTGAGAAGAAACTGAAAACTGAAGAAATGTTTGAAGTTGACAAATTATTTAAGCTAGATGAAGAAGTTCCGTACAAGTTCAAGATGCCATCTTTTGCAAAGTTTGATGGAACTAGAAATCCTCATCTCCATGTGAAGTAGTATATCACTGCTACGAAGTCTGCCAGAGCTATTAAGGCTCAAACTCTAAGGTACTTTATGCTCTCATTGGACCCTGTTGTCCAAAATTGGTTCAATACCTTAGATGAAGGAACACAAAAGAGTTGGGATTTGCTATACAAGGCCTTCATCCAACAATATGGATACAATGTTGAAATGGAAGTTACCTTAATGGAAGTTGAGTTAATTAGGCAAAGGCCAAATGAAAATTTTGTGGACTATGTGAAGAGATGGAGAAACAATGCCGCTTTGCTCAAGAAAAGGCCCGACAAATCTGATCAAATAAGGATGATCGTGAGAGGCCTCCTGCCCAATCTCTGTGAGAGGATGTCTCATACACTCATCCATGATTTCAAAGACCTTCTCCAAGCTGGTTTGCAAATTGAAGAGTGGGAAAGGGAGAAGAATCGCTTTTCAAAAAAAAGGAATGAGAAAGGGAACTACCAATCGGGCAATCAAAGCATGCAAAAAGAAGATAATGTTAATGCCACTAGTCAATGAGGAATGAGGAATTTTTTAGAATTAGGGAAGCTGCTGTCATGGGTTCTCAATAAGCTACAAAAGAAGGGATTGTTACAACCCTTGACTCCTCATCCTTATCCTATTCCTCTTCCACCTAACTTTGATATTAATGCATTTTGCCAATTCCATCAAAGACCTTGACATGAAATGGACAATCGTATGAAGTTGAGGCATGAGATCCAGAATTTAATTGATAATGGCAAGTTGCCTGAGCCAGACAAGCCCAATACCAAAGGTGATCCATTTCTACGGTTCAACAGGGTGCCACCACCAGCAACCTTCATGGTAGGAAAAAGATTAGAAGAGAATTTTGTTTTATCATCCTTTCAAGATGGGGATATTGAAGATATGAAAGGAAAAGAAGCTTAAAAACAACAAACTTTCCTTAGCTTGAATGTTGTTTTCAATTTTACTTTCTTTAATATTTAATTGGAACTATCGTGTTTTTCAAATTTAAATTTGTTTGAATAAATTACTTTTATCAAAAAATTTATTGGTCTTTGTTCATTTTGGTGCTCAACCGATGAGGAATCTAGCTTGATAATTCATGAATTAATATATTTATGCATTATGACTCGAATGACTTTACTAGGTGAGGGAATTGCTCTATAGCATTGAGTTGTGTATGCTTACTTAGAGAGGGCTCCAGCATAATTACCTTTGTCTAGGTCCTAGTCAGTCTTAGAACATGCTTTGACAAACTTTTGAGGCGAAATTGAACTCTACTTATTTAAGGGAGAGATGATCTAAGCATTGTTTGGTTAACCAACAACTAGTATCCACCTATTAAATATCAATCCCTAGTTGTCCCTTTGAGCCTTCATAAAATTTTAGCTTTCTTTTCATGGGTTTACAAACCCCAACAACCTACCCTAAGCTATTGTGATACTTTTAACAAGTCTTATTATCACTAAGATGAAGAGGTAAGAAGATCAAAGAAAGAAATGAATAGTCAAGACCATGAAGATAATTGAAGTTCTCAAGACCATAAGGGTAGTTGAAGTTCTCAAGACCATAAGGGTAGTTGATGTTTTCAAGACCATAAGGATAGTTGATGTTCTCAAAACCATAAGGGTAGTCGAAGTTCACTTACTATCTCCAATATATCAAGACAACATCAACATCAGAGTAACAATTGATTTATCCCTATTAAAGAAGATTTATGTTACTCCACTTATCCATTATTGGAAGCCCAAGTCAGTACAAACAAGACAACTCTCTTAGAGCTAGAACCAAACAAAAAAAGAAAAAAAAAGGAGAAGAGAAGAGAAAAAAGAAAAAAGAAAAAGAAAAAGGACAAAAGAAAAAAGAAAAAAGGACCAAAAGAAAAAAGGAAAAGAGAAAAAGAAAAAAAAAAGATAAAACCTAAAAAGGTGGTTCTGAAAGCCAACTGAGTTCTCTTTTACCTAAAGCAACAAAAGGCTTCAATTTGGTTCATAAGGAAATTTTGACTTGAATTGGTCCCAACCCAACCAAAGATTCAATCAAAATCAAAGAAAAAGGAGAAAGACCATTCAGTTCTTGAAAGTTCTGTACTTGACAGTCCTACAAGGAAGAAGGAAAAAATGATAAAATGCTCAAAGAAAGGGAAAAGTAAGAAAAATAAAAAGAAAGATAAGGGAGAGGAAGAAAAGAAGCAAATTTGGATACCAAACTTTTTGCAAGGACAAAGATTGTCCTAATCAAGATCCAGATTAATGCCAAGAAGATAGAAGGAATTTGGAGTCTAGAAAGATTGCTCCCAACTGCCTAAAGTTCAAACAAGAAATTTGTAGTGTGAAGGTTTGTCTATTGTGTCACATCGGCTCTAACATACAAATGGCCTTCACTTTAAACTCGTGTCCCTTATAGACCCCATTTTAAGCCTATCAAAGACCTGTTGATCTCTCTTGGTAGGTAGAGTCTATTAATGGAGATAGTTTGGATAAGCATGCATATGAGATAGACAATATTTAAACTCAGATGAGACCGTTGGCCAAGTAATGTGTATGTGCCTATCTGAAGTGCAACAGTTCTTGCTTAAATAGAAATAATTCTAGAGTTTAGTATGGCAACTAGGGTTGTCATGTTATAGATATGTTAATTTGAAAAAATCAAGCCCTGAGGTACATTGACATTGATTTGGCAAAGCCAACATTTGATTTCAAAATCAAAATAAAAAAAAAAGTGTTTTGTCATATAAAGCCTTCAAGTTAAGGGAGAGTATGTTGAATTGTAGAATTTCAAAGGACACATTGGGCAAAGAAAATGATTATTGGCAAGGTCATTAAGGAGCTACCAACTGACATGGTGAAACACAGTTTGAAATGGATGTATCCCTGACTCTATAACTTGGGGTCTCCACCACCCATATTTTCAAAATCTCGAAGATAAAAGCCATAAATGTGAAGCATCCTATAATTCTAGTGCAAGAACTGAATGGGCATCTGAAAGAAATCCACAAGAGCACTTCTGCTAAACACCTCGGTCTGTGGGTCAATGGAATGACTGTAAGTATCATTCATGCATATCATGCATACATGAGCATATCACATCACACTTTCTTGTCTTGTATTGTCTATTCTTTATCAAAGTGAGCAGCAAACACTCTATGAAGTAAAGAATCAAAAGAAGATGTCAAATCAGGAGGGCATGGAAAGCCCATTGCTTGAGAAAGCTCCAGTAATTTTGCAAAGAGAAGAAATGTGTGCTTATGCAAAGAACTAGATAACAAGAACATCAATCAAAGCCCGCATAGAAAAATCATGGGTTTGGGCCTACACAGCGGGCAAAGTTTCTCCTTTTTAATTTTTTGAGTCTATATATAAAATATTTTCAAACTCACTTGTAAATATTTCGCCACGCAGGGGGCAAGGAAAGGATACAAGGTTCAATGAAAAATAGCTGAATTTTTGCAAAAAGGAAGAACAAAAGAATGGAACATTAGAACTCTCAAAAGAATGAAGATGCAAAAGACAAAATATCAGTCCAGCTAAAAAAGCTGAAGCAAGGGTAAAGACCCGAAGTCCAAAGGATGAAGATCCACTTTCTAGGGTGAAGACCCGATGCCAAGGATGAAGGTCTAGTTCAAAGGATGAAGATCCATTTTCAAAGGAGAAGACCTTATCTCAAGGGATGAAGATCCATTTTCAAGGGTGAAGACCCGATCTCAAAGGATGAAGATTCAATTTCAAGGGTGAAGACCAGATCTCTAAGGATGAAGATCCATTTTCAAGGGTGAAGACCCGATCTCAAAGGATGAAGATCCATTTTCAAGGGTGAAGACCCGATCTCAATGGATGAAGATCCATTTTCAAGGGCTAAGACCCAATCTTAAAGGATGAAGATCCATTTTCAAGGGCAAAGACCCGATCTCAAAGGATGAAGATCCGTTTACAAGGGTGAAGACCCTATTTCAAAGGATGAAGATCCATTTTCAAGGGTGAACACCCAATCTCAATGGATAAAGATCCATTTTCAAGGGTGAAAACCTAATATCAAAGGATGAAGATCCATTTTGAGGGTGAAGAACCACAATGCATAGAATAGCCTGAGCAGTCAGACTTCTCAACTGATAAAAGGTTAGTAAAATTTAGTCTCGGGTCCAAGTACCCTAAAATCAAATTCAAACTCGGGTCCAAGTACCCAAATCAAATCAATCTCGGGTCCAAGTACCCAAATTCAATCCAATCTTGGGTCCAAGTACCCAATCTCGAGTCCAAGTACCCAAATCAAATCAATCTCGGGTCCAAGTACCGGATCCTAGGTCCAAGTACCCAAATTCAATCCAATCTCGGGTCTAAGTACCCAAATTCAATCTAATCTCGGGTCCAAGTACCCAAATCAAAATCAGTCTAGGGTCCAAGTACCCAATCTCGGGTCCAAGTACCAAATCAAATCAATATCGGGTCCAAGTACCCAATCCCGGGTCTAAGTACCCAAATCAAATCATTCTTGGGTCGAAGTAACTCAATCAAATCAATCTCGTGTCTAAGTACCCAAATCAATTCAAGCTCGAGTCCAAGTACCCAATCTCTGGTCCAAGTACCCAATCTCGGGTCTAAGTACCCAACTCAATTCAAGCTCGGGTCCAAGTACCCAATCTCAGGTCCAAGTACCCAAATAAATTCAAGCTTGGGTCTAAGTACCCAATCTCGGGTCTAAGTACCCAAATCAATCTAATCTCTGGTCCAAGTACCCAAATCAAATCAATCTCGGGTCCAAGTACCTAAATCAAAATCAGTCTAGGGTTGAAGTACCCAATCTCGGGTCCAAGTACCCAAATCAAATCAATATCGGGTCTAAGTACCCAATCTCGGGTCCAAGTACCCAAATTAATCTATTCTCGGGTCCAAGTATCTAAACCAAATTCAAATAACCATCTCATCAAAAATTAAGTCTTATTGTTTTTCACTCTCTTTCACTAAAGTCTCAGATCATTCAAGCAGGGGACAAACTGTAGACCCTTAATTTTTAACCTAGTCCGGTCCAATATATTTTAATTAGTCCAAAATAATTTTTGTGTTGTCCAATATATTTTAATTAGTCCAAAACAATTTTTGTTATCTTAATTAAATAATATTTGCTTTAGTATCTAATTTTTATTAATAATAAAATAAAAAAATAATGATAAAAAAATAAAAATAAAAATAAAAATCGGAGACGAAAAAATTCATCTCCAAAGAGTTGCGGCGAAATGGCCCGCAGGCCAATTTTCACCCCTGCAGCCCGTAGCCCCTGCCGTAACTTTTTTGCCAGTGCAATTTTTCCGCAGTAGTTTTTTTTGCCAGCACAATTTTTCGGCAGCAGTTTTTTCACCAGCAAAATTTTTCCGACGTAAATTTTTTCGAAACCAAATACAAAAATTATTTTGGACTATGAAAAATATCGGACCAGACTGGGTTAAAAATTATGGGTCTACAGTTTGCCCTCTGCTTGAACGATCTGAGGCTACAGCAAAAGAGAGTGAAAAACAATAAGAATTAATTTTTCTAAGATGGTTTAGGTTTTTGGTTCTGGACCTGTTTGAGTTCTGGACTCGAAAAAGACTTGTGGTTCGAGTTCTGGACTCGAAAAATACTTGGGTTTTGGACTCGATTCAAGTTCTGGACTCGGAAAGGACTTGGGTTCTGGACTTAGAATGGTTTGGGTTCTAGACCCAAATCTAGTTTTGGACTCTGAAAATACTTGGGTTCTGAACCCGGGATGGTTTGGATTCTGGACCTGGTTTGAGTTCTGGACTTAAGAGGGAATTTAGGTTCTCGACCTAAGCTAAGTTCTGGACTTAAGGGTAATTTGGGTTCTGGACCCTCGCTAAGTTCTGGACTTAAGAGTAATTAGGGTTCTGGACTCGAGCTAAGTTCCGGACTTAAGAGTAATTAGGGTTCTGGACCTAAGCTAAGAGAGATTTAATTGTCTGCAAAACATAATTGTAGTCAGTAGTATACTAAAAGAATTTGCATAAAATTTAGCTAATTTTTACTATACACATATCTTCTTACCCCCTGCGTGTAAAAATATTTTAAAAGTGCAAAAATATTTATATACACGCAAGTATTTGAATGATTGAATTGAATAATTGAGTTTTCTATTTATTTACTATGTAGTCACTGTTTATGCACTATTCACTACTATTTATTTACTATTTGTAAATAGTAATTTACTATTCATCAATAGTAAAAATTACTTTTTCTTTTTTTTTTCATAAGAATACTGTTTTTTTTTTATTTTTATCTTTTTCCTTTGCTATTTCTCTATATAAACGCAGCAGATTTCTTCATTTCATTCACAGCAAATTTCTTCATTTCATTCATTCATAGCTATACATCTTTTATTTTAGAGAGTTTAGCATAGAGTTTTGAAAAAAATGCATACTTCAAGATTAGGAACTCGATCTAATGCTAACTTATTGGAGTTTTTTCGGCGGCATGAAGATGGAAATATAAGTCTACTAGCCGGGATGCCGCTTCATCGCAATTCAAATCAAAAGAGCAACGTAATTATTTTTCTTACAGCAGATTTTTTTTTATTTTTTCATTTTTTACTTTTTTTTGTGTTTTTACTATTTTTTGATTTTTTGTGTGTTTGTTTTTTTGTTTTACTTTTCTATTTCTTTTTTTATTTATTTTTTCTTTGTTTTCTTTATATTTTATATTTTTTTTGTTTTCTTTTTTTATTTTTGTTTATTTTTGTTATTTTTTGTAAGATTTAGGAAAAATAAATTAATTAGATGAATATAGTTAAGAATTTAAGTAAATAGATAGACTAAAAATAAAGTTAGCCTAAAAATCAGTGGTATTGATATGATGATATACTTACCTTGTGTTAATTTAACTGGTTTTGTATTAGCGTGATCGTTGCGTTATCCGGGGCGGAAGATGTGTCTATAAAGGCTGACAATGGTATGATGCAGCGCCTTCTCGGGTAAGACGGATTATCTGAGATTGCGGTTTTTAAAGCTTTATCTTGCAATTTCCATACAAGGAGTATCCGATAGACCAGAGTGTGGTTCAAGCATTGTTAGAACGGTGGATGGACACGACCCATACTTTTGTCCTACCTATAGGAGAAATGACCATTGGCTCGGTCGATTATACAGCCATAACTGGTATCCGGTACTATGGCCTTCCGATCCCTCTTACCAATGATAACCCTTAATTTTTGACCTAGTCCGGTCCAATATATTTTGTTTAGTCCAAAATAATTTTTGTGTTGTCTAATATATTTTAATTGGTCCAAAATGATTTTTGTTATCTTAATTAAATAATTTTTGCTTTATTATCTAATTTTTATTAATAAACAAATAAACAAATAAAAATAAACAAATAAAAATCAAAAAATAAAAATAAAAATTGGCGACGAAAAAATTGGTGACGAAACAATCATCGCCGAAAATTCCAGCGCGAGCTTGGCCGTGGGCCATTTCGCCCGCTGCGGGCAAAATGGCCTGCTGGTCGATTCCCCACCCCCCTGCCACAGCCAACTGCAGCAAATTATTTTTCCAGCGCAATTTTTCCTGCTGCAAATTTTTTCGCCAGCCCAATTTTTCCGCAGCAGTTTTTTTTTGCCAGCAAAATTTTCCAACGTAAATTTTCTAAAACCTAATACAATTAGGTTTCAGTTTCCTTTTCTTATTCTATAATGTATGCCATGAGCAACTAGGAAAAAAAATAAAAAAAAACTTCTATAAATATGGATTAAACAACACGGAAAAGAGGGGGAGAAATTAATGACCGAGAGTGAGTAGGAGAACTTGGAAACTTTAAAAATTCTTTCTGGCAGTAAACTGAATCAAATTTTGAAGGGAGTGAATAAGCAATTCAAGCAATTCAAAGGCAAGAAAAGCTTTCCTTTGACTTGGTTCATCCAAGAAGCAATTTTTGTGCAACCCCACGAAAGAAGGTTTGAATTCTTGATTCCTTTTATTTTTTCACAGTAGCTAAACATCTCATTCTTTCTTTTAATTCAAAAATCCCAAAACTTTAATTTAGCTTTTCTAAAGTTAAAAACACTAATTCGTTGCTTTATTTTCCAAAGAATTTAAAGTTATTAATTTAGTTTCTTTAAAACCCTAATTTACATTCCAAATTTTCAAAACCCTTAAATTATATTCCGTTTCTTTCCAAAAGCTTTAAAAACTTCTTTTTTGCTTTTAAACACTTTAAATCGTTTATTTATTTCATAAAACCTCATAAAAGTATCAAATTGATTTTCAAATCCTAAAAGCTTCATGCATCACTGAAAACCCTAATTTTAAATCTCTAAACCTTAACTCAACTCCAAACCTAAAATAGTGAACACTAACCCCTTTAAAACCTTAAACCCTAATTTTTTATGAATCCTAATCCTTTAAAACCTTAAAAATCATATAAACACAAATATTTTAATTTTACATAGTAAGCTTGAAACCATCATTTAAAACCACAAATCAAAAGTATTTTAAAGTGTCCAAAACCCTATTTTCATGATTTCACCATTCAATGCTGAAATGCTTGGTTTATTTAGCTTATCATGGATGGATGTTTACTTTCTATTGATATTTAATATCTTTGATGAATGATTTATTTATGATGAATGATTATTTACTTTTATCAATTTATTTAGATTTCTAAATGTTGTAAGAGGTATGTTTCCACTTGGTGGGTACCTCATTAATTAAATATCATGTAATTTAATTTGCTTTTCTATTTTAGAACCTATGTAAAGGGCATGTTTCTACCTTTCGGTGGGTGTCCTATTTAGGCATGTGATGTAAGGACATGTTTCCATCTTCGGATGGGTGTCCATTTATTTGTTTTGCTTGGACCTTGCTTTGATTTTAATATATTGATGCTTTCTTTTAATTATTGTGTGTAATATGGATAATGTTGTTATATTTAAGAATTTTATAATGTTAAGACCTGTAAAGGAGGCCAGTTCTAATGAACCGGGAGTTGTGGGGGTGCTGGGCCATTTCTCACCTTCCCCACACGTACCCAACTTTTTGAACCCATTAGGGGGTTAGAGATTCCTTAGGAATTGAGTAATCCACCCCTTTCTTTTTTCCCGACATGTCCGGGTGGTGACTCCATTTTCTCCGGACTTAGGTCCATGTTCTCTAAGGCCCCGAGCCTAAGCAGTGCCGAAGTCGCAAGAACCATTCCACTGGGAGTGGGGGTAAAAATGCCCGCTCACAGTGGCGACTACACTGGGGATAAGAGAAGTTGATTCCATTGGTCTTTATTTTATTCTATTCTTTCTTATAATGATATTATCCATTGCATCATATTAGATTGCATCGTGTGCGTGAGTTAGGATGCCCATGTTACCCGTGTTGTGTTATGTGAGGGATACCATACTTTCACTCAAGGTATGGAGATCAAGCATGGCATAACCACTCATAGCCTCGTACCATTTGGTATATACTTGCTATGGGAACCTAAGCCTTTTAACCTAAAGTCTAAAGCTCATGTAATTGGCCCAGTTACTTTCCTTAGGTTTTACCCCAAATGCATGTTGTTTGACTATGGTTAATTTATCTTGGCTTAAATCATGGCTTATTTGGTTTTCTCTTTTCTAATTTGACCCAAGTACATTTGTAAGCTCAAATAAACTTTTCTCTAATTCCAAAAGACCAAAGCTTTTTTCAAAACTTTTTAAGATGGTCTTTTGGCGTAAGACTTTTTCTAAAAAGAAATCAAAAGCTCTTTTGCTCATGGCCCAAATATTAAGCCCAAAATATATTTTTTCTAAAATCCTTTTACTATGGGCTTAGAAATAAAATTATTTTTATCCAACCTTTTCTTACAAAGAGCTTGCAAAATATTTAGGTCAATTACGAAATACCAAAAATCAATTGTGAGCCTAGTTTATACTAAGAAATAATTAATCATGGGCTTGTTTTTGGCATGAATCATTAGTTACTTTTTCAAGTGAGAAATATATCTATAATAAACCTCTTAATTTAGTTTTAATCCAATATAGCATAAAAGCTACTTTAGTTGGTTGAATGGATTAAAACCTAATTAATGGGAATTATAATGGATTGATTTTGATTTTCGAAAATATAACTATTGGTTGAAACGTCCGTGGGAATTATTCGAAAGCAAGATACCCCATGTTGGTATTTTGTTAACCATATACCTAGGAAAAGAGACTCGCCATTCATGTGTGGATGTTGTAAGGTTGGAAGGAACGTCCTATTTATCCTTATTTGTTGATTGTTTGTGCATACATGCATACATGTATACATTTGCATCTCATATCATTGATCCTCTCTGGCTCACAGCCCTGGATTACGACAATTCAAAAGCTTACAATAATCCGACCTACGCCGGAAGCGAAGAATCTAGCAATGACTCAATCACTTGCTCACCAAAAGCAATGGAGCCCGAACAAATTCAAAGAATGGTGGATGAAGCCCTCAATGCAAAAATGGAAGAAATAAAAGAGGCCCTAGCTGAGACCATGAAGAACCAATTGACTGCAATCTTAGAGAATCATGCCGAGGCATCTGCTAGCACTAAGAAGCCAAAGGACAAAGGGAAGACCAAAGTTGGTGAAGTGGTTTATGATGATGAAAAGGTGATCATTGATGATGATGATGATTGGGCTCAATACTACCAAGATGCTCAAGAGAAGAAAGAGAAACCGAAGACTGTTGAAAGATCGACTATAGAGAAGATCGAAACTTCTGATATTGAAAAGATGATTGCTGATTTAGAAAAGAAATTTGAGAAGAAGTTGAAAGCCGAAGAGATGTCCAAGATTGATAAACTATTTAAACAAGATGAAGAAGTCCCGTACAAGTTCAAGATGCCATCCTTTGCAAAGTACAATGGCACCGAAAATCCTCATCTCCATGTGAAACAGTACCCGAGCTACTAAGGCTCAAACCCTAAGATACTTTATGCTCTCATTGGACCCTATTGTCCAAAACTAGTTCAATACCTTAGATGATGGAACACAAAAGAGTTAGGATATGCTTTACAAAGCCTTCATCCAGTAATATGGGTATAATGTCGAGTTAGAAGTTATCTTAATGGAAGTGGAGTCCATTAGGCAAAGGCCGAATGAGAATTTTGTAGATTATGTCAAGAGATGGAGAAACAAGGCCGCTTTACTCGAGAAGAGGCCCGATGAATCCGATCAAATAAGGATGATTGTGAGAGGGGTGTTGCTTAATCTTCATGAGAGGATGTCTCATACACTCATTCGTGATTTCAAATACCTTCTCCAAGCTGGTTTGCAAATTGAAGAATGGGAAAGGGAGAAGAGCCGTGTTGCAACAAAAAGGAATGAGAAAGGGAGCTATCAATCTGGTAGCCAAATCATGCAAAAGGCTGTCGGTGTTAATGCTACTAACCAAGGAACGAGGAGACAATTTTTGGAATTGGGAAAACCAATGTCTTGGGTTCTCAATAAGCTTCAAAGAAAGGGATTACTGTAACCCTTAAATCCTCGTCCTTTGCCTAACCCTCTCCCACCTAATTTTGACACCAAAGCATTTTGTCAATTTCACCAAATGCAAGGACATGACAGGTTTAGATGTGTGAGGTTGAGACATGAGATTCAAAATCTAATTGATAATGGGAAGCTACCCGAGCCCAACAAGCCAAACACCAAAGACAACCCATTGCCAAGGGTACCACCACCGGCAACCTTCATGATTGGAGGAGATTTGCATGAGGACTTTGTCATGTCTTCTTTTCAAGATGTGGATGGAGAAGCAACCAAAGAAGAAGAGGTATTTGGTGAAGTTAAACAAGCTATGATGGGTAAAGAAGTAGCAATTTGTGTTGTCAACGGGTTTTGGGATTCAAGTGATAGTGATGATGATATTGTACCCAAGAAGGAGGAGTGGACTTGGTCCGAGCCCAAAGAAAATGAGGTGATGAACACTAGATCCGGTAAGCCTTATGCAAGGCCATCACCTAAGGAGGTAGAAACTAATAAGGGAAAGGAAGTTGAAGTAGAAGAAGATGATGCTGTGCTCAAGCAATTGAAAAGAACCCAAACAAGTATTAGCATTTGGGACTTATTAGCTACTTCTAAAAATCAATGAGAAACTATGGTCAAAGCCTTAGCTGGCATGCCAATTTCTACCTCCACAACATCGGAGGAGTTGATCAACTTCATAAAAATTGGGGAAGTAATGAAATGTGAAGAGGTTTAAGAAAAGAGTGAAGTTAATATGGGAGCAGTTTCTTTTTCAGATGCGGATTTACCGGAGGAGGGGAGAGACCATATCCGCCCTCTCTTTATCAAAATAGAAGTCAAGGGGGAAGAGGACTCCATGTGTAATGGTTGATGATGGGTCTGCAAAAAATGTTTGTCCACTTAAGATATTGCCAATGCTAGCTATGTCAACAAGAGATCTAAACCCAACCAAAGTGACAATTCAGGCTTATGACAACACTAAGAGGCATGCCGAAGGGACTTTCAAAGCTGCTGTCAAGGTTGGTCCAATTGAATCTATTGTTGAGTTTTTTTGTTTTAGACATACCAGTCACCTTCGCCTTGCTCTTGGGACGACCATGGTTTCATCCTCTTGGTGGAGTTCATTCCACCCTTCATCAAAAGATCAAGTTTCCCAACAGAAACGAGACAGTGGTCATTGAAGCTGAAGATAATGAGATTGTTAACGCTCTAATGGTTGAGAGGCCTCTCAATGGTTTTCAAGTAGCTGTAATTTTTGATAATGAAATAGTAGACTCCAAAGTCTTGAATATGATGAAGAACATGAACTACCTTCCAGGAGCTGGTCTTGGAAAGGGTAAGGCCGGTTTGACAAGGTTGCCAGATTTTAGAACTCAAGCTTCTAAGAAGGGGTTGGGATATGATGAAGACAATGATGTCCAGCCAAACAAGAGTGAGAAGATGAGCTTCCCACCACTTGACGAAATTTTTGTCAAAGCTCCAGATATGGGACCACTCCAAGGAAAAGCCCTAGCCAATCATGTTCATGGGTAAGTTAATCCCAGGTTTTGAAATTTTTGTAGATGTTGCCGAGCTAGTGGAGCAAGTGAAGAAAGAGCTCACCCTGTCAGCCAACAAAGAATCCAATCCAAAAGGGAAGAATAAAGCTATCATTAAAGCCGAGAAGACTCCGGAAGAGATTGCTGCCCAGGTCGAAGAAAAGTTTGAAGACATCCTGCTTTATGATTATGAGAACAATGATTTTGATTTTGATTTTAATTTGTCTGCTTTGTATGAAGATGATGATGTTTTCTTTTCCAAAGTGAATGCAATAAAGTCTGATTTTGCTTACTTGTGTGATGTTTCTCCTGATGGTTGCATACATTCAAATAGCAGTTACATGAGCATCTTTAATATTAATTCTGTTAACACACAATCATTAAATTTGGGAACAACTGAAAATCCTAAAAACATTAGCATAGAATCCGACCTTACTCCTGATGAGAGAGAGAGAGAGATTTGAAAAAATATTCAAAAAATATGAAGAAGTGTTTGCTTGGTCTTATGAGGATATGCCTGGAATAGATCAAGACATAGCCGAGCATCATATTCCAACTCACACTCACATGATACCTGTCAAACAAAAGCTTAGGCGATTAAGACCAGAGTGGGCTGAATTGGTTAAAGAAGAGGTCACTAAGCAAATACAAGTGAAGTTCCTCGAAGTGATAGAATATCCAGATTTGCTAGTAAACATAGTACCTGTGCCAAAGAAAGATGGAAGGATAAGGGTCTGTGTGGATGATAGAGATTTGAACAAGGCTTCCCCTAAGGATGATTTTCCTCTACCTCATATAGATGTCCTCATTGATAGTGCAGCCTCTAGCGTGCTACACTCATTTGTAGATGGATTTGTTTGGATACAATCAAGTGCTAATGGCCTAAGAGGATAAAGCCAAAACTGCTTTCATTACTACATGGGGTATATTTTGTTATAGGGTGATGCCGTTCGGCTTAAAGAATGCTGGAGCAACCTACCAAAGGATGGCCACCACACTATTTCATGACATGATGCATAAAGAAGTTGAAGTATATGTTGATGATATGCTGGTCAAATCGGATACAAGGGAACAACACTTCCAAAACTTAGAATTATTCTTCGATAGAGCCTTGAAATATAAGCTAAGATTAAACCCGAAGAAGTGTGTATTCGGTGTTACCTCAAGTAAATTATTGGGACATGTAATTGGTCTGAATGGCATTGAGATAGATCCTGACAAAGTCAAAGCAATCAGGGATATGCCAGCCCTAAGACAGAGAGAGAAGTTTGGGGATTCATTAGTAAACTGCAGTACATTAGCAGATTTATAGCAAAGCTCACAACAATCTATGAGCCTATCTTCAAGTTACTTAGAAAGAATCAGTCGGTCGTATGGAATGAAGAGTGTCAAAAGGCCTTTGAGCAAATAAAAGAGTATTTGCTGAATCCACCAATTTTAAAACCACCTAAACCCGGCAAACCTCTATTACTATACTTAGCAGTAGAAGAATAATCAATAGGAGCCATGATAGCCCAAGCAGATGAGTTAGGGATTGAGCATGCAATTTACTATTTGAGTAGAAAGCTCCTACCTTACGAAATTAAGTATAGTATCATCGAAAAGACCTATATAATCATGGTTTGGTCTTCTAAGAAGTTGCGGCATTACTTTTAATAGTATAGTGTGCAAGCAATTTCCAAGTTGGATCCAATGAAGTACTTAAGGGAGACACCTTCTTTGATTGGAAAATATGGTTGATGGTTGATAATATTAGAAGAATTTGAGATTGAGTATGTAACCAGAAAAATGATCAAAGGTAGAGCAGTGGCACGATAGTGTTGGTGCTCAGACACAAAGCTGAAAAGAAAGGTTGAAGCAGGTGTACGTGAGATGCTTTAACTCAACCCTTCTTTCTTTCATTCTTGCTTTCAACCTTTCACAGACCTCAATGGTTGGAACAATAAAAAAGGGGTGATATATATATATATATATATATTGGTTTATATATATATATTCACTTGATTTGTGGAAGGCTCTGCTAGGGTTCCTTGTGATTATTTTCACCAACACGGCATCATCGTCAGCTCCGCCGGCAGCCCCTCAGGGGCCTTCCGGCCCTTCTTTTGCATCAGTTCTCAAATCAGGGTCCTCGCCTCCTTTGGATTCATTGGATGAGGCTCGATCTTTTGCGGCGATTCATTCTAATTGCAGGCTTGCCGCTACGGAAGGTAGATTTAAGGGATGTCCTTTGATTTCATTCTCTAAATCGGATATTGATATTCTGGCTAAGCCATTCCAATACGCACTTGTGGGGCGTTTCCATAAGAAGAGGCCTGGTTTAGTTTTATTACGTAAATTTATGGATGCCATTGATTTCAAAGGACCTTTCACCATAAGTTTGCTTGATGATTTTAATTTTCTGATTAATTTTGAATTGGAGGTAGACTTTCTTCGCTGTTGGTTGAGACGAGCCTGACAATTCCATAGTTTTCATATGATTGTTTTTAAATGGTCTCCGCATTATAAATCGGATGCAGATAGTCCTATATTGCCAATTTGGTTATCTCTTGAAGGACTCCATGTTCATCTCTTTGAGAAGGAAGCTCTTTTCCTTATTACTAAATCAATCGGTTTTCCTCTTAAGATTGATACCGCCACTTCTCGAAGATGAAAACCACTGCTGCTCGTGTTTTGGTTGAACTGGATATTTCTAAAGATTTGCCATCGAAGCTTTATATTGATAATTGTGGGCAAATTCTGGCTCAACCTGTTGTTTATGAAGATATACCTGAGTTTTGTCCTAATTGTAATAAATTTGGGCATCTTTATCAAAATTGTTCAAGGGCTTATGTTGAAGATGCCGTGGCTAAGGAGCAGGTTGTTCAGGATTCAGTTCTTGTTGCTAAAGTTGCCTTAGAGCGCAAGAAACCCCGTCAGGAATGGGTTCCTCGTGGGAAGGAAACAACTAATGATGATCCTAAGCTTTCTGTTGAGGACACTGCTCAAACGGTGAGAGAGCCAATTGCTCCTGATGCTTGGGTGGAGGAGCAGACTACAGCGAATGTCTCTTTACCTGCTGTTTCGGAAGGGGTAGTCTCCGATGTTCCTATTATTGACGATGCATCAAATTATCCTGTGTAGCCTAGTATGTCTGATGTTGAGCAGCATGAAACTGAGGAGGAGAAATTATGTAATGTGTCGGATGGCAATGTTTCTGAAGATAATGATCCGCCTGATATTGATGGTTTAAAGGTGGATGCAAGCTTATTAGAGCAATGGGTCTCTACTGATGACACTGGTGGCTTTACTGAGGTACTAACCAGAAAGAAAATGAAGCAGAAATTTGTCATTTCCCGCACGCCAATAAATACGCGTCACACGCAATCTAAAACTTCTCTTCCTGGCTCTCATTAATGGATTGTCTCTGCTAGAACATTCGAGGTATTGCCTCATCTTTTGAGAGATTGAATAATTTGTGTTGTTCTCATAACTTTATGTTTATTATTGTCATTGAACTTATTTCTAAAGTTGAATGTGGTTTGGATATGGCTAAAAGATTAGGTTTTTCCAACTTTTATTGTAGTGCAAATAATAAAATATGGCTGCTGTGGAAGGAAAATATAGTTTCTATTTCGGATTTCTGTGATAGGGGTCAAGTGATTTTCTGTTCTGCTATTTGGAGACCTGGTGAATTTTCTTTTGATCTTGCTATGATCTATGGTAAACACTCTCAGAATGAGCGTAAACCGTTGTGGGAGGCCCTTTGCAATTATCATTTTTAAGGCCCTTTTTTAGTTGCAGGTTATTTTAATGTTACTCGTGGCATCTCAGAATATAAAGGATCCTCTATTCCTAATCAAGCATCTATTGATGACTTTAATGATTGCTGTGACAGTTGTGATTTGCATGATTTTCCTGTGATGGGCTCTGAATATACTTGGTCTGGTAACAGAAGCAACGGTTTGGTCTGGAAACGTTTGGATCATTTCATGGCAAATGATTCCTTTATTTCTAATTTTGATGAATCACTTGTCCAGCATCTTAATTCAACAACATCTGATCATAAACCTCTTTACCTGCACTGTGCCAAAGTTGAGTTTAATGCTCCTAAGCCTTTCAAGTTCCAAAGGATGTGGCTTGAGCATAGTTCTTTCATTCCTTTTGTACGTGAGCAATGGGCAAAATAGTTTTATGGGGGAGGAATGAAAAGCTTGCATATGAAACTTTCTGATCTTAAAAAAGCTATCAAAGTATGGAACAAAAATGTCTTTGGTAACATCTTTGATAGTATTAAGGAAGCCGAACAACAGGTTGTTCAGGTGGAGGAGGCATTGATTTCGAATAATTCTACATCCAATAGGGCAGCCTTTAAAAGATCACAGGCTCTTTTAATACAGAAGCTGAAACTGCAAGACATTTTTTGGCAACAAAAAGCAAGGCTTAAATGGATCAAGGACGGAGATGCTAATACACACTTTTATCACCAATATGTAAAAGTTTCCAGGGTTTATCATATAATTAATAGAATTAAAGCTTCTGATGAGTCTTGGTTAGTGCAGCAGGATGATATTGGTAATGAAGCAGTCCGACACTTCACTGCTCTCTTTAGTGATGACACTGATGTCACCAGGTTCACTGGTATGCTTGATCAAATTCTTTGTCTTGTGACGAATTGTCAAAATAGAGATCTTATGGCCATCCCATCTGATGAGGAAATTAAGAACTCAGTTTGGCTTCTAGACCCTTCTAGCGCCCCGGGACCAGATGGGTTTGATGGATCCTTTTTCAGAGCCTGTTGGGATATTGTTAAATGGGATGTGTGTAGCGCGGTTAAGGAATTTTTCTTGGGTCTCCCCATTCTGCAATCCTTTAGCAGCTCGCAAATAATTCTCTTGCCCAAAGCCAATAATCCGACCACCTTCTCTGATTTCAGACCTATATGTTTGAATAATTTTGTCAGTAAGGTCTGTACTAGAATTCTCACTTCCAGACTTGTGCCTATTCTGGATTCTCTCATCTCGCCGGAGCAAGCTGGTTTTATGGCTGGGCGCTCTATTCACTCCCAGATTTTACTTACGAATGAACTCATTCATGACATTGACCGAAAAGCCAGGAATGGTAATATAGCTTTGAAACTTGACATGGCAAAAGCTTTCGACAGAGTGTCTTCGCCTTTTTTAAGGGCATTGCTTACAAAGTTTGGCTTTTTGGATAAATTTGTGGCCTTAATTATGTCGATTTTGACATCATCGAGACTATCTATTTGTGTGAATGGTGTTTCATATGGTTTTTTCGCACCTTCCCGCGGTGTTAAGCAAGGAGACCCACTTTCGCCATATGTTTTTGTTTTGATGGCAGAAGCTTTTTCCAGAGGGTACAACTATTTAGTGCATAATGGTCAAATTTTACCATATCATGTGGCTCGGGGTTGCCCCATAATTACACATCTTAGTTTTGTGGATGATTTGATTATTTTCACTCGGGGTGATTTAAAAAGCATTCATAAGCTCATGTCCTTCCTACGGCAATATCAATAGGCCTCTGGGCAAAAAATTAATTTCAATAAAAGTGCTTTTTATTGTCCTAAGAAGATGCCTGCTGTAAAGATTAAAAGTCTAGAGACTGCTCTCTCGGTTAAGAAGAAAGACTTCCCTTTTACCTACTTAGGGGCTCCAATTTATCGGGGCATCAATCGTCTGTTGTATTGCAAGGACCTCATTAAAAAGTTCAATGATAGGCTCTCAGGATGGTCCAAGAAGCTTCTTACTGTGGGTGGTCGAATTACCCTCATCAAACATGTGTTATTGACCATTCCGCTGCATGTCATGGCTGCAATGGCTTTACCTACTGCTGTTATTCGTATTTTGGAGGGAATTATGTCTCGGTTTTTATGGGGTCAGAGCTCGAATCATGTTGACATACGGCACTGGATCAAATTTGCTGAGATGTGTAGACCTGTGGAGGAAGGCGGAGTCGGCTTTCAATCTTTGGGACACTATCAGCAAGTTTTTTCTATTAAGCTTTGGTGGCTGCTCACGCAGCGGAGTTCCTTGTGGTCTAACTACATGATGCACCATTATTACAGAGATGGAAATATGACTTTCAAAATTATTGATTCTTGTATTTGGAAGAGGATCTGTAAGATACATCCTACTGCCCTGCACTTTTTCAAATCTGTTGTGCCTGATTATGACTGTGAAGCCCAGAATTTGCAAGTAAAATTCTCTTTTGCAACAGTTTATAATTATGTTCGAGCCAAAAGAGGGACTAGATTATCTTATGCTTCAATTTGGCACACTAAAATACCGAAGCACCTCTCTTTTTTCATCTGGAGAGTGCTTAACAATGCCCTTCCTATGCATGAAAACTTGCAGAAATTTGGTATTTCGGGTCCTTCTGTTTGTCCATTGTGCTGCAATGCAGCTGAATCTTTTGATCACATTTTCCTGCTATGTTGTCATGTCCAGAAGATTTGGGAATACTATGAATATTTTTTCACTCAGCTTAGACCATCTCATAGTTCTCTTCGACAGCAACTGATAGCTTGGTGGCTGACTAGTAAGCAAAACATCGTTGGCATTCTTCGTCGCTTCATTCCCCAGGTCATTTTATGGCATGTATGGAAGGTATATTGTTCGAAAATGTGGGGAGATGGCAGCTTCTGGGTAGGCATTTTACAGAAGCAGGTTGAAACCATCATCTTCAATTGGGGAGTTGCAAACTCATCACCTAAGCTAAGCAGGCAGCTTCCTGCTGCTCTAAAAGACCTTATGCCTGCTGGTTTTGGTACTTTGCAGCGGAGACCAGTCCTGGTCAAATGGGTAAAGCCCTCTAGAGCCCACTTCAAAATGAACATTGATGGTTCATTTTCTACACGAAATGCAGCTGGCAGGTTTGTTATAAGAGACAAGAATGGTGATTTTGTCACTGGCCACGGGTTCCTTCTTGAGGCTGGCAGTCCTTGGCAAGCTGAACTACAAGCATTATATGTGGCAGTTTTCTGGTTTTCAAATGTTTTTGGCAGTGAAGTTGAGATTGAAATGGATTCACAAGAGGTTGTTTCTCTTGTTCATGCAGGACATGTTCATACATCTGATTGGAAGCTTCACTTTATTCGTCAATTTATGCTTCACACTGGATCATCACTTTCACATATTTATCGAGAGGCAAACCAAGTTTCTCATAATTTAGCTAACTTGAGTAGGCTTAATGCATGTAATTTTTGTTTCTGCACCTTTGCTTCCCTACCTTCTCTTATTAAAGGTTTGGTGAAAACTGAATGTATTAGTTTACCATTTATTCGCATTAAATAAAATTCCCTGGCGGTGCCGCCCGCCTTTATTTAAAAAAAAAAAAGGTAGAGCAGTGGCAGAATTCCTGGCCCAACAACCATTATCATATAGTGAAGGGGTAATCTTGGAATTTTCAGATGAACATTTAGAAGCAATTGAGGTATAAAGGTGGAAAATGTATTTTGATGGAGCAGTAAATAGGAAAGGAACAGGTTTGGGAGTTATACTAGAATCGCCCGAAGGGGAACTCATCCCTTTAGCCAAAAAATTGAAATTTAGGGTAACCAATAATGTGGTGGAGTATGAAGCTTGTATTTTTGGTTTGGAAACCCTAATGATTATGAAGGTGGATAAGGTGAAAGTTTATGGTGATTCATTGCTAGTAGTATCCCAAGTAAATGGAGAATGGGAGTTGAAAGAAGAAAAATTTAAACCATACCACCATTACTTGACCATGATAAAAAAGAACTTTAAGGAGTGTAGGTTTATACACCTATCAAGAGAAGAAAATCAGATGGTTGATGCCCTAGCCACATTGTCTTCAGTATGGGAAAACCCTGTTAGCTTATTCCTTAAGCCTCTGATCTTGACCAGTTCATCAACTCCTTGCTATGGATATGAAACAATCATGGAAATTGATATGGACCATGATGCGTGGTATGATACTATAAGGTAATTTTTGAAAGAAAGAGAATACCCGCCGGGGCAACGAAGAAAGAGAGAAGAGCCATAAGGCGGTGGTCATTGCAATACATCACCTTCCATAGAGAGTTATATTGAAGATGGCCTGATGGAGTGCATTTAAGATGTTTAAGAAAACCTGAAGTGGAGCGCATCATGTCAGAAATACATGCGGGAAGTTGCGGTCCACACATGAATGGTTTGGCCTTAGTTAAGAAGATTATTCGATAAGGTTACTATTAGTTGTCCATGGAGAAAGATTGTATTGAGTTTGTAAAAAAGTGCCAGCAATGTCAGATGTATGGTAACTTGAATCACATGCCTCTTGAAGAACTGCATTCTATGTCTTCACCCTGGCCATTTGCCACTTGGGGTATCGACATTATAGGAGAGATACATCCGACAGCTTCAAACGGTCACCGTTTCATTGTGGTAGCAGTAGATTATTTTTCAAAATGGGTCGAAGCGGAATCCTTCAATAAACTGGGTGCAAGCCAAATGGCTAGGTTTATTGAAAAGAACCTCATCTGCAGATACGGGGTCCCGCATAGTGTGATATCAGACAGTGGGGTACAGTTTCAAGGAGCAGTTAAGGATTTATTCTCGAAGTACCAAATCCATCATCATAGATCCTCTCCTTATAGACCAAAGGCTAATGATGCGGTTGAAGCAACAAACAAAACAATTAAGCAAATTCTATCCAAGATGACCAAGACTTACAGGGATTGGTCAGAGATGCTTCCCTTTGCTTTGTGGGGATATAGGACAAGTGTGCGAACACCTACTAGAATGACACCGTTCTCTTTGGTTTATGGGATGGAAGCAGTATTGCCAATTGAAATTGAGATCAAGTCGTTAAGAGTAGTCTTGGAAGCTGAACTACCTGAAACGAAATGGGTAGCAAGCAGATACACACAGTTAGCTCTACTAGAAGAGATAAGGTTAAAGACACTGTATCATCATCAACTGTATCAAAAGAAAATAGCTCGGGCCTATAATAGAAGGGTTAAAATCAGAAAATTCAGAGTCAGGGATTTGGTGTTGACGCAATGTAAGACTAATATATCTGATCCTAGAGGGAAGTTCAGACCTAGCTGGGAAGGGCAATATGTCGTGAAACAAGTCATGAACAAAGGTGCTGTGAAGTTATCAGACATGGATGGGAATGAATTTAGTGAGCCAGTAAACATTGACAGGTTGAAGAGGTTTTATGTATGATAAAAAAAAAGAAAAAAAAAGAGCTCGCTAGGTTGAAAACCCAAAAAGGGCGGCCTAGGCAAAAGTTAGAGCAGTCCGCTAGTCCCGAAAACTCGAAAGGGCGGGCTAGGCAACAATTAGGGCTAAATGAGAGAAATTCGTCAATTAGAAAACCCGAAAGGGCTAATTGGAAATAGGAGTAATCTTTTGTATGCTAGCTTTATGTTTGGTTGTTCTCCAATTTAATAAAAAAAAATTAATGTTAAAATTGTTCTATGTGCACTATTATAAGTATTTGACCAGATATGGATGAAATAAATAAACACAATAGCAAAATGTGATGACAAATTATAAATGTAAAAGAAGCATTTTTTATTACTTTAATTATTTTTTCATCCTAACAATACACTTTATGAATTGATAAAATGTAAAATCTATGGCAGTCGATAAGTGTAACGTGCAGGCCAGCTTTGCCTCATCCGATCCAAGTAGGCTTCAGTCAAGCAAGGCATGTCTAAGTCGGGAGCAAAGTCTGGATCACGAGGCTCAGCTCCATACTGACGCCCAAGTCGGCGAGGATCATAGCATGTACCTTGACGAAGAGTAGCAAGGGGAACATACATCAAGTATGTCCGCAAGGTGATACGAGAAATCTTCCACCAAGGTACCAACCAATGGATACTGACTTCAGAACGTGAATGGATCCAGTCAACCCAGTCAGCATTTGAAGAAGCAGGATGGAGTAGCTACCTAGCAAAATGATGACGTGGCAGGTATCTGGAAAAATCCATGGATGGAGTATCAAGCAAACAAAGACGCTCCTAAAGCCAAATCTGTGAAGAAAGAATTAAATTAAAAAAAAAGAGTCTGCTAAGTTGAAAACCCGCAAGGGCAACTTAGGCAAAATTAGGACAGCTCGCTAGTTCCAAAAACCCGCATGGGCAAACTAGGCAAAAGTTAAAGAATAAACAGAAAAAGAAAAGCTAAATTGAAAACCCAAAAGGGCAGTTTAGGTAATTACCTGAAGCAGCAACGGACTCCCAGTTAGTCTCTTTGACAATCCTGATTTAAATCGATCTAATCCAACTAAGGTCTCGGCTAATATCATAGGTACCGGCGACAAGCCTCCTTCCATTTGGTCGATAATATTCAATACTTGTGGATCAATATCGCCGTCAGAAGAAACAAGCAAGAATTGGCCGAGCAAACAAAGACAAAGCATGCATCCCCATGCCTTAGTAGGGGCCAAATGAGAGAAACAAAAGTCAATCAAATGGGAAAGTAGAATTTTTTCACCTCTCATCAACCGAAGAACTTCGGGTTTTGGAATTTGAAATAAATTCTGCATCTTCTATTGAGTCTTGGAAATCAATGTGGGTAACACCATTTGTTGATTATTGGGATATCATATTTCAAAGCCATTAATTCTAAATACCCTAGAATCCGTGTCCCAAAAGGAAGCCATGACATGTAAGAAGGAGTGGTCCAATTTAACATTTTGAAAACATTTTAAAACATCAAGTTTTGACCATGAAATTTGCTTCCAATGAATGGCATCCATATTCTTAAATAGAATTTTTATTCTCTTTAAATGATGCTCGGTCATGGTGAATGAATGAAGAAAAATTAAAAATGTTAAAGGGAGTCTTCACGTTGAAAGAGAAAGAATTTTGGTTTATGTATTAAAATATGGCATGAAGGGTGATTTATATAGAAGAAACAAGCCTTTTCCAAAAGTGAAAAGGAAAAGGTGATGGGAAAGAATAAGACCATATGCCATAAGGAAAGGAATTGGCAATGAATTTCCTTTACCACGTTGGATTTGGTTTAGCAAATGAAGTGGATGTAAATTATGGTGTACTGTAACAAAAAAAAAAAGAAAAAATGGTGCAGTAGCGTAAAAAAAAAGTTACAGTAAAGAGGAAAATTGTATTTTTTTCATTATTGTACAAGATTTTACAATTGCTACAATATCACTAAGAGGGTGGTGGTAGGTCATCAAATAAAGCCTTAAAAAAGTCATCGCCTGTTGGAGGAGGGGGCAAATCGCTCGTCCTGAGTTCGCCCAAAGTGGAAGCACCAAAACTAGGCAAATTACTCGTCCCGGGATCACCCGAAGCGGGAGCACCAAAATCTTGAAGTTCTAACCCGTCATGGTCCTCATCAGAAGCAGACGAAAGGATCTCATATTCATCAATCTGGGGGCCTCTTGGTGAAGAAGCGCCGGGATCCCTCATCCCCTAAAATTGAAAGTCTTGAAAATATTGTTCGGATTGATGATATAAACTTTCAAAATGAGAAGCCTGCTGACGACTTGCTGCCAACTTCTCTTGAAGTTTCTTATTTTATTCTTCGAGCATCCGCTATGAGCCAAGAAGGAAAAGGTAAGAGCATACATAATCATGCATACATATAGCATTAACTACTATAAAATAAGAAACGTACCAGGTAGTTCATATTAATGCCCTGCAGATGAGATGGCATATCTAGCAGGCTAGAGTGAGCAAACAAAGGGGCAGTAAAAGAAGGTCCAGCTTCGTGATCAAATGAGCCAACAACTTGCAACAATCATTAAAGAATAAAAAAAATTGCAAGGGAAAAGTGGTTAAAGTGCAAAAATTCCCTTGGAAGATCAAAACAAGGAAAGAAGAGCATGAATAAAGTAAGACATAGCCAAGCCAAATCAAGCTTGGCCATGTAACCTCAAATGAAATCTTGGCAGAACATGACACGGGCAGGAGACACGGCCAAGCCACTGGCCGTGTCTCACCTAAAGGGTAAAGTCAAGAAGGACCAAGCAAAGAATGAAAAGAAATAGTAGGTGACACTGGCAGGCAACACGGCCAAGTCACTGGCCGTGTCACATGACATGGCCATAAGCATGGTCGTGTCCCATCCTAAGCCAAGAACAAAGAAGAACCAAAGAAAAAACACAGAAGCTTACACACCCAGGAGACACGGCCAAGCCACTGGCCGTGTCACTCTCATCTTCAAAGACCAAAGAAGACCAGAGGAGAAACAGAAGATGACACACTCAGGTGACACAGCCATTTACATGAGAAGTACTGGTCCCGAGACGTGGAACAGAATCTCCTGCAGCGCCGTGATGTTCTTCTTCATCTCTACCCTCATTTTCGTCAGAAATCTCCCACACACCAACAGGAGATACATCAAAGTTCAAGAGTATTCTTTGAATGAAATAGGCGTAAAATGGACTCGGTAAATGGAGAAATGACTCTGCAACATAACCATACCGGGCCGACCACCATGCATCCTCCGGCATTGACATAATATTTAAAGTATATTCTGGGATTTGCATCGGAAACCTCAGCTGCTCTGGACCGAGAAACCATTCATAAACTCTCTCCTCGAGAAACCAGCCACTAGACACTGGGCCAGCAATAACTCGACGAGAATGTTGGAAAGACAATGCAGCCCTCATCAAAGGAGACCAGTTTGCTCGCTCTTCTGGGCTCCACCAGGCCAAATTCACCTGCAAAATAACATAAGGTAAGTAAACTTTCACATAAAATTTAAAGTATACTAATGTTATTTTACCTGGTCCCAGGTTAAGCGGCTCAACACATAGCGGTGAGTATGCACATGATGAGAGCCGGGAACGTCCACACGATTAGACAACCAGAAATTTAATCTCAGATACCCGACTCTCTCTCGGGAAATGCTGGGTACCCTCACGAGGTTATGTTCAAATGCCCATACCTACAACAATAACAATAAAAATCACATGCATGCATGAAAAGAGTGGAAATAACATTGGTGAAGGAAAAGAATACCTCGACATTCGCCATCAGGCCGACAAAAGACTTCTTGTTCCGGAAAAGCTTATCAAGACCATGGTAAAGACACGCGAGGCCAGCTTCACCCCAGCCAGAAGATGGTACCATTCTGAGACAAGAAAGGGCACTCAACACTGATAAGTGGATGGAGGATTCAGTGCTACCTAAGATGGTCAACCCGAGCAGATATAACAAAAATCCTCGAGCATACTGTTCGGCCGTGTCTCTGCCAACCCGTCCTTCATAGTTTATCCAATAACTATGAATTGGCTCGATTTTTATCTTAAAAGGCCCTTTATATGATGGTTCCATGCCAATTAATTCCTGAATTTCTTCAAATGTTAAAATATCATTAGTTAGAGGAACTGAAAAGCCATCATATCGAAGGCCGGTTATGGCAGTAAAATCCGAGCCAATTGTCATCTCTCCAATGGGTAAGTCAAAAGTGTGAGTTGTATCCAACCATCACTCTGCAAGTGCCTAGACTACGCTCCGGTCTATCTGATATTCCTCAGATGGCAATTGTAAGATGAACTGCTCAAAGCCGCAATCTCGGATAATTCGCCTTACCCGAGAAGGCACTATATCGTACCATTGTCGGGCTTTGTAAATACACCCTCCAGCCCGAACAACGCAACGATCATGCTAACACAGACCCAGGTAAGTTAATACCAGGTAAGTACATATTATTCTATCTACTTAAATTAATTTATTTTTCACAATAACAAATAATAATAAAAAATATAAAAAATATATAACAAAAAAAAACAAAACAGAAAGACAAAACAAAAAAACAAAACAAAAACAAAACAGAAAGACAAAAAAATCAAGAAAAAAAGGGAAAAAAAATAATTACCTCGCTCTTTTTATTAGAACTGCGATGGAGCGACATCCCGGCTAGTATATCTAAATTTTCATCTTCATGATGCCGAATAAACTCCAATAACTCGGCATTAGAATGAGTCCCTGACCTCGAAGCATGCATTGTTTTTGAAAAATATGTGCTAAAATTGAAAGAAATTTGAGAGAATTATGAAATTGAAATCGTGCTGTGAAATGGAATAAAGGAATGGTGGCTTTTTATAGAGAAACGGTAAGCAAAAAACAAAATTCAAAACTGTTCATGAATAGTAAATTTTACTATTCATAAATAGTATATTTTACTATTGATGAATAGTACACTTTACTATTCATAAATAGTACACTTTACTATTGATAAATAGTAAAATTTACTATTTATAAATAGTATTACTATTGATAAACAGTATCTTTTACTATTTATGAATAGTATTACTATTGATAAATAGTGAAAGTACTATTTCCAATAATAAATACTATTTGATACTATTTTCGAATAGTAAATTTACTATTTATGAATAATAAATAGTGCATAAACAGTGATTACACAGTAAATGAACAGTAAATTCATTTATTCATTTTAATCATTCAAATAATTACAGATCTATAAATATTTTTACACCCAGGGAGCAATAAAAAGACATGCATAAAAATTAGCCAAACTTTTTGAAATAAAGAATTATTATTAGCTCGGGTCCAAAACCCAAACTTTCATTAGGTCCAGAACCTAGAATTATTTCTAAGTTCAGAACTTAGCTCGGGTCCAGAACCCAAATTTTTCTTAGGTCCAGAACCTAGAATTTATTTCTAAGTCCAAGAACTTAGCTCGGGTAGAACTCGAACCGAGTCCAGAACCCAAATTTCCTTAGGTCCAGAACTTAGAATCTTCCTTGAGTCCAGAACTCGAATTGGGTCCAGAACCCAAATTTTCCTTAGGTTTATAACCTAGAATCTTCCTTGAGTCCAGAACTCGAACCGGGTCCAAAACCCAAATTTTCCTTAGGTCCAGAACCTAGAATCTTCCTTGAGTCCAGAACTCGAACCGGGTCTAGAACCCAAATTTTTCTTAGGTCCAGAACCTAGAATATATTTCTAAGTCCAAAAACTTAGCTCGGGTCCAAAACCCAAATTTTACTATCAGGTCCAGAACTTAGAATCATTGCTAAGTCCAAAACTTAGCTCGGGTCCAGAACCTAAATTTTCCTTAGGTCCATAACCTAGAATTATCCTTGAGTCCAGAACTCGAACAGGGTCCAGAACCCAAAACCTCCACCATCTCAAAAATTAAGTCTTGTTACTTTTCACTCTCTTTCACTAAAGTTTCAGATCATTCAAGCAGGGGGCAAACTGTAGACCCTTAATTTTTGACCCAGTCTGGTCCAATATATTTTGTTTAGTCCAAAATAATTTTTGTGTTGTCTAATATATTTTAATTAGTCCAAAATGAATTTTGTTATCTTAATTAAATATTTTTTGCTTTATTATCTAATTTTTATTAATAAAAAATAAAAATAAACAAATAAAAATAAAAAAATAAAAATAAAAATTGGCGACTAAAAAATCGTCGCCTAAAATTCCAGCGCGGGCTTGGCCTGAAGGCCATTTCGCCTGCAGGAGTTTCCTGCGGGTGAAATAGCCCGCAGTCCTATTCCCCACCCCCCTGCCGCAGCCAACCGTGGTAAATTATTTCTTCAGTGCAATTTTTCCTGCAGCAAATTTTTTTGCCAATATAATTTTTCCACAGCAGTTTTTTTTCGCCAGCAAAATTTTTCGACGCAAATTTTTTGAAACCTAATACAATTAGGTTTCAGTTTCCTTTTCTTATTCTATAATGTGTGCCTTGAGCAACTAGGAAAAAAATATAAAAAAAACGTCTATAGATATGGATTAAATAACACGGAAAAGAGGGGGGAGACATTAATGACCGAGAGTGAGTAGGAAAAGTTGGAAACTTTAAAAATTCTTTCTAGCAGTAAACTGAATCGGATTTTAGAGGGAGCAAATAAGCAATTCAAAGGCAAGAAAAGCTTGTCTTTGACTTGGTTCATCCATGAAGCAATTTTGGTGCAACCCCACGAAAGAAGGCTTGAATTCTTGATTCCTTTTATTTTTTCACAGTAGCTAAACATCTCATTCTTTCTTTTAATTCAAAAATCCCAGAACTTTAATTTAGCTTTTCCAAAGTTAAAAACACCAATTCGTTACTTTATTTTCCAAAGAATTTAAAGTTATTAATTTAGTTTCTTCAAAACCCTAATTTACATTCCAAATTTTCAAAACCCTTAAATTATATTTTGTTTCTTTCCAAAAGCTTTAAAAACTTCTTTTTTGCTTTTAAAAACTTTAAATCATTTGTTTATTTTCATAAAACCTCATAAAAGTATCAAATTGATTTTCAAATCCTAAAAGCTTCATGCATCACCGAAAACCCTAATTTTAAATCACTAAACCCTAACTCAACTCCAAACCTAAAATAGTGACCACTAACCCCTTTAAAATTGAAAACCGTAATTTTTTATGAACCCTAATCCTTTAAAACCTTAAAAATCATATAAACACAAATATTTTAATTTTACACAGTAAACTTGAAACAATCATTTAAAACCACAAATCAAAAGTATTTTAAAGTGTCCAAAACCCTAGCTTCATGAATTCACCATTCAAACCTTAATTTGTTTAATCAAAGTGTCTTACCAACCTTTTAAAACATAAAATCCTTAATTTATTTTATTTCTTTAAAAAGTCACATTAGCTTAAACTCATGAAAATCCAAAACCCTAAACATATGAAATAAAGGATCCTAAATAGAAACAGTAGCTATAACTTAGATTTTTTATTTGCCTTATTCAATTCCATTTTTAATTATGCTTTAATTTATTTTACATCCTTTAATTTATTTAAGTTCAATGCTTGGTTTATTTAGCTTATCATGGATGGATGTTTACTTTCTATTGATATTTATTATCTTTGATGAATGATTTATTTATGATGAATGATTATTTAATTTTATCAATTTATTTAGATTTCTAAATGTTGTAAGAGGTATGTTTCCACTTGGTGGGTACCTCATTAGTTAAATATCATGTAATTTAATTTACTTTTCTATTTTAGAACCTATGTAAAGGGCATGTTTCTACCTTTCGGTGGGTGTTCTATTTAGGCATGTGATGTAAGGACATGTTTTCATCTTCGGATGGGTGTCCATTTATTTGTTTTGCTTGGACCTTGCTTTGATTTTAATATATTGACGCTTTCTTTTAAATATTGTGTGTAATATGGATAATGTTGTTATATTTAAGAATTTTATAATGTTAAGACCTGTAAAGGAGGCCGGTTCCAATGAACCGGGCGTTGTGGGGGTGCTGGGCCATTTCTCACCTTCCCCACACGTACCCAACGTTCAGAACCCATTAGGGGGTTGGGGATTCCTTAGTAATCGAGTCATCCACCCCTTTCTTTTTTCCCGGTGGTGACTCCATTTTCTCTGGACTTAGGTCCATGTTCTTTAAGGCCCTGAGCCTAAACAGTGCCGAAGTTGCAAGAATCATTCCATCGGGAGTGGAGGCAAAAATCCCCAATCACAGATATTCTGACATTCGAAGAAATTCAACAGTTAATTGGTATGGAACCATCATTTAAAGGGCCTTTCAAGAAAAAAATTGAGTCAATTCATGGTTATTGGATGAACTACGAAGGACGGTTTCTCAGAGACACAGCCAAACAATATGCTTGAGGATTTTTGTTGTATTTGCTAGGGTCGACCATTTTAGGCAACACCGAATCTGCTATTCATTTGTCGGTGTTGAGGGCCCTTACTGATATGAGTATGGTACCGCTTTATGGCTGGGGTGAAGCTAGGCATATGAGAATAATCTTGTGAAGGTTCTTGTATGAATTTGATTTTTTTATTATTGTTGTAGGCATGGGCATATGAGAATAATCTTGTGAAGGTTCCTGGCATTTCCCGAGAGTGAGTCGGGTATCCGAGATTAAATTTTTGGTTGTTAGATCATGTAGAAGTTCCCGGCTCTCACCATGTGCACAGCCAACGCTATTTCTTGAGTTGCCTAACCTGGGACCAGGTAAAATAGCATTAGTATACTTCAAAATTTATATTAAAATTTCATTTACCTTATGTCATTTTATAGGTGAATTTTTCCTGGTGGAACACAGAAGAGCAGACAAACTGGACTTCCTCTATGAATGCCACACTGCCTTTTCAACATAGCCGCTGAGTCATTACCGACCCTGTGTCTAATGGCTCATTTCTCAGACAAAGAGTATACGAGTGATTTCTTGGTCCCGAGCAGTGGAGGATTCCGATGCATTGCCCAAAATATACTTTAAATATCACATCAATGCCAGATAATGCATGGTGGTTGGCTCAGCACGGTTATGATGTTGAAACCTTTCTCTATCCACCGGGTACATCTTATACCCAGTTTATTCAAATAGGGCTTTTGAAATTTGATGTATCCCCTATTAGTGTATGGGAGATTCTCGAGGAAAATGAGGATAGAGATGAAGAGGAGTATCATGGAGAGGGAGGAGTTTGTCTCACATCTCGGGGCTAGCACTTCTCAGGTAAACTTATACCATTTTTCCATTGCAATCTCTTCTTTCTTAACTTATTTTGACTTTTTAATGATTGTTGCAGGCTGCTGGCTCATTTGATCATAAGGCTGGACCTTCTTTTACTGCTCCTTCACTTGCTCATTCTAGTCCACAGGATATGCCATCTCATCCATGGGGCATTGACATGAATTACCTGGTAGGTTTTCTTGTTCCATGATAATTTATGCTATATGTATGCATGATTATGTATGCTCTTACTCTTTTCCTTTCTGGCTCACAGCGGATGCTTGAAGAACAAAATAAGAAACTTCAAGAAGAGCTGGCCACTAGTCATCAACAGGTTTCCCATTTTGAAAAATTATACCATCAGTCAGAGTAAAATTTTTGAGACTTTCGATTTTAGGGTGTGAGAGATCCTGGTGCTTCTTCATCTAGAGGCCCCCAAGCTGATGACAATGAGATCCTTTCGTCTACTTCTGATAAGGACCGTTACAGATCGGAACTCCAAGGTAATAGAGATTATGGTGCTCTTACTTCGGCCGGACTTGGGACGGGTGATATGCCTCCTCCTCCAACAGGTGATGATTTTTTCAGAGCTTTATTTGATGATCTACCACCTCCTTCTTAGTGATATATGAATATTGTATCAATTGAGGAAATATTATATAATAAGTATAAAAATACCAGTGACAATATATAATTTTTATCTTTACTGCAACTCTTTTTTTTTCTTTTTTTTTCTTCTTTTTATCATCATTATTGCACTACAATTTTCCTTTTCACATTCACAGTCACACCAATTAACTAAAACCAAATGCAACATGGCAATTAAAGAACTTTCATCGCTAATTCCCTTTCCTCATGCATCTCGGTCTCACGCTTTCCTTATTAATTTTGGAATAGCACAATCCTCCTATATAAATCACTTTTCACGCCATAATTTCATACAGAAGCCAAGAGATTTTCTACTTCAACGTAAAAACTCCTTTTAATAATTCTAATTTTCCTCCAGCCTTCCACAATGACCGAACTCCATTTGAAGAACATAAAAGTTCTATTTAAGAATATGAATGTCATTCATTGGAAACAAATATCTTGGTCAAAAATTGATACTTTGAAGTATTTTCAAAATGTTAAATTGGACCATTCTTTTTTATATGCCATGGCTTCTTTTTGGAATATGGATTCTAGGACATTTAAAATTAATGGCTTTAAAATATGTCCCTTGATTGAAGAATTTGAGACCATCCTTGGATATCCAAATAATCGACAAATGGTGTTATGTTGCGCTCGAATTAACTCTACTACAAAGCGTCACTCGCAAGTATACGAGGTAGCTGTAGCAAAGGTGATCTCCCCAAGGTCGTCTCTCAAGGAAGCTAGATAAGCTAATTGATTATCAAATTATAAATAACAAGTAATTAATAAATTTAAATTGCTAACAACTAATGAAGAAGATCGATTGGAGTTTAAAACAATAAAAGTAAACTTAGCTGATGAATTGATTCACTTAATAGAAAGGTCTAGGGTTTGCACTTCTCTACTAACTTATATGTATGAGTGGTTATTCCTCTCAACCAATTTAATTTCAAAGATTAGATCTCAAGCAACTTAATTAATCGAATCAAGGAAATAAGCTCTCGCATTCAAACCTCTCTCAAATAATCTTGTTACAATTGAAATAATCTTTTCTTAGGTTATATTTCTAGTTCACCTAAGTCCCTAATTAAATTGTTCCAGAATTAGATTTCATCTCTCAATCCTTCATCTAATACCTTAAACACATAATTGGTGGCCAATCAATTATATATTAACAATAATTCCATTCAGTCAAGGCTAAAGAAATAAATTCAGTTAAGAGTAATAACCAATTCATACAATCATAGTAGATCCATACAAACCCTAGACTAGATCAAATTAGTTCATAATAATGTTATCAAACATGCTCATCTCATTAAAATTCAAATAAATCAATTTAGACATAATAATATTCATGAATACAATTCCAATGAAATTAAAGAGATAAAGTTCGAGAACAAAACCAAATTACAAACTTCTTAGCTCTTGAAGAATCTCTTGTTCAGAACTTGCTCGAAGAATGTATCAATGGCAAGAACAAATCTAATCTAGGCTAGTTTAATCAAAGTGTTCAATAATCTTCAAGAAAATAAAATTAAAAACCCTAACTTATTCTCCGACAGCTGAAAAAACTCAAAATTCTCTACAACTTTAAAAACCCTAATTCTAATATTTATACGAAACCTCCGCTCCAAAAATCCACTTCTTCTTTAGTCCATGAGTGACACGGCCAAGCTTAGACAAGCTTGGCCGTGTTTGAGGTTCTTGGCACAAGCTTGGCCGTGTCCCCTGAAGGTGTCTGCTTCTGCCTTCAAATTTGTTTCTTTGGAAGCTTGGCCGTGTTTGAGAAGTTTGGAGGGACACGGCCACAAGCTTGGCCGTGTCCCCTGAGTGTGTTCGCTTCTGTGTGATTTTCTTCTTTTCTTCTTTAGAGTGGGAAGTGACACGGCCAGTTTGGAGGAAGCTTGGCCCTGTTTGACAATTTTGGAGGGACACGGCCACAAGCTTGGCCATGTCCCTTGAGTGTGTCACCTTCTGGACTTTGGTCTTCTTCCTTAGTTTGGTATGGGACACGGCCACATGCTTGGCCGTGTCCTCTGCATGTGTTAGCTACTGTCCATTGTTTTCTTCCTCTTAGTTCCTTGGTCTTTCCTTCCTCTCTTGATCCTTGCATATTAACCTAAACCAACACTTAAACAAACTTTAACCAAAAATCAAATAAACATTAGCCAACAACACATAAACACCACACTAAAAACTAGATCAAAAACGACATAAACACTGAAATAAACTAAAACTACCAAAATTGATGAAAACACTAAATAAACATATTAAAACTAACAAAATACCTAAAGAAAATAATAATTATCATAATAAATAAGACACAATTTTATGACAAAAACTAATAAAACAACTACCACACTCTTAAAACTTTGCTTGTCCTCAAGCAAATTCACATGGCATAAATTAAAAACTCAAACAACCTTAACTATAATTCCAGCATATAATATGAAATCCTTTAAGACTCAGCCATAAATAATTGCACTTTACTTCAATCAAGGATTTTCTTAACGCATTCATTAATTCAGACATACAAATCTCATCTCTCATCTAAGTGTTTCACTCGATTTCATAGGTTAATTCACTCAAACCACTCATGACTGCATACTACCATAAACTTGCTTAATTATCCAATCTCCCTCACTGATTTTCTCAAAAAATAATCTGAAGGTCTTTTATTTGGATGTAATGGGGCTAAGGTGCAGGTGTGAGAAAAGACATTTAAGCTGGAGCATCAAGAAATGGAGTATCTAAATAAGACAATACTCTTTCTCAGAAACACATAACTCCTCAAATGGCATATTCACCAACCATTGATAATCTCACATACTTGCATACTTAAAGAAAAGTACATGAGTCAACATTCCTCTAATGCTAGAAAATATATGACTTTTGTATATATATATATATATATCTTCTTTTTTTTCTTATATATATATATTTTTTCTTTTATTTTTATCATTCATTTTTTTAATATATATATATACAAAATATAAATTGCATGAAACATCTAGCTTACAATGTAGAGGAACAGAATAATCGACTCTTAGTCAAATACAATGTGCAAAGTATGTATTTCAACCCCAAATAGCAATACCCTTTTTTTTTACTTGCTTACCCCACACTTTTGAATTAAACCACCCTATTGTCATATCATAAGAAACTCCATTCCTTAATACAGGTATGATGATAATAAGAAAAAGTTGAGTTGTGAATTGTGTTGATCAATCAAGAAAAGGTCAAAGGCTCAACTTGGCTCACTAAGGAATTCATAATTAAGGGAGGTCTTTTTAAGCTAAAGGGTTAACCTAATTTGCCTTCATCATTTTAAAACTTGAGATGAAATCATAATGTGAGTTCAATTAGTATGCACAAGCAAACTCCAGAGATGCAAAATCATGAAGGTGCACACTTAAGAAAAGAAATTCAATTGACAATAATATTCAATCTATGAGGCTCAAAACTCACAAAGGTGGATTCTCAAAGATTAATATGTCATGAATTGCAGAATGTGAAAATTGATCCTGAATGAATTCAAATGCTAATTTCTATGCTAATACTAAAGTCTCAACTATAATGCTAGAATCACAGAAAAGTCAATAAGTTTTTAACAATCATGCCATGCACAACACACAATAAAACACACCAAGACAAACAAAACAAGAATTAAAGAAAAGCTTAAAGATTACCCCACACTTTAGAATTTACATTGTCCTCAATGGAAAACAAGAATAATAAAGAGAAAGAGTTAAAGTACAACCTGTTTTCCATCGTACCAAACACTAATGTTCAAAAACAAAATACAATATATAAAATAAAATATCCAAAATATAAAATGTTAACATCAAAAACAAAAACAAAAAATAACAAAAATATGCAATAACTAAACACAAGAAAGTAAGGGAAATCTCTCCAAAGATTAGAGCCAATGCGATCTACGGTGAAGGAGGATGTGAAGATGATGCAGCCGAGGGATGAAGACTCAAAATCTTAGCAAGGTTGCTATTAATTTGATCCAACTATTGCAAGACCGCAGCATGGTTATGGTCTACCTTGCTCTCCAGGGCCTCAATCCTATTAAGAATCTCCTGATTATCCGAGATCGGAGCATCTTCATCTAAATCAAGAGAATCCGAATCGGACTCCTTTTGAACTCGAGTTCTCTTCTGTCTGTCTCCCGGTGCTTCTGGCTCAGCTGAAGCCATCATATAAGCCCCTCTCCTATGCACTACCATATACATCTTCTCTAGTGTAGCCAAATCCAATGAATCATTACCCATAATTCTAGTCATGCGACAGGTACTCGGGTCAAAATCATCAAGGAGGGTTGTTGCTAATGTGGTAACCAATCCTCCAATACAGATAGCCCCCCTCTTTTTGTTTGCCACACTATCAAAAACATTGGCTAACCAATAGCCGGAACTAATAGGCACTGCATTAACCACACAATCTAAGAAAAATAATTCACTCAGTTCCACTACACCCGGGCTTTCCTTCCTTGCAAAGAATCCGCAAGACATAAAACGATGCAAATACCTTAAAGTGGGATTGCTCAATTTAGTTGCTTTGGCCGATTTGGCCACATAAGTCCCCGAGCCCAATGCTCCCTAAGCAAATTGTTGTTTAAATTCCTTAGGTACCGACCTTTCACCATGTTGATGGAAACCAAATATACCATTTAATTGTTCAATACTAATCACAAATGATTTCCCAAGCAATTTAAAACTCAACCTAGAGCAAATTTTTTGTGCATCCCTTTCAACATTAAGAGATGTTAAGAACTCCAAAGTAAGCTCTTGAAATTGCAAAGGTCGCAAGGAGACTAGGTTCTCGCACCCAAGGATTTGAACATAATGATAAAAATTATCCCTAATATTAAGAGCATTGAGGGATTCATCATTGACATACCTCGTCGGGAAAAAACCCCGAGCCAAAAGATTCGCTTTCTTCAAAGATGAAAACGATGAAGATGAAGATGCACCTTCAGTTGTAGGTCTCTTCTTCTTGCGGTGGGAAACCATCTTCGTTCTTGGCATCTTGAAAGATCTGAAAAAATTTGAAGTTTAAAATGATTAAATTGATCTTTTATGAGAGAAGAAGAAGATTTAATGGATTAATTGTAGTTTTGGTGAAGAAAATTGAGATTTAATGGAGGTTTTGAAGCTTTGAAACACAAACAATGAAGTTTTGGGAGAGAGAAGTCGAGAGAGAGAGAGAGAAATCAAAACAGATCTACAGATTGGAATGAGCAAATAGTGCAAAAATTGTGTTTTTAAAGAGTAAAAATGAAGGGACACGGCCAAGCTTTGGTGATCTTGGCCGTGTCTGATATGTTTTGAGGGACACGGCCAGTGACTTGACCGTGTCCCATGGGTGTGTCACTTACTGTAAAGAAAAGTTGCAAAAAATAAAAACAAAGACATTTTGGTGAAGCTTGGCCGTGTCCCATGTGACACAGCCAAGGACACGGCCAAGCTCCTTGGCCGTGTCACCTACTGTGAAAAAATTTTGCAAAAAACAAAAGAAAGAGCTTTTGGTGAAGCTTGGTCGTGTCCCATGTGACATGGCCAAGGACACGGCCAAGCTCCTTGGTCGTGTCACCTTCTGTGTTTTGACTTTTTTTTTATTTTATATCTCCAAATGTTAAAGAAATTGCAAACCTCTTCTTCGATCAACCCCGAAACACATTAGAAAAAAAATGAAAAAACCGATCAAAGCACCCATTCCATTTATTTAAACCAAACATAAAATCAAAATTGCTAAATTTAAAATTATAACTGTGAAAAGAAATGCAAACTGATGGGTTACCTCCCATTTAGCGCTTCTTTAATGTCATATAGCTGGACATCTCTGCAAGACTTAGGGATCGTGGATCAAAGTGCTGTCAATGATCCTCACTTCTTGAAATCCTTCATTATATGGCTTAACTCTCTGTCTATTTACTTTAAAAGTCTCATTTGTTCGAGAGTTAACCAATTCAATGGCACCGGAAGGATATACTTGAGTTATCTCGAGAGGACCACTCCATCGAGACTTGAGTTTACCTGGAAACAAACGAAGACGAGAGTTAAAAAGTAAAACTTTCATACCTGGACTCAAAGTCTTTCGCACTATAATTCTATCATGAAGTGCTTTAGTGCGATCCTTATAAATCCTCGAGCTCTCATATGCTTCATTCCTCAGCTCATCTAACTCTGAAATATGCAGAAATCGTTCTCTCTTTGCCTTGTCCAAGTCCAAATTCAGAGTCTTGATTGCCCAATATGCTTTGTGCTCCAACTCCACTGGTAAATGACACGCCTTACCAAAAACCAATCGGTATGGACTCATACCCAGAGGAGTCTTGAAAGCAGTCCGATATGCCCATAGTGCATCATGCAATCTACTCGCCCAATCTTTTCTTGATAAGTTGACTGTTTTCTCTAGAATACCTTTTATTTGCTTGTTGGATGTTTCAACTTGCCCAAAAGTTTGTGGATGGTATGGGGTTGCCACCTTGTGCTTCACACCAGATTTGTGCATTAACTTCTCAAAAATTCTGTTGCAAAAATGACTTCCCCCATCACTAACTATCACTCTTGGTGTGCCAAATCTGCTAAGAATATTTTCCTTCACAAAGTTAACAACCACATTAGCATCATTAGTACGGGTGGGGATTGCCTCCACCCATTTTGAAACATAATCAACAGCAACTAAAATATATTAATAACCAAAAGACCTGGGGAAAGGACCCATGAAGTCAATTCCCCACACATCAAATAGTTCAACAACAATATATGATTGAAGGGACATTTCATTCCTCCTTCCAATGTTACCCACTCATTGACAGCGGTCACAGTGCTTACAATACTCTTGAGCATCTTTGAAGAGAGTAGGCCAGTAAAAACCACTTTGAAGCACCTTTTCTGCAGTCTTTCTTCCTCCAAAATGACCACCACAATGAAGGTCATGACAAAATTTAAGAACACTCAGTTGTTCTTCTTCAGATGCACACCTGTGAACTATCTCATCTTTGCAAATCCAGAATATGTAAGGTTCATGCCAAAAGTAAAATTTACTTACGTGCAAAAACATTTTCTTTTCCTAAAATGACATGTTAGAACGCAATATACCACAAGCAAGATAGTTAGCAATATCTGCAAACCAAGGTGCATCAAATACCACAAATAGCTGCTCATCAGGAAATGCTTCTAAATTTTTATGAATGCTATCAGATGCAAGATTTTCACTAAAGAAGAGTAATCTGGATAAATGATCAGCAACAACATTCTCACTACCCTTAGTATCTTTGATTTGGAAATCAAATTCTTGCAAAAACAACACCCATCTAATTAAGCGCGGTTTAGCATGTTGTTTTGTTAAAAGATATTTTAGAGCTGCATGATCAGAATGCACAATAATTTTTTACCCAATTAAATATGCTCTAAACTTATCTAAAGCAAAAACAACAGCTAACATTTCCTTTTCAGTTGTGGTGTAATTCATTTGCGCACTATTTAGGGTCAAGCTATAATATATTACTCTCAAGAATTTATCAACCCTTTGCCCAAGAACAGCTCCTACTGCATGATTAGAGGCATCACACATGATTTCAAAAGGTAAAGACCAAACAGGAGCTACAATTACCGGTGCACTAGTCAGTTTTTCTTTAAGGGAATTAAAAGCTTGCATACATTGTGCTGTAAATTCAAATGGAACATCTTTCCCCAACATATGGCACAATGGTTGGCTTATTTTGGAAAAATCCTTAATAAACCTCCGGTAAAAACCTGCATGCCCTAAAAAACTTCTTATTCTCTTAACAGAGGTAGGTGGGGGTAATTTAGCAATCAATTCTACCTTGGCCTTATCCACCTCAATCCCCTTACTTGACACAACATGACCTAATAAAATGCCCTGAGTAACCATGAAATGACTCTTTTCCCAACTTAAAGTGAGGTTACATTCAATGCATCTCTCAAGCACTAGAACAAGTTTATTGAGGCAATTATCAAAAGAACTACCAAAAACAGAAAAGTTATCCATAAATACCTCAATAAAATCATCTATCATGTCTGAGAAGATAGACATCATGCATCTCTGAAAGGTTGCAGGTGCATTGAACAAGCCAAAGGGCATACGCCGAAATGCATAAGTCCCAAAAGGGCAAGTAAAGGTAGTCTTGGACTGATCCTCTGGTGATATCGGCACCTGATAGTAACCTGAAAGGCCATCCAAAAAACAATAATGTGAGTGTCGAGAAAGCTTATCTAACATCTGATCAATAAAAGGAAGAGGGAAATGGTCTTTCTTTGTAGCATTGTTCAACTTCCTATAATCGATACACATTCTCCACCCAGTAGTAGTCCTAGTAGGAACCAATTCATTATTTTCATTTTTCACCACAGTGATTCCTGATTTCTTAGGAACTACATGTACTGGGCTCACCCACTCACTATTAGCAATTGGATATATTACTCCTTCATCCAGCAATTTGAGCACTTCCTTCTTAACCACTTCACTCATATTTGGGTTAAGGCTCCTTTGGGTCTCCCTCACAGGTTTAGCTCCCTCTTCTAAGGTGATTCTATGCATGCACATTGAAGGGCTAATACCTTTAATGTCACTCAATCCCCATCCTATTGCTCTTTTCAATCTTTTAAGCTCACTCACCAACTTCATCTCCTCCCCTTCACTAAGTTCACTAGATATTATCATAGGTAAGGTATTGTGATCTCCTAAAAACACATATTTCATATTTTTAGGTAACTCTTTCAGCTCTAACTCAAGTGAAGGGTTCTTCTCTTCTTTTTGAATGGAGGGAAGTTCACATACTGGGTCCTCCTTAAGTTCCTCTATTTCAGCACTCTCTAATGTCTCAAGGCAACTGGCTATTTCTGAATAAAAAATATCCAAACCACGATCTAAAGTCAGTGCCACCTCCAATTTATCTGAGGAACCTGTCTGCAAGAAAACATCAGAAACAACTGCATCAATACAATCAATTAAAGAGCAATCCTCATATAATGCAGTTGTAGGAATAGGATAAGTGTTAAAAATAGAAAATTCAACTGTTTGTCCTAAGACAGTCATTGACAATTTACCATTTTTAACATCTATCAAGGTGTTGGTAGTAGCCATAAAAGGCCTACCCAGCAGAATAGTGTGTGCTGATGGTGTAGAGTTACTTCCTTCCATGTCAAGAACTATGAAATCCACAGGTACTATCAACCCCCCAACCTTAACTAACACATCTTCTATAACCCCTTTCGGGAATCTAAGAGATCTATCAGCTAATTGCAACACCATTTTGGTTGGTTTAAGTTCCCCTAGTTCTAATTCAAGGTACACAGAATAAGGCATCAAATTTACACTAGCTCCTAAATCACATATGCCATCAGTACCCTTTCCATTCCCCATAGTAATTTGAATTATAAAACTTCCAGGATCCTTTAGCTTTGGAGGTAGTTTATGCTACAGTACAGCACTAGCTACCTCTGAAACTATCACCTTTTCATTCGACTCATACCTCTTTTTCTTGGTGTTCAGCTCTTTGAAGAATTTAGCATAAGCTGGCATGTTCTTTATTGCTTCAAGTAAGGGTAAGTTAATACTTACCTTAGACAGCATGTTGAAGATGTCCGAAAATTGCTTATCTTGTTTATCATTCTTCAACCTGCTAGGGAATGGTATAGGTGGCCGGTATGGATTGCTTGCCTTATGTAAATCTGCTGTAAGGGACTTCTCCATTGATCTTTCTCCAGCACCTTTGTTTTCTGGCTCTCCTTCCTTTTTATTCTCTTGCTCACCTGCATTCACATAATTATTTTCAACATTATTGTTAATTACCTTGCCACTTCTAAGAACAGTCACTGATTGTGCCTGCTCAGGTTGACTTGGGAATTTCCCCTTTTGTTGAATTTGCATCTGTTGTGCAAGTTGTCCCACTTGGGTCTCCACTTTCTTAAAAGATGCTTCTAAGGAATCCAGCCTCTTGTTGTTCATCTCTTGATTTTTAGCACTGACTTAGATAAAAGCCTGTAAACTTTCCTCCAAACTCTCTCTTTTAGGCTGCCCTTGATTTGAAGATTGACCCTGCTGTTGGTTTTGTCTCTGGAGCAAATGGAAAGGCTGTTGAGAGTTATTTGTTGTCCAGGAAAAATTTTGATGACTCTGCCAACCAGGATTGTAAGTATTGGAATAAGGATCATTCCAGGCCCTTGGTTGATACCCCCCCCCATAGCATTGACTTGCTCAGCTTCATTCCCATAAGACTCATATGCGGAGGGGCATATATTTTCTCCATGCCCGAAAGTCCCACAAATTCCACACACTTCTTGAGTGGATGAAGAAGTGTTGTTTTTCATATTCAGCATCTGTACTGGCCTGGTCAATTCAGCTATCTGATTGATCATCTCACTATTGGCTTCCAATTGATTTACCCCTTTACTTCTTCCTCTTACACTTTTCTGTTGAGAATTAGCTCCCAACATCTCTAAGATCTCATAAGTTTCATCAGCTATCTTTTCTCCCATAGCTCCCCCAGCTGCGTTATCAACAGTGTTCTGAAATTGCTGGGTTAGACCATCGTAGAAAAACTGATTAAGAAGTTGAAGTGGGTAGTGATGATGTGGACACTGGATCAATAGCATCTTAAATCTGTCCCAAACCTCATGAAATGGTTGAGAGAATGTAGCAATCTTCCCTCTCAATTCAGCTGTCTTCTGATGTGAGTAAAACTTGCCCATAAATTTATTATAAACTTGCTCCCAAGTTGTCAAAGAATTTTCGAGCAACATCATAAGCCAGCTCTTTGCCCTATCCTTCAATGTATATGGGAAACACCTCATCCTCAACCGGTCCTCTGTTAATCCTCCCAATGGGAAAGTGTTGAGGGTGGAATAGAAATCCCGAATAAAGTTCAAAGGGTCTTCATTTGGAACTCCATAGAATGATGGCAGCATGTTGTAATGGATGTTCTTCAATTCATAGTTTCTTGCTGCATCCGTCAATCTTATACAAGATGTGGAAGTTCCAATGGCAGGTCTAGCAAAGTCCCTCATAGTTCTTTGTCTTTCTTCTGCCATATTGATAGATTGTGCAGTATTTGACTCAAAATCAGAAGTGTCCTCCTCTGTATCAAATCCGGTGTACAGTTCAAACTCTTCTCTGCTCCTTTTCACTCTCTGAATTTCTGGAATGACTGGGTATAGCTCTCCTCCAAGTGATCTCCTGCCTTGCATAAACAAAATTTCTAGAAAAAAGAATTATTAAAAGCAAAAGACAAATAAAATCAAAAGTAAACAATGAAAAATAATCTAAAATATCTAAGACTAATAAACAATTACGCCAATTAGCTTCCCCGACAGCGGCGCCAAAAACTTTTTGCGCTCGAATTAACTCTACTACAAAGAGTCACTCGCAAGTATACAAGATAGCTGTAGCAAAGCTGATAGCCCCAAGGTCGACTCTCAAGGAAGCTAGATAAGCTAATTGATTATCAAATTATAAATAACAAGTAATTAATAAATTTAAATTGCTAACAACTAATGAAGAAGATCGATTGGAGTTTAAAACAATAAAAGTAAACTTAGCTGATGAATTGATTCACTTAATAGAAAGGTCTAGGGTTTGCACTTCTCTACTAACTTATATGTATGAATGGTTATTCCTCTCAACCAATTTAATTTCAAAGATTAGATCTCAAGCAACTTAATTAATCGAATCAAGGAAATAAGCTCTCGCATTCAAACCTCTCTCAAATAATCTTGTTACAATTGAAATAATCTTTTCTTAGGTTATATTTCTAATTCACCTAAGTCCCTAATTAAATTGTTCCAGCATTAGACTTCATCTCTCAATCCTTCATCTAATACCTTAAACACATAATTGGTGGCCAATCAATTATATATTAACAATAATTCCATTCAGTCAAGGCTAAAGAAATAAATTCAGTTAAGAGTAATAACCAATTCATACAATCATAGTAGATCCATACAAACCCTAGACTAGATCAAATTAGTTCATAATAATGTTATCAAACATGCTCATCTCATTAAAATTAAATCAATTTAGACATAATAATATTCATGAATACAATTCCAATGAAATTAAAGAGATAAAGTTTGAGAACAAAACCAAATTACAAACTTCTTAGCTCTTGAAGAATCTCTTGTTCAGAACTTGCTCGAAGAATGTATCAATGGCAAGAACAAATCTAATCTAGGCTAGTTTAATCAAAGTGTTCAATAATCTTCAAGAAAATAAAATTAGAAACCCTAACTTATTCTCCGACAGATGTTATTTCAAATCTTAATGCTTGAAGTTCTATAGTTGATGAGAGATGAGAAAATTCTTCTTGGTCCCTTAATTGACTTTTGCCCTTCTCATTTGGCTCCTACTAAGGCATGGGGTGGTATGCTTTGTCTATGCTTGCTTAGCCAATTCTTGCTTGTTTCTTCTGATGGTGATATTGATCCATGAGTATTGGATATCATGGACCAAATGGAAGGAGGCTTGTCACCGATACCCGTGATCTTAGCTGAGACTTTAGTTGGATTAGACCAACTTAAATCTGGATTATCAAAGAAACTGACTAGGAGTCCATTGTTGCTTCAGGTAATTACCTAAATTGCCCTTTTGAGTTTTCAATTTAGGTTTTTCTTCTTCTTCTTTTTTTTTTTATTTTTATTGCTCTAAGTTTTTCCTAGTCCGCCCATGCGGGTTTTTGAAACTAGCAAGCTATCCTAATTTTTGCCTAAGCCGCCCTAGCAGGTTTTCAACTTAGCGGACCTTCTTTTTTACTATTATTATTATTTTTTATTACTCTAATTTTTGCCTAGTCTGCCCATGAGGGTTTTCAGAACTAATGAGCTGTCCTAATTTTTGCCTAAATCGCCCTTGCGGGTTTTCAACTTAACGGACCTTCTTCTTCTTTTTTTTAATTAGATTTTTTCTTACAGATTTGGCTTCAGGAGCGTCTCTTCTTGCTCGATACTCCATCTATGAATTTTTCTAGATATCATCCATGACATCATTCTGCTAGGAAACTACTCCATCCTGCTTCTTCATATGCTGACTGGGTTGACTGGATCCACTCACGCACTGAAGTCAACATTCGTTGGTTGGTACCTTGGTGGAAGATTTCTCGTATCACCATGTGGACATACTTGATGTATGTTTCTCTTGCTGCTCTTCATCGAGGTACTTGCTATTATCCTTTCCGACTTGACCGTCAGTATGGAGCTGAGCCTCGAGGTTTTGAATTCACTCCTGATTTAGACATGCCTTGCCTGACTGAAGCCTACTTGGATCGACTGAAGCAAAGCTGGCCTGCACATTACACTTATCGACTGCCATAGATTTTACATTTGTCAATTTCTTTAGAAAGTGTGTTGTTAGGATGAAAATAATAAAAGTAATAATAAGAGATGTTTCTTTTCCTTTATAATTTGTCATCACCTTTTGCTATTGTGTTATTCATTTCATCCATATCTGGTCAAATACTTATAACAGTGCACATAGAACAATTTTAATATTAATTATGTTTTATTAAATTAGGGAACAACCAAACATAAAGCCAACATACACAAGATCACTCATGTTACCAACTAGACCTTTCAGGCTTTCTAATTGACGATTTTCTCTCATTTAGCCCTAATTGTTGCCTAGCCTGCCCTTTCGGTTTTTCAGAACTAGCGGACTACTCTAACTTTTGCCTAGGCCGCCCTTTTTGGTTTTCAACCTAGCGAGCTCTTTTTCTCTTTTTTCTTCCTTTTTTATATATAAAACCTCTTCAATTTGTCAATATTCACTGGTTCACTAAACTCGTTCCCGTCCATGTCTGTTAACTTCACTGCACCCTTATTCATGACTTGTTTCACAACATATGGCCCTTCCCAGCTAGGCCTAAATTTTCCTCTTGTATCAGATACATTAGGCTTACATTATTTCAACACTAAATCACCGACTCTGAGTTTTCTAGTCTTAACTCTTCTATTATAGGCCCGAGCTACCTTCCTTTGATATAGTTGATGATGATACAGTGCTTTTAACCTTCTCTCCTTTAGTAAAGCTAACTATGTGTATTTGCTCACTACCCATTCCGTTTCAGGCAATTCAGCTTCCAAGACCACTCTTAATGACTTGATCTCAATTTCAATTGGCAACACTACTTCCATCCTGTAAACCAAAGAGAACGGTGTCATTCCAGTCGATGTTCATACACTTGTTCTATATCCCGATAAAGCAAAAGGAAGCATCTCTGACCAATCCCTATATGTCTTGGTCATCTTGGACAGGATCTGCTTAATCGTCTTGTTTGTTGCTTCTACCACACCATTAGCCTTTGGTCTATAAGGAGAGGATCTATGATGATGGATTCGGTACTTCGAGAATAAGTCCTTAACTGCTCCTTGAAACTATACCCCATTGTCTGATATCACACTGTGCGGGACCCCATGCCTGCAGATGAGGTTCTTTTCAATAAATCTAGCCATCTGACTTTCCCCTAGTTTGTTGAAGGATTTGGCTTCGACCCATTTCAAAAAATAATCTATCACTACTACAATGAAACAATGACCATTTGAGGCTGTCGGATGTATCTCTCCTATAATGTCGATACCCCAAGTGGCAAAGGGCCAAGGTGAAGACATAGAATGCAATTCTTCAAGAGGCATGTGATTCAAGTTACCATACATCTGACATTATTGGCACTTCTTTACAAACTCAATACAATCTCTCTCCATGGTCAACCAGTAGTAACCTTGTCGAATTATCTTCTTAACTAGGGCCAAACCACTCATGTGCGGACCACAACTTGCCGCATGTATTTCTGAAATAATATGCTCCACTTCAAGCATCTCAAGTGCACCCCATGAGGCCATCTTTGATATAACTCTCTATAAAAAGTGATGTATTGAAAGGACCACCGCCTTATTGCTCTTTTTTCTTTCTTTGTTGCCCCCGACGGGTATTCCCTTTCCTTTAGAAATCGTCTTATAGTATCATACCACACATCATGGTTTGTATCAGTTTCCATGATTGTCTTATATTCATAGCAAGGAGTTGACGAACTGGTCAAAATTAGAGGCTTAAGGAATAAATTGACAGGATTTTCCCAAACCGAAGCCAATGTGGCTAGGGCATCAGCCATCTGGTTTTCTTCTCATGGTAGGTGTATAAACTTGCATTCCTTAAAGTTCTTCTTCATCATGGTCAAGTAATGGTGGTATGGTTTTAATTTTTCTTCTTTCAACTCCCACTCTTCGTTTACTTGGGATACTACTAGCAATGAATCGCCAAAAACTTCCACCTTATCCACCTTCATTATCATTAGGGTTTCCAAACCAAAGATACATGCTTCGTACTCCACCACATTGTTGGTTGCCCTAAATTTTAATTTTTTTGCTAAAGGGATAAATTCCCCTTCGGGCAATTCTAGTATGACTCCCAAACCTGCTCCTTTCCTGTTTACTGCTCCATCAAAATACATTTTCCACCCTTGTGCTTCAATTGCCTCTAAATGTTCATCCAAAAATTTCAAGACTACCTCTTCGCTATCCGATAATGGTTGTTGGGCCAGGAATTCTGCCACTGCTCTACCTTTGATTGTTTTGTTGGTTACATACTCAATCTCAAATTCTTTGAATATTATCAACCATTGACCATACTTCCCAATCAAAGAGGTTGACTCCCTTAAGTACTTCATTGGATCCAACCTGGAAATTCCTTGCACACTATAAGATTGAAAGTAATGCCGCAACTTCTTAGAAGACCAAACCATCACTATATAGGTCTTTTCAATGATACTATACTTAATTTCATAAGGTAAGAGCTTTCTACTCAAATAGTAAACTGCATGCTCAATCCCTAACTCATCTGCTTAGGTTAGCATGGCTCTTATTGACTCTTCTTCTACTGCTAAGTATAGTAACAAGGGTTTACCGGGTTTAGGTGGTTTTAAAATAGGTGAATTTAGTAGATACTCCTTTATTCACTCAAAGGCCTTTTGACACTCTTCATTCCACAGGACTAGCTGATTCTTTTTAAGCAATTTGAAGATAGGCTCACAGATTGTTGTGAGCTTTGCTATAAACCTGCTAATATATTGTAATTTACCAATGAATCCCCAAACTTCTCTCTCCGTCTTAGGGGCTAGCATATCCCTGACTGCTTTAACTTTGTCAAGATCAATCTCAATGCCATTCGGACCAATCACATATCCCAACAATTTACCTGAGGTAACCCCAAACACACACTTCTTCGGGTTTAATCTTAGCTTATATTTTAATGCTCTATCGAAGAATAATTCCAAGTTTTGGAAATGTTGTTCCCTTATATCTGATTTCACCATCATATCATGAAGGCCTTGTATAGCAAATCCCAACTCTTTTGTGTTCCATCTTCTAAGGTATTGAACCAATTTTGGATAACAGGATCCAATGAGAGCATAAAGTACCTTAGTGTTTGAGCCTTGGTAGCTCGGGCAGATTGCATAACAGTGATATACTGCTTCACATTGAGGTGAGGATTTTTGGTTCCATTAAACTTTATAAAAGATGGCATCTTGAATTTGTATGGAACTTCTTCGTCTACCTCAAATAATTTGACAATGTCAAACATTTCTTCGATTTTCAGCTTCTTCTCAAATTTCTTTTCCAAGTCCGCAATCATCTTTTCAACATAAGAAGTCTCGGTTTTCTCCACAGCTGATCTTTCAACAATCTTCGGTTCTTTCTTCTTGTCTTAAGGATCTTGGAAGTATTGAGCCCAATCATCATCATCATCAATGATAACCTTATCATCATCAAAAACCACTTCACCAGCTTTACCCTTCCCTTTGTCCTTTGGCTTCTTAGTGCTAGCAGATGCTTCGACATGATTTCTTAAAATTGAAGCCAATTGGTTCTTCATGGTCTCAGCCAGGGCCTCTTTTATTTCTTCCATCTTGGCATTGAGGGCTTCATCTACCATTCTTTGAATTTGTTAGGGCTCCATTGCTTTTGGTGAGCAAGTGATTGAGTTGCTAGATTCTTCGTCTCCGACGTAGGTCGGATTATCATAAGCTTTTGAATTGTTGTAATCCAGGGCTGTGAGCCAGAAAGAATTAATGATATGTCATGTGATGTATGTATGTACGTATGTATGTATGCATGTATGCACAAACAATAGACGAAGAAAGATAGTTAGGATGTTCCTTCCAACCTTATAACTTCCACACAAGAATGGTGAGTCTCTTTTCCTAGGTATATAGTTAACAAAATACCAACATGGGGTATCTTATTTTTGAATATTTCCCTCAGATGTTTCAACCAATAGTTATATTTTCAAAAATGGAAATCAGTTTATGATAATTCCCATTAATTAGGCTTTAATCCATCCAACCAACTAAAGTAGCTTTTATGCTATATTGGATTAAAACTAAATTAAGAGGCTTATTATAAATAGATTTCTCACTTGAAAAAGTAACTAATGGTTCATGCCATAAACAAGCCCATGGTTAATTATTCTTAGTATAAACTAGGCTCACAATTGATTTTTAGTATCTCGTAATTGACCTAAATAATTTTCAAACTCTTTGTAAGAAAAGGTTGGATGAAAATAATTTTGTTTCTAAGCCCATTGTAAAAAGATTTTAGAAAAAATGGATTTTGGGCTTTGTATTTTGGTCATGAGAAAAGAATTTTTGATTTGTTTTTAGAAAAGTTTTATATCCAAAGACCATCTTAAAAAGTTTTGAAAATAGCTTTGGTCATTTGGACTTTAAAGAAAAATTTATTTTGAGCTTACAATGTACTTAGGTCATATTAGAAAAAGAACACACCAAATAAGCCATGACTTAAACCAAGATAAATTAACCATAGTCAAACAACATGCATTTGGGGTAAAACCTAAGGAAAGTAACTAGACCAATTACATGATCTTTAGTCTTTCGGTTAAAAGGCTTAGGTTCCCATAGCAAGTATATACCAAATGGTACGAGGCTATGAGTGGTTATGCCATGCTCGATCTCCATACCTTGAGTGAAAGTATGGTATCCCTTACATAACACAACATGGGTAACACGGGCGTCCTAACTCACGCACACAATGCAATCTAATATGATGCAATGAATAATATTATGATAAGAAAGAATAGAATAATATAAAGACCAACATAATCAACTTCTCTTATCCCTAGTGGAGCCGCCACTGTGAGCGGGGATTTTTACCCCCACTCTAGGTGGAATGGTTCTTGTGACTTTAGCACTGTTTAGGCTCGGGGCCTTAGAGAACACGGACCTAAGCCCGGAGAAAAATGGAGTTGCCACCCAGACAGACCGGGAAAAAGAAAGGGGTGGATGACTCGATTCCTAAGGAATCCCCAACCCCCTACTGGGTTCAAAAAGTTTAGTACGTGTGGGGAAGGTGAGAAATGGCCCAGCACGCCCACAATGCCCGGTTCATTGGAACCGGCCTCCTTTGCAGGTCTTAATATTATAAAATTCTTAAGTATAACAATATTATCCATATTACATGCAACAATTAAAATAAAGCATCATTATATTAAAATCAAAGCAATGTCCAAACAAAGCAAATAAATGGACACCCATCCGAAGATGGAAATATGTCCTTACATCATCCATGTCTAAACTAAATAGGACACCCGCCGAAAGGTGGAAACATGTCCTTTATATTGGTTCAAAATATAAAAACAATTTAAATTACATAATACTTAACTAATGATGCACCCACAAGGTGGAAACATACCTATTACAATTTTAATACTAAAATAAATAAATAATAATCATAATAATAAAGAAAATGTCCATCCATGATAAATTAAATAAGTCAAGCATTGAAATTAAATAAATCAACCATCAAAACATATAATAAACTACATAATCAAATCTAAAATTAAATAGAGCAAATAATAATACAAATTTAGGCTTATGTCTTAATTTAGAGTTCTTTAATTAACATTTAGGGTTTTGGGATTTTAGAATAGGCTACTGTAAAGATTTTGGAAAATTGGAATGGATTAGGGTTTTATAAATTTAAGAAAGTAGTAAAGTTTTTTGGTTAATCAAATTAGGGCTTAGGGAAACATCATGAAATTAGGGTTTTGGTATCTTAAGATGTTAGGATTTATAATTCATGGTTACTTGATTGTGATTTTAGGTTTACTGGATTATGGCTTTAGGGTTTAGATTTACTAGATTGGGTTTTAAATTCACTTGATTAGGGTTTAGGGTGTTGATGAATTTGTCATAAAGTTTTGATGCTTTAAGAATTTAGGAAAACTAGGGTTTACTATATTAGGTTTTGAGAAAATTAGGGTTTTTGATATTTTGGAAAACATATTTGATCTTAGGATTTAAGAAAATAGTTTAGAATTTTATAAAAATAATTATGATTAAAGTTTTTTAGTAACTGTAAAGAAGACTAGGGTTTGGAGATTTAAGAAGACATTTGGAAATATTGGACAAAAAGTTAGAGTTTAGATGAAAATAGTTCGGGGAAAACAATTTATGATTTTTAAATTTTTTGGAAACGGGAGAGAAATAATTTAGGGTTTTAAAGTTTCTGGAAATAGAAGAACATTTTTAGGATTTTGAAGTTTTGATCAATGACTAAGGCTACTGGATAAATGTACGATTTAATGTAAAACTTATTACTAAGTTTAATAATTTAGGTTACTAACTTAATATCAAAAACAAACAATAAAAACATTGTAAATAACATCAAATCAAAGATTTATAATCAAAGCTCAGTTCGTTGGTTCCTCCACAATTTGCTTCTGGATGAACAATGACAAAGGCAGTGTTACTGCCTTTGATGGGCTGATAATTGCTAATGTCTCTTGCTCCTAAGGGATTCTGTCCTCTTTTCCTCCCCAAGTCAGAAGTCCCAAGTTTAGCTCAGTAAAAATAAATTTTTAATCCCCTCTAAAAGTCCCCTAATTCTGTGTTTTAATATGGTATTTATAGGAAAAATAATAAACTTACTTCTAATTGTTTAATGAAATTAAAACCAATCAGGAAAAGAAACCAAAACCAAAGAGATTTTGGTTTCGGAAAAAACTGCGATGGAAAATTGCGCTGGCAAAAAAATTGCTGCGGACTGGAATTGCGAGAGCTGCGAGCAAATTCCCGGCGAATCGGCTAGTGGTCAATTCACCCGCAGGAAATTCCTGCTGGGAATTGGCCCAGGCTGATTCTCCTTCAGCAACAAAATTTTTCGTTAACGATTTTTCCTTCGCCAATTATTTATTTATTTTTAACTTTACTCATATTGCCATTTTTATTTTTATTAAAAATTATAAATAACAAATACTAAAATAATTATTATTTAATTAAAATACCACAAAAATTATTTTGGACTATAAAAAATATGACCAGATTGGGTCAAAAATTAAGGGTCTACACGCTTGCTCATGACTTACTTTACTATATACGACCCTTTCCAACCAGGTCCAAACTTCCCTCTTGGATCAGGGACACTAAGTTTGCATTACTTCAATACTAAGTAGTTGACTTTAAGCTTTCTGATCTTAACACTTTTGTTGTAGGCCCGAGCTATTTTTCTTTGATATAGTTGATGATGATATAGGGCCTTCAATATTCTTTCTTCTAATAAGGCCAGTTGTGCATATCTACTTACTACCCATTTTGTTTCAAGCAATTCATCTTTAAAGACCACTCTCAGCGATTTGATCTCAATTTGAATTGGTAAGACTGCTTTCATCCCACAAACTAAGGAAAACGATGTCATTTCAGTAGGGGTTCACACACTGGTCCTACCCCCCATAAAGCAAAAGAAAGCATTTTTGACCAATCCCTATATGTTTTGGTCATCTTGGACATAATATGCTTAATCGGTCTTATTTGTTGCTTCCACAACACCATTAGCCTTTGGTCTATAAGGGGAAGATCAGTGATGATGGATCTAGTACTTCAAAAATAAATTCCTAATGAATCCTTGGAATTGTACCCCATTGTCTGATATCACATTATACAAGACTCCATACCTGCAGATAATGTTCTTTTTAATAAACCTAGCCATTTGTCTTGCCCCTAGTTTATTAAAAGATTTGGCCTCAACCCATTTCAAAAAATAATCTACTGCTACCACAATGAATTGGTGACCGTTTGAAGCTGTCAGATGTGTCTCCCTAATAATGTCAATCCCATAAGTCACAAACGACCAAGGTAAAGGCATAAAACGTAGTTCTTTGAGAGTTATGTGTTTCAAAATTCCATGCATCTGGCATTACTGGCACTTCTTCACAAAGTCAACACAATCTCTTTCTATAGTCAACCAATAATAGCCTTGATGGATTATCTTCTTAACTAGGGCTAACCCATTCATGTGGGGTCCATAACTTTCGGCATGTATTTCTGACATGATTTGCTCAACCTTAGACTTTCTTAAGCATCTTAAGTGCAATCCATCTGGCTATCTTTGATATAACTCTCCATGAATGGTGATGTATTGTAAGGACCATCGCTTTATGGCTCTTCTCTCTTCCTTTGTCGCATCTTATGGGTATTCTCTACTTTCCAAAAACCACCTGTCATACCATGCATCATGGTTCGTGTCAGTTTCCATGACTGTCTCGTACTTATAACAAGGAGTTAATGAGCTGGTTAAAATCAAAGGCTTAATAATTAACTTAACGTGATCTTCCCATACTGAAGCCAATGTGGCCAGGGCATCAGCCATTTGGTTATCTTCACTTAGTAGGTGTACAAACCTGCACTCCTTGAAATTCTTCTTCATCATGGTTAAGTAATCGTGGTACGATTTTAACTTTTCTTCTTTTAACTCCCACTCTCCATTTTCTTGGGATACCACTAGTAAAGAATCACCAAAGACCTACACTTTATCCATCTTTATGATCATCAGGGTTTCTAGCCGAAAACACAAGCTTCATACTCCACCATGTTGTTGGTTGCCTTAAATTTCAACTTTTTAGCTCATGGGATGAGCTCTCCTTCAGGTTATTCCAATATCACTCCTAAACCTGCTCCCTTTCTACTCATTGCTCTGTTGAAATACATCTTCCAACTTTGTACTTCTATGGCCTGTAAATGTTCATCAAGAAATTACAAAATCACTTCTTCATCATCAGGCAATGGTTGTTGGGCCAGAAATTTTGCTACTTCTCTTCCTCAAAAAGGTAGAAACATGTCCTTTACATTGGCCTAAAATATAAAAGCGATTTAGATTACATGACATTTAACTAATGAGGTGTCCACAAAGTGGAAACATACCTCTTACAACATTTGGAAATAAAAAATAAATCGATAAAAGTAAATAAACATTCATAATAAATAAATCATTATTAAAGATATTAAACATCAATCAAAATATATAATAAGCATTCATCCATGATAAATTAAATAAATCAAGCATTGAAATTAAATAAATCAAAGCATATATTAAACTACATAATCAAATCTAAAATTAAATAAAGCAATAAATATATAATTTAGGGTTCACATCTTAAAATAGGATTTTAGAATTTTAATTACTAAATTAGGGCTTTGGAAAAAGGAAATTTAAATATGCGGAATCATAATACACAAATGAATATTGACCCATTCGACGAGCCCATACGGCGGCCCCAGAAAATTTTAGAAACTGGCTTCTAGGATTGTAAGTTTTGGTGTTGAAAATTAAGATTTTAGGGTTTAGAATTTAGAAAATAGCATTTTGAAATTGGAAGAAACTAATGTTATTTTTAAAAGAATAATGCTTCTGGACATTTTAAAGATTTAAGGTTTTGGATGTTTTATGAAAATAATGCTACTGTGATTTAAAAAAAGAATAGGTTTGGTAACAGATTATTGTTTTGATTTTTAGGGCTTAAGGAATTTGGCAAAATGATTTAAGATTTTCGGAAACAAAAGAAATGAATTAGGGTTTTTAAGGTTTTGAAAAAATAGATTAGGGTTCTTAAGTTTTAGAAGAAATAGAAAAGTAATTTTAGGGTTTTTGAAAGTAGAAGAGACGATTTAAGGTTCTAAGGTTTAGAAGAAATAAATTAGGGTTCTAAGGTTTTTAGAATCAAAGGAAACAATTTAGTGATTGAAGCTACTATAAGAGAAAAGAAAAAGAAATTAGATATTCAAACCTTCATTTGTTGGTTCTACCAAAAATTGCTTCTTGGATGAACAAGGACAAAGGCAAGGTTGCTGCCTTTGATGACTTGATTCTTTGCTTGCTTATTCCTCTCCTCTCTAAAAAAAATCTGATTGTTTCACTGCAAAAATTTTTAAAGTCCGGTAATTCCAAAGTTCAAGTCCTCCAGTCATTCCCTTTTTTTTGTATCTTTTAGTGTTATTTATAGGAAATTTATATGATTAATTCAATTTGTTTACAAAAACTATCATTAATTAGGAAAAGGAAACCGAAACCAATTAGAATTTGGTTTTGAAAAAAATTGCATCGGAAAAATTTTGCTGGTGAAAAAACTGCTGCAAAAAACTGCGTGGAAACTTGCATTGAAAAATTGCGAGGGGCGGGCTGCGGGCCATTTCGTCCACTGTTTTCGGCGATGAATTTTTCGTCGCCTATTTTTTCATCGCCGATTTTTATTTTTATTTATTTATTTATTTATATTTTTTATTACTATAATTATAAAAAATAAATACTAAAACAAATATTATTTAATTAACATAACACAAATTATTTTGGACTAAATAAAATATATTGGACCGGACCGGGTAAAAAATTAATGGTTTACAGTTTGCCCCCTGCTTGAACGATCTGAGACTTTAGTAAAAAAGAGTGAAAAGCAATAAGACTTAATTTTGATGAGATGGTTATTTGAATTTGTTTTGGGTACTTGTACCCGAGGTTGAATTTGATTTGGTACTTGGACCCGAGACTAGATTGAATTTGGGTACTTGGACCAGAGATTGATTTGATTTGGGTACTTAGACCCAAGATTGGGTACTTGGACTCGAGACTAGATTGAATTGGGTACTTGGACCCAAGACTGGGTACTTGGACCCGAGATTGATTTGATTTGGGTACTTGGACCCGAGATTGGGTACTTGGACCCGAGACTGAATTGAATTTGGGTGCTTGGACCTGAGACTAGATTGAATTTGGGTACTTGGACCCAGGATTGGGCACTTAGACTTGAGATTGGGTACTTGGACCCCAGAATGGGTACTTGGACTCGAGACTGAATTTGACTAACCTTTTATCAGTTGAGAAGTCTGACCTTGGATCTTCATCGTTGGACTTTAGATCTTTATCCTTAGCATCGGATCTTCACCTTTGAAAATGAATCTTCATCCTTTGAGATCTGGTCTTCACCCTTGAAAATGGATCTTCATCCTTTGAGATTGGGTCTTTACCCTTGAAAATGGATCCTCATCCTTTGAGATCGGGTCTTCACCATTGAAATATGGACCTTTATCCATTGGAGGTCGAATCTTTACCCTGGCTTTAGCTCTTATAGCTGAGCTGATCTTTTTTCTTTTGCATCTTCATTCTTTTGAGAATTCTAATTTTCTTTTTTTTATTCTTTTTCGTTCTTCCTTTGCACTTTTGCAAAAAATTCAGCCCTTTTTCGCTAGCCTTCATATCCTCTCCTTACCCCCCCCCCTGCGTGGTAAAATAATTAGAAGTGAGTCAAAATGTTTTGTTCATGAATAAACTTAAAAATTGAAAGGAGAAACTTTGCCCCCCGTGTAGGCTCAAACCCATGATTTTTCTATGCGGGATCTGATTTATGTTCTTGTTGTCTAGTTCTTTGCAAAAGCACGCATTTCTTCTCTTTGCAAAATTACTGGAACTTTCTTAAGCAATGGGCTTTCCATGCCCCCCCTGATTTGATATCTTCTTTTGATTGTTTACTTCACAGGGAGTTCTTGTTCACTTTAATAAAGAATAGACAATACAAGACAAGAAAGTGTGATGTGATATGCTCATGTATGCATGATATGCATGAATGATACTCACAGTCATTCCATCGACTCGCAGACCGAGGTGATCAGCAGAAGTGTTCTCTTTGGTTCCTTTTTTATGCTTATTCAAGTATTGTATTGGAATGATCGAAAGCTTTGCATTTGTGGCTTTTATCTTCAAGATGTTGAAAACACGAGTGGTGGAGACTCCGAGCAGCAGAGTCAGGGATACATCCAATTCAAACTATGTTTCAGCATGTCAGTTGGTAGCTTCTTCTTGACCTTTCCAATAATCATTTACTTTGCCCAATGTGTCTTTCGAGATTCGACAGTTCAACATACTCCCCTTAACTTGAAGGCTTTTATGACAAAACATTTTTTTTCTTTTTGTTTTTTTGAATTTGAAATCAAATATTGGCTTTGCCAAATTAATGTCAATGTACCTTAGGGCTTGATTTTTCCAAATTAACATATCTATAACATGACAACCCTAGTTACCGCACTAAACTCGGGAATCATTTTTATTTAAGCAAGAATTGTTGCACTTCAGATAGGCATATACACATTACTTGGCCAAAGGTCTCATTGAATTTAAATATCGTCTATCTCATATGCATTCTTATCCAAACAATCTCCACTAATAGACTCTACCTACCAAGAGAGATTAACAGGTCTTTGATAGGCTTGAAATGGGGTCTATAAGGGACACGGGTTAAATGAAGGCCATTTTGAGATTGGAGCTAGTGTGACACAATGGACAAACCCTCACACTATAAATTTCTTGTTGGAACTTTAGACAGTTGGGAGAAATCTTTCTAGACTCCAAATTCCTTCTATCTTCTTGGCATTAATCTGAATCTTGTTTAAGACAGTCTTTGCCCTTGCAAAAAGTTTGTTATCCAAATTCGTTTCTTTTCTTCTTCTCCCTTTTCTTTCTTTTTATTTTTCTTACTCTTCCCTTTCTTTTTTTTATCATTTTGTCCTTCTTCCTTATAGGACTATCAAGTACAAAACTTTCAAGGTCTGGATGTTCTTTCTCCTTTTTTCTCCAATTTTGATTGAATCTTTGGTTGGTTAGACCAATTAAAGTCAAAATGTCCTTATGAACCAAATTTGAAGCCTTTTGCTTCTTTAGGTAAAAGAGAACTCAGTTGGCTTTCTGAACCGTCTTTTTAGGTTTTATCTTTCTTTTTTTTCTTTTTTCCTTTTTTTCTTTTGTCCTTTTTTCTCTTTCTCTTTTCTTTTCTTTTTCTTATTATTTTTTTTCTTGTTCTTGTTCTTGTTCTTCTTCTCTTCTTTTTTTTTTTTTTGTTCAAGCTCCAACAAAGTTATCTTATTTATACTAACTTGGGCTTCCAATAATAGATGAGTGGAGTTACATAAATCTTCTTTTACAAGGATAAATCATTTGTTACTCTGATGTTATCTTGATATATTGGAGATATTATGCAACATCCAAAAATTTTTGAAATTTTCTAATTTTTAGAAAATTTGATAAAATAAATTATAATTTAAAAGGATAAATTAAATTAATAGTTTTAAATGAAAATTGAAGTGATTTTAAATGAAAAAGTGGAATATATATATGATATATATGCAAAATATACATAACAAATATAAAAGTCAACACTTTTTAAAAGAAAAGAGTATTTTGGTAATTAAATTTTATAAATTTAAAATTAATAAAATAATTCAAAAACAAATTAATTTTGAATGGAAGAGGGAAATTAGGACTTTTAATTTATTAAAAAAATTAAAAAATTAAAAAATAAATTATTTTAATATATATATATGTGGTTTAAAAAAAGATGAAAAGGAAAGAATACTAAAAATCTTCTTCTTCTTCTTCTTCTTCTTCTTCTTCTCAAGAACGTGGCTTCCATGGATGTTTGAAGACCAAGGATTTTGCTTCTTCCATACTCCATAAATTGAAGGAATTAACAAGTTTCAAGTGGATTTTTGGTGATTTCCACCAAAATTAGTAAGTTTCCATCTCTTTTCTTTGAAGATTATGTGAGAATTTGAATTTTTATGTAGTATGTTATAATTGTTGGAATTGGTGTGTATGATGTTATTTTGGGTAGTTAACAATGATTCTAAGGTTAGATTGAAGAGATGATGGAGTTTGGTTAAAGAATGGTGAAGAGAGAGAATTTAGGGTTATGAATTTTTGGGGTTTTGAAAACATGAACTTTAATTGTGAAAATTGATTCCAAATGAGTTGTTTTGATTCATAAACAAGTATTTTAAAGTCAAATATTGGATTTGGTGGTGTTGGGTTGGAGTTTGAGAATGGAAGTGGAGATTTAGGGTTTTGTAAAAGTGATTTTCCAAAGTGGTTGAATTGTGTGATTTTATTTGTTTAAGCATGTTGTTTAGTGTTAAAAGTGATGAATATAAGCTTGGAATGAGTAATGGATTGCGTTGGAATAGAAAAACCTTCAATGGGGAAGGTTATGCCATTTTTGAGATTTTGTGTATAAGAGTGTATTTTTATTATGTAAATGATTTAAATGTATTAAAATATGTTTTTAATAATTAAATAAACATAAACACTAATTTAATTGTAGTAGAATGGAATTCCAATGTTGAAGTAAGAAAAGGCTAAATTTTTGGAAATTTGTAGGAATGATGTATAATTATGATTTAATGTTGGAAATGCCATTAAATGTGATACTAAATGATTATTTGCTATCAGATTTGGTTTAGGCATTGAGGGAGATTGATTTGCTTCATCCAAGTGGTGAAGGGCAAGTTAGAAAGATTGGATTGAAGGTTGTTTTTAGCTTGCTTTGGGTTGCTAGTTGAAGTATGTACAAACTTTGAATATAATGTCTATATTTGCATAACATTTGGACTTAACACATTTTGGTTGAAAAATGTGTTAAGTTACTTGGTTCATTGATTGTGTATGAATAATATGCTATGACATTTGTAATGTCATATATGTATTAAATGCATTGTGAAAAGCCATTGATAATGGCTAGTTTGTGTAACATGTAAAATATGCATATTATGTGAAAATACCCAAATTAATTGGGTAATGTGTTGTGAATGCAAAAATGAGATATGTGTAATAATGAAATGAATTCATATTAATAAAAATAAGAAAAGTGAGAAAAATGGGAAAGATGTGAAAAATGAGAAAAGTGAGAAAAAAAATGTGAACATAAGGCAATGTGCCTAGATTGAATATGTAAAAATGAGAAAGATATTAATAATGAGAAATATGAATAAATTGTGTGCCTAGCATGTTATTCAATTTTTAGAGTTTTGGGTTTGGTGGCATGCCTATGCTTGCCTACGGGCTATACACTGGAATGGTGAAAAGATTGGGTCGTAAGCCAGGCCAGCTGATAAATATGATGTTTTTGGGGTGAAAATACTGGGTCGTAAGCCTCAAAAACTGTAGCAGTCTAGCCGGGTTGAGGACCAAGATACTAGGGCCTAAGGGTCTAGCCGGGTTGAGGTCCAAGAGACTAGGGCTGTTACATTATCCATGGATATATATATTACCTACGGGGCTAGACACATGGTGTCATTATGGGCCAAACAGTAACTCTGAAATTTGAATAGCATATTAGATCCTTTTTGAGCCCATGCTTGTCTTTGTTTTACTATGAATTATGAATTATGATACAATTGAGTAATATAATGTTATGAGTTCTGCTTATGAATTATTTGAAAAATATAAGAAAGTGGATTGATGTGACATCTATATGCATTGTGCATTTGGTATTGCATTGAGTTATACTGTTATTATCAAAGTTTGTACCACTGGGCTTCGGCTTAGCGGGATTGTTTGCATCGCGCAGGTGATAGGGTAGACCCAGTTGAGCCAGAGAGTTCTTCTAGACTAGGTCGGGTCTAGACTTGTAGTTGAGCTTGTAGAGTTGCTATCGAGATCAGAAATACTGACAGCAACATGTATATATTTTTATGTTATTGTATATTTTGAGTTTTATGCATAATATATTATGTTTTGAATTTTACGTATTATATATTATAAAGAATGTTTGGGTCAATGTATTTGAAATGGGAGAGTAAGTGTGTTTTAAATTATATATATCTATATGTATAAATGTTTGAGAAAATTGGTGAAATTGAGAAGTATGGTTGAGAGGGTGATTGGAAATTATTGGGAGTGTTTTCTTTTTGCAGGTTGAGTAATTGCTAAATTTTGGGATATCAAAAATACAGACAAAACTCTGGTGAATTTTTCCTAGAGATTTATATATATATTATTTATTTTGGGTTCTTATAACAAGTAAATAATAATTATATTCTATTTAATTTTTATAAATTTAGAATTTTAAATTTTAAATTGGAAATGTAAAAAAAAATTAGTAAATCCGTCTGTGACATTTTTGTACCGTATATGCGTATTTTACATATGCTAGAAATATGTTTTGTATGTATATAGGGTATAAGGGAGTTACATATTAGATGAACTTAAACTATCCTTATGGTCTTGAGAACATCAACTATCCTTATGGTCTTGAGAACTTCAACTGTCTTCATGGTCTTGAGAACTTCAACTATCCTCATGATCTTGACTAACCATTGCTTTCTTTGATCTTCTTGCTTCTTCATCGTAGTGATCATAAGACTTGTCAAAAGTATCACAAAAGCTCAGGGTAGGTTATTGGGGTTTGTAAGCCAATGAAAAGAAAGCTAAAACATTTTATGAAGGCTCAAAGAGACAACTAGGGATTGATATTTAATAGGGTGGATACTAGTTGTTGGCTAACCAAACAATGCCTAGATCATCTCTCCCTTATATAAGCAGAGTTCAATTTTGCCTCGAAAGTTTGTCTAAGCATGTTCTAAGACTGACTAGGACCTAGAAAAAGGTAATTATGCAGGAGCCCTCTCTAAGTAATTATACACAACTCAATGCTATAGAGCAATTCCCTCACCTAGTAAAGTCATTCAAGTCATGATGCCTAAATACATTAATTTGTGAATATCAAGCTAGATTCCTCATTGGTTGAGTACCAAAATGAATAAAGACCAACATAATTTTGATGAAAGTAATTTATTCAAACAAATTTAAATTTAAAAAATAAGATTGTTCCAATTAAATATTAAAGAAAGCAAAATTGAAAAGCAAAATTCAAGCTAAGGAAAGTTTGTTGAGTTAAACTTCTTTTCCTTTCATATCTTCAATATTTCCATCTTGAAAGGATGATAAAACAAAATCTTCTTCCAATCCTTTTCCCACCATGAAGGTTGCCGGTGGAGGTACTCTTTCAAACTTAGGCAAAGGATTGTCTTTTTTGCTGGTCTTATCAGGCTCAAGCAGCTTACCACTGTCAATTAAATTTTGGATCTTATGTTTTAGTCACAAGCATTTGTCTGTCTCATGTCCTTGTGTTTGATGAAACTCACAAAAGGCTTTAGTATTAAATTTTGGGGGTAAAGGATTCGGCAAAGGTAGGGGGGCCAATGGCGGTAACAGTCCCTTCTTTTGTAGCTTGTTGAAGACCCAAGACAAAGGCTTCCCTAGATCTGAAAACTGCCTTCTATTTGCTTGACCAGTTGTATTGACATCAACTTCTTTTTGCATACTTTGGTTTCCAGACTGGTAGTTTCCTTTCTCATTCCTTCTTGCCGAAAAGCGGTTCTTCTCCCTTTCCCACTCTTCAATTTGTAAACCAGCTTGGAGAAGATATTTGAAATCACGGATGAGTGTATGAGACATCCTTTCACGAATACTAGGCAACACTCCTCTCACAATCATTCTTATTTGATCAGACTCATCGGGCCTTTTCTTGAGCAAAGCAGCTTTATTTCTCCACCTTTTTACATAGTCCACAAAATTCTCATTTGGTCATTGCCTAATGGCTTCCACCTCCATCAAGGTTACTTCCAGCTCGACATTGTACCCATATTGTTGAATGAAAGCCTTGCATAACATGTCCCAATCTTTTTGAGTACTTTCCTCTAAAGTGTTAAACTAATTTTGGACAACAGGGTCCAATGAGAGCATGAAGTATCTCAGAGTTTGAGCTTTAGTAGCTCGGGCAGACCGCATAGCAGTGATATACTGCTTCACATGAAAGTGAGGATTTCTGATTCCATTGAACTTCGAAAAAGATGGCATTTTGAACTTGTACGGTACTTCTTCATCTAGCTCAAATAGTTTGTCAATCTTGGATATTTCTTCAGTTTTTAGCTTCTTGTAAAATTTCTTTTCTAGATCAGCAATTATCTTTTCAACATCAGACGTCTCGGTCTTTTCAATAGTTGCCTTCTCAACAACCTTCGGCTCCCTTTTTTCTTAGGGATCTTGGTAGTATTAAACCCAATCATCATCATCAATGATCACCTTATCATCATCAAAAGCTACTTCACCAACTTTAGTCTTCCCTTTTTCCTTTGGCTTCTTAGTGCTAGCAGATGCTTCGACATGATTTTCTAAGATTGAAGCTAGTTGATTCTTTATGGTCTCAGCTAGGGCCTCTTTTATTTCTTCCATGTTGGCATTGAGGGCATCATCCACCATCCTTTGAATTTGTTCGGGCTTCATTGCTTTTAGTGAGCAAGTGATTGAGTCGTTGCTAGATTTTTCACTTCCGGCGTAGGTCGGATTATCGTAAGCTTTTGAACTATCATAATCCAGGGTTGTGAGCCATAAAGGATCAATGATATGAGATGCAAATGTATGAATGCATGCATGTATGAACAAACAATCAACAAAGAAAGATAATTAGGACGTTCCTTCCAACCTTATAACATCCACACACGAATGGCGAGTCTCTTTTCCTAGGTATATGGTTAACAAAATACCAACATGGGGGTACTGTAGACCCTTAATTTTTGACCCAATTATATTTTAATTAGTCCAAAATAATTTTTATGTTGTCTAATATATTTTTTTAGTCCAAAAAATAATTTTTATTTTTTTAAGTCAGTAATATTTGCTTCAAAATAATAAAATAAAAATAAATAATAAAAATAAAAAAAATCAGATTGGCCAAAGGCCATTTCGCCCGTAGGATTTTCCTGCTGGCGAAATGGCCTGCAGGCCTGCTTCACCTTCGCCCGCAGCTGCAGCAACTTTTTTGCCAGCGCGATTTTTCTGCATCAGTTTTTTTTTGCCAGCGAAATTTTTTCGACGTAAATTTTTTGAAACCTAATGCAATTAGGTTTCAGTTTTCTTTTCTTAATAAATAATGTATGCCATGAGCAACTAGGAAAAACCACAAAAAAACTTCTATAAATAAGTATGATTACAACACAAAAAAGAGGGGAGAAATTGATGACCGAGAGTGAGTAGGAAAACTTGGAAACTTTAAATTCCTTTTGGCAGTAAACTGAATCGGATTTTGGAGGGAGCAAATAAGCAATTTAAAGGCAAGAAAAGCTTGTCTTTGACCTGGTTCATCCAAGAAGCAATTTTGGTGCAACCCCACGAAAGAAGGTTTGAATTATTGATTCCTTTTATTTTTTCACAGTAGCTAAACATCTCATTCTTTCTTTTAATTCAAAAATCCCAGAACTTTAATTTAGCTTTTCTAAAGCTAAAAACACTAATTAGTTGCTTTATTTTCCAAAGAATTTAAAGTTATTAATTTAGTTTCTTCAAAACCCTAATTTACTTTCCAAATTATCAAAACCCTTGAATTATATTCTGTTTCTTTCCAAAAGCTTTAAAAACTTCTTTTTTGCTTTTATAAACTTTAAATCGTTTGTTTATTTTCATAAAACCTCATAAAAGTATCAAATTGATTTTCAAACCCTAAAAGCTTCATGCATCCACCAAAACCCTAATTTTAAAACACTAAACCTTAACTCAACTCCAATAGTAAAACCCTAGCCCTTTAAAGCCTTAAACCCTAATTTTTTTATAAACCCTAATCCTTTAAAACCTTAAAAATCATATAAACACAAATATTTTAATTTTACACAATAAGCTTGAAACCATCATTTAAAACCACAGATTAAAAGTATTTTAAAGTGTCCAAAACCCTAGTTTCATGATTTCACGATTCAAACCTTAATTTGGTTAATCAAAGTGTCTTACCAACCTTTTAAAACATAAAATCCTTAATCTATTTTAATTCTTTAAAAGTCACAGTAGCTTAAACCCATGAAAATCCAAAACCCTAAACACATGAAATAAAGAGTCCTAAATGGAAACAGTAGCTATAACTTAGATTTTTTATTTTGCCTTATTCAATTCTATATTTGATTATGCATTGATTTATTTTATATGCTTTAATTTATTTTAAGTTCAATACTTGATTTATTTAATTTATCATGGATGGATGTTTATTTTCCATTGATATTTAATACTTTTAATGAATGATTTATTTATGATGAATGATTATTTACTTTTATCAATTTATTTAGGTTTCTAAATGTTGTAAGAGGTATGTTTCTACTTGGTGGGTACCTCATTAGTTAAATATCATGTAATTTAATTTGCCTTTCTATTTTAGAACCTATGTAAAGGGCATGTTTCTACCTTTCGGTGGGTGTCCTATTTAGGCATGTGATGTAAGGACATGTTTCCTTCTTCAAATAGGCGTCCATTTATTTGTTTTACTTGGACCTTGCTTTGATTTTAATATATTGATGCTTTCTTTTAATTATTGCGTGTAATATGGATAATGTTGTTATATTTAAGAATTTTATAATATTAAGACCTGTAAAGGAGGCCGGTTCCAATAAATCGGGCGTTGTGGGGGTGCTGGGCTATTTCTCACCTTTCCCACACGTACCCAACTTTTCAAACCCATTAGGGGGATGGGGATTCCTTAGGAATCGAGTCATCCACCCCCTTTTTTTTTCCCTGCCCATCCGGGTGGCGACTCCATTTTCTCCGGACTTAGGTCCATGTTCTCTAAGGGCCCGAGCCTAAACAGTGCCGAAGTCGCAACAACCATTCCATCGAGAGTGGGGGCAAAAATCCCCTCTCACAGGTACCTTGTTTTCGAATATTTTCCTTGGATGTTTCAATCAATAGTTATATTTTCAAAAATGGAAATCAGTGCATAATAATTCCCATTAATTAGGTTTTAATCTATGTAACCAGCTAAAGTAGCTTTTATGCTATATTGCATTAAAACTAAATTAAAAGGATTATTATAAATAGATTTCTCAATTGAAAAAGCAACTAATGATTTATGCCAAAAACAAGCCCATGATTAATTATTCTTAGTATAAACTAGGCTCACAATTTAATTTTGGTATTTCGTAATTGACCTAAATAATTTGCAAGCTCTTTGTAAGAAAATGTCGGATAAAAATAATTTTATTTCTAAGCCCATTGTAAAAAGATTTTAGAAAAAATAGATTTTGGGCTTAGTATTTGGGCCATGACTAAAAGAATTTTTTATTTGTTTTTATAAAAGTTTTATGCCCAAAGACCATCTTGAAAAGTTTTAAAAATTGTTTTGGTCTTTTGGAATTTAAAGAAAAATTTATTTGAGCTCACAATGTAATTAGTTCATATTAGAAAAAGAACAAACCAAATAAACCATGATTTAAGCCAAGATAAATTAACCACAGTCAAACAACATGCATTTGGGGTAAAACCTAAGGAAAGTAACTAGGCCAATTACATGAGCTTTAGTCTTTGGGTTAAAAGGCTTAGGTTCGCATAGTAAGTATATACCAATTGGTACGAGGCTATGAGTGGTTATGCCATGCTCGATATCCATACCTGGAGTGAAAGTATTGTTTCCCTTGCATAACACAACACGGGTAACACGGGCATCCTAACTCACGCACACGATGCAATATAGTATGATGCAATGGATAATATCATTATAAGAAAGAATAGAATAACATAAAGACCAACGGAATCAACTTCTCTTATCCCTAGTGGAGTCACCACTGTGAGCAGGATTTTCGCCCCCCACTCTCGGTGGAATGGTTCTTGCAACTTCGGCACTGTTTAGGCTTGGGGCCTTAGAGAACATGGACCTAAGTTCGGAGAAAATGGAGTCGCCACCCGGATGGGCTCGGAAAAAGAAAGGGGTAGATGACTCAATTCCTAAGGAATCCCCAACCTCCTAATGGGTTCGGAAAGTTGGGTAAGTGTGAGGAAGGTGAGAAATGGCCCAGCACCCCTAAAACGCCCAGTTCATTAGAACCGGCCTCCTTTACAGGTCTTAATATTATGAAATTCTTAAATATAACAATATCATCTATATTAAATGCAACAATTGAAATAAAGCATCGTTATATTAAAAATCAAAGCATTGTCCAAAGAAAGCAAGTAAATGGACACCCATCCGAAGATGAAAACATATCCTTACATCATCCATGCCTAAACTAATAGGACACCCACCAAAAGGTAGAAACATGTTTTTTACATTGGTTTAAAATAGAAAAGCAATTTAGATTACATGACATTTAACTAATGAGGTACCCACAAAGTGGAAACATACCTCTTACAACATTTGGAAATAAAAAATAAATCGATAAAAGTAAATAACCATTCATAATAAATAAATCATTATCAAAGATATTAAACACCAATCAAAATATACAATAAACATTCATCCATGATAAATTAAATAAATCAAGCATTGAAATTAAATAAATCAAAGCATATAACACTACAAAAAAACACGCTATCTGCAACGGACAGAATCTGTCGCAGATCCGTCGCAAATCCATCGCAAATCAAGATTTGCGACCGATCTGCGACGGATACGATCCGTTAATAAAAAAGGCATCGCAGTTTTCAATTTTGCGACAGGCCGTCGCAGATTGCGACGGATTTGCTACCACTAGACGGTTGCAAATTTGCCACTCAAATTTTCGCGGGCAAATAGTAACCGTCGCAAATCCGTCGTAGAAATCGTCGCTAATTGGTAGCAAATTTATCTTCCCGCCATTTTCAAGGTCATAGTATTCCGTCGCAGATTGTCGTTACAGATTTTTCGTCGCAGATTTTGTAGCAAAACTTGTCGCAAATCTGTCACAAAGGCCGTCGCAGATGTTCTGGAGTATATATATGCCGTGGTGTTTTCCGTCGCAAATTCCGTCTCAGATGCCGTCGCAGATATATGGATTTACAATTTTTGTGTCATTATATGGATTTTATATATAAAATACACCTGTAGTAATAATATTTACAATTTAATTACATAAATCTAAATTTACACCAATTTTCATTGATATAAAATGCAATAGTTAGTTAAACTAACATAATTCAAAAGTCATTACAATATATAAGTTTTAAACATTTCAAAGTATTAAAGTATGAACACCTTCAAAAGTAAAAACTAAGCCAAAGGCATACACTAGTCATCATCTGGATGTTCTTCTGTTACTTGATCTTCTGCTGGTGGGGTTGGTTCTGTTGGAGCCCATCTAGGAGGTTCAGTTGGCCGTCCTAGTAACATATTTTGAATCCAAGTCTGGTCCTCAACAAAAAAATCGAGCCATATCTGCAATCTTGGTCTCTAATTTGCTCTCTATATGACTGACTTTATTGCTTATCTCATCACGTATCTCAGTTAACATATTCTCATTCACTTGTTGAGATGTACTTCCACTGCCCTTAAGGATGTGAGAAATCGCTAAATTCCCCAACCTATATATTCTGGCCCTCTTTGTTCCTCCTGCCGCTTCAACAAATAAATCATCATCATCCTTAGTACAAGATTGAACTTCCTCTAAATTTGCCTCTTCTGTAGATTGTGATGCTTTCAATTTCTGAAAGCTTTCCTAAAAATGAAAATCAAAACAACGTTAGAGTCAAAAGAATCCAGTAGCCAATACACACAATTCACAAGCAATATTCATAAATAGGCAATTTAATAACATTTAACAAAAAAAGTATTAACCAGATTATGACATAACCTATTTATGGGTCTCAATTCCAATGATTATGATCTCCTCATAAACACAAAAATCGAATAATTCAACTAGTTCTTTTTAATAATTGTACTAGTAGCACAACCAAGATGAGGTTCCAAATGCAAGTTGAAACTAAAAAAAACTGAAGGCTACAAGTTCAAAAACTGCCAATTGAATTGCAATGCAAAGAACAATTTGTTTACAGATAAGAGGAGTTAAAAAACTAAGTGGCTAAGCCACTCAAACAGACAATGGGCAATATTTTCATCATTCACAAATAAATTAAAGGGACAACTCTGCAGAATATTTGACAATACTTTAAGAATAAAAGGGTGAAAGAAGATGGTATTTACATTAATTTTTAAAATTTTAAAACAGGGGAAAATTTGCAGAACAGTCACTTCCTATAAGCTAGATGCAAGCAAAAATTTATGTTGAAATATTATTGACTGATGCAAACTAAAGAGCCAACAATGAGCCACAATCACATAAGTACCCTATGGCGAAACAAATCAAATAAGCAGAAAAAGGAATAACAAAACTTAGAGTGCACTATAACACAACCTAAGAACAAAATATTAGAAAGAAAAGCCAATCAACTAATAACAAAAAAACATAAAATCATAAGATTCTAGTTCAGATGCAGCAACCATATACAGAAACCAGGTGATAGAATCCACACATGGAAATGTTTAAGAAATATATTTAGAATCCACCCTTAAAAGCTTAAGAAGTCTTATTAATTAAAATATATTTTATTTTTGTTATTTAGAATGCACTCGCACTTCTGTAATATGAACCACATATAAATTCCATCCCTTCATGACTATAGAACATTATGTTGTTGAATTTGGATTTTCCAGTTGAAATTCTAGCCTTATACAATTACAGTGAAATAAAGTTACTGTCATACCTTCTGGCGAGCTCTTCTTATGCTTTGTTTAACGTCTTCACAGGACTTGGAAACCACCTTACACATAGCCTGGAATTATTTTTCCAGGAAGGATGTCGTCATGTTGCACAAATGAAATAGTATTAAGAGGAAAAAAATGAATAAATAGAAAAAAATAAAATAAAAAAATGAATTGCTCACCAGCATATGCTCTTTGGTTAATCTGGTAAATGCAAAGCATACAAAAAGTACATTAGTCAGGACGTTAAGAAATCTTAAAGATATAAGCATTTGTAAAATCAATATTTTCAGGCTTTAAAAAACAAAACTCTGTTAACTTAAATAAAAAACAAAAATCTGTTAACTTAAATCAACATAAACAAGTGATTTTGCTAGACAAAAATACTTCCATGAGCTATCAAGAAACGCTGGCCTTTTGAGATGAAACAATGGCCTTTTCTAGTGCCTTGAGGATCTGCAAGCAAAATAAGTAAACATATAAATAAAAACTAAGCAGGAGAAGAGAAAGAGATAACAGAAAGAAGCGAAAAATGGTTTCAAAGGCTTACTTTGCACATGGTTGCTAACAAACAACCAAGTTATTATTCCAATGCTTCTTATAAATTTGTTTTCGAGTAAATGAAAGAATGGTTCAAAATTTATAAATCTCAACATTAGTTTCCAACAACACATTTGCACAGAATGCAAGCCTTTCAATAAAACATCAAGGCTATGATAGAAATGAATGTGATCGAATGAACTTTTAGTAGCAGTTTGCTACAACATAATGTAGCCAAATGAACTTTTAGTAGTGGTTTGGTGCAACATCATTGAATCTAATCAAATGAATTTTCCGTTTATTGTTTCTATTAAATTTTTATTTGATTACAGTTTATGCCATACCAACTACAACTTAGCTCATAAATTTTGAAAAACTAAGCTAAGTATTAATTTATTTTTCTTTCAATATACCAAACTCGGTCTAAATTTTCATCTCAAAAGCCAAAATTTACTGTAATGAAAAACTAATTTCATCATTTCAGTGAAAAATTATATCGGTAGTATATAATAAATAAGAAATCAATTATCAAGAAAAAAATGATGATTATGAAAAGAAATTTAGGTAATTACCTCAGGATCGTATGGAATCACAGACAGTGTTTTTGGATCCATAACTGAAACAATAGCTATCCGATTTAAAGGCATTTTTACACCATTAGTTTCAACAATGATGTGGTCAAGCATACCTGTAAAAGCATACTTAGATCTACATTATAATGATTAAAGCTACAATCTTTAATACTCCAACTAAAATAATAAAAACAAAATGATTAACATACCAGGAGATGCCCGTCGTGTTCTTAATTTGGTTAATTCACGAGACAATGCAACCATTGCTGCATCCATTTGCGAGACAGCACCAGCTTTAACACTGGACCAATATCAAAAGCAACTTGAACAGTACCTTCGGCAGAATCATCCCCTAAAATTCATGTAGAAAACAGGAATTCGTTAGAAATTCATTTGATTATTTCTAGAAAAAACTCCAAATCCTGCAAACAAATGCAATGTATAAAAATTAAGGCTGAGATCAGAGAGCAAAATAAATCAAAACAAATTAACAAAAAAAAAGCCATTAGAGAGAGAAGGAAAAAAATTACTTGACTTTTTACCTTTAGCGAAGCCTCGACGAGAGTCTTTGAGAAAATCAAGGGAAGGTAAGATTTGGATTTTGCAGATTTCAAAGTTGCAGAGGAGATTGTGGGAGATGTTGCGAGCTTGTATGATACCATTGTAGCTTCGAAGAATCATAATTGAGTTTCTGGAAGCGATCGCTCGTCTCAGGTACATGGCCATTTTTTATTTTCTATATCTCTCTGTAATTGCATTCAAAGCTTTGACTTGTCTTCTTCGTTCGCAGTCCAGTGATTTAGGGTTTATAGGGCTTTTGCCGGAAAGAGTTTTTAGGGTCTTGATTCTTGAAACATGGGTTTAAAATAAAAATTAAATGTTCAGAAAGATTTCTCATAATTTTCACAAGAATTCTAAATATTTTCTATTTTTTATATTTAAATCATTTGAATTTATGTTGAAATAATATTTGTTTTAAAAATAATTTTTATTTATTTTAAAAAATTATTTTTTATTTAAAATTAAACCCCAAATTATTTATTTTTATTTTCACTTTGTCAAAGGGAAGTGTAAAATAAGAAGCGGAAAAAAAAAGTCTATCAACATGGGATAACAAGAGTATAAATAACGCCAGCACTTACAAACTTTTTAAGAAAAAAAAAAACAAATAAATAAACGACGCCGTGTTTGTGAACTTGAGCAAATATTTTCATTTTCTCACGTTTGAGTTCCAGGCGGAAAGAAACATATTGGAATTTTTGTATACATTCTTTAGCAAAATCTTGTTTTTGTATTATTTCTCGTTGTTTAATTTTTTTTAATTTACATTTGTAAACCAGGGACATTAATTTTTTGTTGCTGCATCTGAACATTTCTTAATTTTTAATAATTACATTTGGAAACCAGGGACATTAATCATAAGATTCATTTCTTGTTGCAGAATACATTTTTAGTATGGTTTTAAAGAAATATAGGCGCCAACAACAACCAGCAACAAGAAATGAAGAATATTATCAATATTAATAAACTTTACAAACACAAAAGTTGCTTCAGTGAGTTCATTCTTCAATTTTTTCGGACAACTACATCTTGAAAATTAATTGAATCTTTCTTTTGTTGCATTTATAGAAACAGAATGGAATATAATTACACTACACATTATTCAATCCAAGAGAAGAGATAAAAAGCCAAAAACAAACCATGGAAACTGAAACAAGAAAATAGCATAGCTGTAAGAAATTACCTGAAGCTCGAGCAGCTGTAGCCAAGGACTGGACTGTTGTCGCCCCGTCGATGCTTGTGGAAGGTGGTGTCTGGTGTGTCGGCTTGGCGGTGAGTGATAGAACAGGAGGTGGTGGGTGAGCGTGGGTGGCGTCGGATGAAGAAAACGAGAGGGTAGGGAAGAAGACGATAGAAGAAAGGCGTGACTGCTTAATGAAATTGGAGGAAATTGGAGAGAAAGAGAGATGGAAGAACTCCACTTTGGGTTTTGGAGGTTCTCGGCCAAAATTAGGGATAATAGAATTTGGGGGAATATTTTACAAAGAGATAGCAGAGAGATGGAAGAACTCTCACAATATCTTTAAACTTAATTTGCGACTTATCTGCGACTGTGCTGCATGTTTGCGACGCAAAGTAAGTCCGTTGCAAAATGAATTTTTTCTTACCGTTTTTGCAACCAATCTGCGATGGAGGTCTTCTTAAAACATGTCCATACCATCTAAGTCTTCCTTCCCTCACCTTATCTCCGACATCCGCTACTTGTACTTTTTGTCGAATATGAACATTCTAAATTTTATCCAGTCTGGTATGTCCACACATCCATCTTAGCATCCTCATTTCTGCCACACTCATCTTATGCAAATGTTGACCCGTTGGTGCCCAACACTCACTACCATAGAGCATCGCAGGCCTAACAACCGTCCTATAGAATTTACCTTTCACTTTTAGAGGTATTTTCTTATCACATAGAACCCCGGTCGCACCCTTCCACTTCAACCACCCTACCTGTATTCTGTGAGCCACATCTTCATCTATACGGCCATCATTCTGGAACACCGAACCCAAATATTTGAACTGCTTGGTTTTAGGCACCAAAACTCCATCCAACTTAACCTCATGTTCTTGCTTCTTCCTTAGACTGAACTCACAGTGCATATATTCCGTTTTACTCCTACTTAACTTAAAACCCTTGTCCTCGAGGGTTTTTCTCCACACTTCCAACTTACGGTTTACACCAGCACTAGTCTCATCAACTAAAATAATGTCATCAACAAACAACATACACCAAGGAACATCGTCTTGTATGCTTCTGGTTAGCTCGTCCATAACCAGGGTAAATAAGTATGGACTCATGGCCGAACCTTGATGCAATCCGGTAGTAATGGGGAAAGCCTCAGTGTCTCCACCAGGTGTTTTCACACTAGTGGATGCATTCTCATACATGTCCTTGATGATGTTGATATATTTGCCGCTGACTCCTTTCCTCTTCAAAACCCACCATAACACTTCTCTTGGTACTCTATCATAGGCTTTCTCCAAGTCAATAAATACCATGTGGAGATCTTTCTTCTTCTCTTGATACAATTCCATTAGTCTTCTTAGAAGAGAAATAGCCTCCATGGTAGATCTCCCTGGCATAAACCCAAACTGATTCTCCGAAACTCTTGTAAGCTTCCTCAATCTGTGTTCAATAATCCTTTCCCATAATTTCATAGTATGGCTCATAAGTTTGATACCCCGATAATTTGTACAGCATTGAATATCTCCCTTATTTTTATATATGGGTACCAGGATACTCTTCCTCCAGGCATTTGGCATCTTATGTCCTTTCACAATAGCATTAAAGAGTTTAGTTAACCAGGCAACTCCAACCTCTCCAAGGTTCTTCCAAACCTCTATAGGAATACCATCCGGGCCACAAGCTTTACCAACTTTCATATACTTCAAGGCTTCTCTTACTTCACTATGTAAGATCCTCCTAGACCAGCTGATATAACCATTTGTTGCAAGAAGACCTTGAAAATCTTGTTCATGTTCAGGGTTGAATAACTGCTCAAAATAAGTCTTCCACCTCTCCTTAATCTCAACATCTCCTGTCAACACCCGTTGATCTTCGTCCTTTATACATTTGACTTGGCTTAAATCTCTTCTTTTCCTTTCTCTCATTCTTGCAATCTTATAAATGCTCATTTCTCCCTCTTTAGTACCTAACGTTTGATAAATCCCTTCTAAGGCTCTGCCACGAGCTACACTAACAGCCTTCTTTGCCTCTTTCTTAGCCCTCTTATATTCCTCAAAGGTTTAGGGTTTTTGAAAATACAAGAGATGATTTAAGGTTCTAAGTTTTAGAAGAAATAAATTACGGTTCTATGGTTTTTAGAATCAAAGGAGACAATTTAGTGATTGAAGCTACTGTAAGAGAAAAGAAAAAGAAATTAGATATTCAAACCTTCGTTTGTTGGTTCCACCAAAAATTGCTTCTTGGATGAAAAGGACAAAGGCAAGGTTGCTGCCTTTGATGGCTTGATTCTTTGCTTGCTTATTCCTCTTCTCTCTGAAAAAATCCGATTGTTTCACTGCAAAAATTTTTAAAATCTGATCATTCCAAAGTTCAAGTCCTCTGTTCATTCCCTTTTTTTATATATCTTTTAGTGATATTTATAGGAAATTTATATGATTAATTCAATTTGTTTACGGAAACTATCATTAATTAGGAAAAGGAAACCGAAACCAAATAGAATTTGGTTTCAAAAAAAATTGCGTCGAAAAAATTTCATTGGCAAAAAAACTGCTGCGGGAAACTGCGTAGAAACTTGCGTTGAAAAATTACGAGGGGCGGGCTTCAGGCCATTTCATCCACTGTTTTCGACGACGAATTTTTCGTCGTCGATTTTTCCGTTGCCGATTTTTATTTTTATGTTTATTTATTTATTTATTATTTTTTATTACTATAATTATAAAAAATAAATACTAAAATAAATATTATTTAATTAAGATAACACAAAAATTATTTTGGACTAAATAAAATATATTGGACCGGACCGGGTCAAAAATTAAGGGTCTACACCGACCTATTGTGGAAGTAAAGAATCTAGAAATGACTCAATCACTTACTCACCAAAAATAATGGATCTCGAACAAATTCAAAGAATGGTGGATGATGCCCTCAATGCCAAGATGGAAGAAATAAAAGAGGCCCTAGCTGAGACCATAAAAAACCAATTAACTTCAATTTTAGAAAATCATGCCGAAGCATCTGCTAGCAGTAAGAAGCCAAGGGACAAAGGGAAAACTAAAGTTGGTGAAGTGGTTCTTGATGATGAAAAGGTGATCATTGATGATGATGATGATTGGGCTCAATACTACCAAGATCCTCAAGACAAGAAGAAAGAACCAAAGATTGTTGAAAGATCAGCTATGGAGAAAACTGAAACTTCTGATGTTGAAAAGATGATTTGCTGATTTAAAAAAGAAATTTGAGAAGAAACTGAAAACTGAAGAAATGTCCGAAGTTGACAAATTATTTGAGCTAGATGAAGAAGTTTCGTACAAGTTCAAGATGCCATCTTTCACGAAGTTTGATGGAATCGAAAATCCTCATCTCCATGTGAAGTAGTATATCACTGCCATGCAGTCTGCCCAAGCTACTAAGGCTCAAACTCTAAGGTACTTTATGCTCTCATTGGACCCTGTTGTCCAAAATTGGTTCAATACCTTAGATGATGGAACATAAAAGAGTTGGGATCTGTTATACAAGGCCTTCATCCAGCAATATGGATATAATGTCGAGATGGAAGTTACCTTAATGGAAGTGAAGTCCATTAGGCAAAGGTCGAATGAGAATTTTGTGGATTATGTGAAAAGATGGAGAAACAAGGCCGCTTTGCTCAAGAAGAGGCCCGATGAATCCGATCAAATAAGGATGATTGTGAGAGGGGTGTTGCCTAGTCTTCGTGAGAGGATGTCTCATACACTCATCCGTGATTTCAAAGACCTTCTCTAAGCTGGTTTGCAAATTGAAGAATGGGAGAGAGAGAAGAACCATTTTTTCAACAAGAAGGAATGAGAAAGGAAACTATCAATCTGGTAGCCAAAGCATGCAAAAGGCAGTCGGTGTTAATGCTATAAGCCAAGGAAAAAGGAGACAGTTTTTGGAATTGGAGAAACCGATGTCTTGGGTTCTCAATAAGCTTCAAAGAAAGGGATTGCTACAACCCTTAAATTCTCATCCTTTTCCTAACCCTCTCCCACCTACTTTTGACACTAAAGCATTTTGTCAGTTTCATCAAATGCAAGGGCATGACATGGATAGATGTGTGAGGTTGAGACATGAGATCCAAAATCTAATTGATAGTGAGAAGCTGCCTGAGCCCAATAAGCCAAACACCAAAGATAACCCATTACCAAAGTTCAATAGGGTACCACCACCGGCAACCTTCATGATTGGAGGAGGTTTGCATGAAGATTTTGTCATGTCTTCTTTTCAAGATGTGAGTGGAGAAGCAACCAAAGAAGAAGAGGTATTTGGCAAAATTAAACAAGCTATGGTGGGTAAAGAAGTAGCAATTTGTGTTGTCAATGGGTTTTGGGATTCAAGCGATAGTGACGATGATCTTGTATCCAAGAAGGAGGAATGGACTTGGTCGGAGCCCGAAGAAGATGAAGTAATGAACACTAGATCCGGTAAGCCTTATGTAAGACCACCACCTAAGGAGGTAGAAACTAATAAGGGAAAGGAAGTTGAAGTAGGAAATAAAGAAGAGGAAGATGATGCTGTGCTCAAGCAATTGAAAAGAACCCAAGCAAGTGTTAGCATTTGGGACTTATTGGCTGCTTCTAAAAAGCACCGAGAAACTATGGCCAAAGCCTTAGCTAGCATGCCAATCTCTACCTCCATAACACCGGAGGAGCTGATCAACTTCATAAAAATTGGAGGAGTAATGAAATGTGAAGATATTCAAGAGAAGAGCGGAGTTAATATGGGAGTTTCTTTCTCAGATGCTGATTTACCGGAAGAGGAGAGAGATCACATCCGCCCTCTCTTTATCAAAATAGAAATCAAAGGGAAAAGGACTCCATGTGTGATGGTCGGTGATGGGTCCGCCATAAATGTTTGTCCACTTAAAATATTGCCAAAACTAGCCATGTCAACAAGGGATCTAAACTCGACCGAGGTAACCATTCGGGCTTATGACAACACTAAGCGACATGCTGAAGGAACTTTTAAAGCTGCGATCAAGGTCGGTCCAATTTAATCTATTATTGAATTTGTTGTTTTAGACATACCTGTTACCTTTGCCTTACTCTTGGGATGACCATGGTTTCATCCTCTTGGTGGAGTTCCTTCCACCCTTCATCAAAAGATCAAGTTCCCTAAAGGAGATGAGACAATGGTCATCGAGGTCGAAGATAATGAGATTGTTAATGCTCTAATGATTGAGAGGCCTCTCAATGGTTTCCAAGTAACTGCAATATTTGATAATGAAGTAGTGGACTCCAAAGTCTTAAATATATGATGAAGAGCATGAACTACCTTCCTGGAGCTGGTCTTGGAAAGGGTAAGGCCGGTTTAACAAAGCTGCCAGATTTTAGAACTCAAACTTCCAAAAAGGGGTTGGGATATGATGAAGCCAATAATGTCCAGCCAAAGAGGAATGAGAAGATGAACTTCCCACCACTCGAAGAAATCTTTGTCAAAGCTCCAGATATGGGACCACTCCAGGGAAAGCCCGAGCCAATCATGTTCATGGGAAAATTGATCCCGGGTTTTGAAATTTTTGTAGATGTTGCTGAGCTAGTGGAGCAAGTGAAGAAAGAGCTCACCCTGCCAGCCAACAAAGAATCCAATCAGGAAGAGAAAAAAGCCGAGAAGACTCTGGAGGAGATTGCTGCCCTGGTTGAAGAAAAGTTTGAAGACATTGTGCCTTAAGATTTTGAGAACAATGATTTTGATTTTGATTTTAATTTTTCTGCTTTGTATGAGGATGATGATGTTTTCTTTTCTAAAATGAATACAATAAAGTCTGATTTTGCTTACTGGTGTGATGTTTCTCCTGATGGTTGCATACATTCAAATAGCAGTTACATGAGCATCTTTAATATTAATTCTATTAACACACAATCATTAAATTTGGGAACAATAGAAAATCCTAAAAACATTAGCATAGCATCCGACCTTACTCCTGATGAGAGAGAGAGAGAGATTTGAAAAAATATTCAAAAAATATGAAGAAGTGTTTGCTTGGTCTTATGAGGATATGCTTGGAATAGATCGAGACATAGCCGAACATCTTATTCCTACTTACACTCACATGAAACCTGTCAAACAAAAGCTTAGGCGATTAAGACCTGAGTGGGTTGAATTGGTTAAAGAAGAGGTCACTAAATAAATACAAGTGAAGTTCCTTAAAGTGATAGAATATCCAGATTGGTTAGCCAACATAGTACCCGTGCCACAGAAATATAGAAGAATAAGGGTCTGTGTGGACTATAGAGATTTGAATAAGGCTTCCCCTAAAGATGATTTTCCTTTACCTCATATAGATGTTCTCATTGATAGTGTAGCCTCTAGCATGCTACACTCATTCATAGATGGATTTTTCGGATATAATCAAGTATTAATGGCCCAAGAGGTTAAAGCCAAAACTATTTTTATTACTACATGGGGTGTAATATCCTCATTTATGCCCTAGAAGTTTTGAGTATGTTGTTGTTATTGTGGTTGTTGATATATATATTGGGAAGTGAATGTTTGTGCATATATGTGTTAAATTGTAAGAGAAAAGAAATGGGAAGAGAATGTATATGTATATGTGTTTTGGAGAAGAAATTTAGGGTTTAGAGACAAATGTATATGTTGTTTATATGATGATATAATTAACATATACATTGGTCAAATGAAGAGTCAAGGTGATGGTTAAGTGGAAGAAGATATTTTTGGTTGTTAATGAAATTACTATAAAGGGCTTATATGAGACAAAGAGTTAGTTATATGGTTAAGGGTGTTTTGGTAATTTTCCTTGTAAGATGCATGGTGGAGATTAAAAGAAGAAAAGGTGTTTGACTTGTGCATTTTCTTCTTTCTTTCTTGAAGTGGCCGGATTCTCCATAGACAAAGAGAGAAAGAGAGGTGATCTTGAGGTTTGAAGCATTTTGAAGAAGGAAGCAAGGGTTTTGGTTAAAGATTTGTGGATTTCTTCATTTGAGGTAAGATCTTTTCTTTAATTTCTTCAATTCTTTTGAAGTGGTGTGAGAAAGGAATTAGGGTTTGTTGGTTTGATGATGAGAAGTTGAGTTGGTGAAGGTGTTGGAAGTGATTGTGTTGAGTAAGAGTTGTGTTTAGTGAAATTGTTTCTGTTTTACAATTAGTAAAGGCTGTGATTTGTATGATTTTTAATTAATTATAGAAAAATGTTCTTGAAGTGAATTTTTGATATGTTGTGCCTCTATGAGTGTAGAATGACTGAAAAATATGTTGATTCGATTTTGGAATGGTTATGAGTTTAGAAAGATTATTTTTATTAGACCTGTTCCAGCAGGTACCTTAACTGAGACAGCTATACTTCGGGATTTTTAATAAAATGTAGAAAAATCATATCCAGTCGAATTTTGGATATGTTGTTGCTTAGTGAGTCTAGTATTTGAGAAAAATAATTTGGAACCACGTTGATTGAATTTGATTTATGGAATTCACAAAGTTCAGAACTGCTGCCAGGATGCAGGGCAATTGGGGCAGTCTGGTTAGGTGAACTATTTGACCAAGATTTTGTGTTCAGTTTGATCTGAAATTTTAAAGGAATGATTTTTAGATACAAAACTAAATTCTGTAAAAATTTTAGAATTTTTAGTCAAGTAGATTATTTTATACAATTTTTCAAAATAAGGATAAAATGGAGTTTAAAACCAGAATGTACTATTCATATGAATCATATCAATTGTTCTTTGCCCTAATTGCATTGTTGAGATTGAACAATGTTATGTTATGCATTGTGAATGGTTATGTGTTTCATGAATAATATACATTGAAATTGAAATGATAATTCAAATAAGACATGATATGAGGCAATGCCATTGTGATTGGCTATGATGATGATATTGAAAGAAAGAAGGCATGTTTGCCTAAACGTGATGAGAATTTGAGAATGGAAATGGTAACTATATAATAAATGAATTGTTTGTTTAATATGTTATTCAGTTTCAGAGTTCTGGATTTGGGTGGCATGCCTAAGAAATGATAAAAGGTAACAGTCTTGCCGGGTTGAGGATCTCCTCATATGTGTTGAGTTGATGATCCAAGAGACTGGGTCTGTTACACTATGAGATATATGATTTGTAACAGTCTTGCCGGGTTGAGGATCTCCTCATATGTGTTGAGTTGATGATCCAAGAGACTGGGTCTGTTACACTATCCATGGATAGAGATACATGTATATACATTGCCTACGGGCGTGATTATTGTGACTATGAACCAAAGCAGTAACTCTGAACTCTGAATATCATATTAAATACTTGTTGGGCCCATAGGTGTCAGGGTTATATGAATGTCCTAAATAATGTTATGAGTTAATGAAATGAGATGTTGGTTATTGAGTATGATTGATTAATGTTGAATGTGGAAAGATGTTGAAATGTGGTATGCTCATATGACTATGATTTGTGAAATGCATAATTATGTGGTTAACTTTATATTTATGATATTGATCTTATCAATAACATATGTGGCATTGCATTACATTAAAGCATACCATTAGCATGTTTTATCTTACTAAGCCGTTGGCTTAGCGCGAATGTGATTCTTCGCGCAGGTGACAAGGAAGAACCAGAGAGTTCCTCTAGGCCGAGTCGAGCCTAGATTTTGAAGAGTGAATAGTGGGCTTTAAGATCGAAGACTGACTGCCAAACATGTATAAATTTTATGTGTTGTAAAACTTGAGTTTTGATGTATATGAATTTGTAAATATTGTTACTTTCCGTTGCATAGTGAACAAAGATTTTATCTGCTGTATTTCATAATAAACCTTTACTTTATTTTGTACTAGAAGTGTAAATCCTTTTTGCAGGTTGTAGTTGAGGTTATAAGGGGGATTTATTGGAAGTGTACTGAGAATGATTTTGTTTGCATTGGTTTGTGTAAAAATGTTTTCAAAAATTAGAAAAAAACCAGTTTTGTCGACACTTGGGATTGAATTTTTAGGCAAAACTATGGCAAAATTTCTATAAAAATCGGAACAAAAATTTGACTAAGTAAAAGTGGTAGCAACATTAGGATAGGGTGGCGCCTCTACTCAGCTTACACACGTAGGTCGGGAAGGGGTGTTACAATTTTTGGTATCAGAGCCTAGGTTTGAGATTCTCAACCTAGATCAATTGTAAGAAAAAGAATATTTTGATTTTTAAAGTGGGTTTTTGAGTAAAATACATGTTTTGGTATGGCAGTCTTTGATCTTTAATGAGGAATATTCTGCTGTGTTTGCAGATATAGGTAGAGATGGCATCTCATTCGCGACAATCTGTTGAAGGTAGTGCCGAGAGTTTTGCTCCTGCTGAGGGAGCTAGGGTTGATAGTGTTGAGGAGGCACTTGCTTCGGTGTCGGGTAGACCAGCTGGGGAGGAGGTTCCGCCAGCCTGGTTTAGGCCTATGTTGGAAGCTATGAGACAAGCACCTGTGCAACCACAGCCACCGCCACCACCCCCTCAGCCTTCAGTACCAGTAAGGCACTATGATAAGCTAAGGAAATATGGAGTAGAGGATTTCTTTGGTACAGTTGATCCGGCTGTAGCAGAACAGTGGCTTGATAGAGTTCAGAGGGTATTTGTGCAGTTGCAAGCCACTTCAGAGGAGAAGTTTGACTATGCAAGATCTTTGCTACAGAAGGATGCCTACGACTGGTGGAAGACAGTGCCCCATTCTATGGATGATCCACCAACCTTGTCTTATGCGGATTTTCTGAGAGAATTTGAGTTGAAGTATACTCCTAGGGAGTATAAAGATGGGAAGAAAAGAGAGTTTCTAGATTTGAAGCAAGATCATCGGACCGTAACTAAGTATGAAGTTGAGTTTATTCGACTGAGTCAGTATGCTGGGGGTATCATTACTGATGAGATTGATAGATGTCGGCGATTTGAGGAGGGATTGAGGCCCTCGATCATGTGCTTAGTGGCTGGATCCAGATATCAGGATTTCTCACAGCTTGTGGCAGCAGCTCGAAGTGTAGAGCGAGCTCAAGTTATTGCAGCTGCTTCAGAGGAAGAGGTTAGGGTTAGAAGGCCCCAGTTCGAGGCAGGGTCTTCTTCTGCGAAGAGGGGTAGAGGAAGTTTTGTTCCTCGGAGTAGTAGGAGCCAGAGACCAGTGGGTAGGTCAGTGCAGTTCCAGAGGCAGAGATTTAGACCTGCAGCTTCAGTAGCGAGTGCTCCTACTCCTGGAGTTCAGAGATCCACCTTACCTGTGTGTAACCAGTGTGGTGGAAGACATGGGGGCGTTTGTTGGAGGCATAGTAGATCAGGGGTATGCTTCAGGTGTGGATCACCTGACCACTTTGTGAGAGACTGTCCTGAGAGGCAGGAGCAGATGCCAGTTGATTCTGCTGCTTCTCGAGCTAGTGTGAGGGGAGGCAGAGGAGGCAGAGGTGCCAGCCGGGGAGGTAGACCAGGATTCAGTTCTAGAGGAGGTGCTACATCCAGGGAGGGTAGAGCAGAGGAGGTTGGATCTTCCCAGAGGATGTATGTTATGCAGAGACAGCCAGATACATCGGCAGTCATAGCTGGTACTTTTTCTTTATTTAATACTCCAGTACTTGCTTTGATTGATCCGGGTTCCACACATTCATATATTAGTGCATCTGTTTTGCCTGTATCTGATTTGCATGCTGAGTCCCTAGGATTTGATGTGTTGGTAACAAATCCGTTAGGGCATAGTGTGGTTGTGAGTAAGGTGCATAGAGATAGTGCAGTAGTGGTGCAGGGTGAGGAGTTCCTTGGGGATTTGATTGAGATGCCATTTAAGGAATATGACGTGATCTTAGGTATGGATTGGCTATCTCGACATGAAGCTGTGGTGGATTGTAAAAAGAAAATTGTTTCTTTGAGAACGGGTGATGGTAGAGAGGTGATAGTATCTAATGAGCAGGAACAGCTAGCCTCCTTATTTGTTTCAGCTGTTGCAGCCAGGAGGTTGATTAGAAAGGGGTGTGAAGCCTATCTTGCTCATGTGGTGGATACTAGAGTGAAGGGTTCCCCTATTGATAGCATTGCCACAGTTGCTGAGTTCCCGGATGTGTTTCCAGAGGAGTTGCCAGGGTTGCCTCCTGAGCGAGAGGTGGAGTTCGGTATTGAATTGTTGCCTGGTACCACTCCTATCTCTATTACTCCTTATAGAATGGCACCAGCAGAATTGAGGGAGTTGAAAGTGCAATTACAGGAGTTGTTGGACAAAGGATTCATTCGCCCCAGTGTTTCTCCTTGGGGAGCTCCTGTGCTATTTGTGAAGAAGAAAGATGGTACTATGAGGTTGTGTATCGATTATAGGCAATTGAACAAGGTGACTATTAAAAATAAATATCCTTTGCCTAGAATCGATGATCTCTTTGATCAGTTGAAGGGAGCGTCAGTGTTCTCCAAAATTGATTTGAGATCTGGGTACCATCAGCTGAGGGTAAGAAGTGAAGATGTTCCTAAGACTGCTTTTCGGACCAGGTATGGGCATTATGAGTTTTTAGTTATGCCTTTTGGTCTAACGAATGCACCTGCAGCTTTTATGGATTTGATGAATAGGGTGTTTAGGCCCTATTTGGATCAGTTTGTAGTGGTCTTCATTGATGATATACTGGTGTATTCACGGAATGAAGAGGAGCATGATATGCATCTGCGGATTGTGTTGCAGATTTTGAGAGAGAATCAGTTATTTGCCAAATTGTCGAAGTGTGAGTTCTGGTTGGATCAAGTTGCTTTTCTCGGACATATTGTTTCTGCAGAAGGCATCAGAGTTGATCCGAGCAAAGTTGAAGCCATTTTAAATTGGAGTCCACCCAAGTCTGTGACAGAGATTAGAAGTTTTCTGGGTTTGGCAGGCTATTACCGACGGTTTGTGAAAGGGTTTTCTTTGATAGCTACTCCACTCACCAGATTACTTCGAAAGGGAGTGAGATTTGTGTGGACAGATCAGTGTCAGGCTAGTTTTGAGCAGTTGAGAGAGTTGTTGACTCAAGCGCCTGTTCTTACTTTACCTGTTGAAGGCAAACCATATGTGATCTACAGTGATGCTTCACATAGAGGTTTGGGGTGTGTATTGATGCAGGAAGGGAAAGTTATAGCTTATGCATCTCGACAGTTGAAACCGCATGAGCTTAACTATCCGACCCATGATTTAGAATTGGCTGCCATTGTGTTTGCATTAAAGATTTGGCGCCACTATCTGTTTGGGGAGAAATGTTTCATCTACACTGATCACAAGAGTTTGAAGTATTTGGGTGTCCAGAAAGAACTCAATCTTCGTCAGAGGAGATGGTTAGAATTGATTAAAGACTACGACTGCTTGATTGACTATCATCCAGGTAAAGCAAATGTTGTTGCTGATGCCTTGAGTCGGAAGTCTTTAGCTGGTTTAACTGTTTACTCGCTCTCGTTGCTTGTTGAGTTGAGAGCATTGCATGCCAGTTTTGTACCTTGTGTTGATGGTGCATTATTGGCACAGTTGCAATTAAAGCCGATTTTGTTAGATCAGATCAAAGAAGCTCAGTTGGCCGATAAGAAGATTCAGAAGATTTTTTCAGATTGCAAGAATGGGAAGACTAGAGATTTTGTTGTGAAAGATGATGGGAGTCTCTGGTTTAAGAACCGATTGTGTGTACCCGATGATGCTGATTTGAAAAGAGTCATTTTAGAAGAAGCTCATCAGTCAATGTTTGCTATGCATCCGGGTAATACGAAGATGTATCATGATTTGAGACAGCATTATTGGTGGATTGGTTTGAAGAGAGACATTGCTGAGTTTGTATCGAAATGTCTCACTTGTCAGAAGGTTAAAGCAGAGCATCAAGTTCCAACCGGGTTGCTTCAACCATTGTCAGTGCCAGAATGGAAGTGGGAAAGAGTGACAATGGATTTTGTGTCTGGTTTGCCATTGACACAAAAGAAGCATGATGCTATATGGGTGATTGTGAATAGATTGACTAAGACAGCTCATTTCCTTCCGGTTCGAATGGATTACTCTTTGGAGAGATTGGCTGAGCTGTATATCCATGAGATTGTGAAACTGCATGGTGTTCCAACTTCTTTAGTGTCTGATCGAGATCCCAGGTTTACTTCCAGATTTTGGAAGAGTTTGCATAGTGCTTTAGGTTCTCGACTGCACTTCAGCACTGCTTTTCATCCACAGACGGATGGACAGTCAGAGAGGGTGATACAGATTATTGAGGACATGTTGAGAAGCTGTGTCATCGATTTCTCTGGAAGTTGGGATAGGTTTTTACCTCTTGTGGAGTTTGCTTACAACAATAGTCACCAATCCAGCATTGGTATGGCACCGTTTGAAGCATTGTATGGCAGACGGTGTAGGACACCTCTTTGTTGGAATGAGCTTGGAGATAATAAGTTGGTTGGTCCTGATTTGATTCAAGAAACTAAAGATAAAGTAAAGTTGATTCGAGGCAGGTTAAAAGCAGCTTCAGACCGACAGAAGTCTTATGCAGATCTAAAAAGGAGAGATATAGAGTTTGATGTTGGAGATAAGGTATTTCTGAAAGTGTCTCCTTGGAAGAAAATTTTGAGGTTCGGTCGGAAAGGAAAATTGAGTCCTCGTTTCATTGGGCCGTATGAAGTGTTAGAAAGAGTTGGGCCAGTGGTGTATCGACTTGCTTTGCCACCTGAGTTGGATCGTATTCATAATGTATTCCATGTTTCTATGTTGAGGAGATATAGGTCGGATCCATCTCATGTGTTGCCATTTGAGTCTATTGAAGTGAGCCCAGATTTGACATTTGAAGAGGAACCAGTTGCTATCTTGGCACGAGAAGTGAAAGAGTTAAGGAACAAGAGAGTGCCATTGGTGAAGATTCTTTGGAAGAATCATGCAAAAGAAGAAGCGACTTGGGAAAGTGAGCATACCATGCGAGAGCAGTATCCGCAATTGTTTCAGCTTTGATATCAGGTAATTTCGAGGACGAAATTTTCTTTTTAGAGGGGGAGAATTGTAATATCCTCATTTATGCCCTAGAAGTTTTGAGTATGTTGTTGTTATTGTGGTTGTTGATATATATATTGGGAAGTGAATGTTTGTGCATATATGTGTTAAATTGTAAGAGAAAAGAAATGGGAAGAGAATGTATATGTATATGTGTTTTGGAGAAGAAATTTAGGGTTTAGAGACAAATGTATATGTTGTTTATATGATGATATAATTAACATATACATTGGTCAAATGAAGAGTCAAGGTGATGGTTAAGTGGAAGAAGATATTTTTGGTTGTTAATGAAATTACTATAAAGGGCTTATATGAGACAAAGAGTTAGTTATATGGTTAAGGGTGTTTTGGTAATTTTCCTTGTAAGATGCATGGTGGAGATTAAAAGAAGAAAAGGTGTTTGACTTGTGCATTTTCTTCTTTCTTTCTTGAAGTGGCCGGATTCTCCATAGACAAAGAGAGAAAGAGAGGTGATCTTGAGGTTTGAAGCATTTTGAAGAAGGAAGCAAGGGTTTTGGTTAAAGATTTGTGGATTTCTTCATTTGAGGTAAGATCTTTTCTTTAATTTCTTCAATTCTTTTGAAGTGGTGTGAGAAAGGAATTAGGGTTTGTTGGTTTGATGATGAGAAGTTGAGTTGGTGAAGGTGTTGGAAGTGATTGTGTTGAGTAAGAGTTGTGTTTAGTGAAATTGTTTCTGTTTTACAATTAGTAAAGGCTGTGATTTGTATGATTTTTAATTAATTATAGAAAAATGTTCTTGAAGTGAATTTTTGATATGTTGTGCCTCTATGAGTGTAGAATGACTGAAAAATATGTTGATTCGATTTTGGAATGGTTATGAGTTTAGAAAGATTATTTTTATTAGACCTGTTCCAGCAGGTACCTTAACTGAGACAGCTATACTTCGGGATTTTTAATAAAATGTAGAAAAATCATATCCAGTCGAATTTTGGATATGTTGTTGCTTAGTGAGTCTAGTATTTGAGAAAAATAATTTGGAACCACGTTGATTGAATTTGATTTATGGAATTCACAAAGTTCAGAACTGCTGCCAGGATGCAGGGCAATTGGGGCAGTCTGGTTAGGTGAACTATTTGACCAAGATTTTGTGTTCAGTTTGATCTGAAATTTTAAAGGAATGATTTTTAGATACAAAACTAAATTCTGTAAAAATTTTAGAATTTTTAGTCAAGTAGATTATTTTATACAATTTTTCAAAATAAGGATAAAATGGAGTTTAAAACCAGAATGTACTATTCATATGAATCATATCAATTGTTCTTTGCCCTAATTGCATTGTTGAGATTGAACAATGTTATGTTATGCATTGTGAATGGTTATGTGTTTCATGAATAATATACATTGAAATTGAAATGATAATTCAAATAAGACATGATATGAGGCAATGCCATTGTGATTGGCTATGATGATGATATTGAAAGAAAGAAGGCATGTTTGCCTAAACGTGATGAGAATTTGAGAATGGAAATGGTAACTATATAATAAATGAATTGTTTGTTTAATATGTTATTCAGTTTCAGAGTTCTGGATTTGGGTGGCATGCCTAAGAAATGATAAAAGGTAACAGTCTTGCCGGGTTGAGGATCTCCTCATATGTGTTGAGTTGATGATCCAAGAGACTGGGTCTGTTACACTATGAGATATATGATTTGTAACAGTCTTGCCGGGTTGAGGATCTCCTCATATGTGTTGAGTTGATGATCCAAGAGACTGGGTCTGTTACACTATCCATGGATAGAGATACATGTATATACATTGCCTACGGGCGTGATTATTGTGACTATGAACCAAAGCAGTAACTCTGAACTCTGAATATCATATTAAATACTTGTTGGGCCCATAGGTGTCAGGGTTATATGAATGTCCTAAATAATGTTATGAGTTAATGAAATGAGATGTTGGTTATTGAGTATGATTGATTAATGTTGAATGTGGAAAGATGTTGAAATGTGGTATGCTCATATGACTATGATTTGTGAAATGCATAATTATGTGGTTAACTTTATATTTATGATATTGATCTTATCAATAACATATGTGGCATTGCATTACATTAAAGCATACCATTAGCATGTTTTATCTTACTAAGCCGTTGGCTTAGCGCGAATGTGATTCTTCGCGCAGGTGACAAGGAAGAACCAGAGAGTTCCTCTAGGCCGAGTCGAGCCTAGATTTTGAAGAGTGAATAGTGGGCTTTAAGATCGAAGACTGACTGCCAAACATGTATAAATTTTATGTGTTGTAAAACTTGAGTTTTGATGTATATGAATTTGTAAATATTGTTACTTTCCGTTGCATAGTGAACAAAGATTTTATCTGCTGTATTTCATAATAAACCTTTACTTTATTTTGTACTAGAAGTGTAAATCCTTTTTGCAGGTTGTAGTTGAGGTTATAAGGGGGATTTATTGGAAGTGTACTGAGAATGATTTTGTTTGCATTGGTTTGTGTAAAAATGTTTTCAAAAATTAGAAAAAAACCAGTTTTGTCGACACTTGGGATTGAATTTTTAGGCAAAACTATGGCAAAATTTCTATAAAAATCGGAACAAAAATTTGACTAAGTAAAAGTGGTAGCAACATTAGGATAGGGTGGCGCCTCTACTCAGCTTACACACGTAGGTCGGGAAGGGGTGTTACATGGGGTATATTTTGTTATAGGGTGATGTCGTTTGGCTTTGTAATATCCCAATGTATGCCCTAAAAGTTTTAATTAGGTTGTTGTTGTATATTGGATTGAATGTATATGTATGTGATAAGAAAAGAATTTGGAAAAGAATGTTTATGTATATGTGTTTTGGGAAAGAAAGAGGGTTTAGAGAGAAATGTATATGTTGTTTATATGGTGATATATGTAATATATAAGTAAGTCAAAGGGGAAGTCAATGGAAGAGAGATATTTATTTGGTTATTGGTGAAATGACTATTAAGGGCATTGGATTAAAAAGAAAGCTAGAACAAATGATTAAAGGGTGTTTTTGTAATTGCTTGAATTGGAACACTTGGTTGAGATTAAAAGAAGAGTTGACTTTGTTTTTGTGGTTCATTTCTTCTTTCTTCTTTGTGTGGCCGGCTCTTCCATGGACAAAGGAAAGCAAGAGACAAAGAGAAGATCTTGATGTGTTAAGCTCAAATTGAAGGAAATCTAAGTGATCAAGTTGGTGATTCAAGAAGTTTTGTAACTTTGGTAAGTTCTCTTGTGATTTTTGTGCTTATTTGAAATGATATTTGAGTTTGATAGAACTTTTAAGAGTGTGTTGGTTGATTTTGAGATGTGAGAAGTGTTTGAGTGATTTGATGATGGATTTTGAGTATGGATTGAAGAAAAGAGTAAGTGGTTGAAAGAGATGATGTTGTATATGTGGTGAGGGTTTTGAGATGATTTTGTGTTTGTGTTTGATGTGTGTTTTGGCTTGTTTTGGGTGTGTTGCAAGTTTGAGATGAGTTTTGAGTATGTTTTGTTAAGATTATTTGAAGAGGATGTTAATGTATAGAAGTGTGTTGTTGAGTGTTTGGTTGTTTTTGATCGGAGTCTTGATTTGTGGCCGGACACGCCCATGAGCACGTCCAGAGTTTTTAGGCGTGTCAATTGTGTTGGAGGCAGTAGGTTTGACACGACCAGTAACACGCCCGTGTTATTGAGCGTGTCATAGCTACTGTAAGATTTGAGAATTTACACGCCCAGGAACACGCCCATGTTGTTGAGCGTGTAAATACTTCTGTGTTGTGGAGTTAGAGCACGGTCATGAACACGCCCGTGTGGGTGAGCGTGTCAGTGTTAGGGTTTGCCCTAATTATTTCCTAATTGGATTATCTCTTGTGTATCCCTAAGTAAGAATATGCTATTACTTTTGATTTAGGTCATGAAGATAGTGATTAATCATTTATCTAAGAGGTAGAAGGATCTTGAACAAGGAAGTGTTAAGAGTGGTGTGATTTGCTTTTGAGGTAAGTACAAAACCTACATGATTGTGTGTAAGTTCAAATGTGGCATTAATACATTGTAAATTTATATGAGCAATGTGTGTTGTTATGTTTATATCAATGATGATATATATATATATATATATGAATAATGTGAATGACATGATGATGCAAATGATTATGTATATGAAAGATTGAAATGCTATGATGTGAATTAAGATAAAATAGATTGTAGAGCCATTGTGATTGGCTATGTTGATCCATGTGAGAATGAACTTGATAACAAATAAATAAATGAGTTGTGTGGCTAATGTGTTATTCCATTTTCAGAGTTTGTTGTTGGTGGCATGCCTAATGATAGAACAATCTCTTGAAGTTAGGTTGGGCTTGATTCTTGAAGCCAAGTTGGGTTGAAGTTTAACATGTTTTACTCCCCTTGAAGCTTGGTTGGGTCTAGTCCTTGAAGCCTAATTGAGATGTTACAACCCTTGAAGCTAGGTTGGGTTTGGTTCTTGAAGCCAAGTTGGGTTGAGACTTAGCATGCTTTGTTCCCCTTGAAGCTTGGTTGAACCTAATCCTTGAAGCCTAGTTGGATATATGTGATAATGATAAATGTGAGAAAACCAAAGCATTAACTCTGAAAATTGAATGGCATATTAGTGTGTTTTGGGCCCATGCTTGTCTTTGTTTAATGTGAGTCATGAATGATAACTTGATTGATTAATGAAGGAGATGGAAAGATGTTGAAATGTGGTATGCTTATATGATTATGATTCGTGATGTGCAAAGGTGTGATGTTAGCTTTTCACCTATGTTGTTGTCTTTATTGATAACATGTGTGACATTGCATTGCACTAGAGCATAATATTAGCATGATTTGTCTTACTAAGCCCTTGGCTTAGCGCGATAGTGTTTAATCGCGCAGGTGATAGAGTTGATAGAGTTGAACCCGAGAGCTCTTCAAGACCGAGTGAGAGTAGACGTTGAAGAGTTGATTTTGGGAACTTAAAGATCAGAGAAGATTTGCCAATCATGTATAACTTCTTTATAACCTGTAAATATTGTTTATAATGCGAATATATGTATATTTGTAAATATGAATTTAAATGTTTTCATATATGTAAATATTTTTCTATATTCCGTTGCGTATTAAGTAAATGTATATTATATATATATATATATATCTATTTGTTTTATATTATAAGTTAATGACTTATTTTCTGTAATATATATATATATATATATATGAGAAAGATGATGGTATTATTAAAATGTTTTGAATGTTAATAGAATCCGTAGTATCCCTATGTTCAGTGCACGTATAATACATTGTGGGGTTTGTAGTGTGCGTGTATTGGATGTGGGGGTGTTACAGTTGTTTTGGTATCAGAGCCTAGGTTTGAGATTTTCAACCTAGGTAAAATGTAAGAAAAAGAATATTTTTACTTAAAAAGTGAATTTTTGAATAACATACATGTTTGGGATTGGCAGTCTCTGATCTTTAATAAGATGTATTCTGCTGTGTTTGCAGACATAGGTTGTGATGGATCCTCATTTGCGTCAGTCAGTTGAGGGTAGTGAGGAGAGTGTAGCTCCGGAGGTTAGAGCTAGAGTTGATAGTGCTGGGGAGGCACCTGCTTCGGTGTCGGGGAGACCAACTGGTGAGGAGATTCCACCAGTTTGGCTTAGGCATGTGATAGAGGCTTTGAGACAAGCACCAGTGCAACCACCACCACCACCCCCTCAGCCTGTGGTATCAGTGAGGCACTGTGATAAACTAAGAAAGTATGGAGCAGAGGATTTCTTAGGTACTGTTGATCCAGCTGTAGCGGAGCAGTGGCTTGATAAAGTACAGAGAATCTTTATTCAGTTGCAAGCCACATCAGAGGAAAAATTTGATTATGCCAGATCATTGCTACAAAAGGATGCATACGACTGGTGGAGGACAGTGCCCCATTCTATGGATGATCCACCAACCTTGTCCTATGCTGACTTTTTGAGAGAGTTTGAGTTGAAGTATACTCCGAGGGAGTATAAGGACATGAAGAAGATGGAGTTTTTGAGTTTAAAGCAAGATAGCCGGACCGTAACTGAATATGAGGTTGAGTTTATTAGATTGAGCCATTATGCTGGGGGTATTATAGCTGATGAGATAGATAGATGCAGGAGATTTGAGGAAGGATTGAGGCCCTCTATCATGTGTCTAGTGGCTGGATCTAGATATCATGATTTTTCCCAGCTTGTGGCAGCAGCTCGAAGTGTAGAGCGAGCTCAAGTTATTGCAGCTGCTTCAGAGGAAGAGGTTAGGGTTAGGAGGCCCCAATTTGAGGCAGGGTCTTCTTCTGCTAAGAGAGGTAAAGGAAGCTTTGTTCCTAGAGTTAGTAGGAGTCAGAGGTCAGCTGGTAGGTCAGTGCAGTTACAGAGGCAGAGATTTTGACCTGCAGCTTCAGTGGCAAGTGCTCCGACCCCAATGATTCAGAGATCCACCCTACCCATCTGCATTCATTGTGGTAGGCCACATGGTGGTCCTTGCTGGAAGACTGGTGTAGCAGGGGTTTGCTTCAGATGTGGATCACCTGATCACTTTGTTAGAGATTGTCCTGAGAGACAGGAGCAGATGTCAGTGGATACTGCAGCTTCTCGACCTAGTGTAAGGGGAGGTCGAGGAGGTAGGGGTGTCAGCAGAGGAGGAAGATCTGGGTTCAGTGCTAGAGGAGGTTCTACATTCAGGGAGAGTAGACCAGAGGAGGTTGGATCTTCCCAGAGGGTATATGTTATGCAGAGGCAGCCAGATGCTTCGGCAGTCATAGCTGGTACTTTTTCTTTATTTGATACTTTAGTACTTGCTTTGATTGATCCGGGTTCCACACATTCATATATTAGTGCATCTGTTTTGCCTGTGTCTGATATGCATGCTGAATCCCTAGGATTTGATGTGTTGGTGACAAATCCTTTAGGGCATAGTGTGATTGTTAGCAAGGTGCACCGAGATAGTGTAGTAGTGGTGCAGGGTGAGGAGTTCATTGGTGATTTGATTGAGATGCCATTTAAGGAATATGATGTGATCCTAGGCATGGATTGGTTAGCTAGACATGGAGCTGTGGTAGATTGTAAAAAGAAAGTTGTTACTTTGAGAACTGCTGATGGTAGAGATGTGATAGTATCTAATGAGCAAGAACAGCTAGCATCTTTGTTTGTTTCAGCTGTTGCAGCCAGGAGGTTGATTAGAAAGGGGTGTGATGCTTATCTTGCTCATGTGGTAGATACTAGAGTAAGAGGTTCTCTTATTGATGATATACCCACAGTTGCAGATTTTCCAGATGTGTTTCCAGAAGAGTTACCAGGATTGCCTCCTGAGAGAGAGGTGGAGTTTGGTATTGAATTATTGCCTGGTACCACTCCTATCTCTATTACTCCTTATAGAATGACACCTGCTGAATTGAGGGAACTGAAAGTGCAATTACAGGAGTTGTTGGATAAAGGATTTATTCGCCCCAGTGTTTCTCCTTGGGGAGCTCCTGTGCTATTTGTGAAGAAGAAAGATGGTACTGTGAGGTTGTGTATCGATTATAGGCAATTGAATAAGGTGACTATTAAAAATAAATATCCTTTGCCTAGAATCGATGATCTCTTTGATCAGTTGAAGGGTGCAGCTGTGTTTTCTAAAATTGATTTGAGATCAGGGTACCATCAGCTGAGAGTCAGAGCTGAAGATGTTCCTAAGACCGCTTTTCGGACCAGATATGGGCATTATGAGTTTCTAGTTATGCCTTTTGGTTTGACGAATGCACCTGCAGTTTTTATGGATTTGATGAATAGGGTGTTTAGGCCCTATTTGGATCAGTTTGTGGTAGTGTTTATTGATGATATTCTGGTGTATTCGCGGAATGAAGAGGAACATGACAAGCATCTGCGGATTGTGTTGCAGATTTTGAGAGAAAAGCAATTGTTTGCTAAATTGTCGAAGTGTGAGTTTTGGTTGGACCAGGTAGCTTTTCTCGGTCATATAGTTTCAGCAGAAGGTATTAGAGTTGATCCGAGTAAAGTTGAAGCTATTCTGAATTGGAGTCCACCAAAGTCAGTGACTGAAGTTAGAAGTTTTCTGGGTTTGGCAGGCTATTACCGACGGTTTGTGAAAGGATTTTCTTTGATAGCTACTCCACTCACAAGATTGCTTCGAAAGGGAGTTAAATTTGTGTGGACAGATCAATGTCAGGCTAGCTTTGATCAGTTGAGAGAAATGTTGACTCAAGCGCCTGTTCTTACTTTACCTGTAGAAGGCAAACCATATGTGATCTACAGTGATGCTTCACATAGTGGTTTGGGGTGTGTGCTAATGCAAGAAGGTAAAGTTATAGCTTATGCTTCTCGGCAGTTGAAGCCGCATGAGCTCAATTATCCGACCCATGATCTAGAATTGGCAGCCATTGTGTTTGCATTGAAGATTTGGCGACATTATTTGTTTGGGGAGAAATGTTTCATATACACTGATCACAAAAGCTTGAAATATTTGGGTGTCCAGAAAGAGCTTAATCTGCGACAGAGGAGATGGTTGGAATTGATTAAAGACTATGACTGTTTGATTGATTATCATCCAGGTAAAGCAAATGTTGTTGCTGATGCCTTGAGTCGGAAGTCTTTAGCTGGTTTAACTGTTTATTCGCTCTCGTTGCTTGTTGAGTTGAGAGCATTGCATGCCAGTTTTGTATCTTATGATGATGGTGCATTATTGGCACAGTTGCAATTAAAACCAGTTTTATTGGATCAGATTAAAGAGGCTGAGTTGGCTGATGAGAAGATTGGAAAAGATTGTTTCAGATTGCCAAAGTGGAAAGAGTCAAGATTTTATTGTGAGAAATGATGGAAGTCTCTGGTTTAAGAACAGATTGTGTGTACCCGATGATGCTAATTTGAAAAGAATCATTTTGGAAGAAGCACATCAGTCAGTGTTTGCTATGCATCCGGGTAATACAAAGATGTATCATGATTTGAAGCAACATTACTGGTGGTCCGGTATGAAGAGAGACAGAGCGGAGTTTGTATCCAGATGTCTCACATGTCAGAAGGTAAAAGCAGAGCATCAAGTTCCAACCGGGTTGCTTCAACCATTGCCAGTGCCTGAATGGAAGTGGGAAAGAGTGACAATGGATTTTGTGTCTGGTTTGCCATTGACATAAAGGAAACATGATGCTATTTGGGTGATTGTTGATAGGTTGACTAAGACAGCTCATTTTCTTCCGGTTCGGATGGATTACTCTTTGGAGAGGTTAGCTGAGCTGTATATTCATGAGATTGTGAAGTTGCATGGTGTTCCAACTTCTTTAGTGTCTGATCGAGATCCCCGGTTTACTTCAAGATTTTGGAAGAGTTTGCATAATGCTTTGGGTTCTCGATTACACTTCAGTACTGCTTTTCATCCACAGTCGGATGGACAGTCAGAGAGGGTGATACAGATTATTGAGGATATGTTGAGAAGCTGTGTTATTGATTTCTCTGGAAGTTGGGACAGATTGTTACCGCTTGTGGAGTTTGCTTATAACAACAATCATCAATCCAGCATTGGTATGGCACCATTTGAAGCATTGTATGGCAGACGGTGTAGAACACCTTTATGTTGGAGTGAACTTGGTGAAAGTAAGTTAATTGGGCCTGATTTGATTAAAGAAACTGAAGAGAAAGTGAAGTTGATTCGAGGCAGGTTGAAAGCAGCTTCAGACCGACAGAAGTCTTATGCAGATCTGAAAAGGAGAGACATAGAGTTTAATGTTGGAGATAAGGTATTTTTGAAAGTATCTCCTTGGAAGAAGATTTTGAGGTTCGGTCGGAAAGGGAAATTGAGTCCTCGATTCATTGGACCGTATGAAGTTTTAGAGAGAGTTGGACCAGTTGCTTATCGGCTTGCTTTGCCACCTGAGTTGGATCGTATCCATAATGTATTTCATGTTTCTATGTTGAGGAGATACAGATCGGATCCATCTCATGTATTGCCGATTGAATCTATCGAAGTAAGTCCTGATCTGACATTTGAAGAGGAACCAGTTGCTGTCCTGGCTCGTGAAGTGAAAGAATTGAGAAATAAGAGAGTGCCACTTGTGAAGATTTTGTGGAAGAATCATGGAAAAGAAGAAGCAACTTGGGAAAGTGAGCAAACAATGAGAGAGCAATATCCTCAATTATTTCGGACTTGATATCAGGTAATTTCGAGGGCGAAATTTCTTTTTAGAGGGGGAGAATTGTAATATCCCAATGTATGCCCTAAAAGTTTTGATTAGGTTGTTGTTGTATATTGGATTGAATGTATATGTATGTGATAAGAAAAGAATTTGGAAAAGAATGTTTATGTATATGTGTTTTGGGAAAGAAAGAGGGTTTAGAGAGAAATGTATATGTTGTTTATATGGTGATATATGTAATATATAAGTAAGTCAAAGGGGAAGTCAATGGAAGAGAGATATTTATTTGGTTATTGGTGAAATGACTATTAAGGGCATTGGATTAAAAAGAAAGCTAGAACAAATGATTAAAGGGTGTTTTTGTAATTGCTTGAATTGGAACACTTGGTGGAGATTAAAAGAAGAGTTGACTTTGTTTTTGTGGTTCATTTCTTCTTTCTTCTTTGTGTGGCCGGCTCTTCCATGGACAAAGGAAAGCAAGAGATAAAGAGAAGATCTTGATGTGTTAAGCTCAAATTGAAGGAAATCTAAGTGATCAAGTTGGTGATTCAAGAAGTTTTGTAACTTTGGTAAGTTCTCTTGTGATTTTTGTGCTTATTTGAAATGATATTTGAGTTTGATAGAACTTTTAAGAGTGTGTTGGTTGATTTTGAGATGTGAGAAGTGTTTGAGTGATTTGATGATGGATTTTGAGTATGGATTGAAGAAAAGAGTAAGTGGTTGAAAGAGATGATGTTGTATATGTGGTGAGGGTTTTGAGATGATTTTGTGTTTGTGTTTGATGTGTGTTTTGGCTTGTTTTGGGTGTGTTGCAAGTTTGAGATGAGTTTTGAGTATGTTTTGTTAAGATTATTTGAAGAGGATGTTAATGTATAGAAGTGTGTTGTTGAGTGTTTGGTTGTTTTTGATCGGAGTCTTGATTTGTGGCCGGACACGCCCATGAGCACGTCCAGAGTTTTTAGGCGTGTCAATTGTGTTGGAGGCAGTAGGTTTGACACGACCAGTAACACGCCCGTGTTATTGAGCGTGTCATAGCTACTGTAAGATTTGAGAATTTACACGCCCAGGAACATGCCCATGTTGTTGAGCGTGTAAATACTTCTGTGTTGTGGAGTTAGAGCACGGTCATGAACACGCCCGTGTGGGTGAGCGTGTCAGTGTTAGGGTTTGCCCTAATTATTTCCTAATTGGATTATCTCTTGTGTATCCCTAAGCAAGAATATGCTATTACTTTTGATTTAGGTCATGAAGATAGTGATTAATCATTTATCTAAGAGGTAGAAGGATCTTGAACAAGGAAGTGTTAAGAGTGGTGTGATTTGCTTTTGAGGTAAGTACAAAACCTACATGATTGTGTGTAAGTTCAAATGTGGCATTAATACATTGTAAATTTATATGAGCAATGTGTGTTGTTATGTTTATATCAATGATGATATATATATATATATATGAATAATGTGAATGACATGATGATGCAAATGATTATGTATATGAAAGATTGAAATGCTATGATGTGAATTAAGATAAAATAGATTGTAGAGCCATTGTGATTGGCTATGTTGATCCATGTGAGAATGAACTTGATAACAAATAAATAAATGAGTTGTGTGGCTAATGTGTTATTCCATTTTCAGAGTTTGTTGTTGGTGGCATGCCTAATGATAGAACAATCTCTTGAAGTTAGGTTGGGCTTGATTCTTGAAGCCAAGTTGGGTTGAAGTTTAACATGTTTTACTCCCCTTGAAGCTTGGTTGGGTCTAGTCCTTGAAGCCTAATTGAGATGTTACAACCCTTGAAGCTAGGTTGGGTTTGGTTCTTGAAGCCAAGTTGGGTTGAGACTTAGCATGCTTTGTTCCCCTTGAAGCTTGGTTGAACCTAATCCTTGAAGCCTAGTTGGATATATGTGATAATGATAAATGTGAGAAAACCAAAGCATTAACTCTGAAAATTGAATGGCATATTAGTGTGTTTTGGGCCCATGCTTGTCTTTGTTTAATGTGAGTCATGAATGATAACTTGATTGATTAATGAAGGAGATGGAAAGATGTTGAAATGTGGTATGCTTATATGATTATGATTCGTGATGTGCAAAGGTGTGTTGTTAGCTTTTCACCTATGTTGTTGTCTTTATTGATAACATGTGTGACATTGCATTGCACTAGAGCATAATATTAGCATGATTTGTCTTACTAAGCCCTTGGCTTAGCGCGATAGTGTTTAATCGCGCAGGTGATAGAGTTGATAGAGTTGAACCCGAGAGCTCTTCAAGACCGAGTGAGAGTAGACGTTGAAGAGTTGATTTTGGGAACTTAAAGATCAGAGAAGATTTGCCAATCATGTATAACTTCTTTATAACCTGTAAATATTATTTATAATGCGAATATATGTATATTTGTAAATATGAATTTAAATGTTTTCATATATGTAAATATTTTTCTATATTCCGTTGCGTATTAAGTAAATGTATATTATATATATATATATATATATCTATTTGTTTTATATTATAAGTTAATGACTTATTTTCTGTAATATATATATATATATATGAGAAAGATGATGGTATTATTAAAATGTTTTGAATGTTAATAGAATCCGTAGTATCCCTATGTTCAGTGCACGTATAATACATTGTGGGGTTTGTAGTGTGCGTGTATTGGATGTGGGGGTGTTACAGTTGTTTTGGTATCAGAGCCTAGGTTTGAGATTTTCAACCTAGGTAAAATGTAAGAAAAAGAATATTTTTACTTAAAAAGTGAATTTTTGAATAACATACATGTTTGGGATTGGCAGTCTCTGATCTTTAATAAGATGTATTCTGCTGTGTTTGCAGACATAGGTTGTGATGGATCCTCATTTGCGTCAGTCAGTTGAGGGTAGTGAGGAGAGTGTAGCTCCGGAGGTCAGAGCTAGAGTTGATAGTGCTGGGGAGGCACCTGCTTCGGTGTCGGGGAGACCAGCTGGTGAGGAGATTCCACCAGTTTGGCTTAGGCATGTGATAGAGGCTTTGAGACAAGCACCAGTGCAACCACCACCACCACCCCCTCAGCCTGTGGTATCAGTGAGGCACTATGATAAACTAAGAAAGTATGGAGCAGAGGATTTCTTAGGTACTGTTGATCCAGCTGTAGCGGAGCAGTGGCTTGATAAAGTACAGAGAATCTTTATTCAGTTGCAAGCCACATCAGAGGAAAAATTTGATTATGCCAGATCATTGCTACAAAAGGATGCATACGACTGGTGGAGGACAGTGCCCCATTCTATGGATGATCCACCAACCTTGTCCTATGCTGACTTTTTGAGAGAGTTTGAGTTGAAGTATACTCCAAGGGAGTATAAGGACATGAAGAAGATGGAGTTTTTGAGTTTAAAGCAAGATAGCCGGACCGTAACTGAATATGAGGTTGAGTTTATTAGATTGAGCCATTATGCTGGGGGTATTATAGCTGATGAGATAGATAGATGCAGGAGATTTGAGGAAGGATTGAGGCCCTCTATCATGTGTCTAGTGGCTGGATCTAGATATCATGATTTTTCCCAGCTTGTGGCAGCAGCTCGAAGTGTAGAGCGAGCTCAAGTTATTGCAGCTGCTTCAGAGGAAGAGGTTAGGGTTAGGAGGCCCCAATTTGAGGCAGGGTCTTCTTCTGCTAAGAGAGGTAAAGGAAGCTTTGTTCCTAGAGTTAGTAGGAGTCAGAGGTCAGCTGGTAGGTCAGTGCAGTTACAGAGGCAGAGATTTTGACCTGCAGCTTCAGTGGCAAGTGCTCCGACCCCAATGATTCAGAGATCCACCCTACCCATCTGCATTCATTGTGGTAGGCCACATGGTGGTCCTTGCTGGAAGACTGGTGTAGCAGGGGTTTGCTTCAGATGTGGATCACCTGATCACTTTGTTAGAGATTGTCCTGAGAGACAGGAGCAGATGTCAGTGGATACTGCAGCTTCTCGACCTAGTGTAAGGGGAGGTCGAGGAGGTAGGGGTGTCAGCAGAGGAGGAAGATCTGGGTTCAGTGCTAGAGGAGGTTCTACATTCAGGGAGAGTAGACCAGAGGAGGTTGGATCTTCCCAGAGGGTATATGTTATGCAGAGGCAGCCAGATGCTTCGGCAGTCATAGCTGGTACTTTTTCTTTATTTGATACTTTAGTACTTGCTTTGATTGATCCGGGTTCCACACATTCATATATTAGTGCATCTGTTTTGCCTGTGTCTGATATGCATGCTGAATCCCTAGGATTTGATGTGTTGGTGACAAATCCTTTAGGGCATAGTGTGATTGTTAGCAAGGTGCACCGAGATAGTGTAGTAGTGGTGCAGGGTGAGGAGTTCATTGGTGATTTGATTGAGATGCCATTTAAGGAATATGATGTGATCCTAGGCATGGATTGGTTAGCTAGACATGGAGCTGTGGTAGATTGTAAAAAGAAAGTTGTTACTTTGAGAACTGCTGATGGTAGAGATGTGATAGTATCTAATGAGCAAGAACAGCTAGCATCTTTGTTTGTTTCAGCTGTTGCAGCCAGGAGGTTGATTAGAAAGGGGTGTGATGCTTATCTTGCTCATGTGGTAGATACTAGAGTAAGAGGTTCTCTTATTGATGATATACCCACAGTTGCAGATTTTCCAGATGTGTTTCCAGAAGAGTTACCAGGATTGCCTCCTGAGAGAGAGGTGGAGTTTGGTATTGAATTATTGCCTGGTACCACTCCTATCTCTATTACTCCTTATAGAATGACACCTGCTGAATTGAGGGAACTGAAAGTGCAATTACAGGAGTTGTTGGATAAAGGATTTATTCGCCCTAGTGTTTCTCCTTGGGGAGCTCCTGTGCTATTTGTGAAGAAGAAAGATGGTACTGTGAGGTTGTGTATCGATTATAGGCAATTGAATAAGGTGACTATTAAAAATAAATATCCTTTGCCTAGAATCGATGATCTCTTTGATCAGTTGAAGGGTGCAGCTGTGTTTTCTAAAATTGATTTGAGATCAGGGTACCATCAGCTGAGAGTCAGAGCTGAAGATGTTCCTAAGACCGCTTTTCGGACCAGATATGGGCATTATGAGTTTCTAGTTATGCCTTTTGGTTTGACGAATGCACCTGCAGTTTTTATGGATTTGATGAATAGGGTGTTTAGGCCCTATTTGGATCAGTTTGTGGTAGTGTTTATTGATGATATTCTGGTGTATTCGCGGAATGAAGAGGAACATGACAAGCATCTGCGGATTGTGTTGCAGATTTTGAGAGAAAAGCAATTGTTTGCTAAATTGTCGAAGTGTGAGTTTTGGTTGGACCAGGTAGCTTTTCTCGGTCATATAGTTTCAGCAGAAGGTATTAGAGTTGATCCGAGTAAAGTTGAAGCTATTCTGAATTGGAGTCCACCAAAGTCAGTGACTGAAGTTAGAAGTTTTCTGGGTTTGGCAGGCTATTACCGACGGTTTGTGAAAGGATTTTCTTTGATAGCTACTCCACTCACAAGATTGCTTCGAAAGGGAGTTAAATTTGTGTGGACAGATCAATGTCAGGCTAGCTTTGATCAGTTGAGAGAAATGTTGACTCAAGCGCCTGTTCTTACTTTACCTGTAGAAGGCAAACCATATGTGATCTACAGTGATGCTTCACATAGTGGTTTGGGGTGTGTGCTAATGCAAGAAGGTAAAGTTATAGCTTATGCTTCTCGGCAGTTGAAGCCGCATGAGCTCAATTATCCGACCCATGATCTAGAATTGGCAGCCATTGTGTTTGCATTGAAGATTTGGCGACATTATTTGTTTGGGGAGAAATGTTTCATATACACTGATCACAAAAGCTTGAAATATTTGGGTGTCCAGAAAGAGCTTAATCTGCGACAGAGGAGATGGTTGGAATTGATTAAAGACTATGACTGTTTGATTGATTATCATCCAGGTAAAGCAAATGTTGTTGCTGATGCCTTGAGTCGGAAGTCTTTAGCTGGTTTAACTGTTTATTCGCTCTCGTTGCTTGTTGAGTTGAGAGCATTGCATGCCAGTTTTGTATCTTATGATGATGGTGCATTATTGGCACAGTTGCAATTAAAACCAGTTTTATTGGATCAGATTAAAGAGGCTCAGTTGGCTGATGAGAAGATTCGAAAGATTGTTTCAGATTGCCAAAGTGGAAAGAGTCAAGATTTTATTGTGAGAAATGATGGAAGTCTCTGGTTTAAGAACAGATTGTGTGTACCCGATGATGCTAATTTGAAAAGAATCATTTTGGAAGAAGCACATCAGTCAGTGTTTGCTATGCATCCGGGTAATACAAAGATGTATCATGATTTGAAGCAACATTACTGGTGGTCCGGTATGAAGAGAGACACAGCGGAGTTTGTATCCAGATGTCTCACATGTCAGAAGGTAAAAGCAGAGCATCAAGTTCCAACCGGGTTGCTTCAACCATTGCCAGTGCCTGAATGGAAGTGGGAAAGAGTGACAATGGATTTTGTGTATGGTTTGCCATTGACATAAAGGAAACATGATGCTATTTGGGTGATTGTTGATAGGTTGACTAAGATAGCTCATTTTCTTCCGGTTCGGATGGATTACTCTTTGGAGAGGTTAGCTGAGCTGTATATTCATGAGATTGTGAAGTTGCATGGTGTTCCAACTTCTTTAGTGTCTGATCGAGATCCCCGGTTTACTTCAAGATTTTGGAAGAGTTTGCATAATGCTTTGGGTTCTCGATTACACTTCAGTACTGCTTTTCATCCACAGTCGGATGGACAGTCAGAGAGGGTGATACAGATTATTGAGGATATGTTGAGAAGCTGTGTTATTGATTTCTCTGGAAGTTGGGACAGATTGTTACCGCTTGTGGAGTTTGCTTATAACAACAATCATCAATCCAGCATTGGTATGGCACCATTTGAAGCATTGTATGGCAGACGGTGTAGAACACCTTTATGTTGGAGTGAACTTGGTGAAAGTAAGTTAATTGGGCCTGATTTGATTAAAGAAACTGAAGAGAAAGTGAAGTTGATTCGAGGCAGGTTGAAAGCAGCTTCAGACCGACAGAAGTCTTATGCAGATCTGAAAAGGAGAGACATAGAGTTTAATGTTGGAGATAAGGTATTTTTGAAAGTATCTCCTTGGAAGAAGATTTTGAGGTTCGGTCGGAAAGGGAAATTGAGTCCTCGATTCATTGGACCGTATGAAGTTTTAGAGAGAGTTGGACCAGTTGCTTATCGGCTTGCTTTGCCACCTGAGTTGGATCGTATCCATAATGTATTTCATGTTTCTATGTTGAGGAGATACAGATCGGATCCATCTCATGTATTGCCGATTGAATCTATCGAAGTAAGTCCTGATCTGACATTTGAAGAGGAACCAGTTGCTGTCCTGGCTCGTGAAGTGAAAGAATTGAGAAATAAGAGAGTGCCACTTGTGAAGATTTTGTGGAAGAATCATGGAAAAGAAGAAGCAACTTGGGAAAGTGAGCAAACAATGCGAGAGCAATATCCTCAATTATTTCGGACTTGATATCAGGTAATTTCGAGGGCGAAATTTCTTTTTAGAGGGGGAGAATTGTAATATCCCAATGTATGCCCTAAAAGTTTTGATTAGGTTGTTGTTGTATATTGGATTGAATGTATATGTATGTGATAAGAAAAGAATTTGGAAAAGAATGTTTATGTATATGTGTTTTGGGAAAGAAAGAGGGTTTAGAGAGAAATGTATATGTTGTTTATATGGTGATATATGTAATATATAAGTAAGTCAAAGGGGAAGTCAATGGAAGAGAGATATTTATTTGGTTATTGGTGAAATGACTATTAAGGGCATTGGATTAAAAAGAAAGCTAGAACAAATGATTAAAGGGTGTTTTTGTAATTGCTTGAATTGGAACACTTGGTGGAGATTAAAAGAAGAGTTGACTTTGTTTTTGTGGTTCATTTCTTCTTTCTTCTTTGTGTGGCCGGCTCTTCCATGGACAAAGGAAAGCAAGAGACAAAGAGAAGATCTTGATGTGTTAAGCTCAAATTGAAGGAAATCTAAGTGATCAAGTTGGTGATTCAAGAAGTTTTGTAACTTTGGTAAGTTCTCTTGTGATTTTTGTGCTTATTTGAAATGATATTTGAGTTTGATAGAACTTTTAAGAGTGTGTTGGTTGATTTTGAGATGTGAGAAGTGTTTGAGTGATTTGATGATGGATTTTGAGTATGGATTGAAGAAAAGAGTAAGTGGTTGAAAGAGATGATGTTGTATATGTGGTGAGGGTTTTGAGATGATTTTGTGTTTGTGTTTGATGTGTGTTTTGGCTTGTTTTGGGTGTGTTGCAAGTTTGAGATGAGTTTTGAGTACGTTTTGTTAAGATTATTTGAAGAGGATGTTAAGGTATAGAAGTGTGTTATTGAGTGTTTGGTTGTTTTTGATCGGAGTCTTGATTTGTGGCCGGACACGCCCATGAGCACGTCCAGAGTTTTTAGGCGTGTCAATTGTGTTGGAGGCAGTAGGTTTGACATGACCAGTAACACGCCCGTGTTATTGAGCGTGTCATAGCTACTGTAAGATTTGAGAATTTACACGCCCAGGAACACGCCCATGTTGTTGAGCGTGTAAATACTTCTGTGTTGTGGAGTTAGAGCACGGTCATGAACACGCCCGTGTGGGTGAGCGTGTCAGTGTTAGGGTTTGCCCTAATTATTTCCTAATTGGATTATCTCTTGTGTATCCCTAAGCAAGAATATGCTATTACTTTTGATTTAGGTCTTGAAGATAGTGATTAATCATTTATCTAAGAGGTAGAAGGATCTTGAACAAGGAAGTGTTAAGAGTGGTGTGATTTGCTTTTGAGGTAAGTACAAAACCTACATGATTGTGTGTAAGTTCAAATGTGGCATTAATACATTGTAAATTTATATGAGCAATGTGTGTTGTTATGTTTATATCAATGATGATATATATATATATATATGAATAATGTGAATGACATGATGATGCAAATGATTATGTATATGAAAGATTGAAATGCTATGATGTGAATTAAGATAAAATAGATTGTAGAGCCATTGTGATTGGCTATGTTGATCCATGTGAGAATGAACTTGATAACAAATAAATAAATGAGTTGTGTGGCTAATGTGTTATTCCATTTTCAGAGTTTGTTGTTGGTGGCATGCCTAATGATAGAACAATCTCTTGAAGTTAGGTTGGGCTTGATTCTTGAAGCCAAGTTGGGTTGAAGTTTAACATGTTTTACTCCCCTTGAAGCTTGGTTGGGTCTAGTCCTTGAAGCCTAATTGAGATGTTACAACCCTTGAAGCTAGGTTGGGTTTGGTTCTTGAAGCCAAGTTGGGTTGAGACTTAGCATGCTTTGTTCCCCTTGAAGCTTGGTTGAACCTAATCCTTGAAGCCTAGTTGGATATATGTGATAATGATAAATGTGAGAAAACCAAAGCATTAACTCTGAAAATTGAATGGCATATTAGTGTTTTTTGGGCCCATACTTGTCTTTGTTTAATGTGAGTCATGAATGATAACTTGATTGATTAATGAAGGAGATGGAAAGATGTTGAAATGTGGTATGCTTATATGATTATGATTCGTGATGTGCAAAGGTGTGATGTTAGCTTTTCACCTATGTTGTTGTCTTTATTGATAACATGTGTGACATTGCATTGCACTAGAGCATAATATTAGCATGATTTGTCTTACTAAGCCCTTGGCTTAGCGCGATAGTGTTTAATCGCGCAGGTGATAGAGTTGATAGAGTTGAACCCGAGAGCTCTTCGAGACCGAGTGAGAGTAGACGTTGAAGTGTTGATTTTGGGAACTTAAAGATTAGAGAAGATTTGCCAATCATGTATAACTTCTTTATAACCTGTAAATATTGTTTATAATGCGAATATATGTATATTTGTAAATATGAATTTAAATGTTTTCATATATGTAAATATTTTTCTATATTCCGCTGCGTATTAAGTAAATGTATATTATATATATATATATCTATTTGTTTTATATTATAAGTTAATGACTTATTTTCTGTAATATATATATATATGAGAAAGATGATGGTATTATTAAAATGTTTTGAATGTTAATAGAATCCGTAGTATCCCTATGTTCAGTGCACGTATAATACATTGTGGGGTTTGTAGTGTGCGTGTATTGGATGTGGGGGTGTTACAGTTGTTTTGGTATCAGAGCCTAGGTTTGAGATTTTCAACCTAGGTAAAATGTAAGAAAAAGAATATTTTTACTTAAAAAGTGAATTTTTGAATAACATACATGTTTGGGATTGGCAGTCTCTGATCTTTAATAAGATGTATTCTGCTGTGTTTGCAGACATAGGTTGTGATGGATCCTCATTTGCGTCAGTCAGTTGAGGGTAGTGAGGAGAGTGTAGCTCCGGAGGTTAGAGCTAGAGTTGATAGTGCTGGGGAGGCACCTGCTTCGGTGTCGGGGAGACCAGCTGGTGAGGAGATTCCACCAGTTTGGCTTAGGCATGTGATAGAGGCTTTGAGACAAGCACCAGTGCAACCACCACCACCACCCCCTCAGCCTGTGGTATCAGTGAGGCACTATGATAAACTAAGAAAGTATGGAGCAGAGGATTTCTTAGGTACTGTTGATCCAGCTGTAGCGGAGCAGTGGCTTGATAAAGTACAGAGAATCTTTATTCAGTTGCAAGCCACATCAGAGGAAAAATTTGATTATGCTAGATCATTGCTACAAAAGGATGCATACGACTGGTGGAGGACAGTGCCCCATTCTATGGATGATCCACCAACCTTGTCCTATGCTGACTTTTTGAGAGAGTTTGAGTTGAAGTATACTCCGAGGGAGTATAAGGACATGAAGAAGATGGAGTTTTTGAGTTTAAAGCAAGATAGCCGGACCGTAACTGAGGTTAGCTGAGTTAAAGAAGATGCTCTCATTTTCTTCCGGTTCGGATGGATTACTCTTTGGAGAGGTTAGCTGAGCTGTATATTCATGAGATTGTGAAGTTGCATGGTGTTCCAACTTCTTTAGTGTCTGATCGAGATCCCCGGTTTACTTCAAGATTTTGGAAGAGTTTGCATAATGCTTTGGGTTCTCGATTACACTTCAGTACTGCTTTTCATCCACAGTCGGATGGACAGTCAGAGAGGGTGAAACAGATTATTGAGGATATGTTGAGAAGCTGTGTTATTGATTTCTCTGGAAGTTGGGACAGATTTTTATCGCTTGTGGAGTTTTCTTATAACAACAATCATCAATCCAGCATTGGTATGGCACCATTTGAAGCATTGTATGGCAGACGGTGTAGAACACCTTTATATTGGAGTGAACTTGGTGAAAGTAAGTTAATTGGGCCTGATTTGATTAAAGAAACTGAAGAGAAAGTGAAGTTGATTCGAGGCAGGTTGAAAGCAGCTTCAGACCGACAGAAGTCTTATGCAGATCTGAAAAGGAGAGACATAGAGTTTAATGTTGGAGATAAGGTATTTTTGAAAGTATCTCCTTGGAAGAAGATTTTGAGGTTCGGTCGGAAAGTTAAATTGAGTCCTCGATTCATTGGACCGTATGAAGTTTTAGAGAGAGTTGGGCCAGTTGCTTATCAGCTTGCTTTGCCACCTGAGTTGGATCGTATCCATAATGTATTTCATGTTTCTATGTTGAGGAGATACAGATCGGATCCATCTCATGTATTGCCGATTGAATCTATCGAAGTAAGTCCTGATCTGACATTTGAAGAGGAACCAGTTGCTGTCCTGGCTCGTGAAGTGAAAGAATTGAGAAATAAGAGAGTGCCACTTGTGAAGATTTTGTGGAAGAATCATGGAAAAGAAGAAGCAACTTGGGAAAGTGAGCAAACAATGCGAGAGCAATATCCTCAATTATTTCGGACTTGATATCAGGTAATTTTGAGGGCGAAATTTCTTTTTAGAGGGGGAGAATTGTAATATCCCAATGTATGCCCTAAAAGTTTTGATTAGGTTGTTGTTGTATATTGGATTGAATGTATATGTATGTGATAAGAAAAGAATTTGGAAAAGAATGTTTATGTATATGTGTTTTGGGAAAGAAAGAGGGTTTAGAGAGAAATGTATATGTTGTTTATTTGGTGATATATGTAATATATAAGTAAGTCAAAGGGGAAGTCAATGGAAGAGAGATATTTATTTGGTTATTGGTGAAATGACTATTAAGGGCATTGGATTAAAAAGAAAGCTAGAACAAATGATTAAAGGGTGTTTTTGTAATTGCTTGAATTGGAACACTTGGTGGAGATTAAAAGAAGAGTTGACTTTGTTTTTGTGGTTCATTTCTTCTTTCTTCTTTGTGTGGCCGGCTCTTCCATGGACAAAGGAAAGCAAGAGACAAAGAGAAGATCTTGATGTGTTAAGCTCAAATTGAAGGAAATCTAAGTGATCAAGTTGGTGATTCAAGAAGTTTTGTAACTTTGGTAAGTTCTCTTGTGATTTTTGTGCTTATTTGAAATGATATTTGAGTTTGATAGAACTTTTAAGAGTGTGCTGGTTGATTTTGAGATGTGAGAAGTGTTTGAGTGATTTGATGATGGATTTTGAGTATGGATTGAAGAAAAGAGTAAGTGGTTGAAAGAGATGATGTTGTAGAAGTACCGAATCCATCATCATAGATCCTCTGCTTACAAACCAAAGGCTAATGGGGCAGTAGAAGCAACAAACAAGACAATTAAGCAAATTCTATCCAAGATGACCAAGACTTATAGGGATTGGTAAGAGATGCTTCCCTTTGCTTTATGGGGATATAGAACAAGTGTGCGAATACCAACTGGAATGACACCGTTCTCTTTAGTTTACGGGATGGAAGTAGTGTTACTAATTGAAATAGAGATCAAGTCATTGAGAGTAGTCTTGGAAGCTGAACTGCCTGAAATGGAATGGGTAGCGAGCAAATACACATAGTTAGCTTTACTAGAGGAAAGAAGGTTAAAGGCATTGTATCATCACCAACTGTATCAAAAGAAGATAGCTCGGGCCTATAATAGAAGGGTTAAGATTAGAAAACTCAGAGTCGGGGATTTGGTGTTGAAGCAATGTAAGCCTAACATATCTGATCCAAGAGGGAAGTTTAGGCCTAGTTGGGAAGGGCCATATGTCGCGAAACAAGTCATGAACAAGGGTGCAGTGAAGCTATCCGACATGGATGAGAATGAGTTTAGTGAGCCAGTGAACATTGATAGGTTGAAGAGGTTTTATGTAAAAAGGTTGAAGAGGTTCTATGTTAAAAAAAGGAGCTCGCTAGGTTGAAAACCCAAAAAGGGTGGCCTAGGCAAAAGTTAGAGCAGTCCGCTAGTTTCGAAAACCCAAAAGTGTGGGCTAATCAACAATTAGGGTTAAATGAGAGAAAATCGTCAATTTGAAAACCCGAAAGGGCTAGTTGGCAACAGGAGTAATCTTGTGTATGCTGGCTTTATGTTTGGTTGTTCCCCAATTTAATAAAACATAATTAATGTAAAAGTTGTTCTATGTGCACTGTTATAAGTATTTGACCAGATATGGATGAAATAAATAAACACAATTGCAAAAGGTGATGACAAATTATAAAAATGAAAAGAAATGTCTCTTTTTATTACTTTATTTATTTTTCATCCTAGTAATACACTTTTTGATTTGACAAATGTAAAATCTATGGCAGACCATAAGTGTAATGTGCAGGCCAGCTTCGCCTCAGCCGATCCAAGTAGGCTTCAGTCAAGCAAGGCATGTCTAAATCGGGGGTAAAGTCAGAATCGTGAGGCTCAGCTCCATACTGATGGCCAAGTCGGCGAGGATCATAGCAAGTACCTTGATGAAGAGTAGCAAGGGGAACATACATCAAGTATGTTTGCATAGTGATACGAGAAATCTTCCACCAAGGTACCAACCAACGGATGTTGACTTCAGCGCGTGAGTGGATCTAGTCAACCCAGTCAGCATATGAAGAAGCAGGATGGAGCAGTTTCCTAGCAGAATGATGCCGTGATAGATATCTGGCAAAATCCATGGATGGAGTATTAAGCAAGCAGAGACGCTCCTGAAGCCAAATCTATGATGAAAGAATTAAATTTAAAAAAAAAATTGCTAAGTTGAAAACCCTCAAGGGCGACTTAGGCAAAAATTAGGACAACTAGCTAGTTCTGAAAATCCACATGGGCGGACTAGGCAAAAATTAGAGCAATATAAAAAATATAATAAAAGAGGGCCGCTAAGTTGAAAACCCACAAGGGCAACTTAGGCAAAAATTAGGACAGCTCGCTAGTTCCGAAAACCCGCATGGGCGGACTAGGCAAAAATTAGAGCAATAAAATAAAAAGAAGAGGAAAAAGAAAACCTAAATTGAAAACCTAAAAAAGTAGTTTAGGAAATTACTTGAAGCAGCAACGGACTCCCAGTTAGTCTCTTTGACGATCTTGATTTAAGTTGGTCTAATCCAACTAAAGTCTTGGCTAAGATCACAGGTATCGGCGACAGGCCTCCTTCCATTTGGTCCATGATATCCAATACTCATGGATCAATATCACCATCAGAAGAAACAAGCAAGAATTAGCCAAGCAAGCAAAGACAGAGCATGCGCCCCCATGCCTTAGTAGGAGCCAAATGAGAGAGACAAAAATCAATCAAGGGAGCAAGTAGAATTTTCTCACATCTCATCAACTGAGGAACTTTGGGCTTTGAAATTTGAAATAATATCTGCATCTTCTATTGAGTCATGGAAATCAGTATGGGTAACGCCATTTGTTGATTATGTGGATATCCAAGGATGGCCTCAAATTCTTCAATCAAGGGACATATTTCAAAGCCATTAATTTTAAATGTCCTAGAATCCACATTCCAAAAAGAAGCCATGGCATGTAAAAAGGAGTGGTCCAATTTAATATTTTGAAAACACTTTGAAATATCAAGTTTTGACTAAGAAAGTTGCTTCTAGTGAATGGCATCCATATTCTTAAATAGAATTTTTATCTTCTTTAAATGAAGTTCGGCCATGGTTGATGAATGAAGAAAAATTAAAAATTTTAAAAAGAGTTTTTACTTTGAAGTGGAAAATCTCTTAGTTTCTGTATGAAATTATGGCATGAACGGTGATTTATATAGAGGAAACAAGCTTTTCCAAAATTGATAAGGAAAAGATGATAGGAAAAGAGTGAGACTGTGTTGCATGAGGAAAGGAATTGGCGATGAAAGTTTTTTTATTTGCCGCATTGTACTTGGCCTTGTAGTGATGATGTGTAAATGTTGAAAATATAGTACTTGTGATAGTGATGCTGTGTAAATTTTAAAATATAATAATTGTGGTGTAGTAATAATGACAAAAGAAAAATAAAAAAACAAAAAAAGAGAGTTACAGCAAAGATAGAAATTATATATTGTCATTATTATTTTTATGCTTATTGTACAATGTTTATACAATTGATACAATATTTACACATCACTAAGAAGGTGGTGGTAGGTCATCAAATAAAGCCCTGAAAAAATCATCGCATGTGGGAGGAGGAGGCAAATCACTCGTCCAGAGTCCACCCAAAGCAGCAGCACCAAAATCCCTATTACCTCGGAGTTTCGATCTATCACAGTCCTCATCAGAAGTAGACAAAAGGATCTCATGGTCATCAGTCTAGGGGCCTCGAGATGAAGAAGCACCAGGATCTCTCATCCCCTGGAATCGGAAGCCTCAAAAATTTTGTTCTGATTGATGATACAAATTTTTAAAATAAGAAGCCAGCTGATGACTAGCAGCCAACTCTTCTTGAAGTTTCTTATTTTATTCTTCAAGCATCCGCTATGAATTGGAAAGGAAAAGGTAAGAGCATACATAATCATGCATACATATAGCATAAATTACCATGAAACAAGAAAACTTACCAAGTAATTCATATCAATGCCCTGCGGATGAGATGGCATATCTGGCGGACTAGAATGAGCAAATGAAGGAGCAGTAAAAGAAGGTCCAGCCTCATGATCAAATGAGCCAACAGCCTGTAAAAATCATTAAAGAATCAAAATAAGATAAGAAAGAAGCAATTACAATGAAAAATGGTAAAGGTTTACCAGAGAAGTGCCAGCCCCAAGATGTGGAACGAATTCTCCTACCTCTCCATGATGTTCCTCTTCAACTCTACCCTCATTTTCTTCGGGAATTTCCGTACACCAACAGGAGATACATCAAAGTTCAAGAGCCTTATTTGAATAAAATGGGCATAAGATACACTCGGCAGATAGAGAAATGTTTCAACACCATAACCGTACCGGGCCAACCACCATGCATCCTCCGGCATTGATATAATACTTAAAGTGTATTTCGGGCAACATATTGGGACCCTCCGCTACTCTAGACCAAGAAACCACTCATAAATTCTCTCTTCGAGAAACCAGCCACTAGACACTGGGTCAGCAATGACTCGACGAGTATGTTGTAAAGATAGTGCAGCATTCATGAAGGGAGTCCAGTTGTCCGCTCTTCTGGGTTCCACCAGGCCAAATTCACCTGCAAAATGACATAAAGTAAGTAAACTTTCATATAAATTTTAAAGCATGTAATGCTATTTTACCTGGTCCTAGGTTAAGCAGCTCAACACGAAGCGTTGGGTATGCACATGGTGAGAGCCGGGAACGTCCAAGCGATTTGACAACCAGAAATTTAATCTCGAATACTCGACTCTATCTTGGAAAATACCAGGCACCCTAACAAGGTTATGCTCATATGCCCATGCCTACAACAACAATAAAAATCAAATTCATATAAGAAAATAATGGAATTGACATTGGTGGAAGAAAAGTACCTCAACAACCGCCATCAAGCCGATGAAAGACTTCTTGTTTCGGCAAATTTTGTCAAGACCATGGTAAAGGCAGGCGAGACCAGCTTCACCCCAGCCATAAAGTGGTACTGTCCTAAAATAAAAAAGGGCACTCAACACTAACAAATGGATGTTGGATTCAGTGCTGCCTAAGATGGTTGACCCAAGCAAATATAACAAAAATCCTCAAGCATACTATCGGGCTGTGTCTCTGTGAACCCATCCTTCATAGTTCACCCAATAACTATGAATTGGCTTGATTTTTATCTTAAAAGGCCCTTTATATGATGGTTCTATACCAATTAATTGTTGAATTTCTTCAAAGTTCAAAACATCATTGGTAAGAGGAACCGGAACACCATCATACCGAATGCCGGTTATAGCAGCAAAATCGACTAGACCAATTGTCATCTCTCCAATGGGCAAGTGAAAAGTATGAGTTGCGTCCAACCATCATTCTGCTAGTGCCTGGACCACGCTCTAGTCTATCAGATATTCCTCGGATGGTAATTGTAAGATGAAGCCGCAATCTCTGATAATCTACCTTACCCGAGAAGGCGTTACATCATACCATTGTCGGGCTTTGTAGATACACCCTCCAACTCGAATAACGCAACGATTACGCTACCATGGAGCCAGGTAAATTAACACCAGGTAAGTATATCATTAGTCTATCTACTTAAATTAATATATTTTTTCTAAATTTTCTAAAAAAACAAAAATTTAAATAAAAAGACAAAAAAAAACAACAAAAAACAAAAAAAGAAGAAAATAACAGAAAAAACGAAGAAAGAAAAGAAAAGAAGAAAAAATAATCACCCCGCTCTTTTGATTTAAACTATGATGAAGCGGCATCCTGACTAGTAGACCTATATTTCCATCTTCATGATACCAAATAAACTCCAATAACTCAACATTAGAATGAGTTCCTGATCTTGAAGCATGCATTTTTTTCAAAACTATATGCTAAATTTGAGAGAATTATAGCTATTAACGAAAGGAATGAAGATTTGCTGTGAATGAAATGAAGAAATTTGTTCGTTTATATAGAGAAACGGCAAATAAAAAAATTCAAAAAGTAAATTTTACCATTGATGCATAGTAAATTACAATTTACAAATAGTAGCTTACTATTTACGAATAGTAAATAATGCATGAACAGTGACTACACAGTAAATAAATACTAAATTCAATCATTCAATTTAATCATTCAAATATACTTGCGTGGGGGCAAGTACAAGATATGTGCATAAAAATTAGCCAAATTTTTTGCAAACTTTATATGCTACTCACTATAATTATTTTTTGCAGATAATTAAATCTCTCGGATCCAGAACCCAAATTACCCTCAGGTCTAGAACCTAAAATCTCTTCTAAGTCCAGAACTTAGCTTGAGTCCAGAACCCAAATTATCTTTAGGTCTAAAACCTAAAATCTCTTTTAAGTCCAGAACTTAGCTCGGGTCCAGAACCCAAATTATCTTTAGGTTCAAAACCTAAAATCTCTTTTAAGTCTAGAACTTAACTCAAGTCCAGAACCCAAATTTTCCTTGGGTCCAGAACCCAAATTTTTCTTAGGTCCAGAACCTAAAATCTCTTTTAAGTCCAGAACTTAGCTCGGGTACAGAACCCAAATTATCTTTAGGTCCAGAACCTAGAATCTCTTTTAAGTCTAGAACTTAGCTCAGATCCAAAACCCAAATTTTCCTTGGGTCTAGAATCCAAATTTTCCTTAGGTCCAGAACCTAAAATCTCTTTTAAGTCCAGAACTTAGCTCGGGTCCAGAACCCAAGTTACCCTTAGGTCCATAACTTAAAATCTCTTAGTTCAGGTCCAGAACCCAAAATTACTCTTAGGTCAAGAACCTAAAATTATCCTTTAGTCCAGAACTCGAACCGGGTCCAGAACCCAAAACCTCAACCATCTCAAAAATTAACTCTTATTGCTTTTCACTCTCTTTTACTAAAGTTTCAGATCGTTCAAGCAGGGGGCAAACTGCAGACCCTTAATTTTTGACCCAGTCCGGTCCAATATATTTTATTTAGTCCAAAATAATTTTTGTGCTATCTTAATTAAATAATATTTGTTTTAATATTTATTTTTATAATTATAGTAATAAATAATAATAATAAATAAATAAATAAATAAAAATAAAAATCGGCGATGACAATATTTGTCGCCGAAAGTAATTGGACGAAAAGGCCTTGCAGCCCGTCGCAGGAAGCCAGCGCCAATTTTCGCTCGCAATTCCTCGTAGCCCGTCGCAAATTTTGCCTGCGATATTTTTCCAACGCAATTTTTTCCGAAACCAAATTCTATTTGGTTTCGGTTTTCTTTTCCTAATCAAATATAGTTTGGTTTCGGTTTTCTTTTCCTAATCAAATATAGTTTTTTTAAACAATTGGAATTAATCTTCTAAATTTCCTATAAATAGAACTAAAGAACATAGAAAAGAAGGATCGAACTTTAAAAATTGATTGGACTTGGTAGTAAAACAATCGAACTTTTTAGAGGAGAATAAGCAAGCAAGCAATCAAGCCATCAAAGGCAGCAATCTTGCCTTTGTCTCCGTTCATCCAAGAAGCAATTTTTGGTTGAACCAACGTACGAAGGTTTGAATCTCTAATTTCTTTTTATTTTCTTATAGTAGCTTTGTTTTTTTTATTCATAAGATTATACACACAAAACCTTGTTCTATAAATATGTAGTAACGTTGATCTTCATTTAATGACATAAATGATCTTTTCTGTTTCTTCTAAACCTCAAAAAACCCTAAAAATATTATTCTATTCTTCTAAACCTCAAAAAACCCTAAATATACTTTTCTGTTCTTCTAAACCTCAAAAAATCCTTAAAATACTTTTTTTTTCTTCTGAACCTTAAAAACCCTAAAAATACTTTTCTGTTTCTTCTAAACCTTAAGAACCCTAAAAATACTTTTCTGTTTCTTCAAAACCTTAGAACCCTAAATCGTTCCTTCTATTTCCAAAAACCCTAAAAAATACTATGAGCGGGATTTTTGCCCCAACTCCTGGTGGAATGATTCTTGCCACTACGATACTGTTTAGGCTCGGGGACTTAGAGAATATGGACCTAAGTCCGGAGAAAATGGAGTCGCCACATAGACGGGCCGGGAAAAAGAAAGGGGTGGATGACTCAATTCCTAAGGAATCCCTAACCCCCTAATGGGTTCATAAAGTTGGGTACGTGTGGGGAAGGTGAGAAATGACCCAGCACCCCCACAACACCCGGTTCATTTCAACCGGCCTCCTTTACAGGTCTTAATATTATAAAATTATTAAATATAATAATATTATCCATATTACACATAATAATTAAAATAAAGCATCGATATATTGAAAATCAAAATAATGTCCAAGCAAAACAAATAAATGGACACCCATCCGAAGATGGAAACATGCCCTTACATTATCCATGCCTAAATAGGACACCCACGGAAAGGTAGAAACATGTCTTTTACATTGGTTCTAAAATAGAAAAGCAATTTAAATTACATGATATTTAACTAATGAGGTGCCCACCAAGTGGAAACATACCTCTTACAACATTTGGAAATCTAAATAAATTGATAAAAGTAAATAACCATTCATCATAAATAAATCATTCATCAAAGATATCAATCAAAATATAAAATAAACATCCATCTATGATGAACTAAATAAACCAAGCATTGAACTTAAATAAATCAACAAAACATTGAGAATAAATTAAAGCATAATCAAATATAAAATTGAATAAAGCAAATAAAGATTCAAATTAGGGCTACTATTTCTATTTAAGATTCTTTATTTCATGTGTTTATGGTTTTGGAATTTATGGGTTCAAGATACTGTAAATTTTAAAAGAATTGAAATAAAGCAAAGTTTTAGAGTTTAAGAGGTTGATAAAGTTCTTTGATTAACCAAATTAGTGTTTGAGAAGTGAAATCATGAAACTAGGGTTTGGACACTTTAAAATATTTAGATTTATGATTTACGGTTAATGAATTGTTGTTTTGGCTTACTGTGTTTGAATTTTAATATTTATGTTTATAAGGTTTTAAAGTTTAAAGGATTAGGATTTAGAAAAATTAGGGTTTAAGGTTTTAAGGGAGTTAGGGTTTACTATTTTGGGTTTTAGAATTTTAGAATTAGGGTTTTGGAGAATGCATTATGTTTTAGAATTTGGAAATCAATTGATAATTTTATGAAGTTTTATGAAAACAAACAAAACGATTTAAGGTTTATAAAAATAGAAAAGATGTTTTTAGGGTTTGTGGAAAGAAACAGACTCAAATTTAGGATTTTGAAAAGAAACAGGTTCAATTAGGTTTTTAAGATTTTGAAGAAGAAAAAATAACAATTTTAAGATTTTGAGAAAACAAATAAACGGATTAAGGTTTTTAAGCTTTAGAAAAGGTAAATTAAAGTTCTTAGGTTTTTTTTTTTTATTTTGAAGAAACAAAAACAATTATTTTTGATCTATAGTGATGAAGCTACTGTGAATTCATGAAACAAATAAAGAAATTCATACCTTCGTTTGTTGGTTCCACCAAAAATCACTTCATGGATGAACAAGAAAAAAGACAAGCTTTGCTGCCTTTGATGGATTGAATTGCTTGCTTGCTCTCTCAAAAAATTCCGATTGATTCAAGATTTTCCTCCTCAATTTCGGTCTCAATTTCTCCTCCAAATTTTCGTCCAATTTTGTGTTGTTTTAGTCCTTGTTTATAGAAAAATTTTATGATTAATTTTAGTTATTCACGGAATGTAACATTGATTAAGAAAAGGAAACAAAAACCTAATTGTATTTGGTTTCGAAAAAATTTACATCGGAAAAATTTCGCTAGCGAAAAAAAACTGCTGCGGAAAAATTACGCTGGAAAAAAAAAACTGCTGCAAAAAAATTGTGCTAGCAAAAAAAACTGCCGTAGCCAGGGTGAAAATTGGCTTGCTGGCCATTTCGCCCGCAGAAATAATCTGCGAGGGGAATGGCTTTAGCCATTTTGCCCTCCCTCTTTGGCGATGAAGTTTTTCGTCGCCGATTTTCCTTTGTTATTTGTTTATATTATTATTTTTTAATTTTTTTAATTTTTTAATTTTTATTCACTTCACCATTTTTTACTAAAATAAATATTAAACTTAATCAAGATACCATAAAAATTATTTTGGACTAATTAAAATATATCGGACCGAACTGGGTCAAAAATTAAGGGTCTACAAATACTCTTTTGTTTCCAAAGACCTTAAATCATTTTTCTTATTTACAAAAGTTTTTAAAAGCCCTAAATTGTTTTCCTTTCACTTTTTTCCAAAATTTTCAAATGTTTTGTTAAATATCCAAACTCTAAACTCACTTTACAGTTTCTAAAAATCATAATTACTTTATAAAACTAAACTATTTTCTTCAACTCCAAAACCAAAACAGTAAACCTCAAACAAGTAAATCTAAACCCTAAGTTTCTTAAACCCTAATTTCCCCAAAATCATAAACCCTAATTTTCCTAAACCCTAATCCTTAAAACCTTAAAACCTTATAAACCTAAACATTCAAACCCAATATAGTAAATCCAAAATAATAGTCCAATAGCTAAAAATTATAAAGCTAAATGTTTTAAAATATCCTAAAATCCTAATTTCATAATGTTACCCTTAAACACTAATTTGATTCATAAAACCCAAATTCATTCCAATTTTCCAAAACCTTTACAGTAGGTTAAACAAATACTAAAATACTAAAATTCCAAAACCCTAATATATTAATTAAAGAATTTTAAATAGAAACAGTAACCGTAATTTGTGTCTTTACTTGCTTTATTTGATTATGTAGTCTATTATATGCTTTGGTGGTTGATTTATTTAATTTTAATGCTTGATTTATTTAATTTATCATGGATGAATGCTTACTTTCTATTTTGATTGATGTTTAATATCTTTGATGAATAATTTATTTATGATGAATGGTTATTTACTTCTATCAATTTATTTTGATTTCCAAATGTTGTAAGAGGTATGTTTCCACCTTGTGGGTACCTCATTAGTTAAATATCATATAATTTAAATTGCTTTTATATTTTGGACCAATGTAAAGGGCATGTTTCTACCTTTTGGTGGGTGTCCTATTTAGTTTAGACATGAATGATGTAAGGACATGTTTCCATCCTCGGATGGGTGTCCATTTATTTGCTTTGCTTTGACATTGCTTTGATTTTAATATAAAGATGCTTTATTTTAATTATTGTGTGTAATATGGATAATATTGTTATATTTAAGAATTTTATAATATTAAGACCTGTAAAGGAGGCCGGTTCCAATGAACCGGGCGTTGTGGGGGTGCTGGGCCATTTCTCACCTTCCCCACACGTACCCAACTTTCCGAACCCATTAGGCGGTTGGGGATTCCTTAGGAATCGAGTTATCCACCCCTTTCTTTTTCTGGCCCATCCAGGTGGCTACTCCATTTTCTCTGGACTTAGGTCCGTGTTCTTTAAGGCCCCGAGCCTAAACAATGCTGAAGTCGCAAGAACCATTCCACCGAGAGTGGGGACGAAAATCCCCGCTCACAGATACTATACTTTCACTCAAGGTATGGATATCGAGCATGACATAACCACTCATAGCCTTGTACCATTTGTCATATACTTGCTATGGGAACCTAAGCCTTTTAACCAAAAGACTAAAGCTCATGTAATTGGCCTAGTTACTTTCCTTATATTTTTACCCTAAATGCATGTTGTTTGACTATGGTTAATTTATCTTGGTTTAAATCATGGCTCATTTGGTTTGGTCTTTTTCTAATATGACTTAAGTACATGGTAAGCTCCAAATAAATTTTTCTTTAAAGTCCAAAAGACCAAAGCAATTTTTAAAAATTTTCAAAATGGTCTTTGGATATAAAACTTTTCCATAAACAAATTCTTTTCTCATGACTTTTCTAAACAAATTCTTTTCCATAAACAAAGCCCAAAATCTTTTTTTTCTAAAATCTTTTTACAATGGGCTTAGAAACAAAATTATTTTCATCCAACCTTTTCTTACAAAGAGCTTGCAAATTATTTAGGTCAATTATGAAATACCAAAAATCAATTGTGAGCCTAGTTTATACTACGAGTTATTAATCATGGGCTTATTTTTGGCATGAATCATTAGTTACTTTTTCAAGTGAGAAATCTATTTATAATAAACCTCTTAATTTAGTTTTAATCCAATATAGCATAAAAGCTACTTTAGTTGGTTGAATGGGTTATAACTTAATTAATGTGAATTATCATGAACTGATTTCCATTTTTGAAAATATAACTATTGGTTGAAATGTCTGAGGGAAATATTTGAAAATAAGATACCCCATGTTGGTATTTTGTTAACCATATACCTAGGAAAAGAGACTCGCCATTCGTGTGTGGAAGTTATAAGGTTGGAAGGAACGTCCTATTTATCCTTGTTTGTTTATTGTGCATACATGCATATATGCATTACATGATATATCATTAATCCTTTCTGGTTCACAGACTTAGAGTACGGCAATCCAAGAGCATACAACGATATCACCTACAACATTGATTTTTGATTCAAGTGCTTCATTGGGAGGGTGGATGCAAACCATCTAAGGGATATAATCGATGAAGTTTTCAAACCTAGGATGGCCGAGCTATAAGATCAATTGGTTGAAATTATGAAGACCTAGTTGATTGAAATTCTAGAGCTCAACAACAATGCTAAGGCAGCATCCATGGAGAACATGTTCACTAATAGAGATCGAATGAAGAATGAGGGACCAATCCCTATTCTATGAGACCAATCGAATCATGTGCAATCTAAATGGGGCAATAAGGACGGCTATCACCCCAGTGGAAAAAGTCAAAGCGAAAGAGAGAAGAACCATTATTTTGCAAAACAGAATTATCAGCCTTGCAATCAAAATACACAAAAGGAAGCTGATGTTAATACCATCAGTCAAGGAGGAATGAGGCAGTTTTTGAAATTGGGGAAGCTGCTATCTTGGGTTCTCAATAAGCTACAAAACAAGGGATTGTTACAACCCTTGACTCCTCGACCTTTGCCAAATCCTTTAACCCCAAAATTTGATACTAAGGCTTTTTGTCAATTTCATCATACTCAAGGATATGAGACCTATAGATGTAGTTAATTGAGGGATGAGATCCAAGATCTAATCGACAATGCTAAACTGCCTGAGCCTAATAAGAACAACACTAAGAATAATCCTCTACCTAAATTTGGAAGGGCGCCACCGCTTACAACCTTCATGAAGAGTTTTATCTTGTCATCCTATAATGATATGGATCGAGAATCTGCTAAAGATGATGTGCTACTAAGTAAGCTTGGACTAATTGTGGATGATGAAGCAATGATCCTTGATGATGGAAAAAAATCCTTGCCCTTGATATGTCTAAATAAATGGAGTATCTTCGACTCCAACTCAACAAACTTTCCTTAGCTTGAATATTACTCTATTGGAGTAATCATATTTTTCAAATTTAAAGTTGTTTGAATAAATTACTTTCATCAAAATTTTTGTTGGTCTTTGATCATTTTGGTGCTCAAGTAATGAGGAATCTAGCTTGATATTCATAAATTAATGTATCTAGGCATCATGATTTGAATGACTTTACTAGATGAGGGAATTGCTTTATAGCATTGAGTTGTGTATGCTTACTTAGAGAGGGCTCCTGCATAATGACCTTTGTCTAGGTCCTAGTCAGTCTTAGAACATGCTTTGATAAACTTTCGAGGCAAAATTGAACTCTGCTTATTTAAGGGAGAGATGATCTAGGCATTATTTGGTTAGCCAACAACTAGTATCCACCCTATTAAATATCAATCCCTAGTTGTCCCTTTGAGCCTTCATAAAATTTTTAGCTTTCTTTTCATTGACTTATATGCCCAACAACCTACCCTGAGATGTTGTGATACTTTTGACAAGTCTTATGATCACTAAGATGAAGAGGCAAGAAGATTAAAGAAAGGAATGAATAGTCAAGACAATGAAGATAGTTGAAGTTCTTAAGACCATAAGGGAAGTTGAAGTTCTCAAGACCATAAGGGTAGTTGAAGTTCACCTTAATTAGACCAAATATCACAAATAAAGTCAAGACTGAAGCAGATTAATTACACTCCCCTCATCCATTATTAGAAATACAAGTTGGTACAAACAAGACAACTCTGTTCGAATTAGAACCCAAAAAAATAATAAAAAAGAAAAAAAAAAGAGAAAAGAAAGGAAGAAGAAAAATAAAAAAGAAAAGAAAAAAAGAGACAAAAGAAAAAAAAAGGAAAAAAAAAAGAAAAAAAAAGAAAGATAAAACCTAAAAAGGCAGTTCAGAAAGCCAACTGAGTTCTCTTTTACCTAAAGCAGCAAAAGGCTTCCATTTGGTTTATAAGGACAATTTGATTTGAATTGGTCCAACCCAACCAAAGATTCGATCAAAATTAGTGAAAAAGGAGAAAGACCACCCAGTTTTTTGAAAATCCTATACTTAACAATCCTACAGAGAAGAAGGAAAAAATGATAAAATAAAGAGAAAGAAAAGGGAAGAGTAAGAAAAATAAAGAGAAAGAAAAGGGAAAAGAAGAAAAGAAATGAATTTGGAGACCAAACATTTTGCAAGGGTAAAGACTATCCCAATAAGCTCTATCTTTTCATGTTCCCAACTGCTTAAAAGTTCCAACAAGCAGTTTGTAGAATGAAGGTTTGTCCATTGTGTCACATAAGCTCTAATCTCAAAATGGCCTTCATTTAAACCCATGTCCCTTATAGACCCCATTTCAAGCCTATCAAAGACCTGTTGACCTCTATGGGTAGGTAGAGTCTATTAGTGGAGATAGTTTGAATAAGCATGCATATAAGATAGATAATTCTCAAATTCAATGAGACCTTTGACCCGGTAATGTGTATGTGCCTATCTGAAGTGCAACAGTTCTTGCTTAAATAGAAATGAATCTCGAGTTTAGTACGGTAACTAGGGTTGTCATGTTATAGATATATTAATTTGAAAAATCGAGTCCCGAGATAAATTGACATTGATTTGGCAAATCCAACATTTGATTTCAAAATTCAAAAATAAAAAATCAAAAAAAAAGAAAAAAAAAGAAAAAAAATTACAAAGCCTTCAAGTTAAGGGAAGTATGTTGAACTATCGAACCTCGAAGGACACATTGGGCAAAGAAAATGATTAATGGAATGGTTATGAAGAAGCTACCAATTGACATACTATATCATAATTTGAAATGGATGTATCTCTGCTGCTTGGGGTATCCACCACTTATATTTTCAATATCTCGAAGATAAAAGATATAAATGTGAAGCATCCTGTCATTCCAAAGCAAGAATTGAACAAGCGTCTGGAAGGAGTCAATGAGAACACTTCAGCTGATCACCTCAGTCTGTGAGTTGATAAAACCATTGTAATTGTTATTCATGCATACATAGCATATCGCATTACATTTTCTTACATTGTATTGTCTATTCTTTGTCAAAGTAAATAGTAAACACCCTGTGAAGTAAAGAATCAAAAGAAGATATTAAATTAGGAGGCATGGAAGACCCATTGATGAGGAAGCTCTAGTCATTTTGCAAAAGAAAGAAGAGATGCATGCTTATGCAAAGAACAAGACAAAATACAAACATCAATCAGAGCCTACATAAGAAAAATTATTAGTTTGAGCCTACACAGGGGGTAAAGTTTCTCCATTTTAATTTTTTGAGTTTATGCGTATGCAAAATATTTTCAAACTCACTTTCAAATATTTTGGTCGAGAATCCAAATCTAGTCTAGGATCGAGTATCCAAATCCAGTTTAGGATCGAGCATCCAAAACCATTTTTGGTATGAGCATCCAAATCTAGTCTAGGATCGAGTATCCAAATCCAGTTTAGGATCGAGCATCCAAATCCAGTTTAGGATTGAACATCAAAATCAAGTTTAGGATCGAGCATCCAAATCTAGTTTAAGATCGAGTATCCAAATCTAGTTTAAGATCGAGTATCCAAATCCAGTTTAGGATCGAGCATCCAAATCCAGTTTAGGATCGAGTATCCAAATCCAGTTAGGATCGAGTATCCAAATATAGTTTAGGATCGAGTATCCAAATTCAGTTAGGATCGAGTATCCAAATCCAGTTTAGGATCGAGTATCCAAATTCAGTTAGGATCGAGTATCCAAATCCAGTTTAGTATCGAGTATCCAAATCTAGTTTAGGATCGAGTATCCAAATCTAGTTTAGGATAGAGTATACAAATTCAGTTTAGGATTGAGTATCCAAATTCAGTTTAGGATCGAGTATCCAAATCTAGTTTAGGATCGAGCATCCAAATATAGTTTCATGTAAAGCACCCAAAATCTAGCTCAGGTCTAGAACCTAAATTACTTTTAAGTCCAGAACTTAGCACTATTCTAGAACCCAAATTACCCTTAATTCCAGAACTTAGCTCGGGTCCAGAACCCAAGCCATCCCGGGTCAAGAACCCAAGTCTTTTCCAAGTCCAGAACCCAAATCATCCTAGGTCTAGAGCCCAAATTACCCTTAAGTCAAAAACTTAGCTCGGGTCCAGAACCCAAACCATCTTGGGTCTAGAACCCAAGTTTTTTTTAGACCAGAACTCGAATTGGGTCCAGAACCTAAATCATCTCGGGTCCAGAACCCAAATTACCCTTAATTCCAGAACTTAGCTCGGGTCCAGAACCTAAATTACCCTTAAGTCTAGAACCCAAATTACCCTTAAGTCCTGAACTTAGCTCGGGCCCAGAACCCAAATTATCCTTAAGTCCAAAACTTAGCTCGGGTCCAGAACCCAAATTACTCATAAGTCCAAAACTTAGCTTAGGTCCAGAACCTAAATTCCCTCTTAAGTCCAGAACTTAGCTCGGGTCCAGAATCCAAATTACCCTTAAGTCTAGAACTTAGCTTAAGTTAGGTCCAGAACCCAAATTACCCTTAAAGTCTAGAACTTAGCTCGGGTCCAGAACCCAAGTCTTTTTCTAGTCCAGAACTCAAACCGGGTCCAGAACCCAAAACCTAAACCATCTCAAGAAAATTAAGTTTATTTTTGCAAAAATTAAAAGTCTCGTTGCTTTTTGCTCTCTTTTACCGTAGTCTCAGATCGCTCAAGCAGGCGGCAAACTGCAGACCCTTAATTTTTTACCCATTCAAATCCGATAGTCCAAAATAATTTTTTTGATATTTTATTTATTTTAATAATATTTTAATTACTAATAATATTTAATATTTAGATTTAATAAAAATAAAAAAATATAAAATAATAAAAATAAAGAATAAAAAAATCGAACGGATCGGTGAGCGCCGCAAGGTAGAGCATTTCGCTGCAGAAAATGTCTTAGGCAAATTGGGCACTACCGAATTCGCTGCAGCTGGACTTGCCCAGTTCTACAATGAACTGGCTCTCCCAGCTAGCCCATCAAGCCCATAGCTCATAGTAATTTTAGCCAGTGCAATTTTTGTCAGTGCAGCCCGTGGGCCTGACAGCCCGTGCACTGCCGATTTTTTGACCAAACCTTGTTTTACCCAGTTTTATAGTTTTTCCTAAATAGATAGTATTTCATTATTAAAATAAGATTAGGACTTTATTTTTCCTATAAATACCACATTAAAACACAAGAACAAGGGGGACGAGAAAAAAACATAGAAAACCCTAAAGGAGGAAAAACAAAAAAAACCTAAATTTGTATCTTTATTTGCTTTATTTAATTTTAGATTTTATTACTTAGTTTATTATATGTTTTGATTTATTTAATTTCAATGCGTGATTTCTTTAATTTATCATGGATGGATATTCTCTTTATTATTATGATTATTATTTGTTTGTTTTGGTAATAAAATTGTAAGAGGTATGTTTCCACTTTGTGGGTACCTCATTAGTTAAATTTTATGTAATTTAAATTGCTTTTACATTTTGGACCAATGTAAAGGACATGTTTCCACCTTTTGATGGGTGTCCTATTTAGTTTTAAACATGGATGATGTAAGGACATGTTTCTATCCTCGGATGGGTGTCCATTTATTTGCTTCGTTTGGACATTGCTTTGATTTTAATATAATGATTCTTTATTTTAATTGTTGCATGCAGTATGAATAATATTGTCATATTTAAGAATTTTATAATATTAAGACGTGCAAAGGAGGCTAGTTCCAATGAACCGGGCGTTGTGGGGGTGCTGGGCCATTTCTCACCTTCCCCATACGTACCCAACTTTCCGAACCAATTAGAGGGTTGGGGATTCCTTAGAAATTGAGTCATCAACCCCTTTCTTTTTCCCGGCCTGTTCGGGTGGCGACTCCATTTTCTTTGGGCTTAGGCCCGTGCTCTCTAAGTGTAATGTTTAAAATGTTAGATACTAAACTTTTAAATGAATAGTGATAATTAATAGGGAATTGTGATATAAGTGATATGGATAAGTAATGTCAATAGGGGATCTCAAAAATTTACCGAAGCAATTAATTATTTTTACGGTCTTATGAGAGTTAAAATCGAATTAGAATCAACGGTTAAGAAAGAGGCTGCACCATAACTAAGATGAGATTGGCTACACTAGATTGAGCTGAATATATGTGTGTGTGTGTGTGTGTGTGGACAGGTGTAAGAGTGTAGAAACTTAATTTCTTTCTTCATCATTCACGTTCAGCACCACCTTCCTCATCAAAACTCCTTCTTGCTTCCTAACTTCTAAGGTTTTGATAAAAAACAAAGAACAAACAATGTTTAGTTATAAGTTTTGAGAAAATTAAGATAGAAAATTGAGATTATTAATAAGTAAGTAGAGAAAAGAAGAGTTAAAGAGGTATGTGTTTATATATTTTAATTTACAAATATTTATTTTTCTTTCAATTTCATGTTTAAATTACTTTATTGGGTCATTTAGAGGAAATATTTCCTAAAACTTGGATAAATGAATTATTGTGTGATATAAGTAGAAATTGAAGTTGTTAATGTTGTTTTTCTTCATTTTGAATGATGATTGTGAAAGTTGATGAGCAGATCATTTGTTAAATACTTGATTAATTAAAGTTTTAGTAAGATATTAGTTAGAAATTCTTTTCATGTCAAAACTTTGATGTTGATTCATTTTTATCTTCGATCTTCATTATATTTGTGTTTTATAAAGTTACAAGTGTAAAATACATTATTTTAAGATGCCATGGGAGTATTTTTAAGGTGCCATGGCCGTGGGATCGAAGTTCAAATTGTTAGACGAAGAATTACTCTAAAACAGTCCCAAAATCAATGCCACAGTCATGGCCCTAAGATGCCACGACCGTGGGATTGAAAATGATGTTGTTTCTTCAAAAAAATTCAATAAAACAGAGGGGTTTCATATGCCACGACCGTGGCCTTGAAAGGCCACGACCGTGGGGGGTCTTTAACATCATTTTACAGCTTCCTTTTGTATCCCATGGGCGTGGGGTTGAGTTGCCACGGCCGTGGGGTACCTAAATGATATTTTTGACTTGTATTTTGTGATATACGGGCCTAGTATGAGGCTATTATGTTTATATTTATTACTTTTGTGTTGTGTAAGTGTTGAAAGTATGAAAAAGAGTGATAAACCTTGAATTTGTGATAAATGTGTAGAATACCAAATGTTAATGAAAGTATTGTTTCATACAAATGATCAACTACAACTTAATGAATTGCCCTAATCATACTGATTTTAGATCTAGCTTGGGATTGAATGGGTAGCCAAAAGGGAGGATATCCAAAGTGTTAGTGGGCACTCCATGCCATCAATAGACACTCGGTGTCATCATATTCAGTGGGCATTCTTGCCATAGTGGGCCATTGGCCAAAATTCTATACAGCGGCATTCAATTGCCATCAGTGACCCATTATCTAAATCTAGAATCTGAGTTCAGTGTGTTTGGGCATAATTAAAAATAGTTATCTAGAATGAAAATAATGTGTTCTTCAATGTTGATAAATTAGACAATTCTGAACCTAATTGTATTTAGAATTTCAATTTATAATGAATTTAGTTTGCAAGTCGATGTTTCTAAATTATTTAATTGCTATATCACTTTTATTACTATATCTCTTTTATTTAAATTTTCTTGTATATTATAAATACATAAACACCACTAAGCTTTGCATAGCGTGTTGGAATTGTTTTCTGACATGCAGATCAAACAAGGAGAGTTGAAACCGCAGAGTGAGAGACTTACGTTCTTGGACAACTGCATCATCAAGGTTCAATGAACAATATTGTAAATGTTGTACTCGTTATGGTTCACATAGCAAATCTTTATAATTTTGTATGACAGTTGTACTAGTTTAAGTGTAGTTTGAGAATACTTATAATAATGTAAGTTTTTATTAAGAGTTCTTGTAAATATATGAAAATATGTGTGTAATATAGAGAACTTAATAGTGGCATTATTGCTTAAAGATATTATGACATTATTTCTTTAGTACATACATAGATATATATAGAACATGTGTGATTGTTAGGTGACATCTCCTATGTAGGTAAGTGTATGCACTATATAGGGGGTGTTACAATTAGTGGTATCAAAGCAGGTTTAGGCGGTTCTAAGTTGTGGGTTAAAAAAAAGTACAACTGTCATTGCTATGTGAACTATATAATTGAACAAATGTTTGATGCAGTTGATTTTTTTTTTATGTTTAAAGGTATAAGATGGCCTCTGAATCACGTCAAGGTGCTGAGGATCAAGCTGCATCCTCACACAGTCAAGCTAGTGTTGGAAATCAGCAGCCATCGGAACCTTCTGCGGAACAAATTCCATTAGATCCTCAATTTGTGAGAAATATGGGTGAAATCCTTAGGCAAATTGTGAGAGTTACTCCTCCTACACAACCTCCACTGCCAGTACTCCAAAGATCTCCTTTGGAGAGAATTAGAAAATTGGGAGCAGAAGATTTTAAAGCTCGTGACACTGACGAGTCTTCAGTAGCAGAGTATTGGATGGAGAGGATTGTGAGAGTTTTTGATATGCTGCATTGTACTGATGAGGAAAGACCAGAATGTGAAGTTTCCTTATTGCAAGAACAAGCTTTTGCCTGGTGGGATACAAAGCAGAAAGGTATACCTGCAGGTAGACTTACTTGGGAATTTTTCCAAGAAGAATTCAAAAAGGAATATATTAGTGAGATCTATTTGGAGGAGAAGCATCGAGAATTTTTGTATCTTAAGCAAAGGCAATTATCTGTGTTTGAATATGAGAGGCAGTTTGTTCGTCTCAGTAAATATTTTCCAGAGTTGGTTGTATCTGAGGAAGAGAAGTGTAAGCGGTTTGAACAAGGTTTGAATAGTCAGATTCGGGTGTATTTAATAGCAATGAGGATTAAGGAGTTTTCTACTCTTATTAATGCGGCAGTCGCTATAGAAAATGAGATGAAACCAGTGCAGGGAAGAAAACAACAATTCAAGAAGGGAATTGCTAGTGAACAACAACAAGGTAGCCAGAAAAGACAGAGAAATATTCAAGCCCAAACTCAGGGGTTTAATAGAGGAAGTGGAGCTAGTTTTCAGAAATCAAGAGGTGGGAGGTTTGGAGTGGCTTCAGGCTCTTCTTCAAGAATTGTTACTACACCTTGTCAATATTGTGGTAAGGGTCATGCAAGTGAAGATTGTTGGTTTCAAAATGGGGCTTGTTTGAAATGTGGTTCTTTGGAGCATAAAATCAAAGATTGTCCAATAATAAAAGAATTAGAAGTTGTGGAAGGACAAAGTTCTGTACAGAGGTCTCAATCAAACTGTAGGGCAGGTAGAGGTGGTCGACTTAGTGGTAGTCAGCAGAGAGGATCTGAAACAGTGGATAGACCTCAGACTCGAGGCAATGCTCCAGTTAGGGCTTATGCCATGAAAGCTGTGGAAGACCAGGATGCTCCTGATGTTGTAGTTGGTAAATTTTCTTTACTTGGTCTTGATGTGTATGCATTGTTAGATCCTGGTTCTACACATTCTTATATTTGTACAACTATAGCTTCAGGAAGGAAAATGTGTGTTGATAAACTTGATTATGAGATAGAAGTTACAAATCCCTTAGGCCATAGTGTGAAGGTAAATAGAGTATATCGAAATTGTCCACTTAGAGTTCATGATGTAGAGCTTTCTGCTGATTTGATTGAACTACCATTCCATGATTTTGATGTAATCTTGGGAATGGATTGGTTGTTCCGACATCAAGCAGTTATGGACTGCTGTAGGAAAGCTATAACTTGTAAGAGTCCGGGTTATGGTGAAATTGTAATCCAAGGAGAAAAACAATTTTATCCTTCTAGTTTGATTTCTGCAGCTAAAGCTAGAAGGTTAATTAGGAAGAGATGTGAAGCTTATCTTGCTTATGTTAATGATACATGACATTCAAGCAAGGTTTTGGGAGACATACCTATAGTGAGTGAGTTTTCGGATGTTTTTCCAGAAGAATTACCTGGAGTACCACCAGAGAGAGAGATAGAATTTGTTATTGATGTAGTTCCAGGTACAACACCAATTTCTATTCCACCTTATAGAATGGCACCTCCGGAATTAAAAGAATTAAAGGTGCAACTCCAAGAATTGCTTGACAAAGGATTTACAAAACCTAGTGTGTCACCTTGGGGTGCACCGGTTTTGTTTGTAAAGAAGAAGGATGGTACCTTAAGATTATGTATAGATTATCAACAGTTGAATAAAGTGACTATTAAGAATAAGTACCCGTTACCTAGGATTGATGACTTATTTGATCAGTTGAGAGAAGCGGGTGTTTTCTCAAAAATTGATCTTAAATCGGGTTATTATCAGATGAAAATTAAAGAAGTAGATATTCCAAAGACAGCTTTTAGAACTCGATATGGACATTATGAATTTTTGGTGATGCCCTTTGGTTTAACTAATGCTCCAGCAGCTTTTATGGACTTGATGAATCGAGTCTTTAAACCCAATTTGGACCAGTTTGTAGTTGTTTTTATTAATGATATACTGGTTTATTCTAAAATTAGGGAAGATCATGATAAGCATTTGAGAATTGTACTACAAACACTCAGGGAGAATCAATTGTATGCTAAATTATCGAAGTGTGATTTTTGATTAACGGAAGTGGCATTTCAGCTGATGGTATTCATGTGGATCCAAGTAAAATTGAGACTATTTTGAATTGGCAGCCACCAAAGAATATAACTAAAGTCCGAAGTTTCCTTGGGTTGGCTGGATATTATAGAAGATTTGTGCAAGTGTTTTCAAAGATAACACTTCCCTTAACGAAGCTCCTTAGAAAAGAAATTAAATTTGAGTGGAATGCTCAGTGTCAAGCTAGTTTTGAACAATTGAAAGCGATATTGACTGAAGCGCCTGTCTTAACTCAACCAATTCCAGGTAAAGACTATGTTATTTATAGTGATGCTTCTCATCAAGGACTTGGTTGTGTATTGATGCAAGAGGGTAAGGTAATTGCTTATGCTTCTAGGCAATTAAAATCTCATGAATTGAATTACCCTACACATGATTTGGAGTTAGTTGCTATTGTATTTGCCCTTAAAATCTGGCGACATTATTTGTATGGTGAACGGTGTTATATTTTCACTTATCATAAAAGTTTGAAATATTTGCCAACACAAAAAGAATTGAATTTAAGGCAGAGAAGATGGATGGAATTGATCAAGGATTATGATTGTATCATCGACTATCATCCTGGAAAAGCTAATGTGGTAGCCGATGCTTTAAGTTGAAAGACTTTAGCAGGTATGTTGTATATAGAATATTTTAGCATTATATATATATATTACATAAACTAAATGATATCATGTGTTATGTTAGCAGAATTGAGGGTTGAACCAACCATTAGGCAAAAAGTGATAGAAGCTCAAAAACAAAATCAAAAATTGTTAGAACTGTTGAAACAAGTGCAGGATGGGGAAAAGCCAGATTATGTTGTGTCAAAAGATGGTGGAGTGTACTATAGAGATCGATTGTGTGTACCTGATGTGAAGGAACTAAAGGAATGTATTCTTGGTGAAGCTCACAATACTATGTATACTGTACATCCCGGAAGCAATAAGATGTACTAGGATTTGAAATCTCATTATTGGTGGCCTGGTATGAAAAGAGATATTACTGAATATGTGACTCGATGTTTAGTATGTCAACAAGTCAAAGCAGAACATCAAGTTCCATCGGGTCTTTTGCAACCTATATCCATACCAGAATGGAAGTGGGATAGAATCACTATGGATTTTGTGACTGGACTTCCAAATACCCAAAAGAAGCATGATACAATTTGGGTAATTGTTGATCGATTAACTAAATCAACTCATTTCCTTCCCATTCGAGTTGACTATTCAATGAATAAACTTGCAGAGTTGTATATTAATGAGATAGTCAGGCTTCATGGAGTACCAATGTCTATTATTTCAGATCGAGAGCCTCGCTTTACATACAGATTTTGGGAAAGTTTTCAGAAAGCATTGGGTACTCGACTTCATTTTAGTACTGCTTTTCATCCCCAAACAGATGGTCAATCAGAAATGGTGATACAAATACTTGAGGACATGCTTCAAAGTTGTGTAATCGATTTTGAAGGTAGCTGGGATAAATATCTACCTTTAGTAGAATTTGCCTATAACAATAGTTATCAAACGAGTATTGGAATGGCTCCATATGAGGCACTCTAAAAAGGAAGTGTAGAACTCCATTGTGTTGGGTGGAATTGAATGAGAGCAAACTTGTAGGGCCTGATCTCATAAAACAAACTGAAGACAAAGTAAAGCTTATAAAGGATCGATTACAAATTGCGATGGACAGACAAAAATCTTATGCAAATTTGAAACGGCGTGATATTGAGTATAATGTGGGGGATAAAGTATTTTTAAAAGTATCACCATGGAAGAAAGTTCTTCGCTTTGGAAAGAAAGGTAAATTAAGTCCTAGGTTCATTGGACCATATGAAATACTGGAATGTGTAGGTCCAGTAGCCTATTGACTAGCTTTGCCTCCAGAATTGGCTAAGATTCATAATGTATTTCATGTGTCAATGCTTAGGCACTATAGATCAGATCCTACACATGCGATTCAGGTAGAATCTATTGAAATTCAGCCAGATTTGAATTATGAAGAAGAACCAGTGGCTATCTTAGCTCATGAAATAAAGGAGTTGCGTAATAAGTGCATTCCTTTAGTAAAAGTGTTATGGAGGAATCATTCGATGGAGGAAGCCACTTGGGAAAGCGAAGAGATAATGAGACAACAATATCCTCAACTATTTCAAGCGTCTATAACAAGTAAATTTCGAGGATGAAATTTCTTTAGAGGGGGAGAATTGTAATGTTTAAAATGTTAGATACTAAACTTTTAAATGAATAGTGATAATTAATAGGGAATTGTGATATAAGTGATATGGATAAGTAATGTCAATAGGGGATCTCAAAAATTTACCGAAGCAATTAATTATTTTTACGGTCTTATGAGAGTTAAAATCGAATTAGAATCAACGGTTAAGAAAGAGGTTGCACCATAACTAAGATGAGATTGGCCACACCAGATTGAGCTGAATATATGTGTGTGTGTGTGTATGTGTGGACAGGTGTAAGAGTGTAGAAACTTCATTTCTTTCTTCATCATTCACGTTCAGCACCACCTTCCTCATCAAAACTGCTTCTTGCTTCCTAACTTCTAAGGTTTTGATCAAAAACAAAGAACAAACAATGTTTAGTTATAAGTTTTGAGAAAATTAAGATAGAAAATTGAGATTATTAATAAGTAAGTAGAGAAAAGAAGAGTTAAAGAGGTATGTGTTTATGTATTTTAATTTACAAATATTTATTTTTCTTTCAATTTCATGTTTAAATTAGTTTATTGGATCATTTAGAGGAAATATTTCCTAAAACTTGGATAAATGAATTATTGTGTGATATAAGTAGAAATTGAAGTTGTTAATGTTGTTTTTCTTCATTTTGAATGATGATTGTGAAAGTTGATGAGTAGATCATTTGTTAAATACTTGATTAATTAAAGTTTTAGTAAGGTATTAGTTAGAAATTCTTTTCATGTCAAAACTTTGATGTTGATTCATTTTTATCTTCGATCTTCATTATATTTGTGTTTTATGAAGTTTCAAGTGTAAAATACATGATTTTAAGATGCCATGGGAGTGGTTTTAAGGTGCCATGGCTGTGGGATCGAAGTTTGAATTGTTAGACGAAGAATTACTCTGAAAACGGTCCCAAAATCAATGCCAGGGTCGTGGCCCTGAGATGCCACGACCGTGGGATTGATAATGATGCTGTTTCTTCAAAAAAAAAATCGATAAAACAGAGGGGTTTCATATGCCACGACCGTGGCCTTGAAAGGCCATGACCGTGGGGGTCTTCAACATCATTTTACAGCTTCCTTTTGTATCCCACGGGCATGGGGTTGAGTTGCCACGGCCGTGGGGTACCTAAATTATGTTTTTGACTTGTATTTTGTGATATATGGGCCTAGTATGAGGCTATTATGTTTATATTTATTACTTTTGTGTTGTGTAAGTGTTGAAAGTATGAAAAAGAGTGATAAACCTTGAATTTGTGATAAATGTATAGAATACCAAATGTTAATGAAAGTATTGTTTCATAGAAATGATCAACTACAACTTAATGAATTGCCCTAATCATATTGATTTTAGATCTAGCTTGGGATTGAATGGCTAGCCAAAAGGGAGGATATCCAAAGTGTTAGTGGGCACTCCGTGCCATCAATAGTTACTCGGTGTCATCATATTCAGTGGGCATTCTTGCCATAGTGGGCCATTGGCCAAAATTCTATACAGCGGCATTCAATTGCCATCAGTGACCCGTTATCCAAATCTAGAATCTGAGTTCAGTGTGTTTGGGCATAATTAAAAATAGTTATCTAGAATGAAAATAATGTGTTCTTCAATGTCTATAAATTAGACAATTTTGAACCTAATTGTATTTAGAATTTCAATTTATAATGAATTTGGTTTGCAAATCGATGTTTCTAAATTATTTAATTGCTATATCACTTTTATTGCTTTATCTCTTTTATTTAAATTTTCTTGTATATTATAAATACATAAACACCACTAAGCTTTGCTTAGCGTGTTGGAATTGTTTTCTGACGCGCAGATCAAACAAGGAGAGTTGAAACCACAGAGTGAGAGACTTACATTCTTGGACAACTGCATCATCAAGGTTTAATGAACAATATTGTAAATATTGTACCCGTTATGGTTCACATAGCAAATCTTTATAATTTTGTATGACAGTTGTACTAGTTTGAGTGCAGTTTGAGAATACTTATAATACTGTAAGTTTTTATTAAGAGTTCTTATAAATATATGAAAATATGTGTGTAATATAGAGAGCTTAATAGTGGCATTATTGCTTAAAGATATTATGACTTTATTTCTTTAGTACATACATAGATATATATAGAACATGTGTGATGGTTAGGTGACATCTCCTATGTAGGTAAGTGTATGGACTATATAGGGGGTGTTACACTAAGGCCCCGAGCCTAAACAGTGCCAAAGTCATAGGAACCATTCCACCGAGAGTGGGGGTGAAAATCCCTGCTCACAATAAGGTTAAAGGCCTTTTGACACTCATCATTCCACTTGACTAGTTGGTTCTTTTTAAGTAATTTAAAGATAGGTTTGCAGATTATGGTGAGCTTTGCTAAAATAATGTCATCTCATCCGCAGGGTATTGATTTGAATTACCTGGTACGTTCCTTATTTCATGGTAATTTATGCTATATGTATGCATGATTATGTATGCTCTTACCTTTTCCTTTTTGGCTCACAGTGGATGCTCAAAGAACAAAATAGGAAACTTCAAGAAGAGTTGGTTGCAAGTCGTCAGCAGGCTTCTCATTTTAAAGTTTATATCATCAATCCGAACAGCATTTTCGAGACTTCCGATTGCAGGGGATGAGGGATCTCGATGCTTCTTCATCAAGAGGCCCCCAGACTGATGACCATGAGATCCTTTCGTCTGCTTCTGATGAGGACCATGATGGATCAGAACTTCAAGGTAATAAAGATTTTGGTGCTTCTACTTCGGGTGATCCCGGGACAAGTAACTTGCCGGATTTTGGTGCTCCCACTTTGGGCAGACTCGGGACGAGTGATTTGCCCCCTCCTCCAATAGGTGACGACTTTTTCAAGGCTTTATTTGATGACCTACCACTACCCTCTTAGTGATATGTAAATATTGTAGCAATTGTAAAATATTGTACAATAATGAAAAAAAAAATACAATTTCCATCTTTACTGTAACTTTTTTTTTTGTTACTGTATCAAAATTATTTTTTTTATCATAGTACATCATAATTTTATAATCCACATCCACATTATTTTGCTAAACCAAATTCAACGTGGTAAAGGAAATTGTCACCAATTCCTTTCCTTATGCCATATGGTCTTACCCTTTCCCATCACCTTTTCCTTTTCACTTTAGGAAAGGCTTATTTTCTTCTATATAAATCACCCTTTATGCCATATTTCATACAGAAACCAAAAAAACTTTTCCCTTTTAATGTGAAAACTCCCTTTAACAATTTTAATTTTTTCTTTATTCATCCACCATGACCGAGCATCATTCAAAGAAGATAAAAATTCTATTTAAGAACATGGATGCCATTCATTGGAACCAAATTTCATGGTCAAAACTTGATGTTTTAAAATGTTTTCAAAATGTTAAATTGGACCACTCCTTCTTACATGCCGTGGCTTCCTTTTGGAATATGGATTCTAGGGCATTTAAAATTAATGGCTTTGAAATATGTCCCTTAATTAAAGAATTTGAGGCCATCCTTAGATATCCAAATAATCAACAAATGGTGTTACCCATGTTGGTTTCCAAAACTCAACAGAAGATGTAGAAGTTATTTCAAATTCCAAAACCCAAAGTTCTTCGGTTGATGAGAGGTGAAAAAATTCTACTTGCTCCTTTGATTGATTTTTGTCTCACTCATTTGGCTCCTACTAAGGCATAGGGACGCATGCTTTGTCTTTGCTACTCGGCCAATTCTTGCTTGTCTCTTCTGATGGCGATATTGATCCACGAGTATTGGATATTATGGACCAAATGGAAGGAGGCTTGTCGCCGGTACCTGTGATCTTAGCCGAGACCTTAGATGGATTAGACCAATTTAAATCAGGATTGTCAAAGAGATTAACTGGGAGCCCGTTGCTGCTTCAGGTAATTACCTAAACTGCCCTTTCGGGTTTTCAATTTAGGTTTTCTTTTTTCTTTTATTTATTGCTCTAACTTTTTCCTAGTCCGCCCTTGTGGGTTTTCGGAACTAGCGAGCTGTCCTAATTTTTGCCTAAGCTGCCCTTGTGGGTTTTCAATTTAGTGGACCTTTTTCTTTTTTTGTTATATTTTTTATTGCTCTAATTTTTGCCTAGTCCGCCCATGTGGGTTTTCGGAACTAGCGAGCTGTCCTAATTTTTTCCTAAGTTGCCCTTGCCGGTTTACAACTTAGCGGAACTTTTTTTTAATTAATTTTTTTTCACAGATTTGGCTTCAGGAGCGTCTTTGTTTGCTTGATACTCCATCCTTGGATTTTGCCAGATACCTGCCACATCATCATTCAGCTAGGAAACTACTCCATCCTGCTTCTTCATATACTGATTGGGTTGACTGGATCCACTCATGCTCTGAAGTCAATATCCGTTGGTTGGTACCTTGGTGGAAGATTTCTCGTATCACCATGCGGACATACTTGATGTATGTTCCCCTTCCTACTCTTCATCAAGGTACATGCTATGATTCTGACTTTGCTCCCAACTTAGACATGCCTTGCTTGACTAAAACCTACTTGGATCGGCTGAGGCAAAGCTGGCCTGCGCGTTAAATTTATCGACTGCCATAGATTTTACATTTGTCAATTCAGAAAGTGTATTGTTAGGAAAAAATAATTAAAGTAATAAAAGATGCTTCTTTTCCATTTATAATTTGTCATCACTTTTTGCTATTGTGTTGATTTATTTCATCCATATATGGTCAAATACTTATAACAGTGTACATAGAATAATTTTAACATTAATTCTATTTTATTAAATTGGGGAACAACCAAACATAAAGCCAGCATACACAAGATCACTCTTGTTGCCAACTAGCCCTTTCGGGTTTTCTAATTGACGATTTTCTTTCATTTAGCCCTAATTGTTGCCTAGCCCGCCCTTTCGGGTTTTCAAAACTAGCTGACTGCTCTAACTTTTGCCAAGGCCGCCCTTTTTGGGTTTTCAACCTAGCGAGCTCTTTCTTTTTTTTATTTTTCATACATAAAACTTCTTCAACCTATCAATGTTTACTGGCTCACTAAACTCGTTGCCATCCATGTCTAATCCTAGCTAGGCCTGAACTTCCCTCTTGGATCAGATACATTAGGCTTACATTGCTTCAACACCAAATCCCCAACTCTGAATTTTCTAATTTTAACCCTTCTATTGTAGGCCCGAGCTATATTCTTTTGATACAATTGGTGATGATATAGTGCCTTTAACCTTCTTTCTTCTAGTAAAGCTAACTGTGTGTATCTGCTTGCTACCCATTTTGTTTCAGGCAGTTCAACTTCCAAGACTACTCTTAACGACTTGATCTTAATTTCAATTGGCAATACCGCTTCCATCCCATAAACCAAAGAGAACGGTGTCATTTCAGTAGGTGTTCGCACACTTGTCCTATATCCCCATAAAGCAAAGGGAAGCATCTCTGACCAATCCCTGTAAGTCTTAGTCATCTTGGACAGAATTTGCTTAATTATTTTGTTTGTTGCTTCTACTGCACCATTAGCCTTAAGTCTATAAGGAGAGGATCGATGATGGTGGATTTGGTACTTCGAGAATAAATCCTTAACTGCTCATTGAAACTGAACCCCATTGTTTGATACCACACTGTGCGGGTGTAATATCCTAAAATGTGCCCTAGAAGTTTTAGTATAATTGTTGTTTTATTTGAATTAAAATGTATATGTTATTGGAAAGAGAAAATAATATAAAAAGGAGTGTATATGTTGTATATATGGATATATATATAACATATATACAAGTCAAATGGATGGTCAAAGGAAGAAGATATTTATTTTGGTTATTTATTAAATTACTAAAAGGACAAATAAGTAAAAGGGAGTTAAGATATATAGAAGAGGGTATTTTAGTAATTTTCTTTTTAGATTGCTTGGTGGAGGTTTAAAGAGATGAGAACTTTGACTTTGTCTTTAATTTCCTTTTCATTTTTCTTCTTTTTCTTTTCTTGGCCGGGTACTCCAAAGTTAAGAGAGCAAGATAGAGTTTGATTTTCTAAGATCAAATTCAAAGGAGATTTCAAATAAACAAGTTGGAATTTCAAGAAATTTCATTATTTTGGTAAGTTCTCTCTTGATTGCTCTTGTTGTTTTTGAAGTTATTTTTGAGTTTGATGAAGTGTTGTTGATAATATGGTTAGGATTTCTTGTGGTGTGTTTGTATGTGATGGAAATGGAATTAAAAATAAGAAGTTAGGTTGTTGTTGGTGATGGAAGAGTAAGAGTTGTGTTTAGTGAAATTTTTTCTGTTTTACAATTAGTAAAGGCTGTGACTTTTATGATTTTTAATTAAATATAGAAAACTGTTCTTGAAGTGATTTTTTGATATGTTATGCTTCTATAAGTCTAGAATGACTGAAAAATATGTTGATTCGATTTTGGAATGGTTATGACTTTGGAAAGATTATTTTTATTAGACCTGTTCCAGCAGGTACCTTAACTGATACAGCTATCTTTCGGGATTTTTAATAAAATGTAGAAAAATAATATCCAATTGAATTTTGGATATGTTGTTGCTTAGTGAGTCTAGTATTTGATAAAAATAATTGGAACCACTTTGATTGAATTTAATTCATGGAATTCACAAAGTTCAGAACTACTGCCAGGATGCAGGGCAATTGGAGCAGTCTGGTTGGGTGAACTATTTGACCAAGATTTTGTGTTCAGTTTGATCTGAAATTTTAAAGGAATGATTTTAAGATGTAAAATTTAGTTCTGTAAAAATTTTAGAGTTTTTAGTCAAGTAGATTATTTTATACAATGTTTCAAAATAAGGATAAAGTGGAGTCTAAAACCAGAATTTACTATTTATATGGTCATTTTGCTAATATTCCTTTTGAATTAGGTTGTGAAGAGGTTGAATTGCCCTAACCTAAGTGTTGAGGATTCTTGGAAGAGTAAGTGTATAGATTGGTGTGAGTTGGTTTTAAGGTAAGTACAAACTACATAATTGCATACATTCATATGATATTGAGACTTGAGACATCTTTGATTATAAATGTGATAAGGAATCTAATGCATTGTGGATGTATATTAATAATGTTATGTTTGGTATAATGTGAATGTTGTGATGAGCATGTAAAATATGTGTTAATGCCATTGATTATATCCATTTGAATAATGAATTGATTAATGTGATTTGAAATATAACGAAATGTGAAATGTGCAAGATGTGATGATGCAAATGAGATGATTGAGGCATGGTTGCCTAATTTGCTTATGAGAATGAAATGAATTGAGAAAGAAATGTATAAAGATATAAATGAAAAGAATTTTGTGTTTAATTTGTTATTCAACCTTCAGAGTTCTGGGTTTGGTGGCATGCCTATAAAGTACTGGATAGGTGAAAAGACAGGGTCGTAAGTCGATTCCAGTTGATAAATGTAAAATGTGAATTATAGTAACAGTCTTGCCAGTTGAGGATCTCCTTGGTTTATCCGGGTTGAGGTCCAAGAGACTGGGTCTGTTACAGGTAACAGTCTTGCCGGGTTGAGGATTTCCTCGAGTTTAGCCGAGTTGAGGTCCAAGAGACTGGGTCTGTTACCCTATCCATGGATAGAGATATATATATCGCCTATGGGCTTAATGATTGTGATTATAGACCAAAGCAGTAACTCTGAACTTTGAATAACATATTAGTGTCTTGTGGGCCCATGCTTGTCTTTGTTTTCAATGTGAATCATGAATGTTTTGATTAATTATTAAATAATGTAAGATTGTGAAATATAATATTCTCTTGAATTGATCTTGAATCTTGATTGTGTGACATTAGCATGGCATTAAAGCATCATAGCACTGTAGTTTGTTCCACTAAGCCGTTGGCTTAGCGCGAATGTGATTCTTCGAGCAGGTGACAGGGAAGAACCAGAGAGTTCCTCTAGGCCGAGTTGAGCCTAGATTTTGAAGAGTGAATAGTGGGCTTTAAGATCAAAGATTGATTGCCAAACATGTATAAATTTTATGTGTTGTAAAACTTGAGTTTTGATGTATATGAATTTGTAAATATTGTTACTTTCCGTTGCATAGTGAACAAATATTTTATCTACTGTATTTCATAATAAACCTTTACTTTATTTTGTACTAGAAGTGTAAATCCTTTTTGCAGGTTGTAGTTGAGGTTATAAGGGGGATTTATTGGAAGTGTACTGAGAATGATTTTGTTTGCATTGGTTTATGTAAAAATGTTTTCAAAAATCAGGAAAAAACCAGTTTTGTCGACACTTGGGATTGAATTTTTAGGCGAAACTATGGCAAAATTTCTGTAAAAATTGGAACAAAAATTTGACTAAGTGGTAGCAACATTAGGAAAGTGTGGCACCTCTACTCAGCTTACACACGTAGGTCGGGAAGGGGTGCTACAATTTTTGGTATTAGAGCCTAGGTTTAAGATTCTCAACCTAGGTGAATTGTAAGAAAAAGAATATTTTGATTTTAAAAGTTGGTTTTTGAATAAAATACATGTTTTGGTATGGCAGTCCTTGATCTTTAATGAGGAATATTCTGCTGTGTTTGCAGATATAGGTAGTAATGGACTCCCATTCACGTCAAACTGTAGAAGGAAGTGCTGAGAGTGTAGCTCCAGGAGAGAGTAGAGATGGAGCTAGAGTTGACAGAGTTAGTGAGGCACCTGTTTCTATGCCAGAGAGACCAGCTGCAGAGGAGGGTCTGCCGGGTTGGTTGAGGCATGTGGTAGAACTTTTTAGACAAGTTCCAGTGCAACCACCACCACAGCCTCAGATGCCGGTAAGACATTATGACAAGTTGAGAAAATATGGGGCTGAAGATTTCTTAGGCACTACCGACCCTGCAGTGGATGAGCAATGGTTAGATAAGGTACAGAGGATATTCATTCAGTTGCAAGCCACTTCGGATGAGAAGTTTGATTATGCCAGATCCCTCCTTCAGAAAGATGCCTATGATTGGTGGAAGACTATCCCTCATGCTATGGATGATCCACCTACACTATCTTATAGTGATTTTTTGAGGGAGTTCGAACAGAAATATACTCCGAGGGAGTATAAAGATTTAAAGAAGATGGAATTCCTGAGTTTGAGGCAAGACAACCGGACGGTGATGGAATATGAGATTGAATACATCCGGTTGAGTAGTTATGCAGGGGGAATTATTTCTGATGAAATAGATAGGTGCAGAAGGTTTGAGGAGGGATTGAGGCCCTCTATTATGTGCATCATGGCTGGTTCTCGGTACCAGGATTTCTCTCAACTTGTTGCAGTAGCTAGGAGCATTGAGAGAGCACAGAGCATTGCAGCAGCTGCTTCTGAGGAGGAGACCAGGGTTAGGAGACCCCAGTTTGAGGCAAGGTCTTCATCTGTGAAGAGGGGGAGAGGAAGTTTTGTTCCGAGAATCAGTAGAAGTCAGAGATAGCCAGGTAGGTTAGTGCAGTATCAGAGACAGAGATCGAGACCTACACCTTCTATAGCTAGTGCTCCAACTCCGATGGTCCAGAGATCCATTCCCCCTATATGTGTTCAGTGTGGTGGAAGACATGGGGGTGTTTGTTGGAAATATAGTGGATCAGCTGTGTGTTTTCGATGTGGATCACCTGATTATTTTATTAGGGAGTGTCCTGAGATGCAGGAGCACAGGCCGGCTGAGTCTGCAGCCTCTCGACCCAGTGTCAGCAGAGGTGGTCGAGGAGGCAGAGGTTTCAGTAGGGGTGGTCGATCCGGGTATAGTCAGAGAGGAGGATCATCATCTGGAGGCAGTAGGTCAGATGAAGCCTGATCTTCTCAGAGGGTGTATGTGATGCAGAGGCAGCCAGATGCTTCAGCAGTTATAGCGGGTACATTTTCTTTATTTGACATTTCAGTACTTGCTTTGATTGATCCAAGATCTACTCATTCATATATTAGTGCATCTATCTTGCCTGTGTCTAAATTGCATTCTGAGTCCTTAGGATTTGATGTCTTGGTGACAAATCCTTTAGGACATAGTGTGGTTGTTAGTAAGGTGCACCGTGATAGTGCAGTTGGGGTGCAAGGTGAGAAGTTTCTTGGTGATCTGATTGAAATGCCTTTTAAAGAATAAGATTTGATTTTAGGCATGGATTGGCTGTCTAAGCATGGAGCTGTGGTAGACTGTCAAAAGAAGTGTGTTACCTTGAGAACCAGTGATGGTATCTAGTGAGCAGAGACAACTTGCATCCTTGTTTGTATCAGCTGTAACAGCTAGAAAGTTGATTAGAAAAGGGTGTGATGCTTATCTTGCTCATGTGGTGGATACTAGAGTAGCGGTTTCTCAACTTAATAATATAACCACAGTTGTAGATTTTCTGGATGTGTTTCCTGAGGAGTTGCCAGGGTTACCCCCTGAGAGAGAGGTTGAGTTTGGTATCGATTTGTTGCCTGGTACCACTCCCATCTCTATCACTCCATATCGAATGGCACCTGCTGAATTGAGAGAGTTGAAGGTGCAGTTGCAGGAGTTGTTGGATAAAGGGTTTATTCGCCCTAGTATTTCTCCGTGGGGAGCTCCTGGGTTGTTTGTGAAGAAAAAGGATGGTACTTTGAGATTGTGCATCGATTATAGGCAATTGAACAAAGTGACTATTAAGAATAAATATCCTTTGCCTAGGATTGATGATCTCTTTGATCAATTAAAGGGAGAAACAATGTTTTCCAAGATTGATTTGAGATCCGGGTACCATCAGTTGAGGGTTAAAGCTGAAGATGTTTCTAAGACAGCTTTCCGCACCAGGTATGGGCATTATGAGTTTTTAGTTATGCCTTTTGGGTTGACGAATGCACCTGCAGCTTTCATGGATTTAATGAATAGGGTGTTTAGGCCCTATCTGGATCGGTTTGTGGTGGTTTTCATCGATGATATTTTGGTGTATTCGCGTAATGAGGAGGAGCATGACAAGCATCTGCGAATGGTATTACAGATCTTGAGAGAGAAGCAGTTGTATGCTAAGCTGTCAAAGTGTGAGTTTTGGCTTGACCAAGTAACTTTTCTCGGTCATATAGTTTCAGCATATGGTATAAGAGTTGATCCGAGTAAAGTCGAGGCCATTTTGAATTGGAGTCCACCAAAGTCAGTGACTGAAGTTAGAAGTTTTCTGGGTTTGGCAGGCTATTATCGAAGGTTTGTGAAAGGTTTTTCTTCGATAGCTACTCCACTCACCAGATTTCTTCGAAAGGGAATTAGATTTGTGTGGATAGATCAGTGTCAAGCTAGTTTTGATCAGTTGAAAGAAATGTTGACTCAAGCACCTATTCTTACTTTACCCGTGGAAGATAAACCTTATGTAATTTATAGTGATGCTTCACATAATGGTTTAGGATGTGTCTTGATGCAAGAGGGTAAAGTTGTAGCTTATGCTTCTCGGCAATTGAAGTCACATGAGCTCAATTATCCAACACATGATCTGGAATTGGCAGCTATAGTATTTGCTTTGAAGATTTGGCGACACTACTTGTATGGAAAGAAATGTTTTATTTATACGGATCACAAAAGTTTAAAATATTTGGGTGTTCAGAAGGAGCTGAATCTTCGGCAAAGGCGATGGTTAGAACTGATTAAAGACTACGATTGTTTGATTGATTACCATCCTGGTAAGGCGAATGTAGTTGCTGATGCCTTGAGTCGGAAGTCTCTGGCAGGTTTGGCTGTTTATTCGCTCTCGTTGCTTGTTGAGTTGAGAGCGTTACATGCTAGTTTTGAAGCATGTGATGATGGTGCATTGTTGGCTCAGTTGCAATTGAGACCAGTATTGTTGGATCAGATTAAGGAGGCTCAATTGACAGATGAGAAAATTCAGAAGATTGTTTCAGATTGCCAAAACGGGGAGAGCCGAGATTTCTTTGTGAGAAGTGATGGTAGCCTTTGGTTTAAGGATAGATTGTGTGTTCCTGATGATGCTAAATTGAGAAAGATTATTTTAGAAGAAGCACATCAGTCGGTTTTTGCTATACATCCGGGAAATACAAAGATGTACCATGATTTGAAACAACATTATTGGTGGTCAGGTATGAAAAGAGACATAGCAGAGTTTGTATCCAAGTGTCTCACTTGTCAGAGGGTAAAAGCTGAGCATCAAGCTCCAACAGGGTTGCTTCAACCTTTATCAGTGCCTGAATGGAAATGGGAGAGAGTGACAATGGATTTTATGTCTGGTTTACCTTTGACACAGAGGAAGCATGATGCTATTTGGGTGATTGTTGATAGGTTGACAAAGACAACTCATTTTCTTCCGGTCGGATGGACTGTTCACTTGAGAAGTTGGCTGAGCTGTATATTAGTGAGATAGTGAAGTTGCATGGAGTTCCAATTTCTTTAGTGTCTGATCGAGATCCTAGATTTACTTCAAGATTTTGGAAGAGTTTATATGGTGCTTTGGGTTCTCGATTGCACTTTAGCACTGCTTTTCATCCGCAGACAGATGGGCAGTCAGAGAGAGTGATACAGATTATTGATGATATGTTGAGAAGCTGTGTCATTGATTTCTCTGGAAGTTGGGACAGATTTTTGCCACTTGTAGAATTTGCTTACAACAATAGTCATCAAACCAGTATTGGCATGGCACCATTTGAGGCATTGTATGGAAGAAGATGTAGAACGCCTCTATGTTGGAATGAAATTGGAGAGGGCAAATTAATTGGTCCTGATTTGGTTAAAGAAACCGAAGAGAAAGTGAAGATAATTCGAGATCGGTTAAAGACAGCTTCAGATCGACAGAAATCTTATTCAAATTTGAAGAGAAGAGACATAGAATTTGATGTTGGAGATAAAGTATTTTTGAAAGTGTCTCCTTGGAAAAAGATATTGAGATTTGGCCATAGAGGGAAGCTGAGTCCTCGTTTTATTGGACCATATGAAATTCTAGAAAGAGTTGGGCCAGTTGCTTATCGTCTTGCTTTGCCACCTGAGTTGGATAGAATCCATAATGTATTCCATGTTTCTATATTGCGGAGGTATAGATCGGATCCATCTCATATCTTGCCAATTGAATCCATTGAAGTGAGTTCAGATCTGACATTTGAAGAAGAACCAGTTGCTATTTTGGCACATGAAGTGAAAGAATTGAGAAATAAGAAAGTGCCATTGGTGAAAGTTCTATGGAAGAATCATGGGAGAGAAGAGGCAACTTGGGAGAGCGAGCAAGCAATGCAAGATCAATATCCTCAACTGTTTCAGACATAATATCAGGTAATTTCGAGGACGAAATTTCTTTTTAGAGGGGGAGAATTGTAATATCCCAAAATGTGCCCTAGAAGTTTTAGTATAATTGTTGTTTTATTTGAATTAAAATGTATAAGTTATTGGAAAGAGAAAATAATTTAAAAAGGAGTGTATATGTTGTATATATGGATATATATATAACATATATACAAGTCAAATGGATGGTTAAAAGAAGAAGATATTTATTTTGGTTATTTATGAAATTACTAAAAAGGACAAATAAGTAAAAGGGAGTTAAGATATATAGAAGAGAGTATTTTAGTAATTTTCTTTTTAGATTGCTTGGTGGAGGTTTAAAGAGATGAGAACTTTGACTTTGTCTTTAATTTCCTTTTCATTTTTCTTCTTTTTCTTTTCTTGGCCGGGTACTCCAAAGTTAAGAGAGCAAGATAGAGTTTGATTTTCTAAGATCAAATTCAAAGGAGATTTCAAATAAACAAGTTGGAATTTCAAGAAATTTCATTATTTTGGTAAGTTCTCTCTTGATTGCTCTTGTTGTTTTTGAAGTTATTTTTGAGTTTGATGAAGTGTTGTTGATAATATGGTTAGGATTGCTTGTGGTGTGTTTGTATGTGATGGAAATGGAATTAAAGATAAGAAGTTAGGTTGGTGTTGGTGATGGAAGAGTAAGAGTTGTGTTTAGTGAAATTTTTTCTGTTTTACAATTAGTAAAGGTTGTGACTTTTATGATTTGTAATTAAATATAAAAAAATGTTCTTGAAGTGAATTTTTGATATGTTGTGCTTCCATGAGTCTAGAATGACGGAAAAATATGTTGATTCGATTTTGGAATGGTTATGACTTTGGAAAGATTATTTTTATTAGACCTGTTCCAGCAGGTACCTTAACTGAGACAGCTATCTTTCGGGATTTTTCATACAATGTAGAAAAATAATATCCAATTGAATTTTGGATATGTTGTTGCTTAGTGAGTCTAGTATTTGAGAAAAATAATTTGGAACCACGTTGATTGAATTTAATTCATGGAATGCACAAAGTTCAGAACTGCTGCCAGGATGCAGGGCAATTGGAGCAGTCTGGTTGGGTGAACTATTTGACCAATATTTTGTGTTCAGTTTGATCTTAAATTTTACAGGAATGATTTTAAGATGTAATATTTAGTTCTGTAAAAATTTTAGAGTTTTTAGTCAAGTAGATTATTTGATACAAATTTTCAAAATAAGGATAAAGTGGAGTCTAAAACCAGAATTTACTATTCATATGGTCATTTTGCTAATATTCCTTTTGGATTAGGTTGTGAAGAGGTTGAATTGCCCTAACCTAAGTGTTGAGGATTCTTGGAAGAGTAAGTGTATAGATTGGTGTGAGTTGGTTTTAAGGTAAGTACAAACTACATTATTGCATACATTCATATGATATTGAGACTTGAGACATATTTGATTATAAATGTGATAAGGAATCTAATGCATTGTGGATGTATATTAATAATGTTATGTTTGGTATAATGTGAATGTTGTGATGAGCATGTAAAAAATGTGTTAATGCCATTGATTATATCCATTTGAATAATGAATTGATTAATGTGATTTGAAATATAACGAAATGTGAAATGTGCAAGATGTGATGATGCAAATGAGATGATTGAGGCATGGTTGCCTAATTTGCTTATGAGAATGAAATGAATTGAGAAAGAAATGTATAAAGATATAAATGAAAAGAATTTTGCATTTATTTGTTATTCAACCTTCAGAGTTCTGGGTTTGGTGGCATGCCTATAAAGTACTGGATAGGTGAAAAGACCGGGTCGTAAGCCGATTCCAATTGACAAATGTGAAATGTGAATTATAGTAACAGTCTTGCCGGGTTGAGGATCTCCTTGGTTTATCCGGGTTGAGGTCCAAGAGACTGGGTCTGTTACAGGTAACAGTCTTGCCGAGTTGAGGATTTTCTCGAGTTTAGCCGAGTTGAGGTCCAAGAGACTGGATCTGTTACCCTATCCATGGATAGAGATATATATATCACCTACGGGCTTAATGATTGTGATTATAGACCAAAGCAGTAACTCTGAACTTTGAATAACATATTAGTGTCTTGTGGGCCCATGCTTGTCTTTGTTTTCAATGTGAATCATGAATGTTTTGATTAATTATTAAATAATGTAAGATTGTGAAATATAATATTCTCTTGAATTGATCTTGAATCTTGATTGTGTGACATTAGCATGGCATTAAAGCATCATAGCACTGTAGTTTGTACCACTAAGCCGTTGGCTTAGCGCGAATGTGATTCTTCGCGCAGGTGACAGGAAAGAACCAGAGGGTTCCTCTAGGCCGAGTCGAGCCTAGATTTTGAAGAGTGAATAGTGGTCTTTAAGATCGAAGACTGACTGCCAAACATGTATAAATTTTATGTGTTGTAAAACTTGAGTTTTGATGTATATGAATTTGTAAATATTGTTACTTTCCGTTGCATAGTGAACAAATATTTTATCTACTGTATTTTATAATAAACCTTTACTTTATTTTGTACTAGAAGTGTAAATCCTTTTTGCAGGTTGTAGTTGAGGTTATAAGGGGGATTTATTGGAAGTGTACTGAGAATGATTTTGTTTGCATTGGTTTGTGTAAAAATGTTTTCAAAAATTAGAAAAAAACCAGTTTTGTCGACACTTGGGATTTAATTTTTAGGCGAAACTATGGCAAAATTTCTGTAAAAATCGGAACAAAAATTTGACTAAGTAAAAGTGGTAGCAACATTAGGATAGTGTGGCGCCTCTACTCAGCTTACACACGTAGGTCGGGAAGGGGTTCTACAGCGAGACCCCATATCTGCAGATGAGGTTCTTTTCAATAAATTTAGCCATTTGACTTGCACCCAATTTGTTGAAGGATTTGACTTTGACCCATTTTGAAAAATAATCTACTGCTACCACAATAAAACGGTGACCGTTTGAAGTTGTCAGATTATCTCTCCTATAATGTCGATACCCCAGGTGGCAAATGGCCAGGGTGAAGACATAGAATGTAATTCTTCAGGAGGCATGTGATTCAAGTTACCATACTTCTGACACTGTTGGCACTTCTTGACAAACTTAATACAATCTCTTTCCATGGTCAACCAGTAGTAACCTTGTCGAATAATCTTTTTAACTAGAGCCAAACCACTCATGTGCGGACCGTAACTTCCCGCATGTATCTCTGACATGATGCGCTCCACTTCAGGCTTTCTTAAACATCTCAAATGCATCCCATCAGGCCATCTTCGATATAACTCTCCATGGAACGTGATGTATTGCAATGACCACCAGCGGGTATTCTCTTTCCTCCAAAAATCACCTTATAGTATCATACCATGCATCATGGTCCGTATCAATTCCCATGATTGTCTCATATTCATAGTAAGGAGTTGATGAACTGGTCAAGATCAAAGGCTTAAGGAATAAGCTGACAGGGTTTTCCCATACCGAAGCCAATGTGGCTAGGGCATCAGCCATTTGATTTTCTTCTCTCGATAGGTGTATAAAACTACACTCCTTAAAGTTCTTCTTCATCGTGGTCAATAATGGTGGTATGGTTTTAATTTTTCCTCTTTCAACTCCAACTCTTCATTTACTTGGGATACTACCAGCAATGAATCGCCAAAAACTTTCACCTTATCCACCTTCATAATCATTAGGGTTTCCAAACCGAAAATACAAGCTTCGTACTCCACCATATTATTGGTTGCCCTAAATTTCAATTTTTTGGCTAAAGGGATGAGTTCCCCTTCGGGCGATTCTAGTATAACCCCCAAACCTGCCCCTTTCCTGTTCACTGCTCCATCAAAATACATTTTCCAGCCTTGTACTTCAATTGCTTCCAAATGTTCACCCGAAAATTCCAAGATTACTTTTTTGCTATCTGGTAATGGTTGTTGGGCCAGGAATTCTGCCACCACTCTACTTTTGATTGTTTTCCTGGTTACATACTCAATCTCAAATTCCTCTAATATTATCAACCATCGATCATATTTCCCAATTAAAGAGGGTGTCTCCCTTAAGTAATTCATTGGATCCAACCTGGAAATTGCTTACACACTATACAATTGAAAGTAATGCCACAACTTCTTAGAAGACCAAACCATGGCTATACAAGTTGTTTCGATGATACTATACTTAATTTCATAAGGTAGGAGCTTTCTACTCAAATAGTAAACTACATGCTCAATCCCTGACTCATCTGCTTGGGCTAGCATGGCTCCTATCGACTCTTCTTCTACTGCTAAGTATAGTAATAGAGTTTTGCCGGGTTTAGGTGGTTTTAAAACAGGTGGATTCAATAAATACTCTTTTATTCGCTCAAAGGCCTTTTGACACTCTTCATTCCATATGACCGGCTGATTCTTTTTAAGCAATTTGAAGATAGGTTCACAAATTGTTGTGAGTTTTGCTATGAATATGCTAATGTATTGTAATTTACCAATAAATTCTTGAACTTCTCTCTCCGTCTTAGGGGCTCGTATATCCCTGATTGCTTTAACTTTGTCAGGATCAATCTCAATGCCATTCAGACCAATTACATGTCCAAATAATTTACCTGAGGTAACATCGAACACACACTTCTTCGGTTTTAATCTTAGCTTTTATTTTAAAGCTCTATCGAAGAATAATTCTAAGTTTTGGAAGTGTTGTTCCTTTGTGTCCGATTTAACCATCGTATCATCAACATATACTTCAACTTCTTTGTGCATCATGTCATGAAATAGTGTGGTGGCCATCCTTTGGTAGGTTGCTCTAGCATTCTTTAAGCCAAACGGCATCACCCTATAACAAAATATACCCCATGTAGTAATGAAAGTAGTTTGGCTTTATCCTCTTGGGTCATTAACACTTGATTGTATCTGGAAAATCAATCTACAAATGAGTGTAGCATGCTAGAGGCTGCACTATCAATGAGGACATCTATATGAGGTAAAGGAAAATAATCTTTAGGGGAAGCCTTGATCAAATCTATATAATCTACACAGACCTTTATCCTTCCATCTTTCTTTGGCACAGGTACTATGTTGGCTAGCCAATCTAGATATTCTATCACTTCAAGGAACTTCACTTGTATTTGCTTAGTGACCTCTTCTTTAACCAATTCAGCCCACTCAGGTCTTAATAGCCTAAGCTTTTGTTTGACAGGTTTCATGTGAGTGTAAGTGGGAATATGATGCTCAGCTATGTCTCGATCTATTCCAGGCATATCCTCATAAGACAAAGCAAACACCTCTTCATATTTTTTGAATATTTTTTCAAATCTCTCTCTCTCATCAGGAGTAAGGTCGGATGCTATGCTAATGTTTTAAGGATTTTTGGTTGCTCCCAAATTTAATGATTGTCTGTTAACAGAATTAATATTAAAGATGTTCATGTAACTGCTATTTGAATATATGTAACCATCAGGAGAAACATCGCACAAGTAAGCAAAATCAGACTTTATTGCATTCATTTTGGAAAAGAAAACATCATCATCCTCATAAAAAGCGGACAAATTAAAAACAAAATCAAAATCATTGTTCTCAAAATCATAAGGCAGGATGTCTTCAAACTTTTCTTTAACTAGGGCAGCAATATCCTCCAGAGTCTTCTCGGCTTGCAGGACAACTTCATTCTCCTCTTTTGGATTGGATTCTTTGTTGGCTGACAAGGTGAGCTCTTTCTTCACTTGGTTAACTAGCTTGGCCACATCTACAAAAATTTCAAAACCTGGGATCAACTTACCCATAAACATGATCGGCTCGGGCTTTCCTTGGAGTGGTCCCATATCTGGAGCTTTGACAAAGATCTCTTCAAGTACTGGGAAGCTCATCTTCTCATTCTTATTTGGCTAGACATCATTATCCTCATCATATCCCAACCCTTTCTTGAAAGTTTGAGTTCTAAAGTATAGCAACTTTGTCAAACCGACCTTACCCTTTCCAAGACCAACTCCGGGAGGGTAGTTCATGTTCTTCATCATATTCAAGACTTTGGAGTCCACTACTTCATCATTAGAAATTGCAGCTACTTGGAAACCATTGAGAGGCCTCTCAATCATTAGAGCATTAACAATCTCATTGTCTTCAGCTTCAATGACCACTGTCCCATCTTCGTTGGGGAACTTGATCTTTTGATGAAGGGTGGAAGGAACTCCACCAAGAGGATGAAACCATGGTTGCCCCAAGAGTAAGGCGAAGGTAACGGTATGTCTAAAACAACAAACTTAATAAGAGATTCAATTGGACCAACCTTTATAGCTGCTTTGAAAGTCCCTTCGGCGTGTCTCTTAGTGTTGTCATAAGCCCGAATTGTTATTTTGATCGGATTTAGATCCCTTGTTGACATGGCTAGCTTTGGCAATATCTTAAGTGGACAAAAATTTATGGCGATTACACATGGAGTCCTCTTCCCCTTGACTTCTATCTTGATAAAGAGAGGGCAGATATGATCTCTCCCCTCCTCCGGGAAGTCTGCATCTAAAAACAAAACTGCTCCCATATTAACTTCACTCTTCTCTTGCACTTCTTCACATTTCATTACCCCTCCAATTTTTATGAAGTTGATCAGCTCCTCTGGTGTTGTGGAGGTAGAAATTTGTATGCTAGCTAAGGCTTTGGCTATAGTTTCTCGGTGCTTTTTAGAAGTAGCTAATAAGTCCCGAATGCTAACACTTGCTTGGGTTCTTTTCAATTGCTTGAGCATAGCATCATCTTCCTCTTCTTTATTTCCTACTTCAACTTCCTTACCCTTATTAGTTTTTACCTCCTTAGGTGGTGGCCTTGTATAAAGCTTACCAAATCTAGTGTTCATTACCTCATCTTCTTCTGGCTCAGACCAAGTCCACTCCTCCTTCTTGGATACAAGATCATAATCACTATCGCTTGAATCCCAAAACCCATTGACAACACAAATTGCTACTTCTTTATCCCCCACAGCTTGTTTAATTTCATTAAATACCTCTTTTTCTTTGGTTGCTTCTTTATCCACATCTTGAAAAGAAGACATGACAAAATCTTCATGCAAACCTCCTCCAATCATGAAGGTTGCCGGTGGTGGCACCCTATTGAACTTTGGTAAGGGATTATCTTTGGTGTTTGGCTTATTGGGCTTGGGCAGCTTCCCATTATCAATTAGATTTTGGATCTCATGTCTCAACCTTACACATCTATCCATGTCATGCCCTTGCATTTGGTGGAATTGACAAAATGCTTTAGTGTCGAAATTAGGTGGGAGAGGGTTAGGCAAAGGACGAGGATTTAAGGGTTGTAGCAATCCCTTTCTTTGAAGTTTATTGAGAACCCAAGACATATGTTTCCCCAACTCCAAAAATTGTCTCCTTATTCCTTGGTTAGTAGCATTAACACCGACGGCCATTTGCATGCTTTGGCTACCAGATTGATAGTTCCCTTTCTCGTTCCTTCTTGTTGAAAAATGGTTCTTCTCTCTTTCCCATTCTTCAATTTGCAAACCAGCTTGGAGAAGGTCTTTAAAATCCCTTATAAGGGTGTGAGACATCCTTTCACGGAGACTAGGCAACACCCCCCTCACAATCATCCTTATTTGATCAGATTCGCCAAGCCTCTTCTTGAGTAAAGCAGCCTTGTTTCTCCATCTCTTCACATAATCCAAAAAATTCTCATTCAACCTTTGCCTAATGGACTCCACTTCCATTAAGGTAACCTCCAACTCGACATTATACCCATATTGCTGGATCAAGGCCTTGTATAATAGATCCAACTCTTTTGTGTTCCATCATCTAAGGTATTGAACCAATTTTGGACAACAGGGTCCAATGAGAGCGTAAAATACCTTAAAGTTTGAGCCTTAGTAGTTCGGGCAGACTACATAGCAGTGATATACTACTTCACATGGAGATGAGGATTTTCGGTGCCATTGTACTTGGCAAAGGATGGCATCTTGAACTTATAAGGGACCTCCTCATCTTGTTCAAATAGTTTATCGATCTCAGACATCTATTCGATTTTCAGCTTATTCTCAAATTTCTTTTCTAAATAAGCAATCATCTTTTCAACATCGAATGTCTCGGTCTTTTCAATAGTTGCCTTCTCAACAACCTTCGGTTCTCTCTTCTTCTCTTGAACATCTTGGTAGTATTGAGCCCAATCATCATCATCATCAATTATCACTTTTTCCTCAACAAAAACTACTTCACCAACTTTAGTCTTCCCTTTGTCCTTTGGCTTCTTGGTGTTAGCAGATGCGTCGGCATGATTCTCTAAGATTGCAGTCAATTGGTTCTTCATGGTCTCAGCTAGGGCCTCTTTTATTTCTTCCATTTTGGCATTGAGGGCTTTAACTACCATTCTTTGAATTTTTTCGGGCTCCATTGTTTTTGGTGAGCAAGTGATTGAGTCGTTGCTAGATACTTCATTTTCAGCATAGGTCAGATTGTTATAAGCTTTTGAACTGTCATAATCTAGGGCTGCGAGCCAGAAAGGAGAAATGCTATGAGATGCAAATGTATGCATGTATGCATGTATGCACGAACAATTAACAAACAAGGACAAATAGGACGTTCCTTCCAACCTTATAACATCCACACACGAATGGCAAGTCTCTTTTCCTAGGTATATGGTTAACAAAATACCAACATGGGGTACCTTGCTTTCGAATAATTCCCTCGGACGTTTCAACCAATAGTTATATTTTCAAAAATGGAAATCAATCCATGATAATTCCCATTAATTAGGTCTTAATCCATCCAACCAACTAAAGTAGCTTTTATGCTATATTGGATTAAAACTAAATTAAGAGGTTTATTATAGATAGATTTCTCACTTGAAAAAGTAACTAATGGTTCATGCCAAAAACAAGCCCGTGGTTAATTTATTCTTAGTATAAACTACGCCCACAATTGATTTTTGGTATTTCATAATTGACCTAAATAATTTACAAGCTCTTTGATAAAAAAAATTTTATTTCTAAGCCCATTGTAAAAAGATTTTAGAAGAAATGGATCTTGGGCTTAGCATTTGGGCCATGAGCAAAAGAATTTTTGATTTATTTTTAGAAAAGTCTTATGTCCAAAGACCATCTTGAAAAGTTTTTAAAATAGCTTTGGTCTTTTGGATTTTAAATAAAAATTTATTTTGAGCGTACAATATACTTAGGTCATATTAGAAACAAGAGCAAACCAAATAAGCCATGATTTAAGCCAAGATAAATTAACCATAGTCACACAACATGCATTTGGGGTAAAACCTAAGGAAAGTAACTAGGTCAATTACATGAGCTTTAGTCTTTGGGTAAAAAGGCTTAGGTTCCCATAGCAAGTATATACCGAATGGTATGAAGCTATGAGTGGTTATGCCATGCTCGATCTCCATACCTTGAGTGAAAGTATGGTATCCCTTACATAACATAACACGGGTAACACGGGCATCCTAACTCACGCACACGATGCAATCTAATATGATGCAATGGATAATATCATTATAAGAAAGAATAGAATAATATAAAGACCAACATAATCAACTTCTCTTATCCCCAGTGGAGTTGCCACTGTGAGCGGGGATTTTTGCCTCCACTCTAGGTGGAATGGTTCTTTCGACTTCGGCATTGTTTATGCTCGGGGCCTTAGAGAATACGGACCTAAGTTCGGAGAAAATGGAGTCACCACCCGGATGGGCCGGGAAAAAAGAAAGGGGTGGATGACTCGATTCCGAAGAAATCCCCAACCCCTAATGGGTTCAGAAAGTTGGGTATGTGTGGGGAAGGTGAGAAATAGCCCAGCACCCCCACAACACCCGGTTCATTGGAACCGGCCTCCTTTACATGTCTTAATATTATAAAATTCTTAAGTATAACAACATTATCCATATTACACACAATAATTAAAAGAAAGCATCATTAAATTAAAATCAAAGCAATGTCCAAACAGAGCAAATAAATGGACACCCATCCAAAGATGGAAACATGTCGTTACATCCCATGCCTAAATAGGACACCCACCGAAAGGTAGACACATGTCCTTTACATTGGTTCTAAAATAGAAAAGCAATTTAAATTACATGATACTTAACTAATGAGGTACCCACCAAATAGAAACATACCTCTTACAATATTTGGAAATCTAAAAAAATTGATAAAAGTAAATAACCATTCATCATAAATAAATCATTCATCAAAGGTATTAAACATCAATAAAAAGTAAACATCCATCCATGATAAATTAAATTAACCAAGCATTGAATTTAAATAAATTAAAGCATATAAAATAAATCAAAGCATAATCAAATATAGAATTGAATAAGGCAAATAAAAATCTAAATTATGGCTACTGTTTCCATTTTGGGTTATGTGTTTAGGGTTTTGGAATTTGTGGAATTAGGCTACTGTGAGTTTTTAAAGGAATTAAAATAGATTAAGGTTTTGTGTTTTAAAAGGTTGATAAAGTTCTTTGATTAACCAAATTAAGGTTTGTGATGTATAATCATGAAATTAGGTTTTGAACACTTTAAAACACTTAGATTTTGTGATTTATGGTTAATGAATTGTTGATTTGAGCTTACTGTGTAAAAAGTATAACATTTATGTTTATAAAGTTTTAAAAGTTTAAAAGGTTTAGAAAAAAATTAGGGTTTAAGGTTTTAAGGGGTTAGGGTTCACTGTTTTGAGTTTTGGAATTGAATTAGGGTTTTAGGATTTTTGAATTAGGGTTTCGGGTAATGAGTTAATTTTTAGAATTTGGAAATCAATTTGATAATTTTATGAAGTATTATGAAAATAAACAAACGATTTAAAATTTACATAAACAGAAAAGATATTTGTTAAGGTTTTTAGAAAGAAACAGAATTTAAATTATGGTTTTGAAAAGAAACATGTTAAATTAGGGTTTTAAGATTTTGATGAAGCAAAAATAACAATTGTAAGTTTTTTGAAAAACAAAGCAACGAAATAAGGTTTTAAAACTTTAGAAAAACTAAATTAAAGTTCTAGGGTTTTTGAATTAAAAGACACAATTGGATAGTTTATGCTACTGTGAAAAAATAAAAGAAATTAAGAATACAAACCTTCTTTCGTAGGTTACACCAAAATTGCTTCTTGGATGAACCAAATCAAAGACAAGCTGTGCAGCCTTTGAATTGCTTGAATTATTTTTCTGCTCTCTCAAAAAATCAGATTGATTCACCTCTTTCCTACTTAGTTTCGGATCCAATTTTTCCTCCAAGCTTCTGTCCAATTACTTCCTCTCTTTTTTGTGTTGTTTTTTGTCTTATTTATAGAAGTTTTTATGGTTCATTCCTAATCATTCATGGAACATAATATTAATTAAGAAAAGGAAACCGAAACCTAATTGCATTAGGTTTCAAAAAATTTGCGTCGAAAAAATTTCGCGGGAGAAAAAAAACTACTGCGGAAAAATTACGCTGGCAAAAAAAAATTGCCTCAGTTGGCTGCAGCAGAGGGCGAGGACTGGCCTGCGGGCCATTTCGCCCACAGAAAATTCCTGCGGGCGAAATGGCCCACGGCCATCATCCCGCGCGCTGGTTTTCAGCGACGATTTTTTCGTCGCCAATTTTTTCGTCTTCTAATTTTTATTTTTATTTTTATTTTTTTGAATTTTATTTGTTTATTTTTATTTTTTATTAATAAAAATTAGATACTAAAGCAAAAATTATTTAATTAAGATAACAAAAATTATTTTGGACCAATTAAAATATATTAGAAAACACAAAAATTATTTTGAACTAAATAAAATATTTTAGACAGCACAAAAATTCTTTTGGACTAAATAAAATATATTGGACCGGACTGGGTCAAAAATTAAGGGTCTACACTTTGCAATGGATTATTTTTCGTGTTAGACTTGTTAGGTTCGAGCAACTTCCCACTATCAAACAAGTTTTGAATCTCATGCCTCAATCTCAAATATTTGTCCATCTCATGCCCCTGCATTTGGTAGAACTGGTAAAATGCCTTGCCATCAAAATTGGGTAGTAGAGAATTTAGCAATGGGCGAGGAGTCAAAGACTGTAAGAGCCCTCTCTTCTATAGCTTACTAAAAACCTAGGATAATGGTTTTCCTAATTCTAAAAATTTCCTCCTAACATCGACTACTTTTTGCATGCTTCAATTACTAAACTGATAGCTCCCTTTTTCATTTCTTCTTATAGAAAATGATTCTTCTCACTTTCCCATTTTTTAATTTGCAAGCCAGCATGGAGAAGATCTTTAAAATCCTAGATAAGAGTATAGGAAATCCTATCACGAAGATTAGGTAGCACCCCTCTCAAAATCGTCCTAATATGGTCTTATTCATCTGGCTTCTTTTTGAGAAATGATGCTTTGTTTCTCCACCTCTTCACATAATCAACAAAGTTTTCATTTTACTTCTTCCTTATCGACTCAACTTCCATAAAAGTAACCTCCAACTCAATATTGTACCATATTGTTGGATGAAGGCTTTGTACAAAGAATCCCAGCTCTTATAAGTACTGTCCTCTAAGGTGTTGAACCAATTTTGTTGAACAAGATCCAATGAAAGCATAAAGTACCTTAGAGTTTGATTCTTAGTAGCTCAGGTAGACTGCATAGAAGTGATGTATTTCTTTATATGGAGATGAGGATTCCCAGTTCCATAAAACTTGGCAAAGGAAGGCATCTTGAACTTATATGGGACTTCATCATCTTGCTCAAAATGGTTTGTCCACCTCTAACATCTCTTTAGTTTTTAGCTTCTTTCCAAACTTCTTCTCTAAATCATCAATCATTTTCTCTACATTAGAAGTTTCAGTATTCTCAACAGTTGATTTCTCCATAACCTTTGGCTCCTTCTTCTTATCTTGAGGTTCTTGAAAATACTAAGCCCAGTCATCATCATCATCAACTATTACCCTATCATCATCGAAGACTACTTCACTGGCCTTAGCCTTTTCCTTATCATTAGGCTTTTTAGTACTAACAGATGCTTCAACAATGTTTTTCAAAAGTGCAGCTAGATGGCTTTTTATGGTCTCAGCTATGGTCCCCTTTGATTATTCCATTTTGGAGTTGATTGCATCATCTACTATCTTCTGAACTTGCTCTGGATCCATTGCTGTTGGTGAGAAGCTGATTGAATTGTTGTTGGATTCTATGTCACTGGTGTATGTCGAATTATCGTAGGCTTTTGAACTGTTGTACTCTATGGCTGTGAGCCATAAAGGATCAATGATATGAAATGCAATGTATGCATGGATGCACAATAAACAAACAAACAAACCAAAACAAATCAACATAGTAGGAATGAACCTTCCAACCTTATATCTTCCACACATGAATGTCGAGTCTCTTTTCCTAGGTACATGGTTAACAAAATATCAACATGGGATATCTTGTTTTCGAACAATTCTCTCGGACAGTTTAACCAATAATTGTATTTTCAAACTTAGAAGTCAGTCCATGATAATTCCCATTAATTAAGTCTTAATCTATTGCTTCAACGAAAAGGATTGGATTAAAACTAAATTAAAAGGTTTAACAAAAATAGTCTTCTCATTTGGAAAAGCAACTGTTGATTCATGCTTCAAACAGCTCCTGATTAATAAGTCTTAGTGTAAACTAGGCCCAAAATTGATTTTAAGTATTCGTAATTGACCTAACTAGTTGTAAGCCCATTTAAGAAAAGGTGAAAAAATGATTTTATTTCAAAGCCCATTATAAAAAGGTTTGTTAAAAAAAATGAATTTCTGGCTTTGTATTAGGGTCATGAGGTAAAAAGAACTTTTAACCCATCATAGAAAATAATTTTGGTTTTAGGGCTTAAAGCATAAAATTATTTTGGGCTTACAATGTAGTTAGGTCATAATAGAATAGAGAAAACCCAATATGCCATAGTTCAAACCAAGATGTATTAATCATAGTCAAATAGTAAGCATTAGGGTAAAAACCTAAGAAAAGTAACTAGGGCAATTACATGAGCTTTAGTCTTTGGGTTGAAAAGCTTAGGCTCCCATAGCAAGTATATACGAAAAGGTACAATGTTATAAGTGGTTATGCCATGCTCGATCTTCATACATTGAGTGAAAGTATGATATCCCTTACATAACATAACATGGGTTCCACAGACATTCTAACTCACGCACACAATACAATCTAACATGATACAATGGATAATATCATAATAAAAAGGAATAAAATAATATGAAGACCAGCGGAATCAACTTCTCTTATTCCCAGTGGAGTCGCTACTATGAGCGGGGATTTTTGCCTCCACTCCTATGTGAAATGGTTTTTGCTACTTTAGCACTGTTAGACTCACGGTCTTAGAGAACATGGGCCTAAACCTGGAGAAAATGGAGTCACCACCCGGATGGAGCGAGAAAAAAATGGGTGGATGACTAGATTCCTAAGGAATCCCCAGCCCCCTATTAGATTCAAAAAGTTGGGTACGCATGGGGAAGGTGAAAAGTATCTCAGCACCCCCATAATGCCCAATTCATTAGAACCGGCCACCTTTTCATGTATAGATATTATAAAATTCTTAAATATTATGATATTATCCATATTACATGTGAATAATAGAATAAAGAATTATTGCATTAAAATCAAAACAAGTCTAAACAAAGCAATAAATAGGCACCCTTGCATGGATGGAACCATGCCTTTACAAGTGTCCAATGTCCAAAAGAAAAGCAAGATAAATAAATAAATAAAATGAGACACCCATCATAAGTGGAAACATGTCCCTTACAATGGTCCCAAAATCCTTAATAAATAAATTAAATTAAATAATAAAAATGGAGCCACTCACAAAGTGGAAACATACCTCTTACAGTTTTTGAAAGCAAAATAAATTGAAACATTCACTCATTCATCAAAAAATCAAATAAAAATAAATCATCCATCTCAAGCATACATTAATAAGTTATGTAATCAAATCTATATTTAAATATTACATTAGATGATAAATATATGAAACCAGGGTTTCAACTTGGAAAGTAGGGTTATACAATCATGGTTAAGCATTTGGGGTTATGTTTAAGCAAATTGGAATTAAGAAATTTAGGAAATGGTGGCTTTTGATTTTAAAGTTATACCTACTGGATATTAGGATTTTAGGAAATTAAGGTTCCTAGAAATAGGGTTTAGGTTTTAAGGAAATTATGGTTTTGGGAAATTAGGGTTCCTAGAGCCAAGGTTTAGGTTTAAGCAAATTGGAGTTTTGGTATTTGGATTTAGGGTTTTAAATTTAAGAGGAAAGATATAGGGTGTAATATCCCAAAATGTGCCTAGAAGTTTTAGTATAATTGTTGTTTTATTTGAATTAAAATGTATATGTTAATTTGGGAGAGAAAAGAAATTTAAAGGAAAGTGTATATGTTGTGTATATGGAAATATATACAACATATATACAAGTCAAATGTGTTGGTCAAGGGATGAGGATATTTATTTTGTTCTTTGTGAAATTACTAAATAGGGTAATAAGTGAAAGAGAAGTAAAATTAATAGGTGAGGGTATTTTAGTAATTTTCTTTTTAGATTGCTTGGTGGAGGTTTAAAGAGATGAGAACTTTGACTTTGTCTCATTTATTTTTCCATTTTCTCTTCTTTTCTCTTTGTATGGCCGGACCTCAAGGAAACAAGTGAGCAAGTGAGGGTTTTTGAATTTTAATAGCTAATTGAAGGAAGATTTCAAATAAACAAGTTGGAATATCAAGAAATTTCATTATTTTGGTAAGTTCTCTCTTGATTGCTCTTATTGTTTTTGAAGTTATTTTTGAGTTTGATGAAGTGGTATTGATAATATGGTTAGGATTACTTGTGGTGTGTTTGTATGTGATGGAAATGGAATTAAAGATAAGAAGTTAGGTTGGTGTTGGTGATGGAAGAGTAAGAGTTGTGGTTAGTGAAAATTTTTCTGTTTTACAATTAGTAAAGGCTGTGACTTTTATGATTTTTAATTAAATATAGGAAAATTTTCTTGTAGTGAATTTTTGATATGTTGTACCTCTATGAGTCTAGAATGACTGAAAAATATGTTAATTCAATTTTGGAATGGTTATGATTTTGGAAAGATTATTTTTATTAGACCTGTTCCAGCAGGTACCTTAACTGAGACAGCTATATTTCGGGATTTTTAATAAAATGTAGAAAAATGATATCCAATTGAATTTTGGATATGTTGTTTCTTAGTAAGTCTAGTATTTGAGAAAAATAATTTGGAACCAAGTTGATTGAATTTAATTTATGGAATTCACAAAGTTCAGAACTGCTGCCAGGATGCAGGGCAATTGGGGCAATCTGGTTGGGTGAACTATTTGACCAAGATTTTGTGTTCAGTTTGATCTGAAATTTTAAATGAATGATTTTAAGATGTAAAATTAAGTTCTGTAAAAATTTTAGAGTTTTTAGTCAAGTATATTATTTTATACAATTTTTCAAAATAAGGATAAAGTTGAGTCTAAAACCAGAATTTACTATTCATATTGTCATTTTGCTAATATTCCTTTTGGATTAGGTTGTGAAGAGGTTGAATTGCCCTAACCTAAGTGTTGAAGATTCTTGGAAGGGTAGGTGTATAAAGTGGTGTAAGTTGGTTTTAAAGTAAGTACAAACTACATTATTGCATACATTCATATGATATTGAGACTTGAGACATATTTGGTTATAATGTGAATGTTGTGATGAGCATGTAAAAAATGTGTTAATGTCATTGATTATATCCATTTGAATAATGAATTGATTAATGTGATTTGAAATATAATGAAATGTGAAATGTGCAAGATGTGATGATGAAATGTAATGTGAAAGATATGATGTTATGAAGAGTTGCTTCATTGTGATTTGAGATTATATGAGATATGAGGCCATGATTGTTGGCTATGATGATGCAAATGAGATGATTGAGACATGGTTGCCTAATTTGCTTATGAAATATAAAATGAATTGAGAAAGAGATTATGAAGAGATGAATGAAATGTTTGTGTGTTTAATATGTTATTCAGATTTCAGAGTTCTGGGTTTGGCGGCATGCCTATGAAATATATGAATAATAGTAATAGTCTTGCCGGGTTGAGGATCTCCCCGAGATTAGTCGGGTTGAGGTCCAAGAGACTGGGTCTGTTACACTTGTTTTGGTAACAGTCTTGCCGGGTTGAGGATCTCCTTGAGTCTAGCCAAGTAGAGGTCCAAGAGACTGGGTCTGTTACCCTATCCATGGATAGATATATATATGTGTATATCACCTACGGGCTTGATGATTATGATTATGGACCAAAGCAGTAACTCTGAATTTTGAATAACATATTAGTGTATTTTGGGCCCATGCTTGTCTTTGTTTTCAATGTGAATCATGAATGTTTTGATTGATTATTCAATAATGTAAAATTGTGAAATACACTATTCTCTTGAATTGATCTTGAATCTTGATTGAGTGACATTAGCATGGCATTAAAGCATCATAGCACTGTAGTTTGTACCACTAAGCCGTTGGCTTAGCGTGAATGTAATTCTTTTCGCAGGTGACAGGGAAGAACTAGAGAGTTCCTCTAGGCCGAGTCAAGCCTAGATTTTGAAGAGTGAATAGTGGGCTTTAAGATCGAAGACTAACTGCCAAACATGTATAAATTTTATGTGTTGTAAAATTTGAGTTTGGATGTATATGAATTTGTAAATATTGTTACTTTCCGCTGCATAGTGAACAAATATTTTATGTACTGTATTTCATAATAAACCTTTACTTTATTTTGTACTAGAAGTGTAAATCCTTTTTACAGGTTGTAGTTGAGGGTATAAGGGGGATTTATTGGAAGTGTACTGAGAATGATTTTGTTTGCATTGGTTTGTGTAAAATATTTTAAAAATCAGAAAAAAAAACTAGTTTTGTCGACACTTGGGACTCAATTTTTAGGCGAAACTATGGCAAAATTTCTATTAAAATTGGAACTAAAATTTGACTAAGTAAAATTGGTAGCAACATTAGGTTAGTGTGGCGCCTCTACTCAGCTTACACATGTAGGTCGGGAAGGAGTGTTACATAGGGTGGCTCCTGTGTATTTAGGATTTGAGGTCTTAGATTAAATATAAAAATCAGGTTATTGGATTAGGATTTTAGGGTTTTAAAGTCTTGGTTTTAGGAATTAAGGTTTAAGAAATTCAATGTTCTGAATTAGGTTTTGAAAAATTAGGTTTTGATATTTTGGGAATAGATTAGGGTTTATTGGATGTCTAGGGTTTTGGTGTTTTAGAATTAGATTGAGGTTTACTGAATTTAAACAAATAATCAAGATTCTTCATGAAATCTAGAATAAGTTAACTATTAATAAAAACAATTCTCCAAAGCATTGATTAATGTTTTCAAAGGAAACACACCCATTGCATATTTAAAGAAGTTGTAAATAAATGGGTGAAGCTACTATAAATTTAGATGAATTTTAATGATTGAAGCCAAACCTCTATTGTTGGTTCCACCAAAGTTGGGTTTATTGATTCAAGCTTGTAGTTTTCCTGAACCAATTTTTATTCTTTGGCCAGAGACTGCCTTAGTTCTTGCTTCTATGCTGCTTTTCGCTAAATCGTGCTAATTGTTGATTCAGTTCTTGATCACTCCCTCCTCCTACTTTTAATGTTAAACCTTGTTATTTATAGGTACCATTAGGTTTAAAACAAAAAAACCTAACACTTAATTCGATGGTCCAAATAGAGTCCATCTTAATTAAGGAATTAATAAATCGAATCAGGGCCGAATTTGCCAATTTGCCATGGATGGGCTGTCCATGCAAAATTAGCTTGCCAATTCTATATGAAGGCCGTCAATGGCAAATTGGCTGAGCCAATTCGTCATGGTTTTACTTTTTGTTCTGGTCTGACTTATTTTTATTTATTAAAATTGAACCAAATTTATTTTAATTAATTAAATGATAAATTAGACTAGGTTTAAGGCTTTAAAATCAAACCAACTTTAGCAATTCCCCCGCCTACTTCTGGAAAAGACCATACGTACCAAACTTTTCAAACCCATTAGGGGGTTGGGGATTTCTTAAGAATCAAGTCATCCAACCCTTTCTTTTCCCGGCCCGTCTGGGTGGTAACTCCATTTCCTCAGTGTTTAGGCCCGTGTTCTCTAAGGCCTTAAGCCTAATAGTGGCGACTCCACTGGGAATAAGAGAAGTTGATTCCATTAGTCTTCATATTATTTTATTATTTCTTATTATGATATTATCCGTTGCATCATTTAGATTGCATTGTGTGCGTGAATTAGGATGACTGTGTTACCCGAATTATATTATATAAGGGATAACATACTTTCACTCAAGATATGAAGATCGAGCATGGCATAATAACTTATAGCCTCGTACCTTTTGGTATATATTTGCTTTGGGAGCCTAAACTTTTCAACCCTTAGACTAAATCTTATCTAATTGGCCTAGTTACTTTCCTTAGGTTTTTACCTAAATGCTTATTGTTTGACTATGATTGATACATCTTGGTTTGAACTATGGCTTATTTGGTTTTTATCTTTTCTTAATATAACTTAACTATATTGTAAGCCCAAAATAATTTTATTCTTTTAGGCCCAAAAGACCAAAATTATTTTCAAAACTTTTCAAGATGATCTTTGGACATAAAGCTTTTTGAAGATGGGTCAAAAATTCTTTTACCTCATGGTCTAAATACAAAGCCCAAGATTCATTTTTAAATAAACATTTTTACAATGGGCTTTAAAACAAAACCATTTTTCATTTCATTCAAATGGACTTAAAACTAGTTAGGTCATTTATGGAATATTAAAATCAATTGTGGGTCTAATTTATATTAAGACTTATTAAGCATGGGCTTGTCTGTGACATGAACCATTAGTTGCTTTTCCAAATGAAAAATCTATTTATGATAAAAATTTTAATTTAGTTTTAATCCAATATAGCATAAAAGCTATCTTTTTGTTGGACCAATGGATTAAGACTTAATTAATGGCAATTATCACGGACTGACTTCTAAATTTGAAAATACAACTATTGATTAAATCGTCTGAGTGAATTTTATGAAAACAAGATATCCCATGTTGATATTTTATTAACCATATACCTAGAAAAAGAGACTTGCCATTAGTGTGTGAAAGATATAAGGTTGGAAGGAACATCCTATATATCTTTGTTTATCTATTATTTGTGCATCCATGATTACATGAATACATGCATTACATCACATGTCATTGATTCTCTTTGGCTCATTGCCCTGGAGTACAATAATTCAAGAGCATACGACAACACCACCTACACAAGTGATTATGATTCAAGTGCTTTATTTGGAAGATGGATGCAACCAGCTTAGGGATATAGTCAATAAAGTTTTTGAAGCCAAGATGGCAGATGTAGACCTTTAATTTTTTATCCAAAGATTTTAAAACAGTCCGAAATAATTTTGTGGTATATATTAATTATTTTAATATTAATTATTTATTTTAATATAATATTTATTTTTTCTTTTCATTTATTTATTTATTTTCAAAAAAATATATATAATAATATATAAAAAAATAAATAAAAAAATAAAAATCGACGATGGCAAAATTGGCGACAAAAGTTGCTGGCAAAGAATTGGCCACGAGCCAATTTGCCGCAGGCAAGACTTGCGGCAAAATCGCGGGCAGCCCGCACCCAGCCCGCAGCTCGCCCTGGCCCACGCTCAATTTTTTTCGAAACCATATTTTACTCGATTTTTTGATTTTACTTCCAAAATAGTTTTTAATTTCCTTAATATACTAGGTATTTGATTTTAGTTGCCTATAAATACCACATTGAAACACACTGAAAGGGGATCATGAATTTTAAGGACTTTTGGGATCAGAACAATTGAAATTCTTTTTGGCAATTTATTCATTATCTCGAACTTGAAGGATTAAGAAGCAGCAAACAACATACAATCCATCAAAAGGCAGCACACACTATATTTGTTATTGTTCAACTAGATTTCAAATTGTGGTGGAATCAACAACGGAGGTTTGAGCTTAACTAATAAATTCTTGTATTCACAGCAGCCATAACATGCTTCCTTTTCAATGTTTTGTTAAAGTATTTTGATATTAATTTTCCAGTAGCATCAAAATGTTGAATTTGAATTATATATTTTATGAACCAAAACCCTAATATCTTAATACTCATTAAATTAATTTTTGAAGTCTAAAACCCTAATTGCACTTTTCTAAAACCACAAAACTATAATCTATTTTCTCAAAACCATAATTAATTATATTTTTCTAAGATTCATGGTATCTTATTCTTTCCAAATACCTAACTGTTGCGCTCGAATTAACTCTACCACAAAGCGTCACTCGCAAGTATACGAGGTAGCTGTAGCAAAGGTGATCGCCCCAAGGTCGTCTCTCAAGGAAGCTAAAGTGACTAATTGATTATCAGATTATAAATAAAAAGTAATGAAGAAATTGAAATTGCTAACAACTAATGAAAAAGATTGATTGAAGTTTAAAATGAATAAAAGTAAATTAAGCTGATGTTTTGATTCACTTGATAGAAAGGTCTAGGGTTTGCACTTCTCTACTACTTATATGTATGAATGGTTATTCCTCTTAACTAATTTAATTTCAAAGACTAAATCTCAAACAACTGAATTAATCGAGTCAAGGAAATAAGCTCTCGCATTCAAACCTCTTTCAACTAATCTTGTTACAATTGAAATAATCTTTTTAATAGGTTATATCTCTAATTCACCTAAGTCCTTAATTGAATTGTTCCAGCATTAGACTTCATCTCTCAATCCATCATCTAATACCTAAAACACATAATTGGTGGCCAATCAATTATATATTAACAATCATTCATTCAATAAAGGCTAAAGAAATTATTAGCTAAGAGAATAACCAATTCATACAATCATAGCAGATCCATACAAACCCTAAACTAGATCAAATTAATTCATCATGCTATCAAACATACTCATCTCATTAATGTTCAAAGAAATCAAATTAGACATGATAATATCCATTAATACAATTTCAATGAAAATAAAGAGAATAAGTTAGAGAACAAAACCAAATTACAAACTCCTTGAAGCTTCTGAAGAATCTCTTGCTCAAATCTTGCAAGAAGGATGTATCAATGGCTAGAACAATCTAATCTAAGCTAGATTAATCCAAAAGTGTAATCAAAATCAAAAGAAAACAAAGTTATCAAAACCCTAATCTCTTTGACGGCTCAATATGCTCTCCAAATCGTCAACAGTCCCCCCAAAACCCTAGCTTCCTTTTCCTTTTATATGAAACGTCCGCTTTAAAATTCGCTACGGCCTTGGTTCATGAGAGACACGGCCAAGTTGGATGTGACTTGGCCGTGTGGGTGCTCTTTGGAGGGACACGGCCAGTGACTTGGCAGTGTCCCTTGCATGTGTTCACTTCTGCTTGCTTTCCTTCTCTTTCTTCTTTGGTTGAGTGACACGACCAAGTCTTGGAAGTGACTTGGCCGTGTTGGTCCTTTTTGGAGGGACACGACCACTGACTTGGCCGTGTCCCTTGCCTGTGTTTACTTCTGTGAGATTTTAGTCTTCTTTCCTTTGAAACCAAGTGAGACACAGCCAAGTTAGTGTGACTTGGCCGTGTTGGAGCATCTTTGGAGGGACACAGCCACTGACTTGGCCGTGTCCCTTGAGTGTGTCCTTCACTGTGACTTGCTCTTCTTCTTTAACTTGGTATGGGACACAGCCAGTGACTTGGCCGTGTCCTCTGCATGTGTCGGCTACTGTCCATTTTTCCTTCAGTCTTGGTTCCTTGGCTTTTTAACCTAAAACAAAACTTCAAACAAACTTTAAACAAAAAGTAAATAAACAATAACCAACAAAACATAAACACCATACTAAAAGCTAGATCAAAAACGACATAAACACTGAAATAAACTAAAACTACCAAAATTAACAAAAACACTAAATAAACCGATTTAAACTAACAAAATACCTAAATAAAACAATAATTATTATAATAAACAAGACACAAATCTACAACAAAAAATAATAAAACAACTACCCCACACTTAACACTTTGCTTGTCCTCAAGCAAATTCACATGGCATAAATTAAAAACTCAAACAACCTTAACTATAATTCCAGCATATAAGATGAAATCCTTTAAGATGAAATAAATAATTGCACTTTACTTCAATCCAGGATTTTCTTAACTCATTCGTTAATCTAGACATACAAATCCTATCTCTCATCTAAGTGTTTCACTCAATTTCATAGGTTAATTCACTCAAACCACTCATGACTGCATGCTACCATAAACTTGCTTAATTATCCAATCTCCCTCACTGATTTTCTCAAGAAATAATCCGAAGATATTTTATTTGGATGTAATGGGGCTAAGGTGCAGGTGTGAGAAAAGACATTTAAGCTGGAGCATCAAGAAATGGAGTATCTAAATTAGACAATACTCTTGCTAAGAAACTCACAACTCCCTCAAATGGCATACTCACCAATCCTTAATAATCTTACATACTTGCACACTAAAAGAAAAGTACATGAGTCAACATTCCTCAAATGCTAGAAAATATATGAATTTTGTATATATATATATCTCTTTTTTTTTCTTTCTTTTATTTTATCATCATTTTATATATATATATATACAAAATATAAACTTGCATAGAACATCTAGCTTAAAATGTAGAGGAAAAGAATAATCAACTCTTAATCCAACACAATGTGCAAAGTATGCATTTCAACCCCAAATAGCAATAACAAAAAAAAAAATTGTTTTTTTTATTGCTTACCCCACACTTTGAAATAAACCACCCTATTGTCATATAATAAGTGTAACACCCCGATACCCCATATAAGTACTATACATATACCTGGTATACATACAATAAATATATAAAGTATAAGGATGTCACTTTTCGTTACAATTTAAAAACCTTTAACAGAGTTTAAACCACAATACATTAATTTAAAGAGCATTTACAAAATCATTATACTTTTAATGATCTTACCTATATATAAGAATCTTATCTTTATCAAAACTTCATTTATACATATAAATACACTCTTGTCAGAAATACATCATAATTAAAATTTATACATGTATGCATCACCCTCTAGTTGGTCTCGATAAACTCTTACTCTTCTCGTGGCATAACGAAAGACTTCATATCTTCCACCTAGTCACCTACGCGATTACACATCCGCGCTAAGCCCGAGAGCTTAGTAGTACACATATAAAATATAAACATACATTATAAAAATTCTAACATATAATGATATATCAACTCCATGTACCATTAGTTTCTTATCATGTTTTTTTCCTTTTTAATTGCACTTTTCATATATCTCGACTAATTTCATATATTATATACGTATATACATATCATTATCACCAACCACAATCCATCACTAATACTCACAATCAATATATCAATACACACATTACATATCATACTTCATATCATTATTTTATTCACAATTCACCAATCATGAATCACATTTCCAACAAAGGCAATCATTATACCATTCATGAATCACATAAAACAAAGACAAGCATGGGCCCAAAACACACTAATATGCTATTCCATTTTTCAGAGTTAATGCTTTGGTTTTGTTATCACATTCATCATTATCATAAACCCAACTAGGCTTCAAGGATTAGGTTCAACCAAGCTTCAAGGGGAATAAAGCATGCTAAGTATCAACCCAACTTGGCTTCAAGAACCAACCCAACCTAGCTTCAAGGGTTGTAACATCTCAATTAGGCTTCAAGGATCAAATCCAACCTAACTTCAAGAGATTGTTACCAATATTAGGCATGCCACCAACAACAAACTCTGAAAATGGAATAACACATTAGCCACACAATTCATTTAGCAATTTCATTCTCAATTGAATCATCATAGCCAATCACAATGGCTTCACATCACATTTGAGTTATCATAGCCAATCACAATGGCTTCACATCACATTTAAGTTATCATAGCCAATCACAATGGCTTCACATCACATTTAAGTTATCATAGCCAATCACAATGGCTTCACATCACATTTAAGTTATAATAGCCAATCACAATGGCTTCATATCATGTCATGTCTCAATTCATATTATAATATTTCATAGTATACATAATCAATTACTTCATCATATCCTTCACATTTTACATATAGCATCATTGATATAACATTACAAAGTACATTATTCATATAACACATTACCATTCACAAGATTCACAATGTATAAAACATAACATTGTTCATATAGTATCATATGCATCATCATTATCATCAAATGTATGTTCAATCTCAACAATGCAAGAAGAACAAAGACTAATCACAGTAGCTAACATACTCAAGGGACACGGCCAAGCTTGTGGCCGTGTCTCTCAACACAAAATCAAGCCGAGGCAGACACGGGCAAGGGACACAGCCGTGTCTCTCCAAAAATCATCCAACACGGCCAAATTTCCTTAGACTTGGCCGTGTCTCCCAAAAATTCTTTAGTTTGGCCGTGTCTCTTCCTTAGTTTGGCCGTGTCTCTCATGAATGAAAACCCTAAACATGCCCAAGTCTCTTTTTATTGAATTAAAACACATTATGCACAACATAACCTCATTCAAATGGATATAATCAATGTCATTAACACTTATTTTACATATTCATCACAATATTCACATTAACAATACATTTAATCACTTACCATTTCAAAACCCTAAAATCAACATCACTCTTATTCTTTCAATATCAACATCCACTTAACTTACCATCTTCAAACCAAAACCAACACCAATTCAATTTTTTAACTTACACTCAATTTCAACACTTATAAACACATCTCAAACACACCAAATCATAATATCAACAAATCATAACTCACCTCAAACACAACTTCAAAATAACAAAGGAAAACAAGAGAGTACTTACCAAAATTAAGGAAATTTCACAAATCTCCAACTTAATTCTTTGCTTCCTCCTTCAATTTGATTTTAGAATTTAGAACACCTCTCTTCCTCTCTCTTTCCTTTGGTAGCCGGCCACACAATGCAAAGAAGAGAAAATGAAGATAAGTCAAACTTCTCTTCTTCTTTAAATCTCTACCAAGCAATTCTAACAAAGCAATTACTTAAATTCCCTCATCCATTTAACTTAGCTTCTTTCACTTATATACCCATTTAAGTAATTTCACATATCACAAATAAAATATCTTCTTCCCTTGACTCCTCATTTTGACCAACATATATGTTATATATATTACCATATACCCAACATATACACTTTCTCTCTACACATTACTTTCCTTTTTAAACAATACCTAAACATTCTCTTTTCAATTTCTTTTCTTATCAACATAACATATACACATAATTCAAACAAACAACAATTATATCCAAACTTCTAGGGCATACATTGGGATATTACAATAAGAACTCCATTCCTTAATGCAGGTATGATGATAATAAGAACATGTTAAGTTGAGAATTGTGTTGACCAAACAATAAAAAGGTCAAAGGCTCAACTTGGCTCACTAAGGAATTCATAATTAAGGGAGGTCTTTTTAAGCTAAAGGGCTAACCTAATTTGCCTTCATCATTTTAAAACTTGAGATTAAATCATAATGTGAGTTCAATTAGTATGCAAAAGCAAACTCTAGAGATGCAAAATCATGAAGGTGCACCCTTAAGAAAAGAAAATCAATCATTTAATCTATAAGGCTCAAAACTCACAAAGGTGGGTTCATAAAGATTTATATGTCATGAACCGCAGAATGTGAAAATTGATCCTGAATGAATTCAAATGCTCATTTCTATGCTGATACTAAAGTCTCAACTATAATGCTAGAATCACAGAAAAGATCAATAAATTTTCAACAATTATACCATGCACAACAAAATAAAACATACCAAGGCAACCAAAACAAAAATTAAAGAAAAGCTAAAAGATTACCCCACACTTTAGAATTTACATTGTCCTCAATGGAAAACAAGAATAATAAAGAGAAAGAATTAAGTACAACCTGTCTTCCATCGTCCCCTGGTGAGGCAAAACTCTATCTTATATCACAAACACAAATGTTCAAAAACAAGATGCAAGAGAGCTTAGGGTTTCTATTTATTTAAACTAAACATAAAATCAAAATCGCAAAATATAAAATTATAACTATGAAAAAGAAATGAAAACCGATGGGTTGCCTCCCATTTAGCGCTTCTTTAATGTCATAATGTTGGACATCATGCAAGGCTTAAGGATCATGAATCAAAGTGTTGTCAATGATCCTCACTTCCTGAAATCCTTCATTGTATAGTTTAACTCTATGTCTATTTGCTCTAAAAATCTTATTGGTTCTAGAGTTAAGCAAATCAATGGCACCAGAAGGACATACCTTAGTTACCTTGAAAGGACCACTCCATCGAGATTTGAGTTTACCTTGAAACAGACTGAGTCGAGAATTAAAAAGTAAAACTTTCATACCTGGACTCAATGTCTGTCGCACAATAAATTTGTCATGAATTGCCTTAGTGCGATCCTTGTAAACTCTCGAGCTCTCATATGCCTTCGGGTTAAAGCACCTTTGGGTCTCCCTCACTGATTTAGCCCCCTCTTCTAAAGTCAATGTCAGCTCCAATTTATCTGGGGAGTCCGTCTGCAACACAACATCTGAAACAACTGCTTCAACACTATTAATTAAAGAACATTCCTCATATAAAGCAGTTGTAGGAATAGGAGAAGTGTTAAAAATAGAAAATTCAACAGTTTGCCCTAAGACAGTCATTGACAACTTACCATTTTTAACATCTATTAGGGTGTTGGTAGTAGCCATGAAAGGCCTACCCAACAATATAGTGTGTGCTGATGGTGCAGGGTTACCTTCATCCGTGTCAAGGACAATAAAATCCATAGGTACTCTTAACCCACCAACCTTAACTAACACATCTTCTATAACCCCTTTCGGGAATCTAAAAGACCTATCAGCTAATTGCAACACCATTTTTGTCGGTTTATGTTCCCCTAATTCTAATTCTTTATAAATAGAATAAGGCATCAAATTAATACTGGCTCCTAGATCACACATGCCTTCAGTCCCCTTTCCATTCCCCATGGTCATTTGAATTATAAAGCTACCAGGATCCTTTAGCTTGGGAGGTAGTTTATGCTGCAGAACAGCACTGGCTACCTTTGAAACTATCACCTTTTCATTCGGCTCATACCTCTTTTTCTTGGTGATTAGGTCTTTGAAGAACTTAGCATAAGCCGGTATGTTCTTTATTGCATCCAGTAAGGGTAAGTTAATACTTACCTTAGACAGCATGTTGAAGATGTTAGAAAATTGCTTATCTGTTTTATCATCCTTCAACCTGCTGGGGAATGGTATAGGAGGCCAGTATGGATTGCTTGCCTTATGTAAATCTTCTGAAAGGGATTTCTCCCTTGATTTATCTCCATCACCTTGGTCCTCTAATTCTCCTTCCTTCTTGTTCCCTTGGTCACCTGCATTCACAGAGTCATTTTCAACATTAGTGTTAATTACCTTACCACTTTTACGAACAGTCACTGAATGTGCCTACTCAGGTTGACTTGGAAATTTCCCCTTCTGTTGAATTTGCATCTGTTGTGCAAGTTGTCCTACTTGAGTCTCCACCTTTTTAAAAGATGCTTCTAATGAATCCAGCCTCTTATTAGTCATCTCTTGATTTTGAGCACTGACTTTGATGAAAGCTTGTAAACTTTCCTCCAAGCTCTCTATCCTAGACTGCCCTTGATTTGAGGATTGACCCTGCTCTTGGTTCTATCTTTGGAGCAAATGGAAAGGCTGGTGAGAATTATTTGTTGCCCAAGAAAAATTTGGGTGATTCTTCCAACCAGGGTTGTAAGTGTTGGAGTAAGGATCATTTCTGGCCCTTGGTTGGAATCCTCCCATAACATTGACCTGCTCAGCTTCATTCCTATAAGTCTCATATGCAGAGGGGCATATGTTTGCTCCATGCCCGAAAGTTCCACAAATTCCACACGCTTCTTGAGTAGATGAAGAAATATTGTTCTTCATGTTCAGCATCTACACTTGCCTTGTCAACTCAGCTACCTGATTTACCATATCACTATTGGCTTCCAATTGGTTCACCCCTTTGCTTCTTCCTCTTACACTCTTTTGTTGAGAATTAGCTCCCAACATCTCAAAAATATCATAAGTTTCAGCTGCTGTCTTTTCTCCCATGGCTCCCCCAGCTGCATTATCAACAGTGTTCTGAAATTGCTGGGTTAAACCATCATAGAAGAACTGATTAAGAAGTTGAAGCGGGTAATGATGGTGTGGACACTGGATCAATAGTATCTTAAATCTGTCCCAAGCTTCATGAAATGGCTCTCCTTCAAATTGAGAGAATGTAACAATCTTCCCTCTCAATTCAGCTGTCTTTTGATGTGAATAAAACTTGCCCATGAATTTATTATACACTTGTTCCCAAGTTGTCAGTGAGTTTTCGGGCAACAACATCTTAAAGTGTTGAGGGTGGAGTAGAAATCCCGAATAAAGTTCAAAGGATCTTCATTTGGAACTCCATAAAATGATGGCAGCATGTTGTAGTGAATGTTCTTCAACTCATAATTTCTTGCTGCATCTGTCAGTCTTATGCAAGAGGTGGAAGTTCCAATGACAGGTCTAGCAAAGTCTCTCATCGTTCTTTGCCTTTCTTCAGCCATTTTAACTGATTGTGCAGAATCTGACTCAAATTCAGAAGTGTCCTTCTTTGTATCAAATCCGGTATAGAGCTCAAACTCTTCTCTGCTCCTTTTCACTCTCTGAATTTCTGGAATGAATGGATGTAGCTCTCCTTCGAGTGATCTCCTACCTTGCATAAATAAAATTTCTAGAAAAAGAACTTATTAAAAGCAAAAGACAAAATAAAATCGAAAGTAAACAATGAAAAAAATAATCTAAAGTATTTTTTTAAATAAACAATTACGCCAATTAGCCTCCCCGGCTGCGGCGCCAAAAACTTGTTGCGCTTGAATTAACTCTACCACAAAGCGTCACTCGCAAGTATACGAGGTAGCTGTAGCAAAGGTGATCGCCCCAAGGTCGTCTCTCAAGGAAGCTAAAGTGACTAATTGATTATCAGATTATAAATAAAAAGTAATGAAGAAATTGAAATTGCTAACAACTAATGAAAAAGATTGATTGAAGTTTAAAACGAATAAAAGTAAATTAAGCTGATGTTTTGATTCACTTGATAGAAAGGTCTAGGGTTTGCACTTCTCTACTACTTATATGTATGAATGGTTATTCCTCTTAACTAATTTAATTTCAAAGACTAAATCTCAAACAACTCAATTAATCGAGTCAAGGAAATAAGCTCTCGCATTCAAACCTCTTTCAACTAATCTTGTTACAATTGAAATAATCTTTTTAATAGGTTATATCTCTAATTCACCTAAGTCCTTAATTGAATTGTTCCAGCATTAGACTTCATCTCTCAATCCATCATCTAATACCTAAAACACATAATTGGTGGCCAATTAATTATATATTAATAATCATTCATTCAATAAAGGCTAAAGAAATTATTAGCTAAGAGAATAACCAATTCATACAATCATAGCAGATCCATACAAAACCTAAACTAGATCAAATTAATTCATCATGCTATCAAACATACTCATCTCATTAATGTTCAAAGAAATCAAATTAGACATGATAATATCCATTAATACAATTTCAATGAAAATAAAGAGAATAAGTTCGAGAACAAAACCAAATTACAAACTCCTTGAAGCTTCTGAAGAATCTCTTGTTCAAATCTTGCAAGAAGGATGTATCAATGGCTAGAACAATCTAATCTAAGCTAGATTAATCCAAAAGTGTAATCAAAATCAAAAGAAAACAAAGTTATCAAAACCCTAATCTCTTTGACGGCTCAATCTGCTCTCCAAATCGTCAACAGTCCCCCCAAAACCCTAGCTTCCTTTTCCTTTTATATGAAACGTCCGCTTTAAAATCCGCTACGGCCTTGGTTCATGAGAGACACGACCAAGTTGTATGTGACTTGGCTGTGTGGGTGCTCTTTGGAGGGACACGGCCAGTGACTTGGCAGTGTCCCTTGCATGTGTTAACTTCTGCTTGCTTTCCTTCTCTTTCTTCTTTGGTTGAGTGACACGGCTAAGTCTTGGAAGTGACTTGGCCGTGTTGGCCCTTTTTGGAGGGACACGGCCACTGACTTGGCCGTGTCCCTTGCCTGTGTTTGCTTCATTGAGATTTTAATCTTCTTTCCTTTGAAAACAAGTGAGACACGGCCAAGTTAGTGTGACTTGGCCGTGTTGGAGCATCTTTGGAGGGACACGGTCACTGACTTAGCCGTGTCCCTTGAGTGTGTCCTTCACTGTGACTTGCTCTTCTTCTTTAACTTGGTATGGGACACGGCCAGTGACTTGGCCGTGTCCTTTGCATGTGTCAGCTACTGTCCATTTTTCCTTCAGTCTTGGTTCCTTGGCTTTTTAACCTAAAACAAAACTTCAAACAAACTTTAAACAAAAAGTAAATAAACAATAACCAACAAAACATAAACACCATACTAAAAACTAGATCAAAAACGACATAAACACTGAAATAAACTAAAACTACCAAAATTAACAAAAAAACTAAATAAACAGATTTAAACTAACAAAATACCTAAATAAAACAATAATTATTATAATAAACAAGACACAAATCTATAACAAAAACTAATAAAACACTAACATAAAATCCTATTTGCATGATCTTCAAATTTTATTTATTTAAACCCTAAACTTTAATATTAGTTTCATACAACTTCCGAAATCCAAAATCCAAAACCTCCATTCTTTAGATTCAACCCTAATTTATTTCAAATCTAATCTTTAATTCAAACATCCAGTAGCCATATTATTTCTTTTATATTAAATATTTTTTAGTTGACTAATCTAGTAACTAAAATACAAAACCCTAATTGTTAAACATAAAACCCAAGAAACCCTAATTGATGCATAAACCCTAAATTTGTATACTTACTATTTTATTTAAATTAGATGAATGTTTATTATATATTTTGGTTGATGTTTCATGTCTTTGATGAATAATTTATTTATGATGAATGGTTGGTTACTTTTATTGATTTGCTTTGGTTTCAAAACATTGTAAGAGGTATGTTTTCATTTTTTGGGTACCTAATATTGTGAGCATCATGTAGTTTAATTTAAAATCTTTGGATCGATGTAAGGACATGTTTCCATCCTCAGATGGGTTTTCGTTTATTTGTTTTGTTTGGACATTGTTGTGATTTTAATAAAGTATTTATTTGTTCTTATAATTGCATGTAGTGTGAATAATATCATTATATTTAAGAATTTTATAATATTAAGACCTACAAAGGAGGCAGATTCCAATGAACCGGGCATTGTGGGGGTGCTGGGTTGTTTCTCACCTTCCACACACGTACCCAACTTTCCGAACCCATTAGGGGGTTGGGATTCCTTAGAAATTGAGTCATCCACCTCTTTCTTTTTCCCAGCCTGTCCAAGTGGAGACTCCATTTTCTCTGAGCTTAGGCTCGTGTTCTCTAAGGCCCTGAGCCTAAACAATGCCGAAGGCCCAAGAACCATTCCATCGAGAGTGGGGGCGAAAATCCCCGCTCACAGTAGTGACTCCACTGGGGATAAGAGAAGCTGCTTCCATTAATCTTTATATTATTCTATTCTTTCTTATCATAATATTATTCATTGCATCATATTAGATTGCATTGTGTGTGTGAGTTAGGATGCCTGTGTTACCCGTATTGTGTTATGTAATGGATACCATACTTTCACTCAAGATATGGAGATCGGGCATGGCATAACCACTCATAGCCTTGTACCTTTTGGTATATACTTGCTATGGGAACCTAAGCCTTTTAACCTAAAGACTAAAGCTCATGTAATTGGCCTAGTTACTTTCCTTAGGTTTTTACCCCAAATGCTTATTGTTTGACTATGGTTAATTTATCTTGGTTTAAATTATGACTTATTTGGTTTGTTCTTTTTCTAATATGACCTAAGTACATTGTAAGCTCAAAATAATATTTTTTTTAAAGTCCAAAAGGCCAAAGCTATTTTCAAAACTTTTCAAGATGGTCTTTGTTTAGGTCATTTTTGTACTTATTTTTAGTATGATTTTATGTGTGTTTTAGTTAATGTTTTGATTAATTTTTGTTTTAATTATGTTTTAAGTGTTGTTATTAGGTTTAGGTGGAAAAACACCCTTGGAAGATCAAAACAGTGAAAAACAGAGCAAAAATGAAGAAACAGGAAGAGACACACCCAGAGGCACGGCCAAGTCTCTGGCCGTGTCTCACCTAGTGAGCAAAACCAAAGAACAAAGCAAGAAAGAGCAAAAATGAAGATCAGAAGGTGACACACTCAGGGGACACGGCCAAGCCTCTGGCTGTGTCCCTCCAAAAATGTCAGACATGGCCAAGTTCACCCTGGCTTGGCCGTGTCACACTCCAAAGCAGAAGAAGATGGAAATCAAGCAGTGAGGGACACACTCAAGGGACACGGCCAAGCTTGTGGCCGTGTCCCTCCAAAGAAGCTCAAACACAGCCAAGTTGCTTAAGCTTGGCCGTGTCTCACTTAAATCCAAAGCAAAGAAAAGAAACTCTCACAGTAGAAGACACAGGCAAGGGACACGGCCAAGTCACTGGCTGTGTCCCTCCAAAAAGGTCCAACACGGCCAAGCCTACTCCAACATGGCCGTGTCACTCAACTAAAGAAGAAAAGAAGAAACTCTGAGACAGAAGCGAACACAAGCAAGGGACACGGCCAGGCTTGTGGCCGTGTCCCTCCAATTCACCTCCAACACGGCCAAGTTCCCTCAACTTAGCCATGTCTCTCATGGACCAAAGACCTCAGACACGACCAAGTCTCCTGTAACTTGGCCGTGTCCCACCTGAAAAGTGTATAAATTCTTTCGCACGAATAGAAATCAAAGGGAGAACGGCTAGGGTTTTGAGTGAGGAAAAAGAAAAGAATGGAGGGGCAAACACCAATTTGGGATGAGGAGAGAGTGACACTCTCCTTGTCCCTCATCTTCATCCTCCATCTTCATCTTCTCCATCCTCCATTGATATGATCTTTGAGGTTCTTTGGGATAAGTTGGGTTACAAGCTCTTGAAGGTTGAAGAAGCTTCATTGAAAGGTTTGGTGACTTGAGAAAGCTCCAATCTATCTCTCAAAGGCATAATCAATTGAAGGTTTGGTGACTTGAGAAAGCTCCATCCTATATTGCAAAAGGGAAATCAACCATTGAAGAGAGCTTGAGTTCTTCATCAAACATCAAAGTGGAGCTAGGAGGAAGACTAGTAATCCTACTCTTGGCATCTTCACAAGGGGTTTTTCTATTCTCTCTTTTAATTCATTTCAATATTGTTTTTGTTATATTAAGGGAATTGATATTGCAATTGGACAATTTGTATTTGATTTATATTGAGTTGAATGAATGTTTTGAATTGATGATGTTGAGCTAAAAACCCATGCTTAGGGTTTGTAGTATATTTGATTGAATGCTTTGAATTGATATTTCCATTGATGTACCTTGTTGTTGGTTGATTGCATTGGATTGTATGCTAGGTTAATATATTAGCTACCTATTGATCTCTAGATATTGAATGAAGGACCGAGAGGTGAAATTTGATATAGGAATTATGCAATCGATTACCCTATGAATGAATTAGAAATATAAGTTCTAGGGTTTCATTAATTTGCAAATGTAAAATAATTGGTTATTGCTATTTCATGAATGTGAGAACTAATGAATTGGTAATTGACTAATTAACCTTAAGGAACAAATTAATTACAAGGCTATGTTAATGGATAATTGAGAATTGAGCTTTGATTGAATGGACCTATAACCTTAGGCACTTTCCCAAGAACTGAATTGATCTTATGCACCCATCACACACATCAAACCCTACGCACGTTAATTTTAGGTTTAAATTGTTCTTTAGCATTCCAAACAACATTTAATTTAATTGCTTTAATCAAGCTATTACGAACCACACCTTCTTGGGGAAACGACCTTGGGGCGATCACCTTTACTACAGCTACCTCGTATACTTGCGAGTGACGCTTTGTAGTAGTACTTAATCCGAGCGCAACAGTCTTTGGACATAAAACTTTTCTAAAAAACAAATCAAAAATTCTTTTCTCATGACCCAAATACAAAGCCCAAAATTCATTTTTTCTAAATCTTTTTACAATGGTCTTAGAAACAAAATTATTTTCATAACCTTTTAAAAGAGCTTACGAATATTTAGGTCAATTATGGAAATACTAAAAATCAATTATGAGCCTAGTTTATATTAAGAGTTACTAATCATGGGCTTGTTTTTGGAATGAATCATTATTTACTTTTTCAAGTGAGAAATCTATTTATAATTAACCTCTTAATTTAGTTTTGATCTGATATAGCATAAAAGCTACTTTAGTTGGTTGAATGGATTAAAACCTAATTAATGGAAATTATCATGAACTGATTTTCATTTTTAAAATATAACTATTAGTTAAAACGTCTGAGGGAATTATTCGAAAACATGATACCCCATGTTGGTATTTTGTTTACCATATATACCTAGGAAATGAGACTCGCCATCCGTGTGTGGAAGTAATAAGGTTGGAAGGAACGTCCTATTTATCCTTGTTTGTTTGTTACTTGTACATGCATACATCCATTTGCATCACATATTATTAATCTTTTATGGCTCACAACTCTAAATTATGATAGTTTAAAAGCTTACGACAATCCGATCTATGCCGGAGATGAAGAATCTAGCAGCGACTCAATCACTTTTTCACCAAAAGCAATGGAGATTGAACAAATTCAAAGAATGATGGACGATGCCCTCAATGCTAAAATGGAAGAACTAAAGGAGACCCTGGCTAAGACCATGAAGAACCAATTGGATGCAATTTTAGGGAAAAATGTTGAAGCATCTGCTAGCACCAAGAAGCCAAAGGACAAAGGGAAGGCTAAAGTTGGTGAGTTGGCTTTTGATGATGACAAGGTGGTCATTGATGATGATGATGACTAGGCTCAATACTTCCAAGATCCTCAAGATAAGAAGAAGGAGTCAAAGATTGTTGAAAGATCAGCTGTGGAGAAAACTGAAACTTCAGATGTTGAGAAGATGATTGCTAACCTTGAAAAGAAGTTTGAAAAGAAGCTGAAAATCGAAGAAATGTCTAAAGTTGACAAATTATTTGTACTATATGAAGAAGTTTCATATAAGTTCAAGATGCCATCTTTGCAAAGTTTGATGGAACTAAAAATTCTCACCTTCATGTGAAGTAGTATATCACTGCTATACAGTCTGCCTGAGCTACTAAGGCTCAAACTCTAAGGTACTTCATGATCTCATTGGATCCTATTATCAAAATTTTGTTCAATACCTTAGATGGTAGCACTAAAAAAAAAAGGGATATGTTATACAAGGCCTTCATCCAACAATATGGATACAATGCTGAATTGGAAGTTACTCTAATGGAGTTGGAGTCCATTAGACAAAGGCCAAATGAGAACTTCGTGGATTATATGAAGAGGTTGAAGAATAAGGCTGCATTGCTCAAGAGAAGGCCTGATGAATCCGATCAAATTAGAATGATCATGAGAGGAGTGTTACCTAGCCTTTGCGAAAGGATGTCCCATACACTCATTTGAGATTTCAAGGACCTTTTGCAAGATGGTCTACAAATTGAAGAGTGGGAAAGAGAGAGAACCACTTTACAGCAAGAAGAAATGAGAAAAGAAACTACCAGTCTGTCAACCAAGGCATACAAAAGGCTATTGATGTTAATGCTACTGGTTAAGAAGGAAGAAGGTATTTTTCAGAATTAGGGAAGCCGCTGTCTTAGGTCCTTAATAAGCTACAAAAGAACGGATTATTACAACCTTTAAATCCTCATCCTTTGCCTAACCCTCCCCCACCTAATTTTGACACTAAGGCATTTTGTCAATTCCATCAAATGCAAGGGCATGGCATAGATAGATGTGTGAGGTTGAGGCATGAAATCTAGAATTTGATTGATAGTGGGAAGCTACCCGAGCCCAACAAGCCAAACACTAAAGAAAATCTACTACCAAGGTTCAATAGAGTACCACCACCAGCAACCTTCGTGATTGAAGGAGGTTTGCATGAAATTTTTGTCATGTCCTCTTTCCAAGATGTGGATGGAGAAGTAAGCAATGAAAAAGTGGTGTTTAATAAAGTTGAACAAACTGTGGTTGGAAAAGAAGTAGCAATTAGTGTTGTGAACAAATTTTGGCATTCAAGCGATAGTGATGATGATCATGAACCCAAGAAGGAAGAATGGATCTGGTCTGAGCCTGAAGAAGATGAAGTGATGAACACTAGATCTAGTAAGCCTTATGCAAGGCCACCACCTAAGGAAGTAGATGCTAATAAAGGAAAGGAAGCTGAAGCCGAGAACAAAGAAGAGGAAGATGACACTATGCTTAAGCAGTTAAAGAGAACCCAAGCAAGCATCAATATTTGGGACTTATTTGCCACTTCTAAGAAGCACCGTGAAACTATGGCCAAGGCCTTGGCTAGCATGCTAATTTCCACCTCTATAGCACCGGAGGAGCTGGTTAACTTCATGAAGGTTAAAGGAGTGATGAAGTGTGAAGATATTCAAAAGAATAGCGAAGTTAATATGGGAATGGTATCTTTCTCAGATGCAAATTTACAGAAAGAGGGGAGAGATCACATTCACCCTCTCTTTATTAAAGTAGAAGTTAAAGGAAAAAGGACCCCATGTGTAATGGTTGATGATGGGTCCGCCATAAATGTTTGCTCACTTAAAATTTTGCCAAAGCTACCTATGTCAACAAGGGATCTAAGCCCAACCGAGATAACCATTAGGGCTTATGACAATACCAAGAGGCACACCTAAGGGACATTCAAAGCTGTTGTGAAAGTTGGTTCAATTGAATCTATTATTGAATTTGTGGTTTTGGACATACCTGTTACTTTTGGTTTGCTTTTGGGACAACCATGGTTTCATCCTCTTGGTGGAGTTCCTTCCACCCTTCATCAAAAGATCAAATTCCCTAATGGAGAAGAGATGGTGGTCATCGAGGCCGAAGATAATGAGGTGGCCAATGCTCTAATGATTGCAAGGACTCTCAATGGTTTCCAAGTAGCTGCAATTTATGATAATGAAGTAGTGGACTCCAAGGTCTTGAACATGATGGAAAACATGAGTTACCTTCCTGGTGCTGGTCTTTGAAAGGGGGAGGCCGGTATGACAAAGCTTTCAGATTTCAAGACTCAAACTTCTAAGAAAGGATTAGGGTATGAAGAAGCTAGCAAAGATGTTCATCCAAAGAAGAATGAGAAGATGAGCTTCCCCCCACTTAAAGAGATCTTTGTCAAAGCTCCAAACATAAGACCACTCCAAGAAAAGCCCGAGCAATTCATTTTCATAGAAAAGTTGATCCCAAGTTTTGAAATTTTTGCTGATGTTGCCGAGCTAATGGAATAAGTAAAGAAAGAGCTCACCTGCCAGTCGACAAGAAGCGTAATCCAGAAGAAGAGAAGGAAGCTATCCTGAAAGCCAAGAACACTCTAGAGGAGATTGCTGCCATAGTTGAAGAGAAGTTTGAAGATGTCCTGTTTTATGATTTTGAGAACAATGATTTTGATTTTGATTTTGATTTGTCTGCTTTGTATGAGGATGATGATGTTTTCTTTTCCAAAATGAATGAAATAAAGTCTAATTTTGCTTACTTGTATGACGTTTCTCCTAATGGTTGCATACATTCAAATAGTGGTTACATGAGCATCTTTAATATTAACTCTATCGATACACAACCATTAAATTTGGGAACAATCGAAAATCCTAAAAATATTAGCATAGCATCCGACCTTACTCCTGATGAGAGAGAGAGATTTGAAAAAATATTTAAAAAAATATGAAGAAGTATTTGCTTGGTCTTATGAGGATATGCCTGGAATAGATCGAGACAAAGCCAAACATCTAATTCCTACTTACACTCACAGGAAACCCGCCAAACAAAAGCTTATACAGTTAAGACTTGAATGGGTTGAATTGGTTAAAGAAGAGGTCACTAAACAAATACAAGTAAAATTACTTGAAGTAGTAGATTATCCATATTGGCTAGCCAAAATAGGACCCATGCCAAAGAAAGATGAAAGAATTAGGGTCTGTGTGGACTATAGAGACTTAAACAAGGCTTCCCCTAAAGATAATTTTTCTTTACCCCATATAGATGTTCTCATTGATAGTGCAGCCTCTAGCATGTTACACTCATTTGTAGATGGATTTTCCAGATACAACTAAGTATTAATGGCCCAAAAGGATAAAGCCAAAATTGCTTTCATTACTACATGGGGTAAATTTTGCTATAGGGTAATGCTGTTTGGGTTAAAGAATGCTGGAGCAACATATCAAAAGATGGCCACCACATTATTTCATGATATGATGCATAAAGAAGTCAAAGTATATGTTGATGATATGATGGTGAAGTCAGATAGAAGGGAACAACACTTCTAAAACTTAGAATTATTCTTTGAGAAGTAAAGTATAATCTAAGGTTAAACCCGAAGAAGTGTGTGTTTGGGGGTACCTCAAGCAAATTATATGGATAAGTTATTAGTCAAAATGGCATTAAGATTGACCCTGACAAGGTTAAGGCGATCAAGGATATGCTAGCTTGTGAGCGGGAATTTTTACCCCCACTCCAGGTAGAATAGTTCTTGCGACTTCGGCACTGTTTAGGCTCGGGGCCTTAGACAACACGGACCTAAGTTCGGAGAAAATGGAGTTGCCACCTTGATGGGCCAGGAAAAAAGAAAGGGGTGGATGACTCAATTCCTAAGGAATCCCCAACCCCTTAAGGGGTTCAGAAAGTTGGATACGTGTGGGGAAGGTGAGAAATGGCCCAACACCCCCACAATGCCCGGTTCATTGGAATCGGCCTCCTTTGCAGGTCTTAATATTTTAAAATTCTTAAGTATAATAATATTATCCATATTACATGCAACAACTAAAATAAAGCATCATTATATTAAAATCCAAGCAATGACCAATACAAAGCAAATAAATGGACACCCATCCGAAGATGGAAACATGTCCTTTACATTGGTTCAAAATATAAAAGCAATTTAAATTACATGATATTTAGCTAATGAGGTACCCACAAAGTGGAAACATACCTCTTACACTTTTAATACCAAAACAAATAAATAATAATCATAATAATAAAGAAAATATCCATCCATGATAAATTAAATAACTCAAGTATTAAAATTAAATAAATCAACCATCAAAAAATATAATAAACTATATAATCAAATCTAAAATTAAATAAAGCAATAAATATATAAATTTAGGGTTTTAAAGAATTATCAATTGAATTCAGGGCTTAGGGTTTTGAAATTAGGATTTTTAGGCCTTTTGAAACTAGGGTTTTAGAAACTAGGGTTTTTGAATTAGGGTTTTTAAAACTAATGTTTTGGAATTAGGGTTTTGGATAGTTAGGTTTTTGGATTTGACTTACTGCCTAAAAAAATAATTTTGGATTTGGAAAAATAAATTAAGGTTTTAGAAAAATAATCAATATTTTGGAGTTTAACAATGAAATGGTTTAGGCTTTTGGATAAAAATAGTTTGAGGTTTTGAGTTTTAATAAAATAATCTACGGTTCTTGAAGTTAAAGTAAACAAAATAAATTCTAACAATTAATTTAAATCCTCGATGGCTACTGGATAGTTATATGTTTTTTTATGAAACATGCAAGTTGGGTTATGAATATCAACTGATCCATGTGTTAATTAAAGCAAACAATTAAAGTTATTAGAAAAAAAATCAATTTACTGCGTATTCAAAGATCAAGGTACTATGTGTTCAAAGATAAAGTTACTACATGCATATTTTTATTAATCAAAGAAACGAAGCTACTGTGATCATGAGTAATTTATAATTAAAGATCAAACCTCCGTTCGTTGGTTCCTCCAAATTGATTTCTGGATGAACAATGTGAAGATAGTATGTAAACTGCCTTCTTCTTTAGTTGTCTCAATATTTCTGTTTGTGGTTTCTTTTGTCCTCCAAAAAGCTACTACTGTTCTTCTCTCCTTGTTGTCGTCTCTTCTTCTTTGTGGTTTAATTCTCTGTTAATCTCAATTGCTGACCCTTGTTCCTGTTAATTCTCCCTTGTTAATGTTTTTCTCCCTCTGAATTCTGAAATGTTAATATTTATATCCAAACCTCACTCAGAATCCTTAACCTAATATTAATCAGTCCCTAAAACAAATTCAAATTGAATTAGGAAAGTTATTGAACTCATGTTGACCTGGTTGCCCTAGGTCAACATGAGACCAACCTCATGTTGACCTTGGACTGCCCAGGTTGACATGAGGCATGCTCATGTCGACCATGGGCTACCAAGGTCGACATTAGGCATGCTCATGTCGACCTTGGGCTGCCAAGGTCGACATGAAGCATGCTCATATCGACCTAGCCTGCCCAAGTCGACATGAGTCCAACCTCATGTTGATTTGGGCTACCAGATCGACATGAGGCATGCTCATGTCTCCCCGGCCGGCCTAATTCTAATTAGTATTGCCTTTTTTTAAATTTTGGACCAAAAGGTTCAATTTGGGCCGATTCAACTTGATTTTAGGGTTTTATAATTGAATTTATGGGTCTTAAATCCGAACCGACTTCTTTAAAAATTATAAATTAGGTTTAAATATTTTAAAGTCGGATCAATGTTATTTTGATATCCTTTAATTAGGACCATATCAAATTGAGGTTAAAATTAAGGGTCTACAGTTTGCCCCCTGCTTGAGCGATCTGAGACTTTCAGTAGAAGAGAGTGAAAAGCAACATGACTTAATTTTGATGAGATTTGGGTACTTGGACCCGAGGCTGAACTTGATTTGGGCACTTGGACCTGAGACTTTTGAATTTGGATACTTGGACTCGAGATTGATTTGATTTGGGTACTTGGACCCGAGATTGGGTACTTGGACTTGAGATTGAATTTCATTTGGGTACTTGGACCTGAGATTGAATTTGATTTGGGTACTTGGACCCGAGATCGAGTACTTGGACCCGAGGTTGAATTTGATTTAGGCATTTGGACCCGAGATTGGTTACTTGGACCCGAGAATGAATTTGATTTGGGTATTTGGACCAGAGATTAGGTACTTGGACCAGAGATTAAATTTGATTTGGGTACTTGGACCAGAGATTGGGTACTTGGACTCGAGATTAAATTTGATTTGGGCACTTGAACCCGAGATTGGGTACTTAGACCTGAGATTGAATTTGATTTGGGTACTTGGACTCGAGATTGAATTTGCGTTGGGTACTTAGACTCGAGATTGAAATTGATTTGGGTACTTGGACCGAAGACTGGATTGAATTTGGGTACTTGGACTTGAGATTGGGTACTTGGACCAGAGGTTAAATTTAATTTGGGTACTTGGACCCAAAATTGGGTTCTTGGACCCGAGATTAAATTTGATTTGGGTATTTGGACCTGAGATTGGGTACTTGGACCCAAGACTGGATTTGATTTGGGTACTTGGACTCGAGATTGGGTACTTGGACCCTAGATTGAATTTGATTTGGGTACTTGGACCCGAGATTGGGTACTTGGACCTGAGATTGAATTGAATTTTGGTACTTGGACTCGAGATTGTGTACTTGGAGCTGAGATTGATTTGATTTGTGTACTTGGACCAGAGACTGAATTGAATTTGGGTGCTTGGACCCGAGAATGGGTACTTGGACCCGAGATTGATTTGATTTGGGTACTTGAACCCGAGACTAAATTGAATTTGGGTGCTTGGACACGAGACTGAGTTTGACTGACCTTTTATCAATTGAGAAGTTTGACTGCTCCGGCTATTCTATGCATTGTGGTTCTTCACCCTCAAAATGGATCTTCACCGTTGGACCTTGGATCTTCATCCTTAGCATCAGATCTTCACCTTTAAAAATAAATCTTCATCCATAGAGATCGGGTCTTCACCCTTGTAAATGGATCTTTATCCTTGGAGATTGGGTCTTCACCCTTGTAAATGGATTTTCATCCTTGGAGATCGGGTCTTTACCCTTGAAAATCGATCTTCATCCTTAGAGATCGGGTATTTACCCTTGAAACATGGATCTTTATCCATTGGAGGTCGGGTCTTTACCCTTGAAACATGGATCTTTATCCACTGGAGGTTGGGTCTTTACCCCTAAAACATGGATCTTTATCCACTGGAGGTCGAGTCTTTACCCTTAAAACATGGATCTTTATCCATTGAAAATCGGGTCTTTACCCTTGAAACATGGATCTTTATCCATTGGAGGTCGGGTCTTTACACTTAAAACGTAGATCTTTATCCTTGGAATTAGGTCTTCACCTTTGAAAATGGATCTTCATCCTTGGAAATCGGGTCTTCACCCTTGAAAGTGGATCTTCATCCTTTAAACTGGATCTTTACCCTTGGAAGTCTTTACCCTTGAAAGTGGATCTTCATCCTTTAAACTTCGGGTCTTCACCCTTTGAAATTGGATCTTCATCCTTGGAATCAAGTCTTCACCTTTGAAAGTGGATCTTCATGCTTTAAGCTGGATCTTCATCCTTGGAATTGGGTCTTCACCCTTTAAAGTGGAGCTTCATCCTTTAAGCTAGATCTTCATCCATTAGAGATTAGGTCTTATATTGGCTTCAGCTCTTCTAGCTGGACTGATCTTTTGTCATTTGTGTCTTCATTCTTTCGATAGTTCTAATGTTCCATTCTTTTATTCTTCCTTTTTGCAAAAATTCAGCTATTTTTAGTTGACCCTCATATCTTCTCCTGCCCCCAAAGATTTTTTTCCATGCAAGCTTTGATTGATGTTTTTGTTGCCTAGTTCTTCGCACAAGCACGCATTTCTTCTTTTTCCAAAATTACTAGAACTTTCTCAAGCAATGGGCTTTCCATGCTCCCCTTATTTGATATCTTCTTTTGATTATTTACTTCACAGGGTGTTTGCTATTCACTTTGATAAAGAATAGACAATACAAGACAAGAAAGTGCAATGTGATATGCTCATGTATGCATGATATGCATGAATAATACTTACAGTCGTTCCATCGACTCACAGACCGAGGTGATAAGCAAAAGTGTTCTCATTGACTCCTTCTAGATGCCCATTCAGGTCTTACATTGGAATAACACAATACTCTACATTCATGGCTTTTATCTTTAAGATGTTGAAAATATGAATAATGGAGGTCCCAAACAGCAGAGATACATCCATTTCAAATTATGATTCAGCATGTCAGTTGGTAGCTTCTTCATGACCTTGCCAATAATCATTTACTTTCCCCAATGTGTCCTTTGGACGTTCAATGATTCAACATACTTCCCTTAACTTGAAGACTTTGTAATTTTTTTTGTCAATTTTTTTTAATTTTCAATTTGGAATTTTTATTTTGAAATCAAATGTTGGCTTTGCCAAATTAATGTCAATGTACCTCAGGACTTGATTTTCCAAATTAACGTATCTATAACATGACAACCCTATTTACCATACTAAACTCGGGAATCATTTCTATTTAAGCAAGAATTTTTATACTTTAGATAGACACATACACATTACTTGGCCAAAAGTCTCATTTGAGTTTGAATATGGTCTATCTCATATGCATGCTTATCCAAACTATCTCCACTAATAGACTCTACCTATCAAGAGAGATCAATAGGTCTTTAATAGGCTTGAAATGGGGTCTATAAGGGACATGGGTTAAAGTGAAGGCCATTTTAAGAGAGGAGCTAATGTGACACAATGGACAAACCCTCACACTATAATTTGATTTGGGTTTTAGGTAGCTTGGAGGCAATCTTGCTAGACTCCAAATTCCTTCTATGTTCTTCGCATTAATCTAGATCTCGATTGGAATAGTCTTTGCCCTTGCATAAAGTTTGGTACCCAAATTTTTTTCTTTTCTTCTTCTCCCTTTTCTTTCTTTTTATTTTTCTTACTCTTCCCTTTCTTTGAGCATTTTATCATTTTGTCCTTCTTCCTTGTAGGACTGTCAAGTATAGGACTTTCAAAAACTGGGTGACCTTTATCGTTTTTCTCTGATTTTGATTGAATCTTTAGTTAAGTTGGACCAATTTAAGTCAAACTGTCCTTATAAACTAAATGGAAGCCTTTTGTTGTCTTAGGTAAAAGAGAACTCAGTTGGATTACTAAACCATTTTGGGTTTTCTTTTTTTTTTTTTCTCTTTTTTTTCTCTTTTCTTTTTGTTTTGTCTTTTTTCTTTTTTTTTGTCTTTTTTTTCTTCTTTTTGTTTTGTCTTTTTTTTTTGTTCTAGCTCTAAAAGAGTTGTTCTATTTGTACCAACTTGGGTTTGTAATAATGCATGAGAGGAGTGGTATAAATCTTCTTTAACAAGGATAAATCATTTGTTACTCTAATGTTATCTTGATGAATTGGAGATAATAGGTGAACTTCAAATACCCTTATGGTCTTGAGAACTTCAACTATCCTCATGATCTTGACTATGCATTCCATTCTTTGATCTTCTTGCCTCTTCATCTTAGTGATCATAAGACTTGTCAAAAGTGTCACAATAGCTTAGGGTAGGTTGTTGACGTTATACGCCAATGAAAAGAAAGTGAAAACTTTATGAATGCTCAAAGGGACAACTAGGGATTGATACTTAATTGGGTGGATACTAGTTGTTGGCTAACCAAACAATGCCTAGATCATCTCTCCCTTAAAATAAGCAGAGTTCAATTTCGCCTCAAAAGTTTATTAATGCATGTTCTAAGACTGACTAGGACCTAGACAAAGGTAATTATGAAGGAGCTCTCTCTATGTAAGCATACACAACTCAATGCTATAGAGCAATTCCCTCACCTAGTAAAGTCATTCAAGTCATGATGCCTAGATACATTAATTTATGAACATCAAGCTAGATTCCTCATTGGTTGAGCACCAAAATGAACAAAGACCAACAAAAATTTTGATGAAAGTAATTTATTCAAATAAATTTAAAACTGAAAAGTACGATTGTTCTAATTAAATATTAAAGAAAGTAAAATAAATAGAGCAACACTCTAAGCTAAAGGAAGTTCATTGAGTTGGAGTCAAAGATACTTCATTTATTTAGACATCTCAAGGGTAAGGATTTTTTCCATCATCAAAGGTCATTACTTCATCATCCACAGTTAGCCCAAGCTTACTTAGTAGCATATCATCTTTAGCAGCTTCTCTATCCATGTCATGACAAGAGGACAAGATAAAACTCTTCATGAAGGTTGTAAGCGATGGTGCCCTTTCAAATTTAGGCAGAGGATTATTCTTAGTGTTGGGCTTATCCGGCTCGGGCAGCTTTCCACTATCAATCAAATCTTAGATTTGGGTCCTTAATTGAACACATTTATCTGTCTCATGCCTTTGCATTTGATGAAATTGATAGAAAACCTTGGCATCAAAATTTGGTGTAGAGGCTTATGTAGAGGCCGAGGTGCCAATGGTTGTAGCAAATCCATTTTCATTAGATTTTCTAACATCTTTGACAAAGGCTCCCTTAAGTATGAAATGTTATGCTTCTTTGTTGGATCAATTGTTGCATTTTTCTCAACACCTCCTCTTTCCCTTTGACTTTGCCCACTAGGGTGATAGCCGCTCTTATTGATCCACTTAAATAGCACATGGTTCAGTTAGTCTTGTAGAATAGGGATTGATCTCTCATTTTTCATTCGATCTCTAAAAGTAGACATGTTCCTTGTTAATGTTGCCTTTTCCTTCTTTCTTATGCCAATGGGAGATGCCTCATTAGCATTGTTGATGATCTCTAGAATTTGAATCAACTGGGTCCTCATAATTTCAACCAATTGATCTCGTAGCTCAGCCATCCTAGCTTTGACAACTTCATTGACTATGTCCCTTAGCTAGTTTGCATCCATCCTTCCAATGAAGTACTTGAATCAAAATCAATGTTGTATGTGGTATCGTTGTATGCTCTTGAATTTTCGTACTTCAAGGCTGTGAGCCAGAAGGGATTAATGATATAAGATGCAAATGTATGTATGCATGTATGCACAAACAATCAACAAACAAGGATAATTAGTACATTCATTCCAACCTTATAACATCCACACATGAATGGCGAGTCTCTTTTCCTAGGTAATATGGTTAACAGAATACCAACATGGGGTATTTTTTTTCAAATAATTCCCTAGGACGTTTCAACCAATAGTTATATTTTCAAAAATGGAAATCAGTTTATGATAATTCCCATTAATTAGGTTTTAATCCATTTATCCAACTAAAGTAGTTTTTATGCTATATTGGATTAAAACTAAATTAAGAGTTTTATTATAAATAGATTTCTCACTAGAAAAAGTAACTAATGATTCATGCCAAAAACAAGCCCATGATTAATAACTCTTAGTATAAACTAGGCTCACAATTGATTTTTGGTATTTCATAATTGACCTAAATAATTTGCAAGCTCTTTGTAAGAAAAGGTTAGATGAAAATAATTTTGTTTCTAAGCCCATTGTAAAGAGATTTTAGAAAAAATAGATTTTTGGGCTTAGTGTTTGGGTCATGAGAAAAGAATTTTTTTTTTATTTTTAGAAAAGTTTTATGTCCAAAGACCATCTTGAAAAGTTTTAAAAATAGCTTTGGTCTTTTGGACTTTAAAGAAAAAATTTATTTTGAGCTTACAATGTACTTAGGTCATATTAGAAAAAGAACAAACCAAATAAGCCATGATTTAAGCAAAGATAAATTAACCATAGTCAAACAACAAGCATTTGGGGTAAAAACCTAAGGAAAATAACTAGGCCAATTACATGAGCTTTAGACTTTGGTAAAAAGGCTTAGGTTCCCATAGCAAGTGTATAACAAATGGTATGAGGCTATGAGTGGTTATGCCATGCTCGATCTTCATACCTTGAGTGAAAGTATGGTATCCCTTACATAACACAACACGGGTAAAACGGGCGTCCTAACTCACACACACGATGCGAATCTAATATGATGCAATGGATAATATCATTATAAGAAAGAATGGAATAATAAAAAGACCAATGGAATCAACTTCTCTTAACCCCAGTGGAGTCACCACTGTGAGCGGGAAATTTTGCCCCCACTCCCAGCGGAATGGTTCTTGCGACTTCGGCACTGTTTAGGCTCGGGGCTTAAGAGAACACGGACCTAAGTCCAGAGAAAATGGAGTCACCACTCGGACGGGCCAGGAAAAAGAAAAGGGTGGATGACTCGATTCCTAAGGAATCCTCAACCCCCTAATGGGTTCAGAAAGTTGGATGCATGTGGAAAAGGTGAGAAATGGCCCAGCACACACACAACGCCCGGTTCATTGGAACCAGCCTCCTTTGCAGGTCTTAATATTATAAAATTCTTAAGTATAACAATATTATCCATATTACATGCAACAATTAAAATAAAGCATCATTATATTAAAATCCAAGCAATGTCTAATACAAAGCAAATAAATGGACACCCATCCAAAAATGGAAACATGTCCTTTAAATTGGTTCAAAATATAAAAGCAATTTAAATTACATGATATTTAGCTAATGAGGTACCCACAAAGTGAAAACATACCTCTTAAACTTTTAATATCAAAACAAATAAATAATAATCATAATAATAAAGAAAATATCCATCCATGATAAATTAAATAAATCAAGTATTAAAATAAAATTTATCAACCATTAAAAAAATAATAAACTATAGAATCAAATCTAAAATTAAATAAAGCAATAAATATATAAATTTAGGGTTTTAAAGAATTATCAATTGAATTTAGGGTTTCGGAACTTAGGGTTTTAGAAACTAAAGTTTTATAATTAGGGTTTTGAAATTAGGATTTTTAGGGTTTTTGAAACTAGGGTTTTGGAAACTAGGGTTTTGGAATTAGGGTTTTTAAAACTAGGGTTTTGGAATTAGGGTTTTGGATAGTTAGGGTTTTTTGAATTAGGGTTTTGGATAGTTAAGGTTTTTTGATTTGACTTACTGCCTAAAAAAACATAATTTTGGATTTGGAAAAGTAAATTAAGGTTTTGGAAAAATAATCAATATTTTGTAGTTTAATAATGAAATGGTTTAGGCTTTTGGATAAAAATAGTTTGAGTTTTTGAGTTTTAATAAAATAAACTACGATTCTTGAAGTTAAAGTAAACAAAATAAATTCTAACAATTATTTTAAATCCTCGACGGCTACTGGATAGTTATATTTTTTTATGAAACAAGCAAGTGGAGTTATGAATATCAATTGATCCATGTGTTAATTAAAGCAAATGATTAAAGTTATTCGAGCAAAAATCAATTTACTGCGTATTCAAAGATCAAGGTACTGTGTGTTCAAAGATAAAGTTACTGCATGCATGTTTTTATTAATCAAAGAAACAAAGCTACTGTGAACATGAGTAATTTATAATTAAAGATCAAACCTCCGTTCATTGGTTCCTCCAAATTGATTTATGGATGAACAATGTGAAGACAATATGTAATTTGCCTTCTTCTTTTGTTGTCTTGATATTTCTATTTGTAGTTTCCTTCGTCCTAAAAAAAGCTACTGTTGTTCTTATCTCCTTATTGCCGTCTCTTCTGGTTTGTCATTTAATCCTCTGTTAATCTCAATTGCTGACCCTTGTTCCTGTTAATTCTCCCTTGTTAATGTTTTTCTCCGTCTGAATTCATGACTCCCCGGCCGGCCTAATTCGAATTAGTATTGCTTTTTTATCTTATGGACTGAAAGGTTTAATTTGGGCCGATTCAACTTGATTTTAGGATTTTACAATTGAATTTATGCGTCTTAAATTCGAACCAACTTCTTTAAAAATTATAAATTAGGTTTAAATATTTTAAAGTCAGATCAAATTTATTTTGATATCCTTTAATTAGGACCATATCAAATTGGGGTCAAAATTAAGTGCCTACACGACCCCTAAAACAGAGGGAGAAGTTTGGGGGTTTCATTTTCAAATTGCAGTACATTAGCAGATTTATAGCAAAGCTCACCATAATCTGTGAACCTATCTTCAAATTGCTTAAAAAGAATCATCCAGTCATGTGGAATGAAGAGTGTTAAAATGCCTTTGAGCATATAAAAGAGTATCTGCTAAATCCACCCATTTTGAAACCACCTAAACCCGATAAACCCTTATTTTTATACTTAGCAGTAGAAGAAGAGTCAATAGGAGCCATGCTAGCCCAAGCAGATGAGTCAAGGATTGATCACGCAGTTTACTATTTGAGTAGAAAGCTCCTACCTTATGAAATTAAGTATAGTATTAATGAAAAGATCTGTATAGCTATGGGTTGGCCTTCTAAGAAGTTGCGGCATTACTTTCAATCTTATGGTGTGCAAGTAATTTCCAGGTTGGATCCCATGAAGTACTTAAGGAAGACACCTGTAGACCCTTAATTTTTGACCCGATCCAGTCCAATATATTTTATTTAGTCCAAAATAATTTTTGTGTTGCCCAATATATTTTTTTGGTCCCAAATAATTTTTGATATCTTAATTAAATAATTTTTGCTGTAGTATTTAATTTTTATTAATAAAAATAAAAATAAACAAATAAAATTCAAAAAATAAAAATAAAAATAAAAATCAGCTTCGGAAAAATCGGCAACGAAAAAATCATCGCGTGGGCCCATGGGAATTTCGCTCCCAGAAGTTGCCTGCTAGCGAAATGGCTTGGGCCATTTCGCTCGAAAAGCCATTTCACTCGCAGGATTTTCCTGCGAGCGAAATGGTCATCCGTAGGAATTTCCTGTGGGTAACGCCCGCTCCTCGCCCACTGCCGCAGTCGACTGCAGCAGATTTTTTCGCAAGCGCATTTTTTCCTGCGACAATTTTTTTCGGCAGCGTAATTTTTTCGACGCAAATTTTTTGAAACCTAATTTAATTAGGTTTTGGTTTCCTTTTCTTATCAATATTACTTGCCGTGATTAATTAGTAATAAACCATATAAAACCTCTATAAATAAGGACCAAAGGCAATCAAATAAAGGGGGACAAAAATTGGATAGTAGGAGGGAAATCCAAATCCGTGAAGGAAAAGCTTGAATTCAATTCATTTTTAAAGTAGCAGAAACACGATTTAAGGAATTAAAAAGGCAAAAAGGCTTTTCTTTGGAGCTTGTTCATCTAAGAAGCAATTTTTGTGCAACTTACAAAATAAGGTATGAAGTTCTAATTTCTTTATATTTTACACAGTAGCATAAACTAACAAATGATGTCTTTTAATTCAAAAACCCTAAAATCTTAATTCCCTTTGTTCAAAGTTTAAAAACACTAATTCATTGTTTTATTTTCCAAAAAGACTTAAAAAAATTTTTTTTACTCCTTCAAAATCTTAAGACCCTAATTGAACATGTTTTTTAATAAAACCATAATTGTGATTCTGTTTCCTTCCAAAAGCTTTAAAAATATCTTTTCTATTTATGTAAACTTCTAATCACTTTGTTTAAACTTATAAAACCTCATCAAATCATCAAATTGCTTTTCCAAATCCTAAAATCAACAAATCACTCGAAACCCTAAAATCAAAAGCCTAAAAACCTAATTCAATCCCAAAACTCAAAATTGTAAACCCTAACCCTTTAAAACTTTAAACCTTAATTTTTTTCTAAACCCTAATCCTTTAAAACCTTAAAAAACCATAAAAACACAAATATTTTAATTTCACACAGTAACCATAAATCAAAAGTGTTTTAAAGTGTCCAAACCTTAGTTTCATGATTTCACCATTCAAACCTTAATTTGTTCAATCAAAATGTCTTACCAACCTTTTAAAACAAAAAAATCCTTAATTTATTTTAATTCTTTAAAAGTCATAGTAGCTTAAACTTATGAAAATCCAAAACCCTAAAAATATGAAATAAAGAACCCTAATTGGAAACGATAGCTATAATTTAGATTTTTATTTGCTTTATTCAATTCCATATTTGATTATGCTTTGATTTATTTTACATGCTTTAATTTATTTAACTTCAATACTTGATTTATTTAATTTATCATGGATTGATGTTTAATACTTTTAATGAATGATTTATTTATGATGAATGATTATTTACTTTTATCAATTTATTTAGGTTTCTAAATGTTGTAAGAGGTATGTTTCCACTTGGTGGGTACCTCATTAGTTAAATATCATGTAATTTAATTTGCTTTTCTATCTTAGAACTTATGTAAAGGACATGTTTCTACCTTTCGATGGGTGTCCTATTTAGTCATGTGATGTAAGGACATGTTTCCATCTTCGGATGGGTGTCCATTTATTTGTTTTGTTTGGACATTGCTTTGATTTTAATATATTGATGCTTTCTTTTAATTATTGTGTGTAATATGGATAATATTGTTATATTTAAGAATTTTATAATATTAAGACTTGTAAAGGATTTCGGTTCCAATGAACCGGGCGTTGTGGGGGTGCTAGGCCATTTCTCACCTTCCCCACACGTACCCAACTTTCCGAACCCATTAGGGGATTGGGGATTCCTTATGAATTGAGTCATCAACCTGTTGCGCTCAAATTAACTCTACCACAAAGCGTCACTCGCAAGTATACGAGGTAGCTATAGCAAAGGTGATCGCCCCAAGGTCGTCTCACAAGGAAACTAAAGTGGCTAATTGATTATCAAATTAAAAGTAACAAGTAATGAATAAATTTAAATTGCTAAATACTGAAGAAGAATGATTGAAGTTTAAAAACGAATAAAAGTAAATTAAGCTGATGTTTTGATTCACTTGATAAAAAGGTCTAGGGTTTGCACTTCTCCTCTATTATATGTATGAACGGTTATTCCTCTTAACTAATTTAATTTCAAAGATTAAATCTCAAACAACTTAATTAATTGAGTCAAGGAAATAAGCTCTTGCATTCTGTTAGAAAATCGAGAAGAATCTGCAACCCTTGCCGCAGCAGAAAACAAAAATTTCTTTCGATTTACTCACAGGATCCATGTGATCCATTCAGTTCGATAAAAGAGATTCGAAACTAACCTTTTGCGTAGCTTCAAAATGATTAACAGATGCTGCCTTATGAAGACGAACACCCTCTAACGAAGTCCACACAAACGTACGCCGTTCTGAGTGCTAGCTCACTAACGGCAGTGGCTGAACTTTTTGCAAAAACGAAACTAGGGTTTTAGGTTTTTCCTCTTCTTCCGTTTTCTTTCAAAACGAATAAAATGATCAGATCATCATCCCTCTAGCCCTTTTAAAACCGTTTAAAAGACTCGTCAAAACCCTAACTGTCCATATCCTATATGGACCCACGTTTTTAATAATTATTATCTAATAATAATTATTATAACAATATTATTATTAATATCTAATAATAATAATAATACTAACAATAATAATAAAAATATAATTATTATTATTTAAGTACAGCCTACGTTCTATGTGTGTGACCCGATAGGCTCATATTAATTGGTAGTGTATTTCAATCTCTATTGAAATGCACAAATCATAATTGGCCTCTAGCAAGACATTACGACTACCCAATTAATCATGAGAATCATTATAAATGAAAACCTGAAATAGTACATGCATTAATCCCTTTGTCACACGATATCTAGTTTGAACATAAGTCATAGTAAATGTCATACTTATATTGTCCAAACTTATGATTACTCGATCTCCAAGTTAACTGATAAACAAATAAGATTGATCTTATATCAACTTATTTGAGCACGGCCATGCATTTCTAAGTTACACTTATCGAGGGCCCAGAAGATAACTCTCTCATAGAGAGGGACAAATTCCATCTTGATTGTTCATTTTCCTCTACATAATTTATACCATGTTCAAGCATAACCTTTATAATTATCTAGTTACAGATAACGTTTGATCATGTCAAAACATAATATTCCTTATGTTGGAAACTATGACAATCTCAAGTCAAAGGATTAAATGAAAACTATTATGATATACACTTATGACATTAAACCATGAAGTGATATCTATGTGGGTCTATCCAATACACTGTTCTCTAACATGTATCCATAATATTGATTTGTATCTTCATACCTATAATCATCTTATGATTATCAAATCAATATTACACTAGTTATATTTATTATTATCTCCATAACAATAATAAACCAGGGATATAATCATTATTATATATAACATGCAAACATAACAATGATAATAAAAACTTCTTTATTAATAACAAAATGAATAACATTACGGTCCAAATCAATGGCCTAGGGCATATACACTAACAGTCTCCCACTTGCACTAGGCCTAGTCTAACAAATATCTCATACCCATAGACCTAGTGTGCTGATCATGCTTGACCCGCGAGAGAGGCTTTGTCAATGGATCTGCTATGTTGTCATTTGTGTCAACTTTGCATATCTTGATATCACCTCTATCAATGATGTCTCGAATGAGGTGAAATCGCCTGAGTATATGCTTGGATTTCTGATGGGACCTTGGCTCTTTTGCTTGCGCTATGGCACCATTGTTGTCACAATAGATAGCCATAGGATTAGCAATGCTAGGCACCACTCCAAGCTCAGTGATGAATTTCTTCAGCCAACCTGCTTCCTTAGCTGCATCTGATGCTGCTATATACTCAGCTTCTGTTGTAGAATCTGCTACTGTGCTCTGCTTGGAACTTTTCCAAGTAATGGCTCCACCATTCAATGTGAATACAAAACCTGACTGCGATTTGTAATCATCTATATCAGTTTGGAAACTAGCATCTGTGTAACCATTTACAACTAGCTCATCTTCCAAACCTCCATAAACCAAGAAAGCATCCTTAGTTCTTCTTAGATACTTACGAATGTTCTTAACAGCTGTCCAATGACCCTCACCAGGATCAGCTTGATATCTACTTGTTGTGCTCAAAGAATATGAGACATCAGGTCTAGTACATAGCATGGCATACATAATAGATCCAATAGCAGAAGGATAAGGGATCTTATTCATTCTATCTCGCTCATCAGATGTAACACCCCGATACCCTATATAAGTACTATACATATACCTAGTATACATACAGTAAGTATATAAAGTATAAGGATGCCACTTTTCTTTTTACTTTTTAAAACTTGTAACAAAATTCAAACCATAATAGGTCAATTTAAAGAACACTTACGAAATCATTGTCTTTATCAAAACTTCATTTATACATATAATATAACATACTTAAAGTGGATACATGTATGCATTACCCTCTAGTTGGTCTCGACAAAATCTTACTCTTTTCGTGGCATACCAAAAGACTTCATATCTTCCACCAGGCTACCTGCGCGACAATACATCCGCGCTAAGCTCAAAAGCTTAGTAGTACAAATATAAATTACAAGCATATATCATGGAAACACTAACATATAAAGATATATCAATTCCATATACTTTTAGTTCTTATTAAGTTTATCCCTATTCATTTGCACCTTTCATATCCTTCAACTAATCTCATATCTTATACACATATATACATAACATTTCTACCAATTCCAACCCATCATTAATATTCACAATCAACATCTCAATACACACATTATACATCATACTAATCATAAGTCACATATCCAATTAAGACAATCATTGTCATCAACCACAATTCATCAATTGAATTCACAATCAATGCTAATACACACATTATACATCATACTAATCATAAGTCACATTTCCAATTAAGACAATCATTAGTGCTCATAATCAATATTTCAACGCACATATTACATATCATCCACCACATGTCCAATGAAGTTTACCAAAGATTTCATTATCCATTTCTTTCAACATTTGTATATCACATTGACAACAAAGACAGACTCGGGCCCAACAGACACCACTATGTTATTCAGAGTTCAGAGTTACTGCTTTGGTCTATAATCATAATCATCAAGCCCGTAGGCATCATATATCAATATTTCTATCCATGGATAGTGTAACAGACCCAGTCTCTTGGACCATCAACTCATCATGAGGAGATCCTCAACCCGGCAAGACTGTTACCAATCATATATTTCATATTCACAATTCTCATAGTGTAACAGACCCAGTCTCTTGGACCTCAATTCAACTCACTTTGAAGAGATCCTCAACCCGGCAAGACTGTTACCTTTTTCATTTTATAGGCATGCCTCCAAACCCAGAACTCTGAAGATTGAATAACACATTAAACACATATTTCACTTATTGTTTCATTATCAATTTCAATTTCAATGCTCATTATCATCTAGGCAAACATGCCTTATTTCTTTCAATTGGATCATCATAGCCAATCACATTGGCTTCACAACATATCATATCTCAATCCATATGATACATATAACATCATTGATATAACATTTCAAAATATATTATTCATATAACACATAGCCATTTACAATGCATATAACATAACCTTTCATCATTTCTCAAAACACACTAACACCATTCATTATTAGAGCATTTATCATAACAAATTGCACATACCTTAAGAATGATCTTCATTTCTTCCTACCTTTCCCATTTCATATTTCATCCTCTAGATATATATATATAGCAATTTACATTATTCATTTACATCCACAATATAATAGAGTATCTAACACATTCATCCAAATGTGTTAAAGTTCAAAGACATATAAGGATATACAATCAAATAGAGTTCATGCTTACCTTTTTAATGCTCTTCACATCCTTCACATCATTCAATCATCACCTTAATCCAATTATATTAACATTATAGTAAACCACTTAACACATTTGCAAACAAATGTGTTAAGTCTCAAATCAAGTAAATAAATACAATCATATGTATTGGTACTTACCTCAAAAACTATTCCTTTCCATCTATACATTTTCTCTTCCAAGAATTCTCAACATCATTTAGGTTAATGCAACACAATCTCTTCAAAACCTAATTCAAAGATCATTATTCATAGGTTTAGAATCATCCCCATACATTTGTTTAGGTCATTCTTTAATTACAAAGTATTTAGAGTGTATATAAAATGTTTAGGGCAAAAGACTTGTGAAAAATCAACCAATGCATGAAGAACCAAAAATCATCACAGTAGCGAACACACCCAGGGACACGGCCAAGCTTGTGGCCGTGTCTCTCAAGACCAAACTTCCCGAAGCAGACACGGGCAAGGACACGGCCGTGACTCCCAACACAACTCAGGCAGTAGCAAACACATTCAAGGGACACGGCCAAGCCAGTGGCCGTGTCACCCCAAAACTTGTCCAACACGGCCAAGATCCTTCCAACTTGGCCGTGTCACCCAAATTTCTCAAGTCTTGGCCGTGTCTCTCCTTGGTTCCAGCCGTGTTACTCAAAAACACAACCCTAATCAAAACCAACACTCTTCCAAAATGCATTTAAACTCAATATACATCATACCACATGCTTCAAATGAACATAATCAATGTTCTAAACACATATTCATCACAATAATCACTTTAAAACACATTAATATCACAATTAAACAAACACCATCTCAAAACCCTAATTAATCACCATTTTTTTTTTCATCTTTCAAAAACAACATCCATTTAAACATACAATCTTCACAATCAAACCAACACTAATTCCATCTTTTAACTTACAATCAATTTTAACACTTAAAAACATAACACAAACTCATCTCATCTTCAAACCAACAAACCCTAATTCCTTTCTCACGCCACTTTAAAAGAATTGAAGAAATTAAAGAAAAGATCTTACCTCAAATGAAGAAATCCACAAATCTCTAACCAAAACCCTTGCTTCCTTCTTCAAATTGCTTCAAGCCTCAAGATTACCTCCCTTTCTCTCTTTCTCTATGGAGAATCCGGCCACACATGAAGAGAAGAAGAAAAATGCACAAGTCAAACACCTTTTCTTCTTTTAATCTCCACCATGCATTTCATTTCAAGCAATTACTCATATACCCCTCATCACTTAACTTAGCTTTTGTCTCTTATAAACCCAATTAAGTAATTTCACATGCCATATAAAAATATCCTCTTGCATTGACTCTCCCTTTGACCAATTTATATGTTATATATATCATCATATACCCAACATATAAACTTGTCTCTAAACCCTAAATTTCTTCTCCAAAACACATATACATATACATTCTCTTCCCATTTCTTTTCTCTTTCAAATCAAATATACATTCAATCCAATTAAAACAACAACAACACTAACAACAACATCAATAACATAATCAAAACTTCTAGGGCATATATGAGGATATTACATCAGATGTCTTAGGACATTGATTCTTGCTAAGATGAATACCATGTGATATAGGCAAAAATCCCTTCTTGGAATCTTGCATGCTGAACCTCTTCAACACTTTGTCAATGTATGTACTTTGACTTAAGCCAAGTATCCTTCTAGATCTATCTCTATAGATCCTTATACCAAGGATATATGCAGCCTCACCCAAGTCCTTCATTGAAAAAGTATTCCCTAACCAATCTTTAACCTTTTGTAAAGTGGGGACATCATTTCCAATGATCAATATGTCATCTACATATAGGACTAAGAACACGATAGCACTCCCACTAACCATCTTGTAAACACATGGTTCATCTTCATTTTGAATGAAACCAAAGTTCTTAACTGTTTCATCAAAACAAAGATTCCAGCTTCGAGATGCTTGCTTCAATCCATAAATGGACCTTTGAAGCTTGCAAACCTTCCCAGAAATCTCAGGATTTACAAAACCCTCAGGTTGTGTCATGTACACATCCTCGAGTAAATTTCCATTAAGGAAAGCGGTTTTGACATCCATTTGCCATATCACATAATCATAGTATGCAGCAATGGCAAGGAGAATCCTAATAGATTTAATCATAGCAACTGGAGAAAAGGTTTCATCATAGTCTATACCATGAGTTTGTTTGAAACCTTTTGCAACCAACCTTGCTTTATAGGTTTGTACATTTCCATCCATGTCAATTTTCTTCTTGAAAACCCATTTGCAACCAATAGTCTTAATACCTTCGGGAGGATCAATTAAGGCCCAAACTTGGTTGTCAAACATGGACTGCATCTCAGAGTTCATGGCTCCAAGCCATTTCTCTGAATCTGGACCTGACACAGCTTCAAGATAGGTAGTTGGCTCATCTTGATCTATGAGCAAAACTTCATGACTTTCAGTCATGAGAAATCCATATCTCTCAGGCTGATGACGTGGTCTATCAGATCTGCGCAGAACTTGTGTAACATTTTCAGTTTCCACAATGGCTTGTGGTTCTGAAAATGTTTCTACAGGCGGTTCAATATCTTCTTGTGGTTCTATAAATTCATCTAATTGAACTATACTCCCACTAGTTCTTTTAGAAATGAATTCCTTTTCCAAAAAGGTTCCATTTCGAGCAACAAACACTTTGTTCTCAGATGGAATATAGAAATAATATCCTTTAGTTTCCTTAGGATATCCCACAAAGATACATTTAGCAGATTTTGGAGCTAACTTATCTGAAACTGGTCTTTTCACATAAGCTTCACAACCCCAAATCTTAAGAAAAGACAAACTAGGTGTTTTGCCAGTCCATATCTCATATGGTGTCTTTTCAACCGCTTTAGATGGTACACGGTTTAAAACAAAAGCAGCTGTCTCCAAGGCATAACCCCAAAACGATAATGGAAGATCTGCTTGACTCATCATAGATCGAACCATATCTAATAAAGTTCGATTTCTTCTTTCAGAAACACCATTCCACTGTGGAGTTCCTGGAGGAGTTAATTGTGAAACAATTCCATAATTTCTTAGATGATCGTCAAACTCTTGGCTCAAAAATTCACCACCTCGATCAGATCGAAGTGCCTTAATAGTTTTACCAAGTTGATTTTGTACTTCATTTTGAAAAGTTTTGAACATTTCAAAAGCCTCATGCTTATGTTTCATTAGGTAGACATAGCCATACCTACTGAAATCATCAGTAAAAGTAATGAAGTAATTATATCCTCCTCTGGCACTAATGCTTAACGGGCCACATACATCTGTATGTACTAGTCCAAGCAAGTCATTAGCCCTTTCACCTTGTCCGATGAAAGGATTCTTTGTCATTTTGCCAAGTAAACAAGATTCACATTTATCAAATGATTCAAAATCAAATGAATCTAATAATCCATCTTGATGGAGTTTAGAAATGCGTTTCTCATTTATATGGCTAAGACGACAATGCCATAAAAATGTAGGGTTTAGGTCATTTGGCTTAATTCTTTTAGAGTTTATGTTATAAATATGATTCTCCCTAGAATCATCTAAGTCAAGGACATAAAGGCCATTAAAAGATCTTGCAATACCATAAAGCAAATCATCTTTATCAAAAATAGAACAGGTCTTATTTTTAATTAAAAATGAAAAACCTTCATCATCCAAAACTGAAACTGAAATAAGATTCCTACTCAGAGTAGGAACATAATAGCAATTGTTCAAATTTAACAAAAAGCCATTAGGCATATGAAGTTCATAAGATCCTACAGCTAGTGCAGCAACTCTTGCTTTATTCCCAACTCGTAGGTCAACTTCGCCCCTTTTCAGTGATCTACTCCTTTTGAGTCCCTGCACATTTGTACAAATGTGAGAACCACATGCAGTATCCAATACCCATGAAGTAGAAGCAGATAAGTTAATTTCTATAACATATATACCTGAAGATGTAGTCGCACTACCCTTCGATTTCTTCAATTCAGCCAAATAAAGTGGGCAATTTCTTTTCCAATGCCCAGGCTCCTTGCAATGGAAACAAGTTCCTTCCTTAGGAACAGGTGCCTTGGGTTCTTTTGGCTTGGGCTGTCCCTTAGGCTTTGTAGCAACTGTTGCTTTACCCTTTGCCTTGCCTTTCTTCTTCATAGGCTTACCCTTATTGACATTCAATACATGGGTAGCCTTAGTGGGCTTTTTGATATTCCCTTCAGCAGTTTTGAGCATACCATGTAGCTCAGGAATGGACTTTTCCATGTTGTTCATATTATAGTTCATAACAAAATGTGAAAAACTGCTGGGCAAAGAATGAAGAATCAAATCCGTGGAGAGTTCTAAACTCAAGGGATATCCAAGTCGGGCAAGGTGATCAATGTAGCCCTTCATTTTCAAAACATGAGAGCTAACCGATTCGCCCTCTGACATCTTGCAGTCAAATAATGCAACATCAGTGTCTAATCTATCCTGCCTAGCTTGCTGTTGGAAAGCTTGTTTGAGATGGACACTCATCTCATAAGCCTCCAAGTGTTCCAGATCCTTCTGAAGTTCTGGACACATAGTAGCAAGCATAAGACATCCAATGTCATTGGAATCATCCATATGCTTCTTATGCTTGTTCTTATCAGCATTAGAAGCATTAACAGGAGGTGGCTCAGGGACAGCTTCATCAAGCACATAGGACTTCTTTTCTTGTTTGAGAACAATTCTCAGGTTCCTAAACCAATCAACAAAATTAGTCCCATTCTCTTTCAGTTTTTCCTTCTCAAGGATGGATCGCAGTGATAAAGTGGAGTTATTGTTGGTAGCCATTTCAATCTACAAAATATGCAAATTTTAATTAATAAAAGGTGATAAGTAATTAAAATCCCACTAAAATATAACCCTCAATCATCACAATGACATTTTAGTGGGCTAAGATCCAATTTTTACTTAATATTAAGTCAGCTTTGGCATGACACTTAAAATCAAGTTATTATGGTAGGTGACCCCTTACCAATTACATCACATGTAACTCTTAGATAATATGGGATCATGACATCATATGTCATAGCATGTTATACCCCATCTAATGCCTTAGGCCCAAAACCATTTTGATAGCCTAATTAAGTCTAACCAATTTTAAACAAAGGCTGAAGTAACCCGGTTGGAACTTGATGCTCTGCTTATACCTTCTGACATGTGAGACATCTGGATACAAACTCTGCTATGTCTCTCTTCATACCGGACCACCAGTAATGCTGCCTCAAATCATGATACATCTTTGTATTGCCCGGATGCGTAGCAAATACTGACTGATGTGCTTCTTCCAAAATGATCCTTTTCAAATTAGCACATCGGGTACACATAATCTGTTCTTAAACCAGAGACTCCCATCATCTCTCACAATAAAATCTTGACTCTTTCCACTCTGGCAATCTGAAACAATCTTTCAAATCTTCTCATCAGCCAACTGAGCCTCTTTAATCTGATCCAACAAAACTGGTTTTAATTGCAGCTGTGCCAACAATGCACCATCATCACAAGATACCAAACTGGCATGCAATGCTCTCAACTCAATAAGCAACGAGAGCGAATAAACAGTTAAACCAGCTAAAGACTTCCGACTCAAGGCATCAGCAACCACATTTGCTTTACCTGGATGATAATCAATCAAACAGTCATAGTCTTTAATCAATTCCAACCATCTCCTCTGTCGAAGATTAAGCTCTTTCTGGACACCCAAATATTTCAAGCTTTTGTGATCAGTGTAGATGAAACATTTCTCCCCAAACAAATAATGTCGCCAAATCTTCAATGCAAACACAATTGTTGCTAGCTCTAAATCATGGGTTGGATAATTAAGCTCATGCGGTTTCAACTGTCTAGAAGCATAAGCTATAACTTTACCTTCTTGCATCAAAACACAACCCAAACCACTATGTGAAGCATCACTGTAAATCACATATGGTTTGCCTTCTACAGGTAAAGTAAGAACAGGTGCTTGAGTCAACATTTCTCTTAACTGATCAAAACTAGCCTGACACTGATCTGTCCACACAAATCTAACTCCCTTTCGAAGCAATCTGGTGAGTGGAGTAGCTATCAAAGAAAATCCTTTCACAAACCGTCGGTAATAGCCTGCCAAACCCAGAAAACTTCTAACTTCAGTCACAGACTTTGGTGGACTCCAATTCAAAATAGCTTCAACTTTACTCGGATCAACTCTAATACCTTCTGCTGAAACTATATGACCAAGAAAAGCTACTTGGTCAAGCCAAAACTCACACTTCGACAGTTTAGCAAACAATTGCTTCTCTCTCAAAATTTGCAACACAATCCGTAAATGCTTGTCATGTTCCTCCTTATTACGCAAATACACCAGAATATCATCGATAAAAACCACTACAAACTGATCCAGATAGGGCCTAAACACCCTATTCATCAAGTCCATAAAAGCTGCAGGTGCATTCGTCAGACCAAAAGGCATAACTAAAAACTCATAATGCCCATACCTGGTCCGAAAAGCGGTCTTAGGAACATCTTCAGCTCTGACCCTCAGCTGATGGTACCCTGATCTCAAATCAATTTTGGAAAACACTGCTGCACCCTTCAACTGATCAAAGAGATCATCGATTCTAGGCAAAGGATATTTATTTTTAATAGTCACCTTGTTCAATTGCCTATAATCGATGCACAACCTCATAGTACCATCTTTCTTCTTCACGAATAGAACAGGAGCTCCCCAAGGAGAAACACTGGGGCGAATGAATCCTTTATCCAACAACTCCTGTAATTGCACTTTCAATTCTCTCAATTCAGCAGGTGCCATTCTATAAGGAGTAATAGAGATAGGAGTGGTACCAGGCAATAATTCAATACCAAACTCCACCTCTCTCAGGAGGCAATCCTGGCAATTCCTTTGGAAACACATCTGAGAACTCTGCAACTGTGGGTATATCATCAATAGGAGAACCTCTTACTCTATTATCTACCACATGAGCAAGATAGGCATCACACCCCTTTCTAATCAACCTCCTGGTTGCAACAGCTGAAACAAACAAAGATGCTAACTGCTCCTGTTCATTAGATACTACCACATCTCTACCATCACTGGTTCTCAAGGTAACAACTTTCTTTTTACAATCTACCACAGCTCCATGTCTAGCTAACCAGTCCATGCCTAAGATCACATCATATTCCTTAAATGGCATCTCAATCAAATCTCCAAGGAACTCCTCACCCTGCACCACTATTGCACTATCCCGGTGCACCTTGCTAACAATCACACTATGCCCTATAGGATTTGTCACCAACACATCAAATCCTAGGGATTCAGCATGCATATCAAACACAGGCAAAACAGATGCACTAATATAGGAATGTGTGGATCCAGGATCAATCAAAGCAAGTGTTGAAGTATCAAATAAAGAAAAAGTACCAGCTATGACTGCCGAAGCATCTGGCTGCCTCTGCATAACATATACCCTCTGGGAAGATCCAACCTCCTCTGGTCTACTCTCCCTGGATGTAGAACCTCCTCTAGAACTGAACCCAGATCTTCCTCCTCTGCTGACACCTCTACCTCCTCGACCTCCCCTCACACTAGGTCGAGAAGCTGCAGTATCAACTGACATCCGCTCCTGCCTCTCAGGACAATCTCTCACAAAGTGATCAGGTGATCCACATCTAAAACAAACCCCTGCTACACCAGTCTTCCAGCAAGGACCACCATGTGGCCTACCACAATGAATGCAGATGGGTGGAGTGGATCTCTGAATCATTGGGGTCGGAGCACTCGCCACTGAAGATGCAGGTCTAAATCTCTGCCTCTGAAACTGCACTGACCTACCAGCTGGCCTCTGACTCCTACTAACCCTAGGAACAAAACTTCCTTTACCTCTCTTCGTAGAAGAAGACCCTGCCTCCAACTGGGGCCTTCTAACCCTAATCTCTTCCTCTGAAGCAGCTACAATAACTTGAGCTCGCTCCACACTCCGAGCTGCTGCCACAAGCTGGGAAAAATCATGATATCTAGATCCAGCCACTAGACACATGATAGAGGGCCTCAATTCCTCCTCAAATCTCCTGCATCTATCTATCTCATCAGCTATAATGCCCCCAGCATAATGGCTCAATCTAATAAACTCAACCTCATATTCAGTTACAGTCCTGCTGTCTTACTTCAAGCTCAAAAACTCCATCTTTTTCATATCCTTATACTCCCTCGGAGTATACTTCAATTCAAACTCTCTCAAGAAATCAGCATAAGACAAGGTAGGTGGATCGTCCATAGAATGGGGCACTGTCCTCCACCAGTCGTATGCATCCTTTTGTAGCAATGATCTAGCATAGTCAAATTTTTCCTCTGAGGTGGCTTGCAACTGAATAAAGATTCTCTGTACTTTATCAAGCCACTGCTCCGCTACAGCTGGATCAACAGTACCAAGGAAATCCTCTGCCCCATACTTTCTTAATTTATCATAATGCCTCACTGATACCACAGGCTGAGGGGGTGGTGGTGGTTGCACTGGTGCTTGCCTCAAAGCCTCAACCACATGCCTAAGCCAAGCTGGCGGAACCTCCTCACCAACTGGTCTCCCCGACACCGAAGCAGGTGCCTCCTCAGCACTATCAACTCTAGCTCTATCCTCCGGAGCTACACTCTCCTCACTACCCTCAACTGACTAACGCAAATGAGGATCCATCACAACCTATTTCTGCAAACACAGCAGAATACATCTTATTAAAGATCAGAGACTGCCAATCCCACACATGTATGTTATTCAAAAATTCATTTTTTTTAAAGTAAAAATATTCTTTTTCTTACATTTTACCTAGGTTAAGAATCTCAAACATAGGCTCTGATACAAAACAATTGTAACACCCCCACACCCAATACATACACACTACATACACCACAATGTAGTATACATGTATCGAATATAGGAATGCTACGGATTTTTATTAACATTCAAGAACACCTTTTTAAATGATATCATAATCTTTTTCAGTACACAATATAGAAAATAAGTAATTAACCTGTATTATAAAATAAATAGGTATATATATACATTTACTTATTACGTAGCGGAATTTATAAAATAGTTACATATATGAAAGCATTTAAATCCATATTTAAAAATATACATATATTCACATTATAAACAATATTTACAAGTTATACAGAAGTTATACATGATAGGCAGCTTTCTCTGATCTTTAAGTCCCAAATAAACTCTTCAATGTCTACTCTCACTCGGTCTCGAAGAGCTCTCGGGTTCAACTCTATCAACTCTATCACCTGCACGATTAAACACTATCGCGCTAAGCCAAGGGCTTAGTAAGACAATTCATGCTAATGTTATGCTTTAGTGCAATGCAATGTAAATTCTCAATCCATATTATACATGTAACATCATATATGCGAAGCTAACATCACACTTTTGCATTTCACCAATCATAATCATATAAGCATACCCCATTTCAACACAACATTATAGATGGATAACTATCAACATATCTTTATATTTCACAACCCACACATACATAAACATATCACATTTCAACATTTTTCCATATACCTTATTAGTTAATCATTTTATCATTCATGACTCAGATTAAAAAAAGACAAGCATTGGGCCCAAGACACACACTAATATGCCATTCAATTTTCAGAGTTAATGCTTTGGTTTTGTTATCACATTTATCAATATCATATACCCAACTAGGCTTCAAGGATTAGGTTCAACCAAGCTTCAAGGGGAGCAAAGCATGCTAAGCTTCAACCCAACTTGGCTTCAAGAACCAACCCAACCTAGCTTCAAGGGTTGTAACATCTCAATTAGGCTTCAAGGATTCAATCCAACCTAACTTCAAGAGATTGTTACTCATATTAGGCATGCCACCAACAACAAACTCTGAAAATGGAATAACACATTAGCCACACAATTCATTTATATTTCATTCTCAATTCTCATCATCAATTAGGCAAACATGCCATATATCATTCAATTGAATCATCATAGCCAATTACAATGGCATTGTCTCATATCATATCTTATTTGAATCATCATAGCATCTTTGATATAACATTTCAATATACATTACTCATGAAACACATTACCATTCATAGTGCATAACATAACATTGTTCAATCTCAACAATGCAATTAGGGCAAAGAACAATTTATATCATTCATAGTTTTAGGATCTTCCACATCCATTTGATTAGGGCATTCTTTGTTTGAAGTATGTTTAAAGTATTTATGTTTAGGTTTAGGTACCAAAATACCTTTGAAGAATCAAAACCATACAAAAGAACAAAGAATAGAAACAATAAGTAACTCATTTGAGGGACACGGGCAGCACATTTGAGGGACACGGCCAAGCTTGTGGCCGTGTCTCTCAACCTCAATTTGACAGTAGGCAACACGGGCAAGGGACACGGCCGTGTCTCTCAAAAACCAATCCAACACGTCCAAAATTTCCATGACTTGGCCGTGTCTCTCCTATGCTTTTGGCCGTGTCACTCATGAACAAAACCCTAACCAAAACCAACACTCTTTCAATTGCATTTACACACTTTTTGCATAACATTAATCTCATTCAAATGAACACAATCAATAACATAAACACATATCTTACACAATTATCACAATAATCACTTTAACAACACATTAACACTACATTAAATACAAACCATCTCAAAACCCTAAAACCAACCTTCTTCTCCATCCTCCAAAATTAACATCCACCACTTCCAACAACAACACCTATTTAAACTCTTAACTTAAAACCAAAATTTAACACTTGAAAACACAACACAACCACATCTCATCATCAATTCAACAAACCCTAATTAATTTCAAATACCACTTTAAAAGAATAAAAGAAATCAAAGGAAAGATCTTACCTTAGTTAAAAACTTCTTGAATCAACACTTGATCACTTAATCTTTCTTCAATTTGAGCTTCACTCAACAAGATCTTCTCTTTGTCTCTTGCCTTCCTTTGTCTATGGAGGAGCCGGCCAACAATGGAGAAGAAGAAGAAATTATGAAGAAGCAAAGTCAAATTTTCCTTTTAATCTCCACCAAGAGTTTCAATTCATGCAATTACCAAAACACCCTTTAACCATTTGTTCTAGCTTTCTTTTAACTTAAATGCCCATTTATGTAATTCCACCCTCACAAAATAAATATCTCTCTTCCATTGACTCTCCCTTTGACTTATGTATATGTTAATTATACAAGCATATAAACAATAAATACACTTCTCTCTACACCCTCTTTCTTTCCCAAAACACATATACATAAACATTCTCTTACCAATTTCTTTTCTTATCACATAATATATACATTCAATAAAATTTTAAACCAACAACATAATCAACTTCTAGGGCATACATTAGGATATTACATGTATGCTTACTTAGAGAGGGCTCCTACATAATTATCTTTGTCCAGATCCTAGTCAGTCTTAGAACATGCTTTGACAAACTTTCGAGGCAAAATTGAACTCTACTTATTTAAGAGAGAAATGATCTAGGCATTGTTTTGTTAGACAACAACTAGTATCCACCATATTAATTATCAATCCCTAGTTGTCCCTTTGAGCCTTCATAAAATTTTAGCTTTTTTTTAATTGGCATATAACCCCAACAACCTACCCTGAGTTGTTGTGATACTTTTGACAAGTCTTATGATCACTAAGATGAAGAGGCGAGAAGATCAAAGAAGGTAATGATTAGTCAAGATCATAAAGATAAGTGAAGTTCTCAAGACTATGAAGATAGTTGGAGTTCTCAAGACCATAAGGGTAGTTGATGTTTTCAAGACCATAAGGATAGTTGATCTTCTCAAAACCATAAGGGTAGTTGAAGTTCCCTTAATATCTCCAATATATCAAGACAACATCAACATCAGAGTAACAAATAATTTATCCCTATTAAAGAAGATTTATGTTACTCCACTCATCCATTATTGGAAGCCCAAGTTAGTACAAACAAGACAACTCTTTTAGAGCTAGAACCAAACAAAAAAAAACAACAAAACAAAACAAAAGAAGAAAAGAAGAAAAAGAAGAAAAAAAGAAAAAAGAAGAAGAAGAGAAAAAGAGAAAGAAAAGAAAAAAGATAAAACCTAAAAAGACGGCTCAAAAAGCCAATTGAGTTCTCTTTTACCTAAAGCAGCAAAAGGTTTCCATTTGGTTTATAAGGACATATTGACTTGAATTGGTCCAACAAAATCAAAGATTCAATCAAAATCAAAGAAAAAGGAGAAAGACCATTCAGTTCTTGAAAGTTCTATACTTGACAGTCCTACAAGGAAGAAGGACAAAATGATAAAACGCTCAAAGGAAGGGAAGAGTAAGGAAAGAGAAAGAAGAGGGAAGAGTAAGAAAAATAAAGATAAAAGAAAAGGGAAAAGAAGAAAAGAAACGAATTTGGGTCTTAAACTTTTTGCAAGGGCAAAGACTATCCTAATCAAGAACCAGATTAATGCCAAGAAGATAGAAGGAACTTGGAGTCTAGCAAGATTGCCTCCAAGCTGCCTAAAATTCAAACAAGAAATTTATAGTGTAAAGGTTTGTCCATTGTGTCACATCAGCCCCAACTTACAAATAGCTTTCATTTAACCAGTGTCCCTTATAGACCCCATTTCAAGCCTATCAAAGACCTGTTGATCTCTCTTGGTAGGTAGAGTCTATTAGTGGAGATAGTTTGGATAAGCATGCATATGAGATAGACAGTATTTAAACTCAAATAAGACCTTTGGCCAAGTAATGTGTATGTGCCTATCTGAAGTGCAACAGTTCTTGCTTAAATAGAAATGATTCTCGAGTTTAGTATGGTAACTAGGGTTGTTATGTTATAAATATGTTAATTTGGAAAAATCAAGTCCTAATGTGCATTGACATTAATTTGGCAAAGCCAACATTTGATTTCAAAATTAAAATTCAAAAATTCAAAAAAAAAATGTTTTGTCATACAAAGTCTTCAAGTTAAGGGAAGTATGTTGAACCTCCAAAGGACACTTTGGGCAAAGGAAATGATTATAGGTAAGGTCATGAAGAAGCTATCAACCGACATGCTAAGACATAGTTTGAAATAGATGAATCCCTAACTCTACTGCTTGGGGTCTCCATTATTCATATTTTCAACATCTTGAAGATAAAATCCATTCCCATGCAAGACTTGAATGAGTCTGAAAGGAACCAATGAGAACACTTCTGCTGATCACCTCGATTTGTGAGTTGATGGAACGACTGTAAGTATTATTCATGCATATCATGCATACATGAGCATATCACATCACACTTTCATGTCTTGCATTGTCTATTCTTTATCAAAGTGAACAGCAAACACTCTATGAAGTAAAGAATCAAAAGAAGATGTCAAATCAGGGGGTCATGGAAGGCCCATTGCTTGAGAAAGTTCCAGTAATTTTGCAAAGTGAAGAAATGCGTGCTTGTGCGAAGAACTAGGCAACAAAAACATCAATTAGTGTCCGCATAGAAAAATCATGGGTTTGAGCCTACACAGGGGGCAAAGTTTCTCATTTTCAATTTTTTGAGTTTATATATAAAACATTTTCAAACTCACTTGCAAATATCTCACCACGCAGGGGGAAAAGGAGAGGATATGAAGGCTAGCTAAAAGGGTTGAATTTTTTTTTGCAAAAGTGTAAAGAAAGAACAAAAAAAGAATGGAATAAAAAAAGAAAATTAGAATTCTCAAAAGAATGAAGATGCAAAAGACAAAAGATCAATCCAGCTAAAAGAGCTGAAGCCAGGGTAAAAACCCGACCTCCAATGGATAAAGATCCATTTTCAAGGGTAAAGACCTGATCTCAAATAATGAAGATCCACTTACAAGGGTGAAGACCCGATCTCCAAGGATGAAGATCTGTTTTCAAGGGTGAAGGCCCGATCTCAAAGGATGAAGACCCGACTTACAGGGATGAAGATCCATTTTTCAAAAGGTGAAGATCTTGATTCAGAGGATGAAGATCCAATTTAAAAGATGAAGATCCAATTTCAAGGGTGAAGACCCGATCTCTAAGGATCAAGATCCATTTTCAAGGGTGAAGACCAGATCTCAAAGGATGAAGATCCATTCTGAGGGTGAAGAACCACCATGCATAGAATACCCGGAGCAGTCAGACTTCTTAACTAAAAGGTTAGTCAAATTCATTCTCGGGTCCAAGTACCCAAATCAAATCAATCTCGGGTCCAAGTACCCAAATCAAATCAATCTTGGGTCCAAGTACCCACATTAAATTTAAATCAATTCAATCTCGGGTCCAAGTACCCAAATCAAATTCAAATCTTGAGTCAAAGTACCCAGTTTAGGATCGAGTATCCAAATCCAGTTTAGGATCGAGTATCCAAATCCAGTTTAGGATCAAGTATCCAAGTCCAGTTAGGATCGAGTATCCCAATCCAAGTTAGGATCGAGTATCAAAATCCAATTAGGATAGAGTATCCAAATCCAGTTTAGGATCAAGTATCCAAACCCAATTTAGGATCGAGTATCCCAATCCAGTTTAGGATCGAGTATCCAAGTCGAGTTAGGATCGAGTATCCGAATCCAAGTTAGGATCGAGTATCAAAATCCAGTTTAGGATAGAGTGTCCAAATCCAGTTAGGATCGAGTATCCTAATCCAATTTAGGATCGAGTATCCAAGTCCAGATAGGATCAAGTATCCCAATCCAAGTTAGGATCCAGTATCCAAATCCAGTTTAGGATCGAGTATCCCAATCCAATTTAGGATTGAGTATCCAAATCCAGTTAGGATCGAGTATCCAAATACAGTTTAGGATCGAGTATCCGAATCCAGTTAGGATCGAGTATCCAAGTCTAGTTTAGAATCGAGTATCCGAATCTCTCAGGTCCAGAATCCAAAACCTTAACCATCTCAAAAATTAAGTCTTATTGATTTTCACTCTCTTTCACTAAAGTCTCAGATCATTCAAGCAGGGGGCAAACTGTAGACCCTTAATTTTTGACCCAGTCCGGTCCAATATATTTTAATTAGTCCAAATTAATTTTTGTGTTGTCCAATATATTTTAGTTAGTCCAAAACAATTTTTGTGGTATCTTGATTAATCTTAATATTTATTTTAGCAAAAAATGGTGAAGTGAATAAAAAATTTAAAAAATAACAAAAAAATCGACGACGGAAAAATCGACGACGAAAAAATCATCGCAGAAAGTCAGCGCAGGCCCATGGGTATTTCGTCAGCATGAGTTTCCTGCGGGCAAAATGGCCGCAGGCCCGTTTAGGCCGCGTTGCGGCAGCTTTTTTGCCAGTGCAATTTTTCCGCAGCAGTTTTTTTCGCCAGCAAAATTTTTTCGACGCAAATTTTTCGAAACCTAATACAATTAGGTTTGGGTTTCCTTTTCTTAATCAATATTAGATGTCGTGAATAACTAGAATTATACATAAAAATTCTTCTATAAATAAGATAAAAAAGAACACAAAAGGGAGGGGAAAAAGAAGAAAATTGGATCAAATTTGGTGGAGAAAGTGGAGACCGAAACTGAGAAGGAAAACCTTGAATCAACCTAATTTTTTGAAAGAGCAGAAAAAAAATTGAAGCAATTCAAAGGCAGCAAAGCTTGTCTTTGACCTTGTTCATCCAAGAAGCTATTTTTGGTGTAACCTACGAACCAAGGTTTGAATTCTTAATTTCTTTTTATTTTTTTCACAGTAGCTTAACCATCTAATTGTTTCTTTTAATTCAAAAACCTAAGAACTCTAATTCACCTTTTCTAAAGTTTAAAAACCTTAATTTGTTGCTTTATTTTCCAAAAAGCTTCAAATTATTATTTTTGTTTCTTCATAATCTCAAAATCCTAATTTTCTTTTCAAATTTTCAAAATCCAAAATTATGTTCTGTTTCTTTCAAAAAGCCCTAAAAACATCTTTTTTGCTTCTATAAACTTTAAATCATTTATTTATTTTCATAAAACTTCATAAAATTATCAAATTGATTTTCAAACCCTAAAAACCTCATGCATTCACCGAAACCCTAATTCAAAAATTCTAAAACCCTAATTCAATTTTAAAACTAAACAATAAACCTTAAACTAGCTAACCTAAACCCTAATTTTTCTAAACCCAAATCCTTTAAACTTTAAAAACTTTATAAACATAAATGTTATACTTTTTACAATGTAAGCTCAAATCAACAATTCATTAACCGTAAATCACGAAATCTAAGTGTTTTAAAGTGTTCAAAACTTAATTTCATGATTATACATCACAAACCCTAATTTGGTTAATCAAAGAACTTTACCAACTTTTTAAAACATAAAACCTTAATCTATTTTAATTCCTTTAAAAACTCACAGTAACCTAATTTCACAAATTTCAAAACCCTAAACACATGAAATAAAGAACCCAAAATGGAAACAGTAGCCATAATTTAGATTTTTATTTGCCTTATTCAATTCTATATTTGATTATGCTTTGATTTATTTTATATGCTTTAATCTATTTAAGTTCAATGCTTGGTTTATTTAATTTATCATGAATGGATGTTTACTTTCTATTGACGTTTAATACCTTTGATGAATGATTTATTTATGATGAATGATTATTTACTTTTATCGATTTATTTAGACTTCCAAATGTTGTAAGAGGTATGTTTCCACTTGGTCGGTACCTCATTAGTTAAATATCATGTAATTTAAATCGCTTTTCTATTTTAGAACCAATGTAAAGGACATGTTTCTACCTTTCGGTGGGTGTCCTATTTAGGGATGGGATGTAAGGACATGTTTCCATCCTTGGATGGGTGTCCATTTATTTGCTTTGTTTGGACATTGCTTTGATTTTAATATAATGATGCTTTCTTTTAATTATTGTGTGTAATATGGATAATGTTGTTATATTTAAGAATTTTATAATATTAAGACCTGTAAAGGATGCCGGTTCCAATGAACCGGGCGTTGTGGGGGTGCTGGCTCATTTCTCACCTTCCCCACACGTACCCAACTTTCCGAATCCATTAGGGGGTTGGCGATTCCTTAGGAATCGAGTCATCCACCCCTTTCTTTTTTCCCGGCCCGTCCAGGTGGCTACTCCATTTTCTCTGGACTTAGGTCCGTGTTCTCTAAGGCCCCGAGCCTAAACAGTGCCGAAGTCGCAAGAACCATTCCATCGAGAGTGGGGGCAAAAATCCCCACAATGTCAATGTTTAAGAGCCCTACTCGAATAAACTTGGTATATGATGCACCAGATGGATAGAGAAAGGTTTCAACGTCATAACAGTGCCGAGGTAACCACCACACATTCTCCGACATTGACATGATATTTAAAGTATACTCTGGGCAATTCATCAGAATCCTCCATTGCTCAGGACCAAGGAACCACTCATACACCCTCTCCTCGAGAAACCAGCCACTAGACACAGGGCCAACAAGGACTTAGCAGATATGATGAGAAGGCAGTGCGACATTTATGGAAGAAGTCCAGTTCGTCTGCTTTTCCTTATTCTACCAAGCCAATTTGATCTACAGGATGATAGAAGGTAAGTGCACTTTTTATATAAATTTTAACGTATAATAATATTATTTTACCTGGCCCTAGGTTAAGCAACTCAAGAGATAGCGCTGGGTGTGCACATGCTGAGAATCAGGAACTGTTACACGATCTGACAACCAAAAATTCAACCTTGGATACCCAATTCTCTCTTGGGAAATCCCTGGCACCCTCACAAGATTATGCTCATATGCCCATACCTGTAATAACAATGAAAATCAAATTCATACTAGTATAAGCATGGAATTGACGATGGTGGAAGAAGGGTACCTCGACAACCACCATGAAACCAACGAAAGACTTCTTATTCTTGCAAATCTTGTTTAGTCCATGATGGTGACAGGCAAGGCCAGCTTCACCCCAACCATAAAGTGGTACCATGATCATATCAGTAAGGGCCCTCAATATCGACAGATGGATGGCAGATTCGGTGCTGCATAAAATGGTCGACCCAAGAAAATACAATAAAAATGCTTAAGCATATTGTTTGGTTGTTTCTCTACGAATCTGTCCATCATAGTTCATCCAATAAGTCCGAATCGGCTCATTTTTTATCTTGAAGGGCTCTTTTGATGATGGTTCCATACCGATTAACTACTGAATCTCTTCGTGTGTCAAAATATCATTTGTAAGAGGGACCGGAAGGCCATACTATCGGATACCAATTATGGTTGTATAATCAACTGGGCCAATGGTCATCTCTCCTATAGGTAAGTGAAAAGTATGGGTTGTGTCCATCCACCACTCTGATAATGCTTGAATTATACTCCTGTCTATCGGACACTCCTCGGATGGTAATTGCATAAAGCTTTCAAAACCACACTCTCGGACAATCTGTTTTACCAGAGAAGGTGCTACATCATACCATTGTCAGGCTTTATAGACACACCCTCCTCTCCAGATAACACAGCAATCGCACTGATACAGAGCCAGGTAAGTTAACACGAGGTAAGTATATCATCATATCGATACCACTGATTCATAGACTAAACTTACTCGTTATGTTCTATTTTAATTTATATATTTATTTATTAAATTCTTAAAAATAGTCCACTAATTAATTTATTTTTTCTAATCTTTAGTACTATTAAAAAATTATTATTATTAAGATAATAAAATGAAATAAATTTTATTAATACCGTGACTGCTCAGATTAATACCCATGTTATCAATTTGGAGGATCCACCTTCCAAGAACAAAACAGATGAACTGAAAAGGAAACTTGAATTGCTTGAAAGGTCAATCACTGCAATGAAAACTCACAAAGAGGTGGTAGACATGGATTCCTTATCCTTGTTTCCCCAAGCCAGATTACCTCCGAAATTCAAGATGCCGGGGATGGACAGATTTGATGGGACCACTTGCCCTAAAACCCATTTGAAGATGTATGTGGGGGCCTTGAGTCCTTGGGGTTTAAATGATGAGCTCTTTGCTCAACTCTTCCAACAATCCCTGACTGGGGCTGCTCTTAAATGGTTTGTGAGTCTAGACCGTTCCAAGATTAAGACATGGGAAGACATCTGCAATGCATTTAACTCTCAGTACCACTACAATATTGAGGTGGATGTCACTAGAAGAGAACTTGAGACCACCAAACAGAACAACAATGAACCCTTCTCCTCGTTCCTTACAAGGTGGAGGGCAAAAGCCGCCCAGATGATCAATCGCCCTTCAGAACAAGAGCAGATTGATATCATAATCAGAAATTTAAGACCTACATATCAGGCTCAACTGCAAACCCAATATCTACCTACTTTCAAATCGCTCATTGCGACTGCAACCAAGGTAGAAGATTTGATACAGTTGGGTAAAATAGTGGATGAGGGAGCTGCATCGAAATATAAGAAACAAAGTCAAACTCCTTCCTCAAGCAAGGTCAATCAAGTGGCCAATATTGCCCTTGCGAATCCTTTACGTGTGGGCAATCTTGGGCCGAGAAATCAGCCAAGAAGGCAATATACTGACCTTGGGGTACCCCTTCATTTGGTGTTTAAAAAGGCTGTGGAAGGGAAATATTTGAAGCCTTTGGACCCAAGACCTCCTCCAAACCCATTACCTTCCAGTTATAAAGTCAATGAATATTGTGAATACCATCAAGGGAATGGGCATAAAACAGATGCTTGCTGGACACTCAAAAACCGCATCCAGGATCTGGTGGATAGTGGTGACATCATCCCCCTCAGGAGGCAACCAAATATCAACACTAACCCTTTGCCCAATCATTCCATCCACGCCATTACTGTGGAAGAAGAGCTGTTTGATCCTTTCAAACTTCTTTTGGAAATGAATGAAGTGTGTGTGTTAGATTTGAACGACCTCGCTGAAGAGGTCAGTGCTCTGACAAGAAGTGGAAGACAATATCAGCCACTTGACCTGGGAAAAACACCTACAACCTCAAATCACCCCCATAAGAAAACACCAGAGCCAAAAGAAGACCCTGTCCTCACTCAGCTTAAGCAAACCCAAGCTAAGGTGTCAATTTGGGAACTCCTTGCTTCCTCATTCCCACACCGCCAAGCTCTCAGCGAAGCTTTGAGTCAACTTGATACACTAGTGGACACAAGCCCAGAAGCTTTGGTGGCCACTTTGACCCAATCAACCAAGACATTGAGTATCCAATTTTCTGATACAGACCTACCAGAAGATGGCAATAAACACAATGATGCTCTATACATCACCATACAGACTGGGGGAAAGACTGTGCCCATGGTTCTCATTGATAATGGGTCAGCCTTAAATGTATGTCCCTTGAAAGTAGCAAGCTGTCTGGGGTTGGAGGCTACAGATCTTACACCTTCTGATCAAATTGTGAGAGCATATGATAACACTCGAAGAGAAATTTTGGGTGTTGCCACTCTAGAAATTGCTATTGGGCCGGTGAAAATGGGAGTACCATTCCAGGTCATTGATGTACCCGCGAGCTTTAATCTCCTCCTTGGAAGGCCGTGGATTCATCAGATTAACGCTGTACCTTCTTCACTACACCAAAAACTTAAATTCCCTTTTGAAGGAAAAATCATCACTATCAAAGGGGACACCTGCGAAATCAACAGGAAAACCATGGATCAGTCTCTCCTTGAGGTTGTTCCTGGTGAAACCGCCATGACCTTGACTGGTTTCAGTACGACACAGTTCAATGCATAGAAGGTGAAAAGCCAAAAGGGCCATTTGTCTCATATGACTTTGGGGAGGTCCAAATCAACTGCCTAGTGGGAATGATGCTGAGGGTAGGTCTATTGCCTGGAATGGAAATGATCAAGTCTGGGAGAAAGACACCTGTAGTACGGCCATGGGAAGAACCAGAGAATAAGGGAACTTTTGGCTTGGGATACAAACCTACAGACGAGGAAATAGAAGAGCTTGAGCGTGGAAGGAAGAAAAAGGGAAATTGGGGGGCAAGAAGCCTCAAAATGCGCCCTTACTTTAGAACTCTGAATGGTCATTTTTGCAAACCTGGAAAGGCAGTTCATCACCGTGGTTTTCGGGAACCATTCTATTCTCCTATGACCGGAAAGAAGCTACCGGGTTTTGAAATGTTTGCTGATGTTGTGGCCATAAAAGAAGAAGAGCCAGAACCTGAAACTGACCCCCAAATGGAAGATTTCATGCGGCCTAGTCTCTTTGATGAGGTTGCTATGATAACCAATGTCGAAGACAAAAGGGACTTCACAAAGCTGATCAAGACAATGGATGGACCTCTGAGAAACTGGTACGCCGAGGAGGGACAAGCTGCTGAGGTTAAACCTAGTCCTGTGTCACACCCTGAACTTGAGTCTTGTACCGAGTCTTGTATTAATTCTGAGTCAAAAACCAAGTCAGAGTCTAATTCTGAGTCTTCTGTAAGTTCAGATTTAGAAAACCCTAATGTCGAGTCTAATGTAATCTTGGAGAATGACTCCGTTATTATCAATGAAATTGTTCGGATTCTTGGTTACCCTTTGTCTTTTGCTTTCCAAGCATTATCTAGCAAAAATGAAATAAATGAAATAAAAGAAATAAATGAAAAGATAATAATTGGCAAAGAAAATGAACATACATACATTGCATATGATTGTGTGAATAAGGAACAGGTTGTCGATTGCATCAGGAAGTATGTCGACTGCTTCATGTGGAAGGCAAGTGATATCACGGGAATAGACCCAGCCATAGCAGTTCACAAGATTCCGCTATACCCCGATGCGAAGCCGGTTAAGCAGAAACTGAGAAGAATGAAGCCAGAATGGTCCTTGAAAATTAAAGAGGAGGTTGCCAAGCAACTGGACAATAAGTTCATAGAACCAATTGCCTACCCTTCATGGTTAGCAAACATTGTGCCGGTCCCGAAGAAAGACGGAAAGGTCAGAATGTGTGTTGACTACAGAGATCTGAATAAGGCTTGTCCCAAGGACGATTTCCCGCTACCTCACATCGATTTGCTGATAGACAGGATGGCTGGGTATATGATGGTTTCCATGACTGATCTTGCGGTCGGATATAATCAGATCTTGGTGCACCCACCAGACAAACAGAAGACAGCTTTCATTACAGAATGGGGCACTTTCTGCTACAGGGTCATGCCTTTTGGATTAATAAATGCAGGGGCTACCTACCAAAGGATGGCAACAACAGTCTTTCATGACATGATTCACAAAGAAGTAGAAGTATATGTCGATGATATGATTGTCAAGTCAAAATCTCCAGAAGAACACGTTGAAGCGCTTGAGAAGTTCTTCCTTAGACTTCGCAAGTACAATTTAAAGCTTAATCCTGCAAAGTGTCTGTTTGGAGCAACATCGGGCTTATTTTTGGGATATCTGGTCAGCAAGAAAGGAATAGAAGTTGATCCAGCAAAGTCAAAGGCTATTCTGAAAATGCCTCCGCCAAGAACAGAAAAGGAGATTAGAGGCTTACTAGGTAGATTACAGTATATCAGTCGATTCATATCACAGTTGGCTGAGACTTGTGGTCCAATCTTTAAGCTACTGAGAAAAGGTGCTTCACAAGAATGGAATGAAGACTGTCAGAAGGCCTTCGACCAGATCAAAGAATACTTGTTAAGTCCGCCAATTCTACAACCTCCCAGAATGGGAAAACCTCTGCTCTTGTATTTGTCTGTAACAGATGAAGCCATGGGGGCAATGCTGGCTCAAGAAGCCGAAGATACAAAGGTGGAAAATGCAATTTACTACCTCAGCAAAAGGATGCTGGACTATGAGTTAAAGTATAACAAGATTGAGAAGTTGTGTTTAGCCTTGTATTGGGCTTGTACGAAGTTACAACACTACTTGTCTTCTTACACTACTTATGTCATTGCAGAACAGAGTCCCTTGAAATTTCTTATGGAGAGGCCTATTTTGGACAGCAAATTGGCTAAGTGGGTGTCAACATTGGCAGCCTTTGACTTGAAATTTGTTCAAAGGAAAGCTGTGAAAGGCGGGGCAATAGCTGACCAATTAGCAGAATTACCCGTGAATGACGAGATGCGAGAAATGGGTTTCCCTGATGAAGACCTCTTGAACGTGGAAAGCAGTGTTTGGGAGATGTATTTTGATGGGGCATCCAATTATCATGGAAACGAAATTGGGATTGTGTTCAAAGCTCCTTGTGGAGAATACATTCCATTCGCAGTTAAGCTTGACTTTAGCTGCACAAACAACGAAGCAGAATATGAAGCTTGCATTAGTGGGCTTGAAGCCACCCTGGAATTGGGGATTAAGGACCTAAAGGTCTATGGTGATTCTATTTTAATAGTATCACAAGCCTTAAGGAAATGGAAGATAAGAGAAGAGCGTTTGGTTCCTTACCTATAACGCCTTGATCATTTGGCACAACAGTTCAATGATCTGTCCTTCGAATATCTCCCAAGAGCAAAGAATCAGTTTGCTGATGCCTTGGCTACTTTAGCTTCCATGATCAATATCAAGGAGGGGAAAGTTATTCGTCCATTGAAAGTTCAGCTTCAGAAGCAACCCTCCCATGTAATGCACTTGGCCGATGGTAAGCCGTGGTTTTGGGATATCAAGAGTTATCTCAGGGATGGAAATTATCCGGAGGGATCATCAAAGGTTGATCAGAGGGCAATAAGGCAGCTTGCCACAGGTTACATTCTTAATGGAGATACCCTCTACAAAAGAAGTTGGAATGGAATGCACCTAAGGTGTGTGAATGAGGCAGAAGCTGAGCAGATCATGGAAATGGTACATGGTGGCGAATCAGGACCACACATGTATGGGATCGCCTTGGCTCGAAAAATTGCCAATCTAGGATATTACTGGTCCACCATGAATGCGGACTGTGTGGCATTTGTGCAAGGATGTCATCAATGTCAGATATTTGCTAAGCTACAGAAGCAACCTCCTATTGCCATGAATCCAATCACTTCTCCATGGCCCTTCGCTACTTGGGAAATTGATATAATTGGTAAAATACATCCAAAAGCATCGAATGGACATCAGTTTATCTTGGTAGCAGTGGATTACTTCACAAAGTGGGTTGAAGCAGCTTCCTATGCGGAATTAGACGCCAAAAAGGCAGCACAGTTTGTCCGAACCAACATCCTTTGTCGGTACGGAACACCATTCGAGATTATCACAGATAATGGAACTCATTTCCAAGCAGAATTTGCTAAACTCTTGCAGGATAAGAAAATCCAGCATCATAAGTCCTCTCCTTATAGACCCCAAACAAATGGAGCTGTAGAAGCAGCGAACAAGTCTATAAAGGTGATCATACAAAAAGTGATCAAGGAACATAGGCGTTGGCATGAGAAGTTGCCATTGGCCTTGTGGGGATACAGAACATCAGTTAGAACTCCTACTGGGGCAACCCCGTATTCACTGGTATACGGAATGGAAGCAGTACTCCCCATTGAACTGGAAGTTCAATCGGCGAGGATAATTCAAGAAAGTCAGATAAATGAAGCTGAATGGATCAGCAATTATCATCATCAGTTGTTGAGTTTGGATGAAAAAAGACTCCAAGCTCTACATCAGATTCAAGGGTATCAGAGGCGAATGGCCAGACACTTCAACAAAAAGGTCAAAGATCGAAAGTTGGAAGAAGGTTGTTTGGTCCTGAAAGAGATCAGAATGCCTATTACAGATCCTCGTGGGAAGTTTCGTCCTCATTGGACGGGACCCTACATTTTAAAGAAAATACTTTCCGGCGGAGCCGTCATCTTGTCTGATTTGGATGGTCTGGAGTTCACAAACCCATGCAATCTGGATCAACTAAAGAAATATTATGTATGATCATGCGTTGTAAGGAACTACATTAGACCTGATTCTCGCAAACTAATTCGAGATATGTAGGCAGCTCTCCTTGAGCACGGTCTAAATTTTAATAAAAATCATTCATTCATCTTTCTTTTGCCAAGAAAAAGAAAAGAAAGAAAAAAAAAACAAAAAACAAAAAAACAAAAAAACAAAACAAACAAAAATAATCCCGCTAAGCCGAAAACCCACAAAGGGCGGCTTAGGCAATAGTGGGGCCCGCTAAGCTGAAAACTCGCAAAGGGCGGCTTAGGCAAGAATGGGTAAGAGCTCGCTAAGTTGAAAATCCGAAAGGACGGCTTAGGCAAAAATAAGAGCAAATAAATAAAGTAGATAATGCTTGGAAAGCAAACAAAAGGGTCATTCATTAAGAATCATTCATTACAAAAGAGAATCATCTGTTACAAAAAGAGTCATTCAGCCTATAAAACACAAAAAGATCAAGTCATATTCCTCCAAAAAAAAACCAAAAAAGGTAAAAAACAACCCAAAAACAGAAAAGACAATGGAGTCACCCTGGGATCCAAATCCTACACCCCCTCTCCCTCCAACTCCTGCAGCAATGCGCACCTCCTCGGTTTCTCAACGGGCCAAACCTCAGCTATAAACCAGGTCCTGTATTCTGGAGTGGGCTGAACGAGGGAAGGCTCTGCACCAGGCCTGATCATCCGATGGTCTCTGACCCAAGTCTGTAGAACAGCCCGAGTAACCCCGGGGGTAATAGGAGAAGCAATGGTAAGCCCGACAGGAAGGGGAACTCTCTGATCAATACCCATCTGCCTAAGGACGCGGGAAGCACTGTACCAAGTACTGTGAGTGAACCCAAGCAGGTAGACATGGTTGTGCATGGCATTTGCCTCTATGAATTGAGGAATCCTGTACCAAGGGACGAACCATAATAATTCTTTCGGTCCAAGCTCAAACAGCCAAACAGTCCATTCGGCCATAGAGGGAAAAGAAATCTGAATTTTCCTGGTGCGGTACTGCGAAGGGTTGTAGGTCAAAGTCTGGGGGGCTGCAACCACTCGAAGATGATCTCTCAGCCAAACTTGAAAAAATAGATCCTTTCTATTTTACAAAGGAAAAGAGAGATGATGGAATAAGCAAAAAAAGAAATAAAAGGTATGACAAAATTACCTGAAGGATGACCGGGGTGACGGTCCAACGTTCAAATCCAAGTGCACATCTGTCGAGACTCTGAATAGTCTCAGCCAGGATCATGCCCCCGATACAGTTGAGCTCTTCCATTTGCCTAACCATTGGGCAAAGTCTCAAATCTCCAAAGCCGGGGTCACGGTTGAAGAGGAACCCAGCTAACAGACAAAAGACGAAGGCTCGCATTCTATGCCTCAATTGAATGTCGTCTTCAAAATCGGTGGTCAAGAATTCATCAATTAGGGGAAGCAGCATCACCTTATCCCCATCTACAATCATAGCTTGGGCTTGGGGTTTTGAGAAGCTAAAAAGCCTCTGAAAAGATCCCGCATACCCGATTTGGACCTCATGCCTCACAAGAGGGGCATTTGGGTCGCACCCAATGATCGAGCAGAACTCCTCAAAAAGAGGACACATTTCCTCCATTCGAGCCCCAAATCTGAAAACATGTGCTTGGGGATCCCAGAACCTGATGCAAGAATGCAAGAAATCCCAGTCTACTGCTACACCTCTGAGTGTGGCGACAGCTTTCAACCCGTACCTCCCCATGTTGATCTTTTCAACATTGTGGAGACTTTTGGTCCAATTATGCATCACGTGATTAAAAAAGGGGATTCATTGTTATTTGGAAAAATATATAAGATCTTTCAGTAAGAGGATTGCTTTCTGGCCCACAGATGTAAGACAACCTTGATTTTTATACTGGTCTAGCCCGGGCAGCGGCTCGGCCGCCACCGACCGTCTTGATTCCTCTTTCTTTTTGGTGTTTTGTAAAATTCTCATGTTTTGGCCCTGTTTAGGCCCTATTATGTGCTATTTTTTGGGATTGTGTCAGGGATTTATTTTTAAAATAGATTTCTAAAAAGAAAAAGCATCATGCATACATATGTGCTGTTAATACTAATAAATAAGTGCAGGTTTACAGATAAGTTCAGATAACAGCTGAAAAACATGAAAGGTACAAAGTACAGAAGGAAAATAATTCAAATACAGCAAGCATAGTTCAAGACAAAATATGAAAAAAATCAGTGCTGGCCTCTCCGTCTTTGCGGCCTACTCTGCCTCTCGTAAGCAGCCTCAGTCAAAGCACCAGATAGTTCATCCGAGAAAGCAGTAATCAGTGCCGCCATTTCCGTGATCAGGCCCTCTGGTACCTGTAAAAGAGACTAAATCACAATCAATCTCAAGAGAATTTTATGAATCCTTTTCATGAAAAGTTCTATGAGAATATACCTGAGTGACATGAGCAAAGCTCTGATATAATGCACCCTCTGCACTAATTGGTCGGGTCACCCAACCACCAGGTGCATGATGACGAACAGCATAAGGCAGCCTCAAATCAGCTAAAATAGGGTCAAATTGGCCGGCAGCTGTAAGGACGGATGCAGGAGGCCTCAAATGAGATGAACTGCTGCTTCCTCCAGTGTATGATGGTCCAGCCCCGAAAGCGGAAGTCTCAGCCCTAGAGGAAGAGGGTCTGTCAGTTCACCGGCCGGGAGAGGGATGGTCTCTCGGAGTGCTAGAAGTGGGAGCCGAAGAGTGGGAAGACCGATAAGGGGGTACAGAGTCAAATCGTGCCCCAATGCATGGCATCAGTCGATGAAGACAGTAGAAGTCATAATCCTCCTCATCCGGGGCATAAGCCGACTCGAAAGGGTCGCCCTCATACTGGGACACAGTAACAGGCAGAAGTGTTGAAGATAGCATATCATCAGGGGGATCCACGGGAACTGCACAGAAACCGGCAATCTGGAAAGTCACCCTCTCAGCGAGATAATACCGTCGAAATTCTGGATGGGGAAGTATGAATCCTCGTCGAGTCAGAAACTCTGATCGCTGAAAGCTGTAATCTTGAGCTATCCACTCTGCCAGTCGGCTAGACATCACTTTAGATGCAACCTGTAAACATTTGTTATATTAGTGAATCATTTTCTCTAATATAATAAAAAAGATGACGATAAAGCTTTTACTGAGTCCATTGGGCAGCTGTCGAAGAACGATCTCAGCACTCTGATGGGAAGTTTCCTCTTTGGTACTTCTACCCTCTCTCTATACCACCTCCAAGCAATGGGGGAAAGAGGATCTGCGGGGGCAGGTATCTCACGAAGAAAAGGGGCGATGTCAGGAAAGTACTCGTAAGCCCAAGTCTAAAAAAAAAAAAAGAGAAAGAGAAAGAGAAGGTATCAGAGTTTGTGTATGTCAACATATATAAAGATAGGGGAAATGTTCTTTACATTACCTCCCAGAAGTAATACAAGCCACACGGAGTAATACGGGTATAGTAGAGGTCTGACATGTCATCATACAACCTACACAGCATCATGCTAGCCCAATCGTACGTATGAAGCCGTGTCAGGTCAAGTAGGCTCTTCAGCACATTGAGACTCACTGCGTCTTTCCTGTTTGATAAGAAAGAGCTAGCAAACAGGAGAAGCAAGGTAAACCTGGCCGTCTGGTCAGCAGTAAGGTTGCCTGTCTCGTAACCAGTGTAGATACCTGGCGCTTGCTCCACAAGCCACCTCCGCTGAATGCAGCGAGGCGCCTGATATCGAGGATAGTCGACCCCGATCAGAGTAATCATGTCGGCTGAAGAAATGTCCTGCCGCCAGTCATCATAGGACTCCACCATCTCAACGCCAAAGGGAATCCCAGAAATGATGGAAAAGTCAGTAGGCGTCATTGTCATCTCCCCCCAAGAAAAATGGAAGGTGTCAGTAGTAGGCCACCAGCGCTCGGCTAAAGCACATATCAAATCCCGGTGGATATCTCTGCCCACATCTATAGCCCTCAAATGGTGGAGGAAAGCAGGTCTGATAAGATCCCCCACTGGGTGCCCAGCATCAAAGATGTAAGCTGGAATAGTAACCATCGGACGCTCAGCTATAGATATCTTGATCGTAGAATTCTAAAAAAAAAAAATTCAAAAAAATTCAAATTCAGAAAAGATGGACAAATTCAGAAAAGATTTAAGTTCTTTCCCCAGCCGGGTACGGATCCCTAAAGGATTATTTCTAAGTTCTTTACTAGAAATAATTACTGATGGCAGAACATAATGAAGCCTGGTACAGATCCTAATTCATTACTAGTACATGTAAAGGAAATGTTCCTAAAATTTATTTCTAAGTTCCTTACTGGAAATAAATAAAATTCCTAAGCATGCATACTAGATGGACAAACGGGAATGTACTCACCTCATAGCAGTCGGTCCGAGAACTATGCTTCTCCTCCTCAAGTAAAAGATCGCAGGGAGGGAGTGGGATTTCGAGGTCTTCAAAGCCGGTAAAATCCATCGTCGAAAGAAAATTTGAAAGAAGTGAAAGAAGAAGAATGAATGAAAGCAAATGAAAATTGAATGAAATGAGCCTATTTATAGAAAAATATGAAAATGCGGGTCTTTTTGCACCTCGCTCAAAATTCGCTCTTCAAAAGACCACTGAGTTCCATAAATCATTTTTATGGACCCCAGTGGGGGGCAATTGTGAACACTCGAATTTTGAGGCTCGGAAAGCCAATTTCCTCAGACCAGGCCGGACCGGGCAACAACGGTGAAACTCCACCGAAAGTATGTCTTCATGGTACTTGAAATGTCCGGTGCGACGCAAGGATCACGGATATGGTCTCGGAATAATTTTTGAAGGCCCGTTGCTCCCGGAAAGTCGGTTTTAGCAGAAGTAGCGCGAGTCGCGGTGGGCCCAGACGGCGGCCCAGCCGTCGTGGGGACGACAGCCCGGCCGCCGAACTTCTGGCGGCCCGGCCGCCGTGCAGCCCGATTTTGCCTATATATAGGCTTTAGATTTTCGAAAACGGGAGGGACTTTCGGACTTCCTATGCCCAGATGCTGACGAAATTTTTATGCTTAAAAATTTCTAATATTGTGTTGTAGAAACCAAGAATCATACTCAAAAGTGCAAGGAAACGAGATCTGGAACTTAGAAGTGAAAAAATTCTGATCAAGGTAATATCATAATTCATCTTTGGTCAATTCGAGCATATCATAAGCATTCTAATCTTCTTCTTAATTTCTTCTCGGTCAAAGGCCTAATCTTTTTAGGTCTGAGGGCCTAACGGACTAATCAATCACCCTTTCGGCATTAAGCTGTAAATAAAATTAACTCTTTTCGGCACGGAGCCTAAATTGCATCTCTTTGGTACTAAGTACCTAAACGGCATTATCAAAATGAACTTTTGGCATGAAGCCTAAATCGAACTCTTTTGGTACTAAGTACCCGAAATTATACAATTTTTGCACTAAGTGCTAAATCTCACAAATTTGGCAAAAAGCCCGACAACACAGGCCAAAGGCCTAAAAATTGCATTCCTTTGGTACAAAGTACCCAAATCTCACCATTTAGCACTAAGTGCTAAATCTCACAAATTTGGCAAAATGCCCGACAAATGCACGAAGCATACACACACACATGCATGAAGCATAATTTTCATCGCCTTTAAATAGGCTTTTCCGAACTACATGGGCTTTGATCTCCTATTCAAACGGGAGTATGTAGGCATGCTTGGGATTCACCCCAAATAGCAAGTCCACAAACTACCAACAATCTTTTTGTCTTTAAATTTGTTCCATTTTTGCAAGTTAATCAAAAGCATGACATAGTCCCCGAATCCTCCTTGGGTTCGCAGACTAGAAACCTTTACATTGGACAAGTTATTGGAGTCAAACAAGGGTTTTCTTAGTTTTTCCCTTTGAACAAAATAAACTGAGTGGCGACTCCAGACAACGAGTGAACTTTCGCCCGGATCCTTTTCGGGCGGAAAACCGAGGTTCACACACTCTCAACTTGGCCGTGTCTCTCATGGACCAAAGACTCAGACACAGCCAAGTCTCCTTTAACTTGGCCGTGTCACCTTAATATCTATAAAATCGTTCGCATGACAGAAAAAATAGGGACTGGAGAGAGCGGCTAGGGTTTGGAGCAAAAAGAAAAAGAAAAGAGAAGAGAGGGCACTCCAAACTTGGGATGAGGAGAGAGTGACACTCTCCTTGTCCCTCATCTTCATCCTCCATCTTCATCTTCTCCATCTTCCATTGACAAGCTTCAATTTGGTTCTTTGGGATAAATTGGGTTACAAGCTCTCAAAGGTTGAAGAAGCTTCATTGAAATGATTGGTGACTTGAGAAAGCTCCTTTCTATCTTCCAAAGGCACAATCAATTGAAGGATTGGTGATTTGAGAAAGCTCCATCCATATTGCAAGGGGAATCAACCATTGAAGAGGCTTGAGTTCTTCATCATACATCAAGTGGAGCTAGGAGGAAGATTAGCAATCCTACTCTTGGCATCTTCACAAGGGGTTTTTCTATTCTCTCTTTTAATTCATTTCAATATTGTTTTTGCTGTATTAAGAGATTGATATTGCAATTGAACAATTTGTATTTGTTTTATATTGAGTTGAATGAATGTTTTAAATTGATGATGTTGAGCTAAATTCCCATGCCTGGGGTTTGTAGTATATTTGATTGAATGTCTTTGATTTGATATTTCCATTGATTACCTTGTTGTTGGTTGATTGCATTGGATTGTATGCTAGGTTAATAGATTAGCTACCTATTGATCTCTAGATATTGAATGAAGGACCGAGAGGTGAAATTTGGTATCGAAATCATGCAATCGACTACCCTATGAATGAATTAGAAATATAAGTTCTAGGGTTTTATTAATTTGCAAATGCAAAATAATTGGTTATTGCTATTTCATGAATGTGAGAACTAATGAATTGGTAATTGACTAATTAATCTTAAGAAACAAATTAATTACAAGGCCATGTTAATGGATAATTGAGAATTGAGCTTTGATTGAATGGACCTATAACCCTAGGCACATTCCCCGAGAACTGAATTGATCTTGTGCACCCATTACACACATCAAACCCTAAGTACTTTAATCTTAGGTTTAAATTGTCTTTTACAATTCCAACAACAAACTTCTGCATTTAAATAAATTGTCAATCAAGCTATTACGAACCACACCTTCTTGGGGAAACGACCTTGGGGCAATCACCTTTGCTACAGCTACCTCGTATACTTGCGAGTGATGCTTGGTAGTAGAGTTAAATCGAGCGCAACAACAGCCCAATTGCTACCTGCCGCGTGACACTTGCCGATCCGTGCGATTTTTTATTTTTACTTTTGATTTTATTTTTTTATTAAAAACAAATATTATTATATTATTAAAAATAAATAATAAATATAAATAAATAAAATAGATATTATAAATAATAAATATAATAAATATTATATTATTGAAATAAATATTAAAATAAATAAATAATAAATACCAAGAAAAAATTTTGGACTATTTTAAAATCTTTGGACTGGACTTGGTTAAAATTTAGCGGTCTACAATGGGCCTTAACTAGAAAAAAAATGGAGTTGCCACCCGGATGGGCTGAAAAAATAGAAAGGGATGGATGACTCGATTCTTAAGGAATCCCCAACCCCCTAATGGGTTTGAAAAGTTGGATACATGTGGGAAAGGTGAGAATGATCCAGCACCCCCACAAAGTCTGGTTAATTGGAATCGACCTCCTTTTCAGGTCTAAATATTATAGAATTTTTAATTATTATGATATAATCCATACTACATACAATAATTAAAATAAAAGCATCATTTTACTAAAATCAAAGCAATGTTCAAATAAAACAAATAAATAGACACACATCCGAGGATGAAGACATGTTCTTACATTGTCCAATGTCTAATACTAATAGGACACCTACTAAAAGGTTGAAACGTGTCCTTTATATTAATCCCAAAATATGAAAATAATTTAAATTACATGAAGCTTAACTAATGAGGTGCCCACAAAGTGGAGACATACCTCTTACACTATTAATGCCTAAATAAATAAATAATAATAATAATAAAAATATTCATCCATTCATTCATCATAAATTAAATAAATCAACCATCAAAATTTAAGTAAATCATTCATAAAAATATATAACAAATCACATTATCAAATCTAAAACTAAATAAAGAAATAAATGTATAAATTTAGGGTTTTAGATCTTTAATAACCGAATTAGGATTTTTACGGTTTAGGAAAATATGATTAAGATTTTTAGGATTTTGGAAAACAAGGCTAGGGTTTTTAGGGTTTTAGAAAACAAGATTAGGGTTTTTCAGATTTAGGAAAATAAGATTAAAAACTGACTTTAGAACTTTTAATATTCTAAAGATTGATTTTTTTTAGTTTTAAAAAAAAATATTTTAGGGTTTAATATTGAAAGGAAGTTACTATCATATTTAAGGCTATAAAGAAAATCTATTTTTAAACTTAGGGATATTGGCGAAATCATTTCTTGGGCCATTGGAATTTTAAATTTTATTTTAATAATACATTTTGGAAATCAATGAAATTGTTTAATGTAGTTTGATGAACGAACAACCTATAAACCTTTTAACACATCCGAATGAACTATATTTTAACCTTGTGGATTACAGGATCATGGTTACTGCATATTTGTGTTAATGAAATAATGAAAGCAAATAAATGACTACTGGATATCTTAATCAATGAAACAATCAAAGCAAATAATGAAACAAAAAACAAAAAGTAAAACAATGAAACAAAATATTTTAAGTACAGTGATCTTAAAAATGATTAAATGAAAGATTGTAAACCTCTGTCGTAGGTTCCACCAATATTCAAGCTTGTAAATCTTGGTTGAAATGAGATGAAGACAAGCGTATGGCACTGCCTTCTGGTTTGATTATTTTGATGTTTCTATTCCCTGCTCTCTCGAGTTGCTAGGGTTTTTATTTGTTGTTTCTTTCTTAATGACTACCGCTTCCTTTTGTTGCCGTCCCTCTATGGTTTAAAACCTATATTTATAAGGGATGATTAGGTTAAACTTTGTAAACTCGTATTAGTTTCCTACTTAGCCACAATTTTCATCTGAGGCATATCAAATTATTTGAGGCATATTGTAATATCCCAAATGATACCCTAAAATTTTTGGAAATATATTAATTGTTGAAATTAAATTAAATGATTTTAAGTGTATATTTAATTAAGTGAAAGATAAGAGGAAGGAGTGTGTATATGATGTATATATAGAGATATATACAATATATATACAAGTTAATATTTTAATATAGTCTAAAGATATTTTAGTATTTAAATAGATTTAATTAAGGATAGTGGAAGATGACATAAGTGGGTTTATTATTATATTATTAATACTTGGTGGAGAGTAATTTGGGGAAAAGGTATTTGGTTAAAAGAGAAGAGTGTGGTTTGACTTTCTTCTTCATCTTCTTCTTTCTTCTTTAGCTGCCACCACCATCTTCATCAAGGGAGAGACTTTTCTTCTTGCTAGCTCAAGAATTTGAAGGATTTCAAGAGATTAAGTTGGAGTTTTAAGGATTTTTCTTCATATTTGGTAAGTTTCCAACTTGTTTCTTTGATTTCCTTTGAGTTTGTGTATAAGAGTTTGTTGAATGGTTGCTGTAGATGTGTTTATGGTTGATTTTGGTATGTTTGAGGTTATTTTGTTTTGTTAACTTTGATTTTTGGGGTTGGATTGAAGAGGAATGGTTAATTTTGATGAAGAAAGCAAGAGTTGTGGGTGTTGTGACTTTGAGTTGTGAATATGGTTGTGATTGTGTTTTGATGTTTGTAATTGAGTTGTTTTAATGTTTACCCAAGTATTATATGGTATGTTGATGGATTTGATTGAGTTTGTGTCGTGTTGATAAGGTAAAAGAAAGATGTTTGTTGGATGTGGCATTTTGGTGTTGATTTCAGGGTTTTTGGACTGACATGCCCAGTAGCACGGCCATGTCTTTGGGCATGTCGTTGGTTCTATTTTCTATGTTGGTGACACATCTAGTGACACTCCCATGTCACTGAGCGTGTCACAGCTTCTGTGTTGTTGCAGATTGACACATCTAGTGACACGCCTATGTCACTGAGCATGTCACAACTACTGTGTTGTTGGAGGATTGACACGTTTAGTGACACGCCTATGTCACTAAGCATGTCAAAGCTTCTATGTTGTGGGTTTAGGGCAGGGTCAGGGACACGCCCGTGTTGTTGAGCTTGTCAAGTATAAAGTTTGCCCTAGATAGTTCTCTTCCTTATTTTCTTATGTGTATCACTAAGTGAGTATGTATAATAACCTTTGGATTAGATTTTGAAGAGAATTGAATTACCCAAGCTAAGGATTGAGGGATATCTTGGAAGAGGAGGTTGATAGACTGGTGTTGTTGCTTTTAGAGGTAAGTACAAGCTTTGAATGATTGCATACATTTACATGACATTGGGACTTAACACATTTAGTTGAGAAATGTGTTAAGTTACTTGATATATTATTGATGAATGAGTTATATGTTATGATATGCATAATGTGAATTATTATGACGTATCAAAGCAATTGAGTAATGTGTTGTAAAAGAAAAGAAATATGGAATAATGTGATAAGATATGTGAAATCATAATGTAACAAATTGATATTGATACAAAAGAGAAGAATGAGAAAGGTGAGAAAATGATGAAATATTGAGGCAATGTGCCTAATTTGATCATGAGAAAATGAGAATGGAATTATGTAAGTATTTGATAATGAGATAAATGAATAAATTGTGTGCCTAGTATGTTATTCAATTTTTATAGTTCTGGTTTTGGCGGCATGCCTATGAATTGCTAGGCAGGTGAAAAGACCAGGTTGTAAGCCTGGCTCAGCAGATAAATGTGATGTTTTTGGGGTGAAAAGACCGGGTCGTAAGCCTCAAAAACAAATCCTTGAAGCTAGACTGAGTGAAAAGATCAGATCGTAAGCTCAGATCTAGTTGGATTATCCATGGATATATATATTGCCTACAGGGCTAGACACAAGGTGTCATTATGGACCAAAGCAGTAACTCTGAAACTTGAATAGCATATTATATCCTTTTTGGGCCCATGCTTGTCTTTGTTTTAATGAGAATTATGAAATGTGATGCAAATGATTAATATGTTGAGATATAATGTAATGAGTTGATATATTCATATTTATTGTGCATTAGCATCGCATTAATCTATATTGAATCAAAGTTTGTACCACTAAGCTTTTTGCTTAGCGCAATTGTGGTTCATCGCGCAGGTGACAAGGTAGATCCGGTTGTGCCGGAGAGCTCGTCTAGACCGATTCGAGTTTAGGCTTGAGACTTTGAGATCAAAGTGGTTAGTGGACATCCAGATCAGAGCGAACTGCTAGCATGTATAAATTCATATTTTTGTACTTATTGGTTTTGATGTAAACATATGTCTATTCCGCTGCATTTTCCACTGCTTATTAAACAAATGTTTTGGATAAACTTTTGGGGGAATGAAGATATATGAATATGTATATATTTTAACAAGGGATGTTTCATCTATTATTTTCTATAATATAAGTTAAATGTTTTAAATTTGCCAACTTTGACTTATGATGATTTGAAGTAAAGTTTTAAAGATTGTTTGCTTAAAATGGACTGTGACGCTCTTATATCCTCTATACGTATATTATATAGTGGGTTTATGTGGTGTACGTATATTGGGTGTAGGGGTGTTACACTTGTTTTAGTATCAGAGCCTAGTTTTGAGGTCTCAACCTAGGTAAATTGTAAGAAAAAGAAATTTTTGGTTTTTAAAATATGGTTTTTAAATAAGATACATGCATTGGCACAGCAGTTTTTGATCTTTCGTGTGGTAATTTCTGCTGTGTTTTCAGATATATGTATTGATGGCGTCTCAGTCATGTCAGTCTGTAGAAGGTAGTTTTGAGAGTGTAGCTCCTATTAAGGGTAGAGATGGAGCTAGGGTTGAGATAGCTGGAGAGGCACCTGCTTCTATGCCAGAGAGACCAACAGCTGATTAGATTTATTAAATTTGGTTATGGCATATGGTAGATTTGTTGAGGCAGGCTCCAGTGCAGCAGCCACCACTATAACCACAGCCATAAGTACCGATGAGGCAGTGTGATAAATTGAGAAAGTTTAGAGCTAAGGATTTCATTGGTACTACAGATCCTACAGTAGCTAAGTAGTGGTTAGATAGAGTTCAGAGGGTATTCATTCAGCTGCAAGCTACTTCTGAAGAGAAGTTTGATTATACTAGATCTCTTCTACAGAGAGATGCATATGACTGGTGGAAGACGGTTCCACATGCAATGGATGATCCACCAACTTTGACTTATGGTGATTTTCTGCAGAAGTTTGAGCAGAAGTATACTCCGAGGGAGTATAAAGATGCCAAGAAGATGGAGTTTCTGAATTTGAGATAGGATACCATGTCAGTGACAAAGTATGAGATTGAGTTTATTCGATTGACTCATTATGCCGGTGGGATTATTTTAGATGAGATAGATTGGTGTCAGAGATTTGAGGAGGGGTTGAGACCCTCTATTATGTGTATTGTTGCTGGTTCCTGATATCAAGATTTTTCTCAGTTGGTTGCAGCTGCCAGGAGTGTTGAGAGAGAACAGGGTATTGCACTAGCTGCTACTGAGGAGGAGACCAGAGTTAGGAGACCCCAGTTTGAGGCAGGATCTTCATCTGGAAAGAGAGACCGAGGAGGTCATTTTTAGAGGTTTAGTAGGGGCCAAAGGCAGCCTGGTAGGTCAGTACCACATTAGAGGCAAAGATTGAGAGCTATAGTTTCTATGGCTAGTGCACCGACCCCAGTGGCTCAGAGGTCTACTCCACCTACATGTGTTTATTATAGTAGAGCACACGGAGGTGATTGCTGGTGGAGAAGAACCTCGGGAGTGTGTTTCAAATGTGGGTCACCAAATCATTTCATCAGAGATTGTCCAAAGCCACCATAGGATAGACAGGTAAATTGTAATATCCTAATGCATGCCTTAGAAGTCTTGGTTATGTTGTTGTAGTAAATTGGATTGAATATATATATATATATATGTGTTTTGGGAAAGAAGAGGGTTTAGAGAAAAGTGTATATGTTGTTTATATGATAATATATATAACATATAAGTTGGTCAAATGAGAGTCAATGCAAGAAGATATTTATTTGTGGCATGTGAAATTACATAATGGGCTTATAAGAGACAAGAGGATAGTTAAATGGATGAAGGGCACTTAAGTAATTGTCTTGTTAAATTGCATGGTGGAGATTTAAAGAAGAAGAGAAAGTTGACTTGTGTGTATTTTCTTTTCTTCTCATATGTGTGCCGGCCATCCAAGAAAAGAGAGAGCAAGAGAGGTGTTCTTGATGCTAGAATCAAATTGAAGAAGGAATCAAGGGATTTGGTTAGAGATTTGTGGAATTTCTTCATTTAAGGTTAGTACTCTTTTGTTTTCCTTTGTTAATTTTGAAGTTGTGTCTAAGGTGAATTGTGATTTGTTGATGTGGTGATTTGGTGTGTTTGATGTGTGTTTGCAAGTGTTAAAATTGATTGTAAGTTAAAAGATGGAATTGGTGTTGGTTTGGTTGTGAAGATTGTAAGTTTAAGTGGATGTTGATAGTGGAAGATCAAGTGTGAAGTTGGTCTTAGGGTTTGGAATTGATGAATGGTTAAATGTATGGTTAATTGTGATTATTGTGTTAAACATGCAAAATAAGTGTTAATGACCTTGATTATATCCATTTGAATGAATTTGTGTTGTGCATAATGTGTTAAAATGCATTTAGAAGAGTGTTGGTCACATTTAGGGTTTTGTTCTTAAGTGACACGGCCAAAAGCAAGGAGAGACACGGCCAATTCATGAGAGACACGGCCAAGTCAAGGAAAATTGAGCCGTGTTGGAGTGATTTTGAAGAGACACGGCCGTGTCTTATGCATGTGTTTGCTACTGCCAAAATTGTGTTGAGAGACACGGCCACAAGCTTGGCCGTGTCCCTCAAGTATGCTGCCCGTGTCCCTCAAATGTGTTAGTTAATGTTTTTATTCTTTGTTCTTCTTGCATGGTTTTGATTCTCTAAAGGTATTTTTGGTATCTAAACCTAAACATAAACACTTTAAACACACTTTAAACAATAATGATCCAAACAAATGCATGTGGAAGATTCTAAGTTCATGAATGATGTAAATTGTTATGTATATATATACATGATGATCATTGAAAAAGTATGTGCAATGCCATTGATTATGTATGCTTGAGTGATGAATGAATCAATGTGATTTGAGATATAATGAGATGTAAAACCAATGTGTTTGGTGATAATGATGCAAATGTAATTGAAGCCATTGTGATTGTCTATGATGATGCAATTGAAAGAAATAAGGCATGTTGCCTAAATGATGATGAGAATTGAGAATGGAAATGATAATTAAATAATAATTGAGTTGTGTGGCTAATGTGTTATTCCATTTTCAGAGTATGTTGTTGGTGGCATGCCTAATAATGGTAACAATCTCTTGAAGTTAGGTTGGATTTGATCCTTGAAGCCTAATTGAGATGTTACAACCCTTGAAGCTAGGTTGGATTGGTTCTTGAAGCCAAGTTGGGTTGATGCTTAGCATGCTTTGCTCCCCTTGAAGCTTGGTTGAACCTAAATCCTTGAAGCCTAGTTGGGATTATGATAATGATAAATGTGATAATAAAACCAAAGCATTAACTCTGAAAATTGAATGGCATATTAGTGTGTTTTGGGCCCATGCTTGTCTTTGTTAAATGTGAGTCATGAATGGTAAAATGATTGACTAATAAAGTATATGGAAAAATATTGAGATGTGATATGTTTATATATGTATGGCTTGTGAAATATGAAGATATGTTGATAGATCTCCATCTATAATGTTGTGCTGAAATGTGGTATGCTTATATGATTATGATTTGTGAAATGCAAAGGTGTGATGTTAGCTTTTCACCTATGTTGTTGCCTTTCTTAATAATATGTGTGGCATTACATTGCATTAAACATAATGTTGGCATATTTTGTACTACTAAGCCGTTGGCTTAGCGCGATAGTGTTAATCGCGCAGGTAACAGAGTTGAACCTGAGAGCTCCTCGAGACCGAGTGAGAGTAGAAATTGAAGAGGTTATTTTTGGACTTAAAGATCAGAGAAAGCTGCCAATCATGTATAACTTCTTTATATTTTGTAAAGTATTGTTTATAATATGAATAAATGTATATTTGTAAATATGGACTTAAATGCTTTCATATATGTAATCATTTTATAAATTCCGCTGCGTATTAATTAAATGTATCTATATCTACTTTGTTTTGTATTATAAGTTAACTACTTATTTTTCTATAATATACAATTATAAAGGTTATAGTATCTTTTAAAATGATTTGAATGTTAAGAAGAGCCGTAGCATCCCTATGTTCAGTGCATGTATATTACTTTGAGGTGAAGGTAGTGTGCATGTATCGGATGTAGGGGTGTTACATAAATTCCGTAGTTTCTCGACCTAGTGTCAGAGAAGGTCATAGTGGCAGAGGTTTTAGTAGAGGTGGTCGACCTGGGTTTAGTCAGTGAGGAGGCTCTGCATTCAGAGGTAGTAGGCCAAATGAGGCTGGGCCATCTCAGCAGGTGTATGTGATGCAGAGGCAGCCGAATGCTTCTGCCGTCATTGCGGGTACATTTTATTTATTTGGTATTTCAGTTATTGCTCTAATAGATCCTGGATCTACGCATTCTTACATAAGTGAATCCATCTTGCCTGTGTCTGAATGCATTCTGAGTCCTTAGGATTTGATGTCTTGGTGACAAATCCTTTAGGGCATAGAGTTATGGTGAGTAAGGTGCACCGAGATAGTCTAGTTGTGGTGCAAGATGAGGAATTTCTTGGTGATTTGATTGAGATGCCTTTTAAGGAGTATGATCTGATCTTAGGTATGGATTGCTTATCTAAGCATGGGGTTGTGGTAGATTTTCAGAACAAGTGTGTTAACCTTAGAACTGGTGATGGTAGAAGTGTGATGGTATCTAGTGAGTAGAGACAACTTGCATCCATGTTTGTTTTAGCTGTTGCAGCTAGGAGGATGATTTGAAAAGGGTGTGATGCTTATCTTACTCATGTGGTAAATACCAAAGTAGTGGGTTCTCAGCTTGATAGTATACCCACAGTTACGGAATTCCCAAATGTTTTTCTTGAGGAGTTGCCAGGGATACCCCCTGAGAGAGAGGTTGAGTTTGGTATTGATTTGTTGCCTAGTACAACTCCTATCTCTATTACTCCTTATCAAATGGCATCTGCTGAGTTGAGAGAGTTGAAGGTACAGTTACAGGAGTTGTTGGATAAAGGGTTTGTTCACCCTAGTGTGTCTCTGTAGGGAGCTCCTGTTTTGTTTGTGAAGAAGAAGGATGGTACCTTAAGATTGTACATTGATTATCGACAGTTGAATAAGGTGACCATAAAGAACAAGTATCCTTTGCCTAGGATAGATGATCTCTTTGATTAGTTGAAAGAAGCAGCAGTTTTCTCTAAGATTGATTTGAGGTAAGGGTACCATCAGTTGAGAATCAAAGGGGAAGATGTACCCAAGACAGCTTTTCATAAAAGGTATAGGCATTATGAATTCTTGGTGATGCCTTTTGGTTGACAAATGCACCAGCAGCTTTTATGGATTTGATGAATAGGGTGTTTAGACCCTATCTAGATCAATTTGTAGTGGTTTTTATCGATGATATTTTGGTGTATTCGCATAATGAGGAAGATCATGACAAGCATTTGCGACTTGTATTGCAGTCCTTGAGAGAGAAGCAGTTGTATGCCAAGTTGTCTAAATGTGAGTTTTGGCTTGATCAAGTGACTTTTCTCGGTCATGTGGTTTCAGCAAATGGCATAAGAGTTGATCCAAGTAAAGTTAAGGCTATTTTGAATTGGAGTCCACTGAGGATAGTAACTGAGGTTAGAAATTTTCTGGGTTTGGCAGGCTATTATCGATGGTCTGTAAAGGATTTTTCTTTGATAGCTACTCCACTCACCAAATTGCTTCGAAAGGGAGTTAGATTCATGTGGACATATCAGTGTCAAGCAAGCTTGAGCAGTTGAAGGAGATGTTGACTCAAGCTCCTGTGCTTACTTTGCCTGTGGAAGATAAACCATATGTGATTTATAGTGATGCTTAACATAGTGGTTTAGGTTGTGTTTTGATGCAGGAAGGTAGAGTCATTGCTTATGCTTCGCGGCAGTTGAAGCAGCATGAGTTGAATTACCCGATGCATGATTTGGAGTTAGTAGCCATAGTTTTTGCTTTAAAGATTTGGCGACATTATCTTTATAGGGAGAAGTGTTTCATTTATACAGATCACAAGAGTTTGAAATACTTGGGTGTTCAGAAAGAGCTGAATCTTCAGAAGAGACGGTGGTTGGAGTTGATTAAAGACTATGACTATTTGATTGACTATCATCCTGGCAAGGCAAATGTAGTTGCTGATGCCTTGAGTCGGAAGTCTTTGGCAGGTTTGATTGCTTATTCGCTCTCATTGCTTGTTGAGTTGAGAGCGTTGCATGCTAGTTTTGAATCATGTGATGATGGTGGTTTGTTGGCTCAATTGTAGTTGAGGCAAATCTTGTTGGATCAGATAAGGGAGGCTCAGTTGGCAGATGAGAAAATTCATAAAGTTGTTTTGGATTGCCAAAAGGGGGAGAGCCGAGATTTTCTTGTGAGAAGTGATGGCAGCTTATGGTACAATGATAGATTGTGTGTTCCTAATGATGTAAGATTGAAAAAGATTATTTTGGAGGAAGAACATCAGTTGGCTTTTGCTATGCACCTTGGGAGTACTAAGATGTATCATGATTTGAAGCATTATTATTGGTGGTTAGGTATGAAGAGGGACATAGCGGAGTTTGTAACCAAATGTCTCACTTGTCAGAGAGTGAAGGCCGAGCACCAAGTTCCTTCAGGGTTGCTCCAACCTTTATCAGTGCTAGAGTGGAAATGGGAGAGAGTAAGGATGGATTTTGTGACTAGTTTGCCTTTGACTCAAAAAAAGCATGATGCCATATGGGTGATTATCGATCGGTTGACAAAGGCAACTCATTTTCTTCCTGTTAGAATGGATTATTCTCTTGAGAAATTGGTTGAGCCATATCAGTGAGATAGTGAGATTGCATGGAGTCCCAATTTCTTTGGTGTCAGATCGAGATCCTCAGTTTACTTCGAGGTTTTGGAAGAGTTTGCATGATGCTTTGGGATCTCGATTACATTTTAGCACTGCTTTTCATCCTCGGACAGATGGGTAGTCAAAGAGAGTGGTACAGATTTTAGAGGATATGTTGAGAAGTTGTATCATCGATTTCTATGGGAGTTGGGACGGATTTTTGCCATTGATTGAGTTTGCTTATAACAACAGTCGTCAGTCCAGTATTAGAGTGGCACCTTATGAGGCATTGTATGGTAGAAGATGTAGAACGCCTCTATGTTGGGATGAGGTTGGAGAAGGTAAGTTGGTTGGTCCCGATTTGATACAAGAAACAGAAGAGAAAGTGAAGATAATTTGGGATCATTTGAAAGTAGCTTTTGATCAACAGAAATCCTATTCAGATTTGAAGAGGAGAGGCATAGAGTTCAATGTAAGAGATAAAGTATTTTTGAAAGTCTCCTTGGAAGAGAATTTTGAGATTTGGCGGCAAAGGAAAGTTGAGTCCTCATTTCATTGGACCTTATAATGTACTGGAGAGAGTTGGACCAGTAGCCTACAGACTAGCTTTACCTCCTGAGTTGGATAGAATTCACAATGTCTTCCATGTCTCTATGCTACGGAGGTATAGGTCAGACCCATCTCATATTTTGTCAGTGGAATCTATTGAGGTGAATTCGGATCTGACTTTTGAAGAAGAACCGGTGGCTATTTTGGCACACGAAGTCAAAGATTTGAGAAATAAGAAAGTGCCACTTGTGAAGGTTCTTTGGAAGAATCATGCTAAGGAAGAGGCAACTTGGGAGAGTGATCAAGTGATGCGAGATCAGTATCCCCAGTTATTTCAGACTTGAGAACAGGTAATTTCGATGATGAAATTTATTTATAGAGGGGGAGAATTGTAATATCCCAAATGATACCCTAAAATTTTTGGAAATATATTAATTGTTGAAATTGAATTAAATGACTTTAAGTGTATATTTAATTAAGTGAAAGATAAGAGGAAGGAGTGTGTATATGTTGTATATATAGAGATATATACAATATATATACAAGTTAATGTTTTAATATGGTCTAAAGATATTTTTGTATTTAAATAGAATTAATTAAGGATTGTGAAAGTTGACATAAGTGGGTTTATTGTTATATTATTAATACTTGGTGGAGAGTAATTTGGGGAAAAGTTGTTTGGTTAAAAGTGAAGAGTGTGGTTTGACTTTCTACTTCATCTTCTTCTTTCTTCTTTGGCCGGCCACCACCATCTTCATCAAGGGAGAGACTTTGCTTCTTGCTAGCTCAAGAATTTGAATGATTTCAAGAGATCAAGTTGGAGTTTTAAGGATTTTTCTTCATATTTGGTAAGTTTCCAACTTGTTTCTTTGATTTCCTTTGAGTTTGTGTATATGAGTTTCTTGAATGGTTGTTGTAGATGTGTTTATGGTTGATTTTGGTATGTTTGAGGTTATTTTGTAATATCCCAAACGATACCCTAAAATTTTAGAATGCTTATTGTTGTAATGACATTAATTGTTAAGTGTATATTTGATCAAGTGGAAAGATAAGAAAGGAAAGCGTGTATATGTTGTATATATGAAGATATATACAACATACAAGTCAACTTTTATTTAGTGGTCAAATGATATTTTGATTATTAAATTAGAAATTATGTGATGGTGGATTATCATATTTATTATTATAATAATTTAATTGCTTGGTTGAAATTTAAAGAGAGTTTTGTGTGGTTAAGAGAAGTGGTTTTGTTTAACTTGTTGATAACTATCATCATCTTCTTCTTTCTTCACCAAGAGCCAGCCATCACATTGCCAAAGGAAAAGAGAGGTTTTGTTGATTCCTCACTCAAGCAATTGAAGGATTTCAAGAGATCAAGTTGGAGTTTTAAGGATTTTCTTCACTTTTGGTAAGTTTCCAACTTTTTTCTTTGTGTTCTTTTGGTGTTTGTGTATTTGAGTTTGGTGAATGGTTGTTGTAGATGTGTGTATGGTTGATTTTGGTATGTTTGAAGTGTTTGGTCTTATTAACTTTGATTTTGGGGTTGGATTGAAGAAAATGTTAAGTTTGGTGAAGAAAACAAGAGTTGTGGATTGTGTATGTGTTGAGTTGTAAAATATGGTTGTGTTTGTGTGTTGATGTATATTATTGAGCTGTTTTGATGTTATGCAAGTTTATTATGGTATATTGATGGTTTGGTTAAGTTTTTTTGGAGTGGAGAAGGGTAAAAGAAAGATGTTTGTTGGATGTGGTGTTGTTGGTGTCGATTTCAGGTTTTTGGCCTGACACACCCAGTAGCACGGCCATGACCTTGGGTGTGTCATTGGTTCTATTTTCAGTATGGGTGACACGAGCAGTGACACGCCCATGTCACTGAGTGTGTCACAGCTTCTGTGTTGTAGTATTGACACGTCCAGTGACACACCCATGTCATTGAGCGTGTCATAGCCACTGTGTTGGAGGAGAATTGACACGTGCAGTGACACACCCATATCACTAAGCATGTCAAAGTTTTTGTATTGTGGGTTTAGGGCACGATTAGGGACACACCCGTGCTGCTGAGCATGTCATGTGTATAGTTTTCCCTAGATAGTTTTTATTCTTATTTTCTTATTTGTATCACTAAGTGAGTTTGTATAATCACATTTAGATTAGGTTTTGAAGAGAATTGAGTTATACCGATCCAAGTGTTGAAGGATTCTTAGAAGAGGAAGTTGTTAGATTGGTGTTAATTACTCTTAGAGGTAAGTACAAACCTTACATGGTTGCATACATTTACATGATTTTGGGACTTAACACATTTGAATGGAAAATGTGTTAGGTTACCTATTATATTGTTGATATATGAGAATGGTGCTATGATTTGCATTATGTGAACTATATGAAATATATGTTGAGGATTCAAAAGATATGAATAATGTATTTTGTTATGTATACCCTAATGATGATATGTGAAGCCATTGGTATTGGCTATAATGATGTAAATGAAATAGATGGGGCATTGTGCTTATGATGATCATGAGAAAATGAGAATGGATTTAATAATAAAATAATGAAAGAAATGTGTGCCTAGTATGTTATTCAATTTTTAGAATTTTGTTGTTGGTGCAATGCCTAAAAGTAACAATCCCTTGAAGTTGGGTTGGGCTTGGTCCTTGAAGCCAGGTTGGGTTGATGCTAAGCTCCCCTTGAAGCTTGGTTGGGCCTAGTCCTTGAAGCCTAGTTGGGATGTTACATATGAGATGTTTCTCATTGTGATAATGATTCGCCTACGGGCTTGATAAAAGTGATTATTAGACCAAAATAGTTACTCTGGAATTTAAATGGCATATTAGTTTCTTTTGGGCCCATGCTTGTCTTTGCTTAAATGTGAATCATGAATGATGAAACAATTGAATAATATAATGAAATGTAATGTTATGAAATATGATATCCTTGTGTATTATTTATAATTCTTGAAAGTTTGACATTGGCATTACATTGAATCATATTGTTATCATGGTTAGTACTACTAAGCCGTTGGCTTAGTGCGATTGTGATTTATCGAGCAGGTGACAGGGTAGATACGATTGAACCGGAGAGTTCAGCTAGACCGAGTCAAGTCTAGACTTGCAATTTCTTATGAAGTGTTGATTTTTGGACTTCAATATCATAGATGAACTGCCGAGCATGTATAAACTCTATATTTTTGTAAATATTGATTTTAATTTATACATATGTATATTCCGCTGCTTATTAAACATATATTTTGGATAAACTTTTAAGGTAATGAAGATATATGTAAATGTATTTTAACAAATGATGTTTCATTTATTACTTTCTATAAAATAAGTTAAATGTCTTTAAGTTTACTCAAATTCTAGAAATGGTGATTTGATGTTAAGATTAAAGCTTGGTTTGTTTTAAATAGACTGTGACATTCTTGTATCCAGTATATGTATATTACATATGTGGGTTTATGTGGTGTACGTATATAGGGTATAAGAGTGTTACATTTTTTGTTTTATTAACTTTGATTTTTCGGGTTGGATTGAAGAGAAAGGGTTAAGTTTGGTGAAGAAAGCAAGAGTTGTGGGTGTTGTGACTCTGAGTTGTGAATATGGTTGTAATTGTGTTTTGATGTTTGTAATTGAGTGTTTTAAAGTTTACTCAAGTATTATATGGTATGTTGATGGATTTGGTTGAGTTTGTGTGGTGTTGATAAGGTAAAAGAAAGATGTTTGTTGGATATGGCATTTTGGTGTCGATTTTAGGGTTTTTAGCCTGACACGCCCAGTAGCACGGCCATGTCTTTGGGCAAGTCGCTAGTTCTATTTTCTGGGTTGGTGACACGTCTAGTGACACTCCCATGTCACTGAGCGTGTCACAGCTTCTGTGTTGCTATAGATTGACACATCCAGTGACACGACCATGTCACTGAGCGTGTCATAGCTACTGTGTTGCTGGAGGATTGACACGTCCAGTGACATGCCCGTATCACTGAGCGTGTCATAGCTACTGTGTTGGAGGAGAATTGACATGTGCAGTGACACACATATGTCAGTGAGCTTGTCAAAGTTTCAGTGTTGTGGGTTTAGGGCATGATCAGGGACATGCCCGTGTTGTTGAGCGTGTCATGTGTATACTTTGCCCTAGATAGTTTTTATTCTTATTTTCTTATTTGTATCACTAAGTGAGTTTGTATAATCACATTTGGATTAGGTTTTGAAGAGAATTGAGCAACCCAAGCTAAGGCTTGAGGGATATCTTGGAAGAGGAGGTTGATAGAGTGCTGTTGTTGCATTTAGAGGTAAGTACAAGCTTTGAATGATTGCATACAATTACATGACATTGGGACTTAACACATTTAGTTGAGAAATGTGTTAAGTTACTTGATATATTGTTGATGAATGAGTTATATGTTATGATATGCATAATGTGAATTATGATGATATATCAAAGCAATTGAGTAATGTGTTGTAAATGAAAAGAAATGTGGAATAATGTGATAAGATATGAGAAAACATAATGTAACAAATTGATATTGATACAAAAGAGAAGAATGAGAAAGGTTAGAAAATGATGAAATATTGAGGCAATGTGCCTGATTTGATCATGAGAAAATGAGAATGGAATTATGTAAGTATTTGATAATGAGATAAATGAATAAATTGTGTGCCTAGTATGTTATTCAATTTTCAGAGTTCTGGGTTTGGCGGCATGCATATGAATTGCTTGGCAGGTGAAAAGGCCGAGTCGTAAGCCTGGCCTAGCTGATAAATGTGATGTTTTCGGGGTGAAAAGACCGGGTCATAAGCCTCAAAAACAAATCCTTGAAGTTAGACTGAGTGAAAAGACCGGGTCGTAAGCTCAGATCTAGTTGGATTATCCATGGATATATATATATATTGCCTATGGGGCTAGACACAAGGTGTCATTATGGACCAAAGCAGTAACTCTGAAATTTAAATAGCATATTAGATCCTTTTTGGGCCCATGCTTGTCTTTGTTTTAATGTGAATTATGAAATGTGATGCAAATGATTAATATGTTGAGATATAATGTAATGAATTGATATATTCTTATTTATTATGCATTAGCATTGCATTGATCTATATTGAATCAAAGTTTGTACCACTAAGCTTTTTGCTTAGCGCGATTGTGGTTCATCGTGCAGGTGACAGGGTAGATCCGATTGTGCTGAAGAGCTCGTCTAGACCGAGTCGAGTCTAGGCTTAAGACTTTGAGATCAGAGTGGTTAGTGGACATCAAGATCAGAGACGAACTACCAGCATGTATAAATTCATATTTTTGTACTTACTGATTTTGATATAAACATATGTGTATTCCACTGCAATTTTCGCTGCTTATTAAACAAATATTTTGGATAAACTTTAGGGGTAATGAAGATATATGAATATGCATATATTTTAACAAGGGATGTTTCATCTTTTATTTTCTATAATATAAGTTAAATGTTTTAAATTTGCCAACTTTGACATATGATGATTTGAAGTAAAGTTTTAAAGATTGTTTGTTTAAAATGGATTGTGACACTTTTATATTGTAGACTCTTAATTTTTGACCAAGTCCGGTCCAATATATTTTAATAAGTCCAAAATAATTTTTTTTGTCCAATATATTTTAATTAGTCTAATATAATTTTTGTGTTATCTTAATTAAATAATAGTTGCTTTAGTATTTACTTTCTATTAATAAAAAATAAAAAATAATAATAATAAACAAATAAATAAAAATAAAAATAAAAATAAAAATCGGCGACGGAAAATCGGCAACGAAAAAATTTGTCTCCGAAAAGAGGGGCGGCAAAATGGCCAAAGCCATTTCGCCCGCAGATTTTTACTGCGGGCGAAATGGCTTTGCCATTTTCTCGCAGGAAAATCGTGAGAAAGAAATGGCCAGGACCATTTCGCCCCCTAGCCCGCAAGCTCCTGCGGCAACTTTTTCGCTAGCAAAATTTTTACGCAGCAGTTTTTTTTCGCCGGCATAATTTTTTCGACGCAAATTTTTTCGAGACCAAATTCAATTCGGTTTCAGTTTCTTTTTCTTAATTAATGTTAGATTCCGTGAACAATTAAGATTAATCACCAAAATTTACCAAAACCCTAATCTGCTTTCCAATTTTTCAAAACACTAAATTGAATATTTTTCTTTTCAAAAACCTTAAAAAATATCTTTTCTGTTTCTATAAACCTTAAATCATTTTGTTTATTTTCATAAAGCTTCATAAAACTATAAATTGTTTTTCCAAATTCTAAAATCAAATACATTCTCCGAAACACTAAAAACCTCAATTCAACTTTAGAACTAAGACAGTAACCCCAAACTAAACTAGCTAACATAAACCCTAAAGTTTTCTTAAACCCTAACTCCCTTAAACCTTAAACCTTAATTTTCTAAACCCTAATCCTTTAAACCTTAAAACCTTATAAACCTAAATATTAAAATTCAAACACAGTAAGCCTAAAAACAACAATTCAATAGCTAATAATCATATATCTGAATGTTTTAAAGTGTCCAAACCCTAATTTCATGATTTTACCACTCAAACACTAATTTGGTTAATCAAAGAACTTTATCAATCTCTTAAATTATAAAACTTTAATCCATTTCAATTCCTTTAAAACTCACAGCAGCTTAAACCCATAAATTCCAAAACCCTAAACACATTAAATAAAGAATCTTAAATAGAAATAATAGCCCTAATTTGAATCTTTACTTGCTTTATTAAATTTTATATTTGATTATGTAGTCTATTATATGTTTTAATTTATTTTCAATGCTTTGTTGGTTTATTTAATTTCAATAATTGATTTATTTAATTTATCATGGATGGATGCTTATTTTATATTTTGATTAATATCTTTGATGAATGATTGATTTATTATGAATGGTTATTTACTTTTATCGATTTATTTTTTATTTTCAAATGTTGTAAGAGGTATATTTCCACTTTGTGGGTACCTCATTAGTTAAATATCATGTAATTTAAATTTTTTTTTATATTTTAGACCAATGTAAAGGGCATGTTTCTACCTTTCGGTGGGTGTCCTATTTAGGCATGTTATGTAAGGGCATGTTTCCATCTTCGGATGGGTGTCCATTTATTTGTTTTGCTTGGATATTATTTTGATTTTCAATATATCAATGCTTTATTTTAATTATTGTGTGTAATATGGATAATGTTGTTATATTTAAAAATTTTATAATATTAAGACTTGTAAAGGAGACCGGTTCCAGTGAACCGGGCGTTGTGGGGGTGCTGGGCCATTTCTCACCTTCCCCACATGTATCCAACTTTCTTAACCCATTAGGGGGTTGGGGATTCCTTAGGAATTGAGTCATCCACCTCTTTCTTTTTCCTGGCCCGTCCGGATGGCGACTCCATTTTCTATGGACTTAAGTCCGTGTTCTCTAAGGCCCCGAGCTTAAACAGTGCCGAAGTCGCAAGAACCATTCCACCAGGAGTGGGGGCAAAAATCCCCGCTCACAGTGGTGACTCCACTGGGGATAAGAGAAGTTGATTCCATTGGTCTTTATATTATTCTAATCTTTCTTATAATGATATTATCCATTGCATCATATTAGATTGCATCGTGTGCGTGAGTTAGGACGCTCGTGTTATCCGCGTTGTGTTATGTAAGGGATACCATACTTTCACTCAAGGTATGGAGATCGAGCATGGCATAACCACTCATAGCCTCGTACCATTTGGTATATACTTGGTATGGGAACCTAAGCCTTTTTACCCAAAGACTAAAGTCCATGTAATTGGCCTAGTTACTTTCCTTAGGTTTTTACCCCAAATGCATGTTGTTTGACTATGGTTAATTTATCTTGGCTTAAATCATAGCTTATTTGGTTTGTTCTTTTTCTAATATGACCTAAGTATATTGTAAGCTCAAAATAAACTTTTCATTAAAATCCAAAAGACCAAAGCTATTTTCAAAATTTTTCAAGATGGTCTTTGGACATAAGACTTTTCTAAAAATTAATCAAAAATTCTTTTGCTCATGGCCCAAATACTAAGCCCAAAATATGTTTTTTCTAAACTTTTTTTACAATGGCCTTAGAAACAAAATTATTTTTATCCAACCTTTTCTTACAAAGAGCTTGCAAATTATTTAGGTCAATTAAGAAATACCAAGAATCAATTGTGAGCCTAGTTTATACTAAGAATAATTAATCATGGGCTTATTTTTGGCATGGACCATTAGTTACTTTTTTTCGAGTGAGAAATCTATCTATAATAAGCCTCTTAATTTAGTTTTAATCCAATATAGCATAAAAGCTACTATAATTGATTGAATGGATTAAAACATAATTAATGGGAATTATTATGAACTGATTACCATTGGTTGAAACGTCCGAGGGAAATATTCAAAAACAAGATGCCCCATGTTGGTATTTTGTTAACCATATACCCAGGAAAAGAGACTCACCATTTGTGTGTAGATGTTATAAGGTTGGAAGGAACATCCTATTTGTCCTTATTTGTCTATTGTTTGTGCATATATGCATACATTTGCACCTCATATCATTGATCCTTTCTGGCTCACAGCCCTGGATTACGACAGCTCAAAAGCTTACGATAATCCAACCTATGCCGAAAGCGAAGAATCTAGCAACAACTCAATCACTTGCTCACCAAAAGCAATGGAGCCCAAACAAATTCAAAGAATGGTGGATGATACCCTCAATGTGAAGATGGAAGAAATAAAAGAGGCCATGACCGAGACCATAAAGAATCAACTAGCTACAATTTTAGAAAACAATGCCGAAGCATCTGATGATGATAAGGTGATCATTGATGATGATGATTAGGCTCAATACTACCAAGAGCTTCAAGACAAAAAGGAGCCAAAGGTTGTTGAGAAGGAAACTATTGAGAAAACTGAAACTTCTGATGTTGAAAAGATGATTGCGAACTTAAAAAAGAAATTTGAGAAGAAACTAAAAGTAGGCTAATGTCCGAAGTTGACAAATTATTTGAGCTAGATGAAGAAGTCCAGTACAAGTTCAAGAAGCCATCTTTCGCGAAGTTTGATGGAACTGGAAATCCTCATCTCCATGTGAAGCAGTATATCACTGCTATGCAGTCTGCCCGAGTTACTAAGGCTCAAACCCTAAGGTACTTCATGCTCTCATTGGACCCTGTTGTCAAAAATTACTTAAATACCTTAGATGATGGAACACAAAAGAGTTGGGATCTGCTTTACAAAGCCTTCATCCAACAATATGGATATAATGTCAAGATGGAAGTTACCTTAATGGAAGTGGAGTCCATTAGGCAAAGGTCGAATGAGAATTTTGTGGAGTTTGTGAAGAGATGGAGAAACAAGGCCGCCCTGCTCAAGAAGAGGCCAATGAATCCGATCAAATAAGGATGATTGTGAGAGGGGTGTTGCCTAGTCTTCATGAGAGGATGTCTCATACACTCATCCGTGATTTCAAAGACCTTCTCCAAGCTGGTTTGCAAATTAAAGAGTGGGAAAGAGAGAAGAATCTCTTTTCGGCAAGAAGGAATGAGAAAGGGAATTATCAGCCTAGCAATCAAAGCACGCAAAAAGAAGTTGATGTTAATACGACTGGTCAAGGAAATAAAAAACAATTCTCAGAATTGGGGAAACCTCTATCTTGGGTTTTTAGCAAGCTACAAAAGAAAGGGTTGTTACAATCATTAGCTCCTCAACCTTTGCCTAGTCCATTACCCCCAAAATTTGATACTAAGGCTTTTTGTCAATTTCATCAAACTCAAGGACATGAGACTGATAGATATACCCAATTGAAGCATGAGATCCAAGATCTAATTGATAGTGGTAAGCTACAGGAGTCGAACAAGCCCAATACCAAGAACAATCCTTTGCCTAAGTTTGGAAGAGTACCTTCACCGGCAACGTTCATGGTGGGAATAGGATTTGAAGAAGATTTTGTTTTATCCTCTTTTCAAGATGGAAATATTAAAGATATGAAAGGAAAAGAAGCTTAAACTCAACAAACTTTCCTTAGCATGAATGTTGCTTTTCGATTTTACTTTCTTTAATATTTAATTTGAACAATTATGTTTTTCAAGTTTGTTTAAATTACTTTCATCAAAATTTTGTTGGTCTTTGTTCGTTTTGGTGCTCAACCAATGAGGAATCTAGCTTGATGTTTATAAATTAATGTGTCTAGGCATCATGACTTGAATGACTTTACTAGATGAGGGAATTGCTCTATAGCATCGAGTTGTGTATGCTTTTTTAGAGAGGGCTCCTGCATAACTACCTTTGTCTAGGTTGTAATATCCCAAAGTACACCCTAAAAGTTTTGGAATCATTATTGTTGTATTTGGATTTAATGTATATGTTTTATAGAAAGAGAAAAGAAGTAAAGAGAGAATGTATATGTTGTATATATAGATATATATATATATATAACATATACAAGTCCAAGAAATGGAAGTCAAAAGAAGATAAGTTAAGTAAAAAGGAAATATTATAAGAGATAAATGTATATGAAGGATGATATGTGTATATATGGTATTTGAAAAATATGGAAAATATAAAAATAATATATAAGAGATATACATATAGCAACATATACATCACATATACATGATGTATATATTGGAGTAGGAAAAGTAAGTGTATATAATAATAATAATAATAATAATAATAATAATAATAATAATAATGATGATAGTAATGACAAAAGAAAAAGAAGAAAAGAAAGTCAAAGGGAAGAAAATTGTGGTGGAGGATTTATGTGATATTTTATTATTATTATTATTATTATTATTATTATATATATATAAGATAAGGTTGATAAAAGAAAGAAGATTTTCTTTCTTTCTTCTTCTTCTTCGTCTTCTTCTTCTTGACGTGGAGAGAGAGAGAGAGAGAGAGAGAGAGAGATGTGATTTTATTTTTATACACATCAAATTCATAAAGAGTTTTGAGAGAATTGAAGGTAGATATTGAAGATTTGGTAAAATATTCAAGTAAGTATTCATTTCTTTTTGTTGATTTCTATGGATTGAGCTTATATTTCATATGGTTAGTGTGTGAAGATGATGATAATGAAAGATTGAAGTATATAGATATGTTGAATTGGTATTTAGATGATGATAATATGGTTATTTGTGAGGATGATGATGAATTGTTGAAATTGTTGAGTAAGGGTTTAGTAAAAATGAATTGGGAATTTGAGTAGTTGATTCATGGTGATGTATATAATGATTACTAGTATGATATATTGAAGTTATATAAGTGTTAAATTGATAGGTAATTGATGAATATAATCAAGATGTTGATTAAGGGTGATGAAGTATGAGTTTTGAAGTGTTTTTGTTTTCATGGATGTGAGTTCGGATTCATGATTTTTGGCTGACACGGCCAGTGACACAGCCATGTTGTGGGGCGTGTCGACGGTACTGAGTTTGATGTTCGCGACACGACCATTAACACGGCCATGTTACTGAGCGTGTCATAGCTACTGTGAGAAAAAGTAATTGACACGGTCATGAACACGCCCGCGTTGTTGGGCGTGTCAATGTTTCTGTAAGGCAGAATGAATGACACGTCCAGTGACACACCCGTGTTACTGAGCGTGTCAAAGCTTCTGTATTGTTGGTTTAGGGCACGATCAGGGACACGCCCGTGTTGGTGAGCGTGTCATGTGTTGAGTTTGCCCTAGTTGGTTATCATTCTTATTTTCTTATATGAATAATTACCTTTGGATTAGGTTTTGAAGAGATGGTGTTGCCATAATCCAAGTGTTGGAGGATTGTTGGAAAGAGGAATTTAGATTTGGTGTGAGTTCTCTAGAGGTAAGTACAAAACTTACATAGATGTAATCTTTTATATGATTTTGCAACTTAACACCTTTGGTATAAATGTGTTAAGTAGATTACTATATTTTTAATATAATGTGACTAATGTTGTTATTTGTATAGTGTGAAAGCTATAATGATCATCCAAAAAGGTATGTGCAATGCAACTTGTTATGATAAATGTTTTAATAATGAATGGTGTTAATGTGTCTTGAGGAATGATGAAATGTGATGTTATTATAATTGATAATGATGATCAAAATGAAATAAATGGACATATGGTTTATATGACAATGAATTTAAGATACATGTGCAATGAAATGGATTATGTATGCTTGAATGATGAAGTGTATAATGTGAATTGAGACATAAAGAAGTGTGAAACTAATGTTTTGAGTTATAATGATGTGAATGATATGATTGAAGTATGCCTAGATGGTATGATTGAATAATGATATGTTTGTTTAGTTAATGTAATTGATGTTGCATATATCAATGATGAAATATGAAAGGTGATTTGAGATATAATGTGATGTGAAGCCATTGTGATTGGCTATGATAACTCAAATGTGATGTGAAGCCATTGTGATTGGCTATGATAACTCAAATGTGATATGAAGCCATTATAATTGGCTATGATGATTCAATTGCGATAAACTAGAAGGTGATGCATACATGTACAATTTTAATTATGTTGTATTTTGATAAATATGTATTCATATGTATAATTGAATTTTAACAAAAACAAGATCATTATATATATGTAATATCATCAAAAGTATAATGAGTTTGTAAACGTTCTCTAAATAAAAATGTATTATTGTTTGGAACTAAAGTAAAGGTCTTTGATTTAAAATGAAAAGTGACATTCTTATACTTTATATACGTACTGTATGTATACAAGGTATATGTATAGTACTTATATAGAGTATGAGGGTGTTACATAAGTCCTAGTTAGTCTTAGAACATGCTTAGACAAACTTTCGAGGCAAAATTGAACTCTGCTTATTTAAGGGAGAGATGATCTAGGCATTGTTTAGTTTGCCAACAACTAGTATCCACCCAATTAAATATCAATCCCTAGTTGTCCCTTTGAGCCTTCATAACATTTTAGCTTTCTTTTCATTAGCTTACAAACCCTAATAACCTACCTTGAGTTGTTGTGATACTTTTGACAAGTCTTATGATCACTAAGGTGAAAAGGCAAGAAGATCAAAGAAAGCAATGATTAGTCAAGATCATAAGGATAGTTGAAGTTCTAAAGACCATAAAGATAGTTGAAGTTCTGAAAACCATAAGGGTAGTTGATGTTTTTAAGACCATAAGGGTAGTTGAAGTTTTCCTAATATCTCCAATATATCAAGACAACATCAGAGTTGCAAATGTATATAGAAGATTTATACCACTCCACTCATCCATTATTGGAAACCCGAGTTGGTACAAACAAGACAATTCTGTTTGAGCTAGAACCAAAAAAAAGGAAAGAAAGAAAGAAAAAGAAAGAAAGAAAGAAAAAGGAAAAGGAAAAGAAAGGAAAAAAGAAAGAAAACAAAACAAAACAAAAACAAAAGAAGAAAACAAAAAGGAAAAAAAAAGAAAAAAAAACCCAAAAAGGTGATTCAGAAAGCCAACTGAGTTCTCTTTTACCTAAAGGTTTCCATTTGGTTTATAAAGATACTTTGACTTGAATTGGTCCAACCCAACCAAAGATTCAATCAAAATTGGAGAAAAAAGAAAGAAGATCCAGTTTAAAGGATGAAGATCCACTTTCAAGGGTGAAGACCCAATTTCCAAGGATGAAGATCCATTTTCAAAGGTGAAGACCTGATTCCAAGGATGAAGATCCAATTTCAAAGGGTGAAAACCTGAAGTTTAAAGGATGAAGATCCACTTTCAAGTGTGAAGACCAGATGTCCAAAGGATGAAGATCCATTTTCAAAGGTGAAGACCTGATTCTAAGGTTGAAGATCCAATTTCAAAGGGTGAAGACCCAAAGTCTAAAGGATGAAAATTCATTTTCAAGGGTGAAGACCCAATCTCAAAGGATGAAGATCCATTTTCAAGGATGAAGACCCAATCTCAAAGGATGAAGATCCATTTTGAGGGTGAAAAACCAAAATGCATAGAATAACCGAAGCAGTCAGACTTCTCAAATGATTAAAGGTCAGTCAAACTCAATCTCTGGTCCAACCACCCAAATTAAATTCAATATCGGGTCCAAAACCTAAATTATCTTTAGGTCCAGAGCCTAAAGTCCATTTTAAATCAAGAAATTAGTTCGAGTCCAGAACCCAAATTATCCTTAGGTCCAGAACCTAGAATCTTTTCTAAGTCCAGAGCTTAGCTCGGGTCCAGAAACCAAATTACCGTTAGGTCCAAAACCTAGAATCTCTTCTAAGTCCAAGAACTTAGCTCGGGTCTAGAACCCAAATTACCATTAGGTCCAGAACCTAGAATCCTCTCTAAGTCCAGAACTTAGCTCGGGTCCAGAACCCAAATTACCTTTAGGTCCAGAACCTAGAATCTTTTCTAAGTCCAGAACTTAGCTTGGGTTTAGAACCCAAATTACCCTTAGGTCTAGAACCTAGAATCTTTTCTAAGTCCAGAACTTAGCTCGGCTTTAGAATCCAAATTACCCTTAGGTCCAGAACCTAGAATCTTTTCTAAGTCTAAAACTTAGCTCGGGTCCAGAACCCAAAATTTCCTTAAGTCTAGAACCTAGAATCTCTTTTAAGCCCAAGAACTTAGCTCGGGTCTAGAACGCAAATTTTCCTTAGGTCCAAAACCTAGAATCTCTTCTAAGTCCAAGAACTTAGCTCGGGTCCAAAACCCAAATTTTCCTTAGGTCCAGAACCTAGAATCTCTTCTAAGTCCAAGAACTTAGCTCGGGCTCAAAACCTAAATTTTCCTTAAGTCCAGAACCTAGAATCTTTTCTAAGTCCAGAACTTAGCTCGGGTTCAGAACCTAAATTTTCCTTAGGTCCAGAACCTAAAATTACACTTAGGTCTAGAACCTAAAATTATCCTTGAGTCCAGAACTCGAACCGGGTCCAGAACCCAAAACCTCAACCATCTCAAAAATTAAGTCTTATTGCTTTTCACTTCCTTTTACTAAAGTTTCAGATCATTCAACCAAGGGGTAAACTGTAGGCCCTTAATTTTTGACCTAGTCTGGTCCAATATATTTTAATAAGTCCAAAATAAGTTTTGTGCTGTCCAATATATTTTAATTAGTCCAAAATAATTTTTGTGTTATCTTAATTAAATAATATTTGCTTTAGTATTTAATTTTTATTAATAAAAAATAATAATAATAAACAAATAAATAAAAATAAAAATAAAAATCGGCGACGGAAAATCGGCGATGAAAAATTTCATCGCCAAAAAGAGGGGAGGCGAAATGGCCTTGGGCCATTTCACCTGCAGGAATTTCATATAGGCAAAATGGCCCACAGGCAATTTCGCCCCCTCCAGCCCGCAAGCTTCTGCTGCAACTTTTTTGCCAGCAAAATTTTTCCGCAATAATTTTTTTTGCCAGCAAAATTTTTTCGACGCAAATTTTTTCGAAACCAAATTCAATTCGGTTTCGGTTTCGGTTTCTTTTTCTTAATTAATGTTAGATTCCATGAACAATTAAGATTAATCACCAAAATCATCTATAAATAGGACTAAAAATAACACAAAATGGGATCAAAATTTAGGAGGAAAACATTGAAAGGAAATCAGATATTAAAAATACCTTCTGGCAGTGAAATCAATCAGACTTTTTGAGAGAAGAATAAGCAACCAAACAATCAATCCATCAAAGGCAGCCACTTTGCCTTTGTTCTTGTTCATCCAAGAAGTAATTTTTGGTGGAACCAACAAACGAAGGTATGAATTTCTTTAATTTTCTTTACAGTAGCTTCATCACTCAAGATTGAAAATTTCTGTTTCTTCAAAATCTTAAAACCCTAATCTACTTTCTAACTTTTCAAAGCCTTAAATCGTTTCAAAATTTACCAAAACCCTAATCTGCGTTCCAATTTTTCAAAACCCTAAATTGAATCTTTTTCTTTTCAAAAACCCTAAAAAATATCTTTTCTGTTTCTATAAACCTTAAATCGTTTTGTTTATTTTCATAAAGCTTCATAAAACTGTAAAATTGTTTTTCCAAATTCTAAAATCAAATACATTCTCCGAAACACTAAAAACCTCAATTCAACTTTAGAACTAAGACAGTAACCCCAAACTAAACTAGCTAACATAAACCCTAAAGTTTTCTTAAACCCTAACTCCCTTAAAACCTTAAACCTTAATTTTTCTAAACCCTAATCCTTAAAACCTTATAAACCTAAATATTAAAATTCAAACACAGTAAGCCTAAAAACAACAATTCAATAGCTAATAATCATAAATCTGAATGTTTTAAAGTGTCCAAACCCTAATTTCATTATTTTACCACTCAAACACTAATTTGGTTAATCAAAGAACTTTATCAAGCTCTTAAATTATAAAACTTTAATCCATTTCAATTCCTTTAAAACTCACAGCAGCTTAAACCCATAAATTCCAAAACCCTAAACACATTAAATAAAAAATCTTAAATAGAAACAGTAGCCCTAATTTGATTCTTTACTTGCTTTATTAAATTTTATATTTGATTATGTAGTCTATTATAAGTTTTAATTTATTTTCAATGCTTTGTTGGTTTATTTAATTTCAATAATTGATTTATTAATTTATCATGGATGGATGTTTATTTTATATTTTGATTAATATCTTTGATGAATGATTTATTTATTATGAATGGTTATTTACTTTTATCGATTTATTTTTTATTTCCAAAGTTGTAAGAGGTATATTTCCACTTTGTAGGTACCTCATTAGTTAAATATCATGTAATTTAAATTGTTTTTATATTTTAGACCAATGTAAAGGGCATGTTTCTACCTTTCGATGGCTGTCCTATTTAGGCATGTTATGTAAGGGCATGTTTCCATCTTTGGATGGGTGTCCATTTATTTGTTTTGCTTGAACATTGTTTTGATTTTCAATATATCGATGCTTTATTTTAATTATTGTGTAATATGGATAATGTTGTTATATTTAAGAATTTTATAGTATTAAGACCTGTAAAGGAGGCCGGCTCCAATGAACCGGGCATTGTGGGGGTGCTGGGCCATTTCTCACCTTCCCCACAAGTACCCAACTTTTCGAACCAATTAGGGGGTTGGGGATTCCTTAGGAATCGAGTCATCCACCCCTTTCTTTTTCCCGGCTCGTCTGGGTGGCAACTCCATTTTCTCCAAACTTAGGTCCGTGTTCTCTAAGGCCTTGAGCCTAAACAGTGCTGAAGTTACAAGAACCATTCCACCGGGAGTGGGGGCAAAAATCCCCGCTAACATATATCCTTTATACTTATATTATATAGTGGGTTTATGTGGTGTATGTATATTGGGTGTAGGGGTGTTACACATATCAACTTAAAAACCATTTGAATTCATGATAAAACATCACCATATCAAACTAAATTCAAAGAAAAAAAAAAGGCATATCAAACTGGGGAAGGCCCAAATCGATAAGGACCTTCCCATATCGATTTTAGGGCTTCCCAAATCAATATGGGAGTCCCATAAGGAAGGTCCCAAATCAATATGGGAGCTTCCCATATCTATTTATGTCTTCCTAAAATCAATATGGGAGTCCCATATCGATTTGGGAAGGTCCCATATCGATTTTAGGGATTCCCAAATCGATATGGGAGTCCTATATATAATTGGACCTGACCAAATTCCCAAAATATGTCTATTAGGATTTCAAAGATTCAACCATCATATTTTAGGCCTTAAAAATTGGACCAGTGAAATTTAAAAGTTTAAAATAGGTTTAAGCCGTTAAGAATGGATTGATAAATGCTTAAGCCATTTTTAATTAAGACTGAACTAGCTTAGAGCCAAAATCAAGGGTCTACAGTTTGCCCCCTGCTTGAATGATCTTGAATTTTTTCAAAGGAGTGAAAAGAAACATGAGTTTGAGCTATTTATGGACTTGGATGGGTTCTGGACATGAGGTTGGATTGGGTTATGGACCCAGGATAAGTTCTAAACTCAAAAATGATATTAGGTTCTAGACCCGACATTGGATTAGGGTTTTCAAACCAATACTAGATTTTTGGGTTCTCGACCAGAGTTGGTTTGGGTTATGGACCTAGATTGATTTTGTAACGACCCTCCCCAACCAGGTCGGTATCCCAAGGTCGGTTGCCCAGCCCACTGTGGGTTATTTATGGACTTGGGATACCGACCTGGTTGGGGAGGGTCGTTACAGATTTAGGTTCTGGACCGGAGATGAGTTTTGGACTCAAAAAATGATTTTGGATTCTGGACCTAAGTTGTTTTGGTTTCTGGACCCAAGGTGAGTTCTGGACTAAAAAATGATCTTGGGTTCTAGAATCGGATTGGTTCAGGTTGTGGACCCATTTTAGTTTAGGTTCTGGACCCGAGATAAGTTCTGGACTCAAAAATAATTTTAGGTTCTGAACCTGAGTTTCTTTGAGTTCTAGAATCAAAAATAATTTTGGGTTCTGGACCCGAGTTGGTTAAGGTGCTCGACCTAAAACTGAATTAGAGTTCTCAACCCAATACTAGATTAGGGTGCTCGACCTAAAACTGAATTAGGGTTCTTGACCCAAAAGTAGAGTAGGGTTCTCAACCCAAGACTGAATTAGGGTTCTCAACTCGAAACTATATTAGGGTGGTCGACCCCAGACTGGATTAGGGTGGTCGACCCAAGACCAGATTAGAGTTAAACTTTATTAGGGTTCTCGACCACAAAACTGGATTAGAGTTCTCGATCCAAGACTTGATTAAGCTTCTCAACACAAAATTGGATTAGGAGTTCTCTACCGAAGACTATATTAAGGTACTTGACCCAAAATTGTATTAGAGTGCTCGACCCAAAATTGGATTTAGGTTCTCCACCCAAGACTGGATTAGGGTGCTCGACCCAAAACTTAAGCTCTTCTAGCTTGGTTGACTTTTTATCATTTTGAGAGTTGCAGCTTTCTTCTAGCCTTTTGGTTCCATTCTTTAATGACTTGACCTTTTATCATTTGGGAATGCGGGATTTCTTCTAGCCACCTATTCCATCCTTCAATGGATTGACTTCAACTCTTTTAGTTGTATTGATCTTTTGTCTTTTGTATCTTTATTCTTTTATGACTTTGATTTTCTTCTTGTTCCATCCTTAAATGGATCCTTCACTTTATACTTTTGCAAAAAATTCAGCTATTTAGCTATTTTTGGCCGTCGTATCCTCGCTTTGCCCCCAATGCAGGCTTTGACTGGCATCTATATCTTGTCTGATTCTTTGTGCAAGCATATATCTCCATTTTTGTAAGGTGACTGGATTTTTCTCAAGCAATGGGCCTTCCATGCCCCCTAATTCCATATATTCTTTTGGTTGTTTACTTCACTGGGTATCTGCTTTTTTAAAGAATAGCAACATAAGACAACAAAATGTAATGTGATATACTCATGTATATATGTATGCATGATATGCATGAATGATACTTATAGTGGTTCTATTAACTCACATACTCTGGTGATAAGCTGAAGTGCTCCTATTGATTCATTCTAGATGCTCATTCAGGTCTTGTATTAGATCAACAGAAGATTGCACATCTACGACTTTATTTTCAAGGTATGGGAAACATAAGTAGTGGGGGCCCAAGCAGTATGGTCAGAGATGCATTTACTTCAAATCATGATTTAAGATGTCAGCTGGTATAACCTTGCAAATGATCCTTTCATTAGCCTACTTTTGCCCAATATGTCCTTTGAGGTTCAACAGTTCAACGCACTTCCCTAAACTTAGAGGCTCGTATGATAAAAGCATTTTTTTAAAAATCATATTTTGTCTTTGTCAAATCAGTGTCATTGTACCTCAGGACTCAACTTTTCCAAATTAACATATCTATAACATGAGAACCCTAGTTACCATACTAAAGTTGAGAATCATTTCTATTTGAGCAATGACTGTTACACTTCAGATAGGCACATACATATTACTTGGCCAAAGGTCTCATTGAGTTTAAATATTGTCTATCTCATATGCATGCTTATTGAAACAATCTCCACTAATAGACTCCGCCTAATAAGAGGGATCAACTGGTCTTTAATAGGCTTAAAATGGGGTCTATAAGGGACATGGGTTAAATGAAGGCCATTTTTAAATTGGAGCTAATGTGACACTATTGACAAACCCTCACACTGTAAACTCCCTTGTTGGAACTGTATGTTGTTAGAAGCATTCTTAAACTCTGGGCATCACTTTTATCTTATGACTTCATGAAAATACAGAGCTTGAATGTCTTTCCATCTTCTTGGCAGGACTTTGGATCCAATAAGTACTATCTTGATCATTAGACCACCATTTTCTTCCTTTACCCCTTTTGGAATATCAAGTCTAAAATTTCCAGACTGTGGACTTAGAACTGTGTTGGATAAAATGGTCTCTTTCTAACTGAGTCTTTGGCTGGGCGAGACTAATCCAAGTCAATCTATCCTTGCAAACTAAATGGAAGTCTTTTGTTGTTTCAAGTAAAAGGGACTCTATTGGTTTTCTAAACCTCTCTTTTAGGATTTTATTTCCTTTTTTGTTTTCTTTTTCTTTTTCCTTTTTCTTTCTTTTTCTGTTTTCTTTTCTTCTTTTCTTTTTCTTCTTTTTCTTCTTTTTTCTTCTTCTTATCTTTTTCTCTTTCTTTTTTTTCCTTTTTTTTTGCCTTTGCTTCTCTTTTTTTCTAGCACTAAGAGAGTTGTCTTATCTGCACCATCTTATACTTCTGGCTATGAGTGAGTAGATTAGAGTGAACCTGCTTTAGTGAGGATGGACCCTTCGATACCTTGATAGATTTGAGATATTAAGTCCAATTTAGGTAAACTTCAACTATCCTTACGGTCTTGACTTTGCTTCCTCTTTCTTGATCTTCTTTAGTTCTTAGTACCTTAGTGATCATCAGACTTGCCATAAGTATCACAATAGCTCATGATAGGTTGTTGGGGTTTACAAGCCAATAAAAGCAAGCTAAAATTTTATGAAGGCTCAAAGGGACAAACTAGGGATTGATATTTAATTGCGTGGATTCTAGTTGTTGGCTTACCAAACAATGCCTAGATAATTTCTCCCTTAAATAAGCATAATTCAATTTCACCTTGAAAGTTTATCAAAGCATGTTCGAAGATCGACTAGGACCTAGACACTTATAATTATGCAGGAGCCCTCTCTAAGTAAGCATACACAGCTCAATGCTATAGAACAAACTCCCTCGCCTAGTAAAGTCATTCAGATCATGATGCATAGATACACTAATTTATGAATATCAAGATAGACTCATTATCGGTTGAGTACCAAAATAAGCAAAGACCAACATATATAAAAAGTTAATGAAAATAACTTATTCAAATAATCTTAATTAAAAAAAACATAATCATTCCAAAAGTATTAAATAAAGAAGAAATAAAATAAGTAGCAATTAAGCCTAAGGAAGTTTGTTGATTTGAAGTCGAAAGAGCTTCCTCTAGTTGGAAACATCAAGGACAATGGCCAAGACTAGAAATGCCTTCTTCAATAGTTTTTCCATCTGCATTTTGAAAAGATGACAAGACAAAACCTTCCATCAATCCTCCTTTTATCATGAAGGTCGCTGGTGGTGGCACTCTTCCAAATTTAGTCAAACGGTTATTCTTAGTGTTGGGCTTGTTAGGCTCAGGCAAATTTCCATTGTCAATCAAATCTTGGATATCGTGCCTTAATCAAGCACATTTATCTATATCATGATCTTGCATTTGACAGAATTGACAGAAGGCCTTGTCATCAAAATTTTGTGGCAAAGGATCGTGCAGGGGTCGAGGAGTCAATGGCTGTAATAGCCCTTGCTTTTGTAACTTATTAAAAACCCAAGATAAAGATCTTCCCAACTCTAAAAATTGTCTCTTATTCCCTTGACCAGTAGCTGCATTGACATTCATTTCTTTTTGTGCACTCTGATTGCCAGATTGGTAGTTCACTCTTTCATTCCTTCTTCCAGAAAAATGATTCTTCTCCCATTCCCACTCTTCAATTTGTAAACCAAAATGGAGAAGATCCTTGAAATCAGAGTGTGGGACATCCTCTCACAAAGACTAGGCAATACCCCTCTTACGATCATCCTGATCTGATCTGATTCATCCTGATCATCCTGATCTGATCCTATATGTACAGTACATCCATGTACAGTACATCCGCGTACAGTAAGAGGAGCCATCCCGAGAAATCACCAAAGAACACGAAGTGAAAGGAAGCTCTATATGACAAAAATGACCTAACTGAAAAGATTGTAAAGTTTTGTGGAGGTGGCCATAATTAACAAAAGTTGTTCTGAAGGTCCTTAATAGTGCCCATAACAGACTCTAAGGATGAAAAGTAGAGAAAAATAGGGTCAAAGCGGAACGCCACGGTTTTTCCCGAAAATGCACAGTTTGAGAGATACAGTGGATTCTCGACCAAGGGTATTTTCATCATTCTTGTGATAATAATTTATACACTAAAAAACAAGACACGTAAAGGTATCCAAAGTAAACGGAAGGACTCCGCAGTGATCGATGTTGAAGAACGAACCTAAGTGGAGGCCCGAATCACGTAAGAACCTAAAGGGAATTTTTACAAAAGTCAAGGGCATGAGCATAATTTTTATAAATTAGTTCAAAATCAAGAATGAATGTCGGAAATGGAAACTAGAGGTTGAAAGGAGGAGAACGGTATGTTTTACGCTTCGTAAAACCACCCGGTTAGGAAGAAAAGGCAAAACCTTCAATTGAAGGGTATTTTGGTCTTTTCACTTTCACCCAAGCACCAAGTGGGACATGTATGATAATTTAAGGACCATTTTGGTAATTTTCCATGGAGGGGCACATGGCACCATCCTAGTTAAAGACACTTTTGTGGTGGTTAAATCTTAACCCTCCAAAATGAAATTAATTAAATAAATAAAAAATCATAAGTATAAAAGGGAGAGAATGAACATTTATAAAAAAAAAAAAAAGAAGAAGAAGAACTCTTCCATTTTAGAAGAGCTAGGCCGAACCACCAAAGAAGGAGAAGAGGAAGATTTTTCACACTTTCAACTTGGATTTTCAAAGGGAAAAGCCTAATTTTAGGGTAAGGAATTCAATTCTAGTATCAATTTATTCATTTAGTTGATGTTTCTTAAGTTATCATCGAAAGAAAGATTGGGAAGAATATGGAAAAGTTAAGAAAGTGAAGAGAAATTAGATTAAATGATCCATACATGTAGAAGTGATGAATAAATGGAAATTAGTAGCTTTAGATAGCATGAATCAAGGCTGGAATATATGGTTTATATAATGTTCTTATTATGAAAGTTATGAAAATTATAGGAAATCAAAGGGATAAAGAAGAAGAAGGGAAGAAAGAATAGGACAAGCAAGGGATAAAGCAAATAAACAAGGTTTGGTACTTAAATCATTGCCTTTTCAATTAATTCATATGTTTTGCATTATGGAACTTTTGAAATTGCTTTGAAATGACGCCATTATGTGTGGTAAATATGTGGAAAAGTACTCTTGAACCATTTGTAATCAATTGATTGTGAAAAGAATGAAAAAAAAACAAACTAGCTAAATTTGCTCAATTATTCATAAACTTTGATGAACTTTTAATCACCCCCTTTGGTTTGATTTTTGAAAGAGGGACCCTTAATCCTTCAATGGTATCACAAAAGGAGTCTAAAAATCAATTTTGCAAGAAAAAAATGAATTCCCCTCAAGTTTTCAAAATTGGGCCGAATGGTCCCTTTTGGGCACCATTCTGCAACTTTCATTTTGAGCAGTTCGTTGAAGGGGTAAATGAAAGAATTTTTCGATGAAATTTTACATGAAATTAGTTAACTTATGAAATTGTTTTCCTGCAAAAATTCAGCCAAAAATAAGTTTGTTTACTTGGTCACAACTGTTACTTATTTGACTGATTTTCAGCAGTAAAAACAGATTTTACCATTTAGTTGTCGCGCGCCATTGCGTTGCTGAGTTACGCGCCGCACCACTATTCATTTGGTCATTTTTCAAAATGTGTTAAAGCTTGATTATTATGATATGGATTGATGTTAAATCATATAAAATGACATGAAGGAGAATTGGAAATGATCAGAAAGGCATCATGACAAGCTATTCCGACAATACATGCATTATGGAAAAATCATGGCTTATTGAATATCACGATCAAATTAATTAATAAATTGTTTACACTCTACTTGGTTATGACAGAACCCTTGAGATAAGGGTATGATGCATCATATTATTATTGCAGTACTTCTCATGACATGACATGATATTCCGACTGAAGGCCGATGATTACAATGACATGATCAATGATTCAATGAACAATGGCTATTAGCACATGTGCAAGAATTATGATGAAGGATGAGGAAATATGCACCATGATGCATATCATCCATCTCACCATAATGAGATATATTTATCATGACCCGTGCCTTATCCATTGATGTTCTGTTAAACCAGTAGAGCAACCAAAATGATAAAAGCAAGAAAAATGATTTAAATTCAAATTATTCAGTCAAGCCTTTTTACCTTCTGTGTTTTGTATTTATTCCTTTCAATTATTTAAAGTATATAAATGTATGTTCAAATCATTCTTTCATTTTATTTATTTATTACAATGATTTAAGTACCCACTAAGCAATTGCTTAGCGAGTTTAGTTTCCCTCTAAACTCGTAGGTTAAACGAGGAGACGAGATTGCAGCATGTCCTGCGCAGCTGGCCTTGACTACTACTTTGGATAGGAGTTTGGATATGATTGATTGTAGCAATATGGCATGTACATAAGCTTGTATGATCTAGCAAATAAATGTATTATACTGAAAAGCTAGAACACGTACACTGCTAGTAATCTAATAAATCTTATTTGGATTTAGCACTTATGTATGCAAGTATAGAAGTGTAAAGTTTTAGTGCAGGATTTGGTGGAGGATTTAAGGATGATGAAATAGAAGTGTTTGAGGAGTGTTGAGATTGTTGATTGAGATCAAAATTGTTTTCAAAAATAAAAAAAATCAGTTTTGGCGACACTTGGGACCTCCATTTTTAGGGGAGGTTATAGCAAATTTTTTTTAAAAATCTACACTTAAAATTGGCTAAGTAAAATATTAAGACACAACCACCATGAGATAACAGTCCATCTTGGTCTATAAACGTAGGCTAAGATGGGGTGTTACATTTAGTGGTATCAGAGCACCGGTTTAGCCGGTCCTGGAAAATTCAACATAGGAGGATACACATTTTATGTTGGGAGTGGCCATTACCAATGTAAAATGGGATATCCTATAGCAGATAAGAAATGAGAGCATATATCATGTAGGTACGAAATGTCGGTATAGTAGAAAGAATATTATAAATACATAAGTATATGAGGTACATGTGATAAAGGAAAATCTAATAGTGATTACGTACATGCCATATAGGAAAGTTACTGTGTTGAGTCAAGCCAGCTGCTAATCCTTATCACGATATATGTATACGATATAGGGTTGCAAGAGGCAGAATCACAAAGAGTTATAGATCAAGAGAAAAGAAGTCCCCAATTGAGAAGTTAAGGAAATATGGGGCTAAAGAATTTAAGGCTAGTAGGGAAGAAGGATTTGAAGAAGTTGAGTACTGTTTGGACAGTACCAGTAGGGCATTGAAACAACTGAGATGCACACCAGATAAAAGATTTATTTATGCCATGTCCCTTTGGGTAGAAGAAACATACACTTGGTAAAACATACTTAAACGCAAGGAGAAATGAGTTTATATATCTACAGCAAGGAAGAATGACAGTATCTGAGTATGATAGAGAGTTCACCCGCCTTAGTAAGTATGCAAAGAAAATGATAGAAACAAAGCAAGAAAGACGTCAAAGATTTTGGAAGGATTAAATAATGGAATTAAAGTACAAGCCAAGGATCCGACTGAGGTTCAAGGCGCCAGACATCCATAGCCAGTATACCGGGGTCCTTATAAGGGGGTTCCAGGAGAAGGTTAGATAGTCGTATATGAATGTAAAAATGAAATGTATATAAGAAAATGAAATTTGAAGAATGGAATAAAAAGAGGAACAAAATAAGAGGATTAAAGAAAAGTACGTAAAATGTTAAGACCAGAGGGTAAGAGATAAAATAGATAGAACTTAGATAACAAAGATGAGTGAACAGAAATTAGTATATGAGAAATTCTCATGTCCGGCCACTAGAGAATATGTATAGTAACCCCATGTACAATATTCACATAAGCAGATGAAGTAAGCGCACTAAGAAGATACTGCTGACCCGGCACCGTCGTGTTAAAATTTAGCAGGAAACCGGAGTTAACCGTGCTCGACCAATAATGATGGGTGACCATCCCGTGAGTCTTAATAAGGTAGGTGACAGACCATATGAGTAGAAACGAGATGAAACCTAATCAAAACACTATATTGTGATTCCTCCTGAAAATGCCCCAATGTAATCATCAAAATTAAGAAATTATAAGAAGAAGATATATGAGATTTATGAATTCAGGAAATGATGGGGAAAAAAAAAGAGAGAGAGAAGAGAAAGAGAGAAATTAAGAACCAAAGAGGTAGAAAGTGCAGAATTAAAATCAGATTAAAAAGGAAAGAATGAAAGTAATAACAACCCAAGGACTAGGTAAAGGAAAAAGGAAAAAGTAACAATTCAAAAATTACTGGAGGATTGGAAAGAAATATAGATTTGAAGGATATATTACTCCTCTATGCAAACACTGTGGATGAAGACATAAGAGTGAATGCTGGTATTTAACAGATGGATGTTGGGAATGCGGGGCACCAGATCGTGTTAGGGTAAACTGCCAGAAAGACAAGTGAATGCACCCGCACCGACAGAAAAATCACGGCCCACTTTTGGCTGAGGCCAAAGCAGGGGAAAGGAAAGTGATTCGAATTTTCAAAGAGCACAATCAGAGACCGTTGACAAGCTCAATTCAAGTACACAACCAGAGACTACGCAATGAAAACTTAGAAGAATTACCAGTAGGATATGTTAAGTTTGAAACATTAGTTATAAATCCGATAAGAGACGAGGTAGTTACACACAAGTGATTAAAGAATGTTCTATAGAGTTACATGAAAATGCATTTCTAGAAATTTTAATAGAGTTACCATTCCGAGAATTTGACGTAATGTTGGTATTGGATTGGCTAACAAGGCATAAAACAGTGGTCGATTATAAGAAGAAAGAGAGTAACACTTCATACTCCCCAGAAGGAGGAAGTGACGGCAGTAGGAAAGAGAGCCGATTACCTAAACAACATAACAGCAGCAGTTACAACAAGGCGTTCCATACAAACAGATGTGAGGCACACTTGGTAAGCACTATGGAAGCAAAGAAGAATGTGATAAAGATTAAAGAGGTATCAACAATGTGTGATTTTCTCGATGTTTCTTTAGACGAGCTACCCGGATTATCACCTAAGAGAAAAGTAGGATTCACTATAAATGTATATCCGGGAATTGCACCAGTGTCTATTGCCTCATACCGAATGGTACCAGCGGAACCCAAGGAAATGAAAATGCAATTATAGGAGCTACTCGACAAGGGTCTTATATGGCCAAGTATTTCTTCATGGGGCACGCCAGTACTCTTAGTCAAGAAGAAAGATAAATCTTTAGGGTCATATGTGAACTATAAGTAGTTGAATGAGCTTACGATTAAGGATAAATATCCATTACCGTCCATCGACGATGTATTCGACCAACTTAAAGGAACCAAGGTCTTTAAAAAAAAATAGATCATCGACTGGGATAGCAGCAGCTATGGATCAAAGGAAAAGACATTCCAAAGACTACATCTAGAACTCGATACGGACGTTATAAGTTCCTTGTAATGCCTTTTGAGCCCACAAATGTGTCAGTAGTATTCATGGATTTAATGAATCATATCTTTCATCCATGCTTTGACCAATTTGTAAATGGTGTTCATAGATAACACCTTCGTTTATTTAAGGAACAAAGAAGAATACGATCGATACTTTTGCATAGTATTGCAAATGTTGCGAGAGAAGCAGTTGTACGTCAAACATGACAAATGCGAGTTTCAATTGGAAAAAAGTGACATTCTTAGAATGCATCATATTAGCATAAGGAATTAAAGTAGGTCTTAAGAAAACAAAAGCCATTTTTGAATGGAAAACACCAAAGACAGTAATAGAAGTAAGAATCTTCTTAGGACTGGCTGGGTACTATTAATGTTTTATAAAAGGGTTTTCCATTATTATCATCCCAATGACAAGGTTGTTTCAAAGGAATGTCAAACTCCAATGGACTGATAAATGTTAGAGGAACTTTGAGAAACTAAAGGAAAAGTTAACGAATGCTTCAATACCCATACGGCCCGTGTCCAACAAAGAATTTGTGATATATAGGGATGTTTCACACATCGGTTAAGGTTATATGCTTATGCAAAAGGATAAAATAGTCGCATAAGTCTTTTGATGATTTAAACCATACGAAAAAAAATAATAATAACCCGGCACACTGTTTGGAATTAACAGTTATCGTATTGGCTTTCAAGATTTGGAGATATGATTTATATGGAGAAAAGTGTTATATTTATACAGACACAAAAGTTTAAAATATCCGCCAACCCAAGAGGATCTCAATTTATGGTAAGGAAAGTAAACCTAAGTTTTAGAAACAATAGCTAAGTTATAAATTATCATCTAGGAAAAGCTAACGTGGTGGCCGACGCGCTTGGTGGAAAATCAATACCAGCCTTAGGCGCTATAAAGATCAGTTTAAGACCAATGGAAGAAGAAGTACTAGTAGTAGAAATGCAAGCATAAACTATGTTTCTTTTCAAAGAAATTCATCAAGTGCAAAAGGAAAATGAACAAATACAAAAATGGACCAAGCAAGTGCAAGGAGGAAAGGATATAAAATTCTAAATTTCTAAGAACAGTAGTTTGTATTATGACAATAGAGTAATGATACTAACAACGGGAGACATAAGAAAGAAAATTTTTTTCTAAAAGCATATAGTAGTCTCTACGCAATGCATCCAGGAGTTACAAATATATCAATATCTAAAGAAGTTTTAATGGTAGCCTGGAATGAAGAGAGATATTGTTGATTTTATGACCAAATGTTTAATATGTCAACAAGCAAAAGCGAAACATCAAATACTATCGAGACTGTTACAACTAATTCCCACTTTGGTATGGAAATGGGAACATATCACTATGGATTTCGTCATAGAACTACCAATGACACGAGGCTGGCATGACGTTGTTCGGATAATCGTTGACTGCCTAACTAAGTTAGCTCATTTTCTACTTTTACAAATGGATTATTCAATAGATAAATTGGTGGAAATGTACGCCAAGGAAATTGTACGATTACACAGGATTCCAACGTCTATCATTTTAGGCAGAGGTCCACAGTTCACCATGAATTTATGGAAGAAGTCGCAAACAACTTCTGAAACCCAAACAAATTATAGCACTGCCTTTCACCCGTAAACAGATGGACGATTTGAAAGAGTAATCCGAATTTTAGGAGGACATATTAAGAGCATGTGTTATAGAATTTAAGGGTGGCTAGAATAGGTATTTGAGTTTAATTGAATATGCATACAACAATGACTATTAATTCAGCATACGGTGACGCCCTATAAAGAATTATACGAAAGAAAACATGGAACACCAGAGTGTTGGATGGAATTAAGTAAAGACAAGATAAAATCATATGCGGACTCGAAACGAAGGGACATAGAACTATAAGTGGAAGACAAGGTTTTTCTTAAGATTTTCCCATGAAAGAAGGTATTAAGATTTAAGCAGAAAAGTAAGTTAAGCCTTAGGCTTATTGGACTATACGAGATCATCGAACGCATAGATCAATAGCCTATCAGTTAACTCTATTACCAGAACTGAACAAAATACATAATGTTTTTCACGTTTCAATGATAAGGCAATATCGTTTGAACTTCACACACGATATAAAGACACAAAACATCAGAGTCCAATCTGACCTAAATTATGAAGAAGAACCAATAAAAATTTTAGCACAAAAAGTCAAAGGATTAAGAAATAAGAGAATTCTTCCAGTTAAAGTGCGGCGGAGGAACCATAGAATGGAAGAGATAATTTGGGAAAGAGAAGGAATAATGAGGATGGAAGCCTAAATTTTACACCCGATCGGCTTTGGGACGAAGCCTAAATTTTAGAGGGGAAGAAATGTAACGACCCAATTTGTACATATGTACAGTACATCCATGTACAGTACATCCGCGTACAGTAAGAGGAGCCATCCCGAGAAATCACCAAAGAACACGAAGTGAAAGGAAGCTCTATAGGACAAAAAGGACCTAACTGAAAAGATTGTAAAGTTTTATGGAGGTGGCCGTAATTAACAAAAGTTGTTCTGAAGGTCCTTAATAGTGCCCATAACAGACTCTAAGGATGAAAAGTAGAGAAAAATCGGGTCGAAGCGGAATGCCACGGTTTTTCCCGAAAACGCACAGTTTGAGAGATACAGTGGATTCTCGACCAAGGGTATTTTCGTCATTCTTGTGATAATAATTTATACACTGGAAAACAAGACACGTAAAGGTATCCGAAGTAAATGGAAGGACTCCGCAGTGATCGATGTTGAAGAACGAACCTAAGTGGAGGCCCGAATCACGTAAGGACCTAAAGGGAATTTTTACAAAAGTCAAGGGCATGAGTATAATTTTTATAAATTAGTTCAAAATCAAGAATGAATGTCAGAAATGGAAACTAGAGGTTGAAAGGAGGAGAACGGAACATTTTACGCGTCATAAAACCACCCGGTTAGGAAGAAAAGGCAAAACCTTCAATTGAAGGGTATTTTGGTCTTTTCACTTTCACCCAAGTACCAAGTGGGACATGTATGATAATTTAAGGACCATTTTGGTAATTTTCCAGGGAGGGGCACATGGCACCATCCTAGTTAAAGACACTTTTGTTGTGGTTAAATCTTAACCCTCCAAAAACACATGGCACCATCCTAGTTAAAGACACTTTTGTGGTGGTTAAATCTTAACCCTCCAAAATGAAAATAATTAAATAAATCAAAAATCATAAGTATAAAAGGGAGAGAATGAACATTTATAAAAAAAAAAAAAAAGAACTCCTCCATTTTAGAAGAGCTAGGCCGAACCACCAAAGAAGGAGAAGAGGAAGATTTTTCACACTTTCAACTTGGATTTTCAAAGGGAAAAGCCTAATTTTAGGGTAAGGAATTCAATTCTAGTATCAATTTATTCATTTAGTTGATGTTTCTTAAGTTATCATCAAAAGAAAGATTGGGAAGAATATGGAAAAGTTAAGAAAGTGAAGAGAAATTAGATTAAATGATCCATACATGTAGAAGTGATGAATAAATGGTAATTAGTAGCTTTAGATAGCAAGAATCAAGGCTGGAATATATGGTTTTTATAATGTTCTTATTATGGAAGTTATGAAAATTATAGGAAATCAAAGGGATAAAGAAGAAGAAGGGAAGAAAGAATAGGACAAGCAAGGGTTAAAGCAAATAAACAAGGTTTGGTACTTAAATCATTGCCTTTTCAATTAATTCATATGTTTTGCATTATGGAACTTTTGAAATTGCTTTAAAATGATGCCATTATGTGTGGTAAATATGTGGGAAAGTACTCTTGAACCATTTGTAATCAATTGATTGTGAAAAGAATGAAAACAAAACAAACTAGCTAAATTTGCTCAATTATTCATAAACTTTGATGAACTTTTAATCACCCCTTTGGTTTGATTTTTGAAAGAGGGACCCTTAGTCCTTCAATGGTATCACAAAAGGAGTCTAAAAATCAATTTTGCAAGAAAAAAATGAATTCCCCTCCAGTTTTGAAAATTGGGCCGAATGGTCCCTTTTGGGCACCATTCTGCAGCTTTCATTTTGAGCAGTTCGTTGAAGGGGCAAACGAAGGAAGTGTTCGATGAAATTTTACATGCATTTAGTTAACTTATGAAAGAGTTTTCCTAAAATTCAGCAAAAAATAAGTTTGTTTACTTGGTCACAACTGTTACCAAAGTTGACTGATTTTCAGCAGTAAAAACAGATTTTACCATTTAGTTGTCGCGCGCCATTGCGTTGCTGAGTTACGCGCCGCGCCACTATTCATTTGGCCGTTTTTCAAAATGTGTTAAAGCTTGAATATTATGATTTGGATTGATGTTAAATCATATAAAATGACATGAAGGAGAATTGGAAATGATCAGAAAGGCATTATGACAAGCTATTCCGACAATACATGCATTATGGAAAAAACATGTCTTATTAAATATCACGATCAAATTAATTAATAAATTGTTTACGCTCTACTTGGTTATGACAGAACCCTTGAGATAAGGGTATGATGCATCATACTATTATTGCAGTACTGCTCATAACATGACATGATATTCTGGCTGAAGGCCGATGATTACAATGACATGATCAATGATTCAATGAACAATGGCTATTAGCACATGTGCAAGAATTATGATGAAGGATGATGAAATATGCACCATGACGCATATCATCTTGTAATATCTCACCATGACGAGATATATTTATCATGACCCATGCCTTATCCGTTGATGTTCTGTTAAACCAGTAGAGCAACCAAAATGATAAAAGCAAGAAAAATGATTTAAATTCAAATTATTCAGTCAAGCCTTTTTACCTTCTGTGTTTTGTATTTATTCCTTTCAATTATTTAAAGTATATAAATGTATGTTCAAATCATTCTTTCATTTTATTTATTTATTGCAATGATTTAAGTACCCACTAAGCAATTGCTTAGTGAGTTTAGTTTCCCTCATAACTCGTAGGTTAAACAAGGAGACGAGATTGCAGCATGTCCTGCGCAGCTGGCCTTGACTACTACTTTGGATAGGAGTTTGGATATGATTGATTGTAGCAATATGGCATGTACATAAGCTTGTCTGATCTAGCAAATAAATGTATTATACTGAAAAGCTAGAACACGTACACTGCTAGTAATCTAATAAATCTTATTTGGATTTAGCACTTATGTATGCAAGTATAGAAGTGTAAAGTTTTAGTGAAGGATTTGGTGGAGGATATAAGGGTGATGAATATAGAAGTGTTTGAGGAGTGTTGCGATTGTTGATTGAGATCAAAATTATTTTTAAAAATAAAAAAAATCAGTTTTAGCGACACTTGGGACCTTCATTTTTAGGGGAGGTTATAGCAAATTTTTTTTGAAAAATCTACACTTCAAATTGGCTAAGTAAAATATTAAGACACAACCACCATGAGATAACAGTCCATCTTGGTCTATAAATGTAGGCTAAGATGGGGTGTTACAGATATATTAGTTCAGATGAAGGTGAGGATTGCCAGTTCCATCAAAGTTGGGAAAGGATGGCATCTTAAACTTATAAGGGACCTCATCATCTTGTTCAAACAATTTGTCTACTTTTGACAGCTCTTCTGTTTCAGCTTCTTCTCCAAATCAGCAATCATCTTCTCAATAACAGAAGTCTTCATTTTTTCAGCATTTGTCTTTTCCATAACCTTGGACTCCTTCTTCTTATCTTAAGGATCATAAAAGTATTGAGCCCAGTATTTATCATCATCCATAAAGGCTACTTCACCGACCTTAGCCTTACCCTTATCATTCTGCTTCTTGGCACTAGCAGATGCTTCAGCTGTATTCGTAAACATGGCAGCCAGTTGGCTTTTCATGCTCTCAGCTAGGACCCCCTTTAGTTCTTCCATCTTGACATTAATAGCATCATCCACCATTTTTTGAACTTGCTCAGGATTCATATTTTTGGCAAAAAGGTGACTGAGTTGTTGCTAGATTCTACATCGCTGGCGTAGGTTGGATTATCGTACGCTCCTGAATTGCTGTAATCCAGGGCTGTGAGCTAGAAAGGAATAATGATACGAGATGCAAATGCATGTATGCATGTATGTATGGATAATAAACAAACAAACAAACAACAAGAGTAAGGACGTTCCTTCCAACCTTATAACATCCACGAACGAATGGTGAGTCACTTTTTCTAAGTATATGGTCAACTAAATATCAATGTGGAATATTTTTTTTTTAAACAATTTGGTCAGACGATATAATCAATAATTGTATTTTCAAACTTAAAAATCAATCCACTATAATTCCCCTTAATTAATCTTTAATCCATGGAGTGTACAAAATATATCTTTTATGCTATATTGGATTAAAACAAAATTAAAAGGTTTATCATAAATGGATTTCTTATTTTGGAAAAACAACTATTGATTCATCTTTCAAAACAAGCCCATGATAAATAGGTCTTAGTGTAAACTAGGCCCACAATTGATTTTAAGTATTCCATAATTGATCTAGCTAGTTGTAAGTCCATTGAAAAATTTGTTTAAAATGGTTTTATTTCAAAGCCTATAAAAATGATTTATTGGAAAATAGATTTTGGGCTTTGGTTTTGGGTCATGAGATGAAAAAGATTTTTGACCCATCTTGAAAAAGATTTTATTACCAAAATGACTATCTTGAAAAGTTTTGAAATTATTTTGGTCTTTTGGATTTAAAAGAATAAAATTATTTTAGGCTTACAATGTAACTAGGTCATATTAGGAAAAAAGAACAAAACAAATAATCCATGGTTCAAACAAAAATATATCAATCATAGTCAAAGAGCAAACATTTAGGTAACAACCTAAGGCAACTAACTAGACCAACTACATGGGCTTTAGTTTTTGGGTTGAAAAGCTTAGGCTCTCATAGCAAGTGTTGCGCTCGAATTAAGTTCTACTACAAGCGTCACTCGTAAGTATACGAGGTAGCTGTAGCAAAGGTGATCGCCCCAAGGTCGTTTCCCCAAGAAGCTGTAGTTCGTAACAGCTTGATTAGCAAGTAATTTAAAAGAGCGAGTTTGTTGTTTGGAATTGTAAAAGAACAATTTAAACCTAAGATTAAGTAGTGTAGGGTTGATGTATGAAGGTTGTACAAGATCAAATCGATTCTTGGGAAGGTGCCTAGGGTTATAGGTCCATTCAATCAAAGCTCAATTCTCAATTATCCATTAACATAACCTTGTAAATTAATTTGTTCCTTAAGGTTAATTAGTCAATTACCAATTCATTATTTCTCACATTCATGAAATAGCAATAACCAATTATTTTACATTTGCAAATTAATGAAACCCTAGAACTTATATTTCTAATTCATTCATAGGGTAGTCGATTGCATAGTTCCGATATCGGATTTCACCTCTCGGTCCTTCATTCAATAGCTAGAGATCAATAGGTAGCTAATCTATTAAGCTAGCATACAAGCCAATGCAATCAACCAACACAAGGTACATCAATGTAAATATCAAATCAAAGCATTCAATCAAATATACTACAAACCCTAGACATGGGTATTTAGCTCAACATCATCAATTTATAACAAATATTCATCTCAATACAAATCAAATTACAATTGTCAATTGCAATATCAATCTCTTAATACATCAACAACAATAGAAATGAATTAAAAGAGAGAATAGAAAAACCCCTTGTGAAGATGCCAAGAGTAGGGTTACTAGTCTTCCTCCTAGCTCCACTTTGATGTTTGATGAAGAACTCAAGCCCTCTTCAATGGTTGATTCCCCTTTTGCAATATGGAATGGAGCTTTTTCAAGTCACAAACCCTTCAATTGATTGTGCCTTTGGAAGATGGAATGGAGCTTTCTCAAGTAACCAAACCTTTCAATGAAGCTTCTTCAACCTTCAAGAGCTTGTTAACCCAACTTATCCCAAAGAACCTGTAATATCCTCATTTATGCCCTAGAAGTTTTGCATATTGTTGTTGTTGTTATTGTTGTTGTTATTGTTATATATTGGATTGAATGTATATGATGGGATAAGAAAAGAAATTGGGAGGAGAATGCTTGTGTATATGTGTATTGGGAAAGATTTAGGGTTTAGAGAGAATGGTATATGTTGTGTATATGATGATATATATAACATATAAATTGGTCAAATGAAGAGTCAAAGTGTTGGTTAAGTGGAAGAAGATATTTTTGTGTTAAGTGTGTAATTACATATAAGGGCTTAGATAAGACAAAAAGTTAGTTATATGATTGAGGGCATTTTGGTATTTGCTTGGATAAGAATACTTGGTGGAGATTAAAAGCAAAAATTGACTTTGTGTCTTCATCATTTTCTTCTTTCTTCATGAAGTGGCCGGCTCTCCATTAACAAAAGGGAAAGATAAGTGTTCTTGATGCTAGAAGTGAATTGAAGAAGCAATCCAAGGTTTTGACAAAGGATTGGTGGAATTTCTTCTTCTAAAGTAAGTATTCTCTTGTTTTCTTTGTTTATTTGGAAGTTTTGTTGGAAGTGAATAAGGGTTTGGTGATTTTGTGATTTGGTGGGTTTGAGATGTGTTGTGTTGTGTTTTCAAGTGTTTAATTGATTTTAAGTTATGAGTTTAATTAGAGGTGGTTGTTGGAAATGGTGGAGATGTTGATTTGGAAGAATGGAGAAGAGTGTTGATTTTAGGGTTTTGAGATGATATGTGTTTAATTGTTATATTAATGTGTTGTGAAGTAATTCTTGTGATGAAAATGTGTTAGAACATTGATTTTGTTCACTTGAAACATGTTATATGATGAATATTGTGTTTGAGTGAAATTGAGAAAGTGTTGGTTTTAGTTAAGGTTGTGTTGATGGGTGACACGGCCATATGCATTGGAGAGACACGGGCGTGTCCATCAAAGGTGATGGGCGTGTCAATTGTTTGAATTGGCTACTGTCTCTTTTGTTGTTAGTGACACGGGCGTGTTCCATCAAGTGGCTGGGCGTGTTCATTAAATGGGTTGGGCGTGTCCTACAAATGAATTACATATTGTTTTATACTTTGTTTCTTTTTACATTGTTTTGATTCTTCAAAGGTTCCATTGTTTTTAAACTTAAATATGAACATTATAAACATGTTTCAAACACAAGAATGATCTAATCAAATGAATGTGGAAGATCATAAAGCTATGAATCATATCAATTGTGTTTTGCCCTAATTGCATTGTTGAGATTTAGCAATGTTGTTATGCACTTTGAATGGTAATGTGGTTCATGAGTAATGTATATTGAAATGTTGTATCAAAGATGAAATGATAATTCAAATAAGACATGATATGAGACAATGCCATTGTGTTTGGCTATGATGAATGATGCTATATGAGATATAATGTGATCATGGATGAGATAAATATACACTTGAATAATGAAGTGTTATATTGTGAAATAAAATGTGAAGCCATTGTTATTGGCTAATGTGATTCAATGGAGATAAATGAGGCATGTTTGCCTAAATGATAATGAGAATTGAGAATGAAATCTAAATGAATTGTGTGGCTAATGTGTTATTCCATTTTCAGAGTTTGTTGTTGGTGGCATGCCTAATAAGTGTAACAATCTCTTGAAGTTAGGTTGGATTGGATCCTTGAAGCCTAATTGAGATGTTACCACCCTTGAAGCTAGGTTGGATTAGTTCTTGAAGCCAAGTTAGGTAGAAGCTTAGCATGCTTTGCTCCCCTTGAAGCTTGGTTGAACTTGATCCTTGAAGCCTAGTTGGGTATATGATATTGAGAAATGTGATAACAAACCAAAGCATTAACTCTGAAAATTGAATTGCATATTAGTGTGTCTTGGGCCCATGCTTGTCTTTGTTTAGTGTTGTTTATGGATTGTTTAATGATTAGTTAATGAAGTATGAGAAAAGATGTTGAAATGTGATATGCATATATTTATATGTTGAATTATGAAATGTAAAGGTATGATGTTAGCTTTGCATATAAATGGTTACATGTATAATATGAATTGAGAATTGACATTGTATTGTATTAAAGCATACCAATAGCATGTTTTATCTTACTAAGCCGTTGGCTTAGCGCGATAGTGTTTAATCGCGCAGGTAATAGAGTTGATAGAGTTGAACCCGGTAGTTCTTTAAGACCAAGTGAGAGTATACCTTGAGGAACCCATTTTTGGGAGCTTAAAGATCAAAGCAGACTTGCCAATCATGTATACTTCTTTATATTTTGTAAAGAAATGTTTAATGTGTAAATATGTAATTATTTTATAACTTCCGCTGTGTAATATTTAAATATATATATATATACATAACTAATATGTTTTGTTTTATAAGTAAATGATCTATTTTTCTATAATGTATGATGATAAGGGTATTGTATCAAGTTTTAAAGTGTTCTAAATGTTAAGAGAAATGTAGCATTCCTATGTTTGGTGCACATATGCTACATTGTTGTGGTTGTGGTGTGTGTGCATTGGATATGGGGGTGTTACAGAACCTCAAAGATCTTATCAATGGAAGATGGAGAAGATAAAGATGGAGGATGAGGATGAAGGGACAAGGAGAGTGTCACTCTCTCCTCATCCCAAATCGTGTTTGCCCCCTCCTTCTCTTTTCTTTTCTCTCTCTCCTCAAACCCTAGCCGCCTCCTTCTCTTTCTTTTCTTTTGAGCAAAAGAATTTATATAAATTAACGGTCACATGGCCAAGCTTGATTTGGTTTGGCCGTGTCTCTCATTTTCTTTGGGACACGGCCAAGCTTGTTGGCCGTGTCCTTCACTGCTTTCTTCTTTCTTTCTTTCTTTTCTTTGTTCTTCAAGGATTGACACGGCCAAGCTTGTGGCCGTGTCATGTGACATGGCCAGTGGGTTAGCCATGTCTCTTGCCAGTGTTGCCTTCTGCCTTCTATTTCTTTGAGGGACACGCCCAAGACAATGAGACATGACCAAGCTTCAAGCGACATGGCCATGTTGATCAGACATGGGCAAAGACATGGCCATGTCTGTGAGTGTGTCAAGTACTGCCTCTATTTTAGGATGAAACACGGCCAAGACAATGAGACATGGCCAACCTTCAAGCGACATGGCCATGTCGATCAGACATGGGGAAAGACATGGCCATGTCTGTGAGTGTGTCATGTACTGCCTCTATTTTTTTTCTTTCTTGGTTTCTTTTCCTTGGGTGAGACACGGCCAGTGGCTTGGCCGTGTCTCTTGGGTGTGTCAGCTACTGTCTTGGAATTCTTTTGAGGGACATGGCCAAGCTTGCTTTGGCTTGGCCATGTCTTGCTTGATTCATGCTCTTTCTTCATTTTTCTTGATTGTTTTGATCATCCACGGGAGTTTTTGCACTTAAACCTAAAACAAACACTTTAAACAAACTTAAAACAAAAATCAATCAAAACATTAACTAAAAACACATAAAAATCATACTGAAAACTAGTACAAATATGATCTAAACAAATACCCCACACTTAATTCCTTGCTTGTCCCTAAGCAAGGCTAAAATCAAAACACACTAATAAGATAAATTTTGTCAAGTTCAAGAGTTATAAGTATGCATCAAGACTTCCCTATCCCTAAATCCGCAAACAATATCAAATCAAACAAAATCGACACCCATGCAATTAAGTGGTTTTCCATGCATAGCCTATGTTGTCGCTCCCTCACCAACTCTTACAAGTGTTTGATCATGGTGGTGTTTACACTCATAACAATCAATGAAAGATTATTACTATAGGCTTGCTTATCAATCAAATCTCCACCACAAAATAACAATCAAGCATCAATCAAAAGGTCTTTATTGGGTTGTAATGGGGCTAAGGTAAAGGCATGATATTTAGGAAATGTAAGCTTGATCATCAAGTTCAAGAGCACTTTAAGAATGAAGTACCCAAACATATACATAACCCAACAATCCCAAAATACCTTCCTCTCATCTACCCCTTGACATTAAAGAGATTTTCAAGGTAACTCACTTATTAAATATTGCAATGATACATTCCAACCCTTTCAATAAGAACAAGAATTATTCTTATTATTATATATATATTTATTTATTTATTTTTCTCTTTTTTTTATTTTTATTATTTTGCTTTGCAATCTTAAACTTACTAAATTTAACCCCACACTTAATTCAACACAACACTCGATCATAAATGCTCTTAAAATGCTCTTGACCTAATGAAAGGGTAAGAGTTAAACAACAAGGTCCAAGCTAATGGTGTTGTGAAAAAGAAAGAAAAGAAAAAATAAAATAAGCTCAAAATTGGCTAACTAAGGCTGAATATAGGGTTGGTCTTTTTAAGCCAAAGTGGGTTCACCTAATTGCCTTAATAATCTTGATGCCTAATTGAAAATTTTTATATAGTCTTAAAAAGCATTTTAAAGTAAGTTCTAGCAAATCATCAATCAAAGATGTTCACCCACAACAATAATGATAAGTTGATGGCTCAATTCCTCACTAGGTTAATAGTAATGCAAGGAAAAACCAACGAACTTGACAATAAGCACCAATTCTACTCAATTCTCAAATTCATGCTTCAAAAATTCAAAGGTCATCAATCAATAATTTTTATAACAATTGAACTTTCCAAAATTAATTTATTCAAAGAAAAACATTAAAAATGTTAACTAAAACTTAAACAAAAACAAGTTAAAAGTAAAAACACAAAAACACAAAATGCAATTAAAAGTAAAAACACAAGATACAAAATGCACCCTACACTTAAAGATTCACATTTTTCTCAATGTGAGCATGCATACTACAGAGAGAGTTTAGATGAAACCTGGTTTCCATCGTTCCCATATACGATGTGTAGGGCTCATTCCACCCATAATGCAATTGGAGCCCATGACTGGGAGGATGAATAACATGTAACTTTGAAATGTACCCGATGTACGGCAACCCCTAAATAGTATTCCTTGAAGAGAACATGTCTCAAAGGGACATGTGAAGGTCGCCTCGGGGTGATCCTCCAGTGCTATAGGAACGTTGTAAAATCCTATTTCATTGTGCAACATGGTTCTATCCATTTTATGCTCTTCTTCACCACCAAGAGTAGAGGAGATGATTTTTGGGAACTCTTTAAGTTCAATCAAGTTTGGTTGAATCACTTATTCATTCACTTTAACAATGTCAAGTCCCTTCTCAACAACCTCAGCATCTAAAACTAGCTTACACTTCTCAAGTTCTAAATTGGGCATTTCATGTTCTTCTTCTAAAGGCATACCCATTTCAAGCTTATTTCCACTTTCTCCTTGGGAGTGCATATCATAGATGTTAGAAAGTTGCTTACCTTGCTCCTCTTCTTTCAACCTACATGGGAATGGAATTGGTGGCAAAGGATTCAGAGGTTCATACGAATGTGATGAAGTTGATGAGTCCAAATTCTCCTCCTCCTTTGATTGACTTGGTTTCTCCATGTTTGGTTGTATCTCCTCGCCATCTTCTTCTTGATTAGTTCCTGCATTAAAGGAATCACAAAAATTGTTATATATCACCTGTTCACTCCTTAAATTTGTGATTACCTTGACTTGTTCCACTTGGCTAGGAAATTCCTCCTTTTGGTGTGCTTGGAGTTGATGTGCCAATTTCCCAACTTGAGCTTCCACCCTCTTCAATGATTCCTCCAAAGAATCAAACCTCTTATTGCTCCCTTCCTGATTTTGTGTGCTAATTTGAAGGTAAGCATTCAAATCATCTTGCACTGTGGATTTCTAGAATTGATCATGGTTTTGTGAGCTAATTTGAATGAAGGCATTCAAACTATCTTCCAAAGTGGGTTCCTTAAGTTTATCTTGATTTTGTGCGCTAGTTTGAATGAAGGCATTCAAACTATCTTCAAATGTGGGTGTCTTAAGGTAATTTTGATTTGAATACTGCTCTTGAGAGTAAGAGTCTCTTTGGTAAGGTCAAAAAAAATTTGGAGGTGGAACGTGCAGCTGATTTTCCCAAGAAAAATTTGGTTGGCTTCCCCAACTGGGATTATAAGGATTGGAATATGTGTCATTTCTACCCATTTGCCGGAAACCTTGGTAGTCATATTCTTCCTCTTGCCATTCTTGGTATCGTCCAAAACCCATGGAACACATGTTTGCACTATGGCCTACATTGCCACATGCTGCACATATCTCTTGGCGTGGCATAGGTGCTCTTCCTCTTGCATTTAGCACCTTAAGTTGATTCATCAATTCTGCTAATTGCCATTCCATTTCAGAATGGTCGTTCCTATCATAAACTCCCCCGTGCCTTGAAAACTGCATCTTTACAAAAGGCACTCAGCAATTTATAGAAAACAAACAAAAAATTAAATTGAAAGAAAATCAAACAAAATAAACAAACAATTCAAAGAAAACAAACAATCAATTAAATTGTAAAGAAAAATCAAACTATCAATACTTAAACAGCCTTCCCTGGTAGCGGCCCCAAAAACTTGTTATGCTCAAATTAAGTTCTACTGCAAGCGTCACTCGTAAGTATACGAGGTAGCTGTAGTAAAGGTGATCGCCCCAAGGTCATTTCCCTAAGAAGCTATAGTTCGTAATAGCTTGATTAGCAAGTAATTTAAAAGAGGGAGTTTGTTGTTTGGAATTGTAAAAGAACAATTTAAACCTAAGATTAAGGAGTGTAGGGTTGATGTATGAAGGTTGTACAAGATCAAATCGATTCTTGGGAAGGTGCCTAGGGTTATAGGTCCATTCAATCAAAGCTCAATTCTCAATTATCCATTAACATAACCTTGTAAATTAATTTGTTCCTTAAGGTTAATTAGTCAATTACCAATTCATTAGTTCTCACATTCATGAAATAGCAATAACCAATTATTTTACATTTGCAAATTAATGAAACCCTAGAACTTATATTTCTAATTCATTCATAGGGTAGTCGATTGCATAGTTCCGATATCGGATTTCACCTCTCAGTCCTTCATTCAATATCTAGAGATCAATAGGTAGCTAATCTATTAACCTAGTATACAAGCCAATGCAATCAACCAACACAAGGTACATCAATGTAAATATCAAATCAAAGCATTCAATCAAATATAGTACAAACCCTAGGCATGGGTATTTAGCTCAACATCATCAATTTATATCAAATATTCATCTCAATACAAATCAAATTACAATTGTCAATTGCAATATCAATCTCGTAATACATCAACAACAATAGAAATGAATTAAAAGAGAGAATAAAAAAACCCCTTGTGAAGATCCAAGAGTAGGGTTACTAGTCTTCCTCCTAGCTCCACTTTGATGTTTGATGAAGAACTCAAGCCCTCTTCAATGGTTGATTCCCCTTTTGCAATATGGAATGGAGCTTTTTCAAGTCACCAACCCTTCAATTGATTGTGCCTTTGGAAGATGGAATGGAGCTTTATCAAGTCACCAAACCTTTCAATGAAGTTTCTTCAACCTTCAAGAGCTTGTTAACCCAATTTATCCCAAAGAACCTCAAAGATCTTATCAATGGAAGATGGAGAAGATGAAGATGCAGGATGAAGATGAAGGGACAAGGAGAGTGTCACTCTCTCCTCATCCCAAATCGTGTTTGCCCCCTCCTTCTCTTTTCTTTTCTCTCTCTCTCCTCAAACCCTAGCCGTCTCCTTCTCTTTCTTTTCTTTCGAGCAAAAGAATTTATATAAATTAAGGGTGACACGGCCAAGCTTGATTTGGCTTGGCCATGTCTCTCATTTTTCTTTGGGACACGGCCAAGCTTGTTGGCCGTGTCCTTCACTGCCTTCTTCTTTCTTTCTTTCTTTCTTTTCTTTGTTCTTCAAGGAGTGACACGGCCAAGCTTGTGGCCGTGTCATGTGACATGGCTAGTGGCTTGGCCATGTCTCTTGCCAGTGTTGCTTTCTGCCTTCTATTTCTTTGAGGGACACACCCAAGACAATGAGACATGGCCAAGCTTCAAACGACATGGCCATGTCGATCAGACTTGGGGAAAGACATGGCCATGTCTGTGAGTGTGTCAAGTACTGCCTCTATTTTAGGATGAAACATGTCCAAGACAATGAGACATGGCCAAGCTTCAAGCGACATGGCCATGTCGATCAGACGTGGGCAAAGACATGGCCATGTCTGTGAGTGTGTCAAGTACTGCCTCTATTTTTTTTTCTTTCTTGGTTTCTTTTCCTTGGGTGAGACACGGCCAGTGGCTTGGCCGTCTCTCTTGGGTGTGTTAGCTACTGTCTTGGAATTCTTTTGAGGGACATGGCCAAGCTTGCTTTGGCTTGGCCATGTCTTGCTTGATTCAAGCTCTTTCATCATTTTTCTTGATTGTTTTGATCATCCAAGGGAGTTTTTGCACTTAAACCTAAAAAAACACTTTAAACAAACTTAAAACAAAAATCAATCAAAACATTAACTAAAAACACATAAAAATCATACTAAAAACTAGTACAAATATGATCTAAACAACAAGTATATAACCAAAGGTATAAGGCTATGAGTGGTTATGCCATGCTCGATCTCAATACATTGAGTGAAAATATGGTATCCCTTACATAACATAACACAGGCATCCTAACTCACGCACCCAATGCAAACTAATATAATGCAATGGAAAATATCATAATAAAGAAGAATAAAATAATATAAAGACCAATGAAATCAACTTCTCTTATCCCAGTGGAGTCGCCACTGTAAACGGGAATTTTTATCCCCACTCCCATGTGGAATAGTTCTTATGACTTGTAACACCCCTATACCTCGTATACGTACACAACATGCTAGTACGATCGTAATATACGTATACTGAATATAGGTATGCCACTGTTTATAAAACATACAGATAATCCCTTTTCAATAATATGAATAAATTTAAAACATTTAAAGGAATTTATAAAACACAATAGACAAAATGTTTATTAAAAACGCAACCAAAAATATAACAAATATTTACAATTACATATACATCAAAATTCAAGTAAAACATAAAATGTATATACATGTTTGGCAATATGTCTTTGATCTTTAAGCTCCACTATCAACACCTCAAGATCTAGACTCTACTCGGCCTAGAGGAACTCTCCGGTTCTTCCCTGTAACCTGCGCGATAAATCATAATCGCGCTAAGCCAACGGCTTAGTGGTACAAACTACAATAATATTATGTTTTGATGCAATGCCAATGTCACACAATCAATTCCATACACCATTCAAAAAAATTGTTATACTTCAACATCTTACTTTGCTTAATGTCATATCAAACATTCATTCTCAACAAGATACTTATGCATTATAATCAATCTCATTATTCATTGGTTTCACCATTCAAGAATCACATTGAAAACAAAGACAAGCATGGGCCCAAAGACACTAATATGCCATTCAACTTTCAGAGTTAATGTTTTGGTTTAATTATCACATTTATCATTATCATTATCTCAACTAGGCTTCAAGGATTTAGGTTCAACCAAGCTTCAAGGGGAACAAAGCATGATAAGTATCAACCTAACTTGGCTTCAAGAACCAAACCCAACCTAGCTTCAAGGGTTGTAACATCTCAATTAGGCTTCAAGGACTAGACCCAACCAAGCTTCAAGGGGAGTTAAGCATGCTAAACTTCAACCCAACTTGGCTTCAAGGATTTAGCCCAACCTAACTTCAAGAGATTGTTACTATAGGCATGCCACCAACAACAAAACTCTGAAAAATGGAATAACACATTAGACACACAATTCATTCATTATTTCATTATCACTTTGGCAACCATGCCTCAATCATCTCATTGGCATCATTATCATTTTAGCCAACAATCATGGCTCCATATCTCATCAAGAGAATATATATATCATCAATTGCATTGAACATCATCTAGGTAAACATGTCTCAATTATATCATTTACATCATTAGAACCAATCACATTGGTTTCACATCACATTATGTCTCACTTCACATTAAATCAATTCATCATTTAAATGTACATAGTCAATGACATTAACACACATTTTAGATGCTCATCAATCATTCACATTATACCAAACATAACATTATTCATAAGCATCAACAATGCATTAGATTTCCTAACACATTTAGAATCAAATGGATGTTAAGTCTCAACATCATATGAATATATGCAATAATGTAGTTTGTACTTACCTCAAGAACACTCACACTACTCTATACTCTTCCTCTTTCCACACTTCTTCACAACTTGAATTAGGGAAAATTATCTTCTTCAAGACCTAATCCAAAAATGATAAAAATATATCAATTCCAATGCAAATATTCACTTAATAACCTCTTACTAGACCCTTAAATCACAAATTACAATTCAACACCACTAACTAGGGCCCACGGCCGTGGCCACCCCAACCCCCATGGGCGTGGGTTAGAAAATAATTATGCCCCAAATTTTTCAACACCCCCAGGCATCTAAGGGCCACGGGCGTGGCATCCAAGATGCTACTGCCTCCAACCAAAATCATGTGTTCTAAACTTCCAACTTCATAAAACACAAACAACTTGAAGATCAACAAAAATGATTAACCAAACTCAACATCTACAACAATCACCAACTCAAAACCCTAATACAAACTCAACTCAAACACTTCCAATACCAATACCAACTTAACTTCTTATCTTAAAATCAATTTCAACACTTATAAACACACCACAACAACCCTAATCATACTATCAACAACAATTCATCCACCTCAAACACAACTTCAAAAAAAGAACAAAGGAAATCAAAAGAGAACTTACCAAAGTTGATGAAACTTCACAAATTTCCAACTTAATCACTTGAATCTTCCTTCAATTTTGAGTTTGGAATAAGCAAAACTCACTCTTGCTTTGGATGGACGGCCAACAAAGGAAAAGCAAAGAAGAAAAAGAAAAATGAAGATGAAGCAAAGTCAAACTTCCCTTCTCTTTAAACCTCCACCAAGCAATCTAAAAAGAAAATTACTTAAATACCCTCTTCTATTTATTTTAACTCCCTTTCACTTACTTTCCTTTTTAGTAATTTCATAAATAACAAAATAAATATCTTCTTCCTTTGACCACCACATTTGACTTGTATATATGTTGTATATAGAAATATAGACAACATATACACTCTCTTTTAAATTTCTTTTCTCTTTCAAATTTAACATATACATTCAATCCAATCACAACAATAATATCAAAACTTCTAGGGCATACTTTGGGATATTACATGACTTCTTGCCAAAACTCGGAGAAAATGGAGTCACCACCCAGACAGGCTGAAAAAATAGAAAGGGGTGGATGACTCAATTCCTAAGGAATCTCCAACCCCCTAATGGGTTAAAAAAGTTGGGTACATGTGGGGAAGATGAGAATGACCAAGCACCCCACAATGCCCTGTTAATTAGAACCGACCTCTTTTTCAGGTCTAAATATTATAGAATTCTTAATTATTATGATACAATCCATACTACATATAATAGTTAAAATAAAATCATCATTGTATTAAAATAAAAGCAATGTTCAAACAAAACAAATAAATGGACACCCATCTGAGGATGGAAACATGTCCTTACATTATCCAATGTCTAAAACTAATAGGACACCTACCAAAAGGTAGAAACATATCTTTTAAATTAATCCCAAAATATTAAAATAATTTAAATTACATGAAACTTAACTAATGGGGTACCCACAAAGTGGAGACATACGTCTTACATTATTAATACCTAAATAAACAAATAATAATAATAAAGAAAATATTCATCCATTCATTCATCATAAATTAAATAAATCAACCATCAAAATTTAAGTAAATCATTCATAAAATTATATAACAAATCACATAATCAAATCTAAAACTAAATGAAGCAATAAATGTATAAATTTAGGGTTTTAGAACTTTAATAACCAAATTAGGGTTTTAGAGTTTAAGAAAATATGATTAGGATTTTTAGGATTTTGGAAAACAAGGGTAGGGTTTTTAAGGTTTTGAAAAATAAGATTAGGGTTTTTAGGTTTTTGAAAAACAAGATTAAAAACTAACTTTAGAACTTTTAATATTCTAAAGATTGATTTTAGGGTTTAGTTTTTAAAAAGATTGTTTTAGGGTTTAATATTGAAAGCAAGTTACTGTCATGTTTAAGGTTTTAGAGAAAATCTATTTTAAAACTTAGGGATATTATAGAATTAATTTCTTGGGCCACTGGAATTTTAAAACTGGTTTTAATAATACATTTTTGGAAATTAATGAAATTGTTTAATGTAGTTTGATGAACGAACAACACATAAACCTTTTAACACATCCGAATGAACTATATTTTAACCTTGTGGATTAAAGGATCTTGGCTACTACATATTTGTGTCAATGAAATAATGAAAGCAAATAACGACTACTGGATATCGTAATCAATGAAACAATCAAAGCAAGCAATGAAGCCAAAAATGAAAAGTAAAATAATGAAATAGAATATTTGAAGTACTGTGATCTTAAAAATGATTAAATGAAAGATTGCAAACCTCCGTCGTAGGTTCCACCAATTTCAAGCTTGTAAATCTTGGTTGAAACAAGATGAAGACAGACATATAGCATTGTCTTATGGTTTAATAGTTTTTATGTTTCTATTCCCTGCTCTCTCAAGTTGCTAGGGTTTTTATTTGTTGCTTCTTTCTTAACTGCTGTCGCTTCCTTTTCTTACCGTCCCTCTGCTGCTATTTAAAACCTGTATTTATAAGGGATGATTAGGTTAAACTTTGTAAACCCATATCAATTTCCTACTTAGCCATGATTTTCATCTGAGGCATATCGAATTATCTGAGGCATATTGACTTAAAACCATTCGAATTCATGATAAAATGTCACCATATCAAACTAAATTCAAAGCCAAAACAGAGCATGTCGAACTAGGGAAGACCCAAATTGATATGGACCTTCCCATATCGATTTTAGGGCTTCCCAAATCAATATGGGAGACCCATAGGGAAGGTCCCACATCGATATGGGAGCTTCCCATATCTATTTGGGAAGGTCCCAAATCGATATGGACCTTACCATATCAATTTTAAGGCTTCCCAAAATGATATGGGAGTCTCATATCTAATTGGACCCGACCAAATTCCCAAAATATGTCTATTAGGGTTTTAAAGATTGAACTGTCATATTTTAGGCCTTAAAAATTGGACCAATCAAATTTAAAAGCTTAAAATAGGTTTAAGCCGTTATTAATGGACTGATAAATACTTAGGCCATTTTTAATTAAGACCAAACTAGCTTAGAGCCAAAATCAAGGGTCTATAGTCTTTCTATGAAGCAAGATAATAAGATGCCTGAATGGTAGAAATGAAGTCTAGAGTTTAATGTCTCCAACTTTTTATAGTTCCAGCAGAACGTTTGTAATGTGAAGGTTTGTCTATAGTGTTACATTAGCTCCAATCTAAAAATGGCCTTCATTTAACCCACGTCCCATATAGACCCTATTTCAAGCCTATTAAAGCCTGTTGATATCTCTTAGTAGGTGCAGTCTATTAGTGGAGATTGTTTGAATAAACATGCATATGAGAAAGATAATATTTAAACTTAATGAGACCTTTGGACAAGTATTGTGTATGTGTCTATCTGAAGTGCAACAGTTCTTGCTCAAATTGAAATAATTCCCAAGTTTAGTATGGTAACTAGGGTTATCATATTATAGATATGTTAACTTAGGAAAATCAAGTCCTGAGGTATAATGACACCAATCTGAAAAAGTTAAAATGTGAATTTAAAATTTAAAAAAAAAGTAAGTATTTTTTTGTTACATAAGGCTTTAAGCTTAGGGAAGTATGTTGCTTTCTTAAACCTTAAAGGACATATTTTGGAAAATGAAAATCATTTGCAAAGTCATAAAGAAGTTACCAACTGATGTGTGAATCATGGGTTGAAACGACATCTCCTATGCTTCTAACTACCTTGTTGGGGCCTTCACTACTCATGCTTTGTACATGTGGAAGATAAAGCCATAGCTATGAAGTCTTCTATTATTCTGAACAAGCATCTAGAAGGAATCAATGAGAGTGCTTTGGTTTACAACCTTGGTCTATGAGATAGTAGAACCACTGTAAGTATCACCCATGCATATCATGCATACATGAGCATATCACACTGCATTTTTATTTTGTATTGCCTATTGTTTGTCAAAGTGAACAACATATGCAGTGAAGTAAATAATCAAAAGCAGAAATAAAATCAAGGGGGCATGAATACAGGACAAAATCTGTTTATGATTGAGAGAAATAAAGTATGGAAACTTGTTCCTAAACCCAAGGACCACCCTATTATTGGTTGAAAATAGGTATATAGGAATAAGCTTGATGAAGATGGTCTCATTACTAGAAACAAAGCTAGATTGGTAGCTAAAGGCTATAACCAAGAGGAAAGCATTGATTATGATGAGACATTTGCTACCGTAGCAAGAGTAGAAGCAATTAGAATTTTAATTGCATTTACATGCCATATGAATTTTAAACTTTTGCAAATGGATGTCAAAAGTGCATTCTTGAATGGTTTTATTAATGAGGAAGTTTATGTTGAACAATATCCTTGTTTTAAAGATTATCAATTTCCAAATCATGTCTTTAAATTAACCAAGGCATTGTATAGTCTAAAATAAGCTCCATGAGCTTAGTATGATAGACTCAGTGCTTACTTGTTAGAAAATGATTTTACAAAAGGTAAAGTTGACACTATACTTTTTGTTAAAAAGAAATTGCATAATGTTTTAATTGTGCAAATCTATGTTGATGACATTATATTTGGTGCTACTAATGAGTCTTTGTGCAAAGAGTTTGCTTCTTGTATGACTAGGGAACTTGAAATGAGCATGATGGGTGAACTTAAGTTCTTCCTTGGTCTACAAATAAAGCAAGACAAGGATGAAATTTTCATCAACCAATCAAATTATACAAAGGAACTTCTCAATAATTTTGGGATGGATCATTGCAAAGCAAGCAAAACTCTAATGAGAAAATCCTTAAAATTGGACAAAGATGAAAGTGGTAAGAAAGTTAATGAGAAGAAATATCGAGGTATTATTGGATCACTTCTTTACTTAGCCGCTTCTAGTCCCGATATCATGTATAATGTTTGTTTATGTGTTAGATTTCAATAATGCCCTAGAGAATCACATTTAAATGTTACTAAGAGAATTTTAAAATATTTGAGTGAAACATTGCATTTAGGTCTATAATATCCTATAAATGCATCATTTGACATCTTAGGCATTTCGGATGCGAATTTTGCCAGTAACCTATTAGATAAAAAAAAGCACAACCAGTGCATGTCATTTTCTTAGTGATTGCCTAGTTTCATTTTTTAGTAAGAAACAAGTGTCGGTTGCTTTTTCTATTGTAAAAATTTTAGTCACATTCCCATTAAATGTGATAACACAAGTGCCATTAATTTGTCAAAAAATCCAATCCAATATTCTAGGTCAAAATATATAGACATTAGGCATTATTTCTTGAGAGATAATGTTCAAAATTAAAATATTATTTTAGAATTTATAAACACTAAAAATTAACTTGCTGACATTTTTGCAAAACCCTTGAATGAAGAAATATTGACTTTTATAAAACAATATATAGGTATGATAGATGGTAGCACTCTTAATTAATTTTTGTGTGCATATTAATGACGAAATTAGAATTACCTACAAATATTTATATATCATACATGACCTAATTCCTCATTTACATCTAATTTTTATCATGCATTGAAGGCCACAAATTGAGATCTAAAATTCTTTCTTCTTTCTTTTGAAAAATTATCCTAGCTCACCCAGACTATGTCTCAGTATGATGGACTACCAATAGTCCGATCGAATTGTAGATTGTCCAGCTCAACTGAGCATTCTGAGATCTGGTTCGACTGAGCTCCTTTAAAATTTTCTTGACCATTATTATATTGTCTACTCAGTCCAACTGTGAGCGGGGATTTTCGCCCCCACTCCCAGTAGAATGGTTCTTGCGACTTTGGCACTATTTAGACTCGGGACTTTAGAGAACATGGGCCTACGCCCGGAGAAAATGGAGTCGCCACCCAGATGGGCCAAAAAAAAAGGGGTGGATGACTCGATTCCTAAGGAATCCGCAACCCCTTAATGGGTTTAAAAAGTTAGGTACGTATGGGGAAGGTGAGAAATGGCCCAACACCCCCACAACGTCCGGTTCACTGGAACCGACCTCCTTTGCAGGTCTTAATATTATAAAATTCTTAAATATAACAATATTATCCATACTACATGCAACAATTAAAATAAAGCATCATTATATTAGAATCAAAGCAATGTCTAAACAAAATAAATAAATGGACACCCATCCGAGAATGGAAACATGTCCTTACATTGTGCAAGGTCTAAAACAAAATAGGACACCCACAAAAAGGTAAAAACGTATCCTTTATATTAATCCCAAAATATAAGAACAATTTAAATTACATGAAAATTAATTAATGTAGTATCCAATAATGGAAACATACCTCTTACAATGTTTTGAAACCAAAGCAAATAAATAAAAGTAAACAACCATTCATCATAAATAAATCATTCATCTAATTTAAACAAAATAGTACATATATAACTTTAGGGTTTAAGTAAATAAGATTGAAGCTTATGAAAATAAAATAAATCTTTAGATATTTGAAAGGAACAAGCTACTGTGATGATTTGAAAAATAGAATTAATTAATATTTATGGTTTAAATAAATTAGGGTTTAGGTTTGTATTTTTAATAAAGCTACTGTATTTTGAATAATCATAATAAAGGAAATTAAACATAAAGACTTATAATATACAAATAAATATTCACCCCTTCGACGAGGCCATACGGCGGTCCCGCTAGCCGGTTAACGGGCAGGGGTCAAGGGGGCAGCGCCCTAGAAAATTTTGAAAATCGGCTTTTAGGGTTGTAGGTTTTGGTGTTGAAAATTAAGATTTTAGGATTTAAGATTTAAAAAATAGGGTTCTGAGATTTTAAGGAATTATTTTTAAAAGAATAATGCTTACTATGTGATTTTAGAAAGAAGAATTAATTAAAGCTTTTGACACTTAAAAAAAATAAGGCTACTGTGAGTCTCAGAAAAATAGATTTGGTTAGGGTTTTGGAAAAAACATTATTGTTTTGCAGTTTTAGGAAAGTGTAATTAGGGTTTTAAATTTCAAAAGTTAGTTTTACGGGTATTAAGATTTTTAGGGTTTTGAAAAAACACTTTTTAGGGTTTTCAAATAGAGTTTGGATCATAAGTAGAACAATTGATCATCTATTGCACGTTTAAACAATTAATCCAATTTGAATAATGAAGCTACTGTAAAGATGAGCAAAGAAATAGAGATTCAAACCTCCGTTGTTGGTTCCACTACAATCTTTGAATTTTGGTTGAACAACAATAAAGACAGTGTAGGCTGCCTTTGATGGATTACTGTTGCTTGCTCCCTGCCTCTTGCTCTTTCAAGGTTCTCTTATTTGGCCAAACAAATCCCAAAGTCCAAAGTTTAATAAAATATTTCAGATCCTCAATTTTATGTCTTTAATGTGCTATTTATGAGAAAAAATCATAAACATAATCCTAATTGGTTAAAAAAAATAAAAAACTTTTAGGAAATAATATTAAAAACCAAGTAGAATAGGGTTTTGGCAAAACTGCATGGGGGCTAGGCGTACAAAAGTGCACTGGCAAAAAAATTACTTCGGGCGCTAGGCGCAGGCCAGCCAGTTCGCGGCAGGAAACATTTTTATGATCTCTATATTTGTGAGCGGGGATTTTCGCCCCCACTCCTGGTGGAATGGTTCTTCCGACTTCGACACTGTTTAGGCTCGAGGCCTTAGAGAACATGGGCCTAAATCCGGAGAAAATGGAGTTACCATTCGGACGAGCCGGGAAAAAGAAAGGGGTGGATGACTCGATTCCTAAGGAATCCCCAACCCCTTAATGGGTTCAAAAAGTTGGGTACGTATGGGGAAGGTGAGAAATGACCCAGCACCCCCACAACGCCTAGTTCATTGGAACCGACCTCCTTTTGTAGGTCTTAATATTATAAAATTCTTAAATATAACAATATTATCCATACTACATACAACAATTAAAATAAAGCATCATTATATTAAAATCAAAACAATGTCCAAACAAAACAAATAAATGGACACCCATCCAAGGATGGAAACATGTCCCTACATCATCCATGTCTAAAACTAAATAGGACACCCACCGAAAGGTGGAAACATGTCCTTTACATTGGTCTAAAATATAAAAGCAATTTAAATTACATAAAAATTAATTAATGAGGTACCCAATAATAGAAACATACCTCTTACAATTTTAATACTAAGACAAACTAATAATAATCATAATAATAATGAAAATATCCATCCATGATAAATTAAATAAATCATGTTTTGAAATTAAATAAATCAAAACATATAATAAACTACATAATCAAATCTAAAATTTAATAAAGCAAATAAAGATACAAATTTAGGTTTATGTCTCAATTTAGGGTTCTTTAATTAACATTTAGGGTTTTGGAATTTTGGAATTATTATTATTATTTAGGCTACTATGAGGGTTTTTGGAAAAATGGAATTGATTAGGGTTTTATAATTTTAAGAAAGTAGTAAGGTTTTTAGTTAATAAAATTAGGGTTTAAGGCTAACATCATGAAATTAGGGGGTTTTGGATTTCAAAACATAGCATGCTGGATATTAAGATATTAGGGTTTTATGATTTGCAACCTTGATTCTTTAGATTATGATTTTGAATTTAGGATTTGATGCTTTACCGTGATCAAAGTTAAGTTTGCTTTTAATATTGACTATAATAACTATTTAAGTATTCTTTTAGGTGAAACAAACATAGAAAGCCAAATTAATTATCAAAAGATTAAAATAACTCAATGAATAAAATTATAAAAACTACTGGAAGGTTTGAAATAGAATTAATTAAGATTTAGGGTCTGAATAACTTAGGGTGTGAGCGGGGATTTTTGCCCCCACTCTCGATGGAATGGTTCTTGCAACTTCAGTACTGTTTAGGCTCGGGGCCTTAGAGAACACGAACCTAAGTTCGGAGAAAATGGAGTCGCCACTCAGACGGGCAGGGAAAAAGAAAGGGGTGGATGATTCGATTCCTAAGGAATCTCTAACCCCCTAATAGGTTCGAAAAGTTAGGTACGTATGGGGAAGGTGAGAAATGGCCCAGCACCCCAACAACGCCCGGTTTATTAGAACTGGCCTCCTTTACAAGTCTTAATATTATGAAATTATTAAATATAACAATATTATCCATATTACACACAATAATTGAAATAAAGCATCGTTATATTAAAATCAAAGCAATGTCCAAGCAAAACAAATAAACGGACACTCATCCAAGGATGGAAACATGTCCTTACATCATCCATGTCTAAACTAATAGGACACCCAACGAAAGGCAGAAACATGTCCTTTACATTGGTCTAAAATATAAAAGCAATTTAAATTACGTAGTACTTAATTAATGAGGTACCCACAAAGTGGAAACATACCTCTTACAACATTTGGAAATCCAAAATAAATCGATAAAAGTAAATAACCATTCATCATAAATAAATCATTCATTAAAGATATTAAACATTAATTAAAATATATAATAAACATTCATCCATGATAAATTAAATAAATCAAGCATTGAAAATAAATTAAAGCATATAATGAACAACATAATAAAATAAGCAAGTAAAGATACAAATTGAGGTTTACTGTTTCCATTTAAAGTTATTTAATTAATATTTAGGGTTTTAGGATTTTAGTATTATTATTATTATCATTTTTTTAGGTTAATGTAAGTTTTAGGAGAATTAAAATGGATTAGGGTTTCATGAATCAAATTAGGGTTTAGGGGTAACATTATGAAATTAGGATTTTAGAATAATTAAAACATTAGGTTTATAGCTCTTGGTTACTGGATTATTATTTTGGATTTACTATATTGGGTTTGAATGTTTAGGTTTATAAGGCTTTAAGGATTAGGGTTTAGAAAAACTAGGGTTTACTACTAGTTTTGAGGGAATTAGGGTTTAGGAAAACTTAGGGTTTAGGTTTACTGTTTTGGTTTTGGAGTTGAAGAAAATAGTTTAGGTTTATAAAGTAATTATGATTTTTTAGAAACTGTAAAGTGGGTTTAGAGTTTGAATATTTAACAAAACATTTGGAAATTTTGGAAAAGAATTAGAATAAAACAATTTAGGGTTTTTTAAAAGCCTTTGGAAATAGGAAAAATGATTTAAGGTTTTTAGAAATAAAAGAGTATTTTTTTTTTAGGGTTTTTGGAAATATAAGGAACAATTTAGGGTTTTAAGGTTTTGAAGAAACAGAAAAGTATTTTTAGGGTCTTAAGGTTTAGAAGAAATTGAAAAGTATTTTTAGGGTTTTAAAGGTTTAGAAGAAACAGAAAAGTATTTTTAGGGTTTTTTTTGATATAGAAGGAATGATTTAAGGTTTTTGGAAAACAAAATAAACAAATTAGGGTTTTAAGATTTAGAAGAAATAAATTAGGGTTCTAAGGTTTAGAAGAAACAGAAGAAATCACTTATGTTATTGAAACGAATATCAATGTTACTACATGTTTATAGATCAAGGTTTTGTGTGTATATTCTTAGGAATCAAAGAAACAAAGCTACTGTAAGAAAATAAAACAAAAAGCGATTAGAGATTCAAACCTCCATTAGTTGGTTCCACCAAAAATTACTTCTTGGATGAACAAGGACAAAGGTAGTGTGGCTACCTTTGATAAATTGTTGATTGCTTGCTCCTCTCCAATCTGAAGTCTCAAATTCTAGTCCCTCGTCCAAAATTCTCTTATTAATCTTTTTTGTTTCCAAAGTCTAGTCCGATAGCTTCACTGCCAAGTCCCCCTTTTCTGTGTATTTTTAGTGTTATTTATAGGAAATTTTGGAAGCTTAATCCCAATTGTTTAAGGAAATTATCATTAATTAGGAAAAGAAAACCGAAACCAAATAGAATTTGGTTTCGGAAAAATTGCATTGGAAAAATTTTGCTAGCGAAAATTGCATGGAAAATTATGGGTGAAGCCATTTCGCCCGTAGGAAATTTTGGCGACAAAATTTTTTATCACCGATTTTTTCGTTGCCGATTTTTATTTTTATTTATTTATTATTTATTATTTTTATTATTATACTAATTTTTAAAAATTATAAAAAATTAAATTCTAAAATAAATATTATTTAATTAAGACAACACAAAATTTATTTTGGACTAATTAAAATATATAAGACCGGACTGGACCTAAGGATAATTTGGGTTCAAGAGCCGAGCTAAGTTATGGACTTAGGAAAAATTTTAGGTTCTGGACCTAAAGGTAATTCGGGTTCTGGACCCGAGCTAAGTTCTGAACTTAGAAGAGATTTTAATTATCTACAAAAAATAATCATAGTGAGTAGCATATTTAGCTAATTTTTATGCACTTTTATGCACATATCTTCTCCTTGTCCCCTGCGTGTAAAAATATTTTAATAGTGTAAAAAAATATTTATATACACGCAAGTATTTGAATGATTAAATTGAATGATTGAATTTACTGTTTATTTACTGTGTAGTCACTGTTTATGCACTATTTACTATTTATAAATAGTAACCTACTATTTACAATAGTATCATACTATTGTAAATAGTAATCTACTATTTGTAAATAGCAATTTACTATTATAAATAGTAAAATTTACTATTTATCAATAGTAAAATTTACTTTTTGAATTTTTTTTTCTTTGCCGTTCCTCTATATAAACAAATGAATTTCTTCATTTCATTCATAGCAGCAACGTTAATTTCGTTCATTCATTACTATAATTCTCTCAAATTTAGCATATAATTTTGAAAAATGCTTGCTTCAAGATCAGGAACTCGTTAATGCTGAGTTATTGGAGTTTATTCGGCATCATGAAGATGAAAATATAGATCTACTAGCCGGGATGCCGCTTCATCAATGTTCAAATCAAAAGAGCACGGTAATTATTTTTTCTTCATTTTTTTCTATTATTTTTTCTGTTATTTTTTCTTTTTCATTTATTTATTTTCTTTTTATTTTCTTTCTTTTATTCTTATTTATATATGTAAATATTATTATTATATCATACTTTTTTTTAATTTAGGAAAAAATGTATTAATTTAAGAATTTAAGTAGATAGAATAATGATATACTTACCTGGTGTTAACTTACTTGGCTTCGTGTTAGCGTGATCGTTGCATTGTTCGGGCCGGAGGGTGTATCTACAAAGCCTGACAATGGTATGATGTAGCGCCTTCTCGGGTAAGGCAGATTATCCGAGATTGCAGCTTTGAGAGCTTCATCTTACAATTACCATCTGAAGAGTATTTGATAGACCGGATCGTGGTCCAGGCGCTTGTAAAATGATGGTTGGACACAACTCATACTTTTTACTTGCCCATTGGAGAGATGACAATTGGTCTGGTTGACTTTACTACTATAACCAGCATTCGGTATAATGGTGTTTCGGTTCCTTTTACCAATGATATTTTGACATTTGAAGAAATTCAACAATTAATTGGTATGGAACCATCATATAAATGGCCTTTTAAGATTAAAATCGAGCCAATTCATAGTTATTGGATGAACTACGAAGGATGGGTTCACAGAGACAAGGCCCAACAGTATGCTCGAGGATTTTTGTTATATTTGCTTGGGTCCACCACCTTAGGCAGCACTAAATCCGCCATCCATTTGTCAGTGTTGAGGGCCCTTTCTTATTTTAGGACAGTACCACTTTATGGCTGGGGTGAAGCTGGTCTCGCCTGTCTTTACCATGGTCTTGATAAAATTTTCCAAAACAAGAAGTCTTTTGTTGGCTTTATGGCGGTTGTCGAGGTACTCTTCTTCCACCAATGTCAATTCCATTCTTATCTTGTATGAATTTGATTTTTATTATTGTTGTAGGCATGGGCATATGAGCACAACCTTGTTAGGGTGCCTGGTATTTCTCGAGATAGAGTCAGGTATCCGAGATTAAATTTCTAGTTGTCAGATCGCGTGGATGTTCCTGGCTCTCACCATGTGCATATCCAACGCTTCGTGTTGAGCCGCTTAACCTGGGACCAAGTAAAATAGCATTAGTATGCTTTAAAATTTATATGAAAGTTTACTTACTTTATGAAATTTTGCAGGTGAATTTGCCCTGATGGAACCCAGAAGAGCGGACAAACTAGACTCCCTTCATGAATGCTGCACTATCTTTTCAACATACTCGTCGAGTCATCGCTGGCCCAGTGACTAGAGGCTGGTTTCTCGGAGAGAGAGTTTATGAGTGGTTTCTTGGTCCAAAGCAGTGAAGGGTCCCGATGTGCTGCCCAGAATATACTTTAAGTATTACATCATTGCCAGAGGATGCATGGTGGTTCGCCCGGCATGGTTATGGTGTTGAGACACTTCTCTATCCGACGAGTGTATCTTATGCCCATTTTATTCAAATAAGGCTCTTGAACTTTGATGTATCTCTTTTTGGTGTACGGGAAATTCCCAAAGAAAATGAGGGTAGAGATGAAGAGGAACATCATGGAGAGGCAGGAGGGTTCATTCCATATCTCAGGGCTAGCACTTCTCAGGTAAACCTTTACCATTTTTCATTGTAATTGATTCTTTCTTAACTTATTTTGATTCTGTAATGATTGTTGCAGGTTGCTGGCTTATTTGATCATGAGGCTGGACCTTCTTTTACTACTCCTTCATTTGCTCATTCTAGTCCACCAGATATGTCATCTCATCCTCAGGGCATTAATATGAATTACCTGGTGAGTTTTCTTGTTTCATGGTAATTTATGCTATATGTATGCATGATTATGTATGCTCTTACCTTTGTCCTTTCTGGCTCACAGCGGATGCTTGAAGAACAAAATAAGAAACTTCAAGAAGAGTTGGCCGCTAATCATCAGCAAGCTTCTCATTTTAAAAATTTATATCATCAATCAGAACAAAATTTTCGAGACTTCCGATTTTAGGTGATGAGGGATCCTAGTGCTTCTTCATCTAGAGTCCCCCAAACTGATGACCATGAGATCCTTTCGTCCACTTCTGATGAGGATCGTGATAGATCGAAACTTCAAGGTAATAGGGATTTTGGTGCTCCTACTTCAGGAGGACTTGGGACGAGTAATTTGCCTCCTCCTCCAACAGGCGATGATTTTTGTACAGCTTTATTTGATGACCTAACACCACATTCTTAGTAATGTATAAATTGTATCAATTGTATAATCATTGTACAATAAGCATAAAAATGAAAATATATAATTTCCATCTTTACTATAACTTTTTCTTCTTTCTTTATATATATATATATCACATCACCACAATTTCCTTTTCACAATTCACAACCACATCACTTTGGCTAAAACCAAATGCAACGCGGTAAAGTAATTTTGTCACTAATTATTTTCCTCATGCATCACAGTCTCATGTTTTTTCCTTATCATCTTTTCCTTATCAATTTTGGAAAAGGATGTTTCTACTATATAAATTACTCTTCACGCCATAATTTCATACAGAAACCAAAAACTCCTTTTATCAATTCTAATTTTCCTTCATCATTCAACAATGACCGAACTTCATTTAAAGAAGATAAAAACACTATTTAAGAATATGGATGCTATTCACTGGAAGCAAATTTCTTGGTCAAAACTTGATATTTTAAAGTGTTTTCAAAATGTTAAATTGGACCACTCCTTTTTACATGCCATGGCTTCTTTTTAGAATGTGGATTCTAGGACATTTAAAATTAATAGCTTTGAAATATGTCCCTTGATTGAAGAATTTGAGGCCATCCTCGGATATCCAAATAATCAAAAAATGGCATTACCCACATTGATTTCCAAGACTCAACAGAAGATGCAGATGTTATTTAAAATTTCAAAACCCGAAGTTCTTCAGTTGATGAGAGGTGAGAAAATTCTACTTGCTCCCTTGATTGATTTTTGTCTCTCATTTGGCTCCTACTAAGGCATGGGGACGTATGCTTTGTCTATGCTTGCTTGGCCAATTCTTGCTTGTTTCTCCTGATGGCGATATTGATCCATGAGTATTGGATATCATGGACCAAATGGAAGGAGGCTTGTCGCCGATACAAGTGATCTTAGCCAAGACTTTAGTTGGATTAGACCAGCTTAAATCAGGATTGTCAAAGAGATTGACCAGGAGTCCATTACTGCTTCAAGTAATTTCCTAAACTGCCCTTTCGAGTTTTCAATTTAGGTTTCCTTTTTCTTCTTTTTTTATTGCTCTAATTTTTGCCTAGTCCGCCCATACGGGTTTTCGGAGCTAGTGAGCTATCCTAATTTTTGCCTAAGCTGCCCTTGTGGGTTTTTAACTTAGCGGACCTCTTTTATTATTATATATTTTTTATATTGCTCTAATTTTTGCCTAGCCTGCCCATGTGGATTTTCAGAGCTAGCGAACTATCCTAATTTTTGCCTAATCTGCCCTTGCGGGTTTTCAACTTAGCGATTTTTTTTTAATTTAATTCTTTCCTCACAGATTTGGCTTCAGGTGCATCTCTGCTTGTTAATACTCCATCCATGGATTTTGCCAGTTATCTGTAACACCCCCATATTCAATGCACACACACTACAACCACAACAATGTAGCATAAGTGCACCAAACATAGGGATGCTACGGTTTCCTTAACATTCAAAACATTTTAAAACTTGATACCATATCCATATCATTATATCTTATTAACAAAATAGATCATTTACTTATAAAACAAAACATATTAGTTATCTATATATATATTTAAATATTACACAGCGGAAGTTATAAAATATTTACAAATTTACATTATAAACATTACTTTACAAAATATAAAAGAAATATACATGATTGGCAAGTCAGCTCTGATCTTTAATCTCCCAAAATCAACTCTTCAATGTACTCTCACTCGGTCTCGAAGAGCTCTCGGGTTCGATTCTATCAGTTCTATCACCTGCGCGATTAAACACTATCGCGCTAAGCCAAGGGCTTAGTAAGATAAAACATGCAATAGACATGCTTAAATGTTATACAATGCCAATTTTAATTTATATCATACATGTAACAACATAGATGGAAAGCTAACAACATACATTTACATTTCATAACCTAGCGTACATATATGTATATCACATTTCAACATTCTTGCATATACTTTATTAGTTAATCATTTAATCATCCATGAACAACACTAAGCAAAGACAAGCATGGGCCCAAGACACACTAATATGTCATTCAATTTTCAGAGTTAATGCTTTGGTTTTGTTATCACATTTATCAATATCAATATCATATACCCAACTAGGCTTCAAGGATTAAGTTCAACCAAGCTTCAAGGGGAGCAAAGCATGCTAAGCATCAACCCAACTTGGCTTCAAGAATTAACCCAACCTAGCTTCAAGGGTTGTAACATCTCAATTAGGCTTCAAGGATTCAATCCAACCTAACTTCAAGAGATTGTTACTATCATTAGGAATGCCACCAACAACAAACTCTGAAAATGGAATAACACATTAGCCACACAATCCATTTAGTTCTCATTCTCAATTCTCATTATCATTTAGGCAAACATGCCTCATTTATCTCCATTGAATCACCTTAGCCAATAACAATGGCTTCACATTTCATTTCACAATATAACACTTCATTATTCAAGTGTATATTTATCTCACATAGCACCATTCATAAATATCAACATTTCATTCCATATTAATCATGAAACACATTATCACTCACAATGCATAATATAACAAGGCTCAATCTCAACAATGCAAGAACAATATATATATAATTCATAGCTTTAGGATCATTCACAAGTGTTTTTAATTAATCCCTTGGTTTAAGTATGTTTATGTTTAGATTTAGAGGCCCAACTACCTTTGAAGAATCTAAACTATGCAAACAAGAACAAAGAAATCAAGCAACATTCAATTCATTTGTGGGACACGCCCAACTCACTTGAAGGACACGCCCAACTTAGTTGAGGAACACGCCCGTGTCTTTAACAATAAATGAGGCAGTAGCCAATTCAAATAATTGACACGCCCAGCACCTTTGATGGACACGCCCGTGTCACTAAAACCAAAAGAGACAGTAGCCAATCCAAATAATTGACACGCCCACTCCCCTAAATTGCTTTTGGCCGTGTCACTAAATCACAAAACATTAACTAAAACCAACCCTTTCTCAATTGCACTCAAACACAATATTCATTATATAACATATTTCACATGAACATAATCAATGTTCTAAACACATATTCATCATAAAAACTACTTCACCACACATTAATATCACAATTAAACACATATTCACCACAAAACCCTAAAATCCAACATCCTTCTCCCTCCATCCAAATCAACAACCATCATTTCCAACAACAACCTTCAATTAAACTCATAACTTAAAATCAATTTAACATTTGAAAGCACAACCAAACACATCTCAAATCCACCAAATCACAAAATCATCAAACCCTACTTTACTTCCAACACAACTTCCAAATAAGTAAAGACAACAAGAAAATACTTACCTACAAAGAAGAAATTCCACAAATCCCTTGTCAAATCCTTTGATTGCTTCTTCAATTTGCTTCTATCATCAAGAACACTTCTTTTTCTCTTTTTGCTAATGGAGAGCCGGCCACTTCATGAAGAAAGAAGACAATGATCAAGATACAAAGTCAACTTTTGCTTTTAATCTCCACCAAGTGTTCTTATCCAAGCAATTACTAAAACACCCTCAATCATATAACTAACCTTTGTCTCATATAAGTCCTTATATGTAATTTCATTAACAACCAAAAATATCTTCTTCCACTTAACCATCACCTTGACTCTTCATTTGACCACTTTATATGTTATATATATCATCATATACACAATATATACATTTATCTCTAAACCCTAATTCTTCCTCCAAAACACATATGCACAAGCATTCACTTTCCAATTTCTTTTCTTACCCAATCATATGCATACAATTCAATTAAACAATAACAACAACAACAACAACAACAACATAATCAAAACTTCTAAGCCACATATGAGGATATTACATTATCTACCATGGCATCATTCTGCTAGGAAACTACTCCATCCTGCTTCTTCATATGCTGACTGGGTTGACTGGATCCACTCATGCGCTGAAGTCAACATCCATTGGTTGGTACCTTGGTCGAAGATTTCTCGTATCACCATGTGGACATACTTGATGTATGTTCCCCTTGTTGATTGATGTATGTTCCCCTTGTTGCTCTTCATCAAGGTACTTGTAGACCCTTAATTTTTGACCCAATCCGGTCCAATATATTTTATTTAGTTTAAAATGAAATTTGTTGTCTAATTGGTCCAAAATAATTTTTATTAAATAATTTTTGCTTTAATATCTAATTTTTATTAATAAAAAATAGAAATAAATAAATAAAAGTCAAAAAATAAAAATAAAAATAAAAATAGGAGTCGGAAAAATCGGCGACGAAAAAATCATCGCGCGGGCCCGTGGGCATTTAGCCCGCAGGAAATTCCTGCAGGCGAAATTACTGTGCTATTTCGCACGCAGAAATTTTCTGCCTGCGAAATAGCATACGGGCCCGCTCTGCACGCGCTGCCCCAGATTTCTGCGGCAAAAATTACTGAACTAGCGCATTTTTTCCTGCGGTAATTTTTTTCGGCTGCGCAAATTTTTTGAAACCTAATCCAATTAGGTTTTGATTTCTTTTTTTTTATTAATATTACTTATCTTAACTAATTAGGAATAAACAACCTCAAACCACTATAAATAAGGACCAAAGGCAATTAATTTGGAGGTGGCAAAAAATTGGCAGTAGCTTGGAAAATTGGAAACCAAATCAAGGAAGGAAAAGCAATAATTCAATTCAATTGATTTTTAAAGGAGCTAGTTCATCCAAGAAGAATTGTTTTTGGAGGAATCATCAAAAGAAGGTATGTATTAATTGATTTTCTTTAATTTTTTTTTAAACAGTAGCTAAAATTAGGATTTTTGTGTTTTTCAAAAGCTAAAATTTTAGAACTTTAATTTAGTTTTCCAAAGTTAAAAACACTAAAACGTTACTTTATTTTCCAAAAAAACTTAAAATTGTTATTTTTACTTCTTAAAAATCTTAAAACTCTAATTGAACATATTTTTAACAAAACTAGAATTTAATTCTGTTTCTTTTAAAATTTTAAAATTGGTATTGTTTCTTCCAAAAAACCATAAAAAGCATCTTTTCTATTTGTATAAACTTCAATCCGTTTGTTTAAATTCATAAAACCTCAAGAAATCATCAAATTGTCTTTTTATACCCTAATTCAACAAATCACCCGAGACCCAAATTCTAAAACACTAAAACCCTAATTCAACTTTTAAACCTAAAATATTAAACTTTAACTCCGTTAAAACCTTAATCCCTAATTTTTATGAACCCTAATCCTTTTAGAACATTAAAAAACATAAAAACATAAAAACCTAAATTTTACACAGTAGCTTAGGAACCCAATAACCAAAAATCACAAATTAAAGTATTTTAAAGTGTCTAAAACCCTAGTTTCATGATATCATCATTCAAATATTAATTTAGTTAATCAAAGAGTCTTACCAACCTTTTAAAACATAAAACCCTAATCTATTTTAATTCCATAAAAAGTTACAGTAGCTATAATTGAACTTTTATTTGCTTTATTCAATTCTATACTTGATTATGCTTTGATTTATCTCTTATGCTTTAATTTAATTTCAATTCTTGATTTATTTAGTTTATCATGGATGGATGTTTATTTTATATTTTGATTAATAGCTTTGATGAATGATTTATTTATGATGAATGATTATTTACTTTTATCAATTAATTTAGATTTCCAAAAGTTGTAAGAGGTATGTTTCCACTTGGTGGGTACCTCATTAGTTAAACATCATGTAATTTAATTTGCTTTTCTATTTTAGAACCTATGTAAAGGGAATGTTTCTACCTTTTGGTGGGTGTCCTATTTAGGCATGTGATGTAAGGACATGTTCCATCCTTGGATGGGTGTCCATTTATTTGCTTTGTTTGGACATTGCTTTGATTTTAATATAATGATGCTTTATTTTAATTATTGTGTGTAATATGGATAATATTGTTATATTTAAGAATTTTATAATATTAAGACCTGTAAAGGAGGTCGGTTCTAATGAACCGGGCGTTGTGGGGGGTGCTGAGCCATTTCTCACCTTCCCCACATGTACCCAACTTTCCGAACCCATTAAGGGGTTGGGGATTCCTTAGGAATCGAGTCATCCACCCCTTTCTTTTTCCCAGCCCGTTCGGGTGGCGACTCCATTTTCTCCGGACTTAGGTCCGTGTTCTCTAAGGCCCCGAGCGTAAACAGTGTTGAAGTCACAAGAACCATTCCACCGGGATTGGGGGCAAAAATCCCAGCTCATAGTGGCGACTCCACTGGGGATAAGAGAAGTTGATTCCGTTGGCCTTTATATTATTTTATTCTTTCTTATAATGATATTATCCATTGCATCATCTTAGATTGCATCGTGTGCGTGAGTTAGGACACCCATGTTACCCGTGTTATGTTATGTAAGGGATATCATACTTTCACTCAAGGTATGGAGATCAAGCATGGCATAACCACTCATAGCCTCGTACCATTTAGTATATACTTGCTATAGGAACCTAAGCCTTTTAACCCAAAGACTAAAGCTCATGCAATTGGCCTAGTTACTTTCCTTAGGTTTTACCCCAAATGCATGTTGTTTAACTATGGTTAGTTTATCTTGGCTTAAATCATGGCTTATTTGGTTTGTTCTTTTTCTAATATGACCTAAGTATATTAAGCTCAAAATAAATTTTTCTTTAAAGTCCAAAAAGACCAAAGCTATTTTTAAAATTTTTCATGATGGTCTTTGGACATAAGACTTTTCTAAAAACAAATCAAATATTCTTTGGCCCATGGCCCAAATACTAAGGCCAAAATCCATTTTTCCAATCTCTTTTACAATGGGCTTAGAAACAAAACTATTTTCACTCAACCATTTTTTACAAAGAGCTTGCAAAAATATTTAGGTCAATTATGAAATACCAAAAATCAATTGTGGGCCTAGTTTACACTAAGAATAAATTAAACATGGGCTTGTTTTTGGCATGAACCCTTAGTTACCTTTTGCAAGTGAGAAATCTATTTATGATAAACCTCTTAATTTAGTTTTAATCCAATATAGCATAAAAGCTACTTTAGTTGGTTGGATGGATTAAAACCTAATTAATGGGAATTATCATGGGTTGATTTCCATTTTCGAAAATATAACTATTGGTTGAAACTTCCAAGGGAATTATTCAAAAGCAAGATATCCCATGTTGGTATTTTGTTAACCATATACCTAGGAAAAGAGACTCGCCATTCATGTGTGGATGTTATAAGGTTAGAAGGAACGTCCTATTTATCCTTATTTGTTGATTGTTTGTGCATACATGCATACATGCATACATTTTCATCTCATATCATTGATCCTCTCTGGCTCACAGCCTTGGATTATGATAGTTCAAAAGCTTACAACAATCCGACCTACGCCGGAGATGAAATATCTACCAATGACTCAATCACTTGCTCACCTAAAACGATGGAGCCTGAGCAAATTTAAAGGATGGTGGATGAGGCCCTCAATGCCAAGATGGAAGAAATCAAAGAGGCCCTAGCTGAGACCATGAAGAACCAATTGACTGCAATCTTAGAAACCATGCCGAGGCATCTGCTAGCACTAAGAAACCAAAGGACAAAGGGAAGACCAAAGTTAGTGAAGTGGTTTTTGATGATGAAAAGGTGATCATTGATGATGATGATTGGGCTCAATATTACCAAGATCTTCAAGCAAAAAGGAGCCAAAGGTTGTTGAGAAGGCAACTATTGAAAAGACCGAGACTTCTGATGTTGAAAAGATGATTGCTGATTTAGAAAAGAAATTTGAGAAGAAGCTGAAAACCGAAGAGATGTCTGAGATCGAAAAATTATTTGAACTAGATGAAGAAGTTCCATTCAAATTCAAGATGCCATCCTTTGCTAGATACAGTGGTACTAGAAATCCTCATCTCCATGTGAAGCAGTATATCACTGCTATGCAGTATGCCCGAGCTACTAAGGCTCAAACTCTAAGGTACTTCATGCTCTCATTGGATCCTGTTGTCCAAAATTGGTTCAATACCTTAGATGATGGAACACAAAAGAATTGGGATTTGCTGTACAAGGCCTTTATCCAGCAATATGGGTATAATATCGAGTTGGAGGTTACCTTAATGGAAGTGGAGTCCATGAGGCAAAGGCCAAATGAGAATTTTGTGGACTATGTGAAGCGATGGAGAAACAAAGCCGCTTTGCTCAAGAAAAGACCCGATGAATCCGATCAAATAAGGATGATTGTAAGAGGGGTGTTGCCTAGTCTTCGTGAGAGGATGTCTCATACACTCATCCATGATTTCAAAGATCTTCTCCAAGCTGGTCTACAAATTGAAGAGTGGGAAAGGGAGAAGAATCGCTTTTCTATAAGAAGGAATGAGAAAGGGAACAACCAGCCTAACAATCAAAGCACACAAAAAGAAGTTGATGTTAATGTAACCGGTCAAGGGAATAAAAGATGATTCTCAGATATGGAAAGCCTTTGTCTTGAGTCTTCGATAAGCTGCAAAAGAAAGGGTTCTTACAACCGTTAACTCCTCGACCGTTACATAATTCATTGCCACCAAACTTCAATGCCGAGGCCTTCTGTCAATTTCATCAAATGCGAGGGCATGAAATAGATAAATGTGCCCGTCTAAGGTATGAGATCCAAGATTTAATCGACAGTGGTAAGCTACCCGAGCCGGATAAGCCCAACACCAAAGATAATCCATTACCAAGGTTCAATAGAGTACCTCCACCGGCAACCTTCATGGTGGGAAAAGGATTGGAAGAAGATTTTGTTTTATCATCCTTTCAAGATGGGGATATTGAAGATATGAAAGAAAATTAAATGCAACAAACTTTCTTTAGCTTGAATATTGCTTTTTAATCTTACTTTCTTTAATATTTTGGAACTATCTATGTTTTTCAAATTTAAAGTTGCTTGAATAAATTAGTTTCATCAAAAATCTTATTGGCCTTTGTTCATTTTTGTGCTCAACCAATGAGGAATCTAACTTGATAATTCATGAATTAATATATTTATGCATCATGACTCGAATGACTTTACTAGGTGAGGGAGTTGCTCTATAGCATTGAGCTTTGTATGCTTACTTAGAGAGGGCTCCTGCATAATTACCTTTGTCTAGGTCCAAGTCAGTCTTAGAACATGCTTTGACAAACTTTCGAGTCGAAATTGAACTCTACTTATTTAAGGGAGAGATGATCTAGGCATTGTTTGATTAGCCAACAACTAGTATCCACCCTATTAAATATCAATCCCTAGTTGTCCCTTTGAGCCTTCATAAAATTTTAGCATTCTTTTCATTGGTTTACAAGCCCCAATAACCTACCTGAGCTATTGTGATACTTTTGACAAGTCTTATGATCACTAAGATGAAGAGGCAAGAAGATCAAAAGAAAGCAATAATTAGTCAATACCATGAAAATAGTTGATGTTTTCAAGACCATAAGGGTAGTTGAAGTTTTCAAGACCATAAGGGTAGTTGAAGTTCTCCTAATATCTCCAATATATGAAGACAACATCAGAGTAACAAATGATTTATCCATGTTAAAGAAGATTTATATTACTCCACTTATCCATTATTGGAAGCCCAAGTTGATACAAACAAGATAACTCTTTTAGAGCTAGAACCAAGAAAGGAAAGAAAGAAAGAAAAAAAAAGAAAAAGAAAAGAAAAAAAGAAAAAGAAGAGAAAAAAGAAAATCCAAAATGGTTCGAAAAGCCAACTGAGTTCTCTTTTACCTAAGACAACAAAAGGCTTCCATTTGGTTTATCAGTACATTTTGACTTGAATTGGTCCAATTCAACCAATGATTCGATCAAAATCAAAGAAAAAGGAGAAAGACCATTCAGTTCTTGAAAGTTCTGTACTTGACAGTCCTACAAGGAAGAAGGACAAAATGATAAAATGCGCAAAGAAAGGGAGGAGTAAGAAAAATAAAAAGAAAGAAAAAGGGAGCAGAAGAAAGGAAATGAATTTGAGTACCAAACTTTTTGCAAGGGCAAAGACTGTCCTAATCAAGATCCAGATTAATGCCGAGAAAATAGAAGGAATTTAGAGTCTAGAAAGATTGTTCCCAGCTACCTAAAGTTCAAACAAGAAATTTATAGTGTGAGGGTTCGTCCATTGTGTCACACCAGCTCCAATCTCAAAATGGCCTTCACTATAACCTGTGTCCCTTATAGACCCCATTTCAAGCCTATCAAAGACCTATTGATCTCTCTTGGTAGGTAGAGTCTATTAGTGGATATAGTTTGGATAAGCATGCATATGAGATAGACAATATTTAAACTCAAATGAGACCTTTAGCCGAGTAATGTGTATGTGCTTATCTGAAGTGCAACATTTCTTGCTTAAATAGAAATGATTCCCGAGTTTAGTACGATAACTAGGGTTGTCATGTTATAGATATGTTAATTTGGAAAATCAAGTCCTGAGGTACATTGACATTGATTTGGCAAAGCCAACATTTGATTTCAAAATCAAAATTCAAAAAAAAAATTCAAAAAAATGTTTTGTCACACAAAGCCTTCAAGTTAAGGGAAGCATGTTGAACCCTCAAAGGACACATTGGGCAAAGGAAATGATTATTGGCAAGGTCATGAAGAAGCTATCAGTCGACATGCTATGGATGTATCCCTGAACTCTGCTGCTTGGGGTCTCCACCACTCATGTTTTCAACATCTTGAAGATAAAAGCTACAAATGCAAAGCTTTTGATCATTCCAATGCAAGACTTGAACAAGCATCAAAAAGGAACCAATGAGAACACTTCTGCCTATCACCTCAGTCTGTGAGTCAATAAAACCACTGTAAGTATCATTCATGCATATCATGCATACATGAGCATATCACATCGCACTGTCTTGTCTTGTATTGTCTATTCTTTATCAAGGTGAACAACAAACACTCTGTGAAGTGAAGAATCAAAAGAAGATGTCAAATTAGGGGGCATGGAAATCCCATTGCTTGAGAAAGCTCCAGTAAATTTGCAAAGAGAAGAAATACATGCTTGTGCGAAGAACTAGAAGGCAAAAACATCAATTGAAGCTTGCATGGATAAAATATTTGGTTTGAGCCTACACAGGGGGCAAAGTTTCTCCTTTTCAATTTTTTGAGTTTATATATCAAACATTTTTAAAACTCACCTACAAATATTTTGCCATGCAGGGGGGCAAGGAAAAGATATGAAGGCTAGCTAAAAAGGGCTGGATTTTTTGCAAAAGTGCAAAGAAAGAATGAAAAGAATGGAATAAAAAAGAAAATTAGAATTTTAAAAAGAATGAAGATGCTAAAGACAAAAGATCAATCCAGCTAAAAGAACTAAAGCCAAGGAGAAGACTCGATCTCAAAGGATGAAGATCCATTCGCAAGGGTAAAGACCCGATCTCAAAGGATGAAGATCCATTTGCAAGGGTGAAGACCCGATCTCAAAGGATGAAGATCCATTCGCAAGGGTAAAGACTCGATCTCAAAGGATGAAGATCCATTTGCAAGGGTGAAGACCCGATCTCAAAGGATGAAGATCCATTCGCAAGGGTAAAGACCCGATCTCAAAGGATGAATATCCATTTGCAAGGGTGAAGACTCGATCTCAAAGGATGAATATCCATTCGTAAGGGTAAAGACTCGATCTCAAAGGATGAAGATCCATTTGCAAGGGTGAAGACCCGATGTCAAAAGATGAAGATTCATGTTCAAGGATGAAGACCCGATCTCAAAGGATGAAGATCCATTTTGAGGGTGAAAAACCACAATGCATAGAATAACTGGAGCAGTCAGATTTCTCAAATGATAAAAGGTCAATTAAATCAATCCCGGGTCCAAGTACCCAAATCAATTCAATCTCGGGTCCAAGCACCCATTCTCGGGTCCAAGTACCCAAATCAATTCAAGCTCGGGTCCAAGTACCCAATCTCAGGTCCAAGCACCCAATATCGGGTCCAAGTACCCAAGCTCGGGTCCAAGCACCCAATCTCGGGTCCAAGTACCCAATCTCGGGTCCAAGTACCCAATCTCAGGTCCAAGTACCCCAAATCAAAGCCAATTTAGGATCGAGTATCCCAATCAAGTTTAGGATCGAGTATCCAAATCCATTTAGGATCGAGTATCCAAATCCAATTTAGGATGAGTATCCAAAGCCAGTTTAGGATCGAGTATCCAAATCCAATTTAGGATAAAGTATCCAAATCCAGTTTAGGATCGAGTATCCAAATCCAATTTAGGATCGAGTATCCAAATCCAGTTTAGGATCGAGTATCCAAATCCAATTTAGGATCGAGTATCCAAATCCAGTTTAGGATCGAGTATCCAAATCTAATTTTGGATCGAGTATCCAAATCCAGTTAGGATAGAGTATCCCAATCAAGTTTAGGATCGAGTATCCAAATCCAGTTTAGGATAGAGTATCCAAATCCAGTTAGGATCGAGTATCCCAATCAAGTTTAGGATCGAGAAATCCCTTTAGGATCGAGTATCCCAATCAAGTTTAGGATCGAGTATCCGAATCCTAGTTAGGATCGAGTATCCAAATCCAGTTTAGGATCGAGTATCCAAATCCAGTTAGGATCGAGTATCCCAATCAAGTTTAGGATCCAGTATTCGAATCCAAGTTAGGATCGAGTATCCAAATAAATTTAGGGCCGAGTATCCCAATACAGTTAGGATCAAGTATCCCAATTCAGTTTAGGATCGAGTGTCCAAATCCAGTTAGGATCGAGTATCCAACTCCAGTTTAGGATCGAGTATCCGAATCCAGATAGGATCGAGAATTCGAGTCTAGTGTAGGATTGAGTATCCAAATCTCTCAGGTCCAGAACCCAAAATTTTCCTTAGGTCAAGAACCTAGAATCTCCCTTGAGTCCAGAACTCGAACCGGGTCCAGAACCCAAATTTTCCTTAGGTCCAGAACCTAGAATTATCCTTGAGTCCAGAACTCGAACCGGGTCTAGAACCCAAATTTTTCTTAGGTCCATAACCTAGAATTATCCTTGAGTCCAGAACTCAAACTGGGTCCAGAACCCAAATTTTCCTTAGGTCCAGAATCTAGAATTATCCTTGAGTCCAGAACTCGAACCGAGTCCAGAACCCAAATTTTCCTTAGGTCCAGAACATAGAATTATCCTTGAGTCCAGAACTCGAACCGGGTCCAGAACCCAAAACTTCAACTACTTCATCAAAAATTAAGTCTTATTGCTTTTCACTCTCTTTCACTAAGGTTTCAGATCATTCAAGCAGGGGGCAAACTGTAGACCCTTAATTTTTGACCCAATCCGGTCCAATATGTTTTATTTAGTCTAAAACGATTTTTGTTGTCTAATTGGTCCAAAATAATTTTTATTAAATAATTTTTGCTTTAGTATCTAATTTTTATTAATAAAAAATAGAAATAAATAAATAAAAAGTCAAAAAATAAAAATAAAAATAAAAATCGAAGTCACGCGGGCCCATGGGCATTTCGCCCTCAGGAAATTCCTGCAGGCGAAATTACTGTGCTATTTCGCACGCAGAAATTTTCTGCCTGCGAAATATCCCAGCTAGCCCAGCTATTTCACACGCAGAAATTTTCTGCATGCGAAATAGCTTAAGGACCCGATCCGCGCGCGCTGCTGTAGATTTCTGAGGCAAAATTTTTTTGCCAGCGCATTTTTTCCTGCGGCAATTTTTTTCGGCAGCGCAAATATTCCGACATAAATTTTTCGAAACCTAATTCAATTAGGTTTTGATTTTTTTTATTAATATTACTTACCTTAACTAATTAGGAATAAACAACCTCAAACCACTATAAATAAGGACCAAAGACAATTAATTTGGAGGTGGCAAAAAATTGGGAGTAGCTTGGAAAATTGGAAACCAAATCAAGGAAGGAAAAGCAATAATTCAATTCAATTAATTTTTAAAGGAGCAGAAGCACGATTTAAAGAATTCAAAGGTAAAAAAGGCTTGTCTTTGGAGCTAGTTCATCCAAGAAGAATTGTTTTTGGAGGAATTATCAAAAGAAGGTATGTGTTAATTGATTTTCTTTAATTTTTTTTTACACAGTAGCTAAAATTAGGATTTTTTTGTTTTTCAAAAGTTAAAATCTTAGAACTTTAATTTAGTTTTCCAAAGTTAAAAACACTAAAACGTTACTTTATTTTCCAAAAAGACTTAAAATTGTTATTTTTACTTCTTAAAAATCTTAAAACTCTAATTGAACATATTTTTCAACAAAACTAGAATTTAATTCTGTTTCTTTTAAAATTTTAAACCTGGTATTGTTTCTTCCAAAAAACCATAAAAAGCATCTTTTCTATTTGTAAAAACTTCAATCCGTTTGTTTAAATTCATAAAACCTCATGAAATCATCAAATTGTCTTTTTATACCCTAATTCAACAAATCACCCGAGACCCAAATTCTAAAACACTAAAACCCTAATTCAACTTCTAAACCTAAAATATTAAACTTTAACTCCTTTAAAACCTTAAACCCTAATTGTTATGAACCCTAATCCTTTTAAAATATTAAAAAACATAAAAACATAAAAACCTAAATTTTACACAGTAGCTTAGGAACCCAATAACCAAAAATCACAAATTAAAGTATTTTAAAGTGTCTAAAACCCTAGTTTCATGATATCATCATTCAAATATTAATTTAGTTAATCAAAGAGTCTTACCAACCTTTTAAAACATAAAACCCTAATCTATTTTAATTCCATAAAAAGTCACAGTAGCTATAATTGAACTTTTATTTGCTTTATTCAATTCTATACTTGATTATGCTTTGTTTTATCTCTTATGCTTTAATTTAATTTCAATACTTGATTTATTTAGCTTATCATGGATGGATGTTTATTTTATATTTTGATTAATAGCTTTGATGAATTATTTATTTATGATGAATGATTATTTACTTTTATCAATTAATTTAGATTTCCAAAAGTTGTAAGAGGTATGTTTCCACTTGGTGGGTACCTCATTAGTTAAACATCATGTAATTTAATTTGCTTTTCTATTTTAGAACCTATGTAAAGGGCATGTTTCTACCTTCTGGTGGGTATCCTATTTATGCATGTGATGTAAGGACATGTTTCCATCCTTGGATGGGTGTCCATTTATTTGCTTTGTTTGAACATTGCTTTGATTTTAATATAATGATGCTTTCTTTTAATTATTGCATGTAATATGGATAATATTGTTATATTTAAGAATTTTATAATATTAAGACCTGTAAAGGAGGCCGGTTCCAATGAACCGGGCGTTGTGGGGGTGCTGGGCCATTTCTCACCTTCCCCACACGTACCCAACTTTTCGAACCCATTAAGGTGTTGGGGATTCCTTAGGAATTGAGTCATCCACCCCTTTCTTTTTCCCAGCCCGTCCGGGTGGCGACTCCATATTCTCTGAACTTAGGTCCGTGTTCTCTAAGGCCCCGAGCCTAAACAGTGTCGAAGTCGCAAGAACCATTCCACCGGGATTGAGTGCAAAAATTCCCGCTCACAGTGGAGACTCCACTGGGGATAAGAGAAGTTGATTTCGTTGGTCTTTATATTATTCTATTATTTCTTATAATGATATTATCCATTGCATCATCTTAGATTGCATCGTGTGCGTGAGTTAAGACGCTCGCGTTGTCCGTATTATGTTATGTAAGGGATACCATACTTTCACTCAAGGTATGGAGATCGAGCATGGCATAACCACTCACAGCCTCGTACCATTTGGTATATACTTGCTATGGGAACCTTGTAATATCCCGGAATAGACCCTAAGAGTTTTGGAGTTAATGTTGTTGCATTTGGATTTAATGTATATGTATGTATGGGAAATATTAAGATAATATATATATAAGACATATACATATACATCACATATACATGGGATATAAAATGGTGTAGGAAAGTGAGTTGTGTATATATATTTGTATAATAAGTTAATAATAATAATAATGATGATAAGGACAAAAAGAAAGAGAAGAAGAAAGTCAAAAGTTGGAAAATTATGTGTGGTGGAGGTTATTTGAGAAATATTAGGTATTATTATTATTATTATTATTATTATTATTATATATATATATATGAGAGAAACAAAAGAAAGAATGAGAACGTTCTTTCTTCCTCTGCTTCTTCTTTTCCTTTGTAAACGAGAGAGAGAGAGAGAGAGAGAGAAGCTAGAAAGAGAAAGATGATTTTGCTTCTAGTTACACCAAAGATTAAGGATATCAAGATGTTTGCAAGTGGATATTGAAGATTTAGCAAGCTATTCAAGTAAGTACTCCCTTTTGAGTTGATTTTATTGATTATATGTATATATCTAAGTTCTTATCTTTTTGTTTTGAATTCTTGTGGATTGAGGTTATGTTTGTTATAATTAGTGTGTAAAATGAAGATAATGAAAGAGTGAAGTATGTAAAGATGTTGAATTGATATTTAAGTGATGATAAGTTGAGAAAATTGTGAGGTAAATGATGAAATGTTGAGGTTGGGTTTGGGTTAGATGAATTTGGAAGTGTTTGGCCTTTAATTCATTGAAGAACACGGCCAAGTCATGAGAGACACGACCAAGTTAGGGCAAACTTGGCCGTGTTGGATGATTTTTGGAGAGACACGGCCGTGTCCCTTGCCCGTGTCTGCTACTGGATTGTTGTATTGAGAGACACGGCCACTGGCTTGGCCGTGTCCACTGCCCGTGTTTGCTACTGCTTGAATTGGATTGAGAGACACGGCCACTGGCTTGGCCGTGTCCTTTGACCGTGTTTGCTACTGGATGTTTGGATTGAGAGACACGGCCACAAGCTTGGCCGTGTCCCTTGAGGGTGTTTGCAAATGTGTTTGTTATTTGGTCTTCAAACATTGTTGGATCTTCAAATGTCTTTTGTACCTAAACACACTTAAAACAATAATGATCCAACCAAATGTATATGGAGGATTCTAAGTTCTTGAATAAGGTAAATTGTTATGTATGAATATATCAATGATAATATAGGAAATGTGGAAGACATAATGATCAATGAAAAAGTATGTGCAATGTCTTTGATTACGTATACTTGAGTGATGAATTGAGTTGATCAATATGATTTGATGATAATGTTGATATGATATGAACAATGTTAGGTTTTATGCATTGTCAATCTCATAAATTGTATTGTACTATATGTAGATTGAGGATGCATATGAATAATAGCATGTTGTGTATAATGTGGAATATCATAAGATCATTGATGATGAATTACTTTAATGTTATGATTGAAGCATGCCTATATGGTATGGTTGATTCATGATATGTTTGTTTAGTAATGTAATTGATGTTGCATATATCAATGATGAAACTGAAATGTGATTTGAGATATAATATGATGTGAGGTCATTGTTAATGACTATGATGATTCAAATGAGATATGAAGCCATTGTGATTGGCTATAGTGATTCAAATGAGATGTTAAGCCATTGTTATTGGCTATGATAATTCAATTAAGAATGAAATGAAAATGAAAAGAATTTGTGTCTAATATGTTGATTCAATTTTCAGAGTTCTGGATTTGGCGGCATGCCTAGAAAATGTGAAAAAGGTAACAGTCTTGCCGGGTTGAGGATCTCTTCAATTTGAGTGAATTGAGGTCCAAGAGACTGGGTCTGTTACACTATGATAATTATGATTATGAGATATATGATTGGTAACAGTCTTGCCGGGTTGAGGATCTCCTCGAGGTTAGTCGAGTTGATGGTCCAAGAGACTGGGTCTGTTACACTATCCATGGATAGAGTTATTGATATATGATGCCTACGGGCTTGATTATTGTGATTATGAACCAAAACAGTAACTCTGAACTTTGAATAACATATTAGTGTCTGTTGGGCCCGAGTCTGTCTTTGTTGTCAATGTGATATCCAAATGTTGAAATGAATGAATAATGAGATCTATGAATGCTTTTGATGAAAATATGATTTATGTTTAATGAATTGTGAATAATACAATGTTAAGAAGTATGATTTCGTAATGTGTGTATTGATATATTGAAAGTGAATATGGCTTGAGGAGCTTTGTTGAGATATGAGTTTATGAAAATATAGTATGTTGCGTACAATGTATATGAATATGGAATTTGTAAGAATTGTTTTTATGAAGGTTTGGATAGGCCACGGAAAAGTGATTTGTTGAAATGATGTATATGTATATGTATATGAGATAGAAATGGTAAGTATTGTATTGTGAATGTTCTATGTAAATATGTGTATAATTTTATGAGATTAGGGGAAATATATGAAGAATGCATTGAGAAAGGAAAAACGGGGTAAGCGAACAATAGAACATAATGCTAAAAACATGAGGTATGATTATTTTTGTAAAGTATATTTTAATATTTATTTATACTACTAAGCTTTCGGGCTTAGCGCGGATATTTAATCGCGCAGGTATTTATGCGGATGATTTGGGAGTGTAGCTGTTATGCCACGAAAAGGGTAAGTGTATCCCGAGACCAACTAGAAGGTGATGCATACATGTGTGATTTTAAGTTGTATTGTATTTTTGAGTTAATATATATATTCATATGGATGAATGAAGTTTTGATAAATAAGAATACTGACTTTTGTAAATGTGTTTTAAATTAAATGTTAAATTTTATGAATCTGGATAAAGGCTTTTAAATTGAAACTAAAAGTAACATTCTTATACTTTATATACGTATTGTATGTATACTAGGTATATGTATAGTACTTATATGGAGTATCAGGGTGTTACAAACCTAAGCCTTTTAATCCAAAGACTAAAGCTCATGTAATTGGCCTAGTTACTTTCCTTAGGTTTTACCCCAAATGCATGTTGTTTGACTATGGTTAGTTTATCTTGGCTTAAATCATGGCTTATTTGGTTTGTTCTTTTTCTAATATGACCTAAGTATATTAAGCTCAAAATAAATTTTTCTTTAAAGTCCAAAAAGACCGAAGCTATTTTCAAAATTTTTCAAGATGCTCTTTGGACATAAGATTTTTCTAAAAAAAAATCAAAAATTCTTTGGCCCATGGCCCAAATACTAAGCCCAAAATCCATTTTTCTAATCTCTTTTACAATGGGCTTAGAAACAAAACTATTTTCACCCAACCATTTTTTACAAAGAGCTTGCAAAAATATTTAGGTTAATTATGAAATACCAAAAATCAATTGTGGGCCTAGTTTACACTAAGAATAAATTAACCATGGGCTTGTTTTTGGCATGAACCATTAGTTACCTTTTGCAAGTGAGAAATCTATTTATGATAAACCTCTTAATTTAGTTTTAATCCAATATAGCATAAAAGCTACTTTAGTTGGTTGGATGGATTAAAACCTAATTAATGGGAATTATCATGGGTTGATTTCAATTTTTAAAAATATAACTATTGGTTGAAATGTCCGAGGGAATTATTCAAAAGCAAGATACCCCATGTTGGTATTTTGTTAACCATATACCAAGAAAAAGAGACGCGCCATTCATGTGTGGATGTTATAAGATTGGAAGGAATGTCCTATTTATCCTTATTTGTTGATTGTTTGTGCATACATGAATACATGCATACATTTGCATCTCATATCATTGATCCTCTCTGGCTCACAACCCTGGATTACGATAGTTCAAAAGCTTACAATAATCCGACCTACGCCGAAGATGAAGTATCTAGCAACGACTCAATCACTTGCTCACCTAAAATGATGGAGCCCGAAGAAATTCAAAGGATGGTGGATGAGGCCCTCAATGCCAAGATGGAAGAAATCAAAGAGGCCCTAGCTGAGACCATGAAGAACCAATTGACTACAATCTTAGAAAACCATGCCGAGGCATCTGCTAGCACTAAGAAACCAAAGGACAAAGGGAAGACCAAAGTTAGTGAAGTGGTTTTTGATGATGGAAAGGTGATCATTGATGATGATGATTGGGCTCAATACTACCAAGATCTTCAAGATAAAAAGGAGCCAAAGGTTGTTGAGAAGGCAACTATTGAAAAGACCGAGACTTCTGATGTTGAAAAGATGATTGCTGATTTAGAAAAAAATTTGAGAAGAAGCTGAAAACTGAAGAGATGTCTGAGATCGACAAATTATTTGAACTAGATAAAGAAGGTCCTTACAAATTCAAGATTCCATCCTTTGCTAGATACAATGGTACTGGAAATTCTCATCTTCATGTGAAGCAGTATATCATTGCTATGCAGTCTGCTCGAGCTACTAAGGCTCAAACTCTAAGGTACTTCATGCTCTCATTGGATCCTGTTGTCCAAAATTGGTTCAATACCTTAGATGATGGAACACAAAAGAATTGGGATTTGCTGTACAAGGCCTTTATCCAGCAATATGGGTATAATATCGAGTTAGAGGTTACCTTAATGGAAGTGGAGTCCATAAGGCAAAGGCCAAATGAGAATTTTGTGGATTATGTGAAGCGATGGAGAAACAAGGTCGCTTTGCTCAAGAAAAGGCCCGATGAATCAGATCAAATAAGGATGATTGTAAGAGGGGTGTTGCCTAGTCTTCGTAAGAGGATGTCTCACACACTCATCCATGATTTCAAAGATCTTCTCCAAGCTGGTCTACAAATTGAAGAGTGGGAAAGGGAGAAGAATCACTTTTCAATAAGAAGGAATGAGAAAGGGAACAACCAACCTAACAATCAAAGCACACAAAAAGAAGCTGATGTTAATGTAACCGATCAAGGGAATAAAAGATGATTCTCAAATATGGGAAGCCTTTGTCTTGGGTCTTCGACAAGCTGTAAAAGAAAGGGTTGTTACAACCATTAGCTCCTCGACCTTTACATAATTCATTGCCACCAAACTTCAATGCCGAGGCCTTTTGTCAATTTCATCAAATGCGAGCGTATGAAATAGATAAATGTGCCCGTCTAAGGCATGAGATCCAAGATTTAATCGACTGTGGTAAGCTACCCGAGCCGGATAAGCCCAACACCAAAGATAATCCATTATCAAGGTTCAATAGAGTACCTCCACCGGCAACCTTCATGGTGGGAAAAGGATTGGAAGAAGATCTTGTTTTATCATCCTTTCAAGATGGGGATATTGAAGATATGAAAGAAAATTAAATGCAACAAACTTTCCTTAGCTTGAATATTGCTTTTTAATCTTACTTTCTTTAATATTTTGGAACTATCTGTGTTTTTCAAATTTAAAGTTGCTTGAATAAATTACTTTCATCAAAAATCTTGTTGGTCTTTGTTCATTTTTGTGCTCAACCAATGAGGAATTTAGCTTGATAATTCATGAATTAGTATATTTATGCATCATGACTCGAATGACTTTACTAGGTGAGGGAGTTGCTCTATAGCATTGAGTTGTGTATGCTTACTTAGAGAGAGCTCCTGCATAATTACCTTTGTCTAGGTCCAAGTCAGTCTTAGAACATGCTTTGACAAACTTTCGAGGCGAAATTGAACTCTACTTATTTAAGGGAGAGATGATCTAGGCATTATTTGATTAGCCAACAACTAGTATCCACCCTATTAAATATCAATCCCTAGTTGTCCCTTTGAGTCTTCATAAAATTTTAGCTTTCTTTTCATTGGTTTACAAGCCCCAATAACCTACCTGAGCTATTGTGATACTTTTGACAAGTCTTATGATCACTAAGATGAAGAGGCAAGAAGATCAAAAGAAAGCAATGATTAGTCAAGACCATGAAAATAGTTGATGTTTTCAAGACCATAAGGGTAGTTGAAGTTTTCAAGACCATAAGGGTAGTTGAAGTTATCGTAATATCTCCAATATATGAAGACAATATCAGAGTAACAAATGATTTATTCGTGTTAAAGAAGATTTATATTACTCCACTTATCCATTATTGGAAGCCCAAGTTGGTACAAACAAGACAACTCTTTTAGAGCTAAAACCAAAAAAGGAAAGAAAGAAAGAAAAAGAAAGAAAAAGAAAAAAGAAAAAAAAAGATAAAGAAAAGAAAAAGAAAAGAAAAAAAAGAAAAAGAAGAGAAAAAAGAAAATCCAAAATGATTCAAAAAGCCTACTGAGTTCTTTTTTACCTAAGACAACAAAAGGCTTCCATTTGGTTTATAAGGACATTTTGACTTGAATTGGTCCAATTCAACCAATGATTCGATCAAAATCAAAGAAAAAGGAGAAAGACCATTCAGTTCTTGAAAGTTCTGTACTTGACAGTCCTACAAGGAAGAAGGACAAAATGATAAAATGCGCAAAGAAAGGGAGGAGTAAGAAAAATAAAAAGAAAGATAAAAGGGAGCAGAAGAAAGGAAATGAATTTGAGTACCAAACTTTTTGCAAGGGCAAAGACTTTCCTAATCAAGATCCAGATTAATGCCGAGAAAATAGAAGGAATTCGGAGTCTAGAAAGATTGTTCCCAACTGCCTAAAGTTCAAACAAGAAATTTATAGTGTGAGGGTTCGTCCATTGTGTCACACCAGCTCCAATCTCAAAATGGCCTTCACTATAACCTGTGTCCCTTATAGACCCCATTTCAAGCCTATCAAAGACCTGTTGATCTCTCTTGGTAGGTAGAGTCTATTAGTGGAGATAGTTTGGATAAGCATGCATATGAGATAGACAATATTTAAACTCAAATGAGACCTTTGACCAAGTAATGTGTATGTGCCTAACTGAAGTGCAACATTCCCGAGTTTAGTACGGTAACTAAGGTTGTCATGTTATAGATATGTTAATTTGGAAATCAAGTCCTGAGGTACATTGACATTGATTTGGCAAAGCCAACATTTGATTTCAAAATCAAAATTCAAAAAAAAAATTTCAAAAAAATGTTTTGTCACTGTACCCCATTGCCTGATATCACACTGTGCGAGACCCCGTATCTGAAAATGAGGTTCTTTTCAATAAATCTAGCCATTTGACTTGAACCCAGTTTGTTGAAGGATTCGGCTTCGACCCATTTTGAAAAATAATCTACCGCTACTACAATGAAACGGTGACCGTTTGAGGCTGTCAGATGTATCTCTCCTATAATGTCAATACCCCAGGTGGCAAAGGGCCAAGGTGAAGTCATAGAATGCAATTCTTCAGGAAGCATGTGATTCAAGTTACCATACAATCTCTCTCCGTGGTCAACCAGTAGTAACCTTATCGAATAATCTTCTTTACTAGGGCCAAACCCCTCATATGCGGACCACAACTTCCCGTATGTATTTCTGACATGATATACTCCGCTTCAGGCTTTCTTAAACATCTCAAATGCACCCCATTAGGCCATCTTCGACATAACTCCCCATGGAATGTGATGTATTGCAAAGACCACCGCCTTATGGCTCCTCTTTCTTTCTTTGTTGCCCCCGATGGGTATTCCCTTTCCTTCAAAAATTGTCTTATAGTATCATACCACGTATCATGGTCTGTATCAGTTTCCATGATTGTCTCATATTCATAGCAAGGAGTTGATGAACTGGTCAAAATCAGAGGCTTAAGGAATAAGCTGACAAGATTTTCCCATACCGAAGCCAATGTGGCTAGGGCATCAGCCATCTGATTTTCTTATCTTGATAGGTGTATAAATCTACACTCCATAAAGTTCTTCTTCATCATGGTCAAGTAATGGTGGTATGGTTTTAATTTTTCTTCTTTTAACTCCCACTCTCCATTTACTTGGGATACTACTAGCAATAAGTCACCAAAAACTTCTACCCTATCCACCTTCATAATCATTAGGGTTTCCAAACCAAAGATACAAGCTTCGTATTCCACCATATTATTGGCTGCCCTGAATTTCAATTTTTTAGCTAAATGGATAAGTTCCCCTTTGGGCGATTCTAGTATGACTCTCAAACCTGCCCCTTTCCTATTTGCTGCTCCATCAAAATACATTTTCCACCCTTGTACTTCAATTGCCTCTAAATGTTCATTCAGAAATTCCAAGATTACCTCTTCGCTATCTGGTAATGGTTATTGGGCCAGGAATTCTGCCACCGCTCTACCTTTGATCGTTTTCCTGGTTACATACTCAATCTCAAATTCTTCTAATATTATCAACCAGCGACCATATTTTCCAATCAAAAAGGGTGTCTCCCTTAAATACTTCATTGGATCCAGCCTGGAAATTGCTTGCACACTACACAAGTGAAAGTAATGCCGCAACTTCTTAGAAGACCAAACCACGGCTATACAGGTCTTTTCAATGATACTATACTTAATTTCATTAGGTATGAGCTTTCTACTTAAAAAGCAATCTGCATGCTCAATTCCTGACTCATCTGCCTGGGTTAGCATGGCTCCTGTTGACTCTTCTTCTACTGCTAAATATAGTAATAGAGGTTTACTGGGTTTGGGTGGTTTCAAAATAGGTGGATTCAGCAAAGACTCTTTTATTCGCTCAAAGGCCTTTTGACACTCTTCATTCCATATGACCAGCTATTTCTTTTTAAGCAATTTGAAGATAGTCTCACAGATTGTTGTGAGCTTTGCTATGAATCTGCTAATGTATTGCAATTTACCGGTAAATCCCAGAACTTCTCTCTCCGTCTTTGTGGCCGACATATCCCTGATTGCTTTAACTTTGTCAGGATCAATCTCAATGCCATTCAAATTAATTACATGTCCCAATAATTTACCTGAGGTAACCCCGAACACACACTTCTTTGGGTTTAATCTTAGCTTATATTTCAATGATCTATTGAAGAATAATTCTAAGTTTTGGAAGTGTTGTTCCCTTGTATCCGATTTCACCATCATATCATCAGCATATACTTCAACTTCTTTGTGCATCATGTCATGAAATAGTGTGGTGGTCATCCTTTGGTAGGTTGCTCCTGCATTCTTTAAGCTGAATGGCATCACCTTATAACAAAATATACCTATGTAGTAATGAAAGCAGTTTTGGCTTTATCCTCTTAGGCCATTAACACTTGGTTGTATCCAGAAAATCCATCTACAAACGAGTGTAGCATGCTAGAGGCTGCACTATCAATGAGAACATCTATATGAGGTAAAGGAAAATCATCTTTAGGGGAAACCTTGTTTAAATCTTTATAATCCACACAAACCCTTATTCTTCCATCTTTCTTTGGCACATGTACTGTGTTGGCTAGCCAATCTTCAAGGAACTTCACTTGTATTTGTTTAGTGACCTCTTCTTTAACCAATTCAGCCCACTCAGGTCTTAATCACCTAAGCTTTTGTTTGACAAGTTTCATATGAGTGTAAGTAGGAATAAAATGTTCGGCTATGTCTCGATCTATTCCAGGCCTATCCTCATAAGACCAAGCAAACACTTCTTCATATTTTTTGAATATTTTTTCAAATCTCACTCTCTCATCAGGAGTAAGGTCGGATGCTATGCTAATGTTTTTAGGATTTTTGATTGTTCCCAAATTTAATGATTGTGTGTTAACAGAATTAATATTAAAGATGCTCATGTAATTGCTATTTGAATGTATGCAACCATCAGGAGAAACATCACACAAGTAAGCAAAATTAGACTTTATTGCATTCATTTTGGAAAAGAAAACATCATCATCCTCATACAAAGTAAACAAATTAAAATCAATATCAAAATCATTGTTCTCAAAATCATAAGGCAGAATATCTTCAAACTTTTGTTCAACTAGGGCAGCAATCTCCTCCAGAGTCTTCTCGGCTTTCTTCTCTTCCAGATTGGATTCTTTGTTGGCTGACTGGGTGAGCTCTTTTTTCACTTGCTCCACTAGCTCAGCAACATCTGCAAAAATTTCAAAACCCGGGATCAGCTTTCCCATGAACATGATTGGCTCGGGCTTTCCTTGGAGTGGTCCCATGTCTGGAGCTCTGATAAAGATCTCTTCAAGTAGTGGGAAGCTCATCTTCTCACTCTTCTTTGGCTGGACATTGTTGTCTTCATCATATCCCAACCCCTTCTTGGAAGTTTGAGCTCTAAAATCTGGCAGCTTTGTCAATCTGGCCTTACCCTTTCCAAGACCAGCTCCGGAAAGGTAGTTCATGATCTTCATCATATTCAAGACTTTAGAGTCCACTACTTTATCATCAGAAATTGCAGCTACTTGGAAACCATTGAGAGGCCTCTCAATCATTAGAGCATTAACAATCTCATTATCTTCAGCCTCAATGACCATTGTCTCATCTCCATTGGGGAACTTGATCTTTTGATGATGGATGGAAGGAACTCCACCAAGAGGATGAAACCATGGTCATCCCAAGAGTAAGGCGAAGGTAACAGGTATGTCTAAAATAACAAATTCAATAATAGATTCAATTGGACCAACCTTGACGGCAACTTTGAAAGTTCCTTCGGCATGTCTCTTAGTATTGTCATAAGCCCGAATGGTCACCTCGGTCGGGCTTAGGTCTCTTGTTGACATGGCTAGTTTTGGCAATATTTTAAATGGACAAACATTTATGGTGGACCCATCATCGACCATTACACATGGAGTCCTTTTCCCTTTGATTTCTATTTTGATAAAGAGAGGGTGGATGTGAACTCTCCCCTCCTCCGGTAAATCTGCATCTGAGAAAGAAACCGCTCCCATATTAACTTTACTCTTTTCTTGAACATCTTCACATTTCATTACTCCTCCAATTTTTATGAAGTTGATCAGCTCCTCCGGTGTTGTGGAGGTAGAAATTGGCATGCTAGCTAAGGCCTTAGCCATAGTTTCTCGGTGCTTTTTAGAAGTATCCAATAAGTCCCAAATGCTAACACTTGCATGGGTTCTTTTCAATTGCTTGAACACAGCATCATCTTCCACTTCTTTATTTCCTACTTCAACTTCCTTTCCCTTATTAATTTCTACCTCCTTAGGTGGGGGCCTTGCATAAGGCTTACCGAATCTAGTGTTCATTACTTCATCTTCTTCGGGCTCAGACCAGGTCCATTCCTCCTTCTTGGATACCAGATCGTCCTCACTATTGCTTGAATCCCAAAACACACCGACAACACAAATTGCTACTTCTTTACCTACCATAGCTTGTTTAATTTTGCCAAATATCTCTTCTTCCTTGGTTGCTTCTCCACCCACATCTTGAAAAGAAGAAATGACAAAATCTGTTAGGAAATTAAGGAGATCACTGTGAACAAAAACACGCAGCGAAAAAAATTTTGATCTCTGATTTCCCACCAGGATCCATGCTGTTCGTTTAATTCGACAAAAGTGTTCAAAGAACTAACCTGTTGATGATTCGAAATCACAGTTTGGAAGAGATGCCTCGATCGCAAAACACCCTCTATCGCGTATCGACACGAATGCTACCGTTTGGAGTGCTAGCTCTCTGCAACGGCGAAGGCTGGAAAAACGTTTTCTCTAAAAACGTATTAGAGTTACCTTTTTCATTCCTCTTCGTTTTTATTGTTACCTCTGAGAAGACTTAACGTCTGGAGTGAATATAATCACTCCAGAATCCAATTCAAAATTGGATACGGAAAGTCAAATTCAGAATCCAAGTCTAATTAGGATTCTGAATATATTATCTAATAATATATATATAAAAACGAAAATAATAATAATAAATATTAATATCTAATATTAATATTATTAATATTATATCCAGCCCAAAACACATTCTTGTGTGTGACCCGATAGGCCCATATTAATTGGTAGTCAATTTAATCTCTATTAAACCAACAAGTCATAATTGGCCTCTAGCAAGGCGTTACAACTACCCAATTAATATAAGGAATGTCCAATTTGCCTAATAATAGTACATGCATTAATCCCTTTGTCACACGATATCTAGCTTGAACATAAGTCATGGTCAACGTCATACTTATATTGTCCAAACTTATGATTACTCGATCTCCAAGTAGACTGATAAAAACAAATGAAATTGATCACACTATCAATTCATTTGAGCACGGCCATGCATTTCACAGTCTCACTTATCGAGGGGCCCAAAAGATATCTCTCTCAAAGAGAGGGACAAATTCTATTTTGATTGTTCATTATCCTCTACATAATTTCTATCATATATGATCATAACCTTTATTACTATCCAGTTACGGATAATGTTTGATCATGTCAAAATATAATAGTCCTTATATTGGAAACTATGACAATCTCAAGTCAAAGAATTAATACATAACTATCATGAGATTTACTTATGACACTAACCCATGTAGTAATCTCATGATGGGTCTATCCAATACATTGTTCTCTAACAAGTATTTATGAAATTGATTTGTATCACTATACACATAACCATCTGATGATCATCAAATCAATGTTCATACTGGTTAAGAATTATTTATTTTTTTTTATCTCTATAACAATAATAAACCAGGGACAAATATCAAAATTGTGTAACATGCAAACAACAATAATGATAATAAAACCTCATTTATTAATAATGAATGTATAACATAAAGATCCAAACAAATGGCCTAGGGCACATACACTAACAATCTCCCACTTGCACTAGGCCTACAAATTTCTAAGACCCATAGATCTAGTGTGCTGATCATGCTTGACCCGTGAGAGAGGCTTTGTTAATGGATCTGCTATGTTATCATTTGTGTCAACTTTGCATATCTTGATATCTCCTCTATCGATAATGTCTCGAATGAGGTGAAAACGCCTGTGTATATGCTTAGATCTTTGATGAGATCTAGGCTCTTTTGCCTGTGCTATGGCACCATTGTTGTCACAATAAATGTCCACAGGATTTGCAATGCTAGGCACCACTCCTAGCTCAGTGATGAATTTCTTCAACCAGACTGCTTCCTTAGCTGCATCTGATGCTGCTATATACTCAGCCTCTGTTGTAGAATCAGCCACAGTGCTTTGTTTTGAACTCTTCCAACTAACAGCTCCACCATTCAATGTGAATACAAAACCTGACTGCGATCTAAAATCATCTATGTCAGTTTGGAAACTAGCATCTGTGTAACCATTTACAACTAGCTCATCTTCCAAACCTCCATAAACCAAGAATACATCTTTAGTTCTTCGAAGGTACTTAAGAATATTCTTGACAGCTGTCCAGTGACCTTCACCAGGATCAGCTTGAAATCTACTAATTGCGCTTAATGGATATGAGACATCTGGTCTAGTACATAACATGGCATACATAATAGATCCTATAGCAGAAGCATAAGGAATCTTATTCATTCGATCTCGCTCATCAGATGTCATAGGACATTGACTCTTGCTGAGATGAATGCCATGAGACATAGGCAAGAATCCCTTTTTGGAATCTTGCATATTGAACCTCTTCAACACTTTATCTATGTATGTACTTTGACTCAGGCCAATTATCCTTCTAGATCTATCTCTATAGATCTTTATACCAAGGATATAGGCAGCCTCACCTAAGTCTTTCATTGAGAAAGAATTCCCTAACCAAGTCTTAACCTTTTGCAAGGTAGGGATATCATTCCCAATGAGTAATATGTCATCCACATATAAGACTAAAACCACTACTGCACTCCCACTAACCATCTTGTAGACACAAGGTTCATCTTCATTCTTGATGAAACCAAAGTTCTTAACTGTTTCATCAAAACGAAGATTCCAGCTTCGAGATGCTTGCTTCAATCCATAAATGGATTTTTGAAGCTTGCAAACCTTTGTAGAATTCTCAGGATTTACAAAACCCTCAGGTTGTGTCATATACACATCCTCAAGCAAGTTTCCATTAAGGAAAGCGGTTTTGACATCCATTTGCCATATCTCATAATCATAGTATGCTGCAATGGCAATGAGAATTCTAACAGACTTAAGCATAGCAACTGGTGAAAAGGTTTCATCATAGTCTATACCATGAGTTTGCTTGAAACCTTTTGCAACAAGCCTTGCTTTATAGGTCTGCACATTCCCATCCATGTCAGTTTTCTTCTTGAAAACCCATTTGCAACCAATAGTCTTAATACCCTCTGGAGGATCAATTAAAGACCAAACTTGGTTGTCAAACATAGATTGCATCTCAGATTTCATGGCTCCAAGCCATTTGTCTGAATCTGGACCTGACACAGCTTCTTGATAGGTAGTAGGCTCATCTTGATCTATGAGCATTACTTCACTATCATCAGTCACAAGAAATCCATATCTCTCTGGATGACGACGTGTCCTATCAGACCTGCGAGGGATTTGTGTTACATCTTCAGACTCCACAACTATTTGTGGTTCTGAAATAGGCTCTATAGACGGCTCAATGATTTCTTGTGGTACTTGAGTTTCCTCAAGTTCTACTATACTCCCACTAGTTCTCTTAGAAAGAAATTCCCTTTCCAAAAAGATCCCATTTCGAGCAACAAACACTTTGTTCTCTGAAGGAGTATAGAAATAGTATCCTTTAGTTTCCTTAGGATACCCCACAAAATTACATTTGATAGACTTTGGAACTAACTTATCTGAAACTGGTCTTTTCACATAAGCTTCACAACCCCAAATCTTAAGAAAAGACAAACTAGGTGTCTTACCTGTCCATATCTCATATGGTGTCTTTTCAACCGCCTTAGATGGTACACGGTTCAGAATGAATGCAGCTGTCTCTAAGGCATAACCCCAAAAAGATAAAGGAAGATCCGCTTGACTCATCATTGATCGAACCATATCTAATAGAGTTCGATTTCTCCTTTCAGAAACTCCATTCCACTGTGGAGTTCCTGGAGGAGTCAGTTGTGAAACAATTCCACAATCCCTTAGATGATCATCAAACTCTTGGCTCAAATATTCACCACCTCGATCTGATCGAAGTAGTTTAATTGTTTTACCAAGTTGATTTTGTACTTCATTTTGAAAAGTTCTAAACATTTCAAAAGACTCATGCTTATGTTTCATTAGGTAGACATAGCCATACCTACTGAAATCATCAGTAAAAGTAATGAAGTATCGAAATCCTCCTCTGGCACTAATGCTAAAAGGACCACATACATCTGTATGTATCAAGCCCAATAAATCATTAGCCCTTTCACTATGACCAGTAAAAGGATCCTTTGTCATCTTACCAAGCAAACAAGACTCACATGTTTCAAATGATTCAAAATCAAATGAATCTAATAATCCATCTTGATGGAGCTTAGAAATGCGTTTCTCATTTATATGGCTAAGGCGACAATGCCATAAATAAGTAGGGTTTAACTCATTTGGCTTAGTTCTCTTAGAAGTTATGTTATAGATATAATTACCATTAGAATCATCAAGATTAAGGATATAAAGGCCATTATAAGAATTTGCAATACCATAAAGCAGATCATTTTTATCAAAAATAGAACATTTCTTATTCTTAATAAAAAATGAATAACCTTCATCATCCAAAACAGATACTGAAATAAGATTCCTACTCATAGTAGGAACATAAAAGCAATTGTTCAAAATTAACAAAAACCCATTGGGCATAACAAGCTCATAAGTTCCTACAGCTATAGCAGCAACTCTTGCTCTATTACCAACACGTAGGTCCACTTCGCCCTTCTTCAGCATCCTACTCCTTTTGAGTCCCTGCATATTTGTACAAATATGAGATCCACATCCGGTATCTAATACCCAGGAAGAAGGAATAGATAAATTAATTTCTATAACATAAATACCTGAAGATGTAGTCGCACTACCCTTCAACTTCTTTAACTCATCCAAATAGAGTTGACAATTTCTCTTCCAATGCCCAGGCTTGTTGCAATGGAAACAAGTCCCTTCCTTAGGAACTTTAGCCTTAGGTACAGGTTTTGGTTTAGCTTGTCCCTTGGACCCTTTAGCACCTTTTGCCTTACCCTTGCCTTTAGTATCTTTGGCTTTCTTTTTCATTTGTTTAATATTGACATTCAATATTTGGGTAGGCTTTTTGATATTCCCCTCAGCAGTTTTGAGCATACCATGTAGCTCAGGAATGGATTTCTCCATGTCATTCATGTTATAGTTCATGACAAACTGTGAGAAACTGCTAGGCAATGAATGTAGGATCAAATCCGTGGAGAGTTCTAAACTCAGGGGATATCCAAGTCTAGCAAGGTGATCTAGATAGCCTTTCATCTTCAAAACATGAGCACTAACAGATTCACCTTCAGACATTTTGCAGTCAAATAATGCAACAGCGGTGTTAAACCTATCTTGCCTAGCCTGTTGTTGGAAAGCTTGTTTGAGATGCACACTCATCTCATAAGCCTCTAAGTGTTCCAGATCCTTCTGAAGTCCTGGACACATAGTAGCCAACATAAGACATCCTATGTCATTGGAATCATCCACATGCTTCTTATGCTTACTCTTAGCAGCATTAGAAGCATCGGCAGGAGGTGGGTCAGGGATAGCTTCATCAAGCACGTAGGACTTTTTCTCTTGTTTGAGAACAATTCTCAGGTTCCTAAACCAGTCAACAAAATTAGTCCCACATTCTTTCAGTTTTTCCTTCTCAAGGATAGATCGCAGTGATAAGGTGGAATTGTTATTAGCAGCCATCTGTTGATAAATATGCAAAGTCAAATTTTAATTAATAATGAGGTTAAAATTATTTAAACTCCTACTAAAAATATAACCCTCTAAAGAAATATTTTAGTAGGCTAAGATCCGTATTTCACTTAATTCTAAACTCAGCTTTGGCGTGACGCTTAAAATCAAGTTATTTAGGTAGGTAACATCTTTACCAATTACATCTCATGTAACTCTTAGTAATTATGGAATATTGACATCATATGTCATAGCATGTTGAATTCCATCTAATGTCTTAGGCCCAAAACCATTTTGATAGCCTAATTAAGTCTAACCAATTTTAAAACATATGAGTAGCACTATTACTCATCCTACTTAGCTAGGAATGTTTAAAGCATATTGCTTTGGCAATACCTACTTTAATACAATCCTATATTCATCACCAACATGTTAAATAGAAACAAATATATTGACATTTCTTAATGTTGCGGTAACGAACTATAGGGCGCGAACATACGGCGGTCTTGCTAGCCGGTTAGCGGGCGGGGCTCCCGCTGGCCGGTCAGCGGGCGGGGTTCCGAAGGGGCAGCGCCCCTGGGCGGGGTCGAGGGGCAGCGCCCCTCGAAGCCAAACAGAAACGTTAATCTCATTAACATTTTTCTTTGGCGAAACCCTAAAACAGAATCGTTAATCTTATTAACTTTCTTACTGTTTTATTTCGAATATGTACAACCCATTACAGAATCATTACCAAATGTTTATATCACATATAAACTTAATTGTTTTCATCATATGAAAATCGTTTTAATCAACCAATCATATATACGTGATCATCTCATGAAAACGAAATTAAAAACACCAATCCTTTCTCATCATATGAAAAACGAATTAGGGTTTTACAGAAACGAAACCAAAAACCAATCCTTTCTCATCATATGAAAAACGAATTAGGGTTTTACAGAAACGAAACCAAAAACCAATCCTTTCTCATCATATGAAAAACGAATTAAGGTTTTACAGAAACGAAACCAAACACCAATCCTTTCTCATCAGAGCCACTTGTTGTTTTTGTTTAAGTCGAAAATGCCATGTTGATATGATTACATGAGATATATTGATTTTGTATGGCATGTTAACTATAAAACCTTAATTCGTTTTTCATATGATGAGAAAGGATTGGTTTGATCACTATGAACAAAAACACGCAGCGGAAAAAATTTTGATCTCTGATTTCCCACCAGGATCCATGCTGTTCGTTTAATTCGACAAAAGTGTTCAAAGAACTAACCTGTTGATGATTCGAAATCACAGTTTGGAAGAGATGCCTCGATCGCGAAACACCCTCTATCGCGTATCCACACGAATGCTACCGTTTGGAGTGCTAGCTCTCTGCAACGGCGAAGGCTGGAAAAACGTTTTCTCTAAAAACGTATTAGAGTTACCTTTTTCGTTCCTCTTCGTTTTTATTGTTACCTCTGAGAAGACTTAACGTCTGGAGTGAATATAATCACTCCAGAATCCAATTCAAAATTGGATACGGAAAGTCAAATTCAGAATCCAAGTCTAATTAGGATTCTGAATATATTATCTAATAATATATATATATAAATGAAAATAATAATAATAATAAATATTAATATCTAATATTAATATTATTAATATTATATCCAGCCCAAAACACATTCTTGTGTGTGACCCGATAGGCCCATATTAATTGGTAGTCAATTTAATCTCTATTAAACCAACAAGTCATAATTGGCCTCTAGCAAGGCGTTACAACTACCCAATTAATATAAGGAATGTCCAATTTGCCTAATAATAGTACATGCATTAATCCCTTTGTCACACGATATCTAGCTTGAACATAAGTCATGGTCAACGTCATACTTATATTGTCCAAACTTATGATTACTCGATCTCCAAGTAGACTGATAAAAACAAATGAAATTGATCACACTATCAATTCATTTGAGCACGGCCATGCATTTCACAGTCTCACTTATCGAGGGGCCCAAAAGATATCTCTCTCAAAGAGAGGGACAAATTCTATTTTGATTGTTCATTATCCTCTACATAATTTCTATCATATATGATCATAACCTTTATTACTATCCAGTTACGGATAATGTTTGATCATGTCAAAATATAATAGTCCTTATATTGGAAACTATGACAATCTCAAGTCAAAGAATTAATACATAACTATCATGAGATTTACTTATGACACTAACCCATGTAGTAATCTCATGATGGGTCTATCCAATACATTGTTCTCTAACAAGTATTTATGAAATTGATTTGTATCACTATACACATAACCATCTGATGATCATCAAATCAATGTTCATACTGGTTAAGAATTATTTATTTTTTTTATCTCTATAACAATAATAAACCAGGGACAAATATCAAAATTGTGTAACATGCAAACAACAATAATGATAATAAAACCTCATTTATTAATAATGAATGTATAACATAAAGATCCAAACAAATGGCCTAGGGCACATACACTAACAAAATCTTCATGCAAACCTCCTCCAATCATGAAGGTTGCCAGTGGTGGTACTCTATTGAACTTTGGTAATGGGTTGTCTTCAGTGTTTGGCTTGTTGGGCTCGGGTAGCTTCCCACTATCAATTAGATTTTGGATCTCATGTCTCAACCTGACACATCTATCCATGTCATGCCTTTGCATTTGATGAAAATGACAAAATGCTTTAGTGTCAAAATTATGTGGGAGAGGGTTAGGCAAAGGACAAGGATTTAAGGGTTGTAGCAATCCCTTTCTTTGTAGCTTATTGAGAACCCAAGACATTGGTTTCCCCAATTCTGAAAACTGCCTCCTTGTTCCTTGGTTAGTAGCATTGATGCTGACTGCCTTTAGAATGCTTTGACTACTAGATTGATAGTTTCCCTTCTCATTCCTTCTTGTTGAAAAACGGTTCTTCTCTCTCTCCCATTCTTCAATTTGCAAACCAGCTTAGAGAAGATCTTTGAAATCACGGATGAGTATATGAGACATCCTTTCACGAAGATTAGGTAACACCCCTTTCACAATTATCCTTATTTGATCAGATTCATCGGGACTTTTCTTGAGCAAAGAAACCTTGTTTCTCCATCGCTTCACATAGTCCACAAAATTCTGATTTGGCCTTTATCTAATGGACTCCACTTCCATTAAGGTAACTTCCATCTCGACATTATATCCATATTGTTGGATGAAGGCTTTGCATAGCAGATCCCAACTCTTTTGTGTTCCATCATCTAACGTATTGAACCAATTTTGGACAACAGGGTCCAATGAGAGCATGAAGTACCTTAGAGTTTAAGCCTTAGTAGCTCGGGCAGACTGCATAGCAGTGATATACTGCTTTACATGGAGATGAGGATTTCCGATTCCATTAAACTTCCCAAAAGATGGCATTTTGAACTTGTACGAAACTTCTTCATCTAGCTCAAATAATTTGTCAACTTCAGACATTTCTTCAGTTTTTAGTTTCTTCTCAAATTTCTTTTCTAAATCAGCAATCATCTTTTCAACATCAGAAGTTTTGGTTTTCTCCATAGTTGATCTTTCAACAATCTTTGGTTCTTTCTTCTTGTCTTGAGGATCTTGGTAGTATTGAGCCCAATCATCATCATCATCAATGATCAACTTTTCATCATCAAAAACCACTTCACCAACTTTAGTCTTCCCTTTGTCCTTTGGCTTCTTAGTGCTAGCAGATGCTTCGGCATGATTTTCTAAAATTGCTGTCAATTGGTTCTTCATGGTCTCAGCTAGGGCCTCTTTTATTTCTTCCATCTTGGCATTGAGGGCTTCATCCTCCATTCTTTGAATTTGTTCGGGCTCCATTGCTTTTGGTGAAAAAGAGATTAGTCATTGCTAGATACTTAATCTTCGGCATAGGTCGGATTGTCGTAATCCAGGGCTGTGAGCCAGAGAGGATCAATGATATGAGATGCAAATGTAGGCATGTATGCATGTATACACAAATAATCAACAAACAAAGACAAATAGGACGTTCCTTCCAACCTTATAACATCCATACAGGAATGGCGAGTCTCTTTTCTTAGGTATATGGTTAACAAAATACCAACATGGGTTACCTTGTTTTTGAATATTTCCCTCGGACGTTTCAATCATTAGTTGTATTTTCAAAAATGGAAATCAATTTATGATAATTCCCATTAATTAGGTTTTAGTCCATTTATCCATCTAAAGTAGCTTCTATACTAAATTGGATTAAAACTAAATTAAGAGGTTTATTATAAATAGATTTCTCACTTGAAAAGGTAACTAATGATTAATGCCAAAAACAAGCCCATGATTAATTACTCTTAGTATAAACTAGGCTCATAATTGATTTTTTGTATTTTCATAATTGATCTAAATAATTTGCAAGCTCTTTGTAAAATAATTTTGTTTATAAGCCCATTGTAAAAAGATTTTAGAAAAAACATATTTTGGGCTTTGTAATTGGGTTATGAACAAAAGAATTTTTAACTTGTTTTGGAAAAATTTTATGTCCAAAGACCATTTTAAAAACATTTTGAAAATAGCTTTGGTCTTTTGGACTTTAAAGAAAAAATTTATTTTGAGCATACGATGTGCTTAGGTCATATTAGAAAAAGAACAAACCAAATAAGCCATGATTTAAGCCAAGACAAATTAACTATTGTCAATTAACATGCATTTGGGGTAAAAACCTAAGGAAAGTAACTAGGCCAATTACATGAGCTTTAGTCTTTGGGTAAAAAGACTTAGGTTCCCATAGCAAGTATATACCAAACGGTACAAGGCTATGAGTGGTTATGCCATGCTTGATCTCCATACCTTGAGTGAAAGTATGGTATCCCTTGCATAACACAACACGGGAAACACGGGCGTCCTAACTCATGCACACGATGCAATCTAAATGATGCAATGGATGATATCATTATAAGAAAGAATAAAATAATACAAAGACCAACGAAATCAAGTTCTCTTATCCCCAGTGGAGTCGCCACTATGAGCGGAGATTTTTGCACCCACTCCTGGTGGAATGGTTCTTGCTACTTCGGCACTGTTTAGGCTCGGGAACTTAGAGAACACGGACCTAAGTCCAGAGAAAATGGAGTCACCACCCGGATGGACCGAGAAAATGGAGTCGGCACTGTGGGGTGGATGACTCGATTCCTAAGGAATCCCCAACCCCCTAATGGGTTCGAAAGTTGGGTACGTGTGGGGAAGGTGAAAAATGGCCCAGCACCCCCACAACTCCCGATTCATTGGAATCGGCCTCCTTTACATGTCTTAATATTATAAAATTCTTAAATATAACAATATTATCCATATTACACACAATAATTGAAATAAAGCATCATTATATCAAAATCAAAGCAATGTCCAAGCAAAATAAATAAACGGACACCCATCCGAGGATGGAAACATGTTCTTACATCATCCATGTCTAAACTAATAGGACATCCACCAAAAGGCAGAAACATGTCCTTTACATTGGTCTAAAATATAAAAGCAATTTAAATTACTTAGAACTTAATTAATGAGGTACCCACAAAGTGGAAAAATACCTCTTACAACATTTGGAAATCTAAAATAAATCGATAAAAGTAAATAACCATTCATCATAAATAAATCATTCATTAAAGATATTAAAAATTAATTAAAATATATAATAAACATTCATCCATGATAAATTAAATAAATCAAGCATTGAAAATAAATTAAAGCATACAATGAACTACATAATCAAATAAAGCAAGGAAACATACAAATTGAGGTATATTGTTTCCATTTAAAGTTCTTTAATTAATATTTATGGTTTTAGGATTTTAGTATTATTATTATCATTTATTTTAGGCTATTGTAAGTTTTAGGAGAATTAAAATGGATTAGGGTTTCATGAATCAAATTAGGGTTTGGGGGTAACATTATGAAATTAGGTTTTTAGAATAATTAAAACATTAGGCTTATAGCTCTTGGTTTCTGGATTATTATTTTGGATTTACTATATTGGGTTTAAATGTTTAGGTTTATAAGGTTTTAAGGATTAGGGTTTCGGAAAACTAGGGTTTACGTATTAGTTTTGAGGGAATTAGGGTTTAGGAAAACTTAGGGTTTAGGTTTACTGGTTTGGGGGTTTACTGTTTTGGTTTTGGAGTTGAAGAAAATAGTTTAGTTTTATAACGTAATTATGATTTTTTAGAAACTGTCAAGTGGGCTTAGAGTTTGAATATTTAACAAAACATTTGGAAATTTTGGAAAATAATTAGAAGAAAACAGTTTAGGGTTTTTTCAAAGCTTTTGGAAATAGGAAAAACGATTTAAGGTTTTTAGAAATAAAAGAGTATATTTTTAGGGTTTTTGGAAATAGAAGGAACAATATAGGGTTTTAAGGTTTTGAAGAAACAGAAAAGTATGTTTAGGGTTCTTAAGGTTTAGAAGAAATAGAAAAGTATTTTTAGGGTTTTTTTGAAATAGAAGGAACGATTTAAGGTTTTTGGAAAACAAAAGAAACAAATTAGGGTTTTAAGATTTAGAAGAAATAAATTAGGGTTCTAAGGTTTAGAAGAAACAGAAGAAATCACTTATGTTATTGAAACAAAGATCAATGTTACTACATGTTTATAGATCGAGGTTTTGTGTGTATATTCTTGGGAATCAAAGAAACAAAGCTACTGTAAGAAATTAAAACAAAAAGAGATTAGAGATTCAAACCTCCATTCGTTGGTTCCACCAAAAATTACTTCTTGGATGAACAAGGACAAAGGCAGTGTGGCTACCCTTGATAAATTGTTGATTGCTTTCTCCTCTCCAATCTGAAGTCTCAAATTTCAATCCCTTGTCCAAAGTTCTCTTGTTAATCTTTTTGTTTCCAAAGTAGAGTCCAATAGCTTCACTACCAAGTACCCCTTTTCTGTGTATTTTTAGTGTTATTTATAGGAAATTTTGGAAGCTTAATCCCAATTGTTTAAGAAAATTATCATTAATTAGGAAAATAAAACCGAAACCAAATAGAATTTGGTTTCGAAAAAATTGCGTTGAAAAAATTTTGCTGACGAAAACTGCAATGGGCTGCGAGCTTGAGAGCGCTGGTGTTAAAAATTGCGGGCGAAGCCATTTCGCTCGCAGGAAGTTCCTGTGAGCGAAATGGCTTTGGCCATTTCTTCCAATGACTTTCGGCGATAAAATTTTTCATCACTGATTTTTTCGTCGCCGATTTTTATTTTTATTTATTTGTTTATTATTTAATTAAGATAACACAAAAATTATTTTGGGCTAAATAAATTATATTGGACCAGACTGGGTTAAAAATTAAAGGTCTACATAGGGTTTAAGAAATTAGATTTGTGTTTTGAATGATTATATTATTTACTTTAATTAAGATCTTAGGTATTGTATGAATTAATTTATGCTACTGCATAAACTAAATTAAAGGTTGAATTAAATAACTAAGGCAGTGTGATGATGGCTTGAAAGATGAAGATGATTAATGATTCAATAAACTGAATTTAGAGCAATTTACCTATATTTGAAGGCTCCACCAAATTGAGGAAATTGAACCAAGTTGTTGCCTGCTTCAGATTTGGTTTTGGTTAAGCAAAGCAATCTGGAGACGATTGCTTGTTGCCTCCTTTGGTTACTGTGTCTTGGATTTCTTCTTGCTTGCTAGGGTTTTCTTTTGGCCGAAAGAATTCAAGAGTCCCAAGTCCAGTTAAAAATTTCAGTTCAAGAATTTTCTCTCCTTTTCAAAAGATCCCCCTGTTTGTTTTAATGTGGTATTTACAGGAAAAAATAAAAATATAATTCTAATTGTCTAAGGAAATAAAAATCATTTAGGAAAAGAAATAAAAATCAAATAGAATTGGGTTTCGAAAAATACTGCGCTGGAAAAAATCACGCTGGCAAAAATTGTGCTGGCAAATATTGCTGCGGGCCAGCTGCGAGAATTGCAAGAGTTGTGTGCAAGCTGTTCTGCGGGCCAGCCAATTTGTCGCAGGAATTTCCTGTGGCAAATTGGCCCAAGGCCATTTCGCCGCAAGAATTTTCTATGGCGAATTGGCTTGTGGCCAATTAGTCGCAGGTTTTTCATGCGGTGAATTGGCCCAAGCCAATTTCGCCAGCGATGAAATTTTTCATCGCTGATTATTTATTTATTTATTTATTTATTTAACTTTTCTAATATTACCTTTTCATTTTTATTAAAAATTATAAATAATAATATTAAAATAAATATTATTTAATTAAAATATGATAAAAATTATTTTAGACTATTTTAAAAATATTGGACCAGACTGTGTCAAAAATTAAGGCTCTACAGTTTGCCTCCTGCTTCAACGATCTGAGACTACGGCAAAAGAGAGTGAAAAGCAATGTGATTTTTGACTGGGTTTAGAGCTATACTGGACTCCCAAGGTTGGTTTGAGCTCTGGACTCAAAAATAATTTGGGTTCTAGACCCGATCTAGATTTACAATTAGGGTTTTGGACCTGGGGTAAGTTCCGGACTTAAGGGTAATTTAGCTTCTGGACCTGAGATAAATTTTGGACTTAAGGGTAATTTGGGTTCTGGACCCAAGCTAAGTTTTGTACTTAAGGGTAATTTGGGTTATAGAACCGAGCCAAGTTCTAGACTTAAGAGAGATTCTGGTTCTTGACCAAAGCTAAGTTTTAGACTTAAGGGTAATTTAGATTCTGGTCCCGAACTAAGTTTTGGACTTAAGAGAGATTTGAGTTCTGGACTTGAGCTAAGTTTTGGACTTAAGAGAAATTTGGGTTTTGGACCTAAGCTAAGTTCTGGACTTAAGAGAGATTTTAGGTTCTGGACCTAAGCTAAGTTCTGGACTTAAGGGTAATTTGGGTTCTGAACCCGAGCTAAGTTCTGGACTTAAGGGTAATTTGGGTTCTGGACCCGAGCTAACTTCTAGACTTAAAAATAATTTGATTATCTGCAAAAAAATAATTGTAGTCAGTAGGATACTAAAGAAATTTGTAAAAAATTTAGCTATTTTTTACAATGCTTACATCTTCTTGCCCCCTGCGTGTAAAAATATTTTAAAAGTGCAAAAATATTTATATACACACAAATATCTGAATAATTGAATTTAATAATTGAGTTTACTATTTATTCACTGTGTACTCACTATTTATGCACTATTCATTTACTATTTATCAATAGTAACATTTACTTTTTTTTTCACGAGAATATTGTTTTTTCTATTTTATTTTTGTCTTTTTCCTTTGTAATTTTTCTATATAAACCTTAGCTCATCTCTTCTTTTCATCCACACTCACACATATTTTGATAGTGAAATCAAAGAGTTTAGCATAGAGTTGAGGAGAAAATGCATGCTTCGAGATCAGGAACTCAATCTAATGTTGAGTTATTGGAGTTTATTCAATGGCATTAAAATATAACTATAAGTCTACTAGCCGGGATGCAGCTTCATCATATTTCAAGTAAAAAAACCAAGGTAATAATTCAATTATTTATTTTAACAGCAAATTATTTTTTATTTTTGTGTTTTTTTTATTAAATTTAGGAAAAATAAATTAATTAGATAACTATATTTAAGAATTTAATAAACAAGTAAATAGATAGACTAAAATAGAATATACGAATAAATTTAGTCTATAAATCATTGGTATTGATATGATGGTATACTTACCTTGTGATAACTTACCTGGCTCCGTGTTAGTGCGATCGTAGAGTTATCCGGGGCAGAGGGTGTGCCTATAAATCCCGACAATGGTATGATGTAGCACCTTCTCAGGTAAAACAGATTATTCGAGATTGCAGTTTTGAAAGCTTTATCTTGCAATTACCATCCGAGGAGTGTCTGATAGATAGGAGTATAGTTCAAGCATTGTCAGAGCGGTGGATGGACACGACCCATACTTTTCACCTACCTATAGGAGAGATGACTATTAACCCAGTCGATTATACAGCCATAACTGGTATCCAGTACTATGGCCTTTCAATCCCTCTTACCAATGATATTCTAACATTCGAAGAAGTCCAACAGCTAATTGCTATGGAGACATCATTTAAAGGGCCTTTCAAGATAAAAATTGAGCTGATTCGGAGTTATTGGATGAGCTACGAAGGACGGGTTCATAGGAAAACAACCAAACAATATGCTTGAGGATTTTTACTGTATTTGCTCAGGTCGATCATTTTATGCAGCACTGAATCTACCATCCATTTGTCGATTTTGAGGGCCCTTACTGATATGAGTATGGTACTGCTTTACGGCTGGGGTGAAGCTAGCCTTGCTTGTCTTTATCATGGACTAGATAAGATTTGTAGAAATAAGAAGTCTTTTGTTGGCTTTATGGTGGTTGTCGAGGTACTCTTCTTCCACCAATGTCAATTCCATTCTTATTCTCGCATGAATTTGATTTTTATTATTGTTGTAGGTATGGGTATATGAGCATAATCTTATGAGAGTGCCTGGCATTTCCTAAGAGAGAGTCGAGTATTCGAGATTAAATTTTTGGTTGTCCGATCGTGTAGCAGTTCTCGGCTTTCACCATGTGCACACCCAACACTATCTCTTGAGTTGCTTAACCTGGGGCCAGGTAAGATAGCATTAGTATACTTTAAAATTTATATAAAATCTCACTTACCGTATATCATTTTATAGGTGAATTTGGCTTGTTGGAACATAGAAGAGCGGGCGAACTGGACTTCCTCCATGAATGTCGCATTGCCTTTCAACATACCCGCCGAGTCATTGCCGACCCTGTGTCTAGTGGCTGGATTCTCAGGGAGAGAGTGTATGAGTGGTTCCTTGGTTTCGAGTGGTGGAGGATCCCAATGAGTTGCCTAGAGTATACTTCAAATATCACATCAATGCTGAAGAATGCATGGTGGTTGGCTCAGCAAGGTTATGATGTTGAAACCTTTCTCTATCCACCGGGTGCATCTCATACCCAGTTTATTCGAGTAGGACTCTTGAACTTTGATGTATCTCCTGTTGGTGTACGGGAGATTCCTGAGGAAAATGAGGATAGAGATGAAGAGTAGTATCACAGAGAGGGAAGAGAGTATGTCTCGCATTTCGGGGCTAGCAATTCTCAGGTAAACTTTTACCATCTTACCATTATAATTACTTCTTTCTTAACTTGTTTTGACTATTTTAATGATTATTTTTAGGCTACAGGCTCATTTAGTTGTGAGGCTAGACCTTCCTTTATCGCTTCTCCATTTGCTCATTCTAATCAAACGGAGATTCAGTCTCATCCACAGGGTATTGATATGAATTACCTGGTAAGTTTTCTTATTCCATGATAATTTATGCTATATGTATGCATGATTATGTATGCTCTAACTCTTTCCCTTCTGACTCATAGAGGATGCTTGAGGAACAAAACAATAAACTTCAAGAAGAGTTAGCTGCTAGTCGTCAACGGGTTGCCCATTTTAAAAAATTATATCACCAGTCAGAGCAAGAATTTAGTGACTTCCAGTTTCAAGGAATGAAAGATCTTGGTACTTCATCATCTAGAGGACCCCAAGCTGATGACCATGAGATCCTGTCGTCTACTTCAGATGAGACAGATCTGAATTCCAAGGTGATAGAGGTTCAGGTGCTCCCACTTTGGGCAGACTCAGGATAGGTGATATGCCTCCTCCTTCAACAGGCGATTTTTTCAGGGCTTTATTTGATCATCATCAACCACCTCCTCCTTAGTGATCTATTATTGTATTAATTGAGGAAATATTATATAATAATGATAAAAATAATAATGATGATATATAATTTGCACTTTTACTGCAACTTTTGACCCTTTTTTTTTGGTTTCTATCATCATTATTATTGCTATGCTACAATTATTGGTCTTTCCTCTTCACATTCAATATTTTCACAATAGCACCAATTTACAAAACCAAAGGCAACGCGGTAACTCAAAACCTTTTTGTTGCCAATTTTTTATCCTTGCGCATCTCGGTCTTACACTTTTCCTTGTCAATTTTGGAATAGCCATTCATCCTATATAAATCTCTTTTCACACCATGATCTCATACAGAGGCTAGGAAATTTTTCACTTCAACATCAAATTTTCTTTTAACAATTCCAATTTTCCTTCAGTTGTCAACAATGATCGAACTCAATTTGAAGAAAACAAAAGTTCTATTTAAAAATATGAATGTCATTCATTGGAAATAAATATCTTGGTCAAAAATCGATACTTTGAAGTGTTTTCAAAATATTAAATTAGACCATTCTTTTTTACATGCCATGGCTTCTTTTTGGAATGTGAATTCTAGGACATTTAAGATTAATGGCTTTGAAATATGTCCCTTGATTGAAGAATTTGAGGCCATCCTTGGATATCCAAGCAATCAACAATTGGCGTTGCCTATATTGATTTCCAAGACTCAACAAAAGATGCAAATGTTATTTTAACTTTCAAAGCCCGAAGTTCTACAGTTGACGAGAGGTGAGAAAATTCTGCTTGGTCTCTTAATTGACTTTTGCCTTTCTCACTTAGCTCCTACTAAGGCATGGAGACGTATGCTTTGTCTATGTTTACTTGGCCAATTTTTGCTTGTTTCTTCTGATGGCGATATTGATCCACGAGTATTGGATATCATGGACCAAATGGAAGGAGGCTTGTCGCCGATACCCGTGATCTTAGCCGAGACTTTAGTTGGACTAGACCAACTTAAATCAAGATTGTCAAAGAGATTGGCCGGGAGTCCATTGACGCTTCAGGTAATTACCTAAACTTCCCTCTTGGGTTTTCAATTTAGGTTTCCTTTTTTCTTTTTTTTTTTGCTCTAATCTTTTTCCTAGTCTGCCCTTGTGGGTTTTTGGAACTAGCGAGCTGTCCTAATTTTTGTCTAAGCCACCCTTATAGTTTTTCAACTTAGCAAACCATCCTTTTTTAATTTTTTTTTTAATTTTTTCTTACAGATTTGGCTTCAAGAGCATCTCTGCTTGCTCGATACTCCATCTATGAATTTTGCTAGATATCTGCCACGATATCATTTTGCTAGGAAACTACTCCATCCTTGTCACATCCCAAAGTTTAGGTAGTCGAGTATTAGGCAAGAAGGACATAAATAAGTTGTCAAATAGAGGCTCGAGATAGTCAAAAACAAAATCGGTGTGCAAAGAAGGCCCGTGAAGTCGACGGGACCTAAAGGTAATTTTTCGAAAGGCCGAGGACCTAAGAGTAATATTCCAAAAAGTTGTGTCGGTTCTTAATAGTGACCCTAACGGATGCCATAAATGTGTTCTCGGGATTAATCGGGTCGTAATGGTGGCACACGATTTTTTCCGAAAATGCACGGTTTGTAAGTTACGGGAGATTTTCCGACAAGGGCATTTTGGACATTTTCATCGGAGGGGCGATTTTGTAATTAAATATAACTTTGGGGGGAAATTTTAAAAGAAAAAAAAAGCCACTTTCAAGTGGCCAAATCCTAGCCATTAAGTCCAAATGGGTTGGACAAATCATGGCCATTGAAAATAAACAAATTAATTAAATGGAAATTAAATTATAAACAACTAATTTTGGTCTTCCAAACACAAGTAAAGGATCAAAAAACACCACCATCACCACTTTTCTTCTTCCTTAGGTCGTGCACCCCCCTCCCTTCCATTTTCAAGGAGAAAATTTTCAAGTCTAAGCCATTTTTCAAGTGAAATTCAATAGGAAATAAGGTAAGATACCATCCTAAGTCTTATTCTTTCATTAGAATTAGGTATTAGGCTATGTTTAGGAAGATTTGATATTATGTTCATGTTGGGAAAGTATTAGTAAGTTGATGATTATGGTGAAAAATGATAAACTACTTAAAGGAAATAATGAAAATGGTGATTATTAGTAAGAATAAGTAAAGGATTGTTAGAAAATCATAAGGTAGCATCATGTTCATATCTAGGGTTTGTTCTTACATATGTGACATGTTAAATTCATAGGAAATCAAGGAGATTAGAGAGGAAAGGAAGTGAAATAGACAAGAAGAGCAAGGAAAGCAAGGTTTGGTACTTTAACTAATTGTTTGTTCATTTTCTTGAAATTTTTCTGTTTTAGAATTAGTGAAATGTTGTGATTTTATGATTTTTAATTAAATATAGAAAAATGTTTTTGAAGTGAATTTTTTATATATTGTGCCTCAATGCGTCTAGAATGACTGAAAAATATTTTGAGTTGAATTCGGAATGGTTATGATTATGGAAAAATTATTTCTGTTAGACCTGCTCTAGGAGGTACCTTGACTGAGACAGCCATGTTTTCGGATTTTTAATAAAATTTAGAAAACTAATATTCAATTGAATTTTGGATATATTGTTGTGTAGTGAGTCTAGTATTTGAGAAAAATAATTTGGAACCACATTGATTGAATTTAATTTACAGAATTCACAAAATACTGCTGCCAGGATGCAGGGCAACTGGAGCAGTCTGGTTGGGTTAACTACTTGACCAAGATTTTGTGTCCAGTTTGATCTGAATTTTAAAGGAATGATTTTAAGATGTAAAACTAAATTCTATAAAAATTTTAGAGTTTTTAGTCAAGTATATTATTTTATACAATTTTTCAAAATAAGGATCAAGTTGAGTCCAAAACCAGAATTTACTATTTATATGGTCATTTTGCTAATATTCATTTGGTCATTTTTCAAAAGTAATCCAATTGATTCCTTATGCATATAAATGAGCATAATATGTTATTAAAATGATAAAATATGATATTTCACGTTGAAATAATATAAGAAACATAAGTCGATAATTGTATAATGCATATTCGATTAAGAAATGACATGAAAATTTTGGCTCCACTAGGTATCTGGGATAATCCTGAGTAGGGTAAGGGTATGATATATCATACTATATGCAGTGCTGCTTTAATATAGGACTTTGGTCCGAGTTATATAGGGTGACGACCCGAGCTATATAGGACTTCGGTCCGAGTTATATAGGGCAATCGCCCGAGTTATATAGGACTCCGGTCCGAGGGCTTCGGCCACAGATTCCACAGGGCTTGGTCCGTAATTTTTTTAGGGCCATAGCCACAGAATATATATACAGTTGTTTCAGTTAGTTCCTTACCATATGTTAGTCTACCAAATTACCTTGTGGAGTGAACTGATAAAATGATAATAACTGAATATATGACATGTATGGATTGTTTTTACTGTGATATTATTTTTCAATACGACTCATTGCTTTTAAAAGTGCATTATGCTTTTATTATTTATTTTCCGTAATTAGTTAAAGTACCCACTAAGCAATGCTTAACAAGTTTAGTTTCTTCTAAACTCGTAGGTTATTAGCAAGGAGCCAGTAGCGAGCAGAGAAGTCCTGCGATCTTTCGGTCATCAACAAACTTAGGTGGTGCTCTTCATTTTGTATTTTGGTATTAGAAACTGGCATGTACTTATTTGAACCATACAAAGAGATAACTTGATGTAGCATATAAATCTAGTAATGTATAATAACTGTATGGTTTTAAATTGAGTTGGGCTGTGAATATAGAAGTGTGAATTCTTCTTGCAAGATTGTAGTTGAGGTTATAAAGGTGGATTATTGGGAGTGTGCTTGAGTTGAATTGTGAAACAAAATGTTTTTCAAAAATAATAAAAATCAGTTTTGTTAACACTCGGGACCTAGAATTTTAAGGGAGACTCCGTCAAAATTTTTGGAAAATTTTTATAAGGAACATTCAGTAAGCTGACATAACCAGAGCTCGTATCCCGATGTAGCATTCCTCCTCGGCTTATTCATAAGTCGGGAAGGGGTGTTACAATCCTGCTTCTTCGTATGCTGACTGGATCCACTCATACGCTGAAGTCAACATTCGTTGGTTAGTACCTTGGTGGAGGATTTCTCATATCACCCTTTAGACATACTTGATGTATGTTCTTTTGCTGCTTTTCATCAAGGTACTTGCTATGATCCTCGTCGGCTTGACCGCCAGTATGGAGCTGAGCTTCAAGGTTCTGAATTCACTCCCGATTTAGACATGCCTTGTCTGACTGAAGCTTACTTGGATCAGTTGAAGCAAAGCTGGCCTGCACGTTACACTTATCCTCTTCCATAGATTTTACATTTGTCAATTTCTTTAGAAAGTGTATTGTTAGGATAAAAAAATAATAAAAGTAATAATAAGAGATGTTTCTTTTCCTTTTATAATTTCAAATCACCTTTTTCTATTGCGCTTATTTATTTCATCCATATCTAGTCAAATACTTATAACAGTGCACATAGAATAATTTTAATATTAATTCTATTTTATTAAATTGGGGAACAACCAAACATAAAGCCAGCATACACAAGATCACTCATGTTGCCAACTAGCCTTTTCGGGTTTTCTAATTGGTGATTTTGTCTCATTTAGCCCTAATTGTTGCCTAGCCCGCCCTTTTGGGTTTTCGAAACTAGCGGACTGCTCTAACTTTTGCCTAGGCCACCCTTTTTGGGTTTTCAACCTAGCGAGCTCTTTTTCTTTTTTTCTCTTTTTTATACATAAAACCTCTCCAACCTATCAATGTTCACTGGCTCACTAAACTTGTTCTTGTCCATGTCTGATAACTTCACTGCACCCTTGTTCATGACTTATTTCACAACATATGGCCCTTCCCAGCTAGCCCTAAATTTCCCTCTTGGATCAGATACATTAGGCTTACATTGTTTTAGCACCAAATCCTTGACTTTGAGTTTTCTGATCTTAACCCTTCTATTGTAAGCCTGAGGTATCCTCCTTTGATACAGGTGATGATGATACAGTGCTTTTAACCTTCTCTCCTCTAGTAAAGCTAACTGTGTGTATCTGTTCACTACCCATTATGTTTTAGGCAGTTTAGCTTCCAAGACCACTCTTAACGACTTGATCTCAATTTCAATTGGTAGCACTGCTTCCATCCCGTAAACCAAAGAGAACGGTGTCATTCCAGTCGATGTTCACACACTTGTTCTATATCCCCATAAAGCAAAAGGAAGCACCTCTGACCAATCCCTGTATGTCTTGGTCATTTTGGACAGAATTTGCTTAATTGTCTTGTTTGTTGCTTCTACTGCACCATTAGCCTTTGGTCTATAAGGAGAGGATCAGTGATGATGGATTTGGTACTTCGAGAATAAGTCCTTAATTGCTCCTTGGAACTGTACCCCATTGTCTGATATCACACTGTGCGGGACCCCATACCTGCATATGAGGTTCTTTTCAATAAATCTAGCCATTTGACTTGCCCCTAATTTGTTGAAAGATTCGGCTTCGGCCCATTTTGAAAAGTAATCTACTGCTACTATAATAAATTGGTGACCATTTGAGGTAGTCGGATGTATCTCTCCTATAATATCTATCCCCCAAGTGGCAAAGGGCCAGGGTGAAGACATAGAATGCAATTCTTCAGGAGGCATGTGATTCAAATTACCATACATTTGAAATTGCTGGCACTTCTTCACAAACTCAATACAATCTCTCTCCATGGTCAACCAGTAGTAACCTTTTCAAATTATCTTTTTAACTAGGGCTAAACCACTCATGTGTGGACCGCAACTTCCCGTGTGTATTTTTGACATGATATGCTTTACTTCAGGCTTCCTCAAGCATCTCAAGTGCACCCCATCAGGCCATCTTCGATATAACTCTCCATGAAGGCAATGTATTGTAAGGACCACCACCTTATGGCTCTTTTTTCTTTCTTTGTTGCCCCCAACGGGTATTCCCTTTCCTCCAAAAATCATCTTATAGTATCATACCATGTATCATGGTCTATATCCATTTCCATGATTGTCTCATATTCAAAGCAAGGAGTTGATGAACTGGTCAAAACCAGAGGCTTGAGGAACAAGTTGACAGGATTTTCCCATACCGAAGCCAATGTGGCTAGGGCATAAACCTGCACTCCTTAAAGTTCTTCTTCATCATGGTCAAGTAATGGTGGTATGGTTTTAATTTCTCTTCTTTCAACTCCCACTCTCCATTTACTTGGGATACTACTAGCAATGAATCACAAAAGATTTCCACCTTATCCACCTTCATAATCATTAGGGTTTCCAAACCAAAGATACATGCTTCATACTCCACCATATAATTGGTTGCCTTGAATTTCAACTTTTTGGCTAAAGGGATAAGTTCCCCTTCTGGTGATTCTAGTATGACTCCTAAACCTGCTCCTTTCCTATTCACTGCTCCGTCAAAATACATTTTCCATCCTTGTACTTCAATGGCCTCTAAATGTTCATTCAAAAATTCCAAGACTACCTCTTCGTTATCTGGTAATGTTGTTGGGCCAGGAATTCTGCCACTGCTCTACCTTTGATTGTTTTCCTGGTTACATACTCAATCTCAAATTCTTCTAATATTATCAATCGTCGCCCATACTTCCCAATCAAAGAGGGTGTCTCCCTTAAGTACTTCATTGGATCCAACCTGGAAATTGCTTGCACACTATAAGATTCAAAATAATGTCGCAACTTCTTAGAAGACCAAACCACAACTATACAGGTCTTTTCAATGATACTATACTTAATTTCATAAGGTAGGAGCTTTCTACTCAAATAGTAGACTGCGTGCTCAATCTCTGACTCGTCTGCTTGGGCTAACATGGCTCCTATTGACTCTTCTTCTACTGCTAAGTATAGTAATAGGGGTTTACCAGGTTTTGGTGGTTTCAAAATAGGTGGATTCAGCAAATACTCTTTTATTCGTTCAAAGGCCCTTTGACACTCTTCATTCCACAGGACTGGCTGATTCTTTTTATGCAACTTGAAGATAGGCTCATAGATTGTGGTAAGCTTTGCTATAAACCTACTAATGTATTGTAATTTAGCAATGAATCCCTGAACTTCTCTCTCCATCTTAGGGGCTGCCATATCCCTAATTGCTTTAACTTTGTCAGGGTCAATCTCAATGCCATTTGGACCAATCACATGTCCCAACAATTTGCCTGAGGTAACCCGAACACGCAATTCTTCAAGTTTAATCTTAGCTTATATTTCAATTCCCTATTGAAGAATAATTCTAAGTCTTGGAAGTGTTGTTCCATTGTACTTGATTTCACCATCTTATCATCAACATATACTTTGACTTCTTTGTGCATCATGTCATGAAACAATGTGGTGGTCATCCTTTGGTAGGTTGCTCCAGCATTCTTTAATCCGAACGGCATCACCCTATAAAAAAATATTTCCCATGTAATAATGAAAGAAGTTATGGCTTTATCCTCTTGGGCCATTAACACTTAGTTGTATCTGAAAAATCCATCTACAAATGAGTGTAGCACGCTAGAGGCTAAACTATCAATGAGAACATCTATATGGGGTAAAGGAAAATCATCTTTGGGGGAAGCCTTGTTTAAATCTCTATAGTCCACACATACCCTAATTCTTCCATCTTTCTTTGGCATGGGTACTATATTGGCTAGCCAGTCTGGATAATCTATCACTTTAAGGAACTTTACTTGTATTTGTTTAGTGACCTCTTCTTTAACCAATTCAGCCCATTCAGGTCTTAATCGCCTAAGCTTTTGTTTGACAGGTTTCATGTGGGTGTAAGTAGGAATACGATGTTTGGCTATGTCTTAATCTATTCCAGGCATATCTTCATAAGACCAAGCAAATACTTCTTCATATTTTTTAAATATTTTTTCAAATCTCTCTCTCTCATCAAAAGTGAGGTCAGATGCTATGCTAATATTTTTAGGATTTTTGGTTGTTTCCAAATTTAATGACTCTGTATCAATAGAGTTAATATTAAAGATGCTTATGCAACCACTATTTAAATGTATGCAATCATCAGGAGAAACATCACACAAGTAAGCAAAATTGGACTTTATTGCATTCATTTTGGAAAAGAAAACATCATCATCCTCATACAAAGCAGACAAATTAAAATAAAAATCAAAATCGTTATTCTCAAAATCATAAAGCAGAGCATCTTTAAACTTCTCTTCAATTAGGGTAGCAATCTCCTCTGGAGTCTTCTCAGCTTTCAAGATAACTTCCTTTTTCCTTTCTGGATTGGACTCCTTGTCGGCTGGTAGGGTGAGCTCTTTCTTCACTTGTTCCACTAACATGGCAACATCAACAAAAATTTCCAAACCCGGGATCAACTTTCCCATGACATGATTAGTTCGGGCTTTCCTTGGAGTGGTCCCATGTCTGGAGCTTTGACAAAGATTTTTTCGAGTGGCGGGAAGCTCATCTTCTCATTCTTCTTTGGCTGGACATCTTTATTGGCTTCATAATATCCCACCCCTTCCTTGGAAGTTTGAGTTTTGAAATCTAGAAGCTTTGTTATACCGGCCTTGCCCTTTTCAAGACCAGCTCCGAGAAGGTAGCTCATGTTCTTCATCATGTTCAAGACCTTAGAGTCCACTACTTCATCATCAGAAATTATAGCTACATGGAAACTAATGAGAGGCCTCTCCACCATTAGAGCATTAACAACCTCATTATCCTCACCCTCGATGACCACCGTCTCATCTCTGTTAGGGAACTTGATCTTTTGATGGAGGGTGGAAGGAACTCCACCGATAGGATGAAACCATGGTCATCCCAAAAATAGAGCAAAGGTAACAGGTATGTCCAAAACAATAGATTCAACAATAATTTCAATTGGACCAACCTTCACAGCAGGTTTGAAAGTTCCTTCGGCATGCCTCTTGGTATTGTCATAAGCCCGAATGGTTACCTCGGTTAGGCTTAAATCCCTTGTTGACATAGCTAGCTTTGGCAATATTTTAAGTGGACAAACATTTATGCTGAACCCATCATCAACCATTACACATGGAGTCCTTTTCTTTTGATTTTCACTTTGACAAAGAGAGGACGGGTGTGATCTCTCCCCTCTTTCAGTAAATCAGCATCTGAGAAAAATACCATTCCCATGTCAACTTCTCTCTTCTTTTGAATGTCTTCACACTTCATTACTCCTTCAACTTTTATGAAGTTAATCAGTTCCTCCGGTATTATAGAGGTGGAAATTGGCATGCTAGCCAAGGCCTTGGCCATAATTTCACGGTGCTTCTTAGAAGTGGCCAATAAGTCCCAAATGCTAACACTTGCTTGGGATCTCTTCAACTACTTAAGCACAATATCATCTTCCTCTTCTTTATTTCCCACTTCGACTTCCTTTCCTTTATTAGCCTCTACCTCCTTAGGTGGTGGCCTTTCATAAGGCTTACCAGATCTTATGTTCATTACTTCATCTTCTTCAGGCTCGGACCAGGTCCATTCCTCCCTCTATAGTACAAGATTGTCATCACTATCACTTGAATCCCAAAACTCATTCACCGCATAGATTGCTACTTCTTTTACCCACCATCAACTTTGCTAAATACCACTTTTTTTTTGTTACTTCTTCATCCAAATCTTGGAAAGAAGACATGACTAAACTTTCATGCAAACCTCCTCCAATCATGAAGGTCGCAGATGGTGGTACTCTATTGAACCTCGATAATGGATTGTCTTTGGTGTTTGGCTTGTTGGGCTTGGGCAGTTTCCCACTATCAATCAAATTTTGGATCTCATGCCTCAACCTTATGCATCTATCTATGTTGTGTCCTTGCATTTGATGAAATTGACAAAATGCTTTAGTGTCAAAATTTGGTGGGAGAGGGTTAGGCAAAGGATGAGGATTTAAGGGTTGTAACAATCCCTTCTTTTGTAGCTTATTGAGGACCCAAGATAGTGGCTTCCCTAATTCTAAAAACTGCCTTCTTCCTCCTTGGCCAGTAGCATTAACACCAACTGCCTTTTGCATACTTTGATTACTAGACTGGTAGTTTCCTTTCTCATTCCTTCTTGCTGAAAAGCGGTTCTTCTCTCTTTCCCACTCTTCAATTTGTAGACCAGCTTGAAGAAGATCTTTGAAATCACGGATGAGTGTATGAGACATCCTTTCACGAAGACTAGGCAACACCCGCTCTCACAATCATCCTTCTTTGATCAGATTCATCGGGCCTCTTCTTGAGCAAAGCATCGTTATTTCTCCATTTATTCACATAGTCCAAAGAATTCTCATTTGGCCTTTGTCTAATGGACTCAACTTCCATTATGGTAATTTCCATCTCAACATTGTATCCATATTGTTTGATGAAGGCCTTGTATAGCAGATCCCAACTCTTTTGTGTGTCATCATCTAAGGTATTGAACCAATTTTGGATAACAGGATCCAATGAGCATGAAGTACCTTAGAGTTTGAGCCTTAGTAGCTCAGCAAACTGCATAGCAGTGATATACTGCTTCACATGGAGGTGAGGATTTTCGATTAAATCAAACTTTCCAAAGGATGGCATCTTGAACTTGTACGAAACTTCTTCTTCTAGCTCGAATAATTTGTCAACTTCGGACATTTCTTTAGTTTTAATCTTCTTCACAAATTTCTTTTTCAAATCCACAATCATCTTTTCAACATCAGAAGTTTTAGTTTTCTCCATAGCTGATCTTTCAACAATCTTTGGTTCTTTCTTCTTGTCTTGAGGATCTTGGAAGTATTGAGCCCAATCATCATCATCATCAATGATCACCTTATCATTATCAAAAACCACTTTGCCAACTTTAGCCTTCCCTTTGTCCTTTGGCTTCTTAGTGCTAGCAGATGCTTCGGCATTGTTTCCTAAAATTGTAGCCAACTGGTTCTTCATGGTCTCAGCCAGGGCCTCTTTTATTTCTTCGATCTTGGCATTGAGGGCATCATCCACCATTCTTTGAATTTGTTCAGGCTCCATTGCTTTTGGTGAAAAAGAGATTGAGTCATTGCTAGATTCTTCGTCTCCAGCGTTGGTCGGATTATTGTAAGCTTTTGAATTATCGTAATCCAAGGCTGTGAGCTAGAAATGATTAATGATATGAGATGCAAATGTATGCATGTATGCATGTTTGCACAAACAATAAACAAACAAGGATAAATAGGACGTTCCTTCCAATCCTATAACATTCACACACGAATGACAAGTCTCTTTTCCTAGGTAATATGGTTAACAAATACCAACATGGGGTATCTTGTTTTTGAAAAATTCTCTCGGACGTTGCAACCAATAGTTATATTTAAAAATGAAAATCAATTCAAGATAATTCCCATTAATTAAGTTTTAATCCATTCAACCAACTCAAGTAGCTTTTATGCTATATTGGATTAAAACTAAATTAAAAGGTTTATTATAAATAGATTTCTCACTTAAAAAAAAGTAACTAATGATTCATGCCAAAAACAAGCCCATGATTAATTATTCTTAGTATAAACTAGGCTCACAATTGATTTTTGGTATTTTGTAATTGACCTAAATAATTTGCAAGCTCTTTCAAAAGGTTAAGAAAATAGTTTTGTTCCAAAGCCCATTGTAAAATGATTTTAGAAAAAATGGATTTTGGGCTTAGTATTTGGGTCATGAGCAAAAGAATTTTTGATTTGTTTTTAGAAAAGTTTTATGTCCAAAGACCATTTTGAAAAGTTTTGAAAATAGCTTTGGTCTTTTGGACTTTAAAGAAAAATTTATTTGAGCTCACAATGTAATTAGGTCATATTAGAAAAAGAACAAACCAAATAAGCTATGATTTAAGCCAAGACAAATTAACCGTACTCAAACAACAAACATTTGGGGTAAAACCTAAGGAAAGTAACTAGGCCAATTACATGAACTTTAGTATTTGGGTTAAAAGGCTTAGGTTTCCAAAGCAAGTATATACCAAAAGGTACAAGGCTATGAGTGGTTATGCCATGCTCGATCTCAATACCTTGAGTGAAAGTATGGTAATCCTTACATAACTCAACACGGGTATACGAGCATCCTAACTCACGTACATGATGCAAATCTAATATGATGTAATGGATAATATCATGATAAGACATAATAGAATAATAAAAAGACTAACGAAATCAACTTCTCTTATCCCTAGTGGAGTAGCCACTGTGAGCGGGGATTTTTGCCCCCACTCCCGGTGGAATGGTTCTTATGACTTCGGCACTGTTTAGGCTCAGGGCCTTAGAGAACACAGGCCTAAGTCATAAGAAAATGGAGTCGCCACCCAGATGGGCCAATAAAAAGAAAGGGCGGATGACTCAATTCTTAAGGAATCCCCAGCCCTTAATGGGTTCAGAAAATTGGGTACGTGTGGGGAAGGTGAGAAATGGCCCAGCATCCCTACAACACCCAGTTCATTGGAACCAGCCTCCTTTGCAGGTCTTAATATTATAAAATACGTAAATATAAAAATATTATCCATACTACATGCAACAATTAAAATAAAGCATCATTATTGTATACCCTTAATTTTTGACCCAATCTGGTCCAATATATTTTATTTAGTCCAAATTATTTTTGTGTTATCTTAATTAAATAATATTTATTTTTTATAATTATAATAATAAAAAAATAATAATAAACAAATAAATAAAAAGAAAAATAAAAATCGGCGACGGAACTATCAGCGACGAAAAATTTCCATCTTCGGATGGGTGTCCATTTATTTGCTTTGCTTGGACATTACTTTGATTTTAATATAATGATGCTTTATTTTAATTGTTGTGTGTAATATAGATAATATCATTATATTTAAGAATTTTATAATATTAAGACCTGTAAAGGAGGCCGGTTCCAATGAACCAGGCGTTGTGGGGGTGCTGGGCCATTTCTCACCTTCCCCACATGTACCCAACTTTTCGAACCTATTAGGGGGTTTGGGGATTCCTTAAGAATTGAGTCATCCACTCCTTTCTTTTTCCCAGCCCGTCCGAGTGGCGACTCCATTTTCTCCTGACTTAGATTCGTGTTCTCTGAGGCCCCGAGCCTAAATAGTGCCGAAGTAGCAAGAACCATTCCACCGGGAGTGGGGCAAAAATCCCCGCTCACAGTGGCGACTCCATTAGGGATAAGAGAAGTTAATTCCGTTGGTCTTTATATTATTCTATTCTTTCTTATAATGATATTATCCATTGCATCATTTAGATTGCATCGTGTGCGTGAGTTAAGATGCCCGTGTTACCCGTGTTGTGTTATGTGAGGGATATCATGCTTTCACTCAAGGTATGGAGATCGAGCATGGCATAACCACTCACAGCCTCATACCATTTGGCATATACTTGCTATGGGAACCTAAGCCTTTTAACCCAAAGACTAAAGCTCATGTAATTAGCCTAGTTACTTTCCTTAGGTCTTGCCCCAAATGCTTGTTGTTTGACTACAGTTAATTTATCTTGGTTTAAATCATGGCTTATTTGGTTTGCTCTTTTTCTAATATGACCTAAGTACATTTGCAAGCTCAAATAAATTTTTCTTTAAAATCCAAAAGACCAAAGCTATCTTCAAAACATTTCAAGATGGTCTTTGAATATAAAACTTTTCTAAAAACAAATCAAAAATTCTTTTGCTCATGGCCCAAATACTAAGCCCAAAATCCATTTTTTCTAAAATCTTTTTACAATGGGCTTAGAAATAAAATTATTTTCATCCAACCTTTTCTTACAAAGAGCTTGCAAATTATTTAGGTCAATTATGAAATACCAAAAATCATTTGTGAGATTAGTTTATACTAAGAAATAATTAATCATGGGCTTGTTTTTGGCATGAATCATTAGTTACTTTTTCAAGTGAGAAATCTATTTATAATAAACCTCTTAATTTAGTTTTAATCCAATATAGCATAAAAGCTACTTTAGTTGGATAAATGGATTAAAACCTAATTAATGGGAATTATCATAAATTGATCCCCATTTTGAAAATATAACTGTTGGTTGAAACGTCCAAGAGAAATATTCGAAAACAAGATACCCCATGTTGGTATTTTGTTAACCATATACCTACGAAAAGAGACTAGCCATTCATGTGTGGATGTTATAAGGTTGGAATGAACGTCCTAATTATCTTTCTTTGTTGATTGTTTGTGCATACATGCATACATTTGTATCTCATATCATTAATCCTTTCTGGCTTACAGCCCTGGTTTACGATAGTTCAAAAGCTTACGACAATCCGACCTATGCCGAAAGTGAAGAATCTAGCAATGACTCAATCACTTGCTCACCAAAAGCAATGGAGCTTGAAAAAATTCAAAGAATGGTGGATGAAGCCCTCAATGCCAAGATGGAAGAAATAAAAGAGGCCCTAGCTGAGACCATGATGAACCAATTGACAACAATTTTAGAAAATCATGCCGAAGCATCTGCTAGCACTAAGAAGCCAAAGGACAAAGGGAAGACTAAAGTTGGTGAAGTGGTTTTTGATGATGAAAAGGTGATCATTGATGATGATGATGATTGGGCTCAATACTACCAAGATCCTCAAGTGAAGAAGAAAGAACTAAAGATTGTTGAAAATTCAGCTATGGGGAAAACCTAAGCTTCTGATGTTGAAAAGATGATTGCTGATTTAGAAAAGAAATTTGAGAAGCTGAAAACTGAAAAGATGTCCGAGATCGACAAACTATTTGAACAAGATGAGGAGGTCCCTTATAAGTTAAAGATGCCTTCCTTTGCTAGGTAGAATGGTACTGGAAACCCCCCATCTCCATGTGAAGCAGTATATCGCTGCTATGCAGCCTGCCCGAGCTACTAAGGCTCAAACTCTAAGGTACTTCATACTCTCATTGGACCCTGTTGTCCAAAATTGGTTCAACACCTTAGAGGAAAGTACTCAAAAATATTGGAACATGTTATACAAGGCTTTCATTCAACAATATGGGTATAATGTCGAGCTAAAAGTTACCTTAATGGAAGTTGAGTGCATTAGAAAAAGGCCAAATGAGAATTTTGTGGACTATGTGAAAAGATGGAGAAATAAGGCTGCTTTGCTCAAGAAAAGGCCTGATGAATCTGATCAAATAAGGATGATCATGAGAGGTGTCCTGCCCAATCTTCGTGAAAGGATGTCTCACACCCTTATAAGGGATTTCAAAGATCTTCTCCAAGTTGGTCTACAAATTGAAGAGTGGGAAAGGGAGAAGAATCACTTTTTGGCAAGAAGGAATGAGAAAGGAAATTGTCAGCCTAGCACACAAAAAGAAGCTGATGTTAATGTCACCAGTCAAGGAGGAATAAGGCAATTTTCAGAATTAGGGAAGCCGCTGTCTTGGGTTCTCAATAAGCTACAATAGAAGGGATTGTTACAACACTTGACTCCTCATCCTTTGCCTAATCCTCTTCCATCTAACTTTGATACTAATGCATTTTGCCAGTTCCATCAAAGGCCTGGACACGAAATGGACAATTGTATGAAGTTGAGGAATGAGATCCAGAATTTAATTGATAATGGCAAGTTGCCTAAGCCGGATAAGCCCAATACCAAAGGTAATCCATTTCCAAGGTTCAACAAGGTGCCATCACCAACAACCTTCATGGGAGGAAAAGGATTGGAAGAAGATTTTCTTTTATCATCCTTTTAAGATGGTAATGTTGAAGATATGAAAGGAAAAGAAGCTTAACTCAACAAACTTTCCTTAGCTTGAATGTTGCTTTTCAATTCTACTTTCTTTAATATTTAATTGGAACTATCGTGCTTTTCAAATTTAAATTTGTTTGCATAAATCACATTCTTCAAATTTTTTGTTGGTCTTTGTTCATTTTGGTGCTCAACCAATGAGGAATCTAGCTTGATACTCACAAATTAATGTGTCTAGGCATCATGACTTGAATGACTTTACTAGATGAAGGAATTGCTCTATAGCATTGAGTTGTGTATGCTTACTTAGAGAGGGCTTCTGCATAATTACCTTTGTCTAGGTCCTAGTCAGTCTTAGAGCATGCTTAGACAAACTTTCGAGGCAAAATTGAACTCTGCTTATTTAAGGAAGAAATGATCTAGGCATTGTTTGGCTAGCCAACAACTTGTATCCACCCTATTAAATATCAATCCCTAGTTGTCCCTTTGAGCCTTCATAAAATTTTAGCTTTTTTTTCATTGGCATATAACCCCAACAACCTACCTTGAGCTGTTGTGATACTTTTGACAATTCTAATGATCACTAAGGTGAAGAGGCAAGAAGTTCAAAGAGTGGAATGCATAGCCAAGACTATAAGGATAGTTGATGTTATTAAGGCCATAAGGGTAGTTGAAATTTTTCTAATATCTCCAATATATCAAGACAACATCAGAGTAACAAATGATTTATCCCTGTTAAAGAAGATTTATGTCACTCCACTCATCCATTATTGGAAGCCCAAGTTGGTACAAACAAGACAACTCTTTTAGAGCTTGACCCACAAAAAAACAAAAAAAACAAAAGAAAAAAAGAGAAAGAAGAAAAGAAAAAAAGGACAAAAGAAAAAAAGGACAAAAGAAAAAAGAAAAAAAAAGAGAGAAAAAAATATAACTCAAAACGGTTAAGAAAGCCAACTGAGTTCTCTTTTACCTAAAGCAACAAAAGGCTTCCATTTGGTTTATAAGGACAGTTTGACTTGAATTGGTCCAACTCAACTAAAGATTCGATCAAAATCAAAGAAAAAGCAGAAAGACCATTCAGTTCTTGAAAGTTCTGTACTTGACAGTCATACAAGGAAGAAGGACAAAATGATAAAATGCTCAAAGAAAGGGAAGAGTAAGAAAAATAAAAAGAAAGAAAAGGGAGAAGAAGAAAAGAAACAAATTTGGGTAAAAACTTTTTGTGAGGGCAAAGACTGTCCTAATCAAGATCCAGATTAATGACAAGAAGATAGAAAGAATTTAGAGTCTAGCAAGATTGCTCCCAGCTGCCTAAAGTTCAAACAAGAAATTTGTAGTGTGAAGGTTTGTCACGTTGACTCCCACTTACAAATGGCCTTCATTTAACCCATGTCCCTTATAGACCCCATTTCAAGCCTATCAAAGACCTGTTGATCTCTCTTAGTAGGTAGAGTCTATTAGTGGAGATAGTTTGGATAAGCTTGCATATGGGATAGACAATATTTAAACTCAAAAGAGATCTTTGGCCAAGTAATGTGTATGTGCCTATCTAAAGTGCAACAATTCTTGCTTAAATAGAAATGATTCCCGAGTTTAGTACGATAACTAGGGTTGTCATGTTATAGATATGTTAATTTGGAAAAATCAAGTCCTAAGGTACATTGACATTGATTTGGCAAAGCCAACATTTTATTTCAAAATCAAAATTCAAAAAATTCAAAAATGTTTTTTTCATACAAGACCTTCAAGTTAAGGGGAGTATGTTGAACTATCGAACCTCGAAGGACACATTGGGCAAAGGAAATGATTATTGGCAAGGTCATGAAGAAGCTACCAATTGACATACTGAATCATAATTTGAAATGAATGTATCTCTACTATTTGGGGCCTCCATTATTCATATTTCAACAACTTAAAGATAAAAGCCATAAATGTCGGACATTGTGTCATTCTAGTGAAAGAAATGAATGGGCATCTCAAAGGAGTCATTGAGAACACTTCTGCTGATCACCTCGGACTGTGAGTCGATGGAACGACTATAAGTATTATTCATGCATATCATGCATACATGAGCATATCACATCACACTTTCTTGTCTTGTATTGTCTATCCTTTGTCAAAGTGAGCAGCAAACACCCTGTAGTAAACAATCAAAAGAAGATATCAAATCAAGGAGGCATAGAAAGCCCATTGCTTGAGAAAGTTCTAGTAATTTTGCAAAGAGAAGAAATGTGTGCTTGTGCGAAGAACTAGACAACAAAAACATCAATCAGAGCCTGCATAGAAAAATCATGGGTTTGAGCCTACACAGGGGGCAAAGTTTCTCCTTTTCAATTTTTGAGTTTATGTTCCAAATATTTTCAAACTCACTTGCAAATATTTCTCCATGCAGGGGGGCAAGGAGAGGATATGAAGGCTAGCTAAAAAGGGCTGAATTTTTTATTAAAGTGCAAAGGAAGAACAAAAAAGAATTATAATTCTCAAAAGAATGAAGATGCAAAAGACAAAAGATCAGTCTAGCTAAAAGAGCTGAAGCTAGGGTAAAGACCCGACCTCCAATGGATAAAAATCCATGTTTCAAGGGTAAAGACCCGACCTCCAATGGATAAAGATCCATGTTTCAAGGGTGAAGACTCGATTTCTAAGGATGAAGATCCATTTACAAGGGTGAAGACTTGATATCCAAGGATAAAGATCCATTTAAGAAGGTGAAGACCTGATCTCAAAGGATGAAGATCCATTTTTACAAGTAAAGACCCGATCTCAAAGGGTGAAGATCCATTTTGAGGGTAAAGAACCACAATGCATAGAACAGCCGGAGCAGTCAGACATCTCAACTGATAAAAGGTTAGTCAAACTCAGTCTCAAGTCCAAGCACCCAAATTCAATTCAGTCTCGGGTCCAAGTACCCATTCTCGAGTCCAAGTACCCAAATCAAATCAGTCTCGGGTCCAACTACCCATTCTCCGATCCAAGTACCCAAATCAAATTAGTCTCGGGTCCAAGTACCCATTCTCGGGTCCAAGTATCCAAATCAAATCAGACTCGAGTCCAAGTACCCATTCTCGGGTCCAAGTACCCAATTCAATTCAGTCTCGGGTCCAAGTACCCATTCTCGGGTCCAAGTACCCAATCTCGAGTCCAAGTACCCAAATCTAATTCAATCCCGAGTCCAAATACCCAAATTCAATCTAGTCTCGGTCCAAGCACCCAAATTCAATTCAGTCTCAGGTCCAAGTACCCATTCTCGGGTCCAAGTACCCAAATCAAATCAGTCTCGAGTCCAAGTATCCATTCTCAGGTCCAAGTACCCATTCTCGGGTCCAAGTACCCAAATCAAATCAGACTCGGGTCCAAGTACCCATTCTCAAGTCCAAGTACCCAAACCAATTCAAGCTCGGGTCCAAGTACCCAAATCAAATTCAATCTCGGGTCCAAGTACACAATCTCGGGTCCAAGTACCCAAATCAAATTCAATCTCGGGTCCAAGTACCTAAATCAAATTCAGTCTCAGGTCCAAGTACCCAAATCAAATCAATCTCGGGTCCAACTACCCAATCCCGGGTCTAACTATCCAAATTCAATCTAGTCTCGGGTCCAAGTACCCAAATCAAGTCCAGTCTCGGGTCCAAGTACCCAAAACAAATTCAAGTAACCGTCTCATCAAAATTAAGTCTTATTTCTTTTCACTCTCTTTTACTAAAGTCTCAGATCGTTCAAGCAGGGGGCAAACTGTAGACCCTTAATTTTTTGCCCAGTCCGGTCCAATATATTTTATTTAGTCCAAAATAATTTTTGTGTTATCTTAATTAAATAATATTTTTTTAGTATTTATTTTTTATAATTATAATAATAAAAAATAATAAAAATAAACAAATAAATAAAAATAAAAATCGACGACGGAACTATCGGCGACGAAAAATTTCACCGTCGAAAGTCATTGGATGAAATGGCCTAGCAGCCATCCAGCCAATTCTCGCTCACAAAATTGAAATTTCCTCGCAGCCAGCCGTCTCAAATTTCGCCATCGAAATTTTTCCAAGGCAATTTTTTTCGAAACCAAATTTTGTTTGGTTTCTTTTTTTTTCCTAATTAATTATAGTTTCCTTAAACAATTGGAATTAATCTTCTAAATTTCCTATAAATAACACTTTAAAAGACCAGAAAAAAAGGACGAGGAAAAGAAAAAGATTCACAGGAGATTGAGCTGGATTTTAAGGGGTGAAACTCTTGGAGAACTAGAACTTTGAATTTGGGACTTTGGATTTGAGAGTAACAAGCAAAGCCATCAACAATTTATCAAAGGCAGCAACTTTGTCTTTGTCTCCATTCATCGAAGAAGCAATTTTTGGTGGAACCAACGTAGGAAGGTTTGAATCTCTAATTTCTTTTTATTTTCTTACAGCAGCTTTGTTTTTTTGATTTATAAGATTATATACACAAAACCTTTATCTATAAATATGTAGTAACATTGATCTTCATTTCAATGACATAAATGATCTTTTCTGTTTCTTCTAAACCTCAAAAAACCCTAACGATCTTTTCTGTTCTTCTAAACCTCAAAAAACCCTAAAAATACTTTTCTGTTCTTCTAAACCTTAAAAAACCCTAAAAATACTTTTTTTGTTTCTTCTAAACCTTAAGAACCCTAAAAATACTTTTTTTGTTTCTTCAAAACCTTAGAACCCTAAAACGTTCCTTCTATTTCGAAAAACCCTAAAAAATACTCTTTTGTTTCCAAAAACCTTAAAATGTTTTTCCTATTTCAAAAAAGCTTTTAAAAAACCCTAAACTGCTTTCTTCTAATTCTTTTCCAAAATTTCCAAATGTTTTGATAAATATCCAAGCTTTAAATTCACTTTAAAGTTTCTAAAATCATAATTGCTTCAGAAAACTTTAAACTATTTTCTTCAACTTCAAAACCAAAACAGTAAGTGTTTTATTAGTTTTTGTTATAGATTTGTGTCTTGTTTATTATGATAATTATTGTTTTCTTTAGGAATTTTGTTAGTTTTAATATGTTTATTTAGTGTTTTTGTTAATTTTGGTAGTTTTAGTTTATTTCAGTGTTTATGTCGTTTTTGATCTAGTTTTTAGTATGGTGTTTATGTTTTGTTGGTTATTGTTTATTTACTTTGTGTTCAAGGTTTGTTTCAAGTTTTGTTTTAGGTTAAAAAGCCAAGGAACTAAATTGAAGGAAAAAAGGGACAGTAGCTGACACAGGCAGAGGACACGGCCAAGCTTGTGGCCGTGTCCCATACCAAGTTAAAAAGGAAGTTTAAGGCACAAAGAGGGACACACTCAAGGGACACGGCCAAGTCAGTGGCCGTGTCCCTCCAAAGAAGCTCAAACACGGCCAGGATTGGTTGACTTGGTCATGTCTCACTTAAATCCAAAGCAAAGAAGAAGCAACTCACACAGAAGCAAACACAGGCAAGGGACACGGCCAAGTCATTGGCCGTGTCCCTCCAAAAAGGTCCAACACGGCCAAGCCTACTTCAACACGGCCGTGTCACTCAACCAAAGAAGAAAAGAAGAAACTCTGAGATAGAAGCGAACACAATCAAGGGACATGGCCAAGTCAGTGGCCGTGTCCCTCCAAAGACCACAACCATGGCCAAGTCTCATCCAACTTGGCCGTGTCTCTCCTGAACCAAAGACGTAGCGGATTTTTTAAGCGGAGAATTCGTATAAAAGAGAAAAAGAAGCTAGGGTTTAGGGGTGTTGAGATTTTGAGAGCGTTTTAGCCGTCAAAGACAGTTTAGGTTTTGATAACTTTGTTTTCTTTGATTTTTTATTACACTTTGATTAATCTAGCTTAGATTAGATTGTTCTAGCCATTGATACATCCTTCTTGCAAGATTTGAAGAAGAGATTCTTCAGAAGCTTGAAGGAGTTTGTAATTTGGTTTTGTTCTTGAACTTTATCTCTTTATTTTCATCGGAATTGTATTTATGGATATTATCATGTCTAAATTGATTTCTTTGAATATTAATGAGATAAGTATGTTTGATAGCATTATGAACTAATTTGATCTAGTCTAGGGTTTGTATGGATCTGCTATGATTGTATGAATTGGTTATTCTCTTAGCTAATAATTTCTTTAGCCTTGATTGAATGGAATATTATTAATATATAATTGATTGGCCACCAATTATGTGTTTTAGGTATTAGATGATGGATTGAGAGATGAAGTCTAATGCTGGAACAATTCAAGTAGGGACTTAGGTGAATTAGAGATATAACCTATTAAAAAGATTATTTCAATTATAACAAGATTAGTTGAAAGAGGTTTGAATGCGAGAGCTCATTTCCTTGACTCAATTAATTGAGTTGTTTGAGATTTAATCTTTGAAATTAAATTAGTTGAGAGGAATAACCGTTCATACATATAAGTAGTAGAGAAGTGCAAACCCTAGACCTTTCTATCAAGTGAATCAAAACATCAGCTTAATTTACTTTTATTAGTTTTAAATTTCAATCAATCTTCTTCATTAGTTAACAATTTAAATTTTCTTCATTACTTGTTATTTATAATTTGATGATCAATTAGCTACTTTAGCTTCCTTGTGAGATGACCTTGAGGCGATCACCTTTGCTACAGCTACCTCGTATACTTGCGAGTGACGTTTTGTGGTCGAGTTAATTCGAGCGCAACAAGTTTTTAGCGCCGCTGCCGGGGAAGCTAATTGGCGTAATTGTTTATTAGGCAAAAAAATATTCTAGATTATTTTTCACTGTTTTCATTTTATTTTATTTGTCTTTTGATTTTAATAATTTCTTTTTCTAGAAATTTTGTTTATGCAAGGCAGGAGATCACTCGAAGGAGAGCTATATCCATTCATTCCAGAAATTCAGAGAGTGAAAAGGAGCAGGGAAGAGTTTGAACTGTACACAGGATTTGAAACTACAGAGGAGGACACTTCTGATTTTGAGTCGGAATCTACACAATCTGTTAAAATGGCTGAAGAAAGGCAAAGAATGATGAGAGACTTTGCTAGACCTGTCATTGGAACTTCCACCTCTTGCATAAGACTGACAGATGCAGCAAGAAATTATGAGTTGAAGAACATTCACTACAACATGTTGCCATCATTCTATGGAGTTCCAAATGAAGATCCTTTGAACTTTATTCAGGATTTCTACTCCACCCTCAACACTTTTCCATTGGGAGGATTAACAGAGGATCAGTTGAGGATGAGATGTTTCCCTTATACATTGAATGATAGGGCAAAGAGCTGGCTTATGATGTTTCTCGAAAACTCTTTGACAACTTGGGAGCAAGTTTATAACAAATTCATGGGCAAGTTTTATTCACATCAAAAGACAGCTAAGTTGAGAGGGAAGATTGCTACATTCTCTCAATTGGAAGGAAAGCCATTTCATGAGGCTTGGGACAGATTCAAGATGCTATTGATCCAGTGTCCTCATCATCACTACCCACTTCAACTTCTGAATCAGTTTTTCTATGATGGTCTAACCCAGCAATTTCAGAACACTATTGACAATGCGGCTGGGGGAGCCATGGGAGAAAAGACAGCTGATGAAACTTATGAGATTTTTGAGATGTTGGGAGCTAATTCTCAACAGAAGAGTGTAAGAGGAAGAAGTAAAGGGGTGAACCAATTGGAGGCCAATAGTGAGATGGTAAATCAAATAGCTGAGTTGACAAGGCAAGTGCAGATGCTGAACATGAAGAACAATATTTCTTCATCTACTCAAGAAGCGTGTGGAATCTGTGGAACTTTTGGGCATGGAGCAAATATTTGCCCCTCTACATATGAGTCTTTTGGTAATGAAGCTGAGCAAGTCAATGCTATGGGGGGATTTCAACCAAGAGCCCGGAATGATCCTTACTCCAATACTTACAATCCTGGTTGGCGGAGTCACCCAAATTTTTCATGGACAACAAATAATGCTCAACAGCCTTTCCATTTGCTCCAGAGACAGAACCAACAACAAGGCCAATTCTCAAATCAAGGGCAATCTAAGATAGAGAGTTTGGAGGAAAGTTTACAAGCTTTTATCCAAGTCAGTGCTAAAAATCAAGAGATGACCAACAAGAGGCTGGATTCCTTAGAAGCATCTTTTAAGAAAGTGGAGACTCAAGTAGGGCAACTTGCACAACAGATGCAGATTCAACAAAATGGGAAATTCCCAAGTCAACCTGAGCAGGCACAATCAGTGACTGTTCTTAGAAGTGGTAAGGAAATTAACAATAATGTTGAAAATGATTCTGTGAATGCAGGTGACGAAGAGAACAAGGAAGAAGGAGAACCAGAGAACAAAGGTGCTGGAGATGGATCAATGAAGAAGTCCCTTTCAGCAGATTTACACAAGGCAAGCAATCCATATCGGCCACCTATACCATTCCCCAGCAGGTTAAAGGATGATAAACTAGATAAGCAATTTTCTAACATCTTCAACATGCTGTCTAAGGTAAGTATTAACTTACCCTTACTTGAAGCAATAAAGAACATGCCGGCTTATGCCAAATTCTTCAAAGAACTGATCACCAAGAAAAAAAGGTATGAGCCAAATGAAAAAGTGATAGTTTCAGAGGTAGCTAGTGTTGTTCTACAGGATAACATACCTCCAAAACTAAAGGATCCTGGAAGCTTTATAATTCAAATTACTGTGGGGAATGGAAAGGGGATTGATAGCATGTGTGATCTAGGAGCCAGTGTAAATTTGATGCCTTATTCTGTGTATAAAGAATTAGAACTAGGGGAACTTAAACGACCAAAATGGTGTTGCAATTAGCTGATAGATCTCTTAGATTCCCGAAAGGGGTTATAGAAGATGTGTTAGTTAAGGTTGGAGGGTTGATAGTACCTGTGGATTTTATAGTTCTTGACATGGAAGGAAGTAACCCTGCACCATCAGCACACATTATTTTGCTGGGTAGGCCTTTCATGGCTACTACCAACACCTTAATAGATGTTAAAAATGGTAAGTTGTCAATGACTGTCTTAGGACAAACTGTTGAATTTTCTATTTTTAACACTTCTCCCATTCCTACAACTGCTTTATATGAGGAATGTTCTTTACTTAATTGTGTTGAAGCAGTTGTTTCAGATGATTTCTTACATACAGATTCCTCAGATAAATTGGGGCTGACACTGACCTTAGAAGAGGGGGCTAAACTAGTGAGGGAGACCCGAAGGTGCCTTAACCCAAAGGCATATGAGAGCTCGAGGATTTATAAGAATCGCTCAAAAGCACTTCATGACAGATTTATTGTGCGAAAGACATTGCGTCCAGGTATAAAAGTTTTACTTTTTAATTATTGACTCCGTCTGTTTCCAGGTAAATTCAAGTCTCAATGGAGTGGTCCTTTTGAGATAACCAAGGTATATCCTTCTGGTGCCATTGAATTGATTAACTCTCGAACCGATAGGTTTTTTAAAGTAAATGGACAGAGAGTTAAGCCATATAATGAAGGATTTCAAGAAGTGAGGATCATTGACAACACTTTGATCCAGGATCCCTAAGTCTTGCATGATGTCCAGCTATATGACATTAAAGAAGTGCTAAATGGGAGGCAACCCATCGGTTTGCATTTCTTTTTCATAGTTGTAATTTTAAATTTAGCAAATTTTGAGTTTATGTTTGTTTAAAATAAATGGAATGGGTGCTATGATCGGTTTTTATTTTTCTAATGTGTTTCAGGGTTGATCGGAGAAGTGGTTTGCAATTCCTTTGATATTTGGTGATATAAAATAAATATTTCAAATTAAAAATAAAAAAATAATAAAAAAAGTTAAAAGTGGCAGAAGGAGACACGGCCAAGGAGCTTGGCCGTGTCACATGGGACACGACCAAGCCTCAACAATTTTCAATTCTTGCACTTTGTCACAGTGAGTGACACGGCGAAGGAACTTGGCCGTGTCACTTAGACACGGCCAAGGCTTCACTAATTGCTTTTTGATTTTATTTTGCACCTTTTCGTCCAGTAGCAGACACGCCCATGAGACACGGCCAAGTCACTGGCCGTGTCCCTCAACACACACAAGACACGACCGTGTTCACCCTAACTTGGTCGTGTCTCTCACTTTTTCACTTTAAAAACCACGATTCTTTCACCTTTTTCCTCATTCAGTCCCTATTTTTCTTTCTTATCTCTCTCGCTCTTTCATTTTCTCTCTCACCAAACCTCCATAACTTGTGTTTCCAAGTTCCAAATCCTCCATTAAACCTCAAATTTCTTCACCAAAACTAAAAATAATCCATTAAAACTTCTTCTTTTCTCATAAAAGTTTGATTTGATCAAGTTTTGGTTTAAATTTTTCAAATTTCTCAAGATGCCAAGAACAAAGATTGTTTCACACAGCAAGAAGCAGAGGCCTACAACCGAAGGAGCTTCTTCCTCTTCATCAATTTCATCTTTGAAGAGAGCAAATCTTTTGGCTCGGGGTTTTTTCCTGACGAGGTATGTTAATGATGAATCCCTGGATGCTCTGCAAATTAGGACTAATTTTTATCGTTATGTGCAAATTCATGGGTGGGAGAATCTAGTCTCCTTGGGACCTTTGCAGTTTGAGGAGCTGACTTTGGAATTTCTGACATCTCTTAAGGTTGAAAGAGATGATAAAAAAATCTGCACTAGAATGAGTTTTAAATTGCTTGGTAAATCATTTGTGCTTAATATTGAACAATTGAATGCTATATATGGTTTCCATCAGCATGGGGAAAGGTCGGTACCTAAAGAATTTAAACAACAATTTCCTTGGGGAGCATTAGGCTCGGGGACCTATGTGGCCAAATCGGCCAAAGCATCTAAATTATGAAATTCCGCTTTGAGGTATTTGCATCGGTTTATGTCTTGCGGATTCTTTGCTCGGAAAGAGAGCCCGGGTGTGGTGGAATTGAGTGAGCTATTTTTCCTTGATTGTGCTTGTAATGCAATGCCTTTTAGTGCCGGCTATTGGTTAGCCGATATTTTTGATACTGTGGCTAATAAAAGGAAGGGGGCAATTTGTGTTGGAGGATTGATTACCACATTAGCAGTAGCCCTTGTTGAGGATTTTGACCCGAGTACCAGTCGCATGACTAGAATTTTGGGTAATGACTCTTTGGATTTAGCTACACTTGAGAAGATGCACATGGTGGTGCATAAGAGAGGGACTTATATGATGCCTTCAGATGAGCCTGAAGCACCGGGGGATAGGCAGAAGAGAGCACGGGTCCAAGAGGAGTCCGACTCAGATTCTCTAGATCTAGATGAGGATGCTCCGGTCTCGGAAACTCAAGAGGTACTTATTAGGATTGAGGCCCTGGAGGGCAAGCTAGATAGACTGGAGGGCAAGGTGGACCATAACCATGCTGAGGTCTTGTAGCAGTTGGAACAGATTAATAGCAACCTTGCGAAGATCTTGAGTCTCCATCCCTCGGCTGCATCATCTTCACACCCGCCTTTTCCATAGATTTTGAGTTCCTTGCTTTATTGTGTTTAGTGTATTTTTGTTATTGTTTTTATTTTTGTTTTCATGTTAACATTTTATATTTGGATATTTTATTTTTATATATTGTATTTTGTTTGTTTTTGAACATTTGTGTTTGTGATGAAAAGTTAGGGTTTTGCCTCACCAGGGTACAATGGAAGGCAAGTTGTACTTAACTCTTTCTCTTTATTATTTTTGTTTTCCATTGAGGACAATGTAAATTCTAAAGTGTGGGGTAATCTTTAAGCTTTTCTTTTGTTTTGTTTGTCTTGATGTGTTTATTGTGTTTGTTGTGCATGGCATAATTGTTGAAATCTTATTGATCTTTTCTGTGATTTTAGCATTATAGTTGAGACTTTAGTATCAGCATAGAAATGAGCATTTGAGTTCATTAAGGATCAATTTTCACATTCTGCAATTTATGACATATAAATCTTTGAGAACCCACCTATGTGAGTTTTGAGCCTCATAGATTGAATTTTATTATTAGTTGATTTTCTTTTCTTAAGTGTACACTTTCATGATTTTGCATCTCTAGAGTTTGCTTTTGCATACTAATTGAACTCACATTATGATTTAATCTCAAGTTTTAAAATGATGAAGGCAAATTAGGTTAGCCCTTTAGCTTAAAAAGACCTCCCTTAATTATGAATTCCTTAGTGAGCCAAGTTGAGCCTTTGACCTTTTTATTGTTTGATCAACACAATTCTCAACTTAACATGTTCTTATTATCATCATACCTGCATTAAGGAATGGAGTTTTATGATATGACAATAGGGTGGTTTATTTCAAAGTGTGGGGTAAGCAAGTATTAAAAAAAAATGGTATTGCTATTTGGGGTTGAAATGCATACTTTGCACATTGTATTGGATTAAGAGTTGATTATTCTTTTCCTCTACATTTTAAGCTAGATGTTCCATGCAAGTTTATATTTTGTATATATATATATTAAAAAAATGATAAAAACAAAAGAAAAAAAGAAAAAGTGAAAATAAAAAAAGAGATATATATATATACAAAATCCATATATTTTCTAGCATTGGAAGAATGTTGATTCGTTATTTTTCTTGACGTATGCAAGTATGTGAAGTATTAATGGATTGTGAGTATGCCATTTGAGGGAGTTATGAATTTCTTAGTAAGAGTATTGTCTAATTTAGATACTCCGTTTCTTGATGCTCCAGCTTAAATGTCTTTTCTCACACCTTTACCTTAGCCCCATTACATCCAAATGAAAGACCTTCGGATTATTTCTTGAGAAAATCAATGAGAGATTGGATAATTAAGCAAGTTTATGGTAGTATGCAGTCATGAGTGGTTTGAGTGATTAACCTTTGAAATCGAGTGAAACACTTAGATGAGAGATAGGATTTGTATGTCTGGATTAATGAATGAGTTAAGAAAATCCTTGATTGAAGTAAATTGCAAATATTTATGGCTGAGTCTTAAAGTATTTCATCTTATATGTTGGAATTATAGTTAAGGTTGTTTGAGTTTTTAATTTATGCCATGTGAATTTGCTTGAGGACAAGCAAAGTTTTAAGTGTGGGGTAGTTGTTTTATTAGTTTTTGTTATAGATTTGTGTCTTGTTTATTATGATAATTATTGTTTTCTTTAGGTATTTTGTTAGTTTTAATATGTTTATTTAGTGTTTTCATTAATTTTGGTAGTTTTAGTTTATTTCAGTGTTTATGTCGTTTTTGATCTAGTTTTTAGTATGGTGTTTATGTTTTGTTGGTTATTGTTTATTTACTTTGTGTTTAAGGTTTGTTTCAAGTTTTGTTTTAGGTTAAAAAGCCAAGGAACTAAATTGAAGGAAAAAATGGATAGTAGCTGACACAGGCAGAGGACACAGCCAAGCTTGTGGCCGTGTCCCATACTAAGTTAAAAAGGAAGTTCAAGGCACAGAGAGGGACACACTCAAGGGACACGGCCAAGTCAGTGGCCGTGTCCCTCTAAAGAAGCTCAAACACGGCCAGGATTGGTTGACTTGGCCATGTCTCACTTAAATCCAAAGCAAAGAAGAAGCAACTCACACAGAAGCAAACACATGCAAGGGACATGGCCAACTTACTGGCCGTGTCCCTCCAAAAAGGTCCAACACGGCCAAGCCTACTTCAACACGGCCGTGTCACTCAACCAAAGAAGAAAAGAAGAAACTCTGAGACAGAAGCGAACACAAGAAAGGGACACGGCCAAGTCAGTGGCCGTGTCCCTCCAAAGACCACCAACACGGCCAAGTCTCATCCAACTTGGCCTTGTCTCTCGTGAACCAAAGACGTAGCGGATTTTTTAAGCGGAGAATTCGTATAAAAGAGAAAAAGAAGCTAGGGTTTAGGGGTGTTGAGAGTTTGAGAGCGTTTTAGCCGTCAAAGACAGTTTAGGTTTTGATAACTTTGTTTTCTTTGATTTTTTATTACACTTTGATTAATCTAGCTTAGATTAGATTGTTCTAGCCATTGATACATCCTTCTTGCAAGATTTGAAGAAGAGATTCTTCAGAAGCTTGAAGGAGTTTGTAATTTGGTTTTGTTCTTGAACTTTATCTCTTTATTTTCATCGGAATTGTATTTATGGATATTATCATGTCTAAATTGATTTCTTTGAATATTAATGAGATAAGTATGTTTGATAGCATTATGAACTAATTTGATATAGTCTAGGGTTTGTATGGATCTGCTATGATTGTATGAATTGGTTATTCTCTTAGCTAATAATTTCTTTAGCCTTGATTGAATGGAATATTGTTAATATATAATTGATTGGCCACCAATTATGTGTTTTAGGTATTAGATGATGGATTGAGAGATGAAGTCTAATGCTGAAACAATTCAAGTAGGGACTTAGGTGAATTAGAGATATAACCTATTAAAAAGATTATTTCAATTATAACAAGATTAGTTGAAAGAGGTTTGAATGCGAGAGCTTATTTCCTTGACTCGATTAATTGAGTTGTTTGAGATTTAATATTTGAAATTAAATTAGTTAAAAGGAATAACCATTCATACATATAAGTAGTAGAGAAGTGCAAACCCTAGACCTTTCTATCAAGTGAATCAAAACATCAGCTTAATTTACTTTTATTCGTTTTAAATTTCAATCAATCTTCTTCATTAGTTAACAATTTAAATTTTCTTCCTTACTTGTTATTTATAATCTGATGATCAATTAGCTACTTTAGCTTCCTTGTGAGACGACCTTGGGGCGATCACCTTTGCTACAACTACCTCGTATACTTGCGAGTGACGCTTTGTGGTAGAGTTAATTCGAGCGCAATAGTAAGCCTCAAAGAAGTTAATCTAAACCCTAAGTTTTCCTAAACCCTAATTCCCTCAAAACCGTAAACCCTAGTTTTTCTAAACCCTAATCCTTAAAACCTTAGAACCTTATAAACCTAAATATTAAAACTCAACACAGTAAGCCTAAAAACAACAATCCAATAACCAAGAACTATAAACCTAATGTTTTAATATTTTAAAACCCTAATTTCATAATGTTACCCATAAACCCTAATTTAGTTCATGAAACCTTAATCAATTTTAATTTTCTTAAACCTTTACAGTAGCTAAGAATTATAAACCTTAATATAATAAAACCCCAAAACCCTAAATATTAATTAAAGAGCTTTAAATAGAAACAGTAACCCTAATTTGTATCTTTACTTGTTTTATTTCTTTATTTGATTATGTAGTCTATTATATGCTTTGGTGGTTGATTTATTTTCAATACTTGATCTATTTAACTTATCATGGATGAATGCTTACTTTCTATTTTGATTGATATTTAATATCTTTGATGAATGATTTATTTATGATGAGTGGTTATTTATTTCCATCAATTTATTTTGATTTCCAAATGTTGTAAGAGGTATGTTTCCACTTTGAGGGTACCTCATTAATTAAGTTCTATGTAATTTAAATTGCTTTTATATTTTAGACCAATGTAAAGGACATGTTTCTACCTTATGGTGGGTGCCCTATTTAGCTTAGACATGGATGATGTAAGGGCATGTTTCCATCTTCAGATGGGTGTCCATTTATTTGCTTTGCATGGACATTACTTTGATTTTAATATAACGATGCTTTATTTTAATTGTTGCGTGTAATATGGATAATATCATTATATTTAAGAATTTTATAATATTAAGACTTGTAAAGGAGGCCAGTTCTAATGAACCGGGCGTTGTGGTGGTGCTGGGCCATTTCTCACCTTCCCCACACGTACCCAACTTTTTAAACCCATTAGGGGGTTGGGGATTCCTTAGGAATCGAGTCATCCACCCCTTTCTTTTTCCCGACCCGTCCGGGTGGCGACTCCATTTTCTCTGGACTTATGTCCGTATTCTCTAATGCCCCGAGCCTAAATAGTGTCGAAGTCGCAAGAACCATTCCACTGGGAGTGGGGGCAAAAATCTCCGCTCATAATTATACTAAAATCAAAGCAATGTCTAAATAAAGAAAATAAATGGACACCCATCCGAGGATGGAAACATGTCCTTACATCGTCCATGTCTAAAACTAAATAGGACACCCACCGAAAGGTGGAAAAATGTCCTTTACATTGGACCTAAATATAAATGCAATTTAAATTATATGAAAATTAATTAATCAGGTACCCAATAATGGAAACATACCTCTTATAATTTTAATACTAAGACAAACTAATAATAATCATAATAATAATGAAAAAATCCATCCATGATAAATTAAATAAATCAAGTATTGAAATTAAATAAATCAAAACATATAATAAACTACATAATCAATTCTAAAATTTAAAAAAGCATATAAAGTTACAAATTTAGGTTTATGTCTCAATTTAGGGTCTTTAATTAACATTTAGGGTTTTGGGATTTTGGAATTATTATTATTATTTAGGCTACTATGAGGGTTTTTGGAAAAATGGAATTGATTAGGGTTTTATAATTTTAAGAAAGTAGTAAGGTTTTTAGTTAATCAAATCATAGCATCATGAAATTAGGGATTTTGGATTTCAAAACATAGCATGATGGATATTAAGATATTAGGGTTTTATGGTTTGAAACCTTGATTCTGTAGATTATGATTTTGAATTTAGGATTTGATGTTTTACCGTGATCAAAGTTAAGTGTGCTTTTAATATTGATTATAATAACTATTTAAGTATTTTTTAGGTGAAACAAACATAGAAAGCCAAATTAATTATTAAATGATTAAAATAACTCAATGAATAAAATTATAAAAACTATTATGAAGGTTTGAAAATAGAATTAATTAATATTTAGGGTTTAAATAACTTAGGGTTTAAGAAATTAGATTTTTGTTTTGAATGATTATATTATTTACTTTAATTAAGACCTTAGGTATTGTATGAATTAATTTATGCTACTGTGTAAACTAAATTAAAGGAAGAATTAAAAAACTAAGGCAGTGTGATGATGAAGATGAAGAAGATTAATGATTTAATAAACTGAATTTAGGGCAATTTACCTACGTTTGAAGGCTCCACCAAATTGAAGAAATTGAACTAAGTTGTTGCCTGTTTCAGATTTGGTTTTGGTTAAGCAAAGCAATCTAGACACGATTGCTTGTTGCCTCCTTTGGTTGCTGTGTCTTGGATTTCTTCTTGCTTGCTAGGTTCTTTTAGCCGAACGAATTCAAGAGTCCCAAGTCCGGTTAAAAATTTCAGTTCAAGAATTTTCTCTCCTATTCAAAAGATCCCCCTGTGTGTTTTAATGTGGTATTTATAAAAAAAATCAAAACCTAATTATAATTTTCTAAGGAAATAAAAACCATTTAGGAAAAGAAATAAAAACCAAATAGAATTGGGTTCCGAAAAAAACTGCACTGGAAAAAATCATGTTGGCAAAAATTGCTGCGGGGTACGGGCAGGCCAGCTACGAGAATTCCGAGAGTTGCGTGCAAGCTGTCCTGCGAGCCATCCAATTCGCCGCAGGAATTTCCCATGGCGAATTGGCTTGTGGCCAATTCGTTGTAGGCTTTTCCTGTGTCGAAGCCAGCGACGAAATTTTTCATCGTTGATTATTTATTTATTTATTTTAACTTTTCTAATATTACCTTTTTAATTTTTATTAAAAATTATAAATAATAAATATTAAAATAAATTTTATTTAATTAAAATACTAAAAAAATTATTTTGGACTATTTTAAAAATATTAGACCAGACTGGGTCAAAAATTAAGGGTCTACAATATTGTTCGCCCTTCAAAGAAATTGATCATACATTGTTCTTTGCTTCATTTTTTAAAAAAAAGTTTTTTTAATGTATGTATTTGTGTTTACATCCTTTTTGTCTTTGTCTAAGGGGCAAAAATTATGTGAATTTGAATTAATGGCATAGCATATGTTAAGGGCGAGATTTTAGTAAGGGGGAGCATTGCATAGCATACTTACTCTTTAGACACAAAACCTTTAATGATCATTTTAATCAATTCAATTTAATTGCCAAAGTCAAAAAGGGGGAGATTGTTAGCCAAACTATTGGCCTTTATTTTTGAACTTAGGCAATCAAATTGAATAAGGCTAATATTTGCATCAAGATACTTGTTGAAAAAGTTAAATTTTTTGAAGATTGCTTCAGAGCCCGACTAGATTGACAACCAGGCTGACCGAACTAAGAGAAGAAACTCATCATACAGAGCTATGGAATGGAAATACTGAGTAAAGATGTTATTCTTAACCGAACCCACTAAAAGTCTACTGAACTAATGAGTAACGAAACACGAGCTAAAAGTCTATCGAACTGGAGAATGCATTGAGGATGAGCTGATCATATAAAGCATGAGATTTCCAAAATAGAGCACAAACTAAGCAACGAGCCAAGCATACCAAACCTTAAGCTAATAGAATCAAGGATGAGCATATCAGACTTGACTCAAGCCAAAGTATTCAGAAGAACTTATGCTCAACATCACTCTCGCTTTGTGAACAACCTATATGTTTTGACCGGACTAGTTTGAAGTCCGAGCATACCGAGCTCAATGATAAATTCTCAAGACATCCAATAGAGCTCATAGTCCCTAGTACTTTGAAATTTTCAACATACTACGCTTGAACCGATAGGACCTAATGCATTTTGACCGGACCGAACTGTAGGCAAAAATCTAACAAAGTTCTAGTAATAATCATAGTCACTAGTACTCCCAAAATCTCAGCATACCCTGAACATCCCAACCAGACCAAAATTGTCTTGAGCATACCACTGGTATGGGGTTTACAAATTATAGTTGTTATTTATCCACTCAATCAATGGATGCCATGTGCACTGCCCGTTAAAGAACTTTTATTAGCATGATTAGACCGAGCCCAATTTGACTATGCTGAGCTCGAGCTGACCTGACCAAATGTAGCCAGACCATGCCGAGCCCGATCCTACCAGACCAAAGGCAGTTTGACCATGAAACTGCTCAGAAAAGTGAGAAAAGTGGGAGACAAGAATCAAACATGTTGGCTCCTACTGCAAATGGCTAGTTAAAGGCTTGAAGGATATAAATACCAAAAGAAACCTCATTTTTGAGTAAGATTGTGATTGTAATAGCCAAGTTTGACATCTTTCATTTCTTTGCATCAAAAAATATACTTGTATTCTTTGAGTGTTGGGTGTGAACCTTAAAACACCATTGTAAGTTTGAGTGTTAGTTTTGAAACACTTAGGTTTTAGAGTGAGCTTGGGAAAACTTATATTGGGATTCTGAGGAAGATACTCAAACCTTGTAAAAGTTTGGTGTAAGCTTGTGAAAGTACCTAGTTAGAGTTGAGCTTGTAAAAAATCATGATTAGTGGAACCTTAACAAGTTGTTAAGGAAGTGAATGTAGAATTGAGGTAATTCTAACCATTATAAATTCTCTTATGTTCATTTTTCTCTAAGCCTTCTCTTGCTTTTACTTTGTATTTAATTTTCAATTTGCCATTTATTCCTCAAATCAACCAATTCACCCCCCTCCCCTCTTGTTTGCCATCTTAGGACAATAGAAAGTGGGAAAAAGAGTATAAAATGTGGAAAAACATGAGAAACATGAGATATGAGATATGAGATTTGAATGTTTAGCTTAAATAAAATCTAGTTCTAGAAAGTTGTCTTGGATTGGTTTGGCATTGTCATACGGCTTCAGGTGAGACATGCTGGTGTCACATATTTGATTATGCCTTCAAAGGAGACAGGATGGTGTCACAGATTTGATTATGCCTTCAGGCGAGACATGTTGGTGTCACAAATATGATTATGTCTCCGGGCGAGACACACTGGTATCACATATGGTTGAGATAGTCCAAAATAATATTTTTGGAACTAGACCAATATATAAGGGTTTTTGGGCCCAATGTGTGTGAATGATTGATATATGGATAAAATTGTATGTATGTTGCTTGACATTAGAGCATAATGCATTTTATCGCACATATATATAATGTCATTTTTAATACCAAAGTATGTACCGCTATGCTTTTAGCTTAGCACGATTTGTTTATCGTGCAGGTGATGGGATTGGCACCAAGAGCCCTGCTAGACCTAAGCAGGTTTGGGGTTTTGAATTTTTACTGGAAGTTCTGATAGGCTACCATAGGATCAGAGCTGGTTACAAACATGTAAAACATTTACTTTTGTGAAACTTGTTTTAATCATGTACAATATAATTGTATATTTGAAAATGTTGTAAATTATAAGGTTTTTGGGTTAAATGTTGATTGTTGTAATATTTTAAATATTCGTACATATGCATATAAATATGTTAGATTGTTTTAAGGAATGTTGGAGTGTAATATCCATAATCTTAGAGAAATTAAGTATTTGGAGGTATAGGTGTCGTATATACCTAATGTATACTTAATATATATACAGTATATACATATTATATATATATATATATTACATATGTTGGTTATATGTATAAATATATTATACACACTATATATATGATATATATATGGTATACTTGATGTGTATATAAGGTACACATGATATATATAAATATATGGGTAAATATATATATTTCATACATATATATATAATATACATTATATAAATATGTATATAAGAGTATACGTAATATATAAATAATGTATATATGACATATACATATGCATAAAATATATGTAACATATAAACGATTATTTATGGATGGGAAGTAGGAAAATTAATAAATAAATAAAAATAAAATAAAATAAAAGAAAGTCAAAGTAAGAAAAAAAATACTTGGTGGAGATTAAAAGTTATTTAAATAAAAATGAATAAAATAAATCAAAATTAAAAATAATTTTGATTGTGGAATCTAATGAAAATGTGAAAATTTATTAAATATTAATTAATTAATTATATATTGTTGGAAAGAAGAAGAAAAATAAAAAAAAATTAAAATTCATTTATGGATAGGAAGAAGATTATAAATATCTTAATATTATATCATTTAATTAATTAAATATATATGAATGTATGGGAAAAAGAAAGAAGTAAAAATTAAAAAGAAAACTTTTATCTTCCTTTTCTTCCTTGAGAAAAATGAGCCACCATAGCCAAGAGAGGAAAAAAGTTATTTTTTCATCATCCAACCTAAATTTTCTAAAGAAATCAAAGAAATTAAAGAGATTCTGAAGAAAAAATGAAGAAAATAAATAATTAATTTTTCTAAAGCTTATAGTTTTGAATATGTATGATTGTGTTTGTTATAGCTAGAGAGAGAAAGTATGTTTAATTGCTAAAATAGATAGAAATAAAGTTGAAATGATGAATAAATGATGATTTAGTGGTTGGTTGGTTGAAAGTAACATAGTTGATGAAAGGAGGGTTTGGTAATGAATATGTGTAATTAGGGTTTCTAATATGGATGACTATAATTATGGTAATGGATGAATTTAGTATTGCTTTAATATATATATGGTGATTTTATGATTGAAAATTTAATATGCGTAAGTTGGGATAAAGTTAGGGTTACGGACATGTAATGTGAAATTTGAGAATTTGTAAAAGATTTCAATAATTGCTAAAATGGTTTGTAATGATGTTATATTGATATATAAATGATGATTCTATGGTAAAAATGATAGAAATGAATTTAAAACATTGAAGTTTAAATAAGTTAGTAAGTGAGGAAAATTAGGATTTTGGAGCAATTTTAGGTAGAATAAATATAATTGATGTTTGGTTTATTAAAATGACAAGGAATGTGTTCTTCATGGAACATTTTCACTTATAATGTGATTTAGGATTAAGGAAGGCGAATTACTAAAATCAAAGTGAAGAAGGCCATTTGTGAAGTTGGTATTGCAAGAGTGAATTTGGCTTGGAGCTAACATTTCCAAGGTTAGTATATACTTTAATGAATTATGTTTGAACTATATTTGAGTTGGCATAACACATTGTAACTTGATGAATGTGTTATGCCACTTTGATATTTGTTTTGTGAAGATATATGGTATTGTATCATTTCGAAGTAAGCAAAAACATGGAATATATAGTAAGGTTACTATATAAGCCATTATATAATGGCTAAAGTAATTGTTATGTACATTTTATATGAAATGTATATTATTTTAAATGTGATGTAAAAATGTGGGAAATAAATATGAAAATGTGGAAAATAAAATAGAATCAGAAAATAGGCCACATTGAGATTGTGGCTAAGTAATGTGTCTGATTTGAATGAAAAATATGAAAATAGTTAAGGGATATGGAAAATATGAGGAATTGTAGAAAAAAAGGCTTAATACCATAAAAATTAATAAAATAAGAAAATAAGATGAAAAATGTGAAGTGTACTCAAGAATATGAGAAATGGATAAGGAATAATTATAAATTATTTGGAAAGATGAGATTTAACAATATGATAGTTAATATGGAAGAAAACATGGAAATAGCTAAATATGTGAAAATCATGAGATATGAGAAAATGTGATGAAACATAAAAAATGTAAGAAATAGTAAATAATATGAAAAATAAGGGAAATTATGAAAAAAAAAGAAATGAATATAATGATAATTTATAAAATGTGATAATGTGTATGTATTTGCGATTATGACAATGTTTTGTGCTTTGTAATGTGATTTTTAATGTATAACATGGATATGTTTGTGTAATGTGAATTAAAGTCCAAATTATGCACTAAAATGTGGAAGTTAGCCACATTTATAATGTATGTGATAACGATGTTGATTATGAGTAGAAAATTAGAAAAACAAGAGAAAATGGAAAATGAGGAATGGGTTTGCATGTGTACCTTATATAGAGGCTAGTTCCAAAAAATAGTTATTTGATATTATTATTAAACCTTCGAGTGAGACATGCAGGTGTCACAGATATTTATTACGCCTTCAGGTGAGGCACGCTGATATCACAGATATTTATTATGCCTTCGGGTGAGACACACTGATGTCATAGATTATTGAGATAGCCCAAAACTATATTTCTAGGACTAGATCAATATATAAGAATGTTTAGGTCCAATGTATGTGTTTATGACATGCTTATTAATTCAAAAGTGTTAAAGATTATTAAATGAGTATTGTGTAACACCCTCATACCCTATATAAATACTATACATATACCGGGTATACATACAGTACATATGTAAAGTATAAGAATGTCACTTTTCGTTACAATTTAAAAACCTTTAACTGAGTTCAAACAATATTACATTAATTTAAAGAACATTTACAAAATCATTATACTTTTAATGATCTTACATATATATAATAATCTTATCTTTATCAAAACTTCATTTATACATATGAATACATTCTTGTCAGAAATACAACATAATTAAAATTATACATGTATGCATCACCCTCTGGTTGGACTCGACAAACTCTTACTCTTCTCGTGACATAACGAAAGACTTCAGATCTACCACCTTCTCACCTGCGCGATTACACATCCGCGCTAAGCCCGAGAGCTTAGTAGTACAAATAAATAATATAAACATACATTACAGAAGTTCTAACATATGATGATATATCAAATTCCATGTACCATTAGTTTCTTATCATGGTTTCCCTTTTTAATTACACCTTTCATATATCTCTACTAATCTCATATATTATATATATATATATTTATATCATTAACACCAACCACAATTCCATCACTAATATTTACAATGAATATATCAATACACATATTACATGTCATACTTCATAACATTACATATCCTTATTTTATTCAATTAATTCATTATTCACAATTCACTAGTCATAAATCACATTTCCAACAAAGGCAAACATAGGTCTCATTATTCATCTATTTCACATTCATAAATCACATTGAAAACAAAGACAAACATGGGCCCACAAGACACTAATGTGTTATTCAAAGTTCAGAGTTACTGCTTTGGTCTATAATCACAATTATCAAGCCCGTAGGCAATATATGTATATCTCTATCCATGGATAGGGTAACAGACCCAGTCTCTTGGACCTCAACCCACTAAACTTGAGGAGATCCTCAACCCGGCTAGACTGTTACCTGTAACAGACCCAGTCTCTTGGACCTCAACCCGGATAAACCCGAGGAAATCCTCAACCCGGCTAGACTGTAATATCCTCATATATGCCCTAGAAGTTGTGATTATGTTGTTGTTGTTGTTATATAATTGGATTGAATATATGTGTTAAAATACAAGAGAAAAGAAATAGAGAAAAGAATGTTTATGTATATGTGATTTGGGAAAGAATTTAGGGTTTAGAGAGAATGGTATATGTTGTGTATATGATGATATATATAACATATAAGTTGGTCAAAATGAAGAGTCAAGGAAAGAAGATATTTATTTTTGTTAAGTGTGAAGTTACTATAAAGGGCATGTAATGAATGGTAATCAAGACAAATGGTATAAGGGTGTTTAGGTAATTACTCTTGTTGAATCACTTGGTGGAGATTTAAAGAGGTGATATTTTGTCTTTTCTTCATTTCCTTCTTCTTCTTCTTCTCTTCTCCACGTTGGTTGGCTCCTCCTTAGACAAGAGAGAGCAAAGTGAGATTTGTTTAATTCTAACATCAAATTGAAGGGAGAATCAAAGGATTTAATTGAAGATTTGTGGAATTCAACAACTTAGGTAAGTTCTTTCTCTTGATTTTCCTTTGTTCTTTTGAAATTGTGTTTGGGATTGGTGAGTTGATATGGATGGTTGATTAAGTGTGTTTGTGATGTGTTTTTAAGCATTAAGTTTTGAAGGAAGTGAATTGTCATTGATTTGGGAAGTGAAGAAGTCTTGGAAAAGGAAGTGTTTAGAAGTGGTGCTTAAGGTAAGTACACACTTGTTTCTCTTGCTAATTGAAGTTGTTTGAAAGTTTGATTGTTATATGTTGGTGATGAAAATGTTGTGATGAGTATGTAAAATAATTGCTAATGATGTTGATTATGTCCATTTGAATGAGGTTATGTTGTGTACAATGTGTTTTAAGTTAACCAAAAGAAGTTTGGCTACATTTAGGGTTTATGTATGAGAGACGTAATTTGGGACGGTCGCTATTTAGTCATGTGCGGTCGCGACTTAGGTCGGACTTCTGACCGCGAAACCTACTGTGATAGGGTTTCATCTTTTGATTGTGAAGTGCGGTCGCGACTTAGGTCGGGCTTCTGACCGCGAAATCTACTGTGATAAGGTTTCATCGTGTAACTGTATGGCGCGGTGGTATTCAGGTGAGGCGCGACCGCTAGAAGTGTTCTGTTCTGCTTTATTTGAAGCAATTTAATTTTTGTAACAAGATTCTCAAATACATGTTAAATAGATCATCCATATGAGTTGTCAAGGATCAAAATAGAGATCATTTGTCTAACATCATTGTTGAGATTGAACAATGTTATATTATGTATTGTGAATGGTAATGTATTATATTGTTTGCATAACGTGACTAGTGTTATGACTTAAATAGCGCGAAAGAGGCGATGATCGTTCAAAAAGGTACGTACAATGTAATTTGTTATGATAAACATTTTAATAATGAATGATGTTAATGTGTCTTGAGAAATGATTGAAATGAAATAAATAGACATATTGTTTATATGACAATGAATTTAAGATACATATGCAATGAAATTAATGATGTATGTTCGAATAATGACATGTTCGTGTAGTTAATGTAATTGGTGTTGTATATATATATATATCAATAATGATGTGTATGATGTGAAGCCATTGTGATTGGCAATGATGATTTAAATGAGATGTGAAGCCATTGTGATTGGCTATGATGATTCAATTGAAAGAGATAAGGCATGTTTGCCTAATTGATGATGAGATTGATAATGAAATAATAAATGAATTGTGTAACTAATGTGTTATTCGATTTCAGAGTTCTGGGTTTGGAGGCATGCCTATAAAATGAAAAAGGTAACAGTCTTGCCGGGTTGAGGATCTCTTCATTTTGAGTTGAATTGAGATCCAAGAGACTAGGTCTGTTACACTATGAGAAATTGTAATTATGAGATATATGATTGGTAACAGTCTTGCCGGGTTGAGGATCACCTCGAGTTTAGCCTAGTTGATGATCCAAGAGACTGGGTCTGTTACGCTATCCATGGATAGAGATATTGATATATGATGCCTACGGGCTTGATAATTATGATTATAGACCAAAGCAGTAACTCTGAACTTTGAATAACATATTAGTGTTTTGGGCCCGAGTCTGTCTTTATTGTCAATGTGAAATGCAAGTATTGAAATATTGATTGTGAGTATTAATACTGAATTATGCTTGGTGAATTGTGAATAATATAATGTTATTAAGTGTAATATGTAAATGAATTGTGATTGATGATAAAGGTTGTCTTTATTGGAAATGTGATTTATGATTTGTATGATATGTAATTTATGTATTGCAATAATGAGTGATATGATGTGTAATGTGTGTATTGCAATAATGAGTGGTATGATAGGTAAAGTGTGTATTGCAATAATGATTGGTATGGTATATATAATGTAGGGGTATTAATATATTGGTTTTGAATATTGGTGATGCATTGGGGTTGGTGATAATATTATGTATATATGTACATCATATATGAAATTAGCTATGATATATTAAAGATGAAATTAAAAAGAAAAGAAAATATGATAAGAACTAATTATATATTGAATTGATGTATCATTATATGTCAATACTTCTATACTATATGTTTATATCTTTATAGTTGGACTACTAAGCTCTCGGGCTTAGCGCAGGTGTTTATTCGCGCAGGTATATAGATGGAAGATATGAAGTCTTTTATTATGCCACAAGAAGAGTAAAGTTTGTCGAGACCAACTAGAGGGTAATGCATACATGTATAAATTTTAATTATCATGTATTTCTGACGAGAGAGTATTTATATGTATAAATGAAGTTTTGATAAAGATAATGATTTTGTAAATGTTATTTAAATTAATGTATTATGGTTTGAACTCTGTTACAGGTTTTTAAAAGGTAACAAAAAGTGACATCCTTATACTTTATATATTTACTGTATGTATACTAGGTATACGTATAGTACTTATATAGGGTATCGGGGTGTTACATAGACTGTTACTATAATTCACATTTCACATTTATCAAGTAACAGACCCAGTCTCTTGGACCTCAACCCGGATAAACCTGAGGAAATCCTCAACCCGGCTAGACTGTTACTATAATTCACATTTATCAAATGGAATCGGCTTACGACCCGGTCTTTTCACCTATCCAGTACTTTATAGGCATGCCGTCAAATCCAGAACTCTGAAAATTGAATTAACATATTAGGCACACAATCATTTCATTTATCATTTCATTTATCTCTTTATCAATTTCTTTCTCAATTCATTTCTCATTTCTTATTCCACAATCAACTAGGCAACCATGCCTCAATTATCTCATTTGCATCATCATAGCCAACAACCATGGCTCCACAGCTCATCAAGAGAGTATATATCATCAATTGCATTAAACATCATAATTTAGGCAAACGTGCCCCACTTATTTCATTTGAATCATCATAACCAATCACAATGGTTTTGCATCTTATCATACCTCAATTCACATTAAAACAACTCATCAATAAAATATACATAATATATTTTGAATTCATCAATAAAGTATTTATCATAACAAATTGCATTGTACATACCTTTTTGAACGATCATCGTATCTTTCACACTATACAAATCATAACCTTATTACATGCCTCACAGAAACATTGACACGTCCAACAACACGAGCATGTTCATGGCCGTGTCATTTACTTTTTCTCACAGTAGCTATGACACGCTCAGTAACATGGCCGTGTCACAAACGTCAAACTCAGTATCGTCGACACGCCCAACAACATGGCCGTGTCACTGGCCGTGTCAGGCAAAAATCATGTATTCGAACTCTCATCCATGAAAACCCAAACACTTCAAAACTCATACTTCATCACCTTTAATCAACATCTTGGTTATATTCATCAATTACCCATCAATTTAAAACTTATATAACTTCAATATATTATAATAATAATCATTATATACATCACCATAAATTATCTACTCAAATTCTCAATTCATTTATACTAAACCCTTACTAAAAAATTTCAACAATTCATCATCATCCTCACAAATAACCCAAATTATCATCATCTAGATACTAATTTAACATATCTATAACTTTAATCTCTCACTATCATCGTCTTCATACACTAACCAAATCAAATATAAACACAATCAATAGAATCAACTCAAAGAAATGAACACTTACTTGGATATTATGCCAAATCTTCAATCTCCAACTTCAACTCTCTTAAAACCCATAAAAATTTGGTGTATAAACCAACCAAAATCACATCTCTCTCTCTCTCTCTCGCTCTCTCTCTCTCTCTCTCTCTCTCTCTCTCTCTCTCTCTCTCTCTCTCTCTCTCTCTCTCGTGCAAGAAGAAGAAGAAGAAGAAGAAGGAAAGAAGATTTTCTCTTCTTTTTCCCATACTTATCATATATATATAATAATAATAATATAATAAATATTACAAAAATCCTCCACCACATATCCTTCCCTTTGACTTTCCTTTTCTTCTTTTTCTTTTATTATTATTATTATTATTATTATTATATAAACTTACTTTTCCTACACCACTTTATACAATATATATATGTGATGTATATGTTGGTATATGTATATCTCTTTTATATTACATTTATATTTTCCATATTTTCCAAATACCATATGTATACATATCTTCCTACATATACATCTATCTCTTATAATATTTCCTTTATTATTAATTTATCTTCCTTTCTCTTTCCATTAAACTTATAATTTAAATCCAAATACAACAATAACTCCAAAACTTTTAGGGTATACTTTGGGATATTACAATTCTCTCCCCCTTAAATAATTTCGTCCTCGAAATTATCCAGTACAGTAACAACTCTTTCTTAACAAAATATCATCTTAACTTTCATATGAATCATATTATTATGTTATTATGTCATCAAATCACATAACTTCTACTCTCCCCCTTAGAGTACATCATCTTCTCTAAACTTCATAACTCATCCTTATATATATATATATATATATATCTTATTACTTCTTAACCAAACATTCAAAATAACTCATTACTTTCCCAACTAATTTATCTTTATACAAGAATCAGATCATCTTATAATATACTTATACTTCATCTAAAGAATACAGTCAAGATATTTTATCACTTCATCTCTTTATAATTACTCTCTTAACTTTAACCCTAAAGATCATAGATAATCCCATCATTACAATCACTTTCAAAATAGACATTTATCAAACCTTAATTGATAACAATATCCTTATTTTTCATACACTTAAATTTTATACTCCTAGCACAACTGTACATATTAAATCTCAACAATAATTTGCAATCTTAGCGAAATCTAGATCAATTGATCTATCTGTCGTAATATACCCACGTTTCAATCTTGTTCAAATCAAACCAACAATTAACTTAATTAAATTTATCATCAGATTTCACAATATATATATATATATGACCTAATTCCATTAGGTCAAACTTATATTCAAATTCTAATCTTTTCGGATCCATATTCAGCTTTTTGAAACTATGATCATTAATAATAAATTACTTCAAATTATCTTAGTACAATTTCCATAAAATTCTCATGCTTATCTCATACCATATTTATTACCCATAGTTCATTCATTTAAACCTTAAGTCCATTCACTTATTCAGTTTATGCCATAAACATATTCAGTATAACTTTCAGTCACCTTTTATAATTTCTCCTATTTAATATCTCCTTACATTTCATACCATTACTATTTTTACAATAATTACCTTTATATCACATTATCCATAACTCAAAACATTTTACATTTCTCTTCTCTTTCCTTACTTTTCATAAATATAACCAAATTTCTAACATAAAATGATAAAAGTATAACTTTACCAGTCATAACTCTTGATCATGTTTTTAGAAACATAGTTATCAATCTTACAAAAATTATACTACAGTCATGTTATCTCAGTTCCAAATCTGTGGATAACAAAATTAATCGACCAAAATATACTAAACAAATCATAGGATCATAGAAGATTAATGGTCAGGCCTAAAGCTTATAAATCCATACTATCCTTCTATTATTCTCCTTCGAACTTTTCCAATTACCATGCTAAATTGTATCGCAAGAATTACATATTCATTTCTAAACTTTGGCTACACCAAAAGTTAATACATTCCAATTCCTTTTCAACCCAATTTGTACTCAATTATATGATCATCATAAGCTTAATTCATGTTTCAACAATATTATTATTATTATTATCTCTTTCGTATACATATTCAATCATATACAAATCTTACACAAATTTCCATTTGTTACTCCATTTCTAATTTATCTCTTCTAAAATTTTTTATTTATACATTATACTTTTTCCTTTGTCCTTACAATCTCTTATTATACACATTTACATAGAACCTTTCCACATGTGAATACTTTGGGGCTCAAAATATTATATGATCATCAAGTTCCATGAGTACTATAAAAATTTCACAGTTCAATATTACTCTAGTCCATTCCCATTCTTAATTCTGTCACATAATTTATCTAACTTTACGTAGGTCAAGACCTAATCTCTTTTAGGTCCACTAATACATGCAATATTATTCTTAATATCATTTAACCAATAATTATACCACATACACATTCATAATGTGACTGCTTCCCACATTCCTTACATATAATAATTACATTTATATCGAAAAACTCCTCTCACATATTCTATACATGTATACACATAATCATGCAATTTTATTTAATTTCTCTTTTGCATACATTCTATACAAATTTAATGTTTATTACTTTCCTTTGAACATTATCATTCTCATTCTTTTAATATGATGTAAAGTATTTATCAACACAACAAATATATATGTATTCTAACCATAATAACACTTCACATACATCTTAGTCACCTTCCTAATGTGACATCTCTTTCACCTTTGTCTTTAAAAGCATTTAATATACCTCCATATCCATTTTTACCCTTTTCAGTCAAATAACTTAAAGTAACTCATTTTCCCTCGCTCAATCACTTTCTTTTAACTTCAACACAAATTCTCATATTAACAATCTCATTACCCAATTCGTAGTATTCTCATATGCAATAATATTTATTGCAAAAAGCTCATATGTTTAACATACATTAAACTATCGATATATAAATAATCTTTATCAATATTCCATTAAAATTCCAAATCCTCAAATCACTATCTCACCTAAACTTCAATTTACAAATCTCATCTTTTCTTAATATCAATTTTAAAAACATCTTATACAAATATACCACAAAGCAACATCACAACATATAATTTTCACAATTATTAAGCTCATTTCAAAAATCCAAATGTCACATATTACCACCATTACCATGAGCTTTCACAATATTCAAGCATCTCACATTTCTAACATTGAAATCACAATGTTTGCATTAAAATAACAATACAAACAATACCAATTTATCTTCTTACTTAACCAATATCATCTCTTTTTCTTTTAAACAAAACCTTAACTTTATATACCCCAAACTTTAAATAGTCACACTTTGTCTATACTAATCAACTCATTCAATATTCCACCATACTCTCTTCATTTTAATAACATATCTTTCCATATTAACAATCCAACAATATTTCCTCTTTCTAACAAACCAAACATAAGCTTTATTATAAAGAGATTCAAAGTGTAGAGGAAAGAGTACATACTTTAATCTTGATTTTGTTTTCAACTCACTTTCAACTTTATTCTCCTTTTCATTTCTTTATACTTCAACACATTTAACAATTTACTTTACTTTACTTGCATAAATTCCCATTCTTTAATTTATCAATTAAACTTATATAAGTCCATATCATTTTTTTCTCTAGCTTTACTTTCATGTAAAACCTCATTCACACACTATCATCCATCTCATATAATTCAGATATACTACAAATCACATAATGCCACATCCGAGACCAACCTAGGTGTTAATGTATATGCATGTATTACAAATTTCATTTCAAAACTTTTCTTTTTAATTCTACTTAGGCCGAGAATCTCGAACCTAAGCTCTGATACCAAAATAATTGTAACACCCTCATACCCTATATAAATACTATACATATACCGGGTATACATACAGTACGTATGTAAAGTATAAGAATGTCACTTTTCGTTAAAATTTAAAAACCTTTAACTGAGTTCAAACAATATTACATTAATTTAAAGAACATTTACAAAATCATTATACTTTTAATGATCTTACATATATATAATAATCTTATCTTTATCAAAACTTCATTTATACATATGAATACATTCTTGTCAAAAATACAGCATAATTAAAATTATACATGTATGCATCACCCTCTAGTTGGTCTCGGCAAACTCTTACTCTTCTCGTGGCATAACGAAAGACTTCAGATCTACCACCTACTCACCTGCGCGATTACACATCCGCGCTAAGCCCGAGAGCTTAGTAGTACAAATAAATAATATAAACATACATTACAGAAGTTCTAACATATAATGATATATCAAATTCCATGTACCATTAGTTTCTTATCATGGTTTCCCTTTTTAATTACACCTTTCATATATCTCTACTAATCTCATATATTATATATATATATTTATATCATTAACACCAACCACAATTCCATCACTAATATTCACAATGAATATATCAATACACATATTAAATGTCATACTTCATAACATTACATATCCTTATTTTATTCAATTAATTCATTATTCACAATTCACCAGTCATAAATCACATTTCCAACAAAGGCAAACATAGGTCTCATTATTCATCTATTTCACATTCATAAATCACATTGAAAACAAAGACAAACATGGGCCCACAAGACACTAATATGTTATTCAAAGTTCAGAGTTACTGCTTTGGTCTATAATCACAATTATCAAGCCCGCAGGCAATATATGTATATCTCTATCCATGGATAGGGTAACAGACCCAGTCTCTTGGACCTCAACCCACTAAACTCTAGGAGATCCTCAACCCGGCTAGACTGTTACCTGTAACAGACCCAGTCTCTTAGACCTCAACCCGGATAAACCCGAGGAAATCCTCAACCTGGCTAGACTGTTACTATAATTCATATTTCACATTTATTAAGTAACAAACCCAGTCTCTTGGACCTCAACCCGGCTAGACTGTTACTATAATTCACATTTTTCAACTGGAATCGGCTTACGACCCGATCTTTTCACCTATCCAGTACTTTATAGGCATGCCGCCAAATCCAGAACTCAGAAAATTTAATTAACATATTAGGCACACAATCATTTCATTTATCTCTTTATCAATTTCTTTCTCAATTCATTTCTCATTTCTTATTCCACAATCAACTAGGCAACCATGCCTCAATTATCTCATTTTCATCATCATAGCCAACAACCATGGCTCCACATCTCATCAAGAGAGTATATATCATCAATTGCATTAAACATCATAATTTAGGCAAACATGCCCCACTTATTTCATTTGAATCATCATAACCAATCACAATGGTTTTGCATCTTATCATACCTCAATTCACATTAAAACAACTCATCAATAAAATATACATAATATATTTTGAATTCATCAATAAAGTATTTATCATAACAAATTGCATTGTACATACCTTTTTGAACGATCATCATATCTTTCACACTATACAAATCATAACATTAGTCACATTGTATTAACAATATAGTAAATTACTTAACACATTTATAACTAAATGTGTTAAGTCTCACAATCATGTAAAAGAATGCATTCATGTAAGTTTGTACTTACCTCAAGAACAACTCCCAACAATCTTTACACTTCCTCTTCCAAGAATTCTCAACATATAGGTTAAGACAACACAATCTCTTCAAAACCTAATCCAAAGATAATTATACATATAAGAAAATAAGAAGGATATCTAACTAGGGCAAACTCTACACATGACATGCTCACCAACACGGGCGTGTCCCTGATCGTGCCCTAAACCAACAATACAGAAACTTTGACACGCTCAGTAACACAGGCATGTTAATGGACGTGTCACTCATTCTGCCTCACAGAAACATTGACATGCCCAACAACACGAGCGTGTTCATGGCCGTGTCAATTACTTTTTCTCACAGTAGCTATGACACGCTCAGTAACATGGTCGTGTTAATGGTCGTGTCACAAACATCAAACTCAGTATCGTCGACACGCCTAACAACATGGCCGTGTCACTGGCCATGTCAGGCAAAAATCATGTATTCGAACTCTCATCCATGAAAACCCAAACACTTCAAAACTCATACTTCATCACCTTTAATCAACATCTTGGTTATATTCATCAATTACCCATCAATTTAACACTTATATAACTTCAATATATTATAATAATAATCATTATATACATCATCATAAATCATCTCCTCAAATTCTCAATTCATTTATACTAAACCCTTACTAAAAAATTTCAACAATTCATCATCATCCTCACAAATAACCCAAATTATCATCATCTAGATACTAATTTAACATATCTATAACTTTAATCTCTCACTATCATCATCTTCATACACTAACCAAATCAAATATAAACACAATCAATAGAATCAACTCAAAGAAATGAACACTTACTTGGATAATATGCCAAATCTTCAATCTCCAACTTCAACTCTCTTAAAACCCATAAGAATTTGGTGTATAAACCAACCAAAATCACATCTCTCTCTCTCTCTCTCTCTCTCTCTCTTTCTCTCTCTCTCTCTCTCGTGCAAGAAGAAGAAGAAGGAAAGAAGATTTTCTCTTCTTTTTCCCATACTTATCATATATATATATATAATAATAATATAATAAATATTACAAAAATCCTCCACCACATATCCTTCCCTTTGACTTTCCTTTTCTTCTTTTTCTTTTATTATTATTATTATTATTATTATTATTATTATTATTATATAAACTTACTTTTCCTACACCACTTTATACAATATATATATATATGTGATGTATATGTTGGTATATGTATATCTCTTTTATATTACATTTATATTTTCCATATTTTCCAAATACCATATGTATACATATCATCCTACATATACATCTATCTCTTATAATATTTCCTTTATTATTAATTTATCTTCCTTTCTCTTTCCATTAAACTTATACTTTAAATCCAAATACAACAATAACTCCAAAACTTTTAGGGTATACTTTGGGATATTACATATTGCATGGAAAAAAATTCACTAGAGTTTTGTCTATATTTTGCATAATCTCAAAATTTCAATTTACACAACATGCAATAAAATATACTCCCAATTATCCAAAATAGTTTAACGGCTCAAATCAACCAATATTTCATAAAATACTTAACCACCTTTAGATACTAATACATATATTTCATGTTTCAACTTCCAACACTTAATCCAAAAGAAAAGTTTTCATAATCTACATAACATACATAATTGTATGTATGAAGTACATACTTAAACAAAATTTTATAAACAAAGTTTAAAATGTTTACATTAGATGAAAATGGCTCTGGTCCATAGCAACTCAGCAATCTCCAAAACGATTATGATAATCTAGAACTGGTGTCGTTAAGCAGCCCTCTCTGGAGTCTCCAAATTAACCCTATTACCTGGGCAATGATTTTCAATCACGCTGAGCATTTTGCGCAATAGTACATACTTTGGTATAAAAATAGAAAACAACATTATACATGTGTAATATAATAACATACAGCATACCTCAATGCCAAGTAATGTATATACACAATTTATTAATATGCCAATCATTCACACACTCATAATGGGCCCATAAAACCCTATATACTATCCTAATTCCAGAACTATTGTCTAGGGTTATTTCATTCATCTGTGACACCAGCACGTCTCGCCTGAAAGTGTCATACTATCAGTGACACCAATGTATCTTGCCTGAAGGCGTCATACTATCAGTGACACCGGTGTGTCTCACCTGAAGGTGTCATGCTATCTAATGGAAATATTCTAGAACCAGGCGTATATAAGGTAACATGCAATTATATTTCTTTATCTACCACTCATAATCAACATCATTTTCACATACATTACAAATGTAGATAATTTTTTTACACTTTAGTGCAATACTTTCACTTTCCCCACTTTTCACATATCATCACTTTTATTTAGTTTTAAAGGTCATATTATACGACATTTAATTCAAACCAAACATTGTTACTTTAAATAATGCCATACATACATATACATTATCAACCAGGTATCATAATACATTCATCATATGCAATGTGTTATGCTTAAAAATAATACAATAAATTTAATTAAATGCCAAAGTATATACATACCTCTTATATGCATCAAATTGAGCCAAAGTTCCACTCTACTTTGAAATTCCTTGTTACTCTTTACTACTAGGTTGATGTAATCACTATCTACTTAACACCTATTCAAAATGTGAATGTATACCATCTATTAGAATCACATTTTAAGGTGTTCAAAACATAAAAAATAATTTAATATACATTCCACCATTTTGCCCTTTTATTAGGCCCAAGGTATTTTAATTACAAAGATCCAATTCACTCAATTCCAAATTAAGTTTTAAGCTTAAATACAACTAAAACATTGCATTTTAGCACATTTCCAATATTAAAACTCAATTTATAAGCATTCTCTTCAAAAATCCTAAAATGTGCCCTATGCTTCTTCAATTCTAGTTCTTCATTCCAAATATCAATTTAGGCCATTTCCATCATTTAAATCATTTAACAACATGATTTAAACCATAAAATCAAAGGAATACCCATACTTTAACAAAACTCTTCTAAAACCCTAAATTACATACTACCTCTTCCAAACTCTAACCAAACCTAACATTTTCTTCAATCTAGCCTTAAAAACATTACCTACTCATCAAAATAACATATTATCTAACCTTAAAACAAATTATAACATACTATTGCAAAAATACAAATCTCACATAATCATATATATCCATAAATCATCAAAATAAGGTAAGAAAGCTTACTTTTGATGGAGAAACTTCAAAATCCCCCAAAACCCTAAAGAAACTTGAAGAATTTGATGTAAGAAGAAACAAAAATCTTCCCTCTACACCTATGGAGAATTCGGCCAAGAGATAGGAAAAGGAAGAAGAAGATAACTTTTGGTTTTTCCTTTTTCCTTCTTAAATTTTCCTATCTATATATATATATATATTTAATATTTTAATTAATTAATTATTTATTTATTTTTAAACTCAAATTTTTATCTTCCATCCATAATTAATTTATTTTTGAATTTTAACCTTTTATATGTCATTTACATCTCACATATATATAAAATATACAAACTTTCTTCTCACTTCTAACTCTTCATTTTGTCCCTCAAATTATTCATTTCAATTTTATTAAATTTTATTTAAACTTAGCCAAAATACGGACATTAGAGTTTGAATTGGAGAATTTTGAATTTACAGATAAAACTCTAATAAATTTTTTTTCAGAGATTTTATAACAATTAAATTATTGATTTAGTAAAGATTAATATATTTACTTATTAAATTAATCTAATTGTGAGTGGGGAATTTCATCCCTACTCCCGGTGAAATGATTCTTGCTACTGTGATACCGTTGAGAATACGGGCCTAAGCCCAAAGAAATAGAGTCGCCATCCAAATGAGCCGGTAAAGAAAGAAAGGGTAGATGACTTGATTCCTAAGAAATCCAAAACCCTCTATTGGGTTCGGAAAGTTAGGTACATATGGGGAATGTGAGAATGACCCAACACCCCCATAACTCCTTGTTTATTAGAACCGACCTCCTTTTTAGGTCTAAATATTATTAAATTTTTAATTATTATCATACTATCCATATTACATGCAATTATAAAAACAAATATTTATTGTATTAAAATTAAAATAACAAAATAAAATGAGCATCCATGCTAGATGAAAATATGCCCTTACAATATCTAATGTCCATACAAATAAATAAAATGGGACACCCACCAATTGGTGAAAACGTGTCCCTTATAATATTCTCAAAATTCTCAAAGTTAAAATAAATAATTAAAATAAATAAGGCACCCATGGAGTGGAAACATGACTTTTACATTTAAAAATCCAAATACCAAAATAAACACAAATCCATAAATATATAAATAATCATCATACAATGAAACCTAAAATTAGGGCTTTATTAAAAGGAAATAAATAATAACAACAAAAAATTACAATCCACAAAAAATATTAATGCATATGGCGGTGATCAAGGGGGTAGCACCCTTTGTGGGGGGATAGGGGCAGTGCTTCCGAAAGGTAAACGACTTACCAAACTCTTTGAATAAGTTATTGCCTCAAGAATATAAGTTAGGGTTTTAGTAATAAAACTAGGCTTTGCATGGTTTTAGGGTTTGATTATGCAAAACAAAGGTTTGTCCTAAATTTAGGGTTTAATCATACACAACTAAGGCTTTAACATGCATACTAGGATTAAAAAATGCAATCTAGGGATTGATATACAAATTAAGGTATGAAGATGCAAATTAAGATTAAGGTCATGCTTTACTGGATGGGACTTCTAAAATCAAGCTCATGATCTCAAGCAACCATGGTCTCAATGTTACTAAAGCATGGAAATGATGAATGGAAATTTAAACAAATTGAGTTAGCAAAATCAAGCATGCATTGTTAGCTCCACCAAGTTGAATTTGTTGAACCAAGCTTAATTATTTAACTAGTTAAACAGTCTGGGTCAATCTGTTTCTTAGCCGAGCTTTAGAAATTTGGAAATGGATTTGCTACTGCTTTAATTTAATACCCTATATACATATAATACATCCACCTAGTATACTTAGAATATGCATATAAAGTATAAGAATGCCACAACTCAGTTTAATAAAAATTTTCACATTTCTAATTTAAAATTTTGAATACTTTACAATGTATATTTAAATAATAAATAAAATATTCTTTATTAATTATAGATTCCAAAATAAGTATTGAATATGAAAATCTCTAGGAGAAATTCACCAAAGTTTTATTTGTAAATAGGACATCCCAAAAATTCAACAATTGCTCAACCTGCAAAAATACACTCCCAATAAATAATAAATCACACATTTCACCAACACTTCTCAATCTCCTCTCAATTTCTCAAAAAATTTATGTATATACATATATATATATATATCAAACACATATATATACATTCCCACATTGTAAAATTTATCCAGAAAGTCTTTATAATTTATAATATATACCCCAAAACATAAACATAATATACATAATAACAAAATGCACTATAACATAAAATATATACATGATGGCAACTGACACTGATCTTGTAGTAGCAAAAAGCAACTCAATCAACCTTAAATCTAGACCCAACCAGATCTAGCAGAACTCTTCAGATCTACCGAATCACCCCTGTCACCTACGCAATGAATTATAATTGGACAAAGCTAAAAGCCTAGCGGTAACAATTTGATAATAATAATTTAATATAATGCCAATGCATAATATTTATGCATGTTATGTCATAATGTGGCACTCAATACCACTTTAAAACGTAATCTTTAATCTTTCTATAATTCACATAAACGCATAGACAAACATGTGCCCAAACAAACTAATATATTATTCAAATTCCAGAGTTACTATTTTGGTTTATATTGACACCCAGTGTCTAGCCCGAAGGCAAGTGATGCCCAGCGTCTAGCCTCGAAGGCAAATCATAGTGATGCCCATCATCTAGCCCGAAGGCAAATCATATATCAGTGATGCCTATCGTCTAGCTCTGAAGGAAAATAATGAAGAAGACCTCATAGGCATGCCGCCAAACACAGAACTCTAGAAAATTGAATAACATACTAGGCACACAAATAATACATATTTTCCATAATCAATTTTTCTCATCTCATTGCCTCAATTTCTCATTTTTCTCATTCATAGCAATGTTAATTCACTTTAATTCATCATTTTTCATCACTTTATTACAATGTACTTCATTTAATATTTCAAACATATTACCCAAATATTTTTGGTCAATCTCACATAATTAATATAAATCACATTTCATTCATTTTAGCCATTAATAATAGATTTTCATAATGCACATAATGCATACATAACAATTCACATGTTATAACACAATGTTCATGAATGTTCATGTTGCCAAGTAGCTTAACACATTTTCTATCCAAAATGTGTTAGGCCAAATTTAATGCAAATACATCTAAATTATCAAAAGTTTGTACTTACCTCAATTAGCACTTAAACCCAAGTAAAAAGTCACCCTCCAACCTTTACTTCCAACTTGCACTTCAACACTAATGTTGGAAAATTCACTTCCTCTTGATGTCTATTCAAAATGTGAGTAAATACAATCATTTAAAATCACATAAAACCCTAATTAAACCTCACTCCAACCAATATCCCAAAATTTAGCTTTACCTTACTTTAACATTGAAATTCTATTTTAATCCATTTTAATTGGTTTTTTAAGTTTATTTATGTCATTAAAAATATATTACAACTTGTTTTAACCAATTAAATTAAATAAACACATACTCTTCACTAAAATCCTAAAATGCCATAACCTTCATCATTTAAGGTTCTTCATTCCATCTTATTCCAATTATTAATCCAAGCTTATTTCCATCATTTATATCATTTAATAACATGATTTAAACATTAAAATCAAACAAATATCTATACTTTAAAAATCCCCTTCCAAAACCCTAAATTCATCACTACCTTATTCAATCTCTAACCAAACTTAACTAAATCCATCATTTGACTTTAAAATCCTTGTTCTTGCATCAAAAAAAAAAAACATTTGGAATCCATTTTCACAATTAAAACACATGATTTCAAAAGTCTAAATTTTACATAACCCTAAATTATCTTCTTCCTCCAAAGTTACTCTTTTCTTCCATCTAACTTGAAAATAATTAATAACTAATCAAAATAGATTCATACATACCCATTTAAGAAATTAAATCATGCTACATCAACACTCCAAACTCAACATACTCAAAACTTCATGGAATTCCAAAGAATAAGATGGAAAACTTACTATTTATGGAGAAAATTACCAAAACCCCACTTGAATCTTTTAAATCCCTTCAATATTTGATGTATGGAAGAAGAAAGAGTTTGGCTTGGTCTCACATGGAGGTTCGGCCTCCTTAAGAAGAAGAAGATGATGATTTAACTTTTAAATTTTCTCTTTCTTTCCACTTTAAAATAAGACCATATATATATTATTTTAATATTTTTAATATTTATTTATTTATTTATTTATTTTAAAAATTATATTTTACCTCTTCCATTCAAAAATATTTTATTTTTAAATTATTTAATTAATTTTAATTTTACAAAGTATAATTACAATTTTGCCACTTGACTTTTTGACTTTCTTTTTAAAATGTTGGCTTTTGTATATATTGTATATATTTATAATATACATCACATATGCACTTTACTTTTTCACTTCTAATCCTTCAATTTTCTATTTAAATTATTTATTTAATGTACATAATTTAATTTCAATTTATTTTATTTAATTTTTAAAAATTTTGGATGTTACAATTCTCTCCTACTAAAAAAATTCGTCTGCGAAACTACCTGATATCAACTCTGGAACAATTGAGGATACTGGCTCTGCATCGTCTACTCACTCTCCCATGTCGCCTCCTTAGTGGCATGGTTCCTCCAAAGAACCTTAAAAAGTGGCACCTTCTTGTTTCTCAACTCTTTCACCTCTAGTGCCAAGCTCGCCACTGGTTCTTTGTAACTCAGATCTGGACTCACCTCAATGGACTCTACTGATAAGATATGAGATGGGTCTGGCCTATATCTCTGAAGTATAGAGACAAGAAAAATATTGTGTATTAGGTCTAGCTCGGGTGGTAGAGCCAATCTATAAGCCACTGGACCAGCTCTCTCTAGTACCTCATGTGGTCCTATGAAGCGAAGACTCAACTTCCCTTTCTGACCAAATCTCAAAATCCTCTTCCATGGTGACAACTTTAGAAATACTTTATCTCCCATACTGAACTCTATATCTTTCCTCTTCAAATCCGTGTAGGATTTGTATTGCTTTGAAGCTGCTTTCAAATGACCCCAAATCACCTTCACTTTCTCTTTCGTTTCCTTAGTCAAATTGGGTCCGACCAGTTTACCTTCTCCAACCTCATTCCAACATAATGGTGTCATGCACTTCCTACCATACAAGGCCTCATAAGGTGACATCCTAACACTAGATTGATGACCATTGTTATAGGTGAACTCAATCAATGACAAATACCTGTCCCAGCTCCCAGTGAAATCAATGGTACAACTCCTCAACATATCCTCTAGAATTTGTATCACTCTCTCTGACTGCCCATCGACTAACTCGCTGAAAACCCAATGCATCCTGCAAACTCCTCTAAAATCTCACTGAAAAATGGGGATTTCGGTCTGACACCAAAGAAACTGGGACTCAATGCAATCTCACTAACTCGCTGATATACAGCTCAGCCAACCTCTCAAGTGAATAGTCTATCCAAACTGGAAGGAAATGAGTTGTCTTTGTCATCCGATCAACTATCACCTAGATTGCATCATGTTTCTTCTGTGTCAAAGGTAGTCTAGTCACAAAATCCATCGTCACTCGCTCCCATTTCCACTCAGGCACTGATAATGGCTGAAGCAACCCTAAAGGAGCTTGGTGTTCAGCCTTCACTCTCTACCAAGTGAGACATATGGATACAAATTCTGATATTTCCCTCTTCATACCTGACCACCAGTAATGCTGCTTGAAATCTTGAAATATCTTGGTACTTCCAGGGTGCATAGCATAGAATGACTGATGTGCTTCCTTTAAAATCTTCCCCTTCAATCTCGCATCATCAGGAATGCAACATCTATCTCTGTACCATAAACTGCCATCATCTCTCACATGAAAGTCTCGACTCTTCCCCTTTTGGCAATCCATCACAATCTTTTGGATTTTCTCATCTGCCAGCTGGGTCTCCTTAATTTGATCTAATAACATTGGCCTTAACTACAACCGAGCCATCAATGCATCATCATCACATAACTCAAATCTGGCTTGCAACGCTCTCAACTCAATAAGCAATGAGAGCGAATAAGCAGTCAAACCTACCATGGACTTTCGACTCAAGGCATCTACAACCACATTTGCCTTACAATGATGATAATTAATCAAATAGTCATAGTCTTTAATCAACTCCAACCACCGTCTCTGTCTCAAATTCAACTCTCTCTGAACTCTCAGGTACTTCAAACTCTTGTGATATGTATAAATAAAGCATTTCTCCCTATACAAGTAATGCCACCAAATCTTTAATGCAAAAACTATGGCTGCTAGCTTCAAATATTGAGTTGGGTAATTCAAATCATGAGGCCTCAATTGTCGGGATGCATAAGAAATGACTCTACCCTCCTACATTAGAACATAACCTAAATCACTATGTAAAGTATCATTGTATATAACATAGTGTTTACCATCCACAGGCTGGGTAAGGACAGCAGCCTGAGTCAACATGTCCCTCAACTACTTGAAACTCACATGACACCAATCTATCTGCACAAATCTAACCCTTTTTTGAAGTAATCCGGTGAGTAGTGTAGCTATCATAGAAAAACCCTTCACAAGCCGATGATAATAGCCTGTCAATTCCAGAAAACTTCTAACCTCTGTCACATTCTTTGGTGGACTCCAATTCAAGATAGCCTGGACTTTACTCGGATCAACTCTAATGTTGTAGACCCTTAATTTTGGCATTAAGCTAGTCCAATCCCAATTAACAAAGACAAACCAATATTTGATCCAATTCCAAAAAGCTTAAACCTAGTTTATAGCTTTTAATGAGTCAATTCAGTTTTTCAAGGACTAAAAATAAGTTGATTCGATTTATAAAGGTTTAAAACCAAGTTTATAGCTTTTATAAATAAGGTTCAAAAATAAATTGGTTTGATTTTAAAACCCTAAACCTAGTATACTTTATCATTTAATAGATGTAATTCAATTTTAAAGCATAAAAATAAGTCAAACCGAACAAAAACAATAAAACCATGACGAATTAGCTTAGCTAATTCGCCATGAAGGGCCTTCATGGAGAATTGGCCCCTTCATGGTGAATAGGAAATTTCAAATTCACCATAGATGGCTTACCAAGGCTAATTGTCAATTCCCAATTCGCCATGGTCCACTAAATTGGTCCTAATTCAGTTTATTAATTCTTGAATCAAGATGGACTTTATGTGGACCATCAAATTAAGTTTTAGTGTTTTGTTTTAAACCTAATTGTGCATATAAATAACGATGTTTAACATTTGAAATGGACAACAATAAATTAACATGGTTTAACAAAAGCAACACAAAAGCAATAATTAGGCAATCTCAAGCCAAAAACTACAATTGATCCAGGCAGGCAATAGCAGAGGGCTTATTTCAATTCATTAACTTTGGTGGAACCAACAACAGAGGTTTGAAATTCATCATCTAAAATTTGTTTTTAACATTTACAGTAGCTTCATCTATTGATTTACAATTTGTTTCAACATACAATAAGTGTGTTTCCTTTGAAAAACATTAATCAATGATTTGGAGAATTATTTTAATCAATAGTTAATTTGATCCCAATTTTCACGAAGTGCCTTGACTATTTATTTGAATCTAGTAACCCAATTTTCAGAAACCTTAGACCCTAATTTCTAGAACTTTTTTTAGTAAACTTAATCGAGAAACCTAATCCAAGGCCTCAAATCCTAAATACCCAGTAGCCACCCTAAAACTTTAATCCTAACTTTCAAACCCTAACTTTAAAAACTCCAAAATATGTAACTCTTAAGCCCTAAACATCTAGTAACCAAATTTCTAAACCCTAGACCAAATCCTTCAACCTTAATCCTAGAATTTCAATTTCCTTAAACCCTTATTCCAAAAGTCAAAACCCTAATCCCTTAAAATCCTAATTCCATAAAACCTCAATATCCAAAACCCTAATTTCTTAAAACCCTAATTCCTTAATTTAATCCCAAACATCCAGTAAACCCTAATCCATTTCCAAAATACCAAAAAACCCTAATTTAAGGTTTAAACCCTAATTTTATATATTTAAATAATTAATTTATGATTGAGCCCTATTTTTTATTATTTAATTTATTATTATATTCTTATGTTTCATTTTTTTATTTACAAATGGATGATTTATTATTGTGGATGTTTGTATGGTTTAATTTATTTTGTTAATTATTTTATCATTTGGATTTTTAAGGTATGTAAAAGGCATGTTTCCACTTTGTGGGTGCCTTAGTTATTTTTTAATAATGTAATTTGCTTTAAGAATTTTAGGATTTTGTAAAGGACATGTTTTCACTTTTTGGTGGGTATCCTATTGTATTTATCTTTATGGACTTGGACATTGTAAGGACATATTTTCATCTTGTATGGGTGCCCATCTTTGATTGATTTGTTTTTATTAATAAAATGTTATTTTATTTTAATATTCACATGTAGTATGGATAATATCATAATGTTTAAGAATTTTATAATATTTAGGCCTAAAAAGGAGGTCAGTTTCAAAGAACCGGACGTTATGGGGGTGTTGGGCCATTTCTCACCTTCCCCATGTGTACCCAACTTTTCGAACCCAATAAGGGGTTGAAAATTCCTTAGGAATCGATTCATCCACCCCTTTCTTTTTTTTGACCCATCAGGGTGGCGACTCCATTTTCTCTGGGTTTAGGCTCGTGTTCTTTAAGGCCCTAAGCCTAATGTGCTAAAGTTGTAAGAACCATTCCACATGGCAGTGGGGGAAAAATTTCCTGCTCACAGTGACGACTCCAATGGGGATAAGAGAAGTTGATTCTGTTAGTTTTTATATTATTTTATTCTTTCTTATTATGATATTATTCATTGCATCATTTAGATTGCATTCGTGTGCGTGAGTTAGGATGCCCATGCAACCCGCATTTTGTTATGTGAGGGATACATACTTTCACTCAAGGTATGGAGATTGAGCATGGTATAACCACTCATAGCCTCATACCTTTTGGTATATACTTGCTATGGGAGCCTAAACATTTCAACCAAAAGACTAAAGCTCATGGAATTTGCCTAGTTATTTTCCTTAGGTTTTTTACCCAAATGCTTGTTGTTTGACTATGATTGATATATCTTGGTTTGAACTGTGGCCTAAAATAATTCTTTTAAGCCTAAAAGACCAAAATTATTTTCAATACTATTTCAAAATGATCTTTGGACATAAAAAGGGTCAAAAATTCTTTTTACCTCATGGCCCAAGCCTAAAGCCCAAAATTCATTTTTACAAATCTTTTATAATGGGCTTTGAAACAAAACCATTTTTAAAATTGTTTTCAATAGGCTTTTAAACAACTTTTTCTTTAATGGGATTACAATTACTTAAAATTAATTTTTGGCCTAGTTTATACCAAGACTTTTTAATTATGGGCTTGTTTGAAGTATAAATCACTAGTTTTTCCAAAATGGAAAATCTATTTATGATAAACCTGTTAATTTGGTTTTAATCCCAATATAGTATAAAAGCTATCTTTTGTTGACCCAATGGATTAAAACCTAATTAATTGGGGTTATCATGGACTTAATTTTAAATTTGAAAATACAGCTATTGGTTAAAATTGGCCGGTGAATTCTTTCAGAAATAAGATATCCCATGTTTATATTTTATTGACCATATACCTAAGTAAAGAGACTCGCCATTCGTGTGTGGAAGATATAAGATTGGAAGTGACATCCTTACTTTTGTTGTTTGTTTGTTTGTTACTTGTGCATCCATGCATACATGCACACATGCATACATGCATTACATTACACGGCATTGATCCTTTATGGCTCACAGACCTAGAGTACAATAGTTCAAGAGCCTAAGACCACCTGACCTACACAAGTGATTCTTATTCGAGTGCGTTATTAGGAGGATGGATGCAAGCCAGCTAAGGGATATAGTCGATGAAGTTGTTAGAGCTAGGATGGCCATGCTACGAGATTAATTGGCTGAGATTATGAAGACCTAGTTGGTTGAGATTTTAGAGATCATCAATAATGAGGCATCTTCCACTAAAATGAAGAACAAGTCCACTATTAGAGATCAAATAAGAGATGAAAGGTCTATCCCTATTCTACAAGACCAATCAAACCATGTGCTATCTAAGTGGAGTAATAAGGGTGGCTACCACGCCAGTGGGCAATGTCAAAGGGAAAGAAGAGGTGCTAAGATAAATGCAACAACTGAGCCAACAAAGAAGCATACATATTCAGACTTGGGGGAACTTTTGTCAAAGATATTAGAAAATCTAAGGAAGATGGATTTGCTAAAACCATTAGCACCTTGATCTCTACACAAGCCTCTACCATCAAACTTTGATTCCAAGGCCTTTTGTCAATTCCATCAAATGCATGGGCATAAGAAAGATAAATGTGTTCGATTAAGGCATGAGATCCAAGGCTTGATAGACAATGGCAAGCTACCTAAGCCTGATAAGCCCAACATAAAGACTAATCCTTTGTCTAAATTTGAAAAAGTGCCATCACCAGCGTCCTTTATGATAAATTGAGGAAATTCCATAAACAAATAGATAATGACTACTTGTGTTGTAAATGAGTTTTGGGACTCAATTGACAGTAATGGGGAATCAAAATCTAAGAAAGAAGAATGGGTCCAGTCCGAGCCTAAAGGAAAAGAAGAAGCATTGAATAATTGCTTTGGCAAAGTTCCTCCAAAAGAAGTGAAGACTGACAAAGATAAAGATGTTGAGATATTGTAGGAAAGAAGGAAGAAGTTGATGTTGTCCTCAAGAAATTGAAAAATACCTAAGTTAGTATGATCCTTACTCATGATTTGTCCAAGTAGATGAAGCACTTTTTTTACTTCAACTCAACAAACATCCTTTTGCTTGTTTGGTTTTTATTTCATTTTCTTTCTTTAATATTTTTAGGACAATTATGTTTCTTCAAATTAAGATTGTTTGAATAAATTATTTTATTAAATTTTTATTGGTCTTTATTTTTTTTAGTGTTGAACCAATGATGAATCTAGCTTGATATTCATAAATTAGTGTATCTATGTTTCATAATTTGAGCGACTTTACTAGGTAAGGGAGTTATTCTATAGCATTGAGATGTGTATGCTTACTTAGAGAGGGCTCCTGCATAATTATGAGTGTCTAGGTCTTAGTCGATCTTAGAACATTCTTTGACGAACTTTCGAGGTGAAATTGAACTTTGCTTATTTAAGGGAGAAATGATCTAGGCATTGTTTGGTTAGCCAACTACTAGTATCCACCTTATTAAACATTAGTCCCTAGTTTCTCCCCTTGAGCCTTTATAAGATCTTTAACTTGATTTTATTGGCTTATAAACCCCAACAACCTACCATGAACTGTTGTGATACTTATGGAAAGTCTGATGATCGCTAAAGAATAAATGAGAAAGAAGATCAAAAGGATATATAGTCAAGACCACAAAGAGGGTTGAAGTTTACCTGAATTGGACTTAATATCTCAGATCTATCAAGGAGTTGAAGGGTCCATTCTCACTTAAGCATACTCACTCGAAGTAGACCCACTCTACTCAACTCATCCATAGTCAGAAGTATAGAATGATGCAAACAAGATAACTCTCTTAGAACTAGGACCAAGAAAAAAAAAAGAAAAAAAAGAAAAAAGAAAAAGAAGAAAAGAAGAAAAGAAGAAAAAAAAAAGAAAAGAAAAAGAGAAAAAAGAAAATAAAATCCCAAAAGAGCGGTTTAGAAAACCAATAGAGTTCTTCTTACCTGAAGCATCAAAAGACTTTAATTTAGGTTATGAGCCCAACCAAAGAAAATCAGAGAAACAAGGGAAAGACCATCTTATCCAACACCGCTCTAAATCCACAATCTTGAAAATCTTGATACATGATGTTCCAAAGGACCGAATAATGGTCCTGAGTGTTTGCAGAAGGAAAAGATCAAGAATTATGCTAAATGATATAAAAACATTTACACTATGTCTTTTCATGAAGTCAGATAGCGAGATGCCTAAAAGAAGGAAATGGTGCCCAAAATTTAAGAATGCTTCCAATAGCATATAATTCCAATGAGGAAGTTTGTAGTGTGAGGGTTTGTTAGCAGTATCACATTATCTCCAATTTGAAAATGGCCTTCACTTATCCATGTCCCTTGTAGATCCCATTTTAAGCATGTTAAAGACCTATTAATCTCTCCTAGTAGGTAGAGTCTATTAGTGGAGATTGTTTAAATAAACATGCCTATGAGATAGATAATATTTGAACTCAATTAGACCCTTGGCCAAGTAACGTGTGTGTGCCTATCTAAAGTGCAATAGTTCTTGTTTAATAGAAATGATTCCTAAGTTTAGTATGGCAACTAGGGTTATCATGTTATAGATATATTGATTTGGGAAAATATAGCCCTATGGTATAATGACACTAATTTGACAAAGATAAAATGTGATTTTAAAATTTTAAAAAAAATATTAAAAAAATTATTTTCTTGTTGCATAAACCTTCAAGTTAAGGGAAGTATGTTGAACTATCAAACCTCGAAGGGTAAACTAGGCAAGAATGGGTTGATAAAAGAATCATTCATAAGATTATTTGTTGAATCATGGATGTCTCATGTCTCTACCTTGCTGGGGGCCCAGTTAATCACACTTTGTGCATCAAAAAGATAAAAGTTGTGGTTGAAAAATCTTCTACTATTCTAATGCAAGATTGGGACGAGCATCTAGAATGAATTAATGGGAGCATTCAGCTGATCACCTCAATCTATGAGTCAAAGAATCACTGTAAGTATTATTCATGCATATCATGCATACATGAGCATATCGCATTGCATTTTATTGTCTTATGTTGCCTATTCTTTGAAAAGCAGACACTCAGTGAGGTGAACAATCATAAGAAGATATAGAATCAGGGGCCAAGATAAGGCCATTGCAGAAAGAAAGAGAAGATTCATACTTGTGCAAAAAACTAGACAAAATGTAGACATCAGTTAGAGCCTGCATTGGTAAGACCAACACGCAGGGGGCAGAGCAAGGGTGTGATGGCTAAAATGGCATAATAGTTGAATTTTCTGCAAAAATGGAATAAGAAGAAAATTAAAAATCCCAAAAGAATGGAGATACAAAAGACAAAAGACCAATCCAGCTAGAAGAGCTGAAGCCAATATAGGACGAATCTCCAAAGGATGAAGATCTATTTTAAAGGGTGAAGACCCAATGTCCAAGGATGATCCATTTTGAAGGGTGAAGACCCAAAGTCCAAGGTTGAAGAACCATTTTGAAGGGTGAAGACCCAATGTCCAAGGATAAAGGTCCATTTTGAAGGGTGAAGACCCAATGTCCAAAGAATGAAGATCCAATTTGAAGGGTGAAGACCCGATATCCAAGGATGAAGTTGCATTTTAAAGGGTGAAGGCCCACAATCCATTGAACAATGAAACAACCTGCTAAAAGAAAGCCCACACTCTCAAATGATAGAAGGCCAATCTAGCTAGAAGAGCTGAAGCCAATCCATTGAAGGATGAAATAATAGCTAGAAGAAATTCATAAATCTCAGAAGATAAAAAGTCAGCACAATCCATTGAAGGATGGAACAACTGGCTAGAAGTAAGAACACACTCTTAAATGATAGAAGGTCAGTCCAGCTAGAAGAGCTAAAGTTAATCCATTGAAGGATTGAATAATGGCTAGAAGAAAGCATGAACTATCAAATGACAAAAAGTTAGCTCAATCCATTGAAGGATGGAACAGGTGGCTAAAAGAAAGCCCACACTCTCAACTGATAGAAGGTTAGTCTAGTTAGAAGAGCTAAAATTATTTAGCTAGAAGAAAGCCAAAACCCTTAACTGATAAAAGGCCAGTCCAGCTTGAAAAGCTAAAATTGTTTGGCTAAAATAAAGCAAAAACACTCAACCGATAGAAGGTAAGTCCAACTAGAAGAGCTAAAATTGTTTGGCTAGAAGAAAGCCAGAACTCTCAATTGATAAAAGGTCAATTGAATCAAATCTTGGGTCCAGAATCCAATCCAGCCTTGGGTCTAAGTACCCAAATCAAATCCATCCTCGGGTCTAAGTTCCCAACCAATTAATCTAGGGTCCAAGTACCCAAATCAAATCCATCCTCGGGTATAAGTACCAAAATCAAATTTAATCTCGGGTCCAAGTACCCAAATCAAATCCAGTCTCAAGTTTAAGTACCCAAATCAAATCCAGTCTCGGGTCCAAGTACCTAACCAATCACCTCAGGTCCAGAATCCAAATCATTTTTAAGTCCAGAACTCAAATCGGGTCTAGAACCAATACCTCCTCGAGTCTAAAACCCAAATCTTTTTTTAGTCCAAAACTCATACCGGGTCTATAACCCAAACTATCTTGGGTCCAAAATCCAAATCTTTTTTTAGTCCAGAACTCAATTCAGGTACAAAATCCAACCTATCTCGGGTCCAAAACCCAAATCTTTTTCAAGTCCAGAACTCAAACTGGATCTAGAACCCAAATCATTTTCGAGTCCAGAATTCAAACCCGGTCCAGAACCCAAACCTCCTCGGGTCCAAAACTAAAATCCTTTTCAACTCAAGAACTCAATTTGGGTCTAGAATCCAAACTATCTCAGATCTAGAACCCAAATCTTTTTTGAGTTCAGAACTCAAACCGGGTCCAAAAGCCAAACTATCTCCAATCTAGAACTCAAATCATTTTTGAGTTTAGAACTTAAACCAGGTCCAAAACCCAAACCACCTTGGGCTCAGAACCCAAATCTAGCCTCTAGTATAGAACCCAAATCCATCCTTGGGCCTAAAATTTTAATCCAAACTTAGGTCCAGAACCCAAATCTGATTTTGGGTCCAGAATCCAAACCAACCTCTGGTCCAGAACCCATCATTGTACAAAACACTCCAAGGCCATTTCACCATTGTGGAGTGACCATGGAAAATTGGCAATATCCAATTTGCCATGGATGGCTTACCATGGTGAATTGGCAATTCCTGATTCGCCATGGTCCACTAAACTGGTCCTAATTTGGCTTATTAATTCCTTAATCAAGATGGACTTTATTTGGACCATCAGATTAAGTCTTAGGGTTTTGTTTTAAACCTAATTGTGCCTATAAATAACATTGTTTAACATTTAAAATGGACAACCAACAATTAACTTGGTTTAACAAAAGTAACACAGAAGTAATAATCAGGCGATCTCTAGCCAAAAACTACAATTGATCCAGTCAGGCAGTAGCAGAGGGCTTCTTTCAATTCATTAACTTTGGTGGAACCAACAATGGAGGTTTGAAATTCATCATCTAAATCTATTTTTAACATTTATATTAGCTTCATCTATTAATTTACAATTTGTTTCAACATACAATAAGTGTGTTTCCTTTGAAAAACATTAAATAATGATTTGGAGAATTTTTTTTAATCAATTGTTAATTTGATCCAGTTTTCACGAAGTGTCTTGACTATTTGTTTATATCTAGTAACCTGATTTTCAAAAACCCTAAACCCTAATTTCTAAATCATTCTTTAGTAACTTAATCCATAACCTTATCCAAGGCCTCAAATCCTAAATACCCAGTAGACATCCTAAAACTTAAATCCTAGCTTTCAAAACCCTAACTTCCAAAACTCCAAAACCCTAATATGTAACTCTTAAGCCCTAAACATCCAGTAACTAAATTTCTAAACCCTAGACCAAAACCTTCAAACTTAATCCTAGAATTTCAATTTCATTAAACCTTAATTCCAAAAGTTAAAACCCTAATCCCTTAAAATCCTAATTCCTTAAAACCTCAATATCTAAAACCCTAATTCCTTAATTTAATCCCAAACATCTAGTAAACCCTAATTCATTCCCAAAATACCAAAAAAGGCTAATTCAAGGTTTAAACCCTAATTTTATACATTTAAATAATTAATTTATGATTGAGCCCTAGTTTTGATTATTTAATTTATTATTATATGCTTATGATTCTTTTTTTAATTTACTAATGGAAGATTTATTATTGTGGATGTATGGTTTAATTTATTTTGTTAATTATTTTATCGTTTGGATTTTCAAGATATGTTAAAGGCATGTTTCCACTTTGTGGGTGCCTTAGTTGTTTTTCATTTATGTAATTTACTTTAAGAATTTTGGGATTTGTAAAGGACATGTGTGAGCGGGATTTTTGCCCCCACTCTCTGTGGAATAGTTCTTGCGACTTCGGCACTGTTTAGGCTCAAGGCCTTAGAGAACAAGGGCCAAAGCCTGGAGAAAATGGAAAGGGGTAGATGACTTAATTCCTAAGAAATTCTCAACTCCCTATTGGGTTAGGAAAGTTGAGTACGTGTGGGAAAGGTGAGAAATAGCCCAGCACCTGATTCATTGGAACCGGCCTCCTTTGTAGATCTTAATATTATAAAATTCATAAATATAACAATATTATCCATACTACATGTAACAATTAAGATAAAGCATCATTATATTAAAACCAAAGGAATGTCCAGACAAAACAAATAAATGGACACCCATCCAAGGATGGAAACATGTCCTTACATCATCCATATCTAAAACTAAATAGGACACCCACCGAAAGGTGAAAACATGTCCTTTACATTAATTTCAAAATATGAAAATAATCTAAATTACATAAAGATTAAATAATGAGGTACCAATCATGGAAACATACCTCTTACAATTTTTAATACCAAAATAAAAATAATAAAGAAATCATCCATCCATGATAAACAAATTAAATATCAAAATTAAATAAATCAATCATCAAAACATATAATAAACTACATTATCAAATTTAAAATTAAATAAAGTAATAAATGTATAAATTTAGGGTTTTAGAATTTTAATAACCAAATTAGGATTTTTAAATAAAAGGAGTTAAACACAGAGGCTTATAATACACAATAAATATTGAACCCTTTGAAGAGCCCATACGGCTGTCCTGCTAGCCAGTTAACGAGCGGGGGATAAAGGGGCAACTCCCCTTGAGGGGTCGGGGGCCACACCTTAAAAAATTTTGAAAATTGACTTTTAGAGTTGTAGGTTTTGGTGTTGAAAATTAAGATTTTAGGGTTTAAGATTTAGAAAATAGGGTTTCAGAATTTTAAGGAACTAATGTTATTTTTTAAAAGAATAATGCTACTGTGTGATTTTGGAAAGAAGAATTAATTAGGGTTAAAGCTTTTGATACTTGAAAAAATAAGGTTGCTGGATGTTTGAATTAGAGATTAGGTTAGGGTTTTAAGAAAATAGTCTATTATTTTGTGGTTTTAGAAAAGTGTAATTAGAGTTTTAGATTTTAAAAATATATTAAGGTATTAGGGTTTTGAAAATTAATTTTTAGGGTTTCAAATAGAGTTTGGATGGTAAGTGGAACAATTGATCATCTATTGCACATTTAAACAATTAATCCAATTGAGTGATGAGACAACTGTAAACGTAAATAAGTAAATAGAGATTCAAACCTCCATTGTTGGATCCACCACAATTTTGAATTTTGGTTGAACAATAACAAAGACAGTGTGGGTTTGATGGAGTGTTTGTTGCCTCTTGATCCTTCAAGCATGAGATCATCAATCCACTGCCAAAAGGAATTTGGATAGTTCTTGAATAAAATTCCAAAAGTCCAAAGTCCCAACCTCTCTTTCTGTGTGTTTTAATGTGGTATTTAAGAAAAATAAAAACATAATACTAATTGGTTAAGGAAATAAAAACCATTTAGGAAATAAAATTAAAAATAAAAACCAAGTAGAATAGGGTTTCGAAAAAAATTGCACTGGTAAAAAGTACGCTAGCAAAAATTTCCTGTGGGCTGGGCGCGCGCTGGACGAGGGCCACATGCCAATTCATCGCAAGAAAAACCTGCGATGAATTGGCTTGTGGCCAATTTGCCATAGATTTTTCCTATGGCGAATTGGCCTGTGGCCATTTTGTGGCCAATTCGTAGCAGGTTTTTCCTGCCAGCGACGAAATATTTTATCGCCGATTTTGCCCGTCATCAATTTTTATTTTCAATTTATTTTTTATCTTTTCTTCTTCTTTTTTTATTTTTTTAATTAAAAATAAATACTATAAGTAACAAATATTATTAAAAATACCATAAAATTCTTTTGGACTGTTTAAAAATATCGGACTAGACTGGGTCAAAAATTAAGAGTCTACAGTTTGCCCCCTGCTTGAGCGATCTGAGACTACAACAAAAGAGAGCAAAAAGCAATGTGATTTTTGACTGGGTTTAGAGCCATACTAGACTCCATAACCAAGGTTAGTTTGAGTTCTGGACTCAAAAAAAAATTTGGGTTCAAGACCTACGGTGAGTTTTGGATTTGGCTTCTAGACTTTAAAAAAATTTTAGGTTCTGGTCCCGGGATAAGTTCTAGACTTAAAAATAATTTGGGTTCTGGACCCGAGGTAAGTTCTGGACTTAAAAAATAATTTGGATTTTGGAACCGAAATAAGTTCTGGACTTAAAAAATAATTTGGATTCTGGACCTGAGACTGGCCTTTTATCAGTTGAGAATTCTTGTTGTTCCATTCTTTAATGGATTATGGGTCTTCGCCTTCAAAATAGATCTTCATCCTTGGACCTTGGATCTTCATCCTTGGCATCGGGTCTTCACCCTTAAAAATGGATCTTCATTCTTAGAGATCGGGTCTTCACCCTTGAAATTGGATCTTCATCCTTTAAGCTGGATCTTCATCCTTGGCAGGGTCTTTACCCTTTAAACTGGATCTTCATCCTTGAAAATCGGGTCTTCATCCTTGAAAGTGGATCTTCATCCTTGGTATCGGGTCTTCATCCTTGGTATTGGGTCTTCACCCTTGAAAATGGATCTTCATCCTTAGCATCGGGTCTTCACCCTTGAAAACGGATCTTCATCCTTGGCAGGGTCTTCACCCTAGAAATTAGATCTTCATCCTAGGCAGGGTCTTCACCCTTTAAACTGGATCTTCATCCTTGGAAATTGGGTCTTCACCCTTGAAAGTGGATCTTCATTCTTTAAGCTGGATCTTCATTTTTAGCAGGGTCTTCACCCTTTAAACTATATCTTCATCCTTGGAAATTGGGTCTTCACCCTTGAAATTGTATCTTCATCATTTAAGCTGGATCTTCATCCTTTTGAACTTTTGTCCTATATTGGCTTCAACTCTTCTAGCTAGACTGATCTTTTGTCTTTTGCATATTCATTCTTTGGATAGTTCTAATGTTCCATTCTTTTTTGTTCTTCCATTTGCAAAAAAATTCAGCTACTTTTTAGCTGGCCAATTCATATCTTCACCTTTCTACCCATGATTTTTTCTATACGACTTTGGTTGATATTTGTAGATTATCTAGTTCTTTGAACAAGCATGTATTTCTTCTTTCTTTTGCAAATTACTCGAGCTTCCCATGAAATGGGCTTTCCATGCCCCCTAATTTCATATCTTCTTTTGATTCTATACTTCACAGGGTGTTTGTTGTTCACTTTGACAAAGAAATACAATACAAGAAAATGCAATGTGATATGCTCATGCATGCATGATATGCATGAATAACACTTACAATGCTTCTGTCGGCTCACAGACTGAGGTGATTAGCTAAAGTGTTCTCATTGACTCCTTCTAGATGCTCGTTCAAGTCTAACAGAAGGCTTCACTTTTATGGCTTTCATCTTAAAGATGTTGAGGACATGAGTGGTTGAGACTCTGAGTGACAGAGTCAGAGATACATCCATTTCAATCTATGATTCAGCACGTCAATTGGTAGCTTCTTCACAACCTTGCAAATAATTCTTTACTTTGCCCAGTGTGTCCTTTGAGGTTTGACTGTTCAACATATTTCCCTTAACTTGAAGACTTTGTAAAAAAAAATTCTTTTTTTTATTTTTGAATTTTGAAATCAAATGTTGGCTTTGCTAAATCAATGTCAATTTACCTCAGGACTTGATTTTCCAAATTAACATATCTATAACATAACAACCCTTATTACCATACTAAACTTGGGAATCATTTCCATTTAAACAAGAATTATTGCACTTCAGATAGGTACATACACATTACTTGGTCAAAGGTCTTATTGAGTTTGAATATTATCTATATCATATGCATGCTTATTCAAACTATCTCCACTAATTGACTCTACCTACCAAGAGAGATCAACAGGTCTTTGATAGGCTTGAAATGGGGTCTATAAGCGACACGGGTTAAATGAAAGCCATTTTGAGATTAGAGCTTATGTAACACAATGGACAAACCCTCACACTACAAATTTCTTGTTTGAACGTTAGGCAGTTGGGAGAAGGAATAAGATAGAGCTTTGAATATTCCCCCATCTTATTGGCATTAATTTGGATCTTGATTGGGATAGTCTTTGCATTTGTAAAAAGTTTGGTACCCATATTCATTTCTTTTTTTTTTCTTTATCTTTCTTTTTCTTACTCTTCCCTTTCTTTGAGCATTTTATCAGTTTGTCCTTCTTTGCTGTAGGACTGTCAAGAACTGGATGACCTTTTTTCTATCTCTCTAATTTTGATTGAATCTTTGGTTGAGTTGGACCAATTCAAGTCAAATTGTCCTTACGGAAGTCTTTTGCTGCTTTAGGTAAAAGAGAACTTGCTTGGTTTTCTGAACCATTTTGGGTTTTATTTTTTATTTTTTATTCTTTTTTTCTTCTTTTTTTCTTCTTTTCTTTCTTTCTTTTTCCTTTCTTTTTTTTTGTTTTTGGTTTTTTTTCTTCTTTTCTTTTTTTTTTGGTCCTAGCTCCAAAAGAGTTATCTTGTTTGTATCAACTTGTATTTCTGGTAATGGATGAGTGGAGTGACATAAATCTTCTTTAACAGGGATAAATCATTTGTTACTCTGATGTTATCTTGATAAATTGGAGATATTAGGTGAACTTCAACTACCCTTATGGTCTTGAGAACATCAACTATCCTTACAGTTTTGGCTATGCATTCCATTCTTTGATCTTCTTGCCTCTTCACCTCAATGATCATAAGACTTGTCAAAAGTGTTACAACAACTTAGGGCAGGTCATTGGACTTATAAGTCAATGAAAAGAAAGCTAAAATTCTATGAAGGCTCAAAGGGACAATTAGGGATTGATATTTAATTGGGTGGATACTAGTTGTTGGCTCGTCAAAATATGCCTAGATCATTTCTCTCTTAAATAAGCAGAGTTCAATTTTGCCTCAAAAATTTGTCAAAGCATGTTCTAAGACTGACTATGACCTAGACAAAGGTAATTATGCAAGAGTCCTCTCTAAGTAAGCATACACAACTCAATGCTATAGAACAATTCCCTCACCTAGTAAAGTCATTCAAGTCATGATGCATAAATATATTAATTCATGAATTATCAAGCTAGATTCCTCATTGGTTGAGCACCAAAATGAACAAAAACCATGAAAAATTTGATGAAAATAATTTATTCAAACAATGTTAATTTAAAAAAAACATAATTGTTCCAAATAAGTGCTAAAGAAAGCAAAATAAAAAGAGCAACACTCCAAGTTAAGGGAAGTTCATTGAGATGGAGTCGAAGACACTCCATTTATTTAGGCATATCAAGGGCAAGGATTTTTTCCATCATCAAGGATCATTACTTCATCATCCACAGTTAGTCGAAGCTTGCTTAGTAGCACATCATCTTTAGCAACTTCTCTATCCATATCATCATAGGATGACAAGATAAAACTCTTCATGAAGGTTATAAGCGGTGGTGCCCTTCTAAATTTAGGCAGAGAATTATTCTTAGTGTTAGTCTTATCAGCCTCAGGCAACTTTCCACTGTCAATCAAATCTTGGATTTCATGCCTTAATCGAACACATTTATCTGTCTCATGCCCTTGCATTTGATGGAATTGACAGAAGACCTTGGCATCAAAATTTGGTGGTAGAGGCTTATGTAGAGGCCGAGGTGCCAATGGTTGTAGCAAATCCATTTTCATTAGATTTTCTAATATCTTTGACAAAGGCTCCCTTAAATCTAAGAATTTATGCTTCTTTGCTGGATTAGTTGTTGCATTTTTCTCAACACCTCCTCTTTCCCTTTGACTTTGCCCACTAGGGTGGTAGCCACCCTTATTGCTCCACTTAGTACATGGTTCGGCTGGTCTTGTAGAATAGGGATTGATCCCTCATTTTTCATTCAATCTCTATTAGTGAACATGTTCCCCATTGATGTTGCCTTTCCCTTCTTTCTTATGTCAATGGGAGATGCCTCATTAGAATTGTTGATGATCTCCAGAACTTGAATCAACAATTTCAACCAATTGATCTTGTAGCTCGGCCATCCTACCTTTGACAACTTCATCGACTATGTCCCTTAGCTGGTTTGCATCCATCCTTCCAATGAAGTACTTGAATCAAAATCAATGTTGTAGGTGGTATCGTTGTATGCTCTTAAATTGCCATACTTCAGGTTTGTGAGCCAGAGAGGATCAATGTGATGTAAATGTATGTATGTATGCATGTATGCACAAACAATACCTTATAACTTTAACACATGAATGGCTAGTCTCTTTTTCTATGTATATGGTTAACAAAGTGCCAACATGGGGTATCTTGTTTTCAAAAAATTCTCTCGAATCATTTAACCAATAGTTATATTTTAAAAATGAAAATTAGTTCATGATAATTTCCATTAATTAGGTTTTAATCCATTCAACTAACTAAAGTAGCTTTTATGCTATCTTGGATTAAAACTAAATTAAGAAGTTTATTATAAATAGATTTATCACTTGAAAAAGTAACTAATGATTCATGCCAAAAACAAGTCCATGATTAAAAATTCTTAGTATAAACTAGGCTCACAATTAATTTTTGGTATTTCCATAATTGACCTAAATATTCATAAGCTCTTTTAAAAGATTATGAAAATAATTTTGTTTCTAAGCCCATTTGTAAAAAGATTTAGAAAAAATGGATTTTGGACTTTGTATTTGGGTCATGAGAAAAGAATTTTTGATTTGTTTTTAGAAAAGTTTTATGTCCAAAGATCATCTTAAAAAATTTTGAAAATAGCTTTGGTCTTTTGGACTTTAAAGAAAAATTTATTTTGAGCTTACAATTGTACTTAGGTCATATTAGAAAAAGAACAAACCAAGTAAGCCATGATTTAAGCCAAGATAAATTAACCATAGTCAAACAATAAGTATTTGGGGTAAAGACCTAAGGAAAGTAACTAGGCCAATTACACGAGCTTTAGTCTTTAGGTTGAAAAAGGCTTAGGTTCCCAAAGCAAGTATATACCAAAAGGTACAAGGCTATGAGTGGTTATGCCATGCTCGATCTCCATACCATGAGTGAAAGTATGGTATCCCTTACATAACATAACATGAGTAACACGGGCGTCCTAACTCACGCACACGATGCAATCTAAATGATGCAATGGATAATACCATGATAAGAAAGAATAGAATAATATAAAGACCAATGGAATCAACTTATCTTCTCCCCAGCGGAGTCGCCACTGTGAGCGGAAATTTTCACCCCCACTCCTGGTGAAATGGTTCTTGCGACTTCGGCACTGTTTAGGCTCAGGGCCTTAGAGAACACGGGCCTAAGCCCGGAGAAAATGGAGTTGTCACCTGGACAGTCCAGGAAAAAGAAAGGGGTGGATGACTCGATTCCTAAGGAATCCCCAACCCCCTATTGGGTTCAAAAAGTTGGGTATGTGTGGGGAAGGTGAGAAATGTCCCAGCACCCCCATAACTCTCGGTTCATTGGAACCGGCCTCCTTTGCAGGTCTTAATATTATAAAATTCTTAAATATAACAATATTATCCATACTACATGTAACATTTAAGATAAAGCATCATTATATTAAAATTAAAGCAATGTCTAGACAAAACAAATAAATGGACACCCATCCAAGGATGGAAACATGTCCTTACATCATCCATATCTAAAACTAAATAGGACACCCACCGAAAGGTGGAAACATGTCCTTTACATTAATTCCAAAATATGAACATAATCTAAATTACATAAAGATTAAATAATGAGGTACCCAATCATGGAAACATACCTCTTACAATTTTTAATACCAAAATAAAAATAATAAAAAAATCATCCATCCATGATAAACAAATCAAATATCGGAATTAAATAAACCAATCATCAAAACATATAATAAACTACATAATCAAACTTAAAATTAAATAAAGTAATAAATGTATAAATTTAGGGTTTTAGAATTTTAATAACCAAATTAGGATTTTAAAAAAAAAGGAGTTAAACACAAAGCTTATAATACACAAATAAATATTGACCCATTCGATGAGCCCATACGGCGGTCCCACTAGCCAGTTAGCGGGCGGGGGTTAAGATTAAGATTTTAGGGTTTAAGATTTAAAAAATAGGATTTCAAAATTTTAAAGAACTAATATTATTTTTTAAAAGAATAATGCTACTGTGTGATTTTGGAAAGAAGAATTAATTAGGGTTAAAGCTATTGATACTTGAAAAAATGAGGCTACTGGATGTTTGAATTAGATATTAGGTTAGGGTTTTAAGAAAATAGTCTATTGTTTTGTGGTTTTAGAAAAGTGTAATTAGGGTTTTAGATTTCAAAAATATGTTTTACGAGTATTAAGGCATTAGGGTTTTGAAAAATAGCATGCAGGCTGGGCGAGGGCCACAGGACAATTCATCACAAGTTTTTCCTACGATGAATTGGCTTGTGGCCAATTTGCCGCAGGTTTTTCCTGTGGCAAATTGGCATAAGCCAATTCATTGCCAGCGACAAAAAATTGGCATAAGCCATTAATTAGGTTTTAATTCATTCAACCAACTACAGTAGCTTTTATGCTATATTGGATTAAAACTAAATTAAGAGGTTTATTATAAATAAATTTCTCACTTGAAAAGGTAACTAATGATTCATGCCAAAAACAAGCCCATGATTAATTATTTCTTAGTATAAACTAGGCTCACAATTGATTTTTTGTATTTCGTAATTGACCTAAATATTTTGCAAGCTCTTTGTAAGAAAAGGTTGGATGAAAATAATTTTATTTCTAAGCCCATTGTAAAAAGATTTTATAAAAAAATGGATTTTGGGCTTAGTATTTGGGTTACGAGCAAAAGAATTTTTGATTTGTTTTTAGAAAAGTTTTATGTACAAAGACCATCTTGAAAAGTTTTGAAAATAGTTTTGGTCTTTTGGACTTTAAAGAAAAATTTATTTGAGCTTGCAAATGTACTTGGGTCATATTAGAAAAAGATCAAACCAAATAATCTGTGATTTAAGCCAAGATAAATTAACCATAGTCAAACAACATGCATTTGGGGTAAAACCTAAGGAAAGTAACTAGGCCAATTACATGAGCTTTAGTCTTTGGGTAAAAAGGCTTAGGTTCCCATAGCAAGTATATACCAAATGTTACGAGGCTATGAGTGGTTATGCCATGCTCTATCTCCATACCTTGAGTGAAAGTATGGTATCCCTTACATAACACAACACGGGTAACACGGGCATCCTAACTCACACACACGATGCAATCTAAGATGATGCAATGGATAATATCGTTATAAGAAAGAACAGAATAATATAAAGACCAACGAAATCAACTTCTCTTATCCCCAGTGGAGTCGCCACTGTGAGCGGGGATTTTCGCCCCCACTCCCGGTGGAATGGTTCTTGCGACTTCGGCACTGTTTAGGCTTGGGGCCTTATAGAACACGGACCTAAGTTCGGAGAAAATGGAGTCACCACCCGAATGGGCCAAGAAAAAAGAAAGGGGTCGATTACTCGATTCCTAAGGAATCCCTAACCCCCTAATGGGTTCTGAAAGTTGGGTACGTGTGAGGAAGGTGAGAAATGGCCCAGCACCCCCACAACGCCCGGTTCATTGGAACCGGCCTCCTTTATAGGTCTTAATATTATAAAATTCTTAAATATAACAATATTATCCATATTACACACTATAATTAAAATAAGGCATCGTTATATTAAAAGAATCAAAGCAATGTCCAAACAAAGCAAATAAATGACACCCATCTGAGGATGGAAACATGTCCTTACATCTCATGCCTAAATAGGACACCCACAGAAAGGTAGAAACATATCCTTTATATTGGTTCTAAAATAGAATAGCAATTTAAATTACATGATATTTAACTAATGAGGCACCCACCAAGTGGAAATATACCTCTTACAACATTTGGAATTCTAAATAAATCAATAAAAGTAAATAACCGTTCATCATAAATAAATCATTCATCAAAGGTATTAAACATCAATAGAAAGTAAACATCCATCCATGATAAATTAAATAAACCAAGCATTGAACTTAAATAAATTAAAGCATATAAAATAAATCAAAGCATAATCAAATATAAAATTGAATAAGGCAAATAAAGATTCAAATTAGGGCTACTGTTTCAATTTAAGATTCTTTATTTAATGTCTTTAGGGTTTTAGAATTTATTGGTTTATGCTACTGTGAGTTTTTAAAGGAATTAAAATGGATTAAGGTTTTATGTTTTAAGAGGTTGATAAAGTTCGTTGATTAACCAAATTAGTGTTTGAGAAGTGAAATCATGAAATTAGGGTTTGGACACTTTAAAACATTAGGATTTATGATTTACGGTTACTGGATCATTATTTTTGGATTTACTTTGTTGAATTTTAACATTTAAATTTATATGGTTTTAAGGTTTTAAAAATTAGGGTTTAGAAAAATTAGGGTTTAGTTTAGCTAGTTTAGGGTTTACTGTTTTCGGTTTTGGAGTTGAATTAGGGTTTTAGAATTTTAGAATTAGGGTTTCGTAGAATGCATTAGGTTTTAGAATTTGAAGAAACAATTGCTAATTTTATGAAACTTTATAAAAATAAACAAAACGATTTAAGGTTTATATAAATGGAAAAGATGTTTTTAGGATTTGTGGAAAGAAATAGACTCAAATTATGGTTTTGAAAAGAAACAGGTTCAATTAGGGTTTTAAGATTTTGAAGAAGCAAAAATAACAATTTTAAGATTTTGGAAAACAAATAAACGAATTAAAGTTTTTAAGCTTTAGAAAAGGTAAATTAAAGTTCTTAGCATTTTTTGATTTTGAAGAAACAGAAACAATTATTTTTAGATTTTTGAATGATGAAGCTACTATGAATTAATGAAACAAATAAAGAAATTCATACCTTCGTTTGTTGGTTCCACCAAAAATTTCTTCTTGGATGAACAAGAACAAAACCAAGCTTTGTTGCCTTTAATGGGTTGAATTGCTTGTTTGCTCTCTCAAAAAAGTCCAATTGATTCAAGGTTTTCCTCCTCAATTTCGGTCTCAATTTCTCCTCCCAATTTCCCATCCAATTTCTAATCCCTTTTTGTGTTGTTTTTTCTCTTATTTATAGAAGATTTTTTTATGGTTAATTATAGTTATTCACAGAATATAACATTCATTAAGAAAAGAAAACTGAAACCTAATTGTGTTAGGTTTCAAAAAAATTTGCATCAAAAAATGTTGCTGGCAAAAAAAAACTGCTGCGGAAAAAATGGGCTGACGAAAAAGCTGCCGCAGGGTGGCAAATTTGCCTGCGGGCCATTTCGCCGCCATCCTTTTCGGCTACGAAATTTTTCGTCACCGATTTTCGTCGCCAATTTTTTTTTATTAATTATAAATTAGATACTAAAGCAAATATTATTTAATTAAGATAACAAAAATTATTTTGGACTAATTAAAATATAATGGAGAGCAAAAAAAATTATTTTGGACTTATTAAAATATATTAGACCGGACTGGGTCAAAAATTAAGGGTCTACAGTTTGCCCTCTGCTTGAATTGTAGCACCCCATCTTAGCCTACGTTTATAGACCAAGATGGACTGTTATCTCATGGTGGTTGTGTCTTAATATTTTACTTAGTCAATTTTAAGTGCAGAATTTAAAAATTTTTTTGCCAGAGTTTCCCCTATAATTGGTGGTCCCAAGTGTCGACAAAACTGATTTTTCTTATTTTTGAAAAACATTTTGTTTCACAATTAAACTTAAGCACACTCCCAATAATCCACCCTTATAACCTCAACTACAATCCTGCAAGAAGAATTCACACTTCTATATTCACAACCCAACTCAATTCAAAATCATACAGTTATTATACATTACTAGATTTACATACTACATCAAGTTATCTCTTTATATTGTTCAAATATGTACATGCCAGTTTCTAATACCAAAATACAAAATAAAGAGCACCATCTAAGTTTGTTGATGACCGACAAATCGCAGGACTCTTCTGCTCGCTACTGGCTCCTTGCTAATAACCTACGAGTTTAAAAGAAATTAAACTCGCCAAGCATTGCTTAGTGGGTACTTTAACTAATTACGAGAAATAAATATTAAAAGCATAATGCACTTTTAAAAGCAATGAATCATATAAAAAAATATATCACGGTAAAAACAATCCATACATGTCATATATTCAGTTATTATCATTTTATCATTTCGCTCCACAAGGTAATTATGAATACACCGATCTCGAAATGAGGCCTCGTATAGAGTTACGCGTGGTCTTGACCTCACACGACTAATTGCCATGGTCTTGGTCTCACACGATATGGAATATACAATATAACTGCGTGGTCTTGGTCTCACACGACTAGTTGCCATGATCTTGACCTCACACGATATAACCTCGTGGTCTTGGTCTCACACGACTAGTCGCCATGATCTTGACCTCACACGATATAACCCCCATTCCAGACCGGTTATACTCATTTACCGAGTAGAGCATATATATAACATTTCATATATACCCATTCACTTCGTATATATACCACATATTCTCCATGTATATACAATATATTCTTACACAAATACCACATATATGTATCATATGTATTCACATATATAACATATACACGCATATATATACCATATGAACAAAAATTTGTAAGAAAATAAAATATCTTTTATGTTAAAGTACCAAACCTTGCTTTTCCTTAGTCCTTATTCTATATCACTTCCTTTCCTTCCTTGTCTCCTTGATTTCCTTATAATCTTGTTTGTCACCAAACTTTTTAAATCAAAAGCCTTAAACTTAGGAAAAATACCTCCTTCTTTCTTCTCTTATGGTTTGGACGAATTCACCATGCAAGAGGGGGCTTTTATACTTTCTTTCCTTAGCTTATTTTGATCCAAATGGAAGCCATAAGTGGTGAATAGATGTTGACTTCCAATTGGTACACCTTATAGCAAAAATGGCCACTTTTAATTGGTCCATTTGCCTTCTTCTAATTGGTACACCTTATAGCAAAAATGGCCACTTTTAATTGGTCCATTTTCCTTCTTCCAATTGGTACACCTTATAGCAAAAATGGCTACTTTTAATTGGTCCATTTGCCTTCTTCTAATTGGTACACCTTATAGCAAAAATAGCTACTTTTAATTGGTCCACTTGCCGTCTTCTTTTAATAAATGCTATATGGCTAATTATGATCCACTTTTGGGGTGGATGAATGCCTTAGGGCCATTTGTCCATCTCTTTTTCTTTTCTTCTTTTAATAAATGCTAAATGGCTACTTATGATTGGCCCACTTGCCTCCTTATTTTATCTTATTTATTTGGCAAGCCCTTAGGCTTCCTTTTATTCATATTTTGCCCCCCTCAACTTCCTTGTGCTGTAATTTTATAGTCTAGGGGTGTGAAAATATCAAAATACCCTCCAACGATTAATCGATTGTAACTTTTAAACCTTGCGTTTTCGGGAAAAATTGAAACCCACAGTTATGACCTGATTAATCTCAAGAATATTCTTCCAGGGTCAGATATGGGCACTATTAAGAACTTCTGACACTTAATTTTTAAGTTTACATAGTTGCCCCTAACTTTTGAGAAATTTCCACTTAGGTCCTTTTGATATCCCTTCCTGACCTTGCTGTTTTTCTTTATTAATATCGTTTTACTCACAACTCCAAATTAATTAATTCTTATTCCCACTGAAACTAGACATCCGGGGCTATATTGTGTCAAAATTTCAGGTCGATCCAAGCTATATCTTATTTTTGACGGTCCTTTGAATTCAAGCCTACTATGCTGTCCTGAGGCAGCTTGCACATTGTCTACTAAATCCATCATATCTTATTCTTTACAGCTCCAAATTGAGTCATTTCAAGTGATACATCTAGCTAAGACACAAATAAACAATTAATTCTTCTTTGAGACTCTCTAATTCTATCATTAACTTGGATGAAATTCGAGCTCAAGTTATAGGTCATGTTCTGAACTCCTTTGTTCTAAGCCTAAATCATATCCTCTATGTCTGTTTCTTACCAATCTGGAATTCGGGATGTTACAATTCTATCCCCCTTAATTTAAGTTTCGCCCCGAAACTGACTTGGTCATGCATGATTCTTACGTATAATTACACATCATCAATATAACTAATAATCATCACATATTGCCACGAATTGCCACGAATCTAGGGACATCTTGCATTGACATAATTAGCTATCTGCTTAGTTCTTCAACATATAACTCGATTATCAATTCCTATCTGGCATGTACATCTACCTATTCATCATATAACTTTCTCCTTACTTTATCTTACATGGCACACATAGTTATTTACTTACTACCTATCTCCCAGAATCGACTAAACCTAGGCTCTGATACCACAAATGTAACACCCCATCTTAGCCTACGTTTATAGACCAAGATGGACTGTTATCTCATGGTGGTTGTGTCTTAATATTTTACTTAGCCAATTTTAAGTGCAGAATTTAAAAAAAATTTTGCCAGAGTTTCCCCTATAATTGGTGGTCCCAAGTGTCGACAAAACTGATTTTTCTTATTTTTGAAAAACATTTTGTTTCACAATTAAACTTAAGCACACTCCCAATAATCTACCCTTATAACCTCAACTACAATCCTGCAAGAAGAATTCACACTTCTATATTCACAACCCAACTCAATTCAAAATCATACAGTTATTATACATTACTAGATTTACATGCTACATCAAGTTATCTCTTTATATTGTTCAAATATGTACATGCCAGTTTCTAATACCAAAATACAAAATAAAGAGCACAATCTAAGTTTGTTGATGACCGACAAATCGCAGGACTCTTCTACTCGCTACTGGCTCCTTGCTAATAACCTACGAGTTTAGAAGAAACTAAACTCGCTAAGCATTGCTTAGTGGGTACTTTAACTAATTACGGGAAATAAATATTAAAAGCAAAATGCACTTTTAAAAGCAATGAATCGTATAAAAAAAATAATATCACAGTAAAAACAATCCATACATGTATATATTCAGTTATTATCATTTTATTATTTCGCTCCACAAGGTAATTATGAATACATCGATCTCGAAATGAGGCCTCGTATAGAGTTACGCGTGGTCTTGACCTCACACGACTAATTGCCATGGTCTTGGTCTCACACGATATGGAATATACAATATAACTGCATGGTCTTGGTCTCACACGACTTGTTGCCATGATCTTGACCTCACACGATATAACCTCGTGGTCTTGGTCTCACACAACTAGTCGCCATGATCTTGACCTCACACGATATAACCCCCATTCCAAACCAGTTTTACTCATTTACCGAGTAGAGCATATATATAACATTTCATATATACCCATTCACTTCATATATATACCACATATTCTCCATGTATATACAATATATTCTTACACAAATACCATGTAACACCCCCACACCCAATACATGCACACTACATACAACATAATGTAGTATACATGTATCGAATGTAGGAATGCTACGGATTTTTCTTAACATTCAATAACAACTTTTAAATGATAGCATAATCTTTTTCAATATACAATATAGATAATAAGTAATTAACTTGTAAAATAAAACAAAGTAGATATAAATATGTTTTTTTTTTAGTACGCAGCGGAATTTATAAAATAGTTACATATATGAAAGCATTTAAATCCATATTTAAATATATATATATTCACATTATAAACGACATTTATAAAATATAAAGAAGTTATACAAGATTGGCCGCTTTCTCTGATCTTTAAGTCCCAACTAAACTCTTCACTGTCTACTCTCACTCGGTCTCGAAGAGCTCTCGGGTTCAACTCTATCAACTCTATCACCTGCGTGATTAAACACTATCGCGCTAAGCCAAGGGCTTAGTAAGACAAATCATGCTAATGTTATGCTTTCTCTGATCTTTAAGTCCCAACTAAACTCTTCTTCCAAGGAGATACTTTCAAAAATACCTTATCTCCCACATAATACTCAATGTCTCTCCTTTTCAGGTCTGCATAAGACTTCTGTCGGTCTGAAGCTGCTTTCAACCTGCCTCGAATCAACTTCACTTTCTCTTCAGTTTCTTTAATCAAATCAGGCCCAATTAACTTACTTTCACCAAGTTCACTCCAACATAAAGGTGTCCTACACCGTCTGCCATACAATGCTTCAAATGGTGCCATACCAATGCTGGATTGATGGCTGTTGTTATAAGCAAACTCCACAAGCGGTAGAAATTTGTCCCAACTTCCAGAGAAATCAATAACACAGCTTCTCAACATATCCTCAATAATCTGTATCACCCTCTCTGACTGTCCATCCGACTGTGGATGAAAAGCAGTGCTGAAGTGTAGTCGAGAATCCAAAGCACTATGCAAACTCTTCCAAAACCTAGAAGTAAACCGGGGATCTCGATCAGACACTAAAGAAATTGGAACACCATGCAACTTTACAATCTCATGGATATACAGCTCAGCTAATCTCTCCAAAGAGTAATCCATCCGAACCGGAAGGAAATGAGCTGTCTTAGTCAACCTATCAACAATCACCCATATGACATCATGCTTCCTTTGTGTCAAAGGCAAACCAGACACAAAATCCATGGTCACTCTTTCCCATTTCCATTCAGGCACTGACAACGGTTGAAGTAACCCTGTGGGAACTTGATGCCCTGCTTTTACCTTCTGACATGTGAGACATTTAAATACAAATTCCGCTATGTCTCTCTTCATACCAGACCACCAGTAATGCTGCCTCAAATCATGATACATCTTGGTATTGCCTGGATGCATAGCAAACACTGACTGATGTGCTTCTTCTAAAATGATCCTTTTCAAATTAGCATCATCGAGTACACACAATCTGTTCTTAAACCAGAGACTCTCATCATTTCTCACAATAAAATCTCTACTCTTTCCATTCTGGCAATCTGAAACAATCTTTCGAATCTTCTCATCAGCCAACTGAGCCTCTTTAATCTGATCCAACAAAACTGGTTTCAATTGCAACTGTGCCAACAATGCACCATTATTACAAGATACAAAACTGACACACAATGCTCTCAACTCAACAAGCAACGAGAGCGAATAAACAGTCAATCCTGCTACAGACTTCCGACTCAAGGCATCAGCAACCACATTTGCTTTACCTGGATGATAATCAATCAAACAGTCGTAGTCTTTAATCAATTCCAACCATCTCCTCTGTCGAAGATTAAGTTCTTTCTGGACACCCAAATATTTCAAGCTTTTGTGATCAATGTAGATGAAACATTTCTCCCCAAACAAATAATGTCGCCAAATCTTCAATGCAAACACAATTGCTGCTAGCTCTAAATCATGGGTCGGGTAATTAAGCTCATGCGGTTTCAACTGTCGAGATGCATAAGCTATCACTTTACCTTCTTGCATCAGCACACAACCCAAACCACTACGTGAAGCATCACTGTAAATCACATATGGTTTGCCTTCCACAGGTAAAATAAGAACAGGTGCTTGAGTCAACATTTCTTTCAACTGATCAAAGCTAGCCTGACACTGATCCGTCCACACAAATCTCACTCCTTTACGAAGCAATCTGGTGAGTGGAGTAGCTATCAAAGAAAATCCTTTCACAAACCGTCGGTAATAGCCAGCCAAACCCAGAAAACTTCTAACTTCAGTCACAGACTTGGGTGGATTCCAATTCAAAATAGCTTCAACTTTACTCGGATCAACTCTAATACCTTCTGCTGAAACTATATGACCGAGAAAAGCTACTTGTCAAGCCAAAACTCACACTTCGATAGTTTAGCAAACAATTGCTTCTCTCTCAGAATTTGCAACACAATCCGTAGATGCTTATCATGTTCCTCCTCATTACGCGAATACACCAGAATATCATCAATAAACACTACTACAAACTGATCCAGATAGGGCCTAAACACCCTATTCATCAAGTCCATAAAAGCTGTAGGTGCATTCGTCAGACCAAAAGGCATAACTAAAAACTCATAATGCCCATACCTGGTCCGAAAGGCTGTCTTAGGAATATCTTCAGCTCTAACTCTCAGCTGATGGTACCCTGATCTCAAATCAATTTTAGAAAACATTGCTGCACCCTTCAACTGATCAAAGAGATCATCGATTCTAGGCAAAGGATATTTATTTTTAATAGTCACCTTGTTCAATTGCTTATAATCGATACATAATCTCATAGTACCATCTTTCTTCTTCACGAATAGGAAAGGAGCTCCCCAAGGAGAAACACTGGGGCGAATAAATCCTTTATCCAACAACTCCTGCAATTGCACTTTCAACTCCCTCAATTCAGCAGGTGTCATTCTGTAAGGAGTAATAGAGATAGGAGTGGTACCAGGCAATAATTCAATACCAAACTCCACCTCTCTCTCCGGAGGCAATCCTGGTAACTCTTCTGGAAACACATCTGGGAACTCTGCAACTGTGGGTATATCATCAATTTGAGAACCTGTTACTCTAGTATCTACTACATGAGCAAGATAAGCATCACACCCTTTTCTAATCAACCTCCTGGCTGCAACAGCTGAAACAAACAAAGATGCTAACTGTTCCTGCTCATTAGATACTATCACCTCTCTACCATCAACAGTTCTCAAAGAAACAACTTTCTTTTTACAGTCTACTATAGCTCCATGTTTAGATAGCCAGTCCATGCCTAGGATCACATCATATTCTTTAAAAGGCATCTCAATCAAATCTCCAAGGAATTCCTCACCCTGCACCATTACTGCACTATCTCGGTGCACTTTGCTAACAATCACACTATGCCCTAGAGGATTTGTCACCAATACATCAAATCCTAGGGATTCAGCATGCACATCAGACACAGGCAAAACAGATGCACTAATATAGGAATGTGTGGATCCAGGATTAATCAAAGTAAGTACTGAAGTATCAAATAAAGAAAAAGTACCAGCTATGACTGCCGAAGCATCTGGCTGCCTCTGCATAACATATACCCTCTGGGAAGATCCAACCTCCTCTGGTCTACTCTCCCTGGATGTAGAACCTCCTCTAGAACTGAACCCAGATCTACCTCCTCTGCTGACACTCCTGCCTCCTCGACCTCCCCTCACACTAGGTCGAGATGCTGCAGAATCAACTAACATCTGCTCTTGCCTCTTAGGACAATCCCTAACAAAATGATATGGTGATCCACATCTGAAGCATACCCCTGCTACACCAGTCTTCCAACAAGGACCACCATGTGGCCTACCACAATGAATGCAGATGGGTAGGGTGGATCTCTGAATCATTGGGGTAGGAGCACTCGCCACTGAAGCTGCAGGTCTAAATCTCTGCCTCTGAAACTGCACTGACCTACCAGCTGGCCTCTGACTCCTACTGACCCGAGGAACAAAGCTTCCTTTACCTCTCTTCGCAGAAGAAGACCCTGCCTCCAACTGGGGCCTTCTAACCCTAACCTCTTCCTCTGAAGCAGCTGCGATAACTTGAGCTCGCTCCACACTCCGAGCTGCTGCCACAAGCTGGGAAAAATCGTGATATCTAGATCCAGCCACTAAACACATGATAGAGGGCCTCAATCCCTCCTCAAATCTCCTGCATCTATCTATCTCATCAGCTATAATGCCCCCAGCATAATGGCTCAATCTAATAAACTCAACCTCATATTCAGTTACCGTCCTACTACCTTGCTTCAAGCTCAAAAACTACATCTTTTTCATGTCCTTATACTCCCTTGGAGTATACTTCAATTCAAACTCTCTCAAGAAATCAGCGTAGGACAAAGTTGGTGGATCATCCATAGAATGGGGCACTTTCCTCCACCAGTCGTATGCATCCTTTTGTAGCAATGATCTAGCATAGTCAAATTTTTCCTCTGGTGTGGCTTGCAACTGAATAAAAATTCTTTGTACTTTATCAAGCCACTGCTCCGCTACAGCTGGATCAACAGTATCAAGGAAATCCTCTGCTCCATACTTCCTTAGTTTATCATAGTGCCTCACTGATACCACAGGCTGAGGGGGTGGTGGTTGCACTGGTGCTTGCCTCAAAGCCTCAACCACATGCCTAAGCCAAGCTGCTGGAATCTCCTCACCAACTGGTCTCCCCGACACCGAAGCGGGTGCCTCCTCAGCACTATCAACTCTAGCTCTATCCTCAGGAGCTACACTCTCCTCACTACCCTCAACTGACTGACGCAAATGAGGATCCATCACAACCTATGTCTGCAAACACAGCAGATTATATCTTATTAAAGATCAGAGACTGCCAATCTCAAATATGTATGTTATTCAAAAATTCATTTTTCAAGTAAAAATATTCTTTTTCTTACATTTTACCTAGGTTGAGAATCTCAAACCTAGGCTCTGATGCCAAAACAATTGTAACACCCCCACACCCAATACATGCACACTACATACAACATAATGTAGTATACATGTATCGAATGTAGGAATGCTACGGATTTTTCTTAACATTCAATAACAACTTTTAAATGATAGCATAATCTTTTTCAATATACAATATAGATAATAAGTAATTAACTTGTAAAATAAAACAAAGTAGATGTAAATATGTTTTTTTTTTAGTACGCAGTGGAATTTATAAAATAGTTACATATATGAAAGCATTTAAATCCATATTTAAATATATATATATATTCACATTATAAATGACATTTACAAAATATAAAGAAGTTATATAAGATTGGCCTCTTTCTCTGATCTTTAAGTCCCAACTAAACTCTTCACTGTCTACTCTCACTCGGTCTCGAAGAGCTCTCGGGTTCAACTCTATCAACTCTATCACCTGCGCGATTAAACACTATCGCGCTAAGCCAAGGGCTTAGTAAGACAAATCATGCTAATGTTATGCTTTAGTGCAATGCAATGTCAATTCTCAATCCGTATTATACATGTAACATCATATATGCAAGGCAAACAACATACCTTTACATTTCATAATCCAACATATGTAGACATATCACATTTCAACATCTTTTCATATGTCTCATTAGTTACTCATTAACCATTCATAAACAACACTAAACAAAGACAAGCATTGGGCCCAAGACACACACTAATATGCCATTCAATTTTCAGAGTTAATACTTTGGTTTTATCACATTTATCATTATCACATATACCCAACTAGGCTTCAAGGATTAGGTTCAACCAAGCTTCAAGGGGAGCAAAGCATGCTAAGCTTCAACCCAACTTGGCTTCAAGAACCAACCCAACCTAGCTTCAAGGGTTGTAACATCTCAATTAGGCTTCAAGGACTAGACCCAACCAAGCTTCAAGGGGAGTAAAACATGTTAAACTTCAACCCAACTTGGCTTCAAGGATCAAGCCCAACCTAACTTCAAGAGATTGTTACACTTATTAGGCATGCCACCAACAACAAACTCTGAAAATGGAATAACACATTAGTCACACAATTCATTTATTATTCAATTATCATTTCTATTCTCAATTCTCATCATAGCCAATAACAATGGCCTCATATCACATATAAGTTACTATAGCCAAGCACAATGGTATTATATTCCATCACATTTCAAACCACATTATAATACTTCATCTTTTAAATACACAATCATATACTCCACATTATACACATAACATTATTGATATCAATTTAACAAAGTACATTACCCATCACAATAGTTACAATGCATAAAGTATAACATTGTTCACATAGTATTTTCATTATCATAATCATCACATCATATGAATTATATGCAACAAGGCATTAGTGCAAGATTTGTACTTACCTCAATAACAAATCACTCAACTTTAAACACTTTCCTTTATCCAAGATTCTTCACTTCCCAAACTTAGGGCAAATTACCTTCTTTCAAACCCTAATCCAAACATAATACAATCCATCAATTCCAATACCATTTAATCACTTAATAACTTCATCTTAAACCTTAAATCACAAAATTACACTTCAACATCATTCATTATAGACCACGGTCGTGGCCACCATAACCCCCACGGGCGTGGGGTACAAAACAGTTCTGCCACCCAAGCTTTCATCCTCCACGGCCATGGCACCAAAAGCCTACCAATGGCCACGGCCATGGCCAATCAAGGCCACGGGCGTGGCATCAAAAAGGCTACTGCCCTCGGCCAACATCCCATTTCCAAGCCTAAAATTCCAACAAACACCAACCACAAGAAGATCTTTGAAAATAATGAAGCAAACACAAGGAAAACATCATATAACACTTCAAAATCCTAAAACAATTTCAACTCCAACACTTCCAACAACAACACATCTTAAACCTCTTCACTTAAAATCAAAAATAACATTTGAAAACACATCACAAACACAATTAATCATCATCTCAACAAACCAAAATTCATTTCAAACTCCACTTCAAAAGAATAAAGGAAATCAAGAAAAAGAGCTTACCAAAATTGTTGAATTTCACAAATCATCCACTAAATTCCTTGAATCTCCTTTCAATTTGAGTTTAGAAATCAAAACAACACTTTGCTCTCTTCCTCCCTTTGGATAGCAGGCCACACACATGAGAAAAGACAAGAAATGAACAAGTCAACCTTTCTTTCCTTCTTTTAATCTCCACCATGCAATCCTACAAGGAAAATTACTAAAACACCCTTAACCATTTAACTAGCCTCTTGTCTCTTATGTGTCCATTTATGTAATTTCAAACTCAACAAAATAAATATCTCTTCCCCCTTGACTCTCCCTTTGACTTATGTATATGTTAATTATACAACCATATAAACAACATATACACTTCTCTCTAAACCCTCTTTCTTTCCCAAAACACATTTACATAAGCATTCTCTTTCCAATTTCTTTTCTTATCACATAATATATACATTCCATCCAATTTATAACAACAACAACAACAACAACATGCAAAACTTCTAGGGCATACAATGGGATATTACAATTCTCCCCCTCTAAAAAGAAATTTCGTCCTCGAAATTACCTGATATCAAGTCTGAAATAACTGAGGGTACTGATCTCGCATTGTATGCTCACTTTCCCAAGTTGCTTCTTCTTTTGCATGATTCCTCCATAGAACTTTCACCAATGGCACACTCTTGTTTCTCAACTTTTTCACATCACGTGCCAAGATAGCAACTGGTTCCTCTTCAAATGTCAAATCGGGACTCACTTCGATTGATTCAATCGGCAACACATGAGATGGATCCGATCTGTATCTTCTCAACATAGAAACATGGAATACATTATGGATACGATCCAACTCAGGTGGTAGAGCAAGCCGATAAGCAACTGGCCCAACTCTCTCTAAAACTTCATACGGTCCAATGAATCGAGGACTCAATTTCCCTTTCCGACCGAACCTCAAAATCTTCTTCCAAGGAGATACTTTCAAAAATACCTTATCTCCCACATAATACTCAATGTCTCTCCTTTTCAGGTCTGCATAAGACTTCTGTCGGTCTGAAGCTGCTTTCAACCTGCCTCGAATCAACTTCACTTTCTCTTCAGTTTCTTTAATCAAATCAGGCCCAATTAACTTACTTTCACCAAGTTCACTCCAACATAAAGGTGTCCTACACCGTCTGCCATACAATGCTTCAAATGGTGCCATACCAATGCTAGATTGATGGCTGTTGTTATAAGCAAACTCCACAAGCGGTAGAAATTTGTCCCAACTTCCAGAGAAATCAATAACACAGCTTCTCAACATATCCTCAATAATCTGTATCACCCTCTCTGACTGTCCATCCGACTGTGGATGAAAAGCAGTGCTGAAGTGTAGTCGAGAACCCAAAGCACTATGCAAACTCTTCCAAAACCTAGAAGTAAACCGGGGATCTCGATCAGACACTAAAGAAATTGGAACACCATGCAACTTTACAATCTCATGGATATACAGCTCAGCTAATCTCTCCAAAGAGTAATCCATCCGAACCGAAAGGAAATGAGCTGTCTTAGTCAACCTATCAACAATCACCCATATGGCATCATGCTTCCTTTGTGTCAAAGGCAAACCAGACACAAAATCCATGGTCACTCTTTCCCATTTCCATTCAGGCACTGACAACGGTTGAAGTAACCCTGTGGGAACTTGATGCCCTGCTTTTACCTTCTGACATGTGAGACATTTGAATACAAATTCCGCTATGTCTCTCTTCATACCAGACCACCAGTAATGCTGCCTCAAATCATGATACATCTTGGTATTGCCCGGATGCATAGCAAACACTGACTGATGTGCTTCTTCTAAAATGATCCTTTTCAAATTAGCATCATCGGGTACACACAATCTGTTCTTAAACCAGAGACTCTCATCATTTCTCACAATAAAATCTCTACTCTTTCCATTCTGGCAATCTGAAACAATCTTTCGAATCTTCTCATCAGCCAACTGAGCCTCTTTAATCTGATCCAACAAAACTGGTTTCAATTGCAACTGTGCCAACAATGCACCATTATTACAAGATACAAAACTGACACACAATGCTCTCAACTCAACAAGCAACGAGAGCGAATAAACAGTCAATCCTGCTACAGACTTCCTACTCAAGGCATCAGCAACCACATTTGCTTTACCTGGATGATAATCAATCAAACAGTCGCAGTCTTTAATCAATTCCAACCATCTCCTCTGTCGAAGATTAAGTTCTTTCTGGACACCCAAATATTTCAAGCTTTTGTGATCAGTGTAGATGAAACATTTCTCCCCAAACAAATAATGTCGCCAAATCTTCAATGCAAACCCAATTGCTGCTAGCTCTAAATCATGGGTCGGGTAATTAAGCTCATGCGGTTTCAACTATCGAGATGCATAAGCTATCACTTTACCTTCTTGCATCAGCACACAACCCAAACCACTACGTGAAGCATCACTGTAAATCACATATGGTTTGCCTTCCACAGGTAAAATAAGAACAGGTGCTTGAGTCAACATTTCTTTCAACTGATCAAAGCTAGCCTGACACTGATCCGTCCACACAAATCTCACTCCTTTACGAAGCAATCTGGTGAGTGGAGTAGCTATCAAAGAAAATCCTTTCACAAACCGTCGGTAATAGCCAGCCAAACCCAGAAAACTTCTAACTTCAGTCACAGACTTGGGTGGATTCCAATTCAAAATAGCTTCAACTTTACTCGGATCAACTCTAATACCTTCTACTGAAACTATATGACCGAGAAAAGCTACTTGGTCAAGCCAAAACTCACACTTCGACAGTTTAGCAAACAATTGCTTCTCTCTCAGAATTTGCAACACAATCCGTAGATGCTTATCATGTTCCTCCTCATTACGCGAATACACCAGAATATCATCAATAAACACTACTACAAACTGATCCAGATAGGGCCTAAACACCCTATTCATCAAGTCCATAAAAGCTGTAGGTGCATTCGTCAGACCAAAAGGCATAACTAAAAACTCATAATGCCCATACCTGGTCCGAAAGGCTGTCTTAGGAATATCTTCAGCTCTAACTCTCAGCTGATGGTACCCTGATCTCAAATCAATTTTAGAAAACACTGCTGCACCCTTCAACTGATCAAAGAGATCATCGATTCTAGGCAAAGGATATTTATTTTTAATAGTCACCTTGTTCAATTGCTTATAATCGATACATAATCTCATAGTACCATCTTTCTTCTTCACGAATAGGAAAGGAGCTCCCCAAGGAGAAACACTGGGGCGAATAAATCCTTTATCCAACAACTCCTGCAATTGCACTTTCAACTTCCTCAATTCAGCAGGTGCCATTCTGTAAGGAGTAATAGAGATAGGAGTGGTACCAGGCAATAATTCAATACCAAACTCCACCTCTCTCTCCGGAGGCAATCCTGGTAACTCTTCTGGAAACACATCTGGGAACTCTGCAACTGTGGGTATATCATCAATTTGAGAACCTGTTACTCTAGTATCTACTACATGAGCAAGATAAGCATCACACCCTTTTCTAATCAACCTCCTGGCTGCAACAGCTGAAACAAACAAAGATGCTAACTGTTCCTGCTCATTAGATACTATCACCTCTCTACCATCAACAGTTCTCAAAGAAACAACTTTCTTTTTACAGTCTACCATAGCTCCATGTTTAGATAGCCAGTCCATGCCTAGGATCACATCATATTCTTTAAAAGGCATCTCAATCAAATCTCCAAGGAATTCCTCACCCTGCACCATTACTGCACTATCTCGGTGCACTTTGCTAACAATCACACTATGCCCTAGAGGATTTGTCACCAATACATCAAATCCTAGGGATTCAGCATGCACATCAGACACAGGCAAAACAGATGCACTAATATAGCAATGTGTGGATCTAGGATCAATCAAAGCAAGTACTGAAGTATCAAATAAAGAAAAAGTACCAGCTATGACTGCCGAAGCATCTGGCTGCCTCTGCATAACATATACCCTCTGGGAAGATCCAACCTCCTTTGGTCTACTCTCCCTGGATGTAGAACCTCCTCTAGAATTGAACCCAGATCTACCTCCTCTGCTGACACTCCTGCCTCCTCGACCTCCCCTCACACTAGGTCGAGATGCTGCAGAATCAACTAACATCTGCTCTTGCCTCTCAGGACAATCCCTAACAAAGTGATATGGTGATCCACATCTGAAGCATACCCCTGCTACACCATTCTTCCAACAAGAACCACCATGTGGCCTACCACAATGAATGCAGATGGGTAGGGTGGATCTCTGAATCATTGGGGTAGGAGCACTCGCCACTGAAGCTGCAGGTCTAAATCTCTGCCTCTGAAACTGCACTGACCTACCAGCTGGCCTCTGACTCCTACTGACCCGAGGAACAAAGCTTCCTTTACCTCTCTTCGCAGAAGAAGACCCTGCCTCCAACTGGGGCCTTCTAACCCTAACCTCTTCCTCTGAAGCAGCTGCGATAACTTGAGCTCGCTCCACACTCCGAGCTGCTGCCACAAGCTGGGAAAAATCGTGATATCTAGATCCAGCCACTAAACACATGATAGAGGGCCTCAATCCCTCCTCAAATCTCCTGCATCTATCTATCTCATCAGCTATAATGCCCCCAGCATAATGGCTCAATCTAATAAACTCAACCTCATATTCAGTTACCGTCCTACTGTCTTGCTTCAAGCTCAAAAACTCCATCTTTTTCATGTCCTTATACTCCCTTGGAGTATACTTCAATTCAAACTCTCTCAAGAAATCAGCGTAGGACAAAGTTGGTGGATCATCCATAGAATGGGGCACTGTCCTCCACCAGTCGTATGCATCCTTTTGTAGCAATGATCTAGCATAGTCAAATTTTTCCTCTGGTGTGGCTTGCAACTGAATAAAAATTCTCTGTACTTTATCAAGCCACTGCTCCGCTACAGCTGGATCAATAGTACCAAGGAAATCCTCTGCTCCATACTTCCTTAGTTTATCATAGTGCCTCACTGATACCTAAGGCTGAGGGGGTGGTGGTTGCACTGGTGCTTGCCTCAAAGCCTCAACCACATGTCTAAGCCAAGCTGGTGGAACCTCCTCACCAACTGGTCTCCCCGACACCGAAGCAGGTGCCTCCTCAGCACTATCAACTCTAGCTCTATCCTCAGGAGCTACACTCTCCTCACTACCCTCAACTGACTGACGCAAATGAGGATCCATCACAACCTATGTCTGCAAACACAGCAGATTATATCTTATTAAAGATCAGAGACTGCCAATCTCAAATATGTATGTTATTCAAAAATTCATTTTTCAAGTAAAAATATTCTTTTTCTTACATTTTACCTAGGTTGAGAATCTCAAACCTAGGCTCTGATACCAAAACAATTGTAACACCCCCACACCCAATACATGCACACTACATACAACATAATGTAGTATACATGTATCGAATGTAGGAATGCTACGGATTTTTCTTAACATTCAATAACAACTTTTAAATGATAGCATAATCTTTTTCAATATACAATATAGATAATAAGTAATTAACTTGTAAAATAAAACAAAGTAGATATAAATATGTTTTTTTTAGTACGCAGTGGAATTTATAAAATAGTTACATATATGAAAGCATTTAAATCCATATTTAAATATATATATATATTCACATTATAAATGACATTTACAAAATATAAAGAAGTTATACAAGATTGGCCTCTTTCTCTGATCTTTAAGTCCCAACTAAACTCTTCACTGTCTACTCTCACTCAGTCTCGAAGAGCTCTCGGGTTCAACTCTATCAACTCTATCACCTGCGCGATTAAACACTATCGCGCTAAGCCAAGGGCTTAGTAAGACAAATCATGCTAATGTTATGCTTTAGTGCAATGCAATGTCAATTCTCAATCCGTATTATACATGTAACATCATATATGCAAGGCAAACAACATACCTTTACATTTCATAATCCAACATATGTAGACATATCACATTTCAACATCTTTTCATATGTCTCATTAGTTACTCATTAACCATTCATAAACAACACTAAACAAAGACAAGCATTGGGCCCAAGACACACACTAATATGCCATTCAATTTTCAGAGTTAATACTTTGGTTTTATCACATTTATCATTATCACATATACCCAACTAGGCTTCAAGGATTAGGTTCAACCAAGCTTCAAGGGGAGCAAAGCATGCTAAGCTTCAACCCAACTTGGCTTCAAGAACCAACCCAACCTAGCTTCAAGGGTTGTAACATCTCAATTAGGCTTCAAGGACTAGACCCAACCAAGCTTCAAGGGGAGTAAAACATGTTAAACTTCAACCCAACTTGGCTTCAAGGATCAAGCCCAACCTAACTTCAAGAGATTTTTACACTTATTAGGCATGCCACCAACAACAAACTCTGAAAATGGAATAACACATTAGTCACACAATTCATTTATTATTCAATTATCATTTCTATTCTCAATTCTCATCATAGCCAATAACAATGGCCTCATATCACATATAAGTTACTATAGCCAAGCACAATGGTATTATATTCCATCACATTTCAAACCACATTATAATACTTCATCTTTTAAATACACAATCATATACTCCACATTATACACATAACATTATTGATATCAATTTAACAAAGTACATTACCCATCACAATAGTTACAATGCATAAAGTATAACATTGTTCACATAGTATTTTCATTATCATAATCATCACATCATATGAATTATATGCAACAAGGCATTAGTGCAAGATTTGTACTTACCTCAATAACAAATCACTCAACTTTAAACACTTTCCTTTATCCAAGATTCTTCACTTCCCAAACATAGGGCAAATTACCTTCTTTCAAACCCTAATCCAAACATAATACAATCCATCAATTCCAATACCATTTAATCACTTAATAACTTCATCTTAAACCTTAAATCAAAAAATTACACTTCAACATCATTCATTATAGACCACGGTCGTGGCCACCATAACCCCCACGGGCGTGGGGTACAAAACAGTTCTGCCACCCAAGCTTCCATCCTCCACGGCCATGGCACCAAAAGCCTACCAATGGCCATGGCCAATCAAGGCCATGGGCGTGGCATCAAAAAGGCTACTGCCCTTGGCCAACATCCCATTTCCAAGCCTAAAATTCCAACAAACACCAACCACAAGAAGATCTTTGAAAATAATGAAGCAAACACAAGGAAAACATCATATAACACTTCAAAATCCTAAAACAATTTCAACTCCAACACTTCCAACAACAACACATCTTAAACCTCTTCACTTAAAATCAAAAATAACATTTGAAAACACATCACAAACACAATTAATCATCATCTCAACAAACCAAAATTCATTTCAAACTCCACTTCAAAAGAATAAAGGAAATCAAGAAAAAGAGCTTACCAAAATTGTTGATTTTCACAAATCTTCCACTAAATTCCTCGAATCTCCTTTCAATTTGAGTTTAGAAATCAAAACAACACTTTGCTCTCTTCCTCCCTTTGGATAACCGGCCACACACATGAGAAAAGACAAGAAATGAACAAGTCAACCTTTCTTTCCTTCTTTTAATCTCCACCATGCAATCCTACAAGGAAAATTACTAAAACACCCTTAACCATTTAACTAGCCTCTTGTCTCTTATGTGTCCATTTATGTAATTTCACACTCAACAAAATAAATATCTCTTCCCCCTTGACTCTCCCTTTGACTTATGTATATGTTAATTATACAACCATATAAACAACATATACACTTCTCTCTAAACCCTCTTTCTTTCCCAAAACACATTTACATAAGCATTCTCTTTCCAATTTCTTTTCTTATCACATAATATATACATTCCATCCAATTTATAACAACAACAACAACAACAACAACATGCAAAACTTCTAGGGCATACAATGGGATATTACAATTCTCCCCCTCTAAAAAGAAATTTCGTCCTCGAAATTACCTGATATCAAGTCTGAAATAACTGAGGGTACTGATCTCGCATTGTATGCTCACTTTCCCAAGTTGCTTCTTCTTTTGCATGATTCCTCCATAGAACTTTCACCAATGGCACACTCTTGTTTCTCAACTTTTTCACATCACGTGCCAAGATAGCAACTGGTTCCTCTTCAAATGTCAAATCGGGACTCACTTCGATTGATTCAATCGGCAACACATGAGATGGATCCGATCTGTATCTTCTCAACATAGAAACATGGAATACATTATGGATACGATCCAACTCAGGTGGTAGAGCAAGCCGATAAGCAACTGGCCCAACTCTCTCTAAAACTTCATACGGTCCAATGAATCGAGGACTCAATTTCCCTTTCCGACCGAACCTCAAAATCTTCTTCCAAGGAGATACTTTCAAAAATACCTTATCTCCCACATAATACTCAATGTCTCTCCTTTTCAGGTCTGCATAAGACTTCTGTCGGTCTGAAGCTGCTTTCAACCTGCCTCGAATCAACTTCACTTTCTCTTCAGTTTCTTTAATCAAATCAGGCCCAATTAACTTACTTTCACCAAGTTCACTCCAACATAAAGGTGTCCTACACCGTCTGCCATACAATGCTTCAAATGGTGCCATACCAATGCTGGATTGATGGCTGTTGTTATAAGCAAACTCCACAAGCGGTAGAAATTTGTCCCAACTTCCAGAGAAATCAATAACACAGCTTCTCAACATATCCTCAATAATCTGTATCACCCTCTCTGACTGTCCATCCGACTGTGGATGAAAAGCAGTGCTGAAGTGTAGTCGAGAACCCAAAGCACTATGCAAACTCTTCCAAAACCTAGAAGTAAACCGAGGATCTCGATCAGACACTAAAGAAATTGGAACACCATGCAACTTTACAATCTCATGGATATATAGCTCAGCTAATCTCTCCAAAGAGTAATCCATCCGAACCGAAAGGAAATGAGCTGTCTTAGTCAACCTATCAATAATCACCCATATGGCATCATGCTTCCTTTGTGTCAAAGGCAAACCAGACACAAAATCCATGGTCACTCTTTCCCATTTCCATTCAGGCACTGACAACGGTTGAAGTAACCCTGTGGGAACTTGATGCCCTGCTTTTACCTTCTGACATGTGAGACATTTGAATACAAATTTCGCTATGTCTCTCTTCATACCAGACCACCAGTAATGCTGCCTCAAATCATGATACATCTTGGTATTGCCCGGATGCATAGCAAACACTAACTGATGTGCTTCTTCTAAAATGATCCTTTTCAAATTAGCATCATCGGGTACACACAATCTGTTCTTAAACCAGAGACTCTCATCATTTCTCACAATAAAATCTCTACTCTTTCCATTCTGGCAATCTGAAACAATCTTTCGAATCTTCTCATCAGCCAATTGAGCCTCTTTAATCTGATCCAACAAAACTGGTTTCAATTGCAACTGTGCCAACAAAGCACCATTATTACAAGATACAAAACTGACACACAATGCTCTCAACTCAACAAGCAACGAGAGCGAATAAACAGTCAATCCTGCTACAGACATCCGACTCAAGGCATCAACAACCACATTTGCTTTACCTGGATGATAATCAATCAAACAGTCGTAGTCTTTAATCAATTCCAACCATCTCCTCTGTCCAAGATTAAGTTCTTTCTGGACACCCAAATATTTCAAGCTTTTGTGATCAGTGTAGATGAAACATTTCTCCCCAAACAAATAATGTCGCCAAATCTTCAATGCAAACATAATCTTGTTTGTCACCAAACTCTTTAAATCAAAAGCCTTAAACTTAGGAAAAATACCTCCTTTCTTCTCTTATGGTTTGGACGAATTCACCATGAAAGAGGGGGCTTTTATACTTTCTTTCCCTAGCTTATTTTGATCCAAATGGAAGCCATAAGTGGTTAATAGATGTTGACTTCCAATTGGTACACCTTATAGCAAAAATGGCCACTTTTAATTGGTCCATTTGCCTTCTTCTAATTGGTACACCTTATAGCAAAAATGGCCACTTTTAATTGGTCCATTTGCCTTCTTCTAATTGGTACACCTTATAGCAAAAATGGCTACTTTTAATTGGTCCAGTTGCCGTCTTCTTTTAATAAATGCTATATGGCTAATTATGATCCACTTTTGGGGTGGATGAATGCCTTAGGGCCATTTGTCCATCTCTTTTTCTTTTCTTCTTTTAATAAATGCTAAATGGCTACTTACGATTGGCCCACTTGCCTCCTTCTTTTATCTTATTTATTTGGCAAGCCCTTAGGCTTCCTTTTATTCATATTTTGACCCCTTCAACTTCCTTGTGCTGTAATTTTATAGTCTAGGGTGTGAAAATATCAAAATACCCTCCACCGATTAATCGATTGTAACTTTTAAACCGTGCATTTTCGGGAAAAATTGAAACCCACGGTTATGACCCGATTAATCTCGAGAATATTCTTCCAGGGTCAGATATGGGCACTATTAAGAACTTCCAACACTTAATTTTTAATTTTACATAGTTGCCCCTAACTTTTGAGAAATTTCCACTTAGGTCCTTTTGATATCCCTTCCTAACCCTTCTGTCTTTCTTTATTAATATCATTTTACTCACAACTCCAAATTAAGTAATTCTTATTCCCACTGAAACTAGACATCCGAGGCTATATTGTGTCAACATTTCAGGTCGATCCGAGCTATATCTTATTTTTGACGGTCCTTTGAATTCAAGCCTACTATGCTGTCCTGAGGCATCTTGCACATTGTCTACTAAATCCATCATATCTTATTCTGTACAACTCTAAATTGAGTCATTTCAAGTTATACATCTAGCTAAGACACAAATAAACAATTAAGTCTTCTTTAAGACTCTCTAATTCTATCATTAACTTGGATGCAATTCGAGCTCAAGTTATAGGTCATGTTCTAAACTCCTTTGTTCTAAGCCTAAATCATATCCTCTATGTCTGTTTCTTACCAATCTGGAATTCGGGATATTGCAATTCTATCCCCCTTAATTTAAGTTTTTCCCCGAAACTGACTTAGTCATGCATGATTCTTACGTATAATTACACATCATCAATATAACTAATAATCATCACATATTGCCACGAATTGCCACGAATCTAGGGACATCCTGCATTGACATAATTAGCTATCTGCTTAGTTCATCAACATATAACTCAATTATCAATTCCTATCTGGCATGTACATGTACCTATTCATCATATAACTTTCTCCTTACTTTATCTTACATGGCACACATAGTTATTTACTTACTACCTATCTCCCAGAATCGACTAAACCTAGGCTCTGATACCACAAATGTAACACCCCATCTTAGCCTACGTTTATAGACCAAGATGGACTGTTATCTCATGGTGGTTGTGTCTTAATATTTTACTTAGCCAATTTTAAGTGCAGAATTAAAAAAAAAAATTGCCAGAGTTTCCCCTATAATTGGTGGTCCCAAGTGTCGACAAAACTGATTTTTCTTATTTTTGAAAAACATTTTGTTTAACAATTAAACTTAAGCACACTCCCAATAATCCACCCTTATAACCTCAACTACAATCCTGCAAGAAGAATTCACACTTCTATATTCAAAACCCAACTCAATTCAAAATCATACAGTTATTATACAATACTAGATTTACATGCTACATCAAGTTATCTCTTTATATTGTTCAAATATGTACATGCCAGTTTCTAATACCAAAATACAAAATAAAGAGCACCATCTAAGTTTGTTGATGACCGACAAATCGCAGGACTCTTCTGCTCGCTACTGGCTCCTTGCTAATAACCTACGAGTTTAGAAGAAACTAAACTCGCTAAGCATTGCTTAGTGGGTACTTTAACTAATTACGGTAAATAAATATTAAAAGCATAATGCACTTTTAAAAGCAATGAATCATATAAAAAAATATATCACAGTAAAAACAATCCATACATGTCATATATTCAGTTATTATCATTTTATCATTTCGCTCCACAAGGTAATTATGAATACACCGATCTCGAAATGAGGCCTCATATAGAGTTACGCGTGGTCTTGACCTCACACGACTAATTTCCATCGTCTTGGTCTCACACGATATGGAATATACAATATAACTACATGGTCTTGGTCTCACACGACTAGTTGCCATGATCTTGACCTCACACGATATAACCCCCATTCCAGACCGGTTTTACTCATTTACCGAGTAGAGCATATATATAACATTTCATATATACCCATTCACTTCATATATATACCACATATTCTCCATGTATATACAATATATTCTTACACAAATACCACATATATGTATCATATGTATTCACATATATAACATATACACGCATATATATACCATATGAACAAAAATTTGTAAGAAAATAAAATTTCTTTTATGTTAAAGTACCAAACCTTGCTTTTCCTTAGTCCTTATTCTATATCACTTCCTTTCCTTCCTTGTCTCCTTGATTTCCTTATAATCTTGTTTGTCACCAAACTCTTTAAATCAAAAGCCTTAAACTTAGGAAAAATACCTCCTTTCTTCTCTTATGGTTTGGACGAATTCACCATGCAAGAGGGGGCTTTTATACTTTCTTTCCTTAGCTTATTTTGATCCAAATGGAAGCCATAAGTGGTGAATAGATGTTGACTTCCAATTGGTACACCTTATAGCAAAAATGGCCACTTTTAATTGGTCCATTTGCCTTCTTCTAATTGGTACACCTTATAGCAAAAATGGCCACTTTTAATTGGTCCATTTGCCTTCTTCCAATTGGTACACCTTATAGCAAAAATGGCTACTTTTAATTAGTCCATTTGCCTTCTTCTAATTGGTACACCTTATAGCAAAAATGGCTACTTTTAATTGGTCCATTTGCCTTCTTCTAATTGGTACACCTTATAGGAAAAATGGCTACTTTTAATTGGTCCACTTGCCATCTTCTTTTAATAAATGCTATATGGCTAATTATGATCCACTTTTGGGGTGGATGAATGCCTTAGGGCCATTTGTCCATCTCTTTTTCTTTTCCTCTTTTAATAAATGCTAAATGGCTACTTATGATTGGCCCACTTGCCTCCTTCTTTTATCTTATTTATTTGGCAAGCCCTTAGGCTTCCTTTTATCCATATTTTGACCCCCTCAACTTCCTTGTGCTGTAATTTTATAGTCTAGGGTGTGAAAATATCAAAATACCCTCCAATGATTAATCGATTGTAACTTTTAAACCGTGCGTTTTTGGGAAAAATTGAAACCCATGGTTATGACCCGATTAATCTCGAGAATATTCTTCCGGGGTCAGATATGGGCACTATTAAGAACTTCCAACACTTAATTTTTAAGTTTACATAGTTGCCCCTAACTTTTGAGAAATTTCCACTTAGGTCCTTTTGATATCCCTTCCTGACCTTGCTGTCTTTCTTTATTAATATCGTTTTACTCACAACTCCAAATTAAGTAATTCTTATTCCCGCTAAAACTAGACATCCGGGGCTATATTGTGTCAAAATTTCAGTTCGATCCGAGCTATATCTAATTTTTGACGGTCCTTTGAATTCAAGCCTACTAATCTGTCCTGAGGCAGCTTGCACATTGTCTACTAAATCCATCATATCTTATTCTGTACAACTCCAAATTGAGAAATTTTAAGTTATAAATCTAGATAAGACACAAATAAACAATTAATTCTTCTTTGAGACTCTCTAATTCTATCATTAACCTGGATGAAATTCGAGCTCAAGTTATAGGTCATGTTCTAAACTCCTTTGTTCTAAGCCTAAATCATATCCTCTATGTCTGTTTCTTACCAATCTGGAATTCAGGATGTTACATGAATGATCTGAGACTTTAGTGAAAGAGAGTGAAAATCAAAAAGACTTAATTTTTGAGATGGTTGAGGTTTTGGGTTCTGGACCCGGTTCGAGTTCTGGACTTAAGGATAATTTTAGGTTCTGGACCTGAGCTAAGTTCTGGACTTATAAAAGTTTCTAGTTTCTGGACGTAAGGATAATTTGGGTTCTGGACCTGAGCTAAGTTCTGGACTTAGAAGAGAATCTAGGTTCTGGACCTAAGGAAAATTTGGGTTCTGGACCCGAGCTAATTTCTGGACTTAAAAGAGATTCTAGGTTCTGGACCTAACGGTAATTTGGATTCTGGACCCGATATTGAATTTAATTTGGGTTCTTGGACCCGAGACTAAGTTTGACTAACCTTTTATCATTTGAAAAGTCTGACTGCTCCAGTTATTCTATGCATTGTGAATTTTCACCCTCAAAATGGATCTTCCTCCTTTGAGATCGGGTCTTCATTCTTGAAAATGGATCTTCCTCCTTTGAGATCGGGTCTTCACCCTTGAAAAATGGATCTTCATCCTTTGAGATTGGGTCTTTACCCTTGAAAAATGGATCTTGATCCTTTAAGATCGGGTCTTCTGTAACACCCCCACACCCAATACATACACACTACATACACCACAATGTAGTATACATGTATCGAATATAGGAATGCTACGGATTTTTCTTAACATTCAAGAACACCTTTTAAATGATATCATAATCTTTTTCAATATACGATATAGATAATAAGTAATTAACTTGTAAAGTAAAACAAAGTAGATATAGATATATTTATTTAGTACGCAGCGGAATTTATAAAATAGTTACATATGTAAAAGTATTTAAATCCATATTTGCAAATATACATATATTCACATTATAAACAATATTTACAAAATATAAAGAAGTTATACATGATTGGCAAATCTTCTCTGATCTTTAAGTTCCCAAAATCAACTCTTCAACGTCTACTCTCACTCGGTCTCGAAGAGCTCTCGGGTTCAACTCTATCAACTCTATCACCTGCGATCAACACTATCGTGCTAAGCCAAGGGCTTAGTAAGACAAATCATGCTAATGTTATGCTTAAGTGCAATGCAATGTCAATTCTCAATTCATATTATACATGTAACATCATATATGCAAAACTAATAACATACCTTTACATTTCATAATCCAACATATGTAGACATATCACATTTCAACATCTTTTCATATACCTCATTAGTTACTCATTAAACCATTCATGAACAACACTAAACAAAGACAAGCATGGGCCCAAGACACACTAATATGCCATTCAATTTTCAGAGTTAATGCTTTGGTTTTATTATCACATTTATTAATATCATAATCCCAACTAGGCTTCAAGGATTAGGTTCAACCAAGCTTCAAGGGGAGCAAAGCATGCTAAGCTTCAACCCAACTTGGCTTCAAGAACCAACCCAACCTAGCTTCAAGGGTTGTAACATCTCAATTAGGCTTCAAGGACTAGACCCAACCAAGCTTCAAGGGGAGTAAAACATGTTAAACTTCAACCCAACTTGGCTTCAAGGATCAAGCCCAACCTAACTTCAAGAGATTGTTACTATCATTAGGCATGCCACCAATAACAAACTCTGAAAATGGAATAACACATTAGCCACACAATTCATTTATTATTCAATTATCATTTCTATTCTCAATTCTCATCATAGCCAATAACAATGGCCTCATATCACATATAAGTTACCATAGCCAATCACAATGATATTATATTCCATCACATTTCAAACCATATTATAATACTTCATCTTTTAAATCCACAATCATATACTCCACATTATACACATAACATTATTGATATCAATTTAACAAAGTACATTACCCATCACAATAGTTACAATGCATAAAGTATAACATTGTTCACATAGTATTTTCATTATCATTATCATCACATCATATGAATTATATGCAACAAGGCATTAGTGCAAGATTTGTACTTACATCAATAACAAATCACTCAACTTTAAACACTTTCCTTTATCCAAGATTCGTCACTTCCCAAACTTAGGGCAAATTACCTTCTTTCAAACCCTAATCCAAACATAATACAATCCATCAATTCCAATACCATTTAATCACTTAATAACTTCATCTTAAACCTTAAATCACAAAATTACACTTCAACATCATTCATTATAGACCACGTTCGTGGCTACCATAACCTCCACGGGCGTGGGGTACAAAACAGTTTTGCCACCCAAGCTTCCATCCTCCACGGCCATGGCACCGAAAACCTACCAATGACCACGGCCATGGCCAATCAAGGCCATGGGCGTGGCATCAAAAAGGCTACTGCCTTCGGCCAACTTCCCATTTCCAAGCCTAAAATTCCAACAAACACCAACAACAAGAAGATCTTTGAAAATAATGAAGCAAACACAAGGAAAACATCATGTAACACTTCAAAATCCTAAAACAATTTCAACTCCAACACTTCCAACAACAACACCTCTTAAACCTCTTCACTTATACTCAAAAATAACATTTGAAAACACATCACAAACACAATTAATCATTATCTCAACAAACCAAAATTCATTTCAAACTCCACTTCAAAAGAATAAAGGAAATTAAGAAAAAGAGCTTACCACAATTGTTGAATTTCACAAATCTTTCACTTAATTCCTTGAATCTCCTTTCAATTTGAGTTTAGAAATCAAACTTTCCTCTTGCTCCTTTGTCTTGACAAGGTTCGGCCACCAAAGAAGAAGAAAAGAAATTGAAGAAGCAAAGTCAATCTTTTCCTCTCTTTAAACCTACACCAAGCAATTTCCAAAAGAAAATTACTAAAACACCCTTAACCATTTAACTAGCCTCTTGTCTCTTATGTGTCCATTTATGTAATTTCACACTCAACAAAATAAATATCCTCTTCCATTGACTCTCCCTTTGACTTATGTATATGTTAGTTATACAACCATATAAACAACATATACACTTCTCTCTAAACCCTCTTTCTTTCCCAAAACACATATACATATACATTCAATCCAATTATAATAACAATATAACCAATACTTCTAGGGCATAAATGAGGATATTACATCTTCACCCTTGAAAATGGATCTTCATCCTTTGAGATCGGGTCTTCATCCTTGCAAATGGATCTTCATCCTTAGAGATCGGGTCTTGCAAATGGATCTTCATCCTTTGAGATCGGGTCTTCACCCTTAAAAGTGGGTCTTCATCCTTTAGACTTTGGGTCTTCACCCTTTGAAATTGGATCTTCATCCTTAGAATCAGGTCTTCACCTTTGAAAATGGATCTTCATCCTTTGGACATCGGGTCTTCACCCTTGAAAGTGGTTCTTCATCCTTTAGACTTTGGGTCTTCACCCTTTGAAATTGGATCTTCATCCTTAGAATCAGGTCTTCACCTTTGAAAATGGATCTTCATCCTTTGGACATCGGGTCTTCACCCTTGAAAGTGGATCTTCATCCTTTAGACTTTGGGTCTTCAACCTTTGAAATTGGATCTTCATCCTTAGAATCAGGTCTTCACCTTTGAAAATGGATATTCATCCTTTGGACATCGGGTCTTCACCCTTGAAAGTGGATCTTCATCCTTTAGACTTTGGGTCTTCACCCTTTGAAATTGGATCTTCATCCTTGGAATCAAGCCTTCACCTTTGAAAATGGATCTTCATCCTTGGAAATCGGGTCTTCACCATTGAAAGTGGATCCTGGATCTTCATCCATTAGAGATTAGGTCTTATATGGGCTTCAACTCTTCTAGCTAGACTGATCTTTTGTCATTTGCGTCATCATTCTTTTGATAGTTCTAATGTTCCATTCTTTTTGTTCTTCCATTGCAAAAATTTAGCTATTTTTAATTGGACCTTATATCCTCTTCTTCCCCCTCTTCGTGGCAAAATATTTGTAATAGACTCCAAAAAATTAAAAACGAGAAACTTTGCCCCCTGTGTAGGCCCAAACCCATGATTTTTCTACGCAGGCTTTGATTGACGTTTGTACTGGAACTTTCTTTGGTAATGGGCCTTCTATGCCCCCCTGATTTGATATCTTATTTTGATTCTTTACTTCACAGAGTGTTTGTTGTTCACTTTGATAAAGAATAGACAATACAAGATAAGAAAGTGTGATGTGATATGCTCATGTATGCATGATATGCATGATAATACTTACAGTCATTCCATCAACTCACAGACCGAAGTGATCAGTAGAAGTGTTCTCATTGACTCCTTTTCGATGTTCATTCAAGTCTTGCATTGGAATGATAGAAAGCTTTGCATTTATGGCTTTTATCTTCAAGATGTTGAAAGTATGAATAATGGAGACCTCAAGCAGCAGAGTCAGGGATGCATCCATTTCAAACTATGTTTCAACATGTCAGTTGATAGCTTCTTCATGACCTTACCAATAATCATTTCCTTTGCCCAATGTGTCCTTTGGAGGTCCAATATACTTCCCTTAACTTGAAGGCTTTGTATGAAAAACACTTTTTTTTATTTTGAAATCAAATGTTGGCTTTGCCAAATTAATGTCAATGTACCTCAGGATTTGATTTTTCCAAATTAACATATCTATAACATGACAACCCTAGTTACCGTACTAAACTCGAGAATTATTTCTATTTAAGCAAGAATTGTTGCACTTCAGATAGGCACATACATTACTTGGCCAAAGGTCTAATTGAGTTTAAATATTGTCTATCTCATATGCATGCTTATCCAAACTATCTCCACTAATAGACTCTACCTACCAAGAGAGATCAACAGGTCATCTGATAGGCTTGATATGGGGTCTAGAAGGGACACAGGTTTAAGTGAAGGCCATTTTGAGATTGGAGCTGGTGTGACACAATGGATAAAACCTCACACTGCAAATTTGTTAGAACTTTAGACAATTGGGAGCAATCTTGCTAGACTCAAAATTCCTTCTATCTTCTTGGCATTAATCTGGATCTTGATTAGAACAGTTTTTGTCCTTGCAAAAAAGTTTGGTTACCAAATTCGTTTCTTTTCTTCTTCTCCCTTTTCTTTCCTCTTTATTTTTCTTATTCTTCCGTTTCTTTGAGCATTTTATCATTTCGTCCTTCTTCCTTGTAGGATTGTCAAGTACAGTACTTTCAAGAAATGGATGGTCTTCCTCCTTTTTTTCTCCAATTTTGATTGAATCTTTGGTTGGGTTGGACCAATTCAAGTCAATCCGTTCTTATAAATCAAATGAAAGCCTTTTGTTGCTTAGGTAAAAGAGAACTCGGTTGGCTTTTTAAACCATTTTAGGTTTTCTTTTCTTTTTTTTTTCTTTTTTTCTTCTTTCTCTTTTCTCTTTTCTTTTTCTTTTCTTTTGTCTTTTTTGTTTTTCTTTTCTTCTCTTTTTTTTGTTTGTTTTTTTTTTGTTTGGTTCTAGCTCTAAAAGAGTTGTCTTGTTTGTACCAACTTGGGCTTCCAATAATGGATGAGTGGAGTAAAATAAATCTTCTTTAACAGGGATAAATCATTTGTTAGTCTGATGTTGTCTTGATATATTGGAAATATTAAGAAAACTTCAACTACCCTTATGGTATTGAGAACTTCAACCACTCTTATGGTCTCGAGAGATTCAACTATCTTCATGATCTTGAATAATCATTGCTTTCTTTTGATCTTCTTGCCTCTTCATCTTAGTGATCATAAGACTTGTCAAAAGTATCACAATAGCTCAGGGTAGATTATTGGGGTTTTTAAGCCAATGAAAATAAAGCTAAAATTTTATGAAGGCTCAAAGGGACAACTATGGATTAATATTTAATGGGTGGATACTAGTTGTTGGCTAATCCAAACAATGCCTAGATCATTTCTCACTTAAATAAGCAGAGTTCAATTTCGCCTCAAAAGTTTATCTAAGCATGTTCCAAGACTGACTAGGACCTAGACAAAGGTAATTATGCAGGTGCCCTCTCTAAGTAAGCATACACAACTCAATGCTATAGAGAAATTCCCTCACCTAGTAAAGTCATTCAAATCATGATGCCTAGACACATTAATTTATGAACATCAATCTAGATTCCTCATCGGTTGAGCACCAAAATGAACAAAGACCAACAAAATTTTGATGAAAGTAATTTATTCAAATAAACTTGAAAAACATAATTGTTCAAATTAAATATTAAAGAAAGTAAAATCGAAAAGCAACATTCAAGCTAAGGAAAGTTCGTTGAGTTTAAGCTTCTTTTCCTTTCATATCTTCAATATCCCTATCTTGAAAGGAGGATAAAACAAAATCTTCTTCCAATCCTTTTCCCACCATGAAGGTTGCCGGTGAAGGTACTCTTCCAAGCTTAGGCAAAGGATTGTTCTTGGTATTGGGCTTGTCCGGCTTCGATAGCTTACCACTATCGATTAGATCTTGGATCTCATGCTTCAATCAGGTACATCTATCAGTCTCATGTCCTTGAGTCTGATGAAATTGACAAAAAGCCTTAGTATCAAATTTTGGGGGTAATGGACTAGGCAAAGGTCGAGGAGCTAACGAATGTAACAACCCTTTCTTTTGTAGCTTGCTAAAAACCTAAGATAGAGGTTTCCCCAATTCTGAGAATTGTCTTTTATTTCCTTGACTAGTCGCATTAACATCAACTTCTTTTTGGGTCTTTGATTGCTAGACTGGTAGTTCCCTTTCTCATTCCTTTTTATTGAAAAGCGATTCTTCTCCCTTTCCCACTCTTCAATTTGTAGACCAGCTTGGAGAAGATCTTTGAAATCCCTTATATGTGTGTGAGACATCCTTTCACGGAGATTGGGCAGGGCGACTCTAACGATCATCCTTATTTGATCGGATTTATCGGGCCTTTTGTTGAGCAAAGTGGCCTTGTTTCTCCATCTCTTTATATAGTCCACAAAATTCTCATTTGGCCATTGCCTAATGGACTCAACTTCCATTAAGGTAACTTTCATTTCAACATTATATCCATATTGCTGGATGAAGGCCTTGTATAACATGTCCCAATCTTTTTGAGTACTTTCCTCCAAGGTGTTGAACCAATTTTGAACAACAGGGTCCAATGAGAGCATGAAGTACCTTAGAGTTTGAGCCTTAGTAGCTCGAGCAGATTGCATGGCAATGATATACTGCTTCAGATGGAGATGAGGATTTCCAGTTCCATCAAACTTTGCGAATGATGGCATCTTGAACTTGTACGGGACTTCTTCATCTAGCTCAAATAATTTGTCAACTTCGGACATTTTCTCAGTTTTTAGTTTCTCCACAAATTTCTTTTCTAAATCAGCAATCATCTTTTCAACATCAGAAGTTTCGGTCTTCTCCATAGTTGCTCTTTCAACAATCTTCGGTTCTTTCTTCTTATCTTGAGGGTCTTGGTAGTATTGAGCCCAATCATCATCATCATCAATGAACACCTTTTCATCATCAAAAACTACTTCACCAACTTTGGTCTTCCCTTTGTCCTTTGGCTTCTTAGTGCTAGCAGATGCTTCGGCATGATTTTCTAAAATTGCAGTCAATTGGTTCTTCATGGTCTCAGCTAGGGCCTCTTTTATTTCTTCCATTTTGTCATCGAGGGCTTCATCCACCATTCTTTGAATTTGTTCGGGCTCCATTGTTTTTGGTGAGCAAGTGATTGAGTCGTTGAGATACTTCATCTCCAGCATAGGTCGGATTGTCGTAAGCTTTTGAACTATCATAATCCAGGGCTGTGAGCCAGAAAGGATCAATGATATGAGATGCAAATGTATGTATGTATGCATGTATACATAAACAATCAACAAAGAAAGATAATTAGGACACTCCTTCCAACCTTATAACATCCACACACGAATGATGAGTCTCTTTTCTTAGGTAGATGATTAACAAAATACCAACATGGGGTATCTTATTTTTGAATATTTCCCTTGGACGTTTCAACCAATAGTTATATTTTCGAAAATGGAAATCGGTTTATGATAATTCCCATTAATTAGGTTTTAATCCATTCAACCAACTATAGTAGCTTTTATGCTATATTGGATTAAAACTAAATTAAGAGGTTTATTATAAATAAATTTCTCACTTGAAAAAGTAACTAATGATTCATGCTAAAAACAAGTCCATGATTGATTATTTCTTAGTATAAACTAGGCTCACAATTGATTTTTGGTATTTCGTAATTGACCTAAATATTTTGCAAGCTCTTTGTAAGAAAAGGTTAGATGAAAATAATTTTATTTCTAAGCCCATTGTAAAAAGAATTTAGAAAAAATGGATTTTGGGCTTAGTATTTGGGTTACAAGCAAAATAATTTTTGATTTTTTTTTAGAAAAGTTTTATGTTCAAAGACCATCTTGAAAAGTTTTAAAAATAGTTTTGGTCTTTTGGACTTTAAAGAAAAATTTATTTGAGCTTGCAAATGTACTTGGGTCATATTAGAAAAAGATCAAACCAAATAAGTCGTGATTTAAGCCAAGATAAATTAACCATAGTCAAACAACATGCATTTGGGGTAAAACCTAAGGAAAGTAACTAGGCCAATTACATGAGCTTTAGTTTTTGGGTAAAAAGGCTTATGTTCCCATAGCAAGTATATACCAAATGTTACGAGGCTATGAGTGGTTATGTCATGCTCGATCTCCATACCTTGAGTGAAAGTATGGCATCCCTTACATAACACAACACGGGTAACACGGGCATCCTAACTCAAACACACGATGCAATATAAGATGATGCAATGGATAATATCGTTATAAGAAAAAATAGAATAATATAAAGACCAGCAAAATCAACTTCTCTTATCCCCAGTGGAGTCGCCACTGTGAGTGGGGATTTTTGCCCCCACTCCCGGTGGAATGGTTCTTGCGACTTCGGCACTATTTAGGCTCGAGGCCTTAGAGAACACAGACCTAAGTCCAGAGAAAATGGAGTCGCCACCCGGACGGGCCGAGAAAAAATAAAGGGGTGGATGACTCGATTCCTAAGGAATCCTTAACCCCCTAATTGGCTCGAAAAGTTGGGTACGTGTGGGGAAGGTGAGAAATGGCCCAGCACCCCTACAACTCCCGGTTCATTGGAACCGGCCTCCTTTACAGGTCTTAATATTATAAAATTCTTAAATATAACAATATTATCCATATTACACATAATAATTAAAATAAATCATCGTTGTATTAAAATAATCAAAGCAATGTCCAAACAAAGCAAAAAAATGGTCACCCATCCGAGGATGGAAACATGTCCTTACATCTCATGCCTAAATAGGACACCCACCGAAAGGTAGAAACATGTCCTTTACATTGGTTCTAAAATAGAAAAGCAATTTAAATTACATGATATTTAACTAATGAGGTACCCACCAAGTGGAAACATACTTATTACAACATTTGGAATTCTAAATAAATAGATAAAAGTAAATAACCATTCATCATAAATAAATCATTCATCAAAGGTATTAAACATCAATAGAAAGTAAAGATCCATCCATGATAAATTAAATAAACCAAGCAGTGAACTTAAATAAATTAAAGCATATAAAATAAATCAAATCATAATCAAATATAAAATTGAATAAAGAAAATAAAGATTCAAATTAGGGCTACTGTTTCTATTTAAGATTCTTTATTTAATGTCTTTAGGGTTTTGGAATTTATTGGTTTAGGCTACTGTGAGTTTTTAAAGGAATTAAAATGGATTAAGGTTTTATGTTTTAAGAGGTTGATAAAGTTCTTTGATTAACCAAATTAGTGTTTGAGAAGTGAAATCATGAAATTAGGGTTTGGACACTTTAAAACATTAGGATTTATGATTTACGGTTACTGGATCATTATTTTTGGATTTACTGTGTTGAATTTTAACATTTAAATTTATATGGTTTTAAGGTTTTAAAAATTAGGGTTTAGAAAAATTAGTGTTTAGTTTAGCTAGTTTAGGGTTTACTGTTTTGGGTTTTGGAGTTGAATTAGGGTTTTAGAATTTTAGAATTAGGGTTTCGGAGAATGCATTAGGTTTTAGAATTTGAAGAAACAATTGATAATTTTATGAAACTTTATGAAAATAAACAAAACGATTTAAGGTTTATATAAACATAAAAGATGTTTTTAGGGTTTGTGGAAAGAAACAGACTCAAATTATGGTTTTGAAAAGAAATAGGTTCAATTAGGGTTTTAAGATTTTGAAGAAGCAAAAATAACAATTTTAAGATTTTGGAAAACAAATAAACGAATTAAAGTTTTTAAGCTTTAGAAAAGGTAAATTAAAGTTCTTAGGGTTTTTTGATTTTTAAGAAACAGAAACAATTATTTTTAGATTTTTGAATGATGAAGCTACTGTGAATTAATAAAACAAATAAAGAAATTCATACCTTCATTTGTTGGTTCCACAAAAAATTTCTTCTTGGATGAATAAGAACAAAGCCAAGCTTTGCTGCCTTTGATGGGTTGAATTGCTTGTTTGCTCTCTCAAAAAAGTCCAATTGATTCAAGGTTTTCCTCCTCAATTTCGGTCTCAATTTCTCCTCCCAATTTCCCATCCAATTTCTTATCCCTTTTTGTGTTGTTTTTTCTCTTATTTATAGAAGTTTTTTTATGGTTAATTCTAGTTATTCATGGAATATAACATTTATTAGGAAAAGGAACCGAAACCTAATTATGTTAGGTTTCGAAAAAATTTGCGTCGAAAAAATTTTGCTGGCGAAAAAAAACTACTGCGGAAAAATTGGGCTAGCGAAGAAAAACTGCTGCGGAAAAAATGCGCTGGCAAAAAAGCTGCCGCAGCTGGATGGGGCAGCGGGGGGCAAATTGGCCTGTGGGCCATTTCGCCGCAACCCTTTTCGACGATGAAATTTTTCATCGCCGATTTTCGTCGCTGATTTTTTTATTTGTTTATTATTATTTGTTTATTTTTTTTATTAATTATAAATTAGATACTAAAGCAAATATTATTTAATTAAGATAACAAAAATTATTTTGGACTAATTAAAATATATTGGACAACACGAAAAATATTTTTGACTTATTAAAATATATTAGACCGGACTGGGTCAAAAATTAAGGGTCTACAGGTACCCTGATCTCATATCAATCTTAGAGAATACTATTTCTCCCTTCAACTAATCAAAGAGATCATCTATTTGAGGTAAAGGATACTTGTTCTTGATGGTGACCTTATTCAGCTGCTTGTAATCAATACATAATCACAAAGTGCCATCCTTATTCTTCACAAACAAGATAGGTGCTCCCCATGGGGACACACTAGGGCAAATAAATCATTTATCTAGCAACTCCTGCAACTACACCTTCAACTCCTTTAACTCTGCAGGTGCCATCCGATAAGGTGTAATGGAGATGGAAGTGGTACCAGACATCAGATCAATACAAAACTCCACCTCTCTCTCAGGAGGTACCCCTGGCAACTCATCAGGAAAAATATCTAGAAACTCGGCAACTGTAGATATACTATCAAGATGAGACCCCACTACTCTGGTATCTACAACATAAGTTAGATATGTCTCACATCCATTCTGGATCATCCTCCTAACTGATACAGCTGAGATAAACATGGATGAAAGGTATCTCTACTTACCAGATACCACCACATCTCCACCATCATGTGTTCTTAGGGTAACACATTTTCGCTGACAGTCTATCATAGCCCTATGCCTGGACAACCAATCCATGCCCAGAATCAAATCATAATCCCTAAAAGGCATCTCAATCATGCCACCAAGAAACTCCTCATCTTGATCAACAACTGAACTATCTCGGTGCACCCTGCTAACTATAACACTGTGCCCTAAAGGATTTATAACCAAAACATCAAATCCTAGGGACTCTGAACATATGTCACTCACAAGCAGTATGGATGCACTGATGTATAAATGCATCAACTCAGGGTGTATCAATGCATGAACTGAAGTGCAAAATAAAGTAAAAGTACCAGCTTGGACAGCTGAAGCATCTGACTGCCTCTACATCACATAAACCCACTGTGATGGCCCTGCATCCTCTGGTCTACTCCCTACTATAAAACCTCCTCTCTGACCAGTCCCTGATCTACCACCTCTACCAAAACCTTTGCCACCATGACCCCCTCTAACATTGGGTCTAGATGTTGTCGTATCTGTCTATTTGTCATCTGGTGACACTGGGTCTAGATGTTGCCGTACTAATAGTATAGTCTGGTGATCCATACTTGTAACATACTATTGGTGCACAAGTCCTCTAGCAGACACCTCCATGTGCCCTACCACTATGAGCATAGGTAGGTGGAGCAGGCCTCTGAGTCACTGGAGTCGGGGCACTAGCCACTAAAACTGCAGGTCTCTGTCTCTACCTCTGCTACTGTGATGACTTGTCAGGCTACCCCTGGCTCCTACTGAGCCTCTGAGGATATCCCCCTCGACCTCTCTTCAATGATGAAGACCCTACCTTACCTTGGGATCTCCTAGCTCTGCTCTAGCAGCTGCTGCAAGACCCTGTGCTTTCTCCACACTCCTGACAGCTGTAACCAACTGAGAAAAATCATGATATCGAGAGCCTACCACTAAACACATAATAGAGGTTCTCAGCCCCTCCTCAAACCTCCAGCATCTATCAATCTCATCTGATATATTCCCTCTAGCATATTGGCTCAGCTGGATGAACTCAATCTCATACTTTGACTTGTCCTCGTGTCCTACCTCAAACTCAAAAACTCCATCTTCTTAGCATCCTTATGCTCTCTAGGAGCATAATTCTTCTCACATTCCCATAGAAAATCGGCATATGTTAGCACTGGTGGATCAACTATACAATGGGGAACCATCTTCCACCACTCATATGCATCTCTCTATAGAAAAGATCTAGCATAATCAAACTTCTCTTCCGAACTAGCGTGCAACTGTATGAACACTCTTTGGACCCTGTTCAGCCACTGCTTTGCTACAGTCGGGCCTATAGTGCCAACAAAATCTGTGGCTCCAAACTTCCTCAACTTGTCATACTTCCGAGTTGGTAATGACTGTTGTAGTTGCGGCTGTGGTGGCGACTGTGGCTGTTGAACCAGAGCCTGTCTCAAAAACTCCACCATATGTCATACCCAGCCCGTAAAACATCCTCAGCTGTTGGTTTAACTGGCATAGATGTAGATGCCTTTCCAGTAGTCTCAACAATAGCTCCATCTCTACCCTCATCAGGAGCTACACTCTCTGCACTACCCTCGGTAGACTGCTGCGTCCTAGACACCATAACTACCTATATCTGCAAATACAATAAAAATTGCCACATCAAAGATCAGATATAATGCCAGTGCCAATGCATGTATCACAAATTAAAACCATATTTGAAATCCCCATTTTCTCTCTCTAACAACCAACCTAGGTCGAGAACCCGAAACCTAGGCTCTGATAATAAAATAAATGCAATACACTTATACCCTATATATATAATATATACACCCAGTATATGTAGAATATGCATATAAAGTATAAGAATGCCACAATATGATTTAATAAAAATTTCACATTTCTAATTTAAATTTTGAATACTTTACAATGTATATTTAAATAGTAAATAAAATATTTGTATTAATTATAAATTCCAAAATAAGTATTGTATATGAAAATTTCTGGAAAAATTTACTAGAGTTTTGTCTGTAAATAGGACATCCCAAAAATTCAACAATTGTTCAACCAGCAAGAACACACTCCCAATAGACAATAAATCTCACATTTCACCAACACTTCTCAATCTCCTCCCAATTTCTCAAAACATTTATATATATACGTGTATATATATATATATCAAACACACATATATATATTTCCACATTGAAAAAATTATCCAAAAAGTCTTTATAATTTACAATATATACCCCAAAACATAAACATAATATACATAATAATAAAGTGTACTATAACATAAAATATAAGCATGATGGCAACCGGCACTGATCTTGAAGCAGTAAAAAGCAAATCAATCAACCTCAAATCTAGACCTGACCAGGTCTAGTAGAACTCTCCAAATCTACCGAATCACACCTGTCACCTGCGCGATGAATTACAATAGCACTAAGCTAAAAGCCTAGCAATACAAACTCTGATAATAATAAAACTTTACTATAATGCCAATGCATAATATTTTTTGCATGTTATGTCACAAATGTGGCACTCAATACCACTTTAAAATATAATATTTAATCTTTTCATAATTCATATAAACACATACACAAGCATGGACCAAATAAACAAATATATTATTCAAATCCCAGAGTTATTATTTTGGTCCATATTGACACCCAGTGTCTAGCCCTGAAGGCAAATCATAGTGATGCCCAGCATCTAGCCTGAAGGAAAATCATATATCAATGATGCCTAGCATCTAGCCCCGAAGGCAAATAATGAGGATAACCTCATAGGAATGCCGTCAACACACAGAACTCTAGAAATTGAATAACATACTAGGCACACAAATAATACATATTTTCCATAATCAAATTTTCTCATCTAATTGCCTCAATTTCTCATTTTTCTCATTCATAGCAATGTCAACTCACTTTAATTCATCATTTTATTACAATGTACTTCATTTAACATTTCAAACATATTTTCCAAATATTTTTGGGTCAATCTCACATAATTCATATAAATCACATTTCATTCATTTTAGCCATTAATAATGGCTTTTCATAATGCAAACAATGCATACATAACAATTCACAAGTTATAACACAATGTTCATGAATATTCATGTTGCCAAGTAGCTTAATACATTTTCTATCAAAAATGTGTTAGGCCAAATTTAATGCAAATACATCTAAATTATCAAAAGTTTGTACTTGCCTCAATTAGCACTTAAACCTAAGTAAAAAAGTCAACCTCCAACCTTCACTTCCAACTTTCCCTTCAACACTAATGTTGGGCAATTCACTTCCTCTTAATGTGTGAGTGGGGATTTCGCCCCCACTTCCTGTGGAATGATTCTTGCAAGTTTGGCACTGTTAGGCTCAGAGCCTTAGAGAACACGAGCTTAAACCCAAAGAAAATTAAGATGCCACCCAGACGGGCCGAAAAAAAAGAAAGGGGTGGATGACTCGATTTCTAAGGTATCCCCAACTCCTTAATGGGTTCGAAAAGTTGGGTATGCATGGGGAAGGTGAGAAGTGGCCCAACACCTCCATAATGCCCAGTTCATTGGAACCGACCTCCTTTTCAAGTCTAGATATTATTAAATTCTTATATGTTATGATATTATCCATGTTACATGCATTTTAAAAGAAATAAACATCCATCATTTTATTAAATAGTCACCCATCACAGGTAGAAATGTGCCTTTACAATGTCCAAAGTCCAAAAAGAGAGTAAAATAAACAAATTAGGACAACCACCACAGGTGGAAACATGTCCTTTACAATAGTCCCAAAATCCTTAAATGATAAATTAAGTTACATAATAAAAACTGAGGCACCCATGAGGTGGAACCATGCCTTTTTAAATCCTAAAATCCAAATGAACAATTAATCAAGTAAATTAAACCATTCAAACATAACAATTTAAAATAAAACATCCATTATAAAACTAAATAAAATAAATCATCCATGGTAAAGCAAGTGATCAAACAAATAACCAATCATTGCATAAAAAATTATAAATTAGGGTTAAACTAATGAAGTTAAAGTTAATTATAAAAATTACAATTTATAAATAGATCTTAATATTAACCCATTAATGAAATAGAGGGCGGAAAGATGAGGGTCACGCTTATGGCAGTCCTACTATCCGGGGGCAGTGCCCCCCGAAAGGTAGACGATTTACATGATATTATTTTATTGGGCAATTAGGATTTTGGTTTAGAATTAGGGTTTTAAATATTAAAAACTAGAGTTTTTATGAAACTAGGGTTTAGAAAATAATATTAGGGTTGTAAACTATCAATTTAGGGTTTTAGGAAAATGTTAGGGTTTTTAGTTAAAAACAAAGTTTAATGTTGGCTACTGGGACTAAGGCTAAAATCGAATGGTTTTATGTTTAAAGTGCGGTTCCTGTCCAAGACTTTAACAATTTTATTTCTACTGTTACTATGATATTAAAACTTAATATTAATTTGATTAAACAAGATACTGTAAAATTAAATAAAATAGTTTTCTAGACACTTAAACAAGCTGCCGTGAAAATCAGTTTATGGACATAAACTAATTATTGTATAAGCAATCTACTAGATATTTTATAAAGAAAACATAAGAACAAATTAAAGACAACTCAATGAGTGAAACAATAATGAACTACTATGAATTTAAAATAGATTAAATAAGAAATTTCAAACCTCCGTTTGTTGGCTCCACCGATATTTAACATTAATCCAAACTTATTACTTGCACCAGTGTCAAATTTCAGTTAAGTAAAGTGAAGACAGTATGCTACTACCTTATGGCTTATTGAATTTCTATGTATCTTTGAATTATTTTGGCAGTGCTGCTGCTTGATTATTGATAATTGTCGGTCAGTGTTGCCTCCCCTTTAATAATATTTAAGCTTGTTATTTATATGCAAACAATCCATAAAACCCATACCTAATTTTCTAATCCAACTTTTAAACGAATTCTAGCCTAATTAGGAAGCCATCCACCCAAGAATCATGTCGATCTAGTGTGCCGGATCGACATGGACTAAGGCTAGTCAATCTGGTTGTCAATCTAGGCAACTCGATCGACATGAGCAATGCTCATGTCAACCTGGGCCATCCAGGTCAACATGTGCAATGGCTCAAGTTGCCTGGACTGCCCTGACTTAAGTTAATCCCATTTTTTAAATTTTTTTACCGGATTGTTTTAATTCGGGCCTAAAAAACTTAATTTAGGGTTTTATAATTGAATTTATGCCTTTTAAAATCAGACCAACTTATTTAAAAGTTGTAAACTAGGTCTAAATCTTTTAAAGTTAGATCAATTTTATTTCGGCATTATTCAATCAAGACTGTACCAACTTAGGGCCAAAATTAAGGGTTTACAATTTATCTCTTACTTGAATGATCTTGAATTGATTTAGAGAGTGAAAAGCAATATGACTATTGAATTAACTTTGGTAAAAAAGAATTGGGCTCTAGGCACTATGCTGGATTTGGGCTCCGGGCCCTAGTTTGTTTGGGTGCCTACATCCAAAATTGAATTTGATTTGGGTTCTAGACCTAAGCTGGTTTGGGTTCTAGACTCAAAAAAGACTTAGGTTCTAGAACCAAGTGGGTTTTAGTTCTAAACCCAGATTGAGTTCTCGACTCAAAAAAGATTTTGGTTTTTAACTCTAGTTGGTTTGAGTTCTAGACTAAAAAAAGATTTGGGTTCTAGACCCTAGTTTGTTTAGGGTGCTCAACCTAAAACTAGATTAGGATTCTCAACCCAAAATTGGATTAGGGTTCTCGACCTAAAATTGGATTAGGATGCTCGACCTGAAATTGGGTTAGGGTACTCGACCCAAAACTGAATTAGGATTCTTGACACAAGACTGGATTCGGGTTCTCGATCCAAGATTGGGTTAGAGTGCTTGACCTAAAATTGGATTAGGGTTTTTGACCTGAAACTGGATTAGGGTGCTCGACCCAAGACTATATTAAGGTGCTCGACCCCATACTAGATTAGGATTTTGGACCTAAAGTAGATTAGGAATGCTCAAGCCAAGATTGGATTAGAGTTCTCAACCTGAAACTGGATAGGGTTCTCGACTCGAGGCTAGATTAGGGTGTTGGACCCTTGAATAAATTAGGGTGCTATACCTGAATTAAATTAGGGTGCTTAACCATAGACTAGATTAGGATTCTAGACCCAAGACTGGATTAGGATTCTCGGCCCAAAATTGGATTAGGGTTCTTGACCGGAAAATAGATTTTGATTACTCGACCTAAGATTGGATTAGGGTGCTCAACCTGAGACTAAATTAGGGTGCTCGACCCCATAATAGATTAGGTTTCTGGAGCCGAATTAGATTAGAGTGCTTGACCCGAGATTGGATTAGGATTCTTGACCTGAAATTGGATTAGGGTGCTCGACCCAAGACTAGATTAGGGTGCTCAATCCTAGACTAGATTAGGGTTCTTGGCCCAAATTAGATTAGGGTGCTCAACCCGAGACTGGATTAGGGTTCTAGACCCAAAATTGGATTAGAGGTTTAGACCCAAAATTGGATTTTGGGTACTCAGCCTAAGATTGGATTTAGGTTCTTAACCCAATGCTAGATGTTGGGTACTCCACCCAAGATTGGATTTGGGTTCTCGACCCAAGACTATCTTTTCCAAAGATTCAAGGAAAACCAGATAGCTCTTCTAGCTTGATTGATCTTTTGCGGATTTTGACTTTCTTCTTTTGTTCTTCCTTTTGCAAAAAAAAAAAAGCTATTTTTTAACTAGCCCTCATGTCCTCTCTTTGTAAGCATGCATCTTCATTCCTGCAAGGTGACCTTCTATGCCCCCCTGATTCCATATTTGCTTCATGTTTGCTTCATAGAGTATTTGTTGTTCATTTTAACAAAGAATAGACAATGGACTATGATATGCTCATGTATGCATGATATGCATGAATAATACTTACAGTGGTTCTATTGACTCATTAATCGAGGTGATCAGCTGAAGTGCCTCCATTGATTCCTTCCAAATGCTCATTCAGGTCTTGCATTGAAATGACAGAAGACTTTACTTTTACGGCTTTCAAGATATTGAAAACATGAGTGGTTTGGCCCAATTAGCATAGAGATACGTCCATTTCAATCTATGATTCAGCACATCAATTGGTAGCTTCTTCATAACCTTGCAAATGATTATTTATTTTGCCTAATTTGTCCTTCGAGATTCAATGGTGCAACATACATCCCTTGACTTGAAGGTTTATATAACAAGAAAATAATTTTTTTTTTAAAAAAAATCAAATGTTGGCTTTGTCAAATCAGTGTCAATTTACCTCAGGACTCAACTTTCCCAAATCAATATATATACAATATGATAACCCTAGTTACCATACTATACTTGGGGAATCATTTCCATTTGAGCAAGAACTATTGCACTTCAAATAGGCACATTCACATTACTTGGCCAAAGGTTTCATTGAGTTTAAATATTGTCTATCTCATATGCACACTTATTCAAACAATCTCCACTAAAAGACTCTACCTACCAAAAGAGATCAACAAGTCTTTAATAAGTTTGAAATGGGATATATATGGGACATGGGTTAAATAGAGGCCATTTATAAATTAGAGCCGATGTGACACTATGAACAAACCCTCACACACTATAAACTTCTTGTTGGAACCTTAGACAGTTGGGAGCATGAAAAGATAGAGCTTGATCATTCTTCCTTTGACATTAATCTAGATCTTGATTCGGACAGTCTTTGCCTTTGCGAAAAGTTTGAGACCCTCATTCCTTTCCCTTTTCTTCTTTTTTTATTTTTTTTTCTTATTTCTTCTTCATTTTTAACATTTTATCATTTTGTCCTTTTTCTCTGTAGGATTGTCAAGTATAGGACTTTTAAGATTATTAACTAGAAGGTGTGATGGGTCTCATGAACTATATGGTCTTTCTCTAATTTTGGTTGAATCTCTGGCTGAATTGGACCAATTCATGTCAATCTGTCCTCATAAACTTAGTGAGAGTCTTCTACTTACTTCAGGTAAGAAGAACTTAGTTGGTTTTCTAAATCGCTCTTTTGGGGTTTTATTTTCTTTTTTCTCTTTTTTTCTACTTTTTTTTTTGTTTTTCAAGCTCCAAGAGAGTTATCTTGTTTACACCATCTATGCTTCTGGCTATGAATAGGATAGGATGAGTTTGCTTAAACAAGGAGAGCCTTTTGTTTCCTTGATAGATCTGAGATATTAAGTCGAATTCAGGTAAACTTCAACTATCCTTATGGTTTGGTCTTTGCATCCTCTTCCTTGATCTTCTTACCCCTTTACATCAGTGATCATCAAACTTGTCATAAGTGTCACAATAGTCCAAGATAGGTTATTGAGGTTCACAAGCTAATAAAAAGCAAGCTAAAATCTTATGAAGGCTCAAAGGGGACAAACTAGGGATTGAAATTAATAAGGTGGATACTAGTTGTTGCCTAACCAAACAATGCCTGGATCATTTCTCCCTTAAATAAGCAGAGTTCAATTTCATCTCGAAAGTTTGTCAAAGCATGTTCTAAGATTGACTAGGACCTAGACAAAGGTAATTATGTAGGAGCCCTCTCTAAGTAAGCATACATAACTCAATGCTATAGAACAATTCCCTCGCCTTGTAAAGTCATTTAGATCATGATGCACTAATTTATGAGTATCAAGGTAGATTTGCCATTGGTTGAACACCAAAATAAATAAAGACCAATATAAATAAAAATTTGATAAAAGTAATTTATTCAAACAATTTTAATTAAAAAACATAATTTTTCCAAAAATATTAAAGAAAGCATAAGTAAAATAAGTAGCACTCAAGCCTAAGAAAATTTGTTGAATTATAATCGATGGTGCTTCATCTACTCGGATATGTCAGGGGCAATGGTCATCACATCCTCATCCATAATTCCTCCATCCACATCTTGAAAGGATGACAAGATAGAACTTTCCATCAATCCTCCTTCTATCATGAAGGTTGCAGGTGTTGACACTCTTCCAAACTTAGGCAATAGATTAATTTTAGTGTTGGGTTTATTGGGCACGGGCAGCTTGCCACTGTCAATCAAATCTTGGATCTCATGTCTTAATTGAGTGCATATATGTATAATGCCCTTGCATTTGATGAAATTGACAGAAGGCTTTGGCATCAAAGTTTCATGGCAGAGGATCATGCAGCAGTCGAGGAGCCAATGGCTACAATAGTCCTTTCTTCTGTAACTTGTTGAAAACCAAAGATAGAGGTTTCTTCAACTCTGAAAACTATTTTCTATTTTTTTGGTTAGTAGTTGCATTGACATCCATTTCTTTTTGTGCACTCTGACTGCTAGATTAGTAGTTTTCTCTCTCATTTCTCCTTTTAGAAAAGTGATTCTTCTCTCATTCCCACTCTTTTATTTGCAAGCCAGCTTCGAGAAGATCTTTGAAATCCTTTATAAGGGTGTGGGACATCCTTTCTCTAAGATTAGGCAGTACCCCTCTCACAATCATCCTAATCTGGTTTGATTCATCGAGCCACTTCTTGAGCAATGAAGCCTTATTCCTCCACCTTTTCACATACTCTAACAAATTTTTCATTCCATTTCTGCCTTACCACCTCAACTTCCATCAGAGTGACCTCCAACTCAGGATTGTGCCCATATTATTGGATGAAGGCCCTATACAACAAATCCTAACTCTTTTGAGTACTATCCTCTAAGGTGTTGAACCAATTTTGCACATCCGAATCCAATGAAAGCATGAAGTACCTTAGAGTTTGAGCCTTGGTAGCTCAAGCAGACTGCATAGTAGTGATGTATTGCTTGATATGAAGATGAGGGTTGCCAGTTACATCGTACTTAGCAAATGGTGGCATCTTGATTTTGTAAGGAACTTCCTCATCTTGTTCAAATAGCTTATCCACCTCTGGCATCTCTTCGGTTTTCAGCTTCTTTTCAAACTTCTTCTCTAGATCAGCAATCATCTTCTCCATATTGGAAGTTTTGGTCTTTTCAACAGTTGATTTCTCCACTACCTTCGGCTCCTTTTGATTGTCTTAAAGGTCATAAAAATACCAAGCCTAGTCATCATCATCGTCGATAACTACCTTGTAATCATCAAATGCTACTTCACCAACCTTTGCCTTTCCCTTGTCTTTTAGGTTCTTGGTAATAGCAGATGCTTCAGCAGTATTTCCCAATAATGCAGCCAGTTGACTTTTCATGGTCTCTGCTATGATCTCCTTCAATTCTTCCATTTTGGTGTTGATTGTATTGTCTATTATCTTTTGAATCTACTCTAGTTCCATTGCTTTTGGTGAGAAGCTAACTAAGTCTTCAATGGATTCTACGTGACCGGTGTAGGCTGGATTACCGTAGGCTCTTGAACTACTGTACTCCAAATCTGTAAGCCAAAAAGGATCAATGATATGAGATGTAATGTATGTATGCATGGATGTATGGATGCATAATCAAGGAAAACAACAAAAGTATGGACGTCCTTCCAACCTTATATCACCTCCACATGAATGGCGAGTCCCTTTTTCTAGGTATATAGTCAACAAAATATCAACATGGGATATCTTGTTTTTGAAAAATTCTCTTAAACGGTTTAACCAATAATTATATTTTCAAACTTAGAAGTCAATCCATGATAACTCCCATTAATTAGGTCTTAATTCGTTGGGTCAACAAAAGACAGCTTTTATGCTATATTGGATTAAAACTAAATTAAAAGGCTTATCATAAATAGATTTCCCCTTTTTGGAAAAATAACTAATGATTCATGCTTCAAATAAGCCCATGATTAATAAGACTTAGTATAAATTAGGCCCACAATTGATTTTAAGTATTCCATAATTGACCCAACTTGTTGTAATCCCATTTTAAGGAAAAGGTTCAAATGAAAAATAGTTTTATTTCAAAGCCCATTGTAAATGAATTTTGGTGTAAAAAAATTTTTTTTCAAAGCCCATTGTGAAAAGATTTGTTTGAAAATAGATTTTGGGCTTTGAACTTGGCCCATGAGATAAAAAGAATTTTTGACCCATCTTGGAAAGAGGTTTTATGTCAAAAGACTATCTTGAAAAATTTTGAAAATAGTTTTCTTCTTTTGGGTTTAAAGATTATTTTTTTTTAGCTTACAACATAATTAGGTCACATTAGGAATGGAACAAACCAAATAAGCAATGGTTCAAACCAAGATAGATCAATCATAGTCAAAGAGCAAGCATTTGGGTATAAACCTAAGAAAAGTAACTAGGCCAATTACATGAGCTTTAGTTTTTGGGTTGAAAAGGCTTAGGTTCCTATAGCAAGTATATACCAAATGGTATTAGGCTATAAGTGGTTATGCCATGCTCGATCTCCATACCTTGAGTGAAAGTATAGTATCCCTTACATAACACAACACGGGCTATACGGGCATCCTAACTCACGCACTCAACGCAATCTAATATGATGCAATGGATAATATTATAATAAGAAAGAATAAAATAATATACAGACTAGCAGAATCAATTTCTCTTATCCCCAGTGGGGTCACCACTGTGAGCGGGAATTTTCACCCCAACTCCCCGTGGAATGGTTCTTGCTACTTAGGCACCGTTAGGCTCAGGGCCTTAGAAAACATGGGCCTAAACCCAGAGAAAATGGAGTCGCCACCCAGACAGAACGAGAAAAAAGAAAGGGGTGGATGACTTGATTCCTAAGGAATCCCTAACCCCTTAATGGGTTTGAAAAGTTGGGTACTCATGGGAAAGGTGAAAAGTAGCCCATTACCCCCAAAATGCCAAGTTCATTAGAACCATCCTCCTTTTTAGGTCTAGATATTATTAATTCCTAAATGTTTTGATATTATCCATGTTACATGCATTTTAAAAGAAAGAAACATCCATCATTTTATTAAAATAAAACAAACAGAAAAGGCACCCATCCAAGGATGGAAACGTGCCTTTACAATGCCCAAAGTCCAAAAAAAGAGTAAAATAAACAAATTAGGACACTCACCATAGGTGGAAACATGTCTTTTACAATAGTCCCAAAATCCTTAAATGATAAATTATGTTACATAATAAAAATGAGGCACCCACGAGGTGGAAACATGCCTTTTACAATCTAAAAATCTAAATGAACAATTAATCAAGTAAATTAAACCATTCAAACATAACAATTAAAATAAAACATCCATTATAAACTAAATAAAAATAAATCATCCATGGTAAAGCAAGTAATCAAACAAATAATCAATCATTGCATAAACAATTATAACTTAGGGCTAAACTAATGAAGTTAAAGTTAATTATAAAAATTATAATTTACAAATAGATCTTAATATTAACCCATTAATAAAATATAGGCATGACGAAGAGGGTCATGCTTACGGCAATCTCGCTAGCCGGTTAGCAAATAGGGATTAAGGAGGCAGCGCCCCCGAAAGGTAGATGGTTTACATGATATTATTTTGTTGGGCAATTAGGATTTTAGTTTAGAATTAGGGTTTTAAATATTAAAAACTAGAGTTTTTATAAAACTAGGGTTTAGAAAATAATATTAGGGTTTTAAACTATCAATTTAGGGTTTCAGAAAAATATTAGGGTTTTTAGTTAAAAACAAAGTTTAATGTTGGCTACTGGGACTAAGGCTATAACCGAATGGTTTTATGCTTAAAGTGTGGTTCCTATCCAAGACTTTAACAATTTTATTGCTACTGTTACTATGATATTGAAACTTAATATTAATTTGATTAAACAAGATACTGTAAAATTAAATAAAACAGTTTGCTAGACACTTGAATAAGCTACCGTGAAAATCAGTTTTATGGACATAAACTAATTATTGGATAAGTAATCTACTGGATGTTTTATAAAGAAAACACAAGAACAAATTAAATAGAATTCAATGAGTGAAACAATATGAACTAGTGTGAATTTAAAATAGATTAAAAAAGAAATTTCAAACCTTTGTTTGTTTGCTCCACCTTTGTTTGTTTGCTCCACCGATATTTAACGTTGATCCAAACTTATTTCTTGCACCAGTGTCGAATCTCAATTGAGTAAAGCGAAGAAAGCATGCTACTTCCTTCTAGCTTATTGAGTTTATGTGTATCTTTGAATTGTTTTGGTAGTCCTACTGCTTGATTTTTAATAATTGCTTGTCAGTGTTGCCTCCCCTTTAATAGCATTTAAGCTTGTTATTTATAGGTAAACATTCAACAAAACCCCTCAACCTAATTTGCTAATCCAACTTTTAAATGAATTGTAGCCTAATTAGAAAACTAGCCAGCCAAGAATCATGTCAATTTGGTGTGCCAGATCGACATGGGCTAAGGCCCTGTCGATCTGGGCAACTAGAAAGGCTCATGTCGATCTGGGCCACTAGATCGACATGAGCCATGCTCATGTCCACCTGGGCCCTCCAGATCGACATGAGCAATGGCTCAAGTTGCCTGGCCTGCCCCGACTTAAGTTAATCTCATATTTGTTTTAATTTCTGGACTGAATAGTTTTAATTTGGGCCTAAAAAATTTAATTTAGGTTTTATAATTGAATTTATGCCTTTTAAAATTGGATCGAATTATTTAAAAGTTATAAACTAGGTTTAAATCTTTTAAAGTCAGATCAAATTTATTTTGGCATTATTTAATTAGGACCGTACCAACTTAGGGCTAAAATTAAGGGTCTACATAATGCCTATTCAAAATGTGAGTAAATACAATCATTTAAAATCATATTTTAAGGCATTACAAGCATAAAACCCTAATTAAATCTCACTCCAACCAATATCCCAAAATTTAGCTTTACTTTACTTTAACTTTGAAATTCCATTTTAATCCATTTTAATTGGTGTTTTAAGTTTAAATAAAAACATATTACAACATGTTTTAACCAATCACATTAAATAAACACATACTCTTCACTAAACCTCTAAAATTCCATAAACTTCATCATTTAAGGTTCTTCATTCCATATTATTCCAATTGTTAATCCAAGCTTAATTTCTTCATTTATATCATTTAATAACATGATTTAAACATTAAAATAAAATAAACATCTATACTTTAAAAATTTCCTTCCAAAACCCTAAATTCAACACTACCTTATTCAATCTCTAACTAAACTTAACTAAATCCATCATTTGACTTTAAAATCCTTGTTTATGCATCATAACAACACATTTGGAATTCATTTGCACAATTAAAACATATGATTTCAAAAGTCTAAATTTTACATAACCCTAAATTATCTTCTTCCTCCAAACTTAATCCAAACTTGCTATTTTCTTCAATCTAACTTGAAAATCATTAATAACTAATCAAAATAGCTTCATACATACCCATTCAAGCAATTAAATCATGCTACATCAAAACTCCAAACTAAACATACTCAAAACTTCATAGAATTCCAAAGAATAAGATAGAAAAGTTACTTTTTATGGAGAAATTCACCAAAACCCCACTTGAATCTTTGAAATCCCTTCAATATTTGATGTATGGAAGAAGAAAAGGCTTGGCTTTGTCTCACATGGAGGTTCGGCTCCTTAAGAAGAAGAAGATGATGATTTAACTTTTAAATTTTCTCTTTCTTTTCACTTTAAAATAAGACCATATATATTATATTTTAATATTTTTAATAATTAATTAATTATTTATTTATTTTAAAAATTATATTTTAACTCATCCATTCAAAAATAATTTATTTTTAAATTATTTAATTAATTTTAATTTTACAAAGTATAATTATAATTTTGCCACTTGACTTTTTGACTTTCTTTTAAAATTGTTGACTTTTATGTATGTTGTATATATGTCACATATATATCACATATACACTTTACTTTTTCACTTCTAATCCTTCAACTTTTCATTTAAATTATTTATTTAATGTGCTTAATTTAATTTTAATTTATTTTATTTAATTTTTAAAAATTTTGGATGTTACACTTAATTATGCTTTTTGTTTCTCCTTGAATAGCTTTCGGTTATTGCTTTTCAAATTCTGTGTTTACTGTTTCTTAATTGTTCATGGCTCACTAATTGTAAAAAGTGGCTCAGTTTTTTATTATTGTTTTATATTTATAGGCAATGATTAGGCAACCGCGGCTCACTAATCCTCGCCCAACTCAAATAGTTTTCTTGCTTATCCGAGTCTCATTAGAATTTTAAGCGCAATTAAAACTTAATCCGGACACAATTAGGGCCTCATGGCCAATTCTCCATGAGGGCCTCCAACAGGCAATTCCTAATGAGAAAGCTTCATGGTGAATTGGCTAGGCCAATTCATTATCAGCTTGTATTTAATGTTGGCCCTGCCTAATTTTGGCTTTTAAAATTAGACCAGATCTGATTCAGGTTTTTAAAATTGGACCAGACTAGGTTTAAGCCATTAAAATTATATTGGATCAGGTTTAAGCTTTTAAAATTAGATGGAATTAGGCTTGGCCTCTTTTAATTGGGACTAGACTTGCTTATGACTAAGATTAAGGGTCTACAGCAAGGGATTGCAGTAATCAATGCAAAGTCAATAGGCATGACTGCATAGGAGATGGAAGGTGCGTGTAATGTCAATCAACCTCTCAAGCAAAGCAGGTATGTGCACATAATGCCCTTCCATTGGGTAGTGGGAAGGCGCCTTAAGAAACAGTAAAAATTCATAACCCGAAAAGGATCCTTCACCTCCTCGGGCAAAGTCGAGTGGAATGCCCAAACCTTGGAGATCCCACATCCTCTCCTAATCTCCAAGACATCCTACAAGGTGTTAGAAGAGAATATGTTAGTTAAAAATGAAGAAAAATATGAAAGAAGATGGGAAAGAGAAGTTGTGTAGACAAAGGACTACCACACAAAGGTATAGAACCACTGCACCAAAGTCTTATGCACCTTCCATACAGAAGCACCATACTACCATGCGATGATTTTGAAGAACCACTACATGGCAATTCTCTCAATTCGCATGGAGGTATAGTGATAAAAGGCAGAGGTAAGCATGTTAGAAGTGTGAAGTTTAGATTTTTCTCTAATTTCTCAATGTTTTAAGTCCTAATCAGTGGTTTCTAAGTAAATGTTGATATAACCCAAAGTAAAATTAAGGTGAAAAACATGGGTATTAGAGTTTTTGACAAACTTTCAAAGATTTGGGTGAGCGAAGAGATGTGTTTGCCCATTTTCTAATGGATTTCAACCTCATTGTTGATGAAGTGCGTGTTGTTAGGTGTTTTAGCACATCCATTGGGTCCATAAACGTGAGTTTTGGTGCAAGAGGTGTTCTAGCCAATAGAAGAATAAGAGTGTGAGGCCCCAACCTGGGTACCGTGCCTGACTCACCAAAGGATGGCAACCAAAATGCTTAAAAATTGGGCTAAGTCTGAAAAAAAAAAGTGTATAGGTCACTCTGTCATCGCAGGCTACGCTCAATTCAAGTAAAAATAGTTTTGAAGAGTCGCCACTTAAATTTATTTTTTAAAGAAAAAGTAAAAATTTAAGAAAAACCCTAAGTTGACTCCAAATAATATCCCAAGGATAAAAATACTAGCCTCAAACCAAAGAATGGATTTGGGGGTTAGGTTTAGGGTTATTTTAAGTAAAAGAAGTTTGGTCTTTAATTAAATGGGAACTTTAAAAAATTATTTCATGTAAAATGATAATTGTAATATGATATGACAAGTTATATTCAAGCATTCATCCATACATTCATCAAATAAAAGTAAAGATAAAGGTATAAGAATTAAACTGCAATACAAAACCTAAAATATGAGGATCCCAACTCTAGTCTTAGGGATTCTAGGATAGGCACACATTCTCCAAAGAACGTAAACAAAGTAAAGCTTGTACTTCTGAAGAAGAATTAGAAAAAGGTGGAATATTTTACAAAGTGGACTTGATACTTGGAGTTTAATTTCAATTGACCATGCATATCTCATTTGAATGAGAATCAACTCCTATGCAGTTCAAACCATCGCAAGATGGTTTTTTTTTTATTCTTAAAGAAGTTGATTTTCTAGCCTAAGCTCTATAAGCCTAAGTCTAGGTTCATTTTATGTTTAATTTTAAACCTAGGTCTATTGCAATTCTAATCATTGCGAGATGATTTTTTTTTTGGTTCTTGAAGAAGTTAATTTTCTAGCCTATGTTATGTGAGCCTAAGTCTAGGTTCATTTTAAGTTTATTGGTAAACCTAGGTCTAAAGCCCAAATTTTTTATCCTAATTTGAAAAAAAAGTCAATTTAGATTCAATTGAAAAGATTTAATTTTGAAAATTAAGTTCATATTCCAACTTAATTTTGAAAAAAAGTTTGTTAGAGAAATTAAGTTCTTATTCCAAGTGGGAGATTGTTAGCATTGTATCCTAAGCCAATGAGATGTATGTTTATTGTTACATTCAATAAAATAAATGAGAAATTTAATTATCATGTGTGTGTTTATTGTTTTAGTATGACTAAAGTTCCATGAATAGATAATTCAACTTTTTATCATTAATTTTGTGACTTGATAGTAAAACCTTAAAGTAATGTGAATTATATTCTAAATTATCCCTAGCTGATATTATTAATGGAATGACAATGAATAAAAATTAGCATGTAGTTGTTGCACTCTAATAAAAACTACTAGAACTACACTCGCAAGTATACGAGGCTGCTGTAGTATTTTGGTGAACACCTCAAGGTCGTCTCACAAGGAAGCTAGAATAGCTAATTATTTATCAAATCGTAAATAACAAATTATCAATAAAATTAAATTGCTAAACAACTAATGAAAACAGAACGAGTTGAATTTAGAACAATGAAAGTAAACTGAACAGATATGTTGATTCACTTAATAAAAAGGTCTAGGGTTTGCACTTCTCTACTAACTTATATGTATGAACGGCTATTCCTCTCAACCAATTTAATTTCAAAGATCAGATTTCAAGCAACTTAATTAATCGAATCAAGGAAATAAGCTCTCGCATTCAAACCTCTTTCAAATAATCTTGTTACAATTGAAATGATCATTTTCTTAGGTTTATATTTCTAACTCACCTAAGTCCCTAATTGAATTGTTCCAGCATTAGACTTCATTTCTCAATCCTTCATCTAATACCTCAAACACATAATTGGTGGCCAATCAATTATATATTAACATTAATCCATTCAATTAAGGTTAAAAGAAATAATTCAGTTAAGAGCAATATCCATTTCATACAATCATAGTAGATCCATACAAACCCTAGACTCGATCAAAATTAGTTCATAATGATGCTATCAAACAAATTCATCTCATTAAAATTCAAAGAAATTAATTTAGACATTAGAGAATTCATGAATACAATTCCAATGAAACTTAAGAGATAGAGTTTGAGAACAAAACCAAATTACAAACTTCCTTTGGCTTCTGAAGAATCTCTTGCTCAGATCTTAGCTAAAAGAATAATGCAATGGTTAAAACTAATTTAATCTAGAGTGTTTGCATGAAAGTGTAATCAAAATTCCAAAAGAAAATGAAGAATAGCTCAAAAGTTTATGTTGCACGGCTGAAAAAATGTGTAACCATTTCAAATACCCTAATCTTCTTATTTATACAAAACCCTCGCTCAAAATCCGCGTTTCCTTTCTTTCCTTAGCTCCATGGAGTGACATGGCCAAGCTTGTGGCCGTGTCATGTGACACGGCCAGTGGCTTGGCCGTGTCACCTGGGTGTGTCAGCTTCTGTGTAATCTTGCTTCTTTGCTTCTGTGGAATTGAGTGTGACATGGCTAAGCTCCTGGCGGTGTCATGTGACACGGCCAGTGGCTTGGCCGTGTCACCTGGGTGTGTCACATACTGATTCTCTTCATTCTTTACTCTTCTTTCTTTGCTCTTCTTTCTTTGCTCTTCTTTCTTGGCTAAATATGGGACACGGCCAAGCTTGTGGCCGTATCACCTGCCAGTGTCAACTTCTGCCAAATTTTCCTCTCTTTCTTGGTTCCCTTGGTTTTGCCCTTTTGGTGAGACACGGCCAGTGGCTTGGCCGTGTCTTGCTGCTTCATGCTATTCTTTCTTCCAAGGAAGTTTTTTGCATATCAACCTAAAACAAACACTTGAAACAAACTTTAAACAAGAATCAAATGAAACATTAACCAAAAACACATAAACACCACACTAAAAACTAGTACAAAAATGACATAAATACTGGAATAAATTAAAACTACCAAAATTGATGAAATCATTAAATAAACAGATTAAAACTACCAAAAATGCATGAAGAAAACAATAATCATCATAATAAATAAGATACAATTCTATGATAAAAACTTATAAAACAACTACCCCACACTTAAAACTTTGCTTGTCCTCAAGCAAATTCACATGGCATAAATTAAAAACTCAAATAACCTTAGCTATGATTCAAGTATATAAGATGAAATCCTTTAAGACTCAGCCATAAATAAATGCAATTTACTTCAATTAAGATTTTCTTAACTCATTCATTAATCCAGCAATAACAAATCTCATCTCTCATCTAAGTGTTTTTCTCAATTTCAAAGGTTAATTCACTCAAACCACTCATGACTGCATACTTCCATAAACTTGCTTAATTATCCAATCTCTCTCACTGATTTTCTCAAGAAATAATCCGAAGGTCTTTTTGTTTGGATGTAATGGGGCTAAGGTGAAGGTGTGAGAAAAGATATTTAAGTTGGAACATCAAGAAATGGAGTATCTAAATTAGACAATACTCTTGCTTAGAAACTCGTAACTCCTTCAAATGACATATTCACCAACCCTTGATAATCTCACATACTTGCATACTTAAAGAAAAGTACTTGAGTCGAAATTCCTCTTTGATGACTAATGCTAGAAAATATATGAATTTTGTGTATATATATATATATCTTCTCTTTTATTTTTTTTATTTTTATTTTATATATATATATATATACAAAATATAAAATTGCATGGAACATCTAGCTCAAAATGTAGAGGAAAAGAACAATCAACTCTTAGTCAAATACAATGTGCAAAGTATGCATTTCAGCCCCAATTGTACTAAAGCAATACTATTATTATTATTATTTTAATTTTTAATTGCCTACCCCACACTTATGAATTAAACCACCCTATTGTCATATCATAAGAAACTCCATTCCTTAATGAAGGTATGATGATAATAGGAAAATGTTAAGTTGTGAATTGTGTTGATCAATCAAGAAAAAGTCAAAGGCTCAACTTGGCTCACTAAGGAATTCATAATTAAGGGAGGTCTTTTTAAGCTAAAGGGGTAATCCTAATTTGCCTTCATCATTTTAAAACTTGAGATGAAATCATAATGTGAGTTCAATTAGTATGCAAAAGCAAGCTCTAGAGATGCAAAATCATGAAGGTGCACAATTAAAAAAAGAAAAATCAATTGACAATAATATTCAATCTATGAGGTTCAAAACTCACAAAGGGTGGGTTCTCAAAGATTTATATGTCATGAATTGCAGAATGTGAAAATTGATCCTGAATGAATTCAAATGCTAATCTCTATGTTGATACTAAAGGCTCAAATATAATGCTAGAATTACAGAAAAGTCAATAAGTTTCCAACAATTATGCCATGAACAATGCACAATATAACACACAAAGACAAACAAAACAAGAATTAAAGGAAAGCTTAAAGATTACCCCACACTTATAAATTACATTGTCCTCAATGGAAGAAACAAGGATAATAAAGAAAAAGAGTTAAGGTACAACCTGTTTTCCATCGTTCACTTGTGAGGCAAACGCTACCTTTTCACTCACAAACATCAATTGTTCAGAAACAAAATGCAATATATATAAAATAAACAAAATATAAAGTGTTAACATTAAAAACAAAAAGGAAAAATAACAACAAAAATATGTTATAACTAAATACAAGAAAGTAAGGAATTTTCTCAAAAGATTAGAGCTAATTTGATCTACGGTGAAGGATGATGTGATGATGATGCAGCTGAAGGATGGAGACTCAGGATCTTAGTAAGGTTGCTATTGATTTGGTCCAACTGTTGCAAGACCGCAGCATGGTTACGATTGACCTTGCTTTCTAGTGCCTCTATCCTATTAAGTATCCCCTGATTGTCCGGGACCGGAGCATCTTCATCCAAATCAAGAGAATCCGAGTCAAACTCCTCATGGACTCGTGTTCTCTTTTGTCGGACCCCCGGTGCATCTGGCTCAGCCAAAGCGATCACATAGGCCCCTCTCCTATTCACAACCATATGCATCTTCTCAAGTGTGGCCAAATCTAATGAATCATTACCCGAAATTTTAGTCATACAGCAGTTACTCGGGTCAAAATCATCAAGAAGGGTTGTCGCCAATGTGGTAACCAATTCTCCAATACAAATAGCACCCTTCTTTTTGTTCGCCACATTGTCAAAAACATCGGCCAACAATAGCCGGCACTAACGGGTATGGCATTACAAGCACAGTCTAAGAAAAAGAGCTCACTAATTTTCACTATACCTAGGCTTTCCTTCCATGCAAAGAACCCACAAGACATAAAGCGATGCAAATACCTTAGAGCGGGATTACTCAATTTAGTTGCCTTGGCCGATTTGGCCACATAAGTTCCCGAGCCCAATGCTCCCCATGCAAATTGCTATTTAAAACCCTTAGGTACAGATTTTTCACCTTGTTGATGGAAACCAAAGATAACATTCAATTGCTCAATACTAACTACACATGGTCTCCCAAGCAATTTAAAATTTAACCTAGTGCAAATTTTTTGGTCATCTCTTTCAACCTTAAGAGAGGTTAAAATTTTCAAAGTAAGCTCTTGAAATTGCAAAGGTCGAAGGGAGACTAATTTCTCCCACCCAAGGTTTTGAACATAGCTATAAAAATTATCCTTAATATGAAGAGCATTAAGGGATTCATCGCTTACATACCTCGTCGAAAAGAAACCCCTAGCCAAAAGAGCTCTTTGAAGATGAAGAAGATGAAGATGGAGCTGCAGTTGGAGGTTGCCTCCTCTTGTGGTGGGACACCATCTTTGTTCTTGGCATATTGAAAGATTTGGAAAATTTTGAAGCTTTAACAGATTTAATTGATTTTTTATGAGAGAAGAAGAAGTTTGAACTGGTTGATTTTGGTTTTGGTGAAGAAAAATTGAGAATTAACGGGATTTTGGAAGCTTTGAGAAAACAAAAATGGAGGTTTTTGAAAGAAAGAGTCGAGAGAGAGAGAGAAAGGAAAAAAGAAAACTAGGGATTCAAATGAAAAAAAAGGGCTAAAACCGTGTTTTTAAACTTGGAAATTGAGGTGACACGGCCAAGCTTGGCTTAGCTTGGCCGTGTTTGATGGGTTTGGAGGGACACAGCCAGTGACTTGGCCGTGTCGCCTGACCGTGTTTGACACTGTAAAATAAAAGATTGCAAGACAAAGAAGGGGACATGGGTAGAAGCTTGGCCGTGTCTATGTGACACGGCCAAGGACATGGCCAAGCCTGTTGGCCATGTCAGGGACTGTGTATTTTTGGGTTTGCTTGACACGGCCAATGGCTTGGCCGTGTCAAGTGGCAGTGTCCTTCACTGCCATTTTGGCTACTCTCTTTTTTTATCTTTTTTTTATGTCACCAAATCTAAAAGAAATGCAATCCTTTTCCTTGATTAACCCTGAAACACATTAAAATAAATAAATAAAAACTGATCAAAGCACCCATTCCATTTATTTAAACCAAACATGAAATCAAAATTGCTAAATATAAAATTGTAACTATGAAAAGAAATGCAAACCGATGGGTTGCCTCCCATTTAGCGCTTCTTTAATGTCGTGTAGTTGGACATTACTGCAAGACTTAAGGATCGTAGATCAAAGTACTATAAATGATCCTTACTTCTTAGAACCCTTCATTATATGGTTTAACTCTCTGTCCATTTCCTTTAAAAGTTTCATTCGTTTGAGAGTTAAGTGATTCTATAGCACCGGAAGGATATACCTGAGTTATCTCGAAAGGACCACTCAATCAAGACTTGAGTTTTCCTGGAAACAGTCGAAGACGAGAATTAAAAAGCAAAACTTTCATACCTGGGCTCAATGTCTTTCACACTAAAATTTTGTCATGAAGTGCTTTAGTGCGGTCCTTATAAATCCTCGAACTCTCATATGCCTCATTCCTTAGTTCATCTAACTCTGAAATTTGCAGAAAACGTTCTCTTTTTGCCTTGTCCAAATCTAAATTCAGAGTCTTAATTGCCCAATACACCTTGTACTCCAACTCCACTGGTAAATGATAAGCCTTACCAAAAACCAATCGGAATGGACTCATACCCAAAGGAGTCTTGAAAGCAGTTCGATATGCCCATAATGCATCATGCAATCTACTTGCCCAATCCTTCCTTGATAAGTTGACTATTTTTTCCAAAATTCCTTTGATTTGCTTGTTGGATGTCTCAAATTATCCTGAAGTTTATGGATGGTATGGGGTTGCCACCTTGTGTTTCACACCCGATTTGTGCATTAATTTCTCAAAAAGTTTATTGCAGAAATGACTTCCCCCATCACTGACTATCACTCTTGGCGTGCCAAATCTGCTAAGAATATATTCCTTCACAAATTTAACAACCACATTAGCATCATTAGTACGGGTGGGGATTGCCTCCACCCATTTTGAAACATAATCAACAACAACTAAAATGTACTCATAACCAAAAGACATGGGAAAAGGACCCATGAAGTCTATCCCCCAAACATCAAACAATTCAACAACAATATAAGATTGAAGGGGCATTTCATTCCTCCTTCCAATGTTACCTACTCTTTGACAGAGGTCACAATGCTTACAATATTCTTGAGCATCTTTGAATAGAGTAGGCCAGTAAAAACCACTTTGAAGCACCTTTTCTGCAGTCTTTCTCCCTCCAAAATAACCACCACAGTGAAGGTCATGACAAAATTGAAAAACACTCAGTTGTTCTTCCTCAGATACACACCTGCGAACTATCTCATCTTTGCATATCCGGAATAGGTAAGGTTCATCCCAAAAATAAAACTTACTCATATGCAAAAACCTTTTCTTTTCCTGAAATGACATGTCAGAACGTAAAATACCACAAGCAAGATAGTTAGCAATATCTGCAAACCAAGGTGCATTCATTACCACAAACAACTGCTCATCAGGAAATTCTTCTAGATTTTTATGAATGCTATCAGATGTAAGATTTTCACCAAAGAAAGGTAACATAGATAAATGATCAGCTACAACATTCTCACTTCCCTTAGTATCCTTGATTTAAAAATCAAATTCTTGCAATAATAACACCCATCTAATTAAACAAGGTTTAGCATGTTGTTTTGTCAAAAGATATTTTAGAGCTGCATGATCTGAATGCACAATAATTTTGGACCCAATTAAATATGCTCTAAACTTATCTAAGGCAAAAACAACAGCTAGCATTTCTTTTTCAGTTGTTGTGTAATTCACTTGCGCACTATTTAGGGTCAAGCTAGCATAATAAATCACTCTCAAAAATTTCTCAACCCTTTTCCCAAGGACAGCTCCTACTGCATGATTAGAGGCATCACACAAAATTTCAAAAGGTAAAGACCGCACAGGAGCTACAATTACCGGTGCACTAGTCAATTTTTCCTTAAGGGAATTAAAGGCTTGCATGCATTGTGCAGTAAACTCAAATGGAACATCTTTCCAAAGAAAATGACACAATGGTTGGCTTATTTTAGAAAAATATTTAATAAACCTCCAGTAAAAACCTGCATGCCCTAAAAAGCTTCTTATTCCCTTAACAGAGGTAGGTGGGGGTAACTTAGCAATCAACTCTACCTTAGCTTTATCCACCTCAATCCCTTTACTAGATGTTTTATTAGTTTTTGTTATAGATTTGTGTCTTGTTTATTATGATAATTATTGTTTTATTTAGGTATTTTGTTAGTTTTAATCGGTTTGTTTGGTGTTTTCATTAATTTTGGTAGTTTTGGTTTATTTCAATGTTTATGTCATTTTTTATCTAGTCTTTAGTATTGTGTTTATGTTTTGTTGGTTATTGTCTATTTACTTCTTGTTTAAAGTTTGTTTTGAGTTTTGTGTTAGGTTAAAAAAGGCAAGGAAGCAAATTGAAGGAGAAAAGGGGCAGTAGCTGACACAGGCAGAGGACACGGCCAAGTCACTGACCGTGTCCCATACCAAGCTAAAAAGGAAGAGCAAGTCACAGTAGAAGACACAAGCAAGGGACACGGCCAAGTCAGTGGCCGTGTCCCTCCAAAGAAGCCCAGACACGGCCAAGTTGATCCAACCTGGCCGTGTCTCACTTGCATCCAAGGCAAAGAAGATCAATTCTCACAGAAGCAGACACAGGCAAGGGACACGGCCAAGTCACTGGCCGTGTCCCTCCAAAAAGCTCTAACACGGCCAAGTCACCTCTAACATGGCCGTGTCACTCAACCAAAGAAGAAAAGAAGAAAAAGTAAGAGAAGTGAACACATGCAAGTGACTTGGCCGTGTCCCTCCAAAGATCACCAACACGGCCAAGTCACATCCAACTTGGTCGTGTCTCTCATGAACCAAAGCCGTAGCAAATTTTTAAAGCGGACGATTCATATAAAAGGGAAAAGAAGCTAGGGTTTGGAGGACTGTTGATGATTGGGAGATTGAATTGAGCCGTCAGAGAGTGAAGTTAGGGTTTTAACTTTGTTTTCTTTGATGTTGATTACACTTTTGGATTAAACTAGCTTAGATTAGATTGTTCTAGCCATTGATACATTCTTCTTGCAAGATTTGAACAAGAGATTCTTCAGAAGCTTCAAGGAGTTTGTAACTTGGTTTTGTTCTCGAACTTATTCTCTTTATTTTCACTGAAATTGTATTAATGGATATTATCATGTCGAATTTGATTTCTTTGAACATTAATGAGATGAGTATGTTTGATAGCATGATGAACTAATTTGATCTAGTCTAGGGTTTGTATGGATATGCTATGATTGTATGAATTGGTTATTCTCTTAGCTAATAATTTCTTTAGCCTTGATTGAATGGAATATTGTTAATATATAATTGATTGGCCACCAATTATGTGTTTTAGGTATTAGATGATGGTTTGAGAGATGAAGTCTAATGCTGGAACAACTCAATTAGGGACTTAGGTGAATTAGAGATATAACCTATTAAAAAGATTGTTTCAATTATAACAAGATTAGTTGTAAGAGGTTTGAATGCGAGAGCTTATTTCCTTGACTCAATTAATTAAGTTGTTTGAGATTTAATCTTTGAAATTAAATTAGTTAAGAGGAATAACCGTTAATACATATAAGTAGTAGAAAAGTGCAAACCCTAGACCTTTCTATCAAGTGAATCAAAACATCAGCTTAATTTACTTTTCTTCGTTTTTAAACTTCAATCAATCTTTTTCATTAGTTAACAATTTAAATTTTCTTCATTACTTGTTATTCATAATCTGATAATCAATTAGCCACTTTAGCTTCCTTGTGAGACGACCTTGAGGCGATCACCTTTGCTACAGCTACCTCGTATACTTGCGAGTGACGCTTTGTGGTAGAGTTAATTCGAGCGCAACAAGTTTTTGGCGCCGCTGCCGGGGAGGCTAATTGGCGAAATTGTTTATTAGGCAAAAATATTCTAGATTATTTTTCACTGTTTTCATTTTATTTTTCTTTTGCTTTTACTAATTTCTTTTTCTAGAAAAATTCTGTTTATGCAAGGCAGGAGATCACTCGAAGGAGAGCTACATCCATTCATTCCAGAAATTCAGAGAGTGAAAAGGAGCAGAGAAGAGTTTGAGCTCTACACCGGATTTGATACAGAGGAGGACACTTCTAAATTTGAGTCAGATTCTGCACAATCAGTTAAAATGGCTGAAGAAAGGCAAAGAATGATGAGAGACTTTGCTAGACCTATCATTGGAACTTCCACCTCTTGCATAAGACTGACAGATGCAGCAAGAAATTATGAGTTGAAGAACATTCACTACAACATGCTGCCATCATTCTATGGAGTTCCAAATGAAGATCCTCTGAACTTTATTCGGGATTTTTATTCTACCCTCAACACTTTTCCTTTGGGAGGACTAATAGAAGATCAGTTGAGGATGAGATGTTTCCCTTATACTTTGAAGGATAGGGCAAAGAGCTGGCTTATGATGTTGCCTGAAAACTCACTGACAACTTGGGAGCAAGTTTATAACAAGTTCATGGGCAAGTTCTATTCGCATCAAAAGACAGCTGAGTTGAGAGGGAAGATGGCTACATTCTCTCAATTTGAAGGAGAACCATTTCATGAGGCTTGAGACAGATTTAAGATGCTATTGATCCAGTGTCCACATCATCACTACCCACTTCAACTTCTTAATCAGTTTTTCTATGATGGTCTAACCCAGCAATTTCAGAATACAGTTGACAATGCAGCTGGGGGAGCCATGGGAGAAAAGACAGCTGATGAGACTTATGAGATCTTTGAGATGTTGGGAGCTAATTCTCAACAAAAGAGTGTAAGGGGAAGAAGTAAAGGGGTGAATCGACTGGAAGCCAATAGTGAGATGGTCAGTCAAATAGCTGAGTTGACAAGACAGGTGCAGATGCTGAACATGAAGAATAATATTTCTTCATCTACTCAAGAAGTGTGTGGAATCTGTGGGACATTCGGGCATGGAGCAAATATATGCCCCTCTGCATATGAGTCTTATGGGAATGAAGCTGAGCAAGTTAATGCTATGGGGGGATTTCAACCAAGAGCCAGGAATGATCCTTACTCCAATACTTACAATCCTGGTTGGAGGAGTCACCCAAATTTTTCCTGGACAACAAATAATGCTCAACAGCCTTTCCATTTGCTCCAGAGACAGAACCAACAGCAGGGCCAATCCTCAAATCAAGGTCAGCCTAAGAGAGAGAGTTTGGAGGAAAGTTTACAGGCTTTTATCCAAGTCAGTGCTAAAAATCAAGAGATGAACAACAAGAGGCTGGATTCACTAGAAGCGTCTTTTAAGAAGGTGGAGACCCAAGTGGGGCAACTTGCTCAACAGATGCAGATTCAACAAAAGGGGAAGTTCCCAAGTCAACCTGAGCAGGCACAATTAGTGACTGTTCTTAGGAGTGGCAAGGTAATTAATAATAATGTTGAAAATAATTCTGTGAATGCAGGTGAGCAAGAGAATAAAAAGGAAGGAGAACTAGAGAACAAAGGTGCTGAAGAAAGATCAATGGAGAAGTCCCCTACAGTAGATTTGCACAAGGCAAGCAATCCATACCGGACACCTATACCATTCCCCAGCAGGTTGAAGGATGATAAAAAAGATAACAATTTTCAGATATCTTCAACATGCTGTCTAAGGTAAGTATTAACTTACCCTTACTTGAAGCAATTAAGAACATGCCGGCTTATGCTAAATTCTTCAATGAACTGAATACCAAGAAAAAGAGGTATGAGTCGAATGAAGAGGTGATAGTTTCAAAGGTAGCTAGTGCTGTTTTGCAGCATAAACTACCTTCTAAGCTAAAGGATCCTGGAAGTTTTATCATTCAAATTACTATGGGGAATGGAAAAGGTACTGATGGCATGTGTGATTTAGGAGCTAGTGTGAATTTAATGCCTTATTCTGTTTATCTTGAGTTAGAACTAGGGGAACTTAAACCAACAAAAATGGTGTTGCAATTAGCTGATAGATCTCTTAGATTCCCGAAAGGGGTTATAGAAGATGCATTAGTTAAAGTTGGTGGTTTGATAGTACCTGTGGATTTCATTATTTTTGACATGGAAGTAAGTAACTCTTCACCATCTGCACACACCATTCTGCTGGGTAGGCCTTTTATGGCAACTACCAACACTTTGATAGATGTTAAAAATGGTAAATTATCAATGACTGTCTTAGGACAAAATGTTGAATTTTCTATTTTTAACACTTCTCCTATTCCTACAACTGCTTTATATGAGGATTGTTCTTTCATTGATTATGTTGATGCAGTTGTTTCAGATATTTTCTTGCAGACAGGTTCCTCTGATAAATTGGAGATGGCATTGACCTTGGATAGTGATTTGGAAATTTTTGATGCAGAAATAGCCAGTTGTCTTGAGACCTTAGAAAGTGCTGAAATAGAGGAACTTAAGGAGGACCCAGCTTGTGAGCTTCCCTCCATTCAAAAAGAAGAGAAGAACCCCTCACTAGAGTTAGAGTTGAAAGAGTTACCTAAGAACCTGAAATATGTGTTTTTAGGAGATCATAACACTTTACCTGTGATAATATCTAGTGAACTTAGTGAAGGGGAGGAGATGAGGTTGGTGAGTGAGCTTAAAAGATTAAAGAGAGCAATAGGCTGGGGATTGAGTGACATCAAGGGTATTAGCCCTTCCATGTGCATGCATAGAATCACTTTAGAAGAGGGAGCTAAACCTGTGAGGGAGACTCAAAGGCGCCTTAACCCAAATATGAGTGAAGTGGTTAAGAAGGAAGTGCTCAAATTGCTGGATGAAGGAGTAATTTATCCAATTGCTAATAGTGAGTGGGTGAGCCCAGTACATGTAGTTCCTAAGAAATCTGGAATCACTGTGGTGAAAAACGAGAATAATGAATTGGTTCCTACTAGGACTACTACTGGGTGGAGAATGTGCATCGATTATAGGAAGTTGAACAATGCTACAAAGAAAGATCATTTCCCTCTTCCTTTTATTGATCAAATGTTAGATAAACTTTCTGGACACTCACATTGTTGTTTTTTGGATGGCCTTTCAGGTTACTATCAGGTGCCGATTGCACCAGAGGATCAGTCCAAGACTACCTTTACTTGCCCTTTTGGGACTTATGCATTTCGGCGTATGCCCTTTGGCTTGTGCAATGCACCTGCAACTTTTCAGAGATGCATGATGTCTGTCTTCTCAGATATGATAGATGATTTTATTGAGGTATTTATGGATGACTTTTCTGTTTTTGGTAATTCTTTTGATAACTGCCTCAATAAACTTGTTCTTGTGCTTGAGAGATGCATTGAATGTAACCTTACTTTAAGTTGGGAAAAGAGTCATTTTATGGTTACCCAGGGCATTGTTTTAGGTCATGTGGTGTCAAGTAAAGGGATTGAGGTGGATAAGGCTAAAGTTGAATTGATTGCTAAGTTACCCCCACCTACCTCTGTTAAGGGAATAAGAAGTTTCCTAGGGCATGCAGGATTTTACAGGAGGTTTATTAAGGATTTTTCCAAAATAAGCCAACCATTGTGCCATTTGCTAGGGAAAGATGTTCCATTTGAATTTACAGCACAATGCATGCAAGCTTTTAATTCCCTTAAGGAAAAATTGACTAATGCACCAGTGATAGTAGCTCCTGTTTGGTCTTTACCTTTTGAAATCATGTGTGATGCCTCTAATCATGCAGTAGGAGCTGTTCTTGGGCAAAGGGTTGATAAATACTTGAGAGTAATATATTATGCTAGCTTGACCCTGAATAGTGCACAAATGAACTACACCACAACTGAGAAGGAAATGTTAGCTGTTGTTTTTGCTTTAGATAAGTTTAAAGCATATTTAATTGGGTCAAAAATTATTGCGCATTCTGACCATGCAGCTCTAAAAAATCTTTTAACAAAACAACATGCTAAACCGCGCTTAATTAGATGGGTGTTGTTATTGCAAGAATTTGATTTCCAAATCAAGGATACTAAGGGTAGTGAGAATGTTGTTGCTGATCATTTATCCAGATTACCCTTCTTTAGTGAAAATCTTGCATCTGATAGCATTCATAAAAATTTAGAAGCATTTCCTGATGAGCAGCTGTTTGTGGTATTTGATGCACCTTGGTTTGCAGATATTGCTAACTATCTTGCTTATGGTATATTGCGTACTAACATGTCATTTCAGGAAAAGAAAAGGTTTTTATACTTGAGTAAGTTTTATTTTTGGGATGAACCTTATCTATTCCGGATATGCAAAGATGAGATAGTTCGCAGGTGTGTATCTGAGGAAGAACAACTGAGTGTTCTTAAATTTTGTCATGATCTTCACTGTGGGGGTCATTTTGGAGGAAGAAAGACTGCAGAAAAGGTGCTTCAAAGTGGTTTTTACTGGCCTACCTTATTTAAAGATGCTCAAGAGTATTGTAAGCACTGTGATCATTGCCAAAGAGTAGGTAAAATTGGGAGGAGGAATGAAATGCCCCTTTAGTCATATATTGTTGTTAAACTGTTTGATGTGTGGGGAATAGACTTCATGGGTCCTTTCCCCAAGTCCTTTGGTTATGAATATATTTTAGTTGTTGTTGATTATGTTTCCAAATAGGTGGAGGCAATCCCCACCCGTACTAATGATGCTAATGTGGTTGTTAAATTTGTGAAGGAAAACATTCTTTGTAACACCCCGATACCTCATATAAGTACTATACATGTACCTGATATACATACAGTAAGTATATAAAGTATAAGGATGTCACTTTTCGTTACAATTTAAAAACCTTTAAAAGAGTTTAAACCACAATACATTAATTTAAAGAGCATTTACAAAATCATTATACATTTAATGATCTTACATATATATAAGAATCTTATCTTTATCAAAACTTCATTTATACATATAAATACACTCTTGTCAGAAATACATCATAATTAAAAGTTATACATGTATGCATCACCCTCTAGTTGGTCTCGATAAACTCTTACTCTTCTCATGGCATAACGAAAGACTTCATATCTTCCACCTAGTCACCTGCGCGATTACACATCCGCGCTAAGCCCGAGAGCTTAGTAGTACAATTATAAAATATAAACATACATTATAAAAATTCTAACATATAATGATATATCAACTCCATGTACCATTAGTTTCTTATCATGTTTTTCCTTTTTAATTGCACTTTTCATATATCTCGACTAATTTCATTTATTATATACATATATACATATCATTATCACCAACCACAATCCATCACTAATACTTACCATCAATATATCAATACACACATTACATATCATACTTCATATCATTATTTTATTCACAATTCATCAATCATGAATCAAATTTCCAACAAAGGCAATCATTATACCATTCATGAATCACATTAAACAAAGACAAGCATGGGCCCAAAACACACTAATATGCCATTCCCTTTTTCAGAGTTAATGCTTTGGTTTTGTTATCACATTCATCATTATCATAAACCCAACTAGGCTTCAAGGATTAGGTTCAACCAAGCTTCAAGGGGAACAAAGCATGCTAAGTATCAACCCAACTTGGCTTCAAGAACCGACCTAACCTAGCTTCAAGGGTTGTAACATCTCAATTAGGCTTCAAGGATCAAATCTAACCTAACTTCAAGAGATTGTTACCAATATTAGGCATGCCACCAACAACAAACTCTGAAAATGGAATAACACATTAGCCACACAATTCATTTAGCAATTTCATTCTCAATTGAATCATCATAGCCAATCACAATGGCTTCACATCACATTTGAGTTATCATAGCCAATTACAATGGCTTCACATCACATTTGAGTTATAATAGCCAATTACAATGGCTTCACATCACATTTGAGTTATAATAGCCAATTACAATGGCTTCACATCACATTTGAGTTATAATAGCCAATTACAATGGCTTCATATCATGTCATGTCTCAATTCATATTATAATAGTTCATAGTATACATAATCAATTACCTCATCATATCCTTCACATTTTACATATAGCATCATTGATATAACATTACAAAGTACATTATTCATATAACACATTACCATTCACAAGATTCACATTGTATAAAACATAACATTGTTCATCTAGTATCATATGCATCATCATTATCATCAAATGTATGTTCAATCTCAACAATGCAAGAAGAGCAAAGAATAATTACAGTAGCTAACACACTCAAGGGACACGGCCAAGCTTGTGGCCGTGTCTCCCAACCAAAAGCTCCAACACGGCCAAGACTTTCCTAGCTTGGCCGTGTCTCTCAACACAAAATAGGCAGTGGCAGACACAGTCAAGGGACACGGCCAAGCCAGTGGCCGTGTCTCTCCAAAATTGATCCAACATGGCCAAATTTCCTTAAACTTGGCCGTGTCTCCCAAAAATCTTTAGTCTTGCCCGTGTCTCTTCTTTAGTTTGGCCGTGTCTCTCATGAATGAAAACCCTAAACATGGCCAAGTCTCTTTTTATTGAATTAAACACATTATGCACAACATAACCTCATTCAAATGGATATAATCAATGTCATTAACACTTATTTTACATATTCATCACAATATTCACATTAACAATACATTTAATCACTTACCATTTCAAAACCCTAAAATCAACATCACTCTTATTCTTTCAATATCAACATCCACTTAACTTACCATCTTCAAACCAAAACCAAAACCAACACCAATTCAATCTTTTTAACTTACACTCAATTTCAACACTTATAAACACATCTCAAACACACCAAATCATAATATCAACAAATCATAACTTACCTCAAACACAACTTCAAAATAACAAAGGAAAACAAGAGAGTACTTACCAAAATTAAGGAAATTTCACAAATCTCCAACTTAATCCTTTGCTTCTTCCTTCAATTTGATTTTAGAATTTAGAACACCTCTCTTGCTCTCTCTTTCCTTTGGTAGCCGGCCACACAATGCAAAGAAGAGAAAATGAAGACAAGTCAAACTTCTCTTCTTCTTTAAATCTCCACCAAGCAATTACCTAAATGCCCTCATCCATTTAACTTAGCTTCTTTCACTTATATACCCATTTAAGTAATTTCACATATCACAAATAAAATATCTTCTTCCCTTGACTCCTCATTTTGACCAACATATATGTTATATATATTACCATATACCCAACATATACACTTTCTCTCTACACATTACTTTCCTTTTTAAACAATACCTAAACATTCTCTTTTCAATTTCTTTTCTTATCAACATAACATATACACATAATTCAAACAAACAACAATTATATCCAAACTTCTAGGGCACATATTAGGATATTACAATTCTCTCCCTCTAAAAAGAAATTTCGTCCTCGAAATTACCACTATCGTAACAATTCATTCTTAACAAAATACTATCTTAACTTCCATATGAAGTTAATTATATGCTTAAGTTATTTTGTCATCAAATCATATAACTTCAACTCGCCCCTATAGAATCAACCATCTTCTCAAAATTCCATAACTCATCATTCTATATGTTTATATATCTTATTACTTCCTTGATCAAACATTCAAAAGAACTCATTACATTTCCTATTAATATCTTAATACAATAATCATATCATTTTATAGTACACTTATACTTCGTCCAATCTTTATATTTAATATATTTTGTTCCTTCATCTCTTTGTAATTACCCTCTTAACTTTAACCTTAAAAATCATTGGTTTATATCTTAGCATTAATTATTCCGTCATTACAATCACTGTCTAAATAGACATTTATCAAGCCTCAATGGATAACAAGATCCTTATTTTTCACAAATTGAGTTACTTCTTTAGCATGCTTTTCACTTAACTTACATATTAATACACTACCTTTCAACTTATTTTATAAATAACCAATCTTTTCCCTTTTTTTTATCATGATTTATAACTACTAACTCCATTCATTCATGTCCAATCACACTTTAAAATTTTACATCCTATACATTATCATGTAAATAATTATACTCTTAGTACAACTATACATATTAAATCTCAATAATGATTCATAATCTTAGCCAAATCCAGATCACTTGATCTATCTGTCACAATATACCCACATTCCAATCTTGTTCAATTCCAACCAACAATTAATTTATTTAACTTATCATGAAATTTCACAATTTTCATATATATATATATATATAACTTAATTCCATTAGGGTAAACTTATATTCAATTCCTGATCTCTTCCGATCCATATTCAGTCAAATTATCATGATAACAAATCACTTCAAATTATCTTTTAATATACACATAGTTTATTCTCTATTATTTTATTATAATTCCCACCAATTCTCATAATAATTTTATACCATATTTACTATCTATAGTTCATTCACTTAAACCTCAAGCCCATTCATTTATTCATTATATACCATAAACATATTCAGTATAACTCTCAGTCACATTTTATATTTTCTCCCTTTTAATATCTCCTCACATTTCATATCATTGTTATATTTATTTTGATTACCTTTTTGTCATATTATCCATAACTCAAAACATTTCCATAATTTCCTTTTCTCTCTTTACCTTCATAATTATAACCAAATTCTTAACATAAAATGATAAGGTACAACTTTATCCATCATAACATTTAACTATATTTCTCAAACAAAATTTTCAATCTCACCAAATCTGTATTACAATCATTTTATCTAAAACCCAAATCTATGGATAACAAAATTAACCGATCAAATATACTGAACAACACATATGGCTTTAAGAGATTAATATTCAAGCCTGGGACTTTCAAATCAATACTGTTCTTTTTATAATTTTATTCTCAATCTTTACGAATACAAGGCTAAGGTGTATCTCAAGAGTTACATATTCCTTCTTTACATTTTTGCTATATCAGAAGTTAACACATTCCAACTCCATTTCAAACCAATTTGCACTCGATTATATAATCTTTATCAACTTAATTCATGTTTCAACAATATTACTATATATATTTTCAATCATATGCAGTTCTTATACAATTTCTATTCGTCACTTCATTTCTAATCCATTTACAATCTCTTATAATATATAATTACATAGAACTTTCCATATGTGAATACTTTGGGACTCTAAATATCATATGATCATCACGTTCAGTGCTCACCATAACAATTTCCATTGTCCAATATTACTCAAGTCCATTCCCTTCTCACTTCCATCACATAATCCATCTAGCTCTACACAGTTCAAGACCTAATCTCTCTTAGGTCCACTAATACATACAACATCGTTTTCCATATCACTAATTCTATAATAATACCACATACATATTCATAGGTCACCTTCATAATGTGATTCACATTTTTTTTTATATCATAATTTCATTCATATTGAAAAACTTAGTTCACATATCATATACATGTACACACTTAATTATATGCTCTTATTTTATTTTCCTTTTTCATACATTCCATACAAATTTAATGTTTATCACTTTCTTTTAAACACTATCATTCTCATTCTTCCAATATGATGTAAAGTATTTATTCACACTACAATTATATATATATTCTGACTATACTAACACTTCACATCCTTCTTGGTCACATTCCTAATGTGACATCTCTTTCATTGTTGTCTTTAAAAATATTTAATATACTTCCATATCCATTTTTACCCTTTGCAGTAAAATGACTTAGAATAACTCATTTTCATTTACTTATCCACTTCCTTTTTTACTTCAAAACAAATTCTCATACCATCAATCACATTACTCAATTCATAATACTTTCATGTGCAATATTAGTCATTTCACCTAGCTCATGTATTGAATATACATTAAACCATCAATATCCAAATAATCTTTATCAAATTCCACTAAAACTTTAACTTTTCAACTTATTATTTCGCTTAAGCTTCAATTTGCCAAACTCATCTTTTCTTAATATCAACTTTAAAAACAACATATATATATATATATATATCACAAAGCAATATCAAAACATATAATTTTCACAATTATCAAGTTCATTTCAAAAATCCAAATGTCACATATTACCACCATTACCATGAGCTTTCACAATATCCAAGCATCTCACATTTCTAACATTGAATTTACAAGGTTTGCATTAAGATAACAATACCAATTTATATTCTTACTTAACCAATATCATCTCTTTTTCCATTAAACAAAACCTTAACTTTATATATATATACCCCAAACTTTAAATAATCACACTTTGTCTATACTAATCAACTCATTCAATATTGCACCATACTCTCCTCATTTTAATAACATATCTTTCAATATTAACAATCCAACAATATTTCCTCTGTCTAGCAAACCCAACATAAACTTTATTATAAAGAGGTTCAAAGTGTAAAGGAAAGAGTACATACTTTAATCTTGATTTTGTTTCCAACTCATTTTCAAATTTATTCTCCTTTTCATTTCCTTATACTTCAACACATTTAACAATTCACTTTGCTTGCATAAATTTCCATTTTTTTTAATTTATCAATTAAACTTATATAAATCCATATCATTACTTTCTCTAGCTTTTCTTTCATGTAAAACATCATTCACACTCTAGCATCCATCTCATATAACACAGATATACTACAAATCATATAATGCCACATCCAAGACCAACCTAGGTGTTAATGCATATGCATGTATTACCAATTGCATTTCAAAACTCTTCTTTTTTAATTCATTTTAAGCGTTTCAAAATTTTTTTTTTTAATTTCACTTAGGCCGAGAATCTCGAACCTAAGCTCTGATACCAAAATAATTGTAACACCCCGATACCTCATATAAGTACTATACATATACCTGATATACATACAGTAAGTATATAAAGTATAAGGATGTCACTTTTCGTTACAATTTAAAAACCTTTAACAAAGTTTAAACCACAATACATTAATTTAAAGAGCATTTACAAAATCATTATACTTTTAATGATCTTACATATATATAAGAATCTTATCTTTATCAAAACTTCATTTATACATATAAATACACTCTTGTCAGAAATACATCATAATTAAAAGTTATACATGTATGCATCACCCTCTAGTTGGTCTCGATAAACTCTTACTCTTCTCATGGCATAACGAAAGACTTCATATCTTCCACCTAGTCACCTGCGCGATTACACATCCGCGCTAAGCCCGAGAGCTTAGTAGTACAATTATAAAATATAAACATACATTATAAAAATTCTAACATATAATGATATATCAACTCCATGTACCATTAGTTTCTTATCATGTTTTTCCTTTTTAATTGCACTTTTCATATATCTCGACTAATTTCATATTTTATATACATATATACATATCATTATTACCAACCACAATCCATCACTAATACTCACCATCAATATATCAATACACACATTACATATCATACTTCATATCATTATTTTATTCACAATTCATCAATCATGAATCACATTTCCAACAAAGGCAATCATTATACCATTCATGAATCACATTAAACAAAGACAAGCATGGGCCCAAAACACACTAATATGCCATTCCCTTTTTCAGAGTTAATGTTTTGGTTTTGTTATCACATTCATCATTATCATAAACCCAACTAGGCTTCAAGGATTAGGTTCAACCAAGCTTCAAGGGGAACAAAGCATGCTAAGTATCAACCCAACTTGGCTTCAAGAACCAACCCAACCTAGCTTCAAGGGTTGTAACATCTCAATTAGGCTTCAAGGATCAAATCTAACCTAACTTCAAGAGATTGTTACCAATATTAGGCATGCCACCAGCAACAAACTCTGAAAATGGAATAACACATTAGCCACACAATTCATTTAGCAATTTTAATTCTCAATTGAATCATCATAGCCAATCACAATGGCTTCACATCACATTTGAGTTATCATAGCCAATTACAATGGTTCACATCACATTTGAGTTATAATAGCCAATTACAATGACTTCACATCACATTTGAGTTATAATAGCCAATTACAATGGCTTCACATCACATTTGAGTTATAATAGCCAATTACAATGGCTTCATATCATGTCATGTCTCAATTCATATTATAATAGTTCATAGTATACATAATCAATTACCTCATCATATCCTTCACATTTTACATATAGCATCATTGATATAACATTACAAAGTACATTATTCATATAACACATTACCATTCACAAGATTCACAATGTATAAAACATAACATTGTTCATCTAGTATCATATGCATCATCATTATCATCAAATGTATGTTCAATCTCAACAATGCAAGAAGAGCAAAGAATAATTACAGTAGCTAACACACTCAAGGGACACGACCAAGCTTGTGGCCTTGTCTCCCAACCAAAAGCTCCAACACGGCCAAGACTTTCCTAGCTTGGCCGTGTCTCTCAACACAAAATAGGCAGTGGCAGACACAGTCAAGGGACACGACCAAGCCAGTGGCCGTGTCTCTCCAAAATTGATCCAACACGGCCAAATTTCCTTAAACTTGGCCGTGTCTCCCAAAAATCTTTAGTCTTGCCCGTGTCTCTTCTTTAGTTTGGCCGTGTCTCTCATGAATGAAAACCCTAAACATGGCCAAGTCTCTTTTTATTGAATTAAACACATTATGCACAACATAACCTCATTCAAATGGATATAATCAATGTCATTAACACTTATTTTACATATTCATCACAAAATTTACATTAACAATACGTTTAATCACTTACCATTTCAAAACCCTAAAATCAACATCACTCTTATTCTTTCAATATCAACATCCACTTAACTTACCATCTTCAAACCAAAACCAACACCAATTCAATCTTTTTAACTTACACTCAATTTCAACACTTATAAACACATCTCAAACACACCAAATCATAATATCAACAAATCATAACTTACCTCAAACACAACTTCAAAATAACAAAGGAAAACAAGAGAGTACTTGCCAAAATTAAGGAAATTTCACAAATCTCCAACTTAATCCTTTTCTTCTTCCTTCAATTTGATTTTAGAATTTAGAACACCTCTCTTGCTCTCTCTTTCCTTTGGTAGCCGGCCACACAATGCAAAGAAGAGAAAATGAAGACAAGTCAAACTTCTCTTCTTCTTTAAATCTCCACCAAGCTATTCTAAGCAAGCAATTACCTAAATGCCCTCATCCATTTAACTTAGCTTCTTTCATTTATATGCCCATTTAAGTAATTTCACAGATCACAAATAAAATATCTTCTTCCCTTGATTCCTCATTTTGACCAACATATATGTTATATATATTACCATATACCCAACATATACACTTTCTCTCTACACATTACTTTCCTTTTTAAACAATACCTAAACATTCTCTTTTCAATTTCTTTTCTTATCAACATAACATATACACATAATTCAAACAAACAACAATTATATCCAAACTTCTAGGGCACACATTAGGATATTACATTCTTAGCAGATTTGGCACACCAAGAGTGATTGTCAGTGATGGGGGAAGTAATTTTTGCAATAGGCTTTTTGAGAAGTTAATGTACAAATCTGGTCTGAAGCAGAAAGTGGCAACCCCATACCATCCATAGACTTCTGGGCAAGTTGAAACATCAAACAAGCAGCTAAAAGGAATTCTGGAGAAAACAGTCAACACATCAAGGAAGGATTGGGCAAACAGATTGCATGATGCACTATGGGCATATCGAACTGCTTTCAAGACTCCTCTTAGTATGAGTCCATACCGATTGGTGTTTGGAAAAGCTTGTCACTTACCAGTGGAGTTGGAGCATAGAGCATATTGGGCAATCAAGACTCTGAATTTGGACTTGGACAAAGCAAAGAGAGAAAGATTTCTGCAAATTTCAGAGTTAGATGAGCTGAGGAATGAGGCTTATGAGAGCTCGAGAATTTACAAGGATCGCACTAAAGCACTTCATGATAGAATTATAGTGCAAAAGACATTGAGTCTAGGTATGAAAGTTTTACTTGTTAACTCTCGACTCCGTCTTTTTCCAGGTAAACTTAAGTCTTGATGGAGTGGTCCTTTCGAGATAACTCAGGTGTATCCTTCTGGTGCCATTGAATTACTTAACTCTCGAACAAGTGAGACTTTTAAAGTGAATGGACAGAGAGTTAAACCATACAATGAAGGATTTCAAGAAGTGAGGGTCATTGACAGCACTTTGATCCATGATCCTTAGGCTTTGCATGATGTCCAGCTTTATGACATTAAAGAAGCGCTTAATGGGAGGCAACCCATCGGTTTGCATTTATTTTTGATAGTGGTAATTTTAAATTTAGCAAGTTTTGATTTTATGTTTAGTCTAAATAAATGGAACGAGTGCTTTGATCGGTTTTTATCTTTTTAATGTGTTTCAGGGTTGATCGGAGAAGAGGTTTGCAATCTCTGTAATATTTGTTGATATTTGGTGTTATAAAAAATAATAATAATAAAAATGTTGAAAGTGGCAGAAGGAGACATGGCCAAAGGACTTGGCCGTGTCACATGGGACACGGCCAAGCTTCATCAATTTTCAATTCTTGCATTTGTCACAGTGAGTGACACAGCCAAGGGACTTGGCTATGTCCCTTGGCCGTGTCACTTGGACACAGCCAAGCTTCACCAATTTTTCTTCGATTTTATTTTTGTAGCCTTTTCTTCACAAAGACGAACATGCCCAAGGGACACGGCCAAGTCACTGGCCGTGTCCCTCAAAAAGCACATGACACGGCCGTGTTGCCCACAACTTGGCCGTGTCCCTCACTTTTACACTTTAAAAAACACGATTTTGCACAGTTTCTTTCCATTAAATCCTTAGTTTCCAATTTCTTATCTATCTATCTCGCTTTCTCGCTCTCTGTATCGCAAACTCCATTCCTTTTTATTTCAAGCTCCAAATCTTCCTTTAATCCTCAAATCTCTTCACCAAAACTAGAAATAATCCATTAAAACTTCTTCTTTTCTCATAAAATTTTGATTTGATCAAGTTTTGGTTTGAAATTTTCAGATTTCTAGAGATGCCAAGAACAAAGATTGTTTCACACCACAAGACGAAGAAGTCTACAACCGAAGGAGCTTCTTCCTCTTCATCAACTTTATCTTTGAAGAGAGCAAGTCTTTTGGCTCGGGGTTTTTTCCTGACAAGGTATGTTAATGATGAATCTCTTGATGCCCTGCAAATTAGGACTAATTTTGATCGATATGTGCAATTTCTTGGGTGGGAGACTCTAGTCTCCATGAGACCTTTGCAGTTTGAGGAGCTTACTTTAGAATTTTTGACATCTCTCAAGGTTGAAAGAGATGATAAGAAAATCTGCACTAGAATGATGTTTAAATTGCTGGGTAAATCATTTGTGCTTAATATTGACCAGTTAAATGATATATATGGTTTTCATCAGCATGGAGAAAGGTCGGTACCCAAAGAATTTAAACAACAATTTGCTTGGGGAGCTTTAGGCTCGGGTACTTATGTGGCCAAATCGGCCAAAGCATCTAAATTAAGAAATTCTGCTTTGAGGTACTTGCATAGGTTTATGTCTTGCGGATTCTTTGCTCGAAAGGAGAGACCCGGTGTGGTTGAATTGAGTGAACTATTTTTCCTGGATTGTGCTTTGAATGCAATGCATGTTAGTGCCGGCTATTGGTTAGCCGATATTTTTGACACTGTGGCTAATAAAAGGAAGGGTGCAATTTGTGTTGGAGGGTTGATTACCACATTAGCAGTAGCCCTTGTTGAGGATTTTGACCCGAGTACTAGTCGCATGACTAGAATTTTGGGTAATGACTCTTTGGATTTAGCTATACTTGAGAAGATGCACATGGTGGTGCATAGGAGAGGGACTTATGTGATGCCTTCAGATGAGCCTGAAGCACCGGGGGACAGGCAGAAGAGAGCACTGGTCGAAGAGGAGTCCGACTCAGATTCTCTAGACCTAGATGAGGATGCTCCGGTCTCGGAAAGTCAAGAGGTACTTCTTAGGATTGAGGCCCTGGAGGGAAAAGTGGATCAACTGGATGGCAAGGTGGACCGTAACCATGCTGAGGTCTTGCAGCAGTTGGAACAGATTAATAGCAACCTTGCGAAGATCTTGAGTCTCCATCCCTCGGCTGTATCATCTTCACGCCTGCCTTTTCCATAGATTTTGAGTTCCTTGCTTTATTTTGTTTAGTGTTATTTTTTTGTTATTATTTTTCATTTTTGTTTTTCATGTTAACATTTTATATTTGGTTATTTTATTTTTATATATATTGTACTTTTGTTTTTGAACTTTTGTGTTTGTGATGGAAAGCTAGGGTTTTGCCTCACCAGGTACGATGGAAGACAGGTTGTCCTTTAACTCTTTTTATTTATTATTCTTGTTTTCCATTGAGGACAATGTAAATTTTAAGTGTGGGGTACTCTTTAAGCTTTCCTTTAATTTTTGTTTTGTTTGTCTTGTTTTGCTTATTGTGTTTGTTGTGCATGGCATAATTGTTGAAATCTTATTGATCTTTTCTGTGATTTTAGCATTATAGTTGAGACTTTAGTATCAGCATAGAAATGAGCATTTGAATTCATTCAGGATCAATTTTCACATTCTGTAATTCATGACATATAAATCTTTGTGAACTCACCTGTGTGAGTTTTGAGCCTCATAATTTGATATTATTTTCAATTGATTTTCCTTTCTTAAGTGTGCACCTTCATGATGTTGCATCTCTAGAGTTTGCTTTTGCATACTAATTGAACTCACATTATGATTTAATCTCAAGTTTTAAAATGATGAAGGCAAAGTAGGTTAGCCCTTTAGCTTAAAAAGACCTCCCTTAATATTAATTTCCTTAGTGAGCCAAGTTGAGCCTTTGACCTTTTCTTGTTTGATCAACACAATTCTCAACTTAACATGTTCTTATTATCATCATACCTGCATTAAGGAATGGAGTTTTATGATATGACAATAGGGTGGTTTATTTCAAAGTGTGGGGTAAGCAAGTAAAGAAAAATAATAATAAAAAAAATGGTATTGCTATTTGGGTTTGAAATGCATACTTTGCACATTGTATTGGATTAAGAGTCGATTATTCTTTTCCTCTATATTTTAAGCTAGATGTTCTATGCAAAATTCATATTTTGTATATATATATATTTAAAAAAAAGTTAATAAAAAAATTATATGATATAAAAAGAAAAAGAGAAAATAAAAAAAAAGAGATATATATATATACAAAATTCATATATTTTCTATCATTAGAGGAATGTCGATTCATGTATTTTTCTTTAAGTATGCAAGTATGTGCAAGTATTAAGGTTGGTGAGTATGCCATTTGAGGGAGTTATGAATTTCTTAGCAAGATTGTTGTCTAATTTAAATACTCCATTTCTTGATGCTCCAGCTTTACCTTAGCCCCATTATCATCCAAATAAAAGACCTTCGGATTATTTCTTGAGAAAATCAGTAAGGGAGATTGGATAATTAAGCAAGTTTATGGTAGTATGCAATCATAAGTGGTTTGAGTGATTAACTTTCGAAATCGAGTGAAACACTTAGATGAGAGATAAGATTTGTATGTCTGGATTAATGAATGAGTTAAGAAAATCCTTTATTGAAGTAAGATGCAAATATTTATGGCTGAGTCTTAAAGGATTTCATCTATATACTGGAATTATAGTTAAGGTAGTTTGAGTTTTTAATTTATGCCATGTGAATTTGCTTGAGGACAAGCAAAGTTTTAAGTGTGGGGTAGTTGTTTTATTAGTTTTAGTTATAGATTTATGTCTTGTTTATTATGATAATTATTGTTTTATTTAGGTATTTTGTTAGTTTTAATCGGTTTGTTTGGTGTTTTCATTAGTTTTGGTAGTTTTGGTTTATTTCAATGTTTATGTCATTTTTGATCTAGTCTTTAGTATTGTATTTATGTTTTGTTGGTTATTGTCTATTTACTTCTTGTTTAAAGTTTGTTTTGAGTTTTGTGTTAGGTTAAAAAAGGCAAGGAAGAAAATTGAAGGAGAAAAGGGGCAGTAGCTGACACAGGCAGAGGACACGGCCAAGTCACTGGCCATGTCCCATACCAAGCTAAAAAGGAAGAGCAAGTCACAGTAGAAGACACAAGCAAGGGACACGGCCAAGTCAGTGGCCGTGTCCCTCCAAAGAAGCCCAGACACAGCCAAGTTGATCCAACCTGGCCGTGTCTCACTTGCATCCAAGGCAAAGAAGATCAATTCTCACAGAAGTAGACACTAGCAAGGGACACGGCCAAGTCACTGGCCGTGTCCCTCCAAAAAGCTCCAACACGGCCAAGTCACCTCTAACATGGCCGTGTCACTCAACCAAAGAAGAAAAGAAGAAAAAGTAAGCAGAAGTGAACACATGCAAGGGACACGGCCAAGTCACTGGTCGTGTCCCTCCAAAGATCACCAACACGGCCAAGTCACATCCAACTTGGCCGTGTCTCTCATGAACCAAAGCCGTAGCGAATTTTTAAAGCGGACGATTCATATAAAAGGGAAAAGAAGCTAGGGTTTGGAGGACTGTTGACGATTGGGTGATTGAATTGAGCCGTCAGAGAGTGAAGTTAGGGTTTTAACTTTTTTTCTTTGATGTTGATTACACTTTTGGATTAAACTAGCTTAGATTAGATTGTTCTAGCCATTGATACATTCTTCTTGCAAGATTTGAACAAGAGATTCTTCAGAAGCTTCAAGGAGTTTGTAACTTGGTTTTGTTCTCGAACTTATTCTCTTTATTTTCATTGAAATTGTATTAATGGATATTATCATGTCTAATTTGATTTCTTTGAACATTAATGAGATGAGTATGTTTGATAGCATGATGAACTAATTTGATCTAGTCTAGGGTTTGTATGGATCTGCTATGATTGTATGAATTGGTTATTCTCTTAGCTAATAATTTCTTTAGCCTTGATTGAATGGAATATTGTTAATATATAATTGATTGGCCACCAATTATGTGTTTTAGGTATTAGATGATGGATTGAGAGATGAATTCTAATGCTGGAACAACTCAATTAGGGACTTAGGTGAATTAGAGATATAACCTATTAAAAAGATTGTTTCAATTATAACAAGATTAGTTGTAAGAGGTTTGAATGTGAGAGCTTATTTCCTTGACTCAATTAATTAAGTTGTTTGAGATTTAATCTTTGAAATTAAATTAGTTAAGAGGAATAACCGTTCATACATATAAGTAGTAGAGAAGTGCAAACCCTAGACCTTTCTATCAAGTGAATCAAAACATCAGCTTAATTTACTTTTCTTCGTTTTTAAACTTCAATCAATCTTTTTCATTAGTTAACAATTTAAATTTTCTTTATTACTTGTTATTCATAATCTGATAATCAATTAGCCACTTTAGCTTCCTTGTGAGACAACCTTGGGGCGATCACCTTTGCTACAGCTACCTCGTATACTTGCGAGTGACGCTTTGTGGTAGAGTTAATTCGAGTGCAACACTAGACACAACATGGCCTAATACAATGCCCTGAGTAACCATGAAATGACTCTTTTCCCAACTCAAAGTGAGGTTACATGCACAAGAACAAGTTTACTGAGGCAATTATCAAAAGAATCACCAAAAACAGAAAAATCGTCCATAAATACCTTAACAAAATCATCTATCATGTCTGTGAAAACAGACATCATGCATCTCTGAAAAGTTGCAGGCGCATTGCACAAGCCAAAGGGCATACGCCGAAATGCATAAGTCCCAAAAGGGCAAGTAAAAGTAGTCTTGGATTGATCCTCTGGTGATATCGGCACCTGATAATAACCTAAAAGTCCATCCAAAAAATAATAATGTGAGTGTCCATAAAGTTTATCCAGCATCTGATCAATAAAAGGAAGAGTGAAATGATCTTTCTTTGTGGCATTGTTCAACTTCCTATAATTGATACACATTCTTCACCCAGTAGTAGTCCTAGTAGGAACTAATTCATTCTTTTCATTTTTTACCACAGTGATGCCTGATTTCTTAGGCACTACATGTACTGGGCTAACCCACTCACTATTAGCTATTGGATATATCACTCCTTCATCAAGCAATTTAAGCACTTCCTTCTTAACCACTTCACTCATGTTGGGTTAAGGCGCCTTTGGGTCTCCCTCACAGGTTTAGCTCCCTCTTCTAAGATGATTCTATGCATGCACATTGAAGGGCTAATACCTTTGATATCACTCAATCCCCATCCTATTGCTCTTTTCAATCTTTTTAGCTCACTCACCAACCTCATCTCTTCCTTTTCACTAAGTTCACTAGATATTATCACAGGTAAGGTGTTGTGATCTCCTAAAAACACATATTTCAGATTTTTAGGCAACTCTTTTAGCTCTAACTCAAGTGAAAGATTAATCTCTTCTTTTTGGATGGAGGGAAGTTCAAATGCTGGGTCCTCCTTAATTTCCTCTATTTCAGCACTCTCTAATGTCTCAACGCAACTGGCTATTTCTATGTCAAAAATATCCAAGCCATAATCTAAGGTCAGTGCCAGCTCCAATTTATCCGAGGAACCTATTTGCAAGAAAACATCTAAAACAACTACGTCAATACAATCAATTAAAGAGCAATCCTTATATAATGCAGTTGTAGGAATGGGAGAAGTGTTAAAAATAGAAAATTTAACCATTTGTCCCAAGATAGTCATTGACAATTTACAATTTTTAACATCTATCAAGGTGTTGGTTATAACCATAAAAGGCCTACCCAGTAGAATAGTGTGTGCGGATGGTGTAGGGTTACTTCCTTCCATGTCCAAAACTATAAAATCCATAGGCACTATCAACCCACCAACCTTAACTAACACATCTTCTATAATTCCTTTCGGGAATCTAAGAGATCTGTCAGCTAATTGCAAAACCATTTTGGTAGGTTTAAGTTCCCCGCCAAGTTCTAATTCGAGATACATAGAATAAGGCATCAAATTAACACTGGCTCTTAAATCACACATGCCATCAGTCCCCTTCCCATTACCCATAGTAATTTGAATTATGAAACTACCAGGATCCTTTAGCTTCGGAGGTAGTTTATGTTGCAGAACATCACTAGCTACCTCTGACACTATCACCTTTTCATTTGGCTCATACCTCTTTTTCTTGGTGTTCAATTCCTTGAAGAATTTGGCATAAGCTGGCATGTTCTTTATTGCTTCAAGTAAAGGTAAGTTAATACTTACCTTAGATAGCATATTGAAGATATCTGAAAATTGCTTATCTTGTTTATCATTCTTCAACCTGCTGGGGAATGGTATAGGTGGCCGGTAAGGATTACTTGCCTTGTGTAAATATGCTGAAGGGGATTTCTCCATTGATTTTTCTCCAGCACCTTTGTCCTCTGGTTCTCCTTCCCTTTTGTTCTCTTGATCACCTGCATTCACAGAATTATTTTCAACATTATTATTTATTACCTTGCCACTTCTAAGAACAGTCACTGCTTGTGCCTGCTCAGGTTGACTCAGAAATTTCCCTTTTTCTTGCATCTGCATCTGTTGTGCAGGTTGTCCCACATGGGTCTCCACTTTCTTAAAAGATGCTTTTAATGAATCCAGCCTTTTGTTATTCATCTCTTGATTCTTGGCACTGACTTGGATAAAAGCATGTAAACTATCCTCCAAACTCTCTCTCTTAGGCTGCCCTTAATTTGAAGATTGTCCCGGCGGTTGATTTTGTCTCTGGAGCAAATGGAAAGGTTGTTGAGAATTATTTGTTGCCCAGAAAAAGTTTGGATGATTCCGCCAACCAGGATTGCAAGTGTTTGAGTAAGGATCATTCTGAGCCCTTGGTTGATATCCCCCCATAGCATTGACTTGCTCAGCCTCATTTCCATAAGACTCGTATGCAGAGGGGCATATATTTTCTCCATGCCCGAAGGTTCCACAAATTCCACATACTTCTTGAGTGGATGAAGAGGTATTGTTCTTCATGTTCAGCATCTACACTTGCCTTGTCAATTCAGCTATTTGATTGACCATCTCATTGTTAGCTTCCAATTGATTTACCCCTTTACTTCTTCCTCTTACACTTTTCTGTTGAGAATTAGCTCCCAACATTTCAAAGATTTCATAAGTTTCATCTGTTGTCTTTTCTCCCATAGCTCCCCCAGCTGCATTATCAACAGTATTCTGAAATTGTTGGGTTAGACCATCATAGAAAAACTGATTCAGCAGTTAAAGTGGGTAGTAATGGTGTGGACACTGGATCAACAATATCTTAAACCTGTCCCAAGCCTCATGAAATGGCTCTCCTTCAAATTGAGAAAATGTAGCTATTTTTCCTCTTAATTCAGCTGTCTTCGGATGTGAGTAAAATTTTCCCATAAACTTGGTATAGACTTGCTCCCAAGTTGTCAAAGAATTTTCAGGCAACATCATAAGCCAGCTCTTTGCCCTATCCTTTAATGTGTATGGAAAACACCTCATCCTCAACTGGTCTTCTGTTAGTCCTCCCAATGGAAATGTGTTGAGGGTGGAGTAGAAATCCCGGATAAAATTCAAAGGATCTTTATTCGGAACTCCATAGAAAGATGGCAGCATGTTGTAATGGATATTCTTCAACTCATAATTTCTTACTGCATCTGTCAATCTTATACAAGATGTGGAAGTTCCAATGACAAGTCTGGCAAAATTTATCATAGTTCTATGCCTTTCGTCTCCCATATTGGTAGATTGCACAGTATCCGACTCAAAATCAGAAGTTTCCTCCTCTGTATCAAACCCGGTATATAGTTCAAACTCTTCTCTGCTCCTTTTCACTCTTTGAATTTCTGGAATAATTGGGCAAAGCTCTCCTCCGAGTGATCTCCTGCCTTGCATAAACAAAATTTCTAGAAAAAAGGAATTATTCAAAGCAAAAGACAAATAAAATAAAATGAAAAAATGAAAAATAATTTAAAATTTTTATGCCTAATAAACAATTACGCCAATTATCCTCCCCGGCAGCGGCGCCAAAAACTTGTTGCGCTCTAATAAACACTACTAGAACTACACTCGCAAGTATACGAGGCTGCTGTAGTATTTGGGTGAACACCTCAAGGTCATCTCACATGGAAGCTAGAATAGCTAATTATTTATCAAATCGTAAATAACAAATTATTAATAAAATTAAATTGCTAAACAACTAATGAAAACAGAACGAGTTGAATTTATAACAATGAAAGTAAACTGAACAGATATGTTGATTCACTTAATAAAAAGGTCTAGGGTTTGCACTTCTGTACTAACTTATATGTATGAACGGCTATTCCTCTCAACCAATTTTGTAACACCCCCATATCCAATGCACACACACTACAACCACAACAATGTAGCATAAGTGCACCAAACATAGGGATGCTACGGTTTCCTTAACATTCAAAACATTTTAAACAAAACCATAACCTTTCAATTATATACATTATAGAAAAAAGAAATAGGTCATTTACTTATAAAACCAAACATATTAAATATACATATACATTTAAATATTTCACAGCGGAAGTTATAAAATATTTACAAATTTACATTATAAACATTACTTTACAAAATATAAAAGAAATATACATGATTGGCAAGTCAGCTCTGATCTTTAAGCTCCCAAAATCAACTCTTCAATGTCTACTCTCACTCGGTCTCGAAGAGCTCTCGGGTCCGATCCTATCAGTTCTATCACCTGCGCGATTAAACACTATCGCGCTAAGCCAAGGGCTTAGTAAGATAATCATGCAAATGATATGACTTAGTGCAATGCAATGTCCTTTCTCAAACCATATCATGCATGTAACATCATATATGCAAAACTAACAACATACTTTCACATTGCATGTCACATTTCAATATCTTGTCATATACCTTATTATTGTTCATTTAACCATTCATAGTCAACACTAAACAAAGACAAACATAATCTCATTATTCAAACATTTCACCATTCAACATTTACATCTAAGCAAACACATGCATGGGCCCAAAATCCACTAATATGCCATTCAATTTTCAGAGTTAATGTTTTGGTTTTTTCATCACATTTATCAATATCATATACCCAACTAGGCTTCAAGGATTAGGTTCAACCAAGCTTCAAGGGGAGCAAAGCATGCTAAGCTTCAACCCAACTTGGCTTCAAGAACAAAACCCAACCTAGCTTCAAGGGTGGTAACATCTCAATTAGGCTTCAAGGATTCAATCCAACCTAACTTCAAGAGATTGTTACTCTTATTAGGCATGCCACCAACAACAAACTCTAAAAATGGAATAACACATTAGCCACACAAATCATTTAGATTTCATTCTCAATTCTCATTATCATTTAGGCAAACATGCCTCATTTATTTCCATTGAATCACATTAGCCAATAACAATGGCTTCACATTTCATTTCACAATATAACACTTCATTATTCAAGTGTATATTTATCTCATCCATGATCACATTAGATCTCTTAAAGCATCATTCATCATAGCCAAACACAATGACATTGTCTCATGTCATGTCTTATTTGAATTATCATTTCATCTTTAATACAATATTTCAATATACATTACTCATGAAACACATTACCATTCAAAGTGCATAATAACATTGCTAAATCTCAATAATGCAATTAGGGCAAAACACAATTGATATGATTCATAGCTTTATGATCTTCCACATTCATTTGATTAAATCATTCTTGTGTTTGAAACATGTTTATAATGTTCATATGTAAGTTTAGAAACAATGGAACCTTTAAAGAATCAAAACAATATAAAAAGAAACAAAGTAAAAAAAAACAATATGTAATTCATTTGTAGGACACGCCCAACCACTTGATGGAACACGCCCGTGTCACTAACAATAAAAGAGGCAGTAGCTTCCTCAAATAAATGACACGCCCGTGTCCCCTTAAATCATTTGGCCGTGTCACCCACAAACACAATCTAACTAAAACCAACACTTTCTCAATTGCACTCAAACACAATATCCCTCATATAACATGTTTCAAATGAACATAAACAATGTTCTAAACATATAATCATCACAAGAAACACTTCATAACACATTAATATAACAATTAAGCACACACAACATCTCAAAACCCTAAAACCAACATCCTTCTCCATCCTTCCAAATCAACATCTACCACTTCTAACAACACAACTATATAAACTATTAACTTAAAACCAATTTAATACTTGAGAACACAACCCAACACATCTCAAATCCATTAAATCACAAAATCACCAAGCCCTAACTCACTTCCAACACAACCTCCAAATAAGTAAAGAAACAAAAGATTACTCACTTACAAGAAAAAAAATCCACAAATCCCTTGTCAAATCCTTTGATTATTTCTTCAATTTGCTCCAAGCATCAAGAACACCTTCCTTGCTCTCTCTTCTCTTCAATGGCCGGCCACCTCTTGAAAGAAAAAGGAAAATAAAGAACACACCAAGTCAAATTTTGCTTTTAATCTCCACCAAGTGATTTTATCCAAGCAATTACCAAAATGCCCTCACTCAAATAACTAACTTCTTGTCTCATATAAGCCCTTATATGTAATTACACACTTAACACAAAAATATCTCTTTTCCTTTGACTCTTCCTTTGACCCATTTATATGTTATATATATCATCATATACACAACATATAAACTTGTCTCTAAACCCTAAATTTCCAAAACACATATACATATACTCTTCTTTCCCCCAATTTAACCCAACAACAACAACAACAACAACTACAATATGCAAAACTTCTAGGGCATAAATGAGGATATTACAATTCTCCCCCTCTAAAAAGAAATTTCGTCCTCGAAATTACCTGATATCAAGTCTGAAACAACTGAGGATACTGCTCTCGCATGGTTTGTTCACTTTCCCAAGTTGCTTCTTCCTTTCCATGGTTCTTCCATAGAACCTTCACCAATGGCACTCTCTTATTTCTCAACTCTTTCACATCACGTGTCAAGATAGCAACTGGTTCTTCTTCAAATGTCAAGTCTGGGCTCACTTCAATAGACTCAACTGGCAATATGTGAGATGGATCCGATCTGTATCTCCTCAACATAGAAACATGAAATACATTATGAATACGATCCAACTCAGGTGGTAAAGCAAGCCGATACGCCACTGGCCCAATTCTTTCCAAAACTTCATATGGTCCAATGAAACGAGGACTCAATTTTCCTTTCCGACCGAACCTCAAAATCTTCTTCCAAGGAGATACTTTTAAAAACACTTTATTTCCAACATCAAACTCCATGTCTCTCCTTTTCAGATCTGCATAAGACTTCTGTCGGTCTGAAGCTGCTTTCAATCTGCCTCGAATCAGCTTCACTTTCTCTTCAGTTTCTTGAATCAAATCAGGCCCAATCAACTTACCATCTCCCAGTTCACTCCAACAAAGAGGTGTCCTGCACCGTCTACCATATAATGCTTCAAATGGTGCCATACCAATGCTGGATTGGTGACTGTTGTTGTAAGCAAACTCCACAAGCGGTAGAAATCTGTCCCAACTTCCAGAGAAATCGATGATACAACTTCTCAACATGTCCTCAAGAATCTGTATCACCCTCTCTGACTGTCCATCCGTCTGTGGATGAAAAGCAGTGCTGAAGTGCAGTCGAGAACCCAAAGCACTATGCAAACTCTTCCAAAATCTTGAAGTAAACCTGGGATCTCGATCAGACACTAAAGAAGTTGGAACACCATGCAGTTTCACAATCTCATGGATATACAGCTCAGCCAACCTCTCCAAAGAGTAATCCATCCGCACCGAAAGGAAATGAGCTGTCTTAGTCAATCTATCCACAATCACCCATATGGCATCATGTTTCTTTTGTGTCAATGGCAATCCAGACACAAAATCCATTGTCACTCTTTCCCATTTCCATTCTGGCACTGACAACGGTTGAAGCAACCCGGTTGGAACTTGATGCTCTGCTTTAACCTTCTGACAAGTGAGACATTTCGATACAAACCCAGCAATGTCTCTCTTTAACCCAATCCACCAATAATGCTGTCTCAAATCATGATACATCTTCGTATTACCCGGATGCATAGCAAACATCGACTGATGAGCTTCTTCCAAAATAACCCTTTTCAAATCAGCATCATCGGGTACACACAATCTGCTCTTGAACCATAGACTCCCATCACTCTTCACAACAAAATCTCTACCCTTTCCACTCTGACAATCCGAAACAATCTTTTGTATCTTCTTATCAGCCAACTGAGCTTCTTTGATCTGATCTAACAAAACCGGTTTCAAATGCAACTGTGCCAACAATGCACCATCATCACAAGATACAAAACTGGCACACAATGCTCTCAACTCAACAAGCAATGAGAGCGAGTAAATTGTTAAACCAGCTAAAGACTTCCGACTTAAAGCATCAGCAACAACATTTGCTTTACCTGGATGATAGTCAATCAAGCAGTCGTAGTCTTTAATCAATTCTAACCATCTTCTCTGGCGAAGATTGAGTTCTTTCTGGACACCCAAATACTTCAAACTCTTGTGATCAGTGTAGATGAAACATTTCTCTCCAAACAGATAGTGGCGCCAAATCTTCAATGCAAACACAATGGCTGCCAATTCCAAATCATGGGTAGGATAATTAAGCTCATGCGGTTTCAACTGTCTAGATGCATAAGCTATAACTTTCCCTTCTTGCATCAAAACACACCCCAAACCTCTATGTGAAGCATCACTATAGATCACATAAGGTTTGCCTTCAACAGGTAAAGTAAGAACAGGCGCTTGAGTCAACATATCTCTCAATTGCTCAAAGCTCGCCTGACACTGATCAGTCCACACAAATTTAACTCCCTTACGAAGTAATCTGGTGAGTGGAGTAGCTATTAAAGAAAAACCTTTCACAAATCGTCGGTAATAGCCTGCCAAACCCAGAAAACTTCTAATCTCTGTCACAGACTTGGGTGGACTCCAATTCAGAATAGCTTCAACTTTGCTCGGATCAACTCTGATACCTTCTGATGAAACAATATGTCCAAGAAAAGCGACTTGATCCAACCAGAACTCACACTTCGACAATTTGGCAAATAATTGCTTCTCTCTCAAGATCTGCAACACAATCCGCAGATGCAAATCATGTTCCTCCTCATTCCGCGAATACACCAGAATGTCATCGATGAAGACCACTACAAACTGATCCAAATAGGGCCTAAACACTCTATTCATCAAATCCATAAAAGCTGCAGGTGCATTCGTCAGACCAAAAGGCATAACTAAAAACTCATAATGCCCATACCTGGTCCGAAAAGCTATCTTCGGAACATCCTCAGCTCTGACTCTTAGCTGATGGTACCCAGATCTCAAATCAATTTTAGAAAACACAGCTGCACCCTTCAACTGATCAAAGAGATCATCGATTCTAGGCAAAGGATATTTATTTTTAATAGTCACCTTATTCAATTGCCTATAATCGATACATAACCTCATGGTACCATCTTTCTTCTTCACAAATAGCACAGGAGCTCCCCACGGAGAAACACTGGGGCGAATAAATCCTTTGTCCAACAACTCCTGTAACTGCACTTTTAACTCCCTCAATTCTGCTGGTGCCATTCTATAAGGAGTAATAGAGATAGGAGTGGTACCAGGTAACAATTCAATACCAAACTCCACCTCTCTCTCTGGAGGCAATCCAGGCAACTCCTCTGGAAACACATCAGGGAACTCAGCAACTGTGGCAATGCTATCAATGGGAAAACCCTTCACTCTAGTATCTATCACATGAGCGAGATAGGCTTCACACCCCTTTCTAATCAACCTCCTGGCTGCAACAGCTGAAACAAATAAGGAGGCTAGCTGTTCCTGCTCATTAGATACTATCACCTCTCTACCATCACCAGTTCTCAAAGAAACAATTTTCTTTTTACAATCCACCACAGCTCCATGTCGAGATAACCAGTCCATGCCCAAAATAACATCATATTCCTTAAATGGCATCTCAATCAAATCCCCAAGGAACTCCTCACCCTGCACCACTACTGCACTATCTCTATGCACCTTACTCACAACCACACTATGCCCTAACGGATTTGTCACCAACACATCAAATCCTAAGGACTCAGCATGCATATCAGAGACAGGCAAAACAGATGCACTAATATATGAATGCGTGGAACCCGGATCAATCAAAGCAAGTACTGCAGTATTAAATAAATAAAAAGTACCCGCAATGACTGCCGATGCATCAGGCTGCCTCTGCATAACATACATCCTCTGGGAAGAACCAACCTCCTCTGGTCTACCCTCCCTGGATGTAGCACCGCCTCTAGAACTGAATCCTGCTCTACCTCCTCGGCTGGCACCTCTGCTGCCTCTACCTCCCCTCACACTAGCTCGAGAAGCGGCTGAATCAACTGGCATCGGCTCTTGCCTCTCCGGGCAATCTCTCACAAAGTGATCTGGTGATCCACACCTGAAGCATACCCCTGCAACACCTGCCTTCCAACAAGAACCACCATGAGGCCTACCACAATGAATGCAGATGGGGTAAGTAGATCTCTGAGTCATTGGAGTTGGAGCACTAGCCACTGAAGCTACAGGTCTAAATCTCTGCCTCTGAGACTGCACTGACCTACCAGTAAGCCTCTGACTCCTACCAACCCGAGGAATAAAACTCCCCTTTCCTCTCTTTGCAGAAGAAGACCCTGCCTCGAACTGGGGCCTCCTAACTCTAGTCTCTTCCTCTGAAGCAGCTGCAATAACTTGAGCTCTCTCTACACTGCGAGCTGCTGCCACAAGCTGGGAAAAATCAGTATATCTTGAACCAGCCACATGACACATAAGAGAAGGCCGCAATCCCTCCTCAAATCTCCTGCATCTATCAATCTCATCAACTATAATTCCCCCAGCATACTCACTCAACCGGATAAATTCAACCTCATACTCTGTCACGGTCCGGTGATTCTGCCTCAAATCTAAAAACTCTCTTTTCTTCCCATCTTTATACTCCCTTGGAGTATACTTCAATTCAAATTCTCTCAAAAAGTCAGCATATGACAAAGTTGGTGGATCATCCATAGAATGGGGCACTGTTTTCCACCAACTATATGCATCTTTTTGTAGCAAAGATCTTGCATAGTCAAACTTTTCCTCAGGGGTGGCTTGCAACTGAACAAATACCCTCTGAACTCTATCAAGCCACTGTTCTGCCACAACTGGATCAACTGTACCAAAGAAATCCTCTGCTCCATATTTCCTCAGTTTGTCATAATGCCTTACAGAAACTAAGGGCTGAGGGGGTGGTGGCTGTGGTTGCACAGGTGCTTGTCTCATAGCTTCCATCATATGCATAAACCAGGCTGGTGGAACCTCATCACCTACTGGTCTACCTGACCCAGAAGCAGGTGCCTCACCAGTACTAACAACCCTAGCTCCACCATCAGGAGCATTACTCTCAGCACTAGCCTCAACCGACTGACTTGAATGTGAATCCATCACAACCTATGTCTGCACACACAGTAGATTACATCTTATTAAAGATCAGAGACTGCCAATCTCAAATGTATATGTTATTCAAAAATCACTTTTTAAGTAAAAATATTTCTTTTTCTTATATTTTACCTAGGTTGAGAATCTCAAACCTAGGCTCTGATACCAAAACAATTGTAACACCCCCATATCCAATGCACACACACTACAACCACAACAATGTAGCATAAGTGCACCAAACATAGGGATGCTACGGTTTCCTTAACATTCAAAACATTTTAAACAAAACCATAACCTTTCAATTATATACATTATAGAAAAAAAAAATAGGTCATTTACTTATAAAACCAAACATATTAAATATACATATACATTTAAATATTTCACAGCGGAAGTTATAAAATATTTACAAATTTACATTATAAACATTACTTTACAAAATATAAAAGAAATATACATGATTGGCAAGTCAGCTCTGATCTTTAAGCTCCCAAAATCAACTCTTCAATGTCTACTCTCACTCGGTCTCGAAGAGCTCTCGGGTCCGATCCTATCAGTTCTATCACCTGCGCGATTAAACACTATCGCGCTAAGCCAAGGGCTTAGTAAGATAATCATGCAAATGATATGACTTATTGCAATGCAATGTCCTTTCTCAAACCATATCATGCATGTAACATCATATATGCAAAACTAACAACATACTTTCACATTGCATGTCACATTTCAATATCTTGTCATATACCTTATTATTGTTCATTTAACCATTCATAGTCAACACTAAACAAAGACAACATAATCTCATTATTCAAACATTTCACCATTCAACATTTACATCTAAGCAAACACATGCATGGGCCCAAAATCCACTAATATGCCATTCAATTTTCAGAGTTAATGTTTTGGTTTTTTCATCACATTTATCAATATCATATACCCAACTAGGCTTCAAGGATTAGGTTCAACCAAGCTTCAAGGGGAGCAAAGCATGCTAAGCTTCAACCCAACTTGGCTTCAAGAACAAAACCCAACCTAGCTTCAAGGGTGGTAACATCTCAATTAGGCTTCAAGGATTCAATCCAACCTAACTTCAAGAGATTGTTACTCTTATTAGGCATGCCACCAACAACAAACTCTGAAAATGGAATAACACATTAGCCACACAAATCATTTAGATTTCATTCTCAATTCTCATTATCATTTAGGCAAACATGCCTCATTTATTTCCATTGAATCACATTAGCCAATAACAATGGCTTCACATTTCATTTCACAATATAACACTTCATTATTCAAGTGTATATTTATCTCATCCATGATCACATTAGATCTCTTAAAGCATCATTCATCATAGCCAAACACAATGACATTGTCTCATGTCATGTCTTATTTGAATTATCATTTCATCTTTAATACAATATTTCAATATACATTACTCATGAAACACATTACCATTCAAAGTGCATAATAACATTGCTAAATCTCAATAATGCAATTAGGGCAAAACACAATTGATATGATTCATAGCTTTATGATCTTCCACATTCATTTGATTAAATCATTCTTGTGTTTGAAACATGTTTATAATGTTCATATGTAAGTTTAGAAACAATGGAACCTTTAAAGAATCAAAACAATATAAAAAGAAACAAAGTAAAAAAAAACAATATGTAATTCATTTGTAGGACACGCCCAACCACTTGATGGAACACGCCTGTGTCACTAACAACAAAAGAGGCAGTAGCTTCCTCAAATAAATGACACGCCCGTGTCCCCTTAAATCATTTGGCCGTGTCACCCACAAACACAATCTAACTAAAACCAACACTTTCTCAATTGCACTCAAACACAATATCCCTCATATAACATGTTTCAAATGAACATAAACAATGTTCTAAACATATAATCATCACAAGAAACACTTCATAACACATTAATATAACAATTAAGCACACACAACATCTCAAAACCCTAAAACCAACATCCTTCTCCATCCTTCCAAATCAACATCTACCACTTCTAACAACACAACTATATAAACTATTAACTTAAAACCAATTTAATACTTGAGAACACAACCCAACACATCTCAAATCCATTAAATCACAAAATCACCAAGCCCTAACTCACTTCCAACACAACCTCCAAATAAGTAAAGAAACAAAAGATTACTCACTTACAAGAAAAAAAATCCACAAATCCCTTGTCAAATCCTTTGATTATTTCTTCAATTTGCTCCAAGCATCAAGAACACCTTCCTTGCTCTCTCTTCTCTTCAATGGCCGGCCACCTCTTGAAAGAAAAAGGAAAATAAAGAACACACCAAGTCAAATTTTGCTTTTAATCTCCACCAAGTGATTTTATCCAAGCAATTACCAAAATGCCCTCACTCAAATAACTAACTTCTTGTCTCATATAAGCCCTTATATGTAATTACACACTTAACACAAAAATATCTCTTTTCCTTTGACTCTTCCTTTGACCCATTTATATGTTATATATATCATCATATACACAACATATAAACTTGTCTCTAAACCCTAAATTTCCAAAACACATATACATATACTCTTCTTTCCCCCAATTTAACCCAACAACAACAACAACAACAACAACTACAATATGCAAAACTTCTAGGGCATAAATGAGGATATTACAAATTTAATTTCAAAGATCAGATTTCAAGCAACTTAATTAATCGAATCAAGGAAATAAGCTCTCGCATTCAAACATCTTTCAAATAATCTTATTACAATTGAAATGATCTTTTTCTTAGGTTTATATTTCTAATTCACCTAAGTCCCTAATTGAATTGTTCCAGCATTAGACTTCATTTCTCAATCCTTCATCTAATACCTCAAACACATAATTGGTGGCCAATAAATTATATATTAACATTAATCCATTCAATTAAGGTTAAAAGAAATAATTCAGTTAAGAGCAATATCCATTTCATACAATCATAGTAGATCCATACAAACCCTAGACTAGATCAAAATTAGTTCATAATAATGCTATCAAACAAATTCATCTCATTAAAATTCAAAGAAATTAATTTAGACATTAGAGAATTCATGAATACAATTCCAATGAAACTTAAGAGATAGAGTTTGAGAACAAAACCAAATTACAATCTTCCTTTGGCTTCTGAAGAATCTCTTGCTTAGATCTTAGCTAAAAGAATAATGCAATGGCTAAAACTAATTTAATCTAGAGTGTTTGCATGAAAGTGTAATCAAAATTCCAAAAGAAAATGAAGAATAGCTCAAAAGTTTATGTTGGACGGCTGAAAAAATGTGTAACCCTTTCAAATACCCTAATCTTCTTATTTATACAAAACCCTCGCTCAAAATCTGCGTTTCCTTTCTTTCCTTAACTCCATGGAGTGACATGGCCAAGCTTGTGGTCGTGTTATGTGACACGGCCAGTGGCTTGGCCGTGTCACCTGGGTGTGTCAGCTTCTATGTAATCTTGCTTCTATGCTTCTGTGGAATTGAGTGTGACACGGCTAAGCTCCTGGCCGTGTCATGTGACACAGCCAGTGGCTTGGCCGTGTCACCTGGGTGTGTCACATACTGATTCTCTTTGTTCTTTGCTCTTCTTTCTTTGCTCTTCTTTCTTGGCTAAATATGGGACACAGCCAAGCTTGTGGCCGTGTCAGTGGCTTGGCCGTGTCACCTGCCAGTGTCAACTTCTGCCAAATTTTTCTCTCTTTCTTGGTTCCCTTGGTTTTGCCCTTTTGGTGAGACACGGCCAGTGGCTTGGCCGTGTCTTGCTGCTTCATGCTATTCTTTCTTCCAAGGAAGTTTTTTGCATATCAACCTAAAACAAACACTTGAAACAAACTTTAAACAAGAATCAAATGAAACATAAAACAAAAACACATAAACACCACACTAAAAACTAGTACAAAAATGACATAAACACTGGAATAAATTAAAACTACCAAAATTGATGAAATCACTAAATAAACAGATTAAAACTACCAAAATGCATGAAGAAAACAATAATCATCATAATAAATAAGATACAATTCTATGACAAAAACTAATAAAACAGTAGTTTGACTAATGATCACATTTTACTTATCATGAATATGGGATATTTAGTCAAGACATAACTAAATATTAGAGAACATTATACTAGATAGGCCCAAAATAAGAATACTATATACATTAATGTCATAAGTAATTCTCATTACAACAGTGTTATATAGTCTTTCAACCTGAAATCACTATGGTTCCCCATGTGAGAAGTTTTGTGTTTTGACATAATTTCATATTATCTTTAAGCATATTTAATAAAGATTATTGTTGGATATTTAATGAGTCATGAAGAGGAATATTAATGATCTAAATAGGATTTGTTTCTCTCATATCTTGAGAGAGATATTTTTAGGCCTCTTGACAAGTAAGACTGAGAAATATTCATGGTTATGCTCAAATAAATAAATAAGAGTTATTAATGTTATTTGTTAAGTCAGTCTACTTGGAAATCAAGAAATTTTGATTGAACAATATAAGAATGACATGTTTCATGCCTTATGATTAATCTAAGATATCATGTAACAAAAGGACTAAATATCCAATTGAGAATTAAGGTTAGTTAGATCTTTGATCTTCATTTAATTTGGGTAGTCATAATGTCTTGCTAGAGGCCACTTATGATTTATGGGCTTAAAATAATTACTTAAGCCCATTGCCAGTATTAAGTGAACCTACAGGGTCGCACACATAGAATGAAATAAAAATAACCATAATTAATTTAAGTCCTTTTATGTATTCTCAAAAACGTGATGAAATTAAATTGTTTTATATTTGTAATGATATATATACACACACACGTTTAAGGATGCATAATTATTTTCCTTAATAGTTAAGGAAACTTAATGGGATTATATATAAATATATATAGATATCTATATATAGATATTTTGTTTCCGAAAGGATTTTAGAGAATTTCAAATTATATATATATATATGAATATATTATTTATTAATTATTGGAGATAATTAATAAATCAAATTCAAATAAGGTTAAGATTAAAAACCCTAAAAGATACTCTTATATCCTACGAAGCCTATATATATATATTGTCATTAGCTATTGATTCATGCTTTTGAAAAAAAAATACAAAACAAAGAGATACTTATATAGTTTTCAGAGGAGGGCCTTCAGAAAAGGAATGCTACACAATCACCTATTTTAGAGTTTTATTCATTCGTATGGATACCATAGTGGGTGTTCATATCAAGTAACACCTGGTAATCCATTTGTTTACTAAAAAGAAAAGATCAAATTTTGCTACAAGAGGCAAGATAAGTTATCCCTTCCTTTGATTTAATTGAAAAACATGGATCCCAACTGGTGTTCATGGATTATATTCTTGTTTATTCAGCACTATTAATTTTATTTGATATCCATTGAAACCTAACATATTTTATATCATGTTAATACTTGTTTGTTTATCCATCTATCCTATTATAACTATAATTAGAACTTGCATATTTTGGACTTCTTGATAAATGCAAAAAAAAATTACATATATAGATTACAGTACAAAAAATTAGGTATTTAGCAGTGGTTATTATGCGACGGTTGATAAAAATCATCGTTATATTTTTATTTTTGCTACAGTTTAATAATCATCACAAATTAAGTTTACTTTACGATGGTTTATTTTATTTTGTGGTGGTTTTAAATGTCACTTTTTTTAAATATAATTTAATGACCATAATTTATTATTTACAATGATTAGAACTATTGCTAAATTCTATATCAAAATGATGTAGTTTGATTTTTTTATTAAACCTCATCTCTTTTTCACGCTGTGACTTTCTTTCCCGCTCGTCACTTTCTCAATTTTCCTCTCTTTTGCTCTATGTCTTATCTCTCTTTCTCTCTCTCTCAAATTTCCTTTCACTCTATATCTTCTCTCTCCCTCTCTCTCAATTTTCCTCTATCTGCAAAACAACAAACTAGAAGGTTTTTTACAAACAAGCAAATAGAAGTTGAGCTCTCCTCTCTCTATCTTATCTCTGTTAGTGACTAACATTGCTACACATCAGTTGCCAACAAACTAAAGCTAGGCTTTCTGAGATTTAGGTAATTCTTTTAGTATTTGACTGTTTACTATGATAGTCCTGGGCTATTCAAATTTTTATACTCTTGGATCCATTTCTTTCAATTCTTTTAATTCAATATATAAATCCTCAAATTCTTGGATCCATACCTTTAATCCCAGCAAACTGGAGTCCAGGACAACTCAAAACACAAGTTTAAATTCCCAAAAGAAGATCTTGACTCCTGAAGAGCAAGGAGAGGCGGATCAAAGAGCATTTGCTTCAACATTGACAAATGGAAAAGAAGCTATGATGCTTGAGTTATATTCACCCAAATGCAGGCTCTATAACCCTTTACTTAATTTTATCTTGGAGGTTGAGGGTAGGAAATCAAATTGGCTCAATATTGTCATGGAAGATGCAAAAAGTGATAAATGGTTGCCTGAGGTATTGAATTTCTTACCTCTCAATTTTATTCTTCTAAGTTGTTGGAGTTTGAATTTAGTGGTGAAATTAGGGATTTTTCTATTTGTGCAATTTTTCCCACACAAAAGGAAAAATTCTTCATTGGCAAACATTTTCATTAGTTTAGTGATTTCTAGGTTCCTAGCATTGCACCAATTAGATGTAAGAGATTAGTTACTGGAGTTAAGGAAATAAATTAGATATATTATGCAATAATGATTGTTTCTTAAAATATGGCTTTTTTCAAGCTACTTCTTTCATCAATAGCTCATAGAATACTGAATTACTTTGTTGGCATGTTGTTGCAATAGGATGATGTTATTTTAAGCATTATATTTAGGGTATTATGGTGGCTAAAGAATCCATTTTATAAGGCCCTAGAATCTTCTAAGATTAGAGTGAAATTCTATATATCCATTCGAATTGTACATTGAAAAATCTTATAAGGAAAAAAAGTCAAAATTTCAACTTGTAATCTCACTTAACATTGTTATTGTTTGTTAGGAAATCAAGGAGATCACTGCAAACAAAACACGCAGCGAAAAAAAAAATTTTTGTTCTTTGATTTCCCATCAGGATCCATGTTGTTCGTTTAATTCGACAAAAGTGTTCAAAGAACTAACCTGTTGATGATTCAAAATCACAGTTTGGAAGAGATGCCTCGATCGTGAAACACCCTCTATCGCGTATCCACACAAATGCTACCGTCTGGAGTGCTAGCTCTCTGCAACGGCGAAGGCTGAAAAAAGTTTTCTCTAAAACGTATTAGGGTTTCTTTTTTCGTTTTCTTTTTATTTTCTAAAGTTACCTCTATCTAAGACTTAATGTCTGGAGTGAATATAATCACTCCAGTATCCAATTCGAAATTGGATAAAGTAAGTCAAATTCAGAATCCAAATCTAATTAGGATTCTGAGTATATTATCTAATAATATATATAATTGGATAAGGTAAGTCAAATTCAGAATCCAAATCTAATTAGGATTCTGAATATATTATCTAATAATATATATATATAAATGAAAATAATAATAATAATAAATATTAATATCTAATATTAATATTATTAATATTATATCCAGCCCAAAACGCATTCTTGTGTGTGACCCGATAGGCCCATATTAATTGGCAATCAATTTAATCTCTATTAAACCAACAAGTCATAATTGGCCTCTAGCAAGACGTTACAACTACCCAATTAATATAAGGAATGTCCAATTTGCCTAATAATAGTACATGTATTAATCCCTTTGTCACACGATATCTAGCTTGAACATAAGTCATGGTCAACGTCATACTTATATTGTCCAAACTTATGATTACTCAATCTCCAAGTAGACTGATAAAAACAAATGAAATTGATCACACTATCAATTCATTTGAGCACGGCCATGCATTTCACAGTCTCACTTATCGAGGGGCCCAAAAGATATCTCTCTCAAAGAGAGGGACAAATTCTATCTTGATTGTTCATTATCCTCTACATAATTTCTATCATATATGATCATAACCTTTATTACTATCCAGTTACGGATAATGTTTGATCATGTCAAAATATAATAGTCCTTATATTGGAAACTATGACAATCTCAAGTCAAAGAATTAATACATAACTATCATGAGATTTACTTATGACACTAACCCATGTAGTAATCTCATGATGGGTCTATCCAATACATTGTTCTCTAACAAGTATCTATGAAATTGATTTCTATCACTATACACATAACCATTTGATGATTATCAAATCAATGTTCATACTGGTTAAGAATTATTTTTTTATCTCTATAACAATAATAAACCAGGGACAAATATCAAAATTGTGTAACATGCAAACAAACAATAATGATAATAAAACCTCATTTATTAATAATGAATATATAACATAAAGATCCAAATAAATGGCCTAGGGCACATACACTAACAATCTCCCACTTGCACTAGGCCTACAAATTTCTAAGACCCATAGATCTAGTGTGCTGATCATGCTTGACCCGTGAGAGAGGCTTTGTTAATGGATCTGCTATGTTATCATTTGTGTCAACTTTGCATATCTTGATATCTCCTCTATCAATAATGTCTCGAATGAGGTGAAAACGCCTGAGTATATGCTTAGACCTTTGATGAGATCTAGGCTCTTTTGCCTGTGCTATGGCACCATTGTTGTCACAATAAATGTCCACAAGATTTGCAATGCTAGGCACCACTCCTAGCTCAGTGATGAATTTCTTCAAACAGACTGCTTCCTTAGCTGCATCTGATGCTGCTATATACTCAGCCTCTGTTGTAGAATCAGCCACAGTGCTTTGTTTTGAACTCTTCCAACTAACAGCTCCACCATTTAATGTGAATACAAAACCTGACTGCGATCTAAAATCATCTATGTCAGTTTGGAAACTAGCATCTGTGTAACCATTTACAACTAGCACATCTTCCAAACCTCCATAAACCAAGAATACATCCTTAGTCCTTCGAAGGTACTTAAGAATATTCTTGACAGCTGTCCAGTGACCTTCACCAGGATCAGCTTGAAATCTACTAGTTGCGCTTAATGGATATGAGACATCTGGTCTAGTACATAACATGGCATACATAATAGATCCTATAGCAGAAGCATAAGGAATCTTATTCATTCGATCTCGCTCATCAGATGTCATAGGACATTGACTCTTGCTGAGATGAATGCCATGAGACATAGGCAAGAATCCCTTTTTGGAATCTTGCATGTTGAACCTCTTCAACACTTTATCTATGTATGTACTTTGACTCAGGCCAATTATCCTTCTAGATCTATCTCTATAGATCTTTATACCAAGGATATAGGCAGCCTCACCTAAGTCTTTCATTGAGAAAGAATTCCCTAACCAAGTTTTAACTTTTTGCAAGGTAGGGATATCATTCCCAATGAGTAATATGTCATCCACATATAAGACTAAAAACACTACTGCACTCCCACTAACCATCTTGTAAACACAAGGTTCATCTTCATTCTTGATGAAACCAAAGTTCCTAACTGTTTCATCAAAACGAAGATTCTAGCTTTGAGATGCTTGCTTCAATCCATAAATGGATCTTTGAAGCTTGCAAACCTTTGTAGAATTCTCAGGATTTACAAAACCCTCAGGTTGTGTCATATACACATCCTCAAGCAAGTTTCCATTAAGGAAAGAGGTTTTGACATCCATTTGCCATATCTCATAATCATAGTATGCTGCAATGGCAATGAGAATTCTAACAGACTTAAGCATAGCAACTGGTGAAAAGGTTTCATCATAGTCTATACCATGAGTTTGCTTGAAACCTTTTGCAACAAGCCTTGCTTTATAGGTCTGCACATTCCCATCCATGTCAGTTTTCTTCTTGAAAACCCATTTGCAACCAATAGTCTTAATACCCTCTGGAGGATCAATTAAAGACCAAACTTGGTTGTCAAACATAGATTGCATCTCAGATTTCATGGCTCCAAGCCATTTGTCTGAATCTGGACTTGACACAGCTTCTTGATAGGTAGTAGGCTCATCTTGATCTATGAGCATTACTTCACTATCATCAGTCATAAGAAATCCATATCTCTCTGGCTGACGACGTGTCCTATCAGACCTGCGAGGGATTTGTGTTACATCTTCAGACTCCACAACTATTTGTGGTTCTGAAATAGGCTCTATAGACTGCTCAATGATTTCTTGTGGTACTTGAGTTTCCTCAAGTTCTACTATACTCCCACTAGTTCTCTTAGAAAGAAATTCCTTTTCCAAAAAAATCCCATTTCGAGCAACAAACACTTTGTTCTCTGAAGGAGTATAGAAATAGTATCCTTTAGTTTCCTTAGGATACCCCCACAAAATTACATTTGATAGACTTTGGAGCTAACTTATCTGAAACTGGTCTTTTCACATAAGCTTCACAACCCCAAATCTTAAGAAAAGACAAACTAGGTGTCTTACCTGTCCACATCTCATATGGTGTCTTTTCAACCACCTTAGATGGTACACGGTTCAGAATGAATGCAGCTGTCTCCAAGGCATGACCCCAAAAAGATAAAGGAAGATTCGCTTGACTCATCATTGATCGAACCATATCTAATAGAGTTCGATTTCTCCTTTCAGAAACTCCATTCCACTGTGGAGTTCCTGGAGGAGTCAGTTGTGAAACAATTCCACAATCCCTTAGATGATCATCAAACTCTTGGCTCAAATATTCACCACCTCGATCTGATCGAAGTTGTTTAATTGTTTTACCAAGTTGATTTTGTACTTCATTTTGAAAAGTTCTAAACATTTCAAAAGACTCATGCTTATGTTTCATTAGGTAGACATAGCCATACCTACTGAAATCATCAGTAAAAGTAATGAAGTATCGAAATCCTCCTCTGGCACTAATGCTGAAAGGACCACATACATCTGTATGTATCAAGCCCAATAAATCATTAGCCCTTTCACTATGCCCAGTAAAAGGATCCTTTGTCATCTTACCAAGCAAACAAGACTCACATGTTTCAAATGATTCAAAATCAAATGAATATAATAATCCATCTTGATGGAGCTTAGAAATGCATTTCTCATTGATATGGCTAAGGCGACAATGCCATAAATAAGTAGGGTTTAACTCATTTGGCTTAGTTCTCTTAGAAGTTATGTTATAGATATCATTACCATTAGAATCATCAAGATTAAGGATATAAAGGCCATTATAAGAATTTGCAATACCATAAAGCAAATCATTTTTATCAAAAATAGAACATTTCTTATTCTTAATAAAAAATGAATAACCTTCATCATCCAAAACAGATACTAAAATAAGATTCCTACTCATAGTAGGAACATAAAAGCAATTGTTCAAAATTAACAAAAACCCATTGGGCATAACAAGTTCATAAGTTCCTACAACTATAGCAGCAACTCTTGCTCTATTGCCAACACGTAGGTCCACTTCGCCCTTCTTCAGCATCCTACTCCTTTTGAGTCCCTGCATATTTGTACAAATATGAGATCCACATCCGGTATCTAATACCCAGAAAGAAGGAATAGATAAATTAATTTCTATAACATAAATACCTGAAGATGTAGTCGCACTACCCTTCAACTTCTTTAACTCATCCAAATAGAGTTGACAATTTCTCTTCCAATGCCCAGGTTTGTTGCAATGGAAACAAGTCCCTTCCTTAGGAACTTTAGCCTTAGGTTCAGGTTTTGGTTTAGCTTGTCCCTTGGACCCTTTAGCACCTTTTGCCTTACCCTTGCCTTTAGTATATTTGGCTTTCTTTTTCATTTGTTTAATATTGACATTCAATATTTGGGTAGGCTTTTTGATATTCCCCTCAGCAGTTTTGAGCATACCATGTAGCTCAGGAATGGATTTCTCCATGTCATTCATGTTATAGTTCATGACAAACTGTGAGAAACTGCTAGGCAATGAATGTAGGATCAAATCCGTGGAGAGTTCTAAACTCAGGGGATATCCAAGTCTAGCAAGGTGATCTAGATAGCCTTTCATCTTCAAAACATGAGCACTAACAGATTCACCTTCAGACATTTTGCAGTCAAATAATGCAACAGCGGTGTTAAACCTATCTTGCCTAGCCTGTTGTTGGAAAGCTTGTTTGAGATGCACACTCATCTCATAAGCCTCTAAGTGTTCCAGATCCTTCTGAAGTCCTGGACACATAGTAGCCAACATAAGACATCCTATGTCATTTGAATCATCCACATGCTTCTTATGCTTACTCTTAGCAGCATTAGAAGCATCAGCAGGAGGTGGGTCAGGGATAGCTTCATCAAGCACGTAGGACTTTTTCTCTTGTTTGAGAACAATTCTCAGGTTCCTAAACCAGTCAACAAAATTAGTCCCACATTCTTTCAGTTTTTCCTTCTCAAGGATAGATCACAGTGATAAGGTGGAATTGTTATTAGCAGCCATCTGTTGATAAATATGCAAAGTCAAATTTTAATTAATAATGAGGTTAAAATTATTTAAACTCCTACTAAAAATATAACCCTCTAAAGAAAAATTTTAGTAGGCTAAGATCCGTATTTCACTTAATTCTAAACTCAGCTCTGGCGTGACGCTTAAAATCAAGTTATTTAGGTAGGTAACATCTTTACCAATTACATCTCATGTAACTCTTAGTAATTATGGAATATTGACATCATATGTCATAGCATGTTGAATTCCATCTAATGCCTTAGGCCCAAAACCATTTTGATAGCCTAATTAAGTCTAACCAATTTTAAAACATATGAGTAACACTATTACTCATCCTACTTAGCTAGGAATGTTTAAAGCATATTGCTTTGGCAATACCTACTTTAATACAATCTTAGTTTTGATAGGTGTTCAAAACATGGATGGCATTTAGACTTAAATTATTAATGAGGGTTCAACTAAATTATTATCATGTCTTGCATTACATATCATTATATTTTAGCATCCTATATGCATATATATAATTTATCACATAAGCATCATATACCAAATGACAAAATATGTAAACGTGACATGGCATGGCCAAACTAAATATGATCTTCAAGAGACCAAATGAAGATCATAAAGGCAACCCTAGGTGAAAAACCTATCTATTACAACACTTGCAATGTTACATATCTTCAAAACTTGAGCTTGTGCTTCCATCACCATGGAACCATCTTCTCCTTGGTATGAATCTCCATCATAAACATTGTAGCTTGAATCTTCATTTATTACAATAAAAGAAAATCTAACTACTAGTAAAATAAATTACAACAAAATAAACGACACGGAGGCCGTATTTACCCAAAATTAAGATATGAATAAACCAATCACATAGGTCATAAGGCCATGCTATGCACCATGCCAAGACATCAAACAAACATAACATATTCATCACCAACATGTTAAATAGAAACAAATATATTGACATTCTTAATGTCACGGTAACGAACTATAGGGCGCGAACATACGGTGGTCCCGCTAGCTGGTTAGTCGGCGGGACTCCCGCTGGCCGGTCAGCGGGTGGGGTTCCGAAGGGGTAGTGCCCCTCTAAGCCAAACAGAAACGTTAATCTCATTAACATTTTTCTTTGGCAAAACCCTAAAACATAATCGTTAATCTCATTAACCTTCTTACTGTTTTATTTCGAATATGTACAACCCATTACAGAATCATTACCAAATGTTTATATCACATATAAACTTAATCGTTTTCATCATATGAAAATCTATTTAATCAACCAATCATATATACGTGATCATCTCATGAAAACAAAATTAAAAACACCAATCCTTTCTCATCATATGAAAAACAAATTAGGGTTTTACAGAAATGAAACCAAAAACAATCCTTTCTCATCATATGAAAACCAATTATATATACGTGATCATCTCATGAAAACGAAATTAAAAACACCAATCCTTTCTCATCATATGAAAAACGAATTAGGGTTTTACAATTAACATGCCATACGAAATCAATATATCTCATGTAATCATATCAACATGGCATTTTCGACTTAAACGAAAACAACAAGTGGCTCTGATACCACTATTAGGAAATCAAGGAGATCACTGCAAACAAAACACGCAGCGGAAAAAAAATTTTGATCTTTGATTTCCCATCAGGATCCATGTTGTTCGTTTAATTCGACAAAAGTGTTCAAAGAACTAACCTGTTGATGATTCGAAATCACAGTTTGGAAGAGATGCCTCGATCGTGAAACACCCTCTATCGCGTATCCACACGAATGCTACCGTCTGGAGTGCTAGCTCTCTGCAACGACGAAGGCTGAAAAAAATTTTCTCTAAAACGTATTAGGGTTTCTTTTTTCGTTTTCTTTTTATTTTCTAAAGTTACCTCTATCTAAGACTTAACGTCTGGAGTGAATATAATCACTCCAGTATCCAATTCAAAATTGGATAAGGTAAGTCAAATTCAGAATCCAAATCTAATTAGGATTCTGAATATATTATCTAATAATATATATAATTGGATAAGGTAAGTCAAATTCAGAATCCAAATCTAATTAGGATTCTGAGTATATTATCTAATAATAATATATATATATAAATGAAAATAATAATAATAATAATAATAAATATTAATATCTAATATTAATATTATTAATATTATATCCAGCCCAAAACGCATTCTTGTGTGTGACCCGATAGGCCCATATTAATTGGCAGTCAATTTAATCTCTATTAAACCAACAAGTCATAATTGGCCTCTAGCAAGGCGTTACAACTACCTAATTAATATAAGGAATGTCCAATTTGCCTAATAATAGTACATGTATTAATCCCTTTGTCACACGATATCTAGCTTGAACATAAGTCATGGTCAACGTTATACTTATATTGTCCAAACTTATGATTACTCGATCTCCAAGTAGACTGATAAAAATAAATGAAATTGATCACACTATCAATTCATTTGAGCACGGCCATGCATTTCACAGTCTCACTTATCGAGGGGCCCAAAAGATATCTCTCTCAAAGAGAGGGACAAATTCTATCTTGATTGTTCATTATCCTCTACATAATTTCTATCATATATGATCATAACCTTTATTACTATCCAGTTACGGATAATGTTTGATTATGTCAAAATATAATAGTCCTTATATTGGAAACTATGACAATCTCAAGTCAAAGAATTAATACATAACTATCATGAGATTTACTTATGACACTAACCCATGTAGTAATCTCATGATGGGTCTATCCAATACATTGTTCTCTAACAAGTATCTATGAAATTGATTTGTATCACTATACACATAACCATCTGATGATTATCAAATCAATGTTCATACTGGTTAAGAATTATTTTTTTTTATCTCTATAACAATAATAAACCAGGGACAAATATCAAAATTGTGTAACATGCAAACAAACAATAATGATAATAAAACCTCATTTATTAATAATGAATATATAACATAAAGATCCAAATAAATGGCCTAGGGCACATACACTAACATTGTTGTCCTAAGATGGCAACCAAGAGGAGGGCTGAATTGGTTGATTTGAAGAAGTGATGGTAAATAGGAAATTTAAAATTGAATATAGCAAGAAAGAAGTAGAGAGTAGAATATTGACCACAAGGAGTTTATAGTAGTTCGGATTACCTCAATCCTACATCCACTTCCTTAACAACTTGTTAAGGTTTCACTAATTTTGAGTTTTTACAAGCTTAGCTCTAACTTGGTGTCTTCACAAGCTTACACCAAACTTTACAATTGTTTGAGATCAGTTCTCACAACCCTTATAAGAGTTTTTCCAGGCTCACTCTAACAACCAAAGTGTTTCCAAGCTCACACTCAAACTTTTGATAGTGTTTAATGCTTACATCCAACACTCAATCAATACAAATATAATTTTGATGCAAAAAAAATGAAAGATGTTAAACTTGGCTATTACAATCAATATCTCTTTCAAAAATGTGATTTCTTGTGGTATTTATAGCTTTCAAGTCTTCAATTACCCGTTTGTAGTAGGAGTCAATATGTTTGATTCTTGTCTCCCATTAAAATCACTTTTTTGAGCTAGTTTATGGTCGAACTACCATTGGTCCAGTCGATTCGGGCTCGGCATGGTCAAACTTAATTTAGTCTAGTCAGATCAGGCTCGGCATGGTTGGACTAAGTTCTATTCAGTCGTGCTTTTCATATTTTCTGACAAAAGTTCTTCAATGGCTAGTATACGTGGCATCCACTAATTGAGTGGATATATAATGACTAGATTTTTAAAGACTAAAATAGTGGTATGCTCGAAAATCATTCGATCCAATCATTCTTCATTTGGAATGCTGAGATTCTGAGAGTGTTGATGACCATGAGCATTGCTGAGACTTTTTTAAGTTTAATTAATGTTTTTCTTTGAATGAGAAAGAGATTCAACCAAACTTGGTTGAACCTAAAAAGACCCAAAAAATTTTGAAATATGTTTTTGATGGGGAGAACAGTATGCAACAAATGATCATCTCTTCCACTCTCAGTGGTGAGCAGGAGTAAAAAATGAACATAACCATGTTGCAGACTAAAAATGGTTTTTACCAAATTTCTATAGCATTGGAGGATCACCACAAGACAACCTTCACATGTTCCCTTTTGACAATTGCTCTTCAAAGGATGCTAACTAGGTTTTGCTAAACACTGGGTACCTTTCGGAGTTGCATGCTATTCATCTTCTTAAATATGGGCAATATTTGCATTAATGATGGAAGGAGAACTTCATATCGCATATGGGAACGATGAAAATTAGGTTTCATCTGAACTCTCTCTTTTAATTTATGCATGCTCACATTGGGGACAATGTGAATCTTTAAGTGTGGGGTGCAGTTTGTGTTTTTACTTTTAATTTATCTTTGTTTAAGTTTAGTTAATGTTTTTCTTTGAATAAATGAATTTTGGAAAGTTCAATTGTTATAAAATTGTTAATAGATGATGACCTTTGAATTTTTGAAGCACGAATTTGAGAATTGATTAGAATTAGTGCTTATTGTCAATTTTGTTGGTTATTCTTTGCATTGCCTTTAAACTAGTAAGGAATTGAGCCATCAACTTATTATTCTTTTTATGTGTAAACATCTTTGATTGATGAATTGCTAGAACTTGCTAGAACTTGCTTTGACATATATTTTGAGACTACAAAAAAATTTCAATTAGGCATCAATATGATTAAGGCAATTAGGTGAACCCATTTTGGCTTAAATAAACCAACCTTATATCCAACTTTAGTTAGCCAATTTTGAGCTTATTTTATTTTTCCTTTCCTTTCTTTTTCACAACACCATTAGCTTGAAACTTATTGTTTTAACTATTACCCTTGCATTAGGTCAAGAGCATTTTAAGAGCGTTTATAATTGAGTGTTGTATTAAATAAAGTGTCGGGTTAAATTTAGTGGGTTCAAAATTATAAATTATTATCTTCTTTAGTTGCAAACCCTACTCAAAAAAATAAAAATAAATAAATAGAAAATAAAAATAAATAAATAAATAAATAAAACAAAATAATAAAAGAAGTTGTTCTCTTTCGTAGGGTTGGAATAAGTTTAGGAATAATCATCGTAAGATTTAATAAGAGAGTTCCCTTGAAAAGCTCTTTAATGTCAAGGGGTAGGTGAGAGGAAGGTGTTTTGGGATCGTTGGGTTATACATATGATCGGTTACTTTATTCTTGAAGTGCTCTTGTACTTAATGAATAAACTCACTCTTCCAAATGGCATACCTTTCCCTTAGCCCCGTTACAACCAAATAAAAGACCTTATGATTGATGCTTGATTGTAATTAGGTGGTGGAGATTTTATTGATTAGCAAGCCTATGGCGATAATCTTTCATTGATTATTATGAGTGTAAACACCATCATGATCAAACACTTTTAAGAGTTGGTGAGGGAGTGACAACATTGGTTATGCATGGAAAGCCATTAAATTTTATGGGTATGGATTTTGTTCGATTTGATATTAATTGCGGATTTAGGGAAAAAGAAGTCTTGATACATCCTTATAACTCTTGAACTTAACTACATTTTTCTTGTTTAGTTTGTTTTGATTTTATCCTTGCTTGGGGACAAGCAAAGAATTAAGTGTGGGGTATTTGTTTAGATCATTTATGATTGTATTTTTAAAGTAATATTATTTATTTTTAGTTAATTTTTTATTTGATTTGTGTTTAAAGTTTGTTTGAAGTGTTGGTTTTAGGTTAAAGTGCAAAAACTCCCTTGGATGGATCAAAACGAAGATGAAAGAGCATGAATCAAGCAAGACGCGGCCAGGTCAAATCAAGTTTGGCTGTGTCACCCACTAAGGCAAGGAGCAAACAAGAGACACGGCCAAGTCAAGTTGGCTTGGCTGTGTCCCCCAAAGAAATTGAGGCAGAGGCTGACACAGGCAGGATACAAGGGCAAACCACTGGCCGTGTCTTACCTAAGGAACAAAAGCAAAGAATGAAAAGAAAGAAGCAGAAAGAGACACCCTCACAAGACACGGCCAAGCCACTGGCCGTGTCACATGACATGGCCAGGAGCTTGGCCGTGTCACTTCTTGAAAAGAAAGAAAGAAAGAACGGCAGCCATGGACACGGCCAGCAAGCTTGGCCATGTCCCAACAAAAACAAGAAACACGGCCAAGCCACTCATGGCTTGGCCATGTCACCTATGGCATCTTTAAATTATCTTGCACAAATTGGAGGACAAGTGGGGGATAAAGACATTGCTTTTGCCAAAATAAATATTAAAAGAAGAAAAAAGAGTGCCTAATTTTATGGAAGAAATATTAAACAATGAAAAAAGAGGGGGACAAGAGTGAGTGTGGTGAGTTGGCAAGCATTCTTGGTGCTTAATTTGAAAGAATTAAAAAGAGAGGAATGGAGAGAAGGAGGTACACGTTGGAGAGGGTGACACTCTCCAATTCCATTCCATTCTTCTCCTTCTTGGAGAAGAAGACACCATTCTCTTCCTCATCCTCCATTTCCATCTTCTCCATCTTCCATAAACAACATTTCAACTTTGTTCTTTGGAATAAAATTGGGTTAACAGGCTCTTGAAGTTTGGTGTTTAAAGAAGCTTCATTGAAGCTTTGGTGACTTGAGAAAGCTTCATTCCATCTTTCAAATGTAGAATCATCAATTGAAGAGGGCTTGAGTTCTTCATCAACATTAAAGTGGAGCTAGGAGGAGGACAAGTAGTCCAACTCTTGGCATCTATAAGAGGTTTTTCTATTCTCTTTTTTAATTCATTTCAAGATTGTTGTTGTTTATTAAGAGAATTAATATTTCAATGGACAATTGTGATTTGATTTTTATTGAGATGAATGTTTGTTTTAAATAGATGATGATGAGCTAATTTACTCATGCCTAGGATTTGTAGTAGATTTGATTGAATGACTTGATTTGATATTTCCATTAATATACATTGTTGATGGTTGATTGTATTGGATTGAATGTTAGGTTGATAGATTAGCTACCTATTAATCTTTTAATATTGGATGACGGACCGAGAGGTGAGATTCGATATCAAAATTATATAATCAACCACCCTACGAATGAATTAGAAATATAAGTTCTAGGGTTTTATTAATTTGGAAATGTAAAATAATTGGTTATTATTAATTCATGAATGTGAAAACTAATGAATTGGTAATTGACTAATTAAACTCAAGGAACAAATTAAATTACAAGGTTATGTTAATGGAATATTAGAGAATTAAGCTTTGATTAAATGGACCTAACACCTATTTTGTTAGTTTTTGTCATAGATTTGTGTCTTGTTTATTATGATAATTATTGTTTTATTTAGATATTTTGTTAGTTTAAATCGGTTTATTTAGTGTTTTTGTTAATTTTGGTAGTTTTAGTTTATTTCAGTGTTTATGTCGTTTTTGATCTAGTTTTTAGTATGGTGTTTATGTTTTGTTGGTTATTGTTTATTTACTTTTTGTTTAAAGTTTGTTTGAAGTTTTGTTTTAGGTTAAAAGGCCAAGGAACCAAGACTGAAGGAAAAATGGACAGTAGCTGACACAGGCAGAGGACAAGGCCAAGTCACTGGCCGTGTCTCATACCAAGTTAAAGAAGAAGAGCAAGTCACAGTGAAGGACACACTCAAGGGACACGGCCAAGTCAGTGGCCGTGTCCCTCCAAAGATACTCCAACACGGCCAAGTCACACTAACTTGGCCGTGTCTCACTTGGTTTCAAAGGAAAGAAGACTAAAATCTCACAGAAGCAAACACATGCAACCAACACGGCCAAGTCACCTCTAACATGGCCGTGTCACTCAACCAAAGAAGAAAAGAAGAAAGAAAAACAAGCAGTAGGTGACACATGCAAGGGACACGGCCAAGTCACTGGCCGTGTCCCTCCAAAGACCACCCACACGGCCAAGTCACCTCCAACTTGGCCGTGTCTCTCATGAACCAAAGACCGTAGCGGATTTTAAAGCGGACGATTCATATAAAAGAAAAAAGAAGCTAGGGTTTTGAGGACGATTGAGATTTGGAGAGCAGATTGAGCCATCAAAGAGATTAGGGTTTTGATAACTTTGTTTTCTTTTGATTTTGATTAAACTTTGGATCAAAACTAGCTTAGATTAGATTGTTCTAGCCATTGATACATCCTTCTTGCAAGATTTGAACAAGAGATTCTTCAGAAGCTTCAAGGAGTTTGTAACTTGGTTTTGTTCTCGAAACTTATTCTCTTTATTTTTATTGAAATTGTATTAATGGATATTATCATGTCTAATTTGATTTCTTTGAATATTAATGAGATGAGTATGTTTGATTGCATTATGAACTAATTTGATCTAGTCTAGGGTTTGTATGGATCTGCTATGATTGTATGAATTAGTTATTCTCTTAGCGCCTTGATTGAATGAAATATTGTTAATATATAATTGATTGGCCACCAATTATGTGTTTAAGGTATTAGATGATGGATTGAGAGATGAAGTCTAATGATGGAACAATTCAATTAAGGACTTAGGTGAATTAGAGATATAACCTATTAAAAAGATTATATCAATTATAACAAGATTAGTTGAAAGAGGTTTGAATGCGAGAGCTTATTTTCTTGCTCGATTAATTGAGTTGTTTGAGATTTAATCTTTGAAATTAAATTAGTTAAGAGGAATAACCGTTCATACATATAAGTAGTAGAGAAGTGCAAACCCTAGACCTTTCTATCAAGTGAATCAAAACATCAGCTTAATTTACTTTTATTCGTTTTAAACTTCAATCAACCTTCTTCATTAGTTAACAATTTAAATTTTCTTCATTACTTGTTATTTAAAATCTGATAATCAATTAGCCACTTTAGCTTCCTTGAGAGACGACCTTGGGGCGATCACCTTTGCCACAGCTACCTCGTATACTTGCGAGTGACGCTTTGTGGTAGAGTTAATTTGAGCGCAACAACACCCTAGGTACCATTCCAAGAATTAAACCAATTCTAAGCAGACCATTAATTATTCACTCGCTATTTTACTTTTGTTATGATTTGAACAATATTGCAATCATCACATACTCGTTCATTTAAATTATTTTGTTTAAATCAAATTATTACGAACAACATCTTCCTTGTGAGACGATCTTGGGGCGATCACCATTGCTACAATTACCTCGTATACTTGGGAGTGTTGCTTTGTAGTAGTACTTAATTCGAGCGCAACATTGGTTCATTACTATAATGGAAACTCTTTCTTTCTCTTTTATTATTCAATTGTCCTTTTATCATTAAGAGAGATTGAAGAGATTGCTTATTAATGGAGATGGAATCTTATGTCCCAACAGATTTTAGATTTCACCCAACTGAGGAAGAACTTGTGGATTTCTACCTCAAGAGAAAGATTACTACCTTTGGCTCTCTTCTTTGAGAGGTAATAATTAATAAACTCTTTTCTTCATTCATGCTTCTGATCTCTTGAATACATGTCAATCTATTAATTTCATTTCACATAAATGGTAGGCCTAAACTTAGATTGACTAGACTTTTTTATGCATTTTTCTATGGACTATTTGAGTAAGTTTTAATTTATCTTTTTTATGGGGGTTAAGTAATTAATTTTTTTTATTATACATATGAGATATTGACTAATTTCAAAGGATCATTTCCAAAATCCTAAAGTTTTTATGGTTCTCTTTTTCTCTCAATTTCAATTCAATCTCCATTCATAATCACTTCCTATGAATCTTTTTCTTTATCAGTTATGATTTTGCAGTTTTTAGAATTCTTTGGACCATATTGGTTTTTTGGGTGGCTTAGGGTGATTTTTGCTATAGTATTTTGTAAATTGCGACTAAGATGAAAGCTGGAAATCCTGTGAAGTTTATTGATGATGTGTTGTTGTAGCAATTCCTACCTTTGGCTAGGCACTGCATTGAAATTGCTTAAACTCAGGTTAGTAATTTTTGTTGTCTCTTGGAATTTAATTTCAATTTTTTTTTCAAATCTATTTGAAATTTGATTTTGTACGCATTTCAATTTGTATAAGATTGTGTCTCCGTATTAGGGAAGTGGTGGAGTTTGCTTTAAAATGTGAAATAGGAAGAGGGTCTTTTTATGTTTGACTAGTGGACCTTTCATTTGTATTTCTTTTGGTAGACAGCTAATTGCTTACTTTTTGATGATATATTCACTTTCAATTTCATGGGATTTGAATATGAACTTCATTGTTCCTAGTGAATATTTTTTATGTATTTTTTTAATCTAAGAATTCAGTTACATGCTTGTGGTAGTTGCTAATGAACCATAGAAGTGATGGCTTTGACTAAGAAGTGAGTGAAATTTAAAGAAGCTTTAGCCTCTTGCTAGTACATTGATTTTGTGGTATGAGAAAGACAAACATGTTCTTTGGCTCATGGAATTCATTTATGGATTTAGTGATGCGTTAACAAAATATTTAATGATGCATTAACAAAATGTACTTGGAATAATAAAGAATCCCAGGCTCCTTGTGTTTCTGCTTCTGATATTTCTGATAAATATTATGTTCCAACAAGTTCATGTCTTCTTATCACTTTATCACTCCACCTTGCATCTGTTATGGAGTTAGAGACAACGTTTCCTTTTATTATTATTATTTTTAGTCTCTTTTTAGTTTAAAGGGGCTACAAAAGGCTTCCCTGATATTAGGAAATTGTAGATTTTTGGGATATGGGGTGGCCAAGGACAAGCAGCTCTAGAAAAGGCTAGCATATGCTTGCTTAATAGTAGTCCTACTGGTTCTGAGACACTAAAAAATATGTTCTTGGTGGAATTGAGTCAATCATAGTGATTGATGGATCTAAACTTGAACTTGGTGATCTTAGAAACAATTTCATAGGTATGCTTCTCTGATATCTCATTCTATGGATATTTATGTTTTGGTGCTCATATAGTTTGTGATTTGATATTGGATGAATCAAGCGTGAGGAAATCAAAAGCAAAATGTGTGTGTACATTTCTTCAAGAGCTAAATGATGTTGTTAAAGCCAAGTTTATAGAAGAGCATCTTGAGGCACTAATTGAGACAAATCCATCATTTTTTCTCTATTTACATTGGTAAATAGCTGCTCAGGCATGTAATATTTTTCTCATAGATAGGGTATTTTTTTTGTTTATCTCCAATAGAGATTTAAGAGTCCAAATTAAAAGAGATTTGTGCCTATATGATGGATTTCATGTCTTATCTCATTTGCTATCTTTAATGTCCTACCTTGGTATTGTTGTGTGCATTGCCATTTTTATATATGTTTGTTGCCCAAACCTTTAACAGAGATTCTAAGTTTCTTATTAATGTATTTTGTCTCCTGAACTTAATAAGCCAATGTCAATTATATTATTATGGAACTTGTGCTCCATTTTTCTACAGTGTTTACACTTTCCATAATGGTTCTTTAGTTTTTAAGCTCTTAAAAATAAATCCCACTGATTTAATGATTGTCCATCTTCATTTGTTATTTCTAGAGATAAATTTCTAATATCTTCATTCTTTATTTATAGTATATTTTAATGAAGATTTTCTAATATCACTAGCAGCTCGTTGAAGATTCAATACCTAGCCGTTCAGGTGGTGTGACAGAAGCAAGTGTTTTTAGTCATTATAGTTTAAAATATTTTTATTATTTATAAATCATAGTTATTTTTTATTTTTTTTAATGTACGAAGTTAATTTATTTTAAATGCATTGGATTAGAAATTTATATTTAATGATATAGTTGTGAAATATGTATTTTTTTTATTTTGTAATAAAGCAGCATTTAATATTTATTTATATTTTAAATTAATTTTATTTATTTAAATAAATAAAATTTTACGATGGTTATAAATCGTCACAAAATAAAAATAAATAATAAAGATAAAGATAAAGATACATATATTATATGCAAAATATTCATTAACAAAAGATAGCGACGGTTCAAAATATTCATCAACAAAAGATAGCAGCGATTTCCAAACGGTCGCTATCTTTTTTCAAATAAAATTTAAATAGATAATGAAGATTCAAAATATTCATTAGCAAAAAATAGCGACGGTTTCCAAACGGTCGCTATATTTCTCTAAATAAAATTTAAATTGATTTCTATAACGGTTACAATAAGTGCAATTTAGCAACTGTTGCAAAATATCATTTAGCGACGATTATGTCAACGGTTGGTTAAAATCATTGCTAAGTAGTATAGCGATGCCTTTATTAGCATCGGTTTTTAAACCGTCGAAAGAGATATTTAGCGATGGTTATAATCATAACTAAATTTATTTTTTAACCGTAGCTAAATTCTCATTTTTTTTGTGTTTTTACTTCACGTAGCGTTAATAATTATATAATCAAATTCAATATAGAAAATGAGACCGACTCTCTTCATAAAAGATTAGCCAAGCCACCTATTTTGAAATATTTCTTATTTGTATCGAATAGTGACTTAGTTCAATCCGCTCACACATTGCTTTAATTATAATGAATGCTTATTTATAAGTATTATTATTATAATTGTTCATATATATATAGTTATTATTTGTTATTTAGAAATTTATTTTCATAGATTGTTGTTTAATTAAGGGCTAATTTTCACATTAAAATTTAAGACTAATACTTTTTCTGGAGACACGTAATTAGAATCAATATTTTTAGAATTTTACTTTATATATTAAAATGACAACTCTAGAAACTAATTTTTTAAAATCAAATCAAATTTTCAAACATATCAAATTAAATGCATAATGTATTTGATATTTTTGTGAGTTTAAAGTCAAATTATATATGAAAAATTAAACTTAGCATAATTAAAAATTTTATTAATGCATTTTATCATCATTAGCTTTATTTTTACATAAATTGTTCCTCAAATTCTCATTTTTATAACAAAAAAGAAATTCATATGTATTATACACTATATCATTTTATAGAAGATGATGTAGTATATTATATGGATCATGTAATGGTGTAGCGCTATATTAATATATCACGTTAAATCTATTAATTTTATTGTATTAAAAATGAAATAAATAATACTCATTATTTGTTAAAATATATTAACATACTTTATTATTTCTCAAATTTAATTTTTTTTTCATTGTTTAATAATTTATTTTCTTTTTCTTTATCTTTTATTTATAGAACTCCAATGTTTCAAGTCAATTTTTTTTTCTTTTTCAAAGTACCTTTAAATGTAAATAATGGGAAAATGTACCGAATTTATTGTTGACTAAAGTTACGTCACACCTTTATCAAAGGCCCATATAGATTAAACACTTTCCTTTGGCTTACGGTGGAGCAGAAACTGCTTATATACTAATGTAGGGAGATCGAAACGGCACCTACATCTTATGATAAATGCCCTAGCCCTTAGGTGCGGCGGGGACAAGGAAGAAGTCATCCATGTTCTAAGTCATTCATGTTCTAAGGGACTGTGGTTTTGCTTCTTATATCTGGTTGCTACTAGGAGCTACACAGGCTTGTAAGGAGTTTTTTTTTTTTTTTTTTCCCTTGAATGTAACCGCTTGGTTCCAGCACAATCTGTCAATGGCTAAGGGTGTCTAGTGATTTGGATTGGGCGCTACTATTTACTTCTGCTTGCTCGATTTTGTGGCACTCTAGGAATGAGCTGGTTTTTACTGGGAAGAATGATGATGTTATGGAAACTTTGTTTCGCATCAGATCTGCTGCCCGTAATTTTACTATGGTACTGGACACGAGTTTCACTGAGGTTGGGGGGTAGGCCTAAAGTTGAGAAGATGATTAGTTGGAAACCTCCTCCTAGCGGATTTCACAAATTAAACTCTAATGGGGCATTCGAAGGGAATACGAAGCAAGCCTTTGCAGGGGGATTAATAAGAAATGATTGTCGAGCTTGGGTTAGCAGTTATGTAATGGACATAGGTCGTTGTTCCCTCGCAAAGGCTGAGATTTGGGAGCTGTTTCAAGGACTTCCTCTAGCATGGAGGCTGAGTATTAAAAGATTGAAAGTTGAAGTTGGTAGCCTCTGTATAGTTCATCGTATCAGAGGTAACTCTCCTCTTCGTTGTGCTTTCTCTTCCTTGGTGCATGGCATCAGAAATCTTCTGTTGCTAGAATGGGAGGTGGAGCTTGTTCATATATACAGGGAAGCGAATGGTGCATTGGATTGTATGGCGTCGCTAGCGGGCAATTTTTCGATTGGGTTTCATGAGCTTGCTGAGGCGCCGGAGGAGTTGAAGGAATAGTTGTTCCATAATCTGGTTGCGAAAAGTTAATCTCTATTTCATGAGGTGGCTACCTGTCCTTTGTTTACCTCACTTTTTCCTTGATCGATTGATTAGAAGGTCAAATAACAGCAATTTATCTTTTTAATTACAGCACGTGAAATTGATTAGAATGTCAAAGGAAGAAGAATTTACTGTGAAGATAAGGACGCCACATCAGCATCAATTATGACATTTTCCATTGGTCCACTTGACACGCTTATTTCTGTATTTTTGTACTCTCAATTAATTTCACTTTTTATTTTTTTTAATTTTTATTATTTATAATAATTTTGTACAGAACCCAAAAATAATAATAATAATAATAATTCTAATCATATGATCAACACCACAAATATCTTTTGCCATATCTTTAGCACATGCACATTCACATGCTGCTTGTCCATCAATTTTTTTTTTGAACATTTTTCCCTATTTTTATTAACATTTTTCTTAAATATATGTTACTAAGTTAATTAATTTGTGTTTTTAGCACATGCGCATGTGCTTGTCCATCAATTTACTTTTTGAACATTTTCCACTAATTTTATTAACATTTTTCTTAGATATATGTTACTAAATTAATTTGTGTTTTTCTTTTTGTAATAGTGAAGTGAAATTTGAAAATGAAGAAATATTCCTCTTCCTTGTATACTAAAAAATAGATAAAATTATCCTTAAAAAAAAATTAAAATTGCATTTGAATTCGATGATTGAGTTAGTGATTTATTACTGTTAAATTTGAAAGTTTTTATTTATTAATTAATATTTTAAGTGGGTTAAGGGTTCCTAACTTTCTCAAGGGGTGCTAAGGAAAGCCAAATGTCCCTTCCAAGCAACATCGCAGTAACCCTTCTAATTTGCTTACATTGCACATGTCAATTTGAGTTGGAAGTCGAAGATCTTCAATTGGAATTTCTTTTTCGGTCATTTTATAACAAACAAAATCAAATTTTATGTGTAAACAAAATCAAATCATTGACAAACAATTTTTTTTATTTTATTATATCAAGATCAAGGTTACAATAAATTAAAATATTCTGAATATAATACATCAAGATAGGAATGAGAGGCCATATTATGCTATCTAACGTGTAATGATAACGACGTCCCACCAAAACATGGGACTTTTAGAGTAAAAACACAAAAGATAAAAGAAGACAAAAACCAAATAAGAATCATCCATAATACAAGAATTCCATCAAATTTTAGAAGCAAGCGTCCAAGACGCAGCAGCAGCATAAGGCAGCACAACTACAATCAAAAGAAAAAAAAAATTCAGGAAAACAATAATTGGAAGGGCATATCGGAAAGTAGCGAATAACTAACAAATACATAAAATAGAAATTAATGCATAAAACTGGATCCAATCATTAAGTATTATGTGCACAGTTTATAATGCATTCTCGCTTATGTAAAATTGTAATATTTGTTTATTTTTATTCCGGTGAATACCATATATATTAATAGACTCGTCAATCTAACAAGTTAATAAAAGAGCAGGGCATGGGTAAATTAAATTACCATCCTTTCCAGAAGCCATCGCCCCTGGATTTGGTCTCCACAGGAACTGCAGTATTTTGAGTTGGATCATCTTTTGTTGGGTAACCAGCCGGTGGTGGTGGAGCTGTGTATGCATCTGCTGCTGCTGGTGGCGGATATGCTGCTCCAAATTCAAAGCCTTGTCGGTCAATTATAACTTTTATATTTTGTATATAATAATATTGAAATTAAAAAGCTGTAATAATATCTTGCCAAATCCAGTACCAAACTAATTCATTTCAATTTACTTCAAAGAAAAAAAAAACCGAGAATAAATAGAAATTACCTGTAGTCTGATTCTGACTCATGTTTTCTTCAGAGAAAAGCCCTGTTTGTAAATGAATTTGAAAGAAAACGATCCAAATAGGAATACAATACTCAGTCGATGATCACGAGAAAACCAACTTAATTAAGACAAATAGAAAGGAATTATATAAAAGAAATGAAATATTGGATAATATTTATAGTGTGGGGAAGAGAAGGAGGAATTGTTTACTCGGTGATTACCTCGGCTAAGCGAGGTCCGCTGCCGTGTTGAAATATTGCTTTTTATCTATATTAAAATTTAATAAAGGAAGCAAGGGGAGGATTTTACAAGTAACCAGCCTCAGAACCTTACAGGTCATGATCACTTCTAACTAATATATATCTACGATTTTTCAGCTAAAGAAATATATATTACCCATTTATTTTGTTATTACGTAGTTTGGATTCATTGTATCTATAGTAAACTAGCCGCTGTGTTTTGTACATATTCGGGTTATTTTTTATTCAATTTATATATTTTTAAAATTTATGAATCATAAATTTAAATATTTTTTTTAATATTTTAAAGAAATTCATTATAAAAAAATTACCAATAATGAGTTTAACCTTATTTAAATCCCATTCAAATTTAAGTATTGTATGCTTTCAAATGAAAAAATAAAATAAAATTCCTCCCCCCGCATACAATCATAAACAAAAGGCATTGTCTTCTATAAAAATTTTTGAAAAAATATAGAGGCATATTTGTAATATAAGTAAGTTTTAGGATTTCTAATTTAAAATTTTTTAACATTGTTGTTGACATTTTGCAAGCATATTTAGATTCATGAAAAGGGTACTTTGTTGCATAGAAGAGTTGTCTCATTAACTTTTAAGTCTCTGATAAACATCTTTTTTCCTTTTCAAACAAAATAGAAAAATAAAGTTCCTTATATACAAAATATTTGAGTTCTTTTAAAATGGTAATTTGCAGACATTTTTAGTGAGCACTGTACTTTAATTATTATTTCTGAAAAAAATTGTCAAATTTACATATATAGGTGACATATCAATTAAGGACACAATTACATGTAATTATAAATTATCTTATGTTTAAAAGTAAGCAATAGTACACCTCACAAAAAATAATAAGCAATAGTCAACGGTTGTGTCTGTTGTCCCTTACGTCATCATTGGAGAGGGGAAATGATTATTTTTGTTAATTTATGGAGAATTTAAAAATTATTTGATCAATTAAAAGAGCATAGGGAAAAACTAAAAAACTGAAGAATTTTTAGCAGTTCACATAAGTATATGCTATTTTTACTCCTCAACTAGCAGATTGAGTATTCTACTATACTTAAATTTTTACAAATTAAATTCTAACTTAGTATTTTGTAATCTCACGTCGATCTTTTACAATATTTAGTTCAGGCTCACTCACAACCCTTATAAGTGTTTTGCCCATGTTAATACTCAACCTAGTATTTATAGTTCACAGTAAACTCTCCTTATAGTTCACAGTAAACTCTCCTTAGGTTTTTTAAAGGATCACACCCCAACACTCTAATAAGATTTATAATGAAAATTAAAAGTACAAGTCTTTGAGAAATAAAATTGTAAGAGTTTCGGCACGCAAAAATCTAAAAAGTTATATTAATGAAGTTTGACGGGGTATTATAATCGTTATAACTCCTCTTGCCCGTTTGAATTGAGTAGAAAAATATATGGGTTTCACCAACCAAAATCTTCTGTATTAAATATTGTAGAGAGCCATCACAGTCGCGAGCTCCCTTTAGCGGTGAGAATATGCTTGGTGGAGTTGTTAGACATAGACTGTGTCTAATGGATAATCAATGACTAGTGTACATGACAACCTTTCATTTGGCTGAAATGGTAATGGTTCCCTCCATCTAATCACTTTATGATTCTCGCAAATACGTGCTCCTCTATCTTGATTTAAGATCTTGGAAGGTTGAAAAGTCAATAGTAACATGCTTGCCACGTGTCGATTAATCATTGGATGTCAACTTCCCACCAAGAGTTTCTAACTCTTTGAACTTCGAAGTTGTGCCTAATTGAGTTCATGATCACACCTTAAGAGTGCATAATTGAACTAAATACACAAAAAAGATTATAGTGAAGTTCGCACATCAAGAAAGGAGACTCAAGACTGTGTTGTCAATTTTGTGACCAATTCAAATGGAGAGGAAAATACCATCTCTTTTTTCTTTGGCAATTAAATTGAATTAAAAATAAAAAATAAACTTATAATGAAACATAAATATGTCATATAGTTGGTTAAAACATGTTCAATTAAGTTTATTTTAGCTACTCCCCTTAATTGATGCCAAGTTAAATATTGATTTAATTTTAGCCCTTTCTCCTTCATGGTCAAAGGAAAAACAAACATATGTAAAAATATAAAGATAAAGAGAGAATCAACCATGCACACCAATTGAAACATATGAAACTAAAATTTCAATAATAATAAAACAAAATACATATATAGAAATGTGTGATTGACAATTGAAGTCCATAAAAACTCTTGTATAGACGAAATTTAAAATAACACAACTAAAGTAAAATTAAAAACAAAAGAAGTGTTTGATGCATCTGGAGACTCATGTGGATTCCTCTTCTTCAGATTCCATAGCCATTTCCTTCTTTTTTGTTTGAGAGACCTCCTCTTCTCCATCATCATCACTTTCCTCCATATCATCTTCTTCGTCTCCAACTTCCACAATAAGAGGAGTAGGTTAAGGTTTATCAAGATTTTCCCCTTTCTCACTAACATCCTATTCAACTGAAACACATTGGTTTAACCCAGACTTCCCTCTCACCTCATATATATCTTGATGAATGTGCATTAAAAGATCCATCCTCCTACTAAGTGTGGTAAACTTTTTGGCTAGGCCGATAAATTGCTTTTGAATGCTACGAAGGACATTCATAAGGCCATGGTTAGAGGAGGAGGATGCAGTTGTTTCTTTCTTAGGCTCTTATACCCTATATACATACAGTACATATACCCTATATATGTAAAGTATATATATAATACAATGGTGATATAGTAATTTACTATACAATCACTTTTTTCCAAACTATATTAAGTTAAAATATATGTAAATAAATTTAATAAATAGATATATTAATATTTACTAAATCAATAATTCTTTAAAATGAAATATTTGAGAAAAATTCGTCAGACTTTTTTCTGTAATGTCAATATTCCCAAAGAAAATCTAGCACTCAACCTGTAGTAGAAAAATACACTCCCAATATAACAGTTTCACAATTCCTCCATTCATCAACAATCTTTCAACTTACCACTTAAAACCATTTATATCATAATTAATTAATTACATAAATATATGTATAACAACCATCTCAATCTTTTTTTAAAAAACTAAATCCAAATGTTATGAGTTAAAATACACGAACCAAAATATTTAAAACCAACTATACATGTATTCAATTGGTACAAATAGTCTTGCAACACCCAAAATCACCTAATATTAACCACACTTTGGATTTCTCTGCTTAGCAATTCTCTTATCTGTGCGATTCACACAACCGTGCTAACCTATACAACTTAGTGGTACATATTTGATCATCATTAATATATAATTAAAATATGTTCAATTCCATAATACAACATATATTACTTGTACATACCTTCACCAATGTTTATGCTTTCATAAACTATAACTAACATCACATAACCATGACAAAACACACATTTACACACATTTACACATTGGGCCCAACCAGTTTCTACATAATACCCAAGTTCTAGAAATATCAATTTAATCCATCTCGACACCAGGGCAAGTGTCTCATAAATCACCCGAAGGCCGCCCCTATCGATACCGAGGCTAGTGTCATATAATCACCCATAGGCCGCCTATATCGACACCGAGGGCAAATGTCACATAAATCACCCGAAGGCCGCCCTCTCTCAACATCGAAGGCAAGTGTCACATAATTCACTCGAAGGCCGCCTCCTCAGTATAGTACCATTTCTGATATTCCAGAACATAATATTATGCAACGCGTATACATAATACACATCACATCATACCACACTATATAATCTTGAGTCACATTCACAATGTGACTTACTCCACATTTTTTTTTCACATTTCTCATATCTTATCAATTTATCATTATTTTAATTCTTTTTCCCTGATTTTTCATATTTTTAGCTCAAGAAATTTATAAATCCATAAGTCACATTCACAATGTGACTCATGTTCCACAATTCATCACAAGTCATAAATATATTCATATTGGACACCATATCACATAGCATAAATATATCTCACATATATCATACACAAACATCAATCTATATTGGACTATTGTCCAATGTGACACTCAACACATAATTATGCCACAATACATAGATTATGTGCATGTCCATATTTTAAAATAACATTATACATACATAATGCCCACTTACATTTAATACAATTGTAAGATTTGTAAATATGTACTAACCTCTTTTCTTTTTTCCAAGTCAAACCTTAAACTTCACCTCTCTTAGCACTTTAACCTATCATATATTATAATATTTAAAATTTTAGATACTAAACTCTTAATTTAATATTGATAATTGATAGTGAATTGTGATAAAAGTGGTATGAATAAGTGATTTAAATAGTGGATCTCAAAAATTTACTGACGAAATTATGTATTTTACGATTTTACAAAACTAAAAATCGAATTAGAATCAAAGATTAAGAGTGAGAGTGCACCGTAGTTAAAATAAGAGTGGCCACACTAGATTAATCCATATATATATATATGTGTGTGTGTGTGTGGGCAGGTGTGTGTATGTGTAGAAACTTCTCTCTTCTTATTTCTTCTTTCCACATTCATCACCACCTTCACCATCAAAAACTCCATCTTTCTTTCTTCTTTCCAAGATTTTAAATAAAACTTAAAAGAAAATCACATATAAATATAAGTTTTTAGATGAATAAGCTGAAAAAGTTGAGATTATCAGCAAGTGATTAGAGAAAAAGAAGAGTTTGAAGAGATATGTGCTTATGTATTTTTGATTTGTAACTATCTAAATTTCTATGAAATTTATTGATTAAAGTGATTGATTGAGTTGTCTTTGAAGAATTTTTACTGAAAATATTTGATATAAGCTCTTTCTATGTTAAAGAAATTAGTTTTGATCCATTGTTATCATATATTTGGATATATGGAGTTTTAAGTTGATAAGTGTTCAAAATATAGAACTTCGCTTGACACAACCAGTGACAAGACCATGTCACTAGGCGTATCAACGTTGTTGTGTTTCAATATTGATGACACGACCAGTAACATGCCCGTGTCATTAGACGTGTCATAGCTACTGTGATAAAAATAAATGATATGATCAGGAACACGCCCGTGTCATTGGGCATGTCATAGATACTGTGATAACAATAAATGACACGGCCAGTAAAATGCCTATGTTATTGGGCGTGTTGTAGCCACTGTAATGCAATTTAAATAACACGGCCAGTAGCACGCCCATGTCATTGGGCGTATCACTTGAGGAAATTGCCAAAATAACTTTTTGCTTTATTTTTCATTTGTAATTCTAGCTGTAAATATTATAAGTTCTCAAAGTGTAAAGAATTTCTTTTTGAAGTCAACTCTAACAAGTAGTGTAACAGATTTATTTGAATATATGATAAAATATGTGTGATACCAAGTGTCAACCAAAGAACTATTCCATTGAAGTTTTATGTATGATTTAAGGATAATTAATAACTATTGAATTGCCCAAATCATACTGATTTTAGATCTAGCTTGGGATTGAATGGCTAGCCAAAGGGAGGATATCCAAAGTGATAGTAGGCACTCTGTGTCACCATATTTAGTGGGCATTCGTGCCATAGTGGACCATTGGCCAAAATTTTATACAGTGGGCATTAAATTGCTGACAGTGACCCGTTATCCAAACCTAGAATCTAAGTTCAGTGTGTATGAGTATAATTAAAGAAGTTATCTACTTTGAAAATAACGTGTTATATGGTTATTTTTAAATTAATCGATTTTACATTTAATTGTGTTTAGTATTCCAAGGTTCAATGGATTTATTATTTCTTTATTTAAATGTTCTGAAAATAATACTTTTTATTGTTTCTAAATTATTTAATATTTAGATCTCTTTCCCTTAATTTTTCTTGCATATTGTGAATACATAAGCACCACTAAGATTTACTTAGCGTGTTAGAACTATTTTTTGATGCGCAGATCAAACAAGAAGAGTTGAGATTGCGAAGTGAGAGATTTACATTCTTGGTCAACTACATCATAAAGGTTCAATAACAATATTGTAAATATTGTGTTTTGTATAATTCACATGGCAATACCTTATACTTTTGTATGACAGTTGTATAAGTTTGAGAGTAGTTTGAAAATTATAATATTGTAAGTTAATAATATGAGTTCTTTACAATTTAACAGATATATTTTTGTAATATTGGATTGGTTATAATAATTCTTTGGAAGCTTAACAACTGCATGAATACATATAAATATTTTGGTTAAATTTTTTTGATACATATATTGACAAGTGTAACTATTAGGTGACATCTCCTATGTAGTTAAGTGTGTATACTACGTAGGGGATGTTACATTTAGTGGCATCAGAGCAGGTTTAGGCGGTCCTAAGTTGTGGGTTAAAAGAAAAGAGAAGTACAACTGTCGTTGCTATGTGAACTATATAATCAAAATAAATGTTTGATGTAGTTAATTTTTAATGTTTAAAAGTATAAGATGGCCTTTGAATCCCAACAAGGTGCAGAGGAACAAGTTGCGTCCTCACACGGTCAAGCTAGTGTGGGAAAATCAGCAGCCATCGGAACCTTATGCAGAACAAATTCCATTAGATCTCAAATTTGTGAGAAAGATGGGAGAAGTTCTCAGGCAAATTGTAAGAGTTGCTTCTCCTTCACAACCTCCACTGCCAGTGTCCCAAAGATCTCCATTAGTGAGAATTAGAAAATTGGAAGCAGAAGATTTTAAAGCTCGTGATACTGATGAGTCTTCAGTAGTAGAGTATCAGATGGAGAGGATTGTGAGAGTTTTTTATATTCTGCATTGTACTGATGAGGAAAGATTAGAGTGTGTAGTTTCCTTGTTGCAGGAACAAGCTTATGCCTGGTGGGATACAAAGCAAAAAGTTATACCCGCATGTAGACTCACTTGGGCATTTTTCTAAGAAGAATTTAAAAAGGAAATATATTAGTGAGATTTATTTAGAGGACCGGCACCTGGAGTTTTTGTATCTTAAGCAAAGGCAATCACCTGTGTCTAAATATGAGAGGCAGTTTGTTCGCCTCAGCAAATATTTTTCAGAGTTAGTTGCATCTGAGGAAGAGAAGTGTAAGCAGTTTGAACAAGGTTTGAATAATCAGATCTAGGTATATTTAGTAGCGATGAGAATTAAAGAGTTTTCTACTCTTGTTAATGCGGCAGTTGCTATAGAAAATGAGATTAAACAAGAGCAGGGAAGAAAATATGTGTTGATAAACTTGATTATGAGATAGAAGTTACAAATTTCTTAGGCCATAGTGTAAAGGTAAATAGATTATATCAAAATTGTCCACTTAGAGTTCATGATGTAGGACTTCTTGCTGATTTGATTGAACTTCCATTCCATGACTTTGATGTAATCTTGGAAATGGATTGGTTGTCCCGACATTAAGCAGTTATGGACTGTTGCAGTAAAGTTGTATCTTTTGAGATTCTAGGTTATGGTGAAATTATAGTTCAAGGAGAAAAATAATTTTACCCTTCTAGTTTGATTTCTACAGCTAAAGCTAGAAGGTTGATTAGGGAGAAGTGTGAAGCTTACCTTGCTTATGTTAATTATACATGACATTCAAGCAAGATTTTGGGAGACATACCTACAGTGAGTGAGTTTTCAAATATTTTTTCGAAAGAATTACCTAGAATACCACCAGAGAGGGAGGTAGAATTTGTTATTGATGTAGCTCCAAGTACGACACCAATTTCTATTCCACCTTATAGAATGGCACCTCCAGAATTAAAAGAGTTAAAGGTGCAACTCCAAAAATTGTTTGATAAAGGATTCATAAGACCTAGTGTGTCACCTTGGGGCGCACCGGTTTTGTTTGTAAATAAGAAGGATGGTACCTTAAGATTGTGTATAGATTATCGATAGTTGAATAAAGTGACTATTAAGAATAAATACCCATTACCTAGGATTGATGACTTGTTTGATCAATTGAGGGAAGCGGGTGTTTTCTCTAAGATTGTTCTTAAATCAAGTTATTATCAGATGAAAATTAAAGAAGTAGATATTTCAAAGATAGATTTTAGAACTCAATATGGACATTATGAATTTTTGGTTATGTTGTTTGATTAATTAATGCTCCAGTAGCTTTTATGAACTTGATAAATTAAATTTTCAAATCTTATTTAGACCAGTTTGTAGTTATTTTCATTGATGACATATTGGTTTATTCCAGAAATAAAGAGGAGCATGATAAGCATTTGAGAATTATATTACAGACACTAAGGAAAATCAATTATATGCTAAATTATCGAAATGTGATTTTTGATTGTTGGAAGTAACATTTCTAGGTCATGTAATATTAATTAATGGTATTCGTGTGGATCCTAGTAAAATTGAGATTATTTTGAATTGGCAGCCACCAAAGAACTTAACCAAAGCTCGAAATTTTCTTGGGTTAGCTGGGTACTATAGAAGATTTGTGCAAGAATTTTCGAAGATAGCACTTCATTTAACTAAGCTCCTTAGAAAAAAAACTAAAATTGAGTGGAATGCCCAGTCTCAAGCTAGTTTTGAACAATTGAAGCCTATGTTAACTGAAGCGCCTGTATTGACACAACCGATCCTAAATAAAGATTATGTTATTTATAGTGATGTTTCTCATCAGGGACTCGGTTGTGTATTGATACAAGCGGGTAAGGTAATTGCTTATGCTTCTTGGAAATTAAAATCTCATGAATTGAATTACCCTACACATGATTTGGAGGTAGCTGCTATTTTATTTGCTCTTAAGATTTGGCAACATTACTTGTATGGTGAAAGGTGTTATATTTTCACTGATCATAAAAGTTTGAAATACTTGCCAACACAAAAAGTAACTAAACTTAAGGCAAAGAAGATTGACAGAATTGATCAAGGATAATATTGTGAATACATACGCACCACTAAGTTTTGCTTAGAGTGTTAGAATTATTTTCTGACGTGAAGATCAAACAAGAAGAGTCAAGATTGCAGAGTGAGAGATTTACGTTCTTGGTCAACTGCATCATAAAGGTTCAAGGACAATATTGTAAATATTATATTTTATATAGTTCACACGGCAATACCTTATACTTTTGTATGACAGTTGTATAAGTTTGAGAGTAGTTTAAGAATTATAATATTGTAAGTTAATAATAGGAGTTCTTACAATTTAACAGATATATGTTTGTAATATTGGATTAGTTATAGTAGTTCTTTGGAAGCTTAACAACTGCATTAATAAATAAAAATATTTTGGTTAAATTTTTGTGATACATATATTGATAAGTGTAACTGTTAGGTGACATCTCCTATGTAGTTAAGTGTGTAGATTACGTCAGGGGTGTTACATATATAGTTCAATAATAAGAAACATTATCTATTAAAAGTCATATAAGTACTCATTGTATATTAAATTACCATTATATATACAATTCTCATTAAAACCCCATTAAATAATCTAAATTCACCACGTACTACCTTATTCAAACTTAATTCTATCAACCTCATTTTCAACATTTAACCTTAAAATTATTATTTACATACAAAAATAACAACAAATCAACTCATTTTCATAATTATCTCAACTTCCATGCAAAATCCAAAATTTACATAACACACCATAAACCCTAAATCTCAACTTTATCCAAACTTGCTCATAACCAATTTCTAACCATATAATCATCACATATATATTAAAATAACTTTAAATTCATCCATTTCCACAATTATAATCATCCACACCAAAACTCTAATTCACACATATTCATCCCATAATCCTAAATTCATCAACTATGCCCATTTCAACTAACCAACCATCAATTCATCATATACTCATCATTTTAATTCCATTATTGTCTATTTTAGCAATTTAAACCACTTTCTCTCTCTAGCTATCTGAAACATAATCTTAGAATCACATAAAAATAAGCTTAAAGATGACTTAGTTGATTACTTGCTAAACCTTCAATATCCACTTAAATCCTCTTGAATCTCTTGTAGTATTTGATGTATAGAAGCAATTTATACCCTTCTCTCTCTCTCTCTCTCTCTCTCTCTCTCTCTCTCTCTCTTTCTCTCAAGTTTCACATTTAAAATGAAGAAGAAGAAGAAGAACAAAATAATATCTTTCTCCATTACTTCTTATCTTTATCCCAATTAATTAATAATTAATTAATTTCCACAATAATCTTTCTTCCTTATTTTACTTTCTTTCTTCTTCTTCTATTATTATTATTATTATTATTATTATTATTATTATTATTATTATTATTATTATTATTATTATTATTATTATTATTATTGTTATTGTTATTGTTATTGTTATTATTATTATTATTATTATTATTATTATTATTATTATTATTATCGTCAACTTTATCAGCAAATTTTCCAACACCATTTTATACTTCATTTATATGTATTGTATATTCCATGTATATTTATATGTCTTATATATTTTACTTATATGTTATGTATATTTTTTTACCTACATATATATATATAATGTATATGTAATGTGTATGTAATGTATACATCAAATATACATTATGTATATATCTTGTATATATTATATATATATATATTATATTTCTCTCTTCCAACATATTAACTACCCTCCAAATGTAATATCTAGCAATATTTAAAATATATGGGTGTTACATTAGAGGATTCACGTCTAGGCATCTCCACTTGAACCTCACCTCTACCTTGTTCCACAACTCTAGGTCTTTTTTCTAGTTTGCTCCACAACACCGCTACTTCACAACCTATACACATATTCATCTCCAACCTTTTTGATGCACTTAGAGTGTTCCAAATATCCAATGGTGAGGGCATATGTGGTTGGATCCAAGGGGTCTCTTAAAGTGGCTAGATTTTCATGTGTAAGGAGGTTGAAGTGTCTAGCAATATGAGTGGCTTGGAAGGATAGGTGGATGGAGCCCTTTTTGTTTGTGGCAAGATGGACAAAGGTATCAAGAAAGAATTTTGTGGTTTGGACTTATGCACCATTAATTATGGCATAAAGGAATAAAAAGGTTCTTTGTGTAGCCTTTTCATTCCCATCCCCTCTTACATGGATAGTGAACGTTATTATATAGTGTAGCATTCGAATAGATATAGTTTTGATGTATTTATAGGTGGAGTATTTGGTGTCATAGGAAGTTTGAATAAAAGATGTCTTTCTAAAACTCATTTTGACTCTCCATGCGAAAATCACTATCACTATAGCTAAAGACTTCCTCGATTTGAAATCCCTAATACTACTATAAGTTGATCAAAAAGCCTAAAGGATACTCCATAAAACCTTAAAGTACTATTGTGCTTCTTCTCATTGTGCTTTTCTCAATCTCAACTCAATGAATGATACTCATTAATATATAAGTTTAGTGCATTGATCATTTTACTAGTAAGTAAGCTCATGCTTCATGCCAAACATATAATAAATCACATAATTAACTAAGAATGGGAATTAGTCCATAGAAACTGCTCTAAACCACAAAATGGGGAGCCAATCCCCTATTTAATTCTTTAAGTTCACCATCATGGGCTATAGTCGAACAACGCCACCTAATTGGCAAGTATCATTGAGTAATGAGCATACCTCTGCCATCATGCATGTTATAAGCTCATCATTATATCTCAAACTCATCTCAATATCAAAATCTTTGTCTCAATCATATGTGGTATTATATCATCCCAATCCCATCTAGCAAATGTATACAATCATCATGTAATGTAACATACACAAGCAAATGTTAGAATGCTAATGTAATTTTCAACAAAGTCTTCCCTATAACCATACCATTTTCCCCTTGAAACAAAATAAAGAAGCAACACTTCTAATAGCCCACAATAGTTAAAAATAACTTAATTGCTCCTATCTGGTCCTCCATACTCAGTAAATAATCTAAAATCATGATAAGTGTATAATTGATGATATTGTTGTCCCTATTTCTTAATATATTTATTGTCAAATTGAGTTTAATTTGTTTGTTCAAGTGTTTATTAGGGTTGATTCCAGGAACTTTTGACACGTTGAGACCTTATGGTTATTTAGGCCGGAATCAAGGATGAAAGACAAAGGAAGAAGCTATTTTGCGCATATTCTTCAAGTGACATGCCAAGTGACATGGGCGAGTCCGTGGCCGTGTCATTCAAGTACTTTACAGAAGCTTCGACATGCCCATAGATATGGGCGTATCATTGAACATGCCATTACTCCTGATTTACAGAAGCTGTGACACGCCCAATGACACGGACGTGTCCCTGACCGTGTCCCTAACTCAACATTGCAGCAGCAACAACACGCCCAAGGATATGAGCGTGTCACTGGCCATGTCATTTAAGTTCGAAACAGCACCATTGACACGCCCACAGACACGGGCGTGTCCACGGGCATGTTAGACAAAAATATATGGGCTATAAAATCTAAGCTAAAGAGCGAATTTAGGGATACAAAATAGATAGATTATTATTCAAAGCCGACATCCCAAGAAAAAGAGAGTTTTTGGCAACCAAGAGTGAAGGTGGAGGATCGATTCCTGCGAGATTTAATCCAAGATCCGAGGATTGAAGTGAAGAAACACAAATCATTCATCATGGATTATTTGAATTCTTTTACATATTTCCTCTGTTTTGGTTTTCTGGTTATGGGCATGAGCTAAACATCTTATCTATCAAGATATTGATGAACCCTAGCTTTATTGTATGGATTGAATAGTTCTTATTAAATTAAATCATTTGATTGAGTTGTTTTATCCTTTTGATTCTTAATTTCTTATTTCCAATTGATAATATCATGCTTATTGATTGGTTGCAATCTTTATATTATTGACTTGGAAAAGCTTAATATGAACAGAATGTTCATTAGGATTGAGGGTTAATTGGAGTGGTAGAGATAGACTTACAAGACCCTTTGTTTTAAAGTTCTTCATTCTTATTGCAAGATCTATTTAATTATGCTTGAGAAGAGATTCCTAGCATTCTACTTAGTGATTAGGGATTAATTCACTTGAGAGAGGTTTTAATATAATTTATGGGAATGCTTATTCTACTCTATTATTTGATTTAATTGAATTGATATTCATAAATACTTTTCATGGCTAGAGGGATTCAATATCTAGATAGCATTTTCATCACCAACTTTTGTTGCACAATATTCAATTTTTCTTCACTTTAGTTTATTGAGTAATTTGTTTTTTATTTTAATCATCACACAAACTATTGATTCACTAAATAATAGTTCAAATTTACACTAATATTTGACCTTGTCCCCAGTGGAACGATATCTTACTCACTGTTTTATTACGTGAGTGACCCGTGCACTTACGGTAACACTGCGATAGCATAGATCCGTTGTCAAGTTTTTGGCGCCGTTGCCGGGGACAACGATTTTCAATATTAGTAATATAATCAAGACTGTTGATTTAGTTTTTATTTTATTTATTTTAACATTAATTCTTGCTTGTTGATTGTCATTCTAGGTACTTCTTCTCATTTATGACCCGAGCTAGCTCTTCCCAACTACTTGAATTAGATCAAGACCTAGAGAGAATATTGAGGAGAAAATGAAAGGAAGAAGAGGAAGCAGTTCTGGTAGAAATGAAATCAAACTTTGAAGATCTCAGCTCAGAAGAAGAACTGAAAATAATGGCAGGAGATAAGCCAAGGACAATGCAGGAATTTTCTAGGCCTACTCTTAATGGGGCCAATTCAAGCATACAGAGACTGACAGTTGCTACAAATAAATTTGAGATAAAGACAAACGTAATTCAAATGGTACAGCAGACTTTTCAGTTTGATGGGTTCCCAGATGAAGATCCTAATGCACATATTGAGACTTTTCTAGAAATATGCGACACATTCAAGATACAGAATGTCTCCGAAGATGCAATTAGAATAAGGTTGTTCCCATTCATGCTTAGAGATCGACTAAAGAAATGGCTGAATCTTTTCCCCCAAACACTTTCACCACATGGGGTCAATTGGCAGAAAAATTCCTAGAGAAATATTTTTCACCGTTCAAGACTGCCAAGTTGAGGAATGATATTTCATCTTTTCTCTAGCTAGATAGTGAAACTCTTTATGATGCTTGGGAAAGATTCAAAGATTTATTGAGGTATCCTCACCATGGGCTTCTGCTGTGGCTACATATTCAAACTTTCTACAATGGATTGAATTATGCAAGTAAGCAGTCCATCAATGTAGCTGGCGGAGATACCATAAATAATAAAACACCTGAACAAGCAAGGGATTTGATTAAAGATATGGCCCTTACCAATTATCAGTGGCAAACCCCAAGGAAACAAGAAAAATTAAGGATTACTGGTTCACATCAATTGGATTCCGTAGTTGCTTTGACAGCAAAGTTGGAAGCAATGAATAAAAATATTGATTCTTTAGCTTCATCTTCAGGGAGATCAATGCAAGTGATGTCTTGTGAATGGTATGGGGGTGGACATCAAAGTCAAGATTGCTAAAGTGATAATATGTTTTCTAGACAAGAGCATGTGGATTTTGTTGGAAACATGCCTAGGCAACAGCAGAATAACCCTTACAGCAACACATATAATCCGGGGTGGAGAAATCATCCTAATTTCTCCTAGAATAATTAGAATAATCCAAGGCCTCCTTCTGGATTTTAACAGCCTCAACATCAACAAGCTGCCCCTCTAAGAAAGAACAATTTGGAGGAAATGATGGAGAAGTTTATAGCAGCTTCGAAAACCAAATTTCAATCAACAGAAACTACCCTTAGAAATCAACAAGCCTTCATTCACAATTCAAAAAATCGGGTGGGGAAAATTGTCAAGTTACTCAGTGAATGACCACAAGGGAGTTTACCTAGCAATATTGAGGCAAACCCAAAGGAGCAGCTGAAGGCAATTACTCTAAGAAGTGGGAAGGAAATTAAGGGTGGTGTGATTGAAAAAGAAGCTGAGTCACAAGCAAAAGAGGTTGAGACACATAAAGAAGAAGAAGATAACTCTACTGTCGCTTTGGGAGGGAAGGCTGCAATGGGAAATGAAAAAGAAAATCAACCTCAAGAACCCAGTCCAGTAGTGAAGGAACAGCGACCTCGAGTGCCATATCCAGCAAGATTAAACAAGGACAAGATGGATGCTCAGTTCAGTAAGTTCCTTGAACTCTTTAAACAATGGCACATTAATATTCCATTTGCTGAAGCTTTATCGCAGATGCCCAAATATGATAAATTTTTAAAAGATATCCTTTCTAACAAAAGAAAACTTGAGGAAGTATCTTTGGTGCAATTGTCAGAAAAGAGTTTAGCAATTTTATAGAAGAGATTACCTGAGAAATTAAAAGATCCTAGTAGTTTTACTATTCCATGTTTGACAGGTAATCTTGAAGTTCAAAGTACATTGGCTAACTTAGGGGCTAGCATAAGTGTTATGCCCCACAAGATGTTTAAAGAGTTAGGAGTAGGAGAACCTAAACCAACACTCATGACCATTTAACTTGCTGATAAGTCAGTATTTCACCCTCGTGGCATTATAGAGGATGTGTTGGTAAAAGTCAGGAAATTCATTTTCCCCAATGATTTTGTTGTCATTGATATAGATGAGGATGCAGATGTTTTGCTTATCCTTGGTGGGCCATTTTTGAATACAGCACGTGCCCTTATCGATGTCCATGATGGCACATTAACCTTAAGAGTGGGAAATGAGAAAATTGTTTTTAATATAGATTATGCTATGAAGCATGCACTTACACTCAATGAGGTGGATTCATGCAATGATATCATTGAGCATGAAATATTAAATTATGTTACTAACATTGTTTCCAAGGATCCCCTTGAGTTGTGTTTATTGCAAGATAATGTTGAGGATCAGAAAGCACTGGAGCAGCTTGCTTATCTTTAAGCAAGCAATTCATTTTAGAGTCGGGCATATGAAACCATTAAATTGCCAAAAGAACAGAAGTCGTGACCATCTGTGATTGATCCACCTAATTTAGGACTCAAGATCCTTCCGGATAATCTTGAGTTTGGATTTCTGGGAGAGGAGAATAAATTGTCAATTATTTTAAGTTTCCACCTATCTTTTGAGCAGAAGGTAAAACTCATTGAGCTATTATAAAAACATAAACAGGTTATAGCTTGGAAGATAGCAGACATCAAGGGTATTAGTCCGTCCTATTGCACTCACAAAATACTAATGGAGGATGAGTTTAAGCCAGTGGTGCAACCACAATGGAGACTAAACCCTAAGATGAAAGAAGTAGTTAAAGCTGAAGTGATCAAGCTACTTAATGCTAGAATTATATATCCAATTTCGGATAGCTCTTGGGTGAGTCCGGTTCAAGTAGTACCAAACAAAGGAGGGACAACGATGGTTCCTAATGAGAATAATGAGCTAATTCCAATAAGAAATGTTACAGGTTGGAGGGTTTTCATTGACTACCGAAAGGTTAATGATGCAACTAGGAAGGACCATTTTTCTTTGCCCTTCATTGATCAGATGTTGGAGAGATTGTTCTGGCATGAGTATTACTGCTTTTTGGATGGCCTTTCAGGCTACTTCCAAATTACTATCACCCCGAAAGACCAAGAGAAAACTACATTCACCTGCCCATATGGGACATTCACATTTGGATTATGCAACGCACCTGCAACTTTTCAATGGTGCATGGTGGCAATATTTGATGAGCTCAATGAGGATATTATAGAGGTGTTCATGGATGATTTCTCGGTTTATGGTAGCTCATTCGAAGGTTGTTTGGAAAACCTTGAGAGGGTCTTGATAAGATGTGAGGAAACAAACCTGGTACTTAATTGGAAAAAATGTCATTTCATGGTTCAAGAAGTAATTGTGTTGGGACATAAGATTTCAAGCAAGGGTATTGAGGTGCACCGGGCTAAGGTGGAAACCATTGAAAAACTGCCACCCCCCACATTAGTCAAGGCTATCAGAAGCTTTTTGGGACATGCAGGCTTCTATCGGAGGTTTATATGCGACTTTTCTAAAATAGCTCGTCCTCTAAAAAGACTCCTTTAGAAGGATGTTGATTTTATGTTTGACGAAGAATGTTTAAGAGCTTTCACAACTCTTAAGGAGAAATTGACCCATGCTCCAATCATGGTAGCTCCTGATTGGAATCTACGATTCGAACTAATGTGTGATGCAAGTGATATTGCAGTGGGGGCAGTTTTGGGTCAACGCAAAGAGAAGTATTTTTAGCCCATTTATTATGCAAGCAAGACGCTGAACGCAGCCCAGGTGTGAGCGGGGATTTTTGCCCCCACTCCCGGTGGAATGGTTCTTGCGACTTCGGCACTGTTTAGGCTCGGGGCCTTAGAGGACATGGACATAAATCAGGAGAAAATGGAGTCGCCACCCGGACGGGCTGGGAAAAAAGAAAGGGATGGATGACTCGATTCCTAAAGAATTCCCAACCCCCTAATGGGTTCGGAAAGTTGGGTACGTGTAGGGAAGGCGAGAAATGGCCCAGTACCCCCACAACGCCGTTCATTGGAATCGGCCTCCTTTACAGGTCTTAATATTATAAAATTCTTAAATATAATAATATTATCCATATTACATGCAATAATTGAAATAAAGCATCGTTATATTAAAAATCAAAACAAAGTCCAAGCAAAACAAATAAATGGACACCCATCCGAGGATGGAAACATGTCCTTATATCATCCATGTCTAAACTAATAGGACACACACCGAAAGGTATAAATATGTCCTTTACATTGGTCCAAAATATAAAAGCAATTTAAATTACATGATATTTAACTAATGAGGTACCCACAAAGTGGAAACATACCTCTTACAACATTTGAAAATAAAAAATAAATCGATAAAAGTAAATAACCATTCATCATAAATATATCATTCATCAAAGATATTAAATATCAATCAAAATAGAAAGTAAACATCCATCCATGATAAATTAAATAAATCAATCATTGAACTTAAATAAATCAAAGCATATAAAATAAATCAAAGCATATAATGAACTACACAATCAAATCTAAAAGTAAATAAAGCAAGTAAAGGTACAAATTAGGGTTACTGTTTCTATTTAAATTTCTTTAATTAACATTTAGGGTTTTGGAATCTTAAGATATTATTATTATTATTTGTTTAGGCTACTATAAGTTTTAAGAGAATTGAAAAGGATTAGGGTTTTATAATTTAAGAAATTAGTAAGGTTCTTTGATTGATCAAATTAGGGTTTGAGGGGTAAAATTATGAAATTAGAAAAACTTAAGTTTTAGATTAATTGGTTTTGGGTTTACTATTTGTATTTTGAATAATCATAATAATGGAAGTAAAACATAAAGATTTATAATGCATAAATAAATAATGACCCGAACCCATACGGCGGTCCCGCTAGCCGGTTAGCGGGTAGGGGTCAAGGGAGCAACGCCCCTTACGGGGTTTAGGATTATAGGTTTCGGTGTTGAAAATTAAGATTTTAGGGTTTAAGATTTACAAAAATAGGGTTTTAAAATTGGAAGAAACTAGTATTATTTTTAAAGGAATAATGCTTACTGTGTGATTTTGGAAAGAAGGATTAATTAGGGTTAAAGTTTTTGATGCTTAAAAAAATAAGGCTACTGACTTTTTGGGATAGAGATTAGGGTTTGGGTTTAAAAGTTTTTGGAGAAAAAAAAATGATTTAAGGTTTTTGTGGTTTTTGAAAACAGAAAAGATGAATTAGGGATTTAAGGTTTAGAAGAAACAGAAGGATAATTTTTAGGGTTTTTGGAAATAGAATGATTCAATTTAAGATTTTGGAAAATTGGAAAGAAAATTAGGGTTTTGGTAAATTAATGAAACAATTCAAGGTTTTGAAAGGCTGGAAAGTAGATTAGGGTTTTAAGATTTTACAGAAACAATAATTTTAATCTTGGGTAATGAAGCTACTGTAAAGAAAAATAAATAAAGAAATTCATACCTTATTTTGTTGGTTCCACCAAAAATTGTTTCTTGGATGAACAAGAACAAAGACAAGCTTTGCTGCCTTTGATGAATTAAATTGCTTGTTTGCTTCTCTCCAAAAGTCCGATTGATTTCACTGCCGGAAGGAATTTAAAAATCCGATTTTCTTTCAATGTTTTCCTCCTAAATCTCCCTCCCCCTAAATTTCCATCTAAATTTTGGCCCCTTTTTGTGTTGTTTATAATCCTTATTTATAGAAGAATTTGATGATTAATTTTACTTGTTCACGGAATCTAATATTAATTAAGAAAAGGAAACTGAATTGAATTGAATTTGGTTTTGAAAAAATTTGCGTCAGAAAAATTTCGCTAGTAAAAAAAAACTGCTGCGGAAAAATTGCGCTGGCAAAAAAGCTGCTATAGGGAGCAGCGGGCTGCGGCGGGCGAAATTACCTGCAGGCCATTTCGCCGCCTCCCTTTTCAGCGATGAAATTTCCCATCGCCAATTTTTATTTTTATTTATTTGTTTATTATTATTATTTTTTATTTTTTATTAATAAAAATTAAATACTAAAGCAAATATTATTTAATTAAGATAACACAAAAATTATTTTGGACTAATTAAAATATATTAGACAACACAAAAATTATTTTGGACTTATTAAAATATATTAGACTGGACTGAGTCAAAAATTAAGGGTCTACACTAGGCCAATTACACAACTACAGAGAAAGAACTTCTAGCTATGGTTTTTGCTTTTGACAAGTTTAGATCATATCTGATATTGTCCAAAGTGATTGTGTATACGAATCACTCAGCTTTGAGGTATTTATTTGCCAAAATAGATGTAAAGCCTAGGCTAATTCGTTGGATTTTGTTATTGCAGGAGTTTGATTTGAAGATTCAAGACAAAAAGGAAGTTGAAAATCTAACAGCAGATCACCTTTCACGCTTAGAGAACCCAACGTTGGAGAAGTTCGAAGAAGGAAACATTGATGATTATTTCCCTGATGAGCAGCTTTACGCCATGGTAAGTGTTTCAACTTTTGATGTACCTTGGTTTGCAAATTTTGCTCATTACTTGGCTACTAGAGAACTCCCTAAAGATATGACGTATCAAGAGAAGAAGAAATTCTTTTATGACTTAAAATATTATGTAACATCCGAAAATTTTTGAAAATTTCTAGTTTTTGGAAAATTGGATAAAATAAATTATAATTTAAAAGGATAAATTAAATTAATGGTTTTAAATAAAAAATGAAGGGATTTTAAATGAAAAAATGGAATATATATGTGATATATATGCAAAATATACATAACATATAAAAGTCAACACTTTTTAAAAGAAAAGGGCATTTTGGTAATTAAATCTTATAAATTCAAAATTAATAAAATAATTCAAAAAGGAAAATTAGGACTTTTAATTTATTAAAAAAATAATTAAATTATTAAATTATTTTAATATATATATATATGTGTGTGTGTGTGTGTGTGTGGTTAAAAAAAAAAGATGAAAGGAAAAGAATATTAAAAGTCTTCTTCTTCTTCTTCTTCTTCTTCAAGGATGTGTCTTCCATGGGAGCTTGAAGACCAAGGATTCTACTTCTTCCATACTCCATAAATTGAAGGAATTAACAAGTTTCAAGTGGATTTTTGGTGATTTCCACCAAAATTAGTAAGTTTCCATCTCTTTTCTTTGAATTCCATGGAAGATGAGATTTATGTGAGAATTTGGATTTTTATGTAGTATTTTATAATTGTTGGAATTGGTGTGTATGATGTTATTTTGGGTAGTTAACAATGATTCTAAGGTTAGATTGAAGAGATGATGGAGTTTGGTTAAAGAATGGTGAAGAGAGAGAATTTAGGGTTATTGATTTTTGGGGTTTTGAAAACATAAACTTTAATTATGCAAATTGATTCCAAATGAGTTTTTTTGATTCATAAACAAGTATTTTAAAGTCAAATATTGGATTTGGTGGTGTTGGGTTGGAGTTTGAGAATGGAAGTGGAGATTTAGGATTTTTGAAAAGTGATTTTCCAAAGTGGTTGAATTGTGTGATTTTATTTGTTTAAGCATGTTGTTTAGTGTTAAAAGTGATGAATATAAGCTTGGAATGAGTAATGGATTGTGTTGGAATGGAAAACCTTCAATGGGGGAAGGTTATGCCATTTTTGAGATTTTGTGTATAAGAGTGTATTTTTATAATGGAAATGATTTAAATGTATTAAAAAATATTTTTAATAATATAAATAAACTTAAAACACTAATTTAATTGTAGTAAAATGGAATTCTAATGTTGAAGTAAGGGAAGGCTAAATTTTTGGAAATTTATAGAAGTGATGTGTAATTATGATTTAATGTTGGAAATGCCATTAAATGTGATACTAAATGATTATTTGCTATCACATTTGGTTTAGGCGTTGAGGGAGGTTGATTTGCTTCATCCAAGTGGTGAAGGGCAAGTTAGAAAGATTGGATTGAAGGTTGTTTTTAGCTTGCTTTGGGTTGCTAGTGTAGGTATGCACAAACTTTGAATATAATGTCTATATTTGCAAAACATTTGGACTTAACACATTTTGGTTGAAAATGTGTTAAGCTACATGGTTCATTGATTGTGTATGAATAATATGCTATAACATTTGTAATGTCATATATGTGTTAAATGCATTGTGAAAAGCCATTGATAATGGCTAATTTGTGTAACATGTGAAATATGCATATTATGTGAAAATACCCAAAGTAATTGGGTAATGTGTTGTGAATGCAAAAATGAGATATGTGTAATAATGAAATGAATTGATATTGATAAAAATGAGAAAAGTGAGAAAAGTGAGAAGAATGAGAAAGATGTCAAAAATGAGAAAAGTGAGAAAAAATGTGAAAATAAGGCAATGTGCCTAGATTGAATATGTAAAAATGAGAAAGAGATTAATAATGAGAAACATGAATAAATTGTGTGCCTAGTATGTTATTCAATTTTTAGAGTTCTGGGTTTGGTGGCATGCCTATGATTGCCTACGTGCTATACACTGGAATGGTGAAAAGACTGGGTCGTAAGCCAAGCCAGCTGATAAATATAATGTTTTTGGGGTGAAAAGATTGGGTCGTAAGCCTTAAAAACTGTAGCAGTCTAGCCGGGTTGAGGACCAAGATATTGGGGCCTAAGGATCTAGCTGGGTTGAGGTCCAAGAGACTGGGGCTGTTACATTATCCATAGATATATATATTGCCTACGGGGCTAGACACATGGTGTCATTATAGACCAAAGCAGTAACTCTGAAATTTGAATAGCATATTAGATCCTTTTTGGGCCCATGCTTGTCTTTGTTTTAATGTGAATTATGAAATATTTGAAAAATATAAGAAAGTGGAATGATGTGACATCAAATGTATTGTGCTTTGGTATTGCATTGAGTTATATTATTATTATCAAAGTTTGTACCACTAGGCTTCGGCTTAGCACGATTGTTTCCATCTCGTAGGTGACAGGGTAGACCCAGTTGAGCTAGAGAGTTCTTTTAGACCAGGTCGGGTCTAGACTTGTAGTTGAGCTTGTTGAGTTACTATCGAAATTAGAAACACTACCAGCAGCATGTATATATTTTTATGTTATTGTACATTTTGAGTATTATGCATATTATATTATGTTTTGAATTTTACGTATTGTATATTATAAAGAATATTTAGGCCAATATATTTGAAATGGGAGAGTAAGTGTGATTTAAATTATATATATCTATATATATAAATATTTGAGAAACTTGGTGAAATTGAGAAGTATGGTTGAGATGGTGATTGGAAATTTTTTTGGGAGTGTTTTCTTTTTGCAGGTTGAGTAATTGCTAAATTTTGGGATGTCCAAAATATAGACAAAACTCTGGCGAATTTTTTTCAGAGATTTATATATATATTATTTATTTTGGGTTCTTATAACAAGTAAAGAATATTTGTATTCTATTTAATTTTTATATATTTATAATTTGAAATTTTAAATTGAAAATGTGAAAAACCTTTTATTAAACCGGTCAGTGATATTTTTGTACCGTATATGCATATTTTACATATGCTGAAAATATGTATTATACGCATATAGGGTACAAGGGTGTTACATATTACTTCTGGGAGGATCCTTTATTGTTTAGGTTATGTAAGGACCACATGATCCGGCGTTACATGGCATGGCTCGAAACGTTGAATATTCTTCGTCTTTGTCATGTTGGACCAGCTGGTGGTCATATAGGAGCCAATAGGACTACTCTAAAAGTGCTAGAATTAGAATTTTATTGGCCCACACTGTTTAGGGATAGCTATGATTTTGTGAAATGTTGTGATCATTGTCAGAGAATTGGAAACATCTCCTCTAGTGATGAGATGCCCCAAAATGGAATTCTAGTGTGTGAAGTCTTTGATGTATGGGGATCGATTTTATAGGACCATTTCCTAGTTATTTTGGAAACAAATATATTCTTGTAGCTATAGAATATCTTTCCAAATAGCCTAAAGCCCAAGCTTTAGCAACAGATGATGCTAGGGTAGTGATGAGGTTTTTAAAAAAGTTGTTTTCAAGATTTGGTACACCAAAAGTGATCATAAGTGATAGGGGTACTCACTTTTGTAACACTCAACTTGAGAAAGTTTTCAAAAGGCTAGGTGTTACACATAGGTTCTCTACTCCTTACCATCCCCAAACTAGTGGCCAAGTTAAGAACACGAATAGAGAAATAAAAAGGATCCTTAAAAAAACTATAGAGCGATCCCGAAAGGATTGGTCTGAGAAATTAGACAATGCTCTATGGGCCTTTAGGACTGCATTCAAAACTCCATTAGATACTACGCCATTTAAGCTAGTATATGGAAAGGCTTGTCACTTACCTGTGGAGATTGAACATAATGCTTATTAGGCTATAAAACAGATTAACTTTGATCTAGCTAGTACAGGTGACAGGAGGAAATTACAGATCAATGAGCTGGATGAATGGAGATTACAAGCTTATGGCAATACAAGGATATATAAGAAGCGGACTAAGTGATGGCATGATGCTCACATTAAGGAACAAAAAGAGTTTCAAGTTGGTGATCAGGTATTATTGTACAATTCTAGGCTTTGACTTTTTCCAGGTAAGTTAAAATCAAGATGGTCTGGTTCATTTACAGTCAAAGAGGTTTTTCCCTATGGGACAATTGAAATTACTCACCCAGAGAAAGGGACTTTTAAGCTTAAATTGCAAAGGCTTAAACTGTATTTAGGGGCGGACTTGAGTGAGTTGAAGGAGATTTTATACCTCTAAGATTAAAGATGAACCAATCCCAAACGTCCAACTAATACGACGTTAAAGAAGTGTTGTGTGGGAGGCAACCCACTATTTTATTTGTTTTGATATTTGTTTCTTTAATTTTCAAGTTTTTGGTTTTCTCTATTGTTTTATTTATTTTTATTCTTCTATCATTGTTTAGTGGTATGTTTGCCTTGAATTCATTTGAATTTGCAGAGGAAATTTCCTTTTGAGGGGGGTAACTTGAGCCTATTTGGGGACACGCTCGTGTGTGTGGTTGTGTCATTAATTTTAAGAGACAGTAGCTAGGACACGACCAGTGACACACCCGTCTCACTGGACGTGTCATTTAGATGGCACAACAGTAGCTACAACATGCCCAGTGACACGCTAGTGTTATTGGTCGTGTCAATTTGATTAAATTTGAGATTCACAGTAGCTACAACACGCCCGTGTCACTGGCCGTGTTGATTTAAATGAGTCACAGTACACGCCCACTGACATGCCCGTGTTAGTGAGCATGTCATTTTGTTCAGAAACAGTAGTTATGACACGGCCGTGTCCATGAGTTTTTAAGTTGTGCCGATTTTAAATCGAACATAATTTCCTCTCTCCTTTTCCCCTCTTTTTTAATTTTCTCTCAATTTTTTCACACTCTCACACTCGAAATCACATACTCATTCATCCTAGAGGAGATTTTGACTCCCATTTCATGATTTGGAGAGGATTTCATCCATTTTCTATCGCTTTTATCGCATTTTCTTCACGCTATTAAGGTACACACCCTTAACTTTTGAAAATTTATTTTATTTTTTTTTATTTCTTGCGATTTGTTTGGAGATTCTTTGAGATCTGTTGATTGTTGGATTTGTTTTGTTTAATTGGATTCTAGAGACTCTATTCTATTTTATTGTGGGTTTATTTATTTTCCATAGCTAGTGTCTAGGGATTTTGAAAATTTTTTACTATGGGATTTCACGTTTTATTTGAGTTTTGTGGATATTTTATGATTTGATCATTGTGTTTTTGAAGATTCTATGGTTATAATTGAGTTGCATTAATTAACACTCTATTTTTGATTGTTTATTATTAATGAGTTAACATCCTATGTTTTGTTGCATTGGCTATGGCGATATTGAATTAGGGCGATGATATTGAATTGGGGTAATGCTTGTTATGGAGATTGACTATTGCATGGATTTAAAAAAAAAAGATTGTCCTTCTTGAGAATTGGTTCATTGCTCTCTCATTAGTTTAGTGTCATTGCTTTTATTGTTTGATAATGCATTACTATTGTTGGCTTTATTGGGTTGGGCTATTGTGTTGCTCTTCTTGGCTTGTTTGGTGTACTCTGTTTTAAGGCTATTCCTATTTGTTTTGCAGATCATGGGTCCTCGCAAACAAATACCATCTAAATTACCAACTAAACTGGCTAGAGGTGAAGGTAGCTCAAGCCGACCTGCTACCAATCCCAACTTGAAATTCATGGCCGGCCACAAATGCCTTTGATTCTCAACTAAGAATGAACGAAGACGGTTTGAACTTTTAGGGAACAAGGACTGGTCGCTACCTAGGGTTTTGGGGGGCCATGAAGCGAGCCAACATAATGACTGAGGTTTGAAAATTGATCAACCAACCGGGATGGGAGCAACTCTTCTCCATCAATGAGCCTTCTTATAGAGAGTTAACCCTGGAGTTCATCTACACTTTTCAATTTGATAAAAATAAGATCTCCATCATCAAGCCGATGATGAAATTCCAGTTGGGCGGTTAGCGATTTCATATGAGCATCAATGAACTTGGCATAAATTTGGGTTTATTTATTGTGGAGGATGTGCATACCATAGAGTATCTTAACTCTGAGGTAGACTTTATGGAGTATGATGTCATTCCTCCCAGGGTTTGGAGCACGTTTGCACCAAATGTCGCCAAGTATTAGCGGAAGGTATCCAAGGCATCAAATTTTAAGTCCTTCCCCTGTCGAGTAGTGCATAATCTATTGGTTCACACCATTGTGGCTTGGCTTAGCAGTTACTAGAGTTGTTGGCCTGAGGGAGCTATTCTTCTTGAACTGCATGGTCCATAAGATCTGGTGCAACTAGCTCATGCTATCACGCATTTTTTCTATGAGCAGTCCAAGAAAGGGGCACCGGATAACTTGCACAGTAGCATGTATGTTACGAGACTCGCTCATAGCTTAGGGGTGTTGGATGGATGCCTCCCGATGACTTTGGATGGGCTCCCCAAACCGTTGGACATGGATAGTTTAAAACGGTTGAACCAAGAAAAGGTGGTAGAACTGTAGGCGCCACCCACAAATTTCGAGCCAGTTCCACCAATAGATTTCGAGCTAGTTCCTCCTGCTCCCACTTTTGACATACCTCCACTGACAGACATCCTTGGCCTGTCCACTACTGTCGGACCTTCTTTCTTAGCTTGCCCATATTTTACTCCAGCCCCTACTTTCAGAGACTGGCGTCATTCTATGAATACTAAGCTAGATGATGACCAAAAACCAACGGAGTTTGAGCGCTAGATATGCAGGATAGAGGGAAAGATCAGAAACATTGAGCTAAACTAGAATAAGTTATTGACCTAGCAAGATCAGATCCAGCGTTCCATAGAGCAGCACTACTCATCCTTCCAAGCACAACTAGATCAGGAGATACTAAGGAGGCAATGGCTTGAGCAATCTATGCTCGAGTTATGGAGGCATCAGGGATTTAGCCCTTCGCAGCCACCACCACCACCATACCAGCCTTCAGTGCCCCATATTCATATTTCGGACGACGATGATAGCGATGATGATAGTGCCAGCGGTGATGATACCGACGCTAGTAATGATTCCAGTGCAGAGCCCATGATCGACTAGCTCATTTTGTTTATTTATTTTATTTTCTTTGATATTCCTTTTTATTTTCTTATGAATGACTGTACATTTTATTTTTAATATTTTCATATTAATTTTTTTATTATTATTTTTATATATGTCTTTCAACCTTCACCATTCTATATGTCCATTTTTTTTGTCCTATAGCTTTTTCAACATTGCAATGCTTTTGGAACCCTATTTATATATATCAATTCAGAACATGTCAGGGCAGTTCTCTGTCTTTTGTTCTTTTTATTATTTTACATACATGGGGGACAACGTGCGTCTTAAGTGTGGGGGAGAGGCATATTTTATAGATTGAGCTTTTGTTTTTATTTTTGCCACTGGTTGCATTTGTCTCAACTAGTTTCTTTGATTTTATTTTTGGATTCAAGTATTAAAATATTAAGTGAAATGATTCCTCTTTGCATTAAAATAATGATTGATTTAACGAATGACAATCTCTTGTTGAGGTTGACTTAGTTTTCTTAATTGATTGCTATAGACTAAATGTGATAGTTTGAATTAGATAGTTGATTAATGAGTGTTGCACATCTGAAGATTAAAATCTTAGTTACATTTTTTAGCATAGCCCAATTCTTTAGATACTTGAGTCGAACTTAGTATGACATCTTTTTTATCTTAAGTTCCTAACAATTTTATAAAAAAAAATTAATTAAATAAATTAAAACAATTTTTCAGGAGCTTTGAAAATTTATCTCTGTTCCGTTGATTTTAACTCTTGAATTGAAACAAATGAGTTGGAATCATGAATAGTGCTTGCAGCCATTTGAATGGTGATTCTAACTGAGTAACCGAGGTTGACATCACAAATATTTTACCTTCGCGTCAAAAAGTTAGTATCAGTTCAAACAAGTTGGGCTCCTTTTGAAAAAAAAAATAATGTTTCACGCAATGCATTTTATGAAGGGGGTCAAAGAACTTAAGAGAAAACTTACTTTCTTACTTTGTTCATGACTTTTGAGTTCTTGGAATTTTATGCGCAATCTTTTAACTTTGAACTTTTAAATTTTAGATCTGTTATATTTTTGTTTTGAAACTTCTTAATTCAGCTACCATATTTGAGATTTAGTTTTTGGTTAAGAATATTGGGTTTTCTAATTCAAGTATTGTAAAAACTTTTGTTTTCATTGGATATAGAGGGGCCTTTCATTTCTACCTATTATAGTGATTTGGTTTGCTTAAGGACAAGCAAAAACTCAAGTATGGGGGAATTTGATAAGTGCATAATTGATGATATATTTGTCCCTATTTCTTAATATATTTATTGTCAAATTGAGTTTAATTTGTTTGTTCAAGTGTTTATTAGGGTTGATTCCAGAAACTTTTGACACGTTGAGACCTTATGGTTATTTAGGCTGAAATCACGGATGAAAGACAAAGGAAGAAGCTATTTTGGGCAGATTCTTCAAGTGACACGCCCAGTGACATGGACGTGTTCGTGGCCGTATCATTCAACTACTTTACAGAAGCTTCCACGACATGGACGTGCCACTGAATGAGCCATTACTCCTGATTTACAAAAGCTGTGAAACGTCCAATGACACGGGCGTGTCCCTGATCGTGTCCCTAACTCAATGTTGCAGTAGCAACAACATGCCCAAGGACATGGGCATATCATTGTCCATGTTATTTAAGTTCAAAACAGCACCGTTGACACGCCCACAGACACGGGCGTGTCAGGCAAAAATATCTGGGCTATAAAGTCTGAGCTAAAGAGTGAATTTAGGGATACAAAATAGAGATTATTATTCATAGCTGACCTCCCAAGAAAAAAAGAGTTTTTGGCAGCCAAGAGTGAAGGTGGAGACCCGATTGCTGCGAGATTTAATCCAAGATATGAGGATTGAAGTGAAGAAACACAAATCATTCATCATGGATTGTTTGAATTATTTTACTTATTTCCTCTATTTTGGTTTTTTGGTTATGAACATGAGCTAAACATCTTATCTATCTAGATATTGATGAGCCCTAACTTTATTGTATGGATTGAATAGTTCTTATTAAATTAAATCATTTGATTGAGTTATTTTATCCTTTTGATTCTTAATTTCTTATTTCCAATTGATAATAGCATGCTTATTGATTGGTTGCAATTTTTATATTATTAACTTGAGAAAGCTTGATATGAACAGAATGCTCATTAGGATTGAGGGTTGATTGGAGTGCTAGAGAAAGACTTACAAGACCCTTTGGTTTAAAGTTCCTCATTCTTATTGCAAGATCTATTTAATTATGCTTGAGAAGTGATTCCTAGCATTCTACTTAGTGATTAAGGATTAATTCACTTGAGAGATGCTTTAATTTAATTTAGGGGAATTTCCATTCAGTTTTTTATTTGATTTAATTGAATTGATATTCATAAATACTTTCATGGCTTGGGGGATTCAATAATTGGATAGTATTTTCATCATCAACTTTTGTTGCACAATATTCAATTTTTCTTCACTTTAGTTTATTGAGTAATTTGTCTTTTATTTTAATCATTATACAAACTATTATTCACTAAATAACAGTTAAAATTTGCACTAATATTTGATCTTGTCCTCAGTGGAACGATATCTTACTCATTGTTTTATTACTTGAGAGACCCGTGCACTTGCGGTAACACTGCGATAGCATAGATTTGTCGTCAAATCACAATTCCAATTAAGTATTATTAAAATAGCACAATAATTTTGTAATTTCCTTATTTTTCTACTCCCTAATAATTCATAATAATAACAATAAAAATTTGATAAATTGATTAATTTTCATGAACAAAATCCATAATATTTATATAAAGCCTATATTAATATTAAATAATTTGAAATACACCTTCAAAATAAAAACAGAGGTTTTTGTGTTTACATACATACATACATACCATTAGAGAATCGTATACAATGTCATGTTAACCTAGTCTAGTGACATGATTAGTATCAATAAAAATACAACCCATCTATTAATCATATAAAAATATCTCAATCATAGCATGACATAAAATTTAAACAACTTACACGAACACGATACATATAACATATTTGCGTAAATAAGTTATATCTAAGTGTAACACCCTAACTCTAAGATGGTTAACTACTAAAAGTGAGATATGTTCATAAACTAAAATTTTGAAGGAATCACAACACCGAATATTTTATTGAGTAAATTCCAAATGAATTAACATATTAATATCGAGATTTAAAATATATGAGAAGTGGGGTAGAACTGACTAAGCCAAATTTTATTTTTATAATTAAGAAAAAGGATAAAACAAAAAAAAACACATATATGCGTAAACACATACGAATGACTAAGAAGTTAGTGAAATTTATAAATTGAGAGAAAATGTGAAATTAAGGTTAAATTCTCAAATAGAATTTATTCTAAGAAATAGAACCCATCGACTTATGACATTATGAGCTAAGTTTATTATAATTTGGCTGTATCCTGGTAAGTTTATCTTTAAACAATGTAGACATTAGCAAACCGAGTATATGGATAATTAAATTAAATTGGGAATTTAATAAATAACAAGGTATATTATTTTAATAGTACATGAATGGTTGGGCACATAAGTAGTAGTTAGTGAGGGATAGGGCATGATGCATGGTTACTGTAGCCAATTGAAATTGTTAAAATTAATATGTTATTCCTTTTATAATTTAATATTTTAATATTTACAGTTGTTATTTTGACATATGTAAGCTTATTATTTGTGGGTTGTACAGGCAAAACTTACTCTAGAAGTTGCATTGTGACTTTTGGTATTTTGAAAGAGAAATTAAAAAGATAATAAACGAAGATTGAAAAATTGTATAGTAGCTAAGTTCATTGCTCTATATTTTGAAAAAAAAATCCTCTATTCTCCTTGATTTTCTTCCTAATTCCTCATCAAAATCCAACAGAAATGGAATCGACTGCATGGTACATGATGTACCAATACAAGAAAGGAAAGGAAAAGGGTTATGGGTATAGGAAAAAAAATTGGGTGTATAGAAGTAAAACCAACAATTATAAAAAAAAAGAAAATGAGGTGACTATGCATCACTACACTACTGCATGTTAGCAAGGCTCAAAATCAGTAGGGGGGATAGATGGATATATTTATATATATGTATATGGACAGATTGTTGAAACAATGCTGAACTTTATGCAAATAAATAAATTTAGACACTGAAAATAGGACATGGAATAAAATTATAAATGAGATCTAATGGACCAAGAATTACAAAGGTATAAGACAACCAGAACAACTGGAATTTAGGATTTGCAGACAGAGTATGGAAGCTTAGATTTGTGTTAGCATGACAATTGAGATTTCTACATGTTAGTGGAAAGAAACTAGTTTAATGGCATAAATTATAAAACTTAAGAGAAGAAGACCTGTTGGGAAATAAATTTAAAATTAAATCCCAAAAATAAATTTATGGCGTAATGGAAATAGCAGGCCATAGGCAAAATTGATAATAAATAAATAAAAATGAGAAAATGAAAATAATCAACAAGAGAGACACCAATATTTAACGTGGCTCACCCTTTTATTTGAGCTAGTTCTACAGGACAAACTCTGCATAATTTCTTTTACTAATAAATAGTAGGATTACAAAAGAGAGACTTTTTTAAAAAATATTCGAGAAGCATAACTCTCACAATTGAGATAAACTCAAAATAATGGTAAGTGTTTCCCAAATATTCAAAATAAAACCTCACTTCACTCATAAAAAAATTTCATACAAATAATTTTATCTCTCTTAAAAATTTCTTACTATCTCTCTATAATTTTTTTCTTTCAATTGATGTATGTATAAAATGAAAGAGGAGGAAGGCCTATTTATAGGCCTTCCACTTCCTTCACTGCGTAATTAACGCAGTTGGCCAAGCAAATTTGCAATTTCTTTGGCCAAAGAAATTTGCCGTTTAAATTTCTTTGGTTTTGTGGTGGTGGCCATTTAGTTGACTTTTATTTTTCCATTCTATTTTTTAAAATTAAAAGTGGTGGGTTCCACCATTTAAGTGAGGCCCTCTAATAAATCTCCCCCTCACACTCAAGTAGGTAGAATTTCCATATCAAAAATCTTCCTACAAGTAACTAGCTTCTCTATAGGTAAAGCTATAGTCATCATATTAGAGCTATTATCATTTGTATGAATCTTTTCAAGCTGAAAATTGTTTCATCTCTAGTGCATCTCGAATCCAATAATATCTCATATCAATATGCTTTGATCATGAATGAAAAATAGAGTTCTTACTAAGATGAATAGTGCTTTGATTGTCACAGTACAACACATACTTCTCTTGCTCAACCATCAACTCTTGCAGAAACTTCTTCATCTATAGTAGCTCTTTGCTTGCTTCAGTAATTGGAATATATTTAGCCTTAGTGGTGGATAAGGCAATGCATTTATGTTGCTTTGATTGTCAAGAAACTGCTCCCCCTACAAAAGTAATCAAGTACTAGAAGTAGATTTTCTGGAGTTAATGTCAGCAGCTATAGCTGCATCCATGTATCCATCTAATACAAGTTTTCCATCACCAAAGCATTAATAAATTATAGATGTGCCTTTATTTCACAGCTAGCCAATGCTTTTTTCCAGGATTAGAAAGGAATCTACTTACAACTCAATAGCATGAGGAATATCCGGCCTTGTGCAAACCATAGTATATATCAAGCTATCAACTACAGAAGCTTAAGGCATTTTCTTCATTTCTTCTTTGTTATTCTCACTTGAAGGACATTGTTTGGAAATCAACTTGAAATGACCTGCAAGTGGAGAGCAAAATAGTCTTGAATTGCTCATATTAAACCTTTCAAGAACTTTCTTAAAGTATTTATCTTGAGATAGCCACAGTTTTTTTTCTCTTCCTATCTCGAGTAATTTTCATCCCAAGAATTTGCTTGGCAGATCCCAAATCCTTAATTGCAAAGGACTTGCTAAGTGCTTTCTTTAAAGTACTTATCTTCTAAGCATCATGGCTAACTATTAACATATCATCCACATAAAGCAATAGGATGATAAAGTAACCATCATAAAACTTCTTTACAAATACGCAATGATTAGCAATTATCTTTACATATCCATAATCTGTTATGAAGACTCAAATTTCTTAAACCATTACCTTGGTGTTTGCTTAAGTCCATACAAGCTTTTTATTTAACCTGCATATAAGATTCTTCTTGTCTTTAACTTTAAACCCATCCGGTTGCTCCATTTAAATTTCCTCCTCAAAGTCACCATGGAGGAAAGTAGTCTTCATATCAAGTTGTTCTATCTTAAAATTAAAGCTGGTAGCTAAACCAAGAATAACTTTGATGGAAGAAGTGAGAAAATTTCTTCAAAGTCAATTCCCATCTTTTGCCCAAAACCCTTCATAACCAACCTAGCCTTGTACCTTAGTTGTGAAAGTGTTGTTTTCAATCTTCACTCTAAAAATTTGTTCTCCAATGCTATCTTTCCTTTAGGCAGCTTAACCATCTCATAAATGTAGTTCTCATGCAAGGAGTTCATCTCGTCTTGCATAGCTGATAGGTGCAAATTAACCCTATATTTTCTATTAGATTTATGCATGTAATTGACTTAAATTAATCTATTTTAAGCTTATTTAAATACTTTTATTTCATTATTCTTGAATTAAGCTTAGTTTAAATTAATTTCTTAAAAGTGTGTATAAAATGGAATTTTTAGGTATAATTTAACCTTTTAAGCTTCAAGTAAAATTTTGGTGGTCTTAAATTGCAAAATTGGAACATTAGTCTTCATGAAGTTGATAGAGGACATCTCAATATTTTCAGAGAGTTCTAGTTCATTAAATTCTGACTTTGTTTGGGCCTCCAACATTAAATTCAAAATTGGGCTTGAATTTCAAAAGCAGAAGTCTAGTCCGCACCACTAATAGTAATTAGGTCATAACTTGGGCGTTTAAAGTCAAATCGGGTGATTCAAAGGCCTAAAACTATCTACTCTTCTGGGAATACAATATTTTTGAAGAGGTAAATTAGAGATAAGGGCCATATCTAATAGAAAATCGAGGGTGAATTTTGAATTCAAATTCTGAAACAGAGGTTGAGTAGGAGTAGGATTCTGATTTGAAAGGAGGATTGGCTGGATATCAAAGGGGACGTGAACAGTATGGGAGATAGCCATTATAGAGTGTTAGACTATTTTTTCTTCATATTTGGTCTAGAGAAAATTAATTTTAGCTCAATTAGAGATTAAAGGAAGAAGGAGATTACGTTAGAGGAAGACTTGGTCGTCTCTGCCGGATTCTTCATCAACCTCATTTGAAATCTCTATTTGGTTTATATTTTCTAGTTTATATTTTATTTAATGCTTTGTTATTTTCTTATTTTTAATATTATAATGATCAATTTTGTGTTTTGTTTCTTAATTTCTATTTTATCTAAGTTTAATTTAATTATGACCAACTAATTCCTTTGTGGGATTAGGTGGATTTGGATGTTGGAAATATGGGTTTGATTATAATCTATTAATATACATAGATTGATTTTATTTTATCCTTGATTTGATGATTTTGGTTTAATTGATTAGCAATTGTTTGGCCACCAATTGTTAAATTTAAAGAATCATATAAAATGTGAAAGTTGAATGTGATTTTTGATGTGGAATCGTCAACCTTGAGTGATTAAGTTTAGAGATAAATTAATTGCTCAGGGATCCAAAATTAATATCTTGATTAAATTGAATTGAACTTTGATTATTTGACATGAGAATAGTAATTTAATCATTGCCCAATTATATTCCCCTTGCTTGAGAGAGAAGTGGATGAATTGAGTGATATTGGATATTTAGGATTTAAGAATTGGAACTTAATGCTTCATTAATTAGACCCATAGTAAAAACTCCAATGAAAACTAATCCTACTCCTTTACCATTGATTATTTGAACACTTAGTTTAGAGTAATTGACTTGGATAGATTAAGATTAATTAGGTAAAATTAAACTGTTGCAATTTACTAATTTTTAGATAATAGTTAAATTAAATTTTAGTTAATCATATTGAGTCTTCCCTGTGGGATCGACTCTTATTTTCACTATATTACTTAGTACGAGCCATGCACTTGCAGTTTTTAAAATAGATATATATACATTGACCAACAAGTTTTTGGCACCGTTGCCGGGGAAGAAAAAATTAATTTGATAACTTTAAGTTCAAAGAGATTATTAATTTGAAATTTATTTTAATTATTTTCTTTTATTTCTTTTGTAGGATTTATATGCACAGTAATAGACAAGTGGTTTTAGAGGATTTTAATCCAAAAATTGAAAAACAGTGCAGAGAAAATAATAGAACAAGAAAGGAGAGACTTTTCCTGGAAAGAGAAGAATGAGAATAAATCGGGGTACAGGAGTCTGTAAAATAAGAAATTAGGACTGAAGAAGGAGAAGCTAGTGAAGAAAAAGTTAACATGGCGGATCCACAAGATCAAATTCAACCAAGAAATCTAACTCTGAGAGAACATGCCATGCCTAATGCTCAATTGGGTCAAGCATCACTCGACCTGCAGTGAATGCTAATAATTTTGTACTGAAACTAGCTCTCATCAACATGGCTCAACAACATCTTTTCTATGGCTTGAACTAAGAAGACGCTATTGCTCACTTGGCAAATTTCCTATAAATTTGCAATACAATCAAGATGAAAGGAGTCAGTGATGATGCAATTAGGCTATGCCTTTTTCCTTTTTCATTAAAGGATAAGGCAAAAGCTTGGTTGCAAGGACAAATTGCTAGAATCTTCACCGGTTAGGATGATCTTTCTAAGGGATTTTTAGCGAAATATTTCCCTCCTAGTAAGACTGCAAAATTCAAAAATGACATAACCAGTTTTGTTCAATATGATGGTGAATCACTTTATGAAGCTTGGGAGAGATTTAAGGATCTTCAAAGGAAGTTCCCTTTGTTAGGAAATCAAGGAGATCACTGCAAACCAAAAACACGCAGCAGAAAAATTTTTGATCTCTGATTTCCCACCAGGATCCATGCTATTCGTTTAATTCGACGAAAGTGTTCAATGAACTAACTTGTTGATGATTCAAAATCACAGTTTGAAAGAGATGCCTCGATCGCGAAACACCCTCTATCGCGTATCCACACGAATGCTACCCTCTGGAGTGCTAGCTCTCTGCAACGGCGAAGGCTAGAAAAATGTTTTTTTCTAAAACGTATTAGGGTTCCTTTGTTTTCGTTCTCTTTCGTTTTCTAATGTTACCTCTAAGAAGACTTAAAGTCTGGAGTGAATATAATCACTCCAGAATCCAATTCAAAATTGGACTAGGTAAGTCCAATTTAGAATCCAAATCTAATAAGGATTCTGAATATATTATCTAATAATATATATATAAAATAATAATAATAATAAATATTAATATCTAATATTAATATTATTAATATTATATCCAGCCCAAAGCGCATTCTTGTGTGTGACCCGATAGGCCCATATTAATTGGCAATCAATTTAATCTCTATTAAACGAACAAGTCGTAATTGGCCTCTAGCAAGGCGTTACAACTACCCAATTAATATAAGGAATGTCCAATTTGCCTAATAATAGTACATGCATTAATCCCTTTGTCACACGATATCTAGCTTGAACATAAGTCATGGTCAACGTCATACTTATATTGTCCAAACTTATGATTACTCGATCTCCAAGTAGACTGATAAAAAACAAATGATTTTGATCACACTATCAATTCATTTGAGCACAGCCATGCATTTCACAGTCTCACTTATCGAGGGGCCCAAAAGATATCTCTCTCAAAGAGATGGACAAATTCTATCTTGATTGTTCATTATCCTCTACATAATTTCTATCATATATGATCATAACCTTTATTACTATCCAGTTACGGATAATTTTTGATCATGTCAAAATATAATAGTCCTTATATTGAAAACTATGACAATCTCAAGTCAAAGAATTAATACATAACTATCATGAGATTTACTTATGACACTAACCCATGTAGTAATCTCATGATGGGTCTATCCAATACATTGTTCTCTAACAAGTATCTATGAAATTGATTTGTATCACTATACACATAACCATCTGATGATTATCAAATCAATGTTCATACTGGTTAAGAATTATTTTTTAATCTCTATAACAATAATAAAACAGGGACAAATATCAAAATTGTGTAACATGCAAACAAACAATAATGATAATAAAACCTTATTTATTAATAATGAATGTATAACATAAAGATCCAAATAAATGGCCTAAGGCACATACACTAACAATCTCCCACTTGCACTAGGCCTACAAATTTCTAAGACTCATAGATCTAGTGTGCTGATCATGCTTGACCCGTGAGAGAGGCTTTGTTAATGGATCTGCTATGTTATCATTTGTGTCAACTTTGCATATCTTGATATCTCCTCTATCGATAATATCTCGAATGAGGTGAAAATGCTTGAGTATATGCTTAGACCTTTGATGAGATCTAGGCTCTTTTGCCTGTGCTATGGCACCATTGTTGTCACAATAAATGTCCACAGGATTTGCAATGCTAGGCACCACTCCTAGCTCAGTGATGAATTTCTTTAACCAGACTGCTTCCTTAGCTGCATCTGATGCTGCTATATACTCAGCCTCTGTTGTAGAATCAGCCACAGTGCTTTGTTTTGAACTCTTCCAACTAACAGCTCCACCATTCAATGTGAATACAAAACCTGACTGCGATATAAAATCATCTATGTCAGTTTGGAAACTAGCATCTATGTAACCATTTACAACTAGCTCATCTTTCAAACCTCCATAAACCAAGAATACATCTTTAGTCCTTCGAAGGTACTTAAGAATATTCTTGACAGCTGTCCAGTGACCTTCACCAGGATCAGCTTGAAATCTACTAGTTGCTCTTAATGGATATGAGACATCTGGTCTAGTACATAACATGGCATACATAATAGATCCTATAGCAGAAGCATAAGGAATCTTATTCATTCGATCTCGCTCATCAGATGTCATAGGACATTGACTCTTGCTGAGATGAATGCCATGAGACATAGGCAAGAATCCCTTTTTGGAATCTTGCATGTTGAACCTCTTCAACATTTTATCTATGTATGTACTTTGACTCAGGCCAATTATCCTTCTAGATCTATCTCTATAGATCTTTATACCAAGGATATAGGCAGCCTCACCTAAGTCTTTCATTGAGAAAGAATTCCCTAACCAAGTCTTAACCTTTTGCAAGGTAGGGATATCATTCCCAATGAGTAATATGTCATCCACATATAAGACTAAAAGCACTACTGCACTCCCACTAACCATCTTGCAAACACAAGGTTCATCTTCATTCTTGTTGAAACCAAAGTTCCTAACTATTTCATCAAAACGAAGATTGTAGCTTCGAGATGCTTGCTTCAATCCATAAATGGATCTTTGAAGCTTGCAAACCTTTGTAGAATTCTCAGGATTTACAAAACCCTCAGGTTGTGACATATACACATCCTCAAGCAAGTTTCCATTAAGGAAAGCGGTTTTGAAATCCATTTGCCATATCTCATAATCATAGTATGCTGCAATGACAATGAGAATTCTAACAGACTTAAGCATAGCAACTGGTGAAAAGGTTTCATCATAGTCTATACCATGAGTTTGCTTGAAACCTTTTGCAACAAGCCTTGCTTTATAGGTCTACACATTCTCATCCATGTCAGTTTTCTTCTTGAAAACCCATTTGCAACCAATAGTCTTAATACCCTCTGGAGGATCAATTAAAGACCAAACTTGGTTGTCAAACATAGATTGCATCTCAGATTTCATGGCTCCAATCCATTTGTCTGAATCTGGACCTGACACAGCTTCTTGATAGGTAGTAGGCTCATCTTGATCTATGAGCATTACTTCACTATCATCAGTCACAAGAAATCCATATCTCTCTGGCTGACGACGTGTCCTATCAGACCTGCGAGGGATTTGTGTTACATCTTCAGACTCCACAACTATTTGTGGTTCTGAAATAGGCTCTACAGATGGCTTAATGATTTCTTGTGGTACTTGAGTTTCCTCAAGTTCTACTATACTCCCACTAGTTCTCTTAGAAAGAAATTCCTTTTCCAAAAAGATCCCATTTCGAGCAACAAACACTTTGTTCTCTGAAGGAGTATAGAAATAGTATCCTTTAGTTTCCTTAGGATACCCCACAAAATTACATTTGATAGACTTTGGAGCTAACTTATCTGAAACTGGTCTTTTCACATAAGCTTCACAACCCCAAATCTTAAGAAAAGACAAACTAGGTGTCTTCTCTGTCCATATCTCATATGGTGTCTTTTCAACCGCCTTAGATGGTACACGGTTCAGAATGAATGCAGCTGTCTCCAAGGCATAACCCCAAAAAGATAAAGGAAGATCCGCTTGACTCATCATTGATCGAACCATATCTAATAGAGTTCGATTTCTCCTTTCAGAAACTCCATTCCACTGTGGAGTTCCTAGAGGAGTCAGTTGTGAAACAATTCGACAATCCCTTAGATGATCATCAAACTCTTGGCTCAAATATTCACCACCTCGATCTGATCGAAGTAGTTTAATTGTTTTACCAAGTTGATTTTGTACTTCATTTTGAAAAGTTCTAAACATTTCAGAAGACTCATGCTTATGTTTCGTTAGGTAGACATAGCCATACCTACTGAAATCATCAGTAAAAGTAATGAAGTATCGAAATTCTCCTTTGGAACTAATACTAAAAGGACCACATACATCTATATGTATCAAGCCCAATAAATCATTAGCCCTTTCACTATGCCCAGTAAAAGGATCCTTTGTCATCTTACCAAGCAAACAAGACTCACGTGTTTCAAATGATTCAAAATCAAATGAATCTAATAATCCATCTTGATGGAGCTTAGAAATGCGTTTCTCATTTATATGGCTAAGGCGACAATGCCATAAATAAGTAGGGTTTAACTCATTTGGCTTAGTTCTCTTAGAAGTTATGTTATAGATATCATTACCATTAGAATCATCAAGATTAAGGATATAAAGGCCATTATAAGAATTTGCAATACCATAAAGCAAATCATTTTTTTTTATCAAAAATAGAACATTTCTTATTCTTAATAAAAAATGAATAACCTTCATCATCCAAAACAGATACTGAAATAAGATTCCTACTCATAGTAGGAACATAAAAGCAATTGTTCAAAATTAACAAAAACCCATTGGGCATAACAAGTTCATAAGTTCCTACAGCTATAGCAGCAACTCTTGCTCTATTGCCAACACGTAGGTCCATTTCGCCCTTCTTCAGCATCCTACTCCTTTTGAGTCCCTGCATATTTGTACAAATATGAGATCCACATCCAGTATCTAATACCCAGGAAGAAGGAATAGATAAATTAATTTTTATAACATAAATACCTGAAGATGTAGTCGCACTGCCCTTCAACTTCTTTAACTCATCCAAATAGAGTTGACAATTTCTCTTCCAATGCCCAGGCTTGTTGCAATGGAAACAAGTCCCTTCCTTAGGAACTTTAGCCTTAGGTTCAGGTTTTGGTTTAGCTTGTCCCTTGGACCCTTTAGCACCTTTTGCCTTACCCTTGCCTTTAGTATCTTTGGCTTTCTTTTTCATTTGTTTAATATTGACATTCAATATTTAGGTAGGCTTTTTGATATTCCCCTCAGCAGTTTTGAGCATACCATGTAGCTCAGGAATGGATTCTCCATGTCATTCATGTTATAGTTCATGACAAACTGTGAGAAACTGCTAGGCAATGAATGTAGGATCAAATCCATGGAGAGTTCTAAACTCAGGGGATATCCAAGTCTAGCAAGGTGATCTAGATAGCCTTTCATCTTCAAAACATGAGCACTAACAGATTCTTATGCTTACTCTTAGCAGCATTAGAAGCATCAGCAGGAGGTAGGTCAGGGACAACTTCATCAAGCACGTAGGACTTTTTCTCTTGTTTGAGAACAATTCTCAGGTTCCTAAACCAGTCAACAAAATTAGTCCCACATTGAATGGTGGAGCTGTTAGTTGAAAATGAGACTGAAAATGAAGAAAGTAAGACACTCCCACAAAAGAAAGAAGTTAAGCCTTATGTAACACCCCTATACCCCGTATACGTACACAGCATGCTAATACGATCGTAATATATGTATACTGAATATAGGTATGCCACGGTTTATTCAAACATACAAATAATCCCTTCAATACAATATGAATAAATTTAAAACATTTAAAGAAAATTTTAAAAAGAAAAACAATAGATAAAATGTTTATTCAAAACGCAGCGGAAAATATAACAAATATTTACAAATACTTATACATCAAAACTCAAGTTTTACAAAACATAAAATATATACATGTTTGGCAGTATGTCTTTGATCTTTAAGCTTCACTATCAACACCTCAAAAGCTAGACTCTACTCGGCCTAGAGGAACTCTCCGGTTCTTCCCTGTTACCTGCGCGATAAATCATAATCTCGCTAAGCCAACGGCTTAGTGGTACAAACTATAATAATACTATGTTTCAATGCAATGCCAACGTCACACAATCAATTTCATACACCATTCAAAAGAATATTATATTTCAACATCTTACCATACCACATTCATTCTCAATAAGATACTTATGCATTATAATCATCTCATTATAATTTGGTTTCACCATTCAAGAATCACATTGAAAACAAAGACAAACATGGGCCCAAAAGACACTAATATGCCATTCAACTTTCAGAGTTAATGTTTTGGTTTAATCATCACATTTATCATTATCATTATCCCAACTAGGCTTCAAGGATTTAGGTTCAACCAAGCTTCAAGGGGAACAAAGCATGCTAAGTATCAACCCAACTCGGCTTCAAGAACCAAACCCAACCTAGCTTCAAGGGTTGTAACATCTCAATTAGGCTTCAAGGACTAGACCCAACCAAGCTTCAAGGGGAGTTAAGCATGCTAAACTTCAACCCAACTTGGCTTCAAGGATCAAGCCCAACCTAACTTCAAAAGATTGTTACTACAGGCATGCCACCAACAACAAAACTCTGAAAATGGAATAACACATTAGACACACAATTCATTAATTATTTAATTATCAATTTCATTCTCATTTACTCATCATCACTTAGGCAACCATGCCTCATTCATCTCATTGGCATCATTATCATTTTAGCCAACAATCATGGCTCCATATCTCATCAAGAGAATATATATATATCATCTAGGCGAACATGCTTCAATTATATCATTTACATCATACTAAACATAACATTATTAATAAGCATCAACAATGCATTAGATTTCTTAACACATTTACAATAAAATGTATGTTAAGTCTCAACATCATATGAATGTATGCAATAATGTAGTTTGTACTTACCTTAAGCACCACTTACACAAATCTATACACTTCCTCTTTCAACACTTCTTCACCACTTGAATTAGGGCAAATTATCTTCTTCAAGACCTAATCCACAAATGATAAAATACATCAATTCTAATGCAAATATTCACTTAATAACCTCTTACTAGACCCTGAAATCACAATTTACAAATCAACACCACTAAATAGGGCCCACGGCCGTGGCCTCCCAACCCCCACGGGCGTGGGTTAGAAAATGGTTCTGCCTCCCTTGCTCCAAACCTCCACGGCCATGGCTTCAAATGGCCACGGTCGTGGAAACCAAGGGCCACGGGCGTGGCATCCAAGATGCTTCTGTTTCTGACCAAATTCAGATATTCTATACTTACAACTCCAACAAACACCAAGAACATGAAAATCTATGAAAATAATTGATCAAACTCAAGTTAAACATCACTTACCACTTCAAAACCCTAAAACAAACATCACTCTTACTCTTCCAATACCAACATCAACCTAACTTTTTATTTTCAATTCAAAACCAACACCACAATCAATTAAATCAAACACACACCAACATACTACCATCAACACAACCCTACTTTCAAATATCAACACTCAAATTCATAAACAACTTAAAATAAAACAAGAGAATCAAGAGAAACTTACCAAAATAATGAAACTTCTTGGATTTCCAACTTAATCTCTTGAAAACTCCTTTGAATTTAGAGCTTGGGAAACACAAAGCTCACTCTTGCTCTCTTGCTTTGGATGGCCGGCAAACAAAAGAAAAGAAGAGAAAAGAAAGAACAAATAAAGACCAAGTCAAACTTTTCTTCTCTTTAAACCTCCACCAAGCATTCTAAATAAGAAATTACTTAAATACCCTCTTCAATTAATTTAATTCCATTTAAATAAATTCATTAATTTTTAAAATTACAAAATATCTTCTTCTTTTGACCTCCACATTTGACTTGTGTATATGTTGTATATATTTCCATATATACAACATATAAACACTCTCTTAAATTCTTTTCTCTTTCAAATTTAACATATACATTCACGTCAATTAACAATAATATCAAAACTTCTAGGGTACACTTTGGGATATTACAATTCTTCCCCTCTAAAAAGAAATTTCGTCCTCGAAATTACCTGATATCAAGTCTGAAACAGTTGAGGATACTGATCTCGCATTGCTTGCTCACTTTCCCAAGTTGCCTCTTCTCTACCATGATTCTTCCAAAGAACCTTCACCAATGGCACTTTCTTATGTCTCAACTCTTTCACTTCATGTGCCAAAATAGCAACTGGTTCTTCCTCAAATGTCAGATCCGAACTCACCTCAATAGATTCAACTGGCAAGATATGAGATGGATCTGATCTATACCTCCTCAACATAGAAACATGGAATACATTATGGATCCTTTCCAACTCAGGAGGCAAAGCAAGACGATAAGCAACTGGCCCAACTCTTTCTAAAACTTCATACGGTCCAATGAAACGAGGACTCAGTTTCCCTCTTCGACCAAATCTTAAAATCTTTTTCCAAGGAGACACTTTCAAAAAATACTTTATCTCCAACATCAAATTCTATATCTCTTCTTTTCAAATCTGAATAAGACTTCTACCGATCTGAAGCTGCTTTCAACCGATCCCGAATTATCTTCACATTCTCTTCAGTTTTTTTAACCAAATCAGGACCAATTAACTTGCTCTCTCCAATTTCATTCCAACATAAAGGCGTTCTGCATTTTCTACCATACAATGCCTCAAATGGTGCCATACCAATACTGGATTGATGACTGTTGTTGTAAGCAAATTCCACAAGTGGCAAAAATCTGTCCCAACTTCCAGAGAAATCAATGACACAGCTTCTCAACATATCCTCAATAATCTGTATCATTCTCTCTGACTGCCCATCTGTCTGTGGATGAAAAGCAGTGCTAAAGTGCAATCGAGAACCCAAAGCACCATGTAGACTCTTCCAAAATCTCAAAGTAAACCGGGGATCTCGATTAGATACTAAAGAAATTGGGACTCCATGCAACTTCACTATCTCACTTATATACAGCTCAGCCAATCTTTCAAGAGAATAGTCCATCCAAACTGGAAGAAAATGAGTTGTTTTAGTCAGTCGATCAACAATCACCCAAATAGCATCATGCTTCTTCTGAGTCAATGGCAAACCAGACACAAAATCCATTGTTACTCTCTCCCATTTCCATTCAGGCACTGTTAAAGGTTGAAGCAACCCTGTTGGAACTTGATGCTCAGCTTTCACCCTCTGACAAGTGAGACATTTGGACACAAATTCCACTATGTCTCTCTTCACACTACAAGAAAAACTGAATCAGACAACGGTCATCAGACAACGGTTAAGGAAAAAACCATTGTCTGAAAAAAACAGACAACGGTTTTTTTTTCCAAAAAACGTTGTCTGATTAGTTTTCAGACAACTATTTTTGGTTTTTTTTTAAGCGTTGTCTATTAGCTGTCATTTTGGTCACACCAGACAACGGTGTTTTAGGGACTGTTGTGTAATATATGTTCAGACAACTGTTTTTCTGGTAATACAAAACCGTTGTCTGATATGATATTTCAGACAACGGTTTTTTCGAATGTGTTGTATAATTCAGCGTTTCAGACAACGGTTTTAAAAAACCGTTGTCTGAATTAAGCATACAAACAATGGTTTTAAAACCGTTGTGTAATATATGTTCAGACAAGTGTTTTTTTGTCAAAAAAAACCGTTGTCTGATAAGATGTTTCAGACAACGGTTATTTAAAAAGTTGTCTGATTAACTGTTCATACCATTGTATAATATATGTTCAGACAACGGTTTTTCGTAAGAAACCGTTGTCTGATTAACTGAGTGTGAAAAAAAATGCCTTCATTCAAGAGGGTAATCCCTATACACAAATGAATCCAAAAACACAAATCAAATGAAATCCTCCACTGACAAGTGTTAAACCAAATCCACCAGCATGGTGTCAGAGCAAAAACCACATGATTCAATAAATTATATAACCAAATCTTTGAACAAAGTGTCAAATAAAGATACAAATCGAATGATAGGTACAAATGAAACTTTCAACAAATTTAAATAAGAAACACAAAACTTTCAACAAAGCGTCCAAACAATCTTTCATTAAATTGTGAATGATATAAACAATTTATTCTACAGGCAGCATGGAGTTGTGACAGGCATTAAGGATGTTGGACCTGCAAGTATAAACAATGGAAACATTAATGGTAGGACATAATTTCAAAATAGAACTTAAAACAAATGAAATTATTACCATCATGACAGCTGAATCAATTCTTCTTCCTCCCGCATGTAACTATTGTTTTCTTCATCGAGTTCATCAACATATGGGAACGTTGGCAAATGTAGCTCATTCTCAAGTTCTATTTCTACAGATCCCTCATTTTCATCATCACTTTCATCATAGTACTTGTTAGGTAATTTTAAGACAACTGACCATAATTTTTCAAGAGGGTCATCTATGTAACAAACTTGCTTGACATGTTTTCCTAACACAAAAGGATCGTTTAGAAAACCTAATTTGTTCAAATTAACCAATGTATATCCCAAGTCATCTACTTTAACCCCTTTGTTCATATCTACCCAATTACAACGAAAGATAGGAACCCTAAAGTGGTTATAGTCCAACTCCCAAATACTTGTAATAACTCCATAAAATGTATGTGAAGTATGCTCGATATTTTTATCCTTACCCTTCACAAGCATTGCATCGGCATCTACACAAACACCGTTGCACTGAACTTGCCGAGTATCATCACGTTCTTTGGTGCTGAAGGTAACACCGTTGATTCTATAGCCACTGAATGTAGCTACATCCTTGTTAGGCCCTGCTGCAATCCACATTATATCCTTAGTTACTGTATTCTTCTCATCAAGTAATTCTGATGCAATCTATCCAAAAAACTAAATTGGCCATAAGTATGATATAGCCTTTGAGAGAAGATAAATATTGTAGTATTTCAAAAGAATTCACAAGTATAGGGCATTCATTATTTTTCAGTAAAATATATAAAGAAACAGGCCTATTTTTGATGCAAATTGCAGCAAAATACTTGGGCTATAAGATTTAACCTTTTTATGAAACCACTTAGGGAATGTTTCATTTTGCATGTTCTTTAGCCACTCTTCATCATTTTCATGTTGTGGATATATTTTTACCAAAGAAGCCATATGTTCACTGCAAGTAAAATCAACTTTATTAATTTTTGAAACAAAATGCAGAAAATAAGGAAATAACAAAAACAAATTGAAGTAACTTACTCAAAATATGGTCGAACGTCATTACAATTTTGGAGAAGACACAAATGTGCTAGGTGCAAGTCCTTCTTACTTGGCGTTATCACTGTTGCACCAGATAAGGGTCTGTATTTTGCGTCGTTCTTATCCCTACTATTTTTCGGCAATCCAACAGTTGCTTCTTCAAAGTTGACCAAACACTCAACGGCCTCTTCTGCAACATAGGCCGATTCCATACATAACCCTTGAAAGTCTTCATATATCTCTCGAAAGGGTACATCCAGCGAAGGAAGATTGGCCCACAGAGCTCAACCTCTCTCACAAGATGAATTGAGAGATGGATCATTATATCAAAGAAGGAAGGGGGGAAGTACTTTTCTAACAAGCATAAGGTCTCCACCAACTGAGCTTGCATTTTTTCCAGTTTATCCACCTCGATGACTTTACTACAAATTGCCTTGAAGAAGAGGCAAAACCTAATAATAGTGCACCTAACCTGTTTTTGTAGTACTGACCGAATTGCGATGGGGAGTAAGTGATGCAACATTGTATGACAGTCATGAGATTTCATTCCAAAAAGTCGAAGATTTTCCATTGATACTAAACCCTTAATGTTTGAACAAAAACCATCAGGTAACTTCATGCCAACCAAGGAGGAGCAGACAATCTTCTTTTCTTTATGCAATAAGTTCCAAGATGCAGTCGGCAACTTCTCTTTTTTTCCGGGAGTTTTTGGCCTCAGCTCCATTCTTATTCCCATTTCAGCCATATCAAGATGGATAGACTCCTTATCTTTTGACTTCCCTGGTATATTTAGCAAGGTACTAGTCAAAGCTTCACATATATTTTTCTCGATATGCATCACATCAAGGACATGCCTAACCGGCAAAAATTTCCAATACTCAAGTTGGAAAAATATAGACATCTTCTTCCAAATAGGTCGAGGTTCACATTTATTCAATCGAGGTTGGCGTTGTGTCTTACCATAGACATGGCCCCTTAGTGGTTGTACCCTTTCAAAGACCTCCTCTCCACGGTGTTATCAAAGGCTAATTTTTGCCTTCGATATGGATGATAACGGGGCAACCACCTACGATGCCTCATAACCACCGTCTTACGATAATTTGCCAACCTGGTAGCTTTTGTTTTATCAACACAGACAGTATAAGCATTATACCCTTTAATGATATTGCCCGACAAGTTGCCTAAGGCTGGATAATCACTAATTGTCCACAACAAAATTCCCCTTAGTATGAAGAACTCTTTCTTATATGCATCATACACTTGTTTCCCATTCCATAACACTTGAAGATCTTCTATAAGTGGCTGAAGGAACACATCAATATCATTTCCGGGCTGATTCGGTCCGGATATCAACAAACTTAACATAATATACTTTCTCTTCATACAAAGCCAAGGTGGTAAGTTGTAAATACATAGCAAAACAGGCCAACATGAGTAATCAGTTGATAATCCACGGAAGGGATTGAATCCATCGGTAGATAAAGCTAACTGAAGGTTTCTTGTCTCCGAAGCGAACTCAGGCCACTTTTGGTCGACCACCTTCCATGTTTGTGAGTCTGCCGGATGTCTAATTTTACCATCCTTTTGTCACCCGGTGTCATGCCAAGTCATTTCCTTTGCAATTTGAGCTGTATTGAACAAATTCCTCAACCTTGGTATGAATGGAAAATACCATAGAACCTTAGCAGGGACCCCTTCCAATTCTTTTCCTTTCTTGTCCAGCTTCCATCTAGAGGCTCCACATATGCGGCAAATTGTCTCATCTTCATCTCTCTCACCACGATATAAGAGACAATCATTCGGGCACACGTGTATTTTTTCATACTCCATACCCATAGCACATAAGGTTTTCTTGGCTTCACTGAAGGAAGAAGGGATACTATTGCCTTCTGGAAGCTTTGACCCAAGCAAAAGAAGAATATCAGAGAAGCATGTATCAGAAATGCCATGCTTTGCTTTCAAGTTATATAACTTGACTAAAGCTTTCATCTTAGTATAACCCTTGCATCCCAGATAAAGGGGTTCATGTTCACCTTCAACATGGTTAATGAAATCAGAGGAATCTAATGAAATATCATCATCGTCGACATTATCATGCCCCGTTCTTATACCAGTTTGATCAACTGATTCTGAGAAACAATCGATTTCAGCAACTAAAGGACTACCTTCTGGATTTGACTCTCCGTGCCATATCCAGCAAGTATAGGTTTGATCAATACCATATTGGAAAAGATGATCCCTAACAGTTTGAGCCTTCCACGATTTACTGTGAGTGCATCTTAAGCATGGACAACTAATTTTTGTTTCATCAAACCCATTCTCAAATGCAAACATTAACAACTCTTCCACACCTATTTGAAACTCTCTTGTTCTTCTATCAGCCTTCAACCAAGATCTATCCATCTTTGAGTTGGACCAGTTCTGCAATTTGAGCAATAATTCAGTTAGTTGGACCACTGAATTATGCCCAAAAGTCAAATAGAACCTGGAAGGGAAGTATATTCACCTCAGATGCGAGAGCAGATGTTGCAGCTAACTTCTATGAAGGTTTCTCGAGGACAGCTATCATATGGTTGTTGTGGTTTGAATAAAGTTGCATGAGGAAGCTTGGACTGTTATGTAATTGTTCAACCTGAAGGAGAAAGAAAAGGGGTTCACATATAGAACTTAAAAGTTGTCATTGAAAAGAAAAGCTAGCACCAAGAGCAAGGAAAGGGGTATTTCTTGGTTACAAGTCAGGAGTGAAAGGTTTTTTGTTTATAGATCTCACAACAAAATAAATTTTAACAGACATTTTAATAGACATTCAACTTCATTCAGAACAACCTGAATCCACAAATAATCCTCAATTCACTGACACAACTCAACATACCATTTCAACTGATAGGCATCAAATTTTAGCCAAAGACTTATAAACAAGCAGAGACATCAGAAGCATGGACACATACTGTAGATCTTGAAATTTAAGCAGAAAATTGAAGGGACAGAACAACATTATAGTAACCTGAAAATATCAATGCAACATTATAGTAATCTGAAAATACAATGCAATAATTCAATTAGATTAAACAGAGGAATGAATTCTATGGGACGATCTCTATGGGACGATTACTTACGGCTCATAAGTAAAAAAATAATCTTCTTTCGACTTAATTGGGACAATGCAGTTACTGACAAAGGAGACGGCCGGCAGCAAGGAGACGGCCGGTAGCAAGGAGACGGCCGGCATTAATGAAGACCGCAGCAAGGAGAGTGGTGCTTAGGGTTTGGCAGCGAGAGAACCACGACTAATGAAGCTGAAAGAGGAATGAGAGATGAAGCAGAAATAGAAGCTTGGACGTTTAATGGAAGTTAGATTTTCTTATAATAATAACATGCTAAGGATCCAGTGGCTATTTGCATTGTATGGAAGTTAGGCTTTCTTAAGCCAAATAAACTTGACTAAGTATTAAAAGCTAAGGTTTGGATTTATAAATATTTCATAAACCCATTAGAAATTTTAAAGTCCACCGTTAAATAATGATTTAGATATAATATGATATTATATAAGTAGGAATACAAGTATATATTATAAATATATATAAGTATATACATGTATATACTTATATATATATAAATATATACAAATATATATTAGTATATATACAAGTATATATATTAGTATATGTTAGTATATATACAAGTAAATATATTAGTATATATATTAGTATATGTTAATATATATACTTGTAAATATACAAGTATATACAAACATATTCAAGTTTATATTAGTATATATACAAGTATATATAAGTATATATTATATTAGTATATAATATATATATTAGTAAATGTTAAATAATGATTTAGATATAATATGATATAATATGATTTAGATATAATATATACAAGTTTATATTAGTATATAGACAAGTATATATAAGTATATATTATATTAGTATATAATATATATATATATATTAGTATATGTTAAATAATGATTTAGATATAATATGATATTATATAAGTAGGAATACAAGTATATATTATACAAGTATATTATAAATATATACTTCTATATACATGTATATAGAAGTATATATATAAATATATACAAGTATATATACAAGTATATACACAAAGAAGTATATATATAAGTATATACAAGTATATACACAAGTATATATATTAGTATATGTTAGTATATATACAAGTATATACAATTATATATTAGTATATACAAGTATATATACTTGTAAATATACAAGTATATATATTAGTATATACAAATATATACAAGTTTATATTAGTATATATTCAAGTATATATAAGTATATATTATATTAGTATATAATATATATATATATATTAGTATATGTTAGTATATATACTTGTATATACAATTATATATTAGTATATACAAGTATATATATTAGTATATACAAATATATACAAGTTTATATTAGTATATATACAAGTATATATAAATATATATTATATTAGTATATAATATATATATATTAGTATATGATAAATAATGATTTAGATATAATATGATATAATATGATTTAGATATAATATATACAAGTTTGTATTAGTATATATACAAGTATATATAAGTATATATTATATTAGTATATGTTAGTATATATACAAGTATATACAATTATATATTAGTATATACAAGTATATATATTAGTATATACAAATATATACAAGTTTATATTAGTATATATACAAGTGTATATAAGTATATATTATATTAATATATAATATATATATATATATTAGTATATGTTAGTATATATACTTGTATATACAATTATATATTAGTATATACAAGTATATATATTAGTATATACAAATATATATACTTGTAAATATACAAGTATATATATTAGTATATACAAATATATACAAGTTTATATTAGTATATATACAAGTATATATTAGTATATACCTATGAAACCTACTGCCCTTGCACTCAAATTTTCCAATACAATTAACTGATAAAAGAACACAAACACAAATACAAATATATATACAAGTATTCTTGTGGACTTGCTTATGCATATATACAAGTATATATAAGTATATACAAGTATTCGTTAAAATTTTTCAATGTTAGACTTATTTAGTTTTTGCTCAATCTAATTTACATCAACACTAAATTTTATAATTATATAGGGTTCCATAGAAATTTATCACTACTAATTATTTAAATTGTATTGCCTTAAGCACTTATGGATGAATTATAAATTGAATTTTATGAGTCATTTATATAAGTGAATTTGTAAAGTTAATTTAACAAAAATTTGAAAAATTCATTTTGTTTCAAAAGAGGGATGTCAAAACTTGAGCAATATTTTGAACACTTAAATTCCCCCCTTTATTTCCCAAAAAAATTTTCATTTGCCCCCATTTTGCCCAAAACACGACCGTTTTGAAACTTAACAATAAACCTAAACAGACCCTCTTTCGATTTCTCTCTCTCTGTCCTATCTCCTCCTTCCCTCTTTCGATTTCTCTGTGTATACCTAATTTGTTTCCATTTTCACGGGTAGAAAGCTTCAGAAACTAAACCCAAATTTGTTCTCCTCCTTCCCTCTTTCCATTGCTAGACCTAACTTTGTTCTCTTCCTTCCCTCTTTCGAAATCTTCAGTCTTGACCTAAAAACGCACGGCACATCCATATTTCTTCTTCCTCTTATACTTTCTCTCTAACCCGCCCGCCACTCACTGCGGCTCTGCATTCACTCCCTCAGTTCCAGCCTTTGAGGTTCGTTATATACTTTTGTCGCTCTGCAATTTTTTTTTAATTTTATCTGTTATTATGTTATTGTATAATATTTTTCTTCCTCTTCTTAGTTCTTAGAAGTTTGTTTTATAAACCATTTTCATGAGACTTAGTTGCTGTTGTATATGCTGCTTCTTTTTGTTTCCGGCTGCAATGTGTAGAATACTGCAAATGTCGCTGTTAATATTTTTTCCTGCTCCGAAATACAGCCCATGTCCTGTTTGTTAATCTTTGACTAAATTTTAGCCATGTGAATATTTTTTTACTGGAAGAGATAGATAAGCCTTTCACTGGTTTGGAAAGAGGAATTTGAAATATTGAGATTTGACTTAAATAATGCATAGGTTTTCTTTGATTTGATACAGTTTAGGTTCATGGTTGTGGACACAGGTCTTGTTGAATGTGGCTTTAGAATAGGTGTCATTTCAAATGCACCTAAAATAAGTCCTTAACCACTTTCATTAATCTAATCGACTAAAGAGCTTGTAGCTATCTTGTCTGTTGTGCAAGCTATAGTTTATTTTTTACTAATTCTGTTTTGTTTTAGTCTCGTAGTAGGATTTTAGTTTAGCCGTGTCCCAATTAAATTATGAGTTATTTGCTTAGCAACATGATAAAATGCAGGCTTACATCAACATTCTACAAAAATGCATTTTCACATATAATTCTTACCTGTTGGCTGATGGTTATCAAACCTGCAGCTATTTCCTGTGATTTCCAATGTTTAAACTGGATGATTTCGTACAAAATGTAACTTTTAATTTGTGAATGCAGGTGCTGATTATGGCTCCTTCGAAGAAGAAACAATCGTATCAACTACCCATCCGTTCTTCTCCCCGTGTATGTAAACAACAAGCCCGGTCTTCCCCAAATCCAGCCACAATGAGAGTGGTGAAGGCTATCTCCAGGACACGGACAATGCACCCAGAAAAGCCATCGACTTCTTCCCCCGTATCTTCGAAGAGGAAGTCGATCTCTGAAAACTTGGAAAAAAAACTATCCAAGAAAAGAAAGCGAGTGGATAAGGTTAAGCTGAAATCAAACGAGGACGATGTTGTAGGATTAAAACTGCTGAAACGAGGGTGTGTCTCCATGCACCGAATTGTTAGACGGAAGATCAGTAGTCAAAAGCCTACAGTTACATTTAATGCAAAGGGAGCACCATTTGGCAGGGCTGCTTCAGAGATGCAATCATATATCGGAGTTTTAGCAAGGTCTAAAGCCCCGATATGGCATGATTCCTGGAAGGAAGTTGCTGAAGACGTCAAAACAAAGATTTGGGATTGTGTCCAGGTTATGCAAAATCCTTCCCACACAATTAATTTATATACATTAGTTTTTTAATTGCTTTATACACGTTGGGTTTTCAGTAACTTATTCATCTAATTTTATTTTTGTTGTTTATGTATGTAGATGGCTTTCGTTGTACCACCGACTTCCAAGAAAATGGTACTGCAGTCTGCTGGTCAAAAATGGAGGGAATTCAAATGTCGGTTGACGAGACTCTATGTTCTTCCACACCGTGATGAACCAGAGAAGCTGCAGTTTCCTCCAGCTGACTTCACATTCATTGAGCAGTCGCACTGGGACATTTTCGTTGCTGATCATCTGGGATTCGAGTTTAGCGTAAGGAAATCTTCAATTTTCTTGTTTCTTAATTTAGTTCCAAATGGTAATCTGGATTCCTTTTTCATACTTATGATGTTTTGTTCCTTTTTGTTTTAGAAAATTCATGAAGAACAACACAAGAGAAGTATGCAAAACGAGTATCCTCATCGTTTGTCTCGAAAAGGATACGCGAACTTGGAAAGTGAATGGGTTAGTGTTGACTTGTGTATTTAATTTTGCTTTCTATGACTTGTGTATCGTCAATATCGATTTATAATGCTTCTTAAAACATGTTTATATTACTAATAAGGTCATCCTCTATATATATACATGCAGACTGAATCTCATCCTGAAGGGATTTCAGAGATCGATCGATCGAAGGCTTGGATCCTTGCAAGGCAGGACAGACAAGGAAAGTTTAAAGATGAGAGAGTGAAGCACAAAGCTGAGGAAATCGTAAGTTCTGATTTTCGATTCAAGTTTCAACTCAATTCATCAGCTTTTATTGTTTACTAATTTATTAACTACATCCATTTTGGGTCTATTTTTTAGGAGTCATTAAAGGAGCAAGTTAGTTCAGGTGAAGTAGTTGAACAAGGCGCTGATGATTTGTTATCGAAGGCACTTGGTAAACCGGAGCATTCTAGAAGAGTACGTGGCCAAGGAAGGCACGTGAAGCAATCTGTCTATTTTGGTCTCCCAAGAGAGAGAAAAGCAAAGAATTTTGATGAAAAGATACGGGAGGGGGTTCAAATGGTCATGGAGGAGGAGACCAAGAAAATTATAGCACAGAGAGATGCATTTTGGGCTGCTGAAATTGCCAAGATTAGAGCAGAATTTTTGTCAAAGCCTGTGTCTAGTCCAAACATGCCTTCCCAACAAGCAAGTTGCTCCAATTCCATTCCTATTGTGAAGGATCAAGAGGCACAAGTGCCGGTTGTGAGGAAGAATTTGAGTCCTGAATTTGATGCAAATTCTGTTGAAGCAAAAAGGAGTTTCAATTCAGATGAAGCAAAAAGGAGCCCCAATTCTGTTGATGATGAGAAGGTCCTTGCTTTGGAGAAACTGGAGGTGCTTGATAAGGATGATGTTCATGAGGTTGCTGCTAAGATTGTTGCAGATGTTGATGAGGTTGCTGCTGCTGAGGAGGCAGAACGTATCGAGGTTGTTGCTATGGTTGCTGATGCTGAGGAGGCAGAAGGTATTGAGGTTTCTGCTGATGTCAAAGGTCCCAATAATGAGGAGGTTGAAATAAAAAATGATGACATTGTTAAAAAAAATGATGATGATGGGTTTGATAATCAAGTGAAATTGGCGAAGCTGGCCATAGGATCACCGAGCAATATTGTTGCTTATGCAAATGTTGTTGAAGTCCCGGTTGTTGAAGGACATGAGCCATCTCTCCATGGAGTTAAGATTGCACAAGAGAATGCAAGAGTGTCGATCACTCGTACAATTCAAGGTTTGAGGATACTACTTAATATTTATTCAAACTTATAATGATTATATTCAAACATATAAATAAATGTAATTTTTCCATGTTTTTTATATTTACAGACGTCAATATCCCATTCCCAGTCAGCGATGAAATTGTTACTGTGGACCAAGCCGTGGGTACTTTTATAGCATGGCCGAGAAATTTGATTGTGCTGGATGGGGTGTCTAATCCAAAGGTTAAGTTTTGAGAAATGAAACTTTGCATAATTGCTTTTTTTTTTGCTATTTACTGTGTTCACATGCCCCCCTTTATTTTCAGAGTTTTAAAAAAGCTTGTGTGAAGAAAAAAGCCTCCAAGAAATTAAAGAAGCCTGTTGTTATAGAAGCTGATATGTTTGAGGAGGAGCTGCATGTTCAGATGGGTGCTGATTATCCAGCGTCTTTGAAACGTTTGTGGCTGTGGGTGAAGGATGCCTTAAGCGATGACGAACAGTTAGTTTTGCCCTAAGTGAAGAAGCATTTGGTGTGAGCAAAAAGCAAGTTGTGTTCTTACAAGATCTACATGCTGTGTGCGCCGGAGGTGAAATGTCCGGATCCATACTTACCATATTTATTCAGTAAGTTTCCAAGTACAATAGCTTTTTATTTTCTTTGTTAATTGTGCTGGAATTAAACTGATAATATGTACCAACTATTACTTCATTTTGTATGCAGCTACTTGTATGAATATGTCAAAAGGCATAAAATGGTTGATATGATTGGCTTTGTGGATCCCAGCATGATTGGTGCCATTGGATGTGGTAATTCAGGGGGGGGGGTCACGTATACTTGTGAGTCGATTTAAGGGGGCTAAAGAAGGGCAATACTTTCTCTTGCCTTTCAACGATGTGTGAGTATTTCTTTACCTTTCTTTTTTATCTGCTATTGTAGCTAATGAGAGTTAGTAGCTAAATAACGCTGCTTCTATATGTGATTGTGATTGATGTTATGAATTGAGCCTTTGTGATTGCTATTTTGGTGATTGAAATCACTGTTTCATTGTCGGTTCTGTATTTATTCAGATCTTTTTGTTCAATGAATTGTTTGGCGTTATGTTCTTCCAAATATGAAGAATTGCTTGTATTTTATTTTGTTATTTCGTAGGAATCACTGGGCATTGACTGTTGTAAATCCGACGGGAGAGGTAGTCTACCACATGGACCCTCTTAAACGTCGCATTGCTAGCCAGGAATGGATAGAGGTTGTTGACAAGTAAGTTGCGAGTCTGCCTATTTAGTCTTAAGTTGTTAAATTTGGGGAAAATGCAATTTTGTTAACTTATATTGTGTTTCTTGTAGTGCCATAAAGTTATACAAAGAGAGTGTCAACAAGAATGTGAGGAGGAAAATTTTATGGGAGAACATGGCGGTATTGTTTTTCTCATCATTTCTGATTTATACAATTTATACAATATGTTAATTGCTTGTTCTATGAAAGAAATATTGCAAAATTTGGACTACATTTTTTCATTTCAGTACAAACTTGGAGTCCACAAAGCATTTTCAGTTGGTCTGCATTTTTTCATTTCCAATTGCAGCACTGCTGGCATTACTTGTATACTTGCTCGTATATATTTGGATTGCATTTTTTCAGGTTAGATTGTGTGATTAGGTTGATGTGTTGGTTTGCATATGAGTTTACATATGGATGTAACATGTGGTACTTCATTTTTGTTTTCATTTGCTATTTCAGGGGGTTCCTGTGCAGAAAGAGGTCACGGACTGCGGCCTCTTTGTCATGAGGTACATGAAGGAAATCTGTTATGACAAGGAGCTTCAGTTTGCAGCTAAGGTGAGAATTTTAATTATTTTCATTTTTTATATAATAGTTTTGTATTTACCACATGTGGCTAACCAAAATTTTATTCATTTTTCAGTGGCTACGCAGAGGCAACTTGGAGTATAGTGATGCCGACATCAACGAGATTAGGATTGACTTCGCCAAATATTTCATGAAGCGTCATTCAAGTTGAAGTTAATAGTATAATTCAGTGATATATGTATAGTGTTGATTTTTTTTTTAGTTTTTTAATATGTTGAATGATTGAATTTATGGAGGTTTTTTTATTCCCAAATTTGCAATCCTCCATTGTAAAGTGTTGTCTTATATGTATAATGTACAGTTTAACAGACAATGGTGGTGAAATGAAAATGAACATTGAAACTATTGTCTAATATTCAGTGTGCACATATTAATCAGACAACGTTTTTAATAAGAAAGCATTGTATAAACCTTAATCAGACATCGCCTCAATAGACAACGGTTTTTGTCTTCATCAGACAACGGTTAAAAAGCGTTGTCTAAACCTTCATCAGACAACGGTTAAAAACCGTTGTCTGATAAAATTAAAAACCGTTGTGGAAACTATCTTCAGACAACGGTTATAAACCATTGTCTGAAATGCTATCAGACATCGCCTCAATAGACAACGGTTTTTGTCTTCATCAAACAACGGTCAAAAAGTATTGTCTAAACCTTCATCAGACAACGGTTAAAAACCGTTGTCTAATAAAACTAAAAGCCGTTGTGGAAACCATCTTCAGACAACGGTTATAAACCATTGTCTAAAATGCTATCAGACATCGCCTCAATAGACAACGGTTTTTGTCTTCATCAGACAACGGTCAAAAAGCGTTGTCTAAACATTCATCAGACAACGGTTAAAAACCGTTGTCTGAAAATTTAGAAACCGTTGTCTGACAATTTACAAACTGTTGTTGAAACCATCAGACAACGGTTAAAAACCGTTGTCTGAAAAATTAGAAACCGTTGTCTGAACTGTCATCAGACAACGGCCAAAAACCGTTGTCTGATAAAATTAAAAACCGTTGTGCAAACCAACATCAGACAACGGTTTTAAAACCGTTGTCTGAAATGCTATCAGACATCGCTTCAATAGACAACCATTTTTGTCTTCATCAGACAACGGCCAGAAAGCGTTGTCTGATTCAGTTTTTCTTGTAGTGTCATACCAGACCACCAATAATGCTGTTTCAAATCATGGTACATCTTTGTACTACCCGGATGCATAGCAAAAACCGATTGGTGTGCTTCCTCTAAAATAATCTTTCTCAAACTATCATCATCAGGAACACACAACCTATCCTTGAACCAAAGGCTACCATCACTTTTTACATAGAAATCTTGGCTCTCCCCATTTTGGCAATATGATACAATCTTCTGAATTTTCTCATCAGCCAATTGAGCCTCCTTTATCTGATCCAACAATACTGGTCTCAACTGCAACTGAGCCAATAATGCACCATCATCACATACTTCAAAACTAGCATGCAACGCTCTCAACTCAACAAGCAATGAGAGCGAATAAACAGCCAAACCTGCCAAAGACTTCCGACTCAAGGCATCAGCAACTACATTTGCCTTACCAGGATGATAATCAATCAAACAGTCATAGTCTTTAATCAGTTCTAACCATCGCCTTTGCCGAAGATTTAGCTCCTTCTGAATACCCAAATATTTCAAACTTTTATGATCCGTATAGATAAAACATTTCTCCCCAAATAAGTAGTGTCGCCAAATCTTCAAAGCAAACACTATAGCTGCCAACTCCAAATCATGAGTCGGATAATTAAGCTCGTGCGGCTTCAACTGCCGAGAAGCATAAGCTATGACTTTACCCTCTTGCATCAAAACACATCCTAAACCATTATGTGAAGCATCACTGTAAATCACATATGGTTTATCTTCCACGGGTAAAGTAAAAACAGGCGCTTGAGTCAACATTTCTTTCAACTGCTCAAAGCTAGCTTGACACTGATCTGTCCACACAAATCTAACTCCCTTCTGAAGCAATCTGGTGAGTGGAGTAGCTATCAAAGAAAAACCTTTCACAAATCATCGATAATAGCCTGCCAAACCCAGAAAACTTCTAACTTCAGTCACTGACTTTGGTGGACTCCAATTCAAAATAGCTTCAACTTTACTTGGATCGACTCTTATACCATCCGCTGAAACTATATGACCCAGAAAAGTAACTTGGTCAAGCCAAAACTCACACTTCGATAACTTAGCATACAACTGCTTCTCTCTCAAGATCTGTAATACAATCCGTAGATGCTTGTCATGCTCATCCTTATTACGTGAATACACCAAAATATCATCGATGAAAACCACCACAAACTGATCCAAATAGGGCCTAAACACCCTATTCATCAAATCCATGAAAGCTGCAGGTGCATTCGTCAACTCAAAAGGCATCACCAAAAACTCATAATGCCCATATCTAGTGCGGAAAGCTGTCTTAGAAACATCTTCAGCTCTAACCTTCAATTGATGGTACCCTGATCTCAAATCAATCTTGGAAAACACTGCTGCTCCCTTCAATTGATCAAAGAGATCATCAATCCTAGGCAAAGGATATTTATTCTTAATAGTCACTTTGTTCAATTGCCTATAATCAATGTATAACCTCAAAGTACCATCCTTTTTCTTCACAAACAATACAGGAGCTCCCCAAGGAGAAACACTAGGGCGAATAAACCCTTTATCCAACAACTCCTGCAACTGCACCTTCAACTCTCTCAATTCAACAGGTGCCATTCTATAAGGAGTGATAGAGATGGGAGTGGTACCAGGCAACAAATCGATACCAAACTCAACCTCTCTCTCAGGGGGTAACCCTGGCAACTCCTCAGGAAACACATCCGAAAAATCTGCAACTGTGGTTATATTATTAAGTTGAGAACCCATTACTCTAGTATCCACCACATGAGCAAGATAAGCATCACACCCTTTTCTAATCAACTTTCTAGCTGTTACAGCTGATACAAACAAGGATGCAAGTTGTCTCTGCTCACTAGATACCATCACACTCCTACCATCACTGGTTCTCAAAGTGACACACTTCTTTTGACAATCTACCACAGCCCCATGCTTAGACAACCAATCCATGCCTAAGATCAAATCATATTCTTTAAAAGGCATTTCAATTAAATCACCAAGAAACTCCTCACCTTGCACCACAACAGCACTATTACGATGCACCTTACTCACCACAACACTATGTCCTAAAGGATTTGTCACTAAGACATCAAATCCTAAGGACTCTGAATGCAATTCAGACACAGGCAAGATAGATGCACTTATATATGAATGAGTAGATCCTGGATCAATTAAAGCAAGTACTGAAATGCCAAATAAAGAAAATGTACCCACTATAACTGCTGAAGCATCCGGCTGCCTCTGCATCACATATACTCTCTGAGAAGATCCGACCTCATCTGGCCTACTAGCTCTAGATGAAGATCCTCCTCTCTGACTAAATCCGGGTCTACCACCTCTACTAAAACCTCTGCCCCCTCTACCACCTCTGCTGACACTGGGTCGAGAAACTGCAGTATCAGTCTGTCTATCATCTTGCATCTCAGGGCAATCTTTAATAAAATGATATGGTGACCCACATCTAAAGCATACTTCGGGTACACCAGTCTTCCAACAAACACCCCCATGGGGCCTACCACAGTGAACACATACAGGTGGAGTAGACCTCTGAACTACTGGAGTCGGGGCACTAGCTACAGAGACTGTCGGTCTCGGCCTCTGCCTCTGATACTGCACCGATCTGCCCGCCTGCCTCTGACTCCTACTGATCCTTGGAACAAAACTTCCTCTATCCCTCTTCACAGATGAAGACCCTGCCTCAAACTGGGGTCTCCTTACCCTAATCTCCTCCTCAGTAGCAGCTGCTGCAATGCTCTACACTCTCTCAACACTTCTAGCTGCTGCAACTAGCTGAGAGAAATCCTGGTACTGAGAACCAGCCACAATGCACATAATAGAGGGCCTCAATCCCTCCTCAAACCTTCTGCACCGGTCTATTTCATCAGAGATAATTCCCCCGGCATAACGACTCAACCGGATGTACTCAATCTCATACTCTGTTACCGTCCGGTTGTCTTGCCTCAAATTCAAGAATTCCATCTTCTTAATATCTTTATACTCCCTCGGAGTATACTTCTGCTCGAACTCCCTTAGGAAATCACCATATGATAATGTAGGTGGATCATCCATGGCATGAGGAACCATCTTCCACCAGTCATAGGCATCTTTCTGCAAGAGGGATCTGGCATAGTCAAATTTCTCATCCGGAGTAGCTTGCAACTGGATGAATATCCTCTGCACTTTATCCAACCACTGCTCAGCCACTACAGGATCGGTAGTGCCCAAGAAATCTTCAGCCCCATATTTCCTCAACTTATCATAATGTCTTACCGACACCTGAGGCTGTGGTGGTGGTGGCTGCACTGGAGCTTGTCTAAATAGTTCTACCATATGCCTTAACCAACCCGGCGGACCTTCATCTGCACCTGATCTCTCTAGCACAGAAGCAGGTGCCTCACTAACCCTCTCAATCCTAGCTCCATCTCTACTCTCTTCAGGAGCTACACTTTCCGCACTACCCTCAACAGACTGTCGTGAATGAGATGCCATTTCCACCTATATCTGTAAACACAGCAGAATATTCCTCAGTAAAGATCAAAGACTGACATACCAAAACATGTATTTTACTCAAAAACCAACTTTTAAAATCAAAATATTCTTTTTCTTACAATTCACCTAGGTTGAGAATGTCAAACCTAAGCTCTGATACCAAAATAATTGTAACACCCCTATACCCCGTATACGTACACAGCATGCTAATACGATCATAATATACGTATACTGAATATAGGTATGCCACGGTTTATTCAAACATACAAATAATCCCTTCAATACAATATGAATAAATTTAAAACATTTAAAGAAAATTTTAAAAAGAAAAACAATAGATAAAATGTTTATTCAAAACGCAGCGGAAAATATAACAAATATTTACAAATACTTATAAATCAAAACTCAAGTTTTACAAAACATAAAATATATACATGTTTGGCAGTATGTCTTTGATCTTTAAGCTTCACTATCAACACCTCAAAAGCTAGACTCTACTCGGCCTAAAGGAACTCTCCGGTTCTTCCCTGTTACCTGCGCGATAAATCATAATCGCGCTAAGCCAACGGCTTAGTGGTACAAACTATAATAATACTATGTTTCAATGCAATGCCAATGTCACACAATCAATTTCATACACCATTCAAAAGAATATTATATTTCAACATCTTACCATACCACATTCATTCTCAATAAGATACTTATGCATTATAATCATCTCATTATAATTTGGTTTCACCATTCAAGAATCACATTGAAAACAAAGACAAACATGGGCCCAAAAGACACTAATATGCCATTCAACTTTCAGAGTTAATGTTTTGGGTTAATCATCACATTTATCATTATCATTATCCCAACTAGGCTTCAAGGATTTAGGTTCAACCAAGCTTCAAGGGGAACAAAGCATGCTAAGTATCAACCCAACTTGGCTTCAAGAACCAAACCCAACCTAGCTTCAAGGGTTGTAACATCTCAATTAGGCTTCAAGGACTAGACCCAACCAAGCTTCAAGGGGAGTTAAGCATGCTAAACTTTAACCCAACTTGGCTTCAAGGATCAAGCCCAACCTAACTTCAAAAGATTGTTACTATAGGCATGCCACCAACAACAAAACTCTGAAAATGGAATAACACATTAGACACACAATTCATTAATTATTTAATTATCAATTTCATTCTCATTTACTCATCATCACTTAGGCAACCATGCCTCATTCATCTCATTAGCATCATTATCATTTTAGCCAACAATCATGGCTCCATATCTCATCAAGAGAATATATATATATATATATCATCTAGGCGAACATGCTTCAATTATATCATTTACATCATACTAAACATAACATTATTAATAAGCATCAACAATGCATTAGATTTCTTAACACATTTACAATCAAATGTATGTTAAGTCTCAACATCATATGAATGTATGCAATAATGTAGTTTGTACTTACCTTAAGCACCACTTACACAAATCTATACAATTCCTCTTCCAACACTTCTTCACCACTTGAATTAGGGCAAATTATCTTCTTCAAGACCTAATCCACAAATGATAAAATACATCAATTCCAATGCAAATATTCACTTAATAATCTCTTACTAGACCCTGAAATCACAATTTACAAATCAACACCACTAACTAGGGCCCACGGCCATGGCCTCCCAACCCCCACGGGCGTGGGTTAGAAAATGGTTCTGCCTCCCTTGCTCCAAACCTCCACGGCCATGGCTTCAAATGGCCACGGTCGTGGCAACCAAGGGCCACGGGCGTGGCATCCAAGATGCTTCTGTTTCTGACCAAATTCACATATTCTATACTTACAACTCCAACAAACATCAACAACATGAAAATCTATGAAAATAATTGATCAAACTCAAGTTAAACATCACTTACCACTTCAAAACCCTAAAACCAACATCACTCTTACTCTTCCAATACCAACATCAACCTAACTTTTTATTTTCAATTCAAAACCAACACCACAATCAATTAAATCAAACACACACCAACATACTACCATCAACACAACCCTACTTTCAAATATCAACACTCAAATTCATAAACAACTTAAAATAAAACAAGAGAATCAAGAGAAACTTACCAAAATAATGAAACTTCTTGGATTTCCAACTTAATCTCTTGAAAACTCCTTTGAATTTAGAGCTTGGGAAACACAAAGCTCACTCTTGCTCTCTTGCTTTGGATGGCCGGCCAACAAAAGAAAAGAAGAGAAAAGAAAGAACAAATAAAGACCAAGTCAAACTTTTCTTCTCTTTAAACCTCCACCAAGCATTCTAAATAAGAAATTACTTAAATACCCTCTTCAATTAATTTAATTCCATTTAAATAAATTCATTAATTTTTAAAATTACAAAATATCTTCTTCTTTTGACCTCCACATTTGACTTGTGTATATGTTGTATATATTTCCATATATACAACATATATACTCTCTCTTAAATTCTTTTCTCTTTCAAATTTAAAATATACATTCACTTCAATTAACAATAATATCAAAACTTCTAGGGTACACTTTGGGATATCACACGTACCATTTTCTCAAAGGCTTTAAAAGCAAAAAGTGGAAAAATAATATTAAAAATTTCTTGAATTATTTAAAAAATTGAGAATTAACATTTCTTTTGCAGATGTTGTATCTTAAATGCCTTCATATGTTAAATTCTTGAAGGAGATTCTTTCTAACCAGAGATCCATTGAAGAAAATGCGAGAGTAGCCCTAACTGAAGAGTGCAGTGCAGTGATCCTAAACAAACTTCCATCCAAATTGAAGGATCCAGGGAGTTTTTCTATACCTTGTACTATTAGTGATTTTAATTTTAGTAAAGCTTTATGTGATTTAGTCTAATGCCAAACTCCATTTGTAGAAAACTTGGATTAATCGACTTGAAATCAACAAGGATGACATTGCAATTAGCTGATCGTTCGGTAAAATTCCCTTTGGGAATTATTGAAAATGTTTTGGTCAAAGTCGATTATGAGTGGGGATTTTTGCCCCCACTCCCGGTGGAATGGTTCTTACGACTTCGACACTGTTTAGGCTCGGGACCTTAGAGAACACGGGCCTAAGCCCGGAGAAAATGGAGTCGTCACCCGGAATGGTCGGGAAAAAGAAAGGGATGGATGACTCGATTCCTAAGGAATCTCCAACCCCCTAATGGGTTCAAAAATTTGGATACGTGTGGGGAAGGTGAGAAATGGCCTAACACCTCCACAACGCCTGGCTCATTGGAACCAGCCTTCTCTGCAGGTCTTAATATTATAAAATTCTTAAATATAACAATATTATCCATATTACATGCAATAACTAAAATAAAGTATCATTATATTAAAATCAAAGCAATGTCCAAACAAAGCAAATAAATGGACACCCATCCGAAGATGGAAACATGTCCTTACATCGTTCATGTCTTAACTAAATAGGACACCCACCAAAAGGTGGAAACATGTCCTTTACATTGGCCCAAAATATAAAAGCAATTTAAATTACATAAAAATTAATTAATGAGGTACTCACAAACTGGAAACATACCTCTTACAATTTTAATACCAAAACAAACAAATAATAATCATAATAATAAAGAAAATATTCATCCATTATAAATTAAATAAATCAAGCATTGAAATTAAATAAATCAACCATCAAAGCATATAATAAACTACATAATCAAATCTAAAATTAAATAAAGCAATAAATATATAAGTTTAGAGTTTATGTCTCAATTTAGGGTTCTTTAATTAACATTTAGGGTTTTGAAATTTTGAAATTATTATATTTATTATTTAGGCTACTGTGAAGATTTTAAAAAATTGATTTAATTAGGATTTGGGACTAACATCATGAAATATGATTTTTAGGGTTTTATGTTTAACAATTAGGGCATTGGAAAAAGAAAAGTTAAATACACGGACTCATAATTCACAAATGAATATTGACCCCTTCGACAAGCCCATACGGTTGTCAAGGGGGCAGCGCCCCAGAAAATTTTGGAAATTGGTTTTTAGGGTTGTAGGTTTTTATGTTGAAAATTAAGATTTTAGGGTTTAAGATTTAGAAAATAGGATTTCAGAATTGGAAAAAGCTAATGTTACTTTTTAAAATAATAATGCTTACTGCGTGATTTTGGAAAGAAGAATTAATTAGGGTTAAAGATTTTGGTATTTGAAAAATAAGGTTACTGGATGTTTGAATTAGAGATTAGGTTAGGGTTTTAAGAAAACAGCTTATTATTTTATGGTTTTAAAAAAGTGTAATTAGGGTTTTAGATTTTAAAAATATGTTTTACTGGTATTAAGGAATTAGGGTTTTGAAAAATAGTTTTTCGGGTTTCAAATAAAGTTTGGATGGTTTGTAGAATAATTGATCAAATTGTATGATGAAATAATTAATCCAACTTGAGGAAGCTATTGTAAATATAAACAAAGAAAATAGAGATTCAAACCTGCGTAGTTGGTTCCACCGAAAACTAATTTCTGGATAAACAATAACAAAGGCAATGTTGCTGCCTTTGATGGATTGATGAATGCTTCTTGTTCTTTCAAGATTGAGGTTGGCCGAAGAAATCCAAAAGTCCAAGGTCAAGTCCAAAATTTTTCCCCGATCAAAAGTCCAAATTTCTCTCCGATCAAAAGTCCAAATTCCCCCCCCCCTAATTCTATGTTTTAATGTGGTATTTATATGAAAAATAATAATCTTACTTCTAATTGTCTAAGGAAATTAAAACCCTTTAGGAAAAGAAACCAAAACCAAATAGAATTTGGTTTCGGAAAAAACTGCGCTAAAAAATTACGCTGGAGAAAAAAACTGCACTGCGAGCTACGAAAATTTACGAGCGGGCTTGAAAATTGCTGGAGCGGGCGCCAAATTCCTGCGGGGAATTGGCCCAGCCGATTCACTTTTGGCGATGAATTTTTCCGTGGTCGATTTTTTTATTTTATTATTATTATTTTAACTTTACTAATATTACCCTTTTTTATTTTTATTAAAAATTATAAATAATAAATATTATTTAATTAAAATATCACAAAAATTATTTTGGACTATAAAAAATATTGGACCAGACTGAGTCAAAAATTAAGGGTCTACATCGATAAAATTTTTATACCTATTGATTTTGTTATTCTTAAAATGGAAGAGGATATTGAAATTTCTCTAATTTTAGGGAGACCATTTTTAGCTACTGCAGGGGCAATGATAGATGTGAGGGGTGGTAAGTTAACTCTGCTAGTAGGTGAAGAGAAAGTAGAGTTCAATCTTAATGAGTCCATGAAAGAACCTAGGTTTATGGATGATTGTTTTAGAGTTGATGTTATTGATGAGTTAGTTAAAGAAGCCTATGAAAAAGAGTTTAGAAAGGACCCTTTAGAGGCTTGTTTAACTCGCAGTGCAACTCAAGAAGATGACAATCAAGAGATTGTAGCTTATGCTTATACCTTGTAGATGACACCGCCTATAGCTTTTAGGGGATTTGAAGAGATAGGAAAATCTACACCTTTACCACCCCCCTCAATTGAGAAAGCACCTATTATTGAGATGAAACCATTGCCTTCTCATTTGAAATATGTATTTCTAGGTCCCAATGATAGCCTTCCAATAATTATAAATGCCAAGTTATATAAGGAACGAAAAAAAGCATGGCATGATAAGAATATCCGGGAAAGAACTTTTCATGAAGGATAGCTTGTGCTTCTCTTCAACTCTAGATTTAAGCTCTTTCCAGAAAAACTCAAGTCAAGGTGGTCTGGCCCTATCAAGATTGTGAAAGTATATCCGTCCGGAGCGATTGAAGTCCAAAATGATTTGAAAGAAACATTTACTGTGAATGGTCAAAGATTGAAGCCTTACTTCATTGGCGAACCAATTGAAAAAGGCATCAGTTTGCACTATTAATCATTATTGATTAAGTTGAGCTAATGACTTTAAACAAGTGCTCTTGGGAGGCGACCTAAATTTTCTATCTCTTAATTTTTATATTCATTAGTTTAAGTTCATTTGATAAATATTTTTACATAATATTTATTGATTTTGTCTGTTGATTTTTGCAGATTAATATTTTAATTCATTAAGCAAAGAGCAAAGTTGGAGAAGAAAGGGGCAAGAAAAGGTAAGTAATTTGTTTTTTTAAAAAAATTTGAAGGATGTGTGACTGTCGCAATAGCGATGAATGTCGCGATCGCAGCAAAGGGGAAATTGGCGCGATCACAACCACTATCTCGATCGAGATGATTGGCGCGATCGCGACAACTCCCTTTCCGGAAAAAAAAAATGTGTCGCTACTGTCGCGATCGCAATAGTAATGACCACGATGAACTATGAGAGCAGCAGCGTGATGCTGCTCGCCAGTCTGTCGCGATAGCAAAGGGACTGAAAATTTCAAAAAAAAAATTCAGTTCATTAAAGCCAATAAGCCTTTCTCTCTCCTCACTTTTCTTTTCATCTTCTTCCTCTCTTCCTCTCACCCCTAAACACTTCTCTTAAATTGCTAACCTTTCTTCTCTCAAATCCACTCAAATCTCATCCAAATACTTTAAATTTCTTCCTTAATCCATCAAATCCTACCTAAATCTACTAAACCCATTCATCAATTCCATCAAAAATGGCTTCAAGAACCAAGAGTGTTGCAAAGAAAACTTCTTCAAGGAAGGGAAAAGAGAAAGTTTCAAGCTCTTTAAGGGATGAGGTAGATATATCTTCTCATTTGAAGCTCCTTTTCCAATTTTTGATGAAGAAGAAGGTAAGAAATATCTCTTCCTATACTTGAAAAATATTACTCCTTGTAGATATTTTAGCCATGATGTTTTTGAGCATTTGGGTCTAGATGATAGAATGAAGCAATTATTTGCTAGATTAGGTTGGGAAAAATTAGTTCAAAAGAGATATGACACATACAAGGAACTCACTCTTGAATTTTTCACAACTCTTAAAATGTCTAAATCTAAGGATAAAAATTTAGAGTGTAGAATGTTTGATATTAATTATGTAATTGATCGTGATATTATGTTCAAAGCTTTTGGCTTGCCTAAAGGAGGTGCTTGCACACATTCGAAAGAATTTAATGTTTTTGGAAAATATTAATTGGATTTGATTCACTCAATATAAGGAATGCACCTAATGGACTGATTCGTGATCATAGTTTACTTTTATTGCATAAGTTTATGTGTCATTTTGTTTTTGGTAAAAAGAAAAGTAATAAAGTGTCAGTACAAGATTTGTTTATGTTGTATTGTGCTTAAAAAAGTGTCTACAACATACAATATTTTTTAAAGTTTCATGTTTATTGCTCAATATTCTAAGAGTACTATTGCATTAGGACATATTGTTACTAGATTAGCAGTTTATTTTAATGTCTTTGATCTTAATAATACTTCAATGGAATGTATGAGTGGGGAGCCATATTCCTTTGACACTTTTATGTCGTGCTGAGATTTTGGATGCTAACAGTAGTTTAAGAGATCCCACAATAAGAAAGTGCTACAAGAAATTAATACAAGGAGGTTCAAGTAGTGCAGTACTAAGTGATCAACCAGCACATGCAGAAGAATGCAATAAGGAAGACGAAAGTGATGATGAGCAAGATGATGATTATACAAATTAGGAGCAGGGATGGCGATAAATTTTAAAGCGGCTCGATTCAATGGATGCGAAGAATCAGGAGATGTGCACATAGTTAAACATTATGGAGGCACATCAAAGGCAATATGGCGATCAAATAGGGATGATGAATCGCAGACTCATCAACATGGAAAGGAGTTAAACATATCGCAATTACAAGCTCATGAAGTATATTGAACTTTTAGGATTATATGTTCCTTCGTCGACTCCCTCACCTCCATTGTCGCCATGACTCAGGGAAGCTTCCATCCTTTCTCTTTTTCTTATTATATTTTTCTTTTCATGTTATTTGTTGTATTTCTTGTGTATGATTTCATATTTTTTATTGGGGATAATGAAAAATTTAAAGTGTGGAAGGGGAGTATTTATTTTGTTATTTATTTTATTAGTTAGTTTAATTGGTATTTTGTGAAGTATGTTTCTTTATTGTGGTTTGTATTTTCTTTGTTTTGTAAGTTTAAAAATTTAAAATTAATAAAAATATATATTTTTTATTATTTCATAATTTTCAAATTTTAAAAAATATTTTTTTTTATTATTTCAGAATTTAAGAAAAAAAAGTTCCAGATTTTTTGAAAAAAATAAATAAAAAGAAGAAAAAAAAATATATAATAATTATAATTATTATTAGGATTTGTTTAAATTTTAGTCAGCTATCTTAATTTATCTATGATTGAGTTATTATCTTTTATTTTGAATTTAAATTCTTATCCTAGATAGATTAAGAGTTTATTTTTAATTAATAAACTTAAACAATAAGAGTTTAATTAGAATTCCTTTTGTTGTTTGGTTTAGGATTAGCCTTTATTTATCCTCTATATAAGGTTATGCTCTTATCTCTTTAACACATTATTAGCACAACATTAGAAGAGAGAAAAGATGAACAATAATGAAAAATTATTTACTTGGGTTGGTATGGTGATGGCATATGGGATCCCAAAAAACCTTTTGTGAATCCACCTGTCGAAACACCCGAACAACTCACTTCCCTTTATGCTTTTAGGTGTGCTTATCCCGATCCTTATGAATGTACCTTGGATCTCGATGAGATAGTGGAGAGGGAAAAACTAGAGAAAGCATGGGAGAAAGTTGGATCCCAACTTGATTTGGCAATTTTAGATGAGACCTCAAGTGAAGATGATGAACCTAAGCCATTACCAACAAAGAGGAAGAGAGGTAGGCCTTCTAATTTGGAGAAGAAGAAAAGGGGTAGACCTCCAATGATCCTTAAAAAAAAGTTCAATTCGATGAAGTGACCATTAAGGAAGAAAAGGGAGATGTTTAAAAGCCTATAATTAACTAATATTATTATTGGTTTGAATTAAATAATTTTTAGACTATCTTTGATTTTACTTAATTTTCTATCTTTTCAGTTTTATTTGTATTAGATTTAATTTTTAGTTTTTAATAAATAATAAGACTTTTTCTACTCTTACTTTGTATTCTATTTGTTTTATGATCTCTACTTATTCTTTACTTGTTATTAAGTAAGTTAATTATTATTATTTTAGATTTCAACTTGAAAATTGAATTCTTTTAGCTAAATTGAAAATAATTATTGGTTATTCTTAATTTAATGCATGGAATGGATAAGATTATGATCTTGAGAAATTTTACAAGTTAAGAGCACTTTTTTTTTTTAAGAAAAAGAATATTTATAATTATTTTTTATTATAGTGATTTAAGTTCATTGTGATGTAATAGATTCTTGAGTTAGCATGTATCACTAAGGTAGTAAATTACTTGAATTTGTAAGGATATGATGTGAGAATTATGCTCAATTAATATAGTTATTATATTAAATATTTTTATGAGATGGAACGTAAGACGCACTCATTTTAATAATTAAGGTTGAATGGAGCATAAAATGCTTCCACCATACATACATATATATATATATATAGAAAGAAAAAAGAAATTAACAATAATTATGGGATGGAGCATAAAATGCATCCATTAAATGCATAGTTCTTATTGATCCTCAATTGTTGTGAAAGATTTGCTACTTAGTGATGCTTGTTATATTCTTGGATTAATGAAGTTATGATGAATTTCTTGTAACTATGGTTTAACATAAAATTTTTTGCTAATCACCTTAATGTTTAAGTGTTCTTGGTTTGTGAAGTTGCTTAAGATTATAATTCTTTGAAGTTTAGTGTTTTAATTTAAGAATAAGTGATTATTATTTTTCTTTGGTTGGTTGAGTTTGATTGATTGTTGGAATTTAACTCAATAATGTTAATTTGCTTGAGGACAAGCAAAAGTTCAAGTGTGGGAGAATTTAATAGGTGCAAATTAACCCTATATTTTCTATTAGATTTATAAATGTAATTGACTTGAATTAATCTATTCTAAGCTTATTTATGTACTTTTATTTCATTATTCTTGAATTAAACTTAGTTTAAATTAATTTCTTAAAAGTGTATATAAACTGAAATTTTTAGATATAATTTGACCTTTCAAGATTCAAGTAAAATTTCATTGGTCTTAAATTAAAAAATTGGAAAATTGGTCTTCATGAAGTTGATAGAGGACATCTCAAGATTTTTAGAGAGTTCTGGTTCATTAAATTCTGAGTTGTTTTGGGCCTCCAACATTAAATTTGAAATTGGGCTTAAATTTTAGAAGCAGAAGTCCAGTCCGAGCTACTGATAGTAATTAGGCCATAACTTAGGCATCTGAAGTCCGAATCAGGTGATTCAAAGGCCTAAATCTATCTAATCTTTTGGGGATACAATATTTCTGAAGCGATAAATTGGAGAAAAGGACCATATCTGATAGAAAATCTAGGGTGAATTTTGAATTCAAATTCTGAAACAGAGGTTGAGTAGGAGTAGGATTTTGATTTGAAAGGAGGATTGGCTGGATATCGAAGGGGAAGTTAACAGTATGGAAGATAGACATTCTAGAGTGTTAGACTATTTTTCTTCATATTTGGTCTATAGGAAATTAATTTTAGCTCAATTGGAGATTAAAGGAAGAAGGAGATTACATTAGAGGAAGACTTGGTCGTCTCTGCCGGATTCTTCATCAACCTAGTTTGAACTCTCTACTTAGTTTATATTTTCTAGTTTACATTTTATTTAATGCTTTGTTATTTTCTTATTTTGAATATTAGAATGATGAATTTTGTGTTTTATTTCTTAATTTCTATTTTATCTAAGTTTAATTTAATTACGAGCAACTAATCCCTTTGGGATTAGGTGGATTTGGATGTTGGAACTATGGGTTTGATTATAATCTATTAATATACATAGATTGATTTTATTTTATCCTTGATTTGATGATTTTGGTTTAATTTATTAGCAATTGTTTAGCCACCAATTGTTAAATTTAAAGAATCATACAAAATACGAAAGTTGAATGTAATTTTTGATGTGGAATCGTCAATCTTGAGTGATTAAGTTTAGAGATAAATTAATTGCTTAGGGATCCAGAATTAATGTCTTGATTAAATTGAATTGAACTTTGATTATTTGACATGAGAATAGTAATTTGATCATTGCCCAATTATATTCTCCTTGCTTGAGAGAAGTGGATGAATTGAGTGATATTGGATATCTAGGGTTTAAGAATTGGAACTTAATGCTTCATTAATTAGGCCCATAGTAAAAACTCCAATGAAACTTAATCCTACTCCTTTACCATTGATTATTTGAACACTTAGTTTAGAGTAATTGACTTGGATAGATTATGATTAATTAGGTAAAATTAAACTGTTGTAATTTACTAATTTTCATATAATAGTTAAATTGAATTTTAGTTAATCAAATTGAATATTTTCTGTGGGATCGACTCTTACTTTCACTATATTACTTGTTACGAGGCGTGCACTTGTGGTTTTTAAAATCAATATACACAAATCGACCAATAATAGCATTTAACCACTCTCTTTTTTTTTATCATATGCAATAGCTTCTTTATTGCTTTCAGGTTCTTCCCCATTAGTAAGCATCACATACTAATAATGAGGGTATTTCTGGGAGGCCACTCTGTTTCTGATGGATCTTCTTAACCGAACTTCAACTACTGGTACAAAAGGAGGTTGATCATCATGCTCATTAATAGCTTCATCGGTTTCATCATCATGAGGAATGGGTTCACCATGATTGTTAACATCTTGTTTATATGCATCACTTTGTTTAGAACTAGACGAGTCTAATGTGAGGTTCGGAACCTTTTCTTTGACTAGTTTAGGCTTCTCAAGATCTTCAATGGTTTGATCTTCAAAGAACACCACATCTCTACTTCTGATGACTTTCTTATTAACATGATCCCAAAGTCTATAACCAAACTCTTCAAGGGCATAACCTAAGAAGATGCATTCTTTAGCCTTGGAGTCAAGCTTGGATCTCTCATCCTTTCGAATGTAAATAAATGCTCTACATCCAAAAACTCACAAAATGATCATATGAAATATCTTTTCCTCTCCACACTCTTTCTAAAATATCTTCATTATGAGGAACTGAAGGAGAAAGATTAATCAGGTTGATTGTAGTTCTTATTGCTTCACCCTAAAAGGACTTAGGGAGTTTAGCATGAGAGAGCATACACTGAATTCTTTCCATAATGGTTTTATCCATTCTCTTAGCAACTATGTTCTGTTGAGGTGTCTTTGGAATTGTCCTCTCCAAGGAAATGCCATGCTCCTTGCAATATGTCGTAAATGGACCTCTGTATTCTCCACCATGATATGCACGAACACATTTCAACTTTCTTCCTGTTTCTCTTTCAACACTGGAATGAAAATGCTTGAACACATCCAGCACCTAAACTTTTGATTTCAAAGCAAAAGCCCGCACTTCTCTAGAATGATCATCAATAAATGTCACAAAATATAAAGCACCACAAAGAGTTTTATCACTCATAAAACAAACACTAGTGTGAAAAAAATCAATAATATTTGATCTTCTAAAAGATTAAGATTTCTAAAATGTAACTTTATATTGTTTTCTAACCAAACAATCAGTGCAAAATTCTAGATGTATACTTTTCAATGGTAGAAATTTCTTCCTAGTGAGAACACCAATTACTTTCTCACTTAAATAACCAAGCCTTTTATGTCATAAATCTGATGAAGCATCTACCACTACATTCATCTCTCCTTTACATATTTTGGCTTGCACATAGTATAAAGTGTCTTATATGCTTCCTTTAGCCAATACAAGATTGCCTTTGGTAATGTTACAGTTCTTTGTATTAAAGGAACTTATGCAACCCTTGTCAGCAAGAGTACCAGAGGAAATAAGATTAAACAACATCTCAAGAACATGCTTGACATTATTGAGCCACATCTTGCACCCGGTATTAGTACTCAAGCACACCTTACCCATACCAATAATCTTGGCTGAAGCTTCATTCCCAATTCTAATATAGCCAAACTCACCACTAGTATATGATGTGAAAATTTCACATTTAACAGACGCGTAATATGAAGCTTCATAATCAACAACCCAAGAGATTTCATGACTATCAAGATATAGACAATTGTCACCAGTGGAAATGACAACATCATCATCAAGTGCAATTGAAGTTGTATCTTTATCTTCTTTCTTTTCTTCTTGCTTCTTTTTCAATTGCCTGCAAAATCTTTTCACATATCCTAGCTTGCTACAGTGATAGAAAGTTATACATTTTCTTGAATTGGATCTACCCATTGACTTGTCACGGCTGTCTGATCACTTGTCTGCATTTTGAGACTGTCTAGTTTGCTTCTACCATGCCTTTCAGTGACTAGTGCTTCTAAGTGGGTAGAAGAGTCTTGATTTTTTTCTCCTAGTTTCTTCATTTGATAAACTTTCAGAAACTGCATCCATAGACAGTTTGCCTTTAGGAGCTGAATTACTTAAGGCAACCACCAAAGTCTCCCAACTATCAAGCAAAGTACCAAGAAGTAAACAAGCCTGCAATTCATTAGACAATATGACTTTTAGATTAGTTAGGTGATTTGCAATGTCTTTATAATCGCTTAAATATTCAGTCATACTGCTTCCATCTTTAAATTTCATATGGACAAGTTTTCTAACAAGAAAAGTCTTATTTTGTGGGGATTTTCTTTCATACAAGTTGGCAAGTTTCTTCCATAAGGCCTTGGTATTATTCTTCTAAGCCACATGATGATAGTCACTATTATCTATCCATTGCCTAATTGTACCCACAGCTTTCTATTCATTTTCTCTCAATTCTTGTCGGATTTATTTGCTAGTTTGCTCATTTCAATTTCAATAAGATCATAAATATCATTGCAGGTTAAAAGATCTTCTATTCTAGGCTTCCAAAAAGAATAATTTGAAGAAGTTAATTTAAACATACTACTTGACTTTTTCACTTTAAATTACACAGACAATAGCCAGCCAGGATCTGATGCCAGTTATTGAAAAATAAATTTAAAATTAAATCCCAAAAATAAATTTGTGACGTAACGATATTAGCAGACCATAGGCAAAATTGATAATAAATAAATAAAAATGAGACAAACTCCAAATAATTTCTGCCACTAATAAATAATAGGATTACAAGAGAAAAATTTTTCTAGAAAATATTCTAAAAGCATAATACTCACAGTTGAGATAAATTTAAAATAGTGGTAAGTGTTTTTCAAACACCCAAAATAAAATTTCTCTATTTTATCACTCATAAAAAAAATCTCACATAAATAATTTTCTCTCTCTTAAAAATTTCTTACTATCTCTCTATAATTTTTTTTTCTTTCAATTGATGTATAAATTGAAGGAGGAAGGCTTATTTATAGGCCTTTCACCTCCTTCACTGCGTTAATTACGCAGTTGGCGAAGGAAATTTGCAATTGCAAATTTCTTTGCTTCTGCCACCACTTTTAATTTTAAAAAAAAAGAGAGAAAGAAAAAATAATCTCGCCACTTGAGTGAGACCTTCAACAAGACCTAAGGACTAAGAACTAAACCTCCAAGTTAGACCTGCGTGTGTCCTAAAATGATTTGAATAAGTGGATAAAGCATGTTGTGTTTATAAGAATTCTTAGTTAATAAGAAATGGTAGATGAGAATGCAATCGATTGATTTTAGTTTAGTAATCTAAAAGCAATGAAGAAATAGAGATATAGAGGGTTGTATATATAGATGACTAAATGAATTGAAATTAAAAGAAAAAAATTTAGAGAATGTAGCAGATTAATCTGAACCTAGAGGAAAAGAACTGATGTCAAACTTTAACTCTCCATGATTATGGAATCAAGAAATCTAGGATACAAATGAACAACTCTAGATATAGAATAGAAGATAAAAGCAATCAATAAAATTTTACTAATTCAGCAACACTGAGATATCAAGTAATCAGTATAGTATAAACTTAAGTCCGTAAAACAGAGCAAGAGTTGCAAACTACGAAAAAGAAAAGAAATCAGCTTTGTTGCTTGAATATTTGGGGAAGAAAATTGAGTGAACGAGAACTTAAGTAGCGGAGTTGAGTTGGTTAAAGGGGAATTCAATGGATTGAATTTTAAAGTGTTTACATATGTACATATAATATGTGAAAACTACTAAACCGAGGAAGGAAATGACTTGGATTCGAAATAGCTCTAAAATAAATAGTGTGAGAATTGGTTGTTGATTAGCAGGGACAATAAACACTCAAACATCTGAATGAATTTAAATAATTAAGCTAGGAAAGAAGGAAAATTTTACAATCTAAGCAACTGAACAAGTTAAGCTTATTGACGAGGACAGAAAGCCACACTCACTGAATCTGGTGATTAATCAGCGTTAAATTCAAGAATAGCATGGTAATTAGTAATTTATGGTTCTAAGTGAGATTAGTATATTTCAGATAGAATGTTAATAAATTTATAGGTATAAAATGAGCATAATATACAACCATCATAGTTAGAACTGAAAAATATACCTAAGTCATTGAGATGTGTTGATAAGATAAACATAAAACAAATTTAAAGAGCTGGTACTTCAGGAAAATATACATGAAAGACCCAGATTTAAGGCTATAAGTTACAATCTATAAGGAAGCCAAAGAAAATTGGTGTTGGAGCCGTAGGAGCAGGAAGTATACATATATATATAATATTAAACAAAAGTTAACAAATTAACAATAATACCAAATTAGTGTAAATACATTTGGGAATTAAACTTTGAATATGTAATTCAGTTCTGAAATGTTGTTCAAGTAAGGGATAATTAAAGGAAACATTAATTGTAATGACTGATATCTCAATAAGGTAGCTCAAGTTAATTAGATTTGTAGTCTGTTCAGAACATAAGAATTTGGAGTATGGAAACTCGAATTCCATAAGGTAATAAATTAGAACTTGTAAAATATAGGATGCATGGAATACAAAAATAATAAAATTAGTAAAAGTAATAGAAAATAAAAATGGAATTATCAAATGATAATGAACACAAGTAAGAAGAGTTGTGATTATATGTGAATCTATGGCTATTTATAAAGGCTGCTACAATTTAACTCTTGTTAAGCAATGATCGGATTACCTCATACTGTTAAAATGATTATTCCTGATAATTGTAATTGTTATTTTCTGCTCAGCCATTGCCTAAACTCTGAAGAATCATTTCTATTCCGAATTTTCTATTGTTCTAAACTTCGAAGGATCATTTCTATTCTAGATTTTTTGTTGTTAAACTGACTTGTGGATTGTTATATCTGAAGAATTTAAATTGGAATGTCTTAACAATCATTTTGTTGACCATATGTCATGGCCTAATTTTGGAAGGGGATAAGTCACAAAACAGTGTACACTGACTTTTGATATACGCAAAAGGGAGAAGTTACTACCCTACTTATGGGCTTAGAGTTGTTCTATTACTGGCTTAAAAATGTTCTGTTTATCAGCTTATAGCTATTCTGTTCTAAATGTCACAATGTCAACGTCTGCTTTTCATTTCCATTGATTACTATTTCTGCTTTTAAAAAAAATTTGTTGTTTACAATGATTATTCTAATTCTGGCTGGCTAAATCTTTTATTATAGTTCCATCTTCTGATTTGTCCGAAAATATTTGATAATTTATTATAGTTACACGAGATGTAAGTACTTTTGTTTTATGATCTGACTGGAAACATTTGCTAAATTTTGTTATGACTACATGAGGTAGAGTATACACATATAAGGAATAAGTACAGATAGTAGGGCAGGTAATAATAACAGTGATAATAATTTTTGAAACAGGAAATTTTGCCTAAAAAGGGAGAAGCATAACTGAAATGCTAATAGATTACTAGTAAATATGTAAGATTATCCTGAGCAAGCCTAGGTTACTTAGTTAAATTGTAACATCCATATATTTTATATACATACAGTATATATATCTCGTATACTTAAAGTACGCATATAGAATATAAAAGTATCACAACAAATAGCTATAGAAACTATCATAATTAAATCAAAATAATTATATATTTAAAAGATAAATTTAAATAATAAATTCTTATATTTTATATAATCAAAATAGTGAATTTAATAGAAAATCTCTAAAAAATATTCATGAGAGCTTTGTCCTCGTAATTTCATAAAATCTAAAATCATCAAACCCTCAACCTACATCAAACAACACTCCCAAAATTATATTTACAAACAATCCTACATTCCCATAATATGATTTATGTACATAAGTTATACATTATATGTTAATATGCCAAAATTTTACAGAAAATATAGATGTACAGGAATGCAACTCAATCTGAGTTGGTCTCGTGGCACAAAAACTTCTTTCTTAAAATGAGTCTCAAAACCTAGCTCTGCTCGGGTCTCTTAGAACCTTCCTATACTGAACTTCTACCACCCGTGCGATACAATTCAACCGCGTTAAGCATATTGCTTAGTGATACAAATTTTGATAACAATTTAAATTTATATCTAAATGCTCTTTCTCATAAGGTAATATGCATTATTTAAACAAATCTTTATTATCTCATAATCCATACAACACACAACACATTCACACGCTCATTGGGCCCAATAACTCTATAAAATTACCAAGTCCTGATATCACAACATTGGTTTCACGATCCAACTTTGCTCGGGTCCATATTCAAGCTCAATCTCAGGACCTAATGATGCAACAAAGGACCAGCCCATGTTGAAAGCCAAAGCTCATTGAGACTACCCAATGGACCGATTATGAGAGGTCAACTCCAACGACTCAAGGAAGCTTTACTTATAATGATCCAAGGGTTATGGAGTGATTTAGCTACAATTGAGGAGTGTAAAGAAGACTCCAACTTCAAGCTTGGACTGCTATCATCCACTGAAGATTTAACTAAACTTTTTTTCATCCAGGAGATGTAGTGGTTGCACCATTGATGTAGCAATCACTATTCTTGTCTAGCAGTCGCTTCTTCCACCGTGAAATCTGTTGTATCACATTTAGAGTAATTTTATTTTGTTACTTTTTAGTTTTTGCTGGAACAGTATTTGGTCTTTGGATAATGTCTTTTGTATTTGGGGAAATTGTCGTTTAAAAAGCCCAAAGGTAGTCGGTGGACATCCTATTTGGGTTTTGGTTAACTTATATTAAGATAACTCTTGTATTAGTTAGCAAACACCTAAGTTAGGGCATCCAACAATTGGATGGTATTTAAACATCATTATGAACTTTGTAACAAGTTGGTTGAATTTTGAATAAAAATTTCCAGAACTTTACTCTAAGAGAGGTTTCTCTTGCTTTGATTCTTATTTATTCAATCAAATTCACATAGAGTTAACGACTTGAGTGAATTCTAATACCAAGGTTCTTTCTCACAAGTTGAGATTGGGTTGAGGTTTCTTGGCAAGGACTTGATTTAGCTTTCCAAGGGGTTGATCTAAGCACAACATTATTGAATCTTAAGGCATTGTCCTTCTGGGTTCACATCACCTAGCTCTACTCAGGTCAAGACCTAGCTCTGATCAGGTCTATCAATATATGCATTACCAATATTAACTTTCTGGACAAGTAATTGTATAGGGTTAACAAACACATAATATCTCTTTACTTTTTATTTCCTCATTATATATTGACACCTTTCCACAAATGTCCACATATTCCAAGGGGATCAACATATTTCATCTATCAGTTGACTATCACAATGCGCAACCATGAGTCATATTCACAATATGTCTCATGTCCACATTTTTATCACATTTATCTTACTTCCATAAAATAATATTCTTTAAGTTTTAAAATAATATATATATATATCATGTTTTCACCAATAATTCATAAAAAATGGAAATTGACACTTTAAAGAATATCAATATTCCTTAAAGTATGTCAAAATGAAATATGCCTATTATGAATTTTCAATATATATATGTAGTCAAAATATGTATTAACCTTATTGCGCTTTTCTAAGCTTTACTTGGATGAAACCCTAAGCTCATTCACTTGATCTCTTTTGGCCTAATCACACATAAACCAAATAATATGTCCCAAACTAGCAACCAAGAGGAAGGGTGAATAGGTTAATATGAAGAGTGATGGTAAATTTAAAATTCAAAAGCAAGAGATGAACAAGATGTAGATGAAGATTGAGTAGAATAGAGAAGAAAGAGCACAAAGAGTTATAGTAGTTCGAATTTATCTCAATCCTACATCTACTTCTTTGACAACTTGTTAAGGTTCCACTAGTCTTGCATTTTTATAAGCATAACTCTAATTTAGTGTTTTTCCTAGCTCACACCAAACTATTACAATGGTTTGAGATCAATCTTCACAACCCTTACAAGAGTTTTTCTATGCTCACTCTCACAACTAAGTATTTCTAAGCTCACACTCAAACGTTTGATGGTGTTTAATGCTCACACCCAACACTCCAAGATTTTAGATTTTGATATTTAGACAAGATAATAAAAATATTGTTCAATGAAATTACAATAACTATCAAAGTATTTTCTAACCACAAAAATGAAGTTTAATATGGTATTTATAGCCATTTGGCTTAAACTAGCCATTTGAGGTAGTTCCCACATATTTAGTGCTTGTCTTCCACTAATTTGGTAGTTGGAGCTCGGTGTGTGATTGGTCATCTCGGTGTACAGTCACATAGTTTAAAAGCTCATTATAACAACTAGTTCCAACGGTCAAAGTTTGTTGTCTGACAGAATTCAACTTGCCCATACCTTTCTGTTATGTGTTCGTCTAGCTCAGCGTGAGGTCGCTCAGCACAAAGTTACCGTTGAATTCAAATTTCTTCATCCACATGTTCTCTTATTATTAGTCTGTAACGCCCCCATACTCTATATAAGCACTATACATATACCTGATATACATACAATGCGTATATAAAGTATAAGAATGTCACTTTTCGTTTCAATTTAAAAACCTTTATCCAAGTACAAGCAATATGATATTAGTTTAAAGAACATTTACAAAAGTCATTATTCTTATCAAAACTACAACATAATTAATATTACATATGTATGCATCACCTTCTAGTTGGTCTCGAGATACTCTTACCCTTTTCGTGGCATAACAGCTAGACCTCCAGATCATCCGCATAAATACCTGCGCGAATAATTATCCGCGCTAAGCCCGAGAGCTTAGTAGTATAAATAAATATTAAATATACTTTACAAAATAATCATACCTCATGTTTTTAGCATTATGTTCTATTTTCGCTTATCCCGTTTTTCCTTTCTCAATGCATTCTTCATATATTTCCACTAATCTCATAAAATTATACACATATTTACATAGAACATTCACAATACACTACTTACCATTTCTATCTCATATACATATACATATACATCATTTCAACAAATCACCTTTCCATGGCCTATCCAAACCTTCATGAAAACAATTCTTACAAATTCCACATTCATATACATTGTACACAACATACTATATTTTCATAAACTCATATCTCAATAAAGCTCCTCAAGCCATATTCACTTTCAATATATCAATACACACATTACAAAATCATACTTCATAACATTGTATTATTCATAATTCATTAAACATAAATCATATTTTAATCAAAAGCATTCATAGATCTCATTATTCATTTATTTCAACATTTGGATATCACATTGACAACAAAGACAGACTCGGGCCCAACAGACACTAATATGTTATTCAAAGTTCAGAGTTACTGCTTTGGTTCATGATCACAATAATCAAGCCCGTAGGCATCATATATCAATAACTCTATCCATGGATAGTGTAACAGACCCAGTCTCTTGGACCATCAACTCAACATGAGGAGATCCTCAACCCGGCAAGACTGTTACCTGTAACAGACCCAGTCTCTTGGACCATCAACTCGACTAACCTCGAGGAGATCCTCAACCCGGCAAGACTATTACCAATCATATATCTCATAATCATAATTATCATAGTGTAACAGACCCAGTCTCTTGGACCATCCAATCAACATGAGGAGATCCTCAACCCGGCAAGACTGTTACCTTTTTCATTTTATAGGCATGCCTCCAAACCCAGAATTCTGAAATTGAATAACATATTAGTCACACAATTCATTTATTATTTCATTATCAATATCATTTTCAATTCTCATCATCATCTAGGCAAACATGCCTTCTTTCTTTCAATTAAATCATCAGAGCCAATCACAATGGCTTCACTTTACATTTGTTTTATCATAGCCAATCACAATGGCTTCACATCATATTTCAATCCACATCATAGCCAATAACAATGGCTTCATTTCATATTATGTCTCAAATCATATTATAATATTTCATTATTCAATTGTACATAACCACATACTTCATCATATCCTTCACATTGTATATATAATATCATTGATATAACACCACAAACTACATTATTCATATCAAACATTACAATTCTCAAGGTTCACAATGCATAAGACATAACATTGTTCATATAATATCATCATTGATGTACACATATATAATTTACCTTATTCTTAGATTTGGAATCCTCAATACACATTTGTTTAGGTCATCTTTGTTTTAAGTATATTTAAAATGTAGATACAAGAAGACATTTGGAGGATCCAACCATGTAAGAGCAAATAACAAACACAATATCAATCACCCTCATGGGACACGGCCAAGCTTGTGGCCGTGTCTCCCAACACAAACATCTAGTGGCCAACACACTCAAGGGACACGGCCATGCTTGTGGCCGTGTCTCTCAACACCAATTCAGGCAGTAGCAAACACGGGCAATGGACACGGCCGTGTCTTTCAACAAAATCCAACAGTAACAAACACAGGCAAGGGACACGGCCAAGCCAGTGGCCGTGTCTCTCCAAAAGTCATCCAACACGGCCAAGTTTGCCCTAACTTGGCCGTGTCCCTCATAACTTGGCCGTGTCCTTCAAGGATTTAAAAACCAAGCCCTTCAAAATTCATACCACAACCCTTTTAATCATCATCTTTATTTGTATTTATCAATTTCCTATCACTTTAACATTTATATAACTTCATTATATCACCATAATAATCAATATATATATGCATCACTATAATCAATTACTCAAAATACCAATTCATTCATACTAAACCCTAACTCAACAATTCATCACCATCCTCACAATTACCCCAACTTATCAACACTTAAATATCAATTCAGCACAATTACATACTTCAATCTTTCATTTCCATCATCTTATACACCAACCATAACCTCAATCAAAAAAAGTCCAAAACAAGAAGATAAAAACTTATATATACATAATCAATAAAATCAACTCAAGAGATGAGTACTTACTTGAATAGCTTGCTAAATCTTCAATATCCACTTGCAAACATCTTGATATCCTTAATCTTTGGTGTAATTAGAAGCAAAGTCACCTTTCTCTCTCTAGCTTCTCTCTCTCTCTCCCTCTCTCTCTCTCATTTACTAAGAAGAAGAAGACGAAGGAGAAGAAGAAAGAAAGATCTCGTTCTTTCTTTCGTTCTTATCATATATATATATATATATATAATAATACAATTAAATTTCCTCCACACAAATTTCTTTTTGCTTTCCTCTTCTTTTTCTTTTTGTCCTTATTATCATTATTATTATTATTATTAACTAATCATAAATATATATATATATATACAACTCACTTTTCCTACACCATTTTATACATCATATATATGTGATATATATGTAGGTATATGTATATGTCATATATATATATTGCATTTATAATTCCCATATCTTCTCTTCACTTCTTTTCTCTTTCCCTTCAATACACACATTGAATCCAAATACAACAATAACCCCAACACTTTTAGGGTATACTTTAGGATATTACAATTCTCTCCCCCTTAAATAATTTCGTCCTCGAAATTATCCAGCATAATAACAACCCATTTAGAACAAATCACTATCTTTACATCATATTACTTTCTCAACAAAACAATCAAGATATCTCATAACATCTCCAATGAATTTTATCTTTGTATTTGAGTAAGACTATCACATTATCTCTTTATAAATATCCTCTTAACTTTAACCTCAAAAGTCACTAATTAATATCTTAGCATTAATTATTCCGTTCTTACAATCACTTTCAAAATAAATATTTACCAAACCTCAATGGATAACAATATCCTTACTTTCTTTAGCTTGCTTCTCACTTAAGATAATTATTAATACAATACCTTTAAACTTACTCAACAGGTAAACAACATTTCCCTTTTTCCTCTTCATATACAAATGATATAATTCAATTTATTTAAGTTCATTCATAAGCCAGAAGATTATATCATACACATTACCATTTATATTTTTATACTCCCAGTACAACTGTACGTATTAAATCTCAATATTAACTCGCAACTTTAGCGAAATTTAGATCAATCTATCTATCTATCACAATATACTAACATTTCAACCTGATTCGATTCAAACCAACAATTAACTTATCAAAATTTATTATTGGATTTCACAATATATACATATATATAACCTAATTCCATTAGGTCAAACTTATATTCAAATTCTAGTCTTTTCAGATTCATATATTCAATCAATAAGAATCATGCTTATAAATATACATTTCATTATTATTATACTTATATCATCATCTCTCATACTCATTCAAAGTTTATCAATATAGCCAACAACTATGGCTTCAAATACGAACTTTCCCCCAACCAGGTCGGTAGTCCAAGTTCGGTTGCCCAACACAATGGGTCCGCATGGTTCCGCAGGAGGCAGATAAGTCCGCTCAATTGTCTTTTCACAATTCATTTTTCATAATCATTTAGGCATTATACCTCAATTATAATTTATTTCTAACATCATTGTCAACAATCATGGTTTCTCATCACATCGAAATAGTATACACATATATCTTCAACTATATTGAATATCTCATTATTCAATCGTATCATCTAGACATGCTTCAATTATATCATCAGCCATGATGATATCACATTTCATCATTTCTCAAAACACATTAACATCATTTATTATTAAAACATTTATCATAACAAATTACATTACACGTACTTTTTGAATGATCCTCGCCTCTTTCACACTATATAAGTCATAACACTAGTCACATTATATTAACAATATAATCAATTGCAAAACATTGTTATATTTATTTTGATTACCTTTTTGTCATATTATCCATAATTTTCCTTTTTCTCTCTTTACCTTCATAATTTATAACCAAATTCTTAACATAAAATGTTAAGGTACAACTTTATCTACCATAACTTTTAACTATACTTTTCAAACAAAATTTCAGTTTCACCAAATCGGTATTACAATCATATCATCGTAGTTCTAACTCTGAAGATAATAAAACTAACCACTAATCGCACTAACCAAGTCATATGACCATAATATATTAACAATCACACTTAAGGATTGTAATTCAATATTGTTCTTCTATTATTCGAGTTTCAGCCTTTACGATTATAAGGCTAGATTGTATCACAAAAATTATATATTTAATCTCCAAACTTGTATTACACCAAGAATTAACACATTTTAATTCCATTTCAAAACAGTTTGCTTTTGATTATTTAATCATCATTAACCCAACTCATGTTCAATAATATTATCTTTAACATTTTCTACGCCTATCCTTTAATCAGATACAAATCTTACACAAGTTTCATTCATTACTCCATTTCCAAACCATCTCTTCTAAAAAAAAATTTTCAAATACAATATTCTTTCCTTACAATTTCTTATTATACGCTTATACATAAAGCATTTCCACACACAAATACTTTGAATTCCAAAACATCTTATGATAGCCTCATTTAGTTATTGACATAACAATTTCACTGTTCAATATTACCCAAGTCCATTCTCATTTCTAATACCATTAAACATGTATTGGTATAAAATAATAAACATATTATATACACATTCATAGGTCACGTTCATAATGTGATTCACTTCCCACCTTTCTTACATATAACCATTACATTCATATCAAAAAGTTCATTTCACAAATCCTCTTTATATAAACACATAATTATGCAATTTATTAAATTTCCCTTTTGCATATAGTTTATACAAATTTAATAGTTATCACTTTCCTTTGACTATTATCATTCTCATTTGTTTATCATAACTTAGTTATTCATTAACTTCAATAAATATATACACTCTACTTATAATATTATTTCACAAGGAGCTTAATCACATTTCCAATGTGATATCTCTCTCACATTTGTTTATAAATATCTTTAACACATCTTTCATAGTCCTTTTCATCCTTTCCAATCAAATTACTTAAAGTAACTCACTTTCTTTTGCTCAATTCCTTTTCTTTACTTTCAAACCAAATTTTCCTACTAACAATCACATCTCCCAATTCCTAATACTTTCATGTACTCTAACATTCATTTCATATATCTCATGTATTAAATACATTAAACTATCAATATATAAATGGTCTTTATCCACATTCCATTAAAACTATAAATCTTCAACTTACTAATTTACTTAAACTTCAATTTATTCATCTCATTCTCTTAATATCAACCTTAAAACATCTTATATGTATATACCACAAAACAACATCAAACATATATGTTTCACAATTACTAAGCTCATTCCAACAATCTAAATATCACATATTACCACCATCTACAGGAGCTTTTACAATATTCAAACATATCACATTTCTAACATTGAAATCACCATGTTTACATTAAAAGAACAATACAAACAACACCAATATCTCTTTGTACCTAACCAACATCATCTCTTTTTCCTTTTTAAACAAAACCTTAACCTCTTAAATTATCACACTTAATCTATACCAATCAACTCATTCAATATTTCACCGTACTCTTTTCATTAAAAAAAATATATATCTTTCCATATTACCCATCCAACAATCTTTCCTCTTTCTAAAAATCCAAACATAAAGTTTATTAGAAAGAGGTTCAAATAATAGAGGAAAGATTACATACTTTAATCTTAATTTTATTTTTAACTCATTTCCAACTTTATTCTTTTAGCCATTTCTTTATATATCAAACACATATCAATAATCAAACTATTTACTTATAAATTCCATATCATTTCTTTATATCACAATCACCTCTCAATTATCAATATTTCAAAATTTGCTTTCATATGAAACCTCATTTACACACTATCATTTATCTCATGTAATTCAAATACATCACAATTCACATAATGCCACGTTCGAGACCAACCTAGATATGAATGCATATGCATGTATTACAAACTTCAATTCAAAACTTTTCTTTTTACTTCTCTTTAAGCTTTTCAAAACTTTCTCTTTTTAATTTCACTTAGGCCGAGAATCTCGAACCTAAGCTCTGATACCAAAATAATTGTAACGCCCCCATACTCTATATAAGCACTATACATATACCTGATATACATACAATGCGTATATAAAGTATAAGAATGTCACTTTTCGTTTCAATTTAAAAACCTTTATCCAAGTACAAGCAATATGATATTAGTTTAAAGAACATTTACAAAAGTCATTATTCTTATCAAAACTACAACATAATTAATATTACATATGTATGCATCACCTTCTAGTTGGTCTCGAGATACTCTTACCCTTTTTGTGGCATAACAGCTAGACTTCCAGATCATCCGCATAAATACCTGCGCGATTAATTATCCGCGCTAAGCCCGAGAGCTTAGTAGTATAAATAAATATTAAATATACTTTACAAAATAATCATACCTCATGTTTTTAGCATTATGTTCTATTGTTCGCTTACCCCGTTTTTCCTTTCTCAATGCATTCTTCATATATTTCCACTAATCTCATAAAATTATACACATATTTACATAGAACATTCACAATACACTACTTACCATTTCTATCTCATATACATATACATATACATCATTTCAACAAATCACCTTTCCATGGCCTATCCAAACCTTCATGAAAACAATTCTTACAAATTCCACATTCATATACATTGTACACAACATACTATATTTTCATAAACTCATATCTAAATAAAGCTCCTCAAGCCATATTCACTTTCAATATATCAATACACACATTACAAAATCATACTTCATAACATTGTATTATTCACAATTCATTAAACATAAATCATATTTTCATCAAAAGCATTCATAGATCTCATTATTCATTTATTTCAACATTTGGATATCACATTGACAACAAAGACAGACTCGGGCCCAACAGACACTAATATGTTATTCAAAGTTCAGAGTTACTGCTTTGGTTCATGATCACAATAATCAAGCCCGTAGGCATCATATATCAATAACTCTATCCATGGATAGTGTAACAGACCTAGTCTCTTGGACCATCAACTCAACATGAGGAGATCCTCAACCCGGCAAGACTGTTACCTGTAACAGACCCAGTCTCTTGGACCATCAACTCGACTAACCTCGAGGAGATCCTCAACCCGGCAAGACTGTTACCAATCATATATCTCATAATCATAATTATCATAGTGTAACAGACCCAGTCTCTTGGACCATCCACTCAACATGAGGAGATCCTCAACCCGGCAAGACTGTTACCTTTTTCATTTTATAGGCATGCCTCCAAACCCAGAATTCTGAAATTGAATAACATATTAGTCACACAATTCATTTATTATTTCATTATCAATATCATTTTCAATTCTCATCATCATCTAGGCAAACATGCCTTCTTTCTTTCAATTAAATCATCAGAGCCAATCACAATGGCTTCACTTTACATTTGTTTTATCATAGCCAATCACAATGGCTTCACATCATATTTCAATCCACATCATAGCCAATAACAATGGCTTCATTTCATATTATGTCTCAAATCATATTATAATATTTCATTATTCAATTGTACATAACCACATACTTCATCATATCCTTCACATTGTATATATAATATCATTGATATAACACCACAAACTACATTATTCATATCAAACATTACAATTCTCAAGGTTCACAATGCATAAGACATAACATTGTTCATATAATATCATCATTGATGTACACATATATAATTTACCTTATTCTTAGATTTGGAATCCTCAATACACATTTGTTTAGGTCATCTTTGTTTTAAGTATATTTAAAATGTAGATACAAGAAGACATTTGGAGGATCCAACCATGTAAGAGCAAATAACAAACACAATATCAATCACCCTCATGGGACACGGCCAAGCTTGTGGCTGTGTCTCCCAACACAAACATCTAGTGGCCAACACACTCAAGGGACACGGCCATGCTTGTGGCCGTGTCTCTCAACGCCAATTCAGGCAGTAGCAAACACGGGCAATGGACACGGCCGTGTCTTTCAACAAAATCCAACAGTAACAAACACAGGCAAGGGACACGGCCAAGCCAGTGGCCGTGTCTCTCCAAAAGTCATCCAACACGGCCAAGTTTGCCCTAACTTGGCCGTGTCCCTCATAACTTGGCCGTGTCCTTCAAGGATTTAAAAACCAAGCCCTTCAAAATTCATACCACAACCCTTTTAATCATCATCTTTATTTGTATTTATCAATTTCCTATCACTTTAACATTTATATAACTTCATTATATCACCATAATAATCAATATATATATACATCACTATAATCAATTACTCAAAATACCAATTCATTCATACTAAACCCTAACTCAACAATTCATCACCATCCTCACAATTACCCCAACTTATCAACACTTAAATATCAATTCAGCACAATTACATACTTCAATCTTTCATTTCCATCATCTTATACACCAACCATAACCTCAATCAAAAAAAGTCCAAAACAAGAAGATAAAAACTTATATATACATAATCAATAAAATCAACTCAAGAGATGAGTACTTACTTGAATAGCTTGCTAAATCTTCAATATCCACTTGCAAACATCTTGATATCCTTAATCTTTGGTGTAATTAGAAGCAAAGTCACCTTTCTCTCTCTAGCTTCTCTCTCTCTCTCCCTCTCTCTCTCTCATTTACTAAGAAGAAGAAGACGAAGGAGAAGAAGAAAGAAAGATCTCGTTCTTTCTTTCGTTCTTATCATATATATATATAATAATAATAATACAATTAAATTTCCTCCACACAAATTTCTTTTTGCTTTCCTCTTCTTTTTCTTTTTGTCCTTATTATCATTATTATTATTATTATTAACTAATCATAAATATATATATATATACAACTCACTTTTCCTACACCATTTTATACATCATATATATGTGATATATATGTAGGTATATGTATATGTCATATATATATATTGCATTTATAATTCCCATATCTTCTCTTCACTTCTTTTCTCTTTCCCTTCAATACACACATTGAATCCAAATACAACAATAACCCCAACACTTTTAGGGTATACTTTAGGATATTACATAGTCCGAGGTATTTGGTGCTAAGATTCAAATATTTGTTTATGTACATTGAATGAGATTGCTTTTGTGCATATGTGTATTTATGTCTTGCCTTATATGCATAAATGCATGATTTTCTCTTGGAACTTTAGTTCTAGAGCCTTGTGAACCTAATGTAATCCTTTTATGATTTTTAGGTTTGGTTTGTGCATTAGTGTTCTTCACAACATCAACATTAGATGTTTGTGTTGTAAAAGCTCTAACAAATGTTGGTGCATTAGGTGAAGTGTTAGATGAGCTAATGAACCCTAAACCATACTTCAAGGAGGGTGGTCTTTAATCATTGATTAATGTATCTAAGGCCTTTTTTCCCTTGTGAAATTTTGAAATTGACTCTTTTAACTCATTTATTTCATCCTTCAATATTTTATTTTCCTTAATCACATTTCCTGAGCTATATGAATTTTTAGTCATTTCATCAATTGATTTCAACAAATTTTCATTTGATGTCTTCAATTCTAATGTTTTTCAAATATACGAAATCCTTTTCTAACTTGGAACATTTATCTTTATAAAATTGCATCTTAGAGAAATACTTTTCTATTCTAAGGTTCATATGTTTAATCAAACCATTTTCATCTAAAGTATCATCAACATCATCATCATATGCAATCAAGTTTAAAGATGGGGTACTTACCTCATTGGAGTTGTTATTATCTTCAATAGCCATGAGACATAGATTTGCAATTTCTTCCTCTTCTTCCTTTTCTTCTTCACTTGAGGAATCATCATCCCATGTAGCTTTAAGTGATCTCTTCTTTTCCTTATCCCACTTCTTTTGTTTTTCAATTTGAAGTAATCTGACTTGATTTGACCGGATTTTCCACTTTCATAATATTTTACTTCATTCTTTTTATATTTATCTTTGAAGGAGGAATTAGAAAATGTACCGTTGTTAGCTTTTAGTCTTCTCTTTCTCTTCCAATCACTTATCTTTTTGGATAGCATAGCCAATTCTTCTTCATCGTCACTATCTTCGTCACTTGAGCTTTCAACTTCTTTGATGGCTTTGAGAGCTATTGCTTTCCTCTTATCCTTTTCACCTTGTTCTTCTTCTCTTTTGGTGTGTAATTCGAAGGTGAGTAGTTGATGGTGAATCTATGCTATTGCAATATTACCGCAAGTGTATGGGTCACGCAAGTAATAAAGTAGTGAGTAAGATATCATTCCATTGGAGACAAGGTCAATTACTAGTGCAAATTTCAACTATTGTTTAGCAATCCAATAATTTTTATGTTGATTAAAATAAAAGACAAATTACTTAATAAATTAAATTAAGGAAAAATTGAGTATTGTACAAAAATAATTGATGACAAAAATGCTATATAGATATTGAATCCCCCTAACCATAAAAATACTTATGAATATCAATTCAATTAAATCAAATAAAATAGTTGAATTGACATTCCTCTAAATTAGACTAAAACCTTTCTCGAGTGAGTTAATCCCTAATCACTAAGTAGAATGCTAAGAATTTCTTCTCAAGCATAATTAAATAGATCTTGCGATAAGAACAAAGAATTATAAACCAAAGGATCTTGTAAGTCTATCTCTAGCACTCCAATCAACCCTCAATCCTAATGAGAATTCTATTCATATCAAGCTTTCTCAAGTCAATAATATGAAAATTGCAGCCAATTAATAAATATGCTATTATCATTCGGAAATAAACAATTAAGAATCATAAGAATAAGATAACTCAATTAAATAATTTAATTTAATAAAAACTATCCAATCCATATAATAAAGCTATGGTTCATCAAAATCTAGATAGAAATTGTAACACCCTTATACCCAATATATGTACACTACATATACTTGCTATATGCAATATACATATAGAGGATACAAGAATATCACAACCTTTTTAAACAATCAAATCATCATTTATAAAATCTGTAAAATCTTAAAATATTCAATTGATATCATATAAATAGTAAATGAAACCTTACTTGTTAAAACACATATATATATACTTCATTACCAAAGGTTTATCCAAAACATTTTCGATAGTTTGCGGAATATACATAAATACGAGAAATCAATATGTATAAAAATATAAAATTTATACATGCTGGCAATTCGCCTCTAATCTTGATGTCCAATAATCAACTCCGCAACTCAAAGGCTAAAGCCTAGACTTGACTCGGTCTAGACGAACTCTTTGGTTCAACCGGATCTACCCTGTCGCCTGAGCGATGAACCACAATTGCGCTAATCCAAAAGCTTAGTAGTACAAACTTTAATAACAATATAGTTCAAATGCAATGCCAATGCACAAAACATAAGGATATCATATCCCATTACATTGCTCAATTGTTCCACAATTCATAAGGATATTATATCTCATAGCATTACATCATTATATCTTAATAAGTTGTTCAATTATTCCACAACTCATAATTCACATAAAAGCAAAGACAAGCATGGGCCCAAAAAGGATATAATATGCTATTCAAATTCCAGAGTTACTGCTTTGCTTTATAATGACACCTTGTGTCTAGCCCCGTAGGTAATATATCCATGGATTAATCCAACTAGGTCTGAGTTTATGACCCGGTCATTTCACCCAGCCTAGCTTCAAAGATTTATTTTTGAGACTTAAAACCCGTTCATTTCACCTCAAAAATATTTTCACAGTGACGCCTAACGTCTAGCTCGTCGGCAATTCATAGGCATGCCTCCAAACCCAGAACTCTTAAAATTGAATAACATACTAGGCACACAATTTATTTTTATTTCTCATTTATATCGATATCAATTCATTTTATTATGTTTCCACATATCTCATTTCATTACCAAATCCTTTCTCATTTTCTCATGATCACATTAGGCACAAGGCCTCAAATATCTCACTTATATCAATATAGTCATTATCAATGACTTTACATACCATCTTTAATGTACACAAAACAATTTACAAAATCCATACATTTTGAATCATTAACATATTTTGTACCAAGCCCACATTATACAAAATGCATTTGTGACATTATACAAATCATAGCATATTATTCATGTAGCAATCATGTAGTAACTTAACACATTTTCTAACCAAATGTGTTAAGTCCCAATGTCATGTAAATATAAACAATTATTCAAAGTTTGTACTTATCTCTAAAAACAACAAACACCACTTCCAACCTCCTCTTCCAAGATATCCCTCTACACTTGGATTGGGGTAGCTCAAGTCTCTTCAAAGCCTAAACTAAATGTGATTATAAATAATCACTGAGTGATCCATAAAGAAAAATAAGGAAAAGAACTATCTAGGAAAAACTTTACACATGACACGTTTAACAATATGGGCGTGTCCATGATCGTGCCCTAAACCCACAACACAGAAGCTTTGACATGTTCAATGACATGGGTGTGTCACTGCACGTGTAAAAACTCCAACGACATAGTAGCTATGACATGCTCAGTGACATAGGCGTGTCACTGCACGTGTCAATTCTGCAACATCACAATAGCTATACGCTCAGTGACTTGGGCGTGTCAATGCACATGTCAATTCTACAACATTACAGTAGCTATGATATGCTCAGTGATATGGGCGTGTCACTGGTCATGTCACCAATACTGAAAATAAAACCATTGACGCGCCCAAAGAAATGGACATGCCACCGAGCGTATCAGGCCAAAAACCTGATATTCACACATAATTGCCACATCTAACTATTATCTTACATTAACCTTTTCAACTTATACTACCTCAGCCAAAACCATCATTATATGATACTTGTATAAACATCAAAACAACCCAATTAAAAGCAACAATACACAATCACAACCAAGACTTTACAGCTTAAAAATTACACAACCCAAAACTCTTATTCTCTTCACCAAACTGAACCTTTTCTTAAATTCAACCCCAGATTCATAGTTAACTAGACAAAAGAACTTTAACCATACCAAAATCAACCATTAAAACAAACCACACCAAACATCCAATTTACACATACAAACTTCCATAGAAAATCAAGGAAACAAGTTGGAAACTTACCAAATATGAAGAAAATCCTCAAAACTCCAATTTGAACACTTGAAATTCTTCAATGACTTGAGCTAGCAAGAAGCAACTTCTCTCTTTCCTTTGATGATGATGGTCGGCTACCATGGAGGTAGAAGAAGATGAAAATAGTCATCATCCACTCAAACCAACCACTTCTCTTTTAACCACATGAATTTCCTCTTTTAATCTCCACCAAGTATATTTATTATTATAATAATTAAAATCAAATATCATCTTCCACTATTCATTAATTAATATTTATTTAAATAATTAAAATATCATTTGACCTTATTAAAATGTTGACTTGTATATATTATATATATCTACATATATACATCATATACACATCTTTCCTTTCTCTTTTCTTGTCACTTAATTATATATATATATACTTTAAATCATTTATTTAATTTTCAAAAATTAATATTTTCAAAAAAAATTTTGGGATATTACAAAAATAATTTATTTCATTTTCATAACCAGAAAACTAGAAAAGAAAAAAATAAGTAAAAGAATTCAAACAATCCATGATGAATGATTTGTATTTCTTCACTTCAATCATTCATTCTTGATTTAAATCTTGTATAACTTGGATCTTCACCTTCAATCTTAGTTGACAAAACTCTTTTTCTTTTAAGGAAGTTGGCTTTAAGTGATAAAAATTGGATACCTAATTCGCACTTCAATTCAGATTTTATACCCCAGAGATTTAACTTGACACACCTAGTGACACAGCCATGCTTCTGGGCATGTTGCCGCTGCTGCTTCTTAACATTAATGACATGGGCAATGACATGCCCATGTCTCTGGGCATGTTGTAGCTATTGTAATGTTGGGTTAATGACACTGACAGTGACATGCCCATCTCCTTAGGCTTGTCGAAGCTTCTATAAGGTGGGCGAATGACATGGCCATTGACACGCCCATGTTATTGGGTATGTTACTTGCAGAATTTATCCAAAATATCTCTTTTCCTTGTCTTTCATTTGTGATCCCAACCTAAATGACCATAAGGCCTCAAAATGTAAAAGATTCCTAAAATCAACCCTAACAAGCACTTGAACAAACAAATTAAACTCAATTTGACAATAAATATACTAAGAAATAAGGGCAAAAATATCATCAATTATAAACTTATCAAATTCCCCGACACTTAAGTTTTTGCTTGTCTTCAAGCAAACTAAATCACTATAATAAGCAGAAATGAAGGAACCTTCTATATCCAAAAAGAAAAGTTTTACAATACTCGAATCAGAAAACCCGACATTCTCAACCATAAACAAATTGGCAAACATGACAGTTGAATTAAGATATTCCAAAACAAAAATTTCACAGATCTAAAATTTAAAAATTTAGAGTTAAAAGATTGAATATAAAATTTCAAGAACTCAAAAGTCATGAACAAAGCAAGAAATGCAGATTTTCTCTTAAGTTCTTTGACCTTTTTTTTTTGTTTTTAAGAAACCCGACTTGTTTGAACTGATACTAGCTTTTTGATGCGAAGGTAAATATTTATGATGCCGACGCCCGGTTACTTAGTTAGAATCACTATTCAAATGGCTACTAGCACTATTCATGATTCCAACTCCTTCGTTTCAATTCAAGAGTTAAAATCAGTGGAATATGGATTAATTTTCAGAGCTCCTTATGCAATTTTTTTTTAAGACAACTCAAGTGGCAAGAACTTAAGATACTAAGTGTGTTCTACCAAGTTCGACTCAAGTTTCTAAAGAATTTTAACATGCTAAAAAATATAACTAAGGTTTCAAACCTCAGGTGTGTAATTCTCATCAATCAACTGCCTAATTATAACTATCACATTTGGTCCTTAGCAATTAATTACCTTAGCAATTAATTAAGAAAATTGAGTCAACCTCAACAAGATATTATCATTTATTAAATCAACCATTAATTTAATATAAAGAGAAACCATTTCAATTCATACTATTATGGCAATCTAGTTTACTTGAACCCAAAAGTTAAAGAAACAAAATGAGACTGATGTGTGTAAATAACAATAAAACTCAATCTAGGAATTGTATCTCTCCCCCTCACTTAAGATGCACATTGTCCCCAATGTGTGTAAAATAAGAAAAACAACAAAAGAGAGAGAGAACTGCCCTGCCATGTCCATGAATCGACATACAAGAATATGGTCCCAAAAGTGTTATGAAGTTAAAATAGCTACAGAACAAATACTGACAAGCAAAATTATGAAGATTTATGTAGATATATAAAAAGATAGAAAGAAAGAAAGAAATACAAAATGAAAATAAAAAGAAAAGAAACAAAAATATGAATGGGTTAAAAGTATAGTCATTCAAAAGAAAGAAAAAAATAAAAAGAAAGTGAGTAAAGAAAAAGAATCCACTAGAGTGGAGAGGAAAGGGGACTAGTCAATCATGGGCTTAGCACTGGGATCATCACTTGCACTGGTATCCTCACCACTGGCACTGGTATCATCACTGGCATCGCCATTCGAAATATCAACATGTGGCACTGGGGGCTGATATGTTGGAGGTGGTGGTTGTGAAGGGCTAAACCCCTGAGACTTCCAAAACTCAAGCATGGATTGCTCAAGCCATTACCTTTGCAATATCTCATGATCCAACTATGCTTGAAAGGAAGAGGTGTGTTGCTCCATGAAATACTAGATATGGTCCTGCTGAGATAATAACTTATTCTGATTTAACTCAAGGTTTCCTAATTTGCCTTCTATCCTGCATATCTGTCGCTCAAAATCAGTGGGTTTTCGATCATCATCCCACTCAACATTAATAGAATGACGCCAATCTCTAAAGATAGGGGCTGGAGTAAAGGGTGGGCCAGCTAAGGAAGAAGGTCCAATAGTGGTGGATGAGATAGGGAAGTCTGTTGGTGGAGGTAAAGGTATGTCAGAAGTGGGAGCAGGAGGGACTGGCTCAGAATCCGTAGGTGGTGCCTGCAGCTCCACCACCTTCTCCTGATCTAATTGTTTTAAAGTGTCCAAACCTAAAAGTTTGGGGAACCCATCCATAGTAATCGGGAGGCATCCATCCAACACACCCAAACTACGAGCTAGCCTTGTGACATATATGCCACCATGTAAGTTACCTGATACCCCTTTCTTGGACTGCTCGTAGAAGAACTGTGTGATAGCATGAGCTACATTGCATCGAATTTTCTTAACCATACAATTTAAGAAGAATAGATCCCTTAGGCCAACAACCCTCGTACTACTTTGTCAAGCCGTAATAGTGTGAACCAAAAGATTATACCACTTGGCAAGGAAAAGATTTAAAATTCAATGCTTTGGATACCTTAGGCTAATACCTATCTATATTGGGTGCAAATGTCCTCCAAACCTAGGGAGGAACGACTTTGTATTCCATAAAATCTATCTCAGAGTTAAGATAATCAGAAGTCTGCACCTCCTTCACAGTAAACTTTGTATTCCATAAAATCTAGATTTGAGATTTTGCTTGTAGAATTGGTTTTGCACATCAAAATCAGAGACACTGCCGGTATGTATATATTTTATATTACATTTTGATATTTTGTATATTATACTATGTTTTAGTGTATATATTGTAAATTATAAAGGACGTTTTGGATAAATTGGGTAATATGAGGTTTATATGTATTTTGATATATATATATATATATATATGTATATAAATATTTTGAGAAATTGGAAGAAATTGAGGAGTATGGGTGAAATGTATGATTTATATTATTGGGAGTGTTCTTCTTTTGCAGGTTGTGTTTTGTTGAAATTTGGAGATGTCCAAATTACAGAAAAAACTCTAGCAAATTTTTTTCAGAGATTCTTATGTATAATGGTTATTTTGGAAACTATAATAAATAAAGAATATTTTATTACTATATATATATATTTTAAAGTATTTGAAAATTTAAATTGGTAAAGTGAAATTTTTTATTAAAATGGATTATGGCATTCTTATACCGTATATGATTATTTTATATATACAGGATGTATGTATCATAGGTATATAAGGTATAAGGGTGTTACAAGTTTCATTGCTTTTGGTGTGAAGTTGATTGAGTTGTCATTGGATTCTATATCACTGGCGTAGGCCGGATTATCATAAGCTCTTGAATTATTGTACTCCAGGTCTGTGAGCCAGAAAGCATCAATGCCATATATGCATGTGTGTGGATGCACAAGTAACAAATAAAGAAAGATAATTAGGATGTTCCTTCCAACCTTATATCTTCTACACATGAATGACGAGTCTCTTTTCCTAGGTATATGGTCAACAAAATATCAACATGGGATACCTTATTTTCAAAAAATTCACTCGGACAGTTTAACCAATAGTTGTATTTTCAAATTTAGAAATTGGTTCATGATAATTCTCATTAATTAAGCCTTAATCCATTGGATCAACTGAAAATAGCTTTTATGCTATATTTTAGATTAAAACCAAATTAAAGAGTTTATCATAAATAGATTTCTCATTTGAAAAGAAAACTAATGATTCATGCAAGAAACAAGCTTATGATTAATATGTCTTGGCACAAATTAGGCCCATAATTTATTTTTAGTATTCATAACTGACCTTACTAGTTGTAAGCCTATTTAAGAAAAAGGTTTTAGTAAAAAATCTGAATTTGGGTTATAAAGTGAAAAGTGTTTCAAAGCCCCTAAAAATAGTTTATATCAAAGCCCATTGTAAAAAGATTTGTTTAAAAATAGATTTTGGGCTTTGAGCTTGGGCTATGAGGTGAAAAAGATTTTTTTGACCCGTCTTTAAAAGATTTTATGTCCAAAGACCATAATAAAAAGTTTTAAAAATAATTTTAGTCTTTTGTGTTTAAAGGAATAAAACTATTTTGAGCTTACAACATAATTAGGTCATATTAGAAAAAAAGAATAAACTAAATAAGCCATGGTTTAAACTAAGATATATCTATCATAGTCAAACAACAACCATTTGGATAAAACCTAAGGAAAGTAACTAGGCAAATTACATGAGCTTTAGTCTTTGGGTTGAAAAGTTTAGGTTTTCATAGCAAGTACATACCGAAAGGTATGGGGCTATGAGTGGTTATGTCATGCTCGATCTCCATACCTTGAGTGAAAGTATGATATCCCTTACATATCACAACATGGGTTACACGAGCGTCTTAAGTCACATACACAATGCAATCTAAATGATGCAATGGATAATATTATAATAAGAAAGAATAAAATAATATAAAGACTAATGGAATCAACTTCTCTTATCCCCAGTGGAGTCGCCACTATGAGAGAAAATTTTTGCCCCCGCTCCCATGTAGAAGGGTTTTTGTGACTTTGGTACTGTCAAACTTAGGGTCTTACAGAACACGGGCCTAAACCCAAAGAAAACGGAGTCGCCACTCGGATGGGCTAGAAAAATAGAAAGGGGTAGATGACTCGATTTCTAAGGAATCCCCAATCCCCTATTAGACTCAGAAAGTTTGGTACACATGGAGAATGTGAAAAATAGCCCAGCACCCCCATAACGCCCAGTTCATTGGAACCGGCCTCCTTTTCAGATCTAAATATTATCAAATTATTAAGTATTATAATATTATCCATACTACATGCAATGAAAAGAAATAAGTATTCATCATATTATTGAAATAAAACAAATAAAATAGGTACCCATCCAAGGATAGAAACATACCCTTATAATGTCCAAATGTCCTTACAAGTAAATAAAATAAGACACCCACCAAAAGGTGGAAATGTGTCCCTTGCAATTGTCCTAAAATCTATAAAATAAACTAAATTATATAAGCAAAATAAATAAGGCACCCGTGGAATCCTTAAAAATACAACCGATATATAAATATTACCATAGTTCAATTATTCATAATAAAATATGTAATCCAAGCATATAGTTTAATCATCACAAAAATAATAATAAATTAGTGTTTAACAAAAGAAAATTAAGGTTAATCACAAAGAATTACAATCCATAAATAAATATTAACCCAATTGACGAGGGGTTGCGTACGACAGTGCTACTAACTTGTTAGCGGGTGGGGGTTAACGGGGCAGCGTCCCTTGCGGGGGATCAGGGCAGCACCCCAGATAGGTAAATGATTTATAAGATAGGGTTTATTGGGGAATTAGGATTTCTATCTAAATTAGGATTTTATATTTATGCTAATTATGATTTTTTTAAAACTAGGGTTTACATATGAATTAGGGTATTGGAAATAAGGTTAAGGGTTTTGAATTTATGAAAATAATGTTATAATATATATATATTGATGCTACTGTTTATATGTATTGATACGAACTATAATTAAATCTAGGGTTTGATGCTAATTGTGGCTTACTGTGATAATTTCATTGTTTTGAAGATTAAAAACATGCTATTGGAAATTTAAATAACTGTAAGATAATAATAAACGTAGCTTACTGTAAGTTTAAATCAAATTAAATTTAAAAAACTAAACATGCATTTGAAGGCTCCACCAATATTGATATGCTGAGTCAACCTTTATTCATGCTATTGCCTAGTCCAATCTTGATTTTGGGAGAGTGAAGCAATTATGGAGACAATGGTCTCTATCTCCTTTTGGTTGCTGTATGATTTGGCTTGATGTGTTCTGTGTTTATTGCTGCCTATTCTTATTTTTTATGTTGCTTTGTCTCTGTGTTAATTCCCCCTCTCTCTTTGTCTCTTGTTCATCTATTTATAGTGTTCAATCTAGGTTTAAAAGATAATTTTCCTAATTAGGCTTCAGTGCTTTCAAATTTATCCGAGTTTTATAGTTTAAGCATAATTCAAATTTTGAACTCATGTCGATTTTGGAAAGGTCTAAATCGAGGCTCACGTTGACTTGAACCATGTCTAAGTCGATATGAGCAATGCTCATGTCGATTTGGAGGCCCCAAATTGACATGAGCCATGCACATGTCGATTTTAACTTAGTCTAAGCTCGACCAAACCAAAATTTTGACCTATTTTTGGACCGAACCCAATTTATAAATTGTGTAAACCTAATTTGACATTTTAAAATTAAACCGGCTTATTTATGTCTCTTTTAAAAATTAAACCATACTTGAATTTGGCCTGCCCCTTTCAAATTGGGATTGAACTAAATAGAGCCAAAATTAAGGGTCTACAATTATCCTTGATGTTTAATACATAACACTTGTAAAAAAACCTCTTAGATAAGAACGAACAAAAAGATGGCATGACAAGCACATTGTAAAATGGGGCTTCGAGATGAAACAAAAGGTTTTGCTATTTTAATTCCCATATTAAAATCTTTTCGAGAAAGCTTCAATCTCAATGGTCTAGTTTGTTCATAATTTCAAGAGTTTTTCCTCATGAGGCAATTGAAGTTCAAAGTATAGATGTGACTTTCAATGTTAATGGACATCGATTAAAGCCCTATATGGATGGAGATATTATGCAACTATTTTATTTCTTCAACTCAAGTAAAAAGGAGTAGCTTAGTCAAGCTTACGATGTTAAATAAAAAGCTAGTTGGGAGGCAACTAAATAGTTTAAATTTATAATTTCATTTTTTTTTTGAAAAATTAAAAAAATATATAAAAAATTAAAAACAGTACCGTTAGGCATTGTTTTCTTTAAAAAAATTAAAAAAAAAATCAAAGAGAGGCTTAAGCAGTAATATGTATATATTATGAATTAACATTGAAAAGATTCAAGTCTGTATATTCATCATAAACATGTTTGAACTCCAATCATTATTTCCAACACTTTAATATTTGATATTTCATTGATTTTAGCTTTATTTTCACCTCAAATGGTGTCTTGTCCAGTGCCTAATCTTTTATAATTTCTTTGACAAACCATTAGGATCACGTCATGGGTGGATTACCATTGATAAGCAATTGATAAAGGAAGAAATCATGAGTTGGGTGGTGGTGATGACGGTAATTCACTGAGATAATAGACATACACAAGACGACAATGGCAATGGTAGTGATGATGACGGTATGGAGAGTCTTGAGGTGGAATGGTTATGTACAATTGTTATTTACCATATGATTTTACCTAGGTAAAAAATTTAACTTGGATTTTAGAGAACATCTTTTTTTCTTTTTTATTCACATAGGAGTTTCCTTTAATTTTTATGATGATCAACATAAAGGGTATTTTGGTGAAAAAAAAATAATCTTGTTGACCTTCTTTCATTTGTTTATATTTTTTTGAAATATTCTTTAATTTTTTCATATTAAAAATATGGTGACTAATGAAATAGTGGCATTAATTTTTTTTTTAGATAGAAATGGGAATTTCATTGCCAATAAACAAGCTTTACAGCACAATAAGATAATTAAGATGCTAAAACAACCCCAAATTTACCAGAACAAAAAGAAAAGTTGTTCAAGACATAAAGAAATATACAAACCATACAGAAAAATAAAATAGAAGAACAAACCAACATCCAAAGGAAAGCTTCAAAATAGGCTGATCTTGATGTTAAATGCCTAGAAATAGCAGTTGAGTTTCATATCTCAGTAAACGAAGGGGTCTAGCCAGGATGGCTTTTATGTCCTCTAAAACAAACTTCATGTTTGTTGAAACTCAAGGCTTTTCCTACCAGAGCGATCAAGAGAGAAAATCAGGATAATCAAAACACCAATTTTTGAAACTACATGTTAATTTCCTCTCAAAAATTCAGATCTCCAAAGTTAAAGCAAGCCACAATGTAGGTGGATAACAAAATCGATCTTGTGAGGTCCATATTTGAAGGGTATATTATCTAAACCATAAAATTATTTGAAGACTAAAACTAAAGGAGAGGAGACTGAAGATCTAGGATTGTCACCCGCAAAATGGTTGACGATAGCTCTAGATCTAAAGCTGCAAATAAGGGAACAAGAGTTTTGTTGTTATGGGAAAGAGAAAAAAAAAATAGAGAAATGTTGATTGCCTATCTAAATTAGGCATTAATTTGAATGTTATTATTGCATAGAAATTTTTAGAAATATAGGTCCTAACTTGTAAATTTTATTGAATTATAAGGTTTAAATAATAACTCATTCTTTTTATAATTAACTCAAATTAAAAAAATAAATAAAAATGAAAAGAGATTTCTCTAGAGATAGCCATAGATCTAAAATTGCAAAGGAGAGAAAAAGAGGGTCATTGTTAAGAAAGAGAGGAGAGATAGAGAAAATAAGATAAATGCTGGTTGCCTATCTAGGTATTAATTTGAACGATATTGTTGTACATACATTTTTAGAGATATAGGTCCTCACTTGTAAATTTTATTGAATAACGAGGTTTAAATAACAATTCATTCTTTTTATAATTAACTCAAAATTAAAAAAAAATAAAAACAAAAATTAAGAGCGAGAGAGAGAAACCAACCAACCAACCACTTCTTTTCTCTCCCGAGATACCAAAACCTAACCTAGAAACAGAACCAGACCAATTATCGGTTCACCCCATAAATCCCGTCAGCTGATGGTTTTATACGGAGATCAAACCTGCCATAAGCTTCGGTTCATCTTCTCTCAAAACTACTCCTCAAGCAGATCACCGGTGTAGAAACCAGAACCAATTGGGCCAATACAAGCGGGTTGCTGCTGCCTAGCCGGTCTGCCTCCTTTTTTTTTTTTTTTGTAAAGTTTATTTATTTCCTTAGTTTTGTCAAGCTTTCTTTCTGTCTTCATTAGCAAAGCCAAGTATACCATTGACTCTCTCACAGCTTGTTTTGCTTTTAATTCATTGGAATTATGATAAATATTCTTGGTTTTCTGGTTCTTTGAATTTCTAATAAAATAAAGATTTGAGCTTGATATTAAACAATAAGAACCCATAATTAATAAAGGTCTGAAGTTGAATGGAGTCGCCAAGTTCAGGACATAAACAAGACTTGGGTTGGAAACATTGTGAAATTTTGAAAGAAGGAGAAAAAGTACACTTGAAGTGTGTATATTGTGGTAAAATCTTTAAGGGTGGTGGGATTTTTAGATTGAAAGAGCATCTTGCAGCTCGTAAGGGTGGAGGCCCAATGTGTCAAAAGGTTCCACCTGAAGTTCGCCTTTTGATGCAACAAGTTCTTGATGCCTATTCTGTAAAGCAGAGCTTCAGGAAGATTAAGTCTATGGCTATTCAGCAGCCAATACTTTTGGCAACTGATTTTGATACTTCACAATCCGTGCCTACTACCCGCCAGAAAAAGGACTCGGCATGGAAATATTGCCAAATGTTGAAAGTTGATGATAGGATACAGATTAAGTGTAAATACTGTGGAAAAGTGTTCAAGGGTGGTGGCATTCATAGATTGAAGGAGCATCTTGCTGGTCGAAAAGGCGCCGCACCTATTTGTGACCAAGTTCCACCTGATGTCTGCCTCCTGATGCAACAAAATTTGAATGAGATTATAATGAAGCAAAAGAGGAAACAAAAAGTGATTCATGAAAATGTGAACAATGTTGAGACACCTCCTGCTCCTAGTGATGCGGATGCATTTGCTAATCATTTTGATAATGATGATGATGATGATGATGATGATAATGATGATGAGGGTGATGATGAGGATTATACTGTACCCTCAAGTTCAGTTGAACACAATTCCAATTTGTCACTGGATGAAAAAGATAGGATAAATCATGGAAATTTGGACAAAAGGAAGAGGGGAAGAGGTAAAACTTCTGCAATTGTTGATCGAGCTGATCATTTAAATGTAGAGAATTTGAAAATGGTAGGCAATCCAATTCAAATGAGGATAGGTCGATTCTTGTATGATATAGGAGCAAATTTAGATGCAATGGACTCAATTTATTTCCTACGGTTGATTGATATGATTTCTTCTGGAGTATCAGGGTTAGTACCACCCTCAAATCATGATCTACGTGGTTGGATATTGAAGAATTTAGTTGAAGAAATAAAGAATGATATTGAACAATATAGGACAGCATGGGCTAAGACTGGTTGCTCTATCTTGGTTGAAGAATGGAACTCAGAAAGTGGTAGAACCTTACTAAATTTTCTAGTGAACTGCTCTCAAGGAACTGTGTTCTTGAAATCTGTGGATGCATCACACATCATATATTCTGCAGATGCTCTATATGCATTTCTCAAACAAGTTGTAGAAGAAGTTGGTGCCAGTAATGTTTTGCAGGTGATTACAAATGGTGATGAACATTATAATGTTGCTGGAAAAAAACTGATAGATACTTTCCCTTCTTTGTATTGGGCTCCTTGTGCGGCTCATTGCATTGATCTAATACTAGAGGATTTTGGAAGACTTGAGTGGATAAATGCAGTAATTGAACAGGCTAGATCTGTCACAAGATTTGTCTACAATCACAGTGCAGTTTTGAATCTAATGAGAAGCTTTACTTTCGGCAAAGATATCGTGCAACAGGGAATAACTCGATCTGCTACTAATTTTACCATGTTGCAAAGAATGGCAGATTTTAAACTTCATTTGCAAACTATGGTTACTTCACAGGAGTGGATGGACTGCCCATATGCAAATCAACTAGGAGGACTGACAATGTTGGATATTATTAGTAATAGGTCATTTTGGTCTTCATGCATAATGATCATCCGTTTAACAAGTCCACTCTTACGTGTTTTAGGAATAGTTAGTGGTAAAAAGAAAGCTGCAATGGGATATGTTTTTGCAGGCATGTATAAAGCGAAAGAAACAATTAAGAGGGAACTAGTTAAGAGCGAGGATTACATGGTCTACTGGAATATCATAGATCACAGGTGGGATCAACAGCATCATCCTCCTCTTCATGCTGCAGGTTTCTTCCTTAACCCCAAGTTCTTCTATAGCATTGAAGGAGAAGTGCATAATGAGATTTTGTCAAGAGTGTTTGATTGCATAGAAAGATTGGTACCTGATATGGATATCCAAGATAAGATTGTGAAAGAATTGAACTTGTACAAAAATGCTGTTGGAGATCTTGGGAGGAAGATGGCAGTTAGAGCAAGAGACACTCTTCTTCCTGGTGAGAGGCTTTTTTCTTATTAGGAAAAAATTATAAATTATATTAATAGTATGAGTTGGGTTATCTTTTTTTCTTTTCTTTTCTTTTGTAGAGATTTTGATAAATATGTCAGTTTCTTTATGGGGAAGCTTCCAAAGCTGTGTCTACACACTTGCAAATAGAATATGATATGACATGCACCTTTCAAGAATGTATTACAATTTATACTAGAGATGAGGCTTGAATTTTATGTCAGATTCAGAATAATTTTACGTTTGGCTGATTTCTTTCAACATATCTTTGTTTTAGCTGAATGGTGGTCTACATATGGTGGAGCCAGTCCAAACTTGGCACGTTTAGCCCTCCGCATTATCAGTCAGACTTGCAGTTCCATTGGGTGCAAGCACAATCATATTTCTTTTGAAAAGGTACATTCCACTAGAAACTTGTTGGAGCAGCGGCGACTGAATGATCTTATCTTTGTGCAATACAATTTACGTCTCAAAGAAATGTAAGCAGCCAAACAATGTCCTGTAACCATATTTCTAGTTAGTATTTGACAGTTGGAGAGGAAATAAGATATTGCTTCTTTGCTATCTGGCTTTACTGTAGGGTTGATGAAAACAAAAACCATCTCACTCTGGACCCTATATCATTTGACAATATTAGTCATGTTGAAGACTGGATCATGCAAAATGATCTTTGTTTAGAAGACTATGACAGCAGAGATTGGATGTCTCTTTGTTCCGCCTGCTGCTAACACAGGATCCTCCATTGATGAAGTTGAAGATTTGGGTGCTGGTAATTGCAGTTTCTGGATTTGAAAATATATTCATCTTAGGAGCTCGTCTTAATTAATAAAAAACATGGTTCATATGTGCAGGGTTTGATGATTTTGAGATTTTCGATGGACTGAAGAAATTTAAGGAAATGAAGATGTAGTAACAATAACAGCATCAAAGTGTGCCTGGAGGGTTCCTATCATGCATTACTATCAGTATCACACTGCAGGAAGGTATTGTAAATAAACATTTATGTTTGAAGCTACAACTCATACCAAGCATGATAAAAATATTAAGGCTTAAAAAGCTTCAGAATTGATGTTGCTTTAATTGATTAGAAGATTAGAAGCAAAAAGTAAAGTCATACTTGAGATTTATCCAAAATACTAGTTACTGTGGTAAAATGAATAAAAGGGTAGGTTAAGTTTAAGATTGTGAATGCAGGCAATGCTTCCCTTTTTTTTTTCGGTTGGAATTTTACAGGGAAGGTTCATCCTATTCTATTTGCAGTCATATCGACATTTCATAAATTTAGACAATTTATCAGAAATGTCGATATGACTATCCTTTTCTACTATTTACTTCTGTCTCACAGTCATATCGACATTTCATAAATTTACTTCTGTATCAGAAAAAGGAGATTTGAGAGCAGCAAAACAAGAGCAGCCGTTTTTATGTCTTTCTTTTCGTTTTTCCTTTTCCTTTTCTACTATTAACTATCCTTTTAGAAAACTTGGTCATTGCTTTCAAATGCAAAGCCATAAAATTAACTTGACAAAAATAATTCAATATAATTTTATGGTTTAATATTTATCTGAAGATATAGTTTTAAAATTTTGTTTTTCTTTGGATCATTTTAATTACTGTTAAAGGAATTCAGAAAAATACAATTCAATGCTGAAAATCATGAATTGGTCGTTTAAAACACCTTGCTAGAGTTTTTTTTTCTTTTAAAAAATTTTCTAAAGAAAAACACCTGGCTGAGTAAATGATTAGGCTATTGAACCATAAATTTATTTGATCAAAGATAATTATGCATTTGTATAATAATTTTAATAATGACTAGGATTCATTATTCGATCAAACCTCGTTCGCGACGGGATGATAAAATTGTTAATTTAATGCCCGGCTTTGTACGTGCTGATACTTTGCATATCTGTTATAATTTATACAATATCCAATCATTGATCAATTCTTTTGTCGGACTAAATCCAACATCCAAGGGTGCAGTCTCCAGTCTTCACATCCAGGTTTCCAATTCAAACATGCACTTTCATCGACTAATTCAAAATTCAATTGGTACATCAGAAAAAAAAATACTTTTTGAATGTAAATGCTAATAATAAGAACGAACTCATTTTATCGATAAATCTATCCTTGATTAAAAAATTAAAATTAAAATTTATGTTTTCAGAGTTGCCAAACTGATGAGAACAGTTGCAAATTGCAATACAAACAAATTGCATAAACTAGCATTCAGGTAAGGGATGACACTGAAAAACAAGTTCCCTGATCAACACCAAAGACCTAAGCCTAGAAAGTATACAAACAAAGCTTCTTACATGCTGAGAACGAGCTTACAAAAAGGAGCAATTCATAATAAGGAAAAAACAATTGTGAAAAATAAAATAATAAATAAAAAAAAAGCAATAAATAGCAAGTCAAAATTCAGACCAAAACTAATACCTCTTCCCGAGAATTATGCCAAAGATGATAGATATAATGGCCACTCCCAAAATAAATTTAAAGTGCATGGCAGGGGAAGCCTCTGCAGTTTGACCAAGCACTTCTGAAGAGGATGAGGTTTCGACAGATGCAGCCTCTAACTTTTTCTTACTCTTCCTTTTCGTAGGACTAGAAAATGTTGATCCAATGTCTCTGGATTTGATCTCTGTTCCATCCTTTTGTGCAGCCAGATTGCCCCCATCACCCTGCAACATATTTTTTGTCAATAACTGTTTGATTTATATCTGAAGGCATTACTCGTTCTAAGGTTAAAAACAACATATACTGCAGTCTGCAGATGAGATGTACTATTCTGTGTCATGGCTGATGAAAGTGGAGAATCCAACCACTTGTGCGAATGTTGATGTGTCCAGAAATTAATATTTTAGCATATATGAACAAGCTCACCTTTTCTAATAACTTTTCATTGGCAAGTTGCAATTTCTGCCCGAGCTCCTTGACTTGATTCTCTAGAAGAATTATTTCTTTTTTCTTAGATTCAATATCTTCAAGGGATTTCTTCAGAGCTGCTTCTCTTTCTAAATCCTTTTGAGAATTTGCTTCTTTCTGTAAGGTAGGACATTCAAGTTAAATTGCAGAAGAGTCATTTTGAATACCTTATGATCATTCTCCATATGTAAAAGTTAAGTCACAAAACTATATTCACACATGATATCCAAGTATCAAAGTATGCCAAGATAACAACTGTTTCTTATTCCAAACCTCTATTAAAGTTCAGATATTTAAAATAATAAAGACAGCCAATCATATAATTAGCTCCTAACCTGTTCACTAACAGTGCTTTGAGCAAGTTGTAAGTCTCTCTGAAGCTGTAGAAATTGATCATTTAATATATCTCTATCATGGATTTTATTTGCATGATCCTCTATTTGCAATGTTAACTCCGCTTCTCTTCTAGCAGCAGCTGCCTGAACACTTTCGACCTATAAGCAATAGTAGTACTCAGAATTCACTGATAGACTTCAATTGAATATGATAAAAAGCTTCTTTTGGATTTGTCTAACTTCACAAAGTTGATCATAAATACCTCATCTTTAAGCCGAGTCTCTGCTGTTGTCAATTTTCTTTCCAAATCCTCAAGTGAGACTTGCAAAGCTGACTTCTCTGCTATCTCCACCTTGAGATTGTTTATTTCAGATTTTAAGGCATCTTCATTTGCTTTCTGCTCTTTCAGTTGTTCTTCAAGCTGGATGATCACTGATTGAAGTTCTTGTTTTGCATTTTGATATGTTTCATTAAGCAGGTTGTTCTCTTCCATGACTGAAGATATCTGCAATTTAACTTGTTAAGTCAGATGACCATATGCGAATCAAATCATATGCGAATCAAATCATCATAATGATTTATCAAGAAATACCAAAGGATTGTAGCAAACCTGAGACTGCAGTTTCTGTCCTTCATCAGTAAGCTGCTGAGTTAAATCTTCTATGGCCTTCTTTGAAGTATGAAGCTGTTCAACTGTTTCATTCTTCTCAGCATGAGCTGCAGAGAGTTTTGCCTCTATATCATTTAGTTTGGACTCATACACGGCCAGTTCATGAGTGAGCTTCAAATTTGCATCAGCTAGCCCTCCACTCTCTGCTTCAAAGTGATTTGCCTTGGCTTGCAGTTCATCGACAATACTTTCCAGATGTTTTAACTTCAGGTGAGTCTCTTCCAGCTCGAGTTTTCTAGTGTCAGCAATAGCAGATGCTTCATGAGCCTGCTGTTCATGCAATTTTATTTGGCCTTCAAGCGCATTTAGCTTCTCATTCAAATCTTTTGTTTCTGTATCTCTCTGACCCAGTCTCTGAATGGCCTCTTGTAACTCTATTTCTTTTTGAACAATTCGAGCCTCAGTTATAGAATGAAGTTCTAGAGCTCTGGAGTGTTTATCTGACATTTCTGTAATAGCGCTTATGTGGAACGTAATTTGTTGAGCTGACACTTCTTTCTCAGAAACAGCAGAATTCAACGACTCCTGAAGTTCATCAACCTTGCTATTGAGCTGTTTGTTTGCCTCTGCTAAGAGTTTATTTTCTGAGAAAGAGCTGGAAGCCTTATTTTCTGTTTCCAAGATCTGTTTTTTAAGTTCTTCATTAGAGGTTTCCAAAGATGACACTTTTAGCAAACACGAATTCAGTTCTTCCTTCAAAGATGCAGATTTTCCAGTTGCTCCAGCTACCTGCTCTTCATATAACTTCACTTGGTCTTCAAGAATCTTCAGTTTGTCAACCAGGAGTTTTGCCTCAGAATCCTTGTTTGTGAAGTTTGCTACAACTTCTTGAAGTTTTATTTCTGAATCCGTAGCTAGTGTTTCATGTAATGATTCAAGCTCTGCTTTTCTTGCAGTAGCTTCCTCAATTAATTTTTCTTGTTGCTCTAGCTGATCCTCAGCAGACTTGAGTTTCACCATTACGTCACTTTCTCTCAACCCAACAGCTTGTAGATCATTTTCAATGACCTCCAATTTCTCTTGCATTACATTTAATTCATTGCGCAAGACTTCCACGAGATTTTCAGCTTCGACCAGCTTGTTGCTGGAATCACTTGATGCATCTTCTAACCTTTTCTTTTCATCGGTTACTGAATTCAGGTATTCTGTCAGCTCTCTCTCCTTTTCATCAGCTGTTTGTAGAGCAATTTCAAGGCTTGATGCCCTATTTTGGAATGCCTCAATCTCAGATGAAAGTTCAGATACCTTGTCCAAGTATTTGTTGGACTCTAGTTCTGCATCCACACATTTCTTATCTAATGTGCTGATCTGCTCTTCTGAGTCCACACATTTCTTTTCTAATGTGCTAATCTGGTCTTCAAGTTCCTGAATTCTGTACTTCTCTGCTTCAAGCAACAACTCCAACTCATTTACCTTTTTGCTAGCATCCTCTGCTTTGGAATGAGATGTCTGAAATAAATCTTCAAGTTCAATGCTGCGCTGATGGTTCATATTTGCCCATTCCTCATGTTCAGAACCCTTCTTTTTAGCAATCCTCACTTCCTCCTCAAGCTCTGTATTCCTTGATGATGAAAGATTTAAGGAAGATTCAAGGTAAGTTATCTTTTCCTGGTATTCCTGCTTCTGGTTGCTCAACTCTTTTTTTTCTTCCTCCAATTCATTCAATGCAGCACTCAGTGCAGAGATTTTCACTGAGAATTCCCTCACTTCTCGCTCAGCATCATTACTTTTTAATTCAACTAAATTCAATTGTTTCTCAAGCTCCAAATTCTTTTGTTCTGCTGCAAGAAAGCGTGTCTCAAGCTCTCTCAATTGAGATTTTGCATTTTCTGCAGCATCACTTGAAGTCTGGATCAAGTCCTCAAGCTCCCGATTCTTTTGAGTATCAAACGCTGCAGTAGCACCAGATTCACTGTGAATATCTTTGAGCGACTTCAGTTTCTGTTCAAGCTCTGCATTGTCTGTCAAGGCTTGGGTCAGAAGAGAATCTGCTTTAGAGAAATTCTCATCTGAAAGCTTCAACTTGTCTTCAAGGTCACTGCATAATTCCTTCAATTTTGCTGCATTACCGGTAAGATCTATCACAGTTGCTTCAAGAGCTTCTTTTTCTTGTATTACTTTAGCCAATTCTTCCTGTACAGTTGAGACCTCTGCCCCATGGCCTTGCAACTGGGCTTCAACCAATTCCCTTACATTGACTTCCTTCTGCAGCTTCAACTTGAAGCCTTCCAACTCAGAAACCTTTGCTTGAAGATCTTCTTTAGTTGCACTAAGCAAATTTTCCAATGCCAAGATGTCTTCCTTCACCTTAGATTCTGAAGCTTCCCTCAGGTTTAATTCTTGGGTCAATTCACTTGCAAGAACCTCCTTTGACGAAAGTCTTTGCTCCATGTCTTGCAGTTGAGATTTCGAAAATGCCAATTCCTCATTAACAGCTGAAAGTTCAGCTGCAGTGCTCTTAAGGGCTTCTTCAACTTTCTGGTTTTCTTCAATCTTCTCATACAGGCCCTTGACTTCCTCCTTAAGGGAAGCCATCTGATCTTCTACTGCTTTTGCACTTGATGTTGCCTCTTCAAGCAGCCTCTCAAATTCCAAAGCCCTCTGTGTCTCAGATTCAGCATGTAAACCACTTTGTTTGTTCAACTCCTCAAACCTCTTTGCCTCACCTTCAGAAAATTGCAACTCTTGCTCTAACTGTTGCATCCTCTTTCTCGAATTCTCAAGATCAAGGCTAATACCATTAAATGCTTCCTTGACCTCGATCAATTCTTTGTGCTTTGTTCCTTGTGCTTGCAGAGCCTCTTGCAAAGAATGGAGATGTAAATTATATTTCTCCTCAGCTTCAAAGGTCTGCTGTTGCAATTGCTTGTTATGAAGTTCAAGCTCCTCGTACTTCTTTTCACTTACCTCCAGCTTCTCCTTTGCAAGCAAGATCTCTTCTTTCATCCTCGTATTTTCTGACTCAGAATGTTTTAATGCTCCAGATATGCTTCCTAGATCAAGTTCAAGTTCTTTAACCTTCTCCTGTGCCTCCAATAATTCTCTGGTTGAATTGCTTAAGCTTCTTTCTATTGCCAATTGCTTCTCATCATCTGCAGTCACCGCCTCAGCAGTATGAGAGGCATCCTTCACATCAAGCGACTCCTTCTCTACTTTTATGAATTCTCCATCAGTCTCATCTTCTTCTTTCTTCCCTTCTTTTTCTACTGGTGGCAAGTCTCCTTTTGTTACCTATAATTTTTGTTTGTATCAATAATGTTGTTTCTAAATTAAGAATCAAAGAAATAATGATATTGCAATAATAGTTGGAATAGTTAGGTTATCATTTGTAAACCTTAGAGATGATATACAAATGAAGCTTATTAATCAATTAAAACCATGAAGCATTAAAAAATTTAACTAATGTAGAACTTCTATGATGAAGTTTAAGTTTCATTGGCACTCAATGAAAAATCTCAACTTCTCACGCTTGATAATTGCAGATAATCAATTTTTTTTCCTTTATAACATTAAAGCAGTAATTCTTATCCATATAAAATAAAATGCCAATTGTATACCTTGATAGGATCAACTTTATCCTCAGTATCAACCTTCATTACAGGAATCTCTGAACTAATTTGTGTCTCCTCTTCCATACTAGATCGTAGCTCTGAAATTGCCACAAGTTGATAGTCAAGTTTGAGCTAACTTGAGCAGAGATAAAAACAAGCATCTAAGCCCTTGTTTATGTAAATTTTTAGCTAGGAAAAGAACAAATATTGGTGTAAAAATTGAAGAAAATTATTCTATTTCACACAGAACATGCTCAAAAGAAAAACTGTTCTGATTTTTTCATGAAAAAATAAATTAACATCCAAATTGCTAATCGAATTCCTTCCGCTAAACCAGTCCTGATATGTCAATGGCTTTAACAGCCAACCAAGTATTACCAACCATCTTCGGATTCAACTATGGTAATATAGATCGACAAAAATTTCATATTCACAAATTTGATAGGGAAACCAGATTTTTAATTTGTTATTCAAAATTCTGATTCTTGATATGTATAGACGTAAACTCTAGGATTTGGGGGTCAGAGACAGACATGCAGCACATGCTACGCTAGACAAATAAAACTTAATTTAGGAGGGAAGAAAAAAAAAGGACAACAAATCTGGATAGATGCCAAGTGAACTAGCATTTTATGAGCTAATGTTGATTTCTTTTATTTCAAATTCGGAATCAGTGCCAACTAAGGTTACCTATCAGAAAATGATGCCAATGCCATAATTTTAATAGCTAAAAATTTCTAATAATCCACATGTTGAATCTGAAAGTTGTTTCTTTGTGGATCTAATTGCCTGCCCCCCACAGAAATATTATGCACTTTGTCAATTTCCCCAAACTTTCTTCTCTTGCCTCACTCCAAAGTCAAAACTTTATTCTCCCATTGACTTTATTTAAACACCGAAAGCATTAGGGGGTTTAAAGCATTATCTTAAAATGATAGCTGATTTGGAGAGGGTAAGGTGGTCACATCATGATCCTATATAATCTAGTAGCTGAAAAGAGCATTACACTTGCGTTTTTTTTTTTTTTTTTTTTATGAGGGAACCTTTGGGTAAATTCTTTATTAGAAACAAAAATATATATCATCGTGTATGTTTGCCAAATAATCCTTAAAGCATTAAAATCTTCTTCATTCGGATTTAGAGAGGATAAAAACTTGAAGGACCAACTTTCAATATTATATTAGGAAGGTTATAAATACAGTTTGATCTTTCCATTTTCAAAAATACTTGTCCTGTGATACAATTTTTGAAATACTTGTTTAAAATGATATTTCTTTGAGAAAAAAAAAACAAATTGAAATTAAATGAAATTTTAGAAATTTGTCTGAAATATTTTTGTATGTGATTATTATAACTGAAATTAAGGTATGCATGGTAACTAAGAATTAAAAAATATAAATATAGGTCCGGTGGATTCTGAAATTTTGGCCGGTCCCTAATTTGTCACACACCATCAACAAACATTGGATTCAAAATAGAAAATTCACTACCATTCACAGTTGATCACAAATTCCTACAGATAACAAGTGATTTAATTGAATGTAAGTCTCTTAACAAGGGTGAATAAAATTCAAACCTATAAATTTTTTTGGTATTTATACCAAAACTGATAACATTATTATTAATCACAAGTTACAATATACTTGCAAAAAAACATTTATTGCACATCAAAATAATATATATTTATATGTCTATTTGATTGTTTGATAAATATATATATATATATACATGTTGATCCATTAAAATTTTTTTTTTTCATACTGGACAAAAACCACATAAAATCCAAATATCACCTGAATCGTTGTTCCGATCTATAATAATGTAATAGTATCATGTGACAGCAATAAATTTGAGGAACCCAAATAATTCTTTGTTTGGTATCTGTCCAAAATGCAAACCCAAACCATACAAACAATAGGCCCTTCAAATCTTTTCCTCTAAAAAAATTCCTAACATCAATTATTCAAGAAATAGAATCTGGACCGTTCATTGAAGAAGATGAGATGCATCAACCAAACAAATGCCCAAATCCAAAAGGACTGCTCAATTCCAATTTTAGCTTTTTCTTCATTTTGACATAAATATATATAAATGAACAAAAAGGAAACCATAACGGGTGGATCCCACTAAAGTTAGACAATCCCTCAGTCTCCATTCCCATCCCCTTTAGATTATTTTGTTTCATTACGCTTCATTTTCGTTTAAAGTTTATAAAACGCGTGACAGCTCAGCTTAGCTAATGAAATGAAACCTTTTCTCGTTGCATTAGTTATCAAACTTCCTTTTTTACATAGAAGATAGAACCTTAATAACAACTTGGTAAATACCCACTGTCCTATTATAAGTATAAAGATAAATGGATACTATTTTGATTAGAATTTTGAAAAATGAGTAAAACGAAGGTAGGTCTATTTAGGAGGAAAATTATTTAATGTTTTAGAAAAACACGATTTCATTTGAGCTCCAACTTGTAAATATTAAATTTGAAAAAAAAAAAAAAGAATTGAACTAATGGATCTACCAATAGCTTTCTTGCTTTTTTTAGCATCTTGATTTTTTTTTATAACCATATGGCTATCATGAATTCATTAGGCCGAAACTAATTATGTTTGCACCGGATAAAAGGTAAAAGTAGCACCTTGAATTTTTACTCTTGATCAAAAACCCTTTTCTTAAATCCTAAGTTAATTAAGAAATTTAATTTCAACGTATGCATTAAATTTGAGAAAACTTGTCACCACCTAGAGACCGACTAGAGGAAGGAAAAATTTAATGTGAAACACAAACTTCTAACACAAATGGACCATTATTTCTTATTTTTCCTATATGCCCCCTTTGTCCCAAAAAATATATAAATATATATATCACACTTATTTTTTGAATAAAAATTAAGAGTACAATAAACATTTTTTCCTTTCACTATTGATAGTATAATAAATATATTTAATTTTATTTTTAAAAATATTGAATTGCATTTTAAAAAAAAATAAATTTTGATAAAAATAAAATAAAAAAAGTTACAATAATGCGACCTTTTTTCCTTCAAGTGTATTAATTAATTTATAATAATGAAAAAATAAAATCCCATAAATAGGTTATTCTATTTTCCTTCTTAACAATTTTATAAAAAAAATACTAATAAATTATCGTGCAAATTTAACCACATGTAAATATGTAGACACAACACAACCACATATATACACAAAATATAAGTACATGCAAATAAAAATAATTCTTTTTATCTTGGAGAGTGATTAAAAAAAGGGTAATACGTGATGTGATAAGCATTAAAAAAAGATATATATTAATAGCAAATTAACCAAAACCAATGTAAATAATGTCTAAATTTAAATTTTAACTGAAATAATAAATAAGCAACTTAAAACTCAAAATTGATGAAGTTGGTGATGGCAACATTGAAAATGGCATAATCTAAGAGGACATTTGAAAAAATCAGTTCTGATCGGCATTAGAATTTAGAATTGTTCTGGCTCAGGACCTTCTAAATTGGCTTTACAACTGATATGTACACATATATTATTATATTATAGAATTAATAACATAAAACCAAAATTTTTTATGATTTTTTAGTATGAACAACAACTGGGTTCTAAGGAAGCAGTAATATGTTCCCTTTAAAAAATCATATATTAGATCTACTGTTAGCTAGATTAGCAAGTTGGCTAGATTGGTATGAAACGACGTCGTATTCGGACAAATCAAACGATCGATAAGATAATGATCTTATAATAATTATTTAAATTGAATCCATGTTTCAAATCTCCACCTAATTCGCAGTTTAAAAAAAAAAGCGAGAGAGAGTCGCTGGATGATTAAAATAGATCAGTTTTTTTTTTTTTTAAATAAAACTAAAAAAATACCGACACAAAATAACCACAAAAAAGTTAGCATAATTTTTTTTCTTCATTTTGAAATAAACAACTGATTTTCTGCAATAAAACATAGTTTACTTTTAATAATAATAATAATAATAAGTGATCAAGACTAGCTACTTTTTTAAAGACTAGCTACTTGTTTTTCCTTTGTTTTATCAAAAAAGCATTTGAATACGAACTGGATTTTTATCAGATTGGGAAAAAAAAATCATCAATCAGAGAACTTTATAAGAAATAAAAAATCACATATATATAATCGCTAAAGTCTATGTCATGATCATGATATGTATGAACTGATTCAAAAGACAGTTTAAAGAAACGAAAAAAAAAAGAAAAGGATTGATCAGAAATCAGTTAAAATCCAATTATCATCATCACAGAAGCATGATCAAAGCAAACAAATAAAAAAACAAAAATATGAAAAATTAGAAAAACAGAAAATAAAATATTATTTGAATATATATAAAAATAAAAGCAAGAGAGAGATCACTTACCAGAGAGATCGAAATTCGAAAGCTAAAGTGATTATCCTTTGCTCTGAAGAGAAATTGCTTCTTTTTTTTTCAAAGAAAACGCAAAGTAAATATAATCAATATTATGATGAAAGAATTGAAAATTTTGAGATGGCAAAGAGACAGAATCTTTGGAATATAAAGGAGGAGAACAAAGAAGAGTGTGGAGTCCACTTCGTGGTAGGGGGTCCCTTTTTAACAGCTAATCCTACTTTGTTCTGTTCGAACGCTGCGGCTTTATTTTCCTCTCATCTTTGGCCACTGTTTTTATGTCTATTTACCATTTTGTCCTATTACGCCTGCTAGCACCTACTACTAGTGTACAAATACAATGTGTGTGGATATATATAAACCGAATTACGAATTATCAAAAATAAAATTTACATAAAATTACTATATTGATTTTTTAGGTTATTTTATTTCTATATATATATACATTTCAAATTATCTATAATAATAAATTTATATCGACTAAAATATTTTAAAATGATATAAATTAAATAAAAAATATGTAGAACTTGTGTAAAATGCTAGCTCATAGCTAATTTTTATATTATTAATTATTTGATTTAATTTAATTTTTACACTACTTTAGAGTTTTTTTTACAAATATAAAAATTTTATTAATTGAAGTTATAAGCTAAAAAGTTATATTATGTTAATTTATAATACACAAATTATAAAATTGTATTAAAGGTTTAACTTGAAAGTAAGTGTATGATTAAATTAAATAATGTTTTAAGTTTGGGATGAATTTTTATTTTTGCAAATCGCAAATAATTAAAACTCTAGCACGGTTACAGTTCAAAAAAAAAATTCTTTTATTTAAAAATAACGCAATTCTTTTATTTTCGATAAAAAAAAATATTCTATAGATTAAAAAGAAAACGCAAAACCCTCGTAGTTGATGAGAAATTTCTAGTAATGACTTAATTAAAATAAAATAATAGCAAGAGACAAGGGAAATTTTGAGGAAAGCATGACATAGTGAAACGCTTTTTCAAACTGTAGGTGATCATGTAAAGAAAAATCATGAGACGAGATATTTACATTTTAGTCCACGAATTCATATGAGGATTTTCCTCTTCTTTATTTGCTTGTACGATTCAAATAGAAAAATGTAAATTTTTAATAAAATTTTTAAAATTAATACTTTTATTATTTTTCAAATAACTCATATATATTGATATTTAAAAAATATCAAAAAATAAATTTAAATTTAATAAAAATTAATAACAGTAGTTTATATATGTTAAAATATTTTAAATAAAAATATAATTAAAATTCATATAAGATATTGTCTAAAACGTAAGTACTTTTACATGTTTACATTCATATAAATAAAGTAATTTGTATATAAAACAAGAGATAAAAACTATTATTATAAATACTAAATCAATATTTAATTCACCTTAAAAATTTACTAGTGAATTAAATATAAATTCACATATAACACAAATGTTGGTGTGCCATGAATGAAATAAGTTATGAGTACTATCACATTATAATTGTTTGTAACTATCACATTACAATTGTTTGTAACTGTAAAAATAAATACAATAATCACATAAAATTTAAAAAATATTACATTAGATTAATCATATTTATACTGTAATTATATATATACATACATACTATATTTAACATTAATATAATGTATATTTATAAAATGAGTTTTCGTTGATTTTGCATTGTAAATGAACGATTTTGAAGTGATCTATATTTCATTGAGGTGATTTTTGTATCCCTATGAATTTCTTTGTATTGATTAATTTATACAGAAACTTTTTAACATTTATATTTTCTTTCAGTATGTAACATCATATATTACAACTTATGACAATTTTATTTTGACATGGCAATTAAAATAAATAAACAATACATTTTAAGAGAAAATTTACAAAATATTATTTTAATTTAAAATCAAATATTTATTTATTAAAAATTTCATCTGCCCAAATGAAACATATTCAATTTTTAAATATGATAATATTAATTAATGCAAAAACCAATAATCAACTTTACATTTTTTATACCGTGTTATTGTGATAATAATTATAGAAATGTATAATGAAAATGTATAATATCATTTTTAATAAATTAAAAAATATATTTAGAGGTATGGGTATTTTAGTATAATATATATGGAATTTCTGCTTTACTTTGTAAATTTATTTGCATATTATTTAACGATTTAAATAGATCAGTTATGAATGTGATTTTTTATTAATTATATATAAAAAAAAGAGAAGCACTTAAAATTTAAACTTATGTGATTTTTTATTAATTATATATATATATATATATATATATATAAAGAAGCACTTAAAATTTAAACTTAAAACCTAAGTGAGAGTAATAATACTCATATCTACCAAGTTATAATTTGGTGGTTGATTTTGAATAAAAATTAAATTAAAAAATATTATATAACTATAAATAACTAATTTAAAAAAAGTATAAATAATTAAAAAATAATTATATGATTGATATCTAAATTTTATCAATTCTTTATTGAAATATTTTATTTTTGGTTCTTATTAATCAAATACCTCAATGCCAATTTTTTTTATCACTGCTGTAAACTTTATTATATAATTTTCTTTATTTACAATGAAATAAATGACAATTAATTATTTTGTTATCATTATAATCTAAAAGGACTTGCATGCTAAAACTAACTCTAATTTTTTTGTTTTTATCATTTCAAATTTGAATAATCTCGGAGCATTTATTATTAGAACATTCCACAGGGGAAAATTATTTAGTCTTTCATTAAAAATTAATAATCAAAGTGAGTTAAATAAATTAATAAGATACCTGCAAAGGAAATAAACACTTCGAAAGGGTCCCAGACAAAAAGTAAGGTTGAAATGGTCATTTTCTACGGGAATGAAAAATGTTTGGCTTTTTGGTCCCAAAGTGACGGCCACAGGCGACCGACCAAACCGCCCTTCTATTGCGCTTAATATGTCTTTTCTTTGGCTGACTATGATATTTGCTCATTAAATGGATCCGGTCATCCTATTATGCGTTGCCACAATTTTTTGTATTTGCTTTTTCCCCAAACTTTAGTAGAGATAACAATTTCACCCCATTCTCCTAGCAAACTTAACCCTATTTGTAATGAATCACCAATTAAAACATTCAATTGAATTGAATTCTATTTTTCATTTATTTAAATAAATATTATTTATTTTTTAAATTTAAATTTAAATTTTAAATATAAAATCATAAAAAATGAACATAACTTCAAATTTTTAATCATTTAAAATGATAGCTATCCAAACAAATCCTAAATTCCTTTTGGATAATTGGTCATTTAAAATTATTATTAATTTAAATTTGAATTTTATCTATAAAACCATAAAAATAAGATTGATTATGAATTCTAAATATTCAAAAATTTCAAATGACTAGCTATACAAACAAAAATATAATTCTAATTCATTGTCTGAAATAAATTTTAAAGTAATAGAATTCATAGAAATTCTATTGTTTAGAATAATTAAAAAATAAAAAATATATATATTTTTTGCTTTATCCTTATATAAATTAAGTTTATTTAATTTTTTTTTTGGGATAAAAGCCATTTAAATTAGATTAAACAACCATAGAGTTTACACCCAAAGAAAAAGAAGAGGACAGACAATATGAAAATTCCTCAATCCAAATTTTAACAAGAGGAAACAAATCACAAAATTTTGCTAATATATGAGCTGATCTATTAGACTCTCTCTTGGTAAAAGACCATAAGCAGTGGCTAAAATAATCTCCCAACCTTCTGCAATTCGAAATTAAAACACCATATCCATTTCTAAAATCCTCTTGTGCCACAATATTGTCAATCACCTTCTTCCAACCAAATTCTACAATAACTCCTAGAAAAGAGAGATCAATTGCAAGCTTTAACCTAAATATAATTGTTGCTACTTTAGCCATTGGATGAGACCACGAAACCATTAGAGTTTGAAAATCACATGCTAGTACATGACCACATGCATCTCTGAACATGGCGCTCAGCCTAATCAAGCCATTCTGAAAAAAACCACCATCTGAATTCATCTTGATAAACCTGTTTGATAGTGGAAACCAATGCACAAATGTAGCCCCACTAGTAGAAGGAAAATGATGTATTATAGTCTGTGAATTAACTTCCCAAAATTCAGAAACCAATCTTTGCGCAATTATAATAACTTGTTTATCATCAAATTGGTTTCCCTCGTGAAGAAAACTTATTCCTCGCACACCAATTTTGGTAGCAAATGAAGCTGAATTAAGCCACCTCCTCAATAGACAATTTATCCATAATGACACCAAACCAATCTTTAAAATCAGAAACATAGTCAAAAAGCAGTTGGTCATATGGTGTACCTGTCTAAATTGATTTCACTCTATGGCACTCACTAAGAAGATGCAAAACTGATTTAGGTTCTTAACAAAAAAAGGCAGCTTGGAGAAATATGAGCAATACGGTGATGAAGTATGCTTTTAACTGGTAGAACATTCAAGGAAGCACACCAAAGGAAATTACCAATTTTTGGCGAGACCTTAACATTCCATAATGTGAGAGGGGATTTTTGCTTCCACTCTCAGTGGAATAATTTTTGCAACTTCGGCACTGTCAGATTTTGGGCCTTAGAGAACACGGGCCTAAACCTAGAGAATAGGAGTCGCCACCCGGACTATCCGAAAAAGAAATAGAAAGGAGAGGATGACTTTGATTCCTAGGGAATTTCTAACCCCTATTGGGTTCGGAAAGTTGGGTATGCATGGAGAATTTGAGAAGTAACCCAGCACTCCTATAACACTCGATTAATTGGAACCGACCTCATTTTCTGATCTAAATATTATTAAATTCTTAGATTATTACAATATTATTCATATTACATGCAATTAAAATAAATAAACATTCATCATATTATAAATAAGACAAGCAAACAAAATGGACACCCATACAAAATGAAAACACGCCCTTACAACTGTCCAAACATCCACAAAAATAAATAAAATAGGATACCCACTAATAAATAAAAACATATCTCTTACAATTGTCCTAAATTCCTTAAAATTAAACAACTAAGATAAACAAGGCACCCACAAAATGGGAATATGCCTTTTACATTGTAACACCCCCATATTCAATGCACACACACTACAACCACAACAATGTAACATAAGTGCACCAAACATAGGGATGCTACGGTTTCCTTAACATTCAAAACATTTTAAACAAAACCATAACCTTTCAATTATTTACATTATAGAAAAATAGGTCATTTACTTATAAAACAAAACATATTAGATATACATATACATTTAAATATTGCACAGCGGAAGTTATAAAATATGTATATATATACGAAAACATTTGAATACATATTTACTATTATACTTATATTTACATTATCAACAAAACTTTACACAATATAAAAGATTTATACATGATTGGCAAGTCAGCTCTGATCTTTAAGCTTCCAAAATCAACTCTTCAATGTCTACTCTCACTCGGTCTCGAAGAGCTCTCGGGTTCGATTCTATCAGTTCTATCACCTGCGCGATTAAACACTATCGCGCTAAGCCAAGGGCATAGTAAGATAAAACATGCAATCGATATGCTTAGATGCTATACAATGCCAATTCTGATTTATATCATATATGTAACAACATAGATGCAAAGCTAACAACATACATATATGTATCTCACAATTCAATATCTTTGCATATACTTTATTAGTTAATCATTTAATCATCCATGAACAACACTAAGCAAAGACAAGCATGGGCCCAAGACACACTAATATGCCATTCAATTTTCAGAGTTAATGCTTTGGTTTTGTTATCACATTTATCAATATCAATATCATATACCCAACTAGGCTTCAAGGATTAAGTTCAACCAAGCTTCAAGGGGAGCAAAGCATGCTAAGCATCAACCCAACTTGGCTTCAAGAACTAACCCAACCTAGCTTCAAGGGTTGTAACATCTCAATTAGGCTTCAAGGATTCAATCCAACCTAACTTCAAGAGATTGTTACACTCATTAGGCATGCCACCAACAACAAACTCTGAAAATGGAATAACACATTAGCCACACAATTCATTTAGATTTCATTTTCAATTCTCATTATCATTTAGGCAAACATGCCTCATTTATCTCCATTAAATCATCTTAGCCAATAACAATGGCTCCACATTTCATTTCACAATATAACACTTCATTATTCAAGTATATATTTATCTCATCCATGATCACATTATATCTCACATAGCATCATTCATAAATATCAACATTTCATTCCCATCACTCATGAAACACATTACCATTCAAAGTGCATAATGTAACATTGTTAATTCTCAACAATGCAATTAGGGCAAAACACAATTGACATGATTCATAGCTTTAGGACCATCCACATTCATTTGATTAGATCATTCTTGTGTTTGAAACATGTTTATAATATTCATGTTTAGGTTTAAGAACAATGGAACTTTTGAAGAATTTAAACCATGCAAAGAGAACCAAGAAATCAAACAATGTTCAAATCATTTGAAGGACACGCCCAACTCACTTGATTGACACGCCCAACCAACTTGAGTGACACGCCCGTGTCCTTAAAAAGAAAAGAGGCAGTAGCTAATTCAAACAATTGACACGCCCAGCACCTTTGATGGACACGCCCGTGTCACTAAAACCAAAAGAGACAGTAGCCAATCCAAATAATTGACACGCCCACTCCCCTAAAATTGATTTTGGCCGTGTCACCAATTCACAAAACCTTAACTAAAACCAACCCCTTTCTCAATTGCACTCAAATACAATATTCATCATATAACATATTTCACATAAACATAATCAATGTTCTAAACACACATTAATATCACAATAAAACACATATTAACTCAAAACCCTAAAATCAACATCCTTCTCCATCCATCCAAATTAACAACCATCATTTCCAACAACAACCTTCAATTAAACTCATGACTTAAAATCAATTTAACACTTGAAAACACAACCCAACACATCTCAAATCCACCAAATCACAAAATCATCAAACCCTACTTTACTTCCAACGCAACTTCCAAATAAGTAAAGAAAACAAGAAAATACTTACTTGAAAAGAAGAAATTCCACAAATCCTTTGTCAAAACCTTGGATTGCTTCATCAACTTGCTTCTTGCCTCAAGAACACTTCTCTTTTCCTTTTGCTAATGGAGAGCCGGCCACTTCATGAAGAAAGAAGACAATGATCAAGATACAAAGTCAAATTTTGCTTTTAATCTCCACCAAGTGTTCTTATCCAAGCAATTACTAAAACACCCTCAATCATATAACTAACCTTTGTCTCCTATAAGTCCTTATATGTAATTTCATTAACAACCAAAAATATCTTCTTCCACTTAACCATCACCTTGACTCTTCATTTGACCACTTTATATGTTATATATATCATCATATACACAACATATACATTTGTCTCTAAACCCTAATTCTTCCTCCAAAACACATATGCACATGCATTCACTTTCCAATTTCTTTTCTTATCCCATCATATGCATTCAATTCAATTTAACAATAACAACAACAACAACAACAATATAATCAAAACTTCTAAGCCACATATGAGGATATTACAATTCTCCCCCTCTAAAAAGAAAATTTCGTCCTCGAAATTACCTGAAATTAACTCTGAAACAACTGAGGATATTGCTCTCGCATCGTTTGCTCATTTTCCCAAGTTGCTTCTTCTTTCCCATGGTTCTTCCAAAGAATCTTCACCAATGGCACTCTCTTGTTTCTCAATTCTTTCGTTTCTCGTGCCAAGATAGCAACTGGTTCCTCTTCAAAAGTCAAGTCTGGGCTCACTTCAATAGATTCAAATGGCAACACATGAGATGGATCCGATCTGTATCTCCTCAACATAGAAACATGGAATACATTATGAATACGATCCAACTCAGGTGGTAAAGCAAGTCGATAAGCAACTGGCCCAACTCTTTCTAACACTTCATATGGCCCAATGAAACGAGGACTCAATTTTCCTTTCCGACCAAACCTCAAAATCTTTTTCCAAGGAGACACTTTCAAAAATACCTTATCTCCAACATCAAACTGAATGTCTCTCCTCTTCAGATCTGCATAAGACTTCTGTCGGTCAGAAGCTGCTTTTAACCTGCTTCGAATTAACTTTACTTTTTCTTCAGTTTCTTGAATCAAATCAGGACCAACCAACTTATTATCTCCAAGCTCATTCCAACAAAGAGGTGTCTTACACCGTCTGCCATACAATGCTTCGAATGGTGCCATACCAATGCTGGATTGGTGACTGTTGTTGTAAGCAAATTCCACAAGAGGTAAAAATCTATCCCAACTTCCAGAGAAATCGATGACACAGCTTCTCAACATATCTTCAAGAATCTGTATCACCCTCTCTGACTGTCCATCCGTCTGTGGATGAAAAGCAGTACTGAAGTGCAGTCGAGAACCCATAGCACTATGCAAACTCTTCCAAAATCTTGAAGTAAACCTGGGATCTCGATCAGACACTAAAGAAGTTGGAACACCATGCAGTTTCACAATCTCCTGGATATACAGCTCAGCCAATCTCTCCAAAGAGTAATCCATCCGCACCGGAAGGAAATGAGCTGTCTTAGTCAATCTATCCACAATCACCCAAATGGCATCATGTCTTCTTTGTGTCAATGGCAAACCAGACACAAAGTCCATTGTCACTCTTTCCCACTTCCATTCAGGCACTGACAACGGCTGAAGCAACCCGGTTGGAACTTGATGCTCTGCTTTAACTTTCTGACAAGTGAGACATTTCGATACAAACTCAGCAATGTCTCTCTTCAACCCCATCCACCAATAATGTTGTCTCAAATCATTATACATCTTCGTACTACCTGGATGCATAGCAAACACTGACTGATGAGCTTCTTCTAAAATGACTCTTTTCAAATCAGCATCATCGGGCACACACAATCGGTTCTTAAACCAGAGACTCCCATCATCTCTCACAACAAAATCTCTAGTCTTCCCAATCTTGCAATCTGAAATAATCTTCTGAATCTTCATATCAACCAACTGAGCCTCTTTGATCTGATCTAACAAAACTGGCTTCAATTGCAACCGTGCCAACAATGCACCATCAACACAAGGTACAAAATTGGCATGCAATGCTCTCAACTCAACAAGCAACGAGAGCGAGTAAACTGTTAAACCAGCTAAAGACTTCCGACTCAGAGCATCAGCAACAACATTTGCTTTACCTGGATGATAATCAATCAAGCAGTCATAGTCTTTAATCAATTCTAACCATCTCCTCTGACGAAGATTGAGTTCTTTCTGGACACCCAAATACTTCAAACTCTTGTGATCAGTGTAGATGAAACATTTTTCCCCAAATAAATAATGGCGCCAAATCTTTAATGCAAACACAATGGCAGCCAATTCCAAATCATGGGTCGGATAGTTAAGCTCATGCGGTTTCAACTGTCGAGATGCATAAGCTATAACTTTCCCTTCCTGCATTAATACACATCCCAAACCTCTATGTGAAGCATCACTGTAGATCACATAAGGTTTGCCTTCAACAGGTAAAGTTAAAACAGGCGCTTGAGTCAACATATCTCTCAACTGCTCAAAGCTAGCCTGACACTGATCCGTCCACACAAATCTCACTCCCTTATGAAGCAATCTGGTGAGTGGAGTAGCTATCAAAGAAAACCCTTTTACAAACCGCCGGTAATAGCCTGCCAAACCCAGAAAACTTCTAATCTCTGTCACAGACTTGGGTGGACTCCAATTCAGAATAGCTTCAACTTTACTTGGATCAACTCTAATGCCTTCTGCTGAAACAATATGTTCGAGAAAAGCTACTTGATCCAACCAGAACTCACATTTCGACAATTTAGCAAACAACTGCTTCTCTCTCAAAATCTGCAACACAATCCGCAGATGCATATCATGTTCCTCTTCATTCCGCGAATACACCAGAATATCATCGATGAAGACCACAACAAACTGATCCAGATAGGGCCTAAACACCCTATTCATCAAATCCATAAAAGCTACAGGTGCATTCGTCAGACCAAAAGGCATAACTAAAAATTCATAGTGCCCATACCTGGTCCTGAAAGCTGTCTTCGGAACATCTTCAGCTCTGACTCTCAGCTGATGGTACCCCGATCTCAGATCAATTTTGGAAAACACAGCTGCACCCTTCAACTGATCAAAGAGATCATCGATTCTAGGCAAAGGATATTTATTCTTAATAGTCACTTTGTTCAATTGCCTATAATCGATACATAACCTCATAGTACCATCTTTCTTCTTCACAAATAGCACAGGAGCTCCCCAAGGAGAAACACTGGGGCGAATAAATCCTTTGTCCAACAACTCCTGTAACTGCACTTTTAACTCCCTCAATTCTGCTGGTGCCATTCTATAAGGAGTAATAGAGATAGGAGTGGTACCAGGTAACAATTCAATACCAAACTCCACCTCTCTCTCTGGAGGCAATCCAGGCAACTCCTCTGGAAACACATCAGGGAACTCAGCAACTGTGGCAATGCTATCAATGAGAGAACCCTTCACTCTAGTATCTATCACATGAGCGAGATAGGCTTCACACCCCTTTCTAATCAACCTCCTGGCTGCAACAGCTGAAACAAATAAGGAGGCTAGCTGTTCCTGCTCATTAGATACTATCACCTCTCTATCATCACCCGTTTTCAAAGAAACAATTTTCTTTTTACAATCCACCACAGCTTCATGTCGAGATAGCCAATCCATACCTAAAATCACATCATATTCCTTAAATGGCATCTCAATCAAATCTCCAAAGAACTCCTCACCCTGCACCCTCACTACACTATCCCGGTGCACCTTACTCACAACCACACTATGCCCTAACGGATTTGTCACCAACACATCAAATCCTAAGGACTCAACATGCACATCAGATACAGGCAGAACAGATACACTAACATATGAATGCGTGGAACCCGGATCAATCAAAGCAAGTACTGGAGTATTAAATAAAGAAAAAGTACCAGCTATGACTGCCGATGCATCTGGCTGCCTCTGCATAACATACATCCTCTGGGAAGAACCAACCTCCTCTGGTCTACCCTCTCTGGATGCAGCACCTCCTCTAGAACTGAACCCTGGCCTACCTCCTCGGCTGACACCTCTGCCTCCTCTACCTCCTCTCACACTAGCTCGAGAAGCAGCAGAATCAACTGGCATCTGCTCCTGCCTCTCAGGGCAATCTCTCACAAAATGGTCTGGTGATCCACACCTGAAGCATACCCCTGCAACACCAGCCTTCCAACAAGGACCACCATGTGGCCTCCCACAATGGATACAGATGGGAAGAGTGGATCTCCGAATCATCGGGGTCGGAGCACTAGCCACTGAAGCTGCAGGTCTAAATCTCTGTCTCTGGAACTGCACTGGCCTACCAGCTGATCTTTGACTTCTACTACTCCGAGGAACAAAACTTCCTCTACCCCTCTTAGCAGAAGAAGACCCTGCCTCGAACTGGGGCCTTCTCACTCTAACCTCCTCTTCAGAAGCAACTGCAACTATGGCCTGGGCTCTCTCTACACTCCTAGCTGCTGCAACTAACTGGGAGAAATCCTGATACCTAGAGCCTGCCACATGACATATAATTGAGGGCCTCAATCCCTCCTCAAATCGCCGACATCGATCAATCTCATCAGCAATGATACCCCCAGCATACTGACTCAGTCGAATAAACTCAACTTCATACTCAGTAACAGTCTTGCTGTCTTGCTTCAAGCTTAAGAACTCCATCTTCTTCATGTCCTTATACTCCCTAGGAGTATACTTCAACTCAAATTCCCTCAGAAAATCAGTGTAAGACAGTGTTGGAGGATCATCCATAGAGTGTGGCACTGTCTTCCACCAGTCATATGCGTCCTTCTGCAGTAATGACCTGGCATAATCAAACTTTTCTTCAGGGGTGGCTTGTAACTGAATAAAGATTCTCTGCACTTTGCCTAACCATTGCTCAGCCACTGCTGGATCAGTGGTTCCCATAAAATCTCCCGCCCCAAACTTCCTCAATTTATCATACTGTCTCATCTGAACCTGAGGCTGGGGTGGTGGTGGAGGTGGCTGTACTGGTGCTTGTCTCATTACTTCCATCATATGTCTAAACCAAGCTGGCGGAACCTCCTCTCCAGCTGATCTACCCGACACCGAAGCAGGTGCCTCCTCAACACTATCAACCCTAGCTCCCTCGGCAGGAGCAATGCTCTCGGCACTACCCTCAACTGACTGCCTTGAGTGAGGATCCATCAACACCTAATACTGCAAACACAGCAGATTACATCTTATTAAAGATCAGGGACTGCCAATCTCAAACGTATATGTTATTCAAAACCACTTTTTAAGTAAAAATATTCTTTTTATTACATTTTACCTAGGCTGAGAATCTCAAACCTAGGCTCTGATACCAAAACAATTGTAACACCCCCATATTCAATGCACACACACTACAACCACAACAATGTAACATAAGTGCACCAAACATAGGGATGCTACGGTTTCCTTAACATTCAAAACATTTTAAACAAAACCATAACCTTTCAATTATTTACATTATAGAAAAATAGGTCATTTACTTATAAAACAAAACATATTAGATATACATATACATTTAAATATTGCACAGCGGAAGTTATAAAATATGTATATATATACGAAAACATTTGAATACATATTTACTATTATACTTATATTTACATTATCAACAAAACTTTACACAATATAAAAGATTTATACATGATTGGCAAGTCAGCTCTGATCTTTAAGCTTCCAAAATCAACTCTTCAATGTCTACTCTCACTCGGTCTCGAAGAGCTCTCGGGTTCGATTCTATCAGTTCTATCACCTGCGCGATTAAACACTATCGCGCTAAGCCAAGGGCTTAGTAAGATAAAACATGCAATCGATATGCTTAGATGCTATACAATGCCAATTCTGATTTATATCATATATGTAACAACATAGATGCAAAGCTAACAACATACATATATGTATCTCACAATTCAACATCTTTGCATATACTTTATTAGTTAATCATTTAATCATCCATGAACAACACTAAGCAAAGACAAGCATGGGCCCAAGACACACTAATATGCCATTCAATTTTCAGAGTTAATGCTTTGGTTTTGTTATCACATTTATCAATATCAATATCATATACCCAACTAGGCTTCAAGGATTAAGTTCAACCAAGCTTCAAGGGGAGCAAAGCATGCTAAGCATCAACCCAACTTGGCTTCAAGAACTAACCCAACCTAGCTTCAAGGGTTGTAACATCTCAATTAGGCTTCAAGGATTCAATCCAACCTAACTTCAAGAGATTGTTACACTCATTAGGCATGCCACCAACAACAAACTCTGAAAATGGAATAACACATTAGCCACACAATTCATTTAGATTTCATTTTCAATTCTCATTATCATTTAGGCAAACATGCCTCATTTATCTCCATTAAATCATCTTAGCCAATAACAATGGCTCCACATTTCATTTCACAATATAACACTTCATTATTCAAGTATATATTTATCTCATCCATGATCACATTATATCTCACATAGCATCATTCATAAATATCAACATTTCATTCCCATCACTCATGAAACACATTACCATTCAAAGTGCATAATGTAACATTGTTAATTCTCAACAATGCAATTAGGGCAAAACACAATTGACATGATTCATAGCTTTAGGACCATCCACATTCATTTGATTAGATCATTCTTGTGTTTGAAACATGTTTATAATATTCATGTTTAGGTTTAAGAACAATGGAACTTTTGAAGAATTTAAACCATGCAAAGAGAACCAAGAAATCAAACAATGTTCAAATCATTTGAAGGACACGCCCAACTCACTTGATTGACACGCCCAACCAACTTGAGTGACACGCCCATGTCCTTAAAAAGAAAAGAGGCAGTAGCTAATTCAAACAATTGACACGCCCAGCACCTTTGATGGACACGCCCGTGTCACTAAAACCAAAAGAGACAGTAGCCAATCCAAATAATTGACACGCCCACTCCCCTAAAATTGATTTTGGCCGTGTCACCAATTCACAAAACCTTAACTAAAACCAACCCCTTTCTCAATTGCACTCAAATACAATATTCATCATATAACATATTTCACATAAACATAATCAATGTTCTAAACACACATTAATATCACAATAAAACACATATTAACTCAAAACCCTAAAATCAACATCCTTCTCCATCCATCCAAATCAACAACCATCATTTCCAACAACAACCTTCAATTAAACTCATGACTTAAAATCAATTTAACACTTGAAAACACAACCCAACACATCTCAAATCCACCAAATCACAAAATCATCAAACCCTACTTTACTTCCAACGCAACTTCCAAATAAGTAAAGAAAACAAGAAAATACTTACTTGAAAAGAAGAAATTCCACAAATCCTTTGTCAAAACCTTGGATTGCTTCATCAACTTGCTTCTTGCCTCAAGAACACTTCTCTTTTCCTTTTGCTAATGGAGAGCCGGCCACTTCATGAAGAAAGAAGACAATGATCAAGATACAAAGTCAAATTTTGCTTTTAATCTCCACCAAGTGTTCTTATCCAAGCAATTACTAAAACACCCTCAATCATATAACTAACCTTTGTCTCATATAAGTCCTTATATGTAATTTCATTAACAACCAAAAATATCTTCTTCCACTTAACCATCACCTTGACTCTTCATTTGACCACTTTATATGTTATATATATCATCATATACACAACATATACATTTGTCTCTAAACCCTAATTCTTCCTCCAAAACACATATGCACATGCATTCACTTTCCAATTTCTTTTCTTATCCCATCATATGCATTCAATTCAATTTAACAATAACAACAACAACAACAACAACAATATAATCAAAATTTCTAAGCCACATATGAGGATATTACATACATCCTCAAAGTCCGAATAAATAAATGCAATCCAACCATTTGATAATACGTAATAATAATCAAAATACATAGCCAATCATCACATAAATAATAATAGATTAAGGTTGAATTAATAAAATTAGGGTTTCAATGGCAAGCTGAGGGTTTGATTTTATAAATTGGAGTTTTGACCTAAAACTAGGGTTTAGCATTAGGGAATTAGGGTTTGGACCTAAAATTAGGGTTTTAACCTAAAAATTGGGATTCTTATCCTAAATTAGGTTAAAAAATGTAAAATTATGGTTTGATCCTAAATCTAAATTATAATATACAAATTTAGGGTTTTATTTTAAAAACTAAGACTTAATCATGCAATTTTGGGTTTCAATTTTTGAACCAAGGTTTTACATGTAAAGTTAGGGTTTGTAACCTAAACTAAGGTTTTGAAATGAACTTAGGGTTTGTAGATTTAAAACTAGGGTTTTGATTATCAAGTTAGAGCCTTATTATGCAATGTTTTGGATTTATAAAGCTAAGGTTAAAACATGTAATTAGGGTTTTGATTGGTCTCAATCTTAAATATATGGCTCATGGGATGGAATTGCCAAAATCAAACCCAAAATTTGAAAGTACAGTAAGTTAAGCAATGAAGATAATCAATAGAACTAGTTAATAAAAATCATATCTACATTGTGTTTCCACCAAAACTATATTTTTTAAAATCAAACCTTGCCCCAAGCACTGCAACTACTTCACAGGATACTTGTAAGTTGGTGCTACAGCTTGCTGAAACAAATAGTTCTTGGCTGAGTGAAGCAATCTAAGGATCAATTGCTATTTTAGCTACTGTCTCTTTTTGATTTATTGCTTTCTGTCTCTCCTTTAAGTTACTCTCTATTTCTTGCTTTTGCTTTGCTAATTTTTACTTCATTGTTGCAAATTGTGGTTGTTTCTTAATTGCTTATGGTTGCATCCCTTTGATCATTCTTTGCCTACCTTTTATAATGTTTTAATTAGGTTTTTATAAAGGCTAAACCTAATTAAAAGTCCTAATCCCACTAGAAAATCCATTGTTTATCCGAATGTCTTTGATTTTAAACACAATTGGGACACAAAAATGCTCAGAATTATGGCTCATATCAAATTGGCCATGGGATCAGAGTCGGTTCAGGCTTTTAATTTGATCCAAATTTTAAAACAAGCTTTTAAAATTGGACCAGACTTAATTCAAGCTTATAAAATTGGATCGAACTTAATTCAAGCTTTTCAAAATTTGACCGAACTTAATTCAAGCTTTTAAAATTGGATTGGACTAGGTTTAAGCTTCTTAAAATTGGATTAGACTTGGTTTAAGCTTCTTAAAATTGGATTGAATTTGACTTGGCCCCTTTTAATTGGAACTGAACTCATTCAGGTCCAAAATTGAGGGTCTACCGTCTTGCCCCTTGCTTGAAGGATCTTGAATTTATTCAGAGAGTAAAAAGCAATCTGCATTGATAGATTGAAGTAGATCTCGGATACTTTAATAAATCTAGGCTGGTTCAGGTGCTTCAAATAAACCCGAGATGGTTTAAAAATCTGGATGCTTTAGTAAATTTGAGTTGGTTTGGGTGCTTTAAATAAACCTGAATCTTTTGGAAATCTGGATGATTCAATAAATCTGAGTTGGTTTGGGTGCTTTAAATAAACACGAGTCTTCTAGAAAATATAGATGCTTTAATAAATCCAAGTTGGTTTGGGTACTTTAATAAAACCCGAGCTGCTTTAATAGATAGGTACTAGTTCAAGTACTTAAAATAAACCCGCAATATGTTGTTGGTTCGGATGCTTTAAATAAATTCAAGTTGCTTAAACTGGTTTGGGTACTTCAAATAAACCTGCAATATATGCAAAAATTGATTTCAAAAGTCAGCAAAAATTTTAGCTATTTTTTAGTTGTTTGCTATATCGAGTACCTCTTTATATACACTTACCCCATACGTGGAAAAATATTTTTATTGATAAAAAATATTTTTAAACACACATAAATTAAGACCAACAATAAATATCGACACTGCACCCTTGTGACTCTGCAAATTCATTAATTATCTAAAACAATTTAGATGAATTATTTGTGCAACTATGCTATGCAATCAATAATGGATGAAGTTATCCATTCTTTTTTTCAAATCTAATTAATATTCTTTTTCTTTTCTTGTTTGTTGTTTTGATTTCCTGTTTTTTTTAACATGGATCATTTTTTCCCTATTTAAATAGCAATGGGTCATCATCTACCTTCATTTTTCATCCAAAACCTAAATTTCTTTCTTGATTTCTTTGTTTTCCTTATTTTAAACTTTTAAAACCTGCAGTTTATTTCTTGCAAATGGAGGGCCGTTGGCACACTTTCAGAACTAGACCCCTGTCTATGCCGAGCTTCTTGAACATAACCAAGCTTATGAACATGGAAGGGTTTCTCTATTAGCTGGGATGCAACTACATTGGAGTGTATGCAAAAAGACTGAGATAAGTATTTTTTTGCTGCAATTTAATTACTTAGTAGTACAAAATTTATTAGTATAATTTATTGATAAATGTTAAATACTGAAAATATTTATGCATGAAAATTAATGTGCCATAAAAAATCTTTCTAGAACCTATGTAGCAAAAATTCATGAGAAAAATAGACAAACCTAATATTAAAGTAGATAAATTTATGTAAAAAAAGAATTAATAAACACAATTTTTTTAAGAGCAGAAAAATATAAATATTTAAAATAAAATACTGGACTTTATGCACAAGAATTATTGAAGTGTTAAAAATAAATTTTTAGAGCTTATTTACTTATCTCGTATTGACTTACCTATTTTGTGACAGCATGACAACTGTGTCATTCATGGCAGGGTACATCTATAAAGCCCATCAATGGTATAATCAAGCGCCTTCTCCAGTAAAGCGGATGATCCGAGAGTGCGGCTTCGAAGATTTCATTTTGTAATTGTCATTGCAAGGATTGCAAATTGAGATCAATGTGATCCAGGTGCTTGCAAAACGGTGGATGGACACCACCCACACTTTTCACTTTGCGGTAGGGGAGATGACGATAGGCCCGATTGATTTTTCTGCCATAAAGAGCATCCAATGGCATAAGATCATAGTCCCTTTTATAGATGATCTCCTAACATGTGATGAAATTTAGCAATTAATAAGCATGGAACCCTCATTAAAGGGGCCATTCAAGATAAAATATGAATAGACTTGGGAGTATTTGATGAATTATACTAGACCAACGCGTAATGAAAGAGCCAACAGTACACTCAATGTTTTTTGTTATATTTATTAAGATTAACCATCTTGTGCAGTGCCGAGTATGTCATCCATTTATCAGTGCTGCGAGCCCTTGCCGATCTAGATCTTGTGCCACTTTATGGTTAGGGTGAGGCTGGCCTTTTTTGCCTTTATCATGGATTCGACAAGCTTTGTTGAAAGAAGCAATCATTTACTAGCTTCATGGTCGCTACCGAGGTATTATGAATTCTCACTATTTTTATTTCCAGGGAAAAACTTTCATGATCTTGATCTTAATAATCTTTTCTGTTATGGGCGTATGAGCACGACCTCGTGAGGGTACCTAGTATTACCAGCAGGCATATCGCGTACCCAATGCTAAACTTTTGGCTATCAAGCCGCATAGCAGTGTCTGATGCTCACCATATACATTCCCATCGATATCACTTTGAGTCGCTTGACTTGAGACTAGGTAAAAGAAAGTTAGTATTATTATTAAAATTTATCAAGGAATTAACTTACACCTTTTGGTAATTTTACAGGCGAATGTTGCTTGGTGGAAGGCTAGCAAGCGGGCCAACTGGATTCCATTCAAGAATGCAGCACTTCCTTTGTAAAATTCTCGCCGAATGATTGCTGGGCCAGCTTTTAGTGGCTAGTTTCTTAGCAAAAGGGTGTACAACTAGCTCCTCAGCCCTGAGCAGTGGAGGGTACCTGTGAATATTTCAACATACACACTGAACAACATGTCTCTGCTGGAGAGCTCTTGGAGGCATGCTTAGAATGGATATGATATTGAACCTTTTCTATTATCACCTGTTGAGTCATACGTCTAGTTTATCAGGGAGCAGCTTTTGAATTTTGAAGTCTCTCCTGCTGGTGTCCAATGAATTCTTGAAGAAGAAGAAGAAGAAGAAGAAGAAGAAGAAGAAGAAAAAGAAGAGGAAGATGGTGATGAAGAAGAAATGGATGAGGGACAAGAAGAAAAAGAAAGAGAAGTTGAAGATGAAGAAGAGGAAGAGGAGGAGGATGAAAATGAGAGAGAGGGGTCTTCTTCCCATTCTTACGGGGACACCAGGGTCGACTTTTCTCAAGTTAATAAAAAAATGTGCATTTATTGTTTTGGATTATTTCTTCCTCTTTGCTTGTCTAACTCTTTATGAACATTGCAAGTGGTTGGACAATCAGGTGGTTCTATTGGTGTTAAGGCTAGTGCTTCTCAAGCATCTCCGACTTAGCCACATGTTCCTTTTTTGATATTGTTGCCGCTGATTCGTCCTTTGGTCCTCAAGGCTTTGATTTGAATTATTTGATTTGTAGCCCTGTTTCATGTTGATTTATCCTATATGTATGAATGATTATGCATGTTTTTACTTTTTCTTTTTTTGGCTCACAATGAATGCTTGAGAAATAAAATAGAAGGTTGCAAGAAGAGCTAGATGCCAGCCATTGAGAACTAAGTGCCAGTCATCAAAATGCCTCTCATTTCAAAAATCTATACCACCAACCAAAATAGAACTTTTGAGACTTTCAGTTCCAGGGCTTCAGAGATCCCGATGCTGCTTCTTCGTCGAGGGGACCCCAGATCCATGACAGCAAGATTCCTCCTCCTCCTTTAGGTGATGACTTTTTAGGGCACTATTTGATTATGGACCACCTCCTCCTTCTCAATGATTAGTTTGTATTGTATTTATTAATCCACACGTAACGAGAATGAATTTTGTAATTATTGAATTTTGCTTTTTCAATTTAACTTTCCTCCTTTTTTTAACAGAATCCCCATTTGACTTTATATATATATATGTAGAGTACATGACAAATTCATTAGAATGAATTCATCATGGAATATGATTTTCCTTTCCAAACCCATGAAGAATTCATTTTCTCTCCGTCACTTGTAAACCTTATTCCTTTTCTGAATATATCTCTAAATATCATTCTATTTAAGTCACCTTCCATCACTCCTTGCACACCGAATCAATTTCGGCTTCTACAGTAATATTTTGATTTTAATTCCACAAAACCTAATGGTTTTGATCTTCACAAGCCCCATCATGATTGAAGCTAACTTAAAGAAGATGAAGGATTTATTTAAAATTCTTGAAGCAATTCATTGGAAATAAGTAACTTGGTCTCAAGTTAAAGCTTTAAAGTGCTTCCAAAATATCAAATTGAATCAACCATTCTTGCATGTTACGGTCTCTTTTTGAAATGTAGAATCTAGGACCTTTAAAATTAACAACTTCAACTTCTGTCCTATGATTCAGGAATTTGAAGCTATAGTTGGATATCCAAGTTATCGTCAGATAGCATTGCCCATATTATTCTCTAATTCTCACTAAAAAATACAGATGCTATTTCAGATATCAAAATCCAAAGTTCTTTAATTGACTAGAGGTTAGAAAATTTTACTTGGTCTGTTAATTGATTTTCGCACATCTTGCTTGGCTCCCACAAAAGCATGGGGGCACATGTTTTGTTTATGTCTGCTTAGTCAATTCTTGCTTGTATCTTCTAATAGTGATATTGATCCATGAGCGTTAGATATTGTGGACCAAATGGATAGAAGATTTTCACCAGTACCTTTGATTTTAGTTGAAACCCTAGTTGGATTGGATCAATTCAAAACTAGATCTTCAAGAAGGTTCGCTGGAAGTCTTCTATTGCTTCAAGTGATTACCTATACTACCCTTTTGGGTTTTCAATTTAGGCCATTGCTTTAATTTTTGCCTAGTCTTTCCTTGCAGATTTTTAAAAATAAAGAACTTTATTATTATATATATTTTTATTTTGCTCCTAAATTTTGCCTACTCTGCCTTTGCTAGTTTTCATAACTAGTGAACCACCCTTAATTTTGCCTAGGCTATCCTCATAGGTTTTTAACCTAGGAGGATTTCCTTTTTTTTTTTTACCTTCTTTCTTACAGGTCTAGTTACAGGAACATTTTTGCTTGCTTGCACCTGTGAACCTCAGTTTCCACCCGAAAAGGATTCGGAGGAACATTCACTTGTTGTTAGGAGTCGCCACTCAGTTTTTTCTGTTCAAAGGAAAAAACTAAGAAAACCCTTGTTTGACTCCAATAATGCATCCAATGTAAAGGTTTCTAATCTATGAACCCAAGGAGGATTCGTGGACTATGTCATGTATTTGATTAATTTGCCAAAAAAAGAAACAAACCTAAAAGGGACGAAGAAAAGAAGACAAACAGATTGTTAGTAAATTGTGGACTTGCTACTTGGGGTGAATCCCAAATATGCCTACATACCCTTGTTTTTTATGAGAGATCAAAGCCCATGTAGTTCGGAAAAGCCTATTTAATGGCAATTATGCATTTATGCATGTGTGTGTATGCTTCGTGCATTGTCGGGCTTTTTGCCAAAATTGTGAGATTTTGAGTACTTAGTGCTAATTTTGATGAAATTTGGATACTTGGTACCAAAAAGAATGCGATTTAGGCTCCGTGCCAAAAGGTTGATTTTAATTGTGATGGGCTTCATGCCAAAAGAGATTAGGTCTTTGACCAAAAGAAATTAAGAAGGAGGTGTAGTGCTCATGATATGCTTAAATTGACCAAGGATAAATTAGGATATTACCTTGTTTAGGATTCTCCCACTTCGTAGTTCCAGATCTCGTTTTCTCGGACCTTGGATTATGATTCTTGATTATGGTTTTTTATTTTAAATTCGATTGATTCCCGAAGCCAACCCGAGAAAACCCACCGAAAAGACCAAACCCCCGTTCTGAAAATTCGGAGGCCTTTTATTGACAAAATGGACAAAATTTGGACCTGAACGGCGGTCGGACCGTCGTGGAAGTGACCGGGGCGGGAAAAAAGGAAAAAGCAAAAACGGCGGCGGTCGACTGCCGCGGTCGGCGGTTGAGCCCCCAAAACAGCACATGCACGATTTTCGTTCAAACTGATTTTCTAGGAGCTACGGACCTCCAAAAATTATTTCGGGACCATATCCGTAATCCTTGCGTCGGTCCTGACATTTCAAGTACCATGAAGACATACTTTCGATGAACTTTACTGCGGACCTCCGGTCCGGCTCGGTTGTCTGCAGTCTGAGAAAATCAGCTTTCCGAGCCTCAAAATTCGAGTATTCACAACATCCTAGCTGTAGATCACGCAAGATACCTACCACAACACCATTATGCAAGTCTTTCAATATGCTTTTTTATATGTCGAATGGGTCGAGTGGATTAGCTCAAGAGCTATTATCAACTTTCACTGGTTAGTGCCTTTATGGAAAATTAGCTACATTACCACTCAGACATATTTGATGTATGTTTTGCTTACTGCTTTTCGCCGAGATACTTGCTATGATCATCATCGTCTTGGTCACCAGTATGGAGCTCAACCTCGAGATTTTGATTTTACGATCGACCTAGACATGCCTTTGTTGACTAAAGCTTTCTTAGATTGTCTGAGGCAAAGCTAGTCTGCACATTATACTTCCATGAACTCTACAATTGTCAGTCTTTAAATAAAATGATGTTAGGGTGAAAGACATTTTCTTTTTATTTTGATTTGTCATTACTTTTTGCTATTATGCAATTTATTTTAGCATTTTGATTGATATTCAAAATGGTGTATATAGAACAACTTTATTATTAACTTTGTCTCATTAAATTAGGAACAACCATAAACGTATAGCAAGTACACACAAACTTATTCTTGTTGCTAACTAGCCCTTTTAGATTTTTCTAATTAGTAATTTTCTCTCATTTTTAGCCCTAATTGTTGCCTACCCTACCTTTTCAGGTTTTCAGAACTAGTGGGTTACTCTAATTTTTACCTAGGCTGCCCTTTTGGGGTTTTAACGTAGCGAGCTTTCTTTTTTTAGTTATACTTACTATGAGTGGGGATTTTTGCTCCCACACCCAATGGAATGGTTCTTGCGACTTCGGCACTGTTTAGGCTCGGGGCCTTAGGGAGCACGGGCCTAAGCCCAGAGAAAATGGAGTCGCCACCTGGACGGGCCAGGAAAAAGAAAGGGGTGGATGACTCGATTCCTAAGGAATCCCCAACCCCCTAATAGGTTCAAAAAGTTGGGTACGTGTGGGGAAGGTGAGAAATGGCCCAGCACCCCCACAAAGCCCGGTTCATTGGAACCGGCCTCCTTTGCAGGTCTTAATATTATAAAATTCTTAAGTATAAGAATATTATCCATATTACACGCAACAATTGAAATAAAGCATCATTATATTAAAATCAAAGCAATGTCCAAACAAAGCAAATAAATGGACACCCATCCGAAGATGAAAACATGTCCTTACATCATCCATGTCTAAACTAAATAGGACACCCACCGAAAGGTAGAAACATGTCCTTTACATTGGTCCAAAATATAAAAGCAATTTAAATTACATGATATTTAACTAATGAGGTACCCACAAAGTGGAAACATACCTCTTACAATTTTAATACTAAAACAAACAAATAATAATCAAAACAATAAAGAAAAAAAAATCATCCATAGTAAATTAAATAAATCAAGCATTGAAATTAAATAAATCAACCATCAAAACATAAAACAAACTACATAATCAAATCTAAAATTAAATAAAGCAATAAAGATACAAATTTAGGTTTATGTCTCAATTTTAGAGTTCTTTAATTAATATTTAGGGTTTTGTAATTTTAGAATTATTATTGTTATTATTATTTAGGCTACTGTAAAGATTTTAAAAAATTGGAATGGATTAGGGTTTTATGAATTTAAAAAAGTAGTAAGGTTTTTTTGATTAATCAAATTAAGGTATAGGGGTAACATCATGAAATTAGGGTTTTGAAATCTTAAAACATTAGGGTTTATAATTCATGTTTACTGGATTGTGATTTTAGGTTTGCTGGATCATGGCTTTAGGGTTTAGATTTACTAGATTGGATTTTTAAGTTCATTGGATTAGGGTTTAGGGTGTTGTTGAATTTGTCATAAAGTTTTGATGCTTTAAGAATTTAGGGTTTAGGAAAACTAGGGTTTACTGTATTTGGTTTTGAGAGAATTAGGGTTTTTTGATATTTTGGAAAGCATATTTGATTTTAGGATTTAAGAAAATACCATTTTTATTTTTATTAAAAATTATAAATAATAAATACTAAAATAAATATTATTTAATTAAAATACCACAAAAAATTATTTTAGACTATATAAAAAATATTTGACCAGACTGGGTAAAAAATTAAGGGTCTACAGTTTGCCCCCTGCTTGAATGATCTAAGACTACATGGACTCGGTTATAGACCCGGTTTGAGTTCTGGACTCGGTTTGAGTTCTGGACTCAAGGGTAATTTTAGGTTATGGACCTAAGGGTAATTTGGGTTCAGGACTAGGACTAAGTTCTAGACTTAAGAGAGATTTTAGGTTCTGGACCAGGACTAAGTTTTGGACTTAAGTGTAATTTGGGTTCTGGACCTGAGCTAAGTTCTGGAATTAAGAGTAATTACGGTTCTGGACCCGAGCTAAGTTCTGGACTTAAGGGTGATTTTAGGTTCTGGACCTATGCTAAGTTCTGGACTTAAGAGGAATTTTAGGTTATGGACCTAAGCTAAGTTCTGGACTTAAGGGTAATTTGGGTTCTGGACTCGAGCTAAGTTCTAGACCCGAGCTAAGTTCTGGAGTAAAGAGAGATTTCAAGTTCTGGACCTAAGGGTAATTTGGGTTCTGGACCCGAATTAAGTTCTGGAATTAAGGGTAATTTGGGTTCTAGACCGGAGCTAAGTTCTGGACTTAAGAGGGATTTTAGGTTCTGGACCTAAGCTAAGTTCTGGACTTAAGAATAATTTGGGTTCTGGACCCGAGCTAAGTTCTAGACTTAAGAATAATTTGGGTTCTGGACTCGAGCTAAGTTCTGGACTTAAGAGTAATTAGGGTTCTGGACTTGAGACTGAATTGAATTTGGGTGCTTGGACCCGAGACTGAGTTTGACTGACCTTTTATCAGTTCAGAAGTCTGACTGCTTTGGCTATTCTATTCTTTAACACATTATGGTTCTTCACCCTTAAAATGGATCTTCATCATTGGACATCGGATCTTCATCCTTAGCATCGGATCTTCATCTTTGAAAATGGATCTTTATCCTTGGAGATCAGGTCTTCACCCTTGTAAATGGATCTTCATCCTTGGAGATCGGGTCTTCATCCTTGTAAATGGATCTTCATCCTTGTAGATCGGGTCTTCACCCTTGTAAATAGATCTTCATCCTTGGAGAAGATCGGGTCTTCATCCTTGAAAATGGATCTTCATCCTTTGAGATCGGGTCTTCACCCTTGAAAATGGATCTTCATCCTTTGGACATCGGGTCTTTACCCTTGAAATTGGATCTTCATCCTTTAAGCTGGATCTTCATCCTTGGCATTGGGTCTTTACCCTTGAAAATGGATCTTCAACCTTTGGACTTCGGGTCTTCACCCTTTGAAATTAGATCTTCATCCTTGGAACCAGGTCTTCACCTTTGAAAATGGATCTTCACCCTTGGAAATCAGGTCTTCACCCTTTAAGCTGGATCTTCATCCTTTAAGCTGGATCTTCATCCTTGGCATCGGGTCTTCACCCTTAAAAATGGATCTTCATCCTTTTAGCTGGATCTTCATCCATTAGATATTAGGTCTTATATTGGCTTCAGCTCTTCTAGCTAGACTGATCTTTTGTCATTTGCATCTTCATTCTTTTGATAGTTCTAATTTTCTCTTTTTCTTTTTTTATTCTTTTGAGAATTCTTTTTCTTGTTCATTAATTATGCATGAACAAAAAATTCAGCCCTTTTTAGCTAGCCTTCATATCTTCTCCTTGCCCCCTGCGTGGAAAGATATTTGAAAGTGAGTCTCAAAATATTTTGTTCATATATAAACTCAAAAATTGAAAAGGAGAAACTTTGCCCCCTGTGTAGGCTCAAACCCATGATTTTTCTATGCGGGCTCTAATTGATGTTTGTCTTATCTAGCTCTTCACACAAACACGTATTTCTTCTTTTGCAAAATGACTGGAGCTTCCTCAAGTAAATAGGCTTTCCATGCCCCCTTGATTCAATATCTTCTTTTGATTCTTTACTTCGCAGGGTATTTGCTATTCACTTTGACAAAGAATAAACAATACAAGACAAGAAAGTACAATGTGATATGCTCATGTATGCATGATATGCATGAATAATACTTACAATGGTTCCATCGACTCACAGACTGAGATTATCAGCAGAAGTGCTCTCATTGACTCCTTTGCGATGCTCATTCAGGTCTTGCACTGGAATGACAGGATGCTTCACATTTATGGCTTTTATCTTCAAGATGTTGAAAATATGAGTGGTGGAGACCCCAAGTTGCAGAGTTAGGGATACATTCATTTCAAACTATGTTTTAGCATGTCAGTTGGTAGCTTCTTCATAACCTTGCCATTAATCATTTACTTTGCCCAATGTGTTCTTTGAGGTTCAATAGTTCAACATACTCCCCTTAACTTGAAGGTTTTGTATGACAAAACATTTTTGAATTTTTAAATTTTGAATTTTGGTTTTGCAATCAAATGTTGGATTTGCCAAATTAATGTCAATTTACCTCAGGACTTGATTTTTCAAATCAACATATCTATAACATGACAACCCTAGTTACCGTACTAAATTCGGAAATCATTTCTATTTAAGCAAGAATTGTTGTACTTCAAATAGGCACATACACATTACTTGACCAAAGGTCATATTTGAGTTTGAATATTGTCTATCTCATATGCATGCTTATCTAAAATATCTATAAGGGACATAAGTTAAATGAAAGCCATTTTGAGATTGGAGCCGTTGTGACACTATAGGCAAACCTTCACACTACAAATTTCTTGTTTGAACTTTAAATAACTGGGAGCAATCTTGCTAGACTCCAAATTCCTTCTATATCTTCCTGGCATTAATCTGGATCTTGATTAGGACAGTCTTTGCCCTTGCAAAAAGTTTGGTATCCAAATTCATTTCTTTTCTTCTCCTCCTTTTTCTTTCTTTTTATTTTTCTTACTCTTCCCTTTCTTCGAGCATTTTATCATTTTGTCCTTCTTCCTTGTAGGACTGTCAAGTATAGAACTTTTAAAAACTAGATGGTCTTTCTCCTTTTTCTGATTTTGATCAAATCTTTGGTTGGGTTAGACCAATTCAAGTCAAACTGTCCTTATAAATTAAATGGAAGCCTTTTGCTGCTTTAGGTAAAAGAGAACTCAGTTGGCTTTCTGAGCCGCCATTTTGGGTTTTATTTTTCTTTTCCCCAGCTTTTTTTTCTTTTTTCTTTTCTTTTTTTCTTTTTCTCTTTTTTTTCTTTTGGGTTCTAGCTCTAATAGAGTTGTCTTGTTTGTACCAACTTGGGTTCCAATAATGGATGAGTGGAGTGACATAAATTTCCTTTAACAGGGATAAATCATTTGTTACTCTGATGTTATCTTGATAGATTGGAGATATTAGGTGAACTTAACTACCCTTATGCTCTTAAGAACATCAACTATCCTTATGATCTTGACTATTCATTCCTTTCTTTGATCTTCTTGCCTCTTCATCTTAGTGGTCATAAGACTTGTCAAAAGTATCACAACAGTTTAGGGTAGGTTGTTGGGGGTTATATGCCAATGAAAAGAAAGCTAAAATTTCATGAAGGCTCAAAGGGACAACTAGGGATTGATATTTAATAGGGTGGATACTAGTTGTTGGCTAACCAAACAATGCCTAGATCATCTCTCCCTTAAATAAGAAGAGTTCAATTTCACCACGAAAGTTTGTCGAAGCATGTTCTAAGACTGACTAGGACCTACACAAAGGTAATTATGTAGGAGCCCTCTCTAAGTAAGCATACACAACTCAATGCTATAGAGCAATTCTCTCGCCTAGTAAAGTCATTCAAGTCATGATGCCTAGATATATTAATTTATGAACATCAAGCTAGATTCCTCATTGGTTGAGCACCAAAATAAACAAAGACCAACAAAAATTTTGATGAAAGTAATTTATTCAAACAAAAATAGAAAAATAAAATTGTTCCAATTAAAGATTAAAGAAAGAAAAATTAAAAAGCAACATTCAAGCTAAGGAAAGTTTGTTGAGTTGGAGTCGAAGATACTCCATTTATTTAGACATATTAAGGGCAAGGATTTTTCTTGGTATTGGGCTTGTCCTGCTCAGGTAGCTTACCACTATCGATTAGATCTTGGATCTCATGCTTTAATCGAGTACATCTATCAGTCTCATGTCCTTGAGTCTAATGAAATTGACAAAAAGCCTTAGTATCAAATTTTGGGGGCAAAGGATTAGGTAAAAGTTGAGGGGCCAATGGCTGTAATAGTCCCTTCTTTTGTAGCTTATTGAAGACCCAAGATAAAGGCTTCCCCAGATTTAAAAACTGCATTCTATTTGCTTGACCAGTTGTATTGACATCAGCTTCTTTTTGCGTGCTTTGATTTCCAGACTGGTAGTTCCCTTTCTCATTCGTTTTTATTGAAAAGCGGTTCTTCTCTCTTTCCCATTCTTCAATTTGCAGACCAGCTTGGAGAAGATCTTTGAAATCATGGATGAGTGTATGAGACATCCTTTCACAAAGACTAGGCAACACCCCTCTCACAATCATCCTTATTTGATTAGATTCATCGGGCCTCTTCTTGAGAAAAGCAGCCTTATTCCTCCATCTCTTCGCATAGTCCATAAAATTCTCATTTGGCCTTTGTCTAATGGACTCTACTTCCATTAAGGTAACTTGCATCTTTACATTTTATCCATATTGTTGGATGAAGGCCTTGTATAGCATATCCCAATTCTTTTGTGTGCCATCATCTAAGGTATTGAACCAATTTTGGATAACAGGGTCCAATGAGAGTATGAACTACCTTAGAGTTTGAGCCTTAGTAGCTCGGGCAGACTGCATAGCAGTGATGTACTGCTTTACATGGAGATGAGGATTTCCGGTTCCATCAAACTTAGTAAAGGAAGGCATCTTAAACTTGTACGAAACTTCTTCGTCTAGCTCAAATAATTTGTCAACTTCGGACATTTCTTCAATTTTCAGCTTCTTTTCAAATTTCTTTTCTAGGTAAGCAATCATCTTCTCAACATCATAATTTTCAGTCTTTTCAAAAGTTGTCTTCTCAACAACCTTCGATTCTTTCTTCTTGTCTTGAGGATCTTGGAAATATTGATTCCAATCGTTATCATCATCAATGATCACCTTATCATCATCAAAAACCACTTCACCAACTTTAGTCTTCCCTTTGTCCTTTGGCTTCTTAGTGCTAGCAGATACTTCGGTATGATTTCCTAAAATTGCAGCCAATTGGTTCTTCATGGTCTCAGCCAGGGCCTCTTTTATTTTTTCCATCTTGGCATTGAGGGCTTCATCCACCATTTTTTGAATTTGTTCGGGCTCCATTGCTTTTGGTGAAAAAGAGATTGAGTCATTGCTAGATTCTTTGTCTGCGGCATAGGTTGGATTGTCGTAAGCTTTTGAACTGTCGTAATCCAGGGCTGTGAGCTAGAGAGGATCAATGATATGAGATGCAAATGTATGTATGTGTAATATCCTCATGTATGCTCTAGAAGTCTTGGTGATATTGTTGTTGTTGTTGTTGTTGTTATAAATTGGATTGAATGTATATTATGTGATAAGAAAAGAAATTGAGAAGTGAATGCTTGTGTATATGTGTTTTGGGAAAGGAATTAGAGTTTAGAGAGAATGGTATATGTTGTGTATATGATGATATATATAACATATAAATTGGTCAAATGAAGAGTCAAGGTGATGGTTAAGTGGAAGAAGATATTTTTGGTTGTTATTGAAATGACTATAAAGGGCATGCATAATGAAAAGAAGTTTAACTATGTTAAAGAGGGCATTTTGGTAATTCTTCTTTTGAATTTGTGTGGTGGAGATTAAAAGAGAGTTTGACTTTTATTTTGATCAATTTCTTTCTTCTTTTCACGTGTGGCCGGCCAACCTAAAGAACAAGAGAGAAAGCAAAGGTTTGATGATATTTTGAGCTCAAATTGAAGAAGTTCTAAGTGATTAAGTGGAAATCCAAGAAGATTCACTATATTTGGTAAGTTTCTCTTGATTCTTTTAAGTTATTTAAGTTGTTTGTGAGTTGATTGTGGATTTTAAAGTGGGGTTGTGTTGATTGTTATATGTTGGATTTAATTGGTTGTGGTGTTGGTTTTGGATTTGAAGATGATAAGTTAAGAGTGATGTTGGTTTAGGGTTTTGGAAATGGTAAGTGATAAATTATATTGTGTTATTTTGGATTAGGTTTTGGAAGAAAGTGATTTGCTCTAATTTGAGAAGTGAAGAATTCTTGGAGAAAAAGGAAGTGTTTAGAGTTGTATAATTGGTGCTAAAGGTAAGTACAAATTATATGGGTACAAACATGCATATGTTGTTTAATCTTAAAACACTTTTGTTTGTAAATGTGATAGAGTATCAAATGAATGTTGTTGATGAAAATATTGTGATGAGCATGTAAAATAATTGCTAATGATGTTGATTATGTCCATTTGAATGAGGTTATGTTGTGTACAATGTGTTTTAAGTTAACCAAAAGAAATTTGGCTACATTTAGGGTTTATGCATGAGAGACACGTAATTTGGGGCGGTCGCTATTATTCATGTGCGGTCGCGACTTAGGTCAGGCTTCTGACCGCGAAACCTACTGTAATAAGGCTTCATCTTGTAATTGTATGGGGCGGTCGTATTCAGGTGAGGCGCGACCGCTAGAAATGTTCTGTTCACCTTATTGGAAGCAATCTAATCCTACAACAAGATTCTCAAATACATGTTAAATAGATCATCCATTTGAGTTGTCAAGGATCAAAATAGATATCATTTGTCTAACATCATTGTTGAATCATGAAATGTGAGATGATATGGAATTGATAATGCATATGATATTACATGAACAAGGTTATGTATTGTGTATTGTGAGGCTTGTGAATGGTGATGTGTATTATGAATAATGTACTTTGAAATGTGATTGGCTATGATGATATAATTGAATGATGTATGGCATGTTTGCCTAATTGAAGAGAAAGATTGAGAAAGAGTTTGATAAAGAGAATAATGAAATAAGTGTATGTTTAATATGATATTCAGTTTCAGAGTTCTGGTTTTTGGAGGCATGCCTATTTAATGAAAGTTAACAGTCTTGCCGGGTTGAGGATCTCTTCAAATTGAGTTGAATTGAGGTCCAAGAGACTGGGTCTGTTACACTATGATAATTGATATTATGAGATATTAGATTTGTAACAGTCTTGCCGGGTTGAGGATCTCCTCGAGTTAGATGAGTTGATGATCCAAGAGACTGGGTCTGTTACGCTATCCATGGATAGAGATATATATGTATATGTTGCCTACGGGCTTGATAATGGTGTTTATGAACCAAAGCAGTAACTCTGAATTCTGAATATCGTATTAAATACTTGATGGGCCCATAGGTGTCTAGGTTTTATGTATATCATAAATGATGTTCTAATGTAATGAAATGTTAATATTACTTATATGATGAAACATTGCATTGCACTAAAGCATAACATTAGCATGAATTGTCTTACTAAGCCCTTGGCTTAGCGCGATAGTGTTTAATCGCGCAGGTAATAGAGTTGAACCCGAGAGCTCTTCTAAACCGAGTGAGTGTAGACATTGAAGAGTTGATTTTGGGAACTTAAAGATCAGAGGAGATTTGCCAATCATGTATAACTCTTTTATATTTTGTAAAGATTTTGTTTATATTGTAAATATATATGTAATGATAAATATGTACTCAAATGTTTTCATATGTGTAAATATTTTATATCTTCCGCTGTGTACTACTTAAATGTATTTATATATCTATAATGTATATTGAGAAAGATGATGGTATTATATAAAAATGTTTTGAATGTTGATGAAAAGCCGTAGCACTCCTATGTTCGGTGCACATATGCTACATTGTGGTGTTGTAGTGTGTGTGTAATGAATGTGGGGGTGTTACAGTATGTATGCACAAATAATAAACACAGAAAGATAATTAGGATGTTCCTTCCAACCTTATAACTTCCACACACGAATGCGAGTCTCTTTTCCTAGGTAATATGGTTAACAAAATACCAACATGGGGTATCTTATAAAATTTCTCTCGGATGTTTCAACCAATAGTTATATTTTTGAAAATGGAAATCAATTCATGATAATTCCCATTAATTAGGTTTTAATCCATTTCACCAACTAAAGTAGCTTTTATGCTATATTGGATTAAAACTAAATTAAGAGGTTTATTATAAATAGATTTCTCACTTGAAAAAGTAACAAATGATTCATGCCAAAAATAAGCCCATGATTAATAACTCTTAGTATAAACTAGGCTTACAATTGATTTTTGGTATTTCATAATTGACCTAAATAATTTGCAAGCTCTTTGTAAGAAAAGGTTGGATGAAAATAATTTTGTTTCTAAGCCCATTGTAAAAAGATTTTAGAAAAAATGGATTTTGGGCTTTGTATTTGGGTCATGAGCAAAAAAAGAAAAGTTTTATGTCCAAAGAGCATCTTGAAAAGTTTTAAAAATAGCTTTGGTCTTTTGGACTTTAAAGAAAAATTTATTTGAGCTCACAATGTAATTAGATCATATTAGAAAAAGGACAAACCAAATAAGCCATTATTTAAGCCAAGATAAATTAACCATAGTCAAACAACAAGCAATTGGGGTAAAACCTAAGGAAAGTAACTAGGCCAATTACATGAGATTTAGTCTTTGGGTTAAAAGGCTTAGATTCCCATAGTAAGTATATACCAAATGGTGGCTATGAGTGGTTATGCCATGCTCGATCTCCATACCATGAGTGAAAGTATGGTATCCCTCACATAACACAACACGGATTACACAGGTGTCCTAACTCATGCAGACGATGCAATGGATAATATCATGATAAGAAAGAATAGAATAATATAAAGACCAACGGAATCAACTTCTCTTATCCCTAGTGGAGTTGCCATTGTGAGCGGGGATTTTTAACTCACTCCCGGTGGAATGGTTCTTGCGACTTCGGCACTGTTTAGGCTCGGGGCCTTAGAGAACATGGTCTTAAGCCCGAAGAAAATAGAGTCGCCACCCCGACGGGCCGGGAAAAAGAAAGGGGTGGATGACTCGATTCCTAAGGAATCCCTAACCCCCTAATGGGTTTGGAAAGTTGGGTACATGTGGGGAAGGTGAGAAATAGCCCAGCACCCCCACAACGCCCGGTTCATTGGAATCGGCCTCCTTTGCAGGTCTTAATATTATAAAATTCTTAAGTATAACAATATTATCCATATTACATGCAACAATTGAAATAAAGCATCATTATATTAAAATCAAAGCAATGTCCAAACAAATCAAATAAATGGATACTCATCCGAAGATGAAAACATGTCCTTACATCATCCATGTCTAAACTAAATAGGACACCCACCGAAAGGTAGAAACATGTCCTTTACATTGGTCCAAAATATAAAAGCAATTTAAATTACATAATATTTAACTAATGAGGCACCCACAAAGTGGAAACATACCTCTTACAATTTTAATACTAAAACAAACAAATAATAATCATAATAATAAAAAAAAAACAATTATCCATGGTAAATTAAATAAATCAAGCATGAAATTAAATAAATCAACCATCAAAACATAAAACAAACAACATAATCAAATCTAAAATTAAATAGAGCAATAAATATACAAATTTAGATTTATGTTTCAATTTTAGAGTTCTTTAATTAACATTTAGGGTTTTGGGATTTTAGAATTATTATTGTTATTATTATTTAGGCTACTGTAAAGATTTTGGAAAATTGGAATGGATTAGGGTTTTATGAATTTATGAAAGTAGTAAGGTTTTTTTGATTAATCAAATTAAGGTGTTGGGGTAACATCGTGAAATTAGGGTTTTGGAATCTTAAGACATTAGGGTTTATAATTCATTTTTACTGGATTGTGATTTTAGGTTTGCTGAATCATGGCTTTAGGGTTTAGATTTACTAGATTGGATTTTTAAGTTCACTGGATTAGGGTTTAGGGTGTTGTTGAATTTGTCATAAAGTTTTGATGCTTTAAGAATTTAGGGTTTAGGAAAACTAGGGTTTACTGTATTTGGTTTTGAGAGAATTAGGGTTTTTTGATATTTTAGAAAGCATATTTGATTTTAGGTTTTAAGAAAACAATTTAGAGTTTTATAAAATAATTATGATTTTTAGAGAACGTAAAGAAGATCAGGGTTTGGAGATTTAAGAAAGCATTTGGAAATTTTGGACAAAAAGTTATGGTTTAGATGAAAATAGTTCGGGGAAAACAATTTATAGTTTTAAAGCTTTTGGAAACAGAGGAAACAATTTAGGGTTTTTAAGGTTTTTTGGAAGCAGAAGAAACAATTTAGGTTTTTTAAGGTTTTTTGGAAACAAAAGAGTAGTTTAGGATTTTTTTAAGTTTTGGAAACGGGAGAGAAATACTTTAGGGTTTTAAGGTTTCTGAAAAGAGAAGAACAATTTTAGGGTTTTAAAGTTTTGATCACTGACTAAGGCTACTGGATAAACATATTACCAAGTTTAATGATTTAGGATACAGAAACAAAAATCAATGATAGATGTATTTAAAAGAAAATATGGCCATAACATTGTAAAAATAATCGAAGCAAAGATTTATAATCAAACCTCCGTTTGTTGGTTCCACCAAAATTGATTTCTATATGAAAAATGACAAAGGCAGTGTTGCTGCCTTCGATGGATTGTTGATTGCTTCTTGTTGCTAATGTCTCTTGCTTGCTAGGGTTTTTCTTTCTCTTTTTTCTCCAGTAAAAACCAATTTTCCATCCCTAATTTTGTGCTTTATGTGTTATTTATAGAAAAAAAATCATATACCTACTTCTAATTGTCTAAGGAAACTAAAACTAATTAGGAAAAGAAACCAAAACCAAATAGAATTTGGTTTCGGAAAAACTGCGTTGGAAAATCGCGCTGGCAAAAAAATTGCTGCTGGCTGGAAACTGCAAGCGCTGGCTAGGAACTGCTGCGGGCGGGCGCCAGGGAATTAGCCCAGGCCAATTCTCCTTCGGCGACGAAATTTTTTGTCGCAGATTTTTCCGTCGCAGATTATTTATTTATTTATTTATTTTTATTTATTTATTTTTAACTTTAGTCATATTACCATTTTTATTTTTATTAAAAATTAAAAATAATAAATACTAAAATAAATATTATTTAATTAAAATAGCACAAAAATTATTGTGGACTATATAAAAAATATCGGACCAGATTAGGTCAAAAATTAAGGGCTTATTCTTACTTTTTTATTATTTATTTAAACATAGAACTTCTTCTGTCTGTCAATGTTCATTGGTTCACTAAACTCATTCTCATCTATGTTTGACAATTTGACTGTGTCTTTCTTCATTACCTATTTCACAATATAAGGCCCTTCCCAACTTAGTCTGAACTTCCCTCTTGGATTAGGGACATTTGTCTTGTACTGTTTTAGCTTCAGATCACCAACCTTAAATCTTCTAACATGGACTCTTTTATTGTAAACTCGAGCTATTTTTCTTTGGTAAAGCTAGTGATGATACAGTGCCTTCAACCTCCTTTCTTCCAATAAAGCTAGTTATATATATCTGCTTAATGCCTATTTTGTCTCTAGTAGCTTAGCTTCTACGACTACCCTTAGGGATTTGATCTCGATCTCAATAGGTAGCATCACTTCCATCCCATAAACCAAGGAAAACAGTGTCATTTCGGTTGGAGTTCGAACACTTGTTCTATACCCCCCATAAAGTAAAAGGAAGCATCTCTGACTAATCCCTGTATGTCTTAGTTATTTTGGAAAGAATCTGCTTAATTGTCTTTTTTGCTGCATCTACTACACCATTAGCTTTTGGTCTATATAAGGAGGATCAATGATGATGGATCTGATACTTGGCAAATAAATCTTTAATAGCTCTTTGGAACTGCATATTAGATATTACACTTTTTGGAACTTCCATACAGCTGGCCATTCGCGACTTGGCCAATAGATATTTTTAGGAAAATTCAACCAATAGCTTCAAATGGCCATCAATACATAGTAGTGGTAGTTGACTACTTTTTGAAGTGCGAAGTTGAATCTTTCAATAAGCTGGGTGCAAGGCAAATGACTCAATTTATTGAGAGAAGTCTCATATTCATGGGGGTCCAAAGGTTCCTGCATGTACTTATGACATGAGTTTTTCAACTTCAAACTTCCTAAAACATCTCAAATGTATTCCATCCGGCCATTTTTGATATAACTCCCCTTGAAAAGTGATGTATTGCAAAGACCACCACCTTATAGCTCTTCTTTATTGGTGGATAGCCCCTACTTTCCAAGAACTACTTATGGTATCATTTTATGCATCATGATCCATACTAGTCTCCATGACCATTTCATACTCATAGCAAGGAGTTAATAAACTGTTCAAAACTAGAGGTTTAAGGAACAATTTGATAGAATCCTCCCATACCAAAGCTAGCATAGCTAGGGAATCAGCCACTTGGTTTTCTTCTCTGGGTAGGTATGAGAACCTATAATCCTTAAAACTTCTCCTCACTGTGGTCAAGTAAACATGGTATGATTTCAACTTTTCTTCCTTCAACTCCCATTCTCCATTCATTTGTGATATTACCAGCAATGAATCATAAAAAAGCTACACTCTATCAACCCTCATAATCATCAAGGTTTCCAAGCCAAAGATGTACTCCTCGTATTATACCATATTGTTGGTTACCTTAAATTTTAATTTTTAGATAAGGGTATGAGTTCTCCTTCAGGTGATTCCAATTTAACCCCTAATCTAGCTCCCTTTTTATTCACAGCTCCATCAAAGTAGATCTTCCATTTTTGCTCTTCTTTTTCCCTCAGGTGTTCATCTGGGAATTCAAAAGTTACTTCTTCACTTTCAAACAATGGTTGTTGAGCCAGGAATTCTACCACCACTCTTCCTTTAATTATTTTCCTAGTTATGTATTCAATTTTAAATTCTTCTAAGATTATCAAACACCAGCCATACTTCCCAATTAACGAAGGCATCTCCCTCAAGTATTTAACTGGATCTAACGTGGAAATTGCTTGCACACTATAAGATTGAAAGTAATGCTGTAATTTCTTTGATGACCAAACCATAGCAATACAAGTTTCTTCAATGATACTACACTTGATCTCATAAGGTAGAAGTTTCCTACTCAAGTATTAGATTGCATGCTGGACTCCTGACTCATCTGCCTGAGCTAGCATTGCCCCCATTGATCCTTCTTCAACTGCTAAGTATAGTATCAATTGTATACCAGGTTTGGATAGTTTTAGAACAAGCAAATTCAGCAAGTATTCTTGTATGTACTCAAAAGCCTTCTGACATTTATAATTCCATTTAATCAATTGGTTTTTCTTAAGCAGTTTAAAGATGGGTTCATAAATTGTTGTGAGTCTTGCAATAAACCTCCTTATATATATTTTCACCTTCCGATAAACCCCCTAACTTCTTTCTCTGTCTTAGGGGTAAGCATATCCCTAATTCCCTTAACCTTATCGCCGTCAATCTCAATGCCATTCGGGCTAATGACATGTTCCAACATCTTACCTGAGGTAACTCTAAACACACACTTCTTTGGGTTTAGCCTAAGGTTATACTTAACTACTCTTTCAAAGAAGCATTCCAGGTTCTGGAAGTGTTGATCTCTTGTTTTTGGCTTTACCATCATATCTTCAACATATACCTCAACTTCCTTATGCATCATATCATAGAACAATGTGGTAGCCATCCTCTGATAAGTCACTCTAGCATTTTCAATCCAAACGACATCACCTTGCAGCAAAAGATACCCCGTGTAGTTATGAAGGCAGTTTTAGATTTATCCTGTTAGACCAGTAACACTTGATTGTATATAGAAAATTCATCTATAAATGAGTGTAGCATGCTAGAGGATGTGCTATCAATTAGGACATCTATATGAGGTAAGGGAAAATCATCTTTAGGGGAAGCCTTATTCAAATCCCTGTAGTCCACACAAATCCTAATCCTTTGATCCTTCTTTGGCACAGGAGCGATATTGGACAACCTGTCAGGGTACTCAATTACTTCTAAAAACTTTTCCTGTATTTGCTTGGTGATCTCCTCCTTTATCAACTCTATCCATTTTGGTCTTAAGCACCTCAAATTTTGCTTGATAGGTTTCAAGTGGGTGTAGGTCGAAATCATGTGCTCAGTTATATCCCAATAAATTCTCGGCATATCTTTATAGGACCTGGCAAAAACTTATATTTTTTGAATATTATTTCAAATCTCTCCCTCTCTTTAAGAGTAAGGTAGGATACTATGCTAATATTTTTAGGATTTTTAGGGGCTCCCAAATTTAATGATTGAATGTCAACAGAGATAATATTAAAAATGCTCATGTAATCACCACACAAATGAATGCAACCATCAGGAAAAACTTACATAATGAAGCAAAATCAAACTTTATTGTATTTATTTTAGAAAAGAAAACACCATCATCCTCATAAAGAGCAGACAAATCAAAATCAATGTTCTCATGATCATAGATTACAAGATTCTCAAACTGATCTTCAATGAGAGCGGTTATCTCCTCTGGAGTCCTCTGGATTCCTGGGCCATCTTCCTTCTTCTCCTTTTAGCTAACTTTCTAGTATCTTCTTCTTTACCTATTTAGTAAGCTCAACAACATCAACAAAGATCTTAAAACCTAGGATTATTTTTTCCATGAACATGACAAGCTCTGGCTTTCCTTGGAGAGGTCCCAATTCTAGAGCTTTAACAAATATCTTCTCAAGTGGAGGGAATTCCATCTTCATATTTCCTTTTAGTAGAATATCTCTATTTGTTCCTTCATAACCTAGCCCCTTTCTTGATACTTGAGTTTTGAAATTTGGAAGCTCTGTCACACCTGTCTTTCCCTTCCCAAGGCCAGTTCTCCATAGGTAATTCATCTACTTCATCATGATCAAAACTTTAGAACCACCTATCACACCTTCAAAAATACCAGCCACTTGAAAACCATTGAAAGGCCTTTCTACCATAAAGGCATTAACCGCTTCACTAATTTTTGCCTCAATTATTACCATCCCATTATCACTTGGAAACTTGATCTTTTGATAGAGTGTTAAAGCAACTCCACCAAGAGGGTGGAACCATGGGCGACCCAATAGTAATGTAAAGGTAACTGCTATATCTAGAACCACAAACTCCACTATAGATTCAATAGGACCCACCTTTACTAGGGCTTTAAAGGTTTCTTCAGCTTGCCTCTTAGTATTATCATAAGCTCGTATTGTCACCTCAGGTAGACTCAGGTCATGAGTGAACATGGCTAGCTTTGGTAAGATTTTGAGTGGGCATGCATTTATAATAGATCCATCATCAATCATGACACAAGGGGTTCTCTTTCCTTTAACCTCCACCATAATGAAAAGTGGACAAATGTGGTCTCTTCCTTCTTTAGGTAAGTCAGCATTCGAGAAGGAAACCATCCCAATTTCAACCTTGTTTTCCTTCAGAATGTCTTTACCTTTCTTCACCTCTTCTTCTTTCTTTACTACCATGAAATTAACCAGCTCCTCTGGTATTATTGAAGTGGAAATTTGCATGCTTGCTATAGCTTTGGCCATAGTTTCACAATGCTTTTTGGATGTAGCTAGTAAATCCTAGATATTGATGCTAGCTTGGGTCCTATTCAATTGCTTAAGGACATCATCATCATCATCTTCTTTTCTTTCTATCTCAACATCTTTCCCTTTGTCAGCCTCTACTTCTTTTGGAGGAGCTCTCCCATAAGGTTTGCCAGGGCAAGTATTCTGCACTTCTTCTTTGGGTTTAGAAAAAAGCCCAATCTTCTTGCTTGACTTCTGATTCCTTGTAATATCCTCATTTATGCCCTAGAAGTTTTGCATATTGTTGTTGTTGTTAATGTTATATATTGGATTGAATATATGTGTTAAATTGTAAGAGAAAAGAAATTGAGAAGAGAAAGTATATGTATATGTATTTTGGGAAGAAATAGGGTTTAGAGACAAATTTATATGTTGTGTATATGTTAATATATATGACATATAAAGTGGTCAAAAGGCTTGGTCAATGCAAGAGAAGATATTTATTTGAGATTGGTAAATTACTTAATTGGGCACATATAAGACAAAAAGATAATTATGTGAATAAGGGCACTTTGGTAATTGCTTGGATAAAATCACATGGTGGATATTTAAAGAAGGTTTGACTTGTGTTTTCTTCATCATTTCTTCTTCTTCTTCTTGTTGATGGCCGGCCCTCCATAGCCAAAGAGAAAGAAAGAGACAAGTGATGGTTTTGATGATTTCAAGCTTAAATTGAAGAAAGATTAAGTGTTCAAGTGTTGATTTAAGAAGTTTTTAACTAAGGTAAGATCTTTTCTCTAATTTCTTCAATTCTTTTGAAGTGGTATGATTAAGTTGCTTATGGTATGATTGTGAGTATTGATTTTGCTTGATAGATGAGAAGTTGGGTTGGTGTTGGTGATGGAAGAGTAAGATTGGTGTTTAGTGAAATTGTTTCTGTTTTAGGATTAGTAAAGGCTGTGACTTGTATGATTTTTAATTAATTTTAGAAAAATGTTCTTGAAGTGAATTTTTGATATGTTGTGCCTCTATGAGTCTAGAATGACTGAAAAATATGTTGATTCGATTTTGGAATGGTTATGAGTTTAGAAAGATTATTTTCATTAGACCTGTTCCAGCAAGTACCTTAACTGGGACAGCTATATTTCGGGATTTTTAATAAAATGTAGAAAAATCATATCCAATCGAATTTTGGATATGTTGTTGCTTAGTGAGTTTAGTATGTGAGAAAAATAATTTGGAATCACGTTGATTGAATTTGATTTATGGAATTCACAAAGTTCAGAACTGCTGCCAGGATGCAGGGCAATTGGGGCAGTCTGGTTAGGTGAACTATTTGACCAAGATTTTGTGTTCAGTTTGATCTGAAATTTTAAAGGGATTATTTTAAGATACAAAAATAAATTCTGTAAAAATTTTAGAATTTTTAGTCAAGTAGATTATTTTATACAAATTTTCAAAATAAGGATAAAATGGAGTTTAAAAACCAGAATGTACTATTTATGGTTAGGGTTTTAATTCTTTGTTCTTCTTGCATTGCTTTGGTTCTCCAAAGGTAGGTTGGTCCTTAAACCTAACCCTAAACACTTTAAATACACTTGAATCAATGAATGTTATAATCAATTGTTCTTTGCCCTAATTGCATTGTTGAGATTGAACAATGTTATGTTGTGGTAATGTGTTTCATGAGTAATGTGGAATGAAATGTTGATATTTATGAATGATGCTATGTGAAATATAATGTGATCATGGATGAGATATATATATATATATATATATACTTGAATAATGAGATGTTATATTGTGAAATGAAATGTGAAGCCATTGTTATTGGCTAAGATGATGTAATTGAAAGAAAGAAGGCATGTTTGCCTAAATGTGATGAGAATTGAGAATGGAAATGAATTGTTTGTTTAATATGTTATTCAGTTTCAGAGTTCTGGATTTGGGTGGCATGCCTAAGAAATGATGAAAGGTAACAGTCTTGCCGGGTTGAGGACCTCCTCATAGGTGTTGAGTTGATGGTCCAAGAGACTGGGTCTGTTACACTATGAGATATATGATTTGTAACAGTCTTGCCGGGTTGAGGATCTCCTCATATGTGTTGAGTTGATGATCCAAGAGACTGGGTCTGTTACACTATCCATGGATAGAGATACATGTATATACATTGCCTACGGGCGTGATTATTGTGACTATGAACCAAAGCAGTAACTCTGAACTCTGAATATCGTATTAAATACTTGTTGGGCCCATAGGTGTCAAGGTTATATGAATGTCCTAAATAATGTTATGAGTTTAATGAAATGAGATGTTGGTTATGGAGTATGATTGATTAATGTTGAATGTGAAAAGATGTTGAAATGTGGTATGCTCATATGACTATGATTTGTGAAATGCATAATTGTGTGGTTAACTTTATATTTATGATGTTGATCTTATCAATAACATATGTGGCATTGCATTTCATTAAAGCATACTGTTAGCATGTTTTATCTTACTAAGCCGTTGGCTTAGCGCGATAGTGTTTAATCGCGCAGGTAGTAGAGTGGATAGAGTTGAACCCGAGAGTTCATCAAGACCTAGTGAGAGTAGACCTTGAAGAATCCATTTTGGGAGCTTAAAGATCAGAGCAGACTTGCCAATCATGTATAAATTTTATGTGTTGTAAAACTTGAGTTTTGATGTATATGAATTTGTAAATATGTAAATATTTTATAACTTCCGCTGTGTAATATTTAAATATGGGGGTTGTCACAAAACCTTTATTTTATGTTGTACTAGAAGTGTAAATCCTTTTTGCAGGTTGTAGTTGAGGTTACAAGGGGGATTTATTGGGAGTGTACTGAGAATGATTTTGTTTGCATTGGTTTGTGTAAAATGTTTTTAAAATAAGAAAAAAATTGGTTTTGTCGACACTTGGGACTCAATTTTTAGGCGAAACTATGGCAAAAATTTTGTAAAAAAATCGGAACTAAAATTTGACTAAGTAAAATTGGTAGCAACATTAGGTTAGTGTGGCGCCTCTACTCAGCTTACATATGTAGGTTGGGAAGGGGTGTTACAATTGTTTTGGTATCAGAGCCTAGGTTTGAGATTCTCAACCTAGGTAAAATGTAAGAAAAAGACTATTTTTACTTAAAAAGTGAGTTTTTGAACAAAAATACATGTTTGGGATTGGCAGTCTCTGATCTTTAATAAGAGGTATTCTGTTGTGTTTGCAGACTTAGGTTGTGATGGATTCTCACTCACGTCAGTCGATTGAGGGTAGTGCCGAGAGTATTGCTCCTGCTGAGGGAGCTAGGGTTGATAGTGTTGAGGAGGCACCTGCTTCGGTGTCGGGTAGACCAGCTGGGGAGGAGGTTCCGCCAGCCTGGTTTAGGCCTATGATGGAAGCTATGAGACAAGCACCTGTGCAACCACAGCCACCGCCGCCACCCCCTCAGCCTTCAGTACCAGTAAGGCACTATGATAAGCTAAGGAAATATGGAGCAGAGGATTTCTTTGGTACAGTTGATCCGGCTGTAGCAGAACAGTGGCTTGATAGAGTTCAGAGGGTATTTGTGCAGTTGCAAGCCACTTCAGAGGAGAAGTTTGACTATGCAAGATCTTTGCTACAGAAGGATGCCTACGACTGGTGGAAGACAGTGCCCCATTCTATGGATGATCCTCCAACACTGTCTTACACTGATTTTCTGAGGGAATTTGAGTTGAAGTATACTCCTAGGGAGTATAAAGATGGGAAGAAAAGAGAGTTTCTAGATTTGAAGCAAGATCATCGGACCGTAACTGAGTATGAGGTTGAGTTTATTCGACTGAGCCAATATGCTGGGGGCATCATTGCTGATGAGATTGATAGATGTCGGCGATTTGAGGAGGGATTGAGGCCCTCGATCATGTGCTTAGTGGCTGGATCCAGATATCAGGATTTCTCACAGCTTGTGGCAGCAGCTCGAAGTGTAGAGCGAGCTCAAGTTATTGCAGCTGCTTCAGAGGAAGAGGTTAGGGTTAGGAGGCCCCAGTTTGAGGCAGGGTCTTCCTCTGCGAAGAGGGGTAGAGGAAGTTTTGTTCCTCGGAGTAGTAGGAGCCAGAGACCAGCGGGTAGGTCAGTGCAGTTCCAGAGGCAGAGATTTAGACCTGCAGCTTCAGTAGTGAGTGCTCCTACTCCTGGAGTTCAGAGATCCACCTTACCTGTGTGTAACCAGTGTGGTGGAAGACATGGGGGCGTTTGTTGGAGGCATAGTAGATCAGGGGTATGCTTCAGGTGTGGATCACCTGACCACTTTGTGAGAGACTGTCCTGAGAGGCAGGAGCAGATGTCAGTTGATTCTGCTGCTTCTCGAGCTAGTGTGAGGGGAGGCAGAGGAGGCAGAGGTGCCAGCCGAGGAGGTAGACCAGGATTCAGTTCTAGAGGAGGTGCTGCATCCAGGGAGGGTAGACCAGAGGAGGTTGGATCTTCCCAGAGGATGTATGTTATGCAGAGGCAGCCAGATGCATCAGCAGTCATAGCTGGTACTTTTTCTTTATTTAATACTCCAGTACTTGCTTTGATTGATCCGGGTTCCACGCATTCATATATTAGTGCATCTGTTTTGCCTGTATCTGATTTGCATGCTGAGTCCCTAGGATTTGATGTGTTGGTAACAAATCCGTTAGGGCATAGTGTGGTTGTGAGTAAGGTGCATAGAGATAGTGCAGTAGTGGTGCAGGGTGAGGAGTTCCTTGGGGATTTGATTGAGATGCCATTTAAGGATTATGATGTGATCTTAGGTATGGATTGGCTATCTCGACATGGAGCTGTGGTGGATTGTAAAAAGAAAATTGTTTCTTTGAGAACGGGTGATGGTAGAGAGGTGATAGTATCTAATGAGCAGGAACAGCTAGCCTCCTTATTTGTTTCAGCTGTTGCAGCCAGGAGGTTGATTAGAAAGGGGTGTGAAGCCTATCTTGCTCATGTGGTAGATACTAGAGTAAGAAGTTCTCCCATTGATAGCATTGCCATAGTTGCAGAGTTCCCAGATGTGTTTCCAGAGGAGTTGCCAGGGTTACCTCCTGAGAGAGAGAGGTGGAGTTCGGTATTGAATTGTTGCCTGGTACCACTCCTATCTCTATTACTCCTTATAGAATGGCACCAGCAGAATTGAGGGAGTTGAAAGTGCAATTACAGGAGTTGTTGGACAAAGGATTTATTCGCCCCAGTGTTTCTCCTTGGGGAGCTCCTGTGCTTTTTGTGAAGAAGAAAGATGGTACTATGAGGTTGTGTATCGATTATAGGCAATTGAACAAGGTGACCATTAAGAATAAATATCCTTTGCCTAGAATCGATGATCTCTTTGATCAGTTGAAGGGAGCGTCAGTGTTCTCCAAAATTGATTTGAGATCTGGGTACCATCAGCTGAGGGTAAGAAGTGAAGATGTTCCTAAGACTGCTTTTCGGACCAGGTATGGGCATTATGAATTTCTAGTTATGCCTTTTGGTCTGACGAATGCACCTGCAGCTTTTATGGATTTGATGAATAGGGTGTTTAGGCCCTATTTGGATCAGTTTGTAGTGGTCTTCATTGATGATATACTGGTGTATTCGCGGAATGAAGAGGAACATGATATGCATCTGCGGTTTGTGTTGCAGATTTTGAGAGAAAAGCAGTTATTTGCCAAATTGTCGAAATGTGAGTTCTGGTTGGATCAAGTAGCTTTTCTCGGACATATAGTTTCAGCAGAGGGTATTAGAGTTGATCCGAGCAAAGTTGAAGCTATATTGAATTGGAGTCCACCCAAGTCTGTGACTGAGATTAGAAGTTTTCTGGGTTTGGCAGGCTATTACAGGCGGTTTGTGAAAGGGTTTTCTTTGATAGCTACTCCACTCACCAGATTGCTTCGTAAGGGAGTGAGATTTGTGTGGACGGATCAGTGTCAGGCGAGTTTTGACCAGTTGAGAGAATTGTTAACTCAAGCGCCTGTTCTTACTTTACCTGTTGAAGGTAAACCTTATGTGATCTACAGTGATGCTTCACATAGAGGTTTGGGGTGTGTATTGATGCAAGAAGGTAAAGTTATAGCTTATGCATCTCGACAGTTGAAACCGCATGAGCTTAACTATCCAACCCATGATTTGGAATTGGCTGCCATTGTGTTTGCATTGAAGATTTGGCGCCACTATCTGTTTGGGGAGAAATGTTTCATCTACACTGATCACAAGAGTTTGAAGTATTTGGGTGTCCAGAAAGAACTCAATCTTCGTCAGAGGAGATGGTTGGAGTTGATTAAAGACTACGACTGTTTGATTGACTATCATCCAGGTAAAGCAAATGTTGTTGCTGATGCCTTAAGTCGGAAGTCTTTAGCTGGTTTAACAATTTATTCTCTCTCGTTGCTTGTTGAATTGAGAGCTCTGCGTGCTAACTTTGTATCTTGTGACGATGGTGCATTGTTGGCACAGTTGCTTTTGAAACCAGTTTTGTTAGATCAGATCAAAGAGGCTCAGTTGATTGATATGAAGATTCAGAAGATTATTTTCAGATTGCAAGAATGGGAAGACTAGAGATTTTATTGTGAAGAGCGATGGGAGTCTCTGGTTCAAGAGCAGATTGTGTGTACCCGATGATGCTGAATTGAAAAGGGTCATTTTGGAAGAAGCTCATCAGTCAATGTTTGCTATGCATCCGGGTAATACGAAGATGTATCATGATTTGAGACAACATTATTGGTGGATTGGTTTGAAGAGAGACATTGCAGATTTTGTGTCGAAATGTCTCACCTGTCAGAAGGTTAAAGCAGAGCATCAAGTCCCAACCGGGTTGCTTCAACCATTGTCAGTGCCAGAATGGAAGTGGGAAAGAGTGACAATGGATTTTGTGTCTGGTTTGCCATTGACACAAAAGAAGCATGATGCTATATGGGTGATTGTGGATAGATTGACTAAAACAGCTCATTTCCTTCCGGTTCGAATGGATTATTCTTTGGAGAGATTGGCTGAGCTGTATATCCATGAGATTGTGAAATTGCATGGTGTTCCAACTTCTTTAGTGTCTGATCGAGATCCCCGGTTTACTTCAAGATTTTGGAAGAGTTTGCATAGTGCTTTGGGTTCTCGACTACACTTCAGTACTGCTTTTCATCCACAGACGGATGGACAGTCAGAGAGGGTGATACAGATTATTGAGGATATGTTGAGAAGCTATGTCATCGATTTCACTGGAAGTTGGGATAGATTCTTACCTCTTGTGGAGTTTGCTTACAACAACAGTCACCAATCTAGCATTGGTATGGCACCGTTCGAGGCATTGTATGGTAGACGGTGCAGAACACCTCTTTGTTGGAGTGAACTTGGTGAAGGTAAAATAATTGGACCTGATTTGATTCAAGAAACTGAGGAAAAAGTGAAGTTGATTCGAGGTAGGTTAAAAGCAGCTTCAGACCGACAGAAGTCTTATGCAGATCTGAAGAGGAGAGACATTCAGTTTGATGTTGGAGATAAGGTGTTTTTGAAAGTATCTCCTTGGAAGAAGATTTTGAGGTTCGGTCGGAAAGGAAAATTGAGTCCTCGTTTCATTGGGCCGTATGAAGTGTTAGAAAGAGTTGGGCCAGTTGTATATCGACTTGCTTTGCCACCTGAGTTGGATCGTATTCATAATGTATTCCATGTTTCTATGTTGAGGAGGTACAGGTCAGATCCATCTCATGTGTTGCCATTTGAGTCTATCAAAGTGAGCCCAGATTTGACATTTGAAGAAGAACCAGTTGCTATCTTGGCACGTGATGTGAAAGAATTGAGGAACAAGAAAGTGCCATTGGTGAAGATTCTTTGGAAGAATCATGCAAAAGAAGAAGCAACTTGGGAAAGTGAGCAAACTATGCGAGAGCAAAAACTCAACTATTTCAGAGTTGATATCAGGTAATTTCGAGGACGAAATTTCTTTTTAGAGGGGGAGAATTGTAATATCCTCATTTATGCCCTAGAAGTTTTGCATATTGTTATTGTTGTTAATGTTATATATTGGATTGAATATATGTGTTAAATTGTAAGAGAAAAGAAATTGAGAAGAGAAAGTATATGTATATGTATTTTGGGAAGAAATAGGGTTTAGAGACAAATTTATATGTTGTGTATATGTTAATATATATGACATATAAAGTGGTCAAAAGGCTTGGTCAATGCAAGAGAAGATATTTATTTGAGATTGGTAAATTACTTAATTGGGCACATATAAGACAAAAAGATAATTATGTGAATAAGGGCACTTTGGTAATTGCTTGGATAAAATCACATGGTGGATATTTAAAGAAGGTTTGACTTGTGTTTTCTTCATCATTTCTTCTTCTTCTTCTTGTTGATGGCCGGCCCTCCATAGCCAAAGAGAAAGAAAGAGACAAGTGATGGTTTTGATGATTTCAAGCTTAAATTGAAGAAAGATTAAGTGTTCAAGTGTTGATTTAAGAAGTTTTTAACTAAGGTAAGATCTTTTCTCTAATTTCTTCAATTCTTTTGAAGTGGTATGATTAAGTTGCTTATGGTATGATTGTGAGTATTGATTTTGCTTGATAGATGAGAAGTTGGGTTGGTGTTGGTGATGGAAGAGTAAGATTGGTGTTTAGTGAAATTGTTTCTGTTTTAGGATTAGTAAAGGCTGTGACTTGTATGATTTTTAATTAATTTTAGAAAAATGTTCTTGAAGTGAATTTTTGATATGTTGTGCCCTATGAGTCTAGAATGACTGAAAAATATGTTGATTCGATTTTGGAATGGTTATGAGTTTAGAAAGATTATTTTCATTAGACCTGTTCCAGCAAGTACCTTAACTGGGACAGCGATATTTCAGGATTTTTAATAAAATGTAGAAAAATCATATCCAATCGAATTTTGGATATGTTGTTGCTTAGTGAGTTTAGTATTTGAGAAAAATAATTTGGAATCACGTTGATTGAATTTGATTTATGGAATTCACAAAGTTCAGAACTGCTGCCAGGATGCAGGGCAATTGGGGCAGTCTGGTTAGGTGAACTATTTGACCAAGATTTTGTGTTCAGTTTGATCTGAAATTTTAAAGGGATTATTTTAAGATACAAAAATAAATTCTGTAAAAATTTTAGAATTTTTAGTCAAGTAGATTATTTTATACAAATTTTCAAAATAAGGATAAAATGGAGTTTAAAAACCAGAATGTACTATTTATGGTTAGGGTTTTAATTCTTTGTTCTTCTTGCATTGCTTTGGTTCTCCAAAGGTAGGTTGGTCCTTAAACCTAACCCTAAACACTTTAAATACACTTGAATCAATGAATGTTATAATCAATTGTTCTTTGCCCTAATTGCATTGTTGAGATTGAACAATGTTATGTTGTGCATTGTGAATGGTAATGTGTTTCATGAGTAATGTGGAATGAAATGTTGATATTTATGAATGATGCTATGTGAAATATAATGTGATCATGGATGAGATATATATATATATATATACTTGAATAATGAGATGTTATATTGTGAAATGAAATGTGAAGCCATTGTTATTGGCTAAGATGATGTAATTGAAAGAAAGAAGGCATGTTTGCCTAAATGTGATGAGAATTGAGAATGGAAATGAATTGTTTGTTTAATATGTTATTCAGTTTCAGAGTTCTGGATTTGGGTGGCATGCCTAAGAAATGATGAAAGGTAACAGTCTTGCCGGGTTAAGGACCTCCTCATAGGTGTTGAGTTGATGGTCCAAGAGACTGGGTCTGTTACACTATGAGATATATGATTTGTAACAGTCTTGCCGGGTTGAGGATCTCCTCATATGTGTTGAGTTGATGATCCAAGAGACTGGGTCTGTTACACTATCCATGGATAGAGATACATGTATATACATTGCCTACGGGCGTGATTATTGTGACTATGAACCAAAGCAGTAACTCTGAACTCTGAATATCGTATTAAATACTTGTTGGGCCCATAGGTGTCAAGGTTATATGAATGTCCTAAATAATGTTATGAGTTTAATGAAATGAGATGTTGGTTATGGAGTATGATTGATTAATGTTGAATGTGAAAAGATGTTGAAATGTGGTATGCTCATATGACTATGATTTGTGAAATGCATAATTGTGTGGTTAACTTTATATTTATGATGTTGATCTTATCAATAACATATGTGGCATTGCATTTCATTAAAGCATACTGTTAGCATGTTTTATCTTACTAAGCCGTTGGCTTAGCGCGATAGTGTTTAATCGCGCAGGTAGTAGAGTGGATAGAGTTGAACCCGAGAGTTCATCAAGACCTAGTGAGAGTAGACCTTGAAGAATCCATTTTGGGAGCTTAAAGATCAGAGCAGACTTGCCAATCATGTATAAATTTTATGTGTTGTAAAACTTGAGTTTTGATGTATATGAATTTGTAAATATGTAAATATTTTATAACTTCCGCTGTGTAATATTTAAATATGGGGGTTGTCACAAAACCTTTATTTTATGTTGTACTAGAAGTGTAAATCCTTTTTGCAGGTTGTAGTTGAGGTTACAAGGGGGATTTATTGGGAGTGTACTGAGAATGATTTTGTTTGCATTGGTTTGTGTAAAATGTTTTTAAAATAAGAAAAAAATTGGTTTTGTCGACACTTGGGACTCAATTTTTAGGCGAAACTATGGCAAAAATTTTGTAAAAAAATCGGAACTAAAATTTGACTAAGTAAAATTGGTAGCAACATTAGGTTAGTGTGGCGCCTCTACTCAGCTTACATATGTAGGTTGGGAAGGGGTGTTACAATTGTTTTGGTATCAGAGCCTAGGTTTGAGATTCTCAACCTAGGTAAAATGTAAGAAAAAGACTATTTTTACTTAAAAAGTGAGTTTTTGAACAAAAATACATGTTTGGGATTGGCAGTCTCTGATCTTTAATAAGAGGTATTCTGTTGTGTTTGCAGACTTAGGTTGTGATGGATTCTCACTCACGTCAGTCGATTGAGGGTAGTGCCGAGAGTATTGCTCCTGCTGAGGGAGCTAGGGTTGATAGTGTTGAGGAGGCACCTGCTTCGGTGTCGGGTAGACCAGCTGGGGAGGAGGTTCCGCCAGCCTGGTTTAGGCCTATGATGGAAGCTATGAGACAAGCACCTGTGCAACCACAGCCACCGCCGCCACCCCCTCAGCCTTCAGTACCAGTAAGGCACTATGATAAGCTAAGGAAATATGGAGCAGAGGATTTCTTTGGTACAGTTGATCCGGCTGTAGCAGAACAGTGGCTTGATAGAGTTCAGAGGGTATTTGTGCAGTTGCAAGCCACTTCAGAGGAGAAGTTTGACTATGCAAGATCTTTGCTACAGAAGGATGCCTACGACTGGTGGAAGACAGTGCCCCATTCTATGGATGATCCTCCAACACTGTCTTACACTGATTTTCTGAGGGAATTTGAGTTGAAGTATACTCCTAGGGAGTATAAAGATGGGAAGAAAAGAGAGTTTCTAGATTTGAAGCAAGATCATCGGACCGTAACTGAGTATGAGGTTGAGTTTATTCGACTGAGCCAATATGCTGGGGGCATCATTGCTGATGAGATTGATAGATGTCGGCGATTTGAGGAGGGATTGAGGCCCTCGATCATGTGCTTAGTGGCTGGATCCAGATATCAGGATTTCTCACAGCTTGTGGCAGCAGCTCGAAGTGTAGAGCGAGCTCAAGTTATTGCAGCTGCTTCAGAGGAAGAGGTTAGGGTTAGGAGGCCCCAGTTTGAGGCAGGGTCTTCTTCTGCGAAGAGGGGTAGAGGAAGTTTTGTTCCTCGGAGTAGTAGGAGCCAGAGACCAGCGGGTAGGTCAGTGCAGTTCCAGAGGCAGAGATTTAGACCTGCAGCTTCAGTAGTGAGTGCTCCTACTCCTGGAGTTCAGAGATCCACCTTACCTGTGTGTAACCAGTGTGGTGGAAGACATGGGGGCGTTTGTTGGAGGCATAGTAGATCAGGGGTATGCTTCAGGTGTGGATCACCTGACCACTTTGTGAGAGACTGTCCTGAGAGGCAGGAGCAGATGTCAGTTGATTCTGCTGCTTCTCGAGCTAGTGTGAGGGGAGGCAGAGGAGGCAGAGGTGCCAGCCGAGGAGGTAGACCAGGATTCAGTTCTAGAGGAGGTGCTGCATCCAGGGAGGGTAGACCAGAGGAGGTTGGATCTTCCCAGAAGATGTATGTTATGCAGAGGCAGCCAGATGCATCAGCAGTCATAGCTGGTACTTTTTCTTTATTTAATACTCCAGTACTTGCTTTGATTGATCCGGGTTCCACGCATTCATATATTAGTGCATCTGTTTTGCCTGTATCTGATTTGCATGCTGAGTCCCTAGGATTTGATGTGTTGGTAACAAATCCGTTAGGGCATAGTGTGGTTGTGAGTAAGGTGCATAGAGATAGTGCAGTAGTGGTGCAGGGTGAGGAGTTCCTTGGGGATTTGATTGAGATGCCATTTAAGGATTATGATGTGATCTTAGGTATGGATTGGCTATCTCGACATGGAGCTGTGGTGGATTGTAAAAAGAAAATTGTTTCTTTGAGAACGGGTGATGGTAGAGAGGTGATAGTATCTAATGAGCAGGAACAGCTAGCCTCCTTATTTGTTTCAGCTGTTGCAGCCAGGAGGTTGATTAGAAAGGGGTGTGAAGCCTATCTTGCTCATGTGGTAGATACTAGAGTAAGAATTTCTCCCATTGATAGCATTGCCACAGTTGCAGAGTTCCCAGATGTGTTTCCAGAGGAGTTGCCAGGGTTACCTCCTGAGAGAGAGAGGTGGAGTTCGGTATTGAATTGTTGCCTGGTACCACTCCTATCTCTATTACTCCTTATAGAATGGCACCAGCAGAATTGAGGGAGTTGAAAGTGCAATTACAGGAGTTGTTGGACAAAGGATTTATTCGCCCCAGTGTTTCTCCTTGGGGAGCTCCTGTGCTTTTTGTGAAGAAGAAAGATGGTACTATGAGGTTGTGTATCGATTATAGGCAATTGAACAAGGTGACCATTAAGAATAAATATCCTTTGCCTAGAATCGATGATCTCTTTGATCAGTTGAAGGGAGCGTCAGTGTTCTCCAAAATTGATTTGAGATCTGGGTACCATCAGCTGAGGGTAAGAAGTGAAGATGTTCCTAAGACTGCTTTTCGGACCAGGTATGGGCATTATGAATTTCTAGTTATGCCTTTTGGTCTGACGAATGCACCTGCAGCTTTTATGGATTTGATGAATAGGGTGTTTAGGCCCTATTTGGATCAGTTTGTAGTGGTCTTCATTGATGATATACTGGTGTATTCGCGGAATGAAGAGGAACATGATATGCATCTGCGGTTTGTGTTGCAGATTTTGAGAGAAAAGCAGTTATTTGCCAAATTGTCGAAATGTGAGTTCTGGTTGGATCAAGTAGCTTTTCTCGGACATATAGTTTCAGCAGAGGGTATTAGAGTTGATCCGAGCAAAGTTGAAGCTATATTGAATTGGAGTCCACCCAAGTCTGTGACTGAGATTAGAAGTTTTCTGGGTTTGGCAGGCTATTACAGGCGGTTTGTGAAAGGGTTTTCTTTGATAGCTACTCCACTCACCAGATTGCTTCGTAAGGGAGTGAGATTTGTGTGGATGGATCAGTGTCAGGCGAGTTTTGACCAGTTGAGAGAATTGTTAACTCAAGCGCCTGTTCTTACTTTACCTGTTGAAGGTAAACCTTATGTGATCTACAGTGATGCTTCACATAGAGGTTTGGGGTGTGTATTGATGCAAGAAGGTAAAGTTATAGCTTATGCATCTCGACAGTTGAAACCGCATGAGCTTAACTATCCAACCCATGATTTGGAATTGGCTGCCATTGTGTTTGCATTGAAGATTTGGCGCCACTATCTGTTTGGGGAGAAATGTTTCATCTACACTGATCACAAGAGTTTGAAGTATTTGGGTGTCCAGAAAGAACTCAATCTTCGTCAGAGGAGATGGTTGGAGTTGATTAAAGACTACGACTGTTTGATTGACTATCATCCAGGTAAAGCAAATGTTGTTGCTGATGCCTTAAGTCGGAAGTCTTTAGCTGGTTTAACAATTTATTCGCTCTCGTTGCTTGTTGAATTGAGAGCTCTGCGTGCTAACTTTGTATCTTGTGACGATGGTGCATTGTTGGCACAGTTGCTTTTGAAACCAGTTTTGTTAGATCAGATCAAAGAGGCTCAGTTGATTGATATGAAGATTCAGAAGATTATTTTCAGATTGCAAGAATGGGAAGACTAGAGATTTTATTGTGAAGAGCGATGGGAGTCTCTGGTTCAAGAGCAGATTGTGTGTACCCGATGATGCTGAATTGAAAAGGGTCATTTTGGAAGAAGCTCATCAGTCAATGTTTGCTATGCATCCGGGTAATACGAAGATGTATCATGATTTGAGACAACATTATTGGTGGATTGGTTTGAAGAGAGACATTGCAGATTTTGTGTCGAAATGTCTCACCTGTCAGAAGGTTAAAGCAGAGCATCAAGTCCCAACCGGGTTGCTTCAACCATTGTCAGTGCCAGAATGGAAGTGGGAAAGAGTGACAATGGATTTTGTGTCTGGTTTGCCATTGACACAAAAGAAGCATGATGCTATATGGGTGATTGTGGATAGATTGACTAAAACAGCTCATTTCCTTCCGGTTCGAATGGATTATTCTTTGGAGAGATTGGCTGAGCTGTATATCCATGAGATTGTGAAATTGCATGGTGTTCCAACTTCTTTAGTGTCTGATCGAGATCCCCGGTTTACTTCAAGATTTTGGAAGAGTTTGCATAGTGCTTTGGGTTCTCGACTACACTTCAGTACTGCTTTTCATCCACAGACGGATGGACAGTCAGAGAGGGTGATACAGATTATTGAGGATATGTTGAGAAGCTGTGTCATCGATTTCACTGGAAGTTGGGATAGATTCTTACCTCTTGTGGAGTTTGCTTACAACAACAGTCACCAATCTAGCATTGGTATGGCACCGTTCGAGGCATTGTATGGTAGACGGTGCAGAACACCTCTTTGTTGGAGTGAACTTGGTGAAGGTAAAATAATTGGACCTGATTTGATTCAAGAAACTGAGGAAAAAGTGAAGTTGATCCGAGGTAGGTTAAAAGCAGCTTCAGACCGACAGAAGTCTTATGCAGATCTGAAGAGGAGAGACATTCAGTTTGATGTTGGAGATAAGGTGTTTTTGAAAGTATCTCCTTGGAAGAAGATTTTGAGGTTCGGTCGGAAAGGAAAATTGAGTCCTCGTTTCATTGGGCCGTATGAAGTGTTAGAAAGAGTTGGGCCAGTTGTATATCGACTTGCTTTGCCACCTGAGTTGGATCGTATTCATAATGTATTCCATGTTTCTATGTTGAGGAGGTACAGGTCAGATCCATCTCATGTGTTGCCATTTGAGTCTATCGAAGTGAGCCCAGATTTGACATTTGAAGAAGAACCAGTTGCTATCTTGGCACGTGATGTGAAAGAATTGAGGAACAAGAAAGTGCCATTGGTGAAGATTCTTTGGAAGAATCATGCAAAAGAAGAAGCAACTTGGGAAAGTGAGCAAACTATGCGAGAGCAAAAACTCAACTATTTCAGAGTTGATATCAGGTAATTTCGAGGACGAAATTTCTTTTTAGAGGGGGAGAATTGTAATATCCTCATTTATGCCCTAGAAGTTTTGCATATTGTTATTGTTGTTAATGTTATATATTGGATTGAATATATGTGTTAAATTGTAAGAGAAAAGAAATTGAGAAGAGAAAGTATATGTATATGTATTTTGGGAAGAAATAGGGTTTAGAGACAAATTTATATGTTGTGTATATGTTAATATATATGACATATAAAGTGGTCAAAAGGCTTGGTCAATGCAAGAGAAGATATTTATTTGAGATTGGTAAATTACTTAATTGGGCACATATAAGACAAAAAGATAATTATGTGAATAAGGGCACTTTGGTAATTGCTTGGATAAAATCACATGGTGGATATTTAAAGAAGGTTTGACTTGTGTTTTCTTCATCATTTCTTCTTCTTCTTCTTGTTGATGGCCGGCCCTCCATAGCCAAAGAGAAAGAAAGAGACAAGTGATGGTTTTGATGATTTCAAGCTTAAATTGAAGAAAGATTAAGTGTTCAAGTGTTGATTTAAGAAGTTTTTAACTAAGGTAAGATCTTTTCTCTAATTTCTTCAATTCTTTTGAAGTGGTATGATTAAGTTGCTTATGGTATGATTGTGAGTATTGATTTTGCTTGATAGATGAGAAGTTGGGTTGGTGTTGGTGATGGAAGAGTAAGATTGGTGTTTAGTGAAATTGTTTCTGTTTTAGGATTAGTAAAGGCTGTGACTTGTATGATTTTTAATTAATTTTAGAAAAATGTTCTTGAAGTGAATTTTTGATATGTTGTGCCCTATGAGTCTAGAATGACTGAAAAATATGTTGATTCGATTTTGGAATGGTTATGAGTTTAGAAAGATTATTTTCATTAGACCTGTTCCAGCAAGTACCTTAACTGGGACAGCGATATTTCAGGATTTTTAATAAAATGTAGAAAAATCATATCCAATCGAATTTTGGATATGTTGTTGCTTAGTGAGTTTAGTATTTGAGAAAAATAATTTGGAATCACGTTGATTGAATTTGATTTATGGAATTCACAAAGTTCAGAACTGCTGCCAGGATGCAGGGCAATTGGGGCAGTCTGGTTAGGTGAACTATTTGACCAAGATTTTGTGTTCAGTTTGATCTGAAATTTTAAAGGGATTATTTTAAGATACAAAAATAAATTCTGTAAAAATTTTAGAATTTTTAGTCAAGTAGATTATTTTATACAAATTTTCAAAATAAGGATAAAATGGAGTTTAAAAACCAGAATGTACTATTTATGGTTAGGGTTTTAATTCTTTGTTCTTCTTGCATTGCTTTGGTTCTCCAAAGGTAGGTTGGTCCTTAAACCTAACCCTAAACACTTTAAATACACTTGAATCAATGAATGTTATAATCAATTGTTCTTTGCCCTAATTGCATTGTTGAGATTGAACAATGTTATGTTGTGCATTGTGAATGGTAATGTGTTTCATGAGTAATGTGGAATGAAATGTTGATATTTATGAATGATGCTATGTGAAATATAATGTGATCATGGATGAGATATATATATATATATATACTTGAATAATGAGATGTTATATTGTGAAATGAAATGTGAAGCCATTGTTATTGGCTAAGATGATGTAATTGAAAGAAAGAAGGCATGTTTGCCTAAATGTGATGAGAATTGAGAATGGAAATGAATTGTTTGTTTAATATGTTATTCAGTTTCAGAGTTCTGGATTTGGGTGGCATGCCTAAGAAATGATGAAAGGTAACAGTCTTGCCGGGTTGAGGACCTCCTCATAGGTGTTGAGTTGATGGTCCAAGAGACTGGGTCTGTTACACTATGAGATATATGATTTGTAACAGTCTTGCCGGGTTGAGGATCTCCTCATATGTGTTGAGTTGATGATCCAAGAGACTGGGTCTGTTACACTATCCATGGATAGAGATACATGTATATACATTGCCTACGGGCGTGATTATTGTGACTATGAACCAAAGCAGTAACTCTGAACTCTGAATATCGTATTAAATACTTGTTGGGCCCATAGGTGTCAAGGTTATATGAATGTCCTAAATAATGTTATGAGTTTAATGAAATGAGATGTTGGTTATGGAGTATGATTGATTAATGTTGAATGTGAAAAGATGTTGAAATGTGGTATGCTCATATGACTATGATTTGTGAAATGCATAATTGTGTGGTTAACTTTATATTTATGATGTTGATCTTATCAATAACATATGTGGCATTGCATTTCATTAAAGCATACTGTTAGCATGTTTTATCTTACTAAGCCGTTGGCTTAGCGCGATAGTGTTTAATCGCGCAGGTAGTAGAGTGGATAGAGTTGAACCCGAGAGTTCATCAAGACCTAGTGAGAGTAGACCTTGAAGAATCCATTTTGGGAGCTTAAAGATCAAAGCAGACTTGCCAATCATGTATAAATTTTATGTGTTGTAAAACTTGAGTTTTGATGTATATGAATTTGTAAATATGTAAATATTTTATAACTTCCGCTGTGTAATATTTAAATATGGGGGTTGTCACAAAACCTTTATTTTATGTTGTACTAGAAGTGTAAATCCTTTTTGCAGGTTGTAGTTGAGGTTACAAGGGGGATTTATTGGGAGTGTACTGATAATGATTTTGTTTGCATTGGTTTGTGTAAAATGTTTTTAAAATAAGAAAAAAATCGGTTTTGTCGACACTTGGGACTCAATTTTTAGGCGAAACTATGGCAAAAATTTTGTAAAAAAATCGGAACTAAAATTTGACTAAGTAAAATTGGTAGCAACATTAGGTTAGTGTGGCGCCTCTACTCAGCTTACATATGTAGGTTGGGAAGGGGTGTTACATTCCTCGTCATTGTCAGTGTAGTCTTAGAATTCATTCATAACACAAATTCTCAATGCTTTCTCACCCATAATTGATTTGGCCTTACCTAGCAAAAGCTCTTCTTTTGTAGTTACCTCTCCTATGTCTTGAAAAGACAGCAAGGTGAACTTCTCATTCAATCCTCCTCATATCATGAAAGTTATTGGTGGAGGTACTCTGTTAAACTTAGGCAAAGGATTGTCCTTTATGCTAGGTTTGTTGGGTTCAGGTAACTTTCTACTATCAATTGGATTTTAAATCTTGTGTCTTAATCGAATGCATTTATCTCTCTCATGCCATTGTGTCAAGTGGAATTGACAGAAGGCCTTTGTGTCAAAGTTTGGTGGAGGTGGATTTGATAGAGGTCGAGGGGCCAGTGGTTGTAACATCCCTTTCTTTTGCAGCTTATTGAAAACCCAGGATAGAGGTCTCCCCAAATCTAAAAATTGTCTTCTATTCCCTTGACTAGTAGTTGCATTGACATCCATCACTTTTTGTGTACTCTGATAACTAGATTGGTAATTTCCTTTCTTCCTCATTCTTTTAGAAAAATGATTCTTCTCCCTTTTGCACTCTTTTATCAGTAAGCCAGCTTAGAGAAGATCTTTGAAATATGTGGTAAGAGTATAGGACTTTCATGGAGTTTAGGCAGACTATCATTCTAATATGGTCAGACTCATCTGGCCTCTTTTTGAGAAGAGCAGCCATGTTTCTCCACCTATTCACATATTCAACAAAAATTCTCATTCTACTTTTGTCTGATAGTCTCTACCTCCATTAGGGTCATTTATAGCTTAACATTATACCCATATTGCTGAATGAAGGCCTTGTACAACAAATTTCAATCTTTATGAGTGTTTTTCTCCAAGGTATTGAACCAGTTTTGCACAACAAGATCTAGAGAAAGCATGAAATGTCTCAGGTTTTGAACCTTAGTAGCTCTAGCAGATTGTATGGTAATGATGTACTGCTTGACATGTAGGTGAGGATTTCCAGTTCCATCAAACTTAGCAAAAGGAGGCATCTTAAACTTGTAAGTAATTCCTTCATCATCCTCAAATAATTTGTCCATCTATGACACTTCTTTAGTCTTTCACTTCTTTTCAAACTTCTTTTCCAAGTTAAAAATTAACTTTTCAACATTAGTAGATTCAGCCTTTTATACAACCTTCTTTTCTTTCTTCTTTTCCTGTTGGTCTTGGAAATATGCATCCTAGTCATCATCAATCACTACCTTATCTTCATCAAAGGCCACCTCACCTACCTTGGCCTTTCCTTTGTTCTACTTCTTAGTACTAATAGATGCCTTAGCAGTAGTCTCTAATAGTACAACCAACTAACTTCTCAGAATCTCAGCTAGGGTCCCCTTCAGTTCTTCCATCTTTGAGGCTAGGGCCTCATTCACCAAGTTTTAAACTGGCTCATAATCCATTGGTTTTGGTATGAAGTTGACTGAATTCTCACTGAACTTTGAATCACTTACGTAGGTTTGATTATCATAAGTCTTTGAACTGTTGTACTCCAAGTCTGCAAGACAGAAAGGATCAATGCAATGTAATGCAATGCATGTATGCATGTGTTAGAATCAAACAAAGAGAGTCAGGATGCTCCTTCCAACCTGAGTCTCTTTTCCTAAGTGTTATGGTCAACAAAGATATCAGTACGGGATACTTCATTTTCAAGAATCTCTTAGATGAATTGATCATTAATTGTGTTTTCAAAAATAGAAATCAGTTTATGACAACTCCCATTAATTAAGCCTTAATCATTTGTGTCCATTGAAAGGTTCAAGAAATATTTCTGCCATATTTTGGATTAAAACTAAATTAATAGGTTTATTACAAATAGACTTCTTATTTAAAAAAATGACTAATGATTCATGCCACAAACAAGTCCACAGTTAACAAGTCTTGGCATAAATAAAGCCCGCAATTGATTTTAGTATTCTATTATTGACCTAACTATAAGCCCATTTCTAAAAAGATTTGGCCCATTGAAGAAACGTTTAATTTCAAAGCCCATTGCAAAAATTTATTTCAAAAATTGATTTTAGGCTTCATGTTTGGGCCATGAGGTAAAAAAATAAAATTTTGACCCATCTATAAAAAGAATTTTAGGTCTAAAATCCATGAAAATAACCTTGGTCTTTTGGGCTAGAAAATAATTTTGGGCTTACACCATAATTATGTCACATTAGGAAGAAGCAAACTAAGACATGTTAATCATAGTCAAATAACAAACATTTTAGGTAAACCTAAGAAAAATTACTAGGCCAACTATATGAGCTTTAGTCTTTAGGGTAAAAGGCTTAGGTTCTCATAGCAAGTATATACCAAAAGGTACAAGGCTATAAGTGGTTATACAATATGAAAGTATGGTATCACTTACATACACATAACATGGGTTCCAAAGGACATCTTAACTCACACACACAATGTAAATCTAAATGATGCAATGAATAATCTCATAATAATAAAGAATAAAATAATACAAAGACTAACATAATCAACTTCTCTTTTCCCCTATGGAGTAGCCACTGTGAGCAGAGATTTTTGCCCCCACTCTCGGTGAAATGGTTCTTATGACTTTGACACTGTTAGGCTCTGGGTCTTAGAGAACACGAGCCTAAACCCAAAGAATAGGAGTCGTCACCCAGACGGGCTGAGAAAGAAATAGAAAAGGGGTGGATAACTCGATTCCTAGGGAATCTCTAACCCCCTACTAGGATTGAAAAGTTGGGTACATATGGGCAAGGTGAGAAGTGACCCGACACCCCCCATAATGCTCGGTTTAATCGGCCTCCTTTTCAAGTCTAAATATTATTAAATTCTTATATTGTTATAATATTATTCATTTTACATACAATTAAAATAAATAAATATTTCTCATATTATAAATTAGACAACTAAACAAAATGGGCATCCATACAAGATAGAAACATGCCCTCACAACCGTCCAAACATCCACAAAAATAAATAAAATAGGACACCCACCAAAAGGTGGAAATGTTTCCCTTACAATTGTCCCAAAGTTCTTAAAATTAAATAATTACGATAAACAAGGCACCCACGAAGTACAAACATTCCTTTTTCAACCCCAAAGTCTGAATAAATAAATGCAATTCAACCGTTTGATAATAAGTAATAATAATCAAAACACATAACCAATCATCACATAAATAATAATATATCAAGGTTGAATTAATAAAATTAGGGTTTCATTATCAAATTAGGGTTTCAGTTGCAATATTAGGGTTTGATTTAATAAATTAGGGTGTTGACCTAAAATTAGGGTTTTGTATTAGGAAATTAGGGTTTGGACCTAATACAACATTAGGGTTTTAACCTAAAAATTGGGATTCTTATCCTAAATTAGGTCAAAAACATGCAAAATTAGGGTTTGATCCTGAATCTAGGGTTTAATATGCAAATCTAAGATTTTATTTTAAAAAATAAGGTTTAATCATGCAATTTAGGATTTCAATTTTAGACTAGGGTTTTACATGTAAAGTTAAAAAACTAAAACTAAGGTTTTGGAATGAACTTAGGGTTTTAGATTCAAAACTAGGGTTTTGATTATCAAGTTAGAGCCTTATTGTGCAATTAGGTTTTAGATTTATAAAGATACGGTTAAAACATGCAGTTAGGGTTTTGATTAGTCTAAATCTTAAATATAAGGCTCATGAGATGGAATTGCAAAAATCAAACCCATAATTTGAAAGTATAGTAAGTTAAACAATGAATATAATCAATAGAATTAAATAGAATTGGTTAATAGAAATCATACCTACACTGTTGGCTCTACCAAAACTATTTTGTTGAATCAAACCTTGCCCCCAAGCACTGCAACTACTTCATAGGGTGCTTATAAGTTGGTGCTATGACTTGCTGGATCAAATAGGTCTTGGCTGAGTGAAGTAATCCAAGGATCAATTGCTATTTTAGCTACTGTCTCTTTTTGTTTTATTTCTTTATGTCTTTCCTTCAAGTTACTCTCTATTTATTGCTTTTTCTTTGCTAATTTTCACCTCATGGTTGCTAATTATGGATGTTTCTTAATTGCTTATGGCTGCCTCCCTATAATCATTCTTCGCCTCCCTTTCATAATGTTTTAATTAGTGTTTTGTAAAGGCTAAACTTGATTAAAGTCCTAATCCCACTAGAAAATCCATTATTTATTCGAATGTCTTTGAGTTTAAACATAATTGGGATAAAGATACTTATGGTTTCATAAAGATGCAATACTCTCCTCTGTCCTAGCTGCAACTGCAAGCCCCTAGCCTCTTCCACACTATGTGTAGCTGATACCAATTTGGAGAAATCCTCATACTGTACTGCAACCACTTGACATATAATAGATGTCTTTAATCCTTCTTTAAATCTCCGATATTTATTCACTTCATCAGTTATAATTTCTCCTGCATACTTACTAACCCTCATACATTGTTACACTCATCTCTCCCTATTTCAAATCAAGAAATTCTCTCTTCTTTTTATCCTTATAATCCCTAAGTGTGTACTTTCCCGAAATTCCATAAGAAAATCATCATCTAACAGCACTGATGGATCAGCCGACCCCTGAGGAACTGCCTTCCACTAGTCATAAGCGTCCCCTTATAGAAGAGACAATGCATATTTGAACTTCTCTTATGCAGTAGCCTGTAACCGGATGAACACCCTCTAAACTCTATCTAGCCACTGCTCTGCCTCGGCTGGATCTATAGTGCTAAAGAAGTCCGTAGCATATTTTCTCAACATGTCATACTTCCTAGTCTGCAGCTGCTACTACTGCACTAGGGCTAGACGGAGCAACCCTGCCATCTATTGAACCCATACTGGAGGACCTTGCACCTCAAGTCTAGCTACTCCTGAAGCCTTTCCAGCATCTCTAACTCTAGCTTAAGCTCGACCATCTCCTAGAACTACACCTTCTAGCCTTTCCTTTGATTTGTGTCCTCCAGACGCCATCACAACCTATATTTATCATAGAAAAAATCAATAATGACACATCAGAGACCAACTCAGGTGCCAATTCATATGCATGTATTAAAACTCAAATCACATTTTAAAATTTCCACTTTTTCTCTCTTTTCAAAACCCACTTAGGTCGTTAATATCAAACCTTAGCTCTGATACCAAAATGAATGTAACACCCTTATACTCTAAGTACGTATAGTATATATCCCCATAAGTAGAGTACATACATAGAATAGATGAATGTTACAGCCAATCACTATAGAAAATCATTTTAATTAACCCCAAAATATCTGTAATATTTAAAGAAAAGTTTTATTCGTAAACCTATACATTAGATAAATTAGAAATAGTATATTTAATAAAAAATCTCTGAAAAATTTTTGCCAGAGTTTTGTCTGTATTATTAATATTCCCTAAAATTAGTCAACACAAGCTGCATAAAGAATTTCCATTCCTAAAATATTTGTACCATCAATCTCCAATAATTCACCAAAACATAGTTTCTTTAATAACCATATTAAAGATATTAAAACCATAATGTTATTTACAAAGTGCACATACATTTAAATTATCATCTGTCTCATTTACATATGTAAAATATAACATTTTCCTCAGTAATTCCAAATATTTAAATTTTAGTTGATATATACAAAAACCAATATACATCATAGCAAGGAAAAACTATACATGTATGTGATCTTGCATGATGTCTTATGGCAATAAAGACACTGCAATCGCAGCTCACACCAAACTGCTCTACTCTGCAGTCCTGTCACCTGTGCGATACATCTAACTATGCTAAGAAATTTGCTTATTGGCACATATCTTAATAACAATGAACAATTGAATAAAAAAAATACTTATCAACACATAAAGACCACCACACAATGCATCATATATTTTCTCAAAGATACTCATGGTTTCATATACCACAAAACATAACACCTCTACATCTCATACATACACATATACTCATACACACACATACATTGGGACCAACTAGTTCCTACATAATACCCAAGTCTTAGAAATACAAATTTAATCCATCTCAACACCGGAGCAAGTATCACATCAATCACCCGGATGCGGTCACTGTAGACACCAAGGTTGGTGTCATATAATCACCTATAGGCCGTCTCTATAGACACCGAGGGCCTACAGGTGTCTACATGGATGAACACCCTCTAAACTCTATCCATCCACTACTTTGCCACGGCTAGATTTATAGTGCCAAAGAAGTCTGTAGCATATTTCCTCAACTTGTCATACTTCCTAGTTTGCATTTGCTGCTACTGCACTGGGGCTAGACGGTGTAACCCTGCCATCTGTTGAACCTATAATGGAGGACCCTACACCTCAAGTCTGGCTACTCCCGAAGCCTTTCCAGCATCTCCATATCTAGCTCGAGCTCTACCATATCCTGGAACTACACCTTCTACACTTTCCTTTGATCTGCATCCTCCAGACGCCATCATAACCTATATCTGTCACAGAAAAAATCAATAATGCCACATCAGAGACCAACTCAGGTGCCAATGCATATGCATATATTAAAACTCAAATCACATTTTAAAATTTCCACTTTTTCTCTCTTTTCAAAACCCACCTAGGTCGATAATTTCAAACCTTGACTCTGATACCAAAATGAATGTAACACCCTTATACCCTAAATACGTACAGTACATATACCCATAAGTAGAGTATATACATAAAACATAACACCTCTACATCTCATACATACACATATACTCATATACACACATACGTTGTGCCCAACCAGTTCCTACACAATACCCAAGTCTTAGAAATACCAATTTAATCCATCTCGATACTGGGGCAAGTGTCACATCAATCACCCAAAGGTCGTCCCTGTAGACATCGAGGCTAGTGTCATATAATCACCCGTAGGCCGCCTCTATTGACACCGAGGGCAAGTATCACATAAATCACCTGAAGGTCACCCTCTCTCGACACTGGAGATAAAGTGTCTATCATCTCCCGAAGGCCGTCTCCTCAACACAAAGATATTTGACACAAGTGTGTCTTGTCCGTAGGCATAACAAATGTCATGACATACCATTGGCAAACTGACTCTACAGTGCAAACAACAACCTCTCATAACCATTTCCTTTTACACATTCAAACATACTTCACATTCTCATAACCATTTAACCTTCACTTTACAACAATCATGAGTCACATTTACAATGTGAATCATTTCACGCATTTTTTATATCGTCACAAACACATTGCATCCAACATTATCATTCTCTTTAACAATTTTTCTCATATTTTCACATAATTCACCATATTCTATCTCTTTTCAATTGCACACATATATACCCAATTTCTGTACTTTCCCACACTATATACTTGTATAACATAATTATTTATTACATTAATCAATATTTCATGATCATAACAACACACATATTTTTATAGATAATGACATTTTATCGCTTTTTTTTTCCAAATTCCACATCCATTTTCATATCCTTCTCCCTTATGTCAATTTCCTATATTTTTCACAATTCTTCCTCACATTGCATATAATTTAAATTATATTCACAATTTATCCCATGTTCACCAACATATCCTTATACTTCATCATACTACATAATACTAATATTCTTCATGCATCTCAAGTACAATCATCATTTTATATTCAACCAATACCTAATATAACACTCATCACCTATATCACACAAGACATCATCATTTCTTAACATTCTCAACAAACCTTATTTTCACCATTTTAAACTTTGTTTAATCTTTATCCACTCAACCCATATTCAACATTTAACCATAAATTTATTATTACTTACTTACTAAAATAACAACAAAATAATTCATTTTCACAATTATGGAAACCTCTTTCAAAAATTCCAAGTTCATATATTATAACCATAAACACTAACTTCACCAAAATCCATTCATATCACATTTCCAACCACTAAATCATAACATTTACATTAAAATACCCTTAATTCATCTCATTTCAATAATTAACAATCAACCTTAGTGAAAATATTATATATTCTTCCCATAACATTAAACTCATCTAAAGTCATCCATATCAAAATTCTAATTATAGAATCATATCATATACATTAAAACAACATTTAATTATTTCAATTCAACAATTATTATCATCCATACCAATAATTTACACATCACCTCTCCATTAGCCTAAATTTACCAACTTTGTCCATTTAAATCAAACAGCCAAAAATTCATCATTTTAACATTAATTTCTATAAATTTAAAATTTTTGAAACATTTTATTTCACTAAACATTTCATGCATAAGCTTAAAAACTCAAAATTAAAAGCTTTAAGAGATGTACTTACTTGTTTTTCTTGGTTTTTCTTCAAAATCTCTTTGAATCTTTAGAATTCTTGTAAAAATTTGGAGTATTTGGAAGAAGCTTTCTCTCTCTCTTTCTCTTTCTCTCTTCAAATTTGGCTAAACATGAAGGAAGAAGAAGATGATCTTCTTCTTATAAAAGTCATTTTCCACTTTTGCCCTTACTTTTTATATATTTTCAAAATACTAATTATTTAATTATTTTCTTTTAATTTCCACCACAAATTTTATTCTTCCATTGACTTTCTTTTTCTTTTATTAATTATTTATTTGTTTCAATTTTCCACCTAAAAATACTCATGTATATGTCTTTTATATTTTAAGTATATGTATATGTCATTTATACTTTATATATATTTTATATAATCAATGTATATATAATGTATACTTTATATGTACATTATGTGTACAACATGCGTATATCTTGTATATATTAGGTGTATAATATGTGTTCAACATATACAATAAGTATATGTTAGATATATACTTTGTATATATTAAATATTTTTTTTGTCTATACATTAATTAAATATTTTTTGTGTATACATTAAGTGTATACCCACATATATCCCTAGCAATACTTAATTAATCACCAAATACTTATTTAATTCAACTAAAACCATGGATATTACCTTATTTTTTCTAGGTTACAGGGTGAGCATAAGAAATCATTTCAATTGAGTTGCTTTTGCCTTCTATTATATGGCAGGATAGCTTATTTTCTTCTATATGTAATTATTTACATATTATTTTGTATTTATATTCTAGAACTCCATTTTAATTTTTATTTATAGATCCATTTGATTTAATTAGTGGCTAGATATTCTGTTGCTCTATCAAGCAAAAATCTAGTGATGATGATGATAACATGATTGAGATGGTAACCCTGAGTGGCTGTGATGTAATATTGTGTAGATTTTTCTTGATAGGTGCACTCATAGCCCTAGTTTTGTGATTGTGACAACTGCCATAGCAGAGTTTTCTTAATCAGTTTGTAGTCTGGTTGATTACAGGTTCTAAAATCCATATACTTTACTATTCCTAGTGTCGGTGATGTTTCCTTGGGTTTGGGCTGTGACACTTCCATCAAGCATAAATTAAAATAAGTAGTATTAATTATGTAGATTATCTAATTTTGCCTAAATTTTTTAATTTATTTTTTTGAAAATTCATATTTTTATTCTAGATAAAGAAAATGATATACTTGAATAGGAAATAAGTATTTCAAGTTTTAAGTACTTTTACCCTTCACAACTTACGATGAGGTCTTTAACCCTTCAATTCTAAATGTTTTCTTGGTTTTAAGCTATTTTAAAGACTTTCTTGGATATGATTTGATAGATTAACCTTCCAAATCTCCAAGTCTTATGATGTCGAGACTTTAATAACATTTTAAGCATGACCATAAATAAAATATTCCATCTTCTCAAAATATTACTTAATTTCACATCCTTTACTTGAAGTCTTTTAGTTAGTGTCTTGTAATCTATAAGTTAGATATCAAATTAAAACCAACTTACTTTTCATATATGTTTTAAGGCTAATAATCTCTCCTTTTTTATGACAACAAAAACAAGTGAAAAAAGAAAATATATGATAAGAGCTAAAAAGATAATGAATTCATATAAATGAAATTAGCTCTCCCTAAATCCAAAATCTTTTCCTGCAAAGAATTTATATTAGACAAAAAAATATATTGTATATGAAAAATACTTATTCCCCTTTTCTATATTGTATAAAACGTATTAATATCAAACAACACCAAGGTCAAGGATATAACAATACTTTTGCATAATACTTCTTCCCTATTGATAGTAAATACTTCTTTCCCCCTGATATATACATCATATTAGTACTTAAACAAAAGATAATACTTCTTCCATTTTTTCATTAACAAAGAGGAAAGAACCACAAAATAAAAAAAGTGCAAATTACTTAAAACAAAATAAAAACAAGTTTATGCATAATGTTCAAAGGGAAAAAAGTTGGGGGTTAGACTTGATTATGGTTTAGTTTATATCTTCTAGATTCTCCTTAATTTGTTTCTCCTTTCATTTAGCATGATTAGACCTGAATCCTCCATTCTAATTTACCTCTTAGATGGTTGAGATGAACTTGCAATCTTATTCTTCTTCTTTGAATATGAAATATCTAATTCTACATGATTGAGTTTTGAATATGGATCCTGTAGACCCTTAATTTTTGACCCAATCCGGTCAAATATATTTTATTTAATCCAAAATAATTTTTGTTGTCTAATTGGTCCAAAATAATTTTAATTAAATAGTTTTTGCTTTATTATCTAATTTTTATTAATAAAAAATAAAAATAAACAAATAAAAAAAATAAAAATAAAAATAAAAATCGGAGTAAGAAAAATCGGCGAAGAAAAAATCATCGCGCGGGCCCGTAGATTTCCTGCGGGCAAAATAGCTTTTCTATTTCGCTCGCAGGATTTTCCTGCGAGCGAAATAGATTTTCTATTTCGCCTGCAGGAAAATCCTGTGGGCGAAATGGTCGCCCGCAGAATTTTTCTGCAGGGAACGCGCCCGTAGGCCCACTGCCTCGCCCATTGCTGCAGTTTCCTGCGGCAGAATTTTTTCTCCAGCGCATTTTTTCCTGCGGCAATTTTTTTGGCAGCATAATTTTTTCGACGTAAAATTTTCTGAAACCTAATTCAATTAGGTTTTGGTTTCCTTTTCTTATTAATATTACATGCCATGATTAATTAGGATTATACATAGAAAAACCTCTATAAATAAGGACCAAAGACAATGAAAACAGAGGTGGCCGAAAATCAAAGAAAATTGGACAGTGGCTTGGAAAATTGGAAACCAAATCAGTGAATTAAAAGTAGTAATTCAATTCAATTGATTTTTAAAGGAGTACACGATTTAAAGGATTCAAAGGCAAAAAAGGCTTGCCTTTGGAGCTAGTTCATCAAAGAAGAATTATTTTTGGAGGAATCATCAAAAGAAGGTATGTATTAAATTATTTTTGTTATGTTTTTACAGTAGCATGAAATTATTTTCTTTTAATTCAAAAATCCCAGAACCTAATCCCTTTTGTTCAAAGTTAAAAACATTAATCCGTTGCTTTATTTCCCAAAGAATTTAAAGTTATTAATTTTATTTCTTCAAAACCCTAAAATTCCAATTTACTTTCCAAATTATGTAAACTCTTAAAACATATTCTGTTTCTTATAAAATACCCTAAAATACTTTTTCCAATTATATAAATCTTTTCTATTTATAACAACTTTAATTTGTTTGGTTTAAACTTATAAAATCTCATAAAAATATCAAATTGTTTTTCCAAATCCTAAAATCAACAAATCACCCGAGACCCCAAATTCTAAAACACTAAACCCAATTTCAACTTCTAAACCTAAAATATTAAGCTCTAATTCCTTTAAAACCTTAAACCCTAACTTTTTCTAAACTTTAATCCTTTAAAACATTAAAAACCATAAAAACATAAATACTTTAAATTTTACACAGTAGCTTGAAATCATCATTTAAAACCATGAATCAAAAGTATTTTAAAGTGTCTAAAACCCTAGTTTCATGATTTCACTATTCAAATATTAATTTAGTTAATCAAAGAGTCTTATCAACCTTTTAAAACATAAAACTCTAATCTATTTTAATTTCATAAAAAGTCACAGTAGCTATAATTGGACTTTTATTTGCTTTATTCAATTCCATACTTGATTATGCTTTGATTTATCTCTTATGCTTTAATTTATTTAAATTCAATGCTTGGTTTATCTTATTTATCATGGATGGATGTTTATTTTTTATTGATATTTGGTACCTTTGATGAATGATTTATTTATGATGAATGATTATTTACTTTTATCAATTAATTTAGATTTCCAAAAGTTGTAAGAGGTATGTTTCCACTTGGTGGGTACCTCATTAGTTAAACATCATGTAATTTAATTTGCTTTTCTATTTTAGAACCTATGTAAAGGGCATGTTTCTACCTTTTGGTGGGTGTCCTATCTAGGCATGTGATGTAAGGACATGTTTCCATCTTCGGATGGGTGTCCATTTATTTGTTTTGTTTTGTTTGGACATTGCTTTGATTTTAATATAATGATGCTTTCTTTTTATTATGTGTAGAATGGATAATATTGTTATATTTAAGAATTTTATAATGTTAAGACCTGTAAAGGAGGCCGGTTCCAATGAACCGGGCGTTGTGGGGGTGCTGGGCCATTCTCACCTTCCCCACACGTACCCAACTTTTCGAACCCATTAGGGGGTTGGGGATTCCTTAGGAATAGAGTCATCCACCCCTTTCTTTTTCCCTCCCGTCCGGGTGGCGACTCCATTTTCTCCGGACTTAGGTCCGTGTTCTCTAAGGCCCCTAGCCTAAACAGTGCCGAAGTCGCAAGAACCATTCCACCAGGAGTGGGGGCGAAAATCCCTGCTCACAGTGGCGACTCCACTGGAAATAAGAGAAGTTGATTCCGTTGGTCTTTATATTATTCTATTCTTTCTTATAATGATATTATCCATTACATAATCTTATATTGCATCGTGTGCGTGAGTTAGGACGCCCGTGTTACCCGTGTTATGTTATGTAAGGGATACCATACTTTCACTCAAGGTATGGAGATCGAGCATGACATAGCCACTCATAGCCTTGTACCGTTTGGTATATACTTGCTATGGGAACCTAAGCCTTTTTACCCAAAGACTAAAGCTCATGTAATTGGCCTAGTTACTTTCCTTAGGTTTTTACCCCAAATGCATGTTGTTTGACTACGGTTAATTTATCTTGGCTTAAATCATGGCTTATTTGGTTTGTTCTTTTTCTAATATGACCTAAGTGTATTGTAAGCTCAAAATAAATTTTTCTTTAAAGTCCAAAAGACCAAAACTATTTTAAAAATTTTTCAAGATGGTCTTTGAACATAAGATTTTTCTAAAAACAAATCAAAAATTCTTTGGCCCATGGCCCAAATACTAAGCCCAAAATCCATTTTTCTAAAATCTTTTACAATGGGCTTAGAAACAAAACTATTTTTCACCCAATCTTTTCTTACAAAGAGCTTGAAAAAATATTTAGGTCAATTATGAAATACCAAAAATCAATTGTGGGCCTAGTTTACACTAAGAATAAATTAACCATGGGCTTGTTTTTGGCATGAACTATTAGTTACTCTTTTCAAGTGAGAAATCTATTTATAATAAACCTCTTAATTTCGTTTTAATCCAATATAGCATAAAAGCTACTATAGTTGGTTGAATGGATTAAAACCTAATTAATAGGAATTATCATGGATTTCCATTTTTGAAAATATAACTATTGGTTAAAACATCCGAGGGAATTATTCGAAAGCAAGATACCCCATGTTGGTATTTTGTTAACCATATACCTAGGAAAAGAGACTCGCCATTCGTGTGTGGATGATATAAGGTTGGAAGGAACGTCCTAATTATCCTTATTTGTTTGTGCATACATTTGCATCTCACATCACTAATCCTCTCTGGCTCACAGCCCTGGATTACGATAGTTCTAAAGCTTACAACAATCCGACCTACGCCGGAGATGAAGTATCTAGCAACGACTCAATCACTTGCTCACCTAAAACAATGGAGCCCGAACAAATTCAAAGGATGGTGGATGAGGCCCTCAATGCCAAGATGGAAGAAATCAAAGAGGCCATGGCTGAGACCATAAAGAATCAACTAGCTGCAATTTTAGGAAACCATGTCGAAGCATCTGCTAGCACCAAGAAAGTCAAGGGGAAGGCTAAAGCTGATGAAGTAGCTTTTGATGATGATAAGGTGATCATTGATGATGATGATTGGGCTCAATACTACCAAGATCTTCAAGACAAAAAGGAGTCGAATAAGAAGGCAATTATTGAAAAGACTGAGACTTCTGATGTTGAAAAGATGATTACTGATTTAGAAAAGAAATTGAAAATCGAAGAGGTGTCCGAGATTGATAAATTGTTTAAGCTAGATGAAGAAGTCCCGTACAAGTTCAAGATGCCATCTTTTGCCAAGTACAATGGCACCAAAAATCCTCATCTCCATGTGAGGCAGTATATCACTGCTATGCAGTCTGCCAGAGCTACTAAGGCTCAAACTCTAAGGTACTTTATGCTCTCATTGGACCCTGTTGTCCAAAATTAGTTCAATACCTTAATTGAAGGAACACAAAAGAGTTGGGACTTGTTATACAAGGCCTTCATCCAACAATACGGATACAATATTGAAATGGAAGTTACCTTAATGGAAGTGGAGTCCATTAGGCAAAGGCCAAATGAGAATTTTGTGGACTATGTGAAGAGATGGAGAAACAATGCCGCTTTACTCAAGAAGAGGCCTGATGAATCCAATCAAACAAGGATGATTGTGAGAGGGGTGTTACCTAATCTTCGTGAGAGGATGTCTCATACACTCATCCGTGATTTCAAAGATCTTCTCCAAGCTGATCTACAAATTGAAGAGTGGGAAAGGGAGAAAAATCACTTTTCAATAATAAGGAATGAGAAAGGGAACAACCAGCCTAACAATCAAAACACACAAAAAGAAGTTGATGTTAATGTAACCGGTCAAGGGAATAAAAGACAATTCTCAAAATTAGGGAAACCTCTATCTTGGGTTTTTAGCAAGTTGCAAAAGAAAGGGTTGTTACAACCGTTAGCTCCTCGACCTTTACATAATCCATTGCCACCAAACTTCAACGCCGAGGCCTTCTGTCAATTTCATCAAATGTGAGGACATGAAACAGATAAATGTGCTAGTCTAAGGCATGAGATCCAAGACCTAATTGATAGTGGCAAGTTGCCTGAGCTGGATAAGCCCAACACCAAAGATAATCCATTTCCAAGGTTCAATAGAGTACCTCCACCGGCAACCTTCATGGTGGGAAAAGGATTGGAAGAAGATATTGTTTTATCATCTTTTCAAGATGGGGATATTGAAGATATGAAAGGAAAAGAAGCTTAACTCAATGAACTTTCCTTAGCTTGAATGTTGCTTTCCAATTTTACTTTCTTTAATTGGAACTATCGTGTTTTTCAAATTTAAAGTTTCTTGAATAAATTATTTTTATCAAAATTTTTGTTGGTCTTTGTTCATTTTGGTGCTCAACCAATGATGAATCTAGTTTGATAATTCATGAATTAATATATTTATGCATCATGACTTGAATGACTTTACTAGATGAGGAAATTGCTCTATAGCATTGAGTTGTGTATGCTTACTTAGAGAGGACTCCTGCATAATTACCTTTGTCTAGGTCCTAGTCAGTCTTAAAACATGCTTTGACAAACTTTCAAGGCAAAATTGAACTCTACTTATTTAAGAGAGAAATAATCTAGGCATTGTTTGGTTAGCCAACAACTAGTATCCACCCAATTAAATATCAATCCCTAGTTGTCCCTTTGAGCCTTCATAAAATTTTAGCTTTCTTTTCATTGGCTTACAAACCCCAATAACCTACCTTGAGTTTGTTGTGATACTTTTGACAAATCTTATGATCACTAATATGAAGAGGCAAGAAGATCAAAGAAAGCAATGATTAGTCAAGATTATGAAGATAGTTGAAGTTCTCAAGACTATAAAGATAGTTGAAGTTCTCAAGACAATAAGGGTAGTTGATGTTTTTAAGACCATAAGGGTAGTTGAAGTTTTTCTAATATCTCCAATATATCAAGACAACATTAGAGTAACAAATGATTTATCCCTGCTAAAGAAAATTTATGTTACTCCATTCATCCATTATTGGAAGCCCAAGCTAGAACAAACGAGACAACTCTTTTAGAGCTAGAACCAAACAAAAAATATAAAAATAAACAAAAAAAAAGAGAGAAGATAAAAGAGAAGAAAAAGAAAAGAAAAAGGACAAAAGAAAAAAGAAAAGAAAGAAAAAGAAAAAAGAAAAGAGAAAGAAAAGAAAAAAAACAACAAGAAAAGAAAACCTAAAAAGAAAATTCAGAAAGCCAACTGAGTTCTCTTTTACCTAAGCAGCAAAAGGCTTCCATTTGGACAGTTTGACTTAAATTGGTCCAACCCAACCAAAGATTCAATCAAAATCAAAGGAAAAGGAGAAAGACCATTCAGTTCTTGAAAGTTCTGTACCTAACAGTCCTATAAGGAAGAAGGACAAAATGATAAAATGCTCAAAGAAAGGGAAGAGTAAGGAAAATATTGAGAAAGAAAAGGGAACAATAAAAAGAAAGAGAAGGGAGAAGAAGAAAAGAAACGAGTTTGGGAACCAAACTTTTTTGCAAGGGCATAAACTGTCCTAATCAAGATCCAGATTAATGCCAAGAATTTGAAGTCTAGCAAGATTGCCTCCAAGCTGCCTAAAATTCCAACAAGAAATTTGTAGTGTAAATGTTTGTCCATTGTGTCACACTAGCTCCAATCTCAAAATGGCCTTCATTTAAACCTATGTCCCTTATAGACCCCATTTCAAGCCTATCAAAGACCTGTTGATCTATCTTGGTAGGTAGAGTCTATTAGCGGAGATAGTATGGATAAGCATGCATATGAGATAGACAATATTGAAACTCAAATGAGACCTTAGGCCAAGTAATGTGTATGTGCCTATCTGAAGTGCAACAATTCTTGCTTAAATAGAAATGATTCCCAAGTTTAGTACGGTAACTAGGGTTGTCATGTTATAGATATGTTAATTTAGAAAATCAAGTCCTGAGGTACATTGACATTAATTTGGCAAAGCCAACATTTGTTTTCAAAATTAAAAAAAAAAGTGTTTTGTCATACAAAGCCTTTGAGCTAAGGGAAGTATGTTGAAATGATTATTGGCAAGGTCATGAAGAAGCTATCAGCCGATATGCTGAAAATATAGTTTGAAATGGATGCATCCCTGACTCTGCTGCTAGGGGTCTCCACCACTCATGTTCTCAACATCTAGAAGATAAAAGTCACAAATGCAAAGCGTTCGATTATTCCAATGTAAGACTTGAACAAGCGTCAAAATGGAACCAATGAGAACACTTCTGCTAATCACCTCGGTCTGTGAGTTGATGGAACAACTGTAAGTATTATTCACGCATATCATGCGTATCACATCGCACTTTCTTGTCTTGTATTGTCTATTCTTTATCAAAGTGAACAGCAAACACTCTGTGAAGTGAAGAATCAAAAGAAGATGTCAAATCAGGGGGGTATGGAAAGCCCATTGCTTGAGGAAGCTCCAGTAAATTTGCAAAGAGAAGAAATACGTGCTTGTGCGAAGAACTAGACAATAAAAACATCAATCAAAGCTTGCATGGATAAAATATTTGGTTTGAGCCTACACAAGGGGCAAAGTTTATCCTTTTCAATTTTTTGAGTTTATATACCAAATATTTTTAAACTCACTTACAAATATTTTGCCACACAGGGGGGCAAGGAGAGGATCTAAGGTCCAATTAAAAGTGCTGAATTTTTTGCAAAAGTGCAAAGGAAGAACAAAAAAGAATGGAACATTAGAACTCTCAAAAGAATGAAGATGCAAAAAACAAAATACTAATCCAGCTAAAAGAGCTGAAGCCAGGGTAAAGACCCGACCTCCAATGGATGAAGATCCATTTGCAAGGGTGAAGACCCGATGTCAAAAGATGAAGATTCATTTTCAAGGATGAAGACCCGATCTCAAAGGGTGAAGATCCATTTTAAGAGTGAAAAACCACAATGTATAGAATAACCAGAGCAGTCAGATTTCTCAAATGATAAAAGGTCAGTCAAACCCAAGCTCGGGTCCAAGTACCCAAATCAAGTTTAGCATCAAGTATCCAAACCCTATTTAGGATCGAGTGTCCAAATCTAGTTAGGATCAAGTATCCGAACCCAATTTAGGATCGAGTATCCAAATCCAGCTTAGGATCGAGTGTCCAAATCCAGTTAGGATCGAGTATCCGAACCCAATTTAGGATTGAGTATCCAAATCCATCTTAGGATCGAGTGTCCAAATCAAGTTAGGATCAAGTATCCCAATCCAGTTTAGGATCAAGTATCCAAATCCAGTTAGGATCAAGTATCCCAGTCTAATTTAGGATCGAGTATCTAAATCCAGTTAGGATCAAGTATCCGAATCCAGTTAGGATCGAGTATCCCAGTCCAATTTAGGATCGAGTATCTCAGTCCAATTTAGGATTGAGTATCCGAATCCAGTTAGGATCGAGTATCCAAATCTCTCGGGTCCAGAACCCAAATTTTCTTTAGGTCCAGAACCTAGAATCATTCTTGAGTCCAGAACTTGAACCGGGTCCAGAACCCAAATTTTTCTTTAGGTCCATAACCTAAAATCATCCTTGAGTCCAGAACTCGAATCGGGTCCTGAACCCAAATTTTTCTTTAGGTCCAAAACCTAGAATCATCCTTGAGTCCAGAACTCGAACTGGGTCCATAATCCAAATTTTCTTTAGGTCCAAAACCTAGAATCATCCTTGAGTCCAGAACTCGAACCGGGTCCAGAACCCAAATTTTTCTTAGGTCGAGAACCTAGAATTATCCATGAGTCCAGAACTCAAACCGGGTCCAGAACCCAGATTTTCCTTAGGTTCATAACCTATAATCATCCTTGAGTCCAGAACTCGAACCGGGTCCAGAACTCAAATTTTCCTTAGGTCGAGAACCTAGAATTATCCTTGAGTCCATAACTCGAATCGGGTCCAGAACCTAAATTTTTCTTAGGTCGAGAACCTAGAATCATCCATTGAGTCCAAAACTCGAACCGGGTCCAGAACCCAAATTTTCCTTAGGTCGAGAACCTAAAATTTATCCTTGAGTCTAGAACTCAAACCGGGTCCAAAACCCAAAACCTCAACCGTTTCATCAAAAATTAAGTCTTATTGCTTTTCACTCTCTTTCACTAAGGTTTTAGATCATTCAAGCAGGGGGCAAACTGTAGACCCTTAATTTTTGACCCAATCCGGTCCAATATGTTTTATTTAGTCCAAAATGATTTTTGTTGTCTAATTGGTCCAAAATAATTTTAATTAAATAGTTTTGCTTTATTATCTAATTTTTATTAATAAAAAATGAAAATGAAAATAAAAATAAAAATAAAAATAAAAATAAAAATAAAAATAAAAATAAAAATAAAAATAAAAATAAAAATCAGAGTCGGAGTCGGATTCGGAAAAATCGACGACGAAAAAATCGTCGCGCGGGTGATAAGTTGATATTTTATAGTGTTTTTAGTATGTTTTTATTGTCATTTTTTATTTTAGTTTTATATGTTTTTATGTATTTTTATGTGTTTTAATTGTTATTTATGGTTTATGTTTATGTTTTTGGTGTTTTTAGCTATTTTGTGTGTTTTTATTTGTTTTATAGGTGTTTTGGTGGAATTTAATTAAGAAGCATACTTTGGAAAGAGTAGTGAGAAGCAGCCGGAACCACAAACAGTTGTGGCAGAGCAGAAGTAGGTTGTGGTATCGCCTTGAGGCTGTGGTTTGTGCAAGGGTAACTTTGGAAAGTCAAGTTTGGACGGGATTTTATTACTTGGAGGACACTTTTCCTTATCTAATGGGAAAATAACTGAAGAGACACGAAGGGGAATGATGGTTGTCGAATCCACCAAAAATAATAAACCTGCTCTTCCTATAAAAGAAAACTTGTAAATAGGGTGAGAAGGGTCGAACCCTAGGGACTAGCTTGCTGAAAGTTAACCAGAACTGAAAATAAAACTAAAAATTAAAACGGGGAATTTAAAATTGGAACGAGATTAATTAAAATTAAAAACGAAAGCAACAAAAATAATATAAAACCTGAAACGATGGGGAAGAATTCAGTCAAGGCATACTGCGGTTCGAAGTTTAAACTGATTGATCATTGATTCAAGAATAATCCTTTAATTCAGATTACAGACAAGTTATGGTCAGGAAGAACATCGACCCAACCAATCCTACCGTATTAATAGGTTGCTAAGATACGATCTAATAACAACCCCTAATTAACTAGCAATCCTAAGTACGACGAAGGATTTAACCGTTAACAGCCTTAAAATCTAGTAAGACCTTGCCCTAATTAACAGAAACTACGAGCATCCATTTATATCAGAATATATTCTTTCTTAATATAACCTAAAAGGTTCTACCCAATTAAATTATATTAATCACTACTACATCAATTTAATCAAACAATTACGGATTTGATTCTATTGAATAGCAATGGAAATTACTATCAAACAAATAACGGGCCCTGTTAAATCATTCAATAGAATTTCTCTAAGGGATGTATTTTCCCAATAAATCACAGAAAGAATATAAATGCAATGAAAATTAAAGAATTCAATTAAGTTCAATTCAATCTCACAATCATGATCAAACTTCTACCGTGGATTAAGCCTTAACTGAATAAGACGACTAGCCACACATGGCTATGGAAGAAAACATTGTAAAATCTGTCAAAGAAAGCTGAAATTCGTAATAATCCCTAGGGTGGCCAAAAGTGTCTTCTCAAAACCTAATTTTTAACTTATATATTCCTAAAAGTGGGGCCAAACTAAATATATCACATAAAGACCCAAAACACAGTGTTTTTACATCTTCCTCCGCTCCAAAATAAGTATAAAATGTGATTAAAACGTGTGGGCCAGCTGTCCAATTAAATGCTGCCCGTCAACAGCTCCTTTGCACTTAATCTTACCCAAGAGTAAGGCCTGGCAGTCTTGATTTACTACTCTGAAATTCCAGCAGTTGCATCCTCGCTCCAAAACTCTTCCATTATGCTCCTATTTGCTTCCTTTTCACCAAATCCAACATTTCCTAGCATAAAAATAATAAACCAAATTAAAACTCTATTTTAAGCACAAATAATGACAATTTCAGCATAAAATTAGGAACAAGAACATGTTGGATTTGCATGTTATCAGGGAAAAGGGGATATTATTTTTGTAAAGAAGGGGGAACATCTTTTTTTCATCTTTTGAACGTGATTTTGGGACAAGATCAAGGAGAAAAGAATTTTTCTACACTTTATTATGGTTTTCTTCTCTCTCTTTTGTTTTTTTGATCTAGTTATGGAGTATTTTCCCTTTTTGTTAGGAGGAGCATGAAACCTTAACTTATGATGGATGCTTAATCTTGATTAATGGAATTTTTATTTTGAGTTTTATGCAAAATTTGATCTTAATGCTTGTATGATGTTATTGATTTAATTACCTATGTTATGGCCTAGACGGGTAGTTGGGTTTGTTGGATTAATTTATTCATGCATGATTATAAGCTTTTTGCATAACAAATTAGACTTGGGTTTGTCCGGATAGGAGACTTGACGATTAATTTGTGGTTTAATTTTTGATTCATTGCCTGGTAGGGTGAATTAAGAATTGGGTTTGTGCTTATGCAATTTAATTTTAAATTGTCCAAATAGTAGTTTAGAATTAGATTGAGAATTTATGGCCTCGACGGGTAAATTGGGTTTAGGAAGAACTAACCAATCTCAAATTTGAATTCCATAATTAAATAGCATCCGGAATGGTTAAGGTGGATTGCGAATCCTAACTTTCTCCATATTTGATTAATTTTCTCTAAATCTAGCTATTTGATACCTTTTCATGAGTTAACTTTAAGTTCAATTTTTTTTATCCATCATAATTTGATTGCTCAACTAATAGTGATAGAGTTGGATTAATTGGCTCCTAGATTAGGTCTCGATGGGAACGATAACCGGACTCTTTGTCCACTATAACTCATACGACTAGTTCACTTGCTAGGACGTATCAAGTTTTTGGCGCCGTTGCCAGGGACCTTTGCTCTAGTTGAAAGTTAATTTGATTTTTATCTATTAATTTGAGTTTGTGTTTGAGTTTGACTCTTCAGGTGTCGCTAGTGTATGACCAGAACTAGTGAATCTTCACTAGCTAAATTCGATCCAGAACCAGAGAGAACCTGTCGTCAGAGAAGGAGGTTAGCGAAAGCTAAAAACAAAATGGCAGATCCACTAGATAATGCAGAGAACCGAGCATTGGTGAATGCTAGAAATGGTAATCAAAGACAATTAACCATGCAGGATTATGTTATGGCTCAAACTGAAGGAGTCGCTCCTCCCATTGTTAGGCCATCCATTGCTGCTAACAATTTTGAGATCAAACCTCAAATCATTCAGATGATCCAGAATTCTTATCAATTTGGAGGTTTGGATAACGAAGACCCTACACATCACCAATTTTCTAGAGTTATGTGCTACGTTCAAGTATAATGGTGTACTGATGAGGCGATTTGGTTAAGATTGTTTCCCTTTTCTTTAAGGGATAAGGCAAAGAGTTGGTTGAATTCTCAACCAGCTGGTTCTATCACGACTTGGGAGGAATTAAGAAGAAAATTCTTGGGTAAGTATTTTCCACCTGAAAAGACTATGCAATTACTTAACCAAATTTCTTCTTTTATGCAGCTTGAAACAGAGTCACTTTATGAAGCGTGGGAGAGGCACAAGGATTTGTTGAGGAGATGCCCGAATCATCAAATGCCATTGTGGATGCGAGTTCAACATTTTTATAGAGGCATTAATTTCCAAGCAAGACATATGATCGATGCAGCTGCAAGAGGTACTTTGAATAGCAAATCTCCCGAGGAAGCTTATGCTCTGATTGATGCAATGATTTCGAACATGTATCAATATGATGACATAAGGTCTCAACCAAGGAAGCAAGGAGGTATTCACAATGTGGATCCAATTACCGCATTGACAGCTCAAGTTGAGGCATTGAGTAAAAAGATTGAGGGAATTCATGTGCAAGGCCCGTCTGTGGTGGCCTCAATTTGCGATTTTTGTGGAGGAGGACACTCTAATATTGAGTGTCAAACAGGTAATATGTTTGCTAAATCAAACCTTGATCAAGCTAATTATGTTAATAATTATCGCAGGAACAATGATCCATTTAGCAACACATATAATCCGGGGTGGAGGAACCATCCAAACTTTTCTTGGAACAACAATGCACAAGGAAGGCAACAACCGCCGGGTTATTCACAACAACCTCCACAACAGCAACAAGAAAAGAAGTCTTCTTTGGAGGAAATGATGTCCAAGTATATAGAGACCAGTGAGAAGAGAATGCAAAATCAAGAGGCCTCTATTAAGAACTTGGAAGTACAGTTAGGACAATTGGCGAATGCTATGACGGATAGAGCCCAAGGATCTTTGCCTAGTAATTCGGAGAAGAATCCTAGAGAGCATGTGCAAGCAATTACCTTGAGAAGTGGTAAAGTATTGGAAGATCCCAACCCCAAAGAGAAGGTAGAGAATGCAAGTGGAACGCCAATTTTCGAAGAAGTAAGTGAAGAGAAAGGAAGCCAACAAGAGGTAAATCAAGAAGCTCTTGCACCAAAGCAAGGTGTAATATCCCAATGTATGCCCTAGAAGTTTTGAATATTATTATTGTTTTAATTGGATTGAATGTATATGTTAATTTGAAGGAGAAAAGAATTTTTAAAGGAAGTGTATATGTTGCATATATGGTAATATATATAACATATATGTTGGTCAAAATGAGGAGTCAAGGGAAGAAGATATTTTATTTGTGATATGTAAAATTACTTAAATGGGCATATAAGTTAAAGAAGCTAAGTTAAATGGACGAGGGCATTTAGGTAATTGCTTGGTTAGAATTGCTTGGTGGAGATTTAAAGAAGAAAAGAAGTTTGACTTGTTTTCATTTTCTTTTCTTCTCATGGGTGTGGCCGGCTACCAAAGGAAAGAGAGAGCAAGAGAGGTGTTCTAAGTTCTAGACATCAAATTGAAGGGAGAATCAAAGGATTGAGTTGGAGATTTGTGAAATTTCTTCAATTGAGGTAAGTACTTTCTTGTTTTCCTTTGTTATTATTGAAGTTGTGTTTGAGATGAGTTATGATTTGTTGATATTATGAATAGATGTGTTTATAAGTGTTGAAATGGATTGTAAGTTAAAAAGGTTAAATTGGTGTTGGCTTTGTTTGAAGATGGTAAGTTAAGTGGATGTTGATATTGAAAGAAGAAGATTGATGTTGGTTTAGGGTTTGATGTGGTAAGCGATTGATTGTATGGTTGATATAGTGTTAATGTGAATATTGTGATGAATATGTGTTAATAACATTGATTACATCCATTTGAATGAGGTTGTATTGTGCATAATGTGTTTTTATTCAATCAAAAGAGAGTTGGCCATATTTAGGGTTTGTATACATGAGAGACACGGCCAAACCAAGGAAGAGACACGGCCAAACTAAAGGATTTTTGAGAGACACGGCCAAGTCTATGGAAATTTGGCTGTGTTGGATGATTTTTGGAGAAGACACAGCCGTGTCCCTTGCCCATGTTTGCCACTGCTTGATTTTTGTTGAGAGACACGGCCGTGTTCCTTGCCCGTGTTTGCCTCGGCTTGATTTGGTGTTGAGAGACACGGCCATAAGCTTGGCCGTGTCCCTTGAGTGTGTTGGCTACTGTGATTATTCCTTGTTCTTCTTACATGGTTGAGATTGAACTTACATTTGATAATGCATATGATATTATATGAACAATGTTATGTTTTATGCATTGTGAATCTTGTGAATGGTAATGTGTTATATGAATAATGTACTTTGTAATGTTATATCCATGATGCTATATGTAAAATGTGAAGGAGATGATGAGGTAATTGATTATGTATAGCTTGATGGTAGTAGTTCTTGAAGGTGAAAGCTATAATGATCATCCAAAAGGTATGTGCAATGCAATTTATTATGATAAATGTTTTAATAATGATTGAAATGAAATAGAGGGACATGTTGTTTATATGACGATGAATTTTAGATACATGTGCAATGAAATTGATTATGTATGCTTGAATGATGAAGTGTATAATGTGATTTGAGATATAATAAGATGTGAAGCCATTGTGATTGGCTATGATAACTCAAATGTGATGTGAAGCCATTGTGATTGGCTATGATGATTCAATTGAGAATGGAAATGATAATGAAATAATAAATGAATTGTGTAGCTAATGTGTTATTCCATTTTCAGAGTTTGTTGTTGGTGGCATGCCTAATGATAGTAACAATCTCTTGAAGTTAGGCTGGGCTTGATCCTTGAAGCCAAGTTGGGTAGAAGTTTAACATGTTTTACTCCCCTTGAAGCTTGGTTGGGTCTAGTCCTTGAAGCCTAATTGAGATGTTACAACCCTTGAAGCTAGGTTGGGTTGGTTCTTGAAGCCAAGTTGGGTTGAGACTTAGCATGCTTTGTTCCCCTTGAAGCTTGATTGAACCTAAATCCTTGAAGCCTAGTTGGGATAATGATAATGATAATGTGATAATAAAACCAAAGCATTAACTCTGAAAGTCGAATGGCATATTAGTGCCTTTTGGGCCCGAGTCTGTCTTTGTTGTTAATATGATATACAAATGTTGAAATAAATGAGTAATGAGATCTATGGTTGACTTTGTTGGAAATGTGATTTATGATTAGTGAATTATGAATAAAACATTGTTAGGAAGTATGATGTGCAATGTGTATATTGATATATTGATTGTGAGTATTAATGATGGATTGTGGTTGGTGATAATGATATGTATATAATATATAAAATTAGTCAAGATATATGGAAGGTGCAATTCAAAAGGAAAAACATGATAAGAAACTAATGGTACATGGAAGTGATGTTTCATTATATGTTAGAATTTCTATAATGTATGTTTATATGTTATATTTGTACTACTAAGCTCTCGGGCTTAGCGCGGATGTGTAATCGCACAGGTGACAAGGTGGAAGATATGAAGTCTTTCGTTATGCCACGAGAAGAGTAAGAGTTTGTCGAGACCAACTAGAGGGTGATGCATACATGTATAATTTTTAATTATGATGTATTTCTGACAAGAGTATATTTATATGCATAAATGAAGTTTTGATAAAGATAAGATTATGATAAATATATGTAATATCATTAAAAGTATAATGATTTTGTAAATAATCTTTAAATTAATATATTGTGGTTTGAACTCTGTTAAAAGTTTTAAAAATGTAACAAAAAGTGACATCCTTATACTTTATATGCTTACTGTATGTATACCAGGTGTATGTATAGTACTTATATGGAGTATCGGGGTGTTACAATTATTTTGGTATCAGAGCTTAGGTTTGAGACTCTTGGCCTAAGTGAAATTAAAAAGAAAAAGTTTTGAAACTCTTAAAATGAATTAAAAAGAAGAGTTTTGAAATGCAACTGGTAATACATGTATATGCATTAACACCTAGGTTGGTCTCGGATGTGGCATTATATGAAGTGTAGAATATTTGTGTTATAAGAGATGGATGCTAGTGTGTGAATGATGTTTTACATGAAAGTAAAGCTAGAGAAAGAAATGATATGGATTTATATAAGTTTAATTGATAAATTAAAAAAAAATGGAAATTTATGCAAGTAAAGTGAATTGCTAAATGTGTTGAAGTATAAAGAAATGAAAAGAAGAATAAAGTTGAAAATGAGTTGAAATCAAAATCAAGATAAGAGTATGTACTCTTTCCTCTACATTTTGAATCTCTTTATAATAAAGTTTATGTTGGGTTTGCTAGACAGAGGAAATATTATTGAATTGTTAATATTGAAAGTTATGTTATTAAAATGAAAAGAGTATGGTGTGATATTGAATGAGTTGATTAGTGTAGATAAAGTGTGATTATTTAAAGTTTGGGATATATCTATATATAAAGTTAAGGTTTTGTTTGAAGGAAAAAGAGATGATATTGGTTAAGTAAGAATATACATTGGTATTGTTATTTTAATGCAAACATTGTGAATTCAATATTAGAAATGTGAGATGCTTGGATATTGTGAAAGCTCATGGTAATGGTGGTAATATGTGATATTTGAAATTTTTGAAATGAGCTTGATAATTGTGAAAATTATATGTTTTGATATTGCTTTGTGATATATATATATATAAGATGTTTTTAAAGTAATATTAAGGAAAGATGAGTTTGGCAAATTGAAGTTTAAGTGAAGTAGTAAGTTGAAAAGTTAAAGTTTTAGTGGAATTTGATAAAGATTATTTGGATATTGATATTTTAATGTATATTCAATACATAAGCTAGGTGAAATGACTAATATTGCACATGAAAGTATTATGAATTGAGTAATATGATTGATAGTATGAGAATTTGTTTTGAAGTAAAAAAAAAAAAGAAGTGGACAATCAAATGAAAAAGAACTATTTTAAGTCATTTTACTGCAAAGGGTAAAAATGGATATGGAAGTATATTAAATGCTTTTAAAGACGAAAGTGAAAGAGATGTCACATTGGGAATGTGACTAAGATGGATGTGAAGTGCTATTATAGTCAGAATATATATATATATATATATATGTTGTGTGAATAAATACTTTACATCATTTTGGAAGAATGAGTATGATAGTGTTTAAAAGAAAGTGATAAACATCAAATGTGTATTGAATGTATGAAAAAGGAAAATAAAATAAGAGCATATAATTAAGTGTATACATGTATATGATATGTGAACTGAGTTTTTCAATATGAATGAAATTATATATAAAAAAAAAATGTGTGAATCACATTATGAAGATGATCTATGAATATGTATGTGGTATAAATATAAAATTAGTGATATGGAAATAATGTTATATGTATTAGTGGACCTAAGAGAGATTAGGTCTTGAACTGTGTAAAGCTAGATGGATTATGTGATGGAAGTGAGAATGGAATGGACTTGAGTAATATTGGACAGTGAAAATTATTATGGTGAGCATTGAACTTGATGATCATATGATATTTAGAGTCCCAAAGTATTCACATATGGAAAGTTCTATGTAATTATATATGATAAGAGATTATAAATGGATTAGAAATAAAGTGACGAATAGAAATTGTATAGGAATTGCATATGATTGAATATGTATATAGTAATATTGTTGAAACATGAATTAAGTTGATAAAGATCATATAATTGAGTGCAAATTGGTTTGAAATGGAGTTGGAATGTGTTAACTTTAGATATAGCAAAAATGTAAAGAAGGAATATGTAATTCTTGAGATATACCTTAGCCTTGTATTTGTATATATTGAGAATAAAATTATAAAAAGAACAATATTGATTTGAAAGTTCCAGGCTTGAATATTAATCTCTTAAAGCCATGTGTTTTGTTCAGTATATTTGATCGATTAATTTGTTATCCATGGATTTGGGTCTTAAATAAAATGATTGTAATACAAATTTGGTGAGATTGAAAATTTTGTTTGAGAAGTAGAGTTAAAAGTTATGATGGATGAAGTTGTACCTTAACATTTTATGTTAAGAATTTGGTTATAATTATGAAGATGAAGGGAGAAATTATAAAATGTGACTGAAAATTTTACTGAATATGTTTATGGTATGTAATGAATAAGTGAATGAACTATAGATAGTAAATATGGTATAAAAATTTTATGAGAATTGGTGGGAATTATACTAAGATAATTTGAAGTGATTTGTTATCATGATAATTTGACTGAATATGGATCGGAAGAGATCAGGAATGGTATATAAGTTTGCCCTAATGGAATTAGGTTATATATATACATATATGGATATTGTGAAATTTCATGAGAAGTTAAATAAATTAATCGTTGGTTGGAATTGAACAAGATTGGAACGTGGGTATATTGTGACAGATAGATCAAGTGATCTGGATTTGGCTAAGATTATGAATCATTATTGAGATTTAATATGTATAGTTGTACTAAGAGTGTAATTATTTACATGATAATGTATATGATGTAAAATGTTAAAGTGTGAATGGACATGAACAAATGGAGTTATAGTAGTTATAAATTATGATAAAAAGGGAAAAGATTGGTTATTTATAAAATAAGTTGAAAGATAATATATTAATATGTAAGTTAAGTGAAAAGCATGCTAAAGAAGTAACTCAATTTGTGAAAAATAAGGATCTTGTTATTCATTGAGGTTTGATAAATTGTCTATTTAGACAGTGATTGTAGTGACGGGATAATTAATGCTAAGATATAAACCAATGATTTTTTTTAGGTTAAAGTTAAGAGGGTATTTACAAAGATATGATGGAACAATATGTATTAAATATAAAGATTTGATGAAGTATAAGTGTACTATAAAATGATCTGATTCTTGTATAAAGACATTAATAGGAAATGTAATGAGTTCTTTTGAATGTTTGATCAAGGAAGTAATAAGATATATAAACATATAGAATGATGAGTTATGGAATTTTGAGAAGATGGTTGATTCTACAGAGGAGAGTTGAAGTTATATGATTTGATGACATAATAACTTAAGCATATGATTAACTTCATATGGAAGTTAAGATAGTATTTTGTTAAGAATGAATTGTTACGGTACTGATAATTTCGAGGACGAAATTATTTAAGAGGGAGAGAATTGTAATATCCCAATGTATGCCCTAGAAGTTTTGAATATTATTGTTGTTTTAATTGGATTGAATGTATATGTTAATTTGAAGGAGAAAAGAATTTTTAAAGGAAGTGTATATGTTGCATATATAGTAATATATATAACATTTATGTTGGTCAAAATGAGGAGTCAAGGGAAGAAGATATTTTATTTGTGATATGTAAAATTACTTAAATGGGCATATAAGTTAAAGAAGCTAAGTTAAATGGATGAGGGCATTTAGGTAATTGCTTGGTTAGAATTGCTTGGTGGAGATTTAAAGAAGAAAAGAAGTTTGACTTGTTTTCATTTTCTTTTCTTCTCATGGGTGTGGCCGGCTACCAAAGGAAAGAGAGAGCAAGAGAGGTGTTCTAAGTTCTAGACATCAAATTGAAGGGAGAATCAAAGGATTGAGTTGGAGATTTGTGAAATTTCTTCAATTGAGGTAAGTACTTTCTTGTTTTCCTTTGTTATTGTTGAAGTTGTGTTTGAGATGAGTTGTGATTTGTTGATATTATGAATAGATGTGTTTATAAGTGTTGAAATGGATTGTAAGTTAAAAAGGTTAAATTGGTGTTGTCTTTGTTTGAAGATGGTAAGTTAAGTGGATGTTGATATTGAAAGAAGAAGATTGATGTTGGTTTAGGGTTTGATGTGGTAAGTGATTGATTGTATGGTTGATATAGTGTTAATGTGAATATTGTGATGAATATGTGTTAATAGCATTGATTACATCCATTTGAATGAGGTTGTATTGTGCATAATGTGTTTTTATTCAATCAAAAGAGAGTTGGCCATATTTAGGGTTTGTATACATGAGAGACACGGCCAAACCAAGGAAGAGACACGGCCAAACTAAAGGATTTTTGAGAGACACGGCCAAGTCTATGGAAATTTGCCGTGTTGGATGATTTTTGGAGAAGACACGGCCATGTCCCTTGCCCATGTTTGCCACTGCCTGATTTTTGTTGAGAGACACGGCCGTGTTCCTTGCCCGTGTTTGCCTTGGCTTGATTTGGTGTTGAGAGACACGGCCACAAGCTTGGTCGTGTCCCTTGAGTGTGTTGGCTACTGTGATTATTCCTTGTTCTTCTTACATGGTTGAGATTGAACTTACATTTGATAATGCATATGATATTATATGAACAATGTTATGTTTTATGCATTGTGAATCTTGTGAATGGTAATGTGTTATATGAATAATGTACTTTGTAATGTTATATCCATGATGCTATATGTAAAATGTGAAGGAGATGATGAGGTAATTGATTATGTATAGCTTGATGGTAGTAGTTCTTGAAGGTGAAAGCTATAATGATCATCCAAAAGGTATGTGCAATGCAATTTATTATGATAAATGTTTTAATAATGATTGAAATGAAATAGAGGGACATGTTGTTTATATGACGATGAATTTTAGATACATGTGCAATGAAATTGATTATGTATGCTTGAATGATGAAGTGTATAATGTGATTTGAGATATAATAAGATGTGAAGCCATTGTGATTGGCTATGGTAACTCAAATGTGATGTGAAGCCATTGTGATTGGCTATGATGATTCAATTGAGAATGGAAATGATAATGAAATAATAAATGAATTGTGTAACTAATGTGTTATTCCATTTTCAGAGTTTGTTGTTGGTGGCATGCCTAATGATAGTAACAATCTCTTGAAGTTAGGTTGGGCTTGATCCTTGAAGCCAAGTTGGGTAGAAGTTTAACATGTTTTACTCCCCTTGAAGCTTGGTTGGGTCTAGTCCTTGAAGCCTAATTGAGATGTTACAACCCTTGAAGCTAGGTTGGGTTGGTTCTTGAAGCCAAGTTGGGTTGAGACTTAGCATGCTTTGTTCCCCTTGAAGCTTGGTTGAACCTAAATCCTTGAAGCCTAGTTGGGATAATGATAATGATAATGTGATAATAAAACCAAAGCATTAACTCTGAAAGTCGAATGGCATATTAGTGTCTTTTGGGCCCGAGTCTGTCTTTGTTGTTAATATGATATACAAATGTTGAAATAAATGAGTAATGAGATCTATGGTTGACTTTGTTGGAAATGTGATTTATGATTAGTGAATTATGAATAAAACAATGTTAGGAAGTATGATGTGTAATGTGTATATTGATATATTGATTGTGAGTATTAATGATGGATTGTGGTTGGTGATAATGATATGTATATAATATATAAAATTAGTCAAGATATATGGAAGGTGCAATTCAAAAGGAAAAACATGATAAGAAACTAATGGTACATGGAAGTGATGTTTCATTATTGTTAGAATTTCTATAATGTATGTTTATATGTTATATTTGTACTACTAAGCTCTCGGGCTTAGCGCGGATGTGTAATCGCGCAGGTGACAAGGTGGAAGATATGAAGTCTTTCGTTATGCCACGAGAAGAGTAAGAGTTTGTCGAGACCAACTAGAGGGTGATGCATACATGTATAATTTTTAATTATGATGTATTTCTGACAAGAGTATATTTATATGCATAAATGAAGTTTTGATAAAGATAAGATTATGATAAATATATGTAATATCATTAAAAGTATAATGATTTTGTAAATAGTCTTTAAATTAATATATTGTGGTTTGAACTCTGTTAAAAGTTTTAAAAATGTAACAAAAAGTGACATCCTTATACTTTATATGCTTACTGTATGTATACCAGGTGTATGTATAGTACTTATATGGAGTATCGGGGTGTTACACAACGTAAGTTTTCTGTAACTTCTGGTTCTTCTGAAGTTGATGTTAGTAATTGTCCCTATCCTAAAAAGATTAAAAAGAGCAATAATGATGCACAATTTTCTAGATTTTTAGAGATCATTAGGAAAGTTCATATCAATATTCCTTTTACTGAGGTGTTTACAGAAATGCCTAGGTATGCAAAGTTCTTTAAGGATATTCTTTCTAATAGAAGAAAATTAGAGGAAGAGGGTGTTGTTAAGTTGACTGAAGCTTGTAGTGCTATAGTTCAGAATAAATTGCCTGCTAAACTTAAAGACCCAGGGAGTTTTACTATTCCTTGCGAATTAGGGAATGCTCAATTTGATAAAGCATTGTGTGATTTAGGAGCGAGCATAAATTTGATCCCTTTGTCTTTAGTTAGGGAATTTGATCTAGGTGAGATCAAGGAAACACAAATTACACTACAACTAGCTGATGGATCTATAAAGGTTCCTTGTGGAATTATTGAAGATTTGTTAGTGAAAGTAGGTCATTTCATTTTTCCTGCTGATTTTGTTGTTTTGGATATAAAAGTTGATAAAGTTGTTCCTATTATTTTTGGCAGACCATTTTTAGCTACTGCAGGTGCGTTAATTGATGTGCGAGAGGGACGACTTACATTGAGATTCAATGATGAGCAAATTGTGTTCGATATCAAGAAGGCTATGAGGCATCCTCAAATGCATGAGAATGATATGTGCTTATTCCTTGATAATGTTGATTATTGTGTGCAGGAAATGAAGCAAGAAGAGTTTATGAAGGATGAGTTTGAAAAGAAAGTTGAGCAGTGTTTTATGGTTGGAAGTGAGGTGCAAGAGCAAGAAACTCCAATTCCTTTGGATTATGAGAAGAAGGAGGAATCGCAAGAACTTAAGGAAGAAGTTCCTAAGAAAGGGGGATTGAAACCTTTACCCCCACATTTGAAATATGTTTTTCTTGACAAAGATGCTTCTCCTGTGATTATTTCTGCCTATTTGACAGCTGAACAGGAAGAAAGGACGATTGCTTTATTGGGTGGAAGCTTTCCGACATCAAAGGAGTTAGCCCTACCATTTCTATGCACAAGATTCTGATGGAGGAAGGTTACAAAACAACAATTCAACCGCAAAGAAGGTTAAATCCAGCCATGCAAGAGGTGGTTAAGAATGAGGTTATCAAGCTTCTCGATGCAGGTATTATTTACCCAATTTCTGATAGTGCATGGGTGAGTCCAGTTCATGTAGTTCCTAAGAAAGGGGGGATGATAGTGATAGAGAATGAAAATAATGAGTTGATTCCTACTAGAACAGTGACGGGGTGGAGAGTGTGCATTGATTATAGAAAACTTAACTCTGCCACTAGGAAAGATCATTTTCCTTTACCGTTTATTGATCAAATGCTTGAAAGATTAGCGGGAAATCGATTTTATTATTTCTTAGATGGGTTTTCTGGTTATTTCCAAATTCCCATAGCCCCCGAGGATCAGGAGAAAACTACTTTTACATGCCCGTATGGCACTTTTGCTTATAGGCGTATGCCTTTTGGGTTATGTAATGCACCGGCTACATTTCAGCGGTGTATGTTAGCTATTTTTCATGATTTGATTGAGAAGTGCATGGAAATATTTATGGATGATTTCACTGTTTATGGTTTAACCTTTGATTCTTGTCTAGAACATTTAGACATGGTTTTGCAGAGATGTCAAGAAAGTAATCTTGTGTTAAACTGGGAAAAGTGTCATTTTATGGTCAATGAAGGTATAGTGCTTGGACACAAGATTTCAGAAAGAGGGATTGAAGTTGATAAGGCCAAGGTAGAGGTGATTGAAAAGTTGCCACCACCAACATCTGTCAAGGGAGTAAGAAGTTTCTTAGGACATGCTAGTTTCTACAGAAGATTCATCAAGGATTTTGCCAAGATTGCTAAACCCCTTTCTTGCTTGCTTGTTAAGGATAATACGTTTGATTTTGATGAGAGTTGTTTGCAGGCTTTTAAGACCTTGAAAGAGAGGCTAGTTTCAGCTCCAGTGATAGTAGCGCCGGATTGGAAGAGCCCATTTGAATTAATGTGTGATGCTAGCGACTTTGCGCTTGGGGCAGCTTTAGGACAAAGAAGAGATAGGGTGTTTCGAGTGATTTACTATGCAAGTCATACTTTGACAGGCCCACAATTGAATTACACCACAACGGAGAAGGAGTTCTTAGCTGTAGTTTATGCATTTGAGAAGTTTCGGTCCTATTTAATAGGTACCAAAACTATTGTGTTTACTGACCATGCAGCTTTACGGCATCTCTTTGCCAAGAAGGAATCCAAACCGTGGTTGATTCGATGGGTTTTCCTGTTGCAAGAGTTTGATCTACAAATCAAGGACAAGAAAGGGAGTGAAAATCTAATTGCTGACCATCTGTCGCGATTAGAGAATACAAGTTCTAATAAGGGAGAGATTATTTCTGATTTGTTTCCAGAAGAACGCATTTGTGTTGTTTATTCTAAATCTCCTTGGTTTGCTAATTTGGCTAATTATTGTGCAGCTAAAAAGATTCCTGCAGATTTTTCTTTTCAGCAAAGGAAGAAGTTGGTAGCAGATGCGAGGCATTATTTTTGGGAGGATCCATTCTTATACAAGTTGTGTCCGGATCAACTCATTAGAAGGTGTGTTCCAGAATGGGAAATTGAAGGTATTTTGAAGCACTGTCATAATGGAGAGGTAGGTGGCCATTTTGGACCTAAACATACGGCTGCTAAAGTCCTCGAATCAGGTTTTTTCTGGCCTTCTTTATTTCGTGATGCTAGACAATATGTTTCTAAGTGTGATAGATGCCAACGCTCAGGTAATATATCTAGGAGAGATGAAATGCCTTTGAATAATATACTTGTGTGTGACATTTTTGATGTTTGGGGTATAGATTTTATGGGACCATTTCCATCTTCATATGGGAATGAGTATATTCTAGTAGCCGTTGATTATGTGTCAAAATGGGTGGAAGCCATAGCTACTAGAACTAATGGCTCCAATGTTGTTTTGCAATTCCTTAGGAAGAACATTTTCACTAGGTTTGGCACTCCTAGAGCAATAATTAGTGATGGTGGGAAACATTTTTGCAATCGTCAATTTGAAGCTCTTCTTAGGAAGTATGGAGTGAGGCATAAAGTTGCTACACCTTATCACCCACAAACAAGTGGTCAGGTAGAGGTTTCAAACAGGGAATTAAAAAGAATCTTAGAAAAGACTGTGAATACCTCTAGGAAAGATTGGGCCATTAGGTTAGATGATGCGTTGTGGGCGTATAGGACAGCTTTTAAGACACCTATTGGCATGTCACCTTTTAGGTTAGTTTATGGAAAAGCATGTCATTTGCCTGTTGAACTCGAGCACAAAGCTTTTTGGGCTACTAAATTTTTGAATTTTGATCTTGACAGTGCAAATAAGTCTCGTTTATTGCAGGTGAATGAGTTGGATGAGATGCAATTTTGGGCATATGAGAATGCTTTGTTGTACAAGCAAAAGACAAAAGAGTGGCATGACAAGTTGATCAAGAGAAAGGAGTTTACACCTGGCCAGTTGGTACTTCTGTATAACAGTCGGTTAAAGTTGTTCCCAGGTAAGCTTAAGTCACGATGGCAGGAACCGTATAAAGTTATAAAAGTTATGGAGTTTGGGTCCATTGAAATCAAGCATCTCAAGTCTGGAGATAAGTTTATAGTGAATGGGCATCGATTAAAACCTTACATCACGAATCGGTTTAATCCAGAACTCGTGATGTTCACTTTTGTGGAATAAAAGGAGTATAAAGTCGAGCTAGGACTATAAACTAGAACTATTTGTATATAATTTTGATTTATTTGTTTTATTTTGTTTTTATTTTGAAGTCAATTTTTGTTTAGGAGAATTTGAGCTTTTGAGTTTGGGATGAATGTGAAGTGGTCACTTAAATTTTTAAGATTTGGTCATAATAGTAGAGAGAATAAGTTTTAGCTAAAATTTTTTTTTTTTGAAACCACAACTGCTTGTGGTGGAACGTTATTAGCTTGAGAAATAAGGGGTACATTATAGTTAGAAAATTTGAGTGAAATTGTAAAATTCCAGCAGACACCACAACCGCTTGTGGTGAGCGCTTTCTAGCTTGTGGTTTGAGTGATGGGTTGTGGTGAAATTTCTGGGTAGATTGACCATAGTTTCAGCCAAGAACATAAGGGGTTGTGGTTTGGGGGTTTTGCCTTGTGGTTTTTGGGTTAGGTTGTAAAAAAAATATTAAATAATAATAAAACGGGAATTAAAAACCTAAAACCCAACTTAACTTTTCTTTCTTTTATTTTTCCTGCAGAACTCAAAAGTCCCGTTCACCACCACTTTGCTTCATTCATCGTCAACATAATCAATCAAATCTCACCATCGCTTCAACCCACTGCACCGTCATTTACTCTGGCGGCCTTTCTTCGCCGTCCATAACGACAGCAGCCCACTTCTGTTTTCGAACACATTCACCTCACTTCCGTCCGTTGCCATCCTCTGCCCTGAATCGCCGGCTGTCCTAGGTCAGTGTTATTTGTGTTTCTGTTCTTTTATTTCCTTGCCATAGTATTCTGTTTCTTTGAGACAAATAAGGTTAGAGATCTCTTTGCCTTTCTTTTGTTGTTGGGGTTATTTGTATCTGCCACTTGCTCTAATTTTGTCAATGCTTTCAATTTTTGATGCCATGATATATTTTTGAGCTGCATCATCTGCTAATTTTCTTGCTTTCGTTCTTGAGCATATGATTTTTCCAAGTGCTTTAGTCCTCATATTTGCCACTTGGGAATATAATACTGTCAGAGCTTTATTTTTTTTTTCAATGACCATGAGCTATTGTTGAACTGAATACTCTTCTTTTGCTAGTTCTAGTTGAGACTGTTTGCTGGGGTATTTTCATTTATGTTGTCGTTTCTGATTTTTGGTTAAACTTACAAGACCCCAAATTCTAAAACACTAAACCCAAATTCAACTTCTAAACCTAAAATATTAAGCTCTAATTCCTTTAAAACCTTAAACCCTAACTTTTTCTAAACTTTAATCCTTTAAAACATTAAAAACCATAAAAACATAAATACTTTAAATTTTACACACTAGCTTGAAATCATCATTTAAAACCATGAATCAAAAGTATTTTAAAGTGTCTAAAACACTAGTTTCATGATTTCACCATTAAAATATTAATTTAGTTAATCATAGAGTCTTACCAACCTTTTAAAACATAAAACCTTAATCTATTTTAATTCCATAAAAAGTCACAGTAGCTATAATTGGACTTTTATTTGCTTTATTCAATTCCATACTTGATTATGCTTTGATTTATCTCTTATGCTTTAATTTATTTAAATTCAATGCTTGGTTTATCTTATTTATCATGGATGGATGTTTACTTTTTATTGATATTTGGTACCTTTGATGAATGATTTATTTATGATGAATGATTATTTACTTTTATCAATTAATTTAGATTTCCAAAAGTTGTAAGATGTATGTTTCCACTTGGTGGGTACCTCATTAGTTTAACATCATGTAATTTAATTTGCTTTTCTATTTTAGAACCTATGTAAAGGGCATATTTCTACATTTTGGTGGGTGTCCTATCTAGGCATGTGATGTAAGGACATGTTTCCATCTTCGGATGGGTGTCCATTTATTTGTTTTGTTTTGTTTGGACATTGCTTTGATTTTAATATAATGATGCTTTCTTTTTATTGTGTGTAGTATGGATAATATTGTTATATTTAAGAATTTTATAATGTTAAGACCTGTAAAGGAGGCCGATTCCAATGAACCGGGCATTGTGGGGGTATTGGGTCATTTCTCACCTTTCCCACACGTACCCAACTTTCTGAACCCATTAGGGGGTTGGGGATTCCTTATGAATCGAGTCATCCACCCCTTTCTTTTTCCCATCCGTCCGGGTGGCGACTCCATTTTCTCCAGACTTAGGTCCGTGTTCTCTAAGGCCCCGAGCCTAAACAGTACCGAAGTCGCAAGAACCATTCCACCGGGAGTGGGAGCAAAAATCCCCGCTCACAGATCCTTTGCTTATTGGCTTGAAAATCTAAAAGGGCTAAAATTAATAATGTATAAAGATACTTTTATCTTCTTTAACATATTTTCCCCAAGCGTAGGTAGTTCAATTGTATTCTTTGCTCCATATTATCACTCATCATCTTGAGCTTTTTCATCTTACCTGTATCTTTCAAAATATCTATGAAGAGTTTAGTAAGAATTTTCTTAGATTTCCTAAAAAATATTGTAGACCCTTAATTTTGGCCCTAAATGAGTTTAGTTCTATTTAAGAGGCCTAAATTAAATCCATTCCAATTTTTAAAGTGTAAATTAGATGTTGTCCAATGTTAAAATTAAAGTTGAGAAGATTTTAAAGAAAATCAGACCAACCCGATTCGGTTGGACATCCAATTCGATATGAGCAAGACTAATGAGTCCATAATGTTGGCCAAATTTAGTTTCCATGAACATTTAGGTATTCTAATCAGGTTTCAACTCAAAAAGCATCCAGATTAATGAGCCAAATAGTTGCCCTAATTGTTGCATATAAATACAAAGCTAGAATTAACAAAGGAGGGAGCAACAAGCAATGAAAAAATACAACCACAATTAGCAATTAAACAGCAACCACAATCGGGAGCCGTGATGATGAATCAAAACAACTAATACTATAAAATCAAACTGAGAGCTAGAATTAGCAAATTGAATAGTAAGAGCCAGAGAGTAATTAGCAATAAAAAGAGACAAAAGCAAGCAATGAACATTCGTTGTTCGACCAAAACCCTAGTTGACCTAAACCAACTGAAATAATCTAAATAGTGGCAAGGCTTGGTTCAACGTGAATCATTTTGGTGGAACCTACAACACAGGTATAACCCTTTTACTCTTATTCAATGAATTATTAATATCATGGATTCATTTTTGGTTTGCTTAGATCTTGTTTGATTGAATACAAAAACCCAAATTGCATGTTTTGTAATCTAAAGCCATAACTTTATAATTAAAACCCTAGTTTACATGTTAAAGTCTTAGCTTACCTGATTAAACATTAAATTTAGAATTAAATCCTAGTTTTGTACATCAAACCCTAATTTTGTATGTTAAGCCTTTGATTAAGGATCAAAATCCTAGTTTGTATACTAAAACCCTAAATTGTGTGATAAAATCCTAATTCTACAACCAAATCCTAATTCCATAATCAAATCCTAATTCCGTAACAAAACCCTATCTTGTAAATCGTTTGCCAATCCTTTGAACACTGTGTGTGTTGCGCCCTATATTTCATTAAGGGGTTAATATTAAGATTTGCTTGTGGATTGCAATTTTAATGATTAATTTTATTTTTATTTTATTTAAGCCCTAATTTTATTATTTCTTAATGGTTGTATGTATGATTATTATTTATGTGCTCGTGGATTATTATTTATTATTATTTGGATTTCAAGGTTGTAAAATGTATGTTTTCACTTTGTGGGTACATTGTTTATTTAATTTGTTTCTTTTATCTTATTTATATTTGGGGATTAATGTAATTCCATCCTTTTGTGGGTGTCCCATTTTATTTGTATTTTAGACATTTGGACGTTGTAATGGCATATTTTCATTTTCGGGTACCCATTTTGCTTTGTTGTTTTGATTTATAATATAATGATTATTTATTTTTCATAATTGTATGTAATATGGATAGTATTATAATGATGTAAGAATTCAATAATATTTAGACCTAAAAAGGAGGCCGATTCCAATGAACTGGGTGTTATGGAGGTGCTGGATCATTCTCACATTCTCCATGCATACCCAACTTTCCAAACCCAATAGGAGTTGGGGATTCCTTAGGAATTGAGTCATCCACCTCTTTCTATCTTTCCCTGCCCATCTGGGTAGCAACTCCTATTCTCTGAGTTTAAGTCTGTATTCTCTAAGGCCTAGAGCCTAACAATGTCAAAGTCGCAAGAATCATTCCACTCATAGTGGGAGAGAAAATCCCTGCTCATAAATATTTTAAGGTCCTTTATTATGGTTTTTTAATTCTTCTCGACCTTATTTAATATGTTGTTGAGAATATGTAATTACTTTTAGTACTTTTCAATTTCATATACCAATTTGAATTTTTTGATATGATTTCTTTCATAGTCTCTCAAATTTCATCTAAGATCACATTTGAATTATTTAGAATATTTCTCTTTCCCTGTTCAATCATAGGTTGTTCATCTCTTTTTCTTTGTTGCTCTAATTTCTCTATGCTAATAGACTTAATGGCTCATCACTGCTTAATTCATTTAGCTAGGATTTCAATGTCACTATTGAATTTCAAAAATTTAGTTTCGACCTTCAATTCATCAAAGAAATCATCTAATGTAGCTTATTTGGGGTTCTCTCCATGTTCATGTGATTTTTGTTCTTATGATTCTTTCTCTTCTAGTTCTTTTGAATTTTCTAATTCTAATTATTCTAAATCTTCTTCCTCTAATTCTAATTCTATCTCCAAATAAAATAAACCTATTTTGTATTGATTTAAAAATAGACTAATAATAGATTTGTAATGAACTTTTTGAAAGAAAGAAATCCTACACAAAAAATGGCATGAAGCACAATTTATTTTCAGATAGAATAAAGATGGGCAATCTGTCTTATACCTATCCATAAATAAATATAGATTTAGGGTTTTATTTTAGCCATTGTCCATAATAAAGGAATTAATTTTTGGGAGAATGTACAAATATGCCCTTGAAATTTTTGCAAAGGTACAAGTTGGCTCTTAAAGCAATTTTGGATGCAATTAGGCACTTCATCTTCTAAAAACCTATCATTTAAGCCCTTTGCATTAATGAAAAACAATGTCCATTAACTACAGCTGATCCGACAATGTTAAGTTTAAAAAATAGAGATAAGATACAAATAAACTCTTAAAGTTTTTGTGAAGGTACAGATTGACCCTTAAAGTAAAAAAATTATTTAAAAAATTAAATTTGAAAAATTATGAATGAATATCCATATCTGGGTTTCATTTTAACATAAAAATATCATATTGATTTTACTTGAATCAATTATATAAAAATAAATCCTTGAATCTCTGAATAATTAACCCCAAATATATCAAATTTCTACAAACACAAATTTTAAATCTTAAACAATAGTTTTAAGATTAAATTCTAAACAAATATTACCATCAAATTTGTATAAATAAATCTTAAATTTAAATTTTGTGTTTATATAAATTTGATAGTGATATTGCATATTTGGTGTTTATTATTATGAGATTCAGTGATTTGTTTTTATGGATTTGATTCAACTAAAATAAATATGATATTTTTCTGTAGAATGAAACTAAAATATGGATAGTCATTCATATTTTTTTAACTTTAATTTTTTAAATTACTTTAAAGACCAATCTATATCTTCGCAAAAATTTTAAGGATTTATTTGTACCTTATCTCTATTTTTTTAACTTAACATCACCATATTAGCTATAATGAATGGATATTATTTTATCGCTAATGCAAAGGGATTAAATGATAGGTTTTTAGAAGATGAAATGCCTAATTGAGCCTAAAATTACTTTAAGGCCTAATATGTACCTTCGCAAAAAATTTCATGGGCATATTTGTACCTTCTCCATTTATTTTTTTACTTAAAATAAATTTAGTGAAGGCCTATGAAGTCTATGGCTAAATTTACGATGGAGGCAAGACTTCATTATTAATCTAGCGATGAACTTCACAATTTGTTGCAAAGTTAGCGACTGACTTCACGGTCCATCATAAGTGTCTATCATTAGTTTTAGGGATTGACTCTTATTCCATTCTAAATTTTATTTTAAAAATTAAAAAATATTATTATATTTTAGTGACTGGTTGTAGTAATGGACTTTACAAACTCTAAAATTAATTTTTGTTTCCTCACTCTCTCACAAACTTTGTATGCTTCTCTCTTGCCATTGCCCTCTCTCCCTATGAGCAAGGATTTTTGCCCCATACTCCTAGTGAAATGGTTCTTACATCTATGGCATTTCTAGGTTTTAGACCTTAGGAATACAAGTTTAACTCTAGAGAATAGGAGTCGCCACCTAGATGGGCCAGGAAGTGTTAGGATGACTCTTTCATTTGATATGCATCATTATCTAATAAGTTTGTTAAGTTTTAATGTTATCCTTGTCATGTAATATCTGAAATTTTTAATCAGTGACTTTTTGAAATATGTAGATATTAGACTGTGTATAATAGTGAGAGTAACCCAGATATTTAAAATAGATAGAAAATAGGGTTAGTTAAGTCTTAAAAAGTTGAAAATTAAATCTAGGTATGGACTAAATCAATATTTTGAAAAAGAATCTTTAAACAGTAAAACATTACCAAAAGGTCCTTTTGACCCCAGAACTGAATTTTTATTAGAATTAAGATGTGAAATATAAATAATAGAGCTTTAAATTAATTTAAAAATTATTTTTATGATTTTACATTATTAAAAATAAGATTTAGAAATAATTAAGAAAGTGGGTGCACCATAGTTATGGTGAACTCACCTTATGAATCAAAGCCCTAATTAATATATATTTATATAATAATAAAATCTTATTCTTCCTTTTCTCAATCACCAAACCACCACCCACCATTCCACCATAGCCAAACTCCATTTTTCTTCCTTCTTTCATCAAAGTTAAGTAGAAAATTGAAGAAAATATACATATAACCCAAAATTTTTAGAAGAATCCATTAGAATTAGTGAAAAAACCTAAAACCATCACTATAAATTCAAGAAAAATTGAGGAAGAGAGAGAAAGAGTTACTTTGAAAGGAGGTTTGTACTTGCTTACTCATAAGTTGCCATTCTTTTGATTTCTTTTGATTTTCACGAGTTATGTGAATTGATTTTACTACTTTAATTGAATTTTTTTGAAGAAATTTGTTAATTGAGTTTGTTAAGAGAGAAAGCTGGAATATGTAACTAAGTGAAGGGAACTTTCATTTCAAACCATTTTTGAATAATTGTAAGAGTATATGTGTAGATTTTAGCTTAAAACTATGGTTAAAACTACTTTTGATTCATAAAAGGACCAATTTTAGGGTTATGAAAGTTTAGAGTTTAAAAATTGAATATGGCACTGGTTGCTTATATAAAATTGTTTATAAATCCATAAATGAGTATAATTAGGTGCATTTGTGAAGTTGCTAACCTAAAACTATGGTTAAAATAATTTTTGACTATGGAAAGTGTTAAATTAATATTATGGCAAAATTTAGGGTTTATGAGTATTAATGGAACAAGCACTTGAAACTAATATTTGTAAGTCCATGATTGATTAAGAAAAATATATATGTGGTTTTAAAACAAAAACCACGTTTAAAATAATTTTTGAATTCATAAAGTATTGAAATTAATGTTAGGTTAAATTTAAAGTTCAGAGATGTGTATGAAACTACTTATTGAAAAATTAATTTAGAAATCATAATTGATTAGGAATAAATAATTTATGTAGTTTTCAAATAAAATCTAAGTTTAAAGAAATTTTTGAATTCTCAAAGTTTTGAATTTAAGGTTATATAATTTTAGAGTTTTAAGTAAATTTAAACCTTTGGAATTAAAATGACTATTTATGATATGTTGGTGGATACATTTTAAATAAAATGTGTTTGAATATAATTTAAGAAATATTTCTTGTATGTATGGTAAAAGTGAAGATGTTTGAATGGTAAAGAAAGAAAATGTCTTCTTTTGAAAGAAATGTTATTGATTTTAACAAAATGACACTAAAAATGTAACACTGACTGGAAATGAATAAGAAATATAATGCCCAAACCATACTAATATTAAATCTAGTTTTCTGGATTGAATGCCTAGCCAGAGGGTAGATGTCCTTTTTTTTTTTTGTAAAGGTGGGCGGAACCACCAGAGGGTAGATGTCCTTACTGTTACTAGACACTCTATGTCATTACTGCTATTAGACATGTTGTGTCATTATTGTTACTGGACAATTTATGTCAATACTGTTACTGGGCATTTTGCCATTACTAGGCTATTAGACAAATTGACTGATATTAATGGGCATTTATTTGCCACTACTGACCTACTATCCTAATCTAGGATTTAAAATTCACTGTATAAGCGCAAAGCATATGGAAATTTATTAAGATAAGAAAATTGTACAAAATAATTAATTTTATTTAAGTATGTGATTCTTAAATTTAATGATGTTTGATGAGTTAGCTTGCTTATATTTAATTTCATATCCAGATATTATATTAAAGCTGTAAATTTATTTACATGCATTATTTCAATTATTTTCCCTATGATTATTTTTCTTTGGTAAAATATGAGTATGTAAGCACCACTAAGCAATTGCTTATTGTGTTATAATTACATCTGGTGGGTAGATCAGACGGCTAAGGTAGATCCAGCAAAGTGAGATACTAGAGCTTCAAGACCAACATCATCACAGAAGGTGTTATGTGAAGAATTTTGCATAATATTTTTGTTTAGTTCATATAGTAGTATTTAAAATTTTAAATGATAGTTGTATAAACATGGGTAGCTATAGTACTTGTATAATTTGTAGTTGTGTATTAAACTTTATGGTTTTGGTTTGATAATTATAACTTTATAGGGTACTATGATAACTATGGTAAATGTTTAACATACAAACATATTGATGGAAGTAAGATAAATGAATTAATTTTGATGGATGATTAATGGTGAGATAATGAGATTGAAGTTGAGGTTGAATGAATGAAATATTGGGAGTATTTTTCTATTGCAGGTTTTGTTTTGTTTGGAGAAAATATTGATAGTACATAACTTTAGGAGAGACTCAGCCAAAATTTTTATTGATATTAACTTTATTGTTTATCAAAAATTTGAACATATAAGTGTATAGGCATTGTGTGACATTCCTTGATAGTTATTAATAGGATTGTCGAGGGGTGTTACATGTCAAGTGATAAGTTATTGTATTTTAAATTAATCATTATCCATTGTAACAAAACTATAAGTCTACATTATAAATTGTAGCTAACATCCTTTGTAAAAAAAATATGATCAATACAAACTTATATCCTTACTTTTCATATTTCTACATGGTATCAGAGCTATTCTACTACACCAAAATGTCCATTGCTCTTGCAATGCCCTCTACTCCTTCTCCTATGCCCTCTTATTCTTTCTCTATCAAACTGATATCCAAAAATTACTTAGCCTGGAAAACTCTATTTCTCCCACTTCCCAACTACCAAAAATTACTTGTCGATGGTACCTCATCTCCACCACCTCAAACAAAACCCTCTGATCTTAATCCAAATGTTCAAGTTTCCAACCCAGATTATGAGCAATGGTACAAAAAGGATCAAATGTTAATGGCTTGGCTCCTTTCTTCTTTAACAAAGGAAGTTTTTCCTTATATCATTGGTCTCTCTTCTTCATTCAAAGAGTATGATGATGATAATGATGATAATAATAATAATAATAATAATAATAATAATAATAATAATAATAATAATAATAATAATAAAATAATTAAAGAAAAGAAAAGTCAAAAGAAGAAACAAAATATGTGGTTTGAAATTTAAGAGAGAAATAATTAAATGATTAAATAATTAATTAATAAATTAACATATATGGATGGGAGAAGAGGAAAAAAATGAAAAGAAACTCATCTTCTTCATCTTATCCCATAATGGCCAATTTTTCAAGAGAGAGGGAAAGAGAAATTAGTTTTCCTAAATACTTTAAATTTAGTCAAAAACTTTAATAAAATCAGGTGGATTTTGAAGAGAAATCAAGAATTCAAGTAAGTTCTTTTCTTTTAAGCTTTGTTTTCTTAGATTTTGGAGTTATGTATTAACAAGGGTAGAGAAAGAAATTGATGTTAATTGTTAAAATGGGTGGATATAAAGTTAAAATGATGAATAAAAGATTATTTGGTAGTTAATTGATTAAGATGAGCTTGTATGGTGAAATTAAGGTTTTGGGATCAGTATGTGAAATTAGGGTTTTAGATGGAAGTGATTGTAATTATTTAAATGAGTTGTTTTGATGTTATTTTATTGAATATGTAATGATTTTATAGTTAGTTGGTTGAAATAATTGGGTTTTATTGTAGTTTGGATGAAGTAGTGAGTAAATTAGGGTTTTTGGTGAAATTTGGGTAGTAAGAGTATAATTGTTGTTTGATTAATTAAAATTGCTTCAAATGTGATGTTAATAGAATATTTTTACTTATAATGTGGTTTAGGGTCAAGAAAATGAAGTTGAAAAATTAAAGTAGTGAAGGGCATTGGTGGAAGCAAAGTTGGAATGTAATTTGCATTGGATTTTGTCAATTTAGAGGTTAGTAAATACTTTTATAATTATTATTTTAATAGCATGGCTTTAGGCATATCACATTGCAAAATGATAAATGTGTTATGCTACTTGAACTTTGGTTTCCATGTAAGAAATGCTTATTTGAGTACAAACATGTGAATCGTGTATTATGTTACATGCTGAGCCAATGTATTATGATTATTATATGTGTTGTGTGTAATTTATGAGAAATGTGATAAATGCACAAGAAATGTGGTTTAATAGTCACATTGTGAATGTGACTAAGAAAATGATGAAATGTGTTGCAAGATATTGAAAATATGAAAATTACACATGAATATGGGGAAAAATATGTAATTGGACAAATTGTGCTTCAGTGATAATAGGAAATGTTGTATATTTACCTTATATAATATCATGTTCTAGAGAATTATGTTTAGTGCTATTGGTATGGTATGCCTATGATATAATTTGCCTTCAGAGCTAGACATGATGGTGTCACTATTGATGAAATAATTTGCCTTCGGGGCTAGACATGATGATGTCACTTTGATAATATTATTTGCTTTCGGGGCTAGACACAGAGGTGTTAACTATTACAATAGACCAAATCAATGTCTCTGAAGCTTGAATATTGTATAGGGTTATTTGGGCCCAATGTATGTGATTGTGATAAATGAATGTTTTATATGAATAAGATATATTCTAGTGCAAAATACATTTCATGTTTGAAAAGAAAGCATAGGGCATTATTTTAAAATTATTTTATTATCAAAGTGTGTAACACTAAACTTGTAAGCTTAGCACGATAGTGTGTATCGCGCAGGTAATAGGAGTGCAAAGTAGAGAAGTTCTAATAGTCCTGGTTATGGCTAAGTGTTGAGAAGGACCTTGAAGGTAGGGTTTGCCACGAGACCAAGCTAGATGTACTGCATACATTTATTATTTTAATTAAGACGTGTTAGTGTTGTATATCATGGAAATCCAAACATGCTTTTAAAAAAAATGACGTTTTGTACAATTTTGTATATGTCTATAATGTATATTAACCATATTTATAATACTTTGAATTGAGATGAAGAGGTGATGGTTTTGAATGATATATTTGGGAGTGTAAATTTTTCTTGCTGGTTGAGTAAACTTGTGATGTAGGATTTTATGAAATTATAGACAAAATTCTGACGAATTTTTTGCAGATAACTTCTTATAAAATTTATTAAAGTATTAAATATATATATATATTTTTCTTATAAATCTATCAAATTATATGTTAACCATATTAATTTAATTGCATTATTATAAGGTAATATTATTATATTATAAAATGAGATCGATTCTACATTTATTTTATGTGCCGCTCTTATATTCTATATATGTGTTATACATATACGAGGTATATGTAATGTATTTATATGGAGCGTAAAAGTGTTACATCTCCACTGTAGAGTTTAATGCCATAATTTATCTCAATCTCAGAGCTAAATTTCATAGCATGATTTTCGCATAAACATTCATTCTGAACCAGTCAAATTGTATGAGATGCATGATCAACTGGTAGTGCATGAAATACTTCTCAAGTCTACCATGAAACCAATTGCCAACATAACACTTCGAGGCTATAACTGACTACTCACTACGCTCACTTCCAATAACCAAATTTGTTGACCTATAGGTGCAAATAATGATTCTTTTCAGTAGCTTTGTCAAAATAACTACTTTAATCAAATAAGGAATGTGACATGCAAAATCTGTGGCTATCGCAATCACACAACCCTCATATGTCGACGACGCTACTCTAGAAATCAAAATCAATCGGCTCCTTAAAACAATGCTCCAATAAATGAATCCATAACTAATGCCACTGCAAATGTTTCTACCACCACTCAGGCTATCACTTGGTTTCCAGATACTGCAGCAAATTACCATATAACACCTAATGTTCAAGCACTCAATGCTACCAATGAATATGTTGGTTCAGACCAACTTCATGTAGGTAATGGGTAAGGGTTACAATTCACTCACACAGGTAATGCATCTCTCAAATCCTTTCATGGCTCTCTTAAATTAAATAATGTTCTTTGTGTTCCTTATATTGTCAAAAACTTAATCTTTGTCCAAAATTTCAATTCTAACAAATTTTTTTTTTAATTTTAGCCATCTTACTTTGTTGTTAAGGATCAATGAACCAAGAGGGTTTTGATGCAAGGTCCCATTGAGGGTGGAGTTTACAAGCTACAATCCAACCTGAAACAAGCAATGACAGCCTATGTTCGCTCTTAGATGATCGGCATACTCGATTGGATCATTGCAACATTTAAAAGCTTTCTTTTGTTATTAATTCAAATAATTTATCTAGTTCCAGTTCTAAATTAAGTCCTTATTCCAGTTGTTTATTAGGCAAAATCTCACATAGTCCATTGGTGTCTATTGAACATAAAATTACCAAACTGTTTGATATCATACACTATGTTGTATGGGGTTCAACCCCTACTCAATTTAGTTTGGGCCACCATTTCTTTATAATCTTCATTGATGATTATTCAAGATTTACCTAGATTTATTTTTTAAAATAAAATAGTGATGTTTATAGTGCCTTTATGAATTTTGAAAGCATGATCAAATGCCAATTTGGGGGCTCCATCAAAGTATTTCACTCAGATTGGGGAGGGGAATACCAAAAACTACACAAATACTTCACTCAAGAGGGAATAATTCACCGCATAGCCTATCCTTACACCCACGAACAAAATGGAACTGCTGAGAGAAAGATCTATCATCTGGTAAACACCTGTTTAACACTCTTAGCTCATGCTCATTTACCATACAAGTACCGAAACTATGCATTGGAATATAGTGCTATGGTCATAAATGTGTTACCATCCAAAGTTATTTTGAACTAGTCTCCCTGCTAGCTTCTTTACAAAAATAAAACAAATTATCTAGCCTTCAAACCATTTGGTTGTGCTATTTTTCCATTTCTCTCTACCATAATCACAAATTTCATTTTCACACTACACCCTACATTTATCTAGGTCAAAGTTCGTCTCATAGTGCTTTTCATTGTTTAGATAAGTCTATTGGTAGAATTTATCTTACCAAGCATGTCAAGTTTCATGAGTCTATGTTTCCTTATTCTATTGCATGTCCCACAATTGTTTCCTCCTCATCAACTCAACCGTGGCTCATATTTCACTCTCGCTTGGACTTTGCTTCCCCTTCAGGTATGTTTCCCACTCTCTTTTTTCCTATTTTTTCATCTCAATCCACTTCTTCTACATCTAAACAACCCGATCGTAATTCAAATTTTGCCTCACCAACTCCTACATCCCATATTCATTAGACTTCTACTTCTTTTTCCAAGACCTCCATCTTCACGATTTATCACACATACTACATCTTCTTCTTATCTATAATCCTCTGCCTACTCTTAGTTTGTAATATCCATAGTTTTAGATAAATTAAATAAGTATGTGGAGGTTAATTAAAGTGTTAGGAGAGGTATATTTATAGCATATACCTAATATATACACAAGATATACATAGTATATACCTAACATATACTTATTATAAATGTTGCATACATATTATATACTTAATATATACATAATATGCATATGGTGTATACTTGACGTATACATAAAATATATATTACATATACATGACATATATACATATAATAAGATATACATAACATATATATTAAATATGCATATAATGTTGGGAAAATAATAAATAAATAAATGAATAAAAGAAAAGAAAGTCAATGGAAGAATGAAATATGTGTTTGGAAATTAAAGAGAAAATAATTAAATAATTAATTAAATTAATATTTATGGATGGAAAAAGAGGCAGAACACTAAAAGAGTCATCTTCTTCTTGTTCCATGGTGTGGTCAAAATTGTTGAGAGAGAGAAAGGAAGAGAGTGACTTCTTAAAACACTTCAAATAACATAAGATATTCAAGAGTTTTAAGGTGATTTTGAAGGTTTATCAAAGAATCAAGTAAGTTTTCTATTATTTAAGCTTTGTTTTCTTCTATTTTAAGGTTATGTATTGATAAGTTAATGAGAGAAAGTTGATATAAATGGTTAAAATTGTTAGTAATTGAGTTAATATAATGGATATATATGTGATGATTTATTGATCAATTTGTTAAGATGAGAATAAAAGATGAAATTAGTGTTATGAAATGGATATATAAATTAGGTTTTAGTATGGGTGGATATAATTGTTATAATGGGATAATTTAATGTTTTTTTAATGTAAATGTTGTGATTTTATTATTAGAAAGTGAATATGAGAAGGTTTGAATGAAGTTAGAGTTTTGTAGTAAGTTATGTGAAATTAGGGTTTAGCATGGAGGTTGATATAATTGTTGAAATGAGTTATTTTGATATGTAAGTAATGAATTTATGGTTAGATATTGGAAATAAGTTGGGTATGATGAAGTTTGAATATAGTAGAAAAAGGTAAAATTAGAGTTTTATTGGAATTTTGATGGAAATTATATGTTTAATGATGCTTTGATAAAAATTGGCAATAGAAATGGATTTAAATTAAACAATGTTGCTTGTTGTGGGGTTTATATGAGTGTAGGCCAAATTGGTGGAAATGGTGGAGTTTAGGATTTTGGCTTGGAAATGGGTTTTGAAGTAGATTTGGTAGCAAATAATGTAAGCACATATTTAAATGACTTGAGATTTTAATATGATTTGACATAATGTATATGTTTTCTTTGTAATGTTGATATTCACATAATCTATGCAATGTAGCATAGTTATGCAATGAATAAGATGAAATGAATATTTAAACATGAAATAAATGAGGTTTACTAATGTTGTGTAATAAGATGTACTACAAGGATAAGTTGTGAAATGTGATAAAATATGTGGAATGAGTCACATTGTAAATGTGACTAATGGATATGCAATGTGAATATAAATTTGTAATGGAAATGTGTTTAAATGTGTTAATAGTTATAGAAAGTTGGGGTTGACTCTATCGAGTATGGTTGCCAATAGTATTTCATGTTGATTGTTATGCCTTCGGGCGAGACACACTAGTGTCGAGCACATCTGTTCTGATGGAGATAGCCTTCGGGCGATGATAGACACTTTGTCTCCTGTGTCGATAGAGGGCGGCCTTCATGTGATATATTTGACACTTTGCCCTTGGCATCGAGAGGAAGCGGCCTTCGGGTGATATCTAAGACTTGCCTCCAATGTTGATAGGGGACAACCTTGGGTGATATATGACACTGTATTCCCAGTGTTAGACCTTTAGGTCACTGTAAATGGAGTACTGGGCCTAGTGTGTGTGTGTGTATGTGTTTATGACATGTTGGTGAGTAGTATGAGTTAATGAAGGATTGGTTAAAACAATGCATATTATAAAATGTAATTAAATATTTAATTTGAAAGTTTATTGTTATTAAATATGTACCATTAAGCTATATGCTTAGCGCGATTAGTTGTGTCATGCAGGTGAGAGGACTGCAGAGTAGAGCAACCCAAAGTGAGTTGGAGATTATAGTATCTATTTTGCCACAAGACCAACCATGCCAGGACTGCATTCATGTATAATTTTTCATACCGTGTACTTTGGGTTTTGTAAATCTTGGACATAATATATGCATATTATAAATATTTTGGTATTTTTATATATGTATATATATAAATATACATGGTGAAAAATATTTTGGATATAAAATCTTATTATGTGAATTATTGAAGTGGTGTTTTAGAGAATTGTTGGAGATGGGTGCAATAAATATTTGGGAGTGAAATTTTATTTGCAGGTTATGTTTGTTGAACTTTGGTAATATTGAAATTACATACAAAACTTTGGTGAAATTTTTCTAGATAATTTCTTTTATAAATTTATTAAATTATTTTTAATATTCAAATAAGGGTTTTATATGTAATTATTGTAATACCTGTATATCTTAAATAATTATTTTACATATACGAGGTATATATATTATACATATTTAGGGTATAAGGGTGTTACATAGTTGTTGACCTTACATCTTATACTCTTCCACCTATTGAACCTGCTCCTTCCTCCTCTCATTCCATCACACGCACTCACACAATGGACCTTCATGGCCAAGGGCTTTGCCCAGTAATCTGGGGTTGATTACCAAGAAACATGTTCACCAGTAGTAAAGTTCACAACTATTCATACAATGCTATCCATTGCAACTGTTTACAACTAGCTTATTCGTTAGTTAGATATTTCTAATGCTTTTTTACATGGTTTTTTGGATGTTGATGTGTTTATGGAACAATCACAAGGATTCAAAAATAAAAGATATCCAGATCATATATGTAAGTTAAATTGATTGCTTTATAGATTGAACTAGGCAACGCATGCCTGGTTTCACTATCTTTCTCAATTTTTGAAAAGTCTTGGCTTTGTTGCATCATTTACAGACATGACTTTTTTCATCATTGCTAAAGGTGATTTTCGATTTTATGTTCTTATTTATGTGGATGATATTATCATCACATGCTCTGATACTTAAAAGTTGGATTGGTTCTTGTCTCAACTTAAACAAGCATTTCCTATTTGTGACCTTGTCCCATTGCAATTCTTTCTAGGCATTGAAGTAAAATCCTTCAGCAATGGCATTCTTTTGATGCAACAAAAATATATTGAAGATATTCTTTGGGAAAAATGAATGCATGAGTCTAAACCACGTGATACCCCAATGGCTATTTCACCAAACTTAAGCAAGACTATAGGGACTTTAATTTCAAATGGTGATCGATATCATTAAGTGATTGGAGCACTTTAGTATGTCATACTCATAGGTCCTAACATTACTTTTCCAGTAAACAAGCTGGCTTAGTTCATGCATTGTGCCACCAGTGTCCATTGGCAGGTTGTCAAAAGACTAATCATATATCTACGTGCTACAAGTCACTATGGGTTGTTTATTTCTAGCAAGTCTAATCTACAACTTTAATTCTTTTCTAATAGCGATTGGGCTGGCTGCCTGGATGATCGCTGATCGACAAATGGATATTTGGTGTATCTTGGTAACAATCTTATCTCCTGGTGTTTGAAGAAACAACCCACCATTGCTCGTTCTTCTACTGTAAGCAAATATAAGTCCCTAACAAATGCTACTGCTGAACTTATGTGGGTTGCTTCTTTGTTTGGTGAACCTAGCTTCAAACTGACCACTTTTGCAATATTATGGTGTGACAACATGGGTGCAATTTATTTGTCATCTAACTCTGTTTATCATACATAGACAAAGCATGTGGAATTAGATTATCAGTTTGTTCATCAACAAGTCAAACGTGGCTTTCTTGGAGTCAAGTTTATTTCTAGTTATGATTAGATTGCCGATGTTTTGACAAAACCTCTTGAACAACCACTCTTTCTTCAACATTGAGACAAGCTTCGACTTCAGTTCCTTCCATGCTTAGCTCGAAGGGGGAGGGGGTGTTAGGATGACTCTTTCACCTGATATGCATCATTATTTGATAAGTTTGTTAAGTTTTAATGCTATCCTTGTCAAGTGATAAGTTGTTGTATTTTAAATTAATCATTATCTATTGTAACAAAACTCCAAGTTTGCATTATAAATTGTGGCTAACATTCTCTGTAAAAAAATATGATCAATACAAACTTATCTCCTTACTTTTCATATTTCTACAAGAAGAAAATAAGAAAGGGCGAAAGACTCAATAAGGAATCTCAAACCCTCTACTGGATTTGGAAAGTTGGGTACATATAGAGAATGTAAAAATGGCCCAATACCCTCAATATCCCCAATTCATTGGAAGCGACCTCCGTTTTAGGTCTAAGTATTATTTTAGTTTTAGTTACTATAATATTATTCAATTATCATATATTATTAATTACATATATATATATATATTCATTCATCACAATAAGTAGTCCAAGAATTACAAAATAAATGGGTACCCACACTTTGGTGGAAGCACACTCCTGCAATCCTTAAATCCATAAAATAAAAAGCGTACCTATAAATAGTGGAAACATGTCCATTATAATTTCCTTGAGAAACAACTTAAAAATATAAACAAAGGCATATAAATAAATAAAAGCATTAATAGTAACAATATGCAATATAACATAAACCAAAGCAAGATAGGTACTAACATTTAATGAAGAAAACATTTAATGACGAAAAATAATAAAATATCACAACACAGAAAAACACAAAACTCCTAAAACATAAACATACAAATTAACTTATCAAACTAACAATATTATCTAGAGCACAATAACAATAAAATGAATTGAATAAAAGCAACAACAAAAATTTATAAGAAAACATATATATTAGAATAACAAAACACAAATGGAATAAAAAATACAATGATTGTTTTTATTTAAAAGCATAGAATTAAATTTAGCAAACCCATTTTTTTTTTGTTTAAAAACATGACATTAAAACAAAAACCATTTAATTTTTACCATGTTTACAAAAACACGGGAAAAAATGCAGCACAAAAGGACAATAACATTGCTTGTGGGAATTCGCCAAAGCAAATGGTGAACTCGCCGTTACTTATGGTGAGTTTGCCATTGCATCGTTACTTATGATCTTAATGGTTCGGAGTTGATGTATGTCATGACACAAATTAAAATCAATCAATTAAAGTCACAAAATGATTTACAACACTGAACAATTAAAAGCACAAGACAATAAAAATCATTGAGTAATTATAAGTCCAGAATCATTTATGCTATTGACTAAACTATGTTAACTCGAGCATTTTTTAAACACTGAAATGCTAGCAAATTATTCATTAAAACATAACCATAAAACCTTAACAAATTGGCAATCACATATTAATATTCATAAATTGATTAAAAAACCATACTCAACATAATTGAAAGAATTAAGTTTTTAGAACATTATACCTACGTCGTTGGTTCCTTCAAACTCCTTGTTTTGGTGAAGCTCATTGATCAACAGAACTAACACACTTTCTTTATCAAATCGGTCTAGAATTTTTCCTATAGTGGATCTTAAAGTCTAAGTTTTTAATACACTTTATTTGTTTTTACTATCTGAGTCTTGGTGACCTTTTGCTTGCTACCTCTCTTCCATATTCATTCTTGTTGTTTTTTGAAAATAATTGTTGTTATTGGCTTCCCTCCTATTCAGTCCTTTAGCCTTCTTTTTCAAAACTCAAATGTTCCTGACCGATTCCCTCTCCAACCATCAAAATTTTTGGCAGATAAAAATATTTTTGTGCAGATCGTGTACAAAAAATATTCACATATCTGCATTAATCCGACGATCCAGTAAGACTGTGTCCAATTTCTATCGAGAAAGTAGGCACAGGCAAATTCACTAATGCCAATGGCAAGTTCGCCATTGGCCCTATTCCTCTATTATTTTTATTATTGTTATTACTATTATTTGGGTTTTTTACTTTTATTCGGCTTGGGCATTGGTTTGGGTGGCAAAATTAAGGGTTCATACTCCCTTTGTCACTCTCTCTTTGCCTTTCTCTCTCACTACCTCTCTCATTCTCTCAAGCTACCTTTTGCTCTCACAATGTTTCTAGTTGAGTTGCACAACCCAAATGTTTATTGATAACCTCACCTCACCTTGTTATTGATCTCTTTCAATATGCCTCCCTCCCTCTCTCTCTCTCTCTATCATTGCCTCTCTTTCTCATAATGCTGCCGCTCATCTCTTGCCTCCTAGATGATTGTCGCTTATCTTGCCTCTTTGTTGTTTTTGGAGTCTAGACGTCCAACTTGCTCACCTCTATATATTCAAATTTATTTTTTATTTTCTTGTTGATTTTTATTTTGTTAATTTATTTATTTATTTTGTTAGTTTTTCATTTAATTTTTTAATTTTCTTTTAGTTTTTGGTTCAATTTTTCTTATTTTTGAACTTTTGTGTTGGTTTTTTATGATTATTGTTAAACTTGTGTTTTGATTGTGGACTGCTTAATTTATTTTGAAAAATAGAGCATTAATAGATTAAATTTTAGCGATTAAATAGTAAGTTGAACTAAAATTTTTGGGGCCAGCTAATGATATTTGATTTTGGAAAAGCAGAAAGACAAGAGAATGCTCTAAGGACGGGGTCAGCCTAACAGCTTTTTGACCGTTAGTTATACTTTGCTGGACTTTGAAGACTGAGAGTGGCTCATCAAAATTGTCAGCTTGTAAAGCTAATTCTTTAATTACGGTAATCAAAGCCTAACAGCATGTTTTTGACTTTCTCTCAAAGGGTTCCACTACCTACTCAACTTGCAAAAATATATGTATGAAAAATATGAAGCTACGAGCCTTGAATTCGCAATAAAAATTATATATATATATATATATATATGTATGTGTGTGTGTGTGTATTTTGAATGAAAGATTATAATAAAATTGAATATAAATATTAAATCTAAATATGTCCCTTCAAATTCGTCTACACATGGACTTTGAATTTAATCAAGTATACTTAATTTATTGAACCAGAATCATTCCGACTAGTAGCATAACTAAATAATTAATGGAATAAACTCATTTGATTGAGGGAAATTAACTGAAATGACATTCACTTAAATTTCCTAAAATAATTAAAATTTATAATTAATTTCTTAATCCAAATATTTATAATTAATCTTAGTCATTCAATTAAGAATATATACATTTTTTTAAAAATTAAACCATATTTCACGTTTAATAGTTATAAGAAATATAATGGACTTATAATTATAAAGACACAAAAATAATTATTTTTGTTGTAAAATTCAAATTATTACAAGTTTAATGATCCTATATTTATCTTGAGAATTAGGAATAGCTACTTATTTATTCAAAAGGTAAAATGATTTTAAGCTTAATGACAAAAAGAATAAATGAATGAAAAATCTTAAACTAGTTATAACATGAACTAGTTAATTCTAGCAACTCGCTATATAAACTATTAAGTGATTTTTATAAAGCAAGTTATAAAATGGGAAAGGTTTACGACTCATTTTGCTGTCATTTTGTAAATTAAATAAAAACATTTTAATTATTTTTAAGGGGGGGAAAAAGTGATATATGGCCAATGTTACGAAATAATTAAATCTAAGTGCCCGTTAATTTGATTTAGTTTTTAGAATCAGCTCTATTAATGGTTAAATAGTCAATTACTATTATAAAATATCTAGTAAAATATTCGAAGTTAGTAATTTATATTTCTAATCAGTATCTTTTGATATTTGTATTTAAAAATTAGTTTGTAAATTAAGAATTAAAATTTATAACTGTTGTACTAAAAAGCTAGTTTTATATATAAAAAAAAAGTCATCAAAATTTAAAATAATTATGGAATAGCTACTACTGAGTAAAAAATATATACATTTTTATTTTAGATATTTTAATATTTATATTCATTCATATAATTAAATTTTAATTTAATTAAAATGTATAGTAGTTTTTATAATATATTTTTTGTGTAATGTTAAAATTATTAATGTGAAGAATGACTGATGTATCAACATATATAAAATACAGTAAAATTTAAATTTTTTTTCCTACATATTGCATTAGTTTATTTAAGGAAAAATTATAGCAATAGTGTCTAAATTTTTTGGTTTTTTCCTATTTTAGTGTATATATATATATTTGTCAGTTTAGTATCCAAACTTCATTAAATAGCTATATTTCAATGGCTCAGGCTATTTTGCCCATAACTCCAGTGATGACTAGGAAAAGTGGGATCCGTTTTCGGCAGAAAAAAGCTTCACATCATGTAATGAATTGTTAAATGACAAAAATCTCCCTTCTTCTTCTTCTTCTTCTTCTTCTTCTTCTTCTTTGTGCTTACGAAATAGAAAAACAAAAGATGGGAATCGATTTCAGATGGGATTCTTCTTCTTCTTCTTTTTCTTCTTCTTCTTTGTTCTTATGTGTTGTCCCAAGATGGCAACCAAGAGGAGGGGTGAATTGGTTTCCTCAAGAAATAATGGCAAATTAAAAACTCAACAAACAAGAAATGAAGAATAGAGAAATGGTTGAGTAGTGAGTAGAAGAAAGAACGCACAAGATTTATAGTGGTTCGGATTTTCTTCAATCCTACATCCACTTCTTTAACAATTTGTTAAGGTTGCACTAATCTTTGAAGTTTTACAAGCTCACTTCCAACTTTGGTGTTTTCACAAGTTCACACCTAACTTGACAAGTGTTTTACTAAGGCTAACACTCAAACCACTTACAAGAGTTTTACTAGGCTCACTCTCACAACCTTTACAAGAGTTTTTCTAGGCTTACTCTCACAACCTAAGTGTTTTTCAAACTCACACTCAAACTTTTACAATGGTATTTTCAATGCTTACACCTAACATTCATTACAATTCAAATGTAAGTTGGAGTAAAAGAAAATATGTTGCTTGGCTATAAAATTTTTGATTCTCCTCTTTTTTCTTCTCTTGCATCTTTTCTTAACAAAATAGCAATGTATTTATAGCCAATGTGGTCTGACTAGCCGTTATAGATAATGAGAATTAAGTCTTGGCAGTCTAGACCATTTTCAATAGACTGTTCGAAGTATTTCGCTGTCGTCCTTGATACAAGGATGGTCGCTTTCATGACTCACGTGGTTGCCCTTGGACAAGGTGCCGTCGCTGCATTCAAATTTTCTTCAACGGTCAAATTTAAGTGCTCTGCAGCAGGAACCTTGCCCATGCTGTGGTTGTTAGGACGGTCGCGAGTAGGATAGGTGCGGTCGCCCTTTTTGAATGCTGAAGTGGGTTTATAACGGTCATTACAATTGGCATCTTTTGACTGGGCAAAAAGAAAGTCCGCCTAAATATGAATGTCGCGGTCGCGGTCACTTTAGGTGCCATCTCGCGGTCGAGTTGAGACACTCGCATCGAACTTCTGGATGCACCTTAGGACGCGAACACTACTGTCAGTTTAAGCAGATTTCTCCTAAATCATCAGTGCGGTCCCGGATACTAAAGGGCGGTCGCTACAGTGATAAGCGAGACCGTATCATTCACCGTTCTTGTCACTGCGAACCTTACTGTAATTTGGATGATTTGGGTTTCTTGTATTGCAGTCGTCCATGACTGTAGGACGGTCGCTCTTGTGTAAGTGCGGTCGCGACTGAGGTCTGGTTTCTGACCGCGAACCCTACTGTGATATGGTTTCATCCTGCAATTGAGTTGGGGGCGGTCGTCTTCATGTCTCGTGCGACCGCTAAATATGCTCTGTTCAAATAAATCTAATCCTGCAACAAAGTTCTTTAAACACATGTTAAATAAGTCATTCAATTTAAGTTGTCAAGGATCAAAATTGAGATCATTTGTCTAACAATCTCTCCCATTTTGACTTTGACAATCAAATGGAATGATGATATAATTTGGAAAAAAAATGTAAATTAGATTGACTAACAATCTCTCTTAATTTAAAATGCTCATGTGTTGAATGTTAATAAATTTTTACAATGCTCCCCCTAAACATATGCATGAATCATGTTTATGTTGGAGTACAACTAGGTGCATTAGTATAATACCATTCAAATGTATAACTTGGTTCATTAGTAAAATATCATTCTCATTTTATATCTCTCCCTCTTTGTCTATTTCTTATTTTATATCTGTCTTTCTCTCCCCCTTTGTCATAGGCAAAATGCATGATATAAGAGACAATGAGAAGATTATGTATATAAAACACAATGTTATTAGATAGAGGGCAGTACAAAGATAGTGCAAAAAAGAAAGCAGAGAAAAGAAAACAAAATCAAAACAACAAGACATAGCCAAAAACAGGAAAAATAAACTAATCAGAATCTTCATCCTCATCTAGCTCTTCTTCTTCTAAAGGAGCTTTTCCCTTATCAAGAGGGACATTGCTGGTAGAGCTAGTGCTGATTGATTCTTCTTCTTCAGGAAGACTTTCTGTATGATCACTTATATCCCAATCCTCAAGATTGCATTGAGGCAAATCCAATTTGCCTTGCATGTCATATAGATCATGATGCATGTGAGATATAAGGTCAATCCTTTTGTTCAAGTAATGGAATCTCTTGGAGACACTTTTCTTGAACCGAGAGAGTTTTCTTGAGAGTGATTTGAAGCTTTTTGAATGAGTTTTGTGGGAGAGCTGGTTTGAGTAGGTTTAGATGAGGAAGCTTTTAGAGGTAATTCAACAGCAACTTCCAAGGAGTCTCATTCTTCCTCAATGGTGTACCTTAGTCTTTTCTTTTGTCTATCCACAACACCTCGTATGCCAAAGTAATATACATATGTACCCTCAATCTTCCTTACACAGCCAGCATGTTCTAGATAGTCAATGGTGATGGCACTTGAGGCAAGATTGAAAGGGTTTCTCAAGGTAGCTAAGTTGAGATCATTTAGTAAGTTCATGTGCCTAGCTATTTGAGTTATTTGTGAGGACAAGAAGAAAGTTCCAGTTCTTGTGACAGCATGGTGATACAATGTGTCAATCAAGAACTTTGTTGTGTTCATTTGGATGTTGTGGGTGAAAGTATATAAGAAGATGAGATCTCTTTTTTCTACCTTTTCATTCCCATCAGCCCTTTAATGTATGGTGTAGGTGATGATCCTATGAAGCATCCAATGGGTGAGGGATTTGATGTGTCTATCTTTTGACTCTTTTTCAAATGAGGTTTCCATAAAAATTTCTTGCCAAAAGGTAGAGAGTGTTTGATTGGAGAAGGCTAAATCATAGTAGGAGTTGACTCCATCAACAGGAAAGTCCCAGATTTTTCTAAAGTCTTCTAATGTTAAGGCTAGGTATTGGTCAAATAACTTAAATCTAACCCCATACCACCCTAGTGCAGAATTTGCACTCTTTTCAATCTGAAAGGACATGAGAAATTCCTTACTTAAATTGAGTAGCCTACCTCTTCAGGAAATATGAATTTCCTCTAGCCAAGAACATCAAGTAAACTTTCAATCTCATCTTTAATGTTGAGGGCAGAGAGCATCCCACCAAATGGAGATTTGGTTCCTTCAAATTTCTTTCTCTTTAGCATGGCATATCTCACATCTTCTTCAGGGGTTTGGTGGTGAGGTTTATGAATTTTCTCTCCTCTTCTAGACCGTGGAGGAGATGGAGGAACAACTGTTGGTTCTCTTATGATGATTCCTGAAGGTTTCTTTCCTTTCCCTTTCCCTTTGGAGGTAATTTTCTTTTTGGGGACCATTAGAGTTGAACAACAGGAAGAAAACTGGAAACAGAGAGTGTTTGAGAAGGAGATGATCTTGAGAGGATTTTAGAGATTTGGAGTGAAGTTTGAATGTTATAAGAAGTAAAAGATCCAAGTAACTGATGTATAATGGTCTTAAATAGAAGAAATTAAGAAAATAGCCGTTTATGACTGTTGAGAGTTGAAAATCGCGACCTGTCATACAGCCAACAGTTACAAAATTTCGAGCAGAGTGTACAAAGTGCGGTCACCTATTTGTATAGGTGCAATCGCGAAATACACTCTAGGGACTAGTAGGAAAATTGGTGCCCTCGCGAATGCAGAGAATGTCTGCAACGGTCAAAACTGTTTAAATCTTAGCGACCGTGCACAAAGTTTCCCGACCACTCACAGAGGTATCAATTTAGATGAATCTTTCTCTCAAGATAGCGACCGCTAGAGGTATTGGAGCGAACGCGAGTAGCTTAAAAATGAAAGAGACATAGAAGATGGAAAAAAAATCTATGCGATGAGATGTTTAAGAAATTTTTATTGATAGCTAATCTTTTAACCATTCAGGGAAGTTCCATCTATCATACCTAATTTTAGTTTAATGAAGTTAAGCCTATCTTCATTCAAAGGTTTTGTAAAGATATCAGCAAGTTGATTATGTGTATCTATAAACTCTAAGACAATATTCTGATTTTGTGCATTATCTCTCAAAAAATGATGTCAAATATCTATATGTTTAGATCTAGAGTGTTGGATAGGATTTTTAGACAAATTGATAGCACTAGTGTTGTCACATTTAATGGAGATGTTGTTAAATACTTTGCCATAGTCAAGCAGTTGTTGTTTCATCCATAATACTTGTGTGCAATAAAAACATGCTGCAACATATTCGGCTTCCGCCATGGATGAAGCAACCGATGCTTGTTTCTTACTATGCCAAGAAACTAGACAATTGCCAAGAAAGTGACATGCTCCTGTTGTGCTTTTTCTATATAAGATGCTACCAGCATAATCCACATTTGAAAAACCTAAGATATGAAATGATGTGTTTTTAGGATACCAAAGACCTAAATGCATTGTACAACTTAAATATTTCAAAATTCTCTTAGTAGCATTCAAGTGTGATTCGATAGGACAAGTTTGAAATCTAGCACAAAGAAATACACCACACATTATATCAGGTCTAGAAGCGGTTAAGTAAAGTAGTGATCCGATAATACCTCGATATTTCTTTTCATCTACTGCTTTACCATTTTCAGCTTTACCCAATTTCAAGGATGTGCTCATAGGAGTCTTGCTAGTTTTGCAGCCATCCATTCCAAATTTCTTGATGAGTTCTTTTGTATATTTGGATTGGTTGATGAAGATCTCATCTTTACATTGCTTGATTTGCAGTCCAAGGAAGAACTTGAGTTCACCCATTATGCTCATTTCAAATTCCCTAGTCATACAACAAGCAAATTCTTTGCACAAGGTTTCATTAGTAGCTCCAAATATTATGTCATCCACATAAATTTGTACAATTAAATTGTTATGTTTGTCCTTTTTAACAAAGAGAGTTGTATCTACTTTTCCTTTTGAAAAACTATTTTCAAGCAAATATGCACTTAGTCTATCATACCAAGCTCTTAGTGCTTGTTTCAATCCATATAAAGCCTTGGTAAGTTCGAAAACATGATTAGGAAATTTGTAGTTTTCAAAACCAGGAGGTTGTTCTACATAAACTTCTTCGCTTATAAGTCTATTTAGAAATGCACTTTTAACATCCATTTGAAAGAGTTTAAAGTTCATGTGACATGCAAAAGCAAGTAATATTCTAATAGCTTAATCTAGCTACCGGAGCAAATGTTTCATCATAGTCAATACCTACCAACCTTGCTTTATTCCTAACAATGTGACCATTTTCATCAAGTTTATTTCTATAGACCCATTTGCATCCTATGATTGAATGATCTGTAGGTCTAGGAGTGAGTTGTCAAACATTATTTCTTTCAAATTGATTAAGTTCATCTTGCATTGCATGTAACACCCCTATACCCCGTATACGCACACTACATACCATCATATCTGTAATATACGTATACTGAATATAGAGATGCTACGGTTTATTAAACACACAACTTATTTCTTTTAACAACATTATTAGAAAACTTAAAACATTTAAGACATATTATAAAAATACAATAGATAAAACATTTCTATAATACACAGCGAAAAATATAGCGGCCTTTACAAATATATATACATCATAAACCAAATTTTATAAAAACATACCATTTGTACATGTTTGGCAGTCAGTCTTTGATCTTTAAGTCCACTATCCACACTTTAGAATCTAGACTCAGCTCGGTCTAGAAGAACTCTCGGGTTCTATCCTGTCACCTGCGCGATGAATCACAATCGCTCTAAGCCAACGGCTTAGTGGTACAAACTACAATAATATTATACTTCAATGCAATGCCAATGTCACACAATCAAATTTCATAAACAATTCAAAAGAATATTATATTTCAAAACCTTACATTATTCAATAACTTACCAAAACATCTATGAAGTAATACTCACAATTTCCACATCCATAAACATTTTACACATCATGTTATATTTTCATAATTTCATTACTCAACATAGCTTCCCAAGCCACATTCATTTTCATTAACTTAATCATGTATTATAATCATCTCATAACATTATATTTCACTCCATAGTTCATATTAAAACAAAGACAAGCATGGGCCCAAAAGACACTAATATGCCATTCGACTTTCAGAGTTAATGTTTTGGTTTAATTATCACATTTATCATTATCATTATCCCAACTAGGCTTCAAGGATTAGGCTCAACCAAGCTTCAAGGGGAATAAAGCATGCTAAGTATCAACCCAACTTGGCTTCAAGAACCAAACCCAACCTAGCTTCAAGGGTTGTAACATCTCAATTAGGCTTCAAGGACTAGACCCAACCAAGCTTCAAGGGGAGTTAAGCATGCTAAACTTCAACCCAACTTAGCTTCAAGGATCAAGCCCAACCTAACTTCAAGAGATTGTTACTATAGGCATGCCACCAACAACAAAACTGTGAAAATGGAATAACATATTAGACACACAATTCATTCATTATTTCATTATCAATTTCATTCTCATTTTCTCATCATCATTTAGGCATCCATGCCTCAATCATCTCATTTACATCATTATAGCCAACAACAATGGTTTCACAACTCTTTCAATAGCGTATACATAACCAATTACATTGAACATCATCATCTAGGCAAACATGCCTCATTTATTTCATTTGAATCATTATAATCAATCACAATGGCATCACATCTCATCATATTTCAATTCACATTAAAGTAATTCATCAAAATCAATTGCATTGCACATACCTTTTGAATGATCATCATATCTTCACACTTCCTATTTCATTTTTCATTACATCATCATATCTTTAGACTCTTCAGCATACATTCCACAAAGTTCACATTATGCAAAACATAACATTATTAATACGCATCAACAATGCAATAGATTACTTAACACATTTACAATCAAATGTGTTAAGTCTCAAGGTCATATAAAGGTATGTAATAATGTAGTTTGTACTTACCTTAAGAATAACTCACACCAATCTATACCCTTCCTCTTTCAAGAATTCTTCACCACTTGAATTAGGGCAACTTAACTTCTTCACAACCTAATCCAAAATGAATAATACACACTTAATTACAAATACACATGAATCTTCAATACAATTATACACCTATTAGTCTCAAACTAGACCCATAGATCAAAAATTACAAGCCAACATCTCTCTCTAGGACCCCACGGTCGTGGCCTCCCAACCCCCACGGGCGTGGGTTAACAAACGGTTCTGCCTCCTTTGCTCAAAACCCCACGGCCATGGCTTCCAATGGCCATGGTCGTGGCAGCCAAGGGCCACGGGCGTGGCATCCAAGATGCTTCTGTTTCAAACCAAATTCATGTATTCTATGCTTCAAACTTCATCAAACACAATTATCATGAAGATCTACAAGAATAATTAATCAAACTCAACATCTACAATAATCACCAATTCAAAACCCTAACACAAACACAACTCTTACTTCTTCCATTCAACTCCAAAATCACAAACAATTTACTCAACACTCTCAAACACACCACAATCAAACACACTCCTACTATCAACAACAACAATCAAACTCAATTACAACTCAAAATAACAAGAGAATCAAGAGGATACTTACCAAAGACGATGAAACTTCTTGAATTTCCAACTTGATTACTTGAATCTTCCTTCAATTTTGAGCTTGGAACACAAAACTCTCTCTTGCTCTCTTGTCTTAGTGATGCCCGGCTAAGAAAGGAAAAGAAGAAGAAAATGAAGAAGAAAAGAAGCAAAGTCAAACATTTATCTCCACTCAAACCTCCTTTAAAACTCCACCAAGTATTTAATAATAAAATAATCAATTTCCTCTCTTCCACTTATTTTAATTTTCCATTTTCCATTAATTAATTAATAATAAAACAAATATCTTCTTTGACTTCCACACTTTGACTTGTATATATGTTGTATATATTTCCATATATACAACATATACACTTTCTTCACTTCTTTTCTCTTTCCAATAAACACATATATTAAATCCAAATACAACAATTATTCCAAAACTTTTAGGGTATACTTTGGGATATTACAATTCTCCCCCTCTAAAAAGAAATTTCGTCCTCGAAATTACCTGATATTAATTCTAAAACAACTGAGGATATTGTTCTCATATCGCTTGCTCACTTTCCTAAGTTGCTTCTTCCTTTACATGATTATTCCAAAGAACTTTTACAAGTGGCACTTTCTTATTTCTCAACTCTCTCACTTCATGTGCCAAAATAGCAATTGGTTCTTCTTCAAATGTCAGGTCCGAACTCACCTCAATAGATTCAACTGGTAAAACATGAGATGGATCTGATCTATACCTCCGCAACATAGAAACATGGAAAACATTATGGATTCTATCCAACTCAGGTGGCAAAGCAAGACGATAAGCAACTGGTCCAACTCTTTCTAATATCTCATACGGTCCAATAAAACGAGGACTTAGCTTCCATCTTCGACCAAATCTTAAAATCTTTTTCCAAGGAGACACTTTCAGAAAAACTTTATCTCCAACATTAAATTCTATGTCTCTCCTCTTCAAATCTGAATAAGATTTCTGCCGATCTGAAGCTGCTTTCAACCGATCCCGAATTATCTTCACTTTCTCTTCCGTCTCTTTAACCAAATCAGGACCAATCAATTTGCCTTCTCCAAGTTCATTCCAACATAGAGGCGTCCTACATCTTCTACCATACAATGACTCAAATGGTGCCATTCCAATACTGGATTGATGACTATTGTTGTAAGCAAATTCCACAAGTGGCAAAAATTTGTCCCAACTTCTAGAAAAATCAATGATACAGCTTCTCAACATATCTTCTATAATATGTATCACTCTCTCTGACTGCCCGTCTGTCTGCGGATGAAAAGCAGTGCTAAAGTGTAATCGAGAACCCAATGCACCATGCAAACTCTTCCAAAACCTCGAAGTGAACCTAGGATCTCGATCAGACACTAAAGAAATTGGGACTCCATGCAACTTCACTATCTCACTGATATACAGTTCAGCTAACCTCTCAAGAGAATAGTCCATTCTAACTGGAAGAAAATGAGCTGTCTTTGTCAACCGATCCACAATCACCCAGATAGCATCATGCTTCTTCTGAGTCAATGGCAAACCAGACACAAAATCCATTGTCACTCTCTCCCATTTCCATTCAAGCACTGTTAAAGGTTGAAGCAACCCTGTTGGAACTTGGTGCTCAGCTTTCACCTTCTGACAAGTGAGACACTTGGATACAAACTCCGCTATGTACCTCTTCATACCTGACCACCAATAATGCTGCTTTAAATCCTGATACATCTTTGTACTCCCAGGGTGCATAGCAAAAAATGACTAATGTGCTTCTTCTAAAATAACCTTTCTCAAACTAGCATCATCAGGAACACACAACCTATCTTTGAACCAGAGGCTACCATCACTTTTCACATGAAAATCGAGGTTCTCCCCATTTTGGCAATCTGACACAATATTCTGAATTTTCTCATCAGCCAATTGAGCTTCTTTAATCTGATCCAACAATACCGGTCTCAACTGCAATTGAGCCAACAATGCACCATCGTCACATGATTCAAAACTAACATGCAACGCTCTCAACTCAACAAGCAACGAGAGCGAATAAACAGACAAACCTGCCAAAGACTTTTGACTCAAGGCATCCGCAACAACATTTGCCTTGCCAGGATGATAATTAATCAAATAATCATAATGTTTGATTAGTTCTAACCATCTTCTCTGCCGAAGATTCAGCTCCCTCTGAACACCCAAATATTTCAAACTCTTATGATCTGTATAGATAAAACACTTCTTCCCATACAAGTAGTGTCGCCAAATCTTCAAAGCAAACACTATGGCTGCCAATTCCAAATCATGCGTCGGATAATTCAACTCATGCGGCTTCAACTGCCGAAAAGCATAAGCTACAACTTTACCCTCTTACATCAAAACACAACCTAAACCATTATGTGAAGCATCACTATAAATCACATATGGTTTATCTTCCACAGGCAAAGTAAGAACATGAGCTTGAGTTAACATCTCCTTTAACTGCTCAAAACTAGTTTGACACTGATCTGTCCACACAAATCTAACTCCCTTCCGAAGTAATCTGGTGAGTGGAGTAGCTATCAAAGAAAAACCTTTCACAAACCGTCGATAATAGCCTGCCAAACCCATAAAACTTCTAACTTCAGTCACTAACTTCGGTGGACTCCAATTCAAAATGGCCTCAACTTTACTCAGATCAACTCTAATACCGTCTGCAGAAACTATATGACCGAGAAAAGTCACTTGATTAAGCCAAAACTCACACTTCGACAGTTTAGCATACAATTGCTTCTCTCTCAAGGTTTGCAACACAATTCGCAGATGCTTGTCATGTTCCTCTGCATTACGCGAATATATCAAAATATCATCAATAAAGACCACTACAAACTGATCCAGATAGGGCCTAAACACCCTATTCATCAAATCCATGAAAGCTGCAGGTGAATTCGTCAATCCAAAAGGCATCACCAAGAACTCATAATGCCCATACCTTGTGCGGAAAGCTGTCTTAGAAATATCTTTAGCTCTAACCCTCAACTGATGGTATCCTGATCTCAAATCAATCTTGGAAAACACTGCTGCACCCTTCAATTGATCAAAGAGATCATCAATCCTAGGCAAAGGATACTTATTCTTGATAGTTACTTTGTTCAATTGCCTATAATCGATACACAACCTCAAAGTACCATCCTTCTTCTTCACAAACAAAACAGGAGCTCCCTACGGAGAAACCCTAGGGCGAACAAACCCTTTATCCAACAACTCCTGCAACTGAACCTTCAACTCTCTCAACTCAGCAGGTGCCATTCGATAAGGAGTAATAGAGATGGGAGTAGTACCAGGCAACAAATCGATACCAAACTCAACCTCTCTCTCAGGGGGTAACCCTGGCAACTCCCCTGGAAAAACATCTGGAAATTCCGCAACTGTGGGTATACTATCAAGTTGAGAACCCACTACTCTGGTATCCACAACATGAGCAAGATAAGCATCACACCCTTTTCTAATCAACTTTCTAGCTGCTACAGCTGAAACAAACAATGATGCAAATTGTCTCTACTCACTAGACACCATCACACTTCTACCATCACCGGTTCTCAAAGTAACACACTTCTTTTGACAATCTACCACAGCTCCATGTTTAAACAACCAATCCATGCCTAATATCAAATCATACTCCTTAAAAGGCATTTCAATCAGATCACCCAAAAATTCCTCACTTTGCACCACAACTGCACTATCACGATGCATCTTGCTAACAACCACACTATGCCCTAAAGGATTTGTCACCAACACATCAAATCCCAAAGACTCAGAATGCAATTCAGACACAGGCAAGATAGATGCACTAATGTATGAATGAGTAGATCCTGGATCAATCAAAGCAAGAACTGGAATATCAAATAAAGAAAATGTACCCGCTATAACTGCTGAAGCATCCGGCTGCCTCTGCATCACATATACTCTCTGAGAAGATCCGGCCTCATCTGGCCTACTGCCTCTGGATGAAGATCCTCCTCTCTGACTAAACCCAGGTCTACCACCTCTATTGAAACCTCTGCCCCCTCGACCACCTCTGCTGACACTGGGTCGAGAAGCTGCAGTATCAGTTTGTCTATCATCCTGTGGCTCAAGACAATCTTTAATAAAATGAACTGGTGACCCACATCTAAAGCATACTCCCGATCCACCCATCTTCCAACAAACACCCCCATGGGTCCTACCACATTGAACACATACAGGTGGAGTAGATCTCTGAATCACTGGAGTCGGAGCACTAGCTACAGAAACTGTAGGTATCGGTCTCTGCCTCTGATATTGAATTGACCTACCAGATTGCCTCTGGCTCCTACTGACTCTCGGAATAAAACTTCCTCTACCTCTCTTCATAGACGAAGACCCTGCCTCAAACAGGGGTTTCCTAACTCTGATCTCCTCCTCGGTAGCAGCTACTGCAATACCCTATGCTCTCTCAACACTTCTAGCTGCTGCAACCAATTGTGAAAAATCCTGATACCGAGAACCAACCACAATGCACATAATAGAGGGCCTCAACCCCTCCTCAAACCTCCTGCACCGATCAATTTCATCAGAAATAATCCCACCAGCATAGTGACTCAACCAAATGAACTCTATCTCATACTCTATCATTGTCCGATTATCTTGTCTCAGATTCAGAAATTCCATCTTCTTGACATCATTATACTCCCTCGGAGTATATTTCTGCTCAAACTCCCTCAGAAAATCATTATAAGATAATGTAGGTGGATCATCCATGGCATGAGGAACCGTCTTCCACCAATCATAAGCATCTTTCTGAAGAAGAGATCTAGCATAATCAAATTTCTCATCAGGAGTAGCTGTAACACCCCGATACCCTATATAAGTACTATACGTATACCTAGTATACATACAGTAAATATATAAAGTATAAGGATGTCACTTTTCGTTACCTTTTAAAAACCTGTAACAGAGTTCAAACCATAATACATTAATTTAAATAACATTTACAAAATCATTATCTTTATCAAAACTTCATTTATACATATAAATACTCTCTCGTCAGAAATACATGATAATTAAAAATTTATACATGTATGCATTACCCTCTAGTTGGTCTCGACAAACTTTACTCTTCTTGTGGCATAATAAAAGACTTCATATCTTCCATCTATAAACCTGCGCGAATAAACACCCGCGCTAAGCCCGAGAGCTTAGTAGTCCAACTATAAAGATATAAACATATAGTATAGAAGTATTGACATATAATGATACATCAATTCAATATATAATTAGTTCTTATCATATCTTCTTTTCTTTTTAATTTCATCTTTAATATATATCATAGCTAATTTCATATATGATGTACATATATATACATAATATTATCACCAACCCCAATGCATCACCAATACTCAAAACCAATATATTAATACCCCTACATTATATATATACCATACCAATCATTATTGCAATACACACTTTACCTATCATACCACTCATTATTGCAATATACACATTACACATCATATCACTCATTATTGCAATACACAAATTACATATCATACAAATCATAAACCACAATTCATTTACATATTACACTTAATAACATTATATTCTTCACAATTCACCAAGCATAATTCAGTATTAATACTCACAATCAATATTTCAATACTTGCATTTCACATTGACAATAAAGACAGACTCGGGCCCAAAACACTAATATGTTATTCAAAGTTCAGAGTTACTGCTTTGGTCTATAATCATAATTATCAAGCCCGTAGGCATCATATATCAATATCTCTATCCATGGATAGCGTAACAGACCCAGTCTCTTGGATCATCAACTCGGCTAAACTCGAGGTGATCCTCAACCCGGCAAGACTGTTACCAATCATATATCTCATAATTACAATTTCTCATAGTGTAACAGACCCAGTCTCTTGGATCTCAATTCAACTCAAAACGAAGAGACCCTCAACCCGGCAAGACTGTTACCTTTTTCATTTTATAGGCATGTCTCCAAACCCAGAACTCTGAAATCGAATAACACATTAGTTACACAATTCATTTATTATTTCATTATCAATCTCATCATCAATTAGGCAAACATGCCTTATCCCTTTCAATTGAATCATCATAGCCAATCACAATGGCTTCACATCTCATTTGAATCATCATTGCCAATCACAATGGCTTCACATCATACACATCATCATTGATATATATATATATATATACAACACCAATTACATTAACTACACGAACATGACATTATTCGAACATACATCATTAATTTCATTGCATATGTATCTTAAATTCATCGTCATATAAACAATATGTCTATTTATTTCATTTCAATCATTTCTCAAGACACATTAACATCATTCATTATTAAAACGTTTATCATAACAAATTACATTGTACGTACCTTTTTGAATGATCATCGCCTCTTTCGCGCTATTTAAGTCATAACACTAGTCACGTTATGCAAACAATATAATACATTACCATTCACAATACATAATATAACATTGTTCAATCTCAACAATGATGTTAGACAAATGATCTCTATTTTGATCCTTGACAACTCATATGGATGATCTATTTAACATGTATTTGAGAATCTTGTTACAAAAATTAAATTGCTTCAAATAAAGCAGAACAGAACACTTCTAGCGGTCGCGCCTCACCTGAATACGACCGCGCCATACAGTTACACGATGAAACCTTATCACAGTAGATTTCGCGGTCAGAAGTCCGACCTAAGTCGCGACCGCACTTCACAATCAAAAGATGAAACCCTATCACAGTAGGTTTCGCGGTCAGAAGTCCGACCTAAGTCGCGACCGCACTTGACTAAATAGCGACCGCCCAAGACTAATAGCGACCGTCCCAAATTACGTTTCTCATACATAAACCCTAAATGTAGCCAAACTTCTTTTGGTTAACTTAAAACACATTGTACACAACATAACCTCATTCAAATGGACATAATCAACATTATTAGCAATTATTTTACATACTCATCACAACATTTTCATCACCAACATATAACAATCAAACCTTCAAACAACTTCAATTAGCAAGAGAAACAAGTGTGTACTTACCTTAAGCACCACTTCTAAACACTTCCTTTTCCAAGACTTCTTCACTTCCCAAATCAATGACAATTCACTTCCTTCAAAACTTAATGCTTAAAAACACATCACAAACACACTTAATCAACCATCCATATCAACTCACCAATCCCAAATACAATTTCAAAAGAACAAAGGAAAATCAAGAGACAGAACTTACCTAAGTTGTTGAATTCCACAAATCTTCAATTAAATCCTTTGATTCTCCCTTCAATTTGATGTTAGAATTAAACAAATCTCACTTTGCTCTCTCTTGTCTAAGGAGGAGCCAACCAACGTGGAGAAGAGAAGAAGAAGAAGAAGAAGAAGGAAATGAAGAAAAGACAAAATATCACCTCTTTAAATCTCCACCAAGTGATTCAACAAGAGTAATTACCTAAACACCCTTATACCATTTGTCTTGATTACCATTCATTACATGCCCTTTATAGTAACTTCACACTTAACAAAAATAAATATCTTCTTTCCTTGACTCTTCATTTTGACCAACTTATATGTTATATATATCATCATATACACAACATATACCATTCTCTCTAAACCCTAAATTCTTTCCCAAATCACATATACATAAACATTCTTTTCTCTATTTCTTTTCTCTTGTAATTTAACACATATATTCAATCCAATTATATAACAACAACAACAACATAATCACAACTTCTAGGGCATATATGAGGATATTACAGTAGCTTGCAACTGGATAAATATCCTCTGCACTTTATCCAACCACTGCTCAGCTACTGCAGGATCTGTAGTGCCCAAGAAATCCTCAGCTCCATACTTCCTCAATTTATCATAGTGCCTCACCGGCACTTGAGGCTGTGGTGGCGGTGGCAGTTGCACTGGAGCTCCCCTCAACAATTCTATCATATGCCTTAGCCAACCAGGCGGTACCTCATCAGCAACTGATCTCCCTGGCACAGGAGCAGGGGCCTCTTCAACTCTATCAACCCTAGCTCCATCTCTACCCTCTTCAGGAGCTACACTCTCAGCACTACCTTCTACAGACTGACATGACTAAGACACCATCACTATCTATATCTGCAAACACAGCAAAATATACTTCAGTAAAGATCAGAGACTGCCAATACCAAAACATGTATCTTATTTAAAAACCATATTTTAAAATCAAAATATTTCTTTTTCTTACATTTTACCTAGGTTGAGAATCTCAAACCTAGGCTCTGATACCAAAACAATTTTAACACCCCTATACCCCGTATACGCACACTACATACCATCATATCTGTAATATACGTATACTGAATATAGAGATGCTACGGTTTATTAAACACACAACTTATTTCTTTTAACAACATTATCAGAAAACTTGAAACATTTAAGACATATTATAAAAATACAATAGATAAAACATTTCTATAATACACAGCGAAAAATATAGCGGCCTTTACAAATATATATACATCATAAACCAAATTTTATAAAAACATAACATTTATACATCTTTGGCAGTCAGTCTTTGATCTTTAAGTCCACTATCCACACTTCAGAAACTAGACTCAGCTTGGTCTAGAAGAACTCTCGGGTTCTATCCTGTCACCTGCGCGATGAATCACAATCGCGCTAAGCCAACGGCTCAGTGGTACAAACTACAATAATATTATACTTCAATGCAATGCCAATGTCACACAATCAAATTTCATAAACAATTCAAAAGAATATTATATTTCAAAACCTTACATTATTCAATAACTTACCAAAACATTTATGAAGTAATACTCACAATTTCCACATCCATAAACATTTTACACATCATGTTATATTTTCATAATTTCATTACTCAACATAGCTTCCCAAGCCACATTCATTTTCATTAACTTAATCATGTATTATAATCATCTCATAACATTATATTTCACTCCATAGTTCATATTAAAGCAAAGACAAGAATGGGCCCAAAAGACACTAATATGCCATTCAACTTTCAGAGTTAATGTTTTGGTTTAATTGTCACATTTATCATTATCATTATCCCAACTAGGTTTCAAGGAATAGGCTCAACCAAGCGTCAAGGGGAACAAAGCATGCTAAGTATCAACCCAACTTGGCTTCAAGAACCAAACCCAACCTAGCTTCAAGGGTTGTAACATCTCAATTAGGCTTCAAGGACTAGACCCAACCAAGCTTAAAGGGGAGTTAAGCATGCTAAACTTCAACCCAACTTGGCTTCAAGGATCAAGCCCAACCTAACTTCAAGAGATTGTTACTATAGGCATGCCACCAACAACAAAACTCTGAAAATGGAATAACATATTAGACACACAATTCATTCATTATTGCATTATCAATTTCATTCTCATTTTCTCATCATCATTTAGGCATCCATGCCTCAATCATCTCATTTACATCATTATAGCCAACAACAATGGCTTCACATCTCTTTCAATAGAGTATACATAACCAATTACATTGAACATCATCATCTAGGCAAACATGCTTCATTTATTTCATTTGAATCATTATAATCAATCACAATGGCATCACATCTCATCATATTTCAATTCACATTAAAGTAATTCATCAAAATCAATTGCATTGCACATACCTTTTGAATGATCATAATATCTTTCACACTTCCTATTTCATTTTTCATTACATCATCATATCTTTAGACTCTTCAGCATACATTCCACAAAGTTCACATTATGCAAAACATAACATTATTAATATGCATCAACAATGCAATAGATTACTTAACACATTTACAATCAAATGTGTTAAGTCTCAAGGTCATATAAAGGTATGTAATAATGTAGTTTGTACTTACCTTAAGAATAACTCACACCAATCTATACCCTTCCTCTTTCAAGAATTCTTCACCACTTGAATTAGGGCAACTTAACTTCTTCACAACCTAATCCAAAATGAATAATACATACTTAATTACAAATACACATGAATCTTCAATACAATTATACACCTATTAGTCTTAAACTAGACCCATAGATAAAAAATTACAAGCCAACATCTCTCTCTAGGACCCCACGGTCGTGGCCTCCCAACCCCCACAGGCGTGGGTTAACAAACGGTTCTGCCTCCTTTGCTCAAAACCCCACGGCCATGGCTTCCAATGGCCACGGTCGTGGCAGCCAAGGGCCACGGGCGTGGCATCCAAGATGCTTCTGTTTCAGATCAAATTCATGTATTCTATGCTTCAAACTTCATCAAACACAATTATCATGAAGATCTACAAGAATAATTAATCAAACTGAACATCTACAATAATCACCAATTCAAAACCCTAACACAAACACAACTCTTACTTCTTCCATTCAACTCCAAAATCACAAACAATTAACTCAACACTCTCAAATTGCTTTTTAAAAAACCCTAAAAATTCTTTTACCCGAGAACTCTAATTTTAAAGCCTAAAACCAAAATTCAACTTTTAAACCTAAAATAATGAACCCTAATCCTTTTAAAACCTTAAACCTTAATTTTTATGAACCCTAATCCTTTTAAAACATTAAAAAACATAAAAACATGAAAACCCAAAAATTGCACAGTAGCTTAAAATTCAATAACCAAAAATCACAAATTAAAGTATTTTAAGGTATTTAAAACCCTAGTTTCATGATTTCATCATTCAAACCTTAATTTGTTTAATCAAAGAGTCTTATCAATCTTTTAAAACATAAAACCCTAATTTATTTTAATTCCATAAAAAGTCACAGTAGCTAAATTTTAGAAATTTCCAAAACCTTAACACATGAGATAAAAAATAACCCTAAATGGAAATAGTAGCTATACTTGAACTTTTATTTGCTTTATTCAATTCCATACTTGATTATGCTTTGATTTATTTCTTATGCTTTAATTTATTTAAATTCAATACTTGATTTATTTAATTTATCATGGATGGATGTTTATTTTATTGATATTTAAATACTTTTGATGAATGATTTATTTATTATGGATGATTATTTACTTTTATCATTCAATTTAGACTTCCAAAAGTTGTAAGAGGTATGTTTCCACTTGGTGGGTACCTCATTAGTTAAACATCATGTAATTTAATTTGCTTTTCTGTTTTAGAACTTATGTAAAGGGCATGTTTCTACCTTTTGGTGGGTGTCCTATCTATGCATGTGATGTAAGGACATGTTTCCATCCTTGGATGGGTGTCCATTTATTTGTTTTGTTTTGTTTGGACATTGCTTTAATTTTAATATAATGATGTTTTCTTTTTATTGTGTGTAGTATGGATAATATTGTTATATTTAAGAATTTTATAATATTAAGACCTGTAAAGGAGGCCGATTCCAATGAACCGTGTAATATCCCAATGTGTGCCCTAGAAGTTGGATACAACTGTTGTTTTGATTTGAATTAAATGTATATATGTATTTGTAAAGGAAATGAGTGTGTTAAGAGAATGTATATGTTGTGTATATTGTAATATATATAACATATAAGTTGGTCAAATGGGGAGTCAAGGTAAGAGGATATTTTAACTTGTGCTAAGTGAAATTACTATTAAGGGCATGTTAAATGAAAGGAGGTTTAATTATGTTGAAGAGGGCATTTAGGTAATTCTCTTTGTGAAATGCATGGTGGAGATTTAAAGAGATGATGATTTGTCTTTTCTTCATTTTTTCTTCTTCTCTTCTCCATGGTTGGCCGGCCATCTTAAACAAAAGAGAGAACAAGAGGTGTTCTTGATACTAGAATCAAATTGAAGGAAGAATCAAAGGTTTTGGTTGGAGATTTGTGAAATTTCTTCATCTAAGGTAAGTACTCTCTTGTTTGCTTTAGTTATTTTTAAAGTTATGTTTGATGTGAGGTTTGATTGGTTGGAATCTTGATTTGATGTGTTTGAGATGTGTTTACAAGTGTTTAAATTGATTGCAAGTTAAAAGATTGAATTGGTGTTGGTTTGGTTTTGAATATGGTAAGTTATGTAGAGGTTGATAGTGAAAGATTATGAAGGATGTTGGAATTAGGGTTTTGAGATGGCTTGTGTTTAAATGTGTTGTTTAAGTGATTATTGTGATGATTATGTAGTATATGTGTTTATGTCATTGATTGTATCCATTTGAATGAGGTTATTGTTGTGCAAAAGAGTGTGTAAATGCAATTGAAAGAGTGTTGGCTTTGGTTAAGGTGTTGTTCATGAGTGACACGGCCAAAAGCAAAGAGAGACACGGCCAAGTCAAGGAAATTTAGCCCGTGTTGGATTGATTTTGGAGAGACACGGCCGTGTCTTATGCATGTGTTTGCTACTGCCAATTGGTTTTGAGAGACACGGCCACAACCTTGGCCGTGTCCCATGAAGGTGTTTGCTACTGTGATGGTTCTTGACTTTTCTCACTTTGTTTTGATTCTTCAAAGGTTTTGTTGTTCCTAAACCTAAACATAAACACTCTAAACACTTTGAAAACAAAGAATGATCTAAATAAATATATGTGGAACATACATTCATATGATGTTGAGATTATAGCACACATGTGATGAGATTGATGAAGCATATGAACAATGTTAGGCTATATGCATTGTGAATGGTAATGTGATATGTACTTTGAAATATTGTATCAATGATGCATATGATTATGTATAAACAAGGTTATGTTCTGCATTGTGAATCTTGTGAATGGTAGTATGTTATATGAAACAATGTGACTAATATTATGACTTATATAGTGTGGAAGAGATGAGGATCATCCAAAAAGGTATGTGCAATGCAATTTATTATAATAAATGTCTTAATAATGAATGTTGTCAATGTGTTTTGAGAAATGATGAAATGTGAGATCCTCATGGTTGATAATAATGATTGAAATGTTATAAAGGGATATGTTGTTTATATGATGATGAATTTAAGATACATGTGCAATGAAATTGATTATGTATGCTTGAATAATGAAGTGTATAATGTGAATTGAGACATAAAGAGATGTAAAGTTAATGATTGGTTTGTTTAGCTAATGTAATTGATGTTGTATATGTATAATGATGTTTCAGATGTGATGTGAAGCCATTGTGATTGGCTATGATGATTCAATTGAAAGACATAAGGCATGTTTGCCTAATTGATGATAAGAATTGAGAATGAAAGTAATAAATGAATTGTGTAACTAATGTGTTATTCCATTTTCAGAGTTTGTTGTTGGTGGCATGCCTAAAATGAGTAACAATCTCTTGAAGTTAGGTTGGCTAAGTCCTTGAAGCCTAATTGAGATGTTACAACCCTTGAAGCTAGGTTGGATTGGTTCTTGAAGCTAGGTTGGATTGGTTCTTAGCATGCTTTGCTCCCCTTGAAGCTTGGTTGAACCTAATCCTTGAAGCCTAGTTGGGTCTATGATAATGATAAATGTGATGAATGAACCAAAGCATTACTCTGAAAATTGAATGGCATATTAGTGTCGTTTGGGCCCGAGTCTGTCGTTGTTGTCAATATGATATATATGAATATTGTAATAAACGAGTAATAAAATCTATGGTGAATTTGGTTGGAAATGTGATTCATGGTTGATGAATTGTGAATAAAATAATGACATGAAATGTTATGTAATATGTATATTGAAATATTGATTGTGAGTATTAATGTTGGATTGATGATTGGTGAAAATGATATGTATATAATACATGAAATTAGTTAAGATATATGAAAGGTGCAATTTAAAAGGAAAACATGATAAGAAACTAATGGCATACGGAATTGAGATATCATTATATGTTAGTATTTTTATAATGTATGTTTATATGTTATTTTTGTACTACTAAGCTCTCGGGCTTAGCGCGGATGTGTAATCGCGCAGGTAGCTTGGTGGAGGATATGAAGTCTTTCGTTATGCCACGAGAAGAGTAAAAGTTTGTCGAGACCAACTAGAGGGTAATGCATACATGTAAAACTTTTAATTATAATGTATTTCTGGTGAGAGAATATTTATATGTATAAATGGAGTTTTGATAAAGATAATGATTTTGTAAATGTTATTTAAATTAACGTATTATGGTTTGAACTATGTTACAGGTTTTTAAAAGATAACGAAAAGTGACATCCTTATACTTTATATACTTACTGTATGTATACTAAGTATATGTATAGTACTTATATAGGGTATCGGGGTGTTACAAACCGGGCGTTGTAGGGGTGCTGGGCCATTTCTCACCTTTCCCACACGTACCCAACTTTCCGAACTCATTAAGGGGTTGGGGATTCCTTATGAATCTAGTCATCTACCTCTTTCTTTTTCCCAGCCCATCCGGGTGGCGACTCCATTTTCTCCGGACTTAGGTCCGTGTTCTCTAAGGCCCCGAGCCTAAACAGTGCCGAAGTCGCAAGAACCATTCCACCGCGAGTGGGGGCAAAAATCCCTGCTAACAGTGGCGACTCCACTGGGGATAAGAGAAGTTGATTCCGTTGGTCTTTATATTATTCTATTCTTTCTTATAATGATATTATCCATTGCATCATCTTAGATTGCATCGTGTGTGTGAGTTAGGACGCCCGTATTACCCGTGTTATGTTATGTAAGGGATACCATACTTTCACTCAAGGTATGGAGATCGAGCATGGCATAACCACTCATAGCCTTGTACCATTTGGTATATACTTGCTATGGGAACCTAAGCCTTTCTACCTAAAGACTAAAGCTCATGTAATTGGCCTAGTTACTTTCCTTAGGTTTTACCCCAAATATATGTTGTTTGACTATGGTTAGTTTATCTTAGTCTAAATCATGGCCTATTTGGTTTGTTCTTTTTCTAATATGACCTAAGTATATTGTAAGCTCAAAATAAATTTTTCTTTAAAATCCAAAAGACCAAAACTATTTTCAAAATTTTTCAAGATGATCTTTGGACATAAGACTTTTCTAAAAACAAATCAAAAATTCTTTGGCTCATGGCCCAAATACTAAGCCCAAAATCCATTTTTCTAAAATCTTTTACGATGGGCTTAGAAATAAAACTATTTTCACCCAACCATTTTTTACAAAGAGCTTGCAAAAAAATTTAGGTCAATTATGAAATACCAAAAATCAATTGTGGGCCTAGTTTACACTAAGAACAAATTAACCATGGGCTTGTTTTTGGCATGAATCATTAGTTACTTTTTCAAGTGAGAAATCTATTTATAATAAACCTCTTAATTTCATTTTAATCCAACATAGCATAAAAGCTACTTTAGTTGGTTGAATGGATTAAAACCTAATTAATGGGAATTATCATGGATTGATTTCCATTTTCGAAAATATAACTATTGGTTGAAACGTCCGAGGGAATTATTCGAAAGCAAGATACCCCGTGTTGGTATTTTTTTAACCATATACCTAGGAAAAAGAGACTCGCCATTCGTGTGTGGATGTTATAAGATTGGAAGGAACGTCCTAATTTGTCCTTGTTTGTCTATTGTTTGTGTATACATGCATACATTTGCATCTCATCTCATTGATCCTCTCTGGCTCACAGCCTTGGATTACGATAGTTCTAAAGCTTACAACAATATGACCTACACCGGAGATGAAGTATCTAGCAACGATTCAATTACTTGCTCACCAAAAATAATGGAGCCTGAACAAATTCAAAGGATGGTGGATGAAGCCCTTAATGCCAAGATGGAAGAAATAAAAGAGGCCCTGGCTGAGACCATGAGGAACCAATTGACTGCAATCTTAGAGAATCATGTCGAGGCTTCTGCTAGCACTAAGAAGCCAAAAGACAAAGGGAAGATGAAAGTTAATGAAGTGGCTTGTGATGATGAGAAGGTGATCATTGATGATGATGATTGGGCTTAATACTACCAAGATCTTCAAGATAAAAAGGAGCCAAAGGTTATTGAGAAGGCAACTATTGAAAAGATCGAGACATCTGATATTGAAAAGATGATTGCTGATTTAGAAAAGAAATTTGAGAAAAAGCTGAAAACTGAAGAAATGTCCGAAGTTGACAAATTATTTGAGCTAGATGAAGAGGTCCCATACAAGTTCAAGATGCCATCTTTTGCAAAGTATAATGGCACTGGAAATCCTCATCTCCATGTGAAGCAGTATATCACTGCCATGCAATCTGCTCGAGCTACTAAGGCTCAAACTCTAAGGTACTTCATGCTCTCATTTGATCCTGCTGTCCAAAATTGGTTCAATACCTTAGATGATGGAACACAAAAGAGTTGGGATCTACTTTATAAAGCCTTCATCCAACAATATGGATACAATGTTGAAATGGAAGTTACCTTAATGGAAGTTGAGTCCATTAGGCAACGACCAAATGAAAATTTAGTAGATTATGTCAAGAGATGGAGAAACAAGGCTGCTTTACTCAAGAAGAGGCCCGATGAATCCGATCAAATAAGGATGATTGTGAGAGGGGTGTTACCTAATCTTCGTGAGAGGATGTCTCATACACTCATCCATGATTTCAAAGATTTTCTCCAAGCTGGTCTACAAATTGAAGAGTGGAAAAGGGAGAAGAATCGCTTTTTCAATAAAAAGGAATGAGAAAGGGAATTACCAGTCGGGCAATCAAAGCACACAAAAAGAAGTTGATGTTAATGCCGCTAGTGAAAGAGGAATGAGGCAGTTTTCAGATTTGGGGAAGCCACTGTCTTGGGTTCTCAATAAGCTACAAAGGAAGGGATTGTTACAACCCTTGACTCCTCATCCTTTGCCTAATCCTCTTCCACCTAACTTTGATACTAATGCATTTTGCCAATTCCATCAAAGGCCTGGACACAAAATGGACAATTGCATGAAGTTGAGGCATGAGATCCAGAATTTAATTGATAATGGCAAGTTGCCCGAGCCAGACAAACCCAACACCAAAGATAATCCATTTCCAAGGTTTAACAGAGTGCCACCACCAGCAACCTTTATGGTGGGAAAATGATTGGAAGAAGATTTTGTTTTATCCTCTTTTCAAGATGGGAATGTTGAAGATGTGAAAGTAAAAGAAGCCTAACTCAATGAACTTTCCTTAGCTTGAATGTTGCTTTTCAATCTTACTTTATTTAATATTTTGGAACTATCGTGTTTTTCAAATTTAAATTTGTTTGAATAAATTACTTTCATCATAAATTTTTGTTGGTCTTTGTTCATTTTAGTGCTCAACCAATGAGGAATCTATCTTGATAATTCATAAATTTATCTATGCATCATGACTCGAATGACTTTACTAGATGAGGAAATTACTCTATAGCATTGAGTTGTGTATGCTTACTTAGAGAGGGCTCCTACATAATTATCTTTGTCTAGGTCTTAGTCAGTCTTAGAACATGTTTTGACAAACTTTCGAGGCGAAATTGAACTCTGCTTATTTAAGGGAGAGATGATCTTGACATTGTTTGGTTAGCCAATGACTAGTATCCACCCAACTAAATATTAATCCCTAGTTGTCCCTTTGAGCCTTCATAAAATTTTAGCTTTCTTTTCATTGGCATATAACCCCAATAACCTACCCTGAGCTGTTGTGATACTTTTGACAAGTCTTATGATTACTAAGATGAATAGGCAAGAAGATCAAAGAAAGCAATGATTAGTCAAGATCATGAGGATAGTTGAAGTTTCAAGACCATGAAGATAGTTTAAGTTCTTAAGACCATAAGGGTAGTTGATGTTTTCAAGACCACAAGGGTAGTTGATGTTCTCAAAACCATAAGGGTAGTTGAAGTTACCTTAATATCTCCAATATATCAAGGTAGAGTAACAAATGATTTATCCCTGTTAAAGAAGATTTATGTTACTCCACTCATCCATTATTAGGAAGCCCAAGTTGGCACAAACAAGACAACTCTTTTAGAGCTAGAACCAAAAAAAAAAAAAGAAGGGAGAAGAAAAGAAAACAAAAAAGAGAAAAGAAAAGAAAAAGAGAAAAAAAAAGAAGAAAAAAAAAGGAAAAGAAAACCCAAAATGGTTCAAAAAGCCAACTGAGTTCTCTTTTACCTAAAGCAGCAAAAGGCTTCCATTTGGTTCATAAAGACATTTTTACTTGAATTGGCCCAACGCAACCAAAGATTCAATCAAAATTGGAGAAAAAGAGGAAGACCATCCAGTTCTTGAAAGTTTTGTACTTGATAGTCCAACAAGAAAGAAGGACAAAATGATAAAATGCTCAAAGAAAGGGAAGATTAAGGAAAACAAAGAGAAAAAAAAGGGAAGAGTAAGAGAAATAAAGAAAAGGGAGAAGAAGAAAAGAAATGAATTTGGGAACCAAACTTTTTGCAAGGGCAAAAACTGTCCTAGTCAATATCCAGATTAATGCCAAGAAGATATAGAAGGAATTTGAAGTCTAGCAAGATTGCTCCCAACTGCTTAAAGTTCAAACAAGAAATTTATAGTGTGAGGGTTTGTCCATTGTGTCACACCAGCTTCTATCTCAAAATGGCCTTCACTTTAACCCATGTCCCTTATAGACCCCATTTCAAGCCTATCAAAGACCTGTTGATCTCTCTTGGTAGGTAGAATCTATTAGTGGAGATAGTTGGAATAAGCATGCATATGAGATAGACAATATTTAAACTCAAATGAGACCTTTGGCCAAGTAATGTGTATGTGCCTATCTGAAGTGCAACAGTTCTTGCTTAAATAGAAATGATTCCCGAGTTTAGTACGGTAACTAGGGTTGTCATTTTATAGATATGTTAATTTGGAAAATCAAGTCCTGAGGTGGCAAAGCCAACATTTGATTTCAAAATGAAAATTCAAAATTTTCAAAAAAAAAATGTTTTGTCATACAAAGCCTTCAAGTTAAGGGAAGTATGTTGAACCTCCAAATGACACATTGGGAAAAGGAAATTATTATTGGAAAAGTTGTGAAGAAACTACCAACTGACATGCTGAGACATAGTTCAAAATGGATGCATCCCTGACTCTGCTGCTTAGGGTCTCCACCACTCATGTTCTCAACATATAGAAGATAAAAGCCACAAATGCAAAGCTTTTGATCATCCCAATGCAAGACTTGAACAAGCATCAAAACGGAACCAATGAGAACAATTTTGCTGATCACCTCGGTCTGTGAGTCGATGGAACAACTATAAGTATTATTCATACATATCATGCATACATGAGCATATCACATCGTACTTTCTTGTCTTGTATTGTCTATTCTTTATCAAAGTGAATAGCAAACACTCTGTGAAGTGAAGAATCAAAAGAAGATATCAAATCAGGGGGGCATAGAAAGCCCATTGCTTGAGAAAGCTCCAACAATCTTGCAAAGAGAAGAAATGCATGCTTATGCGAAGAACAAGACGGCAAAAACATCAATCAAAGCTTGCATGGATAAAATCTTTGGTTTGAGCCTACACAGGGGGCAAAGTTTCTCCTTTTCAATTTTTTGAGTTTATATATCAAATATTTTTAAACTCACTTACAAATATTTTGCCACACAGGGGGGCAAGAAGAGGATTTAAGGTCTAATTAAAAATAGCTAAATCTTTGCAAAGATGAAGAACAAAAGAATGGAATATTAGAACTCTCAAAAGAATGAAGATGCAAAAGACAAAAAAGACCAATCCAGCTAAAAGAGCTGAAGCCAGGGTAAAGACCCGACCTCCAATGGATAGAGACCCATGTTTTAAGAGTAAAGACCTAATCTCAAAGGATGAAGATCCATTTGCAATGGTGAAGACCCGATGTCAAAAGATGAAGATTCATTTTCAAGGATGAAGACCCGATCTCAAAGGATGAAGATCCATTTTGAGGGTGGAAAAGCACAATGCATGGAATAATCGGTGCAGTCAGATTTCTCAAATTATAAAAGGTCAGTCAAAATCAATCTCGGGTCCAAGCACCCAAATTCAAATCAGCCTCGGGTCCAAGTACCCAATCTCGGGTCCAAGTATCCAATCTCGAGTCCAAGTACTCAATCTTGGGTCTAAGTACCCAAATCAAATCAATCTCGGGTCCAAGTACCCAATCTCGGGTCTAAGTACCCAAATCAAATCAATTTTGGGTCCAAGTACCCAATCCCGAGTCCAAGTACCCAAAATCAATTCAAGCTTGGGTCCAAGTATCCAATCTCGGGTCCAAGTACCCAAATCAAATCAATTTCGGGTCCAAGTACCCAATCCCGAGTCCAAGTATCCAAAATCAATTCAAGCTCGGGTCCAAGTACCCAATCCCGAGTCCAAGTACCCAAATCAAATCAAGCTCGGGTCCAAGTACCCAAGCTCGGGTCCAAGTACCCAATCTCGGGTCTAAGTACCCAAATCAAACCCAGTCCCAGGTCCAAGTACCCAAATCAAATCAATCTCGGGTCCAAGTACCCAAAATCAACCCAATCCTGGGTCCAAGTACCCAAAATCAACCCAATCCCGGGTCCAAGTATCCAAAATCAACCCAATCCCGGGTCCAAGTACCCAAAATCAACCCAATCCCGGGTCCAAGTACCCAATCTTAGGTCCAAGTACCTAAATCAAGTACTCAAATTGGGTCCAAGTACCCAAAACAATTCGCCATCTCAAAAATTAAGTCTTATTGCTTTTCATTCTCTTTTACTAAGGTTTCAGATCATTCAAGCAGGGGGCAAACTGTAGTCCCTTAATTTTTTACCCAATCCGATCTAATATGTTTTATTTAGCCCAAAATGATTTTTGTTGTTTAATTGGTCCAAAATAATTTTAATTAAATAATTTTTACCTTAGTATCTAATTTTTATTAATAAAAAATGAAAATAAACAAATAAAAATATAAAAATAAAAATAAAAATCGGAGTCGGAGTCGGAGTCGGAGTCGGAGTCAGAGTCAGAAAAAAATCGGCAGCAAAAAGTGGTTGCGCGGGCCCATCGGCCCAGCAGCAGCTCACCTGCGGGCCCGAGGGCGTTTCGCCCGCAGGAAATTCCTGCGGGCGATATAACAGCCCGTAGGATTTTCCTGCGGGCTGGCACGCCCAGCCACGGGCCCGCTGCCACAGTTTTCGCCAGCGCAAAATTTTTCAACGCAATTTTTTGAAACATAATCCAATTAGTTTTTAATTTTTTTATTAATATTACTTACCTTAATTAATTAGGAATAAATAACCAAATGCATCAAAATTAAGAAAGGAAAAAATTACACAGTGAGTTTAGAAAGTTGAATCCGAAGGTGAAGTGGAAAAGCAAAAACTCAATTCAATTGATTTTTTAAGGGAGTAACAGCACGATTTAAGCAATTCAAAGGCAACAAAGGCTTTTCTTTGGAGCTAGTTCATCCAAGAAGAGTTATTTTTTGGAGAATCAACAAAAGAAGGTATGTTAAATTCTTTTTGATTTATGTAACACAGTAGCAAATCTACACAATTTAAGGTTTTTTAAATCAAAACTTTAGAACTTTAATTTAATTCTTCCAAGATTAAAACACTAAAACGTGACTTTCTTTTCCAAAAAGATTTAAAATTGTTATTTTTTCTTCTTAAAAATCTTAAAACTCTCATTGAACATATTTTTCAACAAAACAAAAATCAAATTCTGTTTCTTTCAAATTTTTAAATTAGGTTCTATTTCATTCAAAAAGCCTTCAAAAACATCTTTTCTACTTGTAAAAACTTCAATCCATGTGTTTAAATTCATAAAACTTCATAAATTGTCAAATTGCTTTTTAAAAAACCCTAAAAATTCTTTTACCCGAGAACTCTAATTTTAAAGTCTAAAACCAAAATTCAACTTTTAAACCTAAAATAATGAACCCTAATCCTTTTAAAACCTTAAACCTTAATTTTTATGAACCCTAATCCTTTTAAAACATTAAAAAACATAAAAACATGAAAACCCAAAAATTGCACAGTAGCTTAAAATTCAATAACCAAAAATCAAAAATTAAAGTATTTTAAGGTATTTAAAACCCTAGTTTCATAATTTCATCATTCAAACCTTAATTTGTTTAATCAAAGAGTCTTATCAATCTTTTAAAACATAAAACCCTAATTTATTTTAATTCCATAAAAAGTCACAGTAGCTTAATTTTAGAAATTTCCAAAACCTTAACACATGAGATAAAAAAAAACCCTAAATGGAAATAGTAGCTATACTTGAACTTTTATTTGCTTTATTCAATTCCATACTTGATTATGCTTTGATTTATTTCTTATGCTTTAATTTATTTAAATTCAATACTTGATTTATTTAATTTATCATGGATGGATGTTTATTTTATTGATATTTAATTACTTTTGATGAATGATTTATTTATTATGGATGATTATTTACTTTTATCAATCAATTTAGACTTCCAAAAGTTGTAAGAGATATGTTTCCACTTGGTGGGTACCTCATTAGTTAAACATCATGTAATTTATTTTGCTTTTCTGTTTTAGAACTTATGTAAAGGGCATGTTTCTACCTTTTGGTGGGTGTCCTATCTATGCGTGTGATGTAAGGACATGTTTCCATCCTTGGATGGGTGTCCATTTATTTGTTTTGTTTTGTTTGGACATTGCTTTAATTTTAATATAATGATGTTTTCTTTTTATTGTGTGTAGTATGGATAATATTGTTATATTTAAGAATTTTATAATATTAAGACCTGTAAAGGAGGCCGGTTTCAATGAACCGAGCATTATGGGGGTGCTGGGCCATTTCTCACCTTCCCCACACGTACCCAACTTTCCGAACCCATTTAGGGGTTGGGGATTCCTTAGGAATCAAGTCATCCACCCCTTTCTTTTTTCCTGCCCGTCCGGGTGGCGACTCCATTTTCTCCGGACTTAGGTCCGTGTTCTCTAAGGCCCCGAGCCTAAACAGTGCCGAAGTCGCAAGAACCATTCTACCGCGAGTGGGGGGGAAAATCCCCGCTCACATCAATATAAAGCATTTGCATCCAAATACTCTAAAATATCCAATTCTGGGAATTCTTCCATTCCATAGCTCATAAGAAGTTTTATTAGTTAAATGCCTTTTATAAACACAATTTGCAATGTAACAAGTTGTATTAACGGCTTTTGCCCAAAAATAAGATGGTAATTCATATTCATTGAGCATTGTTCTAGCCATTTCAACCAAGGTTCTATTTTTCCTCTCAACCACACCATTTTGTTGTGGAGTTCTAGGAGCAGAAAAATTATGTGAAATGCCAAGTTCATTATAAAAACTTTCAAAATTTTCATTTTCAAATTCTTTGCCATGATCACTTCTAATAGATGTGATCACATATCCTTTTTCATTTTGAACTCTTTTTGCAAATGTTTTGAAGTAATTAAAAGCTTCATTCTTTTGAGCTAGGAAATTAACCCATATGAATCTAGAGTAATCGTCAACAAGAACAAATGCATATAATTTGCCTCCTAAGCTTGTAACTCTATTTGGTCCAAACAAATCCAAATGAATGAGCTCTAAAGGTCTAGAGGTACTTATAACATTCTTTGATTTAAATGAGCTCTTATGTTGCTTACCATGTTGACAAGGTTCATAAATTCTATCTTTGTTATATTTTATCTTAGGAAGACCATCAACTAGGTTTTCATTACAAATATATTTTAATTGATCCATACCAGCATGTCCTAGTCTTCTATGCTATAACCATGCATCATTATTAGTAGATATTAGACATTTAAATGCATGATTTGAATGTATGTTAATATTATAAGTGTTGTTTGTCCTAGTACCCTTAAATATGATAACACCATTTGAATTTGTGATTATGCATCCTTTGGAATCAAAATTAACAATGTATGCTTTATCACATAATTGACTAACACTTAGCAAATTATGTTTCAACCCATCAACAAGCCATACATCTTCTATTAAATCTTTACCAATTGAACCAATGGAGCCAACACCAATAATTTTACCTTTAGCATCATTTCCAAAAGTTACATTACCTCCATGTTTGTAGGTAATACTTGTAAAGAGCTTTGCATTCCCGGTCATATGCCTTGAGCACCCACTATCCACAAGCCATGTGCTTTCATTGATAGTAGATTTTAGGCATACCTACAAGGTAATATTGGTTATCTTTTCTTAGGTACCCAAATGAAGTTGGGTCCTTGATGGTTAGTAATAAAGGTGTCTTATAGCTTGAGATGAGCCTTTCTTATATGACAGAAAAAACTTTTATGTCCAAATTTCATGCAGTATGTACATTGCCATAGTGTCTTATATTTTTGTACTTTTTTATTCATATTCCAAGTATTATGCATACAACTACAAATTTGCTTTTGTGCAAGTTTAGTGTACATGAATGCATGATTATTTTTTGAGAGCTTAGCTCTATTTGCTAGTGAGCCATGAAAAGTTCTTTTGGAACTTTTAGACTTGGTGTGAGCATCTTTGTTCTTTACAATATCAACATTAGAAATTTTAGTTGTAGATGCTTTTACGAATGTTGGTGTGCTTGGTGCAATGTTGGTTGAGCCATTGAATCCTAATCCATATTTTAAGGAGGGTGATCTTTGGTTAACAATTAATGTGTCTAAGGCTTCCTTTCCTTTATGAAATCTTGAAATTGATTCTTTTAGTTCATTTAGTTCATGCTTCAGAATTTTATTCTCTTTAATAATTTTTTCTAAATCATGTGAGTTTTATTTAACTCTTCTATTGAATTCATCAAGTGTTCATTTGAGGTTTTCAATTCTAAGGTAGAGTTCTTTAAGCATATAAAATCTTTTTCTAACTTAGAGCTTTTTTCTTTATAGAGCATCATTTTAGAAAAATATCTTTCTATTTTAAAGTTCATGTGCTCAATCAAATCACTATCATCTAGATCATTAATATCATCATGTGCTACTAGATTAAAGGATTGAGTACTTACATCATTGGAGTCATCCTCAATAGCCATGAGACATAGGTTTACAATTCCTTCTTCTTCTTCTTCTTCTTCACTCGAAGAGGAGTCATCCCATGTGGCTTTGAGAGACTTTTTCTTTTCTTTGTCCCAATTCTTTTTGTTCTTTACTTTGAAGCAATCCGATTTGATGTGACCAGTTTTTCCACATTCATAGCACTTTACCTCATTTTTCTTTTCTTTATCTTTGAAGGAGGATTTAGGAAGTGTACCTTTATTTGCTTATAATCTTTTCTTCCTTTTCCATTCATTAATTCTTTTTGAGAACATTGCCATTTCATCTTCATCATCAGTACTTTCGTTGCTTGAGCTCTCAACTTCTTTGATTGCTTTGAGAGCAATTGGTTTTCTCTTTTCTTTTTTACCTTGATCTTCTTCTTTTTCACTATGTAGCTCAAATGTGAATAGTTTTCCCATAAGCTTGTCGGTTCTTAATGTGCTAAGATCATGAGCTTCTTCGATGGATGATACTTTTGATTCAAAGTTCTTTCTAGCTCTTAAGGCTCTCAAGATTTTACTGTTTACATCACCTTGATCATATACCTTGCCATACTTCTTTAGTTCATTGACAATAGCAAGCAAGCGATTTGTCATGTCGGTGATGTTTTCATTTGTTTTCATCTTGAATACCTCATACTCATGAACATGCATTTGTTTCTTGGTGAATCTCACTTGAGTCGTACCTTCATAGTAGTTTTTGAGTATCTTCCAAATGCAATGTGCACAAGTCAAATGTTGAACTCTTCCACCTTCTTCTCTTGAAATGGAATTCATCAAGATGGAAGCGGCTCTATTGTTCTTGAATCGATCTTTGACATTGATAGTTGACCATTATGCTTTGGGAAGAGGAACTTGAATACCATCAACTTCATAAGTGGGAGGTTTCCACTCACTTTCCACAAAATCCCATAGTTCAATCCCTTCACTGTCTAGAAACAAATACATTTTGTGTTTCCAGTAGGAATAATCTGTTCCATCAAAGTAGGGTCTAAGAATAGTGTTAAGATTTCCATGAGAGATAGAGTTTGATGAATAAGAAGTTGTCATAGTGGATCAAATTTCACAATTAAGTTTAAGAAATTTCAAGCTCTGATACCAATTGTTGTCCCAAGATGGAAACCAAGAGGGGGGGTGAATTGGTTTCGTCAAGAAATGATGGCAAATTAAAAACTTAACAAACAAGAAATGCAGAATAGAGAAATGGTTGAGTAATGAGTAGAAGAAAGAATGCACAAGATTTATAGTGGTTCGGATTTTCTTCAATCCTACATCCACTTCCTTAACAATTTGTTAAGGTTTCACTAATCTTTGAAGTTTTACAAGCTCACTTCCAACTTTGGTGTTTTCACAAGTTCACACCTAACTTGACAAGTGTTTTACTAAGGCTAACACTCAAACCACTTACAAGAGTTTTACTAGGCTCACTCTCACAACCTTTACAAGAGTTTTTCTAGGCTTACTCTCACAACCTAAGTATTTTTTTAAGCTCACATTCAAACTTTTACAATGATGTTTTCAATGCTTACACCTAACATTCATTATAATTCAAATGTAAGTTGGAGTAAAAGAAAATATGTTGCTTGGCTATAAAATTTTTGATTCTCCTCTCATTTCTTCTCTTGCATCTTTTCTTAACAGAATAGCAATGTATTTATAGCCAATGTGGTCTGACTACCCGTTATAGATAATGAGAATTAAGTCTTGGCAGTTTAGACCATTTTCAATAGACTGTTTGAAGTATTTCGCGGTCATCCTTGATACAAGGATGGTCGCGTTCATGACTCACGCGGTCGCCCTTGGACAAGGTGCGGTCGCTGTATTCAAATTTGCTTCAACAGTCAAATTTAAGTGCTCTGCAGCAAGAATCTTGCCCATGCTGTGGTTGTTGGGACGGTCGCACGTAGGATAGGTGCGGTCACCCTTTTTGAATACTGAAGTGGGTTTATAACGGTCATCACACGTGGCATTCTTTGACTGGGAAAAAAGAAAGTCCGCCTAAATATGAATGTCGCGGTCGCTCTAGGTGCCATCTCGCTGTTGAGTTGAGACACTCGCGTCGAACTTCTGGACGCACCTTAGGACGCGAAAACCACTGTCAGTTTAAGTAGATTTCTCCTGAATCATCAGTGCGGTCACGGATACTAAAGGGCAGTCGCTACAGTGATAAGCGAGACTGTATCCTTCACCGTTCTTGTCACCGCGAACCTTACTGTAATTTGGATGATTTGGGTTTCTTGTATTGCGGTCGTCCATGACTGTAGGATGGTCGCTCTTGTGTAAGTGCGGTCGCGACTGAGGTTGGGTTTCTGACTACGAACCCTACTGTGATATGGTTTCATCCTGCAATTGAGTTGGGGGCGGTCGTCTTCATGTCTCGTGCGACCGCTAAATATACTCTGTTCAAATAAATCTAATCCTGCAACAAAGTTCTTTAAACACATGTTAAATAAGTCATTCAATTTGAGTTGTCAAGGATCAAAATTGAGATCATTTGTCTAACATTATGAAATAGAAAAACAGAAGAATATGCTTAATTTAAGTTCGAGGTTATCAATAAAATGGCCTTCTTTTGTTATTTGGTGATATTTATGATCTGGGTTTTGCTAATTTATATTGTTTTCATGGTAGGGATGCCTTCTTGAGTAACAAAGACTTTGCCTTTATCTTATTAATTTGTTTCATGTACTCTTACTTTGTTATGTGAATTGGGCATTTAGGCTTTAATTCGCAGAGGTTGGCTGAAATTTTTAAAGAAGAGGAAGTCAATGAGAATTTAACCTTCTAAAACCTTTTAGCAACAACATCTATTTCATTTCATTTTTTTTTTACCCAACAATGGCAAAAGTTACAATGACTGAACCACCATCCTTGTTTGAGGTACAATTTTTATTTCATCTTCTCCAAAAAAAAATGCTACTTTTTCTTTTGTATCAAGTTTGTTGATTGCTAGATCTATCCAAGTTTTTAAATTTAATTTCTTTTATTCTTTTTGGATCTTTGATTATTTGTTTTTGTTCATACCGATTTTTATTCTTATTGAAATTTTATCTTTGAAATTAAGTTTATTAAGGATCTTAGTTTTTGTTTCTATTCTAAATTGGGATTTCTCATGACATATTTTTTATAAAAAAAAATTGGTATTTCTTTTATAATTTTTTAAAAAAAATTGATATTTCTTTTATTTTATGGTGTTATTATGCAAAATAGTGATAAAATTTTATATTTTATTCTTTCAAATGCAGCAATATTTGTTAACAAAGAAAGAGGAGAAGTTAGATTTAGGTTCAAAGAAATACGTAGAATAGGAAATTGTTATATTTGTTGATGTTTCTGCAGAGACTGCTGTAATTTTCTTCTTCTTCTTCTTCAATTTTCTTTGTTATTTACTATTTATTTTTTAAAAATAATTTTGGGTTTGGTTTAATCTTCATTTATGTTCATGGGTCTCTTTGAATTGAAAAAAAAAATTAAAAAGAGGATTTATGGTTGCTTTTGTTTCATCTTGTGTATATGTTTCTCTAGATGCCTGGAAATTGAAAGAATTTTTTTTTTCTTTTAGTGAGAAAACTAAAATTACACAGATGATAGAAAGAGCATACAGAGAAAATAAAAAAAAATAAAGGAGTGAATTAATAAAGTAATTTTAAGGCTTTTATTGTCTTTTTCCTATCTGAAAGTGAGGTTATTTTTGTCCCTTTAATACTATTTAATGATGTGTCATTTTTTCTGTTGAAAAAGGAACCCACTTATCCTAGTCATCATCAGGGTTATGGGCAAAATGGCCTGAGACACTAAGATATATCTATTTAATGAAGTTTGGATATTAAATTGACAAAAAAAAATTATAGAGACGCTAAAATAGAAACAACTGTAATGTTCAGACACTATTGGTATAATTTTTCCTTTATTTAATTAATTTTCTAATACATAATGAAGATTTTATATAATTTTTCCTTTATTTAATTAATTTTCTAATACATAATGAAGATTTTTACTAATTAATTCTAAATTATTTCTTATAACTATTCAAATAGCTAACCCCTAATAGTAATCCACCCAAATATATGGAGAGAAAAATATTCCTTATCCAAGGAGAAGAATGGGTGAAGAAATAAATAGCGAGCACTAGTTCAAGCAATTTCATTATTTTTTTTTCTTCCTTGCTCTTAAGAGGCCTATTTATAATGGGTAACTCATTATTACCCTAATAGGACCAAAAATAGCTTAGTATAAACTTATCTCATAAGTTTCATAAACTTATTCAATTAAATCCCTCAATTTTAGACCGCATATTGCATAAATCTATGCATAAGTCCCTACTTAATTTCCATTTTAATTTCTCCTTAAATATTCTTAATGTGCATGACCCATCAGGTTTTTACTACATTGGCAATAATATAAATTATTGTAATGGCGGGCCTAAAATTGACTCCAAATAGCTTGCTTATTTTAAAGCCCAACCTTTAGCCTTAAAATGATTAACCTAAGTTATTTAGATAGTATTGAGTTGGCCTATATAAACCACTTTTCATCTCCTTTTCATGTATAGTATCACACCCTCCTAGGTTCTAGGTAAGCTTAAGGCCATCGAGTACCACATAGAATCCATAACTAAACTAATGTATTCTCACATATTGATTATCTTGGTTAATTGCTTAGATGGGTTATTGTCAACTTAATCACTTTTATTACTTATTGAAGACCTTTAATATATTATTTCACACTTATTCCAAGGTCATATATTATACACACATACTATACATTATTAGCATTGTAATTTACATCCACACCATACTATACCATTCATAACAATACTACATAGCAACTAGAGTTCATACAAATTAACATATTGATTACGTATAATAACTATTAGATAATTACATTGTTCACCGGTTCATACTGCAAGGAAGAAATCAAGAAGTTGATAAACATGGATCACCTCTACTTGAAACCATATGCACTAGGGTGAATCATCAACTTAGTGAGATTATAGTGTCTCAAGGGCAGTATACGCAATAAAGAGTATCTCAATTGATGCAACCAAGGAGCCCTACATGCTAAAGTCCAAGATTCCACTTAGCCTACCCAATGGACCCATCAATAGATGACTACTACAATAGTTCAAGGAAGCTTTGTTGACCATGATGCAAAGCCTTTAGAGTGATCTAGCTACCATTGAAGAATGTTAGGAGGACTCCAACTCCAGGATTGAGCTCCTATAGCCAAGTCAAGGCTTAGTTCACCTTTGTTTAGTCCATGAGTATCCATTGGGCTAATTATGTACTTAAGCCCAATTATTATGTTTTATTTGTTATTTATTATTAGGATACTTTTCTAGAATTTTTTCTTATTTGGAATTAAGTTTAATTGTAATATTGGGCTATGTTTATGTGATGCCCAAAACTTTCTAGGTTAGTTTAGTAGTATAAGGATAGGTTTGTTCTTGTTACCAAACACCCTAATTTAGATTTCCTTTTCCTTGTAACCTATTTAAATGTTTCTTTAACATTGTAAGAGGTTTGGTCATTGTTTTTATTAAAATTTCAAAACTTATGCTCTTAAGAGAGTTCATCTTCTCTTGCTCGTTGATTCTTGTTTGAATCAATTTCCACACAAAGAGTTAACTACTTGAGTGTTATTAATACCAAGGTTACATTATTAGGTTTGGATCAAGATCTTGGATACAGAATTTGATTCAACTTTCTAAGGAGTTGCTTCCAAGCATAAATGTGTTAGGACCTAAGGCACTACTTGTGGCATCTGTTTGATATTAGAGCTTAGGCTCTAAATCAGGTTCCAAAATATATCATATCTACTTTATTTTATTCAAATAGTATTCCTATTCTTCTTGTAAAAATTCTTGATATAGAAAAAAATATTTGAAATAACATTACTTTGATATCTTATTCTTCACTTTATTGTGTTCAATTGTGTTCTTTAATCCCAAAGTTGAATTTGTTCATCATGTTCTTGTTCAACTCAATTCAATTCAAAAACAAAGTGTGTTGTTGATCTTAATTTCTTCAAAGTTTGATTCCGATTGACTTTGTAGCCATCAAAGTAAGATTTAAAACCCTAGAGGCTACAAAAGAGCTAAAAATTTAAAAAACCCTAAAAACTTTCATAACCTAGCCCATTTTCCTATTTCCCAACTGTGATACCCATTTCCTAGTCATGACAATTGTCCTGATCAGCCTCTTGGTCATGACAACCATAATGAACCTTAATGTGTCTTTGAAACATTACAAAAAATGTTTTTTGCATTTTCCTCTCGATAGAAACACAAAATCTCGATCGTGATATCCATCACGTTTGATTTTTCGGCTATGACACCTACCATGTACCTTACTATGTGAGTTTTATATATTCTCCCAATCAGTCCACAAGACATCCTAGTCATGATAGCTATCGTGTCCAATATCTTAACTGTAACACTTGCTATAAACCTTACTGTGTAATTTTCATAGTTCCTCTCAGCCAACCCCCATAAATCCCAATCATGATATTTGTTGCATCCTACTTCTCGGTTGTGACATCCACCACAAAACCTACTGCCAAATTTCAACAAATCACTAATTAATTTTTCTCCGTTCAGACCTAGAGTAGCCCGGTCCTGCCAGAACATTCTAGTCATTCCTTTCACCGTGATACCTACTGTAAGTTCGGGTGACTTATAGAAAAGGAAAGAAAATATCAACAATATTATTATTATTATTATTATTATTATTATTATTATTATTATTATTATTATTATTGAGAAGTTGGAAATTGTATCAAAGTATTGGACCCTTTCCTCTAGTACCTTGCGTACCCCTTTTATCTCTTATGGTTTAACAAATTGTTTTGATCTTGATTCTATACAACTAATCTTGGAAAGGGAAATTGAGTGGTTAAAGACAAGAGTGTGAGCTCATTAAGAGAAAAACCAAAATTTTGAGTGCAAACATGAGTGAACTTGAGTTATCATATTACTTGAGTGAAACGCATAAAGGAATTATTAATTCTTATTTTACTATCCCTTTTCTATATAGCTTAATTAATCTTTGAAGATGAGTGGGAAACCTCCAAAGTGAGATTAATAGGTTGCAAGTGATCTCTAACAACTTACAACCTATGAATCATAGGAATAATGATATGATTGATTAGATGGAGAGGTTAGAAGCATCAGTAGGAAGGGGACAACCACACAATGCCCTTAGAAGGAGATCTAATAGAAGAGTATGAGTAGAAGAAGTGTCAAAAGGAGAAGAATCATTTGGAAACAATAAAGAAGAAGAGGAAGTAAGACCTAGAGGTGGACATCACAACCACGGTAATGATGGAGTGAAGCTAAAGATTCCATCTTTTCATGGTCAAATGGATCCCGAAGCATACCTGTGAGTGGGGATTTTTTCCTCCACTCTCAGTGGAATGATTCTTGCAACTTCAGCACTATTAAGCTTTAGGCCTTAGAGATCACAAGCCTAAACCCGAAGAATAGGAATCGTTGCCAGGATAGGCCGGAAAGAAAATAAAATGGGTTGATGACTCGATTCCTATGGAATGTCCAACCCCTACTAGATTTTGAAAGTTGAGTACGTATGAAAAATGTGAGAAATGGACCAGCACCACCCATAACACATGGTACATCAGAATCGGCCTCCTTTTCAGGTCTAAATATTATTAAGTTCTTAAATTATTATGATAATATTCATATTACAAACATTATTGAAATAAACAACATCATATTGTAAAATAAACAAACCAAACAAAATGGGCATCTATACAAGATGGAAACATGCCCTTGCAGATGTCCAAGATCCATAAAAAAATAATAAAATAGGACACCCACCAAAAGGTAGAAATGTGTCCTTACAACTGTTCCAAAGTCCTTAAAATAAATTTAATTATACAAACTAATTAAATAAATAAGGCATCCACAAGTGAAAACATACCTTTTACAACTTTAAAATTCAAATAAAAAAATTAACATCATTCAACCATTCATAACATAACAAATAATCCAAACATATAGTTAATCACCACACAAATAATAATAAATTGGGGCTTAACTAAAAGGAAATTAAGATTAATCACAAAAAAAAAACTGCAATCCACAAACATATCTTAATATTAAATTGTTAATGAAATATAAGGTGCAACGCACACAACGGTCGCAAAAGGTAAATGATTTATCATACTCGTTGAATGAGTTGCTGCCTCTGGAATATAGATTAGGGTGTTAAATCATAATTTAGGATTTTAATTATAAAATTAAGATTTTGGCTACTAAATTAGAGTCTCGGCATGCAATTAGGGTTTTGATTGAAAAACTAAAGAGTAAACACTAAATTAAGGTTTCAATTGCAAAACTAAGGTTTTAATATATGATCAAACAAAATAAAATAAAGCTAAACAAACTTTGCAAAGTTATAGAATAAACAAACCAAGACGTTGATTTATTAAAATTAAATAAAGAAGAGTATAGAAAACTATACTTGCGCTGTTGGCTCCACCAAAATAATGTTATCGAACCAAACCTTGTGGATCAAATCAACATAATCCCTCAATAAGAATTGGTAACAGGCACTATGTTGAAAGGTTTTGATGGCTTATATTGACTAGGGTTTTTGGATGAGCAAGGAACAATTAAAGTTTTCTTCTGTATTATAAATTGCCTTCTATTGTTTTAGCTTTCATTGTTACTGTCTCTTTGTTCTTTTGTTGTTTCTGCCTTTTATTTGCTAATTGTGTCTCTTTCAATTAGTGATCATGGCTTCCCTCAAATTCTACCAATTGCTTTTGTATTTATATGCAGAATTAGGGTAATTCTAGCTAATCACTCTTAATCCTATTAAAAAAGCTTATTGTTTATCCGAGTCTCCTTGAATTTGATCACAATTAGGACACTTAAAATTGAATTAAACTAAATTAGGACAGGATTAAGGGCTCATGGTAAATTGGCATGGCTAATTCATCATGTTTTGGCTTTTAAAGTTAAACTGAACTTGGTTCGGGCTTTTAAAATTGGACCATTCTTAGTTTGGGCTTTTTAAATTAGACCGGACTTAATTCAAGCTTTTAAAATTGGATTGAATTTGATTTAGGCCTTTTAATTGGGACTAAACTCATTTGGGGCCAAATTTAAGGGTTTACAATACCTCAATTGGGAAAAAAAAGGTTGAGCTTGTGATTGCCATGCGTACATCAAATCTAAAAAGGTCAAGCTTGTTGTAACCACCTTTTAAGAATATTTTATTACATGGTGAGAAGACACTAAGCGAAAGAGGAGAAGAAATAGATAAAGACCTATTGAAGAGTAGAGAGACTTGAAATCTATTTTGAGGAGACAATTTTTTTCCAAGCCACTACTATAGAGTGCCATACAACCACCTTCAAAACATAACTCATGGTCTAAGAGTGTGGAAAGAGTACTATAAAGAGATGGAGGTCACCATGATTCGAGCCAATGTTAAAGAAGATAATGAAGCCATTATGGCACGATTTCTCAGTGGCCTCAACAGAGAAATCTCCAACATAGTAGAGTTGCAACCATATATGGAGTTGAAGGATCTACTCCACCTTACATTGAAGGTGGAGAGACAACTTAAGAGGAATAGTGGAGCTAATTGATTTCCATCTTTATCAACCATCAAGCCTGCATAGAAGAGGAAAAGGCTACATCATCAAAGGCTAAGGTGGATTCCAAGGAAGCATCTAAAGCATCTATAATTAATAGGGAGAAAAATTAAATGCTTTAAGTATGGTGGAGTCAGGCACTATAAAGGGATTGAACTAATGTGAAAACTATGTATATGGTTGATGGGGTATACTATTCCACTAGTGATGATGAAGATAATATGGAGAAGACACCCACTAAGGAAGAAAGTTGTTAAGATGATGATGAGTCTTTGACCATTATTGAAAGTAGGAAAGCACTAGTGACTCGGAGGACATTAAGTTTGTAAGTACAATAAGAAAAGTGTGATCAAAGAGAAAATATTTTTCATACTAGATGCCTAATGCAAGATAGGGCTTGTTATGTGATTGTAAATGATGGTAGTTTAACTAATGTTGCTAGTAAAACTTTAGTGGAGAAGTTAGGATTGCCTACCCTTAAACAACCCTAACCTTATAAATTAAAGTGGTTGATTGTGATGAAATTATGGTTACTAAGCAATTTTTAGTGGCCTTCAAGATTAGTAAGTATAAGGATGAGATGTTGCTTAATGTGGTGCCAATGCAAGTTAGTCATCATTTGTTAGATAGGCCTTGGCAATTCGATAAGAGAGTAATGCATAATGGCTACACCAACCAATACATCATTGAAATGGATGGAAGAAAGATCACCCTTATTCCCTCTCACCAAAAGACATTTATGAGAGTGAGATAAAAAGAATGCAAAACAAGAGAAAGAATAAAAATGTGGGTAAAATTAAAGAAAAGAGTGGCAAAATTAAAGAAAGAAAAAGAAAGAAAAATGAGAGAGTTCAAAAGAAAAAGAAAGAAGATAAAAAAAAAAAAAGAGAACTCATTATGAATAAGAGAAAAAAACAGAGTTTCTATACAAAAGAAAGTGATGTTAGAGAGCCCATTTATTCTCAAAGGAGCATACTTGTACTCATGTATAAGGAGGCTTATTTTAATATAACTGACCTGTAGACCCTTAATTTTGGCCCTAATTTGATACGGTTCTGATTAAAGGATGCCAAAATAAATTCGATCTGATTTACAAATTCTAATAAGTCGGTCTGATTTTAAAAGTCACAAACTCAACTACAAAACCCTAAACCAAGTCTTTTTTAGAAAATCAGGTCCAAAAAATTAAAAAATGCAAAATTAGTTCAAGTTCAAAGGGCCCAAGTGACATGAATCTTGGCTCATGTCGACCTGGAGGCCCCAGGTCGACATGAGCATTGGCTCATGTCGACTTGGAAGCCCAAGTCGACATGAGCCAAAGAACATGTCGACCTGGATGTCCCAGGTCGACATGGCTTTGGTCCATGTCGATCTGGTTGCCCCAGGTCGACATGGTTTTAATTGTTTTTTGAAATTAGTTTCCGAATTGAATTAAAATTTGTTTTAAGGATGGATTAATATTAGGGTTAGGGATTCTGAGTGAGGTTTGCCTATAAACAATAACGTTTTAGAATTTAGAAAGGTGGCAATTAACATTAAAGAGGGTTGACAATTAATATTAAGAGAGATTAAACCACAAAACAGAAGAGATGGCAACAAACAAAGAAGAACAGCAACAACTTTTTTGGAGAACGAAGGAAACATCAAACAGAAATATCAAGACAACCAAAGAAGAAGGCAGAGTACATACTATCTTCACATTATTCATCCAGAAATCAAATTTTTTTATGGAACCAACGACGAAGGTTTGATCTTTAATCATAAATTATTCATGCTCACAATAGCTTCATTTTCTTTGATTAATAAGAACATGCAGTAACTTGATCTTTGGACATGCAGTAACTTGATCTTTGAACGTGCAGTAATTGTTCTTTATTTTAATAACTTTTAATTGTTTGCTTTAATTAATATATTGATCAGTTGGAGTTCGTAACTCCACTTGCATCTGTTATAAAAACTAAAAACTTAAAAACATCCTATAGCCTAAGTCATTGATTAAATTATAAAAACTCTAAATCGTTCTTTTGTTTCCAAAATTTTAAAACCATAAGTCTTTCTCTCTTAAAACCCTAAATTCCTTAAACCCTAAAACCCTAACCAAATCTATTTTTTTAAATCATAGTAGCATTATTTTCATAAAATATCTGAAACCCTAAATCTTTAAAACATTCAGTAGCATTATTCTTTTAAAAAATAATATTAGTTCCTCAAACTATCAAAATCCTATTTCTAAATCCTAAACCCTAAAATCTTAATTTTCAACACCAAAACCTACAACCCTAAAAGCCAATTTCTAAAATTTTCTGGGGTGCTGCCCCCTTGACCCCCGCCTGCTGCTAACTGGCTAGCAGGACCGCCGTATGGGCTCGTCGAAGGGATCAATATTCATTTGTATATTATGAGTCTGTGTATTTAACTTTCCTTTTTCCAAAGCCCTAATTTAGTAATTAAAATCCTAAAACCATATTTTAAGATGCGAACCCTAAATTTATATAGTTATTGCTCTATTTTAATTTTAGACTTGATTATGTAGTTTATTATATGTTTTGATGGTTGATTTATTTAATTTCAATGCTTAATTTATTTAATTTATCATGGATGGATATTTTCTTTATTATTATGATTATTATTTGTTTATTTTGGTATTAAAATTGTAAGAGGTATGTTTTCATTATTGGGTACCTCATTAATTAATTTTCATGTAATTTAAATTGCTTTTATATTTTGGACCAATGTAAAGGATATGTTTTCATCTTTCGGTGGGTGTCCTATTTAGTTTAGATATGGATGATGTAAGGATATATTTCTATCCTCGGATGGGTGTCCATTTATTTGTTTTGTTTGGACATTGCTTTGATTTTAATATAATGATGCTTTATTTTAATTGTTGCATGTAATATGGATAATATTGTTATATTTAAGAATTTTATAATATTAAGACCTGCAAAGGAGGCCAGTTCCAATGAGTCGGTCGTTGTGGGGGTGCTGGGCCATTTCTCACCTTCCCCGCACGTATCCAACTTTCTGAACCCATTAGGGGGTTGGGTATTCCTTAGGAATCGAGTCATTCACCCCTTTCTTTTTCCTAGCCTGTCCGGGTGGCAACTCTATTTTCTCCTAGCTTAGGTCCGTGTTCTCTAAGGCCCCGAGCCTAAACAGTGCCAAAGTCGCAAGAACTATTCCACCCGGAGTGAGGGCGAAAATCCCCACTCACATGACCTTAACACTTCTTTTGCTAGTGTCTTTGTGTCTCTCTTATAGGAATTTGAAGATGTCTTTCCTAATGAGGTTCCCAATGGATTGTTACCCCTTAAAGGAATTGAACACCAAATAGATTTCATACATGGTGTTACAATAAAAAATCGATATATAGAAGCAACCCAAAGGAGACAAAAGAGCTTCAACTCCAAGTGGAGGAATTGATGGCTAAAGGATATGTTAGAGAGAGCATGAGCCCATGTGCATTTCCTATTTTTCTTATGCCAAAGAAGGGTGGGACTTAGAGGATATGCATGCAAAGTGGTAAATAACATTATGATAAAGTATTGACATCTCATTCCTAGGCTAGATGATATGTTAGATGAGTTACATGGTAGTGAGATCTTTAGAAAAATAGACTTTAAGAGTGGATACCATCAAATAAGGATGAAAGAGGGAGATAAGTGAAAAATAACATTTAAAACAAAATATATATGGTCTTTATGAGTGGCTAGTTATGCCATTTGGGTTAACAAATGCCCTTAATACTTTCATGCAATTAATGAACTATGTTTTGAAAGATTTCATTGGTAAATATGTGATTGTGTATTTGATTGAGATTCTCATTTATTCCAAGTCTTTGAATGATCATGTGTTGCATGTGTGTTATGTCTTGGATGTTTTGAAAAAATAAAAATTATTTACCATTTTGAAAAAATATTGTTTTTGTTTATAGAAAGTTGTCTTTCTAGGATTTATTGTTATTAGAGATGGTATTGAATTAGATGAGGAAAAAGTTAATACTATTAAAAATTGGCCAACTCCTAAATTTATTAGTGATGTAAGAAGTTTTCATGGTTTTGCTAGTTTTTATAGAAGATTTGTACAATAATTTAGTACCATAGTTGCCACTATAAGAAACACGCCTATTACCAATGGAAATATCTATCAGTAAATAACATAATTCTATCGACAAATTATAATACCGACCGATTATCGATAAAATAATTTTGTTTTTGAAAACCTTGTCAACATTCAATTTAACAAGAGGAAAAATAATCAGTCAGCAACTACCAAGAGATTTAGATATTGAAGTGAGAAAATTCATCCACAATTTAGATATTGTTCAGTAATTAGCGATAAAAATGTTATCAGCAAATTAAAGTCAAATTTCGCTCTGAGTTCGTGATATTCATTGGTAAATCTGTCAGCATTGTATTTTAGAATTATATTAAATATTTTAAATTCTATCAGTAAATTTGTCAGTAAAAGCAAAGAAATTTGTGTACTCTATTGGTAAAGTTTATTATTTTTTATTAAATTTTTTATATTTTATTTTATTAAATTATACTATTATGTTATTAATTTTTTAAGTATCTTAACATTATTATATTATATTTAATAATTTTAATTTTATTATATTTTTGAAATAATAATATGTATATTAAAATAAAATAATTAGAATTACCACATATAATAAAGAAATTGAAAACGAATTTATAATAATGTACTTATAAAATTAAATTAAAATATACATCAAGTTCTAGAAATTTCATTTTGTGCTACAACTTGTTAAGTTCTCTTATATTTACCATGAAGCCTCCCCTCCATTATCCAAATTGTAAACCTATTCCCTCTTCATCTCCTCAGTGCTGCAAAAAATAACTCAGGAACCTTATATAAACTGCTAAAAGATCCACTCTCAATTCTATTTTTTACAAACTCCAAAAAAGAGGTCAATGATGAATCAACTAGATCGCCCTGTGGAGTAATGCTAATATCACCAATACTTGTAATAGTTCTTTCTCCCTCCGCTGGACCATAATGTCATTTAAGCACAAAATGATAGCAATACTCTTCTTTGCCCACATTAAGTTTATGATGCTTATTTAAAACTTCAGCAACCATAGCATCATATAACTTAATATTACCATTCTTAAAATTATAGAATGCACAAACTATCTAACCTTGAACAATCTTATGATACTAATTATCTTTTATTATGACACTTCTGAGTCTAAACCTCTTCATGGAATCCTCCAAGTGTTGAATAGACTTCAACTGCTTAACATCAACAGTTTCATTGGACTCTTCAAAGAAATTAATGTATTTTATATTGAGTGTGTTACCATTGCTTACCAGCTCCACATTGTACCATGCATCTAGAGCATGGAATTTCATGGAAAAACCTTGGACAATTTCCCTATATACACTAAATTATTATTAGTATATCTTGTCTTTTTGGCCACCAAGAGGGGGGGGGGGGTGGGGGTAAATTGGTTCTTTTTGAAATTGATCAAGAAATCAAAATTTAAAAGTTTTAAGGAAGAACATAATTGAACACAAGAATTTATAGCTGTTTAGATAAGAATATCTTATGTCCACTCCTCAACTTACTAATTGAGTATTTCACTATGTAATTGGTTTTTACAAGCACAGCCTTAACTTGGTATTTTACAAGTTTACAATAAACTTTTACAAGGTTTGTGTTTCTTTACAATCCTTACAAGAGTTTTCCCCTAAGGTTCATTCTCTAACCTAGTGTTTTATAAGCTTACACTAAACTTACAATAGGTATTTTATTGTTCACACCCAAACACTCAAGAATTATAATAAAATGTTACAAGAGAACTCAAGAAATCAAATTGAAAGAGTTTGGGTAATAAATGCTTAAAATGTTACAATAAATGGTGTTTGGTGAGGTTTTTATACCCTTCATAACTCCATAAAGTCGTTAGAGTTGTGTATTATAAGATTAAGCTCTCACCAATCAAAATCTCTTGCATTAAATGTTGTCAGAGGAGTCTAGTGATCACTTTCCTTGTTGAGTGCATCCTAGCTTTTGTGTGGTCATGAGATTTAATTTGTGCTTGTCAGCTAGTTCTGATGGCTATTCCATGTGGCAACTAACAGGTCAGCGAGAACTACTCCACGCCACTTTTATGAGTATAGCTATCTTATCGACCATTATATGGTCACTCAAATGTAAAGTTAACTTTTATTTTAAAATCCTTCTTCCACATGGTTTTGTCTCATTGGTCAGTTAAGGTTTTCCCGATTCTTTTAAACTTTCAATTTTTGCGGTCTCACATCATCTTGATAGCGGTGACATCACTTCTTGTGGCATGACTTCCATCGTTATGCTCTACTATGAACCATTTTGCCCAAAGGTTCACTTTTGTCTTCAAAGTTTGTGTGGTTGCGTTGTCAATAAGGCGGTCATAAAATCTGTCCGGCAGTCTTAGTGAATATCACTCCTTTGAACGCGAACATTACTATGTGATGAGGTGTTTTACTTCTCTGGATGATGGTATCTCAAAGCACTATGCAATCACATAACTAATATAGCGGGCCATACTTGTAACCGCGATCCCTACTATGTGATAAAGCTGTTGGATCAATTCTTTGTGTGGTCTCTTGGGACGATGTGCGGTTGCACCATACAAGAAGGATATAGTACTAAAATCCTAAGGAAAAAACACTCAATATAAATATTAAAACTTATCAATTTGGTTGTCAAAAATCAAAATATATTTTATTGTCCAAAACTTTGGCCAACAATATATTATAATACTTTTAACCATACAATAATTTATTTTCCCTAATAATAAAAAAATCTAATTTTAAATAATTAAGAGTACTTAATTTGTTAAAAAATTTAAATTATTTTAGCTAACACTGAAAAATCTAATTTTCTCCTAAAAATTAATTAATAAATCTAATTTTTTGATAAAAATTAATTAATATACCCCTAATTAATTAAAATTTCGACTTTAAAAAATTAAGAACACTTAATTTGTTAAAAAATTTAAATTATTTTAACTAACACTATAATTTCTAATTTTCAACAAAATTTTATTAATATACAACTAAGAAATTAAATTTTCAATTTTAAATAATTAAGACCACTTAATTTGTTAAAAAATTTAAATTATTTTAACTAACATTAAAATTTCTAATTTTCACCTACAAATTAATTAATATACTCCTAAAAATTAGTTAGTATACCCCTAATTAATTAAAATTCCAATTTTAAATAATTGAGAACACTAAAATTTCTAATTTTCATCTAACAAACATTCTTCAAATCTTTTTCATATACTTTTAAATGTTTATTCATTTACAACATAAAATGCATCAAAAATACAATCTATGAAAAAATACAACAAATATACAACATATAAAAATACATTAATTGTACAACAAATATACAACATATAAAAATACATCAACTATACAACAAATATACAACATATAAAAATTTAACAAACATTACCTTAGTTTAACATCCCTAATTTTAATATACCCTAAAATTGAATAATACAAAGGGGTAATTAAATATGTTAAAAGAGATATGAAAATAAATAATGTTAATAATAACAATGTTAAACATAAGTAAGAGAAAAGAGAAAAGAAAGAAAGCTAAACAGTGTGAGAAAGAAAGTGATATACATAATACACCCACATACATATATATACTTGAGTTAAAAAGAAGAAAATATGTATATATATACTTATACATTAAAAAATGTGAGAAAGGAAAAAGAAAATAAAAAGAAGAAGGAAGAAAGATGTGGTGGAGATTTAAATATTATATATATATATATAAGGAACAAAAAAAATATAAAAAGAATAAGAAAGAAAGAAGAAAAGTAATGTAACATTTGTAAATTTAAATACAATTGGATAATTAATGTGGAAGAGTAATTAGAGCTGAGAGAGGTATATATATAGTACATACCTAATGTATACACAAGATATATATTGAAAATACATCATGTATACATGGTATATACCTAATATATATACTTTCACTAAAAGACAAAGACTTGTTAGAAAGGTTAGAAAGGTGTAAAGGTAAAGAGTTAAATATAAATTAAATATTAAAAATTAAATTAATTAAATTTAATTATGGATAGGAAGGAAGAATTAAAATATCTAAATTTAATAATAAATAATTAATTATATATATATATATGAGTGGATGAGAAAGAAAGAAGAAAAGAAAGAAAAGTCTTCATCTTCATCTTCTTCCTTCTTGGCCAATTTTTAGAGGAGAGGAGAGGAAAGATTTTGTTTCTTCAACTACACCAATTCTCATAGAAATTCAAGGATTTTAAATTGGATTTTGTAGAGAAATCAAAGAATCAAGTTAAGTATTTCCTTTTTAAGCTTTATTTTCTTTAGATTTTTAGGTTATGTATGGTTTTGCAAATGTAAGAGTAGAGAGAGAAATTAGTTTAAATTGAAATAAAAGATGTTTATGGATTGATTGTAATTTGTTTGAGATAAGAATAAGTTGAATTTGAGATTAAATTATTAAAGTAGATGTGAATTGATAAGCTAAGGTTTATAAGTGAATATGTGAAATTTGAAATTTTTAAGGATGTTTCAATAAATGTTAAAATGAATTTTCATTCAGTTATTTTGATGTATAAATAATGATTTTATAGTTGGTTGATTGAAATAATTGAGTTTTGTTGTAGTTTGGATGAAGTAGTGAGTGAATTAGGGTTTTTGGTGGAATTTGAGTAGTAAGGGTATAATTGAAGTTAGGTGAATTAAAATGACTTAGAATGCGTTGCTAATGGAATATTTTCACTTATAATGTGGTTTAGGATTGAGTATGGTGAAATTGTAAAATCAAAGTGGAGAAGAGCATTAGCAAAGTTGGAGTTGGAAGAGTGAGTTGGGCTTGGAATTAGCATTTTCAAGGTTAGTACATACTTTGGTAACTTCTAAAATGAATTTACATATTTGGCATTGTTTAATTTGGTATACTTTGAGGGACTTTGCGTTCCTTAAAAGTGACATTATGTATAAGTATGTGTGTGATGTGAAATTGTAGGTAATAAATATAAAATGTGGAAAATAGTTAAGGAATATGAAAAATATGGGAAATTATGGAAAAAGAGCGAATATGATGAAAATTGATAAAATGTGACAATGTATATGTGTTTGTAATTATGATAATGTTTTGTGCCATGTGATTGTTAAGGTATGACATGAATATGTTGGGTAATGTAAATGAAATTATAAAAAAAAAAAAAAAGTTGTGGGACAAGGTGTAAATGTGGGAATGAGCTACATTGTACAATCTGAGTAAGAAATGATAAATGTGATTAAAAATGAGGAATTGACAAATGAAATGAGAAAATGAATATGTGATGTGAAATGTGATTTAACTATGTTGAGAAGTATGGAAAATGAGATGAAATGTCTAAGTGATGAAGCATTCAGTTGATCACTTGAAAAATATAGAAAAGTGTTGTGATGAAAAAAAATGTGGTTATCTAAAGATGTCATGTATGTATGGCTTTGCACAATTACTTTTTTCAGGAAGTTGCATTTGGTGTTGTCGGTATGGCATGCCATTGCCTTCGGGCTAGACACATTGGTGTCACTATTATTATTAGCCTTCAGGGCTAGACACACTGGTGTTAATAGGGGATGTGCCTAGGAGCTGTATGATATGACACTTAGATCCCCGGTGTCGCAATAAGCCAAAGCAATATTTCTGAAAATTGAATATTGTGTAGGGACTTGTTGGGCCCAATGTGTGTATCTATGAAATGTGTTGTATATGAAAAGATGGCTTAATGGTATTGGATATTAATATAAGGTAATTAATGTTGTATGTAATGATAGCATGACTTGTGTGGATGAAGAGTGAAAATTCTTATGGTATTGAATTTAAAATTTTATTTTATGAGATAGGGATAATGTAAATGAGTATTGCATGTATTGGTGGCATGACATTGTATGTGTCGTGAGTAAATATGCATTGGATATCAAAGGGTTTAACGTTATCAAAGTTTGTACCTCTAAGCTATATGCTTAGCGCGACACTGTGTATTGTTGTGCCAGAAGTGCAAACCAAAGAATTCTAGATTGTGATTAAGACTTAGAGGTTATGTGTGCCACTAGTCTAGACTAGTAGTGCTACATATTTTGTGTAAGGTTGTTTGAGAACACAAGATTTGTATAATATAATAATCAATTGTGAATGTCTTCAAAACAAAGGAGGTTTTATATAGTTTAGAGTATGTATGTAACATACATTATTTTTATGTACTAAATACTTAATCTTGTATAAAGGAATGGTGGTTAGAAATTAATATGATTTTGGAAAATGTTTAATGTTTTGTACATTTTGTAAGAGTGTTTAAATATTTGAGTATCCAATAAAGAAATGAAGGAATTTGGGGAATTATATATTGGAAGTGTTTTTAAATTGTAGGTTGGGTTTGTTTGGATTTTGAATTTATTGGAATAACAAGCAAAACTCTGGCAAATTTTTTCTAGAGATTTTTAATTATAAACTTATAATTATTTTTAATATTGAATTGAGGGGCTAAAATTGATTATTAAAGTGACACTCTTATATTCTATATGCGTATTCTACATATACGGGGTATATATATTATACATATATAGGGTATAAGGGTGTTACAAGTAAAACTTTTCATCTTCCTTTTCATCTTCTTTTATCATTATCTTCTTCTTCTTCTTTTTCTCATCTTGAAAAAAGAGAGAGAGAGAGAGAGAGAAACTCTTATTTTTGCTATTAAATTTTTTACCAAAAATCAAGAGTTTTAAGTGGTTCTTAAAGAGCTTTTGAAGATTTGTTAATGGTGGGTATCCTTTAAATTTTTTTTTTATAAGTTTAGGGTTCATAAATGTTTAGATGTTTTGGGAAAATATGTTTATGTTTTGAAAGATGAAATATGTGGGAAATAACTTGAGTGAAGAAGAGAAAATAATGGTTACATGTTGAATTTTTGAAAATAAATGATTATACAAACTTTGAATAAAGAAATTAGGGTTTTGGACTTTAAATTTAGGGTTTTTATGAGGTATAATTGGGATTAATGTAATTAATAGTTAAATTGAGTAATTAAAGTATAAAAATGGAGAAATATAAAAAGGAAAGGGGTTAGGACATGTTTAGGTAGGTTTTGAGGATAATAACCCTAAAACTAAGAATGGTTAACCTAACTTGGTAAAATCTTACTTTATTAATTAAATTGTTTATTTATGAATCAAGTTGAATGTATGATTGGTGTGTGATGTAATTAGTGAGTTATTTACTTATATGAATGTGAGATTGAATCTTAATAGTAAAGTGTATCAGATGAGTTATGAAAATCCCAAGTAAATTCTTATTGATACAATGAGTTCTGATGAACTGTGAGAAATATGAAAAATAATTATTTGAGATGAGAATGTGAAATATGGATGTAATGATGTTGTGATTTGTTTCCCTACACATGCTCTTGTTTTGGGATATTGAAATTTGACATCGTCAAGTTGGCATGCCAACGATACATCATGATGTTATACACGCCTTCAGGCGAGATATATCGGTATCACATATATATATACGCCTTCAGTTGAGATACACTATTATCATATATATACACACATTCGGGTGAGATACACTAGTATCACATATAAATATATGCCTTTGGGCAAAAGACACTGGTATCACATATATATTTGCCTTCAGCCAAGATACACTGGTATCATGACGCTTGGTGTCGAGGTGATATTATTTATACGCTTTTGGGTGAGATACACCTGTTATCACATTACACGTAGTCTTCGATGTTGATACCTTCAGGTCGCGATGGGCAGATTCAATGTTTCTAGGACTTCAAATTGTGTAGGGGCTTGTTTGAGTATGATGTGTTCTGACCATGATATGTTTTGAGATGACAAATAGATAGGATTAATGTAATTATAACTGAAATTTATGAAATATTAATTTATTAATGTATATTGTATCTAATTAAAAGTAAATGTGTTTTATATCATTAACGAAATCTTTACTTTGCCTATATTTTGTTATTATAGCAAGTATCACTAAGTTGTATAGCTTAAAGATTAGATTTTATAGTGCAGGTGACAAGAGTTTGGATAGAAAAAGCCCTGGTAGTTCTAAAAAGGGTTAAGGTTTTTGGAAGACCATAGAGGTTATAAAATTACCACGGTACCTCATTTTCTGGTGCTGCATAAGTGCATATAATGTATAACTTCTACATCAAATGTATTTTGGATCTTTAAATCTATCTATTGTATATTTTGAAAACCAGTTTAGAGTTTATAAATATTTTGTTGATGTAAATATTCTATATATATGTATATTACTTGGTCCACTATAAGGTATAAAAGATTGTGTTGCCTTAAAATGTTTTGAATTGAAGTAATTGAGAAGTTATGTGAAAATGTATGGATTTTAGAAATGCTTTTCTTACAGGGTTTTTCCTATTTTGAAGTTTTTCCTATTTTGAAGTTTTGGTTCTATTGATTTTATAAACAGAACTCTGCCAATTTTTTCTCAAAATTATTATGTAACTTAATCTAACTATATTTTAGATCATATTATTAATTATTAATTTGTTATATATATATGTATGTATGTATATTTGCTTCTAATGTTTGACTTTTAAATGAGTTTGGATATTATTCCTAAACTAAGGTCTATAAGTTAATATTTTTTGTTGTTCTTTTCATGTAACACCCTTGGGTCCTGTGTACGTGTGATGACATATGTGGGGTGTGAGGGTGTTATATATAGTGTGGCCGACAGCAAGATTTTCAAGCAAGATATACACAAAATATAAATTACACATACACAACATATATATTCCATGTAACAGAATATACATCACACATACACATAATAACATTACATATACACATACACATGCACACAGAATATACATATCATATATATAGAATATACATATCTTAACAAAATAACAATTACATAAAATATACATATCTTAACAAAAAAAAAATACATAGACACAGAATATACATATCATATACATAGAATACAAACATATACACATAAAATCAGTAGAAATAAAAACCAAAAATTGAAGAACAATATACATACCCTTCAATGAAAATGCAAAGCCCCAAATGAATCTGCAAATCACTGCAAAGAAAAAAAGAAAATAAATATAAATAAATTAGAAAAAAATAGAAATGTTCAAAATGAAGTCCTCTTACATTTACCAGCCGTTAGAGAACCAAAGAAGCCTAAATGGTCGCTAGCCATTGAAGAAAATAGAGAGAGAAGAGGGAGGGAGGTAGGGAGAGAGAGAGAGAGAGAGAAAGAGAGAGGGAGACAAAGAAGATTGAGAGAGATCAAGCAAAGAGGGAAAGAAGAAAGGAAGGTTTTATATATGGTTATAGGTTATCGAGAGACACTTAAGTATCTCGTTAACTCACTGAGAGACTAGCACATTTTCTAGATAAATTGTGGTATTAAAATTGCTGTCTAAAAATTTTAGTCCAATAGTTAACAATAGATATATATATTTGTCGAAAAATAAGACGACTGATATTCCTACTTTCATATGTTTACCAGAAGAATCTTAGTTCTCTTGGTAAATTATGGCACTAAAATTGTCAATTAAAATTTTTACTCCAATAGTTGCCAACAGATGTGTATATTTGTCTGTAAATAAAACGTCTAATATTCCTACGCCCCTACATTTATCAAGAGAATATTAGTTCTCTTGGCAAATTGTGGTGCTAAAATTGCAACATAAAATTTTTTACTTTAATAATTGCCAACATATACGTATATCTATTGGTAAATAAAACATCTGATATACATGCGCCCCCACATTTACTCAAATAGTTTACCAAGAGAATGATGTTTTGTCGATAACTAGTGATACGCAACCATTTTTATTGATCGATTGTAATATTTGTTGATAAATTTCGTCAGCAACTAATGGTGCTATTATTTTCGCGGTATTTTTACTGATAAATATTAATTTTCTGTTGGCATTTTGTTACTAAATTTTTTATGAATTTATTTTTTTTTTCTTATATTTTGTCAATAATTACTAGCCAATTAGTTGCTGTCAGTAAATTTCGTCAATAAATATTATGTTTCTTATAGTGTGTACCTTTAATTGCCGTGATAAAAAAAATAATTTTTTTTGTTTGTAGTGTGGAACAAGATAATGTTTTTGCTCTATTAAAGGAAAAGTTGTATAATGTACATATCTTATCTTTACCTTATTTTACTAAAATGTTTGATATTGAGTGTAATGATTCAGGCATAGGCATAGGAGCTGCTCTTATGCAAGAAAATAAGGTCATTGCTTATTTTAGTGAAAAGTACAATGGTTCAATATTGAACTACTCAACGTATGATAAGAAATTGTACGCACTGATGAGAGCATTGGAGCATTGGCAACACTACAGTGCAAAATGAAAAAGTAGTGTACAAATGTTAAAAATAAAAAATAAAATAACAGCCATATAATTGTAATTTTTTTTGTCATTGTTTAGTATAAATGTAAATGGAAGTCAAAAAATAGTATTTCAAAAAACAGTAAAATGAATAAGTGAGATTTACTTATATCCCATAATACAATGGTATTAACTTTGCCATTTAATAAGGGATTTGGAGTATCTATCTTTCAAAAATGTGTTTAATTGCGTCAAAATTAGGGGTAAAATGCAATTTACCCAAATTTTATTAGATGCTTTACAAGCCTATACTTGGAATGGATATTCAGGAGAGATTTCAACTCGACTCGAGTACCACCCCACCAAAACCTGTCGGACTTTCGCCTATAAATTAACATAGCGATTCTTTAATTAGCTCCACAAAAGACATTTTTGGTGAGACACCTTATCTGTAGAGTGGAGTTCACCAACACCAAATAAATAAAAAAAGAAATGGAGGGAGCGGGGTTGCAAATGGCACTTCCCATACTGGGAATAGTAGCTGCTGCCGCCGTTACTTTCTATGCTGTAAGCTTTTCTGAGCTTAGAGAGGTATAGTAATATTATCATTTTAGTATTAATTGATACTATTCCTTACTCCTAGTTTCACTAATTGTATTCCCCTTTTTTTTGTTGTTGTTTTCTTAAGAAATCTTTTAGGGATTTGGACGATTCAGAACATGAAGATGGAGGAGGTTACAAGCCGACTTTTAGCTCTAGAGAAAGACGAGCTAGAAGAAAAGCTGATAAACAGTCCAAGAATTCACAAAACTAAAACAAACCCAAGAATTGCTTTTGTTTTTTTTTTTTTTTTTTTTTGCTTTTAAATTAATAAATTAGAATTCGATGCTATTTGTGAATAATTTATTTGACTTGTAGTTTGAGATAATGTGCAGCAGCTATTTGAGAACTGGATCTCCCTAATTCTTATAAGATTATCGAAATTGAGTTACTGTTTTATGATTTTTCGCTTAAAAAAACTACAAATTCAAATTCAAAGAATATGAATCGACCCAAACAGAATTTTATTTGTAAATGATTTTTATATTGGATATCATTTAACTGTAGGCTAATCATTCTGTTAATAAATAGATCCTGCAAATGAAATTTTAGCCACTGTTTTTAAGTGTTGTGTGATCTGTTTCTGCTGAGGATTTGATTGCCACCACTGATAGTTTGCTTGTAAGCTTCTAATTTGGAAACTTATAGTAGTGGGTGTTTAGAATCGCTAGATTTTGCTGGGTTTTTTTTTTTTTTCTCTTTGTCCCTGTATTTTTTTAAATCATTCTTTGGGAGTCGAGTACCGTAAAATTACAAAAGGTAGTAAAATTCTTTCGATTGAGTTTTAATATAACTACATATTGAGAATTCAAACTCAAGATCTCTAATCAAATTAAAACAGTCCATTGTCCTTTTGGTCTTTAATAAGGAGAGAAATGCGTAATAATGAAGCTTTTAGCATTGTCTCTTTGATTATTATCTGACCCAACTACAAATGCACATTTTTTTGCTCGTGTTTATATTTCTTGTTAACTATGAATGTCATTTGAGTTATGGAGGATCAATCCATTTTCTCCTGCTCTTAGAGGTGTAAATGAGTTTAATGCAATGAGTTCAAACTCAATAATTCGATAGCGTTATATGATTGGAGTACTTCATGAATGTAATTTAATATTAAAATTTAATATAATTTTAAACTTATTCTATATTTTATTTATGCTTAATCAACATTTCATATTTTTTAACATGTCAAATAAAAAAAATTTATTAAGTTAAATTTAATGTTATACTTGTAAACATGTCTTCTAATAGACTTATTATTAATCATGCTATTTTACAAATTAATATTAATAATGTTCATAATGAAAAATAAACAAAATATAATTATAGATTTATAATTGACATATCAAAATAAAAGTAAGCTACTTTTTTTATTAACTACAAGTGGGGAAAGGGAAACATCTAGACTCGAATCCAAGATCTAAGTTGGAATACTATATGATCTTGATTATCATACTATATTTCAGTGGTTAAGTAAAAGTAAGCTATTATTTGTGAACAAATAAGGTATCATACAAAAGTCAACAGTCATAGTTTCCATATAGTGGGTTCTATAGCACTTTTTTTCTTGTTGTTTGCTATATATAGCATGTCAAAAGTTCTCTTTTTCTTACTCTCTTCTTTCTTCTATTTTCCTTTTTTTTTTTCTATTCCGGTCTCTGATACTTATGACGCTTGGTATTGATGCACCTGGGGGTAATGAAGCCCAATGTGAATTCTTGGCATGTTGATGCACAAGGGCGAGGGGAAGGGAGCGATGAAACCCAATATGAATTTTGTTTGTTTGTTTGCTTCCTGATAGAGTGTGTGATCTATTATTAATCTATGCAATACACTGGCAATCTATGGCATCCTATTGGGGAGTTAATATAAAGACATGAGAGGAGATTCCTTTTTAGGTTTATTATGATGTTAATATTGAAAGAGTTATAGATGGGGTCGACCATGAGCTTTCAATAATAATATGTTGATTGGAGGCAAAACTACCCAAGGAGGTGTCATTATTTCATGCAGATTTATGGGTTCAAGTTCTAGTCTAATATTTGAAACCATGGATGTCTAATTTGGCATTTTCATTAGTTCCTTTATGCATTATTATGCTAAATTGATTGTGGGGAGTACGAAAGATTATATGCAAATAAGGGTTCAGGTTGATATAAGGAAACCTTTGAAGTGACGCAAGAAAATTAGGCTGGGTGAAATGAGCTATATTAATGGTAATTTTAAATATGAAAGATTAGCTAGGAGATTTGGCCGTTTTGAAAGTTTTTGTCGCCTTTGCATTATGAAAAAGAAAGAAGATTTGATTTGTTTATAAGATATTAACTACGAGCACCACCAAGAAGAGCCGCTTTGGCAACCAATATTTGGCTTCATGAAGACGATGATAATGCCCAGCTTGGGTTGGTAACTCCAAGTTTGGCAAGCGCATAAAATAGGGGAAGTGTTTCAAATAAACTATTTCAGTAAGAAGCAGTGGTTATAAAATTGAAACCTATGGCAGTTTACATGTAAAGGTTAAATTCAAGGTTGTTTTAATAGAACATGACTTTGGGTCCGGTGACTATGATTGGGAATTGGATCGTGAGGATTCTCTTAAAGGCCATTCAGATGGAAAAGAGGCAAATAATTCATCATCGTTGGGACCTACAAAGCAAGCACATTAGCAACCATAATAGTCCTAAGCTAGAACTGTCAGAGCCTTGATAATCCCTATGCAGTTTGTGCTCCTAAAGAGTTTGTTCATTTGAAGAAACCTTCTGTTATTTTTCTTATTAAAACTATAGTAAACAAAAGTAGAATGGAGGATATTAAAATGCAAATTGGGTATAAGAGCTATTTTATAATTGATAGCTTAGAAAAGGACGTGGACTTCAAATTTTTTGGAATGAAGGCCTTACTATTCAAATAATAGGCTTTTAATAAGAATTTTATTAATTTGAATGTTTGAGTCTCAAATAGGAAAGTGAAGGCTTATGGGCTTTTACAACTTGCCTGAAAGACAAAAACGACGCGAGTAACGGGAGATTTTGAAAGCATTATCTCTTATTAGCAATCTTGCATGTCTTTGTATAGGTGACTACAATGATATATTGAACTCAGATGAAACATTTGGTGGATGTGCACAACCTAACTTCTTGATTTTCAAATTTCATGATGCTATTAAAGATAGTAGTTTGAAAGATAGGTACTCTGTTAGGACTCGAGCATAGCTATTTGCAAGTACATAGATCGTATCAAGTAATAAAGTAATGAGTAGAGTATCGTTTTCACGAGGAGGGTAGCTCTAAGTAATAAATAATTAAACTAATTATTATTTGGACGAAAAAATTCGATTTCTAATTAATCATAAATTTAAAATTGAATTGCTTTAAAATTAAATTTCTTGATATAAAATTTAGGATTAAGTCACCTTTATTGATTTATTATATATTTTCTAAAATATTGATTTAGTTTAGTTTTTCTTTTGCTTAATGGTTGAATTCTCCTTAATTAAGCTTAAGTCTCTCTCAAGTACTAAAGTTAATATCAATTTAATCCTTACAACTACTCTTGTGATAACAAGTAATTAAATCAATCCATTAGATTTTGTGAGAATCTTGAATCAACGTCTTAAATGTTTAACCTTATCTCTAAGTGAAAAACTTCCTTAAGATTGTTATCTCTATGGATGAATGTTATGTTTTTACTCTCGCTCCATCACATAACATCTCAATACAATTAATTATAGGTTAGATAATCAAAATATTAAGAACAAAGATAACAAAGTAATCAAAGATAAACTTCATTAAATCAAATAAGCATAAATTATTCCATAATAAATTCAATATAAGGGACTAACCCTAACTAGGTTTAGTTCCTCATATTTGTAATGAAACCATAACAAACACTAAGGATAATAAATGAAAACATAATTGAAATAACAAGAAAGATCAAACTCTAGTTCTTTGATTAAAGAAGAATTCCACTTGGATTCTTGAATCTCTTCTTTGAATCCTAATTCACTCTTCAAAAGAAAGACTAAAAGTTTATTGATACAAGTTTAAATAACAAAACTTTGATTTGACTACAACTCTCACTTGTATCTAAACTCTCTCTTGTCTATTAAATTAATCCAACTTCAATCTCAATTGCCTTCTTGAAATCTTAGGGAAAATGTGTTTATATAGAGTTACTGTAAGCTTCTTGGTGGAGGCAAACTGTCAAATGCATAAACCCAATTTCTACAACTGTTTGGATCTTCAAAATTCTAATTTTTCAGCTTAAAGTCATAAAAATTAGCCCCACGGTCATAGCTTTGATTGCTATAGTAGTGGCCTGGGTAGATATGAGTTGTTTCATGAAATTTTCTAGCATGGCATTAGCGGTTTAAGACCCACGGTCGTGGCTTTTGATTTGCTTTTGAAATATACAAAATCTCTTCAAAATAAAGCCAAAATCAATGTCACAGTCGTAGCTTTTGAACCCCACAGTCATGGCCTTTAAAATGCTTATGCCCTTGCAATTTTTGTTATTAAAAAATTTAGATAGCTTCAAATCTAATCCCATAGCCATGGCTTTTTAACAGCCATGGCCCTAGGATTCAAAACGAATATAGACTCTTGATTTCTCATCTTTAATTTTATTTTCAAGTTCATAGTCATGTACTATGATATATATGACCATGTAAATTCATTTTCTTCCATTTTTGAGCTTGTTTGAGCTCATTTTTTATTTTTCTTCAATTTTTCATGATTTTTAGCCAAAATAAGCTCTTTCTTTATATTTGTAACTTTATACTTGAAATGATGAATACTCTAGCTTTCACAATAAAAATTGATCAAATTCAATTGACAACAATAAAAATATAACTAGAATAATCATAAAATTATAAGTAAAGTATGGTCTTATCAACTTTCCCAAGTTTAGATCGTTGCTTATCCTCAAGCAACAAGAACAATTTCATTCGCAATAGGCCTCATTATGTGTTAGGCATTCTTAAGATTTTGATATATAAAAATTTAAACAAATAAAAATTCAAAAATCAATTCTAAATCAAGTTCCTTAACTGTACTTACTTCATTTTCCTCTTATGTATTCAAGAAGTTTTAGCCAATTGCAACAATTGTTGCACTTCAAATAGACATATACTTTCTACATTCATCAATGATTTTTATAGAGTTTATAGAAACTTGCCCATCTCATATGTATGTTTAATCAAACTTTCTCCACTAGTAGTAGACCTCACTAACTCAAGAAAAATCAAAATGTCGTTTTAAGCTTGTAATGTGGTCTAAAAGGGTTAAGGCTGAAGTGACGTTTAGTAAATAGGTTTTTCACCTTTTGAATATCTTTCAATTATAAATTACTCATGGTTGCAACTCTTCCTCATATTGTTGTTGGAAGGTCTTTTGCTTTGCTCCTTTGCTTAACTTGATTTGTCCTCCCTTATTTTGACATATTTTTTTCTTTTTGGGATAAACATATTTCTTTATTTTTCTAATTTTTTTATTTTATTTCCTCCAAACTTAAACATTGATTAGGACGTCTATTTGTAGGAGTTATGATATTCTCTAAACTCAATTGAGCATAAATATAATTACAGTAAGAAAATATGTCAAAAGATAATTAACCTCAAAAAGACAGTTAATTAGGGCTACTTATATGAAAAGAACTGAAAGCTTAAAAATAATTAATTTTGGCTCAAAAGGGACAACTAGAGGCAATATTTAAATATGGTGGATATAAGAATTTGGCTATATAAATAATGCCTAAATTATCTTTTTCTCTACTTAGTAAGGTTTAATTTCACCTCAAAAGTTCTTTTAAACATGTTCTAGGAAAGGCATAACATAATAAAAATAAATGATAAAAGAGTAGGAGCTCTCTCTAAGAAAACATACACAATTAATTACTTTCAACTAAAGTCAAGAACACATTTAGGTCAAAATTCATAAAGTATAGCACTTCACAAAATCTTCGTCTCAAAATTTAAAATTTTAAAAGATAAATTTAAGTATATCAATATAATTAGCATCAATGAACCACAAAATTTTATTGGCCTATCATGAACTCAATCATTCAAGTACAAGATTTCAAGCATAATTTTAAAATTTTTAACTATGCTCAAAAAAATTTTTAGTAGGTACCCTATATCCCAATATTTATGAAAGAATAAATGAATTTAAAAAGGAATAGAATACTTTACTAAATTTCTTAAGCTGAACTCTCCCGCAAGCTTGAAGCTTGCCACTATCTTCAGTGGTTTAAACATTGGGTGGAGAAGGGGGTGTGCATGTACGTTCTTAATTTTTTCCCTTTGCAAGAAGAATCCATCCAAAAGTTCATTTCGATCCAAGTTCATCCTAAAATAAAAACACAAAAATAAAACACAAAAATAAAAATAAAAATAAAAATGAAAGCAAAAATTGAAATAAAACATTGGGTTGTCTCCAATAAGTGCTAATTTATAGTCTTTAGCTTGACTATAACTTCTAATCTTCAAGGTGGAAGATCATGAATCACTTTTTCTCCCAAGATGTTGCTTGCTATGTGATTTTTTCCAAGCTCTCCATATCCTTCAAGTGGTGCTTGCATAATCGCTTTAAAAGTAATGGGAGAATTAGCTACTTCTTTGTTGTTATCTGCTTGATCAAAATTTGGAATTGTAAAAGATAGGTCTTTTGGTGATGTTTTCAAGTTGAATTCTATGTATCCATCCTCTACTTTCAAAGTAAGATTGCCACCTTCCACATTAATTATAGCTCTTGCAGTTGCTATGAAAGGTCTCCCCAAAATTAGTGGAATGTCTACATCCTCATCTACATCCAAGATCACAAAATCAATAGGAATATAGAACTTATCCTCTTTAACATAAATGTTCTCCGTAATTTCCATTTGGTATTTGATCGAGCGATCTACAAGTTGTAATGACATCTCTGTGGGCTTCATTTGTATGAATCTTAATTTTCTGAAAATTGAAAAAGGCATTAGACTAATGATAAAACCTAAATCACATAAAGTATTTTGAAAATTAATTTCACCAATTTTACAAGAAATAGAAAAACTCCCCGAATCTTTAAATTTAGAAAGGATCTTATCTTAAAGAAGATTAATACACTCCTCAATAAGTTCAATCTCTACATTCTCCTCCATCTTTTTCTTTAGCCTTTGAGGGAAAGGAATATGTGACACATAAGGTTTAACCTCTTGCTTTACTAGTGCTTCCTCTTTTTCAGCTTCATTTTCTTTCATTACAGGTTGAGAAGAAGGGATTTGAGAATTGGGGGCTCTAGTGAAGAATCTTCAGGCTATATGCTAGTTAGGAAAATAGCATTGTAATGTTCTCTTGGATTAATTTCTAGCTGGCTCAGAAGAGCTCCTTGTGGTCGAGTATTAAGAGAACCCGCTATTTGATAAACTTATATCTCCAAGTTCTTGTTTTGTATTGCAATTTGCTCCATTTGTAATTCAAGCCTATCATATTATTTTTCCATCTTATCAAATCTTTCTGATGTTGCTCCAATAAATTTCTCCAGTGCAAACTCATATGATGGCTTTTCTTGAGGAGGAAGATCTTGGTTTTAATTTCTCATGTATGGTGGTTGATAGGGTGCTTTTTGGTTGTTCTAATTTCCCCAAAACAAGTTTGGATGATTCCTCCGTGTTAGGTTGTATGTCTTTTCTTGAAAAATCGGTTCCTGTGAACCTCGGGTTCCGCCCGAAAAGGATCCTGGTGAAAGTTCACTCGTTGTCGGGAGTCGCCACTCAGTTTATTTTGTTCGAAGGGAAAAACTAAGAAAACCCTTGTTTGACTCCAATAATGCATCCAATGTAAAGGCTTCTAGTCTGCGAACCCAAGGAGGATTCGGGGACTATGTCATGCTTTTGATTAACTTGCAAAAATGGAACAAATTTAAAGACAAAAAGATTGTTCGTAGTTTGTGGACTTGCTATTTGGGGTGAATCCCAAACATGCCTACATACTCCCGTTTGAATAGGAGATCAAAGCCCATGTAGTTCGGAAAAGCCTATTTAAAGGCGATGAAAATTATGCTTCATGCATGTGTGTGTGTATGCTTCGTGCATTGTCGGGCTTCATGCCAAAGATGTGAGATTTAGGTACTTTGTACCAAAAGAGTGGAATTTAGGCTCCATGCCAAAGGTTGATTTTAATTGAGTCGGGCTTCATGCCAGAGTTGTGAAATTTAGCACTTAGTGCTAAATGGTGCAATTTTAGGTACTTTGTACCAAAAGAGTGCAATTTAGGCCTTTGTCCAAGTGTTGTCGGGCTTTATGCCAAAATGTGAATTTCAGCACTTAGTGCTAAATTGTGAAATTTTAGGTACTTCGTACCAAAATGGTGTAATTTAGGCTCCGTGCCAACAGATTGATTTTAATTGTGAAATGTAGGTACTTTGTACCAAAAGATGAAATTTAAGTCTTTGTGCCAAAGAGGCTGATTGATTAGTCCATTAGGCCTTAGACCTAAAAGGATTAGGTCTTTGACCGAGAAGAAATTGAGAAGAAGATAGAATACTTATGATATGCTTAAATTGACAAATGATGGATTAGAATATTACCTTGCTTAGGATTTTCCCGCTTCGAAGTTCCAGATCTCGTTTTCTTGAACCGGGGATTATGATTCTTGATTACAGATTGTTTCCTGCAGCACACGGTTAAATTTATGCAAATAAAAGTTCTTAATCGTTTTTAAGCGTGAAAAGAATTCGACAGCATGAGGCCCACCCGGAAAAGTCCAACCTCTTTTTTGAAAATCTGAACTGCTATTTATAGGCAAAAAATGATTTTCCGGCAGCCGAGCCTCCGTGCACGGCGGCCGGGCCACCGGGTCCGGCCGCGAAGCCGCCGTGTACGAAAACCTGCAATTTTCGGCGGCCGGGCCGCCGGTCACGGCCGATTTTTGCTCAAATTGATTTTTCGCGAGCTAGAGACCTCCAAAAATTATTCTGGGACCATATCCGTGATCCTCACGTCGTCTCGGACATTTCAAGTACCATATTGATATATTTCCGGTGAACTTTACCGGGGACGTCCGGTCCGGCCCGGTTTTCAGTAGTCTGAGAAAATCGGCTTTCCGAGCCTCAAAATTCGAGTGTTCACAATTGCCCCCCACTGGGGTCCATAAAAATGATTTATGGGGCCCAGTGGCTTCTGAAGAGCGAATTTTGAGCGAGGGGTAAAAGATACGCCTTTTGGCACTTCTGGATCGCTTGCAACATTTCTGATTTTTCTGTACCTGCACTTTTGTTAAGCACAAACAGTACATATGTATGCATGATGTCCTCTTCTATTTTTTCAAAAAGGCATTTTTTTTTCTCAACCATTGTATGAACAACCGGACCAAGAGTCTCCATAAGGTTGAAAGGATCAATATGGGAAGATATGGATGGTGCGCTGTTGCTACTTGGGTTGTGAGCTGATGCTACTCTTAGAGGCGCAGCTGGGGATTGGGATTTCTTGCACGCTTGTATCAGATTTTGGAATCCACAAGCTCATGTCTTCAGGTTTGGTGCCCGGATGGACGAGATGTGTCCTCTTTTTGAGGAATTCTGCTCAATCATTGGATGTGACTCAAATGCCCCCTTTGTAAGGCATGAGGTTCAAATTGGCTATGTGGGGTCTTTTCAGAGGCTTTTCAACTTTACAAGGCCTCAAGCTCAAGCCATCAGTAATTATTTCTAGTAAAGAACTTAGAAATAATCCTCTAGGAAGTCCAACTCCACTGGGGAAGGAACTTGAATTTTTCTGAAGTTGCCCCCAAATTATTTCCGGAGTTACTCGAACTGTTCTTCAAACTTGGGTTAGGAACCATCAGATGATCAGGCCTTTTACAGAGCCTTCCCTTATTCAGACTACTCCTGAGTACAGAACTCGGTTTATAGCTGAAGTTTGGCCACTTGAAAAGCCAAGGAGGCTTGCATTGCTGCAGGAGCTGGAGGGAAATGAGGTGGTTCCTCTTAACAAGGAGAAGGCAGACGCTGCAGACTCTGCAGACTCTAGGGTTGACTCTTTTTTTTTTTGACGTTTTGGACTTATGGTCTGACTCTTTTTTGTTGGTTTTTGGTACTTTATGAAAGAAATGACTCTTTTTGAATAAATGACTCCCTTGGGAATGAATGACTCTTCTTGGGATGAATGACTCTTTTTTGAATGAAGGACCCTTTAATTTGCTTTTCAAGCATTATCTACTTTATTTATTTGCTCTAATTTTTGCCTAAGCCGTCCTTTCGGATTTTCAACTTAGCGAGCTCTTACCCATTCTTGCCTAAGCCGCCCTTTGAGGGTTTTCGACTTAGCAGGCCCCACTATTGCCTAAGCCGCCCTTTGTGGGTTTTCGACTTAGCGGGATTTTTTTGTTGTTTGTTGTTGTTTTTGTTTTTGTTTTTTTTTTTATGTTGGCAAAAGAAAAATGAATGATTTTTATTAAAATTTAGACCGTGCTCAAGGAGAGCTGCCTACATATCTCGAATTAGTTTGCGAGAATCAGGTCTAATGTAGTTCATTTTAATGCATGATCACACATAATATTTCTTTAATTGGTCCAAATTGCATGGATTTGTGAATTCTAACCCATCCAAATCAGACAAGATGACGGCTCCGCCGGAAAGTATTTTCTTTAAAATGTAGGGTCCCGCCCAATGAGGACGGAACTTCCCACGAGGATCTGTAACAGGCATTCTGACCTCTTTCAGGACCAAACAACCTTCTTCCAACTTTCGATCTTTGACCTTTTTGTTGAAATGTCTGGCCATTCGCCTCTGATACCCTTGAATCTGATGTAGAGCTTGAAGTCTTTTTTCATCCAAACTCAACAACTGATGATGATAATTGCTGATCCATTCAGCTTCATTTATCTGACTTTCTTGAATTATCCTCGCCGATTGAACTTCCAGTTCAATGGGGAGTACCGCTTCCATTCCATATACTAGTGAATACGGGGTTGCCCCAGTAAGAGTTCTAACTGATGTTCTGTATCCCCACAAAGCCAGTGGTAACTTCTCATGCCAACGCCTATGTTCCTTGATCATTTTTTGTATGATCACCTTTATAGACTTGTTCGCTGCTTCTACAGCTCCATTTGTTTGGGGTCTATAAGGAGAGGACTTATGGTGTTGGATTTTCTTATCCTGCAAGAGTTTAGCAAATTCTGCTTGGAAATGAGTTCCATTATCTGTGATAATCTCGAATGGTGTTCCGTACCGACAAAGGATGTTGGTTCGGACAAACTGTGCTGCCTTTTTGGCATCTAATTCTGCATAGGAAGCTGCTTCAACTCACTTTGTGAAGTAATCCACTGCTACCAAGATAAACTGATGTCCATTTGATGCTTTTGGATGTATTTTGCCAATTATATCAATTCCCAAAGTAGCGAAGGGCCATAGAGAAGTGATTGGATTCAGGGCAACAGGAGGTTGCTTCTGTAGCTTAGCAAATATTTGGCACTGATGACATCCTTGCACAAATGCCACACAGTCTGTGTTCATGGTGGACCAATAATATCCCAAATTGGCCTGATGTTACACCAAAGAGTCACTTTGCAGGATTTAAGCTTCAAATTGTACTTGCGAAGTCTAAGGAAGAACTTCTCAAGTGCTTAGACGTGCTCTTCTGGAGATTTTGACTTGACAATCATATCATCAACATACACTTTTACTTCTTTGTAAATCATGTCATGAAAGATTGTCGTTGCCATCCCGTCTATTAGCAAATCGATGCGTGGTAGCGGGAAATCATCTTTGGGACAAGCTTTATTCAGATATCTGTAGTCAACACACATCCTGACCTTTCCGTCTTTCTTCGGGACCGGTACAATGTTTGCTAACCAGAAAGGGTAGGCAATTGGTTATATGAACTTATTGTCCAGTTGCTTAGCAACCTCTTTTTTAATCTTCAAAGACCATTCTGGCTTCATTCTGCTCAATTTTTGCTTAACCGGCTTTGCATCGGGGTATAGCGAAATCTTGTGAACTGCTATGGCTGGGTCTATTCCCGTGACATCACTTGTCTTCCACATGAAGCAGTTGGCATACTTTCTGATGCACTCAAGAACCTGTTCCTTATTCACACAATCACATGCAATGTATGTATGGTCATTTTCTTTGCCAATTATTATCTTTTCATTTATTTCATTTATATCATTTTTGCTAGATAATACTTGGAAAGCAAAAGACACAGGGTAACCAAGAATTTGAAGAGTTTCATTGATAATGGTGGAGTCATCTCCAAGATTACATTAAATGTGACATTTGGGTTCTCTAAACCTGAAGCTATAGAGGACTCAAAACTAGACTTTGGCTTGGTGTTTGACTCAGGATTTGACTCGGTACAAGACTCGGGTTCAAGGTGTGACACTGGACTAGTTTTGACTAGAGCAGCCTGTCCCTCCTCGGTGTACCAGTTCATCAGTGGTCCATCTGTGGTCTTGATCAGCTTGGTGAAGCCCATTTTGTCTTCAAAATTGGTTACCATAGCAACCTCATCAAAGAGACTAGGCTGCACGAAATCTTCCACAGTGATGGCATTGATGGAATGATTAGGCAAGGGGTTAGTGTTAATGTTTGGTTGCCTCCTGAGAGGAATGATGTCACCACTATCCACCAAATCCTGGATGCGGTTTTTCAAAGTCCAGCAAGCATCTGTTCTGTGCCCATTTCCTTGGTGGTACTCACAGTACTCATTGGCCCTGTAATTGGAGGGTAATGGGTTTGGAGGAGGCCTTGGGTCCAAAGGCTTCAAATATTTTCCTTCCACGGCCTTTTTAAACACTAGATGAAGGGGCATTCCAATGTCGGTATATTGCCTTCTTGGCTGATTTCTCTGCCCAAGATTGCCCACACGTAAAGGATTCGCAGGGGCAATATTGGCCACTTCATTTACTTCGCTTGAGGAAGCAGCTTGGCCTTGTTTTTTATACTTTGAGATAGCTTCTTCATCTACTATCTTACCCAATTGTATCAGATCTTCTACCTTGGTTGCAGTCGCAATGAGCGATTTGAAAGTAGGTAGGTATTGGGTTTGTAGTTGGGCTTGATAAGTAGGCCTTAAATTCCTGATTATGATATCAATTTGCTCTTGTTCTGAAGGGCGATTGATCATCTGGGCGGCTTTTGCCCTCCACCTTGTAAGGAACGAGGAGAAGGGTTCATTGTTGTTCTGCTTGGTGGTTTCAAGTTCTCTTCTAGTGACATCCACCTCAATATTGTAGTGGTATTGAGAGTTGAATGCATTGCAGATATCCTCCCAGGTCTTAATCTTGGCACGGTCCAGGCTTACAAACCACTTGAGGGCAGCACCAGTCAAAGATTGTTGGAATAATTGAGCAAAGAGCTCATCATTTAGACCCCAAGGGCTTAATGCCCCCACATACATCTTGAGGTGAGTTTTAGGGCAAGTAGTCCCATCAAATCTGTCCATCCCAGGCATCTTGAATTTTGGAGGCAATCTAGCTTGGGGAAACAAGGATAAAGAATCCATGTCTACCACCTCTTTATGAGTTTTCATGGCAGTGATTGACCTTTCCAGCAATTCAAGTTTTCTTTTCAGTTCATCAGTTTCAGTGACATTCTTAGAGGGTGGATCCTCTAAATTGATGACAGGGGTATTCTGAGCAGTCATGGGGGTACTAGTTTGTCCCACAATAGGTTCCTTCCCTAAATTTCCAAGAGTAGGGACTATCTTTGGTGCTCCTCCTAATTCAGCCAAGATGGCTACCCTCTGGGCGGCTAAAGCTTCATCAATTTTTTCTTGCATCCTAGCTTCAATTTCTTTAGCCTGTCCATTTAACAAGGCCTTGATCTGTTCAATTGTAGCCATTTCAGGAATTGGAGTGGTTGGTGAAGTTGGAGTGGTAGAGCTTGTGGGTGATTGCCCAGTTGGAGTTGGTGTAGTTTGTGTAGGTGACGGCACACGGATGGTGGATACCTGAAAAGGTCAAGGGCAAAGGATCAGGGTAGTGTGTAGGGTAGGAAAACTCTTGGTCCACTTGCACATATCAAAAGATTTTCCCCAAAACCGTGTTGTTATGTTGCATGAATGCACCTCATCACATCATAATTCATTTTAATGGAATGTGGCACTATCATTAGGTACATACAACCTAAGGGAAGGTTCTATTGGCACACGAAAAATAGAGAATCGGCTTATAATAGGGACCCTTGAGTCTTGAGTAAGATATACCTAACCACATGTGAAACAAGGAGTTTCGCGTGGGTCCAACAGTACGATTACTCATAGGCCACTCCAAAAGGATTGGAATGGTTTGCAACAACAGGGAGGACGCTTTGGCTGTCCGCCGGCATAATCAAGGAGACCTGCCGGTCAGCGCTACTTGCTATCCAGACTCAGAACTTTGAACAGAAAGAGAAGAAATTCATTTGAAAATAATTTTTTATGCAATGGAGGAAAAGGATTCCCCCATATATGCAAGAGAAAAAGATTCTCTGACTGACAAAACAAATGCACATTTAGCCAAACAAGAGATCCATCCAAGGAAAAAGATTCCTTTTGCCAATCTTCATTCCAATATCCTTAAGGAGAGGATATATATTGCTAGGGTACCCTGCAAAATGAATAAAAACACCCTAAAGAAGGGGAAATTAGTCAAATAAGCAATAGTAGCCTACTAGGATCCCATAAATTATTTTTATGGTCTCCCGTGGCAAGTTAATCAAATAATCAATAGTAGTCCACTAGGATCCCATAAATGGTTTTTATAGTCCCCAGTGGAGTCGCCAAATTGTGAACCTCGGGTTCCGCCTGAAAAGGATCCGGGCGAAAGTTCACTCGTTGTCGGGAGTCGCCACTCAGTTTATTTTGTTCGAAGGGAAAAACTAAGAAAACCCTTGTTTGACTCCAATAATGCATCCAATGTAAAGGCTTCTAGTCTGCGAACCCAAGGAGGATTCGGGGACTATGTCATGCTTTTGATTAACTTGCAAAAATGGAACAAATTTAAAGACAAAAAGATTGTTCGTAGTTTGTGGACTTGCTATTTGGGGTGAATCCCAAACATGCCTACATACTCCCGTTTGAATAGGAGATCAAAGCCCATGTAGTTCGGAAAAGCCTATTTAAAGGCGATGAAAATTATGCTTCATGCATGTGTGTGTGTATGCTTCGTGCATTGTCGGGCTTCATGCCAAAGATGTGAGATTTAGGTACTTTGTACCAAAAGAGTGGAATTTAGGCTCCATGCCAAAGGTTGATTTTAATTGAGTCGGGCTTCATGCCAGAGTTGTGAAATTTAGCACTTAGTGCTAAATGGTGCAATTTTAGGTACTTTGTACCAAAAGAGTGCAATTTAGGCCTTTGGCCAAGTGTTGTCGGGCTTTATGCCAAAATGTGAATTTCAGCACTTAGTGCTAAATTGTGAAATTTTAGGTACTTCGTACCAAAATGGTGTAATTTAGGCTCCGTGCCAACAGATTGATTTTAATTGTGAAATGTAGGTACTTTGTACCAAAAGATGAAATTTAAGTCTTTGTGCCAAAGAGGCTGATTGATTAGTCCATTAGGCCTTAGACCTAAAAGGATTAGGTCTTTAACCGAGAAGAAATTGAGAAGAAGATAGAATACTTATGATATGCTTAAATTGACAAATGATGGATTAGAATATTACCTTGCTTAAGATTTTCCCGCTTCGAAGTTCCAGATCTCGTTTTCTTGAACCGGGGATTATGATTCTTGATTACAGATTGTTTCCAGCAGCACACGGTTAGATTTATGCAAATAAAAGTTCTTAATTGTTTTTAAGCGTGAAAAGAATTCGACAGCATGAGGCCCACCCGGAAAAGTCCAACCTCTTTTCTGAAAATCTGAACTGCTATTTATAGGCAAAAAATGATTTTCCGGCAGCCGGGCCGCCGTGCACGGTGGCCGGGCCGCCGGGTCCGGCGGCGGAGCCGCCGTGTACGAAAACCTGCAATTTCCGGTGGCTGGGCCGCCGGTCACGTCCGGTTTTTGCTCAAATTGATTTTTCGGGAGCTAGAGACCTCCAAAAATTATTCCGGGACCATATCCGTGATCCTCACGTCGTCCCGGACATTTCAAGTACCATATTGATATATTTCCGATGAACTTTACCGAGGACGTCCGGTCCGGCCCGGTTTTCAGTAGTCTGAGAAAATCGGCTTTCCGAGCCTCAAAATTTGAGTGTTCACAGTTCCCTATTTTGATTGCCCAAAATTGACTTATTTCATAAATCTACAATCTGTTGTCTCGTGGCTTCCTCCACATTCTTTACATGCTAGAGAAGATGATGATAGGTTGACATGCTCTAATTTCTTAGCAATTGTATCTACCTTAGCTGTAAGCAAAGAAAAATTATCAATTTCATATAAACCTACAACTCTTTTATGAATACCTCGTTCTGAAGTCCAATGGTAGTTATTTAATGCCATTTCTTTAATCAAATTATTTGTTTCTGAATGAGCTTTGTTCATAATTGCAACTCCAGCTGCTGCATCAATCGTTCCTTTAATATTTGGATGAAGATCATTATAGAAAGTTTGAATCAAAAGCCATTCAGGGACTCCATGGTGCAGACACTTCCTTTGTAGATTTTTGAAACGCTCCCAAGCTTCATACAAACTTTCTTCATCAAGTTGAATAAACCTTATGATATCATTTCTCAACTTAGCCATTTTTGCTGGTGAGAAGTATTTTGCAAGAAAAGCTACTGCTAATTGATCTCATGTTGTGAATGTGCCTAGTGATTTTGAGGTGAGCCAATCCTTTACTTGATCTTTTAAAGAAACTGGAAAAGTCGCAAACGAATAGCATCATCATATACACCATTAATTTTAAAAGTATCACATACTTCTAAGAAATTAGATATATGAGCATAAGCATCTCCATGTGGTAAGCCATGAAAAACTGATTGTTGAATTAAATTAATAAGTGATGGCTTAAGATCAAAAGTGTTGGCTTGCACTGGTGGTTTAGCTATGCTAGATCTTGGTTGAGCATAGAGCATAACATATTGCTTAAGTGTCATATTTTATGGATCCCCCATGGTTGATTCTTCGTCAGAAGAGTCAGTTGGATTGTCAATTTTAAAAGTTACTACTGAAGTTCCTTCCACTGTTTCCTGCACTTTCCTTTCATTCTTCTTTTTCCTGAAAAGTCATTCAATTTCTGAATTATATGGCTCAAGTTTTGCATTTGGATTTATTCACATATAAACCAAAATTTTTTTGAATAAAAGTAAAGAATTTAAAACAGAAAATAAAAATTCAAAGCAATAGCAGTTTAATATTATTAATATTAGAATGGTCACCTCCTCGGCAACGGCGCCAAAAATTTATTAGGACCCAAGTCTAGTTATCTGCAAGTGCAAAAATCGTATCAAGTGATAAAGTAATGAGTAGAGTATCATTCCCATGAGGAGGGTGGTTCTAACCAATAAACAATTAAACATATTATTATTTGGATGACAAAATTCGATTTGTAATTAAACATAAATTTAAAATTGAATTGCTTTGAAATTAAATTTATTGATATAAAGCTTATGGTTAAGTTACCTTTATTGATTTATTATGGATTTTCTAAAGTATTGATTTAATTCAGTTTTCCTTTCGCTTAATGATTGAATTCTTCTTAATTAAGCTTAAGTCTCTCTTAAGTACAAAAGTTAATATCAATGTAATCCTTAAGTTTACCCTCGTGATCACAAGTAATTAAATCAATTCAATAGGTCTTATGAGAATCTTGAATCAACCTCTTATGTGTTTAACCTTATCTCTAATGAAAAACTTCCTTAATATTGGTATCTCTATGGACGAATGTTATGCTTTCACTCTCGCTCCACCACACAACATCTCAATTCAATTAATTACTGGCCAAATAATCAAAGTATTAAAATCAATGATAACAAAGTAATCAAAAATAAACTTCATTAAATCAAATAAGCATAAATTATTCCATAATAACCCTAACTAGGTTTAGTTCCTCATATTTGTCCATAAAAACACTAAGGAAAATAAATGAAAACATAATTGAAATAACAAGAAAGATCAAACTTTAGTTCTTTGATTGAAGAAGAATTCCACTTGGATTCTTGAATCGCTTCTTTAAATCCTAATTCACTCTTCAAAAGAAAGACCAATACAAGTTTAAATAACAAAGCTTTGATCTCACTATAACTCTCACTTGAATCTAAACTCTATCTTGTCTATTAAATTAATCTAACTTCAATCTCAATTGCCTTCATGAAATCTTGGAGGAAATGTGTTTATATAGAGTGATTGGAAGCTTCTTGGTGGAGGCAAGCTGTCAAATGTATGACCCAACTTTCTACAGCTGTTTGGATCTTCAAAATTCAAAATTTTCATCTTAAAGTCATAAAAATCATCCCCACGGTCATGGCTTTGATTGCCGCGGTCATGGCCTGGGTAGATATAAGTTGTTTTGTGAAATTTTCTAGCCTGACAGTAGCGATTTAAGGCCCACGGTCGTGGCTTTTGATTTGCTTTTGAAATATGCAAAATATCTTCAAAATAGAGCCAAAATCAATGCCACAGTCGTGGCTTTTAAACTCCACGGTCTTGGCCTTCAAAAAGCTTCTGCCTTTGCAATTTTTATTATTAAAAAATTTGGACAGCTTTAAATCATATCACATGGCCATAGCTTTTTGACAGCCATGGCTCTAGGATTCAAAACAAATATGGACCTCTTGATTTCTCATCTTTAATTCCATTTTCAAGTTCATAGTCATGTACCATAATTTATATAACCATGTAAATTCATTTTCTTCCATTTTTTAGCTTGTTTTTACCTCCTTTTTATTTTTCTTCAATTTTTCATGATTTTTAGCCAAAATAAACTCTTTCTTCATACTTATAACTTTATACTTGAAATGATGAATATTCTAGCTTCACAACAAAAATTGATCAAATTCAATTGATAACAATAAAAATATAACTAGAATAATCATAAAATTATATACAAAATATGGTCTTATCACACTCTTCAGATAGTTTTTCACATCAGAAAAGAGGTTGAGTTTAGCAAGTTGGGTTAGGGAAAAAGTCAATAGATGTAGGGCTAATAATGCTTAGTTTGGTTTATTTCCAAATTTCTACTTACATGTTATTCCTTCTCCCTACTTTGATCATAATCCAATTTTTATTAATTTGGATTTGAAATGTTGTAAATGGCAAAGAAAACACTTTCGCTTTTAAAAACAATTGGTTGAGGCAACTTGTGTTATTAGATATTGTGAGGAATAGTCGTGAAAGTTGGATTGATAGACACTCCTACAAAATTGGAACCTTATCGCACTTATTTACAATACTAGAGTCATAATGTCTTGGGGATTTAAGGAAGAAGGCGAATGTAGTTAGGAAACAATTAGATTTATTTAACAATGGCAGCAAGAGGAATGAAGAGATCAAGTCATCTTTGTATATGAGCCTATTGGAACATATTGAGATAAAATGGCAACAAGTTTCAAAGATATTTTGGTTTAGAGATGGGAATTCAAATACTAAGTTCTTCCATATGCCTTGTTAAGGAGAAGAAATAATACTATTATTGCCTTAAAAAAATGATAACCATGAATAGCCAGTCATGCGAGCGGCTTACAAGATCTGTTTTACCAGTATTTTGCCAAACTTCTCAAGCAGGATGAAGCTAATTGAGCCTATTTTTAGGAAGGAGTCTCGATTGGTAGCGATGAATGATAACGATTTTCTTTTGAAGACTTATGAGCTTGATGAATTTTGGTGGCTATTAATCAGATGCATCCTAACAAATCTCCTATGCCATATGGTTTAAATATAGCATTTTTTCAAAAGTTGTGACATCTAATTAGAGCAGATGTGGTTAATTATTGCCAAGATTGGTTGTGAGAAAGATCATTCTCAAATTTTATGATGGAGTCTTTGATTGCTCTTATTCAGAAAATTAGTAATCCTCATAACATCAAAGAATAGGCTCAAGAAAATATTACCTAACATTATTTCTAACTATAAGTCAACCTATCAAGAAAATATCAGCCAATTTTATTATGTAACATTTTTTAAAAAATTTTGTCAAAAGTTTTATCAAATAGGCTCAAGAAAATATTGCCTAACATTATTTATGACTATCAATCAACATTTTCCTAGGCATTTGATTATTGATTATGTATTGGTTGCTTTGGAGCTCACTCATTGTATGAAGAGAATAATTAAGAGAAATAAGAGTATGGCATTCTTGAAGATAAATATTTGCTAGGCGTATGATAGATTGAGTTAGGATTTATTTTAGAGAATATGAGGCTGAGGTTGGGTTTTGATCCTTCTTAGCTTAAACTTATTATGATGTGCGTGATAAATATAAAATATTTTGTGCCTATAAATGGTGAGGAATTAGGTCCTATAATCCCTCATCTTTTTATTATTTATGCGGGGGTCTTTCAACTCTTTTCAGGGATGCAGAGGGAAAGAGTTTAGTTCATGGGTGTAAGGCTAGTGTGAGGGGCCTAGAGTTCTCATTAATTATTTGTATATGAGTCCTTTTTTCCATTTTTAGAGTTGATAATAAAAGTGTCTTAAGATTAAGAATATTTTGGGGTCATATGAATTAGCTTCGACCCAAGCCATTGATTTACAAAAGTCTATAATCTTTTTAGATTTAATGTCAATTTGAATTTGAAAGATCAAGTCTTTAGTATTCTTGGGGTATCCACGCTTCTCAATCATGGTAAATGCTCGGGTCTTCCTTATTTGATTTGAAATGAGAAGATGGCCATTTTTTTTCTTAGAGATAAGCTTTGGTAAAGGCTTCAAAATTGGAAGAACAAATTTTTATCTAAAGTTGGAAATGGTATTTTAATTAAATTTGCAGCACATGTTATCCCAACCTATTTTATAAATGTTTTTCTTATACTCACTTCTGTTTGTAATGAGCTACAAAGGATGATGAACTAATTTTGGTTGGGTTTGGAACTAGTGATGGAAAGGGTGTCAAATAGCATGCCTAGGATTTTATATCTAAAAGCAAATATGATGGAGGGTTGAGTTTTTATAACCTTCATTATTTTAATATCGCCATGTTAGGGAAACAAGGGTGAAGACTTGGTATAGACACTAATTTTCTTTCTTATAGTATTTTCAAAGTTAAATATTTTTCAAATGGGGACTTTTTGTCCACTGAAATAGGTTCTAACATGAGCTTCACATGGAAAAGCATCTTGGCTTCCCTAAAGTATGTTAAATTGTTGGAGGTAGGTCGAAGGCTCATTTTGGTGGGTTCGTTGGCTTGATCCTTGGTTGCCATGTGATATAGATTTTTATGTGCAAGATAGTAGGATGGCTATGAGAGTAATACTTGCATATGTGACTTGATGGATATGACAGTAGGGGCCTGAAGCTTGTCTAAGTTACACGAATTTTTTAATGTTGATGATAAAATATTATTTTTAGTATTCAACTAAGTAATAGAGATAGAAATAATCAAATTATTTGGCATTAGGATAAATGGGGTTTTTATAAGGTGAAGGCGGGGTATAATATGGCTCTTAGATATGCTAATTTGGGTAAATAGTAACATGTTTCTATTCCTTGGCAATTTCTTTGGAGTATGGAATTGATGCTTAAAATTAAACATTTGGCATGAAGGATTTTAAGAGATGTGGTTCCTACTAAAGTTAAGATTGCTAATAAGGGTGTGCCTTTGGTTGTGCGATGTGTTTTTTGCAGGGATGATTAAGATATCTTTGACATTCTCGTTTCTTATAGTGAGGCGAGGGAGTATTAGGGCAGTTGGGATTATAGTTTGGTCTAGTGGGCTCCAATTTTGATGTTTTATTTACAAATTTAAGGTAAAGCTAAAATGGTAGAATTTTGGGTTATTACTTGGTCTATTTGGAGGACTAAGAATAATACTCTTTAGAGGATAAAACTAGCAAGTTTGATTTTCAGTGAGGCTTTTCAATTGCATAAAGAGTGGTTGGATGCTAAAGATAGAAGTGTTTTGGTGTTAGGGTTGGTTGTGAGGAAATCAAAGTCAAGTTCACTCCTTGTTAGTGAAAATTGCTCTTGGTTTTGCTACAAGATGCAGCAAACTTTTCAACAAAAGAAAGATGCAGGTATTATGCGTTGTTTTGAAGAACTAATGGATCCTTTATCAATACTTTAATGAGTCATTTTTTAAGTGTTCTTCAGCCTCATATTATTAAAGCTTTAGCTATATGGTGTTTAACTTGGGCTATCAAAAATCTTCATGAAGTTGGTCCCTTTGCTTGTAATGGCCTTCAAGTAGTTCATGCAATCCATGTTGATGCTAATAACAACTTTGAATTTGACTTCATCATTCAAGATTGCAAGGATCTACTAAAAGACAAAAAATAATTTTTCTTTAATTTGGATTATGAGACAAATTAATATAAAAGCCCATTATTTGCTAATTTTTCTATGTTGTCTGCTAGTTTCCATGTTTGGAATGCAATTGCTAATTATATTGTTAAGTTTTTGTTAGTGGAAATTACACCATTTACAACTTTTTAACTTTTATTTTCATTTTTACTACTAATATTTTTTTTTCATTTACAACCTTTTACTTTTTCAGTTTTAGGTTAATTTTTAGTTTTTCTATTCAAAAATATGCTTTTTTTTATTTGTTTTTCTTTTATCTTCATTGCCAATGCTATCATTGCTTTTTTTTTTCTTTTTCCTATATGTGATAGCTGAATTTGTTGTAATTTTTTCCTTGCTATTGTCGCATGTCTGAAATATAAGATTGAGTTGCTTGATTTTATCTTCTTTGTACAGAAGTGTAAATTTTTTTTTTATGAAATTTTAAAGTTTGTTCTAGATTTAGTTATTACTCAATGAAGTTGTAATTTATCTAATATAATATCTTTTCGAAAAAAATAAGAAATTATTTTAGATCTAAAATAGCAATTTATGAGTTTAATGGGCTCATTTCTATATAACTGTAGAGTATAGTAGTAAAACTTTGGGTAGCTCAGTTCCGCCTTTTGTTAATGGAAGTGTTTGCTAAGTGCCACCTTGATATGGTTGGATTAAAATAAATACAGATGCAACATAATAAAACTAATAAAACTAGTCTGGGAATTATTTTCAGGAATCATGATGGCACCCATTTTGCAAGATCCTCAGGTTGCTTGGGATGTCTTATCTTAGCTCCCAAAATGGCAGTGTATGAGGTTGTGCGGGTAATTTAAACTGAAAACGACGCGTTGGTGGTGCAGTGAAAGATTGTTCTTGGTTTTGCTTGTTAATTGATGACTATAGATTTTTGTTGTCTATACAAGGACTGCTAATCAAACACCCCATTTGTTAGCTTAGTTAGCTCCTTGTACTCCTAAAACTAATGAGTGGTTTTCCATTCCACCTTAGTTGCTTGTTGGTGTATTATGTTCTTATCAAAACCATTAATTAAGTTTTCAATCTTCTTCTAAATAAAAAAATATAATATAATATAATATAATAAATTATAATAATTAAAAATAAATAAAGTATGATATTAAATTTTAATAAAGGATTATTATAATAATTTAAAGATAGTAAAATGAATATCAAGCTAAAGAAAATATCAAAATAACATAAATTTTATTAAAACTAAAAAAAAACGTTATGTGACTAGCTTTTGGTTGATTTTTTGTTAGTCATTAGTATGTGTAACTACTACTCCTTTCTAATTCATCATATATATCTACTTATATATAAAATATATGTCATATAACTAAAAATATAACTATTATTCCTCTCAAATCCATCATATATATCACAATTATATGTGACATATACATCATATAACTAAATATATAACTATTATTTTCCTTCAATCCATCATATATACTTATTTATATATAATATATACGTCACATAACTAAATATATAATTATTATTCCTCTCTAATTCATCATATATATTTACTTATATGTAACATATATATCATATATACTAAACATATAAAACTTATGAATTATTAGTCCTCTTCAATCCATTATATATATTTACTTATAGGTAACATATATGTCATATAACTAAACATATATTATTTATATATTATTTTTCATTTTCAATCCATCATATATATCAACCTATATGTAATATATGTCATATAACTAAATATATCTCAATTATTTGTGACACCAGTGTGTCGTCCGAATACTAATTTTGTGACACAAGTGTGTCTCACCCAAAGGTGCAATAAATCTGTGATACCAGTGCATCTCACCTGAAGTCATAATAAATCTGTGATACTAGTGTATCTTACCAGAAGGCATAATAAATTTTCAACAATAATATTCCAAAACTAAACTATATACAAGGATATATGCAACCACACTTCTCATTTCATTTTTATTCATATTTTATATTTTATATCAAAATTAATGCTCATTTCCAATAACATTAACACATATATTGTCACTATATTTTATTTCAAAATTAATGCTCATTTCCAATAATATTAACACATATATTGTCACTATAGCTTACTTTCACATCTTAGTGCATTACTTGCACTTTTCATATTCTTCACTTAACATCACAATTAGTCATAATTTAATAGCTTAATATGTTACAAATAATACTTTTTTCTGCATTGTTACTACAAAAAATGCCTCACATATACACATTCACCAAAACTCAAGTAATATAACACATTCACTATATGCATTGTGTTATGTTTCAAACCATGCAATTTAATAAAATAAATTTCAAAGTTTGTACTAACCTCTTTTACCTGAGAATGTGAGCCAAAGCTCCACTCCACTTCAAAATTTCTTATTGCCCTTTACTACTAGGTTGCTGAAATTATTATCTACTCAACACCTATTCAAAATATAAAGTTATATAATTAATTTGTATCACATTTCTATGTATTTTATCTAATAAAATTCAATTTAACAAAACTCCTTCAAGTTTTCATTTTCTTGCCTTGATACACTTTAACTTTTGAAAATCATTTCGACTAATTTGAAATTGAGTTTTAAGCCCAATTATATCTCTAGCATTATATTCCAACACATTTTAAATAATAAAATTTAATTTACAAACATTCCCTTCAAATTACCCAAAATGTGCTCTAACTCACTTTAATTTCGGAACTTCATTCTACTCGATTCCAAATGATATTTCAAGTTCACTTTCACCATTAAAATCATATTAGAACATGATTTAAATAATGAAATCACATAACCATTACTTCTTTATCAAAACACATCCAAAACCCTAAATTTAACACTAATTCTTCCAAATTTCTACTAAACCTATACAAATCAACCATTCAACCATAAAATCATTGTCTCCTCATCAAAATAACATCTTTCATACCCATAGAATAAATTATTTCAACACCATCAAATTCTTATATAATGCATAATCCATATTTTTCATAAACCTTAAGAATTCAAGAAAGAAACTTACTATTTTGTTGAATATCCACCAAAAAGACCTTTTTATTCTTGAAATTTCTTGTAAATCTTGAAGTTTATAAAAGGCCAAGATCACCCTAGGCATCCATGGAAATTCGGCTAGCAAGAGAAGAAGGAAGAAGATGAAGACCAAAAGTGATTTTTAATTTCCTTTCTCTTTAACTTTAACCATATATTTATATTATTTTATTATTTTAATTAATTATTTATTTATTTATTTTAAAATTCTAATTTTTCTCTTCCATTCAAATATATTTAATTTAATATTTAATAAATCTACATTTCTTCCATCATCTTCCACTATGATCAATTATTTTAATTTTCATTTTTTAACCTTTTACTATTCACCTTTGACTTTTACTATTTAACATTGACTTTTATATGTTATATATATAACATATACTTCACATATACATTTCATATTTCTCACTTCCAACTCTATATTTATCTCTCAAATTATTTAATTAATTTAATTAAATTTTATTTTAACAAAAAATACGGGTGTTACAGCATATACCATATAACTAAATATATAACACTTATGTACTATTATTCCTCTCCAATTATCATATATATATATATATATATATACACTTATATGTAACATATATGCCACATGAATGATCATATAACAATTATATATATATTAAATTTGCAATCCATCACTTTTATTAAGTTATATGTAATATATATAACATATAAATAATTATCAAATTAATCATGTTATATGTAATATTTTATAACATATAAAATTATATTTATATGTTCCAAATACATGTTCAACTGAAATCTGTCATATTTATGATATTATATGAAATATATATAACAATTAAAAGCATATAAAAGTTGTTTATGATTCTTCATTTGAAATTCAACATATTTATCAATTTATATGCAATATTTATGACATATAAATGGTCATATAAGAGTTCTTAATGTTTTTTAATATCTAATGCGTCAAATTTATCAAGTTATATGTAGCATATGTAATATATAGATGTTCATATAATATATCTATATGTTTCTTCATATGTAATTTATCAAAATAATCATGTTATATGAAACATATATAATATATAAATGAACATAGACACAATAAAAATAAAATGCAATCCATTATAATTTATATTAAACTCTTATTTCACGTAAAATAAATATAAATAAATTTTATTTTTCATATAATTTAAATATGATTTTTTATCTGAACATTTCAAATCTAATTATTTTAGCTAGATCATCATCGGTAAAATAAAAATAAAAATTACAATACTCAATTTCAAATTAATACTTGTTCCATTATTGCATTGTATGTATGCATGTATGTATGTATGTATATATGCGTGTGAGGAAGACTAATATAAATATGTATATATAAGGAAAAAAAAATATTTTGGAGCCCCTGAACTTGGCGACTTTTTGACGTTAAACCCCTGAATTTAATTTTAGCGACATTGAGCCCTCAAAGTTTGTGATTCATAAAAATTAGACCCTTATCTAATAGAGTTAGTTAACGAAGTGAAATATTTTGATAGCTTAGGTGTTTGTCTCTATTAGTTAACTTTGTTAGCTGAGAGCCTAATTTTCATGAATTACAAATTTTGAAAGTTCATTGTCACTAAAGTTAAGTTCAGTAGCTTAATATCAAAAAGTCGCAAAGTTTAAGGACTTCAAAATGTGTTTTTCTAATGCATAAATATGTCTAGTCCATTGATTGTTTACAACTGTTTGTTAATCGTAATTTTTGCAATGAAAATATTTGTTTGTAGTAAAATTGATTTTTTTTTTAAATTACTGTACATTTAAAAATGATTTTACTTTTTAAATTAATTTTGTGAATACCCCTTTTTTCTAAGGAAAGTTGTGTTTTTATTTAAAAAATAATATCATATATGAGAAAAGATAGAGAAGAGAAAGGATTGTTTTTCACTTTCTTTAGTATGCATATACAATTCTATTTATGCATGTTATAGCCTATAAATATACTAACTAATATCTGCCATTGCATTAAATTGTCTGCTAACTACTAAATTCTAACTATTATCTACTAATAATACAACTAATCATAGAGCTAGATATCTATCCCTCTCAAGTTAGAGCATGAAAGTCATAGGCTCCAAGTTGGTCCTCTGAGAGATCTAGTGAGTATATCTGCTAGTTAATAATTAGAATTGAAAAAATCTATAACAATACATCCCGACTAAATTTTCTGTCTAATAAAATGACAATCAACTTCTATATGTTTAGTTCTTTCATGAAAACTAGGTTACAGGCAATGCGAAGTGCAGCTTGATTGTCACAAATCAGCTTCATGCTTTTGGTTTCTTTCCATCTTAATTCTTGAAGGAGTTATTTTAGCTTGATAAGTTCACATGTTGCAAGAGCCATAACTCGATATTTTACTTCAACATTTGATCTAGCAACCATCTCTTACTTTTTGCTTTTCCAAGGGATCAAATTGCCTTAAATCATGATATAATATCTTGAAATGGACTACCTATCTGAGGGATAACCTACCCAAGCAGCATCAGAATATCTAATGATTTGGTGGTGACTCATCTTCATATAGTAATCCTTGTGCTAGTACTCCTTTAAGGTATTTAAGAATTCGAATCACTGCATCTCAATGATCATTGCAAGGAACTTGGAGAAACTAACTTACTACACTAACTGCAAATGAAATATCACATCGTGTGAGTGTCAGGTAGTTTAATCTTCCAACCAACTTTCAATATCTTCCAAGGTCTTTTAATAGCTCCCCTTACACAAGAACTAATTTAACATTGGGATCTATAGGAGTATCCATAAGCTTGCAATCTAGCATGCCTATTTCTTCTAGTAAATACATGGCATACTTCCTTTGTGAGATGACAATTCTTGCATTTGATTGTGCCACTTCAATGCCCAGAAAATACTTCAGTTTTTCTGGGTCTTTGGTTTAAAAGTGACTGCAAAGGTGTTTCTTCAATTTACAAATTCCATTATGCTCATTTTCTATTATGACAATGTCATGGACATAGACAACTAGATAGATGCATTTCTCGTGAATGTCATGTTTAAAGAATGTTGAATGATCACATTGACACTGATTCATTTCAAATTCATGAATTACTGAATTAAACCTTCCAAATGGAGACTGCTTCAAACCATATAGTGATCATCGTAATTGGCATACTAATTGGACTCCCTTTGAGCAACAAATCCAAGAGGTTGCTCCATATATAATTCTTCAGTTAATTCTCCATGAAGAAATGCATTTTTAACATCAAGTTGGTGAAGAGCCCAGTGGTGCATAGCTATCATAGAAATAAGGAGTCAAACAAAAGCAATCTTAGCCACTGGAAAGAAAGTATCATTATAATTAATGCCATAAACCTGAGTGTATCCTTTAGCAATAAGATGTTCTTTCAGTCGATCAATTTTTCCATCAGGTCCAACTTTCACAGTAAACACCTATTTGCATCCTACTGTAGTTTTTCCTTTCAGTAATGGAACTAACTCCCAAGTTTTATTACTGTATAATGCTTTCATTTCCTCCTTCACTGCATCTCACCACCCCGGATATTGTAATACTTCGTTCATGGTCTTAGGTATAGTACATTAGGCAAGTTAGAAACAAAAACATTATACGAGGGTGATAAATAATGGTAGCTGAGAAAATTATATATTGGATATGGGTTACAAGTGGAATGATTACCTTTGCGGATGACAATAGAAGGTATTTCTGCTTCTACCACTAGCATGACTAGGTAGGTCACGATGGAATAAGAGAGTTATTGGGATTTGGCGCTGCACTTGTATTATAGGAAGGACTGGTATTATTATAAGGTCATCTTGGGTAAACTCGAAGGGATGGGTTTTGCGTTGTCAAATCTATTTGTGGAGAAAGGAGACTTAGAATTGGAAGAACATTGGAGATGAATTTTATGTTTTCGGTACTTGATGAGAAATATGGTGACTCAAAGAATATTACATCAACAGAAATATAATATTTCTTTGTTGTTAGATCATAGCATTTATAGCCTTTTTGAAGTTGCGAGTATACCAAAAACACACACTTGATGGATTTGGGCTCGAGTTTTTCCTTCCCTAGAGTGTGATCATGAACAAAAGAAATGCAACCAAACACTCGTAATAGTGATCGATAAGGATCTTCTCTTTGAAATAAAATAGAATGAGGGATTTGATGTTGTAACACTGAAGAAAGAATTCTATTGATTAAATAACAAGCAATAAGAAAAGCATCACCCAAAAAATGAAGTGGAACATTGCGATGAATAAGAAGAGTACGGGTTGTTTCAATAAGATGTCGGTTCTTACATTCTACAACCTCATTTTATTGAGGAGTGTAAGCACAAGAAGTTTGATGAGTGTTCCCTTTTAAATACAAAAAATTGAAGAAGGAAGAAGACAAATATTCACTTTCATTTATCACTATGTAAAATTTTTATTGAAGCATTAAATTGATTTTAAATTTTTGCAAAGAATTTTTGAAATATAGAAAAAAGTTCAAAACGATTTTTTATTAAATATACCTAAGTGCAGCGGGAATAATCATCAATAAATGTAACAAAATAATAAAATTTCATATTTGTACTAACTCGTGTCTGAGTATACTAACTCCAATGGGCAAGTATCTCTATTATTAACTCGCTTAGAAAAAAAACTACGAGTTTATTTCCTAAATTGACATGACTCACACTCGAAGGACAACAAAGTTTAAAGATTGGGAGCAAGTTTCTGAAGTTTGTGAAGACTTAAATGACCAAAGCAGTGACGAAAAAGATCGACAGAGGTGGTTGAAGTGAAGGCAACTAGGGATTTTGGGTTGTGGAGATGATATAGGCCTTATGACTCATGTCATATTCCAATCGTCTTTCCTATACTCTGGTCTTACACAACAATAGAATTAGCCACAAAAGTAATAGACCAATCAACACTTTTTGTCAATTTGCTGAATGAGACAAGGTTATAAGGACATGCAGTGGCAAAAAAGACATTATTCAAGGACATGAAAGGTAATTGAATATTTCTAATTCCCTTAATTATAGTTTGTGAATCATTAGTAAGAGTAATATTAGATGAAGTGGAAGTAGGAGTAGAAAAATGGTTTTTATTACCAGAGATACAATAAAAAGCACTAGAGTCTAATATCCAAGGGTCAATAGGAGGACTCTTAGTAAGATAAGCAAATGATTTACTAAATTATGGACTATCATTTTGTTTAGTAGCCTAATATTGCAGATACTCATTATAATCTACCCCAGTTAATGTAATGGAGGTTGATTGTTAGGTATTTATATAAGGTAAAGGAAGTAACCCAATTTCATGAGTTTGAAAAACATGAGTTGTAGGTCGATTATTATTGGAATGATTGTTCCGTGATAGTTTGCCATGCAAGGCCCAATAAGTTACTCAAGTATGATCATTTTTGTCACAATGAATGCAGTGAATCCTTAAACTTTTTCCTTTGCTTCTCTGTAGTCCTCCATATTTAGTTTGAACAGCTAAAACAAATGACTCTATCTCACCATTTGCTATTGTGATTAAAGAAATATGCATGAGCCGAGATGAGACATCCTCTAATGAGAGAATAGAGAGGCTTGTCAAAATTTGATCTCGAACAAAACTTAAGTTGAGTTTTAGTTCGATCAATGTTAAGACCATAATAATTTGTTTTATTATTGTTCTTGTTCAGTAATCTTTTCAAAAAAAAAAGGCATAAGAGAATTAAACTCATCTTTCAGAGTTTCAACTTGTCCCGAATAACTAGCCATATTTTGAGAACTTTGCCGTAGATGGACAAGGTCAGACAATTTTATAAATACGTTGCATATCATTAGTATATATTATCTTTGCCTTAGTCCAGACTTTGTAACAAGCCTTACATGACTGAAAAAGGGTTAGTAATTTTGGCTGGAGAGAATGCCACAATATATAATTTTTCATCAATCTCAATCCAGACAACCTTATTTTTGTCATCAACATCAGTAATCTCACTCTCTAAATGATCTTTATATACATGCCCTATAAACCACAGCTCAATGGCTGCTGCCTATGGAACATAATTATCACTACCTTGAAGTTATATTGTCATGGATATGAGATTAGAAATAGAAGAGAAAAGGGGTTTAATAGAACTTGTTGCTTCTGACATGTTAAGCAGATGGTGGCAATTATATGTTTACAGAGGTTGGTTGGCTTGGAAGTAATTTAATGACAAGTGAAAATTGAAGAACTCAAGTCATGAGAATACAAATTCTAAAAGAAAGTCAAGAGAGAAGGTTATACCACAAGAGCAGTGAGAGAGAAAATGGTTTCTGGAAACCAAGGGCTAAACTTTAGATGTGTCAGAGCAATAAACCAAGGGTACAATGGGATGCGGAATATCAAAGCGTCTTTTGGAAAGATCTCGTCTGAAAGTGGTGGCCGAAAAATGGCTCACGCTGGCATGTGTATTTTCGACAGAGAGTAGCAATGACATGTGAACTCACGTGCAACTTTCCGGCGACGATTTTTCTCCTGAAGGTCTGTCGACTGCCAACACTTCTAGTGGTGGTGGTTGTGTGAGAGAGAAACAGTCTTGGATATTGTGACTCTAAGAAACAGTGAATAGAGGAGACTGAGAAGCAGGGAATCAGAGAAAGAGAAAGTAATTGTTGCTTTAAGGCTCTGATACCACGAGAAAAGATAGAAAAGAGAAATGGTTATTTTTCACTTCTTTTCAGTATGCATAAACAAACTTATTTGTACACGTTATAGTTTATAAAACTACTACCAAATATCTGCCATTGCATTAAATTGCCTAATAATATAGCTAAAAGCTAGATATCTCAACAATATATAATAACTTATTAATTTAATTTTGCACTTTTTTAATGTTTATTTGAGTTTTATCTCAACATTAACAAATAGCCTAATAGACTTAAATTCAAGTATTTTCATTATCTTTTCAAATCACACTCAAATTTTAAAATAATAACTCCATTGAATTTCAAGTAGATTTTCAAGTATTTCAATTGAATCCAGCCCAATTACACCTTAATGCTCCATATTAGAAAATCTTTCCTTTCACTCTCAATGATGTGTTAGTCCAAAAAGATTGATCCGCTTTAACCTCAATGTAAAAATGAAAAAAAAAAGGAAAAAAAAATTTTTTTTTTTTTTTTGAAAGGCAAAGGAAAAAAAAACTTGACACTTTGATTAGTAGGAGAGAAAAATAAAAGGATACAATAATGGAGCAACCAATCAATAAAACATTTTATTCATTAGGTACCAAATGGATCACAACTTCCAATAGCGTAAATTTACATGAAGCACACAGAATTGCGGCCGCCATTATCAACTACAGTTGAGTTGTTTAGTGCTTCTGTTGAGACTTGATTTCATATACCTTCTCTTCAGTAGCCTTCAGTGCCTTCCCATATTTGCTAATTAACTGCAACCAAAGTATTCCAAAGCTTCAGTTTATAATTCATGTATGTGATAGTAATACGCTGAAAGACATGTTGCCAACCTCAGGAATACGAGATGCCTACACTTAAAGCCATAATTGTTCCCATGGCTAAACTCAGTTTGGTCGATGCATAAAACTAAATAATCATGGTAAACAAACTGCAGGTTTAATTTAATTTTTCATACTTTTTCTATAATTTTCTTTCCTATAAGTAATTTTGCACGACAGCACAAATATAATGGTTGAACCAATTGAACTTTAACCTTTCATTTTTACAGTTTAATAGCTAAGTTCTTAATAACACTGCTTCACAGTAAAATCTACCAACCACGGAGTAAATGGGTTTGCTATCTGAAGTCATTCCTCCCAAACACTTCTAAGTAATGCATAATCTTAATTTCTCTTAACATCAGTTTAAATAAAATGAAAAAAAAAATGATATTTTCATTATTATTATAGCAATGCAAAGAAACATATAAATGCCACATAACGTACCTCGTCAACCTCTTCATCGGAGATTGTGAGCGGAGGAGACATCATTATGTTATCCCCTGCAACACGCACTAACATCCCATGCTTCTGACATTGTGCTCCAAAATATGCACCTATCCCTGGATGCCAATTTCCACCAAATATCATCAACAAAGATTGAGATGAAATAAATTTGAATAATTGATGAGAAAATGCCAATTGGATGAATGCTTAAATACAATCATAGGTAAATGCATAAATTAAACTCTTGCCCATACACTTTCCCACCAAAAATTTGCCCTTGTTGAGTCTTCTGATTTTTTTGTTCTCAAGCATATGCTTTAAAATAAGAAAAGGACAATTTTAAATTAATATTCTTTTAATAAGTGGATTGTTTATTCCATCAACCATTAAGAGAAATTTTTAAATTATTGATATAATTTTTTCAAAAAAATAAAAGGAAATTAGAGTACACCCTTTGAAAAACCATTTTAGAGATGCATAATCAGCAAAAAAAAATCTAAAAGGAGTTGTTGAGAACAGCAACCAAGCATTTCCTAACAATATATTTAAGGATAGAGAACAGTAACGGAAGGTGAAACTTGCCCCATTCAGGAGGAAAAGGATCATTAGGCGACTTATTGTCGGTAAACTCTGTACCAAGGATCAAGCCAGTTCCACGTATCTGCAGCATCAGAACAATATTAGCAGTGTCTGTTACTTGTATTCTCCTATTTAACATATTAACTTAAAGTTTTAGACAAACAGCATACCTCCCCTATGACAGGACTGTCAGAGAACGCTTTTAAACCATCTTGAAACTTGGAGGCAATTATACTTACATTCCCAGGAATGTCTCTCTCCCTGCAAAGTACAGATTTCACTCATCATTTTGCATGGAAAATTGTTAGCTTGGATATGAAGGTCATGCCCTTGCATCATGAATGACCAAGCAATGAATGATCTGATCAAGGATAATTTATTTACAAATAGACAAGTCGATGATACGTACATTCAGTATGGGATGAAAGGATACGAAGATATGCACTCATCATGTTTTGCATTCTTGAGATTTAAACCTACCTGGTCCTTGAGCTTAGAATGAAACACTATGTTTTATCCAATGTATATGTCACATCCCAAAGTTTAGATAGTCGAGTATTAGGCAAGAAGGACATAAATAAGTGGTCAAATAGAGGCTTGAGATAGTCAAAAACAAAATCGGTGTGCAAAAGAGGCCCGTGAAGTCGACGGGACCTAAAGGTAATTTTTCAAAAACCGAGGACCTAAGAGTAATTTTCCGAAAAGTTGTGTCGGTTCTTAATAGTGACCCTAACGGATGCCATAAATGTGTTCTCGGGATTAATCGGGTAGTAACGGTGGTGCACGATTTTTCCTGAAAACGCACGGTTTGTAAGTTACGGGCGATTTTCCGATAAGGACATTTTGGACATTTTCACTGGAGGGGCGATTTTGTAATTAAATATAACTTTGGGGGCAAAATTTAAAAGAACAAAAAGCCACTTTCAAGTGGCCAAATCCTAGCCATTAAATCCAAATGTGTTGGACAAATCATGGCCATTGAAAATAAACCAAATCCTAGCCATTAAATCCAAATATGTTGGACAAATCATGGCCATTGAAAATAAACCAAATCCTAGCCATTAAATCCAAATGTGTTGGACAAATCATGGCCATTGAAAATAAACCAAATCCTAGCCATTAAATCCAAATGTGTTGGACAAATCATGGCCATTGAAAATAAACCAAATCCTAGCCATTAAATCCAAATGGGTTGGACAAATCATGGCCATTGAAAATAAATAAATTAATTAAATGAAAATTAAATTATAAACAACTAATTATGGTCTTCCAAACACAAGTAAGGATCAAAAAGACACCACCATCACCACTTTTCTTCTTCTTTAAGTCGTGCTCCCCCTCCCTTCCATTCTCAAGGAGACAAGTTTCAAGTCTAAGCCATTTCTCAAGTGAAATTCAATAGGAAATAAGGTAAGATACCATCCTAAGTCTTATTCTTTCATTAGAATTAGGTATTAGGCTATGTTTAGGAAGATTTGATATTATGTTCATGTTGGGAAAGAATTAGTAAGTTGATGATTATGGTGAAAAATGATAAACTACTTAAAGGAAATGATGAAAATGGTGATTATTAGTAAGAATAAGTAAAGGATTGTTAGAAAATCATAAGGTAGCATCATGTTCATATCTAGGGTTTGTTCTTACATATGTGACATATTAAATTCATAGGAAATCAAGGAGATTAGAGAGGAAAGGAAGTGAAATAGATAAGAAGAGCAAGGAAAAGCAAGGTTTGGTACTTTAACCATTGAACTCCTTTTGAAATTTTTCTGTTTTACAATTAGTAAAATGCTGTGACTTGTATGATTTTTAATTAAATATAGAAAAATTATCTTGAGTTGAATTTTGGATATGTTGTTGTTTAATAAGTTTAGTATTTGAGAAAAATAATTTGGAACCACGTTGATTGAATTTAATTTACGGAATTTATAAAATTCAGAACTGCTGCCAGGATGCAGGGCAACTGGAGCAGTCTGGTTGGGTGAACTATTTGACCAAGATTTTGTGTCCAGTTTGATCTGAAATTTTAAAGGAATGATTTTAACATGTAAAAATAAATTCTGTAAAAATTTTAGAGTTTTTAGCCAAGTGGATTATTTTATACAAATTTTCTAAAACAAGGATCAAGTTGGGTCAAGAACCAGAATTTACTATTCATATGGTCATTTTGCTAATATTCATTTGGTCATTTTTCAAAGTAATCCAATTGATTCCTTATGCATATAAATGAGCATAATATGTTATTAAAATGACAAAATATGATATTTCACATTGAAATAATATAAGAAACATAAGTCGATAATTGTATAATGCATATTCGATTAAGAAATGACATGAGAATTTTGGCTCCACTGGGTATCTGGGACAGTACTGAGTACGGTAAGGGTATGATATATCATACTATATGCAGTGCTGCTTTAATATAGGACTTCAGTCCGAGTTATATAGGATGACGACCCGAGCTATATAGGACTTCGGTCCGAGTTATATAGGGTGACGACCCGAGCTATATAGGACTTCGGTCCGAGTTATATAGGGCAATCGCCCGAGTTATATAGGACTCCGGTCCGAGGGCTTCGGCCACAGATTCCACAGGGCTTGGTCCGCAATTTTTTTTAGGGCCACAGCCACAGAATATATATACAGTTGTTTCAGTTAGTTCCTTACCATACGTTAGTCTACCAAATTACCTTGTGGAGCGAATTGATAAAATGATAATAACTGAATATATGACATGTATGGATTGTTTTTACTGTGATATTATTTTTCAATACGACTCATTGATTTTAAAAGTGCATTATGCTTTTATTATTTATTTTCCGTAATTAGTTAAAGTACCCACTAAGCAATGCTTAGCGAGTTTAGTTTCTTCTAAACTCGTAGGTTATTAGCAAGGAGCCAGTAGCGAGCAGAAGAGTTCTGCGATTTGCGGGTCATCAACAAATTTAAGTGGTGCTCTTCATTTTGTATTTTGGTATTAGAAACTGGCATGTACTTATTTGAACAATACAAAGAGATAACTTGATGTAGCATATAAATCTAGTAATGTATAATAACTGTATGGTTTTGAATTGAGTTGGGTTGTGAATATAGAAGTGTAAATTCTTCTTGCAGGATTGTAGTTGAGGTTATAAGGGTGGATTATTGGGAGTGTGCTTCAGTTGAATTGTGAAACAAAATGTTTTTCAAAAATAAGAAAAATCAGTTTTGGCGACACTTGGGACCTCCACTTATAGGGGAAACTCTGGCAAAATTTCTGTAAAATCGGAACTAAACTTTGACTAAGTAAAATTGGTAGCAACATTAGGATAGTGTGGCGCCTCTACTCGGCTTACACATGTAGGCCGGGAAGGGGTGTTACAGTGTATATGCGCATAAATGTGCGCAGGGTATAGAATCAAGATATTACAGTTGATGTTCAAATTCCTAGAGAAATGCAGAAAGAGGCATACTTGTATATCTTGAGTGCTTCAATAGCAACGGCACATGATACAGGGTGGCCAGAATAAGTGAATCCATGAGAAAAAGTACCTGATATACAACATATATGGTCAAGAATTATACTGCAGTAATCCTTTGAGACCCATCTTGATGAATAACGTAAACATACCAAGTTTGTTACTTTGAGAGTGTATGACATCTGAAACTTCTGGGCTAACCATAACAGCTCCAATTGGCATATACGCAGAAGAAAGCGCCTGGAACCCAATGCCAGAACAACAAAAGAAATTAATTACTGTATTAGGACATGAAGATGTAAATAAAATTTCTCCAACCTTACCTTTGCTAGAGATACAAGGTCTGGTTTAATGTTGTATTTGTCACTCCCAAACATTGTCCCAAGCCTTCCAAATGCACAAATAACCTAAAATAATAAAACAGCAAAGAAAACAAATTCGAGTAACCAGTGTTGAAGACTTGGACAAAAATATGATAGGAAATACAAATGGCATATTGGGTACCTCATCCGCAATAAAAAGAATGTCATATTTTTTTACAACAGCTTGTACCTACAAAAAGATTTAAAAAATGAACTAAAATAAAATCTGTAAAGTGCCTGTAAGGTGAATAACATGCATGTGACAAGAAAGAGAAAACCCAAGTTGAGAATTCAAATAAGATTCAAATTGACCAAATTAAATACTCCAGAAAAATATGAAAAGACCACCAGCAAGACAGAAAATTTTCATGATCAGCATCCATTTAGGCATTTTCTTGGCCCAAAATGTTATCTCAAGCCCAAACAAGTATTCGAACAACATTCGGAAAGACAAACAGCAATATAGGCATTTTTTCATAACATAAGCATTGAAGTAGTCATTTTCCTGTCCAAAAGACATCACTCAAACCCAAATAAGAATTTCAAAGCAGACATTTAAATCTGGAAGATCTATCTCAAGCAAACCATTATTAAATGACATCATACCTTTTCAAAATAAGTTGCAGGGGGAGGAATCACACCTCCTGCCCCCATGACGGGTTCCGCAATAAAGGCAGCAATCTGAAATTAGCATCTATTATAGGTGAGCAACAAAAACCAGCCCTCCTAGTTCTGAAATGAGTTTGCAATAAAGATGGGTCAATGTTAAATTAAAATACCGTCTCTGGTCCCTCTTTGAGGATAAGATTCTCCAAATTTTTTGCTAATCTAGTTGAGAATTCCTCCTCTGTCTCACCTGAAACATTAATCAGCATGATTTTAACAAAAGCATATTATTTTAGAAAGCATCTCAGGATAAGATAAGTAATATTTGCAACCTGGAAGATGATAACGCCAGTAATGAGGGCAGTCAGTGTGCAATACAAATGGAGCAGGAAGATCAAATTTTTGGTGCAATGCTGGAAGGCTGCGATTAAGAGTTTGAGTTAATGATATTGAGAATTTCACAAATAAAACTGGTATTTTGATTGAAAATTTGCTTATAGATTATCACCCAGAAAGACTGGCTGATATCAAAGTTGAACCGTGGTACCTGCAAAAATGCAAATATTGAATGAATAAATAATTGGGATTAATGCAAGAGCGGGAAAAAGATCATCAATTATGCTGCCAAACATACGATTTTGAGCGAGCTATAAATTTCTTCTTATTCGGCCTTCCAAGAGCATTGTTGTAGTACCAAACTAGCTTGACCTACAAGTTTGAGTGAGAATGAGAATTACAGACCTGTAATGTGCTTATTAAACATCAAAATATTGCAATATCAAGCCATGATTCGCATTTGATATCCAAGTTCAATTTGCTCAATGAAATTCTTATATGTTTGATGAAACCATCACCAATTTGATGTTTGAACAGACTGAATTTCCAAGTTTACATTAATTTATGTCACATTGAATTGGAAAAACTCCAAGCAACTTGATCATGAAACCAATAATGATTTCTGACATCTCTTTGCACCTTTTTTTTTTCTCAGTAACTGAAACCAATGTCTTCAGAACTTTAGCTCAAATGCAATATCATCAACAGTGCTGAGGAGAGTTATTGGGAAGAACAAAGATATAAGAACTAAAAGTAGCCCTAGAACAATAAAAAGTAACAAAAGTGCTTATAAATAATAAGTAAACCTGAGTATCATTAGCTTCTGATCCACTATTTGTGAAGAAGGCTTTTGCCATTTTGCTGGCAGTAAAAGTTTCAAGAAGTGCCTTTGCAAGATCCTGCCAGATCATTTGAGCCATTAGAAAGCATTTTCAAAAGAAACCTATAAAAATTTTAATGGCTCATGCAGCAGAAGTGTCCTAGAGATAGGGGGAAAAAAAGCAAGATGTTCACATATCATGCAAATTTAGTTCATTAATCAAAAACATTAAGAAGAAAATGAGAATGAGATTAAAAATATATAAAAGGATAAAAAGCTTAATTCAAGAATTTGTTTCAACATGGTATAGATACAAGAACATAGAAGTACCAAAGAAGGTTTTGTAGTACGATTCCAAAAAGAGTGGTAAAATGGCAACTTATTCAATTGTTCTGTTGCAGCTGCTACAAGCCGTGGTTCATTTCCCCCTGCAAATAGACAACATTAAATCAGATAAGTTTCTGATTTTTCCACATAGATATAGATAATGGGATCTAGGTATAGGTGGCGACACTGCTATTCAAGCCAAACAAGATGCCCATATCTTAAAACTTGACATGCAACTGACTAGTTACAACTTGGAACATTCAATTGGTTCAGCAAAGTAGAGATAGAAGACAGGCTGGTATAGCAAATCACTTTTTAATAGCTAACCAAACAATCATTTTCTTTTCTTCCATAATTCTTTTTCTTCTTCTTTTTTTCAAACAAAAAGCATCTTTTTCTGTGGTTTAGCCATTTGGCATTTGGTAGGAAATTAGGTGGCTATTTAGTTGTGAAAAATATTTTCAATTTTTAACTTTCTTTTCTGTTTCCTAATTTTCCAAATTTTTATTCTCTAATTGTTTTCTAAATAAAAAATAAAAAAAATAAAAAGTAGTCTATAAAAATCAAAGTGGAAAATGAACTCCCATATTTTTTTAAGAACATGTTTTCTGTTTAGAAAACAACAAAAAGTAATTTTCTAAAATTCAACTATTAGCAAATAACTATGGAAAACTATATTCTAATTATCTAAATGGAAAATACTTTTAACTAAACAACAAATTCTATTTTTCATTTTCCTTTAGAAAATTTTCTGGAAAACTATGTTGTTTTCTACAACAGCACAGCCCCTAAGTAACCTAACTATCATTAAGCAATTACATTTTAATGATTACTAATATTTATCTACTTGTATTTAGCATTTATTTATTTATTCTAGCTAAAGACACATTGTATTGAGATGGTTTTATATTTGCGGGGTTCTTTTCTTTATAAACACATATACACACACACATTGACTATTAGCTAGCTGAAAAAAGTAAAATAAATAATTGTTTTTTATATTATTTTCCAAACATTTATCAAAAAGAAAAAGAAAAAATATTTGCCAAAAAATATTGGCCATTATTCGCCTGTAATTGTCTTGTGTAGTATTTAGCCTGTATGCACTTCTTTCTCAATAATTTTTAGTTTTCTTGGTCATTTCTTTCAAAATTCTTATTAGGTTTGCAAATGAAAACTTTGAAATAAAATCAATGTAGCAAGGATGAAGTTGAAGACATGTTTTTTTTTAAAAAAACCTTCAAAAGAGAAGATGAATTAGACAGAAAGAGAGTAACTCTACGAGAAATGCATATTACAAAGTTTTTTTATGAGAGTGACATATTACAAAGTTATTTATGTTAAATTCAATGAAGAGTAAAACAATAATGGTGGTTTTCCTCTCTCCTGATGGCTGCTGTTTTTCACAAATAATTTCCTTTATTTTATACATGACATTATTGCTTAATTATAAGTTACATATAGCTATTAAAGGCCCATCAAGGAACATAGGATTCATGGAGCCTAGGGGCAGACATGCACCTAAGTGACATGAGGCACACGGTACAATAGAAGACATGTAATCCTATATGGGACAAATATTCATAATAATGATAGAATAATCTAAATTAATAGCATTATAAATTTGAAATCCAAACAAAAATAGATGTTAAAAGTATTAATTCATAATCTTATATTTCACTAAAATGGAATAATCTATAAAACTAATAGAAAAATCTATGATCTATTGAGTGGAAAAATTGAAACATATACGCGTCAATTAGATAACTAAAGTAAGATTGAATTTTGTATATATATGTGTTAATCATACTATAATTAGGAGGACTGGAGATATGATTTTCCCCCAATCAATTGTCATAATATTGATATTTTTCTTCTCTTTTTTGTATTGAAGAGAAAAAAAAGTAGCAAAAGCACATGCCTCAATAACTATTGTTCACCTAAATATTGAAACATAATTGTCCATTTGTGCTTGCTAATGCATGTGCACTCATTAAAAGCTTTATTATGATCAATTTAATCTGTTAAGGCTAATCCAAACAATTAAATCATCTCAGCTCCCAAAAGATAGACTTTTTGTTAGAATACAAATCATACAAAAACTATTTAATTATAGGCCCTATTTGGATCCCAAAAGATATATATATATATATATATATAAAGAATACAAGGCACATAACAAACAATTTAATTATAGGCCCTATTTGGATTTCTTCAAAAAATGGATTTTTAGCACTATGAAACCATTTCAACTAATCAAGTGGATTCAAAATATCAATGCTGAAGTGATAACTGAAGAATAAATGAGGAAGAAAAGAAGGCATTATCATCACCCAAGGCTGTGCACCAAAGACCAGCAAGAGAATCGAGATACTTCTTCCCATTAATGTCATAAACATAGCTGCCCTGGAACCATTCAAATCCAGTCAGTGACAGAACATCTTTTTTTTTTCTTTTACTTTTTCAAGGTAAACAGAAACATGTTTAGATTATTAAAAAGAGATATTTTGTAAGCAAAAGACGATGTAAGATAATCAAAGAATTTCAAAAAAATTATACCTCAGATTTCTCTATGACTAGAGGATGCAGATCAGTACTCTGCCACCCAGCAGTGAAAGGTGCCAGCATATCGTGCCCCTTATAACTGCAATAATCAAAATTTATTAGCTACTAGGCAAGCCCTTGATTCAATTCCTTCCACAAATATAAAAATGAAGCAACTATAAAAACAAAACTCTTATTCAGCAAACAATTTATAAAAACATAAAAGAACAAATCACAGGTTGAGAACGAGAGAGAGACAGATGTCCTGAGTAATATCCTAAGTATGAATCAATAAACAGAAATAAATCTTACCTTCCACCAGCGCTTGAATCATCCTTTTGCAAGGATGCCTCTGTACCATGCAATTTGGCCAAGAATGGAGCTTGAAGAAGATGCTTCTGTGAACTTGCAGAAGCCGTAATACGTTTGGTATATGGACCGAGCTAAAAACCAAATAAAAAAGTGCATGAGAAGGCACTAACAATGAATACTAAAGCTGACTGAGCAAATAGCAGATACAGAGTTTGTTTAAACTGTCTCCAAATTTACTTAATAATCCATAAATGGGTCAATTAGTAACAACTAAAATGACAGAAGTCGTCACATCGAGTATAAATAAACTGCACTTAAACCAACTCTCCAACCATTGATCTTGCCTATAGTTCTATTATCTATCATAATATAGAGTCATTCAAACAAATGCATTTTTCATTTCCATATTTTATTACTTTCTGCAGAGTAAATGTTAGTATATCTTGTGTCATGTGTTCCAAGTTTCAACCCTTTAGCAAAACTTCAGCTTTTGTCTTTCATTTTTTCTCTTTCCTGTTTTTCTCATCAGGAAGTAGTTTTGTTTTTTCCTTTCCTGTTTCCCTATAATAGATATCCACTAAATATACAATACAAAATCGTCCTTAGCATTAGCAATTCCTTGAAACTAAAAACAGCACAATCGCAAGAGTTTCTAAAACAAAGAGCAGATCATTTTCTTTTTTGTAGAAATGAAGACTGTAAACACCAGATGAAACTGTTATATTTCACCAAAAAAAAAGAAAAAGAAAAAGAAAACCTGATTAAACTGCTTTAAAGAAAGGTTCGAGGAGGACATTATTTTCCTAATTTATGTTCCTACAGTATTTTCTCGCCAACCAAATAGAACCTCAAAATTCAAGATAGTAAAACAACAATCGAAAAGAACAAGACATCAACTATTTCTACCCTGACAAAGACAAGGGAAAAACAAAAATCCACAAAGGGTAAATCTATGTGGACTTCTCGAACAACATTTACTGACTAGAGAATATTCATATGATCCACAGAAGCAAGAAAATGCTACAAAAATTTGCAAGACCAGCAGATGGGTATTGAAGAATTGGATATACCTGGTTCTTGAGAGTGGATCGAAGGAGTTTGTTGACAACCATCTTTTTATTTTATCTTCTGGTTGTTCTTGAAACTTGAGATTCAATCAAACAACCCAAAAAAAGATGCAAGAAGAAAGGAGAAGATGGTGTGTTGTGGGTTGCTGAGACAGAGCGAACGATTCAGACGACTCTTTCGGTTTGGCTTTTTTTGCTCATGAAGTTCAGTTATTAAAATAAAAATTACCAACTGGGCCCACTTGCCAGATATTGTCTTTGCATATTAGTATATTACCCATGTTTCTGATTCAGTTTCAGTTTGACTATTCCTATCCAATTAATTAATCATTTTGCCGTGTATGTTTTTAAATAATTTCAATTTTACATATGCGCATTAAAGATTAATTTTTAATTTTTACGTTTCAAAATAATTCCACACGTACTTATAATTGCATCGGAAGGGTTAAAAAGAATAATTATTTTCCCGGCTACCATGCTACAGAAAAACTTATATCTAGCATCTTAAATTTAATAAAGAGATTTTATTAAATAATTTGAATTTTTATAAAATATTATTTATTTAATAACATAATTTATTTTTTAAAATAATTTTTAATTTAAAAATTAAATTATATTAATTATATTTTTTCAGATATAAATATTGATAAAATAAAGTTCAATTTGTAAAATTTGATTTTTTTAACAACACAATATGATCAGAAAATTATATAATCGCGATTTTTAAGTTCATCATATATAAAAATTTAATTCAATTCATTTTAATTTAATTAATAATAAAATTTATATATTCGAATAAATTTTAGAATGATAAAATAAACTTGAATTATATTGTTTGAAATAATTAAAAAGTGAAAAATATAATTATTTTCTCATTTTTATTTTTAAATAAGAAGAGCTATATTTAATTTTTATGTAAGTATTTGAGGTTGTTAACAATAAAATTCATTAAATTAATTAAATTTTAAAATAATTATTTTGACGTGATTTTATTTTTTTTTAAATATTTCTGAATTCAAATAAATTAAATTTTATTAGTGTGTTTTTAAATATGGGAATTCACAAAATAAAATTGAATTAAATTGATATAAAATTAAGTTTCCAAATGATAGCATATTTTTTAAAGCATTGAATTAAATCACACTTTATTATTTAAATTAACAAATCAAATATATGGAATCCTTTAAAATTTTTGTCAAATTTGTTCTAATTTAAGCAGTGAAGTTTGTTTTTTTTAATTGATTTCAGTTATTGTTAAACCCTGCAAAGCAAATTCTAGAAGTGGTGAATAGGATTATAAAAAAAAAATAATTATTTTACATAAATACACTATGTTGTATACACTATAAAAATTTGGCAACTTAGGTTTGATAGTAGAAATGGAAATCAAGAAATAGAATTTGAATAGTTTTAAAATGGAATCGAAACGGATTTTAAAAATAGAAACATTTGGTTTTTAGATCATTTTTATATCTGGCAAGAATTAATAGCGCATAATTTAAAAATGGAACAAACATGGTTTAGAAACGGAATATTTGAAATGGATTAAATCCTTTTCTGATATTTTGAGGGAAGATTTGTGCGGTGAAAATTCTAAATTTAGAAACAAATTTGGTTTTCATTTCTAAATAGAATAATGAGTAGCTACTTTGAAATGGAATATTATTCCGTTTCTGAGTTCGGAAATGAAATACCTTGTCCATTTCTAAATTATAAATGCTATAAAATCTGATTTATTTTTCATTTCTAAACATTAACCTCTCTTTTCTCTGTCACCTCAACTCTCTTACTCTCTCTCCCTCTCACCTCACATCTCTTACTCTCTCTCTCTCTCTCTCTCTCTCTCTCTCTCTCTCTCTCTCTCTCTCATCAACCTCATCACACTTAGTCTCAGTGGCATTCACCTAAGAAACGTTTAAAGATGCAAAGGTTTATATGTATTGTATGTATTAATAGAGAGATTACAAGAGTTTTTATATACATGTATAAGATGAGACCAGAGCTATCTAAACTACAGCAAAGGAAGAGTCATAGTAAATTACAAATACTAGTGATGATAAGCCACTTGATAACTACTCCTAATATCACGTTAGGGTAGTTTCACTAATACGCCCCCACAAGTTAGGTGGTAGTTCCACGACACCTAGCTTGTTACGATGCAAGAGAAACATCCGCTTTGATTGAGCTTTGGTGAGTGAATCTGCTAATTGATCTGCTGAATGTATATGTTGAACAAGAAGTTGCTTCCCATTAATCTGTTCTCTTACAAAATGAAAGTCAATGGCAATGTGCTTCATTTTACTATGTAGCACAGGATTATGACATACATATGTGGCACCAACATTATGACAATAAACAATAGGAACACATAATGGATTTTGACCAACAGCTAGCTCTGCAAGGAGATTCTTCAACCAGTTAACTTCAGCTACAGCACTTGCAACAGCTCGATACTCCGCTTCGGTTGAAGATCGTGCCACTGTTCTTTGTTTCTTTGATGACCAGCTGATCGGAGAAGAACCGAGGAAGGTGATATACCCAGAAGTTGATGTTCGGTCTCCTGGATCCCCAGCCCAATCGGCATATGAGTACACATAAAGTTGAGCTGATTTTCTTCGACTTAAGAGTAATCCATAGTGAATTGTGTATTTCAAATACCGGAATAATCTTTTCACTGCTTGCCAATGAGTTGTTGTAGGAGAGTGCATAAATTGTGATAACTTGTTGATTGCAAAGTTAATATCAGGTCGCGTGAAAGATAAATATTGAAGTTTACCAACCGCTTCACGATATTGTTTCTCATCTGTTGATCCCGAACCATCTTGTAATGTAAGCAGTGTAGTACTCAAAGGAGTCGATATTCCATGACAGTCCTGCATATTATACTTCTTGAGGAGACCAAATATATATTTGGACTGAGATAATAATACTCCTTCAGGTGTATGAGAGACTTCAACTCCAAGAAAGTAGTTAAGTTGCTCAAGATCTTTAAGAGAGAACCGGCTAGACAAGGTAGCAATCACATTAGTAAGAGCAATCTGATTATTACCTGTGATAATTATATCATCAACATAAACCAGAATGTAGAGGATAACAGCAAACTTGTGAAGCACAAAGAGAGAACTATCTGATTTAGATTCATTAAAGCCATATTGTGTCAGAAATGTCTTTAGTGCCATATACCATGCCCTTGGTGCTTGTCGTAAACCATAAATAGCTTTGTTAAGCTTGCAGACATATGTTGGGAATTCCGAACTAATATATCCTTTAGGCTGCCTCATGTAAACCTTATCATCTAATGCTCCTTGTAGGAAAACATTGTTTACATCTAATTGATGTAATTTCCATTGATTTTGTGCTGCAATTGTAAGGACAAGCCGTATTGTTGCTTGTTTAACTACTGGACTGAAAGTAGAGTGATAGACTATTCCCGGTCTTTGAGTAAAACCTTTTGCAACAAGGCGAGCCTTGTACTTGTCAATATCACCATTTGCTTTGTACTTGATCCTGAAAAGCCATTTACAATCAACAACATTATATGAATCATTAGGCTGAACTAAGTCCCAAGTCTGGTTTTGAATTAACGCTTTATATTCACCATCCATTACTACACACCACTTTTCATCTTTTCGGGCTTGTGTAACAGTTGTGGGCAAGCTGGTTTTGGTCACTAGTGCAAGATAGTCAAAGATTTTTTTCGGTTTAAAAATGTTGTTTTGTGACCTGGTAATGACCCGATGAATGGGTTGAGGGACTGCAGAAGAGGAAACAACTTGGTGTGCATCTGATTGTAAGGAATCAGATTGTAAAGCAGGTTCTATTGAATTCAATGAGAAAGAAGAGGACGTACCTGATGAAGAAGTTGCTGCAGAACCAGAAGGAACCTCTTGCAACACAGTACTTGAAGATTGATTTGTATGCCTTGGGATGGATACAAAGATGGGAGGTGGAATTATATCAGAAACATAGGATGGACTGGTAGAGACGTTTGATGGTACAGGTTTATCAATATCATGCTAAGTTGGGAGAATGTTGCTAAAATTGACATTTTTGAACATGGTTTTATAAGGAAATTCGTGCTCATAAAATGTATCATCCCTAGAGAGATAAATTTTTTATGAAGTGGGATCAAAACATTGAAAACTATGATACTGAATGAAGAAACCTAAATACACACATGGGCGTGATCGTGGTTCAAGTTTGTGCTTGGCATAGGGTTTCAACCATGGAAAACATAGACACCCAAAAGTTTTAAGCTTAGAAATAGCAGGATTCGACTGAAACAATACTTGGTAAGGAGATGAGGAAGAAAGTGTTCCTGTAGGTAATCTGTTGATTAAATAAACTGCAGTAACACAAACAAAAGACCATAAATTGTAAGGCAATGAGGCTTGATGTAACAGAGTGCGTGCAGTTTCAATGATATGACGATGTTTTCTCTCTGCTTGTTCAACACGTTGAGGGGTATATGGAGGAGAGAAGAAGTGTTGAATGCCATGATGACTGAGAAGTTGTTTAAGGGAAAGAAATTCACCCCCACCATCCGAATACACACTCACAATTCTGGTCTGAAAGAATTTTTCAACTGTGGATTTAAAATTGGTAAAGACTTGAAGAACATCACTTTTATTTTTAATGGGATATAGCCAAGTATATTTTGAAAATTGATCAATAAATATGACATAGTATTTGTGTTTATCAATGGATTCAATAGGTGATGGCCCCCAAACATCGGTGTAAATTAATTCCAATTGCTTTTGACTTTTAAAAGACATGATTGAGAAAGGCAATCTAACACTTTTATTGCACGAATAAGAGTTACAGTAATGAAATTCTTTAGAATTTGAATAAGGCAAAGCAAAGGAATTCAAAATACTTTTCAAAGTTTGTAAATTCGGGTGACCGAAACGACGATGCCACAAACTTAGACTTGGAGCAGATACTGCAGAATTGGCGAAAGAAAAAGAGGGTGTTGTGGTGGATTTTGAAGTCGGCCAGACATCCAAATCATCCTTGTTCACTCCGCGTAGAAGAGGTGCCCCCGTGTTCAGTTCCTTCACAACAAAATCAAAAGGAAAGAATTCAATAGAGGTACTATTTTGTTGACAGAATTGAGATACAGAGATTAAGTTTCTTTTGATTTTGGGTGCACACAAAACATTTTTTAACCGAAAACATGTAGATGAAGTGGGTAGTGATACAGAACCTGTATGAGTTATCGGTATACTGTTACCATTGCCCATAGTAATAACTTCAGTTCCAGTGTAGTCATGTGGTGGCATCAGGTTCATTGAATGATCTGTAACATGGTGCGTTGCACCACTATCAAGAACCCACGGATTTTGTTCTTGGCATGCAGCATACATAGCTTTTGCTTCAATGTGATTATGAGATTTGGAACGGCAAACACTAGCTACATGACCCATTTTTCCACAGAGTTGACACTGAATAGCAGATGAAGAAGATTGCTGCCAAGACATATGCTGAGGGGAACGCCATTGTGTAAAAGATGGTCGTTGATGAGTGGATTGAGAGTACCATGGCTGAAAAGATCTCTGAGAATTTTGATTATTCCAACACCGTTGCGGTCGTTGAGTGGTGTGTGACACAACATTTGATTGAGCAACCTGTACCGTAATTGAGGGATGAGGCTTCTTTGCTTCTTCATGTTTAAGAAAGAGCTCATGATCTGTAAGCTTATCATGAAGTTCTTCAAAACTGATGGAGGTGTCCCTTGCACGGATTGCAGCACTAATTTCCTTATAATCGGGTCCAAGTCCGCTCAAAATTTTGACAATCAACTCTGTATTGTCAATAGGAGAGCCTGCAGCTGCTAGTTCATTTGCCAAGTTTCGAATATCTCTCAGATATTCTGCAACTGATTTCGTGTCTTTCTGCATTTTGGCAAGTAAATCACGAAGGGTAAAGATTCTTGTCTGTGACTTATTAGCATAAGTGGTATGAAGATGATCCCAAGCCTGTTTTGAAGTGAGAGCAGTAGCAATGGAAGGTGTAATAGCAGGCTCAACCGATGCAATAAGAGCATTGTGTATCATGTTATCTTGGCGAAAACATAACTTAAATTCTGGATTTAGAATATCCAGACCAGCTTGCTTGATTTTCTGAGCAGGTGGTTCAGCAGAACCATCAACGAAATGGAGTAAATCATACCCACATAAAAAGAGTTAAAATTTGAGCTTTCCATGTTGGGAAGTTTGTGCTTCCTGACAGTTTAATAGGAAGTTAAGATGAAGGGTTAAAAGTGATAATTTGGTTGTTTTGAAGGATGACAGATGTATGATCAGTGTTTAAAATGGTGGGAGTTCTTGCTGTGGAAGCCTCAGTTTCAGTCTCATGTGCCATTGATTACTACGGATTGATAACCTGAAAAGAAAATGTATCAGATTAGATTGATTGAGATGGCTCTGATACCATAAAGATGCAAAGGTTTATATGTATTGTATGTATTAATAGAGAGATTACAAGAGTTTTTATATACATGTATAAGATGAGACCAGAGCTATCTAAACTACAGCAAAGGAAGAGTCATAGTAAATTACAAATACTAGTGATGATAAGCCACTTGATAACTACTCCTAATATCACGTTAGGGTAGTTTCACTAATAGCGTTCACACTCAGCCACATCACCCTCAAGCTTTCATCAAAGAAGTGTTCACTCTCAATCAGAAGTGTTCATTCATTAGTCTCTCTGGTACCCTCAGTCTCTCCAGCACATTTATCTTTATATATGTTTTTCTTTTTAATATTTTTTGTTAATTTATATTTTTTAATAATTAGAATATGTTGGGATTTATAACAGAAATAATTCGATTCCAGGTGTGTTTTTTTTAATGTGTAGCTTTGTGTGTTTTTGTATGATTTTCAACAATTTTTTTCTTGGTTTGTCTTCTCTATCTTGAATTTATGTTAAATCAGAATGGGATACTCCATGTTTGGTTCATTCAAAATGGTAATTGTTGTTGTCGTTTAGGTTTGTTGCTAAAATAAAATTTACATCTTTCTCATTTATGGCAGCAAACTGAAAATAGCGTGCTCTACGGACGAAATTCGAGAGGACCCCCTTTTATCATATATAAAAAATTTGGGGAACACTTACAAAATACCCCCCTTATTTTCTCTTAACTTTCAATAGACAATGTTTTCTTTAACTAACCTTTTTAGACATTTTTGCCCTTGAAAATTTAATTCTCTCGGCAAACACAAGAAGCCATCATAAAACATAAAATTACATTTGTTTCCCTTCCATCCGAAAATTCTAGCCACAATTAGCCCCATTTTCTCATAATGTGGTGCAACATCTGATCTGAAAGGTTCACATCTGCTCGGAAAAGATCTGTAAACTTCAATATGTTCACATGTGCTAAAAAATCTATAAAATTCAATGTGTGAAGCTCGAATGACCTAAATATGCGTCAGCTCAATTGTTAATTTCACCTTACATCAGTGCTTGATTTATAGTAAGTTGTTTTACTTTTATCACATGTTTTAATTGCAGTTATGGATAATGTAACTCGCTCTATAGTGTATTCTAATTGTATTCTATAACGTATAATTATTATAATACTATTATAATAAAGAATAAAATGTGCCTATATCATTACAATATTGGTGGACGACGAATGTTGCAATGGTAACATTAACAATGGTATCCAATACATACCATATTTATGTGTAAATTATCAATGTTATTTATTTCATAATATTATTTTATGGATTGAGTACATTATTATTCAACAATAGAACACAATTTTTTTTCCATAATAATGTCATGCGTAATGATAATAATATTGGACATATAAATAATAAGTCATGTTTGTTTCACAATATTTTATTTAGGGTTTTTATTTTTATAGGAATAGATGACGTATTAATTTATATACATCACAATGGAAGTTTTGACTGTGATCTTTGCGAATATATTGGTGGGGAGAATGAGTTTATTGTTTTGGATAAAAGAATGGGTTATAAAGGTCTAAAGGATTCTATATGTGAATTGTTAGATGTTAACGGTAAAGAATTTAATGTAAAAATGAGCGTTATTACTAGTAGACGCAAGCAACATATGTATGACATTGTAGATGATAGGATATTTGGTGTATTTGTTATAATGGCTCGGGATAGCTCTAAAAATATCCCCCTCGACCTCTATTCACTGATGTACACCATGCCTCACTCTGGGGTCTCCTAGCTCTGGTCTCCTCAACTCTAGCAACTGCTACAAGATCCTATGCTCTCTTAATACTCCTGGCAACTGTAACCAATTGGGAAAAGTCTTGATACCATGAGCTTGCTATAATGCACATGATAAAGGGTCTCAGCCCCTCCTCAAACCTTCGGCACCAGTCAATCTCATCATAAATGATCCCACCAGTATACTGACTCAGCCGAGTAAACTCTATCTCATACTGCGACACTGTCCTGGTATCCTGTCTCAAACTCAGGAACTCAATCTTCTTCGCATAATTATACTCCCTCGGAGTATACTTCTGCTCAAATTTTCATAGAAAATTATCATAGGTCAAGACTGGTGGATCATCCAGAGCATGTGGAATCGTCTTCCACCAATCATATGCATCCCTTTGTACAAGAGATCTGGCATAATCAAACTTCTCCTTTGGAGTAATCTGCAGCTGGATGAACACTCTCTGGACCATGTCTAGCCACTGCTCTGCTACAGCAGGGTCTGTAGAACCAATAAAGTCCTCAGCTCCAAACTTCTTTAGCTTATCATACTTTCTCGTCCGTAACTACGGCTACAGTGGTAGCGACTGCTGAACTGGAGCCTGCCTCAACAGCTTCACCATATGTCGTACCCAGTTCGATGGAATCTCATTAGCTGCTGGTCTCTCTAGCACAGGAGCAGGTGCCTCTCCAGCGATCTCAACTCTAGCTCTAACTCTACCCTCCTTAGGAGTCACACTCTCTGCACTACCCTCTGCAGACTGATGTGTCCGAGACGTCATAACTATCTATATCTGCAAACACAGTAGAAAATTACCACATCAAAGATTAGAAATTGCAAGTGTCAATGCATGTGTTACAATTAAAAACCACATTTGAAAATTCTCATTTTCTTTCTCTCACAACTCACCTAGGTTGAGAACCTCAAACCTAGGCTCTGATACCAAAATAAATATAACACCCTTATACTTTATATACATAAAATACATACACCCAACATTTATAATATAAGCATATACGGTACAAGAATGTCACAATCTATTTTAATTAACATCAAATATCATCTTCCACTAACTATATAATCTAATTTTTGAATTTATTAAAATACACTTTGACTTTTAAAATATCCATTTATATATGTTATTTATATTTTCATATATATAATATATAAATTTTAATTTTTTCACTTAAAATCTTTTTTTAAATCATTTATTCAATTTATTAACTTATAATTTATTTATTTAATTTTTAAAAATTAAAATTTTTAAAATTTTGGGATATTACACGCTGCACTTATTTTCCTTACCCTTTGATTCATAATAGTAGCATTGCCATATAATACTTATTAACTCCTCAAATATATATACATATATCTAATTCTAAAAACACATACATATTGGGCCCAATAATCCTTATACAATATTCAAGTTTCAGAAATATTATTTTGGTCTATCATGAAACCATTGTGTATATTTCCGAAGGCTCAGTAATATTTATGACACCAGTATGTCTCGCTGAAGGCATAATCATGTCCGTGACACCAGCATGTCTCTCCCAACATAATTATATCTATGACGCCAACATGTCTCGCCCGAAGGAATATGGCATGCCAAGCAACACCAAATATGTAATATGCCAAATGATACTCCAAAATTTTTGAAAAATATTAATTGTTGAAATTGAATTAAATGATTTTAAGTGTATATATGATTAAGAGGAAAGAAAGGAGAAAAGGGAAGTGTGTATTTGTTGTATATATGAAGATATATACAACATATACAAGTCAATATCTTAATAATAAGGTCAAAGGATATTTTAATTAATTAAATATTAAATATAGATAGTGGAAGATGATTTTTATTTATTATATTATTATATTAATTAATTACTTGGTGGAGAATGATTTAGGGAGATATGTTTGGTTAAAAGAGAAGTGTTTGGTGAGTGTGGTTTGACTATTTGCATCTTCATCTTCTTCTTCCTTCTTTGATCTGGCCACCACCATTAGCAAAGGAAAGAGAGAAATTATTGCTTGCCAACTCATGCAATTGAAAGATTTCAAGAGATCAAGTTGGAGTTTTAAGAATTTTTCTTCATATTTGGTAAGTTTCCAACTTATTTCTTTGATTTTTTTTTAGTTTGTGTATATGAGTTTGGTGGATGGTTGGTGTAGTTGTGTGTATGGTTGATTTTAGTATGTTTGATGTTATTTTGTTTAGTTAGCTTTGATTTGGGTTTGGATTGAAGAAAATGGTTAAGTTGATGAAGAAAACAAGAGTTGTGGATTGTGTAAGTTTGAGTTGTGAAATATGGTTGTGATTGTGTTTTGATGCATGAAATTGAGTTGTTTTGATGTTATGCAAGTTTATTATGATATATTGATGGATTTAGTTGAGTTTGTGTGGTGTTGATAAGATTAAAGAAAGATGTTTGTTGGATGTGGCGTTTTTGGTGTCAATTTCAGGTTTTTGGCCTGACACACCCAGTAACACGGCCATGTCTTTGGGCGTGTCATTAATTCTATTTTCAGTGTGGGTGACACGAGCAGTGACATACCTATGTTACTGAGCGTGTCATAGCTTCTGTGTAGTAGTAGTATTGACACGTCCAGTAACACGCCCATGTCACTGAGCATGTCATAGCTGCTGTATTGTTGGAGGATTGACACGTCCAGTGACACGCCCATGTCACTAAGCGTGTCATAGCTTATGTGTTGGAGGAGAATTAACACGTGCAGTGACATGCCCATGTCATTGAGCGTGTCAAAGCTTCTGTGTTGTTGGTTTAGGGCACGTCCATGAACACGCCCGTGTTGTTGAGCGTGTCAAGTGTAGAGTTTGCCCTAGATAGTTCTTATCTTTATTTCCTTATGTGAATCACTAAGTGAGTATTTATAATCACATTTGAATTAGGTCTTGAAGAGAATTGAGTTACCCAATCCATGGATTGAGGGATATCTTTGAAGAGGAGGTTGAATTAGTGTTTGTTGCTTTTAGAGGTAAGTACAAACTTTAAATGATTGCATACATTTACATGACATTGAGACTTAACACATTTGGTTGGAAAAATGTGTTAAGTTAATTAATATATTGTTGATGAATGAGAAATATGTTACGATGTACATAATATAAATTATGTTGATGTATCAAAGCAATTGAGTAATGTGTTGTAAATGAAAAGAAATACTGAATAATGTGATGAGATATGTGAAAACATAATGTAACAAGTTGATATTGATATAAAAGAGATAAATGAGAAAAGTGAGAAAAAGATGATATAATAAGGCAATGTGCCTAATTTAATCGTGAGAAAATGAGAAAAGAATTTGAGAATGGAATTATGAAAGAATTTGATAATGAGAAATATAATTAACTTGTGTGCCTAGTATGTTATTCAATTTTCAGAGTTTTGGGTTTAGCGGCATGCCTATAAATTGCTAGGCAGGTGAAAAGACCGGATCATAAGTCAGGCCCAGCTGATAAATGTGATATTTTTGGGGTGAAAAAATCAGGTCGTAAGCCTTAAAAATAAATCCTTGAAGCTAGACTGAGTGAAAAAACCGGGTCATAAGCTCAGATCTAGTTGAATTATCCATGGATATATATTGCCTACGGGGCTAGACACAAGGTGTCATTATGGACCAAAGCAGTAACTCTAAAATTTGAATAGCATATTAGATCCTTTTTGGGCCCATGCTTGTCTTTGTTTAATGTGAATTAAGAAATGTGATGCAAATAATTAATATAATATTATGAGTTGTGATATATATATATATATATATATATATGTTGTGCATTAACATTTTATTTGGACTGTATTATATCAAAATTTGTACTACTAAGCTTTTGGCTTAGCGCGATTGTGGTTCATCGCACAAGTGACATGGTAGATATGGTTGTGCCGGAGAGCTCGTCTAGACCGAGTCAAGTCTAGGCTTGAGACTTTGAGATCAGAGTTATTAGTGGACATCAAGATCAGAGACGAACTGCCAGCATGTATATATTTTAGATTTTTGTATTTATATGTTGATTTTGATGTATACAGAAATGTATATTTTGCTTATGCAATAAAAAATATTTTGGATAAACTTTTGGGTAATGAAGATATGTATATGTATTTTAACAAGGAATGTTTTATCTATTACTTAAGTTAAATGTTATAAGTTTACTCTGATTGACCTATGATAATTTGATGTTAAAGTTAAAGATTCATTTAATGAAAATGGATTGTGACATTCTTATATCCTCTATACATATATCACATATAGTGCATATATGTGGTGTATGTATATTGAGTATAGGGATGTTACAAAATACAATTTCCTGGAAGTAGATATTGTGCAAGGCAAACACACAGCACACACATCATATCATATCACATTTCCATATTTTTCATTTCCTTGTCTCATTTTCATAATCATTAATTACATCTTTTCTCCATTTCCACCCTTTTCCATAGTTTCCACAACCTTTCCACGTATCACATATTTTTTGTGATCATCTCATATCATGATTACCTTCACATAGTCTCATTCACTTTGAATACCACTTTCATCATTTTTATTCATATTGTGCTATCACACTACACAGTATGATTCATTTTCACATTTTTAACCATATTTTATTATAGAAAGCAAGTTTCTTAGTCATATTCATAATATAGCACATATCTACATTACTTTTAAAATACACACTAAGGAACACAAACATATCATTTTTTAACAATAATACAAATAGAATAAAAAATAATACTTTAAAGAATGTTACCATTTTTTAAAGGATGTCAAAATGAATAATGATATATACACATACTCAAACTAAATATTGACAAAGTATGTTATAACCTCACAATTGATAAAATCCAAGCCAATTTATCCTCCCACACCAACTTCTACCATTGCCCTTCACCACTTTGATTAGGCAACTTGATTTTACTCAACTTCTATCCAAATTGTAAGGGTATTTATATGTAATTATTGTAGTATCTTTGTATCTTAAATTGTATTTTATGTATATGGAGTATACATATTATATGTATTTAAGGTATAAAAGTGTTGCATTCTTCTTCCAAGTGCAGGATAACCCCAAAGTGTTGCGTGAAATTCCTGCTATTTCTTAGGCAATTATTATAAGATCAACAATTTCATAAGCTTAGGCTTCTGTTGCTGACATAAAAATATCTTTTTCCATGTCTTCAGATATAATCCATAAGGGTTTTTCCATTCTTTGTGCATAAATTCTTGTGAGAATTTCACGTAGTTTCGGTGGTTCTCTTACTTCCAAGCTCCTATTTGTGCCTAAAATCGACGTCAGCGATAAAGCTCTATTAAGAGAGATGCTTCACTGAGGAAGAGAGAGGAAGAGAGAAAAACAAAGGAAGGCCTAGCTGTCTCGGGTACCGATTCCAATTTAATTGTTTATTGTTCTTAAGAGGTCATTTTGACACGTGAAAGCTCCTACATTATTCATTAACACTTTGTTTTTCTTTAAATAATAATTAATGGACTTCTTACAAAACTACCTACAGAACAATTTTTTTTTTCAAAAATACTGTTGATATAAAAAATTTACAAAATTACAAAAATACTATAGATCATTATATTTTTACGATTCGTATATGTTATGTATATATTATAGATATGTTATATGCATATTATAAAATACTTTAAAAAAATTAAAATTAAGTTTATTTTAGATATTATTTTGTAAAAAAATATATTTAATAGAAAATAACATAATTTTATAAAAAATTCTCAAAAAAATCTTTAGATCATCATATTTTTACGATTCGTATATGTTATGTATATATTATAGATATGTTATATGCATATTATAAAATTTTTCAAAAAAAAATTAAAATTGAGTTTATTTCAAATATTATTTTATAAAAAAAAATATTTAATAGATAATAATATAATTTTATAAAAATTTCTCAAAAAAAATCTTCAGAACATCATTTTGTAACATAATTTTATATGCTTCAAATAAGTTATATATATATATATATATTACAGATATGTCATATATATGTTATGCATATATTGAGCTTTAGCATTTATATATTATATAATATTTACATATTATTTAATTATAGTATATATATTATAAATATGTATTTTCTAGCATTTATATGTTAATTAATTGCAGTATATATACTGTAAATATATTGCGAATATGTTATGCATATGCTATAAATATATCATTGTTTGTTTTATGTGTATTTTATATATTTCGTGTATACATTATATATATATTTATGTGCACATTGAAAATATAAAAATAAAAAAAATCTTTATAAATAAAAATATATATATACAATTGTAACTAATAAACAAAAAATAAATAAAATACAAAAAAGAAAAACTAACGTTGAAAAGTATACAAAAAAAAAAAAGCGCTGTCCTAAGCCGTATTATTGAAAAAAAAATCTCACTATTTGAGATAATTAAATCAAATTTTTCCATAATTAATTACGTCCCCTTTCTCTTGTACACCTAGTCTAAACTCCAGATAAAAGTGGCAGAGAAATATTTGAGATAAATTCGTCAACAAAAAAGGTATGTAAGATATTACAGTGGAATGCAAATAACATATTCGCTCAAACATCATAAATTTATAGTGGGAGGAAAAAATAACAGTTGAATGGTTAATCTTCTGGAATTCATCAGCGAAAGCCAATTGTACAGGCTATAGGCCTACAAAGAACAACAAATGAAACCCTTCAGCCACAATGTTAGGAAAATGAGTTGTTGGTATCACCTTGCATTTGCATTCTTCACCTGAAAGCATCTGCTCGACCATCAATTTCCTCCAAAGAAGAAACCACTTGAACCTCACAACAAAACAGTACCCATTTACAACAGTCCAAGGTTGTAAGGTTCCTGGGGCTGCTAAGCTGCTCCCATAAGAGGTTTCTTCTTCAAGCCCACTATTTTTCTACTCATCACCAAAAATTGTACATGATTCCAGTTAGAAGTTCAAATGTTTTAAGTCTTTCTTAAACCAGACCCAGAAGGCAGGTTCTGCTCTAAACCACCAGGAACAAACACAGGCAGTTGGTTTGAGGCAGAATCTCTTTTGAATCTCGACTCCCGAGGTAAGTTCAGCCCCAATCTCTGTTGGCCCTCTTGTGAAACTGAACCTCCTTCATTTCTTTTCCTGACTGGAGCACTCAAAAGAGGGCCACCAAAGAAAATGGAGTCCCCTGTGTACATCAGCTTCTCAGCTTGTGGTGCTGGAGGCTTGGCTGATGAAGATGAAGGCTCTTGTGGTGGAATTATTGGCTTCCTGCAATGATTACTCATTTCCGTACTCGGTTTTTCCAATCCTCCTTGCATTGCTGATTTGTTTCTAGCTTCAGAAGCTGACACAGGAACTGATATATACCTGCCAGCATCTTGATCCCAAACCACAGATGTTCTTTTTACATCCCTTAGAAGAGAAGTAGCTTGTGCTGAAAGAAGTAATGGATCAGTACTAGTTCCCTTCTGCACAATCTTTTCATCATTTCCTGAAATAGGATATGATAAAGGGTTGTCTCCCTCAAGAAAAGGTGCCTTAGAAGCTATAGGATGATCAGGAACAATGTCAGGGACTGAAGTTGCAGCACTAAAACGACCTAAACCATGAGTTTGTGGAAGAGGGCTAAGTATGACTGACTCATGAATGTGGCTAGGGCTACTGAAACTACTAACACTCTGAGTCCCTGTTTCATACTCATCCCTGCTGCCTTGACTTGGGGCAAAAGAGTCACCGAGAGTAGGCAATCTCAACTCATTCTTGGTCTCTTTGTTTGCCCCCGTGTCAGTACTAACACTACTTCTGACACTCATGTTGCCACTAGAGCTATATTCAAGATCAGGTAAACGGCGGTTATCAACAAGCTTTAAAACTGAGGAAGATGCCCTGGCCTTAGCTGCTGCTCTCACAGCTTCAGTAGAGTCTAACTTCGCAAGCTTCCAAGCACTTATTCGAACAGGCCTTTTGGGTATCTTGTTCCCTCTTTCTGCAACTTCAGCTGCATCTGGATCAATAGTTGATGGGACCATCCCAGGCTCTAGGTGCGGTACAACTTCATCCTGATGCAGTCCAAATTGAAATAAGTTGTCAACAACTGGGAAAACTGAAAGCTTGTTCTGAGTAATTCGTCTATTATACAGTTGAGAAATCTAAATCTTTAACCAAAAAACAAAATGTAGAACATAAACAAATGGTAAGTGGCTCATCTATGAAGTCCTAAGACTAGCAAATTTTGTGAGATACTTATGCCAGTCTAAATACATAGGCACAAAACCTTAGTCAAAGTAATGCAGAATGATGAGTTAAAATCACAGCACATAGAGACACCAAGCGCCATTCGTAGGATAACAAAAAGCAATGGACTTGCACTCATAACATGAATTAATTTATATCACATGCTAGACATCTAAATAGAAAAAACCCATTAGTTAATGAAGCAAGTATTCAAATATGGAAAGAATGCCATCAATTTTTTATTTTGATATGTATCAAAACGGTTATAAGATTTCAATGCAGAAAACAAACAGAGAAGGATCTGCACAGAACTGGCATAATATATTTATTTCATATAGAACACTAGGGTGCATCCATCCATTCAGGATAGTGTAGAAAGCAAGACCAATTCACTTGTTAATGGAAATAATGGGAAAAAATGTCAACAGGCAATCATTCTAGATCCATTAACTTCATCATATGGCTCCATTCACTCAATCCTTTTGTCTTCTCATGATAGTGGCAACAGAAGCTGTCCAAGACTATATACAAAAATGCTGACAAAAAAAGATTGAAGGCTGTCTGCTTGCAACCTCTAGTATTTATTCAGCTAATGTACATTAAGGAGAGAATGCTTCCTATGATATTGTCCTAAGGAAGAGACAAGGCAAATATATAAGATATAAATTAACAAGAAATTTTGAGTGATTGCTATACTTTTGTGAAGGAACAGGAGAGATAGAGAGAAATTCAAATAATTAATGATAAAAAAGGATGAATGGCAAAAAAATTTAAAAATACAGAAAAAAAAATTACTCATTACATTGCATATGGACATGAAAAATCATGTCTTTGAATTTCTTTGCATTATAATACTGAAGTTTATCGAGATACCATTCTTGCTCATAGTGCAATTACATATTTCAGTTGAAAAGCAACAAAATATGTCCCATCTTTAAAAGAATTAGCTTTATTTCTGAGGATAGCCTAACCATGGCAAGATATCATGCAGCTCCCCCCAAAAAAGTTAAAGAGTAACTCTTTGTTTGATTCCTTTTACTATGCCAATAGCCTATACTTTTTCACATGCTATTCAACAGTCAAGAACTTTAACTCTTCTCGTCAACAATACCATTAATAAGGGTTGTTGAAGCCTACCTACAGGGACGGACCTATAGCAAGCTTTGGCCCCATCAATTTGTTTTTTATTTTTCAAAAAATTATATTTGCCCCATCCCCCCAAATTTTTTATCTACAAAAATTTTACAATTAAATCTATAACTGTCATTTATAATTAAAGATATTAAATTCACAATTACTATTATAATTTATGATTATAAGAAATTCAATATAATTTTTATACTTCATAATTCTACTACTCTGGAAATACTAAAATTTTAAATTAAAAATGCAATTAGAACAGCTTTCTCATGTATGACAACTTGTCAGCTTTTCAAACATTGTCAGCTATCTCCAATTTGTGTCAATAATTGGTAGAAACAAAAAAAAAAAGAAATTAGAAATCTAACTTCTTTGTATAAAGTGGTAGCTTTTATTTTCACTCTTCATGTTTTCACAACTATCACGGAACGATCATTTTCAGCTAGAAATATAGTCAAGTCTGAACTTTGTAATCAAATGAAAGATGACTTTCTCCCTAATTGTTTACTAGCGTATATTAAAAAAATGTTAAAAAATTTAGCGCAGATCGCTTATAAATGATTTCCATGACTTGGAAGAGTGAAGATCTTTATTTTGATAGATTTTTTTATAAATTATATACATGAAGTTAATTATATTTTAGTGCAGATTCAATTATAAATTTTTTGTCTTATTTAAATTGTGTCCGCCCCTGCCTACCCAGTATTCTTTGCTTCAATTGCCGGACATTTCATCCAGTACATAAAAATTTAAAAAAAAAACAGCAAGTACCAAAGAGAATACCTGATAATCCACAAACACCCTGGGAGGTGTACACCATGCTCCCTTGTACGGCAGGCCAAGTGAACTTCCGCCGCTGAAGCCAGTAGTAGCAGATCCTGATGGAGAGTATATAACATTTGGCAGTTCTTCATCTACAGATGCTCCGGCAGGTGCTTCACTCATCGCTCTCATTGCCACAACATACTCATAGGTAGTGATACCCTAGTTCAACATATGTATTAGGAAAAATGAAATTTTTGGATTGCAGGAGTTTTCCTATGTACAATTATAACTTGAGGTAAACTCTTCCATTTTAAACTTGATTCCGTCACTGACATGGTATATAATTTACAACTAGCATTCTTTCATCAGATAAAGTTCTAATTTCAATTTTTAAATTTCCCCTGGTCCGTCTTTTCAGCAACCACCAGAAGAACTACAAAAATGAAAATAATACCCAACTCTCTGTACCACTAACCTTTCTGATCAATATTATGTGGAAAAAGAAAAGTTCACCCAGAGGAATACATGCCAGAAGCGAGACTGCAGTACACACAGCCTGCACCAATTAAAATCAAACATAAAAAATAAAAATTATGATAAATCTAAACTAAAAAATGAAATACCAGCTTTTGCCTAAGGTTTTCTGCAGTTATATACCACAACTGTTGCAAAAGGAGCTCGAGAGAAACCATTGCCCAGTGTGTCAACAATCTCAGCATCCATGCTTTTCTTATCAACAAAGCAACGGACCAGTACAGCAATCCCAACTCCAGCTTCAAGCACAAGCTGCATAGAAGCATAGTGAGAGAGAAAGTGCTAAGTTTCTATCTTAAACCATTCTTTTCAAAAGAAAATTTTAGAATAAAATACGTGGAGGAAGAAAAAAAATGACAAATGAAGTAGCGTAAGTTGGATGATACATACCCAAACAAGACTAATGGCCATCAGAGAAATAAAAGTCACATAATTTTTGTACCCAACACAATTGTTAAGCCACTGCAGCCACACCAGAGACTAATATTAGCTTCAAGGATACCATATTTTGTTTACTTTAGAACATGTTGAGAGACAAATCAAGACGAAAGCCTGAAAAGAACCCTTGAAGCAACAAGTACCCTGCAATGGTGATCAAAACCATCAACACATTTATCACAACTTCGGCAGTGTTTGCTGAATTTGCGTACCTGCATGTTTTTTAAAAAATTATTATTAATAAGGAACACAAGTTTTATTTCCTTTAGCACTAATAATCCTATGATGAATCAAGAGAGAAGGCCATCATTATCCTTTTCTCTTCAGAGAAAATAAAACCAACAATGATTTCCAGAAATGGTGTCAGACAATCTATAGGCCCAAAAAGAGAGTGTCTGGTCTACTCCATACTCCATAGAGTGCATTTACAATAAGTCTCCACACACAGAACCATAAAGCATATTATATGGAGTTGCAGAATTATTATAAGGCAAGATAACATTCCAGACCCAGAAATTATTAAAAGATACTATTATTATGTCACACTTGTAGTATTATAACCTCAGCATTGCACAATGTACAAAACAAAGCATCTTCACCAGTGCCTTGTTGCTCAGCTGTGCATTCCTGTTTGCGGCAATCTTCATGAACAAACAATGCACAGAAGATTCCTCCATAGCCATAACAAGATTTTCTGGTCACTGTAGTATCTACTATCCCAATTTCTCTAGCTGAACTTTTCCTACTAGAGTTAGCTGCAGCTATTGAGCTTCTAGAAGCTGATGATGGGGAGGAATGCATTGCACTACCAGTTACATCAAATTTTCTATGTAAATCCTTATCTGATAACCCATTGTTCATATTGAGCTGATTCATGATGTCCGTACTGAATTTAGACATAATGCCAGGATCTGCAGGATTAATTGCAGTGCACCGAACATAAAGAACAAATACAAGGACTACCTGCAAAGCCATGACAGGAAAGATAGAGAAACATCAGGCATATAAGTTACAATTAGACTGGAGAAAAAAAATTAAAGAGGGGGGAATGCTTATGTGTATGATAATTTTTCTGAAGTGATCCATCACTACTAGATGCATGATACACTTCTTACAAATAGATATCTTGGTACTTTTTAAAGTTTGTATTGCCAGTATGGTAGTCATTACCCTACAGACATGAAATGAGTAGATCTTGTAAATTTACTTGACAAATATATGTAAATGGGCTGGTATTCTTAGGGATTTTTTGTAATACAAATCTCCTTAATTGTCAAGTAGAAGGAAAAGGAGAAAAGAATGCATAATAAATATGGGCAACTACACTAACATGGAACAACTGAGGGGCACAATGTGTCCAACACACCAGAATATTACCATTCTCTGCAAATGCTATCTAAATATACTGCCCATTTAACCAATGAATCCCAGACATAGAAGATTCAAAAGCTATTGATTGCAACAATGGTAGTTGAAATTACTGCTGACAACAAAAAGAATTCAAGACTATATACACTTTTCAATTGTGGTCTACTACTTAAAAATTATCAATAATGGCCAAAATCTTTGACATTAGTTACAATTATATCCACCCTTAAGTTTGTCTCTCTAAATTATGTGCCCTTAATGATGGATGCCCATATGAACTAATTTAATAATATAACTTAAGAAAGACAAAACAAACACTTGACTATAATTTTGGGAAATTTAATTTCCTATTTGTTCTCTACGGGCTTTATTATCAACCAAAACAATGTTCCTCAACATTTTAACAATGACTTTCAATATCAATTTTTTTTCTCATTTATTTTTAGGATATTTTTTTTTATTTTAATATCATAAAGTAACAATGTAACCAGAAATCTTAATCAGTATAGATACAAATAAGTAAAACTCTAACTCACCAGCAACTTAGATCAGCGAAATCATAATTGCTTGAGAGGGAAGAAAAATATTACTTTGGCAACATGTTACATATAGATAAGTTTAAGATAACTATTAATGATATTGAAAGAAGCAGCTACAAATGAAAGACATATAGTTCTTTTGGAATTTTTTTCTCATAAGCTCTAGAAATTAATAGGTGACCTACCACTGGTGAATAGGTGGCAATCAAAGCATACTCCCAAATGTGGCCTCCGAGGAAAGGGGCAAAGAAAGCATAAAATGCAATCACTAATAAGCAGAATACAGTAATTGCAACAACCTATCAAAGACAAGAACCGATATTTGGATACAGAGTTAGCCCACGAGAGTGTTAACACATGATCTAATTAAAAAAATAATTCCACCCACGAGAGTGTTAACACATGATCTAATTAAAAAAATAATTCCAATGTACAAGAATCCAATCAAAATATTCAAAATGATACATAATATAATGCATGCTCATAAAGCAGTAACACAACAAGCATTTCTGGGTCCATTGGATGAGCTATACTGCAAAAGTTACCATCCTTCCCATTTACAATTGAAGAACTGCATTATTAATCAGCAAAATTAAAACCAAATTTGCAAATTGAAAAACAAAGAGGAAGCAGCAAATCCTCAACTATACCTTCACTTTACCACGGCAGGACACATCCATTAGTGTTGCACTTATTCTCACGGATTACAGAGAAGGTAGCAAAGGAAAAATGCAGAAGAAGCAATAGTAGCAATGAAAAAGAAAATAAGTATATATGGAAACCATGCTCAGTTGCAGTTATAAAAATTTCCACAATAAAAAGATAGTGGCATGTCTTGCAAGAGAAAGGAAGTGACTTGGCTGTAAATTGATCAAAGATGTTTAGGAGAATTGGTTGGTAGACTTTTGCTCAAATGCAGAACTTGGGTATTTGGGGGATAAAATTAAGACTTCCATCACAGATGCTTTCTAAAAGATGAAAGCAACAGCAATCCCATCGAAAAAAAAAATTATAAATTGGTAGAATTCTCTTTTCCTCTCTCTTTCTTTCTAAGAGACCAAGCAGTGTATAGATAATTTACGCCAGTCAAAGAGTTGTTAAACCCTAGCAATATCATGTCAAAGGGAAACTAAACAGAAGAAGCAATTTGCCCAAACACATTACTATGATAAAAGAGAAATGAGCAATTAGAAGAACCCTAAAAAACAGTGCTGAAAATGAAAAGAAAACAAAAGCATCCATCCATGAACCTGGAAGGTGTGAGCCGGTAGTTGCCATCCATGTTTCCTTACCATGGCTGCTGCTCCTCCACCCTACCAAGAGACAGACTGAAGACTCTATAAAAAAGTAAACAGCCAATTTTAATTTGGCTTAATACCTCAGTAGAGATAAAAAATAAAAATACTTTTTTCTTTAATGAAAAACTAAAAAATTAGGAAAAAAAGAAAAGCCGTCCAAAAAAGAATGATACGTGAAAAGAAGTGGAATTGTTGAAGAAAGACAAAACAGGAAAAGCGATGACAGGCAGACTACGGTAATTGTCTGTCTGAATTCAATCAATTTTTGTTTTCCAGTTTCAAATGTAGAGTATGAAAAACCCAATTATTTTATCAAGCTCATATATGAGTTTAATTATCATTTTCATACTAGTGGTAAACTTGTATTTTGTGCATTTTTCATCATATGTTTTTTAATGGCTTAACCTACAAATTTGCCAAATTTTTTATATAATTTTTAACAGTATCCTATTTTTAACATTTAGATAATTTTATTTTAATTTAAAGATTTAATTATAATTGTACACTAACGAATTTTATTATAGCTATAGCCGTTGTAATGTAAGAACACTAACAATTAACATGCTCGTAGCACGCATCTATAATCTTTCGCGTTGAACGAACTGTCTTTTTTTTTCACCCTAAAAACTGAATTGGAGGGAAATAAAATTTTCTCTTCGAATTGGCCCTTTTACATAATAAAAAGAAATATTTCTATAAGAACAATCTATAACATAATAAAAAAAGAAAAAAAACAAAGTAATGACTTAATAAAAATAAATAAATAACTAAATAAAAATGTCAGTCAAACATAGAGTAATTATTTTCTAGGCTTTTTTTTAATTAGGAGAAATATAAGTTTAGTTAGGAAGCATTAATAAGTAAATCTATAGTTTGTATATGTACCCAATTTACACATATGTATAAATAATGGCCAATTTCATTAGTCTCATGATTTTTTTAAAATTCTTCTTATTTAATTTTATCAAATTATTGATTTTTTTATTTTTTATTAAATTGTTGATGAATTCCATAAAAATATAAATTAAGCGATAACACTGTGAATATATTTTTCTAATTTAATTTGTAGAGTATAATTGTAATTTAAATTTTAAATTAGTATACAATAATTTAAAAAATAAATATAGAATAATTATAAAAGGATGTAATTATTAAAGGATTAAAGTTTGGAGTAAATTTATATATTAGGATTTTTTAATAATTATTTATATTTTTACAAAAAATTAAATGATATCTTTTAAAAAAATACTTAAATTTAAGTTTTATTATATACACTTAAATTTTTTTCATTTTATAAAATTTTAATCAAATCATAAACTAATAAGTGTTATCTTTAAATATTTTATTATTTATGATATCGGTATACACTATTATATAGTATTAAAAAATATTTTAATTTCGTGTTCAGTAAAAGTAGATTAAAAAGAGCTAAAAATTATAAAAAAAATAAATAAATGTAAAATATAATAAAAAAAATTTGCGAGAGTATAATTATATTAAAAAATATTTTAGATTCACGTTCAGTAAAAGTGGATTAAAAAGAGCTAAAATTATAAAAATAATAAATAAATATAAAATAATCACAAAAAAATTTTGTGAGAGTATAATTAAAAATAAGTATGATATATTTTATATATCTATTTACAGAAAATAATTTTGAAAATGTAATTATTAAAAATAAATAAATATAATGATAATTTTAGGTATGTTGTATTATAATATATAGAAAAATAATAACAAAATATATTCGTGGTTTAAAAAACATTGGAGCAGTTGTTGAAAACGGCATCTACGCATGATCGTCGCAGACATTGAAGAAAAAGGAAGTGAGTTATTAAATATATTATGGTAGGGTTTTGATGGGTCCTATCGAAATAATTTTGTCTCCACTTATTTTATGCTTCTCACCTTTTACTACTACTACTACTATTATTATTATTATAGCATCTAAAATTAAAAAATATGGACTGTCCATTTTTTTACAAGATGGAATTAGTTGGTCCAAAGCACATGAAATAGGAACATGCTTGTTGGTAGAGATATGGATGAGTCTTTGACCAAAGTGCCAACTAAATATTACTCAACTTCGAGTCTCATCCTTCTACTCAAAATGCCCAACTGAATCTGTTAGGTTTGCGCATGCCAAAATATGATCTAGTGGCATGTGCATTAAGATTTTTCTTTTTTTATATTTTAATACTCAAAAAAATATATTAGGGATGTGATAGAGATGACTTGTTATTAGAATAAGTTCAATACATTATTATTATTATTGAATGCATATAATTAATAATTATAATTATAATAAATATTTTCAATTATAGAAAATAATCAGACAATTAATGAGCACAAGTCTTAAAACAAAATTTTAATTAAAACATTAAAAAATCACTTTTTTTAATTGAACTAAAAACGCAAATTTTCATATTAAAAAACTAAAACTTAAAATCAAAAACTAAAAATTTATGAAAAATTCAAAATAAAGTATTGTCATTTGATCAACAAAAAAAACAAGAGAGCTATTAGAATCGATTAACAAAATACTCACCATCATTACCAATAAATTATAGCATTTTATCTAATTCAGCTTCTCTCTCGATCTAAAATATATTTAATTCGGTTGATTCATTGTTGTCATTTTATTACTATTCCTCATCACATTATTTCTATTATTCTTTCCATAAGATTGTTGCTATTAGTTCACATTTCTCCTTAATATAATCGTTAACCCATATTGTAGACTCTTGATTTTGACTCTAAGCTAGTTTAGCTCTAATTAAAGAAGGTCTAAGTCACGATCGGTCCATTCTTATTAAGCTTAAACCTATTTTAAGCTTTTGGTTAGTTTGGTCCAATTTTATAAGGCTTAAAATAAGTCTGATTTGATTTTTAAAGCCCAGAAACGGTTTGAAAGCCAATTTGGTTTGATATAGATCATGCCATATCAAATTGGGCCTACCCAATTCGATATGGATAGTCCATATTGAATTAGGGCAATCCTAATTCAATATTGACCTTGCCCATGTCAAACTAGGGCTTTCATTTTGATATGGACTTTGGTCCATGTCGAATTAAAATATTTTTAGTCCAATATGGTCATGGTTTGCCTCGAATTCAAATTATTTTAATTTGATATGGTCATCATTTACCTCAGATTAAAATTATTTTAATTCGATATGCCTCAGAGGAACCGTGCTAAAATAGGAAAATAAGACTCGTTTATAGGATTTAACCTAATGTTTTCTTATAAAAACATGATTAAAAAAAGCAGCCGGGGGAAAGCAACAAGTAATAATAGAGGCAGTAAGCATTAAACAATCAAACCCTAGCATCCAGCATTAAGCAATATTGAGTGAGAGTTACCAGAAGACATAGAACACCAGCCATCAAGAAACCAGAAGGCGTTGGATGATTGCCTTCACCTTGTTCAACCAATATTTTACCACTGGTGCAAATATAAAGCTTGGATCAATGTGAAATATTTGTGGAACCAACAAACAGAGGTTTGCAATCCCTTATACAGTCTGCTTTAAATTCACAATAATTCATCCATTCTTATTTCATTATTTTACTTCGTTCTTCCACTCTTATAAAAAATCCAGACCCATTAGTTTTAATTCATATAAGTTTTATTTGAAGCTTGATGAGTTGCTGTTGGATTTATAATTTATAATAAGTCGTATGTTTGAATTTGTTTCATCCAGTAGCTCATTTAACCATTCAACAATTAGTTTATGTCCAATAAACTACTTTAGCATCAAAGTAGTTTGTTTAATCAAATTAACATTAAATATTTAATATCATAGTACCTGTGTTTTTCTAAAACCCTAAAACATTAATCATATTTTCTTAAAACCCTAATTTTTTATAAATATAAAATCCTAGTTTACATAGAAACTCTAATTTTCCAACAAAACCATATCATGTAAACCGTCTAACTTTCGGGGGCACTGCCCCTGATCCCCTGCACCCCTGCCCGCTAATCGGCTAGCCGAACTGGCGTACGCGATCCTTCGTCAATGGGCTCAATATTTATTTGTGGATTGTACTCTTTGGGATTAATCTTTATTTTCTTTTTAATTAAGCCCTAATTTTATTACTCTTTATATGATGATTATTTAAGTGTTTATGAGTTTATATTAATTTTGTTTAGATTTTTAAGGATGTAAAAGACATATTTCCACTCGTGGATACCTTATTTGTTTAATTTATTTATTTTTGTAGTTTAATTTATTTTAAGATTTTGGGACAATTGTAAGGGACACATTTTCATATTTTGGTGATTTTCCTATTTTATTTTCTTTTCGGATATTGAACATTGTAAAGGTATGTTTTCATCCTTGGATGAGTGCCTATTTTGCCTGTTTTATTTTAATAAAATGATAGATGTTTATTTATTTTAATTTGCATATAGTATGGATAATATTATAATACTTAAAAATTCAATAATATTTAGACCTGAAAAGGAAGTCGGTTCCAATGAACCGGGCGTTATGGGGGTGTTGGGTCATTCTCACCTTCCCCATACGTACTCAACTTTCTGAATCCATTAAAGGGTTGGGGATTCCTTAGAAATCAAGTCATCCACTCCTTTTTTTTTTCTAGCCCGTCCGGATGGTAGCTCCATTTTCTCCGGGTTTAGGCTCGTATTCTCTAAGGCCCCGAGCCTAACAGTGTCAAAGTCGCAAGAACCATTTTACATGGGAGTAGAGACGAAAATCCCCACTCACACAAACCTAATTGCTCTTATAATGCCAATTGTGTTTTAGTATCATTAAACAAAACCTCAACTGACTATAATATGATAACTAAACTTGACAGCTCTTTGGCATAGTGCGCAAGTTATACATACTTCTACCTGATGCTTTATAGAGCAAGCATTATAGGTAAGATATCATGGCAGACTTGTTGTACCAAATTACGTACCTTTGGAGGAATTATTAACATCCATAACTTCTTCCAAACCTAACACACTCCTTATTATGGTTGCACTACATGATGTGATGCAAGCACGGGTACGCAAGCCCATAAAAAGAAACTTTGAAGAAAAACTAAATATGAGGCTGGATTCAAGGGCTGGAATGTTGATTGTAGAAGCATTAAAGGTGAAAGAACTGAAAAAGGGCATATTATGTAATTTTTGAAACTGGGTAGATTTGATATTTGAAGCTTTACTTGAGAATTTGAAGATCTTAGAATTCCATAATTAGAAAGCATTATTCACGAAGTTTTTAGAAGATATCTCAAGCTTTCAGAATGGGTTTGTTTGTATAGATTAGAGTTCATTTGGGCCTCCAAACAGTTGTTCAAATTCAAACCTGAAAAATAAATTTAGAATCAGATTTAAGTAGAATTTTAGTTTGAACCAGTTTACTTCAAATGGCCATAACTTGAGCTTCCGAAGCCCAAATTCATCTACACTTCCAGAGATACAATTCTTGGGAAGGTCCCAAGCCCATATTCAAACTTTATCAGATTGTAAATTGGCTTTAAAGATTTTGAACAAATTTTAGATTAATTTTATTTCCTTATTTTGTTAGGAATTGAATAATTTGTTAAGATTTATTTTATTCTTTTGTAACTAGGTTTAGGGTTAATTATTAGAGGTTATAAATACTTTTTATTTCATATTGTAATCAAAATTTTAGAAGTTTATAGATTAATAAAAGTTAAAAACTTTTGTTCTTAGAAGATATTTCATCTATTGTTTTTGGTTCTTTCTTGAATAAAAGTTTTCTATTATCAAAGTTAACAACTTTATGATAGATAAATCCAAAGTCCTCTTCCACAAGTTGGAATTGGGTCTACGACTTAGCAAGAATCTGATTTGGCTTTATAAAGAGTCACTTACATGATCTCTAGTCCATATACTAGGGGTTCGCGTCATGATGGCCTGCAATATATGTATATGCACTTTAACAATATTTTATGCTTTATGCACCATCATGAATCCATGACCCACCTTACATTGAGAGGAATATTGAGAATAAGATGCTTATCTCTATCATTGAAAAGTTTATTTACCAAGTCCTCATCCCATTTCTATTTTCTGGGCTCCAAAGAACACATCATTTGAGTATCAATTTCTAGTGGCATTATTAATGAGATGTGTTGTCTTTGTATGGATATGATTTTGAAGATGAAAAATATCTAATTAGTTTAATTGTATTAATATTGGATCTTTTAGGCACAAGGGCCTTCCCCTAATCTAAAGGAATGAAAACCTATAAAAAAAGAAGTCAACTTGCCAACTAGGCTTTATATGAGCGAGGCTAAAAAAGAAGGTATAAACTTAAAATGGGCAAAAAGAAGGAGTAGGCTAATCCAACTAGTCCCTATGACATGTCTTCCATACCTTGTGGCTTGATCGCCTAAGAGAATGGTGATACATAACACCTTGTGACGTGAATTACTCCAACATTGTGTCCAATTAATCTTTCACTAAATCTACCACTACAAACTCTAACATTATACGTATAACTTAACTTTGATAGTAAGTTCTTTCAGTAGTCTTCTATAAATATGGTTACTGTACATTAAAAAGGGATCCTTTTGGCAAGTAGAATATAGACAAAAGAGAGACTTTTGGGAGAATATTCAGAGAAGAGTCTTCCTCATGTGTGTTTGCATAGCTTAGCTTCTTCTATAGTAACCTACTACTACAATAAACATCCACAACCTATAAGAAAACCCACCATTTCACTCACTTCAAAATCTAATGAAACATTACTCACTTAACTTAGAAGAAGAAGAAGCTTGGAAAAGATGAAGGCATATCCTACCTCCTCGTGTTCTCTTCATTCTTTTAAAGAAAGAAGGAACCAATGATGGAGGTATCATGTTCTGACCTCTTATTTGTTTTCCAGTTTATGTATGCTCCCTGTGTTTTCTTTCCTTCTTAATGGTTGATGTTATGTGCCTTGTTTTAGTATATTCTTTGTTATTTTTTTTTTGGCTTCTCTATTTCTTTCATTATATATTACTTTTATGGGATTATATAGAGTTTTTAATGGACTAAAATATAGCTTGAGATGAAACTAAACATATTAAATTGTAAAGATCCAAATTTTATCATATATGGATGGACCTTGAGCAAAGTAAAAATGGTAACTTTATGGCAGAATTGTCTTCTGGTGATGCAGGGCATTAATATATATATATATATAATATGAATTTTCTCATTAATTTTAAATATATTTTGTAACACCCTTTATACCTCATATATGTATAATATACACACCTCGTATATATAATATATATATATAATATAAGAATGTCACATATTTTTTTATTCTTTTAAAAACTTTTATCATTCCAAATTAATTATTTAGAACACTTTATATATATATTAATAAATAAAGGAAATTATTCCCTAGTAATGTAAATATAAAAAGACACATTTTAAAAGAAATCTCTGAAGAAAATTTGCCAGAGTTTTGTCTGTATTTTGGATATTTTTAAATTTCAACACACTCAATCTGCATTTAAAATGCACTCCTAAATATTCATTCAACACATTTATTTCTCCAAAATCTCCAACATAATCACAAAATATACAAAGTGTTTATATGTAACCATATATAACCTATCTCTCAAATTTTCAACATTAAACTAAAAATTCTTTTATAATTTACATCATATACATGTAGAAAACATAATATTCATATTTAATTAAATTTCATAAAGTTTAAAATATATACATGAGAAGCAGATGGCTCTAGTCCGTGGCAGCTCGACAAACTCCAAAGGTAAACAACTATAATCTAGACCTGGTGTGGTCTAGCAGCACTCTCTAAATCAGCTCTATCATATGCACGATGCATTTCAATCACACTAAGTATAATACTTAGTGGTACATACTTTGGTATGATAAATAAATAGTATAACACATACAATGCTATAAACACATTATGATAAAAATATCAGACAATTATTTCTTTTTACACATTTTAACAACACATTAATCATCCATATACACTAGGCCTAAAATCCTTATATATATTAGTCTATTTTCAAAAATATTATATTAGGCTAACTCAATCATCTGTGACACCAGTATGTCTCACCTAATGACATATAAATCTGTGACACCAGCGTGCCTCATCCGATGACGTAATAATATTTATGATACCAGTGTGTCTCACCCAAGGGCGTAACAATATCTGTGACATCAGCGTGTCTCACCCAGAGGCGTAATAATATCCAACAACAACATTCTAAAACTAGACCCTATATAAGGTGACATGCAATTATATTTTTACAATTTTTACTTTTCACATTCTTTTTCATATTTTCAATGCATCTTTAACATTATCATCATGTACAATGCAAAGTTTGCTCATTCCCACATGTTAGTGCACAATTTGCACTTTTCATATTTTGTACACACATCCTATTTAGCCATTTTCAAATGGCTTATCATGTAATAATCACCACAAAACAAGCATTATTACTCCAAATAATACAACACACACATATTCATAAATATCAAATAACATAACACATTCAATATAACCAATATGTTTGCTAAAAATCAATGCAATCAAACACATCATAAACCAAAGTATGTACTAACCTCTATTAAGCAACAAATGGAATTAAAACTCTACTCTACTTATAAAATCTTCTAATACTCTTCTCTACTAGGTCGATAAAATTATAACCTACTCAACACCTATTGAAAATGTGAATGTAAATAATCAATTAGTATCACATTTCTAGGTGTTTTAAGCATAGAACATAAATTTAGACACATTCTTTTAAAAACACTATAATGTGCCCTAACATACTCCAACTTTGAAACTTCACTCTAATCAATCCCAATTTAATTTTGAAGTTTAAATATATCATAAACATCATATTTTAACACATTCCAAGCATTAAAATATAATATACCACTTTTCCATCAAAATCTAAAATTTTGCCATAAGCCTTTTTAATTTTGGTTTTTCATTATAACCAATTCAAATGGTAATTTGAGCTCATTTATATCATTAATAACACAAAATAATACAATTTAAATCATAAAACCAAATGTATCATCACTTTTTACCTAAACCCTTACCAAAACCCTAACTTTCATACTACTTCCAAACTCTAACTAAACCTACTCAAATGCAATATTTAACCATAAAATCTTTACTTGCTCATCAAAATAACATCCTACATATCCAGTTCAATAATTATAATATACTCTTTCAAAAATTCAATTCATACATATTCATATTTAACCATAAAACTTCTAAATAAGGTAAGAACGCTTACCTTTGATTGAAAAATCTTCAAAATCACATCTTCAAAATCACCCCCAAAACCTCTTGAAAACTTGAAGAATTTGGTGTTAGATGAAGCAAAAACCTCCCCTCTTAACCTAAGCAAATTTCGGCCATGGTGGAGTGAAAGGAAGAAGAAGAAGAGTTTTTAATAACTCACTTCCCAGCTTTACCCCTCATATTTCTTTATAATTATTAAATAATTAATTAATTTTTTAATCATTTTCAATTCTTTAATTTTCATCATGTATCTAAAAATAATTTTATTTTTTTCATTTTTATTTTTATTTTTTTATAATTATCATTTTATCCCTCCTTTTACTTTTTAAATTTATCTTTTTCTAACTTTTTTTTTACTTTAAATGTACTGTATATTTTTTTTTATATTTCACATATATATTACCTATTTCTCATTTTCAATACTTCATTTAACCCTCCAACTTATTAATTTAATTTAATTTTATTTATTTTAATAATTATATGGGTATTACAACTCTCTCCCCCTTAAAAGAATTTCATACTTGAAATTACCTAATGTCAGTCTTGAAATAACTGAGGATATTGGCTCCGCATCGTCTGTTCACTCTCCCATATCGCTTCTTCAATAGAGTGATTCCTCTAAAGAACTTTTACCAATGGCACTTTCTTATTCCTTAATTTCTTCACTTCGCTTGCCAAGATTGCTAATGGCTCTTCTTTGTATGTCAAATCGGGATTCACCTCGATAGATTTAACAAATAACACATGAGATAGATCCAATCTGTATCTCCGAAGTATCAAGACATGGAAGACATTATGTACCCGATCTAACTCGGGTGGCAGAGCGAATCTTAGGCCATGGGTCCCACTCTCTCTAGAATCTCATATGGCCCAATAAATTGAGGACTCAATTTTCCTTTCTAACCAAATCTTAGAATCCTCTTGCAAGGCCTTAGGAAAACCTTGTCTCCCACACTGAACTCAATGACTTTCCTCTTCAGATCTGAATAACACTTCTGTCAATCTAAAGCTGCTTTTAATTGATCCTGAATTATTTTAACCTTTTCTTCTGTTTCCTTGATTAAATCAAGACACGTTAACTTTCTTTCTCCCACCTCATCCCAACATAAAGGTGTTCAACATCTTCTACCATACAAGACCTCAAATGGTGCCATCTCAATAGTAGACTAGAAGCTGTTATTGTAGGCAAACTCCATCAGTGGCAAATGTCTATCCCAGCTTCCTGTAAATTCAATGATACAACTCCTCAACATATCCTCCAATACTTGTATCACTATTTCAGACTGCCCATCTGTCTGCGGATGGAAAGCAATATGGAAGTGTAACTGAGTATCCAATATATCCTGCAAACTCCTCCAAAACCTAGATGTAAATCTAGGATCTCGGTCCTACACTAAAGAAACTAGGACTCCATTACAACCTCACAATCTCACTAATATACAGCTCAGCCTGTCTATCAAGAGAATAGTCCATCCTCACTAGAAGAAAATGAGCTAACTTAGTCATCCTATTCATAATCACCCAAATTGCATCATATTTCTTTTGGGTCAAAGAAAGCTCTGACACAAAATCCATAGTTGCTTGCTCCCACTTCCACTTAGGTACTGCCAAAGGCTACAATAACCCTAAAGGAACCTGGTGTTCAACCTTCACCCTCTTGCATGTGAGACATCTCGACACAAACTCTACTATGTCCCTTTTCATGCTAGACCATTAATAATGTTGCTTTAAATCTCGATACATCTTTGTACTTTCAGGGTGTATAGCATATGAAAATTGATGTGCTTTCTCCAAAATCCTCTTTTTCAATTTCATATCATTAGGAATACACAATCTGTCATTGTATCATAAGCTTTCATTATCCCTCATATGAAAATCTTTGGTCTCCTCTTTTTGTAGTCCTCCACAATCTTCTGGAGTTTCATATCTGACTTTTGTGCTTCTTTAATATGATCAAGTAGTAATGGCCTCACCTGCAACTGGGCCATTAAAGCACCATCATCAGAAATCTCAAATCTAGCATGCAAAGCTCTCAACTCAATAAGCAATGTGAGAGCATAGGTATTTAACCCTGCCATAGACTTTTGACTCAAAGTGCCTGTAACTATATTGGCCTTGCCAGGATGATAATCAATTAGACAATCATAATCCTTTATTAACTCTAACCATCATATCTGTCAAAGATTCAATTCTTTATGGATACCCAAATATTTCAAAATCTTGTGATCCGTATAGATGAAACACTTCTCTTCATACAAATGATGTCACTAAATCTTCAATGCAAAGACAATGGTTACTGTGAGTAGGGATTTTTGCCCCCACTCCCATATGGAATAGTTCTTGTGACTTCGGCACTATTAGGTTTAGGGCCTTAGAGAATACAAGCCTAAATTTGGAGAAAATAGAGTCGCCATCTGGATGGGCTGGAAAAAAGAAAGGGGTGGATGACTCGATTCCTAAGGAATCCCCAACCCCCTTATGGGTTTAGAAAGTTGAGCATGTATGGGGAAGGTGAGAATAACTCAGCACCCCTATAACGCCAGATTTATTAGAATTGACCTCCTTTTAAGGTCTAAATATTATAAAATTCTCAGCTTTTTACAATATTATCTATACTACATATGAACTTTAAAATAAAACATCATTGTATTAAAATTAAAATAATGTTTAAAACAAAATAATAAATGGGCACCTATACAAGATGAAAATATACCCTTACATCCATGTCCAATGTCAAAAATAAATAGAACACCCACCAAAAGGTGGAAACATATCCTTTATAATAGTCCCAACTAAACGATAAACTAAATTACATAATAAAAAATGAGACACCCACAAAATGAAAATGTGCCTTCATTTATTGGTTCCACTAATATTCCATGTTAATCTAGATTGTATACTCGCACTAGTGTTGAATCTTGGTTGAGTAGAGTGAAGATGATATGCTACTGCCTTCTGGTGTAGTGTTTTGGTTTGTGTTTGTTAATGGTTGTTGCTCAGCTCTCTGTCTCTCGTCCATACTGACTTTTAGGGTTTTTTCTTCTTATTGATTGTTGATCAATGTTACCTCCTTTTTTTATTAGCATTAAACTCTTTTATTTATAGGCAAATAGTAATTAAAAACCCTAAACCTAATATGTTGAATCCTTCTTTTAAACAAATTATAGCTTAATTAGGAAACCAAATGGTCGGCCAATACTCAGAATAAATCAGGTTCATGTCAATCTAGTGTGCCAGATCGACATGGGCCACCATATCGACATGAGCCATACTCATGTCGACCTGGGCCCTCCAGGTTGACATGAGCAATGGCTCAAGTTGCCTGGGGCCACCCCGACTCAAATCAGTATTGTATTTTTAGTTATTGGACCAGGCAATTTCAATTTGGGCTGAACAAATTTAATTTTAGGGCTTTATAAAATTAATCAATTGAATTTATGCCTTTCAAAATGGAATTGACTTATTTAAAAGCTATAAAATAGGTCTAAATCTTTAAAAGTTGAATCAAATTTGTTTTGACATTCTTTAATCAGGACCGTATCAGCTTAGGGCCAAAATTAAGGGTCCACAGTTTGCCCCCAGCTTGAATGATCTTGAATTGATTTAGAGAGTGAAAAAGTAACATGACTATTGAATTAATTTTGGCAAAAATTAATTGGGCTCTAGACCCGAGATAGTTTGGGTTCTGGCCCAGACTGGTTTGGATTCTGGACCCGGACTGAGTTCTGGACTCAAAAGTGATTTAGGTTCTGGACCTGAGCTAGTTTGGTTCTAGACCCAGATTGGTTTAGGTTCTGGACCCGGATTGGTTTGGATTCTGGATCCAGATTGGTTTGGATTTTGGACCTGTATTGGTTTAGATTCTAGATCTGGATTGAGTTCTGGACTTGAAAATAATTTGAGTTCTGGACCTGAGATAATTTGGGTTCTCTACCCAAAATTAAATTTAGGTTCTCGAACCAAACTTGAATTAGGGTTCTCGACCCGATGCTGGATGCTTCGAGAAAACATATATCAGCTTCAACTCTTCTAGCTTGGTTGACCTTTTGTCACTTGAGAATCGCGGCTTTTTTCTAGCCAATTGATTCCACTCTTTAATAGATTCTGCTGACCTTTTGTCATATGTAAGTTTCGGCTTTCTTTTAGCCATTTATACCATTCTTTAATGGATTGTGTTGACCTTTTGTCAACTGAGAGTTCTGCCTTTCTTCTAACTGATTGTTCCATTCTTTAATGAATTGTGGCTCTTTACCCTTCAAAAATGGATCTTTATCCTTAGGAGATTGGGTCTTTACCCTTCAAGATGGATCTTTATCCTTTGGAGATGGGATTTTTACCCTTCAAGATCGATCGTTATCCTTTGAAGATTGAGTCTTTACCCTTCAAGATGGATCTTTATCCTTTGGAGATTGGGTCTTTACCATTCAAGATAGATCTTTATCCTTTGGAGATTAGATCTTTACCCTTCAAGATGGATCTTTATTCATTGGAGATTGGGTCTTTACCCTGTATTGACTTGAGCTCTTCTAGCTGGACTAATCTTTTATCTTTTGCATCTTCATTCTTTTAGGGTTCTTACTTTCTTTTTGTTCCATTCTTTTGTTCTTCCTTTTGCAAAAAAAAAAATTAGTTATTTTTAGCTAGCCCTTGTATCCTCTATTTGCCCACTGCATGGCAAAACATTAAAAGTGAGTTTAAAAATATTTTGTACATGCAAAAATTCAAGAATTGAAAAAGAGGAAGTTTTGACCCATATGTAGGCTTAAACTAATGATTTTGTTCCCATCCAAGATCTGATCGATGTTTGTGTTGTGTCTCATTCTTTGCACAATCATGAATCTCCATCTTTGTAAAGTGATTGGATCTTCCTCAAGCAATGGGTCTTCCATGCCCCCCTGATTTCATATCTACTTCATGTTTGCTTCATAGAGTATCTATTGTTCATTTTGACAAAGAATAGATAATGCAGTGTGATATGCTCATGTATACATGATATGCATGAATAATACTTACAGTGGTTCTATGACTCACAGACTGAGGTGATCAGCTGAAGCATTCCCATGGATTCCTTCCAGATACTCATTCAAGCGTTTCATTGGAATGGCAGAAGACTTCACATTTATGACTTTTATCTTCAAGATGTTGAAAATATGACTGGTGGGACCTAAGCAACAAAGTTAGAGACATAAGAAACATCCATTTCAACACATTTGATTGATAACTGCTTCCACTACAAAAATATTCGGGAATTGCGACGGAAATCTGCGACGGACATGTTTCCGTAGCAAATTTGCTACGGATCTGCGATGAATTTGCGACGGAAGGACAAGTCAGAGGAATTTTGAGAAATTGGTCGCAAATCCGTTGCAAATCCGTCGCAGATCTGCAACGAAAATCATTCCGTCGCAAATAATCGTCGCAAAAGTTGGCGCGGAAACTTGGCGCGAGAGAGAAAACACTAAAAAACCAATTTGCAACGGAGATCTGCTACCGTCTATTGCCGTCGCAAATTTCACTATAAAAATATTCAGAATTTTGCGACGGAAATCTGCGACGGACATGTTTCCGTCGCAAATTTGCTACGGATCTGCGACGGATTTGCGACGGAAGGACGAGTCGGAGGAATTTTGAGAAATTGGTCGCAAATCCGTTGCAAATCCGTCGCAGATCTGCGACGAAAATCATTCCGTCGCAAATAATCGTCCAAAAGTTGGCGCGGAAACTTGGCGCGAGAGAGAAAACACTAAAAAACCAATTTGCAACGGAGATCTGCTACCGTCTATTGCCGTCGCAAATTTCACTATAAAAATATTCGGAATTTTGCGACGGACATGTTTCCGTCGCAAATTTGCTACGAATCTGCGACGGAAGGATGAGTCGGAGGAATTTTGAGAAATTGGTCGCAAATCCTTTGCAAATCCGTCGCAGATCTGCGACGAAAATCAGTCCGTCGCAAATAATCGTCGCAAAAGTTGGCGCGGAAATTTGCGACGGATTTGCAACGCATTTGCGACAGAATAACCAGTTAAAGTTGAAATGTAGCAATAAAAAAAAGAGAGAAAAATTCATAGTTAAATTTATTAACTCAAATAATTTATTTGAAGCAAAATAAGCTAACATTTTGAACCCAAAAAAAAGAGAGCTAATATTCAAATATTAACAAAAAAAAAGCCAAATATATCATTTTTTAAAAAAAAATAAAAATGGTGTTCTTTTGTGAGAAGATTAGATGACCTAACCCTAAGTTACTCTATTGCCTCTCTCTTCATTTTCTTGCCGTTCTCCATTTCTATCTAGTCTCTTCCCTCTTAAGTCTTCTCTGTCGCCCCTATTGTTCTTGGTGTTTTGTCCATCCATCGTCTTTGCTCAGACATCACCGTCATACTTGCTAGTGTTTCAATTTTTTTTTTCTGGTTTTCGATTTTCAGGTAAGAAATTGTTCTTGTTCTTTGATCCGAGTAATAATTTTTTGGGTGATTGTTCTTGTCAGATGTGTTTATTGTGATTGTGATTGTTCTTGATTATTTGGTGCTTATTTTAATATTTTATTATTTTAATTTTTTTTTCAGTTCTCTGTATAGGTTCATTTTTTGGTTAATCTTTGCAAGGTTTGCTTATATTCTCTGTTACTGGAATGTCGTTTGTTTCGATTTTGGGAACTTTGCTTCTCCTTCTCATCAAGTTTCTATTTTAATAAAACAGCAGCCATGAAATCTTGATGGAGTGAGTCTTTGGTGTTTGTGTTTTAAAGAATTGTAGTTTGAGCAACAGTGCTGCTCAGTATTTCCCATGGATTAAACAGTGCAATGCATATGTGGTTTCATGTATTTGTTTTGGTTAATCTAGATATGGCTGTGTGCTGAATGCGTCTGTTATGCTTACCTCAATATATGATTATTTTGTTTCCTATTAATGCTTTATTATGGAATTCCAATGCGTCTGGTTAAAATTATTTAACACGGATTTGTAAGTGGTGCTTTAGGATGTTTAATGTCTCATGAGCATTTTCTAAATTTCTTTTCCTTTCATTTGATGAACTTAGGGCTTGATGTTTAAGTCTCTCTTTATTTATTCTGTGATACTTGTGGTGTTAAAAATGGAACTTAGAAATTTATCTTTTAGGCAATGGCTTTGTAACCATTGCCATTGTTTTTCTCGATTCAGGGTCCTACAAACTGCTGTTTCAGCGTAGGAGGATCAACTAGTCCAGTAATTGCAGCTGCCTCAGTTCTCCCATCACTACAATTCATCTTGCAGCAGAACACCTTGCAAAGGGTATGTTTCTTTTAATTGATAACAGAAAAATATCTCCTGTAAGCTTGTTATTTCTAAAAATTTGCATTCAAATGGTTGTTGACAGGAAGAAATTCTTAAATTGATCAAGTGTGTGGAGCAAAGTTCTGGTAACAAATCATCTATAAATCATATCTATCATCAGCACTTAATCCTGCATGCAATAAATAATTAACATAACTCATTTCTAGTGCAGGCAAGCAAATGGAATCAGCTGAAACAGCCACAAATGACCTTTTCCAGGTAGTTATCCCTTTTCTTATACCAGTGCATATAATTCGATTTTTATAAGAAATTGAGCAATAATAAGATTCTTTCTCCCTCATTCTTTTTCGTCTTCATCATCTTCATTAGGTGTGTATGTGGGTGTAATGGTTTGTACTATTGTTTCTCAATGACAGCATGTAATGATTGTTATTTGTATTATCTCACAATATTGATTTAGGTTTTTAGTTTATTTGTTAAATACATTTATTTAGTTGAGTTGTGTATTAAATAAATTTATTTATTAATCAGTTCTTGTATGTGTAGAATTGTTTACAAAATAGTCAATAACTTGGCTGAGCTGGGAGCTATGGTGCTGCCTTAACCAGATCATTTTTTATGAAGAGAATTTTACCAGTCTTAACTTGAAAAAAAAGTTTGTTTCATTAGTTATTTCTGTTACCTGATTAAGATTATTTTATGCAACATGCAGATATCACCTACATCTGCTAGGGAGAGGGAGCTGCAAACTCAGTTGATTAATCTGCAACAAAGGTATGATACATCAACTAAAAACTAGTAAGTGAAATCATTGTTGCTATTTTGACATGAAGCTGAAACTCATCTAAATTAACAGTATTGGGAGCCTCATTGAGGAATTGCAGAGACAGAAGATAAATTCAAAAATATTTTCTTTTCTTTCCTGCTGATGCTGGACTATAAGAATCTGTTTCCCTGAACAGTTGAGCTATGCAAAACACAATTCAAAAATGTAATTGTGTAGAGATTTTTAACTGAGATTGAGATATGAATTTTAAATATGCCTCCTCATTAAATAAAGTTCGAAGAGCTTGTATAGAGCTCCTCTGTACTACTATGGCATGGGCAGATTTCAAAACTCCAAATCATGCTGAATTGCATGCTAAGATAATTTCCATGTTCTTCAAGTCTTTGACATGTCGAACACCAGAAATTGTAGCAGTTGCTAAGGAAGGTTTGCGACAGGTATTTTCGAGCTTTTATCCATTTGCTGGATGTGTTTATTAGTATGTTCTTTCTTTTTATCTTCTTTATCTTCTTCTCCTTGTCATTGTCTTTTCGCTTGGTCATGATATGGGTTCAACTGTAGATTATGAACAGTGCAGGGGCAGTTTTGAGAAGGCTGTGACTTACAAATAATGGTATTGATTATTGAATAATTCATCTGCATGCTTGGCAAGACAATGGTAGTCTTTGTAACATTTGCATCTAGCTGGGCATGAAAGGATAGTTGCTGAAGGAATATAGCCTGACATTTTCTTTACATGTTTAATCCATCCTTTTTTTACTATTCATATAATTTCTTGAAGAACTTGTTTCTATTTTCCAGTTAACTCAACGAGGGTTTTAATAGTATCTTTGTCATTCTGGCTTTCTGAGTTCTTATCTTTGTTCATCTTTATTTAGCATTTAAACTAATTTTCCTTGCTCACATGATATTTACATTAATTCTCATTAGGTTATTAATCAGCAAAGGATGCCCAAAGAACTTCTGCAGAGCAGTCTCAGGCCTATTCTAGTAAACTTGGCTCACACCAAAAACCTCAGTATGCCTCTTCTACAGGGTCTGGCCCGCCTGCTTGAACTTCTATCTAATTGGTTTAATGTTACCTTGGGTGGCAAGCTATTGGAGCACCTTAGGAAATGGCTAGAACCTGAAAAACTTGCCCAAAGTTTGAAGTCATGGAAAGCTGGTGAAGAGCCTAAAATTGCAGCAGGTAAGGCATCTTCATTTTGTGTACGCATGGTAATATTTGCATGGTGACTGAGTGTCAGAGTCGGACATATGGATGCATGTTAGCCTTCAAATGTAGATACCTATATATAAGTATTTATTTTTATGTTCCTATCCTGGTGCCATTGGATGTCCTAATACATCATGCCTTTTTCTTTTGGTTGTCTGCAGCTATCATTGAGCTTTTTCACTTGCTTCCTCTTGCTGCATCAAAGTTTCTTGATGAACTTGTAACCTTGACCATTGATTTGGAAAGAGCTCTTCCCCCTGGACAAGTGTATAGTGAAATTAACAGTCCATATCGACTTCCTCTAACTAAATTCTTAAATCGATATGCAATGCTGGCTGTTGACTATTTTCTTGCTCGATTAAGTGATCCAAAATACTTTAAACGGTAAGAATAAGATGCTGGAAGGACGTTAATTGTGCACTTGGATTATCACATTATGGATTATGCTTATCCTTTCAGTTTCCTTGTTGTAAATTGCAGGTTCATGTACATAATACGATCAGATACTGGCCAAGTATTGAGAGAAGAACTTGCAAAGTCTCCATAGAAGATACTTGCAAGTGCCTTTCCTGAGTTTCTGCCAAAACAGGACTCAACAATGACACCTGGATCATCAACTGCACCTGGTGCTTTAATAGGTGATGAAAGCCTTATTACCTCTCCATCTGATGGTATTAATTTACCATCTATACCTCATGTGGCAACTTCAGATGCTTACTTTCAAGGGCTTGCACTTATTAAAACATTGGTGAAACTGATCCCTGGCTGGTTGCATGGTAATCGTTCTGTGTTTGATACTCTAGTACTAGTGTGGAAGTCACCTGCAAGAACTTCTCGGTTGCACAACGAACAAGAGCTGAACTTAGTGCAAGTAAGTTTAGTTACTATATAGCACAAGTAATAATTTCTGCCATATAAATCTTCATCTGTTATGTGATGGTGCTGAAACTTTCAAACAATACTTGATGATCTTATTACATGGTGAAAAATATTAGTTGAGTGATTCTAAATACATGGTTGAGCAGCAGATAATGCTGAAAACCAAATATGCTCATTAAGTTTTGATTCTTCTGCTCTAATAATATTTTCTCTCTTTTGCTGTCCTCTGCTAAGTTCTGCCTTTTGAGTAAGCATTTTCTGCTTTATATTTTTGCCTTTGTCAGAGAAAAAAAATCCCGTAACTCTCCTTCACATACTTCATGTCTTTCTGTGTTCGCACCTAGTTGGCTTGGTTGTGATACAGGTTTCTGTAGTTGGATTGATCCCTCTGAGACAGAATTGACTAGTCATGAATCTAGCTTCAAATTCGAACTTACTATATTGTCAAGACAGAGAAATGTGACTTTATTGGATTGGACAAATTTACTTGTTTTTAAATGTTTGCTCATTCAGAATACATGTTTTTAATTTTTTCATTATTGTTTTTGCAGATTGTCCTTATGAATAGTGATTGTCCAGTGACTAACAGATAGTCTTTGGATCCTTTATTAAATGCAGGTTAAAGAAAGCAAATGGCTTGTCAAATGCTTCCTGAATTACTTGCGACATGATAAAACTGAAGTCAATGTTCTGTTTGACATTCTCTCCATCTTCTTGTTTTATAGTCGTATTGACTATACTTTTTTGAAGGAGTTTTATATTATTGAGGTACATTGCTCCATACCATTTTTTGGTGTTCTAAATATCTTTCCCAGTTGATTTGATAGTGGTATGGATTAAACAAATAATCATCCTTTGTACCAGGTTGCTGAAGGCTATCCACCCAACTTGAAGAGATCACTTCTCTTGCATTTTTTGAACCTTTTCCAATCAAAACAACTTGCTCATGATCATTTGGTGGTTGTGATGCAAATGCTCATTCTGCCAATGCTTGCACATGCCTCCTATAATCTATACTTAGTAGAGATTTTTAAAAAAAAAATTTATTTAGTTAAATTAACTGAGATTGAGATATGAATTTTAAATCTTTTTTGAAAGTTTAGGTATAACATGTTAACTTGTTAAATTGAAAGGGAAGGGTTAACATGTTATATTGAAAGAACATGGTTGACATGTTAACTTTTTTTTTTTTTTGGGTTGGGATAATATACGACTTTAAGTGAAGATATTATGTATAGAGTTTGCACAAGAGAGAGGAAGATTCATAGCAGTAGCTCATGTGGGGAAAACTACACATTCAAAGTGCATGCCTATGTTATCAAGTACTATGAAAACTTTATTCTTGAAAATGGGAGCCGAACATTTATGCAATGCTAATTTTACCATATATATCTAACTTATATTAGTGCTTTCAGAAGTGCAGCAATCTAGAAGCAGTATTTGGATAGAGTGGTATAAGGAAAGTATGTCTTGGAGGCCTCCACTCTTAACCTCAAGTATGTCTTGCAGACTCAACCAGAATTCAGGCCTCCAATGTCTGAAGTTGTTCAGGATCTGAAAGACGTGATAAGGAGAGAATGCCCCAGCACTATAATTTAATATTGAAGATCTATATTGTTATTTTCAAGATAGATTATTTATAGTAGTGTTCTTAACACTTGTATAGTTAAATTGTAAAATATTTTATTCTATTGAAGATTAATAAAAGAATTATTTTTATCAATGTAATTAGTGCTTTTTTAGATTGTATTTAAATGTTCCAAATGTATTTATAAAGTTCTCATAAAATTAATTGATAATATAAATAGTTTCAATAAAAATTAATATTAAATTACTACGGATTTGCTATGAATCTGCGACGGATATTTGAAATCTATGACGGAATCTGCGACGACAATCTGCGACGGAATCTGTGACGGCAATCTGCGACGAAATCTGCAACGAATTTGAGACGGAAATCTGTGACGGAATCTGCGACGGAAATCTGCGACGAAATCTGCGACGGAATTTGCGACGGCTGCCCTTTACCCGCGAAAATTTAAGCGCGAGATTTGCAACCGCCGAGTGGTTGCAAATCCGTCGCAATCTGCGACGGCCTGTCGCAAATTGAAAATTGCGACGCATTTTTTACTAACGGATCGTATCCGTCGCAGATCGGTCGCAGATCGGTCGCAAAACTTGATTTGCGACGGATTTGCGACGGATCTGCCCGTCGCAGATAGCGTGTTTTTTTGTAGTGTTCATAATCTTGCAAGCGATCCTTTCATTAGCCATCTTTTGCCCAATATACCCTTTGAGGTTCGACAGTACAACATACTTCATTTAACTTGAAGGTTTATGTAATAAGAAAATAATTTTTTTAAAAATCAAATATTGACTTTGTCAAATCAGTGTCAATTTACCTCGAGACTCGACTTTTCCAAATTAAAATATCTATAACATGACAACCCTAGTTACCATACTAAACTCGGGAATCATTTCCATTTAAGCAAGGACTGTTGCACTTCAGATGGACACATACACATAATTTGGCCAAAGGTCTCATTGAGTTTAAATATTGTCTACCTCATATGCATGCTTATTCAAATAATCTCCACTAATAGAATCTACCTACCAAAAGAGATCAACATATCTTTAATAGGCTTGAAATGGAGTCTATAAGGGATATGAGTTAAATGAAGGTCATTTTTGGGCTGATGTGATACTGTTGACAAACCCTCACACTATAAACTTCCTTGTTGGAACTATATGCTTTTGGAAGCATTCTTAAAATTTGGGCACCATTTTCTTCTTCTAGGCGTCTTGTTATCTGACTTCATGAATAAAGCTTGAATGTTCTTCTCCTTTGGGTAGAATTCTTGATATTTTCCTTTTGGAAAAACTCAGGACTATTATTTTGTCCTTTTTTTCCTTTGGAATATCAAGTATCAAGACTTTTAAGATTACGAACTTGAAGCTATGATAAGATGGTCATGCTCTTTTTGAGTCTGGACGAGACCAAATCAAGCCAATTTGTTCTCATGAACTAAGTGGAAGTCTTTTGCTGCTTTAGGTAACAAAGAACTCTATTGGCATTTTAAATCAACCTTTTGGGTAAACCACCTTTTTTTTGGGTGTTCTTGGCACTTTCTATTTTTTTCCTTTCCTTTTTCTTTTTCTTTTTTTTTCTTTTTGGTTTTTTTTCTTTTTGGTTTTTTTCTTTTTATTTTTTTCCCTAACTCTAAGAGAGTTGTCTTATTTGTACCGTCTCGTGTTTCTGGCTATGAATGAGTGGAATAGAGTGAGTCTACTTCAATGAGGATGGATCCTTCGGTGCCTTAATAGATCTAAGATCTTAAGTCCAATTCAGGTAAACTTCAACTGTAATATCCTCATATATGGTCTAGAAGTTTTGATTATCTTGTTGATGTTGTTGTTATTGTTGTTGTAGTGATATATTGGATTGAATATATGTGTTAAATTGCAAGAGAAAAGATATTGGAAAGTGAATGCTTGTGTATATGTGTTTTGGGGAAAAGAATTAGGGTTTAGAGAGAATGGTATATGTTGTGTATATGATGATATATATAGCATATAAATGGGTCAAAGGAAGAGTCAATGAAAGAGATATTTATTTGTGTTGAGTGTGTAATTACATATAAGGGCTTATATGAGACAAAAAGGTGAGTTATATGATTGAGGGTATTTTGGTAATTGCTTGGATAAGATCACGTGGTGGAGATTAAAAGCAAAATTTGACTTTGCTTCTTGATATTTTCTTTTTCTTTTCCATTGTGGCCGGCTCCTCCTTAGACAAAGGAAGCAAGAGGCAAAGAGAAGATCTTGTTGAGTGAAGCTCAAATTGAAGAAAGATTAAGTGATCAAGTTGGTGATTCAAGAAGTTTTGTAACTTTTGTAAGTTCTCTTGTGATCTTTGTGTTTATTTGAAATGATATTTGAGTTTGATAGATTTTTAAGAGTGTGTTGGTTGATTTTGAGATGTGAGAGGTGTTTGAGTGATTGGATGATGGATATTGAGTATGGATTGAAGAAAAGAGTAAGTGGTTGGAAGAGATGATGTTGTATATGTGGTAAGGGTTTTGAGATGATTTTGTGTTTGGTGTTTGATGTGTGTTTTGGTTTGTTTTGGGTGTGTTGCAAGTTTGAGATGAGTTTTGAGTATGTTTTGTTAAGATTATTTGAAGAGGATGTTAATGTATAGAAGTGTGTTGTTGAGTGTATGGTTGTTTTTGATCGGAGTCTTGATTTGTGGCCGGACACGCCCATGAGCACGTCCAGGGTTTTTAGGCGTGTCAATTGTGTTGGAGGCAGTAGGTTTGACACGACCAGTAGCACGCCCGTGTTATTGAGCGTGTCATAGCTACTGTAAGATTTGAGAATTTACACGCCCAGGAACACGCCCATGTTGTTGAGCGTGTAAATATTTCTGTGTTGTGGAGTTAGGGCACGGCCATGAACACGCCCGTGTGGGTGAACGTGTCAGGGTTGAGGTTTGCCCTAATTAATTCCTAATTGGATTATCTCTTGTGTATCCCTAAACAAGTATATGCTATTACTTTTGATTTAAGTCTTGAAGATAGTGATTGATCATTGATCTAAGAGGTTAAAGAATCTTGGACAAGGAAATGTTAGGAGTTGTATGAATTGTTAGTAAAATAAGTACAAATCTTGTATTATTGCATTGTTGCATATGATGATAATGGCAATGTATATGATACTATGTGAACAATGTGATATTTCATGTATTGTGACTCATGTGATGAGTAATGTGTTTGGTTATGTTCATATCAATAATGCTATATGTATAATGTGATGGAATAAAATGCCATTGTGATTGGCTATGGTAACTTATATGTGATATGAGGCCATTGTTATTGGCTATGATGAGAGTTGAGAATGGAAATGATAATTAAATAATACATGATTTGTGTGGCTAATGTGTTATTCCATTTTCAGAGTTTGTTGTTGGTGGCATGCCTAATAAGTGTAACAATCTCTTGAAGTTAGGTTGGATTGAATCCTTGAAGCCTAATTGAGATGTTACCACCCTTGAAGCTAGGTTGGGTTGGTTCTTGAAGCCAAGTTGGGTTGATGCTTAGCATGCTTTGCTCCCCTTGAAGCTTGGTTGAACCTAATCCTTGAAGCCTAGTTGGGTTTATGATATTGATAAAGTGATGATAAAACCAAAACATTAACTCTGAAAATTGAATGGCATATTAGTGTGTTTTGGGCCCATGCTTGTCTTTGTTTAGTGTTGAAATATGATATGTCTATTTATGTAGAGTTATGAAATGTAAAGGTATGTTGTTAGCTTTGCATATATGATGTTACATGTATAATATGGATTGAGAATTGGCATTGCATTGCATTAAAGCATAACATTAGCATGAATTATCTTACTAAGCCGTTGGCTTAGCGCGATAGTGTTTGATCGCGCAGGTAATAGGGTTGAACCCGAGAGCTCATCGAGACCGAGTGAGAATAGACAGTGAAGAGTTGATTTTGGGAACTTAAAGATCAGAGGAGACTTGCCAATCATGTATAACTCTTTTATATTTTGTAAAGTAATGATTTTGATGTACATATGTGTATATTTGTAAATATGAAATTAAATGTTTTCATATATGTAAATATTTGATAAATTCCGCTGCGTAACAACTAAATGTATCTATATATATATCTATTTAGTTTTGTATTACAAGTTAACTACTTATCTTTCTATAATGTATACAATTGAAAAATTATGGTATCATTTAAAATGTTTTGAATGTTAAAAAAATCTGTAGCATCTCTATGTTTAGTGCATGTATACTACATTGTGGTGTTTGTAGTGTGCATGTATTGAATGTAGGGGTGTTACATCAACTATCTTTGTGATCATGACAATATATCCTCTTCCTTGATCTTTCTTAGTCCTTAGTATCTTAGTGATCATCAGACTTGCCATAAGTATCATGTAACACCCTTATACCCTATATACGTATAATACATATTTTATATATGTAAAATATGCATATACAGTACAAAAATGTCACAGGCCGATTTACTATTTTTTTTTAACATTTTGAATTTAAAATTTTAAATTCTAAATATATAAAAATTAAATAGAATATAAATAATCTTTACTTATTATAAGAACCCAAAATAAATAATATATATATAAATCTCTGAAAAAAATTCGCCAGAGTTTCGTCTTTATTTTGGATATCCCAAAATTTAGCAATTACTCAACCTGCAAACAGAAAACACTCCCAAATAATTTCCAACCACCATCTCAACCATACTTCTTAATTTCACCAAGTTTCTCAAACATTTATACATATAGATATATATAATTTAAAACACACTTACTCTCCCATTTCAAATACATTGACCCAAACATTCTTTATAATATACAATACGTAAAATCAAAACATAATATATTATGCATAAAACTCAAAATGTACAATACCATAAAAATATATACATGCTGCAGGCAGTGTTTCTGCTCTTGATAGCAACTCAACAAGCTCAACTATAAGTCTAGACCCGACCTGGTCTAGAAGAACTCTCTTGCTCAACTGGGTCTACCCTATCACCTGCGAGATAGAAACAATCGCGCTAAGCCGAAGCCTAGTGGTACAAACTTTGATAATAATAGTATAACTCAATGCAATACCAAATGCACAATGCATATAGATGTCACATCAATCCACTTTCTTATATTTTTCAAATATTTCATAAGCGCAACTCATAACATTATATTGCTCAATTGTATCATAATTCATAATTCACAGTAAAACAAAGACAAGCATGGGCCCAAAAAGGATCTAATATGATATTTAAATTTCAGAGTTACTGCTTTGGTCCATAATGACACCATGTGTCTAGCCCTGTAGGCAATATATCCATGGATAATGTAACAGCCCCAGCCTCATGGACCTCAACCCGGCTAGACCCTTAGGCCCCAGTATCTTGGTCCTAACCCGGCTAGACTGCTACAGTTTTTGAGGCTTACGACCCAGTCTTTTCACCCCAAAAACATCATATTTATCAGCTGGCCTGGCTTACGACCTAGTCTTTTCACCATTCCACTTTGTAGCCCATATGCAATCATAGGCATGCCACCAAACCCAGAACTCTAAAAGTCGAATAACATACTAGGCACATAATTTATTCATATTTCTCATTATTAATCTCTTTCTCATTTTTACATATTCAATCTAGGCACATTGCCTTATTTTCACATTTTTTTTTTCACTTTTCTCATTTTTCACATCTTTCTCCTTTTTCTCACTTTTCTCATTTTTATCAATATCAATTTATTTCATTATTACACATATCTCATTTTTGCATTCACAACACATTACCCAATTACTTTGGGTATTTTCACATAATATGCATATTTCACATGTTACACAAATTAGCCATTATCAATGCTTTTCACAATGCATTTAATACATATATGACATTACAAATGTCATAGCATATTATTCATACACAGTTAATGAACCAAGTAACTTAACACATTTTTCAACCAAAATGTGTTAAGCCCAAATATCATGCAAATATAAATAATATATTCAAAGTTTGTACATACCTCCACTAGAAACCCAAAGCAAGCTAAAAATAACCTTCAATCCAATCTTTCCAACTTGCCCTTCATCACTTGGGTGAAGCAAATCGACCTCCCTCAATGCCTAAACCAAATGTGATAACAAATAATCATTTAGTATCACATTTAATGGCATTTCCAACATTAAACTATCATTACACATCACTCCTATAAATTTTTAAAAATTTAGCCTTTCCTTACTTCAACATTAGAATTTCATTCTACTAAAATTAAATTAGTGTTTTAAGTTTATTTATATTATTAAAAATATATTTTAATACATTTAAATCATTTACAGTATAAAAATACACTCTTATACACAAAATCTCAAAAATGGCATAACCTTGCCCCATTGAAGGTTTTCCATTCCAACACAATCCATTACTCATTCCAAGCTTATATTCATCACTTTTAACACTAAACAATATGCTTAAACAAATAAAATCACACAATTCAACCACTTTGGAAAATCACTTTTCCAAAACCCTAAATCTCCACTTCCATTCTCAAACTCCAACCCAACACCACCAAATCCAATATTTGACAATACTTGTTTATGAATCAAAACAACTCATTTGGAATCAATTTTCACAATTAAAGTTCATGTTTTCAAAACCCCAAAAATCCATAACCCTAAATTCTCTCTCTTCACCATTCTTTAACCAAACTCCATCATCTCTTTAATCTAACCTTAGAATCATTGTTAACTACCCAAAATAACATCATACACACCAATTTCAACAATTATAATATACTACATCAAAATTTCAAAACTAACATAATCTCATCTTCCATGGAATTCAAAGAAAAGAGATGAAAACTTACTAATTTTGGTGAAAATTACCAAAAATCTACTTGAAACTTGTTAATTCCTTCAATTTATGGAGTATGGAAGAAGCAAAATCCTTGGTCTTCAAACTTCCATGGAAGCCATGTTCTTGAAGAAGAAGAAGAAGAAAACTTTTAATATTCTTTTCCTTTCATCTTTTTTTTAACCACATATATATATTAAAATAATTTAATATTTAATAATTTAATTATTTTTTTAATAAATTAAAAGTCCTAATTTCCCTCTTCCATTCAAAAATAATTTATTTTTGAATTATTTTATTAATTTTGAATTTATAAGATTTAATTATCAAAATACCCTTTCTTTTAAAAAGTGTTGACTTTTATATATGTTATGTATATTTTGCATATATATCATATATATATATATATTCCACTTTTTCATTTAAAATCCCTTCATTTTTCATTTAAAACCATTAATTTAATTTATTCTTTTAAATTATAATTTATTTTATCAAATTTTCAAAAAATTTTGAATGTTACAATTCTCTCCTCCTAAAATAAATTTCGTCCTCGAAATTACCTGTCCTCAAGTCTGGAACAAATGGGAAAACTGACTTTGCATCGCATGCTCACTTTCCCATGTCGCCTCCTTAGTGGCATGATTCCTCCAAAGGACTTTCACAAGTGGCACCCTCTTATTCCTCAATTCTTTAACCTTTCGTGCCAAAATCGCCACTGGTTCTTCCTCGTAAGTCAGATCTAGACTCAACTCAATAGACTCCACTGACAAGATATGAGATGAGTCAGACCTATATCTCCGAAGCATCGAGACATGGAAAACATTATGTATTCGATCCAACTCAGGCAGCAAGGCTAGTCCATAAGCCACTGGACCAACTCTCTCCAACACCTCATATGGTCCTATGAAACGAGGACTTCCACTTCCCTTTGCGGCCAAATCTCAAAATCTTCTTCCATAGAGACACATTCAAAAACACTTTATCTCCCACACTAAACTCTATGTCTCTTCTCTTTAAATCTGAATAGGATTTATGTCGGTCTGAAGCTGCTTTCAAACGACCTCGAATCACCCTCACTTTCTCCTCTGTTTCCTTAATCAAATCGAGACCAACCAGTTTACCTTCTCCAACTTCATCCCAACACAAAGGTGTCCTGCATCTCCTGCCATATAAAGCCTCATAAGGAGTCATCCCAATACCCAACTGATGACTGTTGTTATAAACAAACTCAATTAATGGCAAAAATTTGTCCCAATTCCCGGCAAAATCAATGTTACAGCTCCTCAACATATCCTCCAGAATCTGTATCACTCTCTCTAACTGTCCATCTGTCTGAGGATGGAAAGCAGTACTAAAATGCAATCAAGAACCCAGAGCATTATGCAAACTCTTCCAAAATCTCGAAGTAAACCGGGGATCTCGATCAGACACCAAAGAAACTGGGACTCCATGCAACCTGACTATCTCATTGATATACAGCTCAGCCAATCTCTCAAGAGAATAATCCATCTGAACTAGAAGAAAATGAGTTTTCTTCATCATCCGATCAACTATCACCCAGATTGCATCATGCTTCTTCTGGGTCAAAGGCAGTCCAGTCACAAAATTCATTGTCACTTGCTTCGATTTTCACTCTGGCACTGACAAAGGTTGGAGCAACCCTGAAGGAACTTGGTGCTCAGCCTTCACTTTCTGGCAAGTGAGACATCTGGATACAAACTCTGCTATGTCCCTCTTCATACCTGACCACCAATAATGTCGCTTCAAGTCCTGATACATCTTGGTACTCCCAGGGTGCATAGCAAAAAGTGACTGATGTGCTTCCTCTAATATCATTCTTTTCAATTCTGCATCATCAGGAATATACTATCTATCTCTGTACCATAGACTGCCATCATTCCTCACATAAAAGTCTCGACTCTCCTCCTTCTGACAAACCAACACAATTTTCTGAATTCTCTCATCTGCTAATTGAGCCTCCCTAATAAGATCCAACAAGACTGGCCTCAACTGCAACTGAGCCATCAGAGCACCATCATCAGAAGATTCAAATCTAGCGTGCAATGCTCTCAACTCAACAAGCAATGAGAGCAAATAAGCAGTCAAACCTGTCAAAGATTTTTGACTCAAGGCATCAGCAATAACATTTGCCTTACCAGGATAATAATCAATCAAACAGTCGTAGTCTTTAATCAACTCTAACCACCATCTTTGCCGAAGATTCAACTCTCTCTGAACACCCAGGTATTTCAAACTCTTGTGATCCGTATAAATGAAACACTTTTCTCTATAAAGATAATGTCGCCAAATCTTCAAAGTAAAAACTATGGCTGCCAACTCCAAATCATACGTCGGATAATTCAGCTCATGCGGTTTCAACTGTCGAGAGGCATAAGCAATGACTCTACCCTCCTCCATCAGAACACAACCTAAACCACTGTGTGAAGCATCATTGTATATCACATATGGTTTACCTTCCACAGGCAGGGTAAGGATAGGAGCTTGAGTCAACATCTCCCTCAGCTGCTCAAAACTCACCTGACACCGATCTGTCCACACAAATTTAACTCCTTTTTGAAGTAATTTGGTGAGTGGTGTAGCTATTATAGAAAAACCCTTCACAAATCGACGATAATAGCATGCCAATCCCAGAGAACTTCTAACCTCTGTCACAGTCTTCGGTGGACTCCAATTCAAGATACCCTCAACTTTACTCAGATCAACTCTAATACCCTCTGCTGAAACCACATTACCAAGAAAAGCTACATGATCAAGCCAGAACTCACACTTAGATAGTTTAGCATACAACTACTTCTCTCTTAGAGTCTGCAATACGATCCGCAAATGTCTATCATGATCCTCCTCATTACGCGAATACACCAAAATGTCATCAATGAAGACTACCACAAACTGATCTAAATATGGTCTGAATACCCTGTTCATCAAATCCGCTGCTGGCGCATTCGTCAATCCAAAGGGCATCACCAGAAACTCATAATGCCCATACCTCATATGAAAAGCTGTCTTGGGTACATCCACATCTCTGACTCTCAACTGATGGTACACTGATCTCAGATCAATCTTAGAGAATACTGCTGCTCCCTTCAACTGATCAAAGAGATCATCTATCCGAGGCAAAGGATACTTGTTCTTGATAGTCACCTTATTCAACTGCCTATAATCAATACACAATCTCATGGTGTCATCCTTCTTCTTCACAAATAATAAAGGCGCTCCCCACGAGGACACACTAGGGCGGATGAGCCCTTTATCCAATAACTCCTGCAACTGCACCTTCAACTCTCTCAACGCAGCAGGTGCCATCTGATAAGGGGTAATAGAGATAGGAGTGGTAACAGGCAACAAATTGATACCAAACTCCACTTCTCTCTCAGAACGTACCCTTGGCAACTCATTAGGGAAAACATCTAGAAACTCAGCAACTGTGGGTATACTTTCAAGTAGGGATCTCACTACTCTAGTATCTACAACATGAGCAAGATAAGCCTCACATCCCTTCCGAATCATCCTCCCAGTTGAAACAGCTGAAACAAACATAGATGAAATATACCTCTGCTCACTAGATACTATAACATCCCTACCATCCCGTGTTCTCAAAGTAACACATTTCTTCTGACAGTCTACCACAGCCCCATGCTTGGATAACCAATCCATGCCCAAAATCAGATCATATTCCCTGAAAGATATCTCAATTAGGTCATCGAGAAACTCCTCATCCTGAACAACAATTGTACTATCTCGGTGCACCCTACTCACCACAACACTATGCCCTAAAGGATTTGTCACCAAGATATCAAATCCTAGGGACTCAGAATGCAATTCAGACACAGGCAAGATGGATGCACTTATGTATGAATGCGTAGATCCAGGATCTAATAGAGCAAGGACTGAAATACCAAATAAAGAAAATGTACCCGCAATGACTGCTGAAGCATCCGGCTGCCTCTGTATCACATAAACTCGCTGAGATGGCCCAGCCTCATCTGGCCTACTGTTTTCAGATGTAGAGCCTCCTTCTCTGATTAAACCCAGGTCGATCACCTCTACTAAAACCTCTGCCACCACGACCACCTCTGACACTGGGTCGAGAAGATGCAGTATCTGCCTGCCTAACCTTTGGTGGCTCGGGACAATCTCTGATAAAATGGTCTGACGACCCACATCTAAAACACACTCCCGAAGCACCTCTCCACCAGTAGACACCCCCGTGTACTCTACCACAATGAACGCAAGTAGATGGAGTAGGTCTCTGAGCCACTGGAGTCGGAGCACTAGCCACTGAAATTGCAGGTCTCTATCTCTGTCTCTGCTGTTGTACTGACCTGCCAAACTGCCCCTGACTCCTACTAAACCTTTAAAAATGTCCCCCTCGGCTTCTCTTCACTGATGAAGACCCTGCCTCACTCTGGGGTCTCCTAACTCTGGTCTCCTCAACCCTGGCAGCTGCTGCAAGACTCTGCGCCCTCTCAACACTCCTGGCAGCTGCAACTAACTGGGAGAAATCCTGATACTGAGAGCCTGTGATGATGCACATGATAGAGGACCTAAGTCCCTCCTCAAACCTCCTACACCTATCAAACTCGTCAGAAATGATCCCACCAGCATAGTGACTCAACCGGATAAACTCGATCTCGTACTCGGTCACTGTCCTGGTATCCTGTCTCAGACTCAGGAATTCCATCTTCTTTGCATCTTTATACTCTCTCGGAGTATACTTCTGCTCAAATTTCCACAGAAAATCATCATAGGTCAGGACTGGTGGATCATCCAGAGCATGTGGAACCGTCTTCCACCAATCATATGCATCTCTCTGCAGAAGAGATCTAACATAATCAAACTTCTCTTCTGGACTAGCCTGTAACTAAATAAATATCCTCTAAATCCGGTCTAGCCACTGCTCTGCTACAGCAGGGTCTGTAGTACCAACAAAGTCCTCAGCCCCATACTTTCTCAGTTTATCATACTGCCTCACCGGCAACTGTGGCTGCGGCCGTGGCTGTGGTGGCTGCAGAACTGGAGCCTGCCTCAACAACTATACCATATGCCATACCCAGCCAAGCGGAACCTCATCAGCTGCTGGTCTCACAGGCACAGAAACAGACACCTCACCAGCAGATACAACTCTAGCTCTATCTCTACCCTCATTTGGAGCCACACTCTCTGCACTGGCCTCAGCAGCCTGATGCAGCCGAGATGCTATAACTACCTATATCTGCAAAATAAAGCAGAAAATACTATATCAGAGATCAAAAACTGCCAGTGCCAATGCAAGTATTACAATTAAAAACTATTTTTCAAATCCCCCATTTTCTCTCTCTATCATCCCACCTAGGTCGAGAACTTCAAACCTAGGCTCTGATACCAAAATAAATGTAACACTCTTATACCCTATATACGTACAATACATATTTTCAGCATATATAAAATACGCATATACGGTACAAAAATGTCACAGACCGGTTTACTAATTTTTTTTAACATTTTCAATTTCAATTTTCAAATTCTAAATATAAAAAATTAAATAGAATATAAATATTCTTTACTTATTATAAGAACCCAAAATAAATAATATATATATAAATCTCTGAGAAAAATTTGCCAGAGTTTTGTCTGTATTTTGGATATCCCAAAATTTAGCGATTACTCAACCTGCAAATAGAAAACACTCCCAAATATTTTCCAACCACCATCTCAACCATACTTCTCAATTTCACCAAGTTTCTCAAACATTTATACATATAGATATATATAATTTAAAACATACTTACTCTCCCATTTCAAATACATTGACCCAAACATTCTTTATAATATACAATACGTAAAATTTAAAACATAATATATTAAGCATAAAACTCAAAATGTATAATAATATAAAAATAAATACATGCTGCAGGCAGTGTTTCTGATCTCGATAGCAACTCAACAAGGTCAACTATAAGTTTAGACCCAACCTGGTCTAGAAGAACTCTCTGGCTCAACTGGGTCTACCTTGTCACCTACGCGATGGAAACAATCGCTCTAAGCCGAAATCTAGTAGTACAAACTTTGATAATAACAATATAACTCAATGCAATACCACATGCACAATGCATATAGATGTCACATCAATCCACTTTCTTATATTTTTCAAATATTTCATAAGCACAACTCATAACATTATATTACTCAATTTTACAGTACAAAAATATCATAGACCGGTTTACTAAATTTTTTTTAACATTTCCAATTTAAAATTTCAAATTCTAAATATATAAAAATTAAATAGAATATAAATATTCTTTACTTATTATAAGATCCCAAAATAAATAATATATATAAAAATCTTTGGAAAAAATTTGCCAGAGTTTTGTCTGTATTTTGGATATCCCAAAATTTAGCAATTACTCAACCTGCAAACAAAAAACACTCCCAAATAATTTCCAACCACCATCTCAACCATACTTCTCAATTTCACCAAGTTTCTCAAACATTTATATATATAGATATATATAATTTAAAATACACTTACTCTCTCATTTCAAATACATTAACCCAAACATTCTTTATAATATACAATACGTAAAATTCAAAACATAATATATTATGCATAAAACTCAAAATGTATAATAACATAAAAATATATACATGCTGCAGGCATTGTTTCTAATCTCGATAGCAACTCAACAAGCTTAACTATAAGTCTAGACCCGACCTGGTCTAGAAGAACTCTCTGGCGCAATTGGGTCTACCCTGTCACCTGCACGATGGAAATAATCGCACTAAGCCGAATCCTAGTGGTACAAACTTTGAAAATAACAATATAACTCAATGCAATACCAAATGCACATTGCATATAGATGTCACATCAATCCACTTTCTTATATTTTTCAAATATTTCATAAGCACAACTCATAACATTATATTGCTCAATTGTATCATAATTCATAATTCACAGTAAAACAAAAACAAGCATGGGCCTAAAAAGGATCTAATATGCTATTCAAATTTCAGAGTTACTGCTTTGGTCCATAATGACACCATGTGTCTAGCCCCGTAGGCAATATATCCATGGATAATGTAATAGCCCCAGTCTCTTGGACCTCAACCCGGCTAGACCCTTAGGCCCTAGTATCTTGGTCCTCAACCCGGCTAGACTGCTACAGTTTTTGAGGCTTACGACCCAGTCTTTTCACCATTCCAGCATGTAGCCCATAGGCAATCATAGGCATGCCACCAAACCCAGAACTCTGAAAATTGAATAACATACTAGGCACACAATTTATTCATATTTCTCATTATTAATCTCTTTCTCATTTTTACATATTCAATCTAGGCACATTGCCTTATTTTCACATTTTTTTCACTTTTCTCATTTTTCACATCTTTCTCTTTTTTCTCACTTTTCTCATTTTTATCAATATCAATTTATTTCATTATTACACATATCTCATTTTTGCATTCACAACACATTACCCAATTACTTTGGGTATTTTCACATAATATGCATATTTCACATGTTACACAAATTAGCCATTATCAATGGCTTTTCACAATGCATTTAACACATATATGACATTACAAATGTCATAGCATATTATTCATACATAATCAATGAACCAAGTAACTTAACACATTTTCCAACCAAAATGTGTTAAGCCCAAATGTCATGCAAATATAAACAATATATTCAAAGTTTGTACATACCTCCACTAGCAACCCAAAGTAAGCTAAAAACAACCTTCAATCCAATCTTTCCAACTTGTCCTTCACCACTTGGATGAAGCAAATCGACCTCCCTCAATGCCTAAACCAAATGTGATAATAAATAATCATTTAGTATCACATTTAACGACATTTTCAACATTAAACTATAATTACACATCACTCCTACAAATTTTCAAAAATTTAGCCTTTCCTTACTTCAACATTGGAATTCCATTCTACTACAATTAAATTAGTGTTTTAAGTTTATTTATATTATTAAAAATATATTTTAATACATTTAAATCATTTACATTATAAAAATACACTCTTATACACAGAATCTCAAAAATGGAATAACCTTCCCCCATTGAAGGTTTTCCATTCCAACACAATCCATTACTCATTCCAAGCTTATATTCATCACTTTTAACACTAAACAACATGCTAAACAAATAAAATCACAAAGTTCAACCACTTTGGAAAATCACTTTTCAAAAACCCTAAATCTCCACTTCCATTCTCAAACTCCAATCTAACACCACCAAATCCAATATTTGACTTTAAAATACTTGTTTATGAATCAAAACAACTCATTTGGAATCAATTTGCAAAATTAAAATTCATGTTTTCAAAACCCCAAAAATCCATAACCCTAAATTCTCTCTCTTCACCATTCTTTAACCAAACTCCATCATCTCTTCAATCTAACCTTAGAATCATTGTTAACTACCCAAAATAACATCATACACACCAATTCCAACAATTATAACATACTACATTAAAATCTCAAAAGTCACATAATCTCATCTTCCATGGAATTCAAAGAAAAGAGATGGAAACTTACTAATTTTGGTGGAAATCACCAAAAATCCACTTGAAACTTGTTAATTCCTTCAATTTATGGAGTATGGAAGAAGCAAAATCCTTGGTCTTCAAACTCTCTTGGAAGCCACGTTCTTGACGAAGAAGAAGAAGAAGACTTTTAATATTCTTTTCCTTTCATCTTTTTTTAACCACATATATATTAAAATAATTTAATATTTAATAATTTAATTATTTTTTTAATAAATTAAAAGTCTTAATTTCCCTCTTCCATTCAAAAATAATTTATTTTTGAATTATTTTATTAATTTTGAATTTATAAGATTTAATTACCAAAACACCCTTTTCTTTTAAAAAGTGTTGACTTTTATATATGTTATGTATATTTTGCATATATATCATATATATATATATTCCACTTTTTCATTTAAAATCCCTTCATTTTTCATTTAAAACTATTAATTTAATTTATCCTTTTAAATTATAATTTATTTTATCAAATTTTTCAATAATTAGAAATTTTTAAAAAATTTTGGATGTTACATATCACAACAGCTTAGGGTAGGTTGTTGGGGTTTATAAACCAATAGAAAGTAAGCTAAAATCTTATGACGGTTCAAAGGGGACAAATTAGGGATTGATGTCAATGAGGTGGGTTATAGTCATTGGCTTACCGAATAATGCCTAGATCATTTCTACCTTAAATAGGCACAATTCAATTTCACCTCAAAAGTTTATCAAATCATGTTCTAAGATCGACTAGGACCTAGACACTCATGATTATATAGGAGCCTTCTCTAAGTAAGCATACACAGCTCAATGCTATAGAATAACTTCCTCACCTAATAAAGTAATTTGGATCATGATGCATAAATACACTAATTCATGAATATCAAGTTAGATTCATCATTGGTTGAGCACCAAAATGAACAAAGACCAGCATAAACAAAAGTTTGATGAAAGTAATTTATTCAAAAAATCTTAATTTTAAAAACATAATTGTTCTAAAAAATATCAAAGATAGAAAATAAAACAAATAACCAAATAAGTCAAATGAAGTTTTTTAAAAATTGCTTCATCTACTTGGACATATTAGGGGCAAGAACCAAAAGTAGCAACCATTTCCTCATCAATTTCTCCACCTATATTTTGAAAAGATGATAAGACAAAACTTTTCATCAATCCCCCCTCTATCATGAAGGTCGTTGGCGGTGGTACCCTTCCAAATTTATGCAAAGGATTACTTTTGGTGTTGGGCTTGTTAGGTTCAGGCAACTTCCTACTGTTAATTAAATTTTGGATCTCATGTTTTAGTCTCAAGCATTTGTCTGTCTCATGTCCCAGTGTCTGGTGAAATTGACAAAAGGCTTTAATATTAAATTTTGGCAGTAAAGGATTTGGCAAAGGACGATAGGCCAATGGCTGTAACAATCCCTTTTTCTACAGCTTATTAAAAACCTAAGACAAAGGTTTTTCTAGATCTAAAAACTATCTTCTATTGATCAGTTGTATTGACATCTACTGCATTTTGTGTACTCTGGCCACCAAACTAATAATTCTCCCCCATTCTTTCTTCTAGAAAAATGGCTCTTCTCTCATTCCCATTCTTCTATCTGTAAGCTAACTTGGAGAAGATCTTTGAAATCCCTTATAAGAGTGTGACACATCCATTCACACAGATTAGGAAGCACCCCTCTCACAATCATCCTAATTTGGTCTGACTCATCGAGCCTCTTCTTGAGCAATGCAGTCTTGTTCCTCCACCTCTTCATATAGTCGACAAAATTTTTATTTGACTTTTGCCTAATTAACTCAACCTCCATCAAAGCAACCTCCAACTCAGCATTGTATCTGTATTGTTGGATGAAGGCCTTGTATAACAAATCCTAACTCTTTTGAGTAATATCCTCTAAGGTGTTGAATTAATTTTGCACAACTGGATCCAAAGAAAGTACTGCTTCACATGAAGATGAGGTTTACCAGTTTCATCAAACTTAGCAAATGATGACATCTTGAACTTATAAGGGACCTCATCATCTTGTTCAAAAAGCTTATCCACCTCCAACATCTCTTCGGTTTTTAGCTTCTTCTCAAACTTCTTCTCTATGTCTGCAATCATCTTCTCCACATCAGAAGTCTTGGTCTTTTTAACAATTGATTTCTCCACAACCTTCGGCTCATTCTTCTTATCTTGAGGATCTTGAAGTATTGAGCTAGTATTCATCATCATCCATAACCATCTTGTCATCATCGAAGGCTACTTCACCAACCTTAGCCTTTCCTTTGTCTTTCTACTTTTTGATACTAGAAGATGCTTCAGCAGCATTCCTAAACATTGCAGCCATTTGGCTTCTCATGGTCTCAGCCAAGACCCCCTTTAGTTCTTCCATTTTGGCATTGAGGGCATCATCTACCATCTTTTGAATCTTCTTTAGTTCCATTGCTTTTGGTGAGAAAGTGACTAAGTCGTGACTGGATTCTACATTGTCGGCATAGGTCGGATTGTTGTAGGCTCTTAAACTGTTGTAATCTAGGGTTGTGAGCCAGAAAGGGTCAATGATATGAGATGCAATGCATGTATGCATGGATGGACAAGTAACATACAAATCAAGTCAACTTATCATGGTAGGAACAAACCTTCCAACCTTATAACTTGCACACACGAATAATGAGTCTCTTTTCCTAGGTATATGGCCAAAAAAATGCCAATATGGGATATCTTGTCTTCGAACAATTCACTCGGACGGTTTAACCAATAGTTATATATTCAAAATTAGAAGTCAGTCCATGATAACTCCCATTAATTAGGTCTTAATCTATTGGATCAACAAAAAATAGCTTTTATGCCATGTTAGATTAAAAACCAAATTAAAAGATTTATTATAAATAGATTTCCTATTTAGAAAAAACAACTATTGATTCATATTTCAAACAAGTCCATGATTAATAAGTCTTAGCATAAACTAGGTCCACAATTGATTTTAAGTATTTCATAATTGGCCTAATTAGTTGTAAGCCCATTTTAAGAAAAGGGTTTGAATGAAAAATGGTTTTATTTCAAAGCCCATTGTAAAAAAGTTTACTTCAAAATGAATCTTTGAGCTTTGAGCTTGGGCCATGAGGTGAAAAAATATTTTTATTTCAAAGCCCATTGAGAAAAGATTTGTTCGAAAATATATTTTGGGCCATGAGGTAGAAAGAATTTTTGACCCATCTTGGAAAAAGGTTTTATGTCCAAAGACTATTTTGAAAATTTTTAAAAATAGTTTTTGGTCTTTTGGGCTTAAAAATTATTTTGCCCTTGCAATATAATTAGGTCATATTATAAAAAGAACAAACCAAATAGACCACGATTCAAACGAAGATATATCAAATATAGTTACAGAGCAAGCATTCGGGTATAAACCTAAGGAAAGTAACTAGGCCAACTACTTGGGCTTTAGTCTTTGGGTTAAAAAGCTTACACTTCCATAGCAATTATATTCCAAAAGGTACGAGGCAACGAGTGATTATGCCATGCTCGATCTCCATACCTTGAGTGAAAGTATGATATCCCTTACATACACAATACGGGTAACACGGGCATCCTAACTCACGCACGCAATTTAATCTAATATGATGCAATGGATAATATCATAATAAGAAAGAATAAAATAATATAAAGACTAACAGAATAAACTTCTCTTATCCCCAGTAGAATCGCCACTGTGAGCGTAGATTTTTGCCCCTACTCCTATATGGAATGGTTCTTATGACTTCAGCACTGTTAGGCTCAGGGCCTCAGAGAACATAGGCCTAAACCCAAAGAAAATGGAGTCACCACTCAGATGGGCTAGGAAAAAGAAACAGGTGGATGACTCGATTCCTAAGAAATCCTGTAGACCCTTGATTTTGGCCCTGGCTAGTTCGGTGCTAATTCCAAACCTTTGATTAGACTTATATATTGTAATAGGACCTAAAATAAGCTAATTAAACTTTTAAAACCCTAATTAGGTCTGTTTTAGAAGATTTGGTTTGTTTTTACACGATACTGGTGAACTAAACCCTAAAACGGATTCGATTCAAAGGTTTAGTTGCTTTTTAACTCAATCCGGATGGTTTTTGGTTAATAGGGGTGTCCCATATCAAATTAAGGCATCCAATATGACATGGGGAAGTCCCATATTGAATTGGGGGGCCTCCCAATTCAATATGGGGCTCCCCATATGGAAATGGTGAAGCCCTATTTCAATATGGGGCAGGGGCTCTTCTAGTTCGATATGGGGTAGTTTTCTTCAATTCCATGTCGAATAAGGATACCTACTTTGATATGGGCTCAGTTTCTATAGAAATAAAGTCATTTTAATTTGAGATGAACTCGGTCTATATCGAATTCAAGTAATTGTAATTCGATATGGTCTTGGTTTGTATGAAACCCGTGAATTTTACATACATCACAATAAATTGTTCTTAAAGAGGAAAACTTTCATGCTTAACCTGATAGAGTTATTATAAATACAGGTTTTTAAAACCTAAAAGGGATGGGATCTTTGGACTTTGGCTTTTGGATTGGCTGCTGAAATTCAATATCCATCAACAAAAACCCTAAGCAAGCTTCATCAACTTGAAACAGCAAGCAACAAAGCAGTAAAAATGAGAGAGAAGCATCAAACTATTTGAATAATTTTACAAAGGTAGTGATACACAGTCTTGGTTTCTGCCCAGCCAGAGTTTAAGTTATTAAATTGTGGTGGAGTCTTCAAACGTAGGTACAACCTTCTAAACTCTCTAAAATCATAACGAGTTCTGTTTACTAATATTATGAAGTTCATATCTATTGCTTACTTTAAACACATCCAATAAAGTTCTATTTGATAACATTATCAATTTATATCCACAGTGTCTTCATTGAAATATATTCAACAGTCGTGTCATGTGCCAGTATCAATATTAAAAGTTATTAGGGTTTACACAGTGACCATGGTTTTATCATAACCTTAAACCCTAGCACTGTCTTCGTAAAAGTTTTAAGTTTTTATCAAAACCCTAACCCTAATTTCTAAACTAAAAACCCTAGCCTTGCGGGACCGCCATATGGGCTCGTCGAAGGGGTCAATATTTATTTGTGTATTATAAGTCTTTGTGTTTAACTTGCTTTATTTTAGATTCTAATTTAGTTATTAAAATTCTAAAAACTTTAATTTAAGTTATAAACTCTAAATTTATATATTTATTGCTTTATTTAATTTTAGATTTGATTATGTAGTTTATTATATGTCTTAATGATTGATTTATTTAATTTTGATATTTTGTTTATTTAATTTATCATGGATGAATATTTTTTAATTATTATTTATTTATTAAAATTGCAAGAGGTATGTTTCCATGATTGGGTACCTCGTTAATTAATTTTCATATAATTTAAATTATTTTTATATTTTGAAATTAATGTAAAGGACAAGTTTCCTCCTTTTGGTGGGTGTCCTATTTAGTTTTAGACATTAGACAATGTAAGAATATATTTTCATCCTCGGATGCGTGTCCATTTATTTATTTTATTTGAACATTGCTTTGATTTTAATATAATGATGGTTTATTTTAATTATTGCATTTAGTATGGATAATATCATTATATTTAAGAATTTCATAATATTAAGACCTGAAAAGGAGGTCGGTTCTAATGAACCGGGCGTTGTGGGGGTGCTGAGCCATTTCTCACCTTTCTCACATGTACCCAACTTTTCGAACCAATTAGGGGGTTAGGAATTCCTTAGGAATCGAGTCATCCACCCCTTTCTTTTTTCCGGCCCAACGGAGTGGCGACTCCATTTTCTCCGGGCTTAGGCCTGTGTTCTCTAAGGCCCTGAGCCTAGCAATGCCGAAGTCGCAAGAACCATTCCATGTAGGAGTGGGGGCAAAAATTTCTGCTCACAAATCCCCAACCCCCTTATGGGTTTGGAGAGTTGGGTACATATGGGGAATGCGAGAATGACCCAACACCCCTATAACGCCCGGTTCATTAGAATCGGCCTCCTTTTTAGGTCTGAATATTATAAAATTTTTAGCTTATTACAACACTATCCATACTACATATGAACATTAAAATAAAACATCATTGTATTAAAATTAAAAAATATTAAAAATAAAATAATAAATGGGCACCCATACAAGATGAAAACATATTCTTATAACTATGTCCAACATCTAAAATAAATAGGACACCAACCAAAAAGTGAAAACATGTCCTTTATAATAGTTCTAAAATCTTTAAACGATAAACTAAATTACATAATAAAAACCGAGATACCCACAAAGTGGAAACGTGCCTTTGTTTGTTGGTTCCACCAATATTCCATGTTATCCAGATTATATACTCGCACTAGTGTTGAAATCTTGGTTGAATAGAGTGAAGACGGTATGCTACTGCCTTCTGGTGTAGTGTTTTGGTTTGTGTTTATTAATGGTTGTTGCTTAGCTCTCTGTCTCTCATCCACACTGGCTGCTAGGTTTTTTCTTCTTATTGATTGTTGATCAATGTTGCCTCCTTTTTTATTAGCATTAAACTTTTTTTATAGGCAAACAATAATTAAAAACCCTAAACCTAATATGCCGAATCCGTCTTTTAAACAAATTATAGCTTAATTGGGAAACCAAATGGCCGGCCAACACTCAAAATAAATCAGGGTCGCCAGATCGACATGGGCCAAGGTCATGTCGACCTAGGCCACAAGATTGACACTAGCCATGCTCAGTTGACCTGGGCCCTCCAGGTCGACTTGAGCAATGGCTCAAGTCGCCTAGGGCCGTCCCGACTCAAATCAGTATTTTATTTTTAGTTACTGGACCGAACAGTTTCAATTTGGGCTAAACAAATTTAATTTTAGGGATTTATAAAATTAATCAATTGAATTTATGCCTTTTGAAATCGAACTGACATATTTAAAAACTATAAACTAGGTTTAAATCTTTAAAAGTCAAATTGAATTTGTTTTGGCATTCTTTAATCAGGACCGTATCAGCTTAGGGCCAAAATTAAGGGTCTACAATTGCAAACTCCAAATCATGAGTCAGATAATTTAACTCATAAGGCTTTAACTATCTGGAGGCATAAGCAATGACTCTACCCTCTTGCATTAGAATACAAGCCAGACCATTATGTGATGCATCATTGTATATCACATATGGTTCACCTTCCATAGGAAGGGTAGGAACTGAAGCTTGAGTCAACATGTCTCTCAATTGCTCAAAGCTCGCCTGACATCGGTCCGTCTATACAAACTTCACATCTTTTTGAAGCAATCTAGTAAGTGGCGAAGCTATCATGGAAAATCCTTTCACAAATCAATGGTAATATCCAGCTAATCTTAGAAAACTTCTAATCTCTGCTACATTCTTTGGTGGACTCCAATTTAAGATTATCTCAATGTTACTCGGATAAACTCTAATCCCCTCTGCTAAAACCACATGTTCGAGAAAAGTTACCCAATTCAACTAAAACTCACACTTGGATAATTTAGCATATAACTTTTTCTCTCTCAATGTCTGTAATACAATCCATAGATTTCTATCATGCTCTTCTTTACTGCGGCAGTATATCAAAATATCGTCAATAAACACCATCACAAATTGATCCAAGTATGGTTTGAACACCCGATTCATCAAATTCATAAATGCAGCTGGTGCATTTGTAACACCCCTATACCCTGTATACGTACCAAGCATGCTTAAACGATCGTAATATACGTATACTGAATATAGAAAATGCCACAGTTTAAAAAGACACAACAAATATCTTTGTAAATAAGTGAAACCAATCTCAAACAAATAAAAGAAATCCAAAAGACACTATATATAAAATGTTTAATAATTCACAGCGAAAGTTATTACAAATATGTTATAAATCAAAGTTTACAAAACATAGAAATATATACATGATTGGCAGCTCTTCTCTGATCTTTAAGTCCCAAAAGAAAATCCTCAATGTCTAGTCTCACTTGGTCTCGAGGAGCCTTCAGGTTCAACTCTGTCACCTGCGCGATCAAACACTATCGCGCTAAGCCAACGGCTTATTAGTACAAAGTATGCTAGCATTATGTTTTAGTGCAATGTAATGTCACACATTTTATTAATAAATCAACATCATAGATGGAAGGCTAACAACATACCTATATATTTCATAAAGTACACATATATAAACATATCACATTTCAACATCCTTCCATATAACTCATTAGTCAATCATTTTACCATTCATAAATCACATTAAACAAAGACAAACATGGGCCCAAAACACACTAATATACCATTCAATTTTCAGAGTAGATGTTTTGGTTCAATCATCACATTTATCATTATCATAAACCCAACTAGGCTTCAAGGATTAGGTTCAACCAAGCTTCAAGGGGAACAAAGCATGCTAAGTCTCAACCCAACTTGGCTTCAAGAACCAACCCAACCTAGCTTCAAGGGTTGTAACATCTCAATTAGGCTTCAAGGACTAGATCCAACCAAGCTTCAAGGAGAGTAAAACATGTTAAACTTCTACCCAACTTGGCTTCAAGGATCAAGCCCAACCTAACTTCAAGAGAGTGTTACTATCATTAGGCATGCCACCAACAACAAACTCTAAAAATTGAATAACACATTAGTCACACAATTCATTTATTATTTCATTCTCAATTCTCATCATCAATTAGGCAAATATGCCTTATTTCTTTCAATTGCATCATCATAGCCAATCACAACGGCTTCACATCACATTTGAGTTATCATAGCCAATCACAATGGCCTCATTGATATAACATTTCAAAGTACATTATTCATATAACACATCACCATTCACAAGATTCACAATGCATAAAACATAACATTGTTCATATTGTATCATATGCATCATCATTATAATACTTAACACTTTAGATTATTCATGGATTTATAATCTTTCACATACATTTGTATGGATCATTCTTTGTTTTAAAAGTGTTTAGAGTGTTTACTTTTAGGGTTAGGTACAAAAAGATCTTTGAAGAATCAAAACAATGTAAGAAAAGCAAGGAACAATCACAGTAGCCAACATCCTCAAGGGACACGGCCAAGCTTGTGGCCGTGTCTCTCAACCCAAAAATTCAGTAGCAGACACGGGCAAGGGACACGGCCGTGTCTCTCAACAAAAATCAGGCAGTGGCAAACATGGGCAAGGGACACGGCCAAGACAGTGGCCGTGTCTCTCCAAAAATCATCCAACACGGCCAAATTTCCTTAGACTTGGCTGTCTCCCAAAAATTCTTTGGTTTGGCCGTGTCTCTTCCTTAGTTTGGCCGTGTCTCTCATGATTAAAAACCCTAAACATGGCCAAATCTCTTTTGATTGAATTTAAACACATTGTGCACAACATAACCTCATTCAAATGAATACAAACAATGTCATTAACACATATCTTGCATGCTCATCACAATATTCACATTAACAATACATCAACAACACATTAAATCACTTACCACTTCAAAACCCTAAAACCAACATCACTCTTATTCTTTCAATATCAACATCCACTTAACATACCATCTTCAAACCAAAACCAACACCTATTTAACTTTGTAACTTACAATCAATTTCAACACTTATAAACACATCTCAAACACACCAAATCATAAGAACAACAAATCATAACTCACCTCAAACACAACTTCAAAGATAACAAAGGAAAACAAGAAAGTACTTACCTAAAATTGAGGCAATTTCACAAATCTCCAACTTAATCCTTTGATTCTTCCTTCAATTTGATTTTAGAAATTAAATCACCTCCCTTGCTCTCCTTTCCCTTTGGTAGCCGGCCAAACAAAGCAAAGAAGAGAAAATGAAGACAAGTCAAACTTCTCTTCTTCTTTAAATCTCCACCAAGCAATTCTAACAACACAATTACTTAAATGCCCTCATCCATTTAACTTAACTCTTTTAACTTATATGCCCATTTAAGTAATTTCACATATCACAAATAAATATCTTCTTCCCTTGACTCCTCATTTTGACCAACATATATGTTATATATATTACCATATACCCAACATATACACTTTCTCTCTACACATTACTTTACTTATTAAACCATACATAAACATTCTCTTTTCAATTTCTTTTCTTATCAACATAACATATACACATAATTCAACCAAACAACAATTATATCCAAACTTCTAGGGCACACATTGGGATATTACAGCATTCATCAGTCTAAAAGGCATCACTAAGAACTCATAATGCCCATACCTCATCAGGAAGGCAGTCTTGGGTACATCTACATTTCTAACTCTTAATTGATGGTACCCAGATCTCAAATCAATCTTGAAAAATATTGTTGCTCCCTTCAACTGATCAAACAAATCATTAATGCTGGAAATAGGTATTTGTTCTTAATGGTCACTTTATTCAACTGCAGATAATCAATGCATAATCGCATCATGCCATCATTCTTTTTCACAAATAGTATTGGTGCTCCCCATGGTGATACACTAGGGCGAATAAATCCTTTATCAAGTAGCTCATGTAACTGCACCTTCAACTCCTTTAATTGCAGGTGCCATCCGATAAGGGGTAATGGAGATGAGAGCGGTACAGGGTATCACATCGATACCAAACTCCACCTCTCTCTCTCTGGAGGTAACCCTAGTAACTTTTCAAGGAACACATCTGGGAATTTTGGTACTCTAGGCCTGTAATTGTAACATCTTAAAATTTTTAAAAATTTATAATTTTTAAAAAATTGGATAAAATAAATTATAATTTAAAAGGATAAATTAAATTAATGATTTTAAATGAAAAATGAAGGGATTTTAAAAGAAAAAGTGGAATATATATGTGATATATATGCAAAATATCCATAACATATAAAAGTCAACATTTTTTAAAAGAAAAGGGTATTTAATTAAATCTTATAAATTTAAAATTAATAAAATAATTTAAAAATAAATTATTTTTGAATGGAAGAGGGAAATTAGGACATTTAATTTATTAAAAAATAATTAAATAATTAAATATTAAATTATTTTAATATATATATATATGTGGTTTAAAAAAAAGATGAAAGGAAAAGAAATATTAAAAGTCTTCTTCTTCTTCTCTTTCCTCTGGCCAAAAATTCCATGGGAGCTAGACCAAGAATTTTACTTCTTCCATACTCCAAAAATTGAAGGAATTAACAAGTTTCAAGTGAATTTTTGGTGATCTCCACCAAAATTAGTAAGTTTCCATCTCTTTTCTTTGAATTCCATGGAAGATGGTATTATGTGAAAATTTGAATTTTGGTGTAGTATGTTATAATTGTTGAAATTGGTGTGTATAATGTTATTTTGGGTAGTTAACAATGATTCTAAGGTTAGATTGAAAAGATCATGGAGTTTGGTTAAAGAATGGTGAAGAGAGAGAATTTAGGGCTATGGATTTTTGGGGTTTCGAAAACATGAACTTTAATTGTTCAAATTGGTTCTAAATGAGTTGTTTTAATTCATAAACAAGTATTTTAAAGTCAAATATTGGATTTGGTGGTGTTGGGTTGGAGTTTGAGAATGGAAGTGGAGATTTAGGGTTTTGGAAAAGTGATTTTTCAAAGTGGCTGAATTGTGTGATTTTATTTGTTTAAGCATGTTTTTTAGTGTTAAAAGTGATGGATATAAGCTTGGAATGAGTAATGGATTGTGTCGGAATGGAAAACCTTCAATGGGGGAAGGTTATGCCATTTTTGATATTTTATGTATAAGAGTGTATTTTTATAATGTAAATGATTTAAATGTATTAAAATATATTTTTAATAATATAAATAAACTTAAAACACTAATTTAATTATAGTAGAATGAAATTCCAATGTTGAAGAAATGAAAGGCTAAATTTTTTGAAAATTTATAGGAGTGATGTGTAATTATGGTTTAATGTTGGAAATGCCATTAAATGTGATACTAAATGATTATTTGCTATCACATTTGGTTTAGGCTTTGAGGGAGGTTGATTTGCTTCATCCAAGTGGTGAAGGGCAAGTTGGAAAGATTGGATTGAAGGTTGTTTTTAGCTTGCTTTGAGTTGTTAGTGGAGGAATGTACAAACTTTGAATATAATGTTTATATTTGTATAACATTTGGACTTAACACATTTTGGTTGAAAAATGTGTTAAGTTACTTGGTTCACTGATTGTGTATGAATAATATGCTATGACATCTGTAATGTCATATATTTATTAAATGCATTGTGAAAAGCCATTGATAATGGCTAAATTGTGTAGAATGTGAAATATGTATATTATGTGAAAATACCCAAAGTAATTGGGTAATGTGTTGTGAATGCAAAAATGAGATATGTGGAATAATGAAATGAATTGATATTGATAATAAATGAGAAAAGTGAGAAAAATGTGAAAAATGAGAAAAATGAGAAAAAAAATGTGAAAATAAGACAATGTGCCTAGATTGAATATGTGACAAAGAGAAAGAGATTAATAATGAGAAAAATGAATAAATTATGTGACTAATATGTTATTCAATTTTTAGAGTTCGGGGTTTGGCGGCATGCCTATGATTACCTACGGGTTACATGCTGGAATGGTGAAAAGACTGAGTCGTAAGCCAGGCCAGCTGATAAATATGATGTTTTTGGGGTGAAAAGACTGGGTCGTAAGCCTCAAAAACTATAACAGTCTAGCCGGGTTGAGGACCAAGATACTGGGGCCTTAGGGTTTAGCCGGGTTGAGGCCCAAGAGACTGGGGCTGTTACATTATCCATGGATATATTGCCTTCGGGGCTAGACACATGGTGTCATTATAAACTAAAGTAGTAACTCTGAAATTTGAATAGCATATTAGATCCTTTTTGGGTTCATGCTTGTCTTTGTTTTAATGTGAATTATGAATTATGATACAATTGAACAATATAATGTTATGAGTTGTGCTTATGAAATATTAGAAAAATATAAGAAAGTGGATTGATGTGACATCTATATGCATTGTGTATTTGGTATTGCATTGAGTTATATTGTTATTATCAAAGTTTATACCACTAGGCTTCGACTTAGCACGATTGTTTCCATCGCGTAGGTGACGGGGTAGACCCAGTTGAGCCAGAAAGTTCTTTTAGACCAGGTCGGGTCTAGACTTATAGTTGAGCTTGTTGAGTTGCTATCAAGATTAGAAACACTACCAGCAGCATGTATATATTTTTATGTTATTGTACATTTTGAGTATTATGCATAATATATTATGTTTTGAATTTTACGTATTGTATATTATAAAGAATATTTGGGTCAATGTATTTGAAGCGGGAGAGTAAGTGTGTTTGAAATTATATATATATATATATAAATGTTTGAGAAACTTGGTGAAATTGAGAAGAATGGTTGAGATGGTGATTGGAAATTATTTAGGAGTGTTTTCTTTTTGCAGGTTGAGTAATTGCTAAATTTTTCTAATATTTAAAAATTTGATAAAATAAATTATAAGTTAATTTGATAAATTAGATAAATGATTTTAAATGAAAAATGAGAAAATTTTAAGTGAAAAAGTAAAATGTATATGTGATATATATGTAAATATATAATATATATATATATATATACAAATTAATTTTTAAAAGTCAAAGTTTATTTTAATAATTCAAAAGTAAATAATATTTTTAATGGAAGAAGATATTTAGGGGTTATATAATTAATTAATTATATATATATGGTTAAGATTAAAAGTGGAAAGTATATGTGGTTTAAATTAAAAGTGGATGGAGAGAGTAATTATTTGGTCTTCTTCATCTTCATTCATTCCTTAGCCGATTCTCCATGGTTGTGTAAGAGAGGATTTTTGCTTCTTCTAAGCTTCCTAAGGTGAAGGATTTTCAAGGTTTCAAGGAAAAATTTGGTGAATTCTTCTTGTAGTGGTGAAGGATTTTCAACTTGTTTCCTTGAATTCTCTTAAAGATGTGAAGTTTGACTTGTTATGGTTATATATTTTAATTGTTGGAATTGGTATGTATAAAGTTGTTTTGCGTAGTTAACTATGATTTTAAGGTTGGATTGAAGAAATGATTAAGTTTGAGTTGAGTTTGGTGTAGAGAGAGAGTTTAGGGTTATGTAACTTTTGAGTTGCGAATTTATGATTTTGAATTGTGTAATTTGATTTTAATTGAGTTGCTTTGATGCATAAGCAATAAAGTTAAATGATAGATTTGGTTGAGTATGAATAGAGTTAGAAATGGAAAGGGATTGTTCAAAGTATAGGAAAAGAATGATAACTTTAGATATGTGACAATTATGTATTGATATCAGAAATTTAGCCTAGTACGCCCAGTGACATGACCATGTCATTGGATATGTCGATGATTTCATTTTACAGTATTAGTGACACGTGCAGTGACATGTCCATATCACTGAGCGTGTTAAAGCTACTGTAATGCAAGAGTATTGGCACGACGGTGACACGCCCATGTCACTGGGCGTGTCAAAACTTCTGTGTAGTGAACGTAGGGGACGGTCATTGACACACCGATGTCGTTGAGCGTGTCATTTGTAGAATTTGTTTAAGATAGTTTTTTCTTATTTTTTCTTTGTGGTTCTTATCTTTGTGTTGAGAGATCATGTATATGTATTAAAATGTGATACTAAGTGATTATTTATAATCACATTTGGTTTAGGTATTGAGGAGATTTGATTTACCCAATCTAAGTGTTGAAGGATATCTTGGAAGAGGAAGTTAAAGGTGGTGTTTGAGTTTGTTTTGGTTACTTTTAGAGGTAAGTACAAACTTTGGATAAATTAGTTGTGTTTGCATTATATTTGGACTTAACACATTTTGGTTGAAAAATGTGTTAAGCTCCTTGATGCATTAAATATGCATGAACATTGCGTTATATTTTGTGATTTGTTAATAATGCATTATATGTAATGTGCAAAGCCATTAATAATGGCTAACTTGAATCCAAAATGAAATATGTGGATTATGTGAAATTACCCAAAATATTTGAGTAATGAGTTTTAAGGTAAAATGTGATGCAATGTGATGATATAAATGAAATGTGATGAATTGATATTGCTATAAATGAGAAAAATGAGAAAAGTGAGAAAAAGATGAGAAAATAAGGCAATGTGCCTAATAGATGATAAAAAATGAGGCAATGTGCCTAGCTTGATTGTGAGAAAATAAGAAAGAGATTGATAATGAGAAATGTGAATTAATTGTGTGCCTAGTATGTTATTCAATTTTCAAAGTTCTGTGTTTGGCGGCATGCATATGAGGCTATCCTCATTATTTGCCTTCGGGGCTAAATCTTGAGCAACTATTTGATTTACTTCGGGCTAGACGTTGGACGTCACCCTTTCGGGCTAGATGCTAGGTATTACTATGATTTGTCTTCGGGCTAGACGCTGAGCGTTACTTGCCTTCGGGCTAGAAACTGGGTGTCAATATGAATCAAAACAGTAATTCTGAGATTTGAATATTATATTAGATCCTTTGGACTCATGCTTGTATTTGTTCTTATGTGAATTATAAAATAATTAAAAAATATATTAAAAATAAATTGGTATGTCATATTGTGACATGATATACATAAGCATTGTGTATTGACATTGTATTTGAGCTTTATTATTATCAAAATTTGTACCACTAGACTTTTGGCTTAACGCGATTATAATTTATCGCACAAGTGGCAAAGAAGATTCGATAGAGCCGGAGAATTTTTCTAGATCGAGTCGGGTCTAGATTTGAGATATTAAGTGTAGAGCTAATTATCGGACATCAATATCAGAGACGCTGCCAGCATGTATATATTTTATATTATCGTATATTTTGATATTATGTGTACCATATTATGTTTTGATGTATATGTATATTGTAAACTATAAAGAATGTTTTGGATAAAATTTTATAATGGGGAATTTGTTTGTGTTTTTTATAAGTAACATTGTATTTGATATTTAATTATATAGGTTAAAGTATTTAAGATTATATAGATTCAAAAAATAAGGGTTTTTATAGAAAATAGGTTGTGACATTTTTGTATGTATATGCAAATATTACATATGTTGGATGTATGTATTGTAAGTATATATGATATAAGGGTGTTATACTTTTACTCATTGTGCCCTTATATATTTAAAACCTTTTTGCATTTAACATAAAATAGTATTCTCTATCATTAATTTTAATCTATACCAGAATAAAGCCCTCACATACATATTTTAATTTTTTTTATAAATAATACAAAAGGCAATTAGTATATTTTTAAACGAGGAGAAAAAGAAAATTAAAAATTAAAAATAAAATATTATTAATTGAGTGCAAATAAATAAAACATTGGTAAACTGTTATAAAATATTACAATTGAGTGCAAATAAGTAAATTGTGTAATTATTTTATGATTTTTCAAATACCATTTTTATTTTTTATATATTTTATATATTTTTTAATTTTATTTTTTGAGGTATTCATAGGCCGAGTTAAGCCGAGTTTATCCTTAGTCCAGCCTAAAAATGACCCGAGCTTAAAAATTTGATCTATAATCTAGGCCTAGTTTGAACAGGTCAGATTAGTTCAGGCTGATTGGGTTAGCCAGGCCAGCAGGCCAAGTTAACATTCTTTTTTCTAATTTTTATATTAATTATATATATAATAATAAAAAGCTAAGAGGTGACTGCAATAATTTTTGTATATATATTATATATAATATATGTAAAGGTATATTATTTATACATAATATATTTATATAATAAATATATATTATATATAATATATTTAAAGGTGCATTAGCTTTATGTATATATTATTTTATATATTTAAATATTTAATATATTATTTATATATAATATATTTATATAATAAATAATATATATAACGAACTGGGTTGGACTAATTCAAAAGAAATTTATTTAACCTTAAAGTCCGATTCAAAATTTATAAAATTTTAAAAATAAATTTGAGGCCAAATCCAATCCCAATTAAATCGAGTTAAGCCAAATTACTTAAGTTGATAAATTTTATGAATATCTCTATTTATTTTTAATTATTATAATATATTTTAAATATTTATTCTTGTGTTATTAAAATTATTTTATATTAAAAAAAAGTAAATATATATATCTCGGAGGGCGTCATTTTCATACATATATGTTAAGAGAAAAAGAAACAGTTTGGTAAAGTAAACCGGTTCTCATGTCTGTACCCACAAGTGCGATAGATCTAGCGGAGATGTTCTAACACAATTTTTTAAATACAAAGTAGCAAATGAGGCCAAATCGCGGGGAGCTTCGCAACGAAATGACATGGTTCTTTAACTCAAAATATAGAAACGACATAGTTTTTAGTTTAGGGTTTGTCCCATTCTGTAGCTGCCCCACCGGCATCCTCTCTCTCCTATCTGCTCCCTGATCTCGCACTGGCACTGCCATTGTGTGCCTCTCTTCCTGGTTTTCAACTCACGGCCGACGATCATAGACCAGCCGGAGCGCACCAACGATCAACGCAATCTTATTCCCTTACTCTCTTCATTCGCCGTTCCTAGCAGGTTCAGCTGTCACCGCTGACGGCATCTACGCCATCTCCAAATTTTTATTTTTTAATTCTTATTATTTTTTTGTCATTCTTGTCACTGTCAATAGAGATGGCCTCGGTGGCCGTACTCCGAGCAAAGAGTCCATTATACGATAACTTTCCAGAAATTTGGTTCTTATAAAGGAATTGGCGTTATTCACGTCCTCTACATGACTGATTGGATTCTGGGTTTGTGTTTGATAACTTTTTCTCTTTGTTGTTGGCTCTCATATATTTGAATTAGCTGGAAATGCAGGTTGAGACAAAAAGAAGACTTGAATAGTCTCCGTCTTCCTCTTCCTCCTGCCAGAGAGACCGATACCTCAATTTCTGATGCCTCTGCTTCAATAAGAAAGCGAGAAAAAGAGTTAAGTACGCATTCTAAGAAGTCTTTCCGCTAATACGATTACAGTTTTGTTTGTTTAGTGTATTAGTAGATTACATGTCAGAATTTTGTCTTTTGTGATTCTGGAGATTAGTTCCATTGGTTAGTTTTCTTCAAAATGTTTTTCTTTTATTAATTAATTTACGGATTTTGGCCCGGATTGGGTAGCACATAGTTATTAGTAATTAGATTTGGGCTGAATATAGGGTATGGAATTTGATCAAATTATAATTGGGACTTTGGATGAACATACGGTTGGAATTTGATTAGACTATAATCGTAGTTGGGAATATAAACTACATCATGGTGCTGGCTAATGTGCATGATCACCACTAGAATTTTTAAGCTGAGATATGGCTTCTTTTTTATTTTTGTTATCTGTTTGGTGTGTGTGCAGACTATCTTGATAATATCTTGAAGCTGCATTGTTCTTAATTTCTGTTTAACATAAATCTATCAATACAATAAGTGACTGTGATTTAACTGGCAATAAGAATGACAAAAGTTGAGAAGACAAGAAAGAATAATGAAGAGAGTATTGAGTTTGGCTATAACTTTTGAGTGTTTGGTTTATTGGGTGTAAGTTTTAGCAAATAATTCCTTTTACATATGGTTTAAAATTTATCCTCAATTTACATTGGGTCTTAATAGAACTCTAAACTTTTGTTTGTGTTTTTAGGTATCATTACAAAACTATCTGTGAAAAGGGTGGATTCTACTCATGGAAGTAGATGATAATAATGGCTGGCAGGAATCAGCATGTGACCGATAATATGGTCAATCTGCAAGATAATGTGCCTGTTGGAGATGCAGTGGCTGAAAGTATGGTTGACATAGTGGATGAGGCACAAAATGGAGATTGCGGGGTTGCTGATTTTCCCAAAAGGGCTGTTACAATGTTTGAAGAGGACACAGACTTTGAGCCATGTAATGGCATTGAATTTGAATCACATGAGGCTGCATACTCATTTTATCAAGAATATGCCAAATCAATGGGGTTCACCACTTCGATTAAAAATAGTAGACGGTCAAAGAAATCTAAAGAATTTATAGATGCCAAATTTGCATGTTCTAGATATGGAGTTACACCAGAATCTGATGGTAGTAATAGTCGTAGATCAAGTGTGAGAAAAACAGATTGTAAAGCAAGTATGCATGTAAAAAGACGACCAGATGGCAAGTGGATAATTCATGAATTTGTTAAGGAGCATAATCATGAGCTTTTACCAGCCCTAGCATATCATTTTCGAATTCATCGGAATGTAAAATTAGCCGAAAAGAATAATATTGACATCCTGCATGCTGTCAGCGAACGAACAAGAAAGATGTATGTTGAGATGTTGAGACAGTCTGGCGGGTGTCACAATGTTGAATTCAGTCACAGTGACATTTATTCACAGAATGAGAAAGGTGGGCACTTGGTTCTTGACGAGGGAGATGCCCAAGCATTGCTGGAGTATTTCAAACGTATCAAGAAGGAGAATCCCAACTTCTTCTATGCGATAGATTTGAATGAAGAGCAGCGATTGAGAAACTTGTTATGGGTTGATGCAAAAAGTAGGAGTGATTATATCAGCTTTAATGACGTTGTTTCTTTTGATTCCTTCTATGTAAAATATCATGATAAGTTGCCATTTGCTCCTTTTGTTGGGGTAAATCATCACTGTCAGCCAATATTACTTGGATGTGCATTTGTTGCAAATGAGTCTAAATCGACATTTTCCTGGTTACTGAAAACATGGCTTAGAGCAATGGGTGGGCAAACCCCTAAGGTTATAATCGCTGATATGGACAAAACCTTGAAGGCAGCAATTGAAGAAGTCTTCCCAAATACTCGCCATTGTTTTTCTTTGTGGCATATACTGGAAAAGATGTCGGAGACCCATTCTCATGTAATCAAACGGCATGATGGTTTTTTGTCAGAATTTCACAAGTGCATTTTTAAATCGTGGACGGATGAAGAGTTTGATATGAATTGGTGGACAATGGTCACTCAATTTGAACTCCAAGATGATGAATGGATTCAGTCATTATATGATGATCGTAAAAAGTGGGTGCCTACATACATGGGGGATACTTTTCTTGCTGGAATTTCTGCAACGCAACGTTCTGAAAGTATGAACTCTTTCTTCGATAAGCATATTCATAGGAAAATCACACTGAAAGAATTTATGAAGCAATATGGATTGATTTTGCAAAATAGGTACGAGGAGGAGGCCATAGCAGATTTTGATACTTCTCACAAACAACCAGCCATAAAATCTCCTTCTCCTTGGGAAAAGCAAATGTCAATGGTTTACACACATGCAATATTCAAGAAATTTCAAGTTGAGGTTTTGGGTGTAGTTGGCTGCCATCCCAAAAAGGAGGATGAAGATGGAGCAAATGTGACATTTAGAGTTCAAGACTGTGAAAAGAATGAGGACTTTTTGGTGACATGGGACCAGACAAAATCAGCAGTATCCTGTTTGTGCCGATTGTTTGAATACAAAGGTTTTCTTTGTAGGCATGCATTGATTGTTCTCCAAATCTGTGGCCTTTCAAGTATCCCAAGTCATTATATTTTGAAGAGGTGGACAAAAGATGCTAGGTGTAGGCAACCATTTGCTAAAGGAACAACACAAGTACAAACTAGGGTGCAGCGTTATAATGCTTTATGCAAACTAGCAATTGAAATGAGTGAAGAAGGGTCAGTATGTGGAGAGAGTTATAATATTGCTTTCCGCACCTTAGTAGAAGTGCTGAAGAATTGTGTAAATGTGAATAACAGAAACAGCAGTGCTGTAGAATATGGTGGCCAATCCTTGGCTCATCGTGAAGCAGAAGAAGAAAACCAAGGACATCTTGCTACTACCAAGACAAGTAAGAAGAAAAATCCAATCAGGAAAAGGAAGGTCTGTTCTGGAATCAGAATTGATGGTTGAACCTGTTTGTTTTATATCTATGCTGCTGTTACTATTTGCGCTTCAGAAAAAAATTGAAGAGTGCTCCTTCCCATTTCAGGTACAATCGGATACGGATGTCATGCTTGTGGAAGCACAAGGCAGCATGAATCAAATGGTTTGTGCTGTTTGTTCTAGCTCTATTGTGATCTCAATACTATAGTGGTGATGCATGTATTAGATTGTGTGAAGAAGGCTGCAATAACATTTCAATATATGTTGCTTAGTTATAAAAGGTTGCAATTTATGGGTTGAAGGCATGGGAATGGCATATTTGCAAAAAAATGCTAGGGAAAGGCTGCACACTATTGCACTCATCCTCCCCCTAGCACTTTATGTACCGGATGAGCCATACTGTAGTGTTGATCTAAACTGCTTAGCTGTGACCATGGATCTGTTAAACAATGGATTTTAGTGATGATGTCACTGTTACTTCCTGTAAATAATGGACAAAATACAAAGCTCTTATTTGTTTGGGTAATGTCTGCTAATGTTATAATGATGGTGGTTTCATTCTGGGTTAGATCCTTACACTCTACTTTGTTTTGTGCTAGTTAAGTTAATTGTTAATAGGAAATATAAATCATGGGAGTGGTGTCTCTAATCGATGCGTTTCCGGTCAGTATTAGTTGCATTTCTATATTTAAGTCTGCTAATTTTCATTAATTTATATCATTTTGCAAACTTTTTAAAAATTTGAATAGCAACATGCTGTTACAGTTATGTCATGGCCAGAACAGTCATGGCCAGAACAGCCTTGATTCCTTTACATGCAACTGCGGTTGTGTTTTAAACCTATAGCTACTGCACTAAATTTTGAAAATGGTGTGCATCTACCTGCTGTTGATTTGGACGGTGGCATGATGCATTGTGTGTTATTATGTCTGCAGGAAAATCTAGGTGCGGATGGGATTACCCTTAATGGTTATTATGGTGCACAGCAGAATGTGCAAGGACTGGTAAATACGTCCACTTATGCATAAAATATCTTTTTAATGTGATTTCAACAACTGATATTTTTAAAGTGGCATTAATTGCAGGTTCAATTGAATTTAATGGAGCCACCTCATGATGGTTACTATGTCAATCAGCAGAGCATACATGGATTGGTAAGTTGCATATGGTTATATGACCATTTGCCATGTTAGACAGAAGCTGTTTTATGACATGTTGAACTGGGTTTTATCTTCAGGGACAATTGAATTCAATAACACAAGGCCATGATTGTTTTTTTGGGACCCAGCAAAGCATGAATGGGATGGTATGGCATTTTACAATGATTATAAGTTTGTGTAGAGCTTGGACTTAGATGAGGTTCCCTAATATCCACTTATTTATGTAGGGGCAATTTGATTTTCGACCTCCAACTAGTTTCGGTTATAGCTTGCAGGTGAGCATGGACAAGATGATGTCAATATTGTTGTTTTTACCTTTGGTATGCATCTGCAAATGATATTTTTTTTTCCTGATTCTTTATGATCTTAGGATGACCCTCATTTGAGATCTTCACATTTGCATGGGAATCCTCCAAGACATACATAGGGATGAAACATTCGTCATAGTAGGTGTGAGTAATATTCTTCCTAAATTAGGCACGAAATATCTGACTTCAAGTAATGTGCTTGACTCAGAAACTGACTCCAGTAATTGATTTAGAGCTAATTTTTATGGCAATAGCTGAAAATTACTCCCCTTACTGGCAGAATATTTCCAATAATTCTTTTTCTGGGAATTGAGGCCTGGTTTTATCATCCTTTCATCCTGGCAGAGGATCTTTAGATAGACTGGTGGTTATGGAAGTACAATCTCTGGGTAGCTCGATTAGTACGGATCCAGTTTGTGGATATACCATGGGAACAAAGCTGCCTAAACTATTGAGATGTTTAGAGTGCGTCTTGTTTGTTGAGCAGATATCATTTACTTTATAGGTAGGATATGAAAGATGCCTTTTTAAGGGAGTTCACGAAGAATGAGCTTTTCTTGCTCATTATATGGTTGAAGATAGCCTCATATGATCTTTTCTGCTGATGTAAGTCATTTTCAGATGCAAAAGATGTGTTGACAAGGAAGTATACGGAATGAGCTCTTTCTTGTGCATAATATATGGTAGGATAACCACAATGATCTTTTATACTGTAGAAATTCATGTATTGTATGTTTGATTACTAATATGGTCATTCCCTGTATATACTTATTCTTATTTCCACATTTATTTCTGGCATGTGGTTCATCTTTTATTTACAACTGATGATTATACCATTTATTTTGTTCTCGATGCATGTGAATATAGTGCATTTCAGTCTGCCAGAGAATTTACATTTAAAAAGAGTTTTTGTGAAATTTGTGTCAAAGTTGCAGTATTATTGGGTCCGAATGTAGTAATTATTGTGGAAAAATGAAAACTTGGAGGAAACGGAACTCTTTAACCAGAGGAAATTTTTTTCTGAGATCGGATCTATTTCAGTTTTGTGGGGAAACAAAAAGAGAGCTATCACATTGGCTGTGAACGAGTAAGCAACACCTAGAAATTTCACTTTTATGTTCGATCAATGTCTATGCGCCTCTGCATATGGCATAAGACAGGCCTTGTACAATACTTGCTGCTCTGGCTCTACTTTGTTCTTTTGTTTTATTTGCTTAACAACAGTCAGACACCTATTATTGTTACTATTATTTAATTTCACTTACCAACTATTCAATTATTTCATTTTATCAAATTCAATATTAGTCAAATTACTGGCTGTTTACAGACCCAAAAGAAAAAAAATTACTGGCTGTTTTTATGTTTCAATGCAATGGGATGTTACTTGTAACAAAGATGTCAATTATATTAAGTAGTTTTATCGGTTGGATAGTCCAAATGACAATAGAAGCTAGCTGAGGAGTGAGCATAGCGAATTAGAGATCCAGGTATTTTCACCGTAACTGGAAAGAAACTATAAGAATAAATGTTCGAGAACTAAGCAGAATGCTTAAATCGATCTGCACTGACATGTAGTTGTGGGATCGAGTAGAGTATTTGTACCAAATTGTATTTGTCCTAAAAATCTGACTCTTTCTGCTTGATGCTACAAAAGTGAAAATTAGCATTATCATATACGGACACTTGGATTATGTATGCGTCGTTTTCTTATAGATTTAGTTTATCCATAGCTCTTTGTATTTGAGCGTTTTTATCAGTCTCTATGTATTTTTTTAAGTAATTACCTTGCTTCTTCTATTTATTAATTTCAATTGCAAATAGGCTCTTAATTTAACATACCCAAATAGTTTTTAGCACGTGCATTACTGGTACTACAATTAATGCTATGTCACTAATTTAAAATAATAAAAAAAATTAAAAATTTAAAAGTTATCTTTTTAACAATAAAAAATATTAAATTAAAAAGGTTGAATGTATTAATTACTCTCTAAATTTGGCAGTTTTGGTTATTGTATCCCATGTATTTATGCATTTGTCAAATTGCTATATGTATTTATCTATTTTATTTTAGTAGACACATATAATGTAACACCCCTAATTAGTCCCTAAAAAAGAATGTTACTAAAACACTCAACACAGTGAACTCGAAGATATTTTATTACAACCTCTTCAAAAAATCGTTCAAGCTTCAACCACCTATTTCTTCATCAACAATATAAATCCAACCAAAATGTCAGCACTAAGTTAACATGAGCATTAGATATATATGCGCATATATATATTTATATGTATATTTATGTATAACTATGCAACTTACAAAAACCCCTTGTTTATCTAAGAACTAAACATTAGGGGTGTGCATGAATCGAATTTGGTTGGGTTTGGAGCACATCTCTACCCGACGGAACCCGCTTGAAGAGTATCTTGTCAAATCGATCTCTACCAATGTTACGTGCATCTCGACCGACCCAGTTCAATTTTGGTTTCGGATGGGTTAAGGAGGTTTAATTCGAATTGGGCCGATCATTTGGGTTTTACTTTTGGGCTTCATTTTTACAAGGTTTTTTTTTATCAGAATCAACGTAAATTTTAAAAGTTCAGTCATTTTATTCTTAAAGATTCATTTTCCTTAACTTTTTCTATACTGCAATTTTTTTTTGACATCAATTAACTAAATATTTAAAAGTTCATTCATTTTATTCTTAAAGACCAATTTTTCCTCAGCTTTTTCTGCACTGCAATTTTTTTTTGACATCAATTAACTAAATATTTATCAAACATTTACAATCAACTAAATAAATTAATATTCTGATTCAAATCTATTTACAAAATACAAAAGTGATACCTGCAATTGATCAATAATGTTCAAATATATGAAATGCAAATACTAAGTAGCTCACCCTTACCATTTTCAATCATGCAAGCAACATAAAATATATACATAAATGATCAAGTTTTAGCGCTTTTTGATTTAACAAAAAACACAAAAAAAAGCACTAAAACTATAGCTACCAAAAAATAGATTACATTTAATAGTTTTAGTGCTTTCTAATTTTAACAAAAAAAAATAAATAAATAAAAAGTACTAAAACTACACAAAATCAGAATATATATATCAATGAAAGCAAAAAACAATTGAGGAATTAGATTACATCAGAAACTACAAACTAGTGATTGGAAGAAACATAACAATCACTTGCTTGACCTGCAATAACAAAAAATATATTTCAGAAACAGGAGAAACACAATAAAAGAAATCAGTAAATCATATTTCACTAAATAAATCACTAATGATATCAACAATAACAATTTTTTTCACTAACAACTAAGCACAATCATATTACCCAATTTTTCACCAAATCAACTAACAAAAATAATCATCTAACATGTTAGATCATAAATCACTTAAGATACCAGCAATAACATAATTTTTTACCAACAACTTAATATAATCATATTTTAGTAAATCAACTAATAAAAACCATCTAACAAGTCGGATCATTTAAAAATTTACCAACTCCTCATTCAAGTTTTAAAATTCTGATCCAACTACCCAAAACCTTAAATTTTAATCCACAAAACCAACACAATAGTTAGAACAAGTCACCAACACACAGTAACTTAATAAACCTCAATAATGAATCAAGCAAAATGTATTATGTAATATCCCAACGTATGCCCTAGAAGTCTGGATATAATTATTGTTTGTTTGAATTATGTGTATATGTTATGTTGATAAGAAAAGAAATTGAAAAGAGAATGTTTATGTATTGTTTAAAAAGGAAAGGGATGTGTAGAGAGAAAGTGTATATGTTGGGTATATGGTAATATATATAACATATACATAAGTCAAAATGGAAGGTCAATGCAAGAGGATATTTATTTGTGGCATGTGAAATTACTATTAAGGGCATATAAGAAAAAGAAGTTAAGTTAAATGGGAAGAGGGCATGTTAGTAATTGCTCATGTAGAATTGCTTGGTGGAGATTAAAAGAAGAAGAGGAGTTTGACTTGATTTTATTTTTCTTCTCTTCTCATTTGGTGTGGCCGGCTACCATAAGGAAAGGGAGAGCAAGAGAAGTGTTTTCATTTCTAACATCAAATTGAAGGGAGAATCAAAGGATTAAGTTGGAGAGTTGTGAAATTTCTTCAATTAGGTAAGTACTCTCTTGTTTTCCTTTGTTATTTTTGAAGTTGTATTTGAAGTGAGTTTTGATTTGTTGAGATTATGATTTGGTGGGGTTGAGATGTGATTATAAGTGTTTAAATTGGTTGTAAGTTAAATTGGTGTTGGTTTTGATTTGGAAATGGTAAGTTGAGTGGATATTAAAATTGAAAGAATAAGAATGATGTTGGTTTAGGGTTTTGAAGTTGTATGTGTTTAAATGTGTTGTTAATGATTTGTTAATGAGAATATTGTGATGAATATGTAAAATAAGTGTTAATGACATTGTTTATATCCATTTGAATGAGGCTATGTTGTGCACAATGAGTTTAAATGTAATTAAAAGAGTTTTGGCCACATTTAGGGTTTTGTTCATGTGAGACACGGCCAAACCAAAGAAGGAACACGGCCAAGACTTAAGATTTTTGGGAGACACGGCCAAGTCTAAGGAAAATGTGGCCGTGTTGGATGATTTTTGGAGAGACACGGCCGTGTCCCTTGCCCATGTTTGCCACTGCCTGATTTTTGTTGAGAGACACGGCTGTGTCCCTTGCCCGTGTTTGCCTCGGCTTGAATTGGTGATGAGAGACACGGCCACAAGCTTGGCCGTGTCCCTTGAGGGTGTTAGCTACTGTGATGGTTCTTGACTTTTCTCACATTGTTTTGATTCTTCAAAGGTCTTGTTGTACCTAAACCTAAACATAAACACTCTAAACACTTTGAAAACAAAGAATGACCTAAACAAATATATGTGGAACATATATTCATATGATGTTGAGATTTATAGCATACATTTGATGTTATTGATGATGCATATGAATAATGTACTTTGTAATGTTACATCAATGATGCTATAGGTAAAATGGGAAGGATATGATGAGGTAATTGATTATGTATAGCTTGATGGGAGTAGTTCTTGAGGTAAGTACAAATTTACCTAGACTCATTCTTTTATATTATTTTGAAACTTAAAACAATGTTAAGTATATTATTATATTGTTAATACAATGTGACTAATTTGTTATTTGTATAGTGTGAAAGCTATAATGATTATCCAAAAAGGTATGTGCAAATGCAATTTGTTATGATAAATGTTTTAATAATGAATGGTGTAAATGTGTCTTGAGAAATGATGAAATGTGATGTTATCATAGTTGATAATAATGATCAAAATGAAATAAATGGACATATGGTTTATACGACAATGAATTTAAGATACATGTGCAATGTAATTGATTATGTATGCTTGGATGATAAAGTGTATAATGTGAATTGAGATAAAATGTGATGTGAAGCCATTGTGTTTGGCTATGATGATTCAAATGTGATGTGAAGCCATTGTGTTTGGCTATGATGTTTCAATTGAGATAAATGAGGCATGTTTGCGTAGATGATGATGAGAATTGAGAATGAAAGTGCTAATGAAATAATGAATGAATTGTGTGGCTAATGTGTTATTCCATTTTCAGAGTTTGTTGTTGGTGGCATGCCTAATATTAGTAACAATCTCTTGAAGTTAGGTTGGACTTGATCCTTGAAGCCAAGTTGGGTTGAAGTTTAACATGTTTTACTCCCCTTGAAGCTTGGTTGGGTCTAATCCTTGAAGCCTAATTGAGATGTTACAACCCTTGAAGCTAGGTTGGATTGGTTCTTGAAGCCAAGTTGGGTTGATACTTAGCATGCTTTGTTCCCCTTGAAGCTTGGTTGAACCTAATCCTTGAAGCCTAGTTGGGATAATGATAAATGTGATGATTGAACCAAAGCATTAACTCTGAAAATTGAATGGCATATTAGTGTTTTTTTTTGGGCCCGAGTCTGTCTTTGTTGTTAATATGATATATAAATGTTGAAATAAATGAGTAATGAGATCTATGATTGACTTTGTTGGCAATGTGACTCATGATTGGTGAATTGTGAACAAAATAACGTTATTAAGTATGTTGTGTAATATGTGTATCGATATATTGATTGTGAGTGTTAGTGATGGATTATGATTGGTGAATTGTGAAATAAACAATGTTATGAAGTATGATGTGTAATGTATATATTGATATATTGATTGTGAGTATTAATGATGTATTGCAGATAATGATTCAATCGAATGATATAATGATTACCTTTGTTGAAAATGTGATTCATGAATGTTGAATTGTGGATAATGATTTAATTGAATAGTGTAATGAGATGTAAAGTTATGAAGTATGGCATGATAATATTGTATAAATGAGTTATTGAAAAGAGATTTGATTTTGAGAAGTTATGTTGAGATATATGATTATGGAAGTATAATATGACATGTAATATGTATATGAGGTAGCAATGGTAAGTATCATTTTGTGAATGTTTTATGTAAATATATATATATAATCTATGAGATTAGTGGGAGTATATGAAGAATGCACTAATAAAGGCAAAACGGGATAAGAAAACAATAAAACATGATGCTAAAAATATGAGGTACGATTCTTTTGTAAAGTATATTTTAATATTTATTTGTACTACTAAGCTCTCGGGCTTAGCGCGGATGTGTAATCGCGCAGGTGTCTAGGAGGAAGATATGAAGTCTTTCATTATGCCACGAGAAGAGTAAGAGTTTGTCGAGACCAACTAGAGGGTGATGCATACATGTATAATTTTTAATTATGATGTATTTTTGACAAAAGTGTATGTATATGTATAAATGCAGTTTTGATAAAAATAAGATTATGATATATATATGTAAGATCATTAAAAATATAATGATTTGTAAATGTTCTTTAAATTAATGTATTGTGGTTTGAATTCTGTTAAAGGTTTTTAAAATGTAACGAAAAGTGACATCCTTATACTTTATATACTTACTGTATGTATACCAGGTGTATGTATAGTACTTATATGGAGTATCGGGGTGTTACATATTACATGTAAATATACAGAACAAACAAAACTCTATATATAACCTAAACTGCATTGATGTAATAACAAAAAGGAAATCCAACTCAAAATTTCACCAACCACAAAAAAAATACATAACTCCATATGATATACACACTAACCATATTCAAAACAAGGAAAATAAAAATTCAGAAAATAACATACTGCAAATAATATAGTTACTTACTACATAAGTAATTCATCTCAGTCCCAAAGCCCCAAAGCAAAATCAACAGCTACGCATTTCTATTGGTCATTAATTAGTATCTCTACCAAAATAAATAGACAAAATTAATTTATAATACATAACAAAAGAACAACATAAAAAATATAAGAAAACTACCTAAAAAAAGGAACAACTTAGACTGGACAGTGGAGAAAAACAAAATGGCAGTCCAGTTACTGTTCATCAAGTAAAAAAAAAATTCTCAGATGCTTCCTTTAAAATGAATTATGTTAAAAAAAAAGCAGAAAAAGAAAAAAAAGAGAAGAATATGAAAATGGGTAGAAGAGAGGAAGAATAAATCTAAAAATAGAACTCCAAAAAAAATAATGATTTACCTTTAATTGAAGAATCTCCATTTCTGTAACTGTAATCCCTGAACCTGATGCAACATCTTTTGCAGTTTCCTTGGACCCTCCAGTGAGTTCTACAATTAAAAAAAAATATAATCCATTAATGATTATCTTAAATAGAACTAAATAATAAGAAATTAAAGAGAAATAAACATTTCACATCACCTGCTTCGATTTGTTCGCATTCCTCAAGTGCTTCAAATAACTTCAGGCGTTCGAATCCAAATTTATTAGCTTCAACAAATTTTGAGTACAAATTAAAGCTTCTGCCATTTTAGAAGAAAGATAACTCTTAAAAACATCCAAAATCCTACCACTGATGCTAAAAGGACTCTCCAATGCCATTATAGATATCAGAATAGCTAGCACATCACGTGCTAAATGAGACAGCACAGGGAACCTAACAGCATTCACTTCCCCCAACCTAGCACATCAAAATTAGACTCCTCCCTATACTCACAATACTTATTTAAATACTTATCTAAGTCATTTTGAGCATTTATATTTTCTTGCTTCCTTAAATGACTCATAAAGGCAGCTGCCCGAGCCTTTGATGCTGCCATTTCTATCCCCTCACTAGAAATTGATGATTGACTAGTTATATTTTCAGCACAAAAGTTGTAGGCTTGTATGCATTAGAATACCATACATACAAGCGATTCCGTTGGGTTTTGATCCCGTTGATAATGCTCTTTGCAACTTCTGGACCATGAACATCATTTAAAGACCAAACAATGTATTGTAATTTGCTCCTTGTCAAGTATGTTACCAATGAAAATCAAAGAATTAATGTTTTAAACTTTGCCCAATATTTTTCATGCTTTTTCTTCATGTTCATAGCCATAATTCCTAACAATGAATCTAAATTACAACTCCATTTCTTAATTTCAGATTCAATTAATGCTAGATGGTAGAATGTATTACTTGATGTCATATACAAGGAGCTAGAAATATCCAATGTGACATCATAGAATATTTTCAAAAATTGCAAAAAGTTTCTGGCATTCTCCCAATCAGCACTCGTTGGTGATGTCCCTCTCTTCTCATCATCCATAAAATAAGCCAAGTAATCCCCATCATCTTCCTCTAATCTCTCAAAAGCCTTCTGAAATTTTATGGCAGCATGAAACATTAAATAAGTTGAGTTCCATCTAGTTGGAATATCAAGGCACACTAAGGATTTGTGTTCAATATCTTCTTGCTCTATGCAACTCTTAAATTTTGCCGACATAGACGGGGAGCCTCTCACATACCTAATTGTATGTCCAATTGCAGCAATAGAAGGGTGCATATCCCTAAACCTCTCACACATAATTAAGTTTAAAATGTGTGCACAACATCTCATGTGCAAAAACTCTCCATCCAATACCAAGCCTTCCTTCATTTTGGGTTTTTTCTTCAAGTATGCAATAACTCCATCATTGGAGCTTGCATTATCAATAGTTAATGAAAAAAATCCTCTTTAAACCCTATTCATTCAAACACAAATCAATATGTCTTCCAATGAGGATTCATTTTTGCAATTTCCAATCTTTATCTATAAAATGGGCAGTAAGGGTCATGTAGTTCAAAAATAATTATTCAAAAATAATTTATTTTAAATGGAAGATGGGTTTTTAATTAATTATTAAATTATTAAATAATATATGTATATGGCTTAAAATGAAAGTGGAAGGAAAGAGAAAATTAATTTGTTTTTCATCATCTTCTTCTTCTTCATTACAAGGCCAAACTCCATGGCTATTCAATAGGGAGGATTTGGTTCTTCCATACTCCATTAATTGAAGGATTTTAAGAGTTTCAAGTAGATTTTTGGTGATTTCCACCAACTTTAGTAAGTTTACTCACTTCTTTCTTTGGATTTCATGAAAGTTTGAATATGTGTGTTTTGGGTATGTGAAGTAGTATGATTTAATTGTTGTAATTGGTATGTATGAAGTTATTTGTTGAATTGTTTGATTTTAATGATTAAAACATGTTCTTTAGTAATAAAAGTGATGAATATAAGCTTGAAATGATAAATGGATTGAGTTGGAATGGAAAACCTTCAATGGGGAAGGTTATGCCATTTTAGGGTTTTAGTCGTAAGTGTGTATTTTTATAATGTAATTGGTTTAAACATGTTAAAATATGTTTTTAATAATATAAATAAACTTAAAACACCAAATTGAATGGCCTAGTATGGTACTCCAAAGTTAATGTGAGGTTAGATTTAACTTTGAGATTTTTGTTTGAATGATATTTAATTATGATTTTAGATTGAAAATGCCTTAGAAATGTGATACTAAATGATCATTTATGATCACATTTGATATAAGCATTGAGGAGAGTTGATTTTCTCCATCCAAGTGTTGAAGGGCAAGTTGGAAGAGAAGGTTGAAGGTGGTGTTTGGGCTTGCTTTTGGTTGTTTTAGAGGTAAGTACAAACATTGGATTAATTGAACATGTTTGCATTACATTAGTCTTAAAACATTTTGAATTGAAAAATGTGTTAAGCTACTTGATGCATTGATTATTTATGAATAATATGCTATGACATGTGGAATGTCATATATGTGTTAAATATAATGTGAAAAGCCATTGTTAATGGCTAAATTGTGTAACATGTGAAATATGTGTATTATGTGAAAATGATCCAAAGTATTTGGATAATGTCACTTGTTGTGTATCATTAAAGGCATTGTTAAGAAGCCATTGTTAATGGCTAAAGTGCATAAAATGTGATTCATATGTAAATTATGTGAAAATATCCAAAATAATTGGGTAACGTGTTGTAAATGTAAAATGTGATACATTATGATTATATGTTGATATATGATAATACGAAATGAGAAAAATGAGAAAAGAGGCAATGTGCTAAGTTGATAATGAGCAAATGAGGCAATGTGCCTAGCTTGTTTATGGAAAAATGAGAAAGAAATTGATGATACAAAATATGAAATAATTGTGTGCCTAGTATATTCTTCAATTTTCAGAGTTCTGTGTTTGGTGGCATGCCTATGAGGTTATCCTTATTATTTGCTTTCGGGGCTTGCTTTTGAGCAACTATTTGATTTGTCTTCGGGCTAGACGTTGGACGTCACTTGCCTTCTGGTTAGATTTTGACATCACTATGATTTGCCTTCGGGCTAGATACTGGGCGTCGCTTACCTTCGGGCTAGACACTGGGTGTTAATATGGGCCAAAACAGTAACTCTGGAATTTGAATAACATATTAGATCCTTTGGGCCCATGCTTGTGTTTGCTTTTATGTGAATTGTGAATTGTGAAACAATTGAAAAATATGTTTTAATGAAATGATATGAGATATGATATTCATATACATTGTGCATTGGAATTGCATTTGAGCTTTATTGTTATCAAAGTTGTAGTGCTAGGCTTTTGGCTTAGTGTGATTGCAATTCATCGCGCAGGTGACAAGGGAGATTTGTTAGAGCCGGAGAGTTTGTTTAGACCAGGTCGGATTTAGATTTGAGGTTTTACTTGTAGAGTTAATATCAAGATCAGAAACACTATCAACATATATATATATTTATTACATTTTGATATTTCATATATTATATTATGTTTTGATGTATATATATTGTAAATTATAAAGATCATGTTGAAAATAAACTTATAATGTGGGTGAATATGTGTTTTGAAAAATATATATATGAATATATATAAACGTGTTGTGAAATTTGGAGGAATTGAGGAGTATTGGAAAAATGTATGAATTGGTTTATTTGGGAGTGCTATCTTATCCATGTTGTGGTTTTGTTGAATTTGAGAATGTCCAAATTACAGTTGAAACTCTGAAAAAAAAATTTCAGAGATTTTTATAAAAAAAGCTTATTTTAGTACTAATAATTCATGAGAATATTTTATTTGTTATTTAAATATATATTTTAAAGTATTTAAGATTTTAAATTTGAAAAGTGAAAATTTTTTATTAAGCCGGACTGTGACATTTTTGTACTGTATATGTATATTTTATATATACTGGATGTATGTATTATATGTATATAGGGTATAAGGGTGTTACAGTTGATGATCAACAAAACTAGATGTCAACATTCATTAAGCAAGAAATGGCCAAGATAATGAGAACTCACCAATCTACAAATGATATTCATGTGAATTTTGCTCGGCTTGCAAATTTTACAGTTATGGCAGAAGCTACATCTGCACATTTTAGAAAACATTATTGTTGGATTATCGATATAGGTTCTTCAAATCATATATGTGCCAATTCTCATTTTTTTTTTTCAGTTTTTTCAACCTACCTTCACCTATGTCAGTATATTTACCTCATGGTGCAATTAAGCTTATACATCAAACTGACCTTGTTAAGCTTCATAATAGCCTTTCCCTTAAAGATGTCTTATACTTGCCATCCTTTAATCATAATCTCATTTCAGTACAAAAACTCTACAAATCCATACATGTTTTCTTCTCCTTCTTTACCAATAAATGCCTAAAGAGTAACAAGGTTCTTGCTGTTGGAAAAGCATTTGGCAAAATCTATTACTCGGACAAGGATTCTTTTTCCTGCCTCAAATATTTGTGATTTTAATAATACCCTTGCTACATGTAAATCATTACCTTTTCATAAGGATTGTACCTTTGTAAATACCATCAATAAGACATCTACCGGTGATTCTTTGTGGCACTTTAGGCTTAGCCATTCTAGTGATTCTATTTTACAACATATGCCATTCATTTCTACTTCTACCAATACTAATGATGATTATTCAGTGTGTCCATTAGCTACACATTTTCTATTAAGCCAAATACACAACACCTGAATTTTTGAATTGTTGCATATGGATGTGTAGGGGCCATATAAAACTGCTTCTCTAACTGGAGCAACTTACTTTCTAACTTTGGTTGATGATTATAGTAGAGAAACATGGGTTTTCCTTTTGCAATATAAAAGTTAGGTCTCTTCTGCATTAAAGCATTTTTTAACCGTGTTTAGAACCAATTTAATACTTCCATCAAGGCTATGAAATTGGATAATGGCACAAAATTCTTGAACTCACAGCTTCAATTTCTATTTTTAGACATGGGTATCATACATTAGAGAATTTATCCTTTTACTTCCCTACAAAATGGGGTAGTAGATAGAAAACACAAGCACTTGCTGCATATTACAAGGGCCTTAATCATTCAATCTAGTCTTCTAGCTAAGTTTTTGGGTAAAGCACTTTTGCATGCTACTTTCCTTGTGAATAGGTTGCCTACTAGGCTATTATCTTAGCAAACACCTTTTTACTTATTGTATGATAAGTCTCCAGATTATTCAGTCTTAAAGAATTTTGGGAGTTTGTGCTATGCTACTGATAATCACCCATAGAAAGACAAGCTCAGTGCTAGAGTTATTGCTTCTATTTTTCTAGGCTATAATTCAGGAATGAAAGCATACAAATCATACAGGCCACTGATACAGTCTTTGTTAGTCGAGATGTTGTGTTTAAAGAACACATATATATAACCTGCAGAATTTACTTCTCATTTACATAGTTTGGGTTTCAAGCAATCACATGTTGATAATTGTCTATTCACATATGCTACTGGCACAAATTTTCTGGCCTTGATTTTTTTGTTGATGGTGTATTAATCACTAAAACATCAATTGATTTGATTCAGCAGGTTAAAGAGTCATTGCATCTAAACTTTATTATAAATTGCATCAAAAATTTACTATAAAAGACTTAGGCCGTTCAAAGTATTTTTTGGGGCTTAAGATAGCAAGGTCAGAGGATGGAATATACATCAGCCAATGCAAGTACATCCTTGATTTGCTTCAGGACACATGCTTGTTAGGTATTAAACCAACAGCTCCTTTGCCTAAAGGTCTTCACCTTTCAGCATATCAAGGACAATTGTTAGATGATCTTGCTTCTTATAGGCAATTGATAGGAAGAATTTTGTACTTGAGTTTCACAAGACTAGACGTTACTCATATAGTGCATCAACTTAGCCTGTAACATCCGTGATTTTGGAGAAATTAAATAAGTATTTGGAGATATAAATTGTATATACTCAATATATATATCTAGAGTATATAACATCTACATATGGTATATTAATTGTATATGTTGGATTAATACATTACATACTTAATATTTAATATACATATAAGGTACATTTGATGTGTATATAAGATACACATTACTTGTGCATATGTGTAATATCCTAAATTTTTGAAAAGTTCTAATTTTTGGAAATTTGATAAAATAAATTATAATTTAAATGGATAAATTATATTAATGATTTTAAATAAAAAATGAAGTGGTTTTAAATGAAAAAGTGGATAATATATGTGATATATATGTAAAATATACATAACATATAAAAGTCAACAGTTTTTAAAAGAAAAGTCAAAGTAAAAGGGTATTTTGGTAATTAAATCTTAGAAATTTAAAATTAATAAAATAATTAAAAAATAAATTATTTTTGAATGGAAGAGGAAATTTAGGATTTTTAATTTATTAAATAAATAATTAAATAATTAATTATTAAATTATTTTAATATATATATATATATATGGTTTAAAATTAAAGAATGAAAGAAAAGAGAAATAAAAAAAAATAAAGTCTTCTTCTTCTTCTTTCCTTCAAGGCCGAATTTCATGGCTTCAAGAGAGGGATTTGCTTCTTCCATACTCCTTGAAGAGATTTTAAGGATTCAAGTGGAGGTTTAGATGTTTCTTCATCAATTGGTAAGCTTTCTTACCAAATTTTCAAATTCTATGGAAAAATGTGTTATGTAAATTTTGGAATTCTATAGTAGCATGATTTAATTGCTTGATTGGATATGAATGAAGTTGTTTTGATTGGTTATTAATGATTTTAAGGTTGGATTAAATAAATGGTTGAGTTTGGGTAAGATTGGTGAAGAGAGAGAATTTAGGGTTATGTAATTTTTGGGATATGGTTTAGAGTGATGTTTAATTATGGTTTGATGTTGAGAATACCTTATAATATGATATTAAATGATTATGTATGATCACATTTGGTATAGGCATTGAGAGAGGTTGATTTGCTTCATCCAAGTGGTGAAGGGCAAGTTGGAAGGATAGGATTGGAGGTTGTATTAAACTTGCTTTGGGTTGCTAGTAGAGGTATGTACAAACTTTGAGTAAAATGTTTATATTGGCATGACATTTGGACTTAACACATTTTGGTTGAAAAATGTGTTAAGCTACTTGGTTCATTGATTGAGTATGAATAATGTGCTATGATATTTATAATGTCATATATGTGTTAAATGCATTGTGAAAAGCCATTGATAATGGCTAAATTGTGTAAAGTGTGAAATATGCATATTATGTGAAAATACCCAAAGTAATTGGGTAATGTGTTGTGAATGCAAAAATGAGATATGTGGAATAATGAAATGAATTGATATTGATAAAAATGAGAAAAAAATGAGAAAAGTGAGAAAAATGAGAAAGATGTGAAAAATGAGAAAAAAAAGTGAAAATAAGGCAATGAGCCTAGTTTGATTATGAGAAATAAAATGAGAAATGAATTGTGAAAGTATTTGATAATGAGATAAGTGAATTAATTGTGTGCTTAGTATGTTATTCAATTTTCAGAGTTCTGGGTTTGGCGGCATGCCTATGAATTGCTGGGCAGGTGAAAAGACCGGGTCGTAAGCCGAGCCCAGCTGATAAATGATAAATATGATATTTTTGGGGTGAAAAGACTGGGTCGTAAGCCTCAAAAATCATAGCAGTCTAGCCGAGTTAAGGACCAAGATACTGGGGCCTAAGGGTCTAGCCGGGTTGAGGTCCAAGAGACTGAGGCTGTTACATTATCCATGGATATATATATTGCCTACGGGCTAGACACATGGGTCATTATGGACCAAAGCAGTAACTCTGAAATTTGAATAGCATATTATATCCTTTTTGGGCCCATGCTTGTCTTTGCTTTAATGTGAATTATGAATTGTGATACAATTGAGCAATATAATGTTATGAGTTGTGAGTATGAAATATTTGAAAAATATAATAAAGTGAAATGATGTGACCTCTATATGTATTGTGTATTGGCATTACTTTACATTTTTATTATTATCAAAGTTTGTACCACTAGGCTTCGGCTTAGCGCGATTGTAATTCGTTGCGCAGGTGTCATGGACGTTTTGGTAGAGCCGGAGAGTTTTTCTAGACCTGGTCGGGTCAAGGTTTGTATTTATTGAGCTTGAAGAGTTGTTTTGGGTAGATCAAGATCAGAGCCAGTTGCAAGCATGTACATTTTTGATATTATGTATGTTATGATATGTTTTTGAAGCATATATTGTAAATTGTAAAGAATGATTTGAATAATTTTGTTTAAGATGAGATTTTATATATAATGTTGATATATATATACCTATATATAAGTATTTTGAGAAAATATAGAGAAATTGAGAAGTATTGGTGAATTGGTGAATTGATTTTATTTGGAGTGTTTGTTTTATGCAGGTTGTGTTTTGTTGAATTTTGGAAACGTTTAAATTACAAACAAAACTCTGGCGAATTTTTCCCAGAGATTTTCATATAAAATATTTATTTTGAATTCCTATAACAAGCAAAGAATATTTATATACTATTTATTTTATATATTAGTATTTGAAATCTTAAAACAGAAATGTAAAAATTATTATTAAATTGGTCTGTGATATTTTTATACCATATATGTATTTTTTATATATGCTGAAAATATGTATTGTACGTATATAGGGTATAAGGGTGTTACATTTATTTTGGTATCAGAACCTAGGTTTAAGGTTCACGACCTAGGTGGGATGATAGAGAGATAAAATTTTAATAAAAAAATAAATTTTCAATTGTAATGCATGTATTGACACTGGCAATTTATCCGATCCCTGATGTGACAATGTCCATTTGATATAATGGATATGAGTTGAGATGGTGTCTGGGTTGCATATATCAGAGTGGCATAGTGAAAACCTCATTCTAGAGATTATGGATTAAGAATATTTGGAACTTTTATTTGAAATTTAAAATTTATAGCTGATTCAATTGATGAATAAGTGAAATTAGAAAAATAATCCAGGAAATAATTTAAGATATAAAAATAAAAGTTTTGAGAAATGAGCATGATAGTTACAGAAAATTTTATAGATGTACTGCAAAGTGATATTGTCTGAATTGTTAGACAAATCTAGAAATGTTGGATGAGTTTAAACATTTAATAGAAGGTTTTTCTATATGTTAGAATCCAAATGTATAAAATTTTATAAATTTTAAAGATGAATCTCTAATTAAGAAAAATAGAAGAACACAGATTGTTGGAGAAATTTCAGCAACTCAGAATCTGTAGAAATTGAAAAATAAAATAAATCTAGAAACTATGGTAAACTAACCCAGAAAAATCTAAAATTTTACAAAAAAATATCATATGTATTCCTATAACATATGGTTAAAATTTCATGAATGTTTATTAAGGTTTGATACCTGAAAAAAATGGACAACCGGGTGCTGCCAGAGAAATTATTAAAGAGACAGATTCTCTGATTTTGGAAGATTTAATTTTTAAATATATTAAATCAATTTGGAAAAATCTAAAACTTTAAATATAAGTTCATATATGTGTCAAGTGCACATGGATAAAAGTTTACAATCTTTTATAAAGAATTGGTAAGGAATATAAAAATTAAAAGTGAGATTGACATGAAACTAAGGAAGTCATGCAGTTTTGTGTAAGTAAGTAATAAATTAATTTTATGAGACAAATGAATGAAGAAAATTATAAAAATTTATATGCATATGGGTATAAGTATAGAAGGAATATGGAGTTTTTAATAATTTTCAACAAAGAGTTCATAATTAAAATCAAAGAGTGAAATCATATATATGATAGCGAATTATTTATTATGGAACAATGATGCATAATTTAGGGTTGGGTGTGTAAAATTAAAGTATCTAAATGGATGATATTAATTAGTGTAAGGAAATGAATTAGTGTTGTTTAAAAGTAAATGTTATGATCTTAAGATTGAGAATGTGATATGGGTGAGATTTGGTGAGGTTCATGTTGTTGGTTGTATTATATGAAATTTGAATTTTTGAAATGGGTTTCCATAATTGTGAAAGTGATGTGTTTTGATGTTATATTAATATAAAAATAGTGTTTATAAAGTTAGCTCTTGAAAGTGAGATTAATAGAATGAAGTTTAAGTAAAATAGTAAATTGGAAATTTAGAGTTGTAAGGGCATTTCGATGAGGATTGTTTAGATATTGATAGTTTAATGTTTAATAAGCATGGGAGTAATTTTGAATGAGTAATGTTACTTATAAAAGTACTAACTAAGGTGTAATGTGGTTGATAATATAGAAATTTATTATGAAATAAAGGGAAATGATTAAGCAAGTGAAAATGAGTTACTTTAGTTTAATTAAATTGAAAATGATGAAAATGGATATGAAAGTTGTGATCAATGCAAAAAAAAAAATGTGAGAGAGATGTCACATTGGAAACGTGACTAAGATTTATGTAAAGTTTTAGAAAAAAAAATATAATAATAAACTTATTTAAGAGATGGGCGATTGAATAAGGAAGATGTTAATTATGTTGTGGTCAGAGTGTGTATATATGTTGAATTGATGAATAACGTAAGTAATGTCAAAAGAATGAGAAATGATAATGTTCTCTGAAATGTTAACTTTGTATAGGTTGTATGTAAAAGAGGAATTGAGTATAATTGTATGATTAGTGTGATGAGATTTTTTTTTTTCTATATGAACACAAATATGATATGTAAGAAAATGTGAAAAGTAAGTCACATTGTGATTATAACTTACGAAGGTGTATGTGGATGATTAAAAAAAAATGTTATCGAGTGTTTACTACCTTATACAAATACGTGTCTGGTGATATTGAGAATGATATTGCATGTATTAATAGACTTAAGAGAGATTAGGTCTTGACCTGTGTAGAGTTAGGTCATGTGATGAATTGAGATTGAGAATGGACCCGAATAGAGCTGGACGGTGAACTTGTTATTTTAACAACTGAACTTGTTATTTTAACAACTGAACTTCATGATTGTATAGTGTTTTGGGCCTAAAGTATATGCGTATAAATAAGATTTTGTAAGGAAAAAGGAAAGTATAATGAAGAAAGTATGGAAGTGAAAAAAAATGAATGAAAATTTTTGTAAGAGATAGATTAGAAATGGAGTAATAAATGGAAATTGTGTAAATTAGCATATGAACGAATGTGTATATGTAAGAGATGTTAATGATAATATTGTTGAAACATGAGTTAGGCTAATGATGATCAAGTGATCAAGAGTAAATTGCTTTGAAACATAGCTGAAACGTGTTAACTTTTTGTGTATCAAAAGATTAGAAAATGAATATATGATTTTTGCGATACGAACTTAACATTGTGATTGGAAATGTTTGAAGAAGAATGATAGAAGGCCAGTATTTATTTATAAGCCACGGATGTGACCATTATTATGGCATGACCGTTAGATAGTTTTGGTGAGATTGATAGTTATGCTTCAAGAAACATGGTCAAGACTTATGGTTTGCATAGTTGTATCTTATAATTTTATACTAGAAATTTGTTTATAGTTATAGAAAGTGTGGAAACAGAAGAGAATTATAAAACTATGATGAGCTTTAAATGATGTATAAGAAAAGTGATTTGTGTAAATAGGATAACCATAAGAAATGTGAGAAAATGGTAAATGAAAGGAATTATGAAATGTGAGTAAGAGTTATAATAAATGTGTTTGAACGTGGTATAAAATGAATAAGTTGATGAAAATGATATGTAAAGTAAATGAGACTAGGGGAAGTGAATATTATCTGTAATGATGAATTCGAAGAGAATTAAAATTTGAGAATAAATTTGACCTAATAGAATTAGGTCATGAATTGAAAATAAATTGATGAATTTAAAATAGACAAACGGTTGGTCAGAATAGAATAAGGTTGTGATGGTCATATTATGATAGTTAAATCAATTGATCCGAAATATAATAAGTTTACAAGTATTTATTGAAATTCAATGTGTGTAGTTGTATTAAGAATATGCAAGCTATATGATAATGTGCATAATACAGCGTTTTGATATGTATATGTATATGAAAGGAGCTAAGTTATATTAGTTTCAAATAATTATAAGAGAAAAGTGTTAGTTATAGTATAATTGGAATGAATTTTAATAAGGAAATAAGATTTTGTTGTTGTATAATGGTGATATTATATTAATATGTGGTAATTGTATAAAGAGTAAGATCAAAGTGAAGATGTGTAAAATTATTGTGTTAAGATAAAATTTATTAATATTTGAATTTAAGGTAATGAGAGTATATTTTTAAAATAATAAAGTGATCAGATATCTTGAGTGCAATAGGTGTGTGGTGTATATATATTAAGGAGATGAACTAATTTTGTCTAATGACAATTCGATTGAAGATATAATAATCTGTTGTGATTGTTTGAGTAAATAGACAGTACAATGGTGTGTTAGGGAATGGTAAAAAGAAAATTAAGAATGAACCTAAGGGGGAGAATAGAAATTATGTAATTTGGTAAAATAATGATTTGGATGATTTATTACTATACTGGATAATTTCGAGGACGAAATTATTTAAGGGGGGAGAAAATTGTAACATCCGTGATTTTGGAGAAATTAAATAAGTATTTGGAGATATAAATTGTATATACTCAATATATATCTAGAGTATATATAACATATACATATGGTATATTAATTGTACATGTTGGATTAATACATTACATACTTAATATTTAATACACATATAAGGTACATTTGATATGTATATAAGATACACATTACTTGTGCATATGTGTAATATCCCAAAATTTTGAAAAGTGCTAATTTTTGAAATTTTAATAAAATAAATTATAATTTAAATAGATAAATTAAATTAATGGTTTTAAATGAAAAATGAAGGGGTTTTAAATGAAAAAGTGGATAATATATGTGATATATATATAAAATATACATAACATATAAAAGTCAACAGTTTTTAAAAGAAAAGTCAAAGTAATAGGGTATTTTGGTAATTAAATCTAAAAAATTTAAAATTAATAAAATAATTCAAAAATAAATTATTTTTGAATGGAAGAGGGAATTTAGGACTTTTAATTTATTAAATAAATAATTAAATAATTAATTATTAAATTATTTTAATATATATATATATGGTTTAAAATTAAAGGGTGAAAGGAAAGAGAAATAAAAAAAATAAAGTCTTCTTCTTCTTCTTTCCTTCAAGGCCGAATTTCATGGCTTCAAGAGAGGGATTTGCTTCTTCCATACTCCAAAAATTGAAGAGATTTTAAGGATTCAAGTGGAGGTTTAGAAGTTTCTTCATCAATTGGTAAGCTTTCTTACCAAATTTTCAAATTCTATGGAAAAATGTGTTATGTAAATTTTGGAATTCTATAGTAGCATGATTTAATTGCTTAATTGGATATGAATGAAGTTGTTTTGATTGGTTATTAATGATTTTAAGGTTGGATTAAAGAAATGATTGAGTTTGGGTAAGATTGGTGAAGAGTGAGAATTTAGGGTTATGTAATTTTTGGGATTTGGTTTAGAGTGATGTTTAATTATGGTTTGATGTTGAGAATACCTTAGAATATGATATTACATGATTATGTATGATCACATTTGGTATAGGCATTGAGGGAGGTTGATTTGCTTCATCCAAGTGGTGAAGGGCAAGTTGGAAGGATAGGATTGGAGGTTTGTATTAAGCTTGCTTTGGGTTGCTAGTAGAGGTATGTACAAACTTTGAGCATAATGTTTATATTTGCATGACATTTGGACTTAACACATTTTGGTTGAAAAATGTGTTAAGCTACTTGGTTCATTGATTGAGTATGAATAATGTGCTATAACATTTGTAATGTCATATATGTGTTAAATGCATTGTGAAAAGCCATTGATAATGGCTAAATTGTGTAAAGTGTGAAATATGCATATTATGTGAAAATACCCAAAGTAATTGGGTAATTTGTTGTGAATGCAAAAATGAGATATGTGGAATAATGAAATGAATTGATATTGATAAAAATGAGAAAAAAAAAGAGAAAAGTGAGAAAAAAAAATGTGAAAATAAGGCAATGAGCCTAGTTTGATTATGAGAAATAAAATGAGAAATGAATTGTGAAAGTATTTGATAATGAGATAAATGAATTAATTGTGTGCCTAGTATGTTATTCACTTTTTAGAGTTCTGGGTTTGGCGGCATGCCTATGAATTGCTGGGTAAGTGAAAAGACCGGATCGTAAGCCGAGCCTAGTTGATAAATGATAAATATGATATTTTTGGGGTGAAAAGACTGGGTCGTAAGTCTCAAAAACTGTAGCAGTCTAGCCGGGTTAAGGACCAAGATACTGGGGCCTAAGGGTCTAGCCGGGTTGAGGTCCAAGAGACTGGTGCTGTTACATTATCCATGGATATATATATTGCCTACGGGCTAGACACATTGGTCATTATGGACCAAAGCAGTAACTCTGAAATTTGAATAGCATATTAGATCCTTTTTGGGCCCATGCTTGTCTTTGCTTTAATGTGAATTATGAATTGTGATACAATTGAACAATATAATGTTATGAGTTGTGAGTATGAAATATTTGAAAAATATAATAAAGTGAAATGATGTGACCTCTATATGCATTATGTATTGACATTACTTTACATTTTTATTATTATCAAAGTTTGTACCACTAGGCTTCGACTTAGCGCGATTGTAATTCGTTGCGCAGGTGTCATGGACGTTTTGGTAGAGCCGGAGAGTTTTACTAGACCTGGTCGGGTCAAGGTTTGTATTTATTGAGCTTGAAGAGTTGTTTTGGGTACATCAAGATCAGAGCCAGTTGCCAACATGTCATTTTTGATATTGTGTATGTTATGATATATTTTTGAAGCATATATTGTAAATTGTAAAGAATGATTTGAATAATTTTGTTTAAGATGGGATTTTATATATAATGTTGATATATATATATATATACACCTATATATAAGTATTTTGAGAAAATATGGAGAAATTGAGAAGTATTGGTGAATTGATTTTATTTGGAGTGTTTGTTTAATACAGGTTGTGTTTTGTTGAATTTTGGAAACGTTTAAATTACAAACAAAACTATGGCTAATTTTTTCCAGAGATTTTCATATAAAATATTTATTTTGGATTCCTATAACAAGCAAAGAATATTTATATACTATTTATTTTATATATTAGTATTTGAAATCTTAAAACAGAAATGTAAAAATTATTATTAAATTGGTCTGTGATATTTTTATACCATATATGCATATTTTACATATGCTGAAAATATATATTGTACGTATATAGGGTATAAGGGTGTTATATAGCCAGTATGTTCAACAGCTTGTAGACTCTCACTGGAATGTTTCATTGCACATACTAAAGTATTTGAGGGGTTGCCTAGCCGCCGGTCTTTTATATCCTAGCAATAACCCCATGTTCCTAGAAGCCTATATAGATGCTGAATGGGTTTCTTGCAAGGACACTTGTCGTTCTATTGCATCTTCTTAGGTCATTCTGTAACACTCTTATAGCCTAAATACATATAATACATATACTCATGTATATGTAAATTTAAGATACAAATGTACTACTTTAATTACATATAAAACCCTCCTTTAAATATTAAAAATAACTTATAAATTTATAAAAAAGTTTCTCTGAGAAAATTCCATTAGAGTTTTGTCTATAATATCAATAAAACCCAAACCAAAGAACAAACACCGCCTGCACAAAACAATACTCCTAGAATATTTATACCATCAAACTCCAACAATTCTCCAAAACACCATTTCATTAATTTACATTTAAATTCAAACATTATTTATAAAAGTCACATACATTCAAAATATTACTAGTCTTATTTACATACATGTAAATACAATATTTTCCAAAATAATTTCATGCGTTTAAAGTCCCAGTTAGATTGTACAAAAATCAAAGTACATAATAGTAAAAACAATACATGTACGTCGTCCTAGCACGATTGGTTTTGTGGCAAAACAAACACTTCAATCCCAACTCACTCTAGACCGCTATACTCTGTAGTCCTATCACCTACGCAATTGCGCTAAGTAATTTGCTTAGTGGTATATATTTTAATAACAATAACAATTAAATTAAAGTACTCAATTTCTTAATACGAAAATGCACTATTTAAACAAATACTCACAACACATCACCATATTTTTACTTAACGATACTCATGGTTTCATAAACCATAATCCACAACACATCATCTATAAGTCACACATACACACATACTTACCCACACTGGACCCAACAACTCAGTTAAAGTGACCCAAAGGTCTGACATTGGAGAAAAAGTGTCACACATATCACTCGTAGGCCATCCCCTATTGACACCAGGGGCAAGTGTCAGATATCACCCGAAGGCCACCTCCTCTCTACACTGAGGGAAAAGTGTCAAATTTATCACCCGAAGGCCACCCTCTCTAGACACCGAAGATAAAGTGTCTATCATTGCCCAAAAGTCATCTCTTCAGCACAACTGTGCTCGATACTAGCGTGTCTCGCCCGAAGGCATACCAATCAACAAAACACATATTGCTAACAACCCGTCTCGACAGAGTCAACACCGACCTTCTTATTTATTTATCACATTACACATTGAAACACATTTTCACAATGTCATTACCAATTTATATTCCCATTAATTATTCTTGACTCCCATTCACAATGTGACCCACTTCACACATTCTATCACATTTTCTTTTTATATTTTTTTCCATAATCATGTAAAATTTTCATATTCTCAGTAGTTTATAGAAATCAACATCTTATTAATCTCAACACATTAATTCATAATAATATCACTTTAAAGAATATTATTCATTCTTTAAAGTGAGCCAAGTGGTGTTCTATTATCGCCACATTCCTTATATTTTATCAATTTCCATCATTTTCATTCTTTCCCCATAATTTCTCATATTTTTCACATTTTTTTAAAATTAATTACCCACATTACCTACATTTTCCCATCACATTAGTAAGCCACGTACATTATGCCAAAAAACATTTAATAACACCTCAAATCATTTAAATATATACTAACCTTGATTATGCTTTAAAATCACTCCAATTCCTTCTCCTATTCTAATTTCCACCAAAATACTAATAATCTTCTTTAGGGATTTGTTGTCCTACACACATTATCCAACAATAAGCAATATTATACATTTAAAATCACTTACATGCTCATTGTATATAAAATTACCATTATTTATGCAACTTCTACCAAAATCTCAACAAAACCTCATTTTCACCCTTTTCTACTTTATTTAAACTTCATCCAACTCAACCCGTATCCAATATTTACCCATAAAATCATTACTTACATACTGAAATCATAACAAAACAATTTATTTCCACAATTATAGAAACCTCTTTCAAAAATCTTAATTTCACATATTATAACCATAAACACTAACTTCACTAAAATCTACTCATATCACATTTCCAACCACAAATTCATAACATTTACATTAAAACAACCATAATTCATCTAATTTCAATAATTAACAACCATCTATATTGGAAACCCTAATAATATATATTCTTCCCATAACCCTAAATTTATCCAAACTCATCCATATCGAAATTCTAACTATAAAATCATAACTTATACATTAGAACAACATTAAATTATTCCATTTCAATAATTATAATCATCCACACCAAACCCCAATTTACACATATTCACTACATAACCCTAGTTTGATCATTTATGCTCATCTTTACAAATTAATCATTAAATCAACTCATATACATCCTAATCATAATATAATTATCACCTTTCTCAATCATATCACCATTGTCTCTCTCTAACCATTTCAAACATCATCTTAAAATCAATTAAAAACAAGCTTAAAGAAGAGTACTTACTTGATTTCATACAAAACCTTCAAAATCCACTTTAAATCCTCTTGAATCTCTTGTAAATTTTAATATATAGAAGAAACTTACACTCTTCTCACTCTCTCTCAAAATTCACGTTAAAGAAGGAGAAGAAATAGCCCTTTTTTTTTAAATTTCCCTTCTTCCTATCCACATGTGTATATATATATATATATTAATTATTACTTAATTAAAATATAATTAAATATTGTAATACTTATCTCTTCTTTTATTATTATTATTATTATTATTATTATTATTATTATTATTATTATTATTATCACATTTTCTACTACCAACTTATACTTGATATATATGTGTGGTATATTTTATGTATATGTATATGTCTTATATATTTTACTTATATGTTATGTATAATTTTACCTGCATATTTATATAATGTATATGTAATGTGTATTCTATGTATACATCATGTATACATTAGGGGTATATCATATATATATATTATGAATTCAACTTATTTAATAAATATATGTGGGGTATATATTATGTATATGCTAAGTAAATATTAGGTATATACTATATGTATACATCTCCCAATACTTAATTAACCTCCAAATTCTTATTTAATTTATCTAAAACCTTGGATATTACACATTCACTGATTTCCTGAAAGTCTAAAAAGTAGGCCATTATTTTTCATTCATCCACAGAGGCTGAATATAGGAGCTTTGATTTAACATGCTGTGAAATTTAGTGGATTACATATTTGCTACGAGACTTTCAGATTCAAGTGCCACAACCCACCTAGCTCTATTATGATATTTTAGCTGTCATTTACTTGACTCAGGATTCGATCTTCCATGAGTGGACTAAGCACTTGTAAGGTAGATTGTCATTGTGAGGTCCCACCCAAGCACAAATTTGACTTGTTAGAGGGAGCCAAAATGCTCATTAGGGTTCAAATTCAATTGACATCACCGCGTATGGTCTTTACTCAGTTTGATGAGTACGCGTTTGAAGTGATCTTTTATTTTGAAAAGATTTATTTTTTTTTATTTTGAAAAGAATACTCTCCTTTTATTTTAAAGAGAGAGGATATTTTTATTTTAAAAGTTTGATTCGAGAGTCGCCACCTCAAATTATTTGGTTTTAGAAAAATTTAAGGAAAAATTCATTTTTATTTGACTCCATAAAAATTATCATTTTTACCCAAAAGATACTATTCTGAAATCAATCACGATGTGTTACAGGCTAGGTTTTCAAGTAGATTTTAGGTTATAGAATATTCTCCTTTAATTAAATCTTAACTTTGGAAAAAAATTGATTTTTATATATGACATAAAAATATGAATGACAATAAGTATGCATGAGCAAATATATGACAACTATTCTTATGCGAGAATAAAAGTAAAGTTACAATCCCAAAATTTTCATATATTGGGGAGCTTTGATTCTAGCCCTTATGGGTTCTAGATTAGGTATAAATCCCAAAAATAATATTTATAAAATAAAATAATGAAGAAGAGAAGAGAAGGATAAATAACCAAAATTTTGACTTTTAAGTGGACCTGCCATTTAGAGTGAAATTTTAAGATGTGCCTACATATCCCTTTGAATGTGGATCATGGCCCTAAGTAATTTATGCATTTGATTGCAAAGGGCTTAGTTTAATTTAGGTCTTTTTATTTTATCGAATTGAAAAAGAAGAATTTAATATTTACTTTTAAAGATTTTCTTTTGCTTTGCTTGACTTTGGGCTTAATAGAAGGATTTAGCCTGGACTTAGGCTTGGAATGAGGTGTGGGCTTTGACTTGGGCTTGATGGAAGACTTGGGTCTTGACTTTGGGTTGGTGGAAGGCTTGGGCTTTAACTTGCTTACTTCCATGGGGCTTCAAGCGCTAAATCACAGCTCCACCTCAAATGAAAGGATAGACTCAGTTTCCAAAGGGCACTAAAAATATTAAACTAGAGGTCCCACCCAAATGGGTTTGGACCAAGTGCACCTAGTAAGTTTCTTCCTCAAATTGGCTTGAAACTATAAGCTATGGTACTAGTAGCCCATGCACTTATGATGGCTCAAGGCTAGAGGGGAAGGCTACTTATATAGGTGACCTAAGGAAGCAAAAGTTCATAAACATTCGATGTGGGATTCTTTTCAAAATATGGAAAGTCACATTGGTTTGGGGAAATTGACCTCTCTTTACATTTTGCTTCATTTTTGGCTCATTTCGTTTTGAGCTATTCTTTTTGTATTGGATACATGACTTCTGTGGCTACATGCTAGAAGTCATTTCATGATCACCAGTGAAAGGTTTAATCATGATGACCTATGACCGTCGGGTGACCGTAAATAACACGAACCCCTAGTATATGAACTAGAGACCCCCTAGCCTTTGTGCATGACATCAATCCATTAGAAGATGAAATATGATCCTTTGCCAAGTCCGTAACCCAAATCTAACCTGTAGAAGAGAACATTGGAGTTAACCCACTACAAAACAATTAAATTTGATAATAGTAAACCTTGATTCAAGCAAGAACCAAGAAATAAGATAGGAACTCTCTTCAAGAACAAAGTTCTTAATTTTATAAATCAATCAACTTCCCTATTACATTTTGAAATAAGAGGTATTTATAGCATATAATAATAAATCCTAATCCTAGTTACATAAGGACAAAATAAATCTTAACAAATTATTCAAATCTTAACAAAATAAGGAAACAAAATTAATCTACAATTCGTGCAGAAATTTTGAAACTATTTTTTTATTTGATAAAGTCCAAATCTGGGATTGGGCTCTTCATAAGAATTGTAGCTCTAGAAGTGTAAATGAAATTGGCTTTTGAATTACTCAATTTTTCACTCAGAATTGCAAGTTATGGTGGCCCTTTGAAATAAACTGGTTCATAATAGAATTATGCTTCAATCTGGTTCCAAATTTATTTTCGAGGTCTGAATTTGAACAACTATTTAGCCCAAACAAACTTGGATTTATGCAAATAAAACAATTCTGGAAAACTTGAAATGTCTTCTAAAAACTTCATGAATAATACTTTCTCATTCTGAAACTCTAAGATCATCAAATCCCAAGTAAAGCTTCAAAGGTCAAATCTGTCCAAATCTAGAAATTACATAATATGCTTCTTTTAAGTTCTTTCTCCTCTAATGCTTCCATAATCAACATTCTAGCCCTTAAATCCAACCTCAAATTTAGTTTTTAATCTTTAAAGTTTCTTTTAATGGACTTACGTGACAGTGCTCGCATTATTCTTTCCTTCTTTTAAAGTGATTCGTCCTCGAATTATGCATCAAGGTAGTATAGGAGAATGGAGCTTCTTTGGGAAATGCCATCCTTCCCCTTATTTGTGTGAACTCATCCTCAAACCTTGAAGTTTTAAAGGAAGAAAATTAATTTTGCATAAGGTTTCCATCTTTCTTCCTTGATGATGTTAAGGACTCGAAGTATATGAATACCCTGGAACTCTACAAGAACAACATCATAAAAATCATTAGGCAACAAAAATTAATTAGAGGAATTGTTGACAACACAAGAGCATTAATACTAGGAAGTTCATCAAAAACAAATTCTTGGACATCTTCAACTTGGTGCACTTGGAGTTGGCTCAAAGCTTTAACCTTTTCCACCTCCACTTGTTGCACATCTTTTTCTTTCTCAACCTCATGCTTATAGAATCAAGTTCTCATCTTTAGCTTCTTCCTCAACTTCTTGAATCATATCTTCTTCTTCTTCGGGATAATTATTTGAAACTTCCAATGGGATCAAGTCTTCTTCTTTGGTTAATTATTCTGCATAGATGATCTCTTCCTTACCCTCATCTTCAACTTTTGATGTCATTAATGAAAGCCTGTATGTTCTTTCTTCTTTAAGTAGAGTCTTCAATTTTTCACAGCACTCCGCAAAAGATTTCTCCTTCGGATGATCTGTAGAAATCTTGTAGGGGCTGTTCCATCTTTACGAATAAGCAAATGGATCATCATAATCATTATCTCCTTGGAAATCACCTAGTATGTTGAATAGGAGCATTGGTTGATTACTTCTTCATCAATGAATGCTTAATCCTATCCATCCTTTTAACCATTTTACCAAGCTTCTTTTCCAAGGATTGTGCATTATCCAACATAGCATGAAAATGATCTAAATCACCCTAAACATTTTTAGGTTGGCCTCTCATCTTAGAGCATGTAATATCTCAAAGTATACCCTAAAAGTTTTGGAATATTTATTGTTGTATTTGGATTAAATGTTATAAGTGTATATGTTTAAGTGGAAAGAGAAAAGAGGTAAGGAGAAAAGTGTATATGTTGTATATATAGAGATATATACAACATATACAAGTCAAAGAAATGGAAGGTCAAAAGAAGATTTATTTATTTTTAAATTAATTGAAATGGAAATCAAAGGAAGTGGATGAGGATATTTATGAATATTTTATTATTTAATTTGCTTGGTTGAGATTTAAAGAGATGATTGAGTAGTTAAGAGAAGAGTTGAGTGGTTGACTTTGCTGTTCTTTCTTCTTCTTCTTCTTCTTTCTTTGTTGGCTGGCTATCTCCATGGTAAGAGAGGAAAGTGAGATTTTATCTTTCCAAACTCAAGATTGAAGGATGTTTCAAGTGATCAAATTGGAATTCTAAGGGTTTTCATCACTTTTGGTAAGTTTTCCACTTGATTCCCTTGTTTTCTTTTAAATTTGTGTTTTGAGTTTGGTGTTTGATTGTGATAGTATGTGTATAATTGATTATGGTGTATTTGAGGGTGTGTGATCTTCTTGGTGTTGATTTTGGAGTTTGATTGAAGAGATAGAGTTAAGTTTGGTGTTGGAAAAGCAAGTGTTGTGTTTGAGTTGTGTGTATGTGATGGTTGTGAATTGGTGTTTGATGTATGTATTGAGTTGTTTTGGTGTTTTTGCAAGTTATTATGGTTTATGGGTGTGTTTAGTTAAGTTTGTTTGAAGTAGAAAATGGTGGAAGTAAGAGGTTTGTTGGAGGTAATGTTGTTATTGCCGGAATCAGGATTTTTGGCCGGACACGCCCATGAGCACGGCCATGTCTTTGGGCGTGTCGTTGGTTCTATTTTCTGGGTTGGTGACACAGCAGTGACACGCCCAATTCACTGAGCGTGTTACAACTTCTGTGTTATAGTAGCATTGACACGGCCAATGACATGCCCATGTCACTGAGTGTGTCATAGTCACTGTGTTGAAGAAGAATTGACACGACCATGAACACGCCCGTGTTGTTGGACGTGTCAATATTTCTGTGAGACAGAATGAATGGCACATCCAGTGACACGCCCGTGTTTCTGAGTGTGTTAAAGCTTCCGTGTTGTGGATTTAGGGCACGGTCAGGGACACGCCCGTTTTGTTGAGCGTGTCATGTGTAGAGTTTGCCCTAGTTGGTTCTTAGTCTTATTATCTCATGTGTATCTTTAAGTGAGTGTGTATTATCCCTTTTTGATTAGGTTTTGAAGAGAGTTGAGCTACCTTTATTCAAGTGTTGAGAGAATTCTTGGAAGAGGAGCTTGGTGTTGTGTGAGTTGCTCTTGAGGTAAGTACAAACCCTACATTATTGCATACAATTACATGACTTTGGGACTTAACACATTTGGTTGTAAATGTGTTAAGTAATTTATTATATTGTTAATACATTTGATTAATGTTATGATTTGCATAATGTGAAAGATATGATGATCATTCAAAATGTATGTCCAATGTAATTGGTTATGTATACTTTAATGATGAGATGTGAAGCCATTGTTGTTGGCTATAATGATGCAAATGAAATAATTAGGGCATGGTTGCCTAGTTTTATTATGAGAAATGAATTGTGAAAGAGATTGATAATGAGATAAATGAATTAATTGTGTGTCTAATATGTTATTCAATTTTCAGAGTTTTGGGTTTGGCGGCATGCCTATGAATCGCTGGGCAGGTGAAAAGACTGGGTCGTAAGCCGAGCCCAGTTGAAAAATATGAAATATGATGTTTTTGGGGTGAAAAGACCGGGTCGTAAGCCTCAAAAACTGTAACAGTCTAGCCGGGTTGAGGACCAAGAGACTGGGGCCCTAGGGTCTAGCCGGGTTGAGGTCCAAGAGACTGGGTCTGTTACACTATCCATGGATATATATATATATATATATATCGCCTACGGGCTTAATGAATGTGATTATGGACCAAAGCAGTAACTATGAACTTTGAATAGCATATTAAATTCTTTTGGGCCCATGCTTGTCTTTGTTTCAACATGAATTATAAATGGTGAAACAATTGAATAAGATAATGAAATGTAATGTTATGAAATACAGCATTTCTGAATATTGTCTCTATTGCTTGAAAGTATGACATTGACATTTGTATTAAAGCATATTGTTATTGTGGTTTGTACCACTAAGCCTATGGCTTAGCGCGATTGTGGTTCGTCGCGCAGGTGACAGGGTAGAACCGGAGAGTTCAACTAGACCGAGTCGAGTCTAGACTTTGAAGTATTGATTGTAGGCTTAAAGATCAGAGACGAACTGCCAAACATGTATAAACTTTATGTTTTGTAAACATTGATTTTGATGTATGTATATATGTAAATACCGCTACATTTTTCGCTGCATAACAAATAAATACAAATAAATGTTTTACCTGTTATGTTTCATAATATATATATATATATATAATGTTTTAAGTTTTCTTACATTAATGCAGAAGAGAAAATTAGGTTGTCTAATATAAACCGTGGCACTCTTGTATCCGGTATACGTATATTACAGATGTAGTAATATGTAGTGTGCGTATATGGGGTATAGGGGTGTTACAGAACAATTATCAAGTTGCACAACATAGGCTAGTAAAATAAATCCTCACTTTACTCCTTCACGTGTTTCACTCAAATATAATTTTCACATATGTCTCTCATGTTTACACTCAATTTTTTTTTTTTAAAACAAACCAATTTTATAGAATCATTCACGGTCAGAGGTGCAACCATGAGGGCAATTGGGTGACCATGAAAAAGGATGTGCAACCGCTAAAAATAGAGTGAACTAGGTTACAAAAATTTATAGGGTTTCCTAATATTACACTTCTCTTCCAATCTTTAGGGTTTAGAATTTTAGGTTGACGGTTATGAACACAACAAGAACATTTTTTTAATCAATCGAGTTCAATCAAACAAGACACAAAGACACAATTGGGCAAACAAAATTTTGAGATTTTAAGAACTCAAATTGCAACACTATGAAATTTAAGAACAAGGGATTGAAACAACAATGGATTCAATTTTTTTTTGAATAAAAACAACAAAGACAAAATAGATACATTTAGGATAGATAAATAGATAGATAGACAGTTAAGTAAAACCTGATCTCAAGCCAAAGCTTTGATACCAAATTGACACGAATGCCTAGTATATGAGATAGAGACTCCCGTGCCTTTGTGTGTGATATCAATCCATTGGAAGATGAAATTCAATCCTTTACCAAGTTTGCGAGTCAAATCCAACATATGGAAGAGAACCTTTGAATTAACCTACTACAAAGCAATTAACTTTGATAATAGTAAACCTTGATTCAAGCAAGAATCAAAAAACAAGAGAGGAACTCTCTTCAAGAACAAAGTTCTCAATCTTATTAATCAAGAACAAAGTTTTCAATCTTATTAATCAATCTTCCCTATTACATTTTGAAACAAGAGGCATTTATAGCTTATAATAATAAACCCTAATCCTAGTTACAGAAGGATAAAATAAATCTTAACAAAATATTCAAATCCTAACAAAATAAGAAAATAAAATTAATCTAAAATTCGCACAGAAACTTTGAAACTATTTTTTTATTTGATAAAGTCTGAATCTTGGATCGTTCTCTTCATAAGAATTGTAGCTTCGAGCTCGTTTTGGGACCATCTAATGTTTGATTGATGTAATGACTGATGTATTGGAACTGTGATGAAATGGGCGATATGCTCATGGTCTTTTGATGGTTAGTAAAAATATGTGTTCTTGTCCTAAAGCTGCAAAAATCAATTATGTCCAAATGCAGCTCTTAAAAGGTGCAAAATTTGAGGGTTTTCAGCCACCTGGTTAGAGATAAATATAAAGAAGGCCTCATTTTACCACAACATGTCTCTACACATTTTCAATTGACTGATTTTCTCACCAAATCACTTCCTGTCCCTAGCTTTTATAGAATTATGTCCAAGTTGGGCTTGTTTCAGCCTTCACAAGCACCAACTCGAGGGGGATAGATGATGTAGTTATTATTTGTATTGATAGTCAGAGGTAGTGTTGGTTAGTTTTTTTTTTTTTTTTTGAACTGGTAGTGTTGGTCAGTTTGTTAGCTATTTTTCTATGAGAATAAGAGCACGTGAAGTTAGTTGTAATGACAGCTGTAAACAAATCAGTAGCAGTAGTTGCACATATATAGATGTAACAAACTTGTTTCCTATTATTGAAGCTTCTACATTCCCAATTACTTCTTGTTTTCTCTTCCTCAGTTTAGCCATATTTTCAAACTATTGTAAGCCAATATTTGTCTTGTTGATAACCATGAATTATGTTGCCTAAACTTTCATATTATTATAATGTGCTATATTCTCACTGAAATGAAAACTCATTACCAGTATATGCAATACTTTCAAAATACAAGGTTATTCACAACTCAGCTTCTTGACCTTCTCCTTCAAAAGAGTTTACTTCATATCTATATTCTCTGACTATGGTTTACTTAATTTTGATGTTCGATTTAGTAGAGTTTTGTAATATGGAGATGCTAATGATGGTGATAGTGTTTGAGTAGAATGTTGTAATTATGGGAACAATTATTATGTGAATAACACTTGGTGACATGTAATTACGTGAATATGTATAAAAGGTAGATATGCAAGTATTCAGGTAATCTTTGGTATACTGTGAATATGAATCTCATAATGTAAATATAACTCTTTTTCGCATGTAAATAATACATAAAAATATGGGGTTTTATTATAATTTTGGTTAATAATGAGATAATAAAGAAATATTAATTATATGAATAATATTATGCAAAATAATAAAATATGGTCTTGAAAATTTAATTTTGTATGAAGATAAATGTGCAAAAAAATTTAAATAAGTTAATATGTGATTTACTTGGTGTAAAAAAGATTGTACGGGGCCACCGTGAAGTTAATTTAGACAGTTACAAATTGGAAATTAAATAAAAGTTAATACAAATGTAATTAAAGTAAATCGGGTTCTACATGTAACTGACTCATCATCTAAGATCATCGATGGGGTGTGACAAAAAAAAATTGTTTTAAACTCTAGCAAGACAAGCATTTGACAAATTAAAATGTAAGAAGTAAATAATTAATTTCTGAAAATTTGGGTCATGACTAAATTATAAAAACTAAAAACTAAATCATTCACCTGAACCCCAATGAGAGAGGGGAGTAACCACAGAGGGCCAGACCGTATGATTGGACACATACACAATGCACTTAACGAAAGACAGCATCTATTATTAATAATATTGGGAGAGGAAGCAAATTGGCCTGCAATCGGACCCGGATGCCTACTTGCTCTGATGTACGAGGATTCAAACCTAAATTGGGTCATACAACAAAAGCTCAGATCACCAGTAGTTCAAAGGCCCGTTCTTTAACTATATACATTCTTCATCCCGAGAGAAGACATGCCAATTAGGAAACACCAACTGAATAATTTGCATCGAGGGTGATTCGACTCTGAATATTGAGAATGCACAGAAATCAGTATTCACTTAACGTGGAAGATTATTATCATGTTGATGTTTTAGTGTTTAACGTGGAAGATGCTTATCATGTTGATGCTTTGGTGCAATGCCATGATACTGTGCAGAGCCAACCTGCAATGGTTATAATTGTATTATGAAACAAGAAAATATAGATATATCGGTATATATTATCATTTCAAAGGCATACCATATCTTGCAAATTACTATGGATGTCGAAACAGCCTTGCACAGTTGGTGCCCTATAGCCTAGCTGGCCCTGCAATCACCCAAAAAACGAACAAACATCAGATATGGAACTTCCTATTTCGCAAGAAACACCGAACTGCCCAATAGAATAGCAATAATCATGAAATCCAATACCAGTGCCTGCATGCTTTGTTGGGCTCCAAACGAACTAACACATGCTGGTAGTGAATGTAACTGCCCCTTGATATGAATGAAATCAATGTCAGAATAACCACATTATTGCTAGTTAATTCTTTGAGAAAACACCTAGGCCAGAATATTGTTAAGCACCATACCAAGCCTGTCAAGCCCTGTTGATTGTTATAATAACCATCACGGATTGGAGAGATTGAGGTCAATTGTCCCTGCGATGAATATAAACCAACAATAAATCAACAGTCGACTTGTGAACATACAAACAATAGAACAAGTTCCAAGAACATGTATGCATCATAGACATTTATAAGTGGATCTCTTCAGCATGGTATCTTTTTAGGAAGCCAATAATGGCATAAAAAGCTTGGCTTTTTAATATAGTTCAGGAATAAAGTCTAATAATGGAAAAACTAAAAATACGATTAGTAATATTAGATTTTAAAAGGTAAATTACAGTACAGCTATCAATAATACTATTATTTTACTGATATTTATTCAACTAGTCCTAGAGAGAGGCAAAAAGAAAAAAAAAGTTAACAATAAGAATTATCCATTTATTTGTAGAGGAAATTGTTAAAAAAGTGAGCTCCTTTATACATTAAGATTCTTTATAGAAGATCACTGACTATCACATCGCAACTAGTAATGCAACAAGTTCCATACCGTTCCTTGCATGCTGTGTTGAGAACTGTAAAACCCATCGAGCGTTGGTGCCCTTAAGCCCAATTCCTACCAAAATAATAACAATAATAATAAGGAACATCAACCAAGAAAACTAAAATTTTACCAGCCAACTATATTAGAAACATTTTCTTTATTTTGTGCAGTATCTCATGACTACATATAAGATATTTCATACCATATCATGCATGTCTTGTTGAGGAACATAGCAGTCTTCAGTGGCGCGTGCTCTGGAGTTTATCGCTTCCTGCATATTCAAGCCCATAATGAACCATGTTATCGTACAGATATGCGAACAATTGCAATAATTTATTAATCATTTGAGAGAAATGTGACAAACCAATTGCTGGGAGTTGTCTTGCAAACCAATTGTTATCCCTTCTGGTTCAGAAGTTACCTACAATATGAAACAAAAACTACTTCAAAGGCCATAAAATTTCGAATAGAATGGTATATTTGTATAGACTCTCATTCAACCTACAAACCCTCTATTTACCTTTTTTCTCTTATATATTTTCTTTTTCTTAGACGATTTAGCCATACTGTTGCTACCGTTCTCTTCTTCAATGTTACGAAAACCATGAACAGCAAATGTGTTGGGCTCTAAAATGCTCCTGATGGAGTTGTTCACACTTACACAACTTTCCAATACTTGTTCTAATGCCTGAAAAGCAATTTGATAAGCTTCATGACATAATGATCCTGCTTCACCCAGTTTGATGGCTCGTTTATATAAATCATTGAACCGTTGTTCTCTGTAAGGAAGACCATCTGTTTCTTTAGTAACAATTTGAGAAGTTTTTGCATCTTTTGTCCACCGTTTTAATATATAGCGGGCTGGTAGATTGGGAACACCAGACATTTGAAGAACAAGGATTGCATGTTTACAAAGAAAACCACTATATTCAAATAAACGGCATAAACAACGAATATTTGATGCTGCTTCATTCCAAGATACAAGAAAATTCTGTCGTTTTTCAAAATCATCAACTCGAAAGTTAACAGTTGCCCCATCTTCACTTTCCTTCTGAAGTTGACATGAAACTACCCCCAATAGCTCAACCTGAAATTTCTTGAATACTGCTTCTGTATAGAGCCTGGACATTTGGTTCTCAAAAGTTGAGTGAGGTCTCAATGTAGGTTGTTTCTTTTGTGTTTCAAAATCAGCTTTGGCTTCCATTTCACTCCTATCTTGCAAAAAAAATTTATATTGCTCCAGAAACTCCTTAAATGGGGCTTCCCTAAGAATATATTTGTCAAAGAAAGAGGCTATACTTCCAAATCGCTTAGTTGTAGACATTCCACCTAAAAATATATCTTGCATATAGGTTGGCACCCACTTTTTACGGTCTTCATACAATGAGCAAAACCATTCATCTTCCTTTAGTTCAAATTTATCAACAATTCTCTGCCATCTCTTTTCAAATTGCAAATCTGTCCAAGACCTATAAATGCATTTGTTGAACTTAGACTTAAAAATTTCACTTCCATTTGTAACACAAGACAAATTTTCAGGCATCTTACTCAATACATGCCATAAACAAAAACAGTGACGTGTGTTAGGAAAGACATCAGCAACAGCTTCATTTAAGCATGTGTCTTGCTCAGTAATAATTACTTTAGGAGCTTGGTCACCCATTGCTTTACGCCATGTTCGCATTAACCAAACAAAAGTTGATTTACTCAGCTCTCCGATCAATGCACATCCAAGTAAGATGAATTGGAAATGATGATTGATTCCAATAATGGGAGTATAAGGAACCTTGTATTTGCTTCTAACATAAAAGTTATCAAAGAAGACAACATCACAGAAGAAACTGTAATCGTTCCTGCCTTTTGCATCAACCCAAAACACATTTCTCAAACGTTTTTCATGGTCCAGATCTAATGAATAAAAGAAATTATGATTCTCAGCCTGCATACACATTAAATATTCAAGCATGACTTGTATATCATTTCCATCTAATGCCAGCTGCAGCCCTTTTTTCTGACAGGCAACTATACCAGATTGCTTGTTCCGTCCTTGGATAGAATTATGAAAATCATCTGGACAAATCTCATGGTTATGCTCCTTTATGAAACTGTATATAACCCACTTCTCGTCTTGTGTCCTCTTCATATGCATGCCTGCTTTGCAATCAGTCTTTATGCATGAACGTGGATTGATAGTTGCACTTGACTCACGCTTGCTTCCGAATCTAGAACATGCAATTTTTACATCAATAAATTTTCCAGATTTTTTTGAACGACGACTGGCTTTGATTGTGATGCCAAATCCTACAGAGCGAGCATATTCTCTGTAGAAAGAATAAGCTGCCTCCTTTGTTTCAAATTCTAAACCATTTTGGGGCTCACATATCAGACTTCTATCGGCAACATCGGTTCTAACAACATGATCTCCAACACTAGTACAATATTTGTTTTCATTTTGAACACAAGCTTCTACAACTTGTTCACATGTAGGAGAATATACCTCCTCTTCACTAACTTGCAATCCATTTGCACTCCCCATGACACCAATATCTGTATCTAGTTTCTTCTGCTCATGTGAAGGCAGCTCAAGATCAATCTCCATGAAATATATAAAGTCTATTGAATAGAGAAGATCATATTACTAGACACCTGAAAATTTGGAATAGTAATTCTAAGAAAGCATTATAATCAGAATAAAAATTTAGATAGTTGCTATGTGTACAACTATGGCTTAAAGAATAAAGATCATTGCTGAAACCAACATTTACTTTATTAGTATATATATATCGTTTGACCAATTGAACCCTCTAGAGAACAATTCCACATTTGTTTCTATTTGAATAAATATATTAAATTTTAATTAACTAATAAGAAAAAATAAAATTTTACAAAAGGACTTAATGTTTGAATTCAAATTTATTGCAAAATGAACAAATGGATGCGCACCAATTTGACTCTTACTCTCCTTTCTCATTGGAATATCAAATTTTAGCACGTTCACTGCTGCTATACACATTGATTTCTGTCAGTTTGCTACAGATGGAATTCATTTTTCTAATAGTTTAGGTTTCTCCGTTTTTTAACAATCAAATTTTGGAAAGAAAAATCTATCAGAAATTGATCGCAGATTGAATTGACTCAAAATCTATAGAAACTCAAGAAAGACAAAGACACCCATTAAGTAAACTATCCACTAACCTCAAAATCTTTGGTTTGTTCAAACCCTTGATGTTCGATTCCGCAGCTTCTGTCAATAAATAAAAGTAAGAAGTATAATGAAGATCATCTATGAACAGATAAGAGAAAAGGAAGTGTTTTTTATGTTTAGAGGAGAGAGAAAGGCATTGCTTTTTGGGGTTTTTGCAGTTGAATAAAAAAATGGGTAAATTTAATTTTTTTTTAATTCCTATTGGTTAATTATCGCTCCTGTTGTTTTAAAATTTATATTTGGGAATTCAACTTATAAATACCTTCTAGAACGAATCAATTTTACACTGTACCCACCTTAATTAGATCATTTTAAATACTTTTACTGAAAATAAATCATATATTTTATTTCTCTTTCTTTTTCTCTTTCTCATCCTCGTTATCATTTTTTTTTTCATTTTCTTACTCTCTTTATCTGAATGTAAATCCTAGATCTACTAGTATTCTCTATTCTCTTACTATCTTCTTGCTTCTTAATTATTATTATTACATTTACAAATAATAAATTTATAATTTTAGCTACATTTTTTAAGAAACATAAGAACTTTTATAACATTCTAAATTTTTTTTTATTGTAAATACATATTTTAAATAATTTGTATTCTATGAAAAGTAAATTTTTTTCATTTTTAACATAATTTTTTAATGAAAATTTTCACTTTGGAATGTATTTTTTTTAATGAAATTGGAAAACTAATTGGTAAAGATAGAATAATAAATAAAGATGTTGAAATATTTAATAATGTTATAAAAAATATAGAAAGAGAGATGGCCAATGAGATAAATATCATAAGGGAAGACAATGAAAAAGATGATGGTATATTTATAACTCAACTGACAACTCATCCAACATATGAAAGAGCAAGAAAAAAAGAACACACAAAAGTCCAATATATCTCAAGACTATGGTTACTATATTTCAAAATGTTTCTTCTAATTTTAATAATTTCATGCAAAATATGAACACACATCTTGCTACTATGGTCTCGTGCAAAGGAACAAATATAAGCATGGTTATAAAATATAACACTCTTATACCTTATATAGATATAATATATATATCCCATGTATATAAAATACATATACATAACACAAAAATATCACTATTCTTACCATTAGAAAATTCTTCTTAATTGTAATAAAATATATTATTCTTTAAATGAAAAATTTAATAAGTAAATAAATTTATATATTAGCAATTCAATGTTAAAAATTCAAATTTAAAAGTAAATCTCTGAAAAAATTTCACTAGAGTTTTGTATATAAATTGGACATTCTCAAAAATAAATAAAAACATAATCTGTAAAAAAAATTACATTCCTAATATATATATATATATATACATTTATTCAATTCTTCAACATTTCTCTAAAAATTTTCAACATCTCACGATCACTTGTTTATATTTATACAATATGTATTTCAAATATTTACAATATTTAAACAAACTATGAGTGAGGATTTTCACCACCACTCACGGTAGAATGATTCTTGCGACTTCGGCACTGTTAGGCTCAGGGCCTTAGAGAACATGAGCCTAAACTTGAAAAAATAGAGTTGCCACCTGGACAGGTCGAAAAAAAAAGGGGTGGATGACTTGATTTCTAAGAAATTTCCAACTCCCTATTAGGTTCGGAAAGTTGGGTACGCATGAGGAATGTGCAGCACTCCCATAATGCCCGGTTCATTAGAACCGGCCTCCTTTTTAGGTCAAAATATTATTAAATTCTTAACTTATTAAAATATCATCCATACTACATGCAATAAAATAAAATATTATTAATTAAAATAAATCAATCAAAAGATGGGCACCCATGCAATATGAAATATGCCTTTACAAATGTCTAATGTCCAAAGGATAAACAAGATAAATAAATAAAATGGGACACCCACTAAAAGATGAAAACGTGTCCCTTATAACCGTCCCAAAGTTCTTAAATAATTTAAAATAAAAAATAAATAAATTAGACAAACAAGGCATCCACGAGTGAAAACATGCTTTTTACAATCTTAAAATTCTAAATAATAAGAAATTATAATCCATAAGCAAATAAATCATAATAATGCATATTATCATTAAATAATAATAAATTAGAACTTAAATATAGTGAAATCACAAAAAACGTACAATCTATAAGTAAACATTAACTCCCTTAATGAAATATAGGGCGCGGTGTATACGGCTGTCCCGCTAGCCTGTCACCGAGCAAGGGTCAGGGGGGCAGCGCCCCTTGCGGGGTTTGGGGGCAGTGCCCTAGAAAGCTAAATGATTTTCAAAATAAGTTTAGGGTTTTCGGTCTTTAGAAAAATAAGATTAGGATTTTGGAAGATAATAAATTAGGGTTTTGGATATTTTAAAAATTAGTTAATGTGATATTAAGGTTTAAGAAATTATTTAGCTACCGAAGTATTAAAGCTTTGATTTAAACAAACTATTTTGAAGTTAAATTAAGTAGTCTATTGGACATCCAAACAAACCATCAAAGAAATTAATTACTAGACATGAGCCACTTTTGGAAATCTCAAAAAAGCTATTGGGTAAAACAAGTTTAAAGACACTGCTGTAAACTATGAATGCGACAGTCCATAATCATGCTTCAAGTAAGATGAACATAAATTAAAACTGGTGAATATAATATATTGGATTCAATTTAAATATAAGACAAATGCATTTAGTATCAAAACATCTTATATTGAATTAGTTTATAATATACCGTCATTTGTTGGCTCCACCACAATTGATCTTGTAACAATTTGAAACTCTGGCCGAGCGAGACAAAGACAGTGTGCTACTGCCTTTTGTGGTGTAGTGTTTATGGTTTTCTGATTAGTTGTAACTCTCTCTGTAACTATTGCTTACTGCATTATTTTTTTATTGCTTATAGCATGGTGGATCCCTCCTATTTGTTTAATAGTTTGTTCTTGTTGCCGTCCCCCTGCTGGTTCTTAAAACCTATATTTATAAGGAATGATTAGGTTAAACTTTGTAAACCTGTATCAGTTTTCTAATTAAACATGATTGTCTGAGGCATATTGTTTTGATAATTTGTGTATTTGTTTTTATTGTAATTTTATTAGCTTTTGATTGATTTTTCTTTTAATTTGTGTTTAAAGTCTGTTTAAAGTATTTGATCTAGGATAAAGAACAAAATGATGAAGCTTTAATTCAAATTGATGGATTATTAAGGTGAAAAAACATGAGACACGACCAAGACACTTCATGGCTTGGTCGTGTCCCTCATCCAAGGAAAGAGGCAGGAAATTTTGGCAGAGACGAACACACTTAAGAGACATGGCCAAGCCACTGGCAGTGTCACAAGACATGGCCAAGGCCTTGGCCGTGTCTCACCAAATGAAGCCAAAGAACAAAACAGGAACAAGCCAAGGCAGAAGTGGATACACCCAAGAGAAACGGCCAAGCCATTGGCTGTGTCACATGATACGGCCAAGGCCTTGGCCGAGTCCCACCAAAAGAACAAAGCAAAGACAAGTGAAGCAAAGGCAGAGGTGAACACACCCAAGAGACACGGCCAAGCCATTGGTCGTGACCCATATGAAGAGTAAAGCAAAGCTAGAAAAACAGTGGAGAACACACTTAAGAGACATGGCCAAGCCACTGGCCGTATCACATGACACGACTAAGGCCTTGATTGTGTCCCACTTGGAAAATGAGAAAGTAATGAGGCAGCCATGGACACAGTCACAAGGCCTTGGCCGTGTCCATAAGAAAATTGAGTGACACGGCCAAGTTACTCATGGCTTGGCCGTGTCTTGTGAGAATTCTTTCAATTATTTACATGAAATGGGGGACAAAGTGGGAGACAACAAGTGCCATCTTTTAAAAAATAATAATAAAAGATCAAAAAGTTTGCCTAATTTATGGAAAAAATTATAAAACAAAGAAAAAGGTGGGAGACAAAGTGTGGTGTGTGAGTTGGCAAGAGATGGATGTTTCTTAAAAAATTAAAAGAAGATGAGAGTGGTGGAGTACATTTACACATTTTGGAGGCTTGAAGGGGAGTTCTCTCTTGGTTCATCATCTTGTTCTTGGTCTTGAGAGAGACCAAGAACATCACCTTCATCTTCATCTTCCATAAACAAGATCTTTGATATTTTTGGGATAAAATTGGGTAACCAAGCTCTTATGAAGATTAGGGTTTGAAGAAAGCTTGATTGAGGAGTTGAGGGCTTGAGAGAGTGGCCATTTCTTCTTTCAAGAGGAGGGTCATTGATTGAAGAAGGCTTGTTAGTTCTTCATCACATTCAAAGTGGAGCTAGGAGGAAGACTAGAAGTTCAACTCTTAGTATCTTCAAAGGGGTTTTTGTATTCTCTCTTTTAATTCATTTTTAGATTGTTATTGTTTATTAAGAACATTAATATTTCAATGGACAATTGTGATTTGATTTATATTGAGATAAATATTTGTTTTAAATTGATGATGATCAGCTAAATTACTCATGCATAGGGTTTATAGTATATTTGATTGAATAACTTGATTTGATATTTCCATTAATATACCTTGTTACTAGTTGATTGTATTGGATTGAATGTTAGGTTGATAGATTAGCTACCTATTAATCTCTAGATATCAAATGAATGACCGAGAGGTGAAATTTGATATTAAAATTATGCAATCAACTACGCTAAGAATGAATTAGAAATATAAGTTCTAGGGTTTATTAATTTGTAATTTCAAAACAATTGATTGTTGTTAATTCATGAATGTGAAAACTAATGAATTGGTAATTACTAATTAACTCAAGGAACAAATTAAAATACAAGGTCATGTTAATGGATAATTTAAGAGTTAAGCTTTGATTAAATTGATCTACAACCCTAGGCACCATTCTTAGAATTGTATTAATCTTGTACTACCATTACACATTACTTTAATTTTAATTGTTTTTCACCACTTCTTCAAATATCACACTCTTGGTTTTAAATTTCTTGCTAATCAAACTATTACAAAATAATTCCTTTCATGTGAGACGACCTTGGGACGATCACCGTTGCTACAATTACCTCGTATACTTGCGAGTGTCGCTTGTAGTAGTAATTAGTCAAGCGCAATAAGTTTTTAGCGCCATTTCCAGGGAAGACAATTGTTGTTAGTAGTTTAATTTTTTTAATTTAAATTATTTAATTGTTTTGAGTGTCTCATTTTTTTAATTTCTAAGTGTTTATTGTAAGAATGCAGTTTCAAGGCACGAGGGAGTTTATGATGTGAATGCTAATTCTAAAATGGCATGGCAATTAATAGAATTAACAAGTCAACTTAAGATGCTAAATGCAAGAGGAAGAACACCTATGCCTACTCGTGAAGTATGTCAATCATGTGGCATTGTAGGATATAGTGCAAACATGTGTTCATTTGGTTTTGAACAATACCAAGAGAGGCAAGAGGAAGAATATGCCTTTGAAAATTTTCAGCCAAGAGGTAGAAATGACCCATATTCTGATCCTTATAATTCAAGTTGGAGAAACTACCCAACTTTTTCTTGGAAAAACCAACAGCAAATTCCACCTCAACAATTTTTACAACCTTACCAAAGAAGTTCTTACTTTCAAGAATAATGCTCAAATCAAGATCACCTTAAGAAACACACATTGGAAGATAGTTTGAATGCCTTTATTCAAATTAGCATACAAAATCAAGATCAACTTCAGGAACCCACATTGGAAGATAATTTGAATCCCTTCATTCAAATTAGCGCACAAAATCAGGATCAAGAAACCCATAATGGAAGATAATTTGAATGCTTTTCTTCAAATTAGCATACAAAATCAGGAAGGGAGCAATAAGAGGTGTGATTCTTTGGAGGTATCATTGAAGAAGGTGGAAACTCAAGTTGGGCAACTGGCAAATCAACTCCAAGCAAACCAAAAAGTGGAATCGCCTAGCCAAATAGAGCAATGATAAGAGCATTTTTGTACTTGTTTTTAGTATGATTTTTATGTGTTTTTAGTTAATGTTTCATTTGATTTTTGTTTAAAGTTTGTTTTAGGTTAAAGTGCAAAAACTCCCTTGGATGATCAAAACAATGAAGAAAGAGCATGAATCAAGCAAGACATGGCCAAGCCAAAGCAAGCTTGGCCGTGTCCCTCAAAGGAACTTCAAGGCAGTAGTTGACACGGCCAGGAGACACGTCCAAGCCACTGGTCGTGTCTCACCTAAGGAGCAAAACCAAAGAAACCAAAGAAAGAAAGGAAAATTTGGCAGAAGCTGACACTGGTAGGTGACACGACCACAAGCTTGGTCGTGTCCCATCTTAAACCAAGAAACGAGGGACCAAGCAAAGAATGAAGCAAAATGAAGCAGTAGGTGACACACCCACATGACATGGCCAAGCCACTAGCCGTGTCACATGACACGGCCACAAGCTTGGCCGTGTCACTCCTTGAGAACAAAGAAAATAAAGAAAGAAAGAAGGGGGCAGTGATGGACACGGCCAGCTAGCTTGGCAGTGTCCCAAAGAGAAATGAGAGACACGGCCAAGCCACTCATGGCTTGGTTGTGTCACCTATAAAAACCTTGAATTCTTTTGCACGGATTGAGGAACAAGTGGGGGACAAACACTTTGCTTTTGCTAAAAGAAATATTAAAGAAAAGAAAAGCTTGCCTAATTGATGGAAAGAATTATTAAACAAAGAAAATGTGGGAGACAAGGGAGAGTGGTGTGGTTTGGAAGGTATGGGTTTGAGCTTGGTTTGAGCTTGGAAGCAACATCCTTATAAATCTTGAACTTGAGTAAATTTATCTTGCTTAGTTTGTTTTGAATTTGACTTTGCTTGGGGATAAGCAAAGAATTAAGTGTGGGGTAGTTATTTTGATTATTCGTGTATTTGTTTTTAGTGTAATTTTATTGTTTTTTGATTGATTTTTCTTCTAATTTGTGTTTAAAGTCTGTTTAAAGTATTTGATCCAGGATGAAGAACAAAACGATAGAGCTTTAATTCAAATAAGATTAGGGTTTAAGAAATTATTTAGCTACTGAAGTATTAAAGGGGGCAGCACCCTAAAAAGTTAAATGATTTTCAAAACAAGTTTAGGGTTTTCAGTCATTAGAAAAGTAAGATTAGGGTTTTTGAAGATAATAAATTAGGATTTGGATATTTTAAAAACTAGTTACTGAGATATTAGGGTTTAAAAATTATTTAGCTACTGAAGTATTAAAGATTTGATTTGAATAAACTATTTAGAAGGTAAATTAAGTAGTTTATTAGACATCCCAACAAACCATCAAAGAAATCAATTTACTAGACATGAGCCACTTTTGGAAATATCAAACAAGCTACTGGGTAAAACAAGTTTGAAGACACAGCTGTAAACTATGAATGCGACAGTACATGATCATGCTTCAAGTAAATTAGCATAAATTAAAACTGTTGAATATAATATATTGGATTCAATTTAAATATAAGACAAATGCATTCAATATCAAAACATCTTGTATTGAATTAGTTTAGAATATATCATCATTTATTGGCTCCACCATAATTAAATGTTAATCTTGCAACAATTTGAAACTCTGGCCTAGCGAGACAAAGACAGTGTGCTACTGCCTTTGTGGTGTAGGGTTTATGGTTTTCTGATTAGCTGTAACTCTCTCTGAAAATATTGCTTACTATTAGGGTTTTTTTATTGCTTACTCCTTGGTGGATCGTTCCTGTTTGTTTGATAGTTGGTTCTTGTTGTCATCCCCCTGCTGGTTCTTAAAACTTATATTTATAAGGAACGATTAGGTTAAACTTTGTAAACCCGTATTAGTTTCCTAATTAAACATGGTTGTCTGAGGCATATCGACTTAAAATAATTTAAATTCCTGATCAAATGTGATCATATCGATTTAGGGCCTCCCAAATTGAGATGGGAGTCCCATATCGAATTGGGAAGGTCCCAAATCAATATAGGACTTTCCCATACTGATTTAGGGATTCCCAAATCGATATGGGAGTCCCATATTGAATTAGGAAGGTCCCAATTCGATATGGGACTGTCGCATATCTAATTAGAACCGACCAAACCTTTAAAACTATCCTATTTAGGGTTTCAAAGATTGAACCATCATATTTTAGGCCTTGAAAATAGGACCAATCAAATTTAAAAGCTTAAAATAGGTTTAGCCATTAAGAATGGATCAATAAATACTTAGGCCATTTTTAATTATGACCGAACTAGTTTAGGGCCAAAATCAAAGGTCGACACAAACCTTTAACTTTACATCAATGTTATATAAGACCATAATGTATGTAAACATAATAAAGTTAACAAAAATAAGTGTTTACATTCTATGTAGGCAAACTCTGGTCGTATGGCAAATGAACATACTTCAAATGCTAAAACAAACACCTATACCTGGTCAGGTCTAGTTGTAACATTCGTTAATTTATAAAAATTAAATTAAATAAATTAAAATAAATAATTTGAATTAAAATTGAAGGGTTAGAAGTGAGAAAATGGAATGTATATATGAGATATATATTAAATATATATACCATAAACAAAAATCAACATTTAATAATAAAGTCAAATGGTCAAGTGGCAAAGTGGTAAATCAACTTGTAAAAATTTAAAATTAATAAAATAATTTAAATATAAAAGATTTATGAATGCAAGATAAAAATTTTGATTTTAAAATAATTAATTAATAAATTAATTAAATTAATATAAAAAATATATATGTGGTCTTAAGAAAGAGATGAATTAAAAAAAGTCAAATAAATCATCTTCTTCCTCCTTTTCTTCTTGTTTTCGCCTAAAATCTCCATAGCCATAGGAGTATGAATTTTTCTTCATCCAACTACTAATCTTGGTAAGGATTTTCAAGAACCAAGTGGAATTTTGGTGGTTTTTCCAACAATTAGTAAGCTTCCTATCCTAATTTTTGAGTTCTACGGAAAGATATGAATATGTGTTATTTGGGTTTTTGTATAAACATGATTTCATTGCTTGGATGGGTAGGAATGATGTTTATTTAATGATTAAATAATGATTGTTTGGTTGCATAGTTGTTTAGCTTGGGTTAAATTGGAGTTTGGATAAAGAAGACAATTTAGGATTACGTGTGATTTGAGATTTTATAATTATGTATTTTAATTGTTCAAATGGGTATTAAAGATGTTTTTTTGGTGCTTAAACAAGGATTCTATAGTTAAATGATGTATTTAATTAAGACTAGATGGAGTTTGGTAGAGGTAGTGTTGAATTTAGGGTTTTGGAAGAGAATTCTTAAAGTATTGATGTTTATTTGATTTATGACATAAATAATGTTATTAAATGATTTAAATGATGGAAATGGGCTTAGGTTAATATTTGGAATGGATTGGAATGAAGAATTAGAAATGAAGAGGCTTAGGGCACATTTTAGGGTATTGTTAAAGAATTGATATTTATTTGATATAATTGTTTAAAACATGTTCTAATGTGATTGTAATAATAAAAATAAACTTAAAACACCATTTAGAATGGATTAGAATGAAATTCTAAAGTTAAAGTAAGTTAGAGCAAAATTTGGGATATTGGTAGGGATGTTGTTTAATTAGGGTTTAATAATGGTAATGCCTTGGAATGTGATTATAAATGATTATATTTATTCACATTGTGAATAGGCATTGAGTAGAAGCAATTTGCCAAACTTTAGTTTTGGGTGTTAACTAAGGTATGTACATAATTTGGCACTTATTAACATTGATTGCATTATTTTTAGTCATAACACATTGAATATGGAAAAATGTACTATGACACTTGAATGACAATGTGTATGTATGTGTGGCATTGTTTGAAGTAACAATGCTTGTTTTGAATTAATGTTATATGATGTGATCTTTAAAAGTGAATAAAAGGGATGATACATGGAAAATGAGAAAAGTGCGAATATTGCACTAGGATGCAAAATAAGCTACATTTGTAATGTATAATAAAATGATATTGATTATGAGTAGCAGATAATGAAATATAATTGTATGTTGCCTTATATATAGTCTAATTCTAAAATATTATTATTGGATAGTATGATGCCTTTGGGCGAGACACACTGGTGTCACTGATAGTATGACTCCTTCGGGTGAGACACACTGATGTCACTGATAGGATGACACCTTCGAGTGAGACACACTGGTGTCACGAATGAATGAGATAGAAGAAGATAATAATTCTGGAATTAAAACTGTATATAGGACTATATGGGCCCATTGCATGTGCGTGGATGATTAGTATATTAACAAATTGCATGTCACATTATGAAGTTTCATAAAACATCATTATGCATTGTCATTTTTAACATTTTATTATTATCAAAATATGTATCACTGAGCTTTTAGCTTAGTGTGATGAATTATGTGATAGGGTTGATTTAATAGATTCAGAGAGTTCATCTAGACCTGGTCAGGTCTAGGCTTGGGGTCATTTGTGCTTGAGGTGATTTTTGCTGCCACGGGATCAGAGCCAACTGTTGCCATGTATGCATTCTATTTTATAGAACATATCATAATTTGTATATTATGTTTACATTTTTGGGAGTATTGTAAATTGTAAAGAATTTCTGGATGAATTATGTGATATGGGAATGTATATATGTTTTTATGTATATATATATACACATATTTAAATTTTTTGAGAAAAATGGGAGGAGATTGAGAAGTTAGGGTGATTTGTTTGATTTATTATTATTGGGAGTGTGTTTTCTGCAGGATGTGAAATATTGAAAATTTTGGAATATTCGATTTACAGATAAAACTCTGGCAAATTTTTTTTAGAGATTTTGATATTAAATACTTATTTTGGGTACATGGAACTAATAAAAAAAAATTTATTTACTTAATAAAAATACAATTTTAATGTTTGAAATTTTAGTTTTGGAATATGATTTTTTTTGTTAAAACTGGACTGTGACATTTTTATATTATATTCACATATTTTACATATACTAAATGTATGTATTATATGTATATAGGGTATAAGGGTGTTACACTAGTAGGGCTCTCAACCTCCATGTCACTTGCACGATAGAACAAATCGCGCTAAGCTAGTAGCTTAGCGATACATATTTTGATAACCATAAATAATAAAATACATAGAATTACTAGAAACACATTATGTCCCAATACCATGAATTATACTTATAATTAGTCAATTTAAAATAGTCACCAACACACATTGGTTAATACCATATAATTATATCTATGACACCAGCGTGTCTCATCTGAAGGCGTATGACATGCCAAACAACCCCAAATCCAACTTTTTGGAGCTAGATATTGAATAAGGCAACATGTATCATATTTTATCAATTTTCATTTCTTTTTCCATAATCATATATAATTTCATCATTTCATCATAATCAATCACGTTTCTCATATTCTTAGTCCCATTTACAATGTGATATTCTTTTCCACATTTCTTATGCATATATTACATTTTTCACAAATTGCTCACAACATATATAATTGCCATAATTCATTACGTTAATATAACTTATTTCATGCATTTTACACTTTATTATGTAAAACAATGTGTAGACCCTTAATTTTGGCCCGGATAAAATTCAAAAAGTTAAAAATGGACAATTTTAAAGAGCTTAAACCTAGTTTAAAAGCTTGAATCAAACTGGTCCAATTTATAAAGGCCTAAATTAAAGTTATAAAATTGGGTCAATTCAATAATTAGAAAAATTGGATTTGGTTTAAGTTGGACTAGGTCCAAATCTACATGAGCATATGATTAGACGATTAGACTTGAACCTTATGATTAGATTATTCTAAGTGAGTTTGCTTTGTTTAGGAATCCTAATCTTGCTTAAATGGTGTAAATCTCAAAACCAGATGAGGAGGAATAAGGACTGTTAATCCTAATGGAAACATTATAAATAGAAAGACAGAGAGAAAACTAAGGGTAGTGAGAGGATTAATCAAAAAATAGAAATTAAAGAAAACAAGGCAAAAAGAGAAACAGAAAGCAGAAAGAAAAATAGAGAGGCAGTAGCAACTGTCTTTAAATTGCTTCACTCAACCAAAATCAAAGTTGGTCCAGGTAGTGGATTAGCTAGCTTGATTCAACATTATTAATATTGGTGGATCCAACTCTTGATACCAGGAGCTTGAGACAATACACATAATAGAGGGTCTTAACCCCTCCTCAAATCTCCTACACCGGTCTATGTCATCTGAAATAATCCCACCGGCATAATGACTCAACTGGATAAACTCAATCTCATACTCTATCACTGTCCGGTTATCCTTTCTTAGACTCAGAAACTCCATCTTCTTTGCATCTTTATACTCCCTCGGAGTATACATCTACTCAAACTCCCGCAGAAAATCACCATAAGTCAGGGTTGGTGGATCTTCCATCGCATGTGGAACCGTCTTCCACCAATCATATGCATCTCTCTGTAGAAGTGATCTAGCATAATCAAACTTTTCTTCAGGAGTAGCTTGCAGCTAGATGAATACCCTCTGAACTCTATCTAACCACTACTCAGCTACTATAGGATCTGTAGTACCAATGAAATTCCCAACTCCAAACTTCCTCAATTTATCATATTGCCTCATCGGTACTTGTGGCTGCGGTTGCGGTGGTGGCTGCTGCACTGGAGCCTGCCTCAACAACTCAACCATATGTCATAACCAAACCGCCAGAATCTCATCAGCTACTGGTCTTTCTGGCACAGAAGCAGGTGCCTCTCTAGCTATCTCAACCTTAGCTCCATCTCTGCCCTCAACAGGAGCTACACTCTCAGCATTACCCTCTATAGACTGACGTGTCTGAGATGCCATCACTACCTATATCTGTAAACACAGCAAAAATTATCTCGTTAAAGATCAGAAACCGCCAGTGCCAATGCATGTATCTTATTTAAAAACCATATTTTGAAATCTAAATTTTCATTTTCTTACAATTCACCTAGGTTAAGAACCTCAAACCTAGGCTCTGATACTAAAACAAGTGTAACACTCTTATACCCCATATACGTACACCACATACACCCACATATGTAACATACATATACCAGATACAAGGATGTCACAATCCATTTTAAATAAACCAATCTTTAATCTTTAACATCAAATCGTCATTTCTATAATCTAAGTAAACTTAAAACATTTAACTTATTATTATAGAAAGTAATAGATAAAACATTCCTTGTTAAAATACATATATATATCTTCATTATCCAAAAGTTTATCCAACACATTTTTAATTGTGGAAGCAAAATATACATTTCTATATACATCAAAATCAATATATTTAAATAAAAAAATCTAAAATATATACATGCTGGCAGTTCATCTCTAATCTTGATGTCCACTAAAAACTCCAATCTCAAAGTCTCAAGCCTAGACTCGACTCGGCCTAGACGAGCTCTCCGACACGACCGGATCTTCCCTGTCGCCTGCGTGATGAACCACAATCACGCTAAGCCAAAAGCTTAGTGATACAAACTTTGATTCAATATAGATCAATGCGATGCTCATGCACAACACATGTGAATATAACAACTCATTACATTATATCTCAATATATACAGCATTCGCATCACATTTCATAATTTACATTAAAGCAAAGACAAGCGTGGGCCCAAAAAGGATCTAATATGCTATTCAAATTTCAGAGTTACTGCTTTGGTCTATAATGACACCTTGTGTCTAGCCCCGTAGGCAATATATATCCTTGGATAATCCAATTAGATTTGAGCTTATGACCCAGTCTTTTCACTCAGTCTAGCTCCAAGGATTTGTTTTTGAGGCTTACGACCCGATCTTTTCACCCCAAAAGCATCACATTTATTAGCTGAGCCCAGCTTACGGCCCAGTCTTTTCACCTGCCCAACAATTCATAGGCACGCAGCCAAACCCAGAACTCTAAAAATTGAATAACATACTAGGTACACAATTTATTCATTTATTTCATTATCAAATACTTTCATAATTCCATTCTCATTTTCTCATGGTCAAACTAGGCACATTACCTTATTATATCATCCTTTTTCTCATTTTTCTCTTTTATATCAACATCAATTGGTTACATTATGTTTTTACATATTTCATCACGTTATTCCACATTTCTGTTCATTTACAACACATTACTCAATTGCGTTAATACATCAACATAATTCATATTTACATATCATACATACTTCTCATTCATCAATAATATATTAAGTAACTTAACACATTTTTTCAACCAAATGTGTTAAGTCCCAATGTTATGTAAATTTATGCAATCATTCAAAGTTTGTACTTAACTCTAAAAGCAACAAACACCAATTCAACCTCCTCTTCAAAGATATCCCTCAATCCTTGGATTGAGTAACTCAATTCTCTTCAAAATCTAATCCAAAGGTGATTATAAATACTCACTTAGTGGTTCACATAAGGAAATAAAGATAAGAACTATCTAGGGCACTCTACACTTGACACGCTCAACAACATAGGCGTGTTCAAAGACGTGCCCTAAACCCACAATACAGAAACTTTGACATGCTCAGTGACATGGGCGTGTCACTGCACGTGTCAATTCTCCTCCAACACAGAAGCTATGATATGCTCAGTGACATGGGCGTGTCACTGGACGTGTCAATACTACTACAACACAGAAGCTGTGACACGCTCAGTGACATAGGCGTGTCAATGGACTTGTCAATCCTCCAACAAAACAGTAGCTGTGACATGCTCAGTGACATGGGCGTGTCACTGGATGTGTCACCAGTCTTGAACACAGAACCATCGACATGCCCAAAGACATGGTCGTGTTACTGGGCATGTCAGGCCAAAAACCTAAAATAGACACCAAAATGCCACAACCAATTATCATCTCTCTTTAACCTTATCAACACTGCACAAACTCAACCAAATCCATCAATAAACCATAATAAACATGCATAAACATCAAAACAACTCAATTACAAGCATCAGACACAAACACAACCATTTCCACAACTCAAAGTCACAACACCCACAACTCTTGCTTTCTTCACCAAACTTAACCCTTTTCTTCAATCCAACCCCAAAAATCAAAGTTAATAAGCCAAAACACTTCAAACATACCAAATCAACCATAAACACATCTACAATAACTATTCACCAAACTCATAAACACAAACTCAAAAGAAATCAAAGAAACAAGTTGGAAACTTACCAAATGTGAAGAAAAATCCTTAAAACTCCAACTTGATCTCTTGAAATCCTTCAATTTCTTGAGTTAGGAAGAACAAAATCTCTCCCTTGATGAAGATGGTGGTAACCGACCTAAAGATGAAAGAAGAAGATGAAGAAGAAAGTCAACCACACACTTCTCTTTTAACCAAACACCTTTCCCCAAATCACTCTCCACCAAGCATTTAATTAATATAATATTAATCCTAATTATGCTCTTCCACTAACCGTAATTAATTCTATTTAAAAAATAAAAATATCTTTCGACTAAATAAGCTATTGACTTATATATATTGTTGATGTTGCCGAGCTAGTGAAGCAATTGAAGAAAGAGCACACCTTGCCAGCCGACAAGGAGCCCAATCCAGAAAAGAAGAAGGAAGCTGTCCCAAAAGCAGAGAAGACTCCCGATGAGATTGTTGCCTTAATCGAAGAAAAATTTGAAGTTATTCTGCTTTATGATTTTGATTTTGATTTTAATTTGTCTGTTTTTATGAGGATGATGATGTTTACTTTTCCAAAATGAATGCAATAAAGTCTGATTTTGCTTACTTGTGTGATGTTTCTCCTGATGGTTGCATATATTCAAATTTTGGTTACATGAGCATCTTTAGTATTAACTCTGTTGATATGCAGTCATTAAATTTGCGAACAACCGAAAATCCTAAAAATATTAGCATAACATCCGACCTTACTCTTGATGAGAGAGAGAGATTTGAAAAAATATTTAAAAAATATGAAGAAGTATTTGCTTGGTGTTATGACAATATGCCTGGAATAGATCGAGACAAAGTCGAACATCTCATTCCTACCTACACTCATATGAAGCCTGTCAAATAAAAGCTTAGGTGTTTGAGGCCAAAATGGGCTGAATTGGTTAAAGAAGAGGTTACTAAACAAATACAAGTAAAGTTCCTTGAAGTGATAGAATATCCTGATTGGCTAGCCAATATAGTACCCTTGCCAAAGAAAGATGGAAGAATAAGGGTCTGTGTGGACTATAGAGATTTAAACAAGGCTTCCCCTAAAGATGATTTTCCTTTACCCCATATGGATGTCCTCATTGATAGTGTAGCCTCTATCGTGCTACACTCGTTTGTAGATGGATTTTTTTGAATACAATCAAGTGTTAATGGCCCAAGAGGATAAAGCCAAATCTACTTTCATTACTACATGGGGTATATTTTGTTATAAGGTGATGTCGTTCGGATTAAAGAATGCCGCAACAACCTACCAAAGGATGGCACTGCATTATTTCATGACATGATACATAAAGAAGTCAAAGTTTATATTGATGATATGATGGTGAAATCAGATACTAGGGAACAACACTTCCAAAACTTAGAATTATTCTTTGATAGAGCATTGAAATATAAGCTAAGATTAAACCCGAAGAAGTGTGTGTTTGGGGTTACCTCAGGCAAATTGTTACTCTGACAAGGTTAAAGTAATCAGGGATATGCCAGCCCCTAAGATGGAGAGAGAAGTTCAGGGATTTATTGGTAAATTATAATAAATCAGCAGGTACATTAGCAAGTTTATAGCAAAGCTCACCATAATCTGTGAACCTATCTTTAAATTGCTTAAAAAGAATCAGCCAATCCTGTGAAATGAAGAGTGTTAAAAGGCCTTTGAGCGAATAAAAGAGTATCTACTAAATCCACCAGTTTTGAAACCACCTAAACCCAGTAAACCCTTATTACTATACTCAGCAGTAGAAGAAGAGTCAATAGGAGCCATGCTAGCCCAAGCAGATGAGTTAGGGATTGAGCATGCAGTTTACTATTTGAGTAAAAAGCTCATACCTTATGAAATTAAGTAAGTATCATTGAAATGACCTGTACAGCTATGGTTTGGTCTTCTAAGAAGTTGCGGCATTACTTTCAATCTTATAGTGTGCAAACAATTTCTAGGTTGGATCTAATGAAGTACTTAAGGGAGACAACCTCTTTGATTGGGAAGTATGGACAATGGTTGATAATATTGGAAGAATTTGAGATTGAGTATGTAACGAGGAAAATAATCAAAGGTAGAGCAGTGGCAGAATTCCTGGCCCAACAACCATTACTGGATAGCGAAGAGGTAGTCTTGGAATTTTTGGATGAACATTTAGAGGCCACTGAAGTACAAGGATGGAAAAAATATTTTGACGAAGCAGTAAATAGGAAAGGAGCAGGTTTAGGAGTCATACTAGAATTGCTCGAAGGAGAATTTATCCCCTTAGCCAAAAAGTTGAAATTCGGGGCAACCAATAATATGGTGGAGTTCGAAGCATGTATCTTTGGTTTGGAAACCCTAACAATTATGAAGGTGGATAGTGGAAGTTTTTGGTGATTCATTGCTAGTAGTATCCCAAGTAAATGGAGAGTGGGAGTTGAAAGAAGAGAAATTAAAACCATACCACCATTACTTAACCATTAAGAAGAAGAACTTTAAGGAGTGCAGGTTTATACACCTACCAAGAGAAGAAAACCAGATGGATGATGCCCTAGTGTGAGCGAAGATTTTTGCCCCCACTCCCGGTGGAATGGTTCTTGCGACTTCAGCACTGTTTAGGCTCGGGGCCTTAGAGAACACGGACCTAAGCCAGGAGAAAATGGAGTTGCCACTCGGACTGGCCGGGAAAAAGAAAGGGGTGGATGACTCGATTCCTAAGGAATCCCCAACCCCCTAATTGGTTTGAAAAGTTGGGTACGTGTGGGGAAAGTGAGAAATGGCCTAAAACCCACAACGCCCGGTTCATTGGAACCGGCCTCCTTTGCATGTCTTAATATTATAAAATTCTTAAGTATAACAATATTATCCATATTACATGCAACAATTAAAATAAAGCATCATTATATTAAAATCAAAGAAATGTCCAAACAAAGCAAATAAATGGACACCCATCCGAAGATGGAAACATGTCCTTACATCGTTCATATCTAAACTAAATAGGACACCCACCAAAAGGTGGAAACATGCCCTTTACATTCGTCCAAAATATAAAAGCAATTTAAATTACATAATACTTAACTAATGAGGTACCCACAAGGTGGAAACATACCTCTTACAATTTTAATACTAAAACAAACAAATGATAATCATAATAATAAAGAAAATATCCATACATGGTAAATTAAATAAATCAAGTATTGAAATTAAATAAATCAACCATAAAAACATATAATAAACTACATAATCAAATCTAAAATTAAATAAAGCATATAAAGATACAAATTTAGGTTTATGTCTCAATTTAGAGTTCTTTAATTAACATTTAGGGTTTTGGGATTTTATTAGTATTATTATTATTATTTAGGCTACTGTAAAGATTTTGGAAAATTAGAATGGATTAGGGTTTTATAAATTTATGAAAGTAGTAAGGTTTTTTGGTTAATCAAATTAGGGTTTAGGGGTAACATCATGAAATTAGGGTTTTGGAACCTTAAGACATTAGGGTTTATAATTCACGGTTGTTGGATTGTGGTTTTAGGTTTGCTGGATTATGGATTTAGGGTTTAGATTTACTTGTCATAAAGTTTTGATGTTTTAAGAATTAGAGTTTAGGAGAACTAGGGTTTACTGTATTGGGTTTTGAGAAAATTAGGGTTTTTGATATTTTGGAAAACATATTTGATCTTAGGATTTAAGAAAACAATTTAGAGTTTTATAGAAATGATTATGATTAAAGTTTTTAGAAACTATAAAGAAGATTAGGGTTTGGAGATTTAAGAAGACATTTGGAAATCTTGTACAAAAAGTTAGAGTTTAGATGAAAATAGTTCGTGGAAAACAATTTATGGTTTTTAAAGTTTTTTGGAAACGGGAGAGAAACAATTTAGGGTTTTAAAGTTTCTGGAAATAGAAGAACAAGTTTATGGTTTTGAAATTTTGGAATCAAAAGGATGATTTAGGGTTTTTCAAGTTTTGATCAAAGACCTAGGCTACTGGATGAATGGATGATTTAATCTGTAAAACATATTACTAAGTGTAATAATTTAGGTTACTGACTCAATACCAAAACTAATAATTTAGGTTACTGACTCAATACCAAAACAGATGATAAAAACATTTAAAAGAAAATATGACAATAACATTGTAAATATAATCAAATCAAAGACTTGTAATCAAACCTTCGTTCATTGGTTCCTCCACAATTTTCTTCTGGATGAACAATGCAGTGTTACTGCCTTTGATGGGTTGATGATTGCTAATGTCTCTTGCTCTTTAGGGTTTCTGTTCTCTTTTTCCTCCCAAGTCAAGAGTCCCAAGTTTAGCTCATTAAAAATAAATTTTCTATCCCCTAATTCTGTGTTTTAATGTGGTATTTATAGGAAAAAAATCATAAACCTACTTCTAATTGTCTAAGGAAACTAAAACTAATTAGGAAAAGAAACCAAAACCAAAACCAAATAGAATTTGTTTTAAAAAAAACTGCGTCGAAAAATTGTGTTGGCGAAAAAACTACTGCGGGCTAGAAACTGCAAGCGCTGGGTGGGAACTGCTGTGGGCGGGCGCCAATTATTTTCGTCGAAGATTATTTATTTATTTTTAACTTTACTCATATTACCATTTTTATTTTTATTAAAAATTATAAATAATAAATACTAAAATAAATATTATTTAATTAAAATACCACAAAAATTATTTTGGACTATAAAAAATATCGGACTAGACTGGGTCAAAAATTAAGGGTCTACAGTTTGCCCCCTGCTTGAACGATCTAAGACTATGGCAAAAGAGAGTGAAAAGCAATAAGACTTAGACCTAATTTTTCTGAGATAGTTTAGATTTTGTGTTCTAGACCCGGTTTTAGTTCTGGACTCAAGGGTAATTTTAGGTTCTTGACCTAAGGGTGATTTGGGTTCTAGACCCGAGCTAAGTTCTGGACTTAAGGATAATTTGGGTTCTGGACCCGAGCTAAGTTCTGGACTTAAAAGAGATTTTAAGTTCTGAACCTAAGGGTAATTTGGGTTCTGGACTTAAGGGTAATTTAGGTTCTGGACCCGAGCTAAGTTCTGGACTTAAGCTAAGTTCTTAACTTAAGAGGGATTTTAGGTTCTGAACCTAAGCTAAGTTCTGGACTTAAGAGGGATTTTAGGTTCTAGACTTAAGCTAGGTTCTAGACTTAAGGGTAATTTGGATTCTGGACCGGAGCTAAGTTTTGGACTTAAGAGAGATTTTAGGTTCTGGACCTAAGCTAAAAGAGACTTGATTATCTGCTAGTCAGAATACCAAAGGAATTTGCAAAAAATTTAGCTAATTTTTACCATAAACATATTTTCTTGCCCCTGCGTGTAAAAATATTTTAAAAATGCAAAAATATTTATATACACGCAAGTATCTGAAAGATTAAATTGAATAATTGAGATTCCTAATTGTGTATTTACTGTTTATGCACTATTTATAACTATTCATTTACTATTTATAAATAGTAACTTAATATTTATCAATAGTAAATTTTATTTTTTTTTCTTTTTTTCATGAGAATACTGTTTTTTATTTTTTTGATTTTTGTCTTTTTCCTTTGCCATTCCTCTATATAAACGTTACAAGTAGCATCTCATTTCTTCATAGTTATACATTTTATATAAGAGAGTTTAGAAAGTTTAGCATAGAGTTGAGGAGAAAATGCATGCTTCAAGATCAGGAACTCGATCTAATGCTGAGTTATTGGAGTTTATTCGGCGGCATGAAGATGGAAATTATTTTCATTTTTGTTGTCTTTTTTATTCTTTTTTTGTGTGTTATTATTATTATTATTTTTCATTTTCCTTTTCTGTGTGTTTTTTTCTTTATATTTTTGTTTCTTTTTTGTTTGTTTTCTTTTTATTTTTTGTTTATTTGTTTTTTTAAAGATTTAGGAAAAATAAATTAATTAGATGAATATATTTAAGAATTTAAGTAAATAGATAGACTAAAAATAGAATATAAATAAATTTAGCCTAAAAATCGGTGGTATTGATATAATGATATACTTACCTCATGTTAACTTACCTGGCTCCATATTAGCGTGAATGTTGCGTTATCCGGGGCAAAGGATGTGTCTATAAAGCCGGACAATGGTATGATGTATTGCCTTCTCGGGTAAGACATATTATCCGAGATTGCGGTTTTGAAAGCTTTATCTTGCAATTACCATCCGAGGAGTATCTGATAGACTGGAGTATAGTTCAAGCATTGTCAGAATGGTAGATGGACACGACCCATACTTTTCACCTACATATAGGAGAAATGACCATTGGCTCGGTCGATTATACATCCATAATTGGTATCCGGTACTATGGCCTTCTGGTCCCTCTTACCAATGATATTTTGACATTCAAAGAAATCCAACAATTAATTGTTATGGAACCATCGTTTAAAGGGCCTTTCAAGATAAAAATTGAGCTAATTCGGAGTTATTGGATGAACTACGAAGGATGGGTTCATAGAGATAGAGCTAAATAATATGCTCAAGGATTTTTGCTGTATTTGCTCGGGTCGACCATTTTAGGCAGCACCGAATTAGCCATTCATTTATCGGTGTTGAGGGCCCTTACTGATATGAGTATGATACCGCTTTATGGCTGGGGTGAAGCTGGCCTTGCCTGTCTGTAACACCCCTTCCCGACTTATGAATAAGCCGAGGAGGAATGCTACATCGGGATACGAGCTCTGGTTATGTCAGCTTACTTAATGTTCCTTATAAAAATTTTTCAAAAGTTTTGACGGAGTCTTCCTTAAAATTCTAGGTCCCAAGTGTTGACAAAACTGATTTTTCTTATTTTTGAAAAACATTTTGTTTCACAATTCAACTCAAGCACACTCCTAATAATCCACCCTTATAACCTCAACTACAATCCTGCAAGAAGAATTCACACTTCTATATTCACAACCCAACTCAATTTAAAACCATACAGTTAGTATACATTACTAGATTTACATGCTACATCAAGTTATCTCTTTGTATTGTTCAAATAAGTACATGCCAGTTTCTAATACCAAAATAAAAAATGAAGAGCACCACCTAAGTTTGTTGATGACCGACAGATCGCAGGACTCCTCTGCTCGCTACTGGCTCCTTGCTAATAGCCTACGAGTTTAGAAGAAACTAAACTCGCTAAGCATTGCTTAGTGGGTACTTTAACTAATTACAGAAAATAAATAATAAAAGCATAATGCACTTTTAAAAGCAATGAGTCGTATTGAAAAATAATATCACAGTAAAAACAATCCATACATGTCATATATTCAGTTATTATCATTTTATCAGTTCGTTCCACAAGGTAATTTGGTAGACTAACGTATGGTAAGGAACTAACTGAAACAACTGTATATATATTCTGTGGCTGTGGCCCTAAAAAATTAAGGACCAAGCCTTGTGGAATCTGTGGCGGAAGCCCTCGGACCGGAGTCCTATATAACTCGGGCGATTGCCCTATATAACTCGGACCGAAGTCCTATATAGCTCGGGTCGTCACCCTATATAACTCGGACCGAAGTCCTATATTAATGCAGCACTGCATATAGTATGATATATCATACCCTTACCCTACTCAGTACTATCCCAGATACCCAGTGGAGCCAAAATTCTCATGCCATTTCTTAATCGAATATGCATTATACAATTATCGACTTATGGTTCTTATATTATTTCAACGTGAAATATCATATTTTGTCATTTTAATAACATATTATGCTCATTTATATGCATAAGGAATCAATTGGATTACTTTTGAAAAATGACCAAATGAATATTAGCAAAATGACCATATGAATAGTAAATTCTGGTTTTGGAATCAACTTGATCCTTATTTTGAAAAATTGTATAAAATAATCTACTTGACTAAAAAAAACTCTAAAATTTTTACAGAATTTAGCTTTACATCTTAAAATCATTCCTTTAAAATTTTAGATCAAACTGGACACAAAATCTTGGTCAAGTAGTTCACCCAACCAAACTGCTCTAGTTGCCCTGCATCCTGGCAGCAGTTCTAAATTTTGTGAATTCCGTAATTTAAATTCAATCAATGTGGTTCCAAATTATTTTTATCAAATACTAGACTCACTAAACAACAACATATCCAAAATTCAATTTAAGATTATTTTTCTAAATTTTATTAAAAATCTGGAAACATGGCTGTCTCAGTCAAGGTACCTCCTAGAGCAGGTCTAACAGAAATAATTTTTCCATACTCATAACCATTCCGAATTCAACTCAAAATATTTTTCAGTCATTCTAGACTCATTGAGGCATAACATCAAAAATTCACTTCAAGAACAGTTTTCTATATTTAATTAAAAATCATACAAGTCACAGCATTTCACTAATTCTAAAACAGAAAAATTTCAAGAAAATGAATAAACAATTAGTTAAAGTACCAAACCTTGATTTCCTTGACTTCTTGTATATTTCACTTCCTTTCCTCTCTAATCTCCTTGATTTCCTATGAATTTAACATGTCACATATGTAAGAACAAACCCTAGATATGAACATGATGCTACCTTATGATTTTCTAACAATCCTTTACTTATTCTTACTAATAATCACCATTTTCATCATTTCCTTTAAGTAGTTTATCATTTTTCACCATAATCATCAACTTACTAATACTTTCTCAACATGAACATAATATCAAATCTTCCTAAACATAGCCTAATACCTAATTCTAATGAAAGAATAAGACTTAGGATGGTATCTTACTTTATTTCCTATTGAATTTCACTTGAAAAATGGCTTAGACTTGAAAATTTTCTCCTTGAAAATGGAAGGGAGGGGGGAGCATGACCTAAGGACGAAGAAAAGTGGTGACGGTGGTGTTTTTGATCCTTTACTTGTGTTTGGAAGACCAAAATTAGTTGTTTATAATTTAATTTCCATTTAATTAATTTGTTTATTTTCAATGGCCATGATTTGTCCAACCCATTTGGACTTAATGACTAGGATTTGGCCACTTGAAAGTGGCTTTTTCTTCTTTTAAATTTTCCCCCAAAGTTATATTTAATTACAAAATTGCCACTCCTGTGGAAATGTCCAAAATGCCCTTGTCGAAAAATCGCCCGTAACTTACAAACCGTGCATTTTTGGGAAAAATTGTGCACCACCATTACGACCCGATTAATCCCGAGAACACATTTATGGCATCCGTTAGGGTCACTATTAAGAACCGACACAACTTTTCAAAAAATTACTCTTAGGTCCTCGGCCTTTCTAAAAATTACCTTTAGGTCCCGTCGACTTCACGGGCCTCCTTTGCACACCGATTTTGTTTTTGACTATCTCGAGCCTCTATTTGACCACTTATTTATGTCCTTCTTGCCTAATACTCGACTACCTATACTTTGGGATGTGACAGTTCTACCTCCCTTAATTTAAGTTTCGCCCCAAAACTTACTTATTCATGCATGATTCTTATGTGTAATTACACATCATCAATATAACTAATAATCGTCACATATACACACATATGTACTCAAGAAACTGATTTTAAACTTACATACCTTCATTTCCTTCTTCTGCTTTATTCTCTTCTGCCCTAATGTAATATATCCTGGCTGGCGCTCTAGATTCAGGGTGGTCTACTGTCTCCGATCTTGTTCCTATTTGATTACTACCATTTTCTCTGCCTCTTCCTCTTTCTCGACCTTTACTGCTGCTACTTGCTACTTGTGTTCTTTCAGGAACTTTTGAAATCTCTGCCACATTTCTAAGACAATCCTTCTTAAGGTGATCAGTGGCACAACAAAGTATACAAGCTCCAGTAACTAACCAACATTCTCCCCTATGCTTTCGTCCACAATGCTCACACGAGGGGTATGGTGTATATTCAGTCCTTCCAGAACCTTTACTTGATCCTCTGCTTATTCCTCCCGTGCTGGCTACTGAGGTAGCTTGAAAATTAGGTCCTTTAGATGGTCTTAAATTCTGCTTTAAACTCATAAAGGATCTTTCACCCTTAGCTCTCTTGCTAGCAGACTGATGATTACCTGGGGCACTCTGTGCTTGCTCTCTTTTCTGTTGAATTCTCTGTTGATGATTCCTCAGATTTACTTGCACCTTTTCAACATCCAATGCTTTAGCCACCAACTTTGAAAACTCTGTATTATCCAATGCCACTAGCTGTATCTTAATTTCATCATTAAGTCCTTCTAAAAATTTCTCGCATCGCTCAGCTTCAGTTTCTATTAACTTCTTTCCATACTTACTAAGGCGCGTAAACTCCTTCTCATATTCTGATATCGTCATTCTGCCTTGTTTCAAATGAATGAACTCATTGCGCCTTGTAGTCAAATATGCATCAGTGATATACCTCTTTTTAAACTTACTCTTGAAGAATTCCCAAGTTCGCTGTTCTGGTGGAACCCGCTGCTGCGTGGTATCCCACCATATGTACGCCTCCTCTGTCAGGAGCAAGGTAGCACAAACCACTCTTTCCTCCAGAGTACATTGGAACTGGTCAAGAACTCTAATGATACTATCTAACCAATATTCTGCTTCCTCAGATCCCTCTTCACGACCAGCCTTAAATTCCTTTGCACCATACTTTCTTAACTTCTCGATTGGGGGTTTCCTATCTCCCTCAGCAGCAGGGCCCCTTCCGGCCATTTGCTGAAAAGCTGTTGCAATCTGCCTAAGATAAGTCTCCGGACCGGGTATTTTAGCTGCTGCTGACCCTGGTCTATGAGCTTCCTCGGCATCTGCAGACCTAGATGCTTGCGATTCTACGTTTCGTTCCATAGCTTGCCACGAATCTAGAGACATCCTACATTGACATAAATAGCTATCTGCTTAATTCATCAACATATAACTCGATTATCAATTCCTATTTGGCATGTACATCTACCTATTCATCATATAACTTTCTCCTTACTTTATCTTACATGGCACACATAGTTATTTACTTACTACCTATCTCCCAAAATCGACTAAACCAATGCTCTGATACCACAAATTGTAACACCCCTTCCCGACTTATGAATAAGCCGAGGAGAAATGCTACATCGGAATACGAGCTCTGGTTATGTCAGCTTACTTAATGTTCCTTATAAAAATTTTTCAAAAATTTTGACGGAGTCTCCCTTAAAATTCTAGGTCCCAAGTGTCGACAAAACTGATTTTTCTTATTTTTGAAAAACATTTTGTTTCATAATTCAACTCAAGCACACTCCTAATAATTCACCCTAATAACCTCAACTACAATCCTGCAAGAAGAATTCACACTTCTATATTCACAACCCAACTCAATTTAAAACCATACAGTTAGTATACATTACTAGATTTACATGCTACATCAAGTTATCTCTTTGTATTGTTCAAATAAGTACATGCCAGTTTCTAATACCAAAATACAAAATGAAGAGCACCACCTAAGTTTGTTGATGACCGACAGATCGCAGGACTCCTCTGCTCGCTACTGGCTCCTTGCTAATAGCCTACGAGTTTAGAAGAAACTAAACTCGCTAAGCATTGCTTAGTGGGTACTTTAACTAATTACGGAAAATAAATAATAAAAGCATAATGCACTTTTAAAAGCAATGAGTCGTATTGAAAAATAATATCACAGTAAAAACAATCCATACATGTCATATATTCAGTTATTATCATTTTATCAGTTCGCTCCACAAGGTAATTTGGTAGACTAACGTATGGTAAGGAACTAACTGAAACAACTGTATATATATTTTGTGGCTGTGGCCCTAAAAAATTATGGACCAAGCCCTGTGGAATCTGTGGCGGAAGCCCTCGGACCGGAGTCCTATATAACTCGGGCGATTGCCCTATATAACTCGGACCGAAGTCCTATATAGCTCGGGTCGTCACCCTATATAACTCGGACCGAAGTCCTATATTAATGCAGCACTGCATATAGTATGATATATCATACCCTTACCCTACTCAGTACTATCCCAGATACCCAGTGGAGCCAAAATTCTCATGCCATTTCTTAATCGAATATGCATTATACAATTATCGACTTATGGTTCTTATATTATTTCAACGTGAAATATCATATTTTGTCATTTTAATAACATATTATGCTCATTTATATGCATAAGGAATCAATTGGATTACTTTTGAAAAATGACCAAATGAATATTAGCAAAATGACCATATGAATAGTAAATTCTGGTTTTTGACTCAACTTGATCCTTATTTTGAAAAATTGTATAAAATAATCTACTTGATTAAAAAAAACTCTAAAATTTTTACAGAATTTAGATTTACATCTTACAATCATTCCTTTAAAATTTCAGATCAAACTGGACACAAAATCTTGGTCAAGTAGTATACCCAAGCAAACTGCTCCAGTTGCCCTGCATCCTGGCAGCAGTTCTAAATTTTGTGAATTCCTTAATTTAAATTCAATCAATGTGGTTCCAAATTATTTTTCTAAATTTTATTAAAAATCCGGAAACATGGCTGTCTCAGTCAAGGTACCTCCTAGAGCAGGTCTAACAGAAATAATTTTTCCATAATCATAACCATTCCGAATTCAACTCAAAATATTTTTCAGTCATTCTAGACGCATTGAGGCACAACATATCCAAAATTCAATTCAAGAAAATATTTCTATATTTAATTAAAAATCATACAAGTCACAGTATTTCACTAATTCTAAAACAGAAAAATTTCAAGAAAATGAACAAACAATTAGTTAAAGTACCAAACCTTGCTTTCCTTGCTCTTCTTGTCTATTTCACTTCATTTTCTCTCTAATCTCCTTGATTTCCTATGAATTTAACATGTCACATATGTAAGAACAAACCCTAGATATGAACATGATGCTACCTTATGATTTTCTAACAATCCTTTACTTATTCTTACTAATAATCACCATTTTCATCATTTTCTTTAAGTAGTTTATCATTTTTCACCATAATCATCAACTTACTAATACTTTACCAACATGAACATAATATCAAATCTTCCTAAACATAGCCTAATACCTAATTCTAATGAAAGAATAAGACTTAGGATGGTATCTTACCTTATTTCCTATTGAATTTCACTTGAAAAATGGCTTAGACTTGAAAATTTTCTCCTTGAAAATGGAAGGGAGGGGGGAGCACGACCTAAGGAAGAAGAAAAGTGGTGATGGTGGTGTTTTTTGATCCTTTACTTGTGTTTGGAAGACCAAAATTAGTTGTTTATAATTTAATTTCCATTTAATTAATTTGTTTATTTTCAATGGCCATGATTTGTCCAACCCATTTGGACTTAATGTCTAGGATTTGGCCACTTGAAAGTGGCTTTTTGTTCTTTTAAATTTTGCCCCCAAAGTTATATTTAATTACAAAATTGCTCCTCTGGTGGAATTGTCCAAAATGCCCTTATCGGAAAATCGCCCGTAACTTACAAACCGTGCATTTTCGGGAAAAATCGTGCGCCACCATTACGACACGATTAATCCCAAGAACACATTTATGGCATCCTGTTGCGCTCGAATTAAGTACTACTACCAAGCGTCACTCGCAAGTATACGAGGTAGCTGTAGCAAAGGTGATCGCCCCAAGGTCGTTTCCCCAAGAAGGTGTGGTTCGTAATAGCTTGATTAAAGCAAGTAAATTAAAAGCAAGAGTTTGTTGTTTGGAATGCTAAAGAACAATTTAAACCTAAGATTAACGTGCGTAGGGTTGATGTGTGTGAAAGTTGCACAAGATCAATTCAGTTCTCGGGAAAGTGCTTAGGGTTATAGGTCCATTCAATCAAAGCTCAATTCTCAATTAATCATAACCTTGTAATTAATTTGTTTCTTAAGATTAATTAGTCAATTACCAATTCTGTAATACCCCTATATCCCGTATATGTACCAAGCATGCTTAAACGATCGTAACATACGTATACTGAATATAGAAAATGCCACAGTTTTAAAAGACACAACAATAATCTTTATAAATAACTGAAACCAATTTTAAACATTTATAAGAAATCCAAAAGACACCATATATAAAAATGTTTATCAAATTCACAGCGGAAGTTATTACAAATAAGTTATAAATCAAAGTTTACAAAACACAAAATATATATATATACATGATTGGCAGCTTTTCTCTGATCTTTAAGTCCCAAAATGAACTCTTCAAGGTCTACTCTCACTCGGTCTCGAAGAACTCTCAGGTTCAACTCTGTCACCTGCGCGATCAAACACTATCGAGCTAAGCCATCGGCTTAGTAATACAAAACATTCTATCATTATGCTTTAATGCAATGCAATGTCACACATGTTACTAATAAAGATAACATCTTAGGTAGCAATATTATACTACACCTTTGTATTTCACAATTCATATTCATATAATCATATTACATTTCAAGAATCTTTCCATGAATCTCATTATTCAGTTATTTCAACATCAATAAATCGCATATAAACAAAGACAAGCATGGGCCCAACATACACTAATATGCCATTCCGTTTTCAGAGTTAATGTTTTGGTTCATTTATCACATTCATCAATATCATAATCCCAACTAGGCTTCAAGGATTAAGTTCAACCAAGCTTCAAGGGGAGTAAAGCATGCTAAGCATCAACCCAACTTGGCTTCAAGAACTAACCCAACCTAGCTTCAAGGGTTGTAACATCTCAATTAGGCTTCAAGGATCCAATCCAACCTAACTTCAAGAGATTGTTACTCATATTAGGCATGCCACCAACAACAAACTCTGAAAATGGAATAACACATTAGCCACACAATTCATTTATTGTTTAATTATCAATTCTATTCTCAATTCCCATTATCAACTAGGCAAACATGCCTTATTTCTTTCAATTGAATCATCATAGCCAATTACAATAGCTTCACCTTTCATTATATCTCCAATCACATTTCATAATAGCAATTTATCTTTTAAATACACAATCCTTTACCTCATATTCTTCACACGATACATATGTCATCATTAATATTAATATAACAAAGTACATTATTCATATGCAACATCATATCATCATACTCATCATAACATTCACATTATGCTAACCTAACAATAACAATATGCATCAACAATGCATTAGGTTTTTCAACATATGAACCTACAAGTGTGAGTTAAGCCTCAACACTTTATAAATATATGCAAAGATGTGGTTTGTACTTATCTCAATAATAATTCAAAACACTTTCCTTTTCCAAGTTCTCTTCACTTCCCAAATTTGGGCAAATCACCTTCTATACAAAACCTAATCCAAAAATGATACAATTCATGAATTCCAATACCATTTATCATTTAATAACCTCTTACTAAGCCCTTAAATCACAAATTACACTTCAACATCACACACAAATGCCCACGGCCATGGCCACCTCAACCCCCACGGGCGTGGCTTAGATATCACTTCTGCCTCCCTAGCTCCACTCCCCCACGGCCATGGTTCAAATTGGCCACGGCCATGGCCAACCAAGGCCACAGGCGTGGCATCAAGAATGCTACTGCCCTTCATCAAAATCACATATTTTGAGCTTACAACTCCAACAAACACAAACAACAAGAAAAACTATGAAAACAATTGATCAAACTCAAGTTAAACTTCACCCATCACTTCAAAACCCTAATATAACACAACTTAATCTTTCAATTCACACATCAACTTAACTTCTCATCTTAATATCAATTTCAACATTATAAAACACCTCACAAATACACATAATTATACAATCCATACTCAATCATCAACCCCAAACATATCTTTAAAAACAACAAAAGCAAACAAGAGGAAACTTACCAAAATAATGAAATTCCTTGAAATTCCAACTTGTATACTTGAAATCTTTCTTCAATTTGAGTTTAAAACTTCAAGATCCTCTCTTGCTCTCTTTGTCTTTGGGATGAGCCGGCCACCATACAAGAAAAGAAGAAAAGATGATGAAGAAAACAAAGTCAACTCTTCTTTAAATCTCCACCAAGTGTTCCAAAACAAGAAATTACTATCATACCCTCTTCTCACTTGTTCTAATTACTTTTCATCCACAAGTCCTTTTTAGTAATTTCACAATCCACATTTAAAATATCCTCTTCCCTTGACCACTTATTTTGACCAACTTGTATGTTATATATATTGACATATACATAACATATACCATATCTCTCTACACATTACTTTTCTTTTAAACAATACATCAACATTTCCCCTTTTTCACTACTTTTCCTATCAACATATCATATACACATAATTCAAGCAAATAAAAATAATATTCAAAACTTCTAAGGCATACATTGGGATATTACAAATTCATTAGTTCTCACATTCATGAAATAGCAATCACCAATTATTTTACATTTGCAAATTAATAAAACCCTAGAACTTATATTTCTAATTCATTCATAGGGTAGTCGATTGCATAATTCCGATACCAAATTTCACCTCTCGGTCCTTCATTCAATATCTAGAGATCAATAGGTAGCTAATCTATTAACCTAGCATACAATCCAATGCAATCAACCAACAACAAGGTACTTCAATGGAAATATCAAATCAAAGACATTCAATCAAATATACTACAAACCCCAGGCATGGGTATTTAGCTCAACATCATCAATTTAGAACAATCATTCAACTCAATATAAATCAAATACAAATTGTTCAATAGCAATATCAATCTCTTAATACAACAAAAACAATATTGAAATGAATTAAAAGAGAGAATAGAAAAATCCCTTGTGAAGATGCCAAGAGTAGGATTGCTAGTCTTCCTCCTAGCTCCACTTTGATGTTTGATGAAGAACTCAAGCTCTTCAATGGTTGAATCCCCTTGCAATATGGATGGAGCTTTCTCAAGTCACCAATCCTTCAATTGATTGTGCCTTTGGAAGATGGAATGGAGCTTTCTCAAGTCACCACTCCCTTCAATGAAGCTTCTTCAACCTTTGAGAGCTTGTAACCCACTTGATCCCAAAGAACCAAATTGAAGCTTGTCAATGGAGGATGCAGAAGATGAAGATGAGGATGAAGATGAGGGACAATGAAAGTGTCACTCTCTCCTCATCCCCAGTTGGTAGTGCCCTCTCTTCTCTTTTCTTTTCTTTTTGCTCCAAACCCTAGCCGCTCTCCAGTTCCCTTTTCTTTTCTGTCGTGCGAACGCTTTTATAGAAATCTAGGTGACACGGCCAAGTTAAAGGAGACTTGGCCGTGTCTGAGTCTTTGGTCCATGAGAGACACGGCCAAGTTGAGAGTGACACGGCCGTGTTGGACTATTTTGGAGGGACACGGCCAGTGACTTGGCCGTGTCCCTTGCTTGTGTTCGCTTCTGTCTCAGATTTCTTCTTTTCTTCTTTGGTTGAGTGACACGGCCGTGTTTGGAGTGACTTGGCCGTGTTGGATCATTTTGGGAGGGACACGGCCAGTGACTTGGCCGTGTCCCTTGCCTGTGTCACCTACTATGAGAGTTTCTTCCTCTTTTGCTTTGGATTGAAGTGAGACACGGCCAAGCTTGAGCAACTTGGCCGTGTCTGGGCTTCTTTGGAGGGACACGGCCGTGTCCCCTGGGTGTGTCCTCTCCTGCCTTCAATTTTGCTCTTTATTGCTCTGTTCTTTGGTTTGCTCATCAGGTGAGACACGGCCAGAGACTTGGCCGTGTCTCTGGGTGTGTCTCTTCATTTTTGCTCTATTTTTCACTGTTTTGATCTTCCAAGGGTGTTTTTGCTCTCAAACCTAAAAACAAACACAATAAACAAACTTAAAACAAAAATCAATCAAAACATTAACTAAAACACACATAAAATCATACTAAAAACTAGTATAAAAATGACCTAAACACATCCGTTAGGGTCACTATTAAAAACCGTCACAACTTTTCAGAAAATTACTGTTGCGCTCAAATTAACTCCACCACAAAGCATCACTCGCAAGTATACGAGGTAGCTGTAGCAAAGGTGATCTCCCCAAGGTCGTCTCACAAGGAAGCTAAAGTGACTAATTGATTATCAAACTCAAAGTAACAAGTAATGAATAAATTTAAATTGCTAATTAATGAAAAGGTTTAATTGAAGTTTAAAACGATAAAAATAAACAAGAGCTGATGTTTTGATTCACTTGATAAAAGGGTCTAGAGTTTGCATTCTCTACTACTGATATGTATGAACGGTTATTCCTCTTAACTAATTTAATTTCAAAGATTAAATCTCAAACAACTCAATTAATCAAGTCAAGGAAATAAGCTCTCGCATTCAAACCTCTTTCAACTAATCTTGTTATAATTGAAATAATCTTTTTAATAGGTTATATTTCTAATTCACCTAAGTCCTTAATTGAATTGTTTCAGCATTAGACTTCATCTCTCAATCCATCATCTAATACCTAAATCACACAATTGGTGGCCAATCAATTATATGTTAAAAATATTTCATTCAATCAAGGCTAAAGAAATTATTAGCTAAGAGAATAACCAATTCATACAATCATAGCAGATCCATACAAACCCTAGACTAGATTAAATTAGTTCATGATGCAAACAAACATATTCATCTCATTAATGTTCAAAGAAATCAAAATAGACATGATAATATCCATAAGTTCAGTTCCAATGAAAATAAAGAGACAAAGTTCAAGAACAAAACCAAGTTACACACTCCTTGAAGCTTCTGAAGAATCTCTTGTTCAATCTTGCAGGAAGGATGAATCAATGGCATGAACAATCTAATCTAGCTAGTTTTGATCCAAAGTGTAATTAAAATCAAAGAAAAACAAGTTAACAAAACCCTAACTCTCTTTACGGCTGAAACCTCTCTCAAAATCGCCAACAGTCCCAAACCCTAAGCTCTCTTTTTCCTTTTATATGGAACGTTGCTTTAAAAATCCGCTGCGTGATTTGTTCATGAGGGACACGGCCAAGTCAGATGTGACATGGCCATGTGAGTGGTTTTTGGAGGGACACGGCCACAAGACTTGGCCGTGTCCCTTGCCTGTGTCTGCCTATGCTTGTTTCTCTTCTTTTTCTTCTTTAATTGAGTGACACGGCCAAGTCAGAGGTGACTTGGCCATGTTGGAGCTTGTTGGAGGGACACGGCCAGGTGACTTGGCCATGTCCCTTGCTTGTGTTTGCCTCTGAGAAAATTGCTCTTCTTTGCTTTGGACTTTGGTGAGACACGGCCAAGTCAGAGTGACTTGGCCGTGTTGGATGCTTTTTGGAGGGACACGGCCACTGACTTGGCCGTGTCCCTTGCCTGTGTCCTCTTCTGTGCCTTGAACTTCCTTTTAACTTGGTATGAGACATGGCCAGTGACTTGGCCGTGTCCTCTGCCTGTGTCAGCTACTGTCCCTTTTTCCTTCAGTCTTGGTTCCTTGGCTTTTTAACCTAAAACAAAACCTAAAACAAACTTTAAACAAAAAGTAAATAAACAATAACCAACAAAACATAAACACATACTAAAAACTAGATCAAAAACAACATAAACACTAAATTAAATTAAAACTACCAAAATTAATGAAAACACCAAACAAACCGATTAAAACTAACAAAATACCTAAATAAAACAATAATTATCATAATAAACAAGACACAAAACTATAACAAAAACTAATAAAACAACTACCCCACACTTAAAACTTTGCTTGTCCTCAAGCAAATTCACATGGCATAAATTAAAAACTCAAACAACCTTAACTATAATTCCAGCATATAGATGAAATACTTTAAGAGTCAGACATAAATAATTGCAATTTCCTTCAATCAAGGATTTTCTTAACTCATTCATTAATCCAAACATACAAATCTTATCTCTCATCTAAGTGTTTCACTCGATTTCAAAGGTTAATCACTCAAACCACTCATGAGTGCATACTGCCATAAACTTGCTTAATTATCCAATCTCCCTCACTGATTTTCTCAAGAAATAATCCGAAGGTCTTTTATTTGGATGTAATGGGGCTAAGGTGCAGGTGTGAGAAAAGGCATTTAAGCTGGAGCATCAAGAAATAGAGTATCTAAATTAGACAATACTATTGCTAAGAAACTCACAACTCCCTCAAATGGCATACTCACCAATCCTTAATAATCTTACATACTTGCACACTAAAAGAAAAGTACGTGAGTCAACATTCCTCTAATGCTAGAAAATATATGAATTGTGTATATATATATATATCTCTTCTTTTTTTTTCTTTCTTCTTTTTTTTTTATTTATTTTATCATCATTTTTTTTATACATACAAAATATAAACTTGCATAGAACATCTATCTTAAAATGTAGAGGAAAGGAATAATCAACTCTTAATCCAACACAATGTGCAAAGTATGCATTTCAACCCCAAATAGCAATACCATTTTTTTTTACTTACCCCACACTTTGAAATAAACTACCCTATTGTCAAATCATAAAACTCCATTCCTTAATGCATAGGTATGATGATAATAAGAACGTGTTAAGTTGAGAATTGTGTTGATCAAACAAGAAATGGTCAATGGCTCAACTTGGCTCACTAAGGAAATCAATATTAAGGGAAGTCTTTTTAAGCTAAAGGGGCTAACCTAATTTGCCTTCATCATTTTAAAACTTGAGATTAAATCATAATGTGAGTTCAATTAGTATGCAAAAGCAAACTCTAGAGATGCAAAATCATGAAGGTGCACACTTAAGAAAAGAAAATCAATCATTTAATCTATAAGGCTCAAAACTCACAAAGGTGGGTTCTCAAAGATTTATATGTCATGAACCGCAGAATGTGAAAATTGATCCTGAATGAATTCAAATGCTCATTCCTATGCTGATACTAAAGTCTCAACTATAATGCTAGAATCACATAAAAGATCAATAAATTTTCAACAATTATACCATGCACAACACAATAAAACACACCAAGGCAACCAAAACAAAAATTAAAGAAAAGCTAAAAGATTACCCCACACTTTAGAATTTACATTGTCCTCAATGGAAAACAAGAATAATAAAGAGAAAGAATTAAGTACAATCTGTCTTCCATCGTCCCCTGGTGAGGCAAAACTCTACCTTTTTATCACAAACACAAATGTTCAAAAACAAGATGCAAGAGAGCTTTAGGGTTTCTGTTTATTTAAACTAAACATAAAATCAAAATTGCTAAATATAAAATTATAACTAAGAAAAAGAAATGTAAACCGATGGGTTGCCTCCCATTAAGCACTTCTTTAATGTCATAAAGCTGGACATCATGCAAGGCTTAGGGATCATGGATCAAAGTGCTGTCAATGATCCTCACTTCCTGAAATCCTTCATTGTATAGTTTAACTCTATGTCTATTTGCTCTAAAAATCTTATTGGTTCTAGAGTTAAGCAATTCAAAGGCACCAGAAGGACATACCTTAGTTACCTCAAAAGGACCACTCCATCGAGAATTGAATTTACCTGGAGACAGACAGAGTCGATAATTAAAAAGTAAAACTTTCATACCTGGACTCAATGTCTTTCGTACAATAAATCCGTCATGAATTGCCTTAGTGCGATCCTTGTAAACTCTCGAGCTCTCATATGCCTTCGGGTTAAAGCACCTTTGGGTCTCCGTCACTAGTTTAGCCCCCTCTTCTAAGGTCAATTTCATCTCCAATTTATCTGATGAACCTGTTTGCAAGAAAGCATCTGAAACAACTGCTTCCACACTATTAATTAAAGAACATTCCTCATATAAAGCAGTTGTAGGAATAGGAGAAGTGTTAAAAATAGAAAATTCAACAGTTTGCCCTAAGACAGTCATTGACAACTTACCATTTTTAACATCTATTAAGGTGTTGGTAGTAGCCATGAAAGGCCTACCCAGCAGAATAGTGTGTGCAGATGGTGAAGGGTTACTTCCTTCTATGTCAAGTACTATGAAATCCACAGGTACTATCAACCCTCCAACCTTAACTAACACATCTTCTATAACCCCTTTCGGGAATCTAAAAGACCTATCCGCTAATTGCAACACCATTTTTGTCGGTTTTAGCTCCCCTAGTTCTAATTCTTTAAACACAGAATAAGGCATTAAATTCACACTAGCTCCTAGATCACACATGCCTTCAGTCCCCTTTCCATTCCCCACAGTAATTTGAATTAGAAAGCTACCAGGATCCTTTAGCTTGGGAGGTAGTTTATGCTGCAGAACAGCACTAGCTACCTCTGAAACTATCACCTTTTCATTCGTCTCATACCTCTTTTTCTTGGTGATCAGCTCATTGAAGAATTTGGCATAAGCCGGCATGTTCTTTATTGCTTCAAGTAAAGGTAAGTTAATACTTACCTTAGACAGCATGTTGAAGATATTAGAAAATTGCTTATCTTTTTGATCATCTTTCAACCTACTAGGGAATGGTATAGGAGGCCGGTAGGGATTGCTTGCCTTATGTAAATCTGCTGAAGGTGATTTCTCCACTGATATAACTCCATCACCTTTGTTCTCTGGTTCTCCTTCCTCCTTGTTCTCTTGGTCACCTGCATTCACAAAAATATTTTCAACATTATTGTTAATTTCCTTACCACTCCTAAGAACAGTCACTGAATGTGCCTGCTTAGGTTGACTTGGGAATTTCCCCTTCTGTTGAATCTGCATCTGTTGTGCAAGTTGTCCTACTTGAGTCTCCACTTTTTTAAAAGATGCTTCTAATGAATCCAGCCTCTTATTAGTCATCTCTTGATTTTGAGCACCGACTTTGATGAAAGCTTGTAAACTTTTTTAAAGGATGCTTCTAATGAATCCAGCCTCTTATTAGTCAGTCAGAGCAAAATTTTTGAGACTTCTAGTTTCAGGGGATGAGAGATCCTGGTGCTTCTTCATCTAGAGGGCCCTAAGCTGATGACCATGAGATCCTTTTGTCTACTTCGGATAAGGACCGTTATAGATATGAATTCCAAGGTAATAGAGATTCAGGTGCTCCTACTTCGGGCAGACTCGAGATGGGTGATATGCCTCCTTTTTCAATAGACGATGACTTTTTTAAGGCTTTGTTTGATCATGATCCACCACCCATTCATAGTATTGTATCAATTGAGGAAATATTGTATAATAAACCTAAAAATAATAATGATGATATATAATTTGCATCTTTATTGCAACTTTTTTTTCATATCTTCTCCTTGCCCCCAATGATTTTTCTCATGCAGAATCTAATTGATGTTTGTGTTGTCTAGTTCTTCGCACAAGCATGGATCTCTTATTTTCTTTTGCAAAATGACTAGAGTTTCCTCAAGTAATGGGTCTTCTATGCCCCCCTGATTCAATATAGTGGCTTCATCGACTCATAGACCGAGGTGATCAGCCGAAGTGTTTTCATTGACTCCTTCCAGATGCTTGTTCAGTTATTGCTTTGGAATGACACAATGCTTCACATTTATGGCTTTTATCTTCAAGATGTTAAAAAAACGAATAATGGAAGGCCCAAACAGTAGAGATACATCCATTTTAAATTATGATTCAGTATGTCAATTGGTAGCTTCTTCATAACCTTGCCGGTAATCATTTCCTTTGCCCAATGTGTCCTTCGAGGTTCGATAGTTCAACACACTCCCCTTAACTTGAAGGCTTTGTATATATATATTTTTGAATTTTCAATTTTCAATTTTGATTTTGAAGTCAAATGTTGGCTTTGCCACATTAATGTCATTGTAACTCAGGACTCGATTTTTCAAATTAACATATCTATAACATGACAACCCTAGTTACCGTACTAAACTTGGGAATCATTTCTATTTAAGCAAGAATTTTTGCACTTTAGATAGGCACATACACATTACTTGGCCAAAGGTCTTATTTGAGTTTGAATATTGTCTATCTCATATGCATGCTTATTCAAACTATCTCCACTAATAGACTCTATCTATCAAGAGAGATCAACAGGTCTTTGATAGGCTTGAAATGGGGTCTATAAGGGACACGGGTTAAATGAAGGCCATTTGAAAGTTGGAGCTGGTGTGACACAAAGGACAAACCTTCACACTTCAAACTGCTTGTTGGAACTTTAGACAATTGGGAACAATCTTGCTAGACTCCAAATTCCTTCTATCTTCTTGGCATTAATCTGGATCTTGATTGGGACAGTCTTTGCCTTTGCAAAAAGTTTGGCACCCATATTCATTTCTTTCTTTTCTATTTTCTTTATCTCTTTCTTTTTCTTACTCCTTTTTTTCTTTGAGCATTTTATCATTTTGTTCTTCTTTTCTGTAGGACTATTAAGTACAGAACTTTCAAGAACTAGATGAATTTTCTCCTTTTTCTCCAATTTTGATTGAATCTTTGCTTGGATTGGACCAATTCAAGTCAAACTGTCCTTATAAACCAAATGGTAGCCTTTTGCTGCTTTAGGTAAAAGAGAACTCAGTTGGCTTTTTGAACCGCCTTTTTAGGTTTTATCTTCTCTTCTTTTTTCTTTTTTTTCTTCTTTTTTTCTTTTTTTTCTTTTGTCCTTTTTTTCTTCTTTTTTCTTCTTCTTTTCTTTTCTTTTTCTTTTTTTTTGGTTCTAGCTCTAAAAGAGTTGTCTTATTTGTACCAACTTGGGTTTCCAATAATGGATGAGTGGAGTGAAATAAATCTCCTTTAACAGGGATAAATCATTACTATGATATTATCTTGATAGATTGGGGATATTAGGAGAACTTCATCTACCCTTATGGCCTTGATAACATCAACTATCCTTATAGTTTTGGCTATGCATTCCATTCTTTGATCTTCTTCCCTCTTTAACTTAGTGATCATAAGACTTTTCAAAAGTATCACAACAGCTCAGGGTAGGTTGTTGGGGTTTGTAAGCCAATGAAAAAGAAAGCTAAAATTTTATGAAGGCTCAAAGAGACAACTAGGGATTGATATTTAATAGGGTGGATACTAGTTATTGGCTAACCAAACAATGCCTAGATCATCTCTCCCTTAAATAAGCAGAGTTCAATTTCGCCTCGAAAGTTTTATCAAAGCATGCTCTAAGACTGACTAGGACCTAGACAAAGGTAATTATGTAGGAGCCCTCTCTAAGTAAGCATACAAAACTCAAGGCTATAGAGCAATTTCCTCACCTAGTAAAGTCATTCAAATCATGATGCATAGATACGCTAATTTATGAACATCAAGCTAGATTCCTCATTGGTTGAGCACCAAAATAAGCAAAGACCAAAATTTTTTTTGATGAAAGTAATTTATTGAAACAAAAACAGTAAAACATATTTGTTCTAATTAAATATTAATGAAAGCAAAATTGAAAAGCAACATTCAAGTTAAGGAAAGTTTGTTGAGTTAAGCTTCTTTTCCTTTCACATCTTCAATTTTTCCATCTTGAAAGGATGATAAAACAAAATCTTCTTCCAAACCTTTTCCCACCATGAAGGTTGCCGGTGGAGGTACTTTTCCAAACTTAGGCAAAGGATTGTTCTTAGTATTGGGCTTGTCCGGCTTAGCTAGCTTGCCACTATCGATTAGATCTTGGATCTCATGCTTCAATCGGGTACATCTATCGGTCTCATGTCCTTCATTCTGATGAAATTGACAAAAAACCTTAGTATCAAATTTTAGGGTTAAAGGATTAGGCAAAGGTCGAGGGGCCAATGGTTGCAATAGTCCCTTCTTTTGCAGCTTGTTGAAGATCCAAGACAAAGGCTTCCCCAGATCTAAAAACTGCATTCTATTTGCTTGACCAGTTGTATTGACATCAGCTTCCCTTTGTGTACTTTGATTGCTAGCTTGATAATTTCGTTTTGCAGAAAAATGACTCTTCTCCCTTTCCCACTCTTCAATTTGTAGACTAGCTTGGAGGAGATCTTTGAAATCCCGGATGAGTGTATGAGACATCCTTTCACGAAGACTAGGCAACACCCCTCTCACAATCATCCTTATTTGATCAGATTCATTGGGCCTCTTCTTGAGCAAAGCAGCCTTATTTCTCCATCTTTTCACATAATCCACAAAATTCTCATTTGGCCTTTGTCTAATGGACTCAACTTCCATTAAGGTAACATCTTGCTCGACATTGTACCCATATTGCTGAATGTAAGCCTTGTACAACATGTCCCAATCTTTTTGAGTACTTTCTTCTAAGGTGTTGAACCAATTTTGGATAATAGGGTCCAATGAGAGCATAAAATATCTCAGAGTTTGAGCTTTAGTAGCTCGGGCAGACTGCATAGCAGTGATGTACTGCTTCACATGGAGATGAGGATTTCCAGTACCATTGTACCTAGCAAAGGAAGGCATCTTGAACTTATAAGGGATCTCCTCATCTTGTTTAAATAGTTTGTCGATCTTAGACATCTCTTCGGTTTTCAGCTTCTTCTCAAATTTCTTTTCCAAATCCGCAATCATCTTTTCAACATCAAAAGTTTCAATTTTCTCCATAGCTGATCTTTTAATAATCTTCGGTTCTTTCTTCTTGTCTTGAGTATCTTGGAAGTATTGAGCCCAATCATCATCATCATCAATGATCACCTTATCATCATCAAAAACCACTTCACCAACTTTAGCCTTCCTCTTGTCCTTTGGCTTCTTAGTGCTAGCAGATGCTTCGAAATTGTTTCCTAAAATTGTAGCCAATTGGTTCTTCATGGTCTCAGCCAAGGCCTCTTTTATTTCTTCCATCATGGCATTGAGGGCGTCGTCCACTATTCTTTGAATTTGTTCGCACTCCATTGCTTTTGGTGAGCAAGTGATTGAGTTGCTACTAGATTATTCATCTCTGACGTAGGTCAAATTGTCATAAGCTTTTGAACTGTCATAATTCAGGGATGTGGGCAAGAGAGGATCAATGATATGAGATGCGAATGTATGCATGTATGCACAAACAATAAATAGGATGTTCCTTCCAACCTTATAACTTCCACACACGGATAGTGAGTCTCTTTTCCTAGGTAATATGGTTAACAAAATACCAACATGGGGTATCTTATTTTTTGAATAATTCCTCGGATGTTTCAACCAATAGTTATATTTTCAAAAATAGAAATTAGTTCATGATAATTCCCATTAATTAGGTTTTAATCCATTTAACCAACTAAAGTAGCATTTATGCTATATTGGATTAAAACTAAATTAAGAGGTTTATTATAAATAGATTTCTCACTTGAAAAAGTAACTAATGATTCATGCCAAAAACAAGCCCATGATTAATTATTCTTAGTATAAACTACGCTCACAATTAATTTTTGGTATTTCATAATTGACTTAAATAATTTGCAAGATTTTTGTAAGAAAAAGTTTGATAAAAAATTTTTATTTCTAAGCCCATTGTAAAAAATTTTTAGAAAAAATGAATTTTGGATATTGTATTTGGGTCATGAGAAAAAGAGTTTTTTGATTTGTTTTTAGAAAAGTCTTATGTCCAAAGCCCATCTTGAAAAGTTTTGAAAATAGCTTTGGTCTTTTGGACTTTAAAGAAAAATTTATTTGAGCTCACAATGTAATTAGGTCATATTAGAAAAAGGAACAAACCAAATAAGCCATGATTTAAACTAAAATAAATTAATCATAGTCAAACAACATGCATTTGGGGTAAAAATCTAAAGAAAATAACTAGGCCAATTACATGAGCTTTAGTCTTTGGGTTAAAAGGCTTAGGTTCCTGTAGACCCTTAATTTTTGACCCAATCCGGTCCAATATGTTTTATTTAGTCCAAAATGATTTTTGTTGTCTAATTAGTCAAAATAATTTTAATTAAATAGTTTTTGCTTTATTATCTAATTTTTATTAATAAAAAATAAAAATAAACAAATAAAAGTCAAAAAATAAAATTAAAAATAAAAATCAAGAGTTAAAAAAATCGGCGACAAAAAAATCATCGAGGGGGCCCGTGGGCATTTTGCCTGCAGGAATTTCCTACGGGAGAAATAACCCAAGCTATTTCGCCCGCAGGATTTTCCAGCGAGCGAAATAGATTTTCTATTTCACATGCAGGAAAATCCTATGGGCGAAATAGTCGCCCGCATGAATTTCTTGAGGGCGACGCCCCAGCCCACCCACTGCCGCAGTTTTTTGTGACAGTTTTTTTTCGCCAGCGTATTTTTTCCTGCGGTAATTTTTTTCAGCAGTGCAATTTTTTCCACACAAAATTTTCCAAAACCTAATTCAATTAGGTTTTGGTTTCCTTTTCTTATTAATATTATTTACCGTGATTAATTAGGATGATACATAGAAAAACCACTATAAATAAGGATCAAAGGCAATTAATTTAGGGGGAGGAAAAATTTCACAGTAGTTTTGAGAATTTGAATCCGAAAGTGAAGTGGAAAAGAAATAATTGAATTCAATTGATTTTTAAGGAGCAGAAACACGATTTAAGCAATTCAAAGGCAAAAAAGGCTTGTCTTTGGAGCTTGTTCATCCAAGAAGAATTATTTTGGAGGAATCATAAAAAAAGAGGTATGTATTAAATTCTTTGTTTCTTTTATACAATAGCTAAATTTTCCTTTGTTCTTTTAATTCAAAAATCCCAGAATTCAATCCACCTTTTTGTTCAAAGTTAAAAACATTAATCCGTTGCTTTATTTCCCAAAGAATTTAAAGTTTTTAATTTTATTTCTTCAAAACCCCAAAATTCCAATTTACTTTCCAAATTATATAAACTCTTAAAACATATTCCGTTTCTTATAAAAAAAAAACCCTAAAATACTTTTTCCAATTATATAAATCTTTATTATTTATAAAAACTTTAATTTGTTTGGTTTAAACTTATAAAATCTCATGAAATCATCAAATTGTTTTTCTAAACCCTAATTCAAATTCATCACTCAAGACCAAAATTCTAAAATACTAAAACCCTAATTCAACTTCTAAACCTAAAATATTAAACTTTAACTCCTTTAAAACCTTAAATCTTAATTTTTTCTAAGCCATAATCCTTTAAAACATTAAAAACCATAAAAACATAAATACTTTAAATTTTACACAGTAGCTTGAAATCACCATTTAAAACCATAAATCAAAAGTATTTAAAAGTGTCTAAAACCCTAGTTTCATGGTTTCACCATTCAAACCTTATTTTGGTTAATCAAAGAGTCTAACCAACCTTTTAAAACATAAAACCCTAATGTATTTTAATTCCATAAAAAGTCACAGTAGCTATAATTGGAATTTGCTTTATTTAATTCTATACTTGATTATGCTTTGATTTATCTCTTATGCTTTAATTTATTTACTTTCAATACTTGATTTATTTAATTTATCATGGATGGATGTTTATTTTATATTTGGATTAATAGCTTTGATGAATGATTTATTTATGATGAGTGATTATTTACTTTTATCAATTAATTTAGATTTCCAAAAGTTGTAAGAGGTATGTTTCCACTTGGTGGGTACCTCATTAGTTAAACATCATGTAATTTAATTTGCTTTTCTATCTTAGAACCTATGTAAAGGGCATGTTTCTACCTTTTGGTGGGTGTCCTATTTAGGCATATGATGTAAGGACCTGTTTCCATCCTTGGATGGGTGTCCATTTATTTGCTTTGTTTGGACATTGCTTTAATTTTAATATAATGATGCTTTCTTTTAATTATTGTGTGTAATATGGATAATGTTGTTATATTTAAGAATTTTATAATATTAAGATTGGTAAAGGAGGCCGGTTCCAATGAACCGGGTGTTGTGGGGGTGCTGGGCCATTTCTCACCTTCCCTACACATACCCAACTTTCCGAACCCATTAGGGGGTTGGGGATTCCTTAGGAATCGAGTCATCCACCCCTTTCTTTTTTCCCAGCCCGTCCGGGTGGCGACTCCATTTTCTCCGGACTTAGGTCCGTGTTCTCTAAGGCCCCGAGCCTAAATAGTGCCGAAGTCACAAGAACCATTCCACCGGGAGTGGGGACAAAAATCCCCGCTCACAGTGGCGACTCTACTGGGGATAAGAGAAGTTGATTCCATTGGTCTTTATATTAATATATTCTTTCTTATAATGATATTATCCATTGCATCATCTTAAATTGCATTGTGTGTGTGAGTTAGGACACCCGTGTTATGTTATGTAAGGGATACCATACTTTTACTCAAGGCATGGAGATCGAGCATGGCATAACCACTCATAGCCTCGTACCATTTGGTATATACTTGCTATGGGAACCTAAGCCTTTTTACCCAAAGACTAAAGCTCATGTAATTGGCCTAGTTACTTTCCTTAGGTTTTACCCCAAATGCATGTTTTTTGACTATGGTTAATTTATCTTGGCTTAAATCATGGCTTATTTGGTTTGTCCTTTTTCTAATATGACCGAAGTACATTTGCAAGCTCAAAATAAATTTTTCTTTAAAGTCCAAAAGACTAAAGCTATTTTCAAAATCTTTCAAGATGGTCTTTGGACATAAGACTTTTCTAAAAGCAAATAAAAAATTCTTTGGCCCATGGCCCAAATACTAAGCCCAAAATCCATTTTTCTAAAAATCTTTTACAATGGGCTTAGAAACAAAACTAATTTCACCCCACCTTTTCTTACAAAGAGCTTGCAAAAATATTTAGGTCAATTATGAAATACCAAAAATCAATTGTGGGCCTAGTTTATACTAAGAATAAATCAACCACGGGCTTATTTTTGGCATGAACCATTAGTTACCTTTTTCAAGTGAGAAATCTATCTATAATAAACCTCTTAATTTAGTTTTAATCCAATGTAGCATAAAAGCTACTTTAGTCGATTAAATGGATTAAAACCTAATTAATGGGAATTATAATAGATGGATTTCCATTTTTGAAAATATAACTATTGGTTGAAACGTCCGAGGGAATTATTCGAAAACAAGGTGCCCCATGTTGGCATTTTGTTAACCATATACACAGGAAAAGAGATTCGCCATTCGTGTGTGGATGTTATAAGGTTGGAAGGAACGTCCTAATTATCCTTGTTTGTTGATTGTTTGTGCCTACATGCATACATTTGCATCTCATATCATTGATCCTCTCTGGCTCACAGCCCTGGATTACAATAGTTCTAAAGCTTACAACAATCCGACCTACGCGGGAGACAAAGTATCTAGCAACGACTCAATCACTTGCTCACCAAAAACAATAGAGCCCAAACAAATTCAAAGGATGGTGGATGAGGCCCTCAATGCCGAAATGGAAGAAATCAAAGAGGCCCTAGCTGAGACTATGAAGAACCAATTGAATGAAATCTTAGAAAACCATGCTGAGGCATGTGCTAGCACTAAGAAACCAAAGAACAAAGGGAAGACCAAAGTTAGTGAAGTGGTTTTTGATGATGAAAAAGTGATCATTGATGATGATGATGATTGGGCTCAATACTACCAAGATGTTTAAGAAAAGAAGAAAGAACCGAAGGTTGTTAAGAAGGCAACTATTGAAAAGACCGAGACATCTGATGTTGAAAAGATGATTGTTGATTTAGAAAAGAAATTTGAGAAGAAGCTGAAAACCGAAGAGATGCCTGAAATCGACAAACTATTTGAACAAGATGAAGAGGTCCCTTATAAATTCAAGATGCCTTCCTTTGCTAAGTACAATGGCACCGAAAATCCTCATCTCCACGTGAAGCAGTATATCACCGCCATGCAGTCTGCCTGAGCTACTAAGGCTCAAACCCTAAGGTACTTTATGCTCTCATTGGACCTTGTTGTCTAAAATTGGTTCAATACCTTAGATGATGGAACACAAAAGAGTTGGGATCTACTTTACAAAGCCTTCATCCAACAATATGGATATAATGTTGAGCTAGAAGTTACCCTAATGGAAGTGGAGTCCATTAGGCAAAGGCCAAATGAGAATTTTGTGGACTATGTGAAAAGGTGGAGAAACAAGGCCGCTTTACTCAAGAAGAGGCCCGATGAATCCGATCAAATAAGGATGATTGTGAGAGGGGTGTTGCCTAGTCTTCATGAGAGGATGTCTCATACACTCATCCATGATTTCAAAGACCTTCTTCAAGCTGGTTTGCAAATTGAAGAATGGGAAAGGGAGAAGAGCTGCTTTGCAACAAAAAGGAACGAGAAAGTGAGCTATTAACATGGTAGCCAAAGCATGCAAACGGCCTTCGGTGTTAATAAGGTTGGTCCAATTGAATCTATTATTGAATTTGTTGTTTTAGACATACCAGTTACCTTTGCCTTACTCTTGGGGTGACCCTGGTTTCACCCTCTTGGTGGATTTCCTTCCACCCTTCATCAAAAGATCAAATTCCCCAATGGAAATGAGACAGTGTTCATTAAAGCTAAAGATAATGAGATTGTTAATGCCCTAATGGTTAAGAGGCCTCTCAATGGTTTTCAAGTGGTTGCAATTTCTGATGATGAAGTAGTGGACTCCAAAGTCTTAAATATGATGAAGAGTATGAACTACCTTCCCGGAGTTGGTCTAGAAAGGGTAAGGCCAGTTTAACAAAGTTACCAGATTTTAGAACTCAAACTTCCAAGAAGGGGCTAGGATATGATGAAGACAACGATGTCCAGCCAAAGAAAAGTGAGAAGATGAGCTTCCCACCACTTGAAGAGATCTTTGTCAAAGCTCCATATATGAGACCACTCCAAGGAAGGCCTGAGCCAATCATGTTCATGGGTAAGTTAATTCCAGGTTTTGAAATTTTTGCAGATGTTGCTGAGCTAGTGAAGCAAGTGAAGAAAGAGCTCACCTTGTCAACCAACAAAGAATCCAATCCAAAAGAGAAGAATGAAGCTGCTGAAAGCCGAGAAGACTCCGGAAGAGATTGCTGCCCTGGTTGAAGAAAAGTTTGAAGACATCCTGCTTTATGATTCTGAGAACAATGATTTTGATTTTAATTTTAATTTGTCTGCTTTGTATGAGGATGATGATGTTTTCTTTTCCAAAATGAATGCAATAAAGTCTGATTTTGCTTACTTGTGTGATGTTTCTCCTGATGGTTGCATACATTCAAATAGCAGTTACATGAGCATCTTTAATATTAATTCTGTTAACACACAATCATTAAATTTGGGAACAACTGAAAATTTATTAAAATGGGAAGGTAGTAAGGTGTTTTAGTTAATGAAATTAGGGTTTAGGGGTAACATCATGAAATTACGGTTTTGGAATCTTAAGACATTAGGGTTTATAATTCACGGTTACTGGAATGTGGTTTTATGTTTACTGGATTATGGTTTTAGGGTTTAGATTTACTTGTCATAAAGTTTTGATGTTTTGAGAATTAGGGTTTAGGAGAACTAGGGTTTACTATATTGGGTTTTGAGAAAATTAGGATTTTATATATTTTGAAAAACATATTTGATCTTAGGATTTAAGAAAATAATTTAGAGTTTCATAGAAATGATTATGATTAAAGTTTTTAGAAACTGTAAAGAAGATTAGGGTTTGGAGATATAAGAAGACATTTGGAAATTTTGGACAAAAAGTTAGAGTTTAGATGAAAATAGTTCTGGGAAAATAATTTATGGTTTTTAAAGTTTTTGGAAATGGGAGATAAACAATTAACGGTTTTAAAGTTTCTGGAAATAGAAGAACAGTTTAGGGTTTTGAAGTTTTGGAATCAGAAGGATGATTTAGGGTTTTTGAAGTTTTGATCAAAGACTTAGGCCACTGGATGAATGGACGATTTAATTTGTAAAACATATTACTAAGTTTAATAATTTAGGTTACTGACTTAATACCAAAACAGATGATAAAAACATTTAAAAGAAAATATGACAATAACATTATAAATATAATCAAATCAAAGACTTGTAATCAAACCTCCACTTGTTGGTTCCTCCACAATTTGCTTCTAGATGAACAATGACAAAGGCAGTGTTATTGCCTTTGATGGGTTGATTATTGCTAATGTCTCTTGCTCCTTAGGGTTTCCGTCCTCTTTTTCCTTCCAAGTCAGGAGTCTCAAGTTTAGCTCATTAAAAACAAAATTTTGATCCCCTAATTCTATGTTTTAATGTGGTATTTATAGGAAAAATTATAAACCTACTTCTAATTATCTAAGGAAACTAAAACTAAATAGAATTTGGTTTCGGAAAAAAACTGCGTTGGAAAATTGCGCTAGCAAAAAAACTGCTGCTGGCTGGAAACTGCGAGCGCTGGCTGGGAACTGCTGCGGGCCGGCGCCAATTCGCCGTAGGAATTTATTCTCCTTCAATGACAAAATTTTTTGTCGCCGATTATTTATTTATTTATTTATTTTTAACTTTACTCATATTACCATTTTTATTTTTATTAAAAATTAAAAATAATAAATACTAAAATAAATATTATTCAATTAAAATACCACAAAAATTATTTTGGACTAGAAAAAATATCGCATCAGACTGGGTCAAAAATTAAGGGTCTACACCTAGCCACATTGGCTTTGGTATGGGAAAATCCTGTCAACTTATTCCTCAAGCCTCTAATTTTGACTAGTTCATCAACTCCTTGCTAAGAATATGAGACAATCCTGGAAACTGATACAGACCATGATGCATGGTATGATACTATAAGAGGGTTTTTAGAGGAAGGGGAATACCCGTTGGGGGCAACAAAGAAAGAAAGAAGAGCCATAAGGCGGTGGTCCTTGCAATACATCACCTTCCATGGAGAGTTATATCGAAGATGGCCTGATGGGGTGCATTGGAGATGTTTAAGGAAGCTTGAAGTGGAGCATATCATGTCAAAAATATATGCGGGAAGTTGCGGTCCACACATGAGTGGTTTGTCATTAGTTAAGAAGATAATTCGATAAGGTTACTACTGGCTGACCATGGAGAGAGATTGTATTGAGTTTGTAAAGAAGTGCCAACAATGTCAGATGTATGGTAATTTAAATCATATGCTTCCTGAAGAATTGCATTCTATGTCTTCACCCTGGCCCTTTGCCACTTGGGGTATCGACATTATAGGAGAGATACATCGGACAGCCTCAAACGGTCACCATTTTATTATAGTTGTGATAGATTATTTTTCAAAATGGGAATCCTTCAACAATCTGGGGGCAAGTCAAATGGCTAGATTTATTAAAAAGAACCTCATCTGCAGGTATGGGTTCCCGCACAGTGTGATATCAGAAAATGGGGTACAGTTTCAAGGAGCAGTTAAGGACTTATACTCAAAGTACCAAATCCATCATCACTGATCCTCCCCTTATAGACCAAAGGCTAATGGTGTAGTAGAAGCAACAAACAAGACAATTACGCAAATTCATCCAAAATGACCAAGACATACAGGGAATGGTCAGAGATGCTTCCTTTTGCTTTATGGGGATATAGAACAAGTGTGCGAACACCGACTGGAATAACATTGTTCTCTTTGGTTTATGGGATGGAAGCAGTGTTGCCAATTGAAATTGAGATCAAGTCATTAAGAGTGGTCTTAGAAGCTGAACTGCCTGAGACAGAATAGGTAGTGAGAAGATACATGCAGTTAGCTTTACTAGAGGAGAGAAGGTTAAAAGCACTATATCATCATCAACTGTATCAATGGAAGATAGCTCGGGCCTACAATAGAAGAGTTAAGACCAAAAAACTCAAAATCGGTGATTTAGTGTTGAAACAATGTAATCCTAATGTATCTGATCCAAGAGGAAAATTTAGGCCAAGCTGGGAAGGGCCATATGTTATGAAACAAGGGTACAGTGAAGTTATCAGACATGGATGGGAATAAGTTTAGTGAGCCAGTGAACATTGATAGGTTGAAGAGGTTTTATGTATAAAAAAAAAGAAAAAGAAAAAAGGGCGGCCTAATCAAAAGTTAGAGCAGTCCGCTAGTTCTGAAAACCCAAAAGGGCGGGCTAGGCAACAATTAGGGTTAAATGAGAGAAAATCATCAATTAGAAAACCCGAAAGGGCTAGTTGGCAACATGAGTTATCTTGTGTATACTGGCTTTATGTTTGGTTGTTCCCAATTTAATAAAACATAATTAATATTAAAATTGTTCTATGTGCACTGTTATAAGTATTTGACCAGATATGGATGAAATAAATAAACATAATAGAAAAAGGTGATGATAAATTATAAAAGGAAAAGAAGCATCTCTTATTACTTTTATTATTTTTTCTTCCTAACAATACACTTTCTAAAGAAATTGACAAATGTAAAATCTATGGCAGATGATAAGTTTAATGTGTAGGCTAGCTTTGCTTCAGCCAATCCAAGTAGGCTTCAATCAGACAAGGCATGTCTAAATCGGGAGAGAATTCAGAACCTGGAGGCTCAGCTCCATACTGACGGTCAAGTCGGTAAGGATCATAACAAGTACCTCAATGAAGAGCAGAAAGAGGAACATACATCAAGTATGTCCGCATGGTGATACGAGAAATCTTCCACCAAGGTACTAACCAACGGATGTTGACTTCAGCGCGTGAGTATATCCAGTCAACCCAGTCAACATACGAAGAAGCAGGATGGAGTAGTTTTCTAGAAGAATGATGTCATGGAAGATATCTAGAAAAATCCATAGATGGAGTATCAAGCTAGCAGAGACACTCCGGAAGCCAAATCTATGAGGAAAAATTAAAATTAAAAATTTTAAAAAAAATGGGTCTGCTAAGTTGAAAACCCGCAAGGGCAGCTTAGGCAAAAATTAGGACAGCTCGCTAGTTTCGAAAATCCATATGGGCAGACTAGGTAAAAATTAGAGCAATATAAAATATAATAGAAAAGGGGTCCGCTAAGTTGAAAACCCACAAGAGCAGCTTAGGCAAAAATTAGGACAGCTCGCTAGGATCGAAAACCCGCATGGGCGGACTAGGCAAAAATTAGAGCAATAAAAAAAAGAAGAAAAACCTAAATTGAAAACCTAAAAGGGTAGTTTAGGTAATTGCCTAAAGCAACAATGGACTCCCGGTCAGTTTGTTTGATAATCCTGATTTAAGTTGGTCTAATCCAACTAAAGTCTCAGCTAAGATCACGGGTATCGGCAACAAACCTCCTTCTATTTGGTCCATGATATCCAAAACTCATGGATCAATATCGCCATCAGAAGAAATAAGCAAGAATTGGCCAAGCAAGCATATACAAAGCATATGTCCCCATGCCTTAGTAGGAGCCAAATGAGAAAGGCAAAAGTCAATTAAGGGACCAAGCAGAATTTTCTCACCTCTCATCAACTGTAGAACTTCGGGCTTTGAAAGTTGAAATAATATTTGCATTTTTATTGAGTCTTAAAAATCAATATAGGTAATGCCATTTGTTGATTGCTTGGATATCCAAGGATGACCTCAAATTCTTCAATCAAGGGACATATTTCAAAGTAATTAATTTTAAATGTCTTAGAATTTGCATTCCAAAAAGAAGCCATATCATGTAAAAAAGAATGGTCCAATTTAATATTCTGAAAACACTTCAAAGTATCAATTTTTGACCAAGATATTTGTTTCCAATGAGTGTCATTCATATTTTTAAATAGAACTTTTGTTTTCTTCAAATTGAGTTCAGTCATTGTTAACAATTGAAGGAAAATTGGAATTGTTAAAAAGAATTTTTTATGTTGAAGTAGAAAATCTCCTGGCTTTTGTATGAAATCATGGCATGAAAAGAGATTTATATGGGATGATTGGCTATTCCAAAATTGACAAGGAAAAGTGTGAGACCGAGATGCATGAGGATAGGAAATTGGCTACAAAAGTATCTTGAATTGCCGTGTTGCCTTTGGTTTTGTCGGTTAGTGATACTGTGGAAATATTAAATGTGAAGAGGAAAGGACAATAATTGTATCGTAGTAATAATGATGAAAGAAACCAAAATAGAAAGTTGCAATAAAGATGCAAATTATATATCATCATTATTATTTTTATCATTATGCTTATTAGACAATATTTCCTCAATTGATACAATACTGATAGATCACTAAGAATGAGGTGGTGGGTCATAATCATACAAAGCCTTAAAAAAGTCATCACCTATTGAAGAAGGAGGCATATCACCCATCCTGAGTCCGCCCGAAGTAGGAGCACCTGAATCTCTATTACCTAGGAATTCAGATCTGTAATGGTCCTCATCCGAAGTAGATGAAAGGATCTCATGGTCATCAGCTTGGGGGCCTCTAGATGACGAAGCACCAGGATCTCTCACCCCCTGAAACCGGAAGTCTCAAAAATCTTGCTCTGACTGATGATATAATTTTTCAAAATGGGCAACCTGTTGAAGACTAGCAGCCAACTCTTCTTGAAGTTTCTTATTTTGTTCCTCAAGCATCCACTGTGAGCCAAAAAGGAAAAGAGTAAGAGCATACATAATTATGCATACATGTAGCATAAATTATCATGGAATAAGAAAACCTACCAGGTAATTCATATCAACGCCCTGTGGATGAGATGGGATCTCTGGTTGATTAGAATGAGCAAATGGAGGAGCGGTAAAGGAAGGTCCCGCCTCATGACCAAATGAGCCAGCAGCCTGAAAATAATCATTAAAAAGTCAAAACAAGTTAAGAAAGAAGCAATTGTAATGGAAAAATTGTAAAAGTTTAACTGAGAAGTGCTAGCCCCGCGATGCGAGACAGACTCTCTTCCCTCTCCGTGATATTCCTCCTCATCTCTATCCTCATTTTCCTCGGGAATCTCCCATACACCAACAAGAGATACATCAAAGTTCAAGAGTCCTATTCAAATAAACTGGGTATAAGATGCACCCGGTGGATAGAGAAAGGTTTCAACATCATAACCGTGCTGAGCCAACCACCATGAATTCTCTGGCATTGATGTGATATTTAAAGTATACTCTGAGAAACTCATCAAGATCCTCCACTGCTCAGGACCAAGAAACCACTCACACACTCTCTCCCCGAGAAACCAGCCATTAGACACAGGGTCGGCAATGACTCGGCGGGTATGTTGAAAAGGCAATGCGGCATTCATGGAAGAAGTCTAGTTTGTCCGCTCTTCTGTGTTCCACCAGGCCAAATTGACCTACAAAATGACATAAGGTAAGTGAACTTTTATATAAATTTTAAAGTATACTAATGCTACTTTTACCTGGCTCCAAGTTAAGCAACTCAAGAGATAGCGTTGGGTGTGCACATGGTGAGAGCCGAGAACTTCTACACAATCTGACAACCAAAAATTTAATCTCGGATACCTGACTCTCTCTTGAGAAATGCCAGGCACCCTCAAAAGATTATGCTCATATGCCCATATCTATAACAATAATAAAAATCAAATTCATGCAAGAATAAGAATGGAATTGACATTGGTGGAAGAAGAGTACCTCGACAACCACCATGAAACCAACGAAAGACTTTTTATTTCTGCAAATTTTATCAAGTCCATTGTAACGACAGGCAAGGCCAGCTTCACTCCAACCGTAAAGCGGTACCATACTCATATCATTAAGGGCCCTCAACACCGACAAATGGATGGCAGATTAGGTGCTGCATAAAATGGTCAACCCTAGAAAATACAGTAAAAATCCTCGAGCATATTGTTTGGTTGTTTCCTTACAAACCCGTCCTTTATAGTTCATCCAATAACTCCAAATTGACTCAATTTTTATCTTAAAGGGCCTTTTCATTGATGGTTCTGTACCGATTAACTGTTGGACTTCTTCGAATGTTAGAATATCATTGGTAAGAGGGGCCGGAAGGCCATAGTACTGGATATAGGGTTCACTGTTTTGGATTTTGGAGTTGAATTAGGGTTTAGTGTTTTAGAATTAGGGTTTCAGAGAATGAATTAGTTTTTAGAATTTGGAAAAACAATTGATAATTTTATGAAACTTTATGAAAATAAACAAAATGATTTAAAGTTTATAGAAACAGAAAAGATGTTTTTAGGGCTTTTGGAAAGCAACAGAACTCAATTTAGGGTTTTGAGATTTTGAAGAAACAAACATAACAACTTTAAGACTTTTGGAAAACAAAGAAACGAATTAAGGTTTTTAAACTTTAGAAAAGGTGAATTGAGGTTCTAGGGTTTTTTGAATCAAAGTAAACAGAAACAATAATTTTTATTCAATGATGAGGCTACTCTGTATTCATGAAACAGATAAAGAAATTCATACATTCGTTTGTTGGTTCCACCAAAAATCACTTCTTGGATGAACAAGAACAAAGACAAGCTTTGCTGCCTTTGATGGATTGAATTGTTGTTTGCTCTCTCAAAAAAATCGGATTGATTCAAAGCCTTTCCTACTCAGTTTCGGTCTCAATTTTTCTCCCAAATCCGATCCAATTTTTGATCAATTTCTCCTCCTTTTTTTGTGTTTTTTTGGTCTTATTTATAGAAGATTTTTTGATTAATCTTAGTTATTCACGGGATATAACATTCATTAAAAAAAGGAAACCGAAACATAATTGCATTAGGTTTAGAAAAAATTTGCATCGGAAAAATTTTGCTGGCAAAAAAAAACTGCTGCGAAAAAAATATGTTGGCGAAAAAATTGCTGCAGTTGGCTGCGGCAGCAGGCAAGAATTGGCCTGGAGGCCATTTCGCCGCACTAATTTTCGGCGAAGATTTTTTTGTCGCTGATTTTTAGTTTTATTTTTTTGTTTATTATTATTATTATTTATTTTTTATTAATAAAAATTAAATACTAAAGCAAAAATTATTTAATTAAGATAACACAAAAATTATTTTGGTCTAATTAAAATATATTGGAGCGGACTGGGTCAAAAAAAGTTTTGGTCAAAAAATAGGCAGCAAACGAGCTGTCGGGCCAGTGGGCTGTGCTGGCAGCAATTGCTCTGGAAAAAATGGGCGCAGCGGGCCAATTTCGCAGCCAGTGGCATCTGACTGTGAAAATTGGTGTCCCAATTCGCCCCCAGATCATTTCTGCGGCGAATTTGGTTGCCGCGCGACGCTTGCTGATCCGTCCAAATTTTTTATTTTTTATATTTTTTATTTTTATTAAAAGTAATTAAAATATTATTAATATAAATAAAATACCACAAAAAAATTATTTTAGACTATCAGATTTGAATGGGTCAAAAATTAAGGGTCTATAGTTTGCCCCCTGCTTGAACGATCTGAGACTTTAGAGAGTGAAAAGCAAAAGACTTAATTTTTGATGAGATGGTTACTTGAATTTGTTTTGGGTACTTGGACCTGAGGCTGAACTTGATTTGGGTACTTGGACCCGAGACTAGATTGAATTTGGGTACTTGAACCCGGGATTAGGTACTTGGACCCGAGATTGGATACTTGGACCCGAGATTGGGTACTTGGGCCTGAGATTGAATTTGATTTGGGTGCTTGGACCTAAGATTGAATTTGATTTGGGTACTTGGACCCGAGATTGATTTGTTTTGGGTACTTGGACCCGAGAATGGGTGCTTGGACCTGAGATTGATTTGATTTGGGTACTTGGACCCGAGACTGAATTTGATTTGGGTACTTGGACCAGAGATTGGGTACTTGGACCCAAGATTGGATTGAATTTGGGTACTCGGTCCCGAGATTGATCTTGATTTTAGGTTACTTGGACCTGAGACTAAGTTTGACTAACCGTTTATCAGTTGAGAAGTTTGACTTCTCCGGCTGTTCTATACATGGTGGTTCTTCACCCTCATAATGGATCTTCATCCTTTAAGATCGGGTCTTCCCTTGACAATGGATCTTCATCCTTTGGGATCGGGTCTTCACCCTTGAAAATGGATCTTCATCCTTTGAACTGAATATTCATCCTTGGCATCGAGTCTTCACCCTTTGAAAATGGATCTTCATCCTTTGGACTTCGGGTCTTCACCCTCTGAGATTGGATCTTTATCCATTAGAGATTGGGTCTTTACCCTTGAAACACGGATCTTTATCCGTTAGAGATCGGGTCTTTACCCTTGAAAATGGACTTTCATCCTTTGGAAATCGGGTCTTCACCCTTGAAAATGGATCTTCATCCTTTGGACTTTGGGTCTTCACCCTCTGAAATTAGATCTTTATCCATTACAGATTGGTTCTTTACCCTTGAAACACGGATCTTTATCCATTGGATATCGGGTCTTCACCCTTGAAAATGAACTTTCATCCTTTGGAAATCGGGTCTTCACCCTTGAAAAATGAATCTTCATCCTTTGGACTTCAGGTCTTTACCCTTGCTTCAGCTTTTTTAGCTGGTCTGATCTTTTGTCTTTTGCATTTTCATTCTTTTGAGAGTTATAATGTTCCATTATTTTGTTCTTTCTTTTTGCAAAAATTCAGCTATTTTTAATTGGACCTTGTATCCTCTCCTTGCCCCCCAAGGATTTTTTCTTTCATGCAAGCTTTGATTGATGTTTTTCTTGTCCAGTTCTTTGCATAAGCATGTATTTCTTCTCTTTGCAAGATTACTGGAACTTTCTCAAGCAATGGACTTTCCATGCCCCCCTGATTTGACATCTTCTTTTGATTCTTTACTTCACAGAGTGTTTGTTGTTCACTTTGATAAAGAATAGACAATACAAGACAAGAAAGTGTGACATGATATGCTCATGTATGCATGATATGCATGATAATACTCACAGCGGTTTCATTGACTCACAAACCGAGTTGATTAGCAGAAGTATTCTTAATGACTCCTTTTCGATGCCCGTTCAAGTCTTGCATTGGAATGATAGAAAGCTTTGCATTTATGGCTTTTATCATGAAGATGTTGAGAACATGAGTGGTGGAGACCCCAAGCAGCAGAGTCAGGGATGCATCCATTTCAAACTATGTTTTAGCATGTCGGTTGGTAGTTTCTTCATAACTTTGCCAATAATCATTTCCTTTGCCCAATGTGTCCTTTGGAGGTTCAACATACTTCCCTTAACTTTAAGGCTTTGTATGACAAAACTCTTTTTATTTATTCCTTTTTAATGTCAATGTACCTCAGGACTTGATTTTCCAAATTAACATATCTATAACATGACAACCTTAGTTACCGTACTAAACTCGGGAATCATTTCTATTTAAGCAAGAATTGTTGCACTTCAGATAGGCACATACACATTACTTGGCCAAAGTTCTCATTTGAGTTTAAATATTGTCTATCTCATATGCATGCTCATCCAAACTATCTCCACTAATAGACTCTACCTACCAAGAGAGATCAACAGGCCTTTAATAGGCTTGAAATGGGGTCTATTAGGGACATGGGTTAAAGTGATGGCCATTTGCAAGTTGGAGCCGATGTGACACAATGGACAAACCCTCACACTACAAATTTCTTGTTTGAACTTTAGACAGTTGGGAGCAATCTTCCTAGACTCCAAAGTCCTTTTATCTTCTTGGCATTAATTTGGATCTTTATTGGGACAGTCTTTACCCTTGTAAAAAGTTTAAGACCCAAATTCATTTCTTTTCTTCTTCTTCCTTTTCTTTATTTTTCTTACTCTTCCCTTTTCTTTCTTTTTATTTTTCTTACTCCTCCATTTCTTTGAGCATTTTATCATTTTGTCCTTCTTCCTTGTAGGATTGTCAAGTATAGAAATTTTAAGAACTGGATGGTCTTTCTCCTTTTTCCTAGTTTTGACCGAATCTTTAGTTGGGTTGGATCAATTCAAGTCAAAATGTCCTTATAACCCAAATGGAAGCCTTTTGTTGCTTTAGGTAAAAGAGAACTCAGTTGGCTTTTTGAACCACTTTGGGTTTTCTTTTCTTTTTTTTTTCTCTTTTTTCTTTTCTTTTTCTTTTCTCTTTTTTTTTCTTGTTTGGTTTGTTTGTTTTTTTTTTCTTGGTTCTAGCTCTAAAAGAGTTGTCTTGTTTGTACTAACTTGGGCTTCCAATAATGGATGAGTGGAGTGACATAAATCTTCTTTAATAGGGACAAATCATTTACTATTCATATGTTGTCTTGATATATTGGAGGTATTAGGTGAACTTCAACTATCCTTATGGTCTTGAGAACATCAGCTACCCTTATGGTCTTGGAAACATCAACTATCTTTATGGTCTTGAGAACTTTAACTATCCTCATGATCTTGACTAATCATTGCTTTCTTTGATCTTCTTGCCTCTTTATCTTAGTGATCATAAGACTTGTCAAAAGTATCACAACAGCTCAGGGTAGGTTATTGGGGTTTGTAAGCCAATGAAAAGAAAGCTAAAATTTTATGTAGGCTCAAAGGGACAACTAGGGATTGATATTTAATAGGGTGGATACTAATTGTTGGCTAACCAAACAATGCCTAGATCATCTCTCCCTTAAATAAGCAGAGTTCAATTTCATCTCGAAAGTTTGTTTAAGCATGTTCTAAGATTGACTAGGACCTAGACAAAGGTAATTATGCAGGAACCCTCTCTAAGTAAGCATACACAACTTAATGCTATACAGCAATTCCCTTATCTAGTAAAGTCATTCAAGTCATGATGCCTAGACACATTAATTTATGAACATCAAGCTAGATTCGTCATCGGTTGAACACCAAAATGAACAAAGACCAACAAAAATTTTGATGAAAGTAATTTATTTCAACTTTAAATTTGAAAAACACAATAGTTCCAAAAAGGAAAGTAAAATTGAAAAGCAACATTCAAGCTAAGAATGTAACACCCCTATATCCTGTATACGTACTAAGCATGCTTAAACGATCGTAATATACGTATACTGAATATAGAAAATGCCACAATTTAAAAAGACACAACAAATATCTTTGTAAATAAGTGAAACCAATCTCAAACATTTAAAAGAAATCCAAAAGACACCATATATAAAATGTTTAATAATTCACAGCGGAAGTTATTGCACATATGTTATAAATCAAAGTTTACAAAACATAGAATATATATACATGATTGGCAGCTCTTCTCTGATCTTTAAGTCCCAAAAGAAAATCCTCAATGTCTAGTCTCACTTGGTCTCGAGGAGCTCTCAGGTTCGACTCTGTCACCTGCGCGATCAAACACTATCGCGCTAAGCCAACGGCTTAGTAGTACAAAGTATGCTAGCATTATGCTTTAGTGCAATGTAATGTCACACATTTTATTAATAAATCAACATCATAGATGGAAGGCTAACAACATACCTTTATATTTCATAAACTACACATATATAAACATATCACATTTCAACATCCTTCCCTATAACTCATTAATCAATCATTTTACCATTCATAAATCACATTAAACAAAGACAAGCATGGGCCCAAAACACACTAATATACCATTCAATTTTCAGAGTAGATTTTTTGGTTTAATCATCACATTTATCATTATCATAAACCCAACTAGGCTTCAAGGATTAGGTTCAACCAAGCTTCAAGGGGAACAAAGCATGCTAATATGTTTAGGGTTTTGGAATTTATAGGTTTATGATTTATAATGCTTAGCTACTGTAAACTTTAAGGAATTGACATGAATTAAAGTTTTATAATTTAAGAGGTTGATAAAGTTCTTTAATTAACCAAATTAGTGTTTGAGAAGTGAAATCATAAAATTAGGGTTTGGACATTTAAAAACATTTAGATTTATGATTTACGGTCACTGGATTGTGTTTGAAAGCTTACTGCGTTTGAATATGTTTATAGTGTTTTAAGGTTTAAAGGATTAGGTTTTAGAAAACTTTAAGGTTTAAGGTTTTAAGGGAGTTAGGATTCACTGTTTTGGGTTTTGGAGTTGAATTAGGGTTTAGTGTTTTAGAATTAGGGTTTCGGAGAATGAATTAGTTTTTAGAATTTGGAAAAATAATTGATAATTTTATGAAACTTTATGAAAATAAGCAAAATGATTTAAAGTTTATAGAAACAGAAAAGATGTTTTTAGGGCTTCTGGAAAGAAACGGAACTCAATTTAGGGTTTTGAAAATTTGGAAAGCAAATTAGGGTTTTGAGATTTTGAAGAAAGAAACATAACAACTTTAAGACTTTTGGAAAACAAAGAAACAAATTAATGTTTTTAAACTTTAGAAAAGGTGAATTGAGGTTCTAGGGTTTTTTGAATAAAAGTAAACAGAAACAATAATTTTTATTCAATGATGAGGCTACTGTGAATTCATGAAACAGATAAAGAAATTCATACCTTCGTTTGTTGGTTCCACTAAAAATCACTTCTTGGATGAACAAAAACAAAGACAAGCTTTGCTGCCTTTGATGGATTGAATTGTTGTTTGCTCTCTCAGAAAAATTAGATTGATTCAAAGCCTTTCCTACTCAGTTTCGGTCTCAATTTTTCTCCCAAATCCGATCCAATTTTTGATCAATTTCTCCTCCTTTTTTGTGTTGTTTTTGGTCTTATTTATAGAAGATTTTTTGATCAATCTTAGTTATTCACGGAATATAACATTCATTAAGAAAAGGAAATCGAAACTTAATTTCATTAGGTTTCAGAAAAATTTGCGTCGAAAAAATTTCGCTGGCGAAAAAACAACCGCTACGGAAAAAATACGCTGGCAAAAAATTTGCCGCAGTTGGCTGCTGCAGCGGGCGAGAATTGGCTTGCGGGCCATTTTTCCGCACTGATTTTCGGCGACAATTTTTTTGCCACCGATTTTTCTGTCGCAGATTTTATTTTTATTTTTTTGTTTATTATTATTTTTTTATTTTTTATTAATAAAAATTAAATACTAAAGCAAAAATTATTTAATTAAGATAACACAAAAATTATTTTAGACTAATTAAAATATATTGGACCACACAAAAATTATTTTAGACTAATTAAAATATATTGGAGCAGACTGGGTCAAAAAAAAGTTTTGGTCAAAAAATCAGCAGCGCGCAATCTGTCGGGCCCATGAGCTATGCTGGCAGCAATTGCGCTGGCAAAAATGGGCGCAGCGGGCCAATTTCGCAGCCAGTGGCATATGGCTGCGAAATTGGTGTCCCAATTAGCAGCTAGTGGCATCTGGCTGCGAAATTGGTGTCCCCCAGATCATTTCTGCGGTGAATTGGGCTGCCGCGCGACGCTCGCAGATCCGACCGATTTTTTATTTTTTTTATTTTTTATATTTTTTATTTTTATTAAAAGTAATTAAAATATTATTAAAATAAATAAAATACCACAAAAAAATTATTTTAGACTATCGAATTTGAATGGGTCAAAAATTAAGGGTCTATAAGTCTATTAGTGGAGGTAGTTTGGATAAGCATGCATATGAGATAGACAATATTCAAACTCAAATGAGACTTTGGACCAAGTAATGTGTATGTGCCTATATGAAGTGCAACAATTCTTGCTTAAATAGAAATGATTCCGGAGTTTTGTACGGTAATTAGGGTTGTTATGTTATAGATATGTTCATTTGAAAAATCAAGTCCTGAGATAAATTGATATTAATTTGGCAAAGCCAAAATTTGATTTCAAAATCAAAATTCAAAAAATAAAAAATGTTTTTGTCATACAAAGCCTTCAAGTTAAGGGGAGTATGTTGAACTGTCGAATCTCAAAAGACACATTGGGAAAAGTAAATGATTATTGGCAAGGTCATGAAGAAGCTACCAACTAACATGTTGAAACATAGTTTGAAATGGATGTATCCCTGACTCTGCTGCTTGGGGTCTCCACCACTCATGTTCTCAACATCTTGAAGATAAAAGCCATAAATGCAAAGCTTTCTATCATTCCAATGCAAGACTTGAACAAGCGTAAAAAAGGTACCAATGAGAACACTTCAGCTGATCACCTCAATCTGTGAGTTGATGGAACCACAGTAAGTATTGCTCATAAATATCATGCATATATGAGCATATCACATCACATTTTCTTGTATTGTATTGTCTGTTCTTTGTTAAAGTGAACAACAGACACTCTATGAAGCAATCATAAAGAAGATATTGAATTAGGGGAGGCATGAAAGGACCATTGCTTAAGGAAGCTCTAGTCATTTTGCAAAAGAAAGAAGAGATGCATGCTTATGCAAAGAACAAGACAAAACACAAACATCAATCATAGCTTACTTGAGAAAAATTATTGGTTTAAGCCTACACAGGGGGCAAAGTTTCTCCATTTTAATTTTTGAGTTTATGCGTATACAAAATATTTCATCTCACTTTTAAATATTTTGGTCAAGAATCCAATTCAGTTTAGGATCGAGTATCCAAATCCAATTTAGGATCGAGTATCCAAATCCAGTTAGGATCGAGTATCCAAATCCAGTTTAGGTTTGAGTATCCAAATCCAGTTTAGGATCGAGTATCCAAATCCAGTTAGAATCGAGTATCCAAATCCAGTTTAGGATCGAGTATCCAAATCCAGTCACGTATCCAAATCCCGTTTAGGATTGAGTATCCAAATCTAGTTTAGGATTGAGTATCCAAATCCAGTTCGGATCGAGTATCTAAATCCAGTTAGGATCAACTATCCAAATCCAGTTTAGGATTGAGTATCCAAGTCCACTTTAGCATCGAGTATCCAAATCCAGTTAGGATCGAGTATCCAAATCCAGTTTAGGATCGAGTATCCAAATTGAGTATCCAAGTCCAGTTTAGGATCGAGTATCTAAATCTAGTTTCATGTCAAGAACCCAAATTATCCTTAAGTCGAGAACTTAGCTCGGGTCTAGAATCCTAATTACCCTTAAGTCCAAAACTTAGCTCGGATCCAGAACTCGAATCTCTCTTAAGTCCAGAACTTTGCTCGGATCTAGAACCAAATTACCCTTAAGTCCATAACTTAGCTCGAGTCCAGAACCCAAATCTTTTTTTAGTACAGAACTCAAACTAGGTCCAGAACCCAAACCATCCCGGGTTCAGAATCCAAGTCTTTTTCAAGTCCAAAACTCAAACCGGGTCCAGAACCCAAATCATCTCGGGTCCAGAACCCAAACCATCCTGGGTCCAGAACACAAGTCTTTTCTGAGTCCAGAACTCAAACCAGGTCCAAAACCCAAAACCTAAACCATCTCAGAAAAATTAAGTCTTATTGCTTTTCACTCTCTTTTGTTGTAGTCTCAGATCGTTCAAGCAAGGGGCAAACTGTAGACCCTTAATTTTTAACCCTAATTATTTAATTATTTATAATTTTTAATAAAAATAAAAAAGTAATGTTAGTAAAGTTAAAAATAAATAAATAAATAAATAAAAATTGACGACGAAAAAATCGACTACAAAAAACTTCGTCGTCGAAAGTGAATCGGCTTGGACCAATTCGCCGCAGGAATTTCCTGCGGGCCAATTCACCACATTCCAATTTTCCACATAAAATTCCTGCGGCAAAATGGCCTTGGGATTCCTGTGGCGAATTGGCGCTCGCCCCAGCCAGCTCTTACAATTTCGCCTGCAGCAGTTTTTTTGCCAGCATAATTTTCCAACGCAGTTTTTTCCGAAACCAAATTCTCTTTGGTTTTGGTTTCTTTTCCTAATTGATTTTAATTTCCTTAAACAATTAGAAGTAGGTTTATGATTTTTCCTATAAATACCACATTAAAACACATAATTGGAGGAGGAAAAAATTGTTTTACTGGATCAGAGACTCAAAAATTCTATCGGCCAAAAGAAAACCCTAGGAGCAAGAGACATTAGCAACAAGAAGCAATCATCAATCCATCAAAGGCAGCAACATTGCCTTTGCTATTGTTCATCTAGAAATTAGTTTTTGGTGGAACCAACTACGCATGTTTGATCTTTAATCATAAATTATATATTCACAGTAGCTTCATTTTCTTTGATTAATAAGAATATGTACTAATTTGATCTTTGTTTCAATAACTTTAATTGTTTACTTTGGTTAATACATTAATCAGTTGGTTTTCAAAATCCACTTCCATGTTTTATAAAAACTAAAAACTTCAAAACCTAAATCATCCTTCTATTTCTAAAAACTTCAAAAAACCTAAATCATCCTTATGTTTCTAAAACTTTAAAAACCCTAAATTACTCTTCTGCTTCCAAAAATTTTAAAAACCCTAAATTGTTTTTTCTGTTTCCAAAACTTTAAAAACTCTAAATTATTTTTCCCCAAACTATTTTTTTAATCATCTAAACTATAAGTTTTTGTCCAAAATTTCCAAATGTCTTCTTAAATCTCCAAACCCTAATCTTCTTTACAGTTTCTAAAAACTTTAATCATAATTATTTCTATAAAACTCTAAATTATTTTCTTAAATCCTAAGATCAAACATGTTTTCCAAAATATCAAAAACCCTAATTTTCTCAATACAGTAAACCCTAGTTTTCAAAAAACCCTAACTCTTAAAACTTCAAAACTTTATGACAAGTTCATCAACACCTAAGACCATAATCCAGTGAACCTAAAGCCCAATTTTTTAAAATTATAAACCCTAATGTCTTAAAAAACCCTATTTTCAAGATGTTTGCTTAAAACCCTAACTAAACCTACTTTTTTTAAATCACAGTAACATTCTTTTCTTCAAAACATCTAAAACCTTAAATCCTTTTAACATCCAGTAGCTATGTTATTACTTTAAAATATTTCTCAACAAATTAAACTAGTATATACAAAACCCTAGTTATTGAACATAAGACCCTAGAAACCCTACTTAATGCATGAACCCCTACAATTAATATATTTACTGTTTTATTTAAATTGGATGAATGTTTATTATATATTTTGATTGATGTTTGATATCTTTGATGAATGATTTATTTATTAAGCATGGTTATTTACTTTTATCGATTTATCATGGTTTCCAAATATTGTAAGAGGTATGTTTCCACTTTGTGGGTACCTCATTAATTAATTTTTATGTAATTTAAATTGCTTTTATATTTTGGACCAATGTAAAGGACATGTTTCCACCTTTTGGTGGGTGTCCTATTTAGTTTAGATATGAACGATGTAAGGAAATGTTTCCATCCTCGGATGGGTGTCCATTTATTTGCTTTTGTTTGGATATTGCTTTGATTTTAATATAATGATGCTTTATTTTAATTGTTGCATGTAATATGGATAATATTGTTATACTTAAGATTTTTATAATATTAAGACCTGCAAAGGAGGCCAGATCCAATGAACTGGGCGTTGTGGGGGTGCTGGGCCATTTCTCACCTTCTCCACACGTACCCAACTTTCCGAACCCATAAGGGGGTTGGAAATTCCTTAGGAATCGAGTCATCCACCCCTTTCTTTTTCTCGGCCCATTCGGGTGGCGACTCCATTTTTTCCAGGCTTAGGCCCATGTTCTCTAAGGCCCTGAGCATAAACAGTGCCGAAGTAGCAAGAACCATTCCACTAGGAGTGGGGGCGAAAATCCTAGCTCACAGTGGCAACTCCACTGGGGATAAGAGAAGTTGATTCCATTGGTCTTTATATTATTCTATTCTTTCTTATAATAATATTATCCATTGCATCATATTAGATTGCATCGTGTGCGTGAGTTAGGACGCCCGTGTTACCCGTGTTGTGTTATGTAAGGGACACCATACTTTCAATCAAGGTATGAAGATCGAGCATGGCATAACCACTCATAGCCTTATACCATTTGGTATATACTTGCTGTGGAAACCTAAGCCTTTTAACCCAAAGACTAAAGCTCATGTAATTGGCCTAGTTATTTTCCTTAGGTTTTTACCCCAAATGCTTGTTGTTTGACTATGGTTAGTTTATCTTGGTTTAAATCATGGCTTATTTGGTTTGTCCTTTTTCTAATATGACCTAATTACATTGTGAGCTCAAAATAAATTTTTCTTTAAAGTCCAAAAGACCAAAGCTATTTTCAAGACTTTTTAAAATGGTCTTTGGACATAAAAATTTTCTAAAAAACAAATCAAAAATACTTTTCTCATGATCCAAATACAAAGCCCAAAATATGTTTTTGCTAAAATCTTTTAACAATGGGCTTAAAAACAAAATTATTTTTATAACCTCTTGAAAGAGCTTACAAGCTATTTAGGTCAATTATGATAATATCAAAAATCAATTGTGAGCCTAGTTTATGCTAAGAATAATTAATCATGAGCTTGTTTTTGGCATGAATCATTAGTTACTTTTTCAAGTGAGAAATCTATTTATAATAAACCTCTTAATTAGTTTTAATCCGATATAGCATAAAAGCTACTTTACTTTGTTGAATGGATTAAAACCTAATTAATGGGAATTATCATGGACTGATTTCTATTTTTTAAAATATAACTATTGGTTGAAATGTCCAAGGGAAATATTCGAAAACAAGATACCCCATGTTGGTATGTTGTAACAATCCCTTCTTTTGTAGCTTATTGAGAACCTAAGATATTGGCTTCCCCAATTCTGAAAATTGCCTCATTCCTCCTTGACTAGTGGCATTAACACCAGCTTCCTTTTGTGTATTTTGATTGCTAGGCTGATAATTTCATTTTATAGAAAAATGGTTCTTCTCTCTTTTCCTTTGACTTTTTCCACTAAGGTGATATTCGTCCTTATTGCCCCATTTAGATAGCACATGATTCGGCTGGTCTCGTAGAATAGGGATTGGTCCCTCATTTTTCATTCGATCTTTATAGTGAACATGTTCTATATGGATGCTGCCATAGCATTGTTGATGAGCTCCAGAATTTCAATCAACTGGGTTTTCATAATTTCAACCAATTGATCTTGTAGCTCGGCCATCCTAGCTTTGACAACTTTATCAATTATATCCCTCAGCTTGTTTGCATCCATTCTCCCAATGAAGCACTTGAATCAAAAATCAATGTTATAGGTGATATCGTTGTATGTTCTTGAATTATCGTACTTCAGGTCTATGAGCCAGAAAGGATTAATGATATGTCATGTGATGCATGTATACATGTATGTATGCACAGACAATAAACAAAGAAAGATAGTTAGGACGTTCCTTCCAACCTTATAACTTCCTCACACGAATGGCGAGTCACTTTTCCTAGGTATATGGTTAGCAAAATACCAACATGGGGTATCTTGTTTTCGAATATTTCCCTCAGATGTTTCAACCAATAGTTATATTTTCAAAATGGAAATCAGTTCATGATAATTCCCATTAATTAGGTTCTAATCCATTCAACCAACTAAAGTAACTTTTATGCTATATTGGATTAAAACTAAATTAAGAGGTTTAGTATAAATAGATTTCTCACTTGAAAAGTAACTAATGATTCATGCTAAAAACAAGCCCATGATTAATTATTCTTAGTATAAATAGGCTCACAATTGATTTTTGGTATTTCATAATTGACCTAAATAATTGTGATCTCTTTTAAAGGTTGAAGATAATTTTGTTTCTAAGCCCATTATAAAAAGATTTTAAAAAAAATGGGCTTAGTATTTAGGTCAATAGAAAAGAATTTTTGATTTGTTTTTAGAAAAGTTTTATGTCTAAAGACCATCTTGAAAAGTTTTAAAAATAGCTTTGGTCTTTTTAATTTTAAAGAAAAATTTATTTTGAGCTTACAATGTACTTAGGTCATATTAAAAAAAGAACAAATCAAATAAGCCATGATTTAAGCCAAGATAAATTAACCATAGTCAAACAACATGCATTTCGGGTAAAACCTAAGGAAAGTTACTAGGCCAATTACATGAGCTTTAGTATTTGAGTTAAAAGGCTTAGGTTCTCATAGCAAGTATATACCAAATGGTACAAGGCTATGAGTGGTTATGCAATGCTCGATCTCCATACCTTGAGTGAAAGTATGGTATCCCTCACACAACACAACACGGGTAACACGGGCATCCTAACTCATGCACACAATGCAATCTAATATGATGCAGTGGATAATATCATGATAAGAAAGAATAGAATAATAAAAAGACCAATGGAATCAACTTCTTTTATTCCCAGTGGAGTCGCCACTGTGAGCGAGGATTTTTGCCCCCACTCCTGGTGGAATGGATCTTGTGACATCGGCACTGTTTAGGCTCGGGGCCTTAGAGAACACGGGCCTAAGCCTAGAGAAAATGGAATCGCCACCCGGATGGGTCGGGAAAAAGAAAGGAGTGGATGACTCAATTCCTAAGGAATCCCCAACCCCCTAATGGGTTCAGAAAGTTGGGTACGTGTGGGGAAGGTGAGAAATGGCCCAACACCCCTACAACGCCCGATTCTTTTCCTCCTTTGCAGGTCTTAATATTATAAAATTCTTAAATATAATAATATTATCCATATTACATGCAACAATTAAAATAAAGAATCATTATATTAAAATCAAAGCAATATCCAAACAAAGCAAATGAATGGACACGCATCCGAGGATGGAAACATGTCCTTACATTGTCCATGTCTAAACTAAATAGGACACCCACCAAAAGGTGGAAACATGTCCTTTACATTGGTCCAAAATATAAAAGCAATTTAAATTACATGAAAATTAATTAATGAGGTACCCACAATGTGGAAACATACCTCTTACAATTTTAATACCAAATCAAACAAATAATAATCATAATAATAAAGAAAATATCCATCTATGATAAATTAAATAAATCAAGCATCGAAATTAAATAAATCAACCATCAAAACATATAATAAGCTAATAATCAAATCTAAAATTAAATAAAGCAATAAATATATAAGTTTAGGGTTTTAAAGAATTTAGGGTTTGGAACTTAGGGTTTTGGAACTTAGGGTTTTAGAACCTATAGTTTTGTAATTAGGGTTTTGAAATTAGGGTTTTTGAAACTAGGGAGTTACTGGATAGTTTTATGTTTTTAATAAAACATGCAAGTGGAGTTACGAACACCAACTGATCAATATATTAATTAAAACAAACAATTAAAGTTATTAAAACAAAGATCAATTTAATGCATGTTCAAAGAACAAGTTACTGCATGTTCAAAGATCAAGTTACTGCATGTTCTTAATAATCAAAGAAAACAAAGCTACTATGAGCATGAATAATTTATGATTAAAGATCAAACCTGCGTAGTCGGTTCGACCAAAAAAATTGATTTCTGGATGAACAATGTGAAGACTGTATGTACTCTGCCTTCTTCTTTGGTTGTCTTGATATTTCTGCTTGCAGTTTCCTTCATTCTAAAAAAAAACTGTTGTTGTCCTTCTCTGTTTGTTGTTTAATCTCTTCTATTTTGTGGTTTAATCTCTCTTAATATTCATTGCCGACCCTTTTTAATGTTAATTTCAACCCTTGTTAAAGTCTAAAATGTTATTATTTATAGACAAACCCCTCACTCAGAATCCCTAACCCTAATATTAATCCGTCCTTAAAATAAATTTTAATTCAATTCAGAAACTAATTTTAAAAAACAATTGAAACCATGTCGACCTGGGCAACCAAATTGACATGAGTTAAGGCCATGTTGACCTGGCTGCCCTAGGTCGACATGAGTACAACCTCATGTCGATCTGGGATGCCAGATCGACATGAGGCATGCTCATGTTGACCTGGTCTGCCCAGGTTGACATGAGTCCAACCTCATGTCTATTTGGGCTACCAGATCGACATGAGGCATGCTCATGTCGACCTGGTCCCTCCAGGTCAACATGAGTGATTGCTCATGTCTCCCCGGCTGGCCTGACTCGAATTATTCTTGCCTTTTTTAACTTATGGACCGAAAAGTTTTAATTAGGGCCGATTCAACTTGATTTTAGGGTTTTACAATTGAATTTATGCCTCTTTAATTCGAACTGACTTCTTTAAAAATTATAAACTAGGTTTAAATATTTTAAAGTCAGATCAAATTTATTTTGGCATCCTCTAATTAGGACTGTATCAAATTGGGGTCAAAATTAAGGGTCTACACTAAGGAAGTGTCAGAGGTGGACAAGCTATTCGAGCAAGATAAGGAAGTCCCTTACAAGTTCAAGATGCCTTCTTTTGCTAAGTTTGATGGAATTGAAATTCTCCAGCTGCATGTCAAGCAATATATCACTGCCATGCAGTCTGCCAAAGCTACTACGGCTCAAACTATAAGGTATTTTATGCTTTCTTTAGATCCTGTTGTGCAGAATTAGTTTAATACATTGGAGGAAAACACTCAAAAGGATTAGGATTTATTGTACAAAACCTTCATCCAGCATTATGGGTACAATGTTGAATTGGAGGTTACTATGATGGTGGTAGAATCAATCAGGCAAAAGCAAAATGAGAATTTTGTGATTATATGAAGAGATGGAGGAATAAGGCTACACTTCTTAAGAAGAGGCCAAATGAATATGATCAGATTAGGATGATCATGAGAGGTATCCTACCTAGTCTTCATAAATGGATGTCTCATACTCTTATCAGAGATGTTAAAGATCTTCTCCAAGCTGGCTTGCAAATAAAAGAATGGGAAAAAGAGAAGAATTATTTTTCTAGAAGAAAGAATGATAGGAGAAGTTATCAATCTCGTGGTCAAGGAAAACAGAAGTTAGCGGATGTCAATATAGTAATTGGTCAAGCAAATAGAAGACAATTTTCAAAGTTAGGAAAACTGTTGTCCTAGGTTTTCAACAAGTTACAAAAAATGGGCTATTACAACCATTGGCTCCCCGACCTTTGCCGAATCCTCTGCCATTAAGCTTTAATGCCAAGGCCTTTTGTCAGTTCTATCAAGTGCAAGGGCATGAGATAGATAGATGTGTTCGGTTAAGGCATGAGATCCAAGATTTGATGTGCAGTGGCAAGCTTTATGAGCCTGATAAGCCCAACACTAAAAGTAATTTATTGCCGGAGTTTGGAAGAGTGCCACCTCCATCAACCTTCATGATAAAGGAAAGATTAAAGGAAAGTTTTGTCCTATTGTCTTTTCAAGATATAAATGGAGAAACTGCTAAGTAAGGGGTTGCTAGTTTTGGTCCTTGCCCCTGACATGTCCAACTCAATAAACTTCCCTTGGCTTTTTTGGTTTTTATTTCATTTCCTTTCCTTGATGTTTTCTAGAATAATTATGCTTTTTTAAATTAAGATTGCTTGAATAAATTACTTTCATTAAACTTTCATTGGTCTTTGTTCATTTTGGTGCTCAACCAATGATGAGTCTAGCTTGATGTTCATAAATTAGTGTATTTATGTATCATGATCTGAATGACTTTACTAGGTGAGGGAGTTGTTTTATAGCATTAAGTTGTGTATGCTTACTTAGAGAGGGCTTCTACATAATTACCTTTGTCTAGGGCCTAGTCAATTTTAGAACATGTTTTGAAAAACTTTTGAGAGGGAAATGATCTAGGCATTATTTATTGAGCCAACAACTAGTATCCACCCAATTAAACATCTATCCTTATTTTCTCCCTTTGAACCTTCATAAGATTTTAGCTTACTTTTTATTTGTTTACAAAACCCATCTAACCTACCATGAGCTGTTATGATGACCAGTCTAATGATTACTAAGGTACTAAGGACCTAAAAAGACCAACGCAAAGTATGCACAGTCAAGACCATAAGGATAGTTGAGGTTTACCTAAATTAGACCTAATATCTCATATCTATTTCATCATCAAGATAAAATTAGGGTAAGAAAGGATTCATCCTCACTAAAGTAGACTCATCCTACCCCATTCATAGTCAGAAGCATAAGATGGTACAAGCAAGACAACTCTCTTGAAGCTAGGACTCAAAAAAAAAGAAAAAAGAAGAATACAAAAACAAAAAAAAGAACAAAAAAAAGAACAAAAAAAAGAAGGAAAAAAGAAAAAAGAAAAGAAAGAAAAGAAAAGAAAAGAAAAAGAAAGAAGAAAAAGAAAAGAAAAAAGAGAAAAAAAAAACTCGAAAAACACAATTTAGAAAGCCAATAGAGTTCTTTTTACCTAAAGCAATAGAAGACTTTCATTTAGTATGCATGAACAGATTGACTTGAATTGGTCAAGCCTAGCCAATATCTCAAATATAAAAGGGAAAGACCATCTTTCATTTTATCCAACATAGCTTCAGGTCCGCAATCTTGAAAGTCTTAGATTTGATATTCCAAAAAGGTAAAAGGGCAAAATAATGGTCCTAAGATTCACAAAAGAAAAAAATATCAAGATCATCCTGATTGGTTCTAGATTTCTACAAAAAAGATGGAAGAACATTCAAGTTATGTCTTTTCATGAAGCCAAATAACAATATACCTAAAAGGAGGAAATGGTGCCTAAAGGTTAAGAATACCCCTAACAACAATAAAAAGTGTAGAGTGTGAAGGTTTGTCCATAGTATTACATCAGCTCCAATTTAAAAATAGCCTTCATTTCACCCATATCCCCTATAAACCCCATTTCAAGCCTATTAATGTCCTATTGATCTCTTTTGGTAGGTAGAGTCTATTAGTGGAGTTTGTTTGGATAAACATGCATATGATATGGACAATATTTCAACTCAATGAGACCTTTGGCCAAGTAATGTGTGTGTGCCTATTTGAAGTGTAGCGGTTCTTGCTCAAACGAAAATGATTTTTGAGTTTAGCATAGTAATTTGGAAAAATTGTGCCCTGAGGCATAATGACACTGATTTGACAAAGCCAAAATGTGATTTTAATTAAAAAAAATGTTCATTATCGTATGAGCCTTCAAGCTTAGGGAAGTGCATTGTGCTGTTGAACCTGAAAGGATACATTGGGCAAAGTTAGGATAGTGAAAGAAATGTTTGCAAGGTTATAGAGAGGTCACAAACTAATATACTGAATCATGGGCTGAAATGAGTATCTCTTGTGCCTCTATCTGCCATGCTTGGGCCTCCTACTACTCATGTTTTCATCTTAAAATAAAGCCATAAATATAAAGTCTTGTATTATTCTAAAGAGCATCTGGAAGGAACAAAAAGGGTGCTTCAGTTGATCATCTCGATCTATAAGTCAATAGAATCACTGTAGGTATCACTCATGTGTATCATGCATACATGAGCATATCACAGTGTGTTTTTTTGTCTTGTGTTGCCCATTCTTTGTCAAAGTAAATAGCAGACATCCTATAAAGTAAACATCCAAAAGAAGATATTGAATTTGGGGACATGAAAGGGCCATTGCAAAAGAAAGAAGAGATGCATGCTTGTGCAATAAACTAAACAAAACACAAACATCAATTAGAGCCTGCATGGGAACAAAATCATCAGGGGGGGGGGTAAAGAGAGGATATGAGGACTAGCTAAAAAAATAGTTGAATGTTTTGCATACTTGAAGAACTAAAAGATTTGAAAAAGAAGAAAACCAGAACTCTTAAATGAATGAAGATACAAAAGATAAAAGATCAGAACAAAGGTCCAAGAATAGAAGATCAATCCAGCTAGAAGAACTGAAGTCAAGACAAGACAAAGGTCCATCCTCAAGAATAGAGAATCAAGATTCATTTCTGTAAAGACAAACATTTTCAAGCGCATTTGTTGAAGCATCCACTACCCAACCTATATTGGATTTTTTGAATTATCCTAACGGCTATGTTGAATTATCTAAGTTTGTTTCTTATGAGATATTAGAGTCGCTTAGTGGTTTTCACTGAGATATTAGAATTATCGATGACTATTTTGATTTACCAAGATATTAAAGTCACTTTGTGAATTTCATCGTGATATTAGAGTCACCCAATGATTGATTTCACTCACCAAGATATTAGAGTCGGTTGGTGAGTTTATCGAGATATTAAATTCTCTCAATAAACCCATTATGATATTAGAGTTGACCATTGACCCATTCAAATATTAGAGTCACTCAATTATTTTGGCACTTTGTCATTTCATCATGATCTTAGAGTCGCATGTTGAACCTATTGGAATATTAGAGTTTCCCAAATCTAGTCTTAGGTCCAGAACCCAAATCTAGTCTCAGATTGAAAACCCAAATCTAGTCTCGGGTCTAGAACCTAAATCCAATCTCAGGTCCAGAACCTAAATCCAACATCAGGTCTAGAACTCAAACCAGTTCAAGTCCATCAAAAGTAAGATATTAGAGTTACTTGGTAGTTTTCATTAGGATATTAGGGCTGCCTAATAGTCCATTGAGATATTAGAATCGTTCAATGATCATATGTTGATGCTCAATTATTCTTCAACATAGAGTATCCATCCTTTGGATTTCTTTTTACTTTTCTCTGTGTTTTATTTTATAGATGTTTGGTGAAGTTGTATCAATGTTTTTCACTATCTTCTACCGAATTCTTAGACTGTTCAAGTAGGGGACAAAACTATAGACCCTTAATTTTGGCTTTAATAAGTCCAGTCTCAATTAAAAAGGGTCAAGTTAAATCCAAGAAGCTTAAACCTAGTCTAGTATAATTTTAAAAGCTTAAATAGTTTTAATTAAGTCCAGTTTAATTTTAAAAGCCCAAAACAAAGATGGACCAGCCTAATTTGTCCCAAATGAACTTAGCCTAACCCCAAAAGCCAAAAACCATGTCAAATTGGAGAGCTAATTCGACATGGGACCAATTCGACACGAGCAGGCTCCATGTCAAATTGTTATGGCCTTCTGCATTGATTTCAAGCAATTTTAATTGTAGTAGGGCTGAATTGGCTTGGCTTTTCCAATGCGGTTTAGGACTCTAGAGCTTTTCCATATTTTGGCTTATAAATAGCCAATTCAACAAAGTAAATAGGGGGACGGGGAGAATTATCAAAGAAAAGGCGAAGGCAATCAATAATTAAAAGTGATACATAGAATACTAGCAACATACATGAATCAAGGAACAGTAGGAAGGCAGTAGCTACTATCTTCATCTAGCTCAACCAAGAATCTAGATTGGTGCAAGTAGTAGCTTGGATCAACATTCTTTTAATTTTGTGGAGCCAACAAATGGAGGTTTGGTTTCCTTAACTCCTTAAAAAGTATAGCAAGCTTTCGTTATTAATATTACTTCATATGTATCACATCCAGTAGCCATTCTTTCATTCAAAATTGATATACTCTTTCATAGTAGCTACATTTAGACATATTTCGTCTACTATTTTACAATTGTTCTAATAGTTTTAAATTATGAACCCATTCTAAATAATATAATTTTATGTAACCTATTTTTTAAAACCCTAATCTATTAGGTTTAGTTTTAAACTACATGATCTAACCTTGAATTTATATTTTTTGATCTAAAACTCTAGTTTATTTTACACAACCCTATTAGTAAGTTTAAAAAAAACCAAAACCCTAATTTGATCACCCAAAACCCTAATATTATTTTCAAAATATAAAACCCTAGTTTAGATAGAAACCATAATTTTCCAGCAAAACCATATCATGTAAATCATTTACCTTTTGAGGGTGTTGCCCCTGATCCCCCGCAAGGGGCATTGCCCCCTTGACCCTCCACAAGGAGCGCTGCCCCCTTGATCCTTGCCCGTTAAACAACTAGCGGGACCACCGTAGGCACAACTCATGTCATCGTGCCTTATATTTCATTAATGGGTTAATATTAAAGTCTATTTGTATATTGCAATTTTTATGATTAACTCTAACTTCATTAGTTTAGCCCTAATTTAGAATTATTTATGCAATGGTTGGTTATTTGTCTGATTACTTGCTTTACCATGATTAACATGCCTTAGCGGGACCACCATAGGCGATCCCTCGTCATTTGGGTTAATATTTATTTTTATGCATTATAGTTCTTGTGATTAATTTTGATTTAGTTTTAATTAAACCCTAATTTTATAGTTCTTATATGGTGATTATGTTTATGAATTGTAATTTTTATCATTTGGATTTTGAGGATGTAAAAGGTATGTTTCCACTTGTGGGTGCCTTATTTGTTTAATTTATTTATTTTATGTAATTTAATTTATTTAAAGACTTTGGAACAATTGAAAGGGACATGTTTCCACCTTTTGGTGGGTGTCCTATTTCATTTATTTTCTTTGTGGACATTTAGACATTTGTAAGGGCATGTTTCCATCATTGGATGGGTGTGTATTTTATTTGTTTGTTTGATTTATAATATAATGATTACTTATTTCAATAATTGTATTTAATATGGATAATATTATAAAGCTCGAGAGTTTAATAATATTTAGACCTAAAAAGATGACTGGTTCTAATAAACAGAGAGCTATGAGGGTGCTAGGTCATTCTCACCTTTCCCATGAGCACCCAACTTTACGAACCCAATTGAGGGTTGAGAATTTCTTAGGAATCGAGTCATCCACCCCTTTCTATTTTCTCAGCCCATCTAGGTGGTGACTTCATTTTCTACGGGTTTAGGCCCATGCTCTCTAAGGCCTCGAGCCTAACACTACTGAAGTCCCAAGAATTATTCTACAGGGAGTGGGGCTAAAAATCCCTGCTTGCAGATAGATATCATGTGTATATTTTGTGTCCAATGTATATTTTTTTATATCTTACATATATTTTACATTTTCATACTTTTAACACTTTATTTAACCTTCTAAATTATAAATTTAATTTTTTATTGAATTTTATTTTAATATTTTAACAAATTTACGGATGTTATAAGTATAATTTGCATATAATAGGAGCATCCATTCTTCTACATGTTATTCAACTTTCAATATTATATATGGTTTTAATTCACTAACTCCTTTGGATTTGTTACCTTTGCCTTTGAAAGAGATTACTAATTTAGATTGATAGACAGACACATATCTAAGAAAGCTAAATAACACATTGAGAAAAAAGAATGAACATTATGCACACCAAGCCAACAAAGGGAGGAAAGCAATTATCTTTGAACATAACAATCTGGTATGGGCACATGTGGAAAAGGAGAGATTTCCTAATCATAGGAAATCAAAGCTTGATCCAAGAGATGATGGACCATTCTAGATTTTAGAGAAAATTATTGATAATGTGTAACATTCATGTTTTTATTAAAATATAATTAAATAAATAATTTAGAAGGTTAATTAAAGTGTTAGAAGGTGAGAAAGGTAAAATGTATATGTGAAATATATGTTAAATATACCAAACATACAAATGTTATTAGTAAAGGGTAAAATGGTTAAAAGACAAAAAGGAAAAATTTAAAAGTTAAAAAATGATAAAATGATAAATAATAATGAATAAAATAAATTAAAATTTTAAATAATTTTGGATAGTAGAAGATGAAGGAAATTTAGATATTTATTAAATATTAATTAATTAATATATATATATATACATGGCTAGGAATTAAAGAGAAGAAAGAAAAGTAAAAAAAAAAACTATATTTATCTTCTTCTTCTTCCTCTTTGTTTCTTGGCCGATTTCTATGGTGATCCAAAGGGAGGTTTTTGGCCCTTTCAAATGTTCCAAATACCATCAAATTTTTAAAGATTAAGAGTGGTTTTGAAGGATTTCCAAGTTATAGGGAAGTTTTCTTTGATTTTAAGGAATTTTCTCTTAAAATTTGGATAATTGTGAGCAGAGATTTTTCCCCTACTCCATGTGAAATGATTCTTGCTACTTCTGCACTGTTAGGCTTAAGGCCTTAGAGAACATGGCCTAACCCCAAAGAAAATGGAGTCACCACCCGAACGGGCCCGGAAAGAAAGGGTGGATCACTCGATTCTTAAGGAATCTCTAACCCCTTAATGCATTCGGAAATTAGGGTATGCGTGGGGAAGGTGAGAATGACCGAGCACCCCCACAACACCTGGTTCATTGGAACTGATCTCCTTTTCAGGTCTAAATATTATAAAATTCTTAATCATTATAATATTATCCATACTACATGCGATTCAAGATAAGTAAAGAATTCATTGCATCAAAATAAGTCCAAAGCAAAACAATAAATGGGCACCCATCAAAAGATGAAAACATGCCCTTTACAATAGTCTGTAAAGAAAAAAGAAATAGGACCCCCACCAAAAGGTGAAAACATGCCCTTTACAATAGTCCTAAAAATAAAACTAAATTACATAATAAAATTAAAGGTACCCACATAGTGGAAATGTACTTTTACAATCCAAATGAATAATTAATTACGTCATCCAAGTATAATAATTAAAACATAAATCATCCATTATAACAAAGTAAAATAAATCATCCATCATAAAAACATATGACAAATTAACAATCATCCATCATAAAAACATGTGACAAATTAACTAAAACTAAGGTTTAAAATATTAAAGATATATAATTAGTATTTACATATTAAATTAGGGCTTATAGAATGAAGATTAGGATTTTAGTGCTACTAGATAAAATTTATTTTGGGTTACTAGATTGAGGTTAGGAAATTGAGAAAATAGGGTTATTGGATTAAAGATTTAAGGGTTTTGGTGACTTACAGAATTAGGGTTTAGGCTAGGGTTTTGGGAAATAAAGGATCTTGATATTTTAGAATTAAATTAATGTTTTGGAAAGTTAAGAAAACAATTAGGGTTTTATGAGTTGGAAATTAATAAATCAGTTTAGGGTTTTAGAAACTTGAATAAATAGATTAGGGTTTTGACGTTTTTATGTTTTAGGGCTTGGGAAGTTATAATTTGGATTTTTTTTAGATTTTAGAAACTAGGGCTTAAAAACTAGGGTTTGGGTTTTAGTGTTTGAAAACTGGTTTTAGGGTTTTGATATTTTCAAAAATGGCCAACCAGATTATTGGGGCTTTAGGGGTTATTTAGCTATTGGGACATTAGGGTTTAAGGGTTTAATGGATTAAGGTTTTATGGTTTAAGAGTATAAGGTTTACTGGAATTAGAAAACTAGTTTTATAAATTGAAAACAATTTAGGGTTCTGTAAATTGTAAAATAAATTAGGGTTTTTGAATTTACAGAACATATTACATCTTTTGGAAATTGTAAAGTGGGTTAGGGTTTGGCAATTTAAAAAAGGTTAAAAGTTTTTCAATCAATTCAAACCTTAATCTACTAGATAGTCTAATAGGTTTAAATTTTGATTTTATAAAACACATGATTAAGATCTTAGCAATTAAACTATTGAATCAAAATGATAATTAAAACAATTAGTTAGAGTATTAAAAGTGAGATTTAGCTATTGTATGTTTTAACTTGAAATAAAATATGAAGCTTCTGTGAAAGTAAATTAATTATTAATTAAGACCAAACCTTCATTGTCGGTTACACCAAAATTGATGTTTGATTCTGGCTGAACAAAAGCAAAGACAGTGTGACTGCCTTTGAAGTGTTGATGAATGTTGATTGCTTGCTTGCTTGATTATTGCTAAACTTTTTCCCCCATCCCTATTAAAGTATTAAGCCTTATTATTTATAGGCAAAACCAATAAAACCCTAAACCTAACTTTGCTAATCTTTCTTTTAGACAAATTCTAAGCTATTTAGGAAGCCCCACCGGTTAAAAAAAACCAAAAAACAATTTAAAACCATGTCGATCTGGGCAACCAAATTGACATGGTTTAAGACCATGTCGATCTGGGTAACAAGATAGACATGAGTCTAACCTCATATCGATCCAAGCTGCTAGATAGACATGAGGCATGCTCATGTCCACCCGGGCCCTCCAGGTCGACATGAGCAATGGCTGATGTGGCCTTGGCCACCTCGACTCAAATTATTCTTGTATTTTTTTAACTTTTGGACCGAAAAGTTCTAATTTTGGCCGAACAAATTTAATTTAGTGTTTTGAACTTGAATTTATGCCTTTTAAAACCAAATCAACTTATTTAAAAGTTGTAAACTAGGTTTACACCTTTTAAAGTCGAATCAAAATTATTTTGGCATTCTTTAATTAAGACCATAGCAACTTAGGGCCAAAAATAAGGGTCTAAAATTATGTGAAAAATGAATTTTTGATGGAGATATAGATAGGTGTTTAAATGGTTTTTAATGAAGTTATTTTTTTCGTGGAATTAATTATTTTAAGGATAGATTGAAGAAAAGATTAGTTTTGGTTGGATTTTGGGAGAATAAGTAATGGAATTTAGGGTTTTGTTGGGAAAATTATAAAGAATGAAGGAAAATTGGATTTAATTGCTTCAATTATGTTATAGTATGATTTTAAAGACATAAAAGAACTTAAAAATCCATTTAGAATTGATTAGAATAAACTTCTAAAATTAAAGTGTATTAGGACAAAAACTTGGAATTTTATAAGAATGTGATAAATTAAGTTTAATTGATTAAAGTGTATAGAAATGTGATACTAATGAAGTATTTAAATTCAAAATGTGGTTAAGTGATAAGTAGATTGGAATCCAAGTATTGAAGGGCTTTTGGAAAAGCAAAGGTTGGAGGTGGAAATGGACTTGGGTTTTGGCACAATAGAAGTGAGTACACACTTTGACAATTATTGTTTTTATTACATTGGTGTTGGGCATAAAACTTTGTAAATTGATGAAGGTGTTACACTATTTACATATTAGTTTTTATTTGTAAAGTTCATTGTTTGATGTGTTGATGTGTGAAAGGCATAAATTGTATAATATTAGGCCATTGTTGAACGGCTAGTCACATTGATAAGTATAATTTGCAAACAATGTGTTTTATGTATGTGAGATGTGGTGTTAGGCCACATAATGAATGTGGTCAAGAGACATGTTATATTTGTGGAAAATGTAGAAATTGAGAAAAGTGATGAAAAGTGTTGAAAAATAAACAATGATGGAATCAATTATGTTAATCTAATAAGGTATATGGAATGTGTGTTTCTTTGTATAGCATCTCATTCAAAGAATTATTTTAGTGCTATTGGTATTATTTACCTTCAGGCTAGATGTTGGTCGTCACTTATGATATGATGTGCCTACAGGCTAGTTACCGAGTGTTGCTGTTGATAATGTTATTTACCTTTGGGGCTAGACACAAAGGTGTTAACAGGAGACGGATTCAACACTTAGATCCCCAGTGTCGCGATAGACCATAACAATGTTTCTAGAACCTGAATATTGTTTAGGGTTATTTAGACCCAATGCATGTGAATGTGAAAAGTGGTTGTTTTATATGAGTAATGTTGTGTTAGTGCATAATGCATTTCATGTTGGAAAGAGAGCATAATTTTAAATATGTTTTTATTATCAATGTATGTACCGCTAAGTTTGAAGCTTAGCACAATTTGTTCATCACGTGGGTAGTAGGTGAAAGATGGATAGTCTAGAAGTTTATTGGTTTGCCATCAAACCAGTGCCACTGCATAACAAGTAAATATGTATTTTTGTTTAATCTAATGATGTTTGTATAAGTTATAGTTTACGTAAAAATGTTGGAACTTAAAATGCTTGTAAATATTTAAATACTTTTCACATATATATAAATGATCATAAGGATCTTATAATTTGGGTTGTCTGGATGTTATTGGAGAATGGGATAAATGAATGAGAATATATAATTTTTGGAATTGTAAATTTTTATGCAGATTGATTGTGTTTGATTTTGGGAATTTCCAAATTACAGACAAAACTCTGACGAATTTTTCCAAGAGATTTTCTTTTAAAATTTGTGTTTTTAGCAATTAATTACTAACATGCATATGTTGTTTTATTTACCAAATTACATTTTAAAGGTTAAACTATTTTTATAAAATTAAGAAAAATATGATAACGTTCTTGTATTTTGCATACATATTTTACATACCTGAGGTATATGTATTGTGCGTATATAGGGTATAAGGGTATTACATAACGCCTATAAAATTGACCTTCCTAGTGAGTATAATATGTCAACTTATTTTAATGTTTCTAACCTATCTCCTTTTGATTTGGATGAAGATTCGAGGTTGAATCTTTTTGAGGAGGGAGCGAATGATGTGTGCATGGCTATGGAATCCATAGAAAAAAGTGATGGAACTTAACGCTTGAAGATTCCTTGTGGGCCAATTACAAGACATTGAGCCAAGAAGATGATGGAAGACTTATAATCTTATATTTAAAGATTCATGGATGAAAACATGGAACCATGAGGACCAAGTAAAGGGAAAGAGAAGTTGACCATTTTATTGGAGGACATGGGATCTAGAATGGATGTTGAAGGATAATTGAGTTTACTTATCTATTTAATAGATATGTAATTATATTATTTAATTATAGTTTATTCATAAGACCTTGTTTTATTTGCATGGCACTAAATAATTTGGGTTTTATTTGTATGAAAATTATTATTGATTGGGCCTTGTTGTTTTAAGCCTAAGTCCTTAGTCTTTTATTAGGTTATTTTATTTGGATTAGTTGGATGAGGATAGAGGTATTCTTGTAACCAAACACCTTAACTATTGTAAACCTATTTAAGCCATCTTATAACTCTTTGCAAGATAGTAGACATTTTTATGATAAAATTTCAAATTGCTTATGAGATTATATTCTCTTGCTCTTGGTTCTTTACTACAACAAGGTTAACCACTTTGAAGTAGATAATTCTGAGGTTATTTTCCATATATTGATATTAGGTCAAGGACTTAGTAAGGATCTGATTTGGGTTTCCCAGGATTCGTTTCTAAGTGCATAAGTGAGTGGGTCTCTAGTCCATACACTAGGTGTAACACCCCCACACCCAATATACGCACACCGCATACGCCCGCACAACAAGCGATATACGCATACCGGATAAAGGGGTGCTACGGTTCATTTCTAAACAACCCAAAACTTTAGTCTTTAACATATAAGCATCATAAGTCAGTCCGAATACACTTAAAACATTCAACCTATATTATAAATAGTAATAGAGAAAACATTTCTTAGTTAAAATACATATATATATATAACATTAGTACCCAAAAGCTTATCTAAAACAGTCTGTTCAAAATATTTGTTAATTAAGCGGCGGAAAATACATATGTTTACATCAAAATCAATAAGTACAAAAATATGAATTTATACATGCTGGCAGTTCGTCTCTGATCGTGATGTCCACAACTCAACACTGCTCTCACAACTCAAGCCTAGACTCGACTCGGTCTAGACGGCCCTCCGGCACAACCGGATCTACCCTGTCACCTGTGCGATGAACCACAATCGCGCTAAGCAGAAAGCTTATGGTACAAACTTTGATTCAATATAAATCAATGCGATGCTCATACACAATGCATATGAATATGTCAACTCATTACATTATATATTTCAATATATTAATCATTTGCATCACATTTCATAATTCACATTAAAACAAAGACAAACATGGGCCCAAAACGAAACTAATATGCTATTCAAAGTTCAGAGTTACTGCTTTGGTCCATAATGACACCATGTGTCTAGCCCCGTAGGCAATATATATCCATGGATTGTAACAGACCCAGTCTCTTGGACCTCAACCCGGCTAGACCCTAGGGCCCCAGTTTCTTGGTGTAACACCCCTTCCCGACCTACATGTGTAAGCTGAGTAGAGGCGCCACACTAACCTAATGTTGCTACCAATTTTACTTAGTCAAATTTTAGTTCCAATTTTAATAGAAATTTTGCCATAGTTTCGCCTAAAAATTGAGTCCCAAGTGTCGACAAAACTAGTTTTTTTTTAAACATTTTACACAAACCAATGCAAACAAAATCATTCTCAGTACACTTCCAATAAATCCCCCTTATACCCTCAACTACAACCTGCAAAAAGGATTTGTAACACCCCCATATCCAATGCCCACACACTACAACCACAACAATGTAGCATAAGTGCATCAAACATAGGGATGCTACGGTTTTCTTAACATTCAAAACACTTTAAACTTGATACAATACCCTTATCATTATACATTATAGAAAAGTAGGTCATTTACTTATAAAACAAAACATATTAGTTATATATATATATACATTTAAATATTACACAGCGGAAGTTATAAAATATGTACATATTTACAAACACTTGAGTACATATTTAAAAATATCCATATTTTTACATTATAATCATTACTTTACAAAATATAAAGAAGTATACATGATTGGCAATTCTCTTCTGATCTTTAAGTTCCCAAAATCAACTCTTCAAGGTCTACTCTCACTTGGTCTTGATGAACTCTCGGGTTCGACTCTATCAGCTCTATTACCTGCACGATTAAACACTATTGCGCTAAGCCAAGGGCTTAGTAAGATAATTCATGCTAAAATGCAATGTCACAAATTAATTACACATATCAATCAAAAGCATATTATTTATTCAATATGTTGCTTTGTTCAATGTCACATCAATATTCATATAATAGCACCATTCATTATACTCATTTAAATTTATCATTATAGCCAACAACTATGACTTTATATACGTACCCTTTCCCAACCAGGTCGGTTGCCCTCCAATCCCAAGGGTCCGCAGGAGGCAAATATGCACGTATAAATTATCAGTAACATACCTTTCCCCATCCAGGTCGGTTGTCCAAGTTCGGTTGCCCATTCCAATGGGTCCGCATGGTTCCGCAGGAGGCAAATAGGTACGTATAATACTGACTATATCGAACCTTCCTCCTACCAGATCGGTAGTCCAAGATCGGTTGCCCAACCCACTGGGTCCGCATAGTTCCGCAGGAGACGGATAGGTCCGTTCATTAAACTTATCAATACTTTTTTTTTCAATTCATTTCTTTTTCACAAGCAAGTTAAGCAATCATGCCTCAACATCTCACATTACAACAAAACCATTTTCTCATAACATCATATCATTCCCACTTCATTTCATCATTATATACAATATTCATTACATTATCTAAACACTCACATTATTATTCAATCCTATCATCAATGCATGCTTCAATCATATTTCATTTGAATCACTATAACATCTTTGGTATAACATTTCAATGTGCATTACTCATGAAACGCATTACCATTCACAATGCATAACATAACATTATTCAATCTGAACAATGCAATTAGGACAATTCAACCTCTTCACAACCTAATCCAAAAGGAATATTAGCAAAATGACCATATGAATAGTACATTCTGGTTTTAGATTCCATTTTATCCTTATTTTGAAAAATTGTATAAAATAATCTACTTGACTAAAAATTCTAAAATTTTTACAGAATTTAGTTTTGTATCTTAAAATCATTCCTTTAAAATTTCAGATCAAACTGAACACAAAAATCTTGGTCAAATAGTTCACCTAACCAGACTGCCCCAATTGCCCTGCATCCTGGCAGCAGTTCTGAACTTTGTGAATTTTATAAATCAAATTCAATCAACGTGGTTCCAAATTATTTTTCTCAAATACTAGACTCACTAAGCAACAACATATCCAAAATTCAATTGAATATGATTTTTCTACATTTTATTAAAAATCCCGAAATAGAGCTGTCTCAGTTAAGGTACCTGCTGGAACAGGTCTAATAAAAATAATCTTTCTAAACTCATAACCTATCCAAAATCGAATCAACATATTTTTCAGTCATTCTAGACTCATAGAGGCACAACATATCAAAAATTCACTTCAAGAACATTTTTCTATAATTAATTAAAAATCATACAAATCACAGCCTTTACTAATTGTAAAACAGAAACAATTTCACTACACACAACTCTTACTCTTCCATCACCAACACCAACCCAACTTCTCATCTATCAAGCAAAATCAATACTTAAAATCACACCATAAGAAACTTAATCATACCATCATCAAATCACAACTCAACTCAAGCATAACTTCAAAAATAACAAGAGTAAACAAGAGCAAACTTACCAAATAATGAAATTCCTTGAAACTCCAACTTGTAACTTTGAAAACTTCCTTCACTTTGAACTTGAAATCATCAAAACCATCACTTGTTCTCTTGCTCTCTTCTCTCTTTGATGAGCCGGCCACACAACAACAACAAGAAGAAGAAATGATGAAGAAACACAAAGTCAATAGGCATTAAATACCCATCCAAAAGAAAATTACTATAATACCCTCATCCATTTAACTAAGCTTTTGTCATATCTATACCCATTTAAGTAATTCACAACCAACACAAAAATATCCTCTTTCCTTGACTTTCCATTTTGACCACTTTATATGTTATATATATCACCATATAAGCAACATATACAATATCTCTAAACCCTCTTTTCTTTCCCAACCACCATACAAAAACATTCTCTTCCCATTTCTCAATTCAAACCAACAACAACAACAACAAAACTTCTAGGGCATGCATAGGGATATTACAATTCTCCCCCTCTAAAAAGAAAATTTCGTCCTCGAAATTACCTGATATCAAAGCTGAAACAACTGCGGATATTGCTCTCGCATGGATTGTTCACTCTCCCAAGTCGCTTCTTCTTTTGCATGATTCTTCCAAAGAATCTTCACCAATGGCACTTGCTTGTTTCTCAATTCTTTCACATCATGTGCCAAGATAGCAACTGGTTCCTCTTCAAATGTCAAATCTGGGCTCACTTCGATAGACTCAAATGGCAACACATGAGATGGATCCGATCTATATCTCCTCAACATAGAAACATGGAATACATTATGAATACGATCCAACTCAGGTGGCAAAGCAAGCCGATACGCCACTGGCCCAACTCTTTCTAACACTTCATACGGCCCAATGAAATGAGGACTCAATTTTCCTTTCCGACCGAACCTCAAAATCTTCTTCCAAGGAGACACTTTCAGAAATACCTTATCTCCAACATTAAACTCTATATCTCTTCTTTTCAGATCTGCATAAGATTTCTGTCGGTCTGAAGCTGCTTTTAACCTGCCTCGAATCAACTTTACTTTTTCTTCAGTTTCTTGAATCAAATCAGGACCAATCAACTTATTATCTCCAAGCTCATTCCAACAAAGAGGTGTCCTACACCGTCTGCCATACAATGCTTCAAACGGTGCCATACCAATGCTGGATTGGTGACTGTTGTTGTATGCAAACTCCACAAGAGGTAAAAATCTATCCCAACTTCCAGTGAAATCAATGACACAGCTTCTCAACATGTCTTCAAGAATCTGTATCACCCTCTCTGACTGTCCATCCGTCTGTGGATGAAAAGCAGTGCTGAAGTGCAGTCGAGAACCTAAAGCACTATGCAAACTCTTCCAAAATCTGGAAGTAAACCTGGGATCTCGATCAGACACTAAAGAAGTTGGAACACCATGCAGTTTCACTATCTCATGGATATACAGCTCAGCCAATCTCTCCAAAGAGTAATCCATTCGAACCGGAAGGAAATGAGCTGTCTTAGTCAATCTATCCACAATCACCCATATAGCATCATGCTTCTTTTGTGTCAATGGCAAACCAGACACAAAATCCATTGTCACTCTTTCCCACTTCCATTCTGGCACTGACAATGGTTGAAGCAACCCGGTTGGAACTTGATGCTCTGCTTTAACCTTCTGACAAGTGAGACATTTCAACACAAAATCTGCAATGTCTCTCTTCAAACCAATCCACCAATAATGCTGTCTCAAATCATGATACATCTTCGTATTACCCGGATGCATAGCAAACACTGACTGATGTGCTTCTTCTAAAATGACTCTTTTCAATTCAGCATCATCGGGTACACACAATCGGTTTTTAAACCAGAGACTCCCATCGTCTTTCACAACAAAATCTCTTGTCTTCCCATTCTTACAATCTGAAATAATCTTCTGAATCTTCTTATCGGCCAACTGAGCTTCTTTGATCTGATCTAACAAAATCGGCTTCAATTGCAACTGTGCCAATAATGCACCATCAACACAAGGTACAAAACTGGCATGCAATGCTCTCAACTCAACAAGCAACGAGAGCGAGTAAACTATTAAACCAGCTAAAGACTTCCGACTCAAGGCATCAGCAACAACATTTGCTTTACCTGGATGATAGTCAATCAAGCAGTCGTAGTCTTTAATCAATTCTAACCATCTCCTCTGACGAAGATTGAGTTCTTTCTGGACACCCAAATACTTCAAACTCTTGTGATCAGTGTAGATGAAACATTTCTCCCCAAACAGATAGTGGCGCCAAATCTTCAATGCAAACACAATGGCAGCCAATTCCAAATCATGGGTCGGATAGTTAAGCTCATGCGGTTTCAACTGTCGAGATGCATAAGCTATAACTTTCCCTTCCTGCATCAATACACACCCCAAACCTCTATGTGAAGCATCACTGTAGATCACATATGGTTTGCCTTCAACAGGTAAAGTAAGAACAGGCGCTTGAGTCAACAACTCTCTCAACTGCTCAAAACTAGCCTGACACTGATCTGTCCACACAAATCTCACTCCCTTTCGAAGTAATCTGGTGAGTGGAGTAGCTATCAAAGAAAACCCTTTCACAAACCGTCGGTAATAGCCTGCCAAACCCAGAAAACTTCTAATCTCTGTCACAGACTTGGGTGGACTCCAATTCAGAATAGCTTCAACTTTACTTGGATCAACTCTAATGCCTTCCGCTGAAACAATATGTCCGAGAAAAGCAACTTGATCCAACCAGAACTCACACTTCGACAATTTGGCAAATAACTGCTTCTCTCTCAAAATCTGCAACACAATCCGTAGATGCATATCATGTTCCTCTTCATTCCGCGAATACACTAGTATATCATCAATGAAGACCACTACAAACTGATCCAAATAGGGCCTAAACACCCTATTCATCAAATCCATAAAAGCTGCAGGTGCATTCGTTAGACCAAAAGGCATAACTAGAAATTCATAATGCCCATACCTGGTCCGAAAGGCGGTCTTCGGAACATCCTCAGCTCTGACTCTCAGCTGATGGTACCCAGATCTCAAATCAATTTTAGAAAACACAGCTGCACCTTTCAATTGATCAAAGAGATCATCGATTCTAGGCAAAGGATATTTATTTTTAATAGTCACCTTGTTCAATTGCCTATAATCGATACACAACCTCATAGTACCATCTTTCTTCTTCACAAATAGCACAGGAGCTCCCCAAGGAGAAACACTGGGGCGAATAAATCCTTTGTCCAACAACTCATGTAATTGCACTTTCAACTCCCTCAATTCTGCTGGTGCCATTCTGTAAGGAGTAATAGAGATAAGAGTGGTACCAGGCAACAATTCAATACCAAACTCCACCTCTCTCTCAGGAGGCAATCCTGGCAACTCCTCTGGAAAAACATCAAGGAACTCTGCAACTGTGGCAATACTATCAATGGAAGAACCCTTCACTCTAGTATCTACCACATGAGCAAGATAGGCTTCACACCCCTTTCTAATCAACCTCCTGGCTGTAACAGCTGAAACAAATAAGGAGGCTAGCTGTTCCTGCTCATTAGATACTATCACCTCTCTACCATCACCCGTTCTCAAAGAAACAATTTTCTTTTTACAATCCACCACAGCTCCATGTCGAGATAGCCAATCCATACCTAAAATCACGTCATATTCCTTAAATGGCATCTCAATCAAATCCCCAAGGAACTCCTCACCCTGCACCACTACTGCACTATCTCTATGCACCTTACTCACAACCACACTATGCCCTAACGGATTTGTCACCAACACATCAAATCCTAGGGACTCAGCATGCACATCAAATACAGGCAAAACAGATGCACTAATATATGAATGCATGGAACCCGGATCAATCAAAGCAAGTACTGGAGTATTAAATAAAGAAAAAGTACCAGCTATGACTGCCGATGTATCTGGCTGCCTCTGCATAACATACATCCTCTGGGAAGATCCAACCTCCTCTGGTCTACCCTCCCTGGATGTAGCACCTCCTCTAGCACTGAATCCTGGTCTACCTCCCCGGCTGGCACCTCTGCCTCCTCTGCCTCCCCTCACACTAGCTCGAGAAGCAGCAGAATCAACTGGCATCTGCTCCTGCCTCTCAGGACAGTCTCTCACAAAGTGGTCAGGTGATCCACACCTGAAGCATACAGCTGGTCCACCACTCTTCCAACAAACACCTCTATGATAACCCCCACACTGAGCACATCTAGGTGGAGCGGATCTCTAAGTCATAGGGATTGGAGCACTTGCCACTGAAGCTGCAGGTCTAAATCTCTGTCTCTGGAACTGCACAGACCTACCAGCTGGTCTCTGGCTCCTACTACTCCGAGGAACAAAACTTCCTTTACCCCTCTTCGCAGAGGAAGACCCTGCCTCGAACTGGGGCCTTCTAACCCTAACCTCTTCTTCTGAAGCAGCTGCAATAACTTGAGCTCGCTCTACACTTCGAGCTGCTGTCACAAGCTGTGAGAAATCCTGATATCTGGATCCAGCCACTAAGCACATGATCGAGGGCCTCAATCCCTCCTCAAACCTCCTGCATCTATCAATCTCATCAGCAATGATACCCCCAGCATACTGACTCAGTCGAATAAACTCAACTTCATACTCAGTTACGGTCCGATGATCTTGCTTCAAATCTAGAAACTCTCTTTTCTTCCCATCTTTATACTCCCTAGGAGTATACTTCAACTCAAATTCCCTCAGAAAATCAGTGTAAGACAGTGTTGGAGGATCATCCATAGAATGGGGCACCGTCTTCCACCAATCGTAGGCGTCCTTCTGTAGCAAAGATCTTGCATAGTCAAATTTTTCCTCAGGGGTGGCTTGTAACTAAATAAAGATCCTCTGTACTTTGTCAAGCCACTGTTCTGCTACAGCTGGATCAGTAGTACCAAGGAAATCTTCCGCTCCATACTTCCTTAGTTTATCATAGTGCCTCACAGATACTAAAGGCTGAGGGGGTGGTGGCACTGGTTGCACTGGTGCTTGCCTCATAACTTCCATCATATGTCTAAACCAGGCTGACGGAACCTCCTCTCCAGCTGGTCTACCCGACACCGAAGCAGGTGCCTCCTCAACACTATCAACTCTAGCTCCCTCAGCAGGAGCGATACCCTCGGCACTACCCTCAATCGACTGACGTGAGTGAGAATCCATCACAACCTAAGTCTGCAAACACAACATACTACATCTTATTAAAGATCAGAGGTTGCCAATCCCAAACATGTATATTATTTCAAAACCAACTTTTTAAGTAAAATATTCTTTTTATTACATTTTACCTAGGCTGAGAATCTCAAACCTAGGCTCTGATACCAAAACAATTGTAACACCCCTTCCCGACCTACATGTGTAAGCTGAGTAGAGGCGCCACACTAACCTAATGTTGCTACCAATTTTACTTAGTCAAATTTTAGTTCCAATTTTAATAGAAATTTTGCCATAGTTTCGCCTAAAAATTGAGTCCCAAGTGTCGACAAAACTAGTTTTTTTTAAACATTTTACACAAACCAATGCAAACAAAATCATTCTCAGTACACTTCCAATAAATCCCCCTTATAACCTCAACTACAACTTGCAAAAAGGATTTGTAACACCCCCATATCCAATGCCCACACACTACAACCACAACAATGTAGCATAAGTGCATCAAACATAGGGATGCTACGGTTTTCTTAACATTCAAAACACTTTAAACTTGATACAATACCCTTATCATTATACATTATAGAAAAGTAGGTCATTTACTTATAAAACAAAACATATTAGTTATATATATATACATTTAAATATTACACAGCGGAAGTTATAAAATATGTACATATTTACAAACACTTGAGTACATATTTAAAAATATCCATATTTTTACATTATAATCATTACTTTACAAAATATAAAGAAGTATACATGATTGGCAATTCTCTTCTGATCTTTAAGTTCCCAAAATCAACTCTTCAAGGTCTACTCTCACTTGGTCTTGATGAACTCTCGGGTTCGACTCTATCAGCTCTATTACCTGCGCGATTAAACACTATTGCGCTAAGCCAAGGGCTTAGTAAGATAATTCATGCTAAAATGCAATGTCACAAATTAATTACACATATCAATCAAAAGCATATTATTTATTCAATATGTTGCTTTGTTCAATGTCACATCAATATTCATATAATAGCACCATTCATTATACTCATTTAAATTTATCATTATAGCCAACAACTATGACTTTATATACGTACCCTTTCCCAACCAGGTCGGTTGCCCTCCAATCCCAAGGGTCCGCAGGAGGCAAATATGCACGTATAACATTATCAGTAACATACCTTTCCCCATCCAGGTCGGTTGTCCAAGTTCGGTTGCCCATTCCAATGGGTCCGCATGGTTCCGCAGGAGGCAAATAGGTACGTATAATACTGACTATATCGAACCTTCCTCCTACCAGATCGGTAGTCCAAGATCGGTTGCCCAACCCACTGGGTCCGCATAGTTCCGCAGGAGACGGATAGGTCCGTTCATTAAACTTATCAATACTTTTTTTTTTCAATTCATTTCTTTTTCACAAGCAAGTTAAGCAATCATGCCTCAACATCTCACATTACAACAAAACCATTTTCTCATAACATCATATCATTCCCACTTCATTTCATCATTATATACAATATTCATTACATTATCTAAACACTCACATTATTATTCAATCCTATCATCAATGCATGCTTCAATCATATTTCATTTGAATCACTATAACATCTTTGGTATAACATTTCAATGTGCATTACTCATGAAACACATTACCATTCACAATGCATAACATAACATTATTCAATCTGAACAATGCAATTAGGACAATTCAACCTCTTCACAACCTAATCCAAAAGGAATATTAGCAAAATGACCATATGAATAGTACATTCTGGTTTTAGATTCCATTTTATCCTTATTTTGAAAAATTGTATAAAATAATCTACTTGACTAAAAATTCTAAAATTTTTACAGAATTTAGTTTTGTATCTTAAAATCATTCCTTTAAAATTTCAGATCAAACTGAACACAAAAATCTTGGTCAAATAGTTCACCTAACCAGACTGCCCCAATTGCCCTGCATCCTGGCAGCAGTTCTGAACTTTGTGAATTTCATAAATCAAATTCAATCAACGTGGTTCCAAATTATTTTTCTCAAATACTAGACTCACTAAGCAACAACATATCCAAAATTCAATTGAATATGATTTTTATACATTTTATTAAAAATCCCGAAATAGAGCTGTCTCAGTTAAGGTACCTGCTGGAACAGGTCTAATAAAAATAATCTTTCTAAACTCATAACCTATCCAAAATCGAATCAACATATTTTTCAGTCATTCTAGACTCATAGAGGCACAACATATCAAAAATTCACTTCAAGAACATTTTTCTATAATTAATTAAAAATCATACAATTCACAGCCTTTACTAATTGTAAAACAGAAACAATTTCACTACACACAACTCTTACTCTTCCATCACCAACACCAACCCAACTTCTCATCTATCAAGAAAAATCAATACTTAAAATCACACCATAAGCAACTTAATCATACCATCATCAAATCACAACTCAACTCAAGCATAACTTCAAAAATAACAAGAGTAAACAAGAGCAAACTTACCAAATAATGAAATTCCTTGAAACTCCAACTTGTAACTTTGAAAACTTCCTTCACTTTGAACTTGAAATCATCAAAACCATCACTTGTTCTCTTGCTCTCTTCTCTCTTTGATGAGCCGGCCACACAACAACAACAAGAAGAAGAAATGATGAAGAAACACAAAGTCAATAGGCATTAAATACCCATCCAAAAGAAAATTACTATAATACCCTCATCCATTTAACTAAGCTTTTGTCATATCTATACCCATTTAAGTAATTCACAACCAACACAAAAATATCCTCTTTCCTTGACTTTCCATTTTGACCACTTTATATGTTATATATATCACCATATAAGCAACATATACAATTATCTCTAAACCCTCTTTTCTTTCCCAACCACCATACAAAAACATTCTCTTCCCATTTCTCAATTCAAACCAACAACAACAACAACAAAACTTCTAGGGCATGCATAGGGATATTACACTTGGTCCTCAACCCGGCTAGACTGTTACAGTTTTTGAGGCTTACGACCCAATATTTTCACCTCAAAAACATCATATTTCACATTTTTCAGCTGGACTCGGCTTACGACCCGGTCTTTTCACCTGTCCAGCAATTCATAGGCATGCCGCCAAACCCAGAACTCTAAAAATTGAATAACATACTAGGCACACAATTAATTCATTTATCTCATTTCATTTCTCATAATCAAAATAGGCTCATTGCCTTATAATAATATAATCTTTTCTCATTCTTCTATTTCATCTCAATATCGATTGGTTACATTATGTTTTCATATCACCTATTTCCACATTTCTTTTCATATACAATACTTTACTCAATTGCATTGATATATCAATAAAATTCACATTATACATATCACAACATATAACTCATTCATCAACAATGTATCAAGTAACTTAACACATTTCTAACTAAATGTGTTAAGTCCCAATGTCATATAAATGTATGCAATCATTCAAAGTTTGTACTTACCTCTTAAAGCAACAACACCACTCTATCAACTCCTCTTCCAAGATAACTCTCAACACTTGAATAAAGGTAGCTCAACTCTCTTCAAAACCTAATCCAAAGGTGATCATACACACTCACTTAGAAATACACAAGAAGAAAATAAGGAAGAGAACTATCTAGGGCAAACTCTACACTTGACATGATCTACAACATGGGCGTGTCCTTGACCATGCCCTAAACTCACAACACAGAAGCTTTGACACGCTCAGTGACATGGGTGTGTCACTGGCCATGTCAATCCTCCAACAATACAGTAGCTATGACACGCTCAATGACATGGGCATGTCACTGGCCGTGTCAATGCTACTACAACACAGAAGTTGTGACACGCTCAGTGACATGGGCGTGTCACTGCTCGTGTCACCAACCCAGAAAATAGAACCAACGACACGCCCAAAGACATGGCCGTGCTCCTGGGCGTGTTAGGCCAAAAACCCTAAAATTGACACCAACAAAGCCACAACCAACACTCATCTTCCAATAGCCAAATCAACCACACATAACTCAACCAAAACCATCAACAACTCAAAAATACTTGAGTAAACCTTAAAACAACTCAATCACAAACATCAAACACAAACACCAACATATAACACAACTCAAACTCACAACACCCACAACTCTTGTCTCTTCAATCCAAACCCAAAAATCAAAGTTACTAAGACAAAACACTTCAAACACACCAAAATAACCATAAACACATCTACAACAACCATCCAACAAACCCAAGAACATAAACTCAAAAGAAAACCAAGAAACAAGTTGGAAACTTACCAAAAGTGAAGAAAATCCTTAAAACTCCAACTTGATCTCTTGAAAACCTTCAATCTTTTGAGCTTGGAAGTAACAAAATCTCTTCTCCTTTGGTTGATAAGGGTGGCCGGCCAAAGAGAAGGAAAGAAGAAGATGAAGGTGAATGAGGAAGAATAAAGAAAGAAAGAAAGAAGGAAAGAAAGAAAGTCAACACTCTTCAACTACTCTCTCCTCAAAACACTCTCCACCATACATTTAAACAATAAAATATTCACCCACTAACATCATCATCCACTAACATAATTAAATCCATTTAATTAATCAAAATATCTCTTTTGACTTCTAAGACCCAATGACTTGTATATATATTGTTTTTATCTCCATATACATAACATATACAATTTAAATTATTTAATCCAATACAATAATTAACACTCCAAAATTTTAGGGTATACTTTGGGATATTACACTAGGGGTTACTTCAAGAATATGAGGAAGAAATGACTAATAAAAGCAATAATGTGTTAGATGAGTTACTTCAAATTGAGGGTTTGAATAGTACTAAAGCCTTACAAGCTGCAAATATTCTCACCACTGAACAAAATAAATTAACAGTATCTTATCAAGCTCTAGCACATCTAGAAGGCAAACCTCAATTTATTTAATGAATAGAAATATGATTGTGTAATTAGGAGTTATTTTGTATAAAATGAATAGAAATATGATTTTATTGTAAGAATTTTATTTATTATTTGGCTTATGTGTGGTTAGGTCAAGGTAGCCCTAAACGAGATATTTAGGGTTTTGGTGGAAGTAAGAGGAGGAGAGAGAATTGGTTTGATTTTAAAGCTTTTCCAAGTTTAGTACATATTCTGGTAACTTATGTTTTAATCACATTTGATTTGGCATAACACATTGTAATTTTATGAATGCGTTATGCTACTTTGATATTGGTTTTCATATGTTATGTCATTGTTATTGCTAAAAGTGTGTGTAATTCATGAAATAATAAATGATAAGCCATTATATTATGGTAGATGTATATGTTATGTACAAATTGTGAAAAGTGTGAATTATTTACTAAAATTGTGGATGTAGGCCACATTATGAATATGGCTAAGAATAATATTTTATATGATTGGAAAATGAGGAAAATAGCTAAAGATGCGGAGAATAAGAAAATTATGAAAAAGGAATGAATAATGTGATGAGATTAAGAAATGATAAATGTGGATGAGAAAAAGGAAAATATATAATGTTGATATATATGTTTGCCTCGCACAATTTCATGTTCCAGAATATTGAGATTGGTACTATCGAGTTGGCATGCTAATGATACATCATGATGTTGTATATGCCTTTGGGCTAGACATGCTGATGTTGGATACTTTGCATCAAGGAGATGGCCTTTGGGTGATTTATGACACTTTGTCTCCAGTGTCAAGAGGGGATGGCCTTCAAGTAATTTATGACACTTTGTCCCAAGTATCAAGAGGAGACGACCTTTAGGTGGTATATGACACTTAGTCTAAATTAATATTTTTGGAACTTGGATATTGTGTAAGGACTTATTGAGCCCAATGTGTTTGTTTGTAATATGTTGATGAATTTTATGAGTTAAAGGATGAACAATGTGTATTGTATGGCAGTGTATTAAATATTTTATGAGACAAAGAATGTGTAAAAGAGTATTGCATGTGTTGATAGCATGGTGTATTATGATTCATGAAAACATGCATTGATTTTAAAAAGTATTATATGTTGTCAAAGTATGTACCGCTAAGCTATTAGCTTAATGTTGTTAATTGTATCACATAGGTGATAGGACTACAAATCAAAATGGTCCGAATTGAGTTTGAGACTTAGAGATTGTGTGTGCCACGTGACCAACCTTGACGATGTTGCATACATGTATAATTTTATTTTTTTGTGCACTTTGGGTTATACACATTAATATCATCATATGTATATTAAATTAGTTTCGGGAAATATTATGTATGTAAATATACTTACAATTGGTGTCATGTTCATTTAGAAACTTTTAGATGTAACTCAGTTAAAAAAAATTTGTTTTTCTTTTATGATAAAATGTATGTTGATATTTGGAGTAATGTTGGACTTTGGAGGAAATTATATATTGGGAGTGTTTTTCCAATGTAGGTTGCATATTTTTATTGATTTTGGGATTTATTAAAAATACAGACAAAACTCTAGTGAACTTTTCCTAAATATTTTCTTATATACATTAATTCAATTATATTTTAGCCATATTTATTTAATTGTAGTATATACAATTATAATGCAGTATTTTTATATTATCAAATGAGAGTGTTTCTACAACCAATTACTATAGCACTATTGTATTATATATATATATGTACTTTTTGCATATGGGGTATATGTATTGAACTTATATAGGGTATAAGGGTGTCATAGATCAAATGGTTGAGGCATAATAAATGGCTGATGAAGGTTTGCTAGGATGTCCCCATTATAGTAGGCATAGTCAATTTCATTGCATTTTGTCATCCTTAATGCTTTCTTCAAGATTAAACTTGCCTCTTCTACCTTTGTATGGACACCAATACAAAGCAAGATGATCCCAAGTAATGAATGATCACTTGTATTTGTTTGCATGAGATTTTAAACTACGTTTTGATTGATTTTGTGCTTAATGCTCTATTTTTGACTTGTTGGCCAGGGCTAGAAGCTTTTGGCCTACAAAAATTTTCAAGCTCAATAGTTTCCTTGGTTTGTTGAACTTTTATCTTTGATAATTAGAACTGATCTCGATATTTTTAAAAATTACTGAACAACCATATGCTTGTACTTGATAATCCTAAAAGGTGTTTGAAAATACTGAACTAGATACTTTTTAGGTCTTATTTGACATTTTTCACTGTGTTCGGCAATAATGATCCATGAACCTGCTTGACTTGCTGATTTGTCTTAGAACCTTTAGATTATTATCAAGTTCAAAAATGTAAAATCTCGAGTTTGTCAGCCTTGCACTCATTTTCTATTGTAGTACTTCAAAATTGAGCTTGATACTATGTCGTTCTACCCGACAGTTCTTCACTCTAGGGATTGTCAAGTTCGTTAATATTTATAATAGAGCTTAATAATAATTATTACCAAACTTGAGTATTTGTGGTACATAATATCTTTATTAAGCCTTGAAAAATAAAAAAAACTGCACGGATTAGTAACTTTAACATTCTGTTTTATATACTCACTCTATTCATATGTCATTTCACAATTTGATATTGGTTTAGTATAAGCGGCCAGCAGTTTACATCTATCTCACTCTTGGATATGATCTTTTCTCGATCCAGTGAAAGAGATTATTTAGTCTTCTAGTATATTTCCAATATTGTAGGCCATGCCATAGAGAGCAAGCAATATGGATCATTGCGTGATCCAGGCTCTGGAGGAGCAATGGATGAACACTAAATTCCATATGCCTTTTAGGAATCTTACTGTTACCCTTATGGATTTTGCTGCTATTATAGGGTTGGGCTTTACTGGTACAATGGTCCCCTTTAAGGCTATATATATTACTAATGAGGAGTATCTTGATCTACTTCATTTTTTTCTAAGGTTGAACAGTGGTAAGATCAAGTACTCAAGCATAGTTGGACACTGGACCTAGGCGAGACTGGTTGCCTTGGAGTACAATGTTGAGGATTAGATGAGTTGTGCTTAGGGTTTTCTCCTTCATCTCTTGGGCATGATGTTCCTTGCGCTATTGACTCTAGTATATTATGATAACTTTTTTATTTAAGGAGGACTCCCAAATATAACTGGGTAAGGCTACTTTGTCAACCATGTGTTATGGGTTTAATATGATTTATTGAGGGAAAGACTCCTCTGTTGGTCTCTTAGTTGTTGTGAAGGTCACTTTATTATCTTTTTATTTTCAATATGTTCCCCTTTCAATACATGTTCTTTTATTGGTTTTCTTAGACTTCTCTCTTTTGTAGGTTTGGGCTTATGATCTCAACTTGATTTCACAGTATCAAGGAGGGCCACCAATGCAGTCACGACTTTCCTCGGCTCAATTCTTGGTTCCATAATAGGGTTTTTAGTAAGGGTGAACATGACCTGTCAAGGATTCAAGGTCACCTTTGCTCACTTACTTGGTAGAAGTTAAACAAGAAAGTAATCAGTCTCATTGATTTATTATTTATACTTCAGATACTCACATTGTTGTTTTTCCATTTTAGGTGGACAACAATTGGTGGGATGAGCAAAATAGGTAGGATAGGCCCTGGACAGGGTGATGAGTAAGGCTAAACCCTTGATGAGGAGGAGAATTATTTTGGTTGGATCCATCACTTCCTGTTGGTACTTGGGGGAGTGAGTGTTTCAATGGCACTTAGGACCTCGTTAATGAGGTATCCCCCTTGATATCCTTGGGACCATGTGCTTTGCTAGTATGCTTCCAGAGGCTGATTGGCTGTGACATTATGTCGGTAAGGACTGTTTATCATATCTACATCTAGTAGATCAAGGTCTGATGCCTATTTGGAGGAAGTGAGGACCCATATGCTCTTTGTAGATGTAGGTCTGGATGATCCACCTGTAGATCCTAATTAGGAGCCAAATGGAGAGGGTGGTGGTCCTTCCAATTACCCTGAAACTTCTACTTGGGTATATTCTCTTTGCATCATTATTTTGTTTCTATTTATCATTATTCCCTATCCATTGAGATTGTTATCTTTCTTATTCTAATAGCCATCCCCACATTCTTCCAGAAAGATGAGGACTCCTGTCAACTCAATTTCAGGTACATCTGTCACCAGGACAGTCAGAGCTCATCCTCTACCAATGGCACCATTGAGAAGGTCTCAGCTTCCTTCCTTATATAGGTCTACTAGCTTTGTAGGGTGACCCAGAGGTAGCACCTCATCCCATCTTTCCGTGTTATCAAGCTAGTGAGCTTGCCGCTATGGAGAGGGTGCTAACTATTGCAGGCTCTATGGCTCGTAATCTTGCTAATGTAACGTGTGTGAGTTTCTTATGTTATGTTGCCATTGTTTCACTTGTTCTCATCTGTTAGTGCCTTATTGAGCTTCATTTCTGTATCAGGTTCCCGAGGAGGTGCATCAGGAACTTTATCATCCTTTTCTAGGTGGTACATGATGATTAACAACTCTTTCCAGTGAGATTTCAGTTAGTACATGAAACAAATAGTTCCAATGTTAGTTGTTTGGAAATTTTAATCTTATTTCTTCTTATTTTTTTATTGTAGGCAATCATCTTGGCTCACAATGTCACGATCACTCACTTGGAAGTTTAGTTATTTTCTCAAAACATATAAATTTGATATAGATGAAAATGGAAATGCAAATGATGATGCTAAGTCTCATTTTCTAGTTTTTTAGGCTGAGGTTGAATTATTGAAGGAGAAGCTTAAAACTGAGCAGGATGTATCCCGGGATAAGATATCAGAGTTTGAAAGGTGGTAAAGGACCAAAGGAGATAAATCAAATATTATCAACATCACATAGGTGAGATCCAGCCTCCATTGTTGGGTGTAGAGGATACTTAATCATATGATGAGACAAATGATGATTCCACTAGTGGTGGTGATGATAATGGATCTGATCAGGGCATCAAGGGTGTAGGCAACTCTAACAGTGATGGGGATGATAAGCATGGCTAGGGTGGTGGCACTTATTGGGAATTCATATTAAGAAGAAATAAAATGGCAGCCAATACGTAGTGGAAAATCAAAAATTCCCAAACCCTAGATCATCCCATATTGATAAAATTGAAGTGAAGGAAAAACATACATGGTTTAGATATTATAGCTAAGAGCTCTTCATAAATTCTTCACCTTCTCCTCTTGTTGGGTTGTCGCAAACCACAACAATCCAAGGGTAGGATTTTCTTTAATAGTATTCATACAAAGGGAAGAATTAATCTCCTATCTAATAGGAGTGGCTTAGAGTGAGTCTTTATTCTAGCAAGGAAGATACACTCTAATAGAAGAAGAAAACCCCCAAGAAGAAGAAGAAACTCTTTCTTATCCTCTTTTTTGGCTAGGAGGCAAAGACTAGCTCTCATCTCTTTAAGATGATATTTATATCCTTTTTTGTATTCTAGGGTTTGATTTAACTAGAACTTCTAAACTTAATAGCTTATTATGCCCAAATAGGCTCAACTTAGCCCAAAAGATAATAAACCTTCCTTCTTAATGGATCCAAACTATTTAAAATATTATCTCATAATATATTAAAGCCAATTTAATTAATTTTCAACCCTGTTAGTATGTGACCAATTAGGCTCCCAAACACGTTGGTACTAAATACCAATATTACCCTTATTAATTAAAATTAAGGTTTCCTCAAATGAACTCTTCATTTAGGATTGATTCTCAAATCAACTAATTGACATAAAATAGACCAAGATTGGCATCTAGCAATGCATCATGGCCACCCAATTGTTGAGAAAGTCACAGTGGTTTGACTTCAACCTTTCCATAGATAGTTACCATGCAATAAACTTCTTACATCATACTATACCTCATTTAGATAAAAGCATGGACTTTGTGTCAAACTCTCACTAGACTGACTATGTCACGCCTAGCCTAAATTTATTATTTCTTATTCCTGAAGTCCATTACTCTGTAAAAGGCATCTTTGAGAATCTCTCAAAGATCCATCCACCTTGGCCAAGGATTCTCAAAGTAATGCCTTCCTATAAGAGGTCATGAGATATATTCTCCTTCTATCATGAGTGATGTATCTTTTATTGATCTCTCTGCTATCTTCAAATATTTCATGCAATACCTAATGACTGCCCTATGAGGAATCTCTCATGAGACTACAAGGAATGGGATTAAAGTATAGCACTTAATATAAGATGCCTTGGAGACCTTAAGTCTAAGGATAATTGTACAACTACTATGATGAGATATTATCACTAACATTGAATAGAAATCCATACGATTATCTCATAGTTAGGCCATCTAATAAACTTGTTCTTCCAACAAGCATCCACATGTTAGCTCTAAGCATCACCATGCTTATAGCTTGTGAGAACAACTGGTTGATCAATCCAAGAAGTATAACATATGCTAGTCTATCCACATTAACCATGTCCCATCATGTTAATACTATGATTAGGGATAATTTTAGTATAAACACATTTGCATTTAATAAGAATCTCATATCATGATTTCTCTTACACTGTGTTTATACTTGGCATTTTATTAAATAGTTTAAGATAAATAATCAACTACATGCATCAAATGAGTATTAAATAATAAAGGATGCCTTAATTCATAATATATAAATGAATGATAATGTGCATATTACAACCTAAAGTGATTGTCTCTAGGGCATACATATCTAACAACACTAACCTTGGTGATACTATAGATAGCTCTAGGGATATCAATGAGAGCAATCAGGAGCACTATGGCAAAATTGTCATCCCTTATATAAAGGAGACGGAGGTTGCATTGCTTGGTTATGAGGGGGATGTTGATCGTTCCTGTCATCAGACTCAAGCAACCGATTCCTTCATTGCTGAGGTTCTTGTTAGCCAAACCCCTATTTGTTCTTGTTCTGGTTCCCTTTCTACCATAAGTTCATCCTTGTTGGCTACGGCGGGCTCTAATTCAATTGTCCTAGTTTTTGTTATTCCTACTCCAATGGTTCTTGCTGAGTCAGCTGCATCAGCTAGTGTGGAGGATGTTCCTGCTGAGTCTACTAGAGATGGAACTATCGTAGCCCATGTTAGTAATTTAGGGTCTTTGTCTAATATTCACGCTTTGCTACAATCTTGGAGGATTTACTTTTGATCCACTAGAGGCTCTTCATCATGATGACTAGAACTATTGATTTGTTTTATTGTCATATTTCAGACTTTACTTGATAACTTTTAGTCTTTCATATAAATTCATTTTTAGGACATTCGGTATATTGACCATTAGGTCTTTCTACATTTTTCTTGCTCTTTGGATGTTTGTGGATGCTTTATACAGACTTGTTCCCATTTTAATCAGTTATCATGATTTCTCTTCTTTTTATTCTAGCTTGTATTTTTATGAAAGCAGGTTTTCCATAGGGATAAAAACTTATATTCTCCTCAGTACAGTTGAGCTCGTTATTCTTTAAGTTATAGAAGTATCAAGCTCATTAATAAAAATTGACAAGCTCAATAGTTTTTTACTCAAATTATCAAACCATGATCTTGACAATCAAGCTTGTTACTCTTTACCGACGTAAGAATTTCAGGCTCAAGAATTTCTGCCATTTCAACCTCTATAAGAATAGCTTTCGCCACCTTATGCAGGTCATTCCATCCCTCCCTTTCCCTTCTAAATTATACCTTTCATTTATGCCGATCTTCTTCCATATTTTTTGCAGCCATGACTGATATTTCCTTGAGATGAGTTCTAGACATCTTTTCCAAGACCAGTAATGAGCATTGGAATAATGAGCATTGGAACATGACTTAGGTCCGTGTTCTCTAAGGCCCCGAGCCTAAACAGTGCTGAAGTCGTAAGAACCATTCCACCGGGAGTGGGGGCGAAAATCCCCGCTCACAACCGGGCATTATAGGAGTGTTGGGTGATTCTCACCTTTCCCATACATACCTAACTTTCTGAACCCATTAGGGAGGTTAGAGATTCCTTAGAAATCGAGTCATCCACCCCCTTTTCTTTTTTCCCTGTCTGTCCGGCTGGTGACTCTATTTTCTTTGGGCTTAGGCTCATGTTCTCTAAGGCCCTAAGCTTAACAGTGCTGAAGTCGCAAGAACCATTCCACATGAGAGTGGGGGCAAAAATCCCCGCTCACAATTACGACTCCAGTGGGGATAAGAGAAGTTGATTTCGTTGATCTTTATATTATTTTATTCTTTTTTATTATGATATTATCCATTGCATCATTTTAGATTGCAATGTATGCGTGAGTTAAGACTCCATGTTACCCATGTTATGTTATGCAAGGGATACCATACTTTCACTTAAGGTATGGAGATCGAGCATGGCATAACCACTCATAGCCTTGTACCTTTTGGTATATATTTGTTATGGGAACCTAAGCTTTTCAACCCAAAGACTAAAGTCCATGTAGTTGACCTAGTTACTTTCATTAGGTTTGGCTATTGTGAGCAGGGATTTTTGCCCCCACTCCCGGCGGAATGGTTCTTGCGACTTCGGCACCGTTTAGGCTCGGGGCCTTAGAGAACATGGGCCTAAGCCCGGAGAAAATGGAGTCACCACCCGGACGGGCCGAAAAAAAGAAAGGGATGGATGACTCAATTCCTAAGGAATCCCCACCCCCTAATGGGTTCGGAAAGTTGGGTACATGTGGGGAAGGTGAGAAATGGCCCAGCACCCCCACAATGCCCTGTTCATTGGAACCGGTCTCCTTTGCAGATCTTAATATTATAAAATTCTTAAGTATAAAAATATTATCCATACTACATGCAATAATTAAAATAAAGCATCATTATATTAAAATCAAAGCAAGGTCCAAACAAAACAAATAAATGGACACCCATCCGAGGATGGAAACATGTCCTTACATCATTTATGTCTAAACTAAATAGGACACCCACCGAAAGGTGGAAACATGTCCTTTACATTGGTCCAAAATATAAAAGCAATTTGAATTACATAATACTTAGCTAATGAGGTATCCACAAAGTGGAAACATACCTCTTATAATTTTAATACTAAAACAAACAAATAATAATCATAATAATAAAGAAAATATCCATCCATGATAAACTAAATGAATCGAACATTGAAATTAAATAAATCAACCATCAAAACATATAATAAACTACATAATCAAATCTGAAATTAAATAAAGCAATAAATATATAAGTTTAGGGTTTTAAAGAATTTAGGATTTTTTGGAACTTAGGGTTTTAGAACTTAGGATTTTAAAATTAGGGTTTTGTAATTAAGGTTTTGAATTAGGGTTTTGAGGGTTTTTGAAACTAGGGTTATGGAATTCAGAGTCTGGAATTAGGATTTTAAAATTAGGGTTTTTGAAACTAGGGTTTTGGAATTTAGAATTTGTAATTAGGGTTTTTGGGTTTAACTTACTACCTTAAAAACATAATTTTGGCTTTGGAAAGATAAATTATGGTTTTGGAAAAATTATTAATATTTTGGAGTTCAATAATGAAATGGTTTAAGCTTTTGGATAAAAATAGTTTAAGGTTTTGAGTTTCAATAAAATAATTTATGGTTCTTGATGTAAAGTAAACAAAATAGATTCTAACAATTAATTTAAATCCTCAATGGATACTGGATAGTTTTATATTTTTTATGAAATGTGCATGTGGGGTTATGAATACCAACTGATCAATGTGTTAATTAAAGCAAACGATTAAAGTTATTGAAACAATGATCAATTTACTAAATGTTCAAAGATCATGGTACTGCGCATTTCAAAGATCAAGTTACTGCATGCATGTTTTTATTAATCAAAGAAACGAAGCTACTGTGAGTATGAATAATTTATGATTAAAGATCAAACCTCCACCATTCGTTTCACCAAAAAAAAAATTAATTTCTGGATGAACAATGTGAAGATAGTATAGATTCTGCCTTCTTCTTTGGTTGTTTTGATTTTTCTGTTTGTGGTTTCCTTCGCTCTCCAAAAAGCTACTGCTGTTCTTCTCTCTTTGTTGCCGTCTCTTCTATTTTGTGGTTTTAATCTCTCTTAATATTCATTGCCGACCCTCTTTAATCTACCTTCCTTTTCTGAATTCTGAAACGTTATTATTTATAAGCCCTAACTTCACTCATAATCATTAACCTAATATTAATAAGTCCCTAAAATGAATTCTAGTTGAATTAGGAAACTTATCCACCCTCATGTCAACCTGGTTGCCCTAGGTCAACATGAGACCAACCTCATGTCGACCTTGGGCTGCCCAGGTCGACATGAGGCATGATCTAGGGCCTCCAGGTCGACATGGACCAAAGCCATGTCGATCTCCATGTCGACCTGGGACATGCTCATGTAGACTTGGGGCCTCCAAGTCGACATGATCCAAGGTTCATGTCACTTGGGCCTTTGAACTTAAACTAATTTTGCATTTTTTTAATTTTTTGGACCAGACCTTCTAAAAATGACTTGGTTTAGGGTTTTGTAGTCGAGTTTGTGAATTTTGAAATTGGACAGACTTATTAGAAGTTGTAAATTGGGTCAAATTTATTTTGACATCCTTTAATTAGGACCATATTAAATTGGGGTCAAAATTAAGGGTCTACAGTTTGCCCCCTGCTTGAGCGATCTGAGACTTTCAGTAGAAGAGAGTGAAAAGAAACATGACTTTGAGCAGATTTTGGATGAGGATGGATACTTAGATTTGATTTGGGTACTTGGACTAGGGGTAAGTTCTGGACTTAAAGGTAATTTGGATTCTCGATCCTAAAGTGGACTTGGATACTCGATCCTATACTGGATTTGGATACTCGATCCTAAACTAGATTTGAATACTCGATCCTAAAATGGATTTGGATAATTGATCCTAAACTGGATTTGGATACTCGATCCTAAAGTGGATTTGGATACTCGATCCTAAACTGGATTTGGATACTCGATCCTAACTGGACTTGGATACTCGATCCTAAAGTGGATTTGGATACTCGATTCTAAACTGGGTTTGGATGCTCGATCCTAAACTAGGTTTGGATACTCGATCCTAAACTGGATTTGGATACTCGATCCTAACTGGATTTGGATACTCAATCATAAATTAGACTTAGATACTCGATCCTAAACTGGGTTTGGATGCTCAATCCTAAACCGGGTTTGGATACTCGATCCTAAACCGAATTTGGATACTCGATCCTAAACTGGATTTGGATACTCGATCCTAATTGGATTTGGATACTCGATTCTAAACTAGATTTGGATACTCGATCCTAAACTAGATTTAAATTCTAGACCAAAATATTTGAAAGTGAGTTTGAAAATATTTTGTATACACATAAACTTAAAAATTAAAATGGAGAAACTTTGCCCCTGTGTAGGCTCAAACCAATAATTTTTCTCATATAGGCTCTGATTAATGTTTGTATTTTGTCTTGTTCTTTCCATAAGCATGCATCTCTTCTGTCTTTTATGAAATGACTAGAGCTTCCTCAAGCAATGGTTCTTCCATGCTCCCCTAATTCAATATCTTCTTTATGATTGCTTTATAAAGTGTCTATTGTTCACTTTGACAAAGGAAAATGCAGTGTAATATGATCATGTATGCATGATATGCCTGAGTAATACTTACAGTGGTTCCATCAACTCACAGACGGAGGTGATCAGCTGAAGTGTTCTCATTGACTCCTTCCAAATGCTTGTTCAGTTCTTTCATTGGAATGATAGAAAGCTTTGCATTTATGGCTTTTATCTTCAAGATATTAAAAACATGAATAATAGAGGCTCCAAGCAGCAAAGATACATCCATTTCAAATTATGATTTAGTATGTCAATTGTTAGCTTCTTCATAACCTTGCTATTAATCATTTCCTTTGCCCAATGTATCCTTTGAGATTCGATAGTTCAACATACTTCCCTTAACTTGAAGGCTTCGTGTGACAAAAACATTTTTTTTTTGAAATCAAATGTTGGCTTTGCCAAATCAATGTTAATTTACCTCAGGACTTAATTTTTCCAAATTAACATATTTATAACATGACAACCCTAGTTACCGTACTAAACTCGGAAATTATTTCTAGTTAAGCAAGAACTGTTGCACTTCAGATAGGCACATACACATTACTTGGCCAAAGGTCTCATTTGAGTTTGAATATTGTCTATCTCATATGCATGCTTATTCAAACTATCTCCACTATTAGACTCTACCTACCAAGAGAGATCAATAGGTCTTTGATAGGCTTGAAATGGGGTCTATAAGGGACATGGGTTAAATGAAGGCCATTTGTAAATTGGAGCCGTTGTGACACTATGGACAAACCTTCACACTACAAACTGCTTGTTGGGACTTTAGATAGTTGGGAGCAATCTTCCTAGACTCCAAATTTCTTCTATCTTCTTGGCATCAATCTGGATCTTGATTAGGACAGTCTTTGCCCTTGTAAAAAGTTTGGTAGCCAAATTCATTTCTTTTCTTCTTCTCCCTTTTATTTCTTTTTATTTTTCTTACTCTTCCCTTTCTTTGATCATTTAGTCCTCCTTCCTTGTAGGACTGTTAAGTACATAACTTTCAAGAACTGGATGGTCTTTCTCCTTTTTATCTAATTTTGATCAAATCTATGGTTGGGTTGGACAAATTCAAGTCAAACTGTCCTTATAAACCAAATGGAAGCCTTTTGCTGCTTTAGGTAAAAGAGAACTCAGTCGGCTTTCTAAACCGCCTTTTAGGTTTTATCTTTCTTTTTCCTTCTCTTTTTTTCTTCTTTTATCTCTTTTTTCTTTTCCTTTTTTTTTCTCTTTTTTTTCTTCTTTTTTTTCTCTTTTTTTCTTATTATTATTATTATATCTTTTTCTTTTCTTTTTTTTTTTGGTTCTAACTCTAAAAGAGTTGCCTTGTTTGTACCAATTTGGGTATCTAATAATGGATGAGTGGAGTGACATAAATCTCCTTTAACAGGGATAAATCATTTGTTACTCTGATGTTTTCTTGATATATTGGAGATATTAGGAAAACTTCAACTACCCTTATGGTCTTGAGAACTTCAACTACCTTTATGGTCTTGAGAACTTCAACTATCTTTATAGTCTTGACTATTCATTTCTTTCTTTGATCTTCTTGCCTCTTCATCTTAGTGATCATAAGACTTGACAAAAGTATCACAATAGCTCAGGGTAGGTTGTTGGGGTTTGTAAGCCAATGAAAAAAAAGCTAAATTTTATGAAGGCTCAAAGGGACAACTAGAGATTGATATTTAACTGGGTAGATACTAGTTGTTGGCTAACCAAACAATGCCTAGATCATCTCTCCCTTAAATAAGCAGAGTTCAATTTCGCCTCAAAAGTTTGTCAAAGTATGTTCTAAGACTGACTAGGACCTAGACAAAGGTAATTATCCAGGAGCCTTCTCTAAGAAAGCATACACAACTCAATACTATAGAGTAATTCCCTCACATAGTAAAGTCATTTGAGTCAAGATGCATAAATATATTAATTCATGAATCATCAAGCTAGATTCCTCATTTATTGAGCACCAAAATGAAAAAAGACCAATAAAAATTTTGATGAAAGTAATTTATTCAAACAAATTTAAATTTGAAAAACATGATAGTTCCAATTAAATATTAAAGAAAGCAAAATAAATAGAGCAACACTCTAAGCTAAGGGAAGTTTATTAAGTTGGAGTCGAAGATACTTCATTTATTTAGACACATCAAGGGCAAGGATTTTTTCCATCATCAAGGATCATTGCTTCATCATCCATAGTTAGCCCAATCTTGCTTAGTAGCACATCATCATTAGCAGCTTCTCTATCTATATTATGACAAGATGACAAGATAAAACTCTTCATGAAGGTTGAAAGTGGTGGTACCCTTCCAAATTTAGGCAAAGGATTGTTCTTAGTATTGGGCTTGCTGGCTCAGGTAGCTTACCATTGTCGATTAGATTTTGGATCTCATGCCTCAACTTCATACAATTGTCCATTTCGTGTCTAGGCCTTTGATGGAATTTTCAAAATGCATTAGTATCAAAGTTAGGTGGAAGAGGATTAGGAACAGGACAAGGAGTCAAGGATTGTAACAATCCCTTCTTTTGTAACTTATTGAGAACCCAAGACAGCGGTTTCCCTAATTCTAAAAATTGCCTCATTCCTCCTTGACTAGTGGCATTAACATCAGCTTCCTTTTGTGTACTTTGATTGCTAGGCTGATAGTTTCCTTTCTCATTCATTCTTATTAAAAAGTGGTTCTTCTCCCTTTCCCATTCTTCAATTTGTAGACCAGCTTGGAGAAAATCTTTGAAATCACGGATGAGTGTATGAGACATCCTTTCACGAAGACTAGGCAACACCCCTCTCACAATCATCCTTATTTGATCAGATTCATCGGGCCTCTTCTTGAGCAAAGCAGCCTTATTTCTCCATCTTTTCACATAGTCCATAAAATTCTCATTTAGCCTTTGTCTAATGGACTCAACTTCCATTAGGGTAACTTTTGTCTTGACATTGTATCCATATTGTTGGATGAAGGCCTTGTATAGTAGATCCCAACTCTTTTGTTTGCCATCTTCTAAGGTATTGAACCAATTTTGGATAACAGGGTCCAATGAGAGCATAAAGTACCTTAGAGTTTGAGCCTTAGTAGCTCGGGCAGACTGCATAACAGTGATATACTGCTTCACATGGAGGTGAGGATTTCCGGTTCCATCAAACTTTGCAAAGGATGGCATCTTGAATTTGTACGGAACTTCTTCGTCTATCTCAAATAATTTTTCAACTGTGGACATTTCTTCGATTTTCAGCTTCTTATCAAATTTCTTTTTCAAATCCGCAATCATCTTTTCAACATCAGACGTTTCGATTTTCTCCATAGCTGATATTTCAACAATCTTTGGTTCTTTCTTCTTATCTTAAGGATCTTGGAAGTATTGAGCCCAATCGTCATCATCATTAACGACTACCTCGTCATCATCAAAAGCTACTTCACCAACTTTAGCCTTCCCTTTGTCCTTTGGCTTCTTGGAGCTAGTAGATGCTTCGACATTATTTCCTAAAATTGCAGCCAATTAGTTCCTCACGGTCTCGGCCATGGCCTCTTTTATATCTTCCATCTTGGCATTGAGGGCGTCATCCACCATTCTTTGAATTTGTTCGGGCTCCATTGCTTTTGATGCGAAAGTGATTGAGTCGTTGCTAGTTTCTTCATCTCTAGTGTAGGTTTGGCTTTCGAACTATCGTAATCCAGGGCTGTGAGCTAGAGAGGATCAATGATATAAGATGCAAATGTATGTATGTATGCATGTATGCACAAACAATAAATACAAAAAGATAATTAGGACATTCCTTTCAACCTTATAACTTCCACATACGAATGACGAGTCTCTTTTCCTAGGTAATATGGTTAACAAAATACCAACATGGGGTATCTTGCTTTCGAATAATTATTTCAACCAATAGTTATATTTTTAAAAATGGAAATCAGATCATGATTATTCCCATTAATTAGGTTTTAATCCATTCAACCAACTAAAGTAGCTTTTATACTATATTGGATTAAAACTAAATTAAGAGATTTATTATAAATAGATTTCTCACTTGAAAAAGTAACTAGTGGTTCATGCCAAAAAACAAGCCCATGATTAATTATTCTTAGTATAAACTAGGCTCATAATTGATTCTTGATATTTCATAATTGACCTAAATAATTTGCAAGCTCTTTGTAAGAAAAGGTTGGATGAAAATAACTTTGTTTCTAAGCCCATTGTAAAAAGATTTTTGAAAAAAATGAATTTTGGGCTTAGTATTTGGGTCATGAGAAAAGAATTTTTGATTTGTTTCTGGAAAAGTTTTATATCCAAAGGCCATTTTGAAAAGTTTTGAAAATAGTTTTGGTCTTTTTGATTTTAAAGAAAAATTTATTTTGAGCTCACAATGTATTTAGGTCATATTAAAAAAAGAAAAAACCAAATAAGCCATGATTTAAGCCAAGATAAATTAACCATAGTCAAACAACATGCATTTGGGGTAAAAACATAAGGAAAGTAACTAGGCCAATTACATGAGCTTTAGTCTTTGGGTTAAAAGACTTAGGTTCCCATAACAAGTATATACCAAAAGGTATGAGGCTATGAGTGGTTATGCCATGCTCGATCTTCACACCTTGAGTGAAAGTATGATATCCCTTACATAACACAACACGGGTAACACGGGAATCCTAACTCACGCACACAATGCAATCTAATGTGACGCAATGGATAATATCATTATAAGAAAGAATAGAATAATATAAAGACCGGAGGAATCAACTTCTCTTATCCCCAGTCCAGAACTTAGCTCGGGTCCAGAACCCAAATTCCTCTTAAGTCCAGAACTTAGCTCGGGTCCAGAACCCAAATTACCCTTAAATCTAGAACTTAGCTCGGGTCCAAAACCCAAATTACCCTTAGGTCCAGAACCTAAAATCTCTCTTAAATCTAGAACTTAGCTCTGGTCCAGAACCCAAATTTCCCTTAAGTCCAGAACTTAGCTCGAGTCTAGAACTTAAATTACCCTTAGGTCCAGAACCTAAAATCTCTCTTAAGTCCAAAATTTAGCTCGGGTCCATAACCTAAATTATCCTTAAGTCCAGAACTTAGCTCGGGTCCAGAACCCAAATTACCCTTAGGTCCAGAACCTAAAATTAACCTTGAGTCCAGAACTCAAACCGGGTCCAGAACCCAAAACGTAAACCATCTCAAAAAAATTAAGTCTTATTGCTTTTCACTCTCAGATCGTTCAAGCATGGGGCAAACTGTAGACCCTTAATTTTTGACCCAGTCTGGTCCGATATTTTTTATATAGTCCAAAATAATTTTTGTGGTTTTTTAATTAAATAATATTTATTTTAATATTTACAATTTTTAATAAAAATAAAAATGGTAAAGTTAAATAAATAAAAATAAATAAAAATCGAGGACGGAAAAATTGACGACGAAAAAATTCGTCGCCGAAGGTGAATCGGCCACAAGCCAATTTGCCCGCAGGAATTTCCTGCGGTAAATTGGCACCCGCCCACAACCAGCTGGCAACTCTTGGCACGCAGCAAGATTTTTGCCAGCGTAATTTTCCAATGCAGTTTTTTCCAAAACCAAATTCTATTTAGTTTTGGTTTCTTTTTCTAATTGGTTTTAATTTCCTTAAGCAATTAGAAGTAGGTTGATTATTTTTCCTATAAATACCATATTAAAACACAAAATTAGGGGACTTTGGACTTTTGATCAAGAGGAAAAAATTGTTTGATTGGATTGGAGACTCAATCATTTGATCGGCCAAAAGAAAAGCTCAAGCAAGCAGAAGACATTAGCAATCATCAATCCATCAAAGGCAACAACATTGCCTTTGTTATTGTTCATCCAGAAGTCAATTTTGGTGGAACCAACTACACAGGTTTGATCTTTAATCACAGATTATATATTTACAGTAACTTTGTTTCTTTGATTAATAAGAGCATGCACACAGTACCTTGATCTTTAAATATGTAGTAATTTGATATTTGTTTCAATAACTTAAATTGTTTCTTCTGTTTCCAAAACCCTAAAAAGTTTCTTCTGCTTCCAAAATCCTTCAAAACCCTAAAATTATTTCTTTTGCTTCAAAAAACCTTCAAAACCCTAAAATTATTTCTTCTGCTTCCAAAAACGTTAAAAACCCTAAACTGTTTTTCCCGAACTATTTTCATCTAAACCCTAACTTTTTGTCCAAAGTTTTCAAATGTCTTCTTAAATCTCCAAACCCTAATCTTCTTTATGTTTTCTAAAAATCATAATTATTTTTATGAAACTCTAAACTATTTTCTTAAATCCTAAAACTGAATATGTTTTCCAAAATATATAAAACCCTAAACTATCTTATTAATTCTCAAAACCATAACCTCAATGTCTTAATTCCTAGTTTTCCTAAACCCTAATTCTTAAAACATCAAAACCGTATCAACATCTTAATTTTTCAAACCCCCATCCGGTAAACCTAACAAACCCTTAAGCCCAAATCTAATAAATCTCATAAATCTTTCTCTCCAGTAAACCTAAAAAATCTTAAACCCTAATCCCAATCTTTTGAAATTATGAACCCTAATGTCTTAAGATTCCAAAACCCTAATTTTATGATGTTAGCCCTAAACCCTAATTTGATTAACCAAAAACCTTACTACTTTCTTAAATTTATAAAACCCTAATCCATTCTATTTTTCCAAAATCTTCACAGTAGCCTAAATAATAATAATAATTTCAAAATCCCCAAAACCCTAAATGTTAATTAAAGAACTCTAAATTGAGACATAAACCTAAATTTTTATCTTTATTTGTTTTATTTAATTTTAGATTTGATTATGTATTTTATTATATGTTTTGATGATTTATTTAATTTCAATGCTTGATTTATTTAATTTATCATGGATGGATATTTTCTTTATTATTATGATTATTATTTGTGTGTTTTAGTATTAAAATTGTGAGAGGTATGTTTCCACTTTGTGGGTACCTCATTAGTTAAGTATTATGTGATTTAAATTGCTTTTATATTTTGAACCAATGTAAAGGACATATTTCCATCTTTCGGTGGGTGTCCTATTTAGTTTAGACATGGATGATGTAAGGACATGTTTTCATCCTCAGGTGGGTGTCCATTTATTTGCATTGTTTGGACATTGCTTCGATTTTAATATATTGATGCTTTATTTTAATTGTTGCATGTAATATGGATAATATTGTTATATTTAAGAATTTTATAATATTAAGACCTGCAAAGGAGGCCGGTTCCAATAAATCGGGCGTTGGGGGGGGGGTGCTGGGCCATTTCTCACCTTCCCCACACGTGCCCAACTTTTCGAACCCATTAGGGGGTTAGGGATTCTTTAGGAATCGAGTCATCTACCTCTTTCTTTTTCCCAATCTGTCCGGTTGGTGACTACATTTTCTCCAAGCTTAGGCATGTGTTCTCTAAGGCCCGAGCCTAAACAGTGCCAAAGTCGCAAGAACCATTCCACTGGGAGTGGGGGCAAAAATCCCCGCTCACAGTGGCAACTCCACTGGGGATAAGAGAAGTTGATTTCATTGTTCTTTTTATTATTCTATTCTTTCTTATAATTATATTATCCATTGCATCATATTAGATTGCATTGTGTGGGTGAGTTAGGATGCTCGTGATACCCGTGTTGTGTTATGTAAGGGATACCATACTTTCACTCAAGGTATGGAGATCGAGCATGGTATAACTACTCATAGCCTCGTACCATTTGGTATATACTTGCTATGGGAGCCTAAGCCTTTTAACCTAAAGACTAAAGCTCATGTAATTGGCCTAGTTACTTTCTTTAGGCTTTTGCCCTAAATGCTTGTTGTTTGACTATGGTTAATTTATCTTGGCTTAAATCATGGCTTATTTGGTTTGTTCTTTTTGTAATGTGACCTAAGTACATTGTAAGCTCAAAATAAATTTTTTCTTTAAAGTCCAAAAGACCAAAGCCATTTTAAAAAAAATTTTAAATGGTCTTTGGATATAAAACTTTTCCAAATCAAAAATTCTTTTTTCATGACCCAAATACAAAGCCCAAAATCCATTTTTTTCTAAAATCTCTTTACAATGGGCTTAGAAACAAAATTATTTTTATCCAACCTTTTCTTACAAAGAGCTTGCAAATTATTTAGGTCAATTACGAAATACCAAAAATCAATTGTGAGCCTAGTTTATACTACGAGTTATTAATCATTGGTTTGTTTTTGGCATGAATCATTAGTTACTTTTTTTCAAGTGAGAAATCTATTTATAATAAACCTCTTAATTTAGTTTTAATCCAATATAGCATAAAATCTATTATTAGTTGGTTAAATGGATTAAAACCTTATATAATGGGAATTATCATGGACTGATTTTCATTTTTGAAAATGTAACTATTGGTTGAAATGTCCGAGGGAATTATTCGAAAATAAGATGCCCCATGTTTGTATTTTGTTAACCATAATACCTAGGAAAAGAGACTCGCCATTCGTGTGTGGATGTTGTAAGGTTGGAAGGAACATCCTAATTATCTTTCTTTGTCTATTGTTTGTGCATACATGCATGCATACATACATACATACATACATCACATGACATATCATTAATCCTTTCTGGCTCATAGACCTGACGTGCGACAATTCAAGAACATACAACAATACCACCTACAAACATTGATTTTGATTCAAGTGCTTCATTGGAAGTATGGATGCAAACTAGCTAAGGGACATAGTTGATGAAGTTATCAAAGCTAGGATAGCCGAGCTACGAGATCAATTGGTTAAAATTATGAGGATCTAGTTGATTCAAATTCTGGAGATCATCAACAATGCTAATGAGGCAACTCCCATTGACATAAGAAAGGGGGGGGGGGGGGGAAGGGCGGCATCAACGTAGAACATGTTCACTAATAGAGATCAAATGAAAAATGTGGGATCAATCCCTATTCTAAAAGATCAACCAAACCATATGCTGTCTAACTGGAGCAATAAGATCAGCTACCACCCCAATGAGCAGAACCAAAGGAAAAGAAGAGGTGTTGAGAAAAATGCAGCAACTGACCAGCAAAGAAGCGTAAATTTTCAGACTTAGGGGAACCTTTATCGAAGATGTTGGAGAATCTAACGAAGAAGGGATTGTTACAACCCTTGATTCCTCATCCTTTGCCTAATCCTTTTCCGCCTATCTTTGATACTAAAGCATTTTGCCAATTCCATCTAATGCTTGGACACGAAATGGACAACTGTATGAAGTTGAGGCATGAGATCCAGAATTTAATTGATAGTGGAAAGCTGCTTGAGCCTGATAAGCCCAACACTAAGAATAAGCCTCTGCCTAAAATTGGTCTTTGTTCATTTTGGTGCTCAACCAATGAGGAATCTAGCTTGATAATTCATGAATTAATATATTTATGCATCATGACTTGAATGACTTTACTAGGTGAGGGAATTGCTCTATAGTATTGAGTTGTGTATGCTTACTTAGAGAGGGCTCCCGCATAATTACCTTTGTCTAGGTCCTAGTTAGTCTTAGAATATGCATTGACGAACTTTCAAGGTAAAATTGAACTTATTTTAAAGAGAGAGATGATCTAGGCATTGTTTGACGAGCCAACAACTAGTATCCACCCAAATAAATATCAATCCCTAATTGTCCCTTTGAGCCTTTATGAAATTTTAGCTTTCTTTTCATTGAATTACAAATCCCAATAACCTACCCTGGGCTGTTGTGATACTTTTGACAAGTCTTATGGTAACTAAAGTGAAGAGGCAAGAAGATCAAAGAATGGAATGCATAGCCAAAACTGTAAGGATAGTTAATGTTTTCAAGACCATAAGGGTAGTTGAAGTTTACCTAATATCTCCAATCTATCAAGATAACATCAAAGTAACAAATGATTTATCCCTGTTAAAGAAGATTTATGTCACTCCACTCATCCATTGTTAGAAAACCAAGTTGCTACAAGCAAGACAACTCTTTTAGAGCTATAACCAAAAACAAAAAAAAAAGAGAAAACAAAAAGAAAAGAAAACAAGAAGAAAGAAGAAGAAAAGAAAAGAAAAGAAAAAGAAAAGGAAAAAAAAAGAAAAGAAGAGGAGAAAAATTAAACCCAAAAAGGCGGTTCAGAAAGCCAACTGAGTTCTCTTTTACCTAAAGCAGCAAAAAGCTTCCATTTGGTTTATAAGGACAGTTTGATTTGAATTGGTCCAACCCAACCAAAGATTCGATCAAAATCAGAGAAAAAGGAGAAAGGCCATCCAGTTCTTGAAAGTTTTGTACTTGACAGTCCTACAAGGAAGAAGGACAAAATGATAAAATGCTCAAAGAAAGGGAAGAGTAAGGAAAATAAAGAGAAAGAAAAGAGAAAAAGAAAGAAATGAATATGGCTACCAAACTTTTTGCAAAGGCAAAGACTGTCCCAATCAAGATTCAGATTAATGCCAAGAAGATGGGAGAACATTCAAAGCACTATCTTTTCATGCTCCCAGCTGCCTAAAGTTCAAACAAGAAATTTTTAGTGTGAGGGTTTGCCTATAGTTTCACATTGGCTCTAACTTACAAATGGCTTTCATTTAACCCATGTCCCTTATAGACCCTATTTTAAGCCTATCAAAGACTTGTTAATCTCTCTTAGTAGGTAGAGTCTATTAGTGAAGATAGTTTTGAATAAGCATGCATATGAGATAGATAATATTTAAGCTAAATGAGGTCTTTGACCAAGTAATGTGTATGTGCCTATTTGAAGTGCAACAATTCTTGCTTAAATAGAAATGATTCCTGAGTTTAGAATGGTAACTAGGGTTGTCATGTTATAGATATGTTAATTTGGAAAATCAAGTCTTTAGGTACACTGACATTAATTTGGCAAAGCCAACATTTGATTTCAAAATCAAAATTTAAAATTGAAAATTTAAAAAAAAAATTCAAGTTAAGGGAAGTATGTCAAATCATTGAACCTCCAAAGGACACATTGGGCAAAGTAAATGATTATCAGCAAGGACATGAAGAAGCTACCAACGGACCTGCTGAATCATAATTTAAAATGGATGTATCTTTGCTGTTTGGGGCCTGCATTATTCATGTTTTCAACATTTTGAAGATAAAAGCCATAAATGTGAAGCATCCCATCATTCCAAAGGAAGAACAGAACAAGCATCTGGAAGGAGTCAATGAAAACACTTCAGCTAATCACCTTGGTCTGTGAGTCGACAGAATCACTACACTTTATGAAGCAAAGATAAAGCAGGTATAGAATCAGGGGGGCATAGAAGACCCATTGCTTGAGAAAACTCCAGTAATTTTGCAAAAGAAAGGAAGAAATGCATGCTTATGCAAAGAACAAGACAAAATACAAACATCAATTAGAGCCTGCATGAGAAAAATCATGGGTTTAAGCCTACACAGGGGGCAAGGAGAAGATATGAAGGCTAGAAAGAAAAAAAAAAAGAAGAAAGAAGAGAGTTGCAGTAAAGATAAAATTATATATTGTCATTAGTATTTTTATACTTATCATACAATGTTTCCTCAATTTACACAATATTCATACATCACTAAGAAGGAGGTGGTAGATCATCAAATAAAGCTCTGAAAAATCATCGCCTGTTGGTAGAGGAGGCAAATCACCCATCCCGAGTCTGCCCGAAGCAGGGGCACTAGAATCTCTATTACCTTGGAGTTCTGATCTGTAATGGTCCTCATCAAAAGTAGACAAAAGGATCTCATGGTCATTAGTTTGGGGGCCTCTAGATGAAGAAGCACTAGGATCTCTCATCCCCTGAAACCGGAAGTCTCAAAAATTTTGCTCTGATTGATGGTACAAATTTTCAAAATGAGAAACCTGTTGATGACTAGCTACCAACTCTTCTTGAAGTTTCTTATTTTGTTCTTCAAGCATCCGCTGTGAGCCAGAAAGGAAAAGAGTAAGAGCATACATAATCATGCATACATATAGTATAAATTATCATGGAACAAGAAAACTTACCAGGTAATTCATATCAATACCCTATGGATGAGATGGAATATCTTGTGGACTAGAATGAGCAAATGAAAAAAGAAGGTCCAACGTCAAAATAAGTTAAGAAAGAAGCGATTGCAATGGAAAAATAATAAAGGTTTACCTGAGAAGTGCTAGCCCCAAGATGTGGAACAAACTCTCCTCCCTCTCCATGATGTTCCTCTTCATCTCTATCCTCATTTTCTTCAGAAATTTCCCATACACCAACATGAGATACGTCAAAGTTCAAAAGCCCTATTTGAATAAACTAGGTATAAGACACACATGGTGGATAGAGAAAGGTTTCAACATCATAACCATGCTGAGCCAACCACCATGCATTCTCCGACATTGATGTGATATTCAAGTTATACTATGGGCAATGCATCAAAATCCTCCTCTGCTCGGGACCAAGAAACTACTCGTATACTCTCTCTCTGAGAAACCAGCCACTAAACATAGAGCTGGAAATGACTCGGTGAGTATGTTGAAAGTGTGGCATTCATGGATGAAGTCCAGTTTGTCCACTCTTCTGTGCCCCACCAAGACAAATTCACCTAAAAAATGACATAAGGTAAGTGAATTTTATATAACTTTTAAAGTATACTACTGCTATTTTACCTGGTCCCAGGTTAAGCAACTCAAGACAAAGCATTGGGTATGCACATTGTGAGAGTCAGGAACTTCTACACGATCTAATAACTAAAAATTTAATCTCGGATACCCGACCCTCTCCCAGGAAATAACAGGCACCCTCACAAGATTGTGATCATATGCCCATACCTACAACAATAATAAAAATCAAATTCATACAAGAAAAGAATGGAATTGACATTGGTGGAAGAAGAGTACCTCGAAACCACCATAAAGCCAACAAAAGACTTCTAATTTCTGCAAATTTTGTCATGACCATGGTAAAGACAGGCAAGACCAGCTTCACCCCAGCCATAAAGCGGTACCATCCTCATATCAGTAAGGGCCCTCAACACCGACAAATGGATGGCAGATTCGGTGCTGCCTAAAATGGTTGACCCGAACAAATACAACAAAAATCCTCGAGCTTATTGTTTAGTTGTATCTCTGTGAACCCATCCTTCGTAGTTCATCCAATAACTATAAATTAGATCAATTTTTATCTTGAAAGGCCCTTTAAATGATGGTTCCATACCAATTAACTGTTGAATTTCTTCAAATGTCAAAATATCATTGGTAAGAGGGACCGGAAGGCCATAATACCAAATGTCGGTTATAGCAGCAAAGTCAACCGGACCAATTGTGATCTCTCCAATGGGAAAATGAAAAGTATGGATCATGTCCATCCATCGTTCTGACATTGATTGAACCACACTCTGATCTATTGGATACTCTTCGGATGGTAAGTGCAAGATGACGCTTTCAAAACCACAATCTCGGATAATCTGCCTTACCCGAGAAGGCGCTACATCATACCATTGTCGGCCTTTATAGACACACCCTCCGCTCCGGATAAAGCAACTGTCACGCTAACACAGAGCCAGGTAAGTCAACACGAGATAAGTATATCATTATATCAATACCACCGATTTTTAGGGTAATTTAATTTATATTATATTTTTAGTCTATCTATTTTCTTAAATTCTTAAATATATTTGTAACACCCCCATATTCAATGCACACACACTACAACCACAACAATGTAGCATAAGTGCACCAAACATAGGGATGCTACGGTTTCCTTAACATTCAAAACATTTTAAAACTTGATACCATATCCATATCATTATATCTTATTAACAAAATAGATCATTTACTTATAAAACAAAACATATTAGTTATCTATATATATTTAAATATTACACAGCGGAAATTATAAAATATTTACAAATTTACATTATAAACATTACTTTACAAAATATAAAAGAAATATACATGATTGGCAAGTCAGCTCTGATCTTTAAGCTCCCAAAATCAACTCTTCAATGTCTACTCTCACTCGGTCTCGAAGAGCTCTCGGGTTCGATTCTATCAGTTCTATCACCTGCGCGATTAAACACTATCGCGCTAAGCCAAGGGCTTAGTAAGATAAAACATGCAATCGATATGCTTAGATGCTATACAATGCCAATTCTGATTTATCATATATGTAACCACATAGATGCAAAGCTAACAACATACCTTTACATTTCATAACCTAACATACATATATGTATCTCACAATTCAACATATTTGCATATACTTTATTAGTTAATCATTTAATCATCCATGAACAACACTAAGCAAAGACAAGCATGGGCCCAAGACACACTAATATGCCATTCAATTTTCAGAGTTAATGCTTTGGTTTTGTTATCACATTTATCAATATCAATATCATATACCCAACTAGGCTTCAAGGATTAAGTTCAACCAAGCTTCAAGGGGAGCAAAGCATGCTAAGCATCAACCCAACTTGGCTTCAAGAACTAACCCAACCTAGCTTCAAGGGTTGTAACATCTCAATTAGGCTTCAAGGATTCAATCCAACCTAACTTCAAGAGATTGTTACACTCATTAGGCATGCCACCAACAACAAACTCTGAAAATGGAATAACACATTAGCCACACAATTCATTTAGATTTCCTTCTCAATTCTCATTATCATTTAGGCAAACATGCCTCATTTATCTCCATTAAATCACCTTAGCCAATAACAATGGCTCCACCTTTCATTTCACAATATAACACTTCATTATTCAAGTGTATTTTTATCTCACATAGCATCATTCATAAATATTAACATTTCATTCCACATTTCTCATAAAACACATTACCATTCAAAGTGCATAACATAACATTGTTAATTCTCAACAATGCAACTAGGGCAAAACACAATTGACATGATTCATAGCTTTAGGACCATCTACATTCATTTGATTAGATCATTCTTGTGTTTGAAACATGTTTATAATGTTCATGTTTAAGTTTAGAAACAATGGAACTTTTAAAGAATTTAAACCATGCAAAGAGAACCAAGAAATCAAACAATGTTCAAATCATTTGAAGGGCACGCCCAACTCACTTGATTGACACGCCCAACCATCTTGAGTGACACGCCCGTGTCCTTAAAAAGAAAAGAGGCAGTAGCTTCCTCAAATAAATGACACGCCCAACCAACTTGAGTGACACGCCCGTGTCCTTAAAAAGAAAAGAGGCAGTAGCTAATTCAAACAATTGACACGCCCACTCCCCTAAATTGATTTTGGCCGTGTCACCAAATCATAAAACCTTAACTAAAACCAACCCTTTCTCAATTGCACTCAAACACAATATTCATCATATAACATATTTCACATGAACATAATCAATGTTCTAAACACATATTCATCATAAAAACTACTTCATCACACATTAATATCACAATTAAACACATATTCACCACAAAACCCTAAAATCCAACATCCTTCTCCCTCCATCCAAATCAACAACCATCATTTCCAACAACAACCTTCAATTAAACTCATAACTTAAAATCAATTTAACATTTGAAAGCACAACCAAACACATCTCAAATCCACCAAATCACAAAATCATCAAACCCTACTTTACTTCCAACACAACTTCCAAATAAGTAAAGACAACAAGAAAATACTTACTTGAAAAGAAGAAATTCCACAAATCCTTTGTCAAAACCTTGAATTGCTTCATCAACTTGCTTCTATCATCAAGAACACTTCTTTTTCTCTTTTCAATTTGGAGAGCCGGCCACTTCATGAAGAAAGAAGACAATGATCAAGATACAAAGTCAAATTTTGCTTTTAATCTCCACCAAGTGTTCTTATCCAAGCAATTACTAAAACACCCTCAATCATATAACTAACCTTTGTCTCATATAAGTCCTTATATGTAATTTCATTAACAACCAAAAATATCTTCTTCCACTTAACCATCACCTTGACTCTTCATTTGACCACTTTATATGTTATATATATCATCATATACACAACATATACATTTGTCTCTAAACCCTAATTCTTCCTCCAAAACACATATGCACAAGCATTCACTTTCCAATTTCTTTTCTTACCCCATCATATGCATACAATTCAATTAAACAATAACAACAACAACAACAACAACATAATCAAAACTTCTAAGCCACATATGAGGATATTACAATTCTCCCCCTCTAAAAAGAAAATTTCATCCTCGAAATTACCTGAAATTAACTCTGAAACAACTGAGGATATTGCTCTCGCATCGTTTGCTCATTTTCCCAAGTTGTTTCTTCTTTCCCATGGTTCTTCCAAAGAATCTTCACCAATGGCACTCTCTTGTTTCTCAAATCTTTCACATCACGTGCCAAGATAGCAACTGGTTCCTCTTCAAAAGTCAAGTCTGGGCTCACTTCAATTGATTCAAATGGCAACACATGAGATGGATCCGACCTGTACCTCCTCAACATAGAAACATGGAATACATTATGAATACGATCCAACTCAGGTGGCAAAGCAAGTCGATAAGCAACTGGCCCAACTCTTTCTAACACTTCATACGGCCCAATGAAACGAGGACTCAATTTTCCTTTCCGACCGAACCTCAAAATCTTTTTCCAAGGAGACACTTTCAAAAATACCTTATCTCCAACATCAAACTGAATGTCTCTCCTTTTCAGATCTGCATAAGACTTCTGTCGATCTGAAGCTGCTTTTAACCTGCCTCGAATCAATTTTACTTTCTCTTCAGTTTCTTGAATCAAATCAGGACCAACCAACTTATTATCTCCAAGCTCATTCCAACAAAGAGGTGTCCTACACCGTCTGCCATACAATGCTTCGAATGGTGCCATACCAATGCTGGATTGGTGACTGTTGTTGTAAGCAAACTCCACAAGAGGTAAAAATCTATCCCAACTTCCAGAGAAATCGATGACACAGCTCCTTAACATATCTTCAAGAATCTGTATCACCCTCTCTGACTGTCCATCCGTCTGTGGATGAAAAGCAGTACTGAAGTGCAGTCGAGAACCCATAGCATAATGCAAACTCTTCCAAAATCTTGAAGTAAACCTGGGATCTCGATCAGACACTAAAGAAGTTGGAACACCATGCAGTTTCACAATCTCCTGGATATACAGCTCAGCCAATCTCTCCAAAGAGTAATCCATCCGCACCGGAAGGAAATGAGCTGTCTTAGTCAATCTATCCACAATCACCCAAATGGCATCATGTTTCCTTTGTGTCAATGGCAAACCAGACACAAAGTCCATTGTCACTCCTTCCCACTTCCATTCAGGCACTGACAACGGCTGAAGCAACCCGGTTGGAACTTGATGCTCTGCTTTAACTTTCTGACAAGTGAGACATTTCTATACAAACTCAGCAATGTCTCTCTTCAACCCAATCCACCAATAATGTTGTCTCAAATCATTATACATCTTCGTACTACCCGGATGCATAGCAAACATCGACTGATGAGCTTCTTCTAAAATGATTCTTTTCAAATCAGCATCATCGGGTACACACAATCGGTTCTTAAACCAGAGACTCCCATCATCTTTCACAACAAAATCTCTAGTCTTCCCAATCTTGCAATCTGAAATAATCTTCTGAATCTTCATATCAACCAACTGAGCCTCTTTGATCTGATCTAACAAAACTGGCTTCAATTGCAACTGTGCCAACAATGCACCATCATCACAAGGTACAAAACTGGCATGCAATGCTCTCAACTCAACAAGCAACGAGAGCGAGTAAACTGTTAAACCGGCTAAAGACTTCCTACTCAGAGCATCAGCAACAACATTTGCTTTACCTGGATGATAGTCAATTAAGCAGTCGTAGTCTTTAATCAATTCTAACCATCTTCTCTGGCGAAGATTGAGTTCTTTCTGGACACCCAAATACTTCAAACTCTTGTGATCAGTGTAGATGAAACATTTTTCCCCAAATAAATAATGGCGCCAAATCTTTAATGCAAACACAATGGCTGCCAATTCCAAATCATGGGTAGGATAATTAAGCTCATGCGGTTTCAACTGTCGAGATGCATAAGCTATAACTTTCCCTTCCTGCATCAATACACATCCCAAACCTCTATGTGAAGCATCACTGTAGATCACATATGGTTTGCCTTCAACAGGTAAAGTTAAAACAGGCGCTGGAGTTAACATATCTCTCAACTGCTCAAAGCTAGCCTGACACTGATCCGTCCACACAAATCTCACTCCCTTACGAAGCAATCTGGTGAGTGGAGTAGCTATCAAAGAAAACCCTTTCACAAACCGCCTGTAATAGCCTGCTAAACCCAGAAAACTTCTAATCTCTGTCACAGACTTGGGTGGACTCCAATTCAGAATAGCTTCAACTTTACTTGGATCAACTCTAATGCCTTCTGCTGAAACAATATGTCCGAGAAAAGCTACTTGATCCAACCAGAACTCACATTTCGACAATTTGGCAAACAACTGCTTCTCTCTCAAAATCTGCAACACAATCCGCAGATGCATATCATGTTCCTCTTCATTCCGCGAATACACTAGAATGTCATCGATGAAGACCACAACAAACTGATCCAGATAGGGCCTAAACACCCTATTCATCAAATCCATGAAAGCTACAGGTGCATTCGTCAGACCAAAAGGCATAACTAAAAATTCATAGTGCCCATACCTGGTCCTGAAAGCTGTCTTCGGAACATCTTCAGCTCTGACTCTCAGCTGATGGTACCCAGATCTCAGATCAATTTTGGAAAACACAGCTGCACCCTTCAACTGATCAAAGAGATCATCGATTCCAGGCAAAGGATATTTATTCTTAATGGTCACTTTGTTCAATTGCCTATAATCGATACATAACCTCATAGTACCATCTTTCTTCTTCACAAATAGCACAGGAGCTCCCCAAGGAGAAACACTGGGGCGAATAAATCCTTTGTCCAACAACTCCTGTAACTGCACTTTTAACTCCCTCAATTCTGCTGGTGCCATTCTATAAGGAGTAATAGAGATAGGAGTGGTACCAGGTAACAATTCAATACCAAACTCCACCTCTCTCTCTGGAGGCAATCCAGGCAACTCCTCTGGAAACACATCAGGGAACTCAGCAACTGTGGCAATGCTATCAATGGGAGAACCCTTCACTCTAGTATCTATCACATGAGCGAGATACGCTTCACACCCCTTTCTAATCAACCTCCTGGCTGCAACAGCTGAAACAAATAAGGAGGCTAACTGTTCCTGCTCATTAGATACTATCACTTTTCTACCATCAACGGTTCTCAAAGAAACAATTTTCTTTTTACAATCCACCACAGCTCCATGTCGAGATAGCCAATCCATACCTAAGATCACATCATATTCCTTAAATGGCATCTCAATCAAATCTCCAAAGAACTCCTCACCCTGCACCCTCACTACACTATCCCGGTGCACCTTACTCACAACCACACTATGCCCTAACGGATTTGTCACCAACACATCAAATTCTAGGGACTCAGCATGCACATCAGATACAGGCAAAACGGATACACTAACATAAGAATGCGTGGAACCCGGATCAATCAAAGCAAGTACTGGAGTATTAAATAAAGAAAAAGTACCAGCTATGACTGCCGATGCATCTGGCTGCCTCTGCATAAGATACATCCTCTGGGAAGAACCAACCTCCTCTGGTCTACCCTCTCTGGATGCAGCACCTCCTCTAGAACTGAACCCTGGCCTACCTCCTCGGCTGACACCTCTGCCTCCTCTACCTCCTCTCACACTAGCTCGAGAAGCAGCAGAATCAACTGGCATCTGCTCCTGCCTCTCAGGGCAATCTCTCACAAAATGGTCTGGTGATCCACACCTGAAACATACCCCTGCAACACCAGCCTTCCAACAAGGACCACCATGTGGCCTCCCACAATGGATGCAGATGGGAAGAGTGGATCTCCGAATCATCGGGGTTGGAGCACTAGCCACTGAAGCTGCAGGTCTAAATCTCTGCCTCTGGAACTGCACTGGCCTACCAGCTGATCTCTGGCTCCTACTACTCCGAGGAACAAAACTTCCTCTACCCCTCTTAGCAGAAGAAGACCCTGCCTCGAACTGGGGCCTTCTAACTCTAACCTCCTCTTCAGAAGCAACTGCAACTATGGCCTGGGCTCTCTCTACACTCCTAGCTGCTGCAACTAACTGGGAGAAATCCTGATACCTGGAGCCTGCCACATGACATATAATTGAGGGCCTCAATCCCTCCTCAAATCGCCGACATCGATCAATCTCATCAGCAATGATACCCCCAGCATACTGACTCAGTCGAATAAACTCTACTTCATACTCAATAACAGTCTTGCTGTCTTGCTTCAAGCTTAAGAACTCCATCTTCTTCATGTCCTTATACTCCCTAGGAGTATACTTCAACTCAAATTCCCTCAGAAAATCAGTGTAAGACAGTGTTGGAGGATCATCCATAGAGTGTGGCACTGTCTTCCACCAGTCATATGCGTCCTTCTGCAATAATGACCTGGCATAATCAAACTTTTCCTCAGGGGTGGCTTGTAACTGAATAAAAATTCTCTGCACTTTGCCTAACCATTGCTCAGCCACTGCTGGATCAGTGGTTCCCATAAAATCTTCCGCCCCAAACTTCCTCAATTTATCATACTGTCTCATCTGAACCTGAGGCTGGGGTGGTGGTGGAGGTGGCTGAATTGGTGCTTGCCTCATTACTTCCATCATATGTCTAAACCAGGCTGGCGGAACCTCCTCTCCAGCTGGTCTACCCGACACCGAAGCAGGTGCCTCCTCAACACTATCAACCCTAGCTCCCTCGGCAGGAGCAATGCTCTCAGCACTACCCTCAACTGACTGTCTTGAGTGAGGATCCATCAACACCTAATACTGCAAACACAGCAGATTACATCTTATTAAAGATCAGGGACTGCCAATCTCAAACGTATATGTTATTCAAAACCACTTTTTAAGTAAAAATATTCTTTTTATTTTATTTTACCTAGATTGAGAATCTCAAACCTAGGCTCTGATACCAAAACAATTGTAACACCCCCATATTCAATGCACACACACTACAACCACAACAATGTAGCATAAGTGCACCAAACATAGGGATGCTACGGTTTCCTTAACATTCAAAACATTTTAAAACTTGATACCATATCCATATCATTATATCTTATTAACAAAATAGATCATTTACTTATAAAACAAAACATATTAGTTATCTATATATATTTAAATATTACACAGCGGAAATTATAAAATATTTACAAATTTACATTATAAACATTACTTTACAAAATATAAAAGAAATATACATGATTGGCAAGTCAGCTCTGATCTTTAAGCTCCCAAAATCAACTCTTCAATGTCTACTCTCACTCGGTCTCGAAGAGCTCTCGGGTTCGATTCTATCAGTTCTATCACCTGCGCGATTAAACACTATCGCGCTAAGCCAAGGGCTTAGTAAGATAAAACATGCAATCGATATGCTTAGATGCTATACAATGCCAATTCTGATTTATCATATATGTAACCACATAGATGCAAAGCTAACAACATACCTTTACATTTTATAACCTAACATACATATATGTATCTCACAATTCAACATATTTGCATATACTTTATTAGTTAATCATTTAATCATCCATGAACAACACTAAGCAAAGACAAGCATGGGCCCAAGACACACTAATATGCCATTCAATTTTCAGAGTTAATGCTTTGGTTTTGTTATCACATTTATCAATATCAATATCATATACCCAACTAGGCTTCAAGGATTAAGTTCAACCAAGCTTCAAGGGGAGCAAAGCATGCTAAGCATCAACCCAACTTGGCTTCAAGAACTAACCCAACCTAGCTTCAAGGGTTGTAACATCTCAATTAGGCTTCAAGGATTCAATCCAACCTAACTTCAAGAGATTGTTACACTCATTAGGCATGCCACCAACAACAAACTCTGAAAATGGAATAACACATTAGCCACACAATTCATTTAGATTTCCTTCTCAATTCTCATTATCATTTAGGCAAACATGCCTCATTTATCTCCATTAAATCACCTTAGCCAATAACAATGGCTCCACCTTTCATTTCACAATATAACACTTCATTATTCAAGTGTATTTTTATCTCACATAGCATCATTCATAAATATTAACATTTCATTCCACATTTCTCATAAAACACATTACCATTCAAAGTGCATAACATAACATTGTTAATTCTCAACAATGCAACTAGGGCAAAACACAATTGACATGATTCATAGCTTTAGGACCATCTACATTCATTTGATTAGATCATTCTTGTGTTTGAAACATGTTTATAATGTTCATGTTTAAGTTTAGAAACAATGGAACTTTTAAAGAATTTAAACCATGCAAAGAGAACCAAGAAATCAAACAATGTTCAAATCATTTGAAGGGCACGCCCAACTCACTTGATTGACACGCCCAACCATCTTGAGTGACACGCCCGTGTCCTTAAAAAGAAAAGAGGCAGTAGCTTCCTCAAATAAATGACACGCCCAACCAACTTGAGTGACACGCCCGTGTCCTTAAAAAGAAAAGAGGCAGTAGCTAATTCAAACAATTGACACGCCCACTCCCCTAAATTGATTTTGGCCGTGTCACCAAATCATAAAACCTTAACTAAAACCAACCCTTTCTCAATTGCACTCAAACACAATATTCATCATATAACATATTTCACATGAACATAATCAATGTTCTAAACACATATTCATCATAAAAACTACTTCATCACACATTAATATCACAATTAAACACATATTCACCACAAAACCCTAAAATCCAACATCCTTCTCCCTCCATCCAAATCAACAACCATCATTTCCAACAACAACCTTCAATTAAACTCATAACTTAAAATCAATTTAACATTTGAAAGCACAACCAAACACATCTCAAATCCACCAAATCACAAAATCATCAAACCCTACTTTACTTCCAACACAACTTCCAAATAAGTAAAGACAACAAGAAAATACTTACTTGAAAAGAAGAAATTCCACAAATCCTTTGTCAAAACCTTGAATTGCTTCATCAACTTGCTTCTATCATCAAGAACACTTCTTTTTCTCTTTTCAATTTGGAGAGCCGGCCACTTCATGAAGAAAGAAGACAATGATCAAGATACAAAGTCAAATTTTGCTTTTAATCTCCACCAAGTGTTCTTATCCAAGCAATTACTAAAACACCCTCAATCATATAACTAACCTTTGTCTCATATAAGTCCTTATATGTAATTTCATTAACAACCAAAAATATCTTCTTCCACTTAACCATCACCTTGACTCTTCATTTGACCACTTTATATGTTATATATATCATCATATACACAACATATACATTTGTCTCTAAACCCTAATTCTTCCTCCAAAACACATATGCACAAGCATTCACTTTCTAATTTCTTTTCTTACCCCATCATATGCATACAATTCAATTAAACAATAACAACAACAACAACAACAACATAATCAAAACTTCTAAGCCACATATGAGGATATTACAATATTCATCTAATTAATTTATTTTTTCTAAAAAAACAAAACAACAACAAAAATAAAAAATAAAAACAAAAACAAAAAATAAAAAGAAAACAAAAAAATAATTTGCTGTTAAAATAAATAATTACCTTGCTCTTTTGATTTGAACTGCGATGAAGCGGCATCCCAGCTAGTAGACTTATATTTCCATCTTTATGCTGCCGAATAACCTCTAATAACTCAGCATTAGATCGAGTTCCCGATCTTGAAGCATGCATTTTTTTCAAAACTCTATGTTAAACTCTCTAAAATAAAAGCATAACTATGAATGAGGAAAATGAAGAAATGAGCTGCTGTGAACAAATTGAAGAAATGAGCCGTTTATATAGAGTAATGGCAAAGGAAAAAGACAAAATTCAAAAGGAGAACAGTATTCTCGTGAAAAAGAGAAAAAGTAAATTTTACTACTGATGAATAGTATATTACTATTTACAAATAGTAAATAAATAGTGCATAAACAGTGACTACACAGTAAATAAATAGGAAACTCAATTATTCAATTTAATCATTCAAATACTTGTATGTATATAAATATTTTTTTCACTTTTAAAATATTTTACACGCAGGGGGCAAGGAGAAAATATGTTTATGGTAAAAATTAGCTAAATTTTTTGCAAATTCCTTTAGTATACTACTGACTACAATTAATCTTAGCTCGAGTCCAGAACCCAAATTCCTCTTAAGTCCAAAACTTAGCTCGGGTCCAGAACCCAAATTACACTTAAGTCCAGAACTTTGCTCAGGTCCAAAACCCAAATTACCCTTAGGTCCAGAACTCAAATTACCCTTAAATCCAGAACTTAGCTCGGGTCTAAAATCCAAATTCCTCTTAAGTCCAGAAATTAGCTTGGGTCCAAAACCCAAATTACCCTTAAGTCCAGAACTTAGCTCGGGTCTAGAACCCAAATTACTCTTAGGTCCAGAACCTAAATTCTCTCTTATGTCTAGAACTTAGCTCGGGTCCAGAACCCAAGTTATCCTTAAGTCCAAAACTCAGCGTGGGTCCAGAACTCAGCTCGGGTCCAAAACCCAAATTCCTCTTAAGTCCAAAACTTAGCTCGGGTCCAGAACCCAAATTACCCTTATGTCCAGAACTTAGCTCAGGTCCAGAACCCAAATTACCCTTAGGTCCAGAACCTAAAATCTCTCTTATGTCCAGAACTTAGCTCAGGTCCAGAACCCAAATTTCCCTTAGGTCCAGAACCTAAAATATCTCTTAAGTCTAGAACTTAGCTCGGGTCCAGAATCCAAATTGCCCTTAAGTCCAGAACTTAGCTCGGGTCCAGAACCCAAATTACCCTTAGGTCAAGAACCTAAAATCTCTCTTAAGTCCAGAATTTAGCTCGGGTCCTTAAGTCCAGATTATTCTCAAGTCTAGAACTTAGCTCAGGTCCAAAACCCAAATTACCCTTAGGTCTAGAACATAAAATCACCCTTGAGTCCAGAACTCGAACCGGGTCCAGAACCCAAAACCTGAACCATCTTAGTAAAATAAAGTCTTATTGCTTTTCACTCTCTTTTGTTGTAGTCTCAGATTGTTCAAGCAGGGGCAAATTGTAGACCTTTAATTTTTGACCCAGTCTGGTCTGATATTTTTTATATAGAAAATAATTTTTGTGGTATTTTAATTAAATAATATTTATTTTAATATTTATTATTTATAATTTTTAATAAAAATAAAAATGGTAAAGTTAAATAAAATAAATAAATAAATAAAAATAGGCGATGAAAACATTCATCGCCGAAGGTGAATCGGCCACAGGCCAATTCGCCCGCAGGAATTTCCTGCGATGCCAGCTCGCAACTCTTGGCCCGCAGCAAGTTTTTCGCCAATCCAATTTTCCAACGCAGTTTTTTCTGAAACCAAATTCTATTTGGTTTTGGTTTCTTTTCCTAATTGGTTTTAATTTCCTTAAGCAATTAGAAGTAGGTTGATTATTTTTCCTATCAATACCACATTAAAACATAGAATTAGGGGACTTTTGGATGGGACTTTGGACCTTTTTTTTGGATTGGGACTTTTTTTTAGACAGGACTTTGGACATTTCATCGAGAGGAAAAAATTGTTTGATTGGATTGGAGACTCAATCATTCGATCGGCCAAAAGACAAGCTCAAGCAAGCAGGAGACATTAGCAATCATCAATCCATCAAAGGCAACAACATTGCCTTTGTTATTGTTCATCCAAAAGTCAATTTTGGTGGAACCAACTACGCAGGTTTGATCTTCAATCATAGATTATATATTTACAGTTGCTTTGTTTCTTTGATTAATAAGAACATGCACACAGTACCTTGATATTTAAATATGTAGTAATTTGATCTTTGTTTCAATAACTTAAATTGTTTCTTCTGTTTCCAAAAACCCTAAAAAGTTTCTTCTGCTTCCAAAATCCTTCAAAACCCTAAAATTATTTCTTTTGCTTCCAAAAACCTTCAAAACACTAAAATTATTTCTTCTGCTTCCAAAAACCTTAAAAACCCTAAATTTTTTTCCCTGAACTATTTTCTTCTAAACCCTAACTTTTTGTCCAAAGTTTTCAAATGTCTTCTTAAATCTCCAAACCCTAATCTTCTTTACGTTTTCTAAAAATCATTATTATTTTTATGAAACTCTAAACTATTTTCTTAAGTCCTAAAATTGAATATGTTTTCCAAAATTTATAAAACCCTAAACTATCTTATTAATTCTCAAAACCATAACCTCAATGTCTTAATTCCTAGTTTTCCTAAACCCTAATTCTTAAAACATCAAAACCGTATCAACATCTTAATTTTTCAAACCCCCATCCGGTAAACCTAACAAACCCTTAAGCCCAAATCTAATTAATCTCATAAATCTTTCTCTCCAGTAAACCTAAAAAATCTTAAACCCTAATCCCAATCTTTTAAAATTATGAACCCTAATGTCTTAAGATTCCAAAACCCTAATTTTATGATGTTAGCCCTAAACCCTAATTTGATTAACCAAAAACCTTACTACTTTTTTAAATTTGTACAACCCTAATCCATTCTATTTTTCCAAAATCTTCACAGTAGCCTAAATAATAATAATAATAATAATTTCAAAATCCCCAAAACCCTAAATGTTAATTAAAGAATTCTAAATTGAGACATAAACCTACATTTGTATCTTTATTTGTTTTATTTAATTTTAGATTTGATTATGTAGTTTATTATATGTTTTGATGATTTATTTAATTTCAATGCTTGATTTATTTAATTTATCATGGATGGATATTTTCTTTATTATTATGATTATTATTTGTGTGTTTTAGTATTAAAATTGTAAGAGGTATGTTTTTACTTTGTGGGTACCTCATTAGTTAAGTATTATGTGATTTAAATTGCTTTTATATTTTGGACCAATGTAAAGGACATGTTTCCATCTTTCGGTGGGTGTCCTATTTAGTTTAGACATGGATGATGTAAGAACATGTTTTCATCCTCGGATGGGTGTCAATTTATTTGCTTTGTTTGGACATTGCTTCGATTTTAATATAATGATGCTTTATTTTAATTGTTGCATGTAATATGGATAATATTGTTATATTTAAGAATTTTATAATATTAAGACCTACAAAGGAGTTCGGTTCCAATGAACCGGGCATTGTGGGGGTGCTAGGCCATTTCTCACCTTCTCTACACATACCCAACTTTTCAAACCCATTAGGGGGTTAGGGATTCCTTAGGAATCGAGTCATCCACCCCTTTCTTTTTTTTGATCCGTCCGGGTGGTGACTCCATTTTCTGCGAGCTTAGGCCCGTGTTCTCTAAGACCCCGAGCCTAAACAGTGCCGAAGTCGCAAGAACCATTCCACCGAGAGTGGGGGCAAAAATCCCCGCTCACATTAATCAAATCTAAAATTAAATAAAGCAATAAATATATAAGTTTAGGGTTTTAAAGAATTTAGGGTTTTTTGTAACTTAGGGTTTTAGAACTTAGGGTTTTAAAATTAGGGTTTTTAATTAGGGTTTTGAATTAGGGTTTTTGAAACTAGGGTTATGGAATTCAAATTTTAGAATTAGGGTTTTAAAATTAGGGTTTTTGAAACTAGAGTTTTGGAATTCAAAATTTGGAATTAGGGTTGGGTTTAACTTATTGCCTTAAAAACATAATTTTGGGTTTGGAAAGATAAATTATGGTTTTGGAAAAATTATCAATATTTTGGAGTTTAATGATGAAGTGGTTTAAGCTTTTGGATAAAAACAGTTTAAGGTTTTGAGTTTCAATAAAATAATTTACAGTTCTTAATGTAAAGTGAACAAAATAGATTCTAACAATTAATTTAAATCCTCGATGGATACTGGATAGTTTTATGTTTATTATGAAACGTGCATGTGGGGTTATGAATACTAACTGATCAATGTATTAATTAAAGCAAAAGATTAAAGTTATTGAAATAATGATCAATTTACTACATGTTCAAAGATCATGGTACTGCATATTTCAAAGATCAAGTTACTGCATGCATGTTTTTATTAATCAAAGAAACGAAGCTACTGTGAGTATGAATAATTTATGATTAAAGATCAAACCTCCGTCGTTGGTTCCACAAAAAAAAAAGATTTTTTGATGAACAATGTGAAGACAGTATGGATTCTGCCTTCTTCTTTGGTTGTTTTGATTTTTCTGTTTGTGGTTTCCTTCGCTCTCCAAAAAGCTGCTGCTGTTCTTCTCTCTTTGTTACCATCTCTTCTGTTTTGTGGTTTTAATCTCTCTTAATATTCATTGTCAACCCTCTTTAATCTTCCTTCCTTCTCTGAATTATGAAATGTTATTATTTATAGGCCCTAAGTTCACTCAGAATCCTTAACCTAATATTAATCAGTCCTTAAAACAAATTATAGTTGAATTAGGAAACTTATCCAACCTCATGTCGACCTGGTTGCCCTAGGTCGACATAAGACCAACCTCATGTGGATCTTGGGCTGCCCAGGTCGACATGAGGCATGCTCATACGACCTTGGGCTGCCGAGGTCTACATGAAGCATGCTCATGTTGACCTGGGGCCTCCAAGTTGACATGGACCAAAGCCATGTCGACCTGGGACATCCAGGTCGACATGAGCCAAGGTTCATGTCACTTGGTCCTTTGAACTTGAACTAATTTTGTATTTTTTAATTTTTTGGATCGGACGTTCTAAAAAGACTTAGTTTAGGGTTTTGTAGTCGAGTTTGTGACTTTTAAAATTGGACAGACTTATTAGAAGTTGTAAATTGGGTCAAATTTATTTTGACATCCTTTAATTAGGACCATATTAAATTGGGGTCAAAATTAAGGGTCTATAGCTATGTTTGATATATCTTAGTTTAAATCATGTCCTATTTGGTTTGTCCTTATTCTAAAATGACCTAATTATATTATAAGCCTAAAATAATTTTCAAAAGCCCAACAGACTAAAATTATTTCCAAATATTTTTGAAAGATGGTCTTTGTAAATAAAACCTTTTTCCAAGATGGGTCAAAAATTCTTTTTACCTCATGGCCTAAGCACAAAGCCCAAAATTTATTTTTTCAGACATCATTTTTCAATGGGCTTTGAAATAAAACTATTTTAAAGCAAAAAAGCTTTTTTAATGGGCTTACAAATATTTAGGTCAATTATGAAATATTTAAAATCAGTTGTGGGCCTAGTTTATACTAAGACTTATTAGTCATGGGCTTGTTTGTGTCATGAATCATTAGTTGCTTTTTCAAATGGGAAAGTCTATTTATGATAAGCCTTTTAATTTTGGTTTTAATCCAATATAGTATAAAAGTTGTCTTTTGTCAACCTAATTGATTAAAACCTAATTAATGGGAGTTATCATGGAATTGACTTCTAAGTTTGAAATTACATTTATTGGTTAAACCGTTTGAGAGAATTGTTCGAAAGTAAGATATCCCATGTTGAGAATTTGTTGACCATATACCTAGGAAAAAGGACTTACCTTTCGTGCATGGTGATATAAGGTTGGAAGGACGTCCTTACTCTTGTTATTTTCTTTGATTGTGCATCTATGCATCAATGCATACATGCATTGCATCGCATATCATTGATCCTTTCTAGCTCACAGCCCTGGAGTACAGTAGTTCAAGAGCTTATAACAAACTGACCTATGCCAGTGATGTATAATCTAGCAACGACTTAGTTAGCTTCTCACCAAAAGTAATGGAGTCAGAAAAGATTCAGAGGATGATAGACAATGCAATCAACCAAGATGGAAGAACTAAAGGGGGTCCTGGCTGAAACTATGAAAAGTGAAGTGGCCGCAATGTTTGGCAATGAGATTAAAGCATCTGCTAGTACCAAGAAGCAGATTGACAAAGAGAAGGCTTTGGTGAGGTAGCCTTCAATGATGACAAGATGGTTTTGGATGATGATGAAAACTAGGTTCAGTACTTTCAAGATCCTCGAGATAAGAAGAAGGAGTCAAAGGTTGTTGAGAAGGCAACTGTTGAAAAAAATTGAGACTTTTGATGTAAAGAATATGATTGTTGATTTGTAGAAGAAGTTTAAGAAGAAGCTAAAAAATGATGAGATGTCAGAAGTGGATAAGTTGTTTAAATAAGATGATGAGATCCCTTATAAATTTAAGATGTCATCTTTTGCTAAGTTCAATGGAACTGACAACCCTCGTCTTCATGTGAAACAGTATATCATAACTATGCATTGTGCTCGAGCTACTAAGGCTCAAACTCTAAGGTACTTCATGCTTTTGTTAGATCTGGTTGTGCAGAATTGGTTCAACACCTTAGAGGATAGTACTCAAAATATTTGGGATTTATTGTATAAGGTCTTCATTCAACAATATAGTACAATGCTGACTTGGAGGTCACTTTGATGGAAGTTGAGTCGATAAGGCAGAAATCAAATAAAAATTTTGTTGACTATGTGAAGAGGTGGAGAAGCAAGGCCGCATTGCTCAAGAAGAGGCTTGATGAATCTAATTAGATTAGGATGATTGTGAGGAGAGTGCTGCCTAGTCTTTGTGAAAGGATGTCTCATACCCTCATCCGGGATTTCAAGGATATTCTTCAAGCTGGTTTGCAAATTAAAGAGTGGGAAAGGGAGAAGAGCCACTTTTCTACAAGAAGAAATGAGAAAGGGAACTACCAGCCTGGAAATCAAAGTAGTCAAAAGGAGATAGATGTTAATGTGACTTGTCAAGGTGGTAGAAGATAGTTTTTAGAATTGTACAAACTATTGTCTTGGGTTTTTAATAAACTATATAAAAAGGGGTTGTTACAGCCATTAGCCCCATGCCCATTGGTTAAATCCTTAACCACCTAATTTTGTTGCAAAGGCATTTTACCAATTTCACCATATGCAAGGGCATGAGACGGATAAGTGTTTGAGGTTGAGGCATGAAATTCAGCATTTAATTGATAGTGGAAAGTTGCCCGAACCTAACAAACCAAACACGAAGGATTATTCGTTGCCAAGGTTCAATAGGGTTCTACCACCGGCGACTTTCATGATTGGGGGTGGTTTAAGTGAGAAGGTTGTTATGTCTTCTTTCCAAGAAGTAGATGAAGAGATAGCTAAAGAAGAAGTGATCCTCAACAAGATGGAGCAAGATGAAGCTGAAAAGGAATTAGCCATTTGTGCGGTGAGCGAATTCTAGGACTCAACTATTAGTGATGGTGATTCTGAGCCTAAGAAGGAAGAATGGACCTGGTCTGAGCCCGAAGAAGATGAAGTTATGAACACTTAATCTGGTAAGCCTTATGCAAGTTCGGATGGGTGTCCATTTATTTGCTTCGCTTGGACATTGCTTTGATTTTAATATAACGATGCTTTATTTCAATTATTGCGTATAATATGGATAATACTGTTATACTTAAGAATTTTATAATATTAAGACCTGCAAAGGCGGTTCTAATGAACCGGGTGTTGTGGGGGTGCTGGGCCATTTCTCACCTTCTCCACACGTACCCAACTTTTCGAATCCATTAGGGGGTTGGCGATTCCTTAGGAATCGAGTCATCCACCCCTTTCTTTTTCCCGACCCATCTGGGTGGAGACTCCATTTTCTCCGGACTTAGGCCAGTGTTCTCTAAGGCCTCGAGCCTAAATAGTGCAGAAGTCGCAAGCACCATTCCACCGGGAGTGGGGGCGAAAATCCCCGCTCACAAGGTGTTGGGCCGTTTCTCACCTTCCCCACATGTACATAACTTTTCGAACCCATTAGGGGCTTGGGGATTCCTTAGGAATCGATTCATCCACCTCTTTCTTTTTCCCGGCCCATCCGGGCGGTGACTCCATTTTTCTCCGGGCTTAGGTCCGTGTTCTCTAAGGCCCTGAGCCTAAACAGTGCCGAAGTCTCAAGAACCATTCCACTGGGTGTGAGGGCAAAAATCCCCGCTCACAGTGGCGACTCCACTACGGATAAGAGAAGTCGATTTCGTTGGTCTTTATATTATTCTATTCTTTCTTATCATGATATTATCCATTGTATTATTTAGATTGCATCGTGTGCATGAGTTAGGATGCCCATGTTACCCGTGTTGTGTTATGTAAGGGATACCATACTTTCACTCAAGGTATGGAGATCGAGCATGGCATAACCACTCATAGCCTTGTACCATTTGGTATATACTTGCTATGGTAAACTAAGCCTTTTCAAACCAAAGACTAAAGCTCATGTAATTGACTTAGTTACTTTCCTTAGGTTTTTACCCCCAAATGCTTATTGTTTGACTATAGTTAATTTATCTTAGCTTAAATCATGGCTTATTTGATTTGTTCTTTTTCTAATATGACCCAAGTACATTTGTAAGCTCAAAATTAATTTTTTACTCTAAATCCAAAAGACCAAAGCTATTTTCAAAACTTTTCAAGATGGTCTTTGGACATAAAACTTTTCTAAAAATAAATCAAAAAATTCTTTTCTCATGACTCAAGTACAAAGTCAAAAATCCATTTTTTCATAAAATCTTTTTACAATGGATTTTTCAAATAAAATTATTTTTACATTTCAACCAACCTTTAAAAGAGCTTAAAAATTGTTTAGGCCAATTATGCAATACCAAAAATCAATTTTGAGCCTAGTTTATACAAAGAATTATTAACCATGGGCTTGTTTTTTGAATGAATCATTTGTTACTTTTTCAAGTGAGAAATCTATTTATAATAAACCTCTTAATTAATTTTTTAATCCAATATAGCATAAAAGCTACTTTAGTTGGTTGAATGGATTAAAACAATTTTAATGAGAATTATCATGAACTGATTTCCATTTTTTAAATATAACTATGGGTTGAAACGTCTGAGAGAATTTTTTTGAAAACAAGATACCCCATGTTGGTACTTTGTTAACCATATACCTAGGAACAAAGACTCGCCATCCGTGTGTGGAAGTTATAAGATTGGAAAGAACGTCCTAATTATCTTTGTTTGTTAGTTATTCATGCATACATGCATACATACATACATGCATCAGATCACATATCATTAATTCTTTCTGGTTCATAGTCTTGGATTACGATAGTTCAAAAGCTTACGACAATCCGACCTATGCCGAAAATCAAGAATCTAGCAATGACTCAATCACTTACTCCCTAAAAATAATGGAGCCCAAACAAATTCAAAGAATGGTGGATGACGGCCTCAATGCCAAGATGGAAGAAATAAAAGAGGCCTTGGCTGAGACCATGAAGAACAATTGGCTGCAATTTTAAGAAACAATGCCAAAGCATCTGCTAGCACTAAGAAGCCAAAGGACAAGGGGAAGGCTAAAGTTGGTGAAGTGGTTTTTGATGATGATAAGGTGATCATTGATGATGATAACGATTGGCTCAATACTTCCAAGATCCTCAAGACAAGAAGAAAGAGTCAAAGGTTGTTGAAAGATCAGCTATGGAGAAAACTGAAAATTCTAATGTTGAAAAGATGATTACAGACTTGGAAAAGAAATTTGAGGAGAAGCTTAAAGCTGAAGAAATGTATGAAGTTGACAAACTATTTGAGCTGGACGGAGAAGTTCCGTATAAGTTCAAGATGCCATCCTTTACAAAGTTTGATGGGATCGAAAATCCTCACCTCCATGAGAAGCAGTATATCACTGTTATGCAATGTGCCCAAGCTGCTAAGGCTCAAACTCTAAGGTACTTCATGCTCTCATTGGACCCTATTATCCAAAATTGGTTCAATACCTTAGATGATGGCACACAAAAGAGTTAGGATCTTCTATACAAGGCCTTCATCCAACAATATGGATACAATGTCGAGATGGATGTTACCTTAATGGAAGTTGAATCCATTAGACAAAGGCCAAATGAGAATTTTGTGGACTATGTGAAAAGGTGGAGGAATAAGGCTTCATTGCTTAAGAAGAGGCCTGATGAATCTAATCAAATAAGGATGATTGTTAGAGGAGTGTTACCTAGCCGTCACGAAAGGATGTCTTATACACTCATTTGAGATTTTAAAGACCTTTTGCAAGTGGGTCTACAAATTAAAGAGTGGGAAAGAGAGAAGAACTGCTTTTCAACAAGAAGGAATGAGAAAGAAAACTACTAGTCTAGTAACCAAAGCATGCAAAAGGCAGTTAATGTTAATGCTACTGGCCAAGGAGAAAGAAGGCAGTTTTCAGAATTAGGGAAGCCGTGGTCTTGGGTTTTCAATAAGCTACAAAAGAAGGGATTGTTACAACCCTTAAATCCTCGTCCTTTGCCTAACCCTCTCCCACCTAATTTTGACAATAATGCATTTTGTTAATTTCATCTAATGAAAGGGCACGACACTGATAGATGTGTGAGGTTGAGGTATGAGATCCAAAATTTGATTGATAGTGGGAAGCTACCCTAGCCCAACAAGCTAAACACCAAAGACAATCCATTGTCGAGGTTCAATAGAGTACCACCACCAGCAACCTTCATGATTGGAGGAGATTTGCATGAAAGTTTTGTAATGTCTTCTTTCCAAGATGTGGATGAAGAAGCAACCAAAGAAGAAGTGGTAAGTAGCAAAGTTGAACATGCTATGGTGGTGGGTAAAGAAATAGCAATCTGTGTTGTGAATGAGTTTTGGGATTCAAGTGATAGTGATGATGATCTTGTACCCAATAAGGAGGAATGGACCTGGTCCGACCCCGAAGATCTGGTAAGCCTTATGCAAGGCCACCACTTAAGGAGGTAGAAGCTAATATAGGAAAGGAAGCCGAAGAGGGAAGTAAAGAAGAGGAAGATGATACTGTACTTAAGCAATTGAAGAGAACCTAAGCAAGTGTTAGCATTTAAGACTTATTGGCTACTTCTAAAAAGCACCAAGAAACTATGGCCAAGGCCTTGGCTAGCATGCCAATTTCCACCTCCACAATACTAGAGGAACTGATTAACTTCATAAAAGTTGAGGGATAATGAAGTGTGAAGAAGTTCAAAAGAATAGCGAAGTTATATGGGAATGGTATCTTTCTTAGATGCAGATTTACCGGAAGAGGGGAGAGATCACATTCGCCTTCTCTTTATCAAAGTGAAAATCAAAGGAGAAAGGACTCCATGTGTAATGGTTGATAATGGATCCACCATAAATGTTTGCCCACTTAAAATATTGCCAAAGCTAGCAATGTCAACAAGGGATCTATCCCAACCGAGGTAACCATTAATTGAATCTATTGTTGAATTTGTTATTTTAGACATACCTGTTACCTTTGCTCTACTTTTGGGATGACCATGGTTTCATCCTCTTAGTGGAGATCCTTCCACCCTTCATCAAAAGATCAAGTTCCCTAACAGAGATGAGACGGTGGTCATCGAGGCTGAAGATAATGAGGTTGTTAATGCTCCAATGGTAAAGAGGCCTCTCAATGGTTTCCAAGTAGCTATAATTTCTGATGATGAAGTAGTGGACTCTAAGGTCTTGAGCATGAGCTACCTTCCTAGAGTTGGTCTTCGAAAGGGCAAGGCCGGCATGATAAAGCTTTCAGATTTTAAGACTCAAACTTCCAAGAAGGGGTTAGGGTATGAAGAAGCTAGAAAAGATGTTCATCAAAAGAAGAATGAGAAGATGAGCTTCCCACCACTTGAAAAAGTATTTGTCAAAGCTCTAGACATGGGACCACTCCAAGGAAAGCCCGAGCCAATCATGTTCATGGGAAAGTTGATTCTGGGTTTTGAAATTTTTATTGATGTTGCCGAGTTAGTGGAACAAGTGAAGAAAGAGTTCACCCTGCCAGCCGACAAGGAGCCCAATCCAGAAAGGAAGAAGGAAGCTATCCTAAAAGCTTAGAAGACTCTAGAGGAGATTGCTGCCCTGGTTGAAGAGAAGTTTGAAGATGTCCTACTTTATAATTTTGAGAACAATGATTTTGATTTTGATTTTAGTTTGTCTGCTTTGTATGAGGATGATGATGTTTTCTTTTCCAAAATGAATGCAATAAAGTATGATTTTTCTTACTTGTGTGATGTTTCTCCTGACGGTTGCATACATTCAAATAGTGGTTACATGAGCATCTTTAATATTAACTCTGTTGATACACAACCATTAAATTTGGGAATAACTGAAAATCCTAAAAATATTAGCATAACATCTGACCTTACTCCTGATGAGAGAGAGAGATTTAAAAAAATATTTAAAAAATATGAAGAAGTATTTGCTTGGTCTTATGAGGATATGCCAGGAATAGATTGAGACATAGCTGAACATCTTATTCCTACTTACACCCACATGAAACCTGTCAAACAAAAGCTTAGGGGATTAAGACCTGAATGGGGTAAATTGGTTAAAGAAGTGTTAACTAAACAAATATAAGTAAAGTTCCTTGAAGTGATATATTATCCAGACTGGCTAGCCAACATAGTACTCGTGCCAAAGAAAGATGGAAGAATTAGGGTCTGTGTGGACTATAGAGATTTAAACAAGGCTTCCCCTAAAGATGATTTTTCTTTACTCCAAATAGATTAATAGTGCAGCCTCTAGCGTGCTACACTCATTTGTAGATGGATTTTTTGGATACAACCAAGTGTTAATGGCCCAAGAGGATAAAGCCAAAACTTCTTTCAATACTACATGGGGAATATTTTGTTATAGGGTGATGCCGTTCGGATTAAAGAATGCTGGATTAACCTACCAAAGGATGGCCACCACATTTTTTTCATGACATGATGCACAAAGAAGTTGAAGTATATGTTGATGATATGATGGTGAAATCAGATACAAGGGAACAACACTTCCAAAACTTAGAATTATTCTTTGATAGAGAATTGAAGTATAAACTAAGGCTAAACCCGAAGAAGTGTGTGTTTGGGGTTACCTCAGGCAAATTGTTGGGACATGTGATTAGTCCAAATGGCATTGAGATTGACCTTGACAAAGTTAAAGCAATCAGGGATATGCCAGCCCCCAAGACAGAAAGAGAAGTTCAGGGATTCATTGGTAAATTACAGTACATTAGTAGGTTTATAGCAAAGCTCACCATAATCTGTGAACCTATCTTCAAATTGCTTAAAAAGAATCAGCCTATCCTGCAGAATGAAGAGTGTCAAAAGGCTTTTGAGTGAATAAAAGAATATATGTTAAATCCACTTTTTGAAACCACCTAAACTCAGTAAACCCCTGTTACTATACTTAGTAGTAGAAGAAGAGTTAGTAGGAGCCATGCTAGCCTAAGCAGATGAGTCGGGGATTGAGCACGTAGTTTACTATTTGAGTAGAAATCTCCTACTTATGAAATTAAGTATAGTATCATTGAAAAGACTTGTATAGCTGTGGTTTGGTCTTCTAAGAAGTTGCGGCATTACTTTCAACTTATAGTGTGTGTGATCGGGGATTTTTGCACCCACTCTCGGTGGAATGGTTCTTGCGACTTCGGCACTATTTAGGCTCAGAGCCTTAGAGAACACGAACCTAAGCCTGAAAAGACTTAAATTTAAGGTTTTTAAGGTTTTTGGAAACAGAAGAAACAAATTAGGGTTTTTGAGGTTTTTAAGGTTTTTGGAAACAGAAGAAATAAATTAGGGTTTTTGAGGTTTTTAAGGTTTTCAGAAGAAATAATTTAGGGTTTTTAAGGTTTTTGGAATCAGAAGAAATAATTTAGGGTTCTTAAGGTTTTTGGAAACAGAAGAAATAAATTAGGGTTCTTACGATTTTTTGGAAATAGAAGAGTACTTTTTAGGGTTTATGGAAATAGAAGGAACAATTTAAGTTATTGAAACAAAGATCAAATTACTACATATTTAAGGATCAAAGTATTGTGTGCATGTTCTTATTAATCAAAGAAACAAAGCTACTGTGAATATATAATCTATGATTAAGATCAAACCTGCGTAGTTGGTTCCACCAAATATTGCTTTCTGGATGAAAAAGACAAAGGTAGTGTGGCTACCTTTGATGAATTCTTGATTGCTTGCTTGTTGCTAATCTTCTCTGGCTATGGTTTTCTGTTTTTTACTCCGATCGAATCCAAGTTCAAAAAGTCAAATTTTCAATCACACAAATTTTTTTCAGATCCTCTAATCAAAGTCCCAGTCCTTTAATTCTGAGTTTTAAAGTGTTATTTATAGGAAAAATCATAAACCTAATTCTAATTGTTTAAGGAAACTAAAATTAATTATGAAAAGAAACAATAACCAAATAGAATTTGGTTTCAGAAAAAATTGCGTTGGAAAATTTTGCTGGCGAAAACTCTGAGCGTTGGAAACTGCGAGAGCTAGCAAAATTGACTGGGTGGCTAGCCAATTCGCCGCAGGAATTTCCTGAAAATTCCTGCGGGCGAATTGGCCTTGTCCAATTCCATTTTTGGCGATGATGTTTTTGTCACCGATTTTTATTTTTATTTTTTATTTTTTATTTTATTTATTATTTTTGTTTATTTATTTTTCATTTTTATTTTTATTTTTATTAACTTTACCATTTTAATTTTATTAAAAATTAAAAATAATAAATACTAAAATAAATATTATTTAATTAAAATACCACAAAAATTATTTTGGACTATATATAAAAAAAATAACGGACCGGACTGGGTCAAAAATTAAGAGTCTACAGTTTGCCCCCTGCTTGAATGATCTGAGACTCCAGTAAAAGAGAGTGAAAAGCAATAAGACTTAATTTTTGAGATGTTTGAGGTTTTGGGTTCTAGACCCGGTTCAAGTTCTGGACTCAAAGATAATTTTAGGTTATGGACCTAAGGGTAATTTTGGGTTCTGGACCCGACCTAAGTTCTGGACTTAAATGAGATTTTAGGTTATGGACCTAAGGGTAATTTGGGTTCTTGACATGAAACTAGATTTGGATACTCTATCCTAAACTGGATTTGGATATTAGATCCTAAATTGGATTTGGATACTCGATCCTGAACTGGATTTAGATACTCTATCCTGATTGGATTTGGATACTCGATCCTAACTGGATTTGGATACTCGATCCTAACTTGATTCGAATACTCGATCATGAACTAGATTTGGATACTCGATCCTAACTGGATTTGGATACTCGATCCTAAAATGGATTTGGATAATCGATCCTAACTGGATTTGGATACTCGATCCTAAACTGGATTTGGATAGTCTATCCTAACCGGATTTGGATACTCGATCCTAACCAGATTTGGATACTTGATCCTAAACTATACTTGGATACTCAACCCTAAACTTGATTTGGATACTCGATCCTAACTGGATTTGGATACTCGATCCTGAACTGGATTTGGATATGCGATCCTAACTGGATTTGGATACTCGATCCCTAACTGGATTTGGATACTCAATCTTAAACTAGATTTTATTTGGGTACTTGGACCTGTGACTAGGTACTTGGACCCGAGATTGAATTGGATTTGACTGACCTTTTATTAGTTGAGGATTCTGGCTTAACTTGTTATTCCATTCTTTTGTTATTCCTTTTGCAAAAATTCAATTATTTTTAGTTGGCCCTCATATCTTCTCCTTGCCCCCTGCGTGGCGAAATATTTGCAAGTGAGTTTGAAAATGTTTGGTATATAAACTCAAAAAATTAGAAAGGAGAAACTTTACCCCCTGTGTAGGCTCAAACCAAAGATTTTTTCCATGCAAGCTTTGATTGATTTTTTTGTTGTCTAGTTCTTCGTACAAGCACACATTTCTTCTCTTTGCAAGATTACTGAAACTTTCTCAAGCAATGGGCTTTCCATGCCCCCCTGATTTGATATCTTCTTTTGATTGTTTACTTCACATGGTGTTTGCTGTTTACTTTGATAAAGAATAGACAATACAAGACAAGAAAGTGCGATGTGATATTCTCATATATGCATGATATGCATGAATAATACTTTCAATGGTTCCATCGACCCACGGACTGAGATTATTAGCTGAAATGTTCTCACAGATTTCTTTCAGATGCCCGTTCAGTTCTTGCACTGGAATTATAGGATGCTTCACATTTATGGCTTTTATCTTCGAGATGTTGAAAATATGAGTGGTGGAGACCCCAAGTTGCAGAGTCAGGGATACATCCATTTCAAACTGTGTTTCAGCATGTCAGTTGGTAGCTTCTTCATGACTTTGCTAATAATCATTTCCTTTTCCCAATGTGTTCTTCAAGTTTTGATGGTGCAACAAACTTCTCTTAACTTGAAGGCTTCATGTGACAAAAACATTTTTTTTTTGAAATTAAATGTTGGCTTTGCCAAATCAATGTCAATGTACCTTAGGACTTGATTTTTCAAATTAACATATCTATAACATGACAACCCTAGTTACCATACTAAGCTTGGGAATCATTTCTATTTGAGTAAGAATTGTTGCACTTCAGATAGGCACATACACATTACTTGGCCAAAGGTCTCATTTGGTTTAAATATTGTCTATCTCATATGCATGCTTATTCAAACTATCTCCACTAATAGACTCTACCTACCAAGAGAGATCAACAGGTCTTTAATAGGCTTGTAACGAGGTCTATAAGGGACATGGATTAAGCGGAGAATAATTGTAAATTGGAGCTGATGTGACACAATGGACAAATCCTCACACTACAAATTTTCTATTCAGACAGTTGGAAGCAATCTTGCTAGACTCCAAATTCCTTCTATCTTCTTGGCATTAATCTGGATCTTGATTGGGACAGTCTTTGTTTCTTTGCATAAAGTTCATACCCAAATTCGTTTCTTTTCTTCTTCTCCCTTTTCTTTTCTTTTTATTTTTCTTACTCCTCCCTTTCTTTGAGCATTTTATCATTTTGTCCTTCTTCCTTGTAGGACTGTCAAGTACAGAACTTTCAAAAATTGGATGAATTTTTCTCCTTCGAAACTTTGGTTGGGTTGGACCAATTCAAGTCAAACTAAATGGAAGCCTTTGGCTCTCTTAGGTAAAAGAGAACTTGGTTGGTTTTCTGAACCGTTTTAGGTTTTATATTTTTTCTTTTTTTTCCCTTTCTTTTTCCCTTTCTTTTTCTTCTTTTTTATTTTATTTTCATTTCTTTCTTTTTATTCATTTCTTTCTTCTTCTTTTTTTTCGATTCTAGCTCAAACAGAGTTGTCTTGTTTGTACCAACTCGGGTTTCCAATAATGGATGAGTGGAGTGGTATAAATCTCCTTTAACAAGGATAAATTATTTGTTACTATGATGTTATTTTGATAGATTGGAGATATTAGGTGAACTTCAACTACCCTTATGATCTTGATAACATCAACTATCCTTACAGTCTTGGCTATGCATTCCATTCTTTGATCTTCTTGCCTCTTCACCTTAGCGATCATAAGACTTGTCAAAAGTATCACAATAGCTCAGGGTAGGTTGTTGGGGTTATATGCCAATGAAAAGAAAGCTAAAATTTTATGAAGGCTCAAAGGGACAACTAGGGATTGATATTTAATTGGGTGGATACTAGTTGTTGGCTAACCAAACAATGCCTAAATCATTTATCCCTTAAATAAGTAGAGTTCAATTTCGCCTCGAAAGTTTGTTTAAGCATATTCTAAGACTGACTAGGACCTAGACAAAGGTAATTATGCATGAGCCCTCTCTAAGTAAGCATACACAACTCAATGCTATAGAGCAATTTCCTCACCTAGTGAAGTCATTCAAGTCATGATGCATAAATATATTAATTCATGAATTATCAAGCTAGATTCCTCATTGGTTGAGCACCAAAATAAACAAAGACCAACAAAATTTTTGATGAAAGTAATTTATTAAGACAACTTTTAAATTTGAAAAAACATAATTGTTCCAATTAAATAATAAAGAAAGTAAAATTGAAAAGCAACATTCAAGCTAAGGAAAGTTTATTGAATTAAGCTCCTTCTCCTTTCACATCTTCAACATTCCCATCTTGAAAAGAGGATAAAACAAAATCTTCTTCCAATCCTTTTCCCACCATGAAGGTTGCTGGTGGTGGCACTCTTCCAAATTTAGGCAAAGTGTTGTTCTTGGTATTAGGCTTATCAGACTTGGGTAGCTTACCACTATCAATCAAATGTTGGATCTCATGCCTTAGACGAGCACATTTATCTATTTCATGCCCTTGCATTTGATGAAATTGACAGAAGGCCTCGGCATTGAAGTTTGGTGGCAGTGGATTATGTAACGGTCAAGGAGCTAACGGTTGTAACAACCCTTTTTTTTTTTACAGCTTGCTAAAAACCCAAGATAGAGGTTTCTTGACCAGTCATATTAACATCAACTTCTTTTTTCATGCTTTGATTGCTAGGTGTTGCGCTCGAAGTAAATTCTACTATAAGCGTCACTCGTAAGTATACGAGGTAGCTGTAGCAAAGGTGATCGCCTCAAGGTTGTCTCTCAAGGAAGCTAGATAAGCTAATTGATTATCAGATTGCAAATAACAAATTAAAATAAATCTAAATTGCTAACAACTAATGAAAACAGATCGATTGGAGTTTAAAATAATAAAAGTAAACTGAGCTGATATATTGATTCACTTAATAGAAAGGTCTAGGGTTTGCACTTCTCTACTAACTTATATGTATGAATGGTTATTCCTCTCAACCAATTTAATTTCAAATATTAGATCTCAAATAACTTAATTAATCGAGTCAAGGAAATAAGCTCTCGCATTCAAACCTCTTTCAAATAATCTTGTTACAATTGAAATAATCATTTTTTTAGGTTATATTTCTAATTCACCTATGTCCCTAATTGAATTGTTTCAGCATTAGACTTCATCTCTCAATCCTTCATCTAATACCTCAAACACATAATTGGTGGCCAATCAATTATATATTAACAATAATTCCATTCAATCAAGGCTAAAGAAATAATTCAGTTAAGAGCAATAACCAATTCATACAATCATAGTAGATCCATACAAACCCTAGACTAGATCAAATTAGTTCATAATACTATCAAACATATTCATCTCATTAAAACTCAAAGAAATCAGTTTAGAAATAATAGAATTCATGAATACAATTCCAATGAAACTTAAGAGACAAAGTTTGAGAACAAAACCAAATTACAAACTCCCTTTAGCTTCTGAAGAATCTCTTGATCATATCTTTGCTAGAAGAATGTTGCAATGGCATAAAAAAATTTAATCTAGACTGTTTTGCATCAAAGTGTAATCAATAATCTCAAAGAAAACAATTAGAAACCCTAAATTATTCTCTGACGGCTGATCCCCCAAAAATCTCCCTGAAATAAAACCATAATCGTATTATTTATACGAAACCTCGCTTAAAACTCTGCTCCTTTAGTCCATGGAGTGACACGCCCAAGCTCCTGGCCGTGTCATGTGACACAGCCAGTGGCTTGGCTGTGTCTACTGAATGTGTCCGCTTCTGTGTGATATTCATCTCTTCTTCTTTAGAGTTAAGTGTGACACGGCCAAGCTTGGGTGAGCTTGGCCGTGTTTGATGAATTTGGAGGGACACGGCCAGTGGCTTGGCCGTGTCCCCTGAGTGTGTCACCTACTGACTCTTTGTTTTTGCTCTTCTTTCTTTTTTGTCCTTGGCTTAGTATGGGACATGGCCAAGTCTCCTGGCCGTGTCATGTGACACGGCCATTGGTTTGGCCGTGTCCTCTGAGTGTGTCAGTCACTACCTGAATTTTCCTTCCTCTCTCTTGATTCCTTGGTTTTGCCCTTTGCTTCATGCTACTCTTTCTTCCAAGGAAACAATTTGCATATTAACCTAAAATAAACACTTAAACAAACTTTAAACAAGAATGAAATAAATATTAACCAACAACACATAAACACCACACTAAAAACTAGAACAAAAACAACAAAAACAATGAAATAAATTAAAACTACCAAAATTAATGAAAACACTAAATAAATAGATTAAAACTACTAAAATACCTAAAGAAAACAATAATCATCATAATAAATAAGACACAATTCTATGACAAAAACTAATAAAACAACTACCCCACACTTAAAACTTTGCTTATCCTCAACAAATTCACATGGCATAAATTAAAAACTCAAACAACCTTAACTATAATTCCAGCATATAAAATGAAATCCTTTAAGACTCAGCCATAAATAATTGCAATTTACTTCAATCAAGATTTTCTAAACTCATTCATTAGTCCAGACATACAAATCTTATCTCTCATCTAAGTGTTTCGCTTGATTTCATAGGTTAATTCACTCAAACCACTCATGACTGCATACTACCATAAACTTGCTTAATTATCCAATCTCTCTCACTGATTTTCTCAAGAAATAATTTGAAGGTCTTTTATTTGGATGTAATGGGGCTAAGGTGAAGGTATGAGAAAAGACATTTAAGCTGGAACATCAAGAAATAGAGTATCTAAATTAGACAATACTCTTGCTCGGAAACTCATAGCTCCCTCGAATGGCATATTCACCAACCCTTGATAATCTTACATACTTGCACACTAAAAGAAAAGTACATGAGTCGACATTCCTCTTTGATGACTAATGCTAGAAAATATATGAATTATATATATATATATTTTTTTCTTTATTTTCTTTTATTTTTTTTATATTTCTCTTTCTTTTTTTATATATATACAAAATATAAAATTGCATGGAACATCTAGCTTAAAATGTAGAGGAAAAGAATAACGACTCTTAGTCAAATACAATGTGCAAAGTATGCATTTCAGCCCCAAATCTTACTAAAGCAATACTATTTTTTTTGTTTTTTTTTAATTGCTTATCCCACACTTATGAATCAAACCACCCTATTGTCATATCATAAGAAACTCCATTCCTTAATGCAGGTATGATGATAATAAGAGAAAGTTGAGTTGTGAATTGTGTTGATCAATCAAGAGAAGGTCAAAGGCTCAACTTGGCTCACTAAGGAATTCATAATTAAGGGAGATCTTTTTAAGCTAAAGGGATAACCTAATTTGCCTTCATCATTTTAAAACTTGAGATTAAATCATAATGTGAGTTCAATTAGTATGCAAAAGCAAGCTCTAGAGATGAAAAATCATGAAGGTGCACACTTAAGAAAAGAAAATCAATTGACACTAATATTCAATCTATGAGGCTCAAAACTCACAAAGGTGGGTTCTCAAAGATTTATATGTCATGAATTGCAGAATGTGAAAATTGATCCTGAATGAATTCAAATGCTAATCTCTACGCTGATACTAAAGTCCCAAATATAATACCAGAATCACAGAAAAGTCAATAAGTTTTCAACAATTATGCCATGCACAACGCACAATATAAATACAAAACGACAAACAAAACAAGAATTAAAAGAAAAGCTTAAAGGTTACCCCACACTTATAAATTACATTGTCCTCAATGGAAACAAGAATAATAAAGATAAAGAGTTAAGATACAACCTGTTTTCCATCGTTCCTTTGTGAGGCAAACTCTACCTTTTCATCACAAATAGCAAATGTTCAAAAACAAAATAAAATATATAAAATAAAATATCCAAAATATAAAATGTTAACATTAAAAACAAAAATGAAAAATAACAACACAAATATGCTATAACTAAACACAAGAAAGTAAGGAATTGTCTCGAAAGATCTACAGTGAAGTAGGATGTGATGATGAAGCAGCCGAAGGATGAAGACTCAGAATCTTAGCAAGGTTGCTATTGATTTGGTCCAACTGTTGCAAGACCGCAGCATGGTTACGATCTACCTTGCTCTCCAGTGCCTCAATCCTATTAAGTATCTCTTGATTATCCGGAGCTGGAGTATCTTCTTCCAAATTAAGAGAATCCGAGTCGAACCCCTCCTGGACTCGTGTTCTCTTTTGTCTGCCCCCCGGTACTTCTGGCTCAGCTAAAGCCATCATATAAGCCCCTCTCCTATACACCACCATATGCATCTTCTCTAGTGTAGCCAAATCCAATGAATCATTACTCATAATTCTAGTCATACGACAGGTACTCGGGTCAAAATCATCAAGGAGGGTTGTTGCCAATGTGGTAACCAATCCTCCAATACAAATAGCCCCCCTCTTTTTGTTTGCCACACTATAAAAAACATCAGCCAACCAATAGCCGATACTAATGGGCACTGTATTACACGCACAATCCAAGAAAAGGAGCTCACTAAGTTCCACTACACCCGGGCTTTCCTTCCAAGCAAAGAACCCACATGACATAAAACAATGCAAATACCTAAGAGCGGGATTGCTCAATTTAGTCGCCTTGGCCGATTTGGCCACATAAGTTCCCGAGCCCAATGCTCCCTAAGCAAATTGTTGCTTAAAATCCTTAGGTACCGACCTTTCACCGTGTTGATGGAAACCAAATATAACATTCAATTGTTCAATACTAACCATAAATGATTTCCCAAGCAATTTAAAGTTCAACTTAGAGCAAATTTTTTGTTCATCTCTTTCAACCTTAAAAGATGTCAAAAATTCCAAAGTAAGCTCTTGAAACTGCAAAGGTCGAAAGGAGACTAGGTTCTCCCACCCAAGGTTTTGAACATAATGATAAAAATTATCCTTAATATGAAGAGCATTAAGGGATTCATCACTGACATACCTCATCGGGAAGAAACCCCAAGCCAAAAGATTCGCTCTCTTTAAAGATGAAGATGAGGAAGATGAAGATGCAGCTGCAGTTGAAGGTTGCTTCCTCCTATGGTGAGACACCATCTTCGTTCTTGGCATATTGAAAGATCTAAAAAAACTTGAAACTTAAACCGATTAAATTGATTTTTTATGAGAGAAGAAGAAGATTGAACGGATTAATTTCAGTTTTGGTGAAGAAAATTAAGAATTAATGGAAGTTTGGAAGCTTTGAAGGAAAAACAATGGAGGTTTTAGGAGAGAGGAGTCGAGAGAACGACAGGAAGCAAAAAGAAATTTAGGGATTGAAATGAAGGAATAGTGCAAAAATCGTGTTTTTAAAGTGTGAAATTGAAGGGACACGGCAAAGCTTGGGTGAGCTTGGCCATGTCTGATGTGTTTGGAGGGACACAGCCAATGACTTGGCTGTGTCCCATGGGCGTGTCTGACTCTGTGAAAAAGGTTGCAAAAAATAAAAAGAAGGAAATTGTTGGTGAAGCTTGGCCGTGTCCCATGTGACATGGCCAAGGACACGGCTAAGCTCCTTGGCCGTGTTAGGGGCTGTGTAAAATGGGATTTTAAGGGATGGCTTGACACAGCCAGTGGCTTGGCCGTGTCAAGTGACCGTGTAACTCACTGCCAATTTGACTCTTTTTTTAAATATTTTTTTATTTTATTTTATATCACCAAATCTCCAAGAAATTGCAAACCTCTTCTTCGATCAACCCTGAAACACATTAAAAAAATGAAAAACCGATCAAAGCACCCATTCCATTTATTTAAATCAAACATCAAATCAAAATTGCTGAATTAAAATTACAACTATGAAAAGAAATGCAAACCGATGGGTTGCCTCCCATTTAGCGCTTCTTTAATGTCATAAAGCTGGACATTACTGCAAGACTTAAGGATCGTAGATCAAAGTGCTATCGATGATCCTTACTTCTTGGAATCCTTCATTATATGGCTTAACTCTCTGTCCATTTACTTTAAAAGTCTCATTTGTTCGAGAGTTAAGCAATTCAGTGGCACCGGAAGGATATACCTGAGTTATCTTGAAAGGACCACTCCATGGAGACTTGAGTTTTCCTGAAAACAAACGGAGATGAGAGTTAAAAAGCAAAACTTTCATACCTGGGCTCAATGTCTTTCGCACTATAATTCTATCACGAAGTGCTTTAGTGTGATCCTTATAAATCCTCGAACTCTCATATGCCTCATTCCTCAGCTCATCTAACTCTGAAATTTGTAGAAAACACTCTCTCTTTGCTTTTTCCAAGTCTAAATTCAAAGTCTTGATTGCCCAATATGCTTTATGCTCCAACTCCACTGGTAAATGACAAGCCTTGCCAAAAACCAATCGGTATGGACTCATACCCAAAGGAGTCTTAAAAGCAGTCCGATATGCCCACAATGCATCATGCAATCTACTCGCCCAATCCTTTCTTGATAAGTTGACTGTTTTCTCCAGAAATCCTTTTATTTGCTTGTTGGATGTTTCAACTTGTCCAGAAGTCTGTGGATGGTATGGGGTCGCCACCTTGTGCTTCACACCAGATTTGTGCATTAACTTCTCAAAAAGTCTGTTGCAAAAATGACTTCCCCCATCACTAACTATCACTCTTGGCGTGCCAAATCTGCTAAGAATATTTTCCTTCACAAATTTAACAACGACATTAGCATCATTCGTACGGGTGGGGATTGCCTCCACCCATTTTGAAACATAATCAACAGCAACTAAAATATATTCATAACCAAAGGACTTGGGAAAAGGACCCATGAAGTCTATTCCCCACACATCAAACAGTTCAACAACAATATATGATTGAAGGGGCATTTCATTCCTCCTTCCAATGTTACCCACTCTTTGACAGCGGTCACAATGCTTGCAATACTCTTGAGCATCTTTGAATAGAGTAGGCCAATAAAAACCACTTTGAAGCACCTTTTCTGCAGTCTTCCTCCCTCCAAAATGACCACCATAGTGAAGGTCATGACAAAATTTAAGAACACTCAGTTGTTCTTCTTCAGATACACACCTGTGAACTATCTCATCTTTGCAAATCCGGAATAAGTAAGGTTCATCCCAAAAATAAAATTTACTCACGTGCAAAAACCTTTTCTTTTCCTGAAATGACATGTTAGAACGCAATATACCACAAGCAAGATAGTTAGCAATATCTGCAAACCAAGGTGCATCAATTACCACAAACAGCTGTTCATCAGGAAATGCTTCTAAATTTTTATGAATGCTATCAGATGCAAGATTTTCACTAAAGAAGGGTAATCTAGATAAATGATCAGCTACAACATTTTCACTCCCCTTAGTATCCTTGATTTGAAAATCAAATTCTTGCAGTAATAACACCCATCTAATTAAGCGCAGTTTAGCATGTTGTTTTGTCAAAAGATATTTTAGAGCTGCATGATCAGAATGCATAATAATTTTCGACCCAATTAAATATGCTCTAAACTTATCTAAAGCAAAAACGACAGTTAACATTTCCTTTTCAGTTGTTGTGTAATTCATTTGCGCACTATTCAGGGTCAAGCTAGCATAATATATTACTCTCAAAAACTTATCAACCCTTTGCCCAAGAACAGCTCATACTGCATGATTAGAGGCATCACACATAATTTTGAAAGGTAAAGACCAAACAGGAGCTACTATTACCGGTGCACTTGTCAGTTTTTCCTTAAGGGAATTAAAGGCTTGCATGCATTGTGTAGTAAACTCAAATGGAACATCTTTTCCTAGCAGATGGCACAATGGTTGGCTTATTTTGGAAAAATCCTTAATAAACCTCCGATAAAAACCTGCATGCCCTAGAAAACTTCTTATTCCCTTAACAGAGGTAGGTGGAGGTAATTTAGCAATCAATTCTACCTTGGCCTTATCCACCTCAATCCCTTTACATGACACAACATGACCTAATACAATGCCCTGAGTAACCATGAAATGACTCTTTTCCCAACTCAAAGTAAGGTTACATTCAATGCATCTCTCAAGTACAAGAACAAGTTTATTGAGGCAATTATCAAAAGAACCACCAAAAATAGAAAAGTCATCCATAAATACCTCAATAAAATCATCTATCATGTCTGTGAAGACAGACATCATGCATCTCTGAAAAGTCGCAGGAGCATTGCACAAGCCAAATGGCATACGCCGAAATGCATAAGTCCCAAAAGGACAAGTAAAGGTAGTCTTGGATTGATCCTCTGGTGATATCGGCACTTGATAATAACCTGAAAGTCCATCGAAAAAGCAATAATGTGAGTGTCCAGAAAGTTTATCCAACATCTGATCAATAAAAGGAAGAGGAAAATGGTCTTTCTTTATGGCATTGTTCAACTTCCTATAATTGATACACATTCTCCACCCAGTAGTAGTCCTAGTAGGAACCAATTCATTATTTTCATTTTTCACCACAGTGATTCCAGATTTCTCAGGCACTACATGTACTGGGCTCACCCACTCACTATTAGCTATTGGATATATCACCCCTTCATCAAGCAATTTGAGCACTTCCTTCTTAACCACTTCACTCATGTTTGGGTTAAGGCGCCTTTAGGTCTCCCTCACAGGTTTAGCTCCCTCTTCTTAGGTGATTCTATGCATGCACATTGAAGGGCTAATACCTTTTATGTCACTCAATCCCCATCCTATTGCTCTTCTCAATCTTTTTAGCTCACTTACCAACCTCATCTCTTCCCCTTCACTAAGTTCGCTAGATATTGTTAGGAAATCAAGGAGATCACTGCAAACCAAAAACACGCAGCGGAAAAATTTTTTGATCTTTGATTTCCCACTAGGATCCATGCTGTTCGTTTAATTCGACGAAAGTGTTCAAAGAACTACCCTGTTGATGATTCGAAATCACAGTTTGGAAGAGATGCCTCGATCGCGAAACACCCTCTATCGTGTATCCACACGAATGCTACCGTCTGGAGTGCTAGCTCTCTGCAACGGCGAAGGCTGGAAAAATGTTTTCTCTAAAACGTATTAGGGTTCCTTTGTTTTCATTCTCTTTCGTTTTCTAATGTTACCTCTAAGAAGACTTAACGTCTGGAGTGAATATAATCACTCCAGAATCCAATTCGAAATTAGATTAGGTAAGTCCAATTCAGAATCCAAATCTAATAAGGATTCTGAATATATTATCTAATAATACATAAAAAAAATTAAAAATAATAATAATAAATATTAATATCTAATATTAATATTATTAATATTATATCCAGCCCAAAGCGCATTCTTGTGTGTGACCCGATAGGCCCATATTAATTGGCAGTCAATTTAATCTCTATTAAACCAACAAGTCGTAATTGGCCTCTAGCAAGGTGTTACAACTACCCAATTAATATAAGGAATGTCCAATTTGCCTAATAATAGTACATGCATTAATCCCTTTGTCACACGATATCTAGCTTGAACATAAGTCATGGTCAACGTCATACTTATATTGTCCAAACTTATGATTACTCGATCTCCAAGTAGATTGATAAAAACAAATGAAATTGATCACACTATCAATTCATTTGAGCACGGCCATGCATTTCACAGTCTCACTTATCGAGGGGCCCAAAAGATATCTCTCTCAAAGAGAGGGACAAATTCTATCTTGATTGTTCATTATCCTCTACATAATTTCTATCATATATGATCATAACCTTTATTACTATCCAGTTACGGATAATGTTTGATCATGTCAAAATATAATAGTCCTTATATTGAAAACTATGACAATCTCAAGTCAAAGGATTAATACATAACTATCATGAGATTTACTTATGACACTAACCCATGTAGTAATCTCATGATGGGTCTATCCAATACATTGTTCTCTAACAAGTATCTATGAAATTGATTTGTATCACTATACACAACCATCTGATGATTATCAAATCAATGTTCATACTGGTTAAGAATTATTTTTTTATCTCTATAACAATAATAAACCAGGGACAAATATCAAAATTGTGTAACATGCAAACAAACAATAATGATAATAAAACCTCATTTATTAATAATGAATGTATAACATAAAGATCCAAATAAATGGCCTAGGGCACATACACTAACAATCTCCCACTTGCACTAGGCCTACAAATTTCTAAGAACCATAGATCTAGTGTGCTGATCATGCTTGACCCGTGAGAGAGGCTTCGTTAATGGATCTACTATGTTATCATTTGTGTCAATTTTGCATATCTTGATATCTCCTCTATCGATAATGTCTCGAATGAGGTGAAAATGCCTGAGTATATGCTTAGACCTTTGACGAGATCTAGGCTCTTTTGCCTGTGCTATGGCACCATTGTTGTCACAATAAATGTCCATAGGATTTGCAATGCTAGGCACCACTCCTAGCTCAGTGATGAATTTCTTCAACCAGACTGCTTCCTTAGCTGCATCTGATGCTGCTATATACTCAGCCTCTGTTGTAGAATCAGCCACAGTGCTTTTTTTTGAACTCTTCCAACTAACAGCTCCACCATTCAATGTGAATACAAAACCTGACTGCGATCTAAAATCATCTATGTTAGTTTGGAAACTAGCATCTGTGTAACCTTTTACAACTAGCTCATCTTCCAAACCTCCATAAACCAAGAATACATCTTTAGTCCTTCGAAGGTACTTAAGAATATTCTTGACAGCTGTCCAGTGACCTTCACCAGGATCAGCTTGAAATCTACTAGTTGCGCTTAATGGATATGAGACATCTAGTCTAGTACATAACATGGCATACATAATAGATCCTATAGCAGAAGCATAAGGAATCTTATTCATTCGATCTTGCTCATCAGATGTCATAGGACATTGACTCTTGCTGAGATGAATGCCATGAGACATAGGCAAGAATCCCTTTTTGAAATCTTGCATGTTGAACCTCTTCAACACTTTATCTATGTATGTACTTTGACTTAGGCCAATTATCCTTCTAGATCTATCTTTATAGATCTTTATACCAAGGATATAGGCAGCCTCACCTAAGTCTTTCATTGAGAAAGAATTCCCTAACCAAGTCTTAACCTTTTGCAAGGTAGGGATATCATTCCCAATGAGTAATATGTCATCCACATATAAGACTAAAAACACTACTGCACTCCCACTAACCATCTTGTAAACACAAGGTTCATCTTCATTCTTGATGAAACCAAAGTTCCTAACTGTTTCATCAAAACGAAGATTCCAGCTTTGAGATGCTTGCTTCAATCCATAAATGGATCTTTGAAGCTTGCAAACCTTTGTAGAATTCTCAGGATTTACAAAACCCTCAGGTTGTGACATATACACATCCTCAAGCAAGTTTCCATTAAGGAAAGTGGTTTTGACATCCATTTGCCATATCTCATAATCATAGTATGCTGCAATGGCAATGAGAATTCTAACAGACTTAAGCATAGCAACTGGTGAAAAGGTTTCATCATAGTCTATACCATGAGTTTTCTTGAAACCTTTTGCAACAAGCCTTGCTTTATAGGTCTGCACATTCCCATCCATGTCAGTTTTCTTCTTGAAAACCCATTTGCAACCAATAGTCATAATACCCTCTGGAGGATCAATTAAAGACCAAACTTGGTTATCAAACATAGATTGCATCTCAGATTTCATGGCTCCAAGCCATTTGTCTGAATCTGGACCTGACACAGCTTATTGATAGGTAGTAGGCTCATCTTGATCTATGAGCATTACTTCACTATCATTAGTCACAAGAAATCCATATCTCTCTGGCTGACGACGTGTCCTATCAGACCTGCGAGGGATTTGTGTTACTTCTTCAGACTCCATAACTATTTATGGTTCTGAAATAGGCTCTATAGACGGCTCAATGATTTCTTGTGGTACTTGAGTTTCCTCAAGTTCTACTATACTCCCACTAGTTCTCTTAGAAAGAAATTCCTTTTCCAAAAAGATCCCATTTCGAGCAATAAACACTTTATTCTCTGAAGGAGTATAGAAATAGTATCCTTTAGTTTCCTTAGGATACCCCACAAAATTACATTTGATAGACTTTGGAGCTAACTTATCTGAAACTGGTCTTTTCACATAAGCTTCACAACCCCAAATCTTAAGAAAAGACAAACTAGGTGTCTTACCTATCCATATCTCATATGGTGTCTTTTCAACCGCCTTAGATGGTACACGGTTCAGAATGAATGCAGCTGTCTCCAAGGCATAACCCCAAAAAGATAAAGGAAGATCCGCTTGACTCATCATTGATCGAACCATATCTAATAGAGTTCTATTTTTTCTTTCAGAAACTCCATTCCACTGTGGAGTTCCTGGAGGAGTCATTTGTGAAACAATTCCACAATCCCTTAGATGATCATCAAACTCTTGGCTCAAATATTCACCACCTCGATCTGATTGAAGTAGTTTAATTGTTTTACCAAGTTGATTTTGTACTTCATTTTGAAAAGTTCTAAACATTTCAAAAGACTCATGCTTATGTTTCATTAGGTAGACATAGCCATACCTACTGAAATCATCAGTAAAAGTAATGAAGTATCGAAATCCTCCTCTGGCACTAATGCTAAAAGGACCACATACATTTGTATGTATCAATCCCAATAAATCATTAGCCCTTTCACTATGCCCAATAAAAGGATCCTTTGTCATCTTACCAAGCAAACAAGACTCACATGTTTCAAATGATTCAAAATCAAATGAATCTAATAATCCATCTTGATGGAGCTTAGAAATGCGTTTCTCATTTATATGGCTAAGGCGACAATGCCATAAATAAGTAGGGTTTAACTCATTTGGCTTAGTTCTCTTAGAAGTTATGTTATAGATATCATTACCATTAGAATCATCAAGATTAAGGATATAAAGGCCATTATAAGAATGTGCAATACCATAAAGCAAATCATTTTTTTTATCAAAAATAGAACATTTCTTATTCTTAATAAAAAATGAATAACCTTCATCATCCAAAACAGATACTGAAATAAGATTCCTACTCATAGTAGGAACATAAAAGCAATTGTTCAAAATTAACAAAAACCCATTGGGCATAACAAGTTCATAAGTTCCTACAGCTATAGCAGCAACTCTTGCTCTATTGCCAACACGTAGGTCCACTTCGCCCTTCTTCAGCATCCTACTCCTTTTGAGTCCCTGCATATTTGTACAAATATGAGATCCACATCCGGTATCTAATACCCAGGAAGAAGGAATAGATAAATTAATTTCTATAACATAAATACCTGAAGATGTAGTCGCACTACCCTTCAACTTCTTTAACTCATCCAAATAGAGTTGACAATTTCTCTTCCAATGCCCAGGCTTGTTGCAATGGAAACAAGTCCCTTCCTTAGGAACTTTAGCCTTAGGTTCAGGTTTTGATTTAGCTTGTCCCTTGGACCCTTTAGCCCCTTTTGCCTTACCCTTGCCTTTAGTATCTTTGGCTTTCTTTTTCATTTGTATAATATTGACATTCAATATTTGGGTAGGCTTTTTGATATTCCCCTCAGCAGTTTTGAGCATACCATGTAGCTCAGGAATGGATTTTTCCATGTCATTCATGTTATAGTTCATGACAAACTGTGAGAAACTGCTAGGCAATGAATGTAGGATCAAATCCATGGAGAGTTCTGAACTCAGGGGATATCCAAGTCTAGCAAGGTGATCTATATAGCCTTTCATCTTTAAAACATGAGCACTAACAGATTCACCTTCAGACATTTTGCAGTCAAATAATGCAACAGCGGTGTCAAACCTATCTTGCCTAGCCTATTGTTGGAAAGCTTGTTTGAGATGCACACTCATCTCATAAGCCTCTAAGTGTTCTAGATCCTTCTGAAGTCCTAGACACATAGTAGCCAACATATGACATCCTATGTCATTGGAATCATCCACATGCTTCTTATGCTTACTCTTAGCAGCATTAGAAGCATCAGCAGGAGGTGGGTCAGGGACAGCTTCATCAAGCACGTAGGACTTTTTCTCTTATTTGAGAACAATTCTCAGGTTCCTAAACCAGTCAACAAAATTAGTCCCACATTCTTTCAGTTTTTCCTTCTCAAGGATAGATCGCAGTGATAAGGTGGAATTGTTATTAGCAGCCATCTACAAAATAAATATGCAAAGTCAAATTTTAATTAATAATGAGGTTAAATTATTTAAACTCCTACTAAAAATATAACCCTCTAAAGAAATATTTTAGTAGGCTAAGATCCGTATTTCACTTAATTCTAAACTCAGCTTTGGCGTGACGCTTAAAATCAAGTTATTTAGGTAGGTAACATCTTTACCAATTACATCTCATGTAACTCTTAGTAATTATGGAATATTGACATCATATGTCATAGCATGTTGAATTCCATCTAATGCTTTAGGCCCAAAACCATTTTGATAGCCTAATTAAGTCTAACCAATTTTAAAACATATGAGTAGCACTATTACTCATCCTACTTAGCTAGGAATGTTTAAAGCATATTGCTTTGGCAATACCTACTTTAATACAATCTTAGTTTTGATAGGTGTTCAAAACGTGGATGGCATTTAGACTTAAATTATTAATGAGGGTTCAACTAAATTATTATCATGTCTTGCATTACATATCATTATATTTTAGCATCCTATATGCATATATATAATTTATCACATAAGCAACATATACCAAATGACAAAATATGTAAACGTGACATAGCATGGCCAAACTAAATATGATCTTCAAGAGACCAAATGAAGATCATAAAGGCAACCCTTGGTGAAAAACCTATCTATTACAATATTACATATCTTCAAAACTTGAGCTTGTGCTTCCATCACCATGGAACCATCTTCTCCTTGGTATGAATCTCCATCACAAACATTGTAGCTTGAATCTTCATTTATTACAATAAAAGAAAATCTAACTACTAGTAAAATAAATTACAACAAAATAAACGACACGCAGGCCGTATTTACCCAAAATTAAGATATGAATAAACCAATCACATAGGTCATAAGGCCATGCTATGCACCATGCCAAGACATCAAACAAACATAACATATTCATCACCAACATGTTAAATAGAAACAAATATATTGACATTCTTAATGTCGCGGTAACGAACTATAGGGCTCGAACATACAGAAACGTTAATCTCATTAACATTTTTCTTTGGAGAAACCCTAAAAAAGAATCGTTAATCTCATTAAACTTCTTACTGTTTTATTTCGAATATGTACAACCCATTACAGAATCATTACCAAATGTTTATATCACATATAAACTTAATCATTTTCATCATATAAAATCATTTTAATCAACCAATCATATATACGTGATCATCTCATGAAAACGAAATTAAAAACACCAATCCTTTCTCATCATATGAAAAATGAATTAGTGTTTTACAGAAACGAAACCAAAAAACCAATCCTTTCTCATCATATGAAAAATGAATTAGGGTTTTATAGTTAATATGCCATACGAAATAAATATATCTCATGTAATCATATCAACATGGAATTTTCGACTTAAATGAAAACAACAAGTGGCTCTGTACCACTGTTAGGAAATCAAGGAGATCACTGCAAACCAAAAACACACAGCGGAAAAATTTTTTGATCTCTAATTTCCCACCAGGATCCATGCTATTCATTTAATTTGATGAAAGTGTTCAAAGAACTAACCTGTTGATGATTCAAAATCACAGTTTGGAAGAGAAGCCTCGATCGCGAAACACCCTCTATCGCGTATCCACACGAATGCTACCTTCTGGAGTGCTAGCTCTCTGCAACGGCGAAGGCTGGAAAAATATTTTCTCTAAAACGTATTAGGGTTCCTTTGTTTTCATTCTCTTTCATTTTCTAATGTTACCTCTAAGAAGACTTAACGTCTGGAGTGAATATAATCACTCTAGAATCCAATTAGAAATTAGATTAGGTAAGTCCAATTCAGAATCCAAATCTAATAAGGATTCTGAATATATTATCTAATAATATATAAAAAAAATGAAAATAATAATAATAATAAATATTAATATCTAATATTAATATTATATCCAGCCCAAAGCGCATTCTTGTGTGTGACCCGATAGGCCCATATTAATTGGCAGTCAATTTAATCTCTATTAAACCAACAAGTCGTAATTGGCCTCTAGCAAGGCGTTACAACTACCCAATTAATATAAGGAATGTCCAATTTGCCTAATAATAGTACATGCATTAATCCCTTTGTCACACGATATCTAGCTTGAACATAAGTCATGGTCAACGTCATACTTATATTGTCCAAACTTATGATTATTCGATCTCCAAGTAGATTGATAAAAACAAATGAAATTGATCACACTATCAATTCATTTGAGCACGGCCATGCATTTCACAGTCTCACTTATCGAGGGGCTCAAAAGATATCTCTCTCAAAGAGAGGGATAAATTCTATCTTGATTGTTCATTATCCTCTACATAATTTCTATCATATATGATCATAACCTTTATTACTATCCAGTTACGGATAATGTTTGATCATGTAAAAATATAATAGTCCTTATATTGGAAACTATGACAATCTCAAGTCAAAGAATTAATACATAACTATCATGAGATTTACTTATGACACTAACCCATGTAGTAATCTCATGATGGGTCTATCCAATACATTGTTCTCTAACAAGTATCTATGAAATTGATTTGTATCACTATACACATAACCATCTGATGATTATCAAATCAATGTTCATACTGGTTAAGAATTATTTTTTTTTATCTCTATAACAATAATAAACCAGGGACAAATATCAAAACATGCGAACAAACAATAATGATAATAAAACCTCATTTATTAATAATGAATTTATAACATAAAGATCCAAATAAATGGACTAGGGCACATACACTAACAGATATTATCACAGGTAAGGTGTTGTGATCTCCTAAAAACACATATTTCAGATTTTTAGGTAACTCTTTCAGCTCTAACTCAAGTGAAGGATTCTTCTCTTCTTTTTGGATGGAGGGAAGTTCACATACTGGGTCCTCCTTAAGTTCCTCTATTTCAGCACTCTCTAATGTCTCAAGGCAACTGGCTATTTCTGAATCAAAAATATCTAAACCACCATCTAAGGTCAGTGCCAGCTCCAATTTATCCGATGAACCTATCTACAAGAAAACATCTGAAACAACTGCATCAATACAATCAATTAAAGAGCAATCCTCATATAGTGCAGTTGTAGGAATAGGAGAAGTCTTAAAAATAGAAAATTCAACCGTTCATCCTAAGACAGTCATTGACAATTTACCATTTTTGATATCTATCAAGGTGTTGGTAGTCGCCATAAAAGGCCTACCCAGTAAAATAGTGTGTGCGGATGGTGTAGGGTTACTTCCTTCCATGTCAAGAACTATGAAATCTACAGGCACTATCAACCCACCAACCTTAACTAACACATCTTCTATAACCCCTTTCGGGAATCTAAGAGATCTGTCAGCTAATTGCAACACCATTTTTGTAGGTTTAAGTTCCCCTAGTTCTAATTCAAGATATACAGAATAAGGCATCAAATTTACACTAGCTCCTAAATCACACATGCCATCAGTTCCCTTTCCATTACCCATAGTAATTTTAATTATGAAACTACTAGGATCCTTTAGTTTCGGAGGTAGTTTATGCTGCAAAACAGCACTAGCTACCTCTGACATTATCACCTTCTCATTTGGCTCATACCTCTTTTTCTTGGTGTTCAGTTCCTTGAAGAATTTGGCATAAGCCGGCATGTTCTTTATTGCTTCAAGTAAGGGTAAGTTAATACTTACCTTGGACAGCATGTTGAAGATGTCTGAAAATTGCTTATCTTGTTTATCATTCTTCAACCTGCTGGGGAATGGTATAGGTGGCCGGTAAGGATTACTTGCCTTGTGTAAATCTGCTGAAGGGGATTTCTCCATTGATCTTTCTCCAGCACCTTTGTTCTCTGGTTCTCCTTCCTTTTTGTTCTCTTGATCACCTGCATTCACATAATTATTTTCAACATTATTGTTTATTACCTTGCCACTTCTAAGCACAGTCACTGATTGTGCCTGCTCAGGTTGACTTGGAAATTTTCCTTTTTGTTGGATCTGCATCTGTTGTGCAAGTTATCCCACTTGAGTCTCCACTTTCTTAAAAGATGCTTCTAATGAATCCAGCCTTTTGTTTGTTATCTCTTGATTCTTAGCACTGACTTGGATAAAGGCCTATAAATTGTCCTCCAAACTCTCTCTCTTAGGCTGCACTTGATTTGAAGATTGATCCTGCTGTTGGTTTTGTCTCTGGAGCAAATGGAAAGGTTGTTGAGAGTTATTTGTTGCCCAGGAAAAATTTGGATGATTCCGCCAACCAGGATTGTAAGTATTTGAGTAAGGATCATTCCGAGCCCTTGGTTGATATCCCCCCATAGCATTGACTTGTTCAGCTTCATTCCCATAAGACTCATATGCGGAGGGGCATATATTTGCTCCATGCCCGAAAGTCCCACAAATTCCACACACTTCTTTGTTAGTGTATGTGCCCTAGGCCATTTATTTGGATCTTTATGTTATACATTCATTATTAATAAATGAGGTTTTATTATCATTATTGTTTGTTTGCATGTTACACAATTTTGATATTTGTCCCTGGTTTATTATTGTTATAGAGATAAAAAAAAATAATTCTTAACTAGTATGAACATTGATTTGATAATCATCAGATGGTTATATGTATAGTGATACAAATCAATTTCATAGATACTTGTTAGAGAACAATGTATTGGATAGACCCATCATGAGATTACTAAATGGGTTAGTGTCATAAGTAAATCTCATGATAGTTATGTATTAATTCTTTGACTTGAGATTGTCATAGTTTCCAATATAAGGACTATTATATTTTGACATGATCAAACATTATCCGTAACTGGATAGTAATAAAGGTTATGATCATATATGATAGAAATTATGTAGAGGATAATGACCAATCAAGATAGAATTTGTCCCTCTCTTTGAGAGAGATATCTTTTGGGCCCCTCGATAAGTGAGACTGTGAAATGCATGGCCGTGCTCAAATGAATTGATACTGTGATCAATTTCATTTGTTTTTATCAGTCTACATGGAGATCGAGTAATCATAAGTTTGGACAATATAAGTATGACGTTGACCATGACTTATGTTCAAGCTAGATATCGTGTGACAAAGGGATTAATGCATGTACTATTATTAGGCAAATTGGACATTCCTTATATTAATTGGGTAGTTGTAACGCCTTGCTAGTGGCCAATTATGACTTTTAGGTTTAATAGAGATTAAATTGACTGCCAATTAATATGGGCCTATCGGGTCACACACAAGAATGCGCTTTGGGCTGGATATAATATTAATAATATTAATATTAGATATTAATATTTATTATTATTATTATTATTTTCGTTATATATATATTATTAGATAATATATTCAGAATCCTAATTAGATTTGGATTCTGAATTTGACTTACCTTATCCAATTTTGAATTGGATTCTGGAGTGATTATATTCACTCCAGACGTTAAGTCTTCATTGAGGTAACTTTAGAAAATAAAAGGAGAATGAAAAAAAAAAAAGAAGGAACTCTAATACGTTTTAGAGAAAACATTTTTCAGCCTTCGTCGTTGTAGAGAGCTAGCACTCCAAATGGTAGCATTCGTGTGGATACGTGATAGAGGGTGTTTCCCGATCGAGACATCTCTTCCAAACTGTGATTTCTAATCATCAACAGGTTAGTTCTTTGAACACTTTTGTCGAATTAAACGAACAGCATGGATCCTGATGGGAAATCAAAGATCAAATTTTTTCGCTGCGTATTTTTGGTTTGCTGTGATCTCCTTGATTTCCTAACAGTGGTATCAGAGCCACTTGTTGTTTTCGTTTAAGTCGAAAATGCCATGTTGATATGATTACATGAGATATATTGATTTCGTATGGCATGTTAACTATAAAACCCTAATTCATATGATGAGAAAAGGATTGTTTTTGGTTTTGTTTCTGTAAAACCCTAATTCGTTTTTCATATGATGAGAAAGGATTGGTGTTTTTAATTTTGTTTTCATGAGATGATCACGTATATATAATTGGTTTTCATATGATGAGAAAAGATTGTTTTTGGTTTCATTTCTGTAAAACCCTAATTCGTTTTTCATATGATGAGAAAGGATTGGTGTTTTTAATTTCATTTTCATGAGATGATCACGTATATATGATTGGTTGATTAAAGCAATTTTCATATGATGAAAACAATTAAGTTTATATGTGATATAAACATTTGGTAATGATTCTGTAATGGGTTATACATATTCGAAATAAAACAGTAAGAAGGTTAATGAGATTAACGATTCTGTTTTAGGGTTTCACCAAAGAAAAATGTTAATGAGATTAACATTTCTGTTTGGCTTCGAGGGGCGCTGCCCGCTGACCTGCCAGCGGGAGCCCCGCCCGCTAACCGGCTAGCAGGACCGCCATATGTTCGCGCCCTATAGTTCGTTACCGCGACATTAAGAATGTCAATATATTTGTTTCTATTTAACATGTTGGTGATGAATATGTTATGTTTGTTTGATGTCTTGGCATGGTGCATAGCATGGCCTTATGACCTATGTGATTGGTTTATTCATATTTTAATTTTGGGTAAATACGGCCTGCGTGTCATTTATTTTGTTGTAATTCATTTTACTAGTAGTTAGATTTTCTTTTATTATAATAAATGAAGATTCAAGCTACAATGTTTGTGATGGAGTTTCATACCAAGGAGAAGATGGTTCCATGGTGATGGAAGCACAAGCTCAAGTTTTGAAGATATGTAATATTGCAAGTGTTGTAATAGATATGTTTTTCACCTAGGGTTGCCTTTATGATCTTCATTTGATCTCTTGAAGATCATATTTAGTTTGGACATACTATGTCACGTTTACATATTTTGTCATTTGGTATATGATGCTTATGTGATAAATTATATATATGCATATATGATGCTAAAATATAATGATATGTAATGCAAGACATGATAATAATTTAGTTGAACCCTCATTAATAATTTAAGTCTAAATGCCATCCACGTTTTGAACACCTATCAAAACTAAGATTGAATTAAAGTAGGTATTGCCAAAGCAATATGCTTTAAACATTCCTAAAAGTAACAATTCCACCTTATCACTGCGATCTATTCTTGAGAAGGAAAAACTGAAAGAATGTGGGACTAATTTTGTTGACTGGTTTAGGAACCTGAGAATTGTTCTCAAACAAGAGAAAAAGTCCTACGTGCTTGATGAAGCTGTCCCTGACCCACCTCCTGCTGATGCTTCTAATGCTGCTAAGAGTAAGCATAAGAAGCATGTGGATGATTCCAATGACATAGGATGTCTTATGTTGGCTACTATGTGTCTAGGACTTCAGAAGGATCTAGAACACTTAGAGGCTTATGAGATGAGTGTGCATCTCAAACAAGCTTTCCAACAACAGGCTAGGCAAGATAGGTTTGACACCGCTGTTGCATTATTTGACTGCAAAATGTCTGAAGGTGAATCTGTTAGTGCTCATGTTTTAAAGATGAAAGGCTATATAGATCACCTTGCTAGACTTGGATATCCCCTGAGTTTAGAACTCTCCATGGATTTGATTCTACATTCATTGCCTAGCAGTTTCTCACAGTTTGTCATGAACTATAACATGAATGACATGGAGAAATCCATTCCTGAGCTACATGGTATGTAACACCCCGATACCCTATATAAGTACTATACATATACCTAGTATATATACAGTAAGTATACAAAGTATAAGGATGTCACTTTTCGTTATCTTTTAAAAAAAAACCTGTAACAGAGTTCAAAACCATAATATGTTAATTTAAATAACATTTACAAAATCATTATCTTTATCAAATCTTTATTTATACATATAAATATTCTATCGTCAAAAATACATCATAATTAAAATTTATACATGTATGCATTACCCTATAGTTGGTCTCGACAAACTCTTACTCTTCTCGTGGCATAACAACTGGACTTCCAGATCAACCGCATATCCACTTGCGCGATTACACAACTGCGCTAAGCCCGAGAGCTTAGTAGTACAATATAAAATATAAACATACATTATAGAAATTCTAACATATAATAATTCTATATTCATTCCATATACCATTAGTTCTTATCATGTTTTTTTTTCTTCTCTTTTTAATTTGCACCTTTCATATATCTCGACTAATTTCATAGATTATGTAAATATATATGCATACCATTATTACCAATTCCAACTGTCACTAATGCTCACAATCAACTTATCAATACACAAATTATACATCATACCAATCATGAATCACCTTTCCAATGAAGACAATCATTATCACCATCCACAATTCATTAATAATATTCACAATCAATACACTCATCACATATCATATTTCATAACATTAATTTGTTCACAATTCATTAATCATACATCACATTTCTCACAAAGGCAATTATTATCACCAACCATCATACATCACTAAAATCCACAATTTATATATCTCATTACTCATATATTCCAACATTTGTATATATATATATATATATCATATTTACAACAAATGACAGACTCGGGCCCAAAACACTAATATGCTATTCGACTTTCAGAGTTAATGCTTTGGTTTAATTATCACATTCATAAATATCCCAACTAGGCTTCAAGGATTAAGTTCAACCAAGCTTCAAGGGGAACAAAGCATGCTAAGTATCAACCCAACTTGGCTTCAAGAACTAATCCAACCTAGCTTCAAGGGTTGTAACATCTCAATTAGGCTTCAAGGACTAGACCCAACCAAGCTTCAAGGGGAGTAAAACATGTTAAACTTCAACCCAACTTGGCTTCAAGGATCAAGCCCAACCTAACTTCAAGAGATTGTTACCATTAGGCATGCCACCAACAACAAAACTCTGAAAATGAATAACACATTAGTTACACAATTCATTGATTATTTCATCATCAATATCATTTTCAATTCTCATCATCATTTAGGCAACATGCCTTACATATCTCAATTGAATTATCATAGCCAATCACAATGGCTTCATATCACATTATATCTCAAATCACATTTTATGTTTCATCATTGATATATGCAACATCAATTACATTACTAAACAGACATGTCATTAATCAATCATACCATATAGGCATGCTTTAATCATATCGTTCAAGCATACATAATCCATTTCTTTGCACATGTATCTTAAATTCATTGTCATATAATCCATATGTCCATTTATTTCATTTTAATCATCATTATCAATCATGATAACATCACATTTCATCATTTCTCAAGACACTTTAACACCATTCATTATTAAAACATTTATCCTAACAAGTTGCATTGTACATACCTTTCTTTTGGATGATCATTATAGCTTTCACACTATACAAATGACAATATTAGTAACATTGAATTAACAATATAATAATCTACTTAACACATTTATACCAAGGGTGTTAAGTCTCAAAATCATATAAAAGATTACATCTATGTAAGTTTGTACTTACCTCAAGAACTATTCCCATCCATCTATACATTTTCTCTTCCAAGAATTCTCAACATTTAGGTTAATGCAACACAATCTCTTCAAAACCTAATTCAAAGATCATTATTCATAGGTTTAGAATCATCCACATACATTTGTTTAGGTCATTCTTTGATTACAAAGTATTTAGAGTGTATATAAAATGTTTAGGAACAAAAGACCTTTGAAGAATCAAACAATGCATGAAGAACCAAAAACCATCACAGTAGCAAACACACCCAAGGGACACGGCCAAGCTTGTGGCCGTGTCTCTCAAGACCAAAACTTCCCGAGGCAGACACGGGCAAGGACACGGCCGTGTCTCTCAACACAACTCAGGCAGTAGCAAACACATTCAAGGGACACGGCCAAGCCAGTGGCCGTGTCACCCCAAAACCTATCCAACACGGCCAAAATTCTCTAGACTTGGCCGTGTTTCTCAAAAATAATAAGTCTTGGCCGTGTCTCATCTTGCTTATGGCTGTGTCACTCAAGAACACAAACCCTAATTTGGCCAGAGCTCTTTCACTTGCATTTTCACACTTTTTGCACAACAATAATCTCATTCAATTGGTTCTAGTCAATGTTGTTAACACATATCATATATATTCATCACATTAATCACTTAAACAACACATTAACATTACATTTTAAACACAAACCATCTCAAAACCCTAAAACCAAATTCCACTCTTGATCTTCCACTTAACTTACCATATTCAAAACCAAACCAACACCAATTCAATCTTATAACTTACAATCCATTTTAAAACTTATAAACACATCACAAACACATTTAATCATCAAATCAACAAACCCTAATTCACTTAAAACACCACTTCACAAGAATAGAAGAAATCAAGGAAAAGAACTTACCAAAGTTGTTGAATTCCACAAATCTTCAACTAAATTCCTTGATTCTCCCTTCAATCTTGATGTTAGAAACCAAAACACTTCAATTGCTCTCTCTTCTCTTTGGATAGCCGGCCACCACTTCAAGAAAAGAAAAGAAATTAACAAGTCAACCTTTCTTTCCTTCTTTTAATCTCCACCAAGAGATTTCCAAAAGAGAATTACCTCAATGCCCTTAACCATTTACTTTAGCTCTCTTTTAACTCACATGTCCTTTATAGTAATTTCACATATCATAAATGAAAATATCTTCTTGCATTGACTCTCCCTTTTGACCAACTTATATGTTATATATATTACCATATAATCAACATATACACCTCTCTCTAAACCCTCTTTTCTTTCCCAAAACACATATACATAAACCTTCTCTTCTCATTTCTTTTCTCTTCACATAACATATACATTCAATCCAACTTACAACAACAACATAATCAAAACTTCTAAGGCATACATGAGGATATTACATGGTATGCTCAAAACTGCTGAGGGAAATATCAAAAAGCCTGCCCAAATATTGAATGTCAATATTAAACAAATGAAAAAGAAAGCCAAATATACTAAAGGCAAGGGTAAGGCAAAAGGTGCTAAAGGGTCCAAGGGACAAGCTAAACCAAAACCTGAACCTAAGGCTAAAGTTCCTAAGGAAGGGACTTGTTTCCATTGCAACAAGCCTGGGCATTGGAAGAGAAATTGTCAACTCTATTTGGATAAGTTAAAGAAGTTGAAGGGTAGTGTGACTACATCTTCAGGTATTTATGTTATAGAAATTAATTTATCTATTCCTTCTTCCTGGGTATTAGATACCGGATGTGGATCTCATATTTGTACAAATATGCAGGGACTCAAAAGGAGTAGGATGCTGAAGAAGGGCGAAGTGGACCTACGTGTTGGCAATAGAGCAAGAGTTGCTGCTATAGCTGTAGGAACTTATGAACTTGTTATGCCCAATGGGTTTTTGTTAATTTTGAACAATTGCTTTTATGTTCCTACTATGAGTAGGAATCTTATTTCAGTATCTGTTTTGGATGATGAAGGTTATTCATTTTTTATTAAGAATAAGAAATGTTCTATTTTTGATAAAAATGATTTGCTTTATGGTATTGCAAATTCTTATAATGGCCTTTATATCCTTAATCTTGATGATTCTAATGGTAATGATATCTATAACATAACTTCTAAGAGAACTAAGCCAAATGAGTTAAACCCTACTTATTTATGGCATTGTCGCCTTAGCCATATCAATGAAAAATGCATTTCTAAGCTCCATCAAGATGGATTATTAGATTCATTTGATTTTGAATCATTTGAAACATGTGAGTCTTGTTTGCTTGGTAAGATGACAAAGGATCCTTTCACTGGGCATAGTGAAAGGGCTAATGATTTATTGGGCTTGATACATACAGATGTATGTGGTCCTTTCAGCATTAGTGCCAGAGGAGGATTTCGATACTTCATTACTTTTACTGATGATTTCAGTAGGTATGGCTATGTCTACCTAATGAAACATAAGCATGAGTCTTTTGAAATGTTTAGAACTTTTCAAAATGAAGTACAAAATCAACTTGGTAAAATAATTAAACAACTTCGATCAGATCGAGGTGGTGAATATTTGAGCCAAGAGTTTGATGATCATCTAAGGGATTGTGGAATTGTTTCACAACTGACTCCTCCAGGAACTCCACAGTGGAATGGAGTTTCTGAAAGGAGAAATCGAACTCTATTAGATATGGTTCGATCAATGATGAGTCAAGCGGATCTTCCTTTATCTTTTTGGGGTCATGCCTTGGAGACAGCTGCATTCATTCTGAACCGTGTACCATCTAAGGCGGTTGAAAAGACACCATATGAGATATGGACAGGTAAGACACCTAGTTTGTCTTTTCTTAAGATTTGGGGTTGTGAAGCTTATGTGAAAAGACCAATTTTAGATAAGTTAGCTCCAAAGTCTATCAAATGTAATTTTGTGGGGTATCCTAAGGAAACTAAAGGATACTATTTCTATACACCTTCAGAGAACAAAGTGTTTGTTGCTCGAAATGGGATCTTTTTGGAAAAGGAATTTCTTTTTAAGAGAACTAGTGGGAGTATTGTAGAACTTGAGGAAACTCAAGTACCACAAGAAATCATTGAGCCATCTATAGAGCCTATTTCAGAACCACAAATAGTTATGGAGTCTGAAGATGTAGCACAAATCCCTCGCAGGTCTGATAGGACAAGTCGTCAGCCAGAGAGATATGGATTTCTTATGACTGATGATAGTGAAGTAATGCTCATAGATCAAGATGAGCCTACTACCTATCAAGAAGTTGTGTCAGGTCCAGATTCAGACAAATGGCTTGGAGCCATGAAATCTGAGATGCAATCTATGTTTGACAACCAAGTTTGGTCTTTAATTGAACCTCCAGAGGGTATTAAGACTATTGGTTGCAAATGGGTTTTCAAGAAGAAAACTGACATGGATGGGAATGTGCAGACCTATAAAGCAAGGCTTGTTGCAAAAGGTTTCAAGCAAACTCATGGTATAGACTATGATGAAACCTTTTCACCAGTTGCTATGCTTAAGTCTGTTAGAATTCTCATTGCCATTGCAGCATACTATGATTATGAGATATGGCAAATGGATGTCAAAACCGCTTTCCTTAATGGAAACTTGCTTGAGGATGTGTATATGACACAACCTGAGGGTTTTGTAAATCCTGAGAATTCTACAAAGGTTTGCAAGCTTCAAAGATCCATTTATGGATTGAAGCAAGCATCTCGAAGCTGGAATCTTCATTTTGATGAAACAGTTAGGAACTTTGGTTTCATCAAGAATGAAGATGAACCTTGTGTTTACAAGATGGTTAGTGGGAGTGCAGTAGTGTTTTTAGTCTTATATGTGGATGACATATTACTCATTGGGAATGATATCCCTACCTTGCAAAAGGTTAAGACCTGGTTAGGGAATTCTTTCTCAATGAAAGACTTAGGTGAGGCTGCCTATATCCTTGTTATAAAGATCTATAGAGATAGATCTAGAAGGATAATTGGCCTGAGTCAAAGTACATACATAGATAAAGTGTTGAAGAGGTTCAACATGCAAGATTCCAAAAAGGGATTCTTGCCTATGTCTCATGGCATTCATCTCAGCAAGAGTCAATGTCCTATGACATCTGATGAGCGAGATCGAATGAATAAGATTCCTTATGCTTCTGCTATAGGATCTATTATGTATGCCATGTTATGTACTAGACCAGATGTCTCATATCCATTAAGCGCAACTAGTAGATTTCAAGCTGATCCTGGTGAAGGTCACTGGACAGCTGTCAAGAATATTCTTAAGTACCTTCGAAGGACTAAAGATGTATTCTTGGTTTATGGAGGTTTGGAAGATGTGCTAGTTGTAAATGGTTACACAGATGCTAGTTTCCAAACTGACATAGATGATTTTAGATCGCAGTCAAGTTTTGTATTCACATTGAATGGTGGAGCTTTTAGTTGGAAGAGTTCAAAACAAAGTACTGTGGCTGATTCTACAACAGAGGCTGAGTATATAGCAGCATCAGATGCAGCTAAGGAAGCAGTCTGGTTGAAGAAATTCATCACTGAGCTAGGAGTGGTGCCTAGCATTGCAAATCATGTGGACATTTATTGTGACAACAATGATGCCATAGCACAAGCAAAAGAGCCTAAATCTCATCAAAGGTCTAAGCATATACTCAGGCGTTTTCACCTCATTCGAGACATTATCGATAGAGGAGATATCAAGATATGCAAAGTTGACACAAATGATAACATAGCAGATCCATTAACAAAGCCTCTCTCACGGGTCAAGCATGATCAGCACACTATATCTATGGGTCTTAGAAATTTGTAGGCCTAGTGCAAGTGGGAGATTGTTAGTGTATGTGCCCTAGGCCATTTATTTGGATCTTTATGTTATACATTCATTATTAATAAATGAGGTTTTATTATCATTATTGTTTGTTTGCATGTTACACAATTTTGATATTTGTCCCTGGTTTATTATTGTTATAGAGATAAAAAAAAATAATTCTTAACCAGTATGAACATTGATTTGATAATCATCAGATGGTTATGTGTATAGTGATAGAAATCAATTTCATAGATACTTGTTAGAGAACAATGTATTGGATAGACCCATTATGAGATTACTACATGGGTTAGTGTCATAAGTAAATCTCATGATAGTTATGTATTAATTCTTTGACTTGAGATTGTCATAGTTTTCAATATAAGGACTATTATATTTTGACATGATCAAACATTATCCATAACTGGATAGTAATAAAGGTTATGGTCATATATGATAGAAATTATGTAGAGGATAATGACCAATCAAGATAGAATTTGTCCCTCTCTTTGAGAGAGATATCTTTTGGGCCCCTCGATAAGTGAGACTGTGAAATGCATGGCCGTGCTCAAATGAATTGATAGTGTGATCAATTTCATTTGTTTTTATCAGTCTACTTGGAGATCGAGTAATCATAAGTTTGGACAATATAAGTATGACGTTGACCATGACTTATGTTCAAGCTAGATATCGTGTGACAAAGGGATTAATGCATGTACTATTATTAGGCAAATTGGACATTCCTTATATTAATTGGGTAGTTGTAACGCCTTGCTAGAGGCCAATTATGACTTGTAGGTTTAATAGAGATTAAATTGACTGCCAATTAATATGGGCCTATCGGGTCACACACAAGAATGCGCTTTGGCCTGGATATAATATTAATAATATTAATATTAGATATTAATATTTATTATTATTATTATTTTCATTATATATATATATTATTAGATAATATATTCAGAATCCTAATTAGATTTGGATTCTGAATTTGACTTACCTTATCCAATTTTGAATTGGATTCTGGAGTGATTATATTCACTCCAGACGTTAAGTCTTCATTGAGGTAACTTTAGAAAATAAAAGGAGAATGAAAAAAAAGAAGGAACTCTAACACGTTTTAGAGAAAACATTTTTCAGCCTTCGCCGTTGTAGAGAGCTAGCACTCCAGACGGTAGCATTCGTGTGGATACGTGATAGAGGGTGTTTCGCGATCGAGGCATCTCTTCCAAACTGTGATTTCTAATCATCAACAGGTTAGTTCTTTGAACACTTTTGTCGAATTAAACGAACAGCATGGATCCTGATGGAAAATCAAAGATCAAATTTTTCCGCTGCGTATTTTTGGTTTGCTGTGATCTCCTTGATTTCCTAACATTCTTGAGTGGATGAAGAGGTATTGTTCTTCATGTTCAGCATCTGCACTTGCCTTGTCAGTTCAGCTATCTGATTTACCATCTCACTGTTGGATTCCAATTGATTCACCCCTTTACCTCTTCCTCTTACACTTTTCTGTTGAGAATTAGCTCCCAACATTTCAAAATTTTCATAAGTTTCATCAGCAGTCTTTTCTCCCATAGCTCCCCCAGCTATGTTATCAACAGTGTTTTGAAATTGCTGGGTTAGGCCATCATAGAAAAACTGATTTAGAAGTTGAAGTGGGTAGTGACGATGTGGAAACTGGATCAATAACATCTTAAACCTATCCCAAGCCTCATGAAATGGCTCTCCTTCAAATTGAGAGAATGTAGCTATTTTCCCTCTCAATTCAGCTGTCTTCTGATGTGAGTAAAACTTGCCCATAAACTTGTTATAAACTTGCTCCCAAGTTGTCAAAGAATTTTCTGGCAACATCATAAGCCAGCTCTTTGCTCAATCCTTCAATGTATACGGAAAGCATCTCATCCTCAACTAGTCCTCTGTTAGTCCTCCCAATGGAAAAGTGTTGAGGGTGGAATAAAAATCCCAAATAAAGTTCAAAGAATCTTCATTTGGAACTCCATAGAATGATGGCAGCATGTTGTAATGGATGTTCTTCAACTCATAATTTCTTGCTGCATCCGTCAATCTTATACAAGATGTGGAAGTTCTAATGACAGGTCTAGCAAAATCTCCCATGTTGGTAGATTGTGTAGTATCCGACTCAAAATCAGAAGTGTCCTCCTCTGTATCAAATCCGGTGTACAGTTCAAACTCTTCTCTGCTCCTTTTCACTCTCTAAATTTCTGGAATAACTGGGTATAGCTCTCCTCCGAGTGATCTCCTGCCTTGCATAAACAAAATTTCTAGAAAAAGGAATTATTAAAAGCAAAAGTCAAATAAAATCAAAAGTAAACAATGAAATATAATCTAAAATATTTTTTGCCTAATAAACAATTACGCCAATTAGCTTCCCCGGCAGCGGCGCCAAAAACTTGTTGTGCTCGAATTAAATTCTACTATAAGCATCACTCGCAAGTATACGAGGTAGCTGTAGCAAAGGTGATTGCCCCAAGGTCGTCTCTCAAGGAAGCTAGATAAGCTAATTGATTATCAGATTGCAAATAACAAATTAAAATAAATCTAAATTGCTAACAACTAATGAAAACAGATCGATTGGAGTTTAAAACAATAAAAGTAAATTGAGCTGATATATTGATTCACTTAATAGAAAGGTCTAGGGTTTGCACTTCTCTACTAACTTATATGTATGAACGGTTATTCCTCTCAACCAATTTAATTTCAAAGATTAGATCTCAAGTAACTTAATTAATCGAGTCAAGGAAATAAGCTCTCGCATTCAAACCTCTTTCAAATAATCTTGTTACAATTGAAATAATCCTTTTTTTAGGTTATATTTCTAATTCACCTAACCCCCTAATTGAATTCTTCCATCATTAGACTTCATCTCTCAATCCTTCATCTAATACCTCAAACACATAATTGTTGGCCAATCAATTATATATTAACAATAATTCCATTCAATCAAGGCTAAAGAAATAATTCAGTTAAGAGCAATAATCAATTCATACAATCATAGTAGATCCATACAAACCCTAGACTAGATCAAATTAGTTCATAATGCTATCAAACATATTCATCTCATTAAAACTCAAAGAAATCAGTTTAGAAATAATAGAATTCATGAATACAATTCCAATGAAACTTAAGAGACAAAGTTTGAGAACAAAACCAAATTACAAACTCCCTTTAGCTTCTGAAGAATCTCTTGATCAGATCTTTGCTAGAAGAATGTTGCAATGGCATAAACAAATTTAATCTAGACTATTTTGCATCAAAGTGTAATCAATAATCTCAAAGAAAACAATTAGAAACCCTAAATTATTCTCTGACGACTGATCCCCCAAAAATCTCCCTGAAATAAAACCCTAATCGTAATATTTATACGAAACCTCGCTTAAAACTCCGCTCCTTTAGTCCATGGAGTGACACGGCCAGTGGCTTGGCCGTGTCTACTGAATGTGTCCGCTTATGTGTGATTTTCATCTCTTCTTCTTTGGAGTTAAGTGTGACACGGTCAAGCTTGGGTGAGCTTGGCCGTGTTTGATGAATTTGGAGGGACACGGCCAGTGGCTTGGCCGTGTCCCCTGAGTGTGTCACCTACTGACTCTTTGTTTTTGCTCTTCTTTCTTTTTGGTCCTTGGCTTAGTATGGGACACGGCCAAGTCTCCTGGCCGTGTCATGTGACACGGCCAGTGGCTTGGCCATGTCCTCTGAGTGTGTCAGTCACTGCCTGAATTTTCCTCCCTCTCTCTTAATTCCTTGGTTTTGCCCTTTGCTTCATGCTACTCTTTCTTCCATGGAAACAATTTGCAAATTAAGCTAAAACAAACACTTAAACAAACTTTAAACAAGAATCAAATAAACATTAACCAACAACACATAAACACCACACTAAAAACCAGAACAAAAACAACATAAACACTGAAATAAATTAAAACTACCAAAATTAATGAAAACACTAAATAAACATATTAAAACTACCAAAATACCTAAAGAAAACAATAATCATCATAATAAATAAGACACAATTCTATGACATAAACTAATAAAACACTTGGCTAATAATTCCCTTTCTCATTCCTTCTTATTGAAAAGTGATTTTTCTCCCTTTCCCACTCTTCAATTTGCAGACCAGCTTGTATTAGATCTTTGAAATCACAGATGAGTGTATGAGACATCCTTTCACGAAGACTAGGCAACACCCCTCTCACAATCATCCTTATTTGATCAGATTCATTGGGCATTTTCTTGAGCAAAGCGGCCTTATTTCTCCATCTTTTCACATAGTCCATAAAATTTTCATTTGGTCGTTGCCTAATAGACTCAACTTCCATTAAGGTAACTTCCATTTCAACATTGTATCCATATTGTTGGATGAAGGCCTTGTATAGCAAATCCCAACTTTTTTGTGTTCCATCATCTAAGGTATTGAACCAATTTTGGATAACAGGATCCAATGAGAGCATAAAGTAACTTAGTGTTTGAGCCTTAGTAGCTCTGGTAGACTGTATAGCAGTGATATACTGTTTCACATGGAGATGAGGATTTTTGGTTCCATCAAACTTTGCAAAAGATGGCATCTTGAACTTGTACGGAACTTCTTCATCTAGCTCAAATAATTTGTCAACTTCATACATTTCTTCGGTTTTCAGTTTCTTCTCAAATTTCTTTTCTAAATCCGCGATCATCTTTTCAATATCAGAAGTTTCGATTTTCTCCATAGCTGATCTTTCAATAATCTTTGGTTCTTTCTTCTTATCTTGAGGATCTTGGAAGTATTGAGCCCAATCATCATCATCATCAATGATCACCTTATCATCATCAAAAACCACTTCACCAACTTTAGTTTTCCCTTTGTCCTTTGACTTCTTAGCGTTAGTAGATGCTTCGGCATGATTTCCTAAAATTGCAGGCAATTGGTTCTTCATGGTCTCAGCCAGAGCCTCTTTTATTTCTTCCATTTTGGCATTGAGGGTGTCATCCACCATTCTTTGAGTTTTTTTGAGATCCATTGCTTTTGGTGAGTAAGTGATTGAGTCGTTGCTAGATTCTTTGCTTCCGGCGTAGGTCAGATTGTCGCAAGCTTTTGAACTGTCGTAATCCAGGGCTATGAGCCAGAGATGATTAATGATATGAGATGCAAATGTATGTATGCATGTATGCATAAACAATCAACAAAGCAAGATAAGTAGAACATCCCTTCCAACCTTATAACATCCACACACGAATGGTGAGTCTCTTTTCCTAGGTATATGGTTAACAAAATACCAACATGGGGTATCTTATTTTCGAATAATTCCCTCGGACGTTTCAATCAATAGTTATATTTAAAAATGGAAATCAGTTTATGATAATTCCCATTAATTAGGTTTTAATCCATTCAACTAACTAATAGTAGCTTTTATGCTATATTGGATTAAAACTAAATTAAGAGGTTTATTATAAATAGATTTCTCACTTGAAAAAAGTAACTAATGATTCATGCCAAAAAACAAGCCCATGATTAATAATTCTTAGTATAAACTAGGTTCACAATTGATTTTTGGTATTTTATAATTGACCTAAATAATTTGCAAGCTCTCTGTAAGCAAAAGGTGGGATGAAAATAATTTTGTTTCTAAGACCATTGTAAAAAGATTTTAGAAAAAATGGATTTTGGGCTTAGTTTTTGGGTTAAAAAGAATTTTTGATTTGTTTTTAGAAAAGTTTTATGTCCAAAGACCATCTTGAAAAGTTTTGAAAATAGCTTTGGTCTTTTGGACTTTAAAGAAAAATTTATTTTGAGCTTACAATGTACTTAGGTCATATTAGAAAAAGAACAAACCAAATAAGCCATGATTTAAGCCAAGATAAATTAACCATAGTCAAACAACAAGCATTTAGGGTAAAACCTAAGGAAAGTAACTAGGCTAATTACATGAGCTTTAGTCTTTGGGTTAAAAGGCTTAGGTTCCCATAGCAAGTATATGCCAAATGGTACGAGGCTATGAGTGGTTATGCTATGCTCGATCTCCTTACCTTGAGTGAAACTATGGTATCCCTTACATAACACAGCACGGGTAACATGAGCATCCTAACTCATGCACATGATGCAATCTAATATGATGCAATGGATAATATCATGATAAGAAAGAATAGAATCATAAAATGACCAACAGAATCAACTTCTCTTATGCCCAGTAGAGTCACCACTGTGAGCGGGGATTTTTGCCCCCACTTCTGGTGGAATGGTTCGTGCGACTTCGGCACTATTTAGGCTCGGAGCCTTAGAGAGCATGGATCTAAGCTCGAAAAAAATGGAGTCACCACCCGGATGGGCCGGGAAAAAGAAAGGAGTGGATGACTCGATTCCTAAGGAATCCCCAACCCCCTAATGGTTCGGAAAGTTGGGTACGTATGGGGAAGGTAAGAAATGGCCCAGCACCCCCACAACACCCGGTTCATTAGAACCGGCCTCCTTTGCAGGTCTCAATATTATAAAATTCTTAAGTATAACAATATTATCCATATTACATTCAACAATTGAAATAAAACATCGGTATATTAAAATCAAAGTAATGTCCAAACAAAGCAAATAAATGGATACCCATCCGAAGATGGAAACATTTCCTTACATCATCCATGTCTAAACTAATAGGACACCCACTAAAAGGTAGAAACATGTCCTTTACATTGGTCTAAAATATAAAAACTATTTAAATTACATGATATTTAACTAACGAGGTACCCACAAAGTGGAAACATACCTCTTACAATTTTAATACTAAAACAAACAAATAATAACAATAAAGAAAACATCCATCCATGATAAATTAAATAAATCAAGCATTGAAATTAAATAAATCAACCACTAGAGCATATACTAGACTACATAATCAAATCTAAAAATAAAGCAAATAAAGATACATATTAGGGTTTACTGTTTCTATTTAAAGTTCTTTAATTAATATTTAGGGTTTTGGAATTTTAACATTATTATTGTTATTTATTTAGGCTACTGTAAAGGTTTAAGAAAATTGGAATGGATTAGGGTTTTGTGAATTTAATAAAGTAGTAAGGTTTTTTTTGGTTAATCAAATTAGGGTTTAAGGGTGACATCATAAAATTAGGGTTTTAGAATCTTAAGATATTATATTTATAATTCATGTTTACTGGATTGTGATTTTAGATTTATTGGATCGTGGCTTTAGGGTTTAAATTTATTAGATTGGAAGCACTGAATTACGGTTTAAGAAAACTTAGGGTTTACTGTTTTGGTTTTTCGAAAAAGTTAGAGTTTTTGGTATTTTAGAAAACATATTTGGTTTTAGGATTTAAGAAAATAGTTTAGAGTTTCATAAAATAATTATGATTTTTAGAAAACGTGAAGAAGATTAGGGTTTGGAGATTTAAGAAAACATTTGGAAAATTTTGAAAAAAGTTAGAGGAAAACAGTTTAGGGTTTTTAAAGTTTTTGGAAACAGAAGAAAGGATTTAAGGTTTTTAAGGTTTTTGGAAACAGAAGAAACAAATTAGGGTTTTTGAGGTTTTTAAGGATTTTGGAAACAGAAGAATCAAATTAGGGTTTTTGAGGTTTTGAGGTTTTTGGGAAACATAAGAAATAATTTGGGGTTTTTAAGGTTTTTGGAATTAAAAGAAATAATTTAGGGTTCTTAAGTTTTTTGGAAACAGAAGAAATAAATTAGGGTTCTTAAGGTTTTTGGAAAGAGAAGAGTACTTTTTAGGGTTTTTGGAAACATAAGGAACAATTTAAGTTATTGAATTAAAGATCAAATTACTACATATTTAAGGATCAAAGTACTGTGTGCATGTTCTTATTAATCAAAGAAACAAAGCTACCGTAAATATATAATCTATGATTAAAGATCAAAATTGCGTAGTTGGTTCCACCAAAAATTGCTTTCTGGATGAACAAAGACAAAGGCAGTGTGGCTACCTTTGATGAATTCTTGATTGCTTGCTTGTTGCTAATCTTCTCTGGCTACCGTTTTCTATTTTTTACTCCGATCCAATCCAAGTTTGAAAAGTCCAATTTTTTATCACACAGATTTTTTTTCCGATCCTCTAATCAAAGTTCGAGTCCTTTAATTCTGAGTTTTAAAGTGTTATTTATAGGAAAAATCATAAACCTAATTCTAATTGTTTAAGGAAACTAAAATTAATTAGGAAAAAGAAACCAAAACTAAATAGAATTTGGTTTCGGAAAAAATTACGTTGGAAAATTTCATTGGCAAAAACTGTGAGCGTTGGAAACTGCGAGAGCTGGCGAAATTGGCTGGGTGGCCAGCCAATTCACCGCAGGAATTTCCTGCGGTGAATTGGCTTAGGGCCTCCTGCGGCGAAATTGGCCAAGGCCATTTTGTCCGCAGGAAATTCTTGCGGGCGAATAGGCCTTGGCCAATTCCATTTTCGGCGATGAATTTTTCATCGCCGAATTTTCCATCGCCGATTTTTATTTTTATTTTTTATTTTTGTTTTTTATTTTTGTTTATTTATTTTTCATTATTATTTTTATTTTTATTAACTTCACCATTTTTATTTTTATTAAAATTTATAAATAATAAATACTAAAATAAATATTATTTAATTAAAATAATAAAAAAATTATTTTGGACTATATATAAAAAAAAATAACAGACCGGACTGGGTCAAAAATTAAGGGTCTACAGTGTGTAAGCAATTTCCAGGTTGGATCCAATGAAGTACTTAAGGGAGACACCCTATTTGATTGGGAAGTATGAGCGATGGTTGATAATATTGGAAGAATTTGAGATTGAGTATATAACTAAGAAAACAATCAAAGGTAGAGTAGTGGCAGAATTCCTTGCCCAACAACCATTACCGGATAGCGAAGAGGTAGTCTTGGATTTTTTAGATGAACACTTAGAGGCCATTGAAGTACAAGGTTGGAAAATATATTTTGACGGGGCAGTGAATAGGAAAGGAGCAGGTTTGGGAGTCATGTTAGAATCACCCGAAGGGAAACTTATCCCTTTAGTTAAGAAGTTGAAATTCAGGGCAATATGAAGCATGTATCTTTGGTTTGGAAACCCTAATGATTATGAAGGTGGATAAGGTAGAAGTCTTTGGTGATTCATTACTAGTAGTATCTCAAGTAAATAGGGAGTGAGAGTTGAAAAAAGAGAAATTAAAACCATACCACCATTACTTGACCATGATGAAGAAGAACTTTAAGGAGTGCAGGTTTATACACCTACCAAGAGAAGAAAACCAGATGGCTGATGCCCTAGCCACATTGGCTTCAGTATGGGAAAATCCTGTCAACTTATTCCTTAAGCCTCTAATTTTGAATAGTTCATGTAACACCCCTACATCCTGTACACGTACACTACAAAACACCACAATGTAACATACGTGCACTGAATATAGGGATACTACGATTTTCTTTAACATTTAAAAAAAACATTGAAATGACAAGATGATCTTTCTCATTATACATTATAGTAAATAGAATAGTCAACTTGTAATATAAAACAAAATAGATATATAAGTTTACTTAATACGCAGCGGAATTACAAAATATTTACATATATGAATACATTTAAATCCATATTTGCAATTATACATATATTTACATTATAAACAATACTTTGCAAAATATAAAGAAGTTATACATGATTGGCAGCTTTTCTCTCATCTTTAAGTCCCAAAATAAATCCTTCAATGTCTACTCTCACTCGGTCTCGAGGAACTCTCAGGTTCAACCCTATCACCTGCGCGATCAACCACTATCGCGCTAAGCCAACGGCTTAGTAGTACAAAGTATACTAACATTATGCTTTAATGCAATGCAATGCAATGTCACACATTTAACAATAGAGACAACCTCATAGGTGGAAAGATAATATCACACCTTCATATTTCATAAATCATACACATATAAACATATCACATTTTAAAGTCATTCCATATATCTTATTATTCAATTATTTTACCATTTATGAATCACATTTAAACAAAGACAAGCATGGGCCCAAAAGACACTAATATGTCATTCAATTTTCAGAGTTAATGCTATGGTTTTGTTATCACATTGATCATTATCATTATCCCAACTAGGCTTCAAGGATTAGGTTCAACCAAGCTTCAAGGGGAACAAAGCATGCTAAGTATCAACCCAACGTGGCTTCAAGAACCAATCCAACCTAGCTTCAAGGGTTGTAACATCTCAATTAGGCTTCAAAGATTAGACCCAACCAAGCTTCAAGGGGAGTAAAACATATTAAACTTCAACCCAACTTGGCTTCAAGGATCAATTCCAACCTAACTTCAAGAGACTGTTACTATTATTAGGCATGCCACTAACAACAAACTCTGAAAATGGAATAACACATTAGCCACACAATTCATTTATTATTTCATTATCATCTAGGCAAACTTGCCTCATTTATCTCAATTGAATCATCATAGCCAATCACAATGGCTTTATAATCCATCACATCTCAATCTACATCATAGCAATTCATCTTTCAAATACACAATCATTTACATCATCATATAGCATCATTAATATGAACATAATAAAGTACATTATTCATATAAGTCAACAATGTAACAAGGCAATATTTGTACTTACCTCAATAGCAATTCACTCAACTCTAAACACTCCCTTTCCCAAGATTCTTTACTTCTTAAATCAATGACAAATCACCTTCTTCAAGACCTAATCCAACAATAATAACATACACTTACTTAAGGATACACATGAGATAATCAAGTTAAGAGTTAACTAGGGCAAACTCTAAACATGACACGCTTAACCACACAGGCGTGTCCCTGACCATGCCCTAACTCCACAACACAGAAGCTTTTACACGCTCACAACCACGGGCGTGTCACTGGGCGTGTAATACATTCTGCCTCTCTGAAAAATATCAACACGTCCAACAATGTGAGTGTGCTCATGGCCGTGTAAACTCTTCAATCTCACAGTAGCTATGACATGCTTAATAACACGAGCATGTTAATGGTCGTGTCAATCCTACTGCCACCAACACAATTGACACGCCTAATAATCTGAACGTGTTCCTGGGCATGTCAGACCAAAAACCCAGACTTCGGCCAAAACAACACCACAACCAATAACTCACTCCTATCCACCCACATCCACTTCAAACAAACTTCACTACACACACCCAAAAATCATCTCAAACTTGCAACAACACCAAAATAAGCAAAAACACACATCAAACACAAATCACAAACATCATCAAAAACTCTAAACATAACCACAACTCAATCTATACCAACCAACTTACTATTTTCTTCAATCCAACCCCAAAATCCAAAACCACTTAAACCAAATACTCTTAAACACCACACAATCTAACCAAACATATATCCATCACAACTCCAACTCACAAACCCAAATAAATCAAAGAATCAAGTGGAAAAGACTTACCAATGATGAAGAACTCTCAAACCTCAAACTTGATCTATTGAAAACTCTCTTCAATCTTGAACTTGGAAAAGCAAATCTCCCTCTTGCTCTCTTGCTTCTTGATGGCCGGACAACAACAGAAAAGAAAAGAGAAGGAAAGGAAAGATAGGGAGCCACGAAGGAAGAAGAAAAGAAAACAAACCAAATAAACAAAGTCAAATCCTCTTTTCCTTAAAATCCTCTCCTCCAAGCATTTAATATAAAATAATACAAATATCTTCTTCCACTCCACTAACTCTAATCCCACTTATAATTAAATAATCCCTTAAACACAATTAACAATAATTAATCTATTCCTTTGACTTTCTCATTGACTTGTGTATATGTTGTATATATTTTCATATACACAACATATACACTCTCTTCATTTATTTTCTCTTTTCCAATTAAACACAAATACACTTGATCCAAATAAAACAAAAATTGTATTAAAACTTCTAGGGCACATTTTGGGATATTACAATTCTCTTCCTCTAAAAAGAAATTCCGTCCTCGAAATTACCTGTCATCAAGTCCGAAACAACTGAGGATATTGATCTCGCATTGCTTGCTCACTCTCCCAAGTTGCTTCTTCTTTTCCATGATTCTTTCATAGAACCTTCACAAAAGGCACTTTCTTATTCCTCAACTCTTTCACTTCATGTGCCAAAATAGCAACTGGTTTTTCTTCAAATGTCAGATCTGAACTCACGTCAATAGATTCAATTGGCAAAACATGAGATGGATCTGACTTGTATCTCCTCAACATAGAAACATGGAATACATTATGGATCCTATCCAACTCAGGTGGCAAAGCTAGCCGATAAGCAACTGGCCCAACTCTTTCCAAAACTTCATACGGTCCAATGAAACGAGGACTCAATTTCCCTTTCCGACCAAACCTCAAGATCTTTTTCCATGGAGACACTTTCAAAAATACTTTATCTCCCACATTATACTCAATATCTCTCCTCTTCAAATCTGAATAAGACTTCTGTCGGTCTGAAGCTGCTTTCAACCTATCTCGAATCACTTTCACTTTCTCTTTAGTTTCTTTAACCAAATCAGGACCAATTATCTTACCTTCTCCAAGTTCATTCCAACATAGAGGTGTCCTACACCGTCTACCATACAATGCCTCAAATGGTGCCATACCAATGCTGGATTGATGACTGTTATTGTATGCAAATTCCACAAGTGGTAAGAATCTATCCCAACTTCCAGAGAAATCAATGACACAGCTTCTCAACATGTCCTCGATAATCTGTATCACTCTCTCTGACTGCCCATCTGTCTGCGGATGGAAAGCAGTGCTGAAATGTAATCGAGAACCCAAAGCACCATGTAAACTCTTCCAAAACCTTGAAGTAAATCGGGGATCTCGATCAGACACTACAGAAATTAGAATACCATGCAACTTTACAATTTCATGGATATATAGCTCAGCTAACCTTTCCAGAGAATAATCCATCCGAACCGGAAGAAAATGAGCTGTCTTAGTCAACCTGTCAAAAATCACCCAAATATCATCATGCTTCCTTTGTGTCAATGGTAAACCAGATACAAAATCCATGGTTACTCTATCCCATTTCCATTCAGGCACTGATAAAGGTTGAAGTAACCCTGTTGGAACTTGATGCTCAGCTTTTACCCTCTGGAATGTGAGACATTTGGATACAAAATCTGCAATGTCTCTCTTCAACCCAGACCACCAGTAATACTGTTTCAAATCATGATACATCTTTGTATTGCCCGGATGCATAGCAAATACTGACTGATGTGCTTCTTCTAAAATAATCCTTCTCAAATTAACATCATCAGGTACACACAATCTGTTCTTAAACCAAAGACTCCCATCACTTCTCACAATAAAATCTCGACTCTTTCCATTCTGGCAATCTGAAACAATCTTTTGAATCTTCTCATCAGCCAATTGAGCTTCTTTAATCTGATCCAACAATATCGGTTTCAATTGCAACTGTGCCATCAATGCACCATCATCACAAGATACAAAACTAGCATGCAACGCTCTCAACTCAACAAGCAACGAGAGCGAATAAACAGTCAAACCTGCTAAAGACTTTCGACTTAAGGCATCAGCAACAACATTTGCCTTACCAGGATGATAGTCAATCAGGCAGTCGTAGTCTTTGATCAACTCCAACCATCGTCTTTGTCGAAGATTCAGCTCCTTCTGAACACCCAAATATTTCAAACTTTTATGATCTGTATAGATAAAACATTTCTCCCCATATAAGTAATGTCGCCAAATCTTCAAAGCAAACACTATAACTGCCAATTCTAAATCATGAGTCGGATAGTTAAGTTCGTGCGGCTTCAACTGCTGAGAAGCATAAGCTATAACTTTACCCTCTTGCATCAAAACACAACCCAAACCATTATGTGAAGCATCACTGTAAATCACATATGGTTTATCTTCCACAAGTAAAGTAAGAACAGGCGCTTGAGTCAACATCTCTTTCAACTGCTCAAAGCTAGCTTGACACTGATCCGTCCACACAAATCTAACTCCCTTTCGAAGTAATCTGGTAAGTGGAGTAGCTATCAAAGAAAATCCTTTCACAAACTGTTGGTAATAGCCTGCCAAACCCAGAAAACTTCTAACTTCAGTTACAGACTTTGGTGGACTCCAATTCAAAATAGCTTCAACTTTACTTGGATCAACTCTAATACCTTCTGCTGAAACTATATGACCGAGAAAAGTTACTTAGTCAAGCCAAAACTCACACTTTGACAGTTTAGCAAACAATTGCTTCTCTCTCAAGATCTGTAGCACAATCCGCAGATGCTTGTCATGTTCCTCTTTATTACGTGAATACACCAAAATATCATCGATAAAAACTACCACAAACTGATCCAGATAGGGCCTAAACACCCTATTCATCAAATCCATAAAAGCGGCAGGTGCATTCGTCAAACCAAAAGGCATAACTAGAAACTCATAATGCCCATACCTTGTACGAAAAGCTGTGTAAGGAACATCTTCAGCTCTGACCCTCAACTGATGGTACCCTGATCTCAAATCAATCTTGGAAAACACTGCTGCACCCTTCAATTGATCAAAAAGATCATCAATTCTAGGCAACGGATATTTATTTTTAATATTCACCTTGTTCAATTGCCTATAATCGATACACAATCTCATAGTACCATCCTTCTTCTTTACAAACAACACAGGAGCTCCCCACGGTGACACACTAGGGCGAATAAACCCTTTATCCAACAACTCCTGCAACTGCACCTTCAATTCTTTCAATTCAGCAGGTGCCATTCTATAAGGAGTAATAGAGATAGGAGTGGTACCAGGCAATAATTCAATACCAAACTCCACCTCTCTCTCAGGAGGCAACCCTGGCAACTCCTTTGGAAACACATCTGGAAACTCTGCAACTGTGGGTATACTATCAATTTGAGAACCCCTTACTCTAGTATCCACCACATGAGCAAGATAAGCATCACACCCTTTTCTAATCAACCTCCTAGCTGCAACAGCTGAAACAAACAAGGATGCTAACTGTCCCTGCTCACTAGATACTATCACATCTCTACCATCATCAGTTCTCAAGGTAACAACTTTCTTTTGACAGTCTACCACAGCTCCATGTCTAGATAACCAGTCCATGCCTGGGATCAAATCATATTCCTTAAAAGGCATTTCAATCAAATCTCCACAAAACTCCTCACCTTGCACCACTACCGCACTATCTCTGTGCACCTTGCTAACAACCACACTATGCCCTAAAGGATTTGTCACCAATATATCAAATCCTAGGGATTCAGCATGCAGTTCAGACACAGGCAAAACAGATGCACTAATATATGAATGAGTAGATTCGGGATCAATCAAAGCAAGTACTGAAATACCAAATAAAGAGAAAGTACCCGCTATGACTGCGGAAGCATCTGGCTGCCTCTGCATCACATAAATCCTCTGAGAAGATCCAGCCTCCTCTGGTCTACTCTCCCTGGAAGAAGAACCTCCTCTAGAACTGAACCCAGATCTACCTCCTCTACTGACATTTTTGCCTCCTCGACCTCCCCTCACACTAGGTCGAGAAGCTGTAGAATCTATTAACATCTCTCCTGCCTCTCACGACAATCTCTAACAAAATGATCAGGCGATCCACATCTGAAATGTACCCCTGCTACACCAGTCTTCCAACAAGTACCACCATGTGGCCTACCACAATGAATACATATGGGTAGAGTGGATCTCTGAATCACTGGGGTCGGAGCACTCGCCACTGAAACTGTAGGTCTTGATCTCTGTCTCTGAAACTGTACTGACCTACCAGCTGGCCTCTGACTCCTACTAAACCTAGGAACAAAACTTCCTTTACCTCTCTTCACAGATGAAGACCCTGCCTCAAACTGGGGTCTCCTAACCCTGGTCTCTTCCTCTGTAGCAGCTGTTGCAATACCCTGAGCTCTCTCCACACTCCTAGCTGCTGCAACAAGCTGGGAAAAATCATGATATCTAGATCCAGCCACAAGACACATGATAGAGGGCCTCAATCCCTCCTCAAATCTCCTGCATCTATCTATCTCATCAGATATAATACCCCCAGCATACTGGCTCAACCGGATAAACTCTAGCTCATATTCTGACACAGTCCGGTGATCTTGCTTCAAGCTTAGAGACTCCATTTTCTTCACATCTTTATACTCCCTTGGAGTATACTTTAATTCAAACTCTCTTAGAAAATCAGCATAGGATAATGTAGGTGGATCATCCATAGCATGAGGCACTGTCTTCCACCAGTCATATGCGTCCTTCTGCAACAATGATCTTGCATAATCAAATTTTTCTTCTGGAGTGGCTTGCAACTGAATAAATATTCTCTGTACTTTATCTAGCCACTGCTCAGCTACAGCTGGGTCAATAGTACCTAGAAAATCTTCTGCTCCATACTTCCTTAATTTATCGTACTGTCTCACTGATACCAAAGGCTGTGGGGGTGGTGGCGGTGGTTGCAATGGTGCTTGCCTCATCAATTCTACCATATGTCTAAGCCAAACTGGCGGAACCTCCTCACCAGCTGGTCTCCCCGACACAGAAGCAGGTACCTCTCCAGCACTAACCACTCTAGCTCCCTCTCTAACCTCATCAGGAGCTACACTCTCCGCACTCCCCTCTACTGACTGACGTAAGTGAGAATCCATCACAATCTATGTCTGCAAACACAGCAGAATACATCTCATTAAAGATCAGAGACTGCCAATACCAAACATGTATGTTATTCAAAAGCTAACTTTTAAAGTCAAAATATTCTTTTCCTTACAATTTTACCTAGGTTGAGAATCTCAAACCTAAGCTCTGATACCAAAATAATTGTAGCACCCTACATCCTGTACACGTACACTACAAAACACCACAATGTAACATACGTGCATTGAATATAGGGATACTACAGTTTTCTTTAACATTTAAAAAAAACATTGAAATGACAAGATGATCTTTCTCATTATACATTATAGTAAATAGAATAGTCAACTTGTAATATAAAACAAAATAGATATATAAGTTTACTTAATACGCAGCGGAATTACAAAATATTTACATATATGAATACATTTAAATCCATATTTGCAATTATACATATATTTACATTATAAACAATACTTTGCAAAATATAAAGAAGTTATACATGATTGGCAGCTTTTCTCTCATCTTTAAGTCCCAAAATAAATCCTTCAATGTCTACTCTCACTCGGTCTCGAGGAACTCTCAGGTTCAACCCTATCACCTGCGCGATCAACCACTATCGCGCTAAGCCAACGACTTAGTAGTACAAAGTATACTAACATTATGCTTTAATGCAATGCAATGCAATGTCACACATTTAACAATAGAGACAACCTCATAGGTGGAAAGATAATATCACACCTTCATATTTCATAAATCATACACATATAAACATATCACATTTCAAAGTCATTCCATATATCTTATTATTCAATTATTTTACCATTTATGAATCACATTTAAACAAAGACAAGCATGGGCCCAAAAGACACTAATATGTCATTCAATTTTCAGAGTTAATGCTATGGTTTTGTTATCACATTGATCATTATCATTATCCCAACTAGGCTTCAAGGATTAGGTTCAACCAAGCTTCAAGGGGAACAAAGCATGCTAAGTATCAACCCACTTGGCTTCAAGAACCAATCCAACCTAGCTTCAAGGGTTGTAACATCTCAATTAGGCTTCAAGGATTAGACCCAACCAAGCTTCAAGGTGAGTAAAACATGTTAAACTTCAACCCAACTTGGCTTCAAGGATCAATTCCAACCTAACTTCAAGAGACTGTTACTATTATTAGGCATGCCACCAACAACAAACTCTGAAAATGGAATAACACATTAGCCACACAATTCATTTATTATTTCATTATCATCTAGGCAAACTTGCCTCATTTATCTCAATTGAATCATCATAGCCAATCACAATGGCTTTATAATCCATCACATCTCAATCTACATCATAGCAATTCATCTTTCAAATACACAATCATTTACATCATCATATAGCATCATTAATATGAACATAACAAAGTACATTATTCATATAAGTCAACAATGTAACAAGGCAATATTTGTACTTACCTCAATAGCAATTCACTCAACTCTAAACACTCCCTTTCCCAAGATTCTTTACTTCTTAAATCAATGACAAATCACCTTCTTCAAGACCTAATCCAACAATAATAACATACACTTACTTAAGGATACACATGAGATAATCAAGTTAAGAGTTAACTAGGGCAAACTCTAAACATGAAATGCTCAACCACACGGGCGTGTCCCTGACCGTGCCCTAACTCCACAACACAGAAGCTTTTATACGCTCAGAACCACGGGCGTGTCACTTGGCGTGTAATACATTCTGCCTCTCTGAAAAATATCAACACGTCCAACAACATGAGCGTGCTCATGGCCGTGTAAACTCTTCAATGTCACAGTAGCTATGACACGCTCAATAACACGAGCGTGTTAATGGTCGTGTCAATCCTACTGCCACCAAAACAATTGACACGCCTAATAATCTGAACGTGTTCCTGGGCGTGTCAGACTAAAAACCCAGACTCCGGCCAAAACAACACCACAACCAACAACTCACTCCTATCCACCCACATCCACTTCAAACAAACTTCACTACACACACCCAAAAATCATCTCAAACTTGCAACAACACCAAAACAAGCCAAAACACACATCAAACACAAATCACAAACATCATCAAAAACTCTAAACATAACCACAACTCAATCTATACCAACCAACTTACTATTTTCTTCAATCCAACCCCAAAATCCAAAACCACTTAAACCAAATACTCTTAAACACCACACAATCTAACCAAACATATATCCATCACAACTCCAACTCACAAACCCAAATAAATCAAAGAATCAAGTGGAAAAGACTTACCAATGATGAAGAACTCTCAAACCTCCAACTTGATCTCTTGAAAACTCTCTTCAATCTTGAACTTGGAAAAGCAAATCTCCCCCTTGCTCTCTTGCTTCTTGATGGCCGGACAACAACAAAAAAGAAAAGAGAAGGAAAGGAAAGATAGGGAGCCACGAAGGAAGAAGAAAAGAAAAGAAACCAAATAAACAAAGTCAAATCCTCTTTTCCTTAAAATCCTCTCCTCCAAGCATTTAATATAAAATAATACAAATATCTTCTTCCACTCCACTAACTCTAATCCCACTTATAATTAAATAATCCCTTAAACACAATTAACAATAATTAATCTATTCCTTTGACTTTCTCATTTACTTGTGTATATGTTGTATATATTTTCATATACACAACATATACACTCTCTTCATTTATTTTCTCTTTTCCAATTAAACACAAATACACTTGATCCAAATAAAACAACAATTGTATTAAAACTTCTAGGGCACATTTTGGGATATTACAGTTCATCAACTCCTTGCAATTAATATGAGACAATCATGGAAACTGATACAAACCATGATGCGTGGTATGATACTATAAGACGGTTTTTGGAGGAAAAGGAATACCCGTTGGGGGCAACAAAGAAAGAAAGAAGAGTCATAAGGCGGTAGTCCTTACAATACATCACCTTTCATGGAGAGTTATATCGAAGATGGCCTAATGGGGGTGCACTTGAGATGCTTAAGGAAGCCTGAAGTGGAGCATATCATGTCAGAAATACACGTGGGAAGTTGCGATCCACACATGAGTAGTTTAGCCCTAGTTAAAAAGATAATTCGGCAAGATTACTACTGGTTGACTATGGAGAGAGATTGTATTGAGTTTGTAAATAAGTGCTAGCAATGCCAGATGTATGGTAATTTGAATCACATGCCTCCTAAAGAATTGCATTCTATGTCTTCATCCTAGCCCTTTGCCACTTAGGGGATTGACATTATAGGAGAGATACATCCGACAACCTCAAACGGTCACTGTTTTATTGTAGTAGTGGTAAATTATTTTTTAAAATGGGTCGAAGCCAAATCTTTCAACAAATTGGCAAAAAATCAAATTGCTAGATTTATTGAAAAGAATCTCATCTGCAGATATGGGGTCCCGCAAAGTATGGTATCAGACAATGAGGTACAGTTTCAATGAGCAATTAAGGACTTATTCTGGAAGTACCAAATCTATCATCACCGATCCTCCCCTTATAGACCAAAGGCTAATGGTGCAGTAGAAGCATCAAACAAGACAATTAAGCAAATTCTGTCCAATATGACCAAGACATATAGGGATTGGTTAGAAATTCTTCCTTTTGCTTTATGGGGATACAAAACAAGTGTACAAACACTGAGTGGAATGACACCGTTCTCTTTGGTTTACGTGATGGAAGCAATGTTGCCAATTGAAATTGAGATCAAGTCGTTAAGAGTAGTCTTGGAAGCTGAACTGCCTGATATGGAGTGGGTAGTGAGCTGATACACACAGTTAGCTTTAATAGAGGAGAGAAGGCTAAAAGAATTGTATCATCATCAACTGTATTAAAGGAGGATAGCTCGAGCCTACAATAGAATGGTTAAAATAAAAAAACTCAGAGTTGGGGATTTAGTGTTGAAACAATGTAAGCCTAACGTATCTGATCCAAGAGGGAAATTTAGGCCTAGCTGGGAAGGGCCATATATTGTGAAACAAGTCATGAACAAGGGTGCAGTGAAGTTTATCAGACATGGATGGGAACGAGTTTAGCGAGCCAGTGAACATTGACAGGTTAAAGAGGTTTTATGTATAAAAAAAAAAGAGCCTGCTAGGTTGAAAACCCAAAAAGGGCAGCCTAGGAAAAAATTAGAGCAGTTCGCTAGTTCTGAAAACCCAAAAGGGTGGGCTAGGCAACAATTAGGGCTAAGTGAGAGAAAATCGTCAATTAGAAAACCCGAAAGGGCTAGTTGGTAGTAGGAGTGATTTTGTGTATGCTGGCTTTATGTTTGTTTGTTCCCCAATTTAATAAAATATAATTAATATTAAAATTATTCTATGTGCACTATTTTAAGTATTTGGCCAAATATGGATAAAATGAGATAAACACAATAGCAAAAGATGATGACAAATTATAAAAGAAAAAGAAACATCTCTTATTATTACTTTTATTATTTTCATCCTAACAATACTCTTTCTAAAGGAATTGTCAAATGTAAAATCTATGGCAGACGATAAGTGTAGCGTGCAGGCCAGCTTTGCTTCAACCGATCCAAGTAGGCTTCAATCAGACAAGGCATGTCCAAATCAGGAGTAAAATCAGAATCTCGAAACTCAGCTCCATACTGACGGTCAAGCTATCGAGGATTATAACAAGTACCTCGATGAAGAGCGGCAAGAGAACCATACATCAAGTATGTCCGAATGGTGATATGAGAAATCTTTCACCAAGGTACTAACCAATGAATGTTGACTTTAGCATGAGAACATATCCAGTCGACATATGAAGAAGCAGGGTGGAGTAGTTTCCTAGCAGAGTGATGTCACGGTAGATATTTGGCAAAATCCATAGATGGAGTATCGAGTAAGCAGAGACGCTATTGAAGCCAAATTTGTAAGCATAAGAAAAGAATAAAAAAAGAAAGAAAAAAAAGGTTATTAAAAAAAAGAGGGGTCCGCTAAGTTGAAAACCCGCAAGGGCGGCTTAGGCAAAAATTAGGATAGCTCGCTAGTTTCAAAAACCCACGAGGGCAAACTAGGCAAAAATTAGAGCAATAATAATAAAAAAAAGGAAAAGAAACCTAAATTGAAAGCCTGAAAGGACAGTTTAGGTAATTACTTGAAGAAGTAATGGACTCCCGGCCAACCTTGATAATCTTGATTTAAGTTGGTCTAATCCAACTAAAGTCTCAGCTAAGATCACGGGTATCGGTGACAAGCCTCTTTCCATTTGGTCCATGATATCCAATACTCATGGATCGATATTGCCATCAGAAGAAACAAGCAAAAATTGGCCAAGTAAGTATAGACAAAGCATACGTCCCCATGCATTAGTAAGAGCCAAGTGAGAAATGCAAAAGTCAATTAAGGAACCAAGCAAAATTTTCTCACCTCTCGTCAACTGTAGAACTTCAAGCTTTGAAAGTTGAAATAACATTTGCATCTTTTGTTGAGTCTTGGAAATCAGTATAGGTAATGCCATTGGTTGATTGCTTGGATATCCAAGGATGGCCTCAAATTCTTCAATCATGGGACATATCTCAAAGCCATTAATCTCAAATGTCCTAGAATTCACATTTCAAAAAGAAGCCATGGAATGTAAAAAAGAATGGTTCAATTTAATATTTTGAAAACACCTAAAAATATCGATTTTAGACCAAGATGTTTGTTTACAACGAATGGCATTCATATTTTTAAATAGACCTTTTATTTTCTTCAAATTGAGTTCAGCCATTGTTGACAATTGAAGGAAAATTGGAATTGTTAAAAGGAATTTTGATGCCAAAATTGAAAATTTGTGGAAAATTTCCTGGCTTCTGTATGAGGTTATGGCATGAAAAGAGATTTATATAGGATGATTGGCTATTCCAAAATTGACAAGGAATAGCTTGAGACTGAGATGCCCAAGGATAGGAAATTGGCAACGAAAAGGTTTTGAGTTGCCACGTTGCCTTTGGTTTTGTAAATTAGTGCTACTGTGAAAATTTAGAATATGATGATGAAAGAAAAATAATTGTATCGTAGGAATAATAATGATGATAAAAACGTGAAAAAAAAGAAATAAAAAAAGAAGTCAAAAGTTATAGTAAAAATGCAAATTATATATCATCATTATTATTTTTATTATACAATATTTCCTCAATTAATACAATAATAGATCACTGAGAAGGAGGTGGTGGATCAAGATTAAACAAAGCCCTAAAAAGTCATTGCCTATTGGAGAAGGAGGCATATCACCTATCCCGAGTCCGCCCGAAGCAGAAGCACCTGAATCTCTATTACCTTGGAATTCATATCTGTAATGGTCCTCATCCAAAGTAGATGAAAGGATCTCATGGTCATCAGCTTAGGGTCCTCTAGATGACGAAGCACCAGGATCTCTCACCCCTAAAATCAAAAGTCTCAAAAATCTTGCTTTGACTGATGATATAATTTTCAAAATGGGCAACCTGTTGACGACTAGCAGCTGACTCTTCTTAAAGTTTCTTATTTTGTTCCTCAAGCATTCATTTTGAGCTAGAAGGGAAAGAGTAAGAGCATACATAATCATGCATACATGTAGCATAAATTATCATGGAACAGGAAAACCTACCAAGTAATTCATACCAATGCCCTGTGGATGAGGCGGGATCTCCGGTTGATTAGAATGAGCAAATGGAGGAGCGGTAAAGGAAGGCCCAGCCTCATGACTAAATGAGCTAGTAGCCTGAAAATAATCATTAAAATAATCAAAATAAGTTAAGAAAGGAGTAATTACAATGGAAAAATGGTAAAAGTTTACCTAAGAGGTGCTAGCCTCGAGATGCAGGACGGACCCTCTTCCCTCTCTGTGATACTTGTCTTCATCGATATCCTCATTTTCCTTTGGAATCTCCCGTACGCCAATAGGAGATACATCAAAGTTCAAGAGTCCTACTTGAATAAACTGGATATATGATGCACCCGGTGGATAGAGAAAGGTTTCAACATCATAACCATGCCAAGCTAACCACCATGCAGTCTCCGGCATTGATGTGATATTTAAAGTATACCCCGAGAAATTCATTAGAATCCTCCACCGCTCGGGACCAAGGAACCACTCATACACTCTCTCCTCGAGACACCAGCCACTAGACACAGGGCCGACAATAACTCGGCGGGCATGCTAAAAAGGCAATGCAGCATTCATGGAAGAAGTCTAGTTCATCCGCTCTTCTGTGTTCCACCAAGCCAAATTGACCTACAAAATGACATAAGATAAGTGAAATTTTATATAAATTTTAAAGTATACTAATACTATCTTACTTGGCCCCAAGTTAAGCAACTCAAAAGATAGCGCTGGGTGTGCACATGGTGAGAGCCGGGAACTGCTGCACGATTTGACAACCAAAACTTGAATCTTGGATACCCGACTCTCTCTTGAAAAATGCTAGGTACCCTCACAAGATTATGCTCATATGCCCATACCTACAACAATAATGAAAATCAAATTCATGCAAGAATAAGAATGGAATTGACAATGGTGGAAGAAGAGTACCTCGGCAACCACCATGAAACCAACGGAAGACTTCTTATTTCTACAAATCTTGTATTGTCCATGATAGAGACAGGCAAGGCCAGCTTTACTCCAGCCGTAAAGCAGTACCATACTCATATCAATAAGGGCCCTCAGCACCGATAAATGGATGGCAGATTCGGTGCCACATAAAATGGTCGACCCGAGCAAATACATTAAAAATCTTTGAGCATATTGTTTGGTTGTTTCCCTATGAACCCATCCTTCGTAGTTCATCCAATAACTCTAAATCAGCTCAATTTTTATCTTGAAGGGCCCTTTTAATGATTGTTTAATACTGATTAACTTTTGGACTTCTTCGAATGTCAAAATATCATTGGTAAGAGGGACCGAAAGGCTATAGTACTGGATACCAGTTATGGCTGTATAATCTACTGGGCCAATGGTCATCTCTCCTATAGGTAGGTGAAAAGTATGGGTCGTGTCCATCCACCTCTCTGACAATTCTTGAACTACACTCCTATCTATCGGACACTCCTCAGATGGTAATTGCAAGATAAAGCTTTCAAAACCGCAATCTTGGATAATCCGTTTTACTCGAGAAGGTGCTACATCATACCATTGTCAAACCTTATAGACACACTCTCTGCCCTGGATAACGCAACGATCATGCAAACAGAGAGCCAGGTAAGTTAACATAAGGTAAGTATATCATCATACCAATACCACTAATTCACAGATTAAACTTACTCGTTATGTTTTATTTTTAGTCTATCTATTTATTTGTTTATTAAATTCTTAAACATAGTCCTCTAATTAATTTATTTTTCCTAAATCACAAAGAAAAAAAAAGAAAAAACAAAAAAAAACAAAAATATAATAAAATAATAAATACATATTTGTGCTGTTAAAATAAATAACTGCATTGTTACCTTTGTTTTTTTGGCTTGAACTGCGATGAAGCTGCATCCCAGCTAGTAGACTTATAGTTTCATTTTCATGCCATCGAATAAATTCCAATAACTCAGCATTGGATCGAGGTCCTGATCTCGAAGCATACATTTTCTCCTCAACTCTATGCTAAACTCTCTGATTTATCTATCAAAATTTATGAGTTGGATGAATATGGTAGAAATGAGCCGAGGTTTATATAGAAAAATTGCAAAGGAAAAAGACAAAAATAAAAAGGAAAAATAGTTTTCTGGTAAAAAAAAGAAAAAAAAAGTAAATATTACTATTGTTAAATAGTAAATAAATAGTTAGTGAATAGTGCATAAATAGTGACTACACAGTGAATAAATAGTAAACTCAATTATTCAATTCAATTATTCAGATATTTACGCATATAAAAATATTTTGCACTTTTAAAATATTTTTACACGCAGAGGGCAAGAAGATATAGGCATGGTAAAAAATAGCTAAATTTTTTACAAATTTCTTTAGTATCCTACTGACTACAATTATTTTTTGCAGATAACCAAATTATTTTTTAAGTCCAGAACTTACCTCGGGTCCATAACCCAAATTCTAAATTCAATGCGGGTCCAGAACCCAAATCCTAAATTCACCTTGGATCCAAAACCAAAATCCTAAATTCATTTTGGGTTCAGAACCCAAATCCTAAATTTATCTTGGGTCCAGAACCCAAATCCTAAATTCACCTTGGGTCAAGAACCCGAATTCTAAATTCACCTCGGGTCCAGAATCCAAATTATTCTTAATTCTAGAACTTAACTCGAATCCAGAACCCAAATTTTAAATTCACCTCGAGTCTAGAACCTAAATTAAGTCTAGAACTTACCTCAAGTCCAGAACCTAAATTAAGTCCAGAACTTATCTCAGGTCCAGAACCTAAATTAAGTCCATAACTTACCTCGGGTCTAGAACCTAAATTATGTCCAGAACTTACCTCGGGTCCAGAACCTATATTAAGTCCAGAACTTACCTCGGGTCCAGAACCTAAATTAAGCCAAGAACTTACCTTGGGTCCAGAACCTAAATTAAGTCCAAAACTTACCTCGGGTCCAGAACCTAAATTAAGCCCAGAACTTACCTTGGGTCCAAAACCTAAATTAAGTCTAGAACTTACCTCGGGTCTAGAACCTAAATTATTTTTAAGTTCAGAACTTACCTCGGGTCCAGAACCCAAATCTTAAATTCACCTTGGGTCTAGAACCCAAATTATTTTTAGGTTTAGAACATACCTCGAGTCAAGAACCCAAATCTTAAATTCACCTTGGGTCCATAACTCAAATTATTTTTGAGTCTAGAGCTCAAACCAACCTTGAGTATGGAGTCTAATATGGCTCTAAATCCAGTCAAAAATCACATTGCTTTTCGCTCTCTTTTATTTTAGTCTCAGATCGCTCAAGCAGGGGGCAAACTGTAGACCCTTAATTTTTGACCCAGTCCGATCCGAGATTTATAAACAGTCTAAAATAATTTTTATAGTATTTTAATTAAATAATATTTATTTAATTACTTATAATATTTATTTATAATAAAAATAAAAAAAAGTAACAGTAATAAAAAGATAAAAATAAATAAATAAAGATCGGCGATGAAAAATTTTCGTCACCGAAGATGAATTGGCCACAAGCCAATTCGCCTCAGGATTTTCCTGCGGTGAATTGGGTGGCCTGCGCACAACGCCCGCAATAACTTTTTTTTGCCTGCGTACTTTTGCACACCCGGCCTGCACATGGTTTTGCCAAATTTCTAATTTTATTTCCTAAAAGGTTTTTATTTCTTTAGCTGATTAGGATTAGGTTTTTTTTTATATGTAAATACCACATTAAAGACACAAAATTAAGAGGGCTGAAATTTTTTACTTGACCTTGGACTTTTGGAATTTTTCGGCCAACCTCAAGCTTGTAAGATCAAGAGGCAGCAAATAACAACAATCCATCAAAGGCAACCTACGCTGTCTTTATTATTGTTCAACCATAATTCAAAGATTGTGATGAAACCAATAACGGAGGTTTGAATCTCTATTTATTTGTTTATGTTTATAGTAGCTTCATCAAGTTGGAATAATTGTTTCATCATACAATTTGATCAATTACTTTACAAACCATCCAAACTTTATTTGAAACCCTAAAAATATTTCTTAAAAAACCCTAATGCCTTAATATCTGTAGCACATATTTTCAAAATCTAAGACCCTAAATTACACTTTTCTAAAGCCACAATGATCTGTTTTCTCAAAACCCTAACCAAATCTATTTTTCTAAAATCACAGTAGCTTATTTTTTTTCAAATACCTAATCTGAAAACCAATTTTCATGATTTTCAATCTTACTTATTTAAACCCTAAATTTTCAATATTATTTTTATATAACTTCCGAAACCCTAAATCCAAAACATCCATTCTTTAGATTCAAACCCTAATTTATTTCAAATCTAGCCTTTATATTCAAACATCCAGCAGCCATGTTATTTCTTTAAAATTTTTCTCAATTAATTAAACTAGTATATGCAAAACCCTAATTGTTAAACATAAAACCCAAGAAACCCTAATTGATGCATGTGCCCTAAAGTTATATATTTATTGTTTTATTTAAATTAGATGAATGTTTATTATATATTTTGATTGATGTTTGATGTCTTTGATGAATGATTTGTTTATAATGAATGGATGTTTACTTTTATTGATTTATTTTGATTTCAAAACATTGTAAGAGGTATGTTTTCATATTTTGGGTACCTCATGTGTTAAGCATCATGTAATTTAAATTGCTTTTATATTTTGGACCAATGTAAAGGACACGTTTCCACCTTTCGGTGGGTGTCCTATTTAGTTTTAGACATGGACGATGTAAGGACATGTTTCCATCCTCTGATGAGTGTCCATTTATTTGTTTTGCTTGGACATTGCTTTGATTTTAATATAATGATGCTTTATTTTAATTATTGCATGTAATATGGGTAATATTGTTATACTTAACCATTTTATAATATTAAGACCTGCAAAGGAGGTCAGTTCCAATGAACCAGGTGTAGACCCTTAATTTTTGACCCAGTCCGGTCCAATATATTTTAATTAGTCCAAAATAATTTTTGTGTTATGTTAATTAAATAATTTTTGCTTTAGTATTTAATTTTTATTAATAAAAAATAAAAAATAATAAAAAATAATAAAAATAATAAAAATCGATGACGAAAAAGTCAGAGATGAAAAAATCATCGCCGAAAATCAGTGCGGCAAAATGGCCTTGGCCCATTTCCCCGCAGTTTATTTCTGCGAGCGAAATGGCCCATAGGCCAATTCGCGCCTGCAGCCAGCTGCGACAGTTTTTTCACCAGCGTATTTTTTTTGCAGTAGTTTTTTTTTTGCCAACGCAATTTTTCCGCAGCAGTTTTTTTTGCCAGCGAAATTTTTTCGACGCAAATTTTTTCGAAACCTAATGCAATTAGGTTTTGGTTACCTTTTCTTAATCAATGTTATATTCCGTGAATAACTAGATTTAACCATAGAAATCTTCTATAAATAAGGACTAAACAACACAGAAATTGTAGGAGAAATCGGAGAGAAATTTAGCAAGAAATTTGATCAGAAATTGGATCGGATTTGGGAGAAAAATTGAGACCGAAACTGAGGAGGAAAACCTTTGAATCAATCTGATTTTTTTGAGAGAGCAAACAACAATTCAATCCATCAAAGGCAGGAAAGCTTGTCTTTGTTTTTGTTCATCCAAGAAGAAATTTTGGTGGAACCAACAAACAGAGGTATGCATTAATTATCTAATTTCTTCACAGTAGCTTAAATCATCCAATTGTTTCTTTTAATTCAAAAACCCTAGAACCTTAATTCCCCTTTTCTAAAGTTTAAAAACCTTAATTTGTTGCTTTGTTTTCCAAAAAGCTTTAAATTGTTATTTTCGTTTCTTCAAAATCTCAAAACCCTAATTTGCTTTCCAAATTTTCAAAATCATAAATTAAATCTGTTTCTTTCTAAAAACCCTAAAAACATCCTTTCTGCTTCTATAAACTTTAAATCAATTTGTTTATTTTCATAAAGTTTCATAAAATTATCAAATTAATTTTCAAAGCCTAAAAACCTAATGCATTCTCCAAAACCCTAATTCTAAAATTCTAAAACCCTAATTCAACTCCAAAACCCAGAATAGTAAACCCTAATTCCCTTAAAACCTTAAACCCTAATTTTTCTAAACCCTAATCCTTTAAATCTTAAAACCTTATAAAACCTAAAATTCAACACAGTAAGTAGCTAATAATTAAAACTTAATGTTTTTAAGTGTCCAAACCCTAGTTTCATGATTTCACTTCTCAAACACTAATTTAGTTAATCAAAGAACTTTATCAACCTTTTAAATTCTAAAACTTTGCTCCATTTCAATTTTCTTAAAATCACAGTAGCTTAGACCCATAAATTCCAAAACCCTAAAGACATTAAATAAAGAATCTTAAATAGAAACAGTAGCCCTAATTTGAACCTTTTTTTGCTTTATTCAATTTTATATTTGATTATGCATTGATTTATTTTATAAGCTTTAATTTATTTAAGTTCAATGCTTGGTTTATTTAATTTATCATGGATGGATGTTTACTTTCTATTGATGTTGAATACCTTTGATGAATGATTTATTTATTATGAATGGTTATTTACCTTTATCAATTTATTTAGATTTTCAAATGTTGTAAGAGGTATGTTTCCACTTGGTGGGTACCTTATTAGTTAAATATCATGAAATTTAAATTGCTTTTCTATTTTAGAACCAATGTAAAGGACATGTTTCTACCTTTTGGTGGGTGTCCCATTTTAGCATGAATTATGTAAGGGCATGTTTCCCTCTTCATATTGGTGTCCATTTATTTGTTTTGCTTGGACATTGCTTTGATTTTAATATAATGATGCTTTCTTTTAATTATTGTTTGTAATATGGATAATGTTGTTATATTTAAGAATTTTATAATATTAAGACCTGTAAAGAAGGCCGGTTCTAATGAACTGGGCGTTGTGGGGGTGCTGGGCCATTTCTCACCTTCCCCACACGTACCCAACTTTCCAAACCCATTAGGGGGTTGGGGATTCCTTAGGAATCGAGTCATCCACCCCTTTCTTTTTCCAGGCCCGTCCGGGTGGCGACTCCATTTTCTCCCGACCTAGGTCTGTGTTCTCTAAGGCCCCGAGCCTAAACAGTGCCAAAGTCGCAAGAACCATTCCACCGGGAGTGGGGGCAAAAATCTCCGCTCACAGTGGCGACTCTACTGAGGATAAGAGAAATTGATTCCGTTGGTCTTTATATTATTATATTCTTTCTTATAATGATATTATCCATTGCATCATCTTAGATTGCATCGTGTGCGTGAGTTAGGACGCCCGTGTTACCCATGTTGTGTTATGTAAGGGATACCATACTTTCACTCAAGATATGGAGATCGAGCATAGCATAACCACTCATAGCCTCGTACCATTGGGTATATACTTGCTATGGGAACCTAAGCCTTTTTAGCCCAAAGACTAAAGCTCATGTAATTGGCCTAGTTACTTTCCTTATGTTTTTACCCCAAATGCATGTTGTTTGACTATGATTAATTTGTCTTGGCTTAAATCATGGCTTATTTGGTTTGCTCTTTTTCTAATATGACCTAGGTACATTGTAAGCTCAAAATAAAATTTTCTCTAAATCCAAAAGACCAAAGCTATTTTTAAAACTTTTCAAGATGGTTTTTGGACATGAGACTTTTCTAAAAATAAATCAAAAATTCTTTTGCTCATGGCCCAAATACTAAGGCCAAAATATGTTTTTTCTAAAATCTTTTTGTAGTGGGCTTAGAAACAAAATTATTTTCACCCAACCTTTTCTTACAAAGAGCTTGCAAAAATATTTAGGTCAATTAAGAAATACCAAAAATCAATTGTGAGCCTAGTTTATCCTAAGAATAATTAATCATGGGCTTATTTTTGGCATGAATCATTAGTTACTTTTTCAAGTGAGAAATCTATTTATAATAAACCTCTTAATTTTGTTTTAATCCAATATAACATAAAAGCTACATTAGTTGGTTAAATGGATTAAAACCTAATTATTGGGAATTACTATGTATGGATTTCCATTTTCAAAAATATAACTATTGGTTGAAATGTCCGAGGGAAATATTCAAAAATAAGATACCCCGTGTTGGTATTTTGTTAACCATATACCTAGGAAAAGAGACTTGCCATTCGTGTGTGGATGTTATAAGGTTGGAAGGAACGTCCTATTTGTCCTTGTTTGTCTATTATTTGTGCATACATGCATACATTTGCATCTCATATCATTGATCCTCTCTGGCTCACAGCCCTGGATTACAACAGTTCAAAAGCTTAAAACAATCCGACCTACGCCGGAGACGAAGAATCTAGCAACGACTCAATCACTTGCTCACCAAAAATAATGGATCCCGAACAAATTCAAAGAATGGTGGATAATGCCCTTAATGCCAAGATGGGAGAAATAAAAAAGGCCATGGCCGAGGCCATAAAGAATCAACTAGCTGCAATTTTAGGAAACAATGCCGAAGCATCTGCTAGCACCAAGAAAGTCAAGGGGAAGGCTAAAGTTGATGAAGTAGCTTTTGATGATGATAAGGTGATCATTGATGATGATGATTAGGCTCAATACTACCAAGATCTTCAAGACAAAAAGGAGCCAAAGGTTGTTGAGAAGGCAACTATTGAAAATACCGAGACATCCGATGTTGAAAAGATGATTGCTGATTTAGAAAAAAAATTTGAGAAGAAACTAAAAACCGAAGAAATGTCTGAAGTCGACAAACTATTTGAGCTAGATGAATAAGTTCCGTACAAGTTCAAAATGCCATCTTTTGCGAAGTTTGATGGAACCGAAAATCCTCATCTCCATGTGAAGCAGTATATCACTGCCATGCAGTATGCCCAAGCTACTAAGGCTCAAACTCTAAGGTACTTCATGCTCTCATTGGACCCTGTTGTCTAAAATTGGTTCAATACCTTGGAAGAAGGAACACAAAAGAGTTGGGATCTGCTTTACAAAGCCTTCATCCAACAATATGGGTATAATGTCGAGATGGAAGTTGGAAGTTACCCTGATGGAAGTTGAGTCCATTAGACAAAGGCCAAATGAGAATGTTGTGGACTATGTGAAGCGATGGAGAAACAAGGCCACTTTGCTCAAGAAAAGGCCCGATGAATCTGATCAAATAAGGATGATTGTGAGAGGGGTGTTGCCTAGTCTCCGTGAAAGGATGTCTTACACCCTTATAAGGGATTTCAAAGATCTTCTCCAAGCTGATCTACAAATTAAAGAGTGGGAAAGAGAGAAGAACAGTTTTTCAATAAAGAAGGAATGAGAAAGGAAATTACCAGTCTGGAAATCAAAGCACGCAAAAAGAAGTTGATGTCAATACAACTGGTCAAGCAAATAGAAGGCAGTTTTCAGATCTGGGGAAGCCTTTGTCTTGGGTCTTCAACAAGCTACAAAAGAAGGGACTATTAAGACCATAAGGGTAGTTGAAGTTTTCCTAATATCTCCAATATATCAAGACAACATCAGAGTAACAAATGATTCATCCCTGTTAAAGGAGATTTATGTTGCTCCACTCATCCATTATTGGAAGCCAAAGTCGGTACAAACAAGACAACTCTGTTTGAGCTAGAACCAAAAAAGGAAAGAAAGAAAGAAAAAGAAAGAAAGAAAGAAAGAAAAAAGGAAAAAAAGAAAGAAAATAAAAGAAAATAAAAAAGAAGAAAATAAAAAAAGAAAACAAAAAGAAGAAAAAGAAAAATAAAACCTAAAAAGGCAGTTCAGAAAGCCAACTGAGTTCTCTTTCACCTAAGACAACAAAAGGCTTCCATTTGGACAGTTTGCCTTGAATTGGTCCAACTCGACCAAAGATACCACAAAATCAGAGGAAAAGGAGAAAGACCATCCAGTTCTTGAAAGTTCTGTACTTGATAGTCCTACAAGAAAGAAGGACAAAATGATAAAAGAAAGGGAAGAGTAAGAAAAATAAAGAGGAAAGAAAAGGGAAAAGAAGAAAAGAAATGAATTCGGGTCTTAAACTTTTTGCAAGGGCAAAGACTGTCCTAATCAAGATCCAGATTAATGCCAAGAAGATAGAAAGAATTTAGAGTCTAGCAAGATTGCTCCCGGCTGCCTAAAGTTCAAACAAGAAATTTGTAATGTGAAGGTTTGTCCATTGTGTCACACCAGCTCCAATCTCAAAATGGCCTTTACTATAACCTGTGTCCCTTATAGACCACATTTCAAGCCTATCAAAGACCTATTGATCTCTCTTGGTAGGTAGAGTCTATTAATGGAGATAGTTTGGATAAGCATGCATATGAGATAGACAATATTTAAACTCAAATGAGACCTTTGGCCGAGTAATGTGTATGTGCCTATCTGAAGTGCAACAATTCTTGCTTAAATAGAAATAATTCCTAAGTTCAGTACGGTAACTAGGATTGTCAAGTTATAGATATATTAATTTGGAAAAATCAAGTCCTGAGGTATATTGACATTGATTTGGCAAAGCCAACATTTGATTTCAAAATTAAAATTCAAAAATTCAAAAAATAAAAAAATGTTTTGTCATGCAAAGCCTTCAAATTAAGGGAAGTATGTTGAACCTCCAAAGGACACATTGGGCAAAGGAAATGATTATTGGCAAGGTCATGAAGAAGCTATCAACTTACATGCTGAAACATAGTTCGAAATAGATGAATCCCTGACTCTGCTACTTAGAGCCTCCATTATTCATGTTTTCAATATCTCAGAGATAAAAGTCATAAATGGGAAGCATTCTTTTATTCCAATGCAAGACTTGAATGAGCGTCAAAAAGGAACCACTGAGAACACTTCTGCTGATCACCTCGGTCTGTGAGTCGATGGAACAACTGTAAGTATCATTCATGCATATCATGCATACATGAGCATATTGCATCACACTTTCGTGTCTTGTATTGTCTATTCTTTATTAAGGTAAACAGAAAATACCTTGCGAACTAAAGAATCAAAAGAAGATGTCCAATCAGGGGGGCATGGAAAGCTCATTGCTTGAGAAGGCTCTAGTAATTTTGCAAAGAGAAGAAATGTACTTGTGCAAAGAACTAGACAACAAAAACATTAATCAGAGCCCGCAGAGAAAAATCATGGGTTTGAGCCTACACAGGGGGAAAAGTTTCTCCTTTTCAATTTTTAGAGTTTATATATAAAACATTTTCGAACTCACTTGCAAATATTTTGCCACGCAGGGGGCAAGGAGAGGATATAAGGTCCAATTAAAAATAGCTGAATTTTTGCAAAAAGGAAGAACAAAAGAATGGAACATTAGAACTCTCAAAAGAATGAAGATGCAAAAGACAAAAGATCAGTCCAGCTAAAAAAGCTGAAGCAAGGGTAAAGACCCAATTTTCGAGGATGAAGATCCATTTTCAAGGGTGAAGACCTGATCCCAAAGGATGAAGATCCATTTTCAAGGGTGAAGACCCGATCTCCAAGGATGAAGATCCATTTTCAAGGGTGAAGACCTAATCTCAAAGGATGAAGATCCATTTTCAAGGATGAAGACCCAATCTCAAAAGACAACGATCCATTTTCAACGGGTGAAGACCCGATCTTAAAGGATGAAGATACATTTTCAAGGGTGAAGACCCGATCTCAAAGGATGAAGATCCATTTTCAAGGATGAAGACACGATCTCCAAGGATGAAGATTCATTTATGAGGGTGAAGAACCACAATACATAGAACAGCCGGAGCAATCAGACTTCTCAACTGAATAAAAGGTTAGTCAAACTCAGTCTCGGGTCCAAGCACCCAAAATTCAATTCATTCTTGGGTCCAAGCACCCAAATCAAATCAATCTCGGGTCCAAGTACCCAAATCAAATTAATCTCGGGTCCAAGTACCCAAATTCAATCCAATCTCGGGTCCAAGTACCCAATCTCGGGTCCAAGTACCAAAATCAAATTAATCTCGGGTCCAAGTACCCAAATTCAATCCAATCTCGGGTCCAAGTACCCAAATCAAATCAATCTCGGGTAATCAAATCAATCTCGGGTCCAAGTATACAATCTCGGGTCCAAGTACTCAAATTAAATCATTCTCGGGTCTAAGTACCCCAAATCAAATCAATCTTAGATCTAAGTACCCAATCTCGGATCCAAGTACCCCAAATCAAATCAATCTTGGGTCCAAGTACCCAATCTCGGGTCTAAGTACCCAAATTCAATCCAATCTCGGGTCTAAGTACCCAATCTCGGGTCCAAGTACTCAAATTAAATCATTCTCGGGTCCAAGTACCCCAAATCAAATCAATCTCGAGTCCAAGTACCCAATCTCGGGTTAAATCAATCTCAGGTCCAAGTACCCAAATCAAATCAATCTCGGGTCCAAGTACCCAATCCTGGGTCCAAGTACCCAAATTCAATCCAATCTCAAGTCCAAGTACCCAAATCAAATTCAAGCTCGGGTCCAAGTACCCAAATCAATTCAAGCTCGAGTCCAAGTACCCAATCTCGGGTCCAAGTACCCAAATCCAATCCATTCTCAGGTCCAAGTACCCAAATCAAATCAATCATGGGTCCAAGTACCCAATCTAGGGTCAAAGTACCCAAATCAAATTCAAGCTCGGGTCCAAGTACCCAAATCAATTCAAGCTCGAGTCCAAGTACCCAATCTCGGGTCCAAGTACCCAAATCCAATCCATTCTCGAGTCCAAGTACCCAAGTCAAATCAATCTTGGGTCCAAGTACCCAATCTCGGGTCCAAATACCCAAATCAAATAAATCTCGGGTCCAAGTACCCATTCTCGGGTCTAAGTACCCAAATCAAATCAATCTCGGGTCTAAGTACCCAAATCAAATTAGTCTCGGGTCCAAGTATCCAAATCAAATCAATCTCGGGTCCAAGTACCCAATCTAGGGTCCAAGTACACAATCTCAGGTCCAAGTACACAATCTCGGGTCCAAGTACACAATCTCGGGTCCAAGCACCCAAACCAAATTCAATCCTGGGTTCGAGTACCTAGAATCATTCTGGCCTCGGATCTAAGAACCCAAATCAAATTCAATCTGGGGTCCATGTACCCAATCCAGGGTCCAACTACCCAAATCAAATTCATTCTCGGGTCCAACTACCCAAATTAAATTCAAGCTTGGGTCCAAGTACCCAAATCAAATTCAATCTTGGGTCCAAGTGCCCAAATCAAATTTAATCTCAGGTCCAAGTACCCAATCTCGAGTCCAAGTACCCAATCCCGGGTCCAAGTACCCAAATTCAATCTAGTCTCGGGTCCAAGTACCCAAATCAAGTTTAGCCTCAGGTCCAAGTATCCAAAACAAATTCAAGTAACCATCTCATCAAAAATTAAGTCTTGTTGATTTTCACTCTCTAAAGCCTCAAATCGTTCAAGTAGGGGGCAAACTATAAATCCTTAATTTTTGACCCATTCAAATCCGATAGTCTAAAATAATTTTTTGTGGTATTTTATTTATTTTAATTACTTTTAATAAATATAAAAAATATATAAAATATATAAAAAATGAAAAAAATAAAAATCGGCGATGGAAAAATCAGTGATTTTCCTGCGGGCGAAATGGCCAAAGCCATTTTGCCCTCAGTTTATTTCTACGGGCGAAATGGCCTGCAGGCCAATTCACACCCGTAGCCCGCAGCCAGCTGTGGCAGTTTTTTTGCCAGTGCATTTTTTTTTGCAGCAGTTTTTTTTTTCCAGCACAATTTTTCCGCAACAGTTTTTTTTCGCCAGCGGAATTTTTTCGACACAAATTTTTTTGAAACCTAATACAATTAGGTTTCGATTTCCTTATCTTAATCAATATTACATTCCGTGAGTAACTGGATTTAACCATACAAATCTTCTATAAATAAGGACTAAACAACACAGAAATTGTAGGAGAAATCAGAGTGAAATTTAGCGAGAAATTTGATCAGAAATTGGATCGAATTTGGGAGAAAATTTGAGACAGAAACAGAGGATGAAAAACTTTGAATCAATTTGATTTTTTTGAGAGAGAAAACAATAATTCAATCCATCAAAGGCAGCAAAGCTTGTCTTTGTTTTTGTTCTTCCAAGAAGAAATTTTGGTGGAACCAACAAACGAACGTATGCATCAATTGTCTAGTTTCTTCACAGTAGCTTAAATCATCAAATTGTTTATTTTAATTCAAAAACCCTAGAACCTTAATTCCTCTTTTCTAAAGTTTAAAAAACTTAATTCATTGCTTTGTTTTCCAAAAAGCTTAAAATTGTTATTTTCGTTTCTTCAAAATCTCAAAACCCTAATTTGCTTTCCAAATTTTCAAAATCATAAATTAAATTTGTTTCTTTCTAAAAACCCTAAAAAACATCCTTTCTACTTCTATAAACTTTAAATCATTTTGTTTATTTTCATAAAGTTTCATAAAATTATCAAATTGATTTTCAAATCCTAAAAACCTAATGCATTCTCCAAAACCCTAATTCTAAAATTCTAAAACCCTAATTCAACTCCAAAACCCAGAACAATAAACCATAATTCCCTTAAAACCTTAAATACTAATTTTTCTAAACCCTAATCCTTTAAATCTTAAAATCTTATAAAAAATAAAATTCAACACAGTAAGTAGTTAATAATTAAAACTTAATGTTTTAATGTTTTCAAACCCTAGTTTCATGATTTCACTTCTCAAACACTAATTTAGTTATTCAAAGAACTTTATTAACCTCTTAAATTCTAAAACTTTGCTCCATTTCAATTCTCTTAAAATCACAGTAGCTTAGACCCATAAATTCCAAAACCCTAAAGACATTAAATAAAGAATCTTAAATAGAAGCATTAGCCTTAATTTGAATCTTTTTTTGCTTTATTCAATTTTATATTTGATTATGCTTTGATGTATTTTATATGCTTTAATTTATTTAAGTTCAATGCTTGGTTTATTTAATTTATCATGGATGGATGTTTACTTTCTATTGATGTTTAATACCTTTGATGAATGATTTATTTATTATGAATGGTTATTTACCTTTATCAATTTATTTAGATTTCTAAATGTTGTAAGAGGTATATTTCCACTTGGTGGGTACCTCATTAGTTAAATATCATGTAATTTAAATTGCTTTTCTATTTTAGAACCAATGTAAAGGACATGTTTCTACCTTTTGGTGGGTGTCCCATTTACGCATGAATTATGTAAGGGCATGTTTCCATCTTCGGATGGGTGTCCATTTATTTATTTTGTTTGGACATTGCTTTGATTTTAATATAATGATGCTTTCTTTTAAATATTATGTGTAATATGGATAATGTTGTTATATTTAAGAATTTTATAATATTAAGACCTGTAAAGGAGGCCAGTTCCAATGAACCGGGCGTTGTGGGGGTGCTGGGCCATTTCTCACCTTCCCCACACGTACCCAGCTTTTCGAACCCATTAGGGGATTGGGGATTCCTTAGGAATCGAGTCATCCACCCCTTTCTTTTTCCTGGCCCATCCGGGTGGCGACTTCATTTTCTCTGGACCTAGGTTCGTGTTCTCTAAGGCCCCGAGCCTAAACAGTGCCGAAGTCACAAGAACTATTTCACCGGGAGTGGAGGCGAAAATCTCTGCTCACACCAGGCATTGTAGGGGGTGCTGGGCCGTTTCTCCCTATTCCCACACTTACCCAACTTTCCGAACCCATTAGGGGGCTGAGGATTCCTTAGGAATGGAGTCATCCACCCCTTTCTTTTTTCCGGCCCGTTCATGTGGCTACTCCATTTTTCTCCGGGCTTAGGCTCATGTTCTCTAAGTCCCTAAGCCTAAATAGTACCGAAGTCATAAGAACCATTCCACCGGGAGTGGGGGCAAAAATCTCCGCTCAAAGGGAGTAACCGCAAGATGCAACCAAAGAAGAAAAAAGAGCTATAAGGCGGTGGTCCCTACAATACATCACCATTCATGGGAAATTGTATCGAAGATGGCCCGATGGAGTGCATTTAATATGCTTAAGGAAGTCTGAAGTTGAGCAGATCATGTCCGAGATACATGCCAAAAGTTATGGATCCCACATGAATGGATTAGCCCTGGTTAAAAAGATAATCCGATAAGGCTATGACTGGTTGACTATGAAAAAAGACTGTATTAATTTTGTGAGAAGGTGTTGCATTGCCAAATGCATGGGAATTTGAATCACCTGCCTCCTGATGAACTACATTCCATGTCTTCTCCCTAGTCTTTTGCAACCCGGGAAATTGACATTATTGGGGAGATACATCTGACGGCTTGAAACGGTCATTGGTTCATTATAGTAGCAGTTGATTATTTTTCAAAATTGATTGAAGTTGAGTCTTTCAATAAGTTGGGGGCAATAGAAATGGCTAGGTTTATTGAAAAGAACATTGTTTGTAGATATGGGATTTCGCACAGTGTGATATCAAATAATGGGTTGCAGTTTCAAGAAGCAGTTAAGGATTTATTCTCGAAGTACCAAATTCATCATCACCGGTCTTCGCCTTATAGACCGAAGGCTAATGGTGTAGTGGAAGCAACTAACAAAATAATTAAGCAAATTCTATCCAAGGTGACCAAGACATACAGGGATAGTTCGCTTTGTGGGGGGTACAGGACCAGTGTGAGAACCCTGATTGGATTGACACCATTTTCCTTAGTTTATGAGATGGAAGCTGTGTTGCCAATTGAGATTGAGATCAAATCGCTATAGGTACTGTAACATCCAAAATTTTTTAAAATTTCTAATTTTTGGAAAATTTGATAAAATAAATTATAATTTAAAAGGATAAATTAAATTAATAGTTTTAAATGAAAATTGAAGGTTTTAAATGAAAAAGTGGAATATATATGATATATATGCAAAATATACATAACATATATAAAAGTCAACACTTTTTAAAAGAAAAGGGTATTTTGGTAATTAAATCTTATAAATTCAAAATTAATAAAATAATTCAAAAACAAATTAATTTTGAATGGAAGAGGGAAATTAGAAATTTTAATTTATTAAAAAAATAATTAAATAATTAAATATTAAATTATTTTAATATATATATATGTGTGGTTAAAAAAAAGATGAAAAGGAGAGAATATTTAAAAGTCTTCTTGTTCTTCTTCTTGTTCTTCTTCTTCTCAAGAACGTGGCTTCCATGGATGATTGAAGACCAAGGATTTTGCTTCTTCCATACTCCATAAATTGAAGGAATTAACAAGTTTCAAGTGAATGTTTGGTGATTTCCACCAAAATTAGTAAGTTTCCATCTCTTTTCTTTGAATTCCTTGGAAATTTAGATTATGTGAGAGTTTGGATTTTTATGTAGTATGTTATAATTGTTGGAATTGGTGTGTATAATGTTATTTTGGGTAGTTAACAATGATTCTAAGGTTAGATTGAAGAGATGATGGAGTTTGGTTAAAGAATGGTGAAGAGAGAGAATTTATGGTTATGGATTTTTAGGGTTTTGAAAACATGAATTTTAATTGTGCAAATTGATTCCAAATGAGTTATTTTGATTCACAAACAAGTATTTTAAATTCAAATATTGGATTTGGTGGTGTTGGGTTGGAGTTTGAGAATGGAAGTGGAGATTTAGGGTTTTGGAAAAGTGATTTTCCAAAGTGGTTGAATTGTGTGATTTTATTTGTTTAAGCATGTTGTTTAGTGTTAAAAGTGATGAATATAAGCTTGGAATGAGTAATGGATTGTGTTGGAATGGAAAACCTTCAATGGGGGAAGGTTAGGCCATTTTTGAGATTTTGTGTATAAGAGTGTATTTTTATAATGTAAATGATTTAAATGTATTAAAATATGTTTTTAATAATATAAATAAACTTAAAACACTAATTTAATTGTAGTAGAATGGAATTCTAATGTTGAAGTAAGGAAAGGCTAAATTTTTGGAAATTTATAGGAGTGATGTGTAATTATGATTTAATGTTGGGAATGCTATTAAATGTGATACTAAATGATTATTTGCTATCACATTTGGTTTAGGCATTGAGGGAGATTGAGTTGCTTCATCCAAGTGGTGAAGGGCAAGTTAAAAAGATTGGATTGAAGGTTGTTTGTAGCTTGCTTTGGGTTGCTAGTGGAGGTATGTACAAACTTTGAATATGATATTTATATTTGCATAACATTTTGACTTAACACATTTTGGTTGGAAAATGTGTTAAGCTACTTGGTTCATTGATTGTGTATGAATAATGTGCTATGACATTTGTAATGTCATATATGTGTTAAATGCATTGTGAAAAGCCATTGATAATGGCTAATTTGTGTAACATGTGAAATATGCATATTATGTGAAAATACCCAAAGTAATTGGGTAATGTGTTGTTAATGCAAAAATGAGATATGTGTAATAATGAAATGAATTGATATTGATAAAAATGAGAAAAGTGAGAAAAATGAGAAAGATGTGAAAAATGAGAAAAATGAGAAAAAAAAATGTGAAAATAAGGCAATGTGCCTTGATTGAATATGTGACAAAAACAAAGAGATTAATAATGAGAAAAATGAATAAATTGTGTGCCTAGTATGTTATTCAATTTTAAGAGTTCTGGGTTTGGCTGCATGCCTATGATTGCCTACGGGCTATACGCTGGAATGGTGAAAAGACTGAGTCGTAAGCCAGGCCAGCTGATAAATATGATGTTTTTGGGGTGAAAAGACTGGTCATAAGCCTCAAAAACTGTAGCAGTCTAGCCGGGTTGAGGATCAAGATACTGGGGCCTAAGGGTCTAGCCGGGTTTAGGTCTAAGAGACTGGGGCTGTTACATTATCCATGGATATATATATTGCCTACGGGGCTAGACACATGGTGTCATTATGGACCAAAGCAGTAACTCTGAAATTTGAATAGCATATTAGATCCTTTTTGGGCCCATGCTTGTCTTTGTTTTACTGTGAATTATGAATTATGATACAATTGAGTAATACAATGTTGTGAGTTGTGCTTATGAATTATTTGAAAAATATAAGAAAGTGGATTGATGTGACATTTATATGCATTGTGCATTTGGTATTGCATTGAGTTATATTGTTATTATCAAAGTTTGTACCACTAGGCTTTGGCTTAGCGCAATTGTTTCCATCGCGCAGGTGACAGGGCTGACCCAGTTGAGCCAGAGAGTTCTTCTAGACCAGGTCGGGTCTAGACTTGTAGTTGAGCTTGTAGAGTTGCTATCGAGATCAGAAACACTGCCAGCAACATGTATATATTTTTATGTTATTGTACATTTTGAGTTTTATACGTAATATATTATGTTTTGAATTTTACGTATTGTATATTATAAAGAATGTTTGGGTCAATGTATTTGAAATGGGAGAGTAAGTGTGTTTTAAATTATATATATCTATATGTATAAATGTTTGAGAAAATTGGTGAAATTGAGAAGTATGGTTTAGAGGGTGATTGGAAATTATTGGGAGTGTTTTCTTTTTGCAGGTTGAGTAATTGCTAAATTTTGGGATATCCAAAATACAAACAAACTCTGGCGAATCTTTCCCAGAGATTTTTATATGTATTATTTATTTTGGGTTCTTATAACAAGTAAATAATATTTATATTCTATTTAATTTTTATATATTTAGAATTTGAAATTTTAAGTTGGAAATGTAAAAAAAAAAGTTGTAAATCCGTCTGTGACATTTTTGTACCGTATATGCGTATTTTACATATGCTAGAAATATGTTTTGTATGTATATAGGGTATAAGGGTGTTACATTTGTTTTGGTATCAGAGCCTAGGTTTGATTTTCTCAACCTAGGTGGGATGATAGAGAGAGAAAATGAGGGATTTGAAAAATAGTTTTAAATTGTAATACATGCATTGGCACTGGCAGTTTCTGATCTCTGATATAGTATTTTCTACTTTGTTTGCATATATAGGTAGTTATGGCGTCTCGGCCGCGTCAGGCTACTGAGGGTAGTGCAGAGAGTGTCGCTCTAGATGAGGGTAGAGATGGAGCTAGAGTTGTATCTGCTGGTGAGGCGTCTGTTTCTGTGCCTGTGAGACCAGCATCTGATGAGGTTCCGCCTGGCTGGGTATGGCATATGGTAGAGTTGTTGAGGCAGGCTCCAGTTCCGCAGCTGCCACAGCCACAGCCACAGTCGCAGTTATCGGTGAGGCAGTATGACAAACTGAGAAAGTATGGGGCTGAGGACTTTGTTGGTACTACAAACCCTGCTATAGCAGAGCAGTGGCTAGACCGGGTTCAGAGAATATTTATTCAGTTATAGGCCACTCCAGAAGAGAAGTTTGATTATGCTAGATCTCTTCTGCAGAGAGATGCATATGATTGGTGGAAGACGGTTCCACATGCTCTTGATGATCCACCAGTCCTGACCTATGATAATTTCTTGCGGGAATTTGAGCAGAAGTATACTCAGAGAGAGTATAAAGATGCAAAGAAGATGGAGTTCCTGAGTCTGAGACAGGATACTAGGACAGTGACCGAGTATGAGATCGAGTTTATCCGATTGAGTCACTATGCTGGTGGGATTATTTCTGATGAGTTTGACAGGTGTAGGAGGTTTAAGGAGGGACTGAGACCCTCTATCATGTGCATCATTGCAGGCTCTCGGTATCAAGATTTCTCCCAGTTAGTTGCAGCTGCCAGGAGTGTTGAGAGGGCACAGAATCTTGCAGCAGCTGCCAGGGTTGAGGAGACCAGAGTTAGGAAACCCCAGAGTGAGGCAGGGTCTTCATCAGTGAAGAGAGGTCAAGGGGGACATTTTCAGACGTTTAGTAGGAGCCAGGGGCAATTTGGCAGGTCAGTACAGTAGCAGAGATAGAGACCTGCAATTTCAATGGCTAGTGCTCTGACTCCAGTGGCTCAGAGACCTAATCCAGCTACTTGCATTCATTTTGGTAGAGTACACGAAGGTGTCTGCTGGTGGAGAGGTGCTTTGGGAGTGTGTTTTAGATGTGGATCATCAGACTATTTTATCAAAGATTGTCTCGAGCCACCAGAGGTTAGGCAGGCAGATACTGCATCTTCTCGACCCAGTGTCAGAGGGGGTCATGGTAGCAGAGGTTTTAGTAGAGGTGGTCACCCTTGGTTTAGTCAGAGAGGAGGCTCTACATCCGGAGGCAGTAGGCCAGATGAGGCTGGGCCATCTCAGTGGGTTTATGTGATGCAGAGGCAGCCGAATGCTTCAGCCATCATTGCGGGTACATTTTCTTTATTTGGTATTTCAGTCCTTGCTCTATTAGATCCTGGATCTACGCATTCATACATAAGTTCATCCATCTTGCCTGTGTCTGAATTGCATTCTGAGTCCCTAGGATTTGATGTTTTGGTGACAAATCCTTCAGGGCGTAGTGTTGTGGTGAGCAGGGTGCATCGAGATAGTCCAATTGTTTCAGGATGAGGAGTTTCTCGGTGACCTGATTGAGATGCCTTTTAGGGAATATGATCTGATTTTGGGCATGGATTGGTTATCCAAGCATGGGGCTGTGGTAGACTGTCAAAAGAAATGTGTTACTTTGAGAACACGGGGTGGTAGGGATGTTATAGTATCTAGTGAGCAGAGGTATCTTTCATCTATGTTTGTTTAAGTTGCTTCAGTTGGGAGAATGATTCGGAAGGGATGTGAGGCTTATCTTGCTCATGTTGTAGATACTAGAGTAGTGGGATCCCTGCTTGAAAGTATACCCACAATTGCCGAGTTTCCAGATGTTTTCCCTGATGAGTTGCCAGGGGTACCTCCTAAGAGAGAAGTGGAGTTTGGTATCGATTTGTTGCCTGGTACCACTCCTATCTCTATTACCCCTTATCAGATGGCACCTGCTTAGTTGAGAGAGTTGAAGGTGCAGTTGCAAGAGTTATTGAATAAAGGGTTTATCCGCCCTAGTATGTCCCCGTGGGGAGCGCCTGTGTTGTTTGTGAAGAAGAAGGATGGCACCATGAGATTGTGTATTGATTATAGGCAGTTGAATAAGGTGACCATTAAGAACAAGTATCCTTTGCCTCGGATAGATGATCTCTTTAATCAGTTGAAGGGAGCAGCAGTATTCTCTAAGATTGATCTGAGATCAGGGTACCATCAGTTGAGAGTCAGAGATGTGGATGTACCCAAGACAGCTTTTCGTACGATGTATAGGCATTATGAGTTTCTAGTGATGCCCTTTGGATTGACGAATACACCAGCAGCTTTTATGGATTTGATGAACAGGGTATTCAGACCATATTTGGATCAGTTTGTGGTAGTCTTCATTGATGACATCTTGGTGTATTCGCGTAATGAGGAGGATCATGATAGGCATTTGCGGATCGTATTGCAGACTCTGAGAGAGAAGCAGTTGTATGCTAAACTGTCTAAGTGTGAGTTCTGACTCAATCAGGTAGCTTTTCTTGGTCATGTGGTTTCAGCAGAGTATTAGAGTTAATCCGAGTAAAATTGAGGCTATCTTGAATTGGAGTCCACCAAAGACTGTGATAGAGGTTAGAAGTTTTCTGGGATTGGCAGGCTATTATCGTCGGTTTATGAAGGGTTTTTCTATAATAGCTACACCACTCACCAGATTACTTCAGAAAGGAGTTAAATTGTTGTGGACAGATCGTTGTCAGGCGAGTTTTGAGCAGCTAAGGGAGATGTTGACTCAAGCTCCTGTCCTTACCTTGCCTGTGGAAGGTAAACCATATGTGATATATAGTGATGCTTCACACAATGGTTTAGGTTGTGTTTTGATGCAGGAGGGTAGAGTCATTGCTTATGCCTCTCGACAGTTGAAACCGCATGAGCTGAATTATCCAACGCATGATTTGGAATTAGTAGCAATAGTCTTTGCCTTGAAGATTTGGCGACATTATTTGTATGGGGAAAAGTATTTCATTTATACAGATCATAAGAGTTTGAAATACCTGGGTGTTCAGAGAGAGCTGAATCTTTGGCAGAGGCGGTGGTTAGAGTTGATTAAAGACTATGAATATTTGATTGATTATCATCCTGGTAAGGGAAATGTTGTTGCTGATGCCTTGAGTCAAAAATCTTTGGCAGGTTTGACTGCTTATTCACTCTTTTTGCTTGTTGATTTGAGAGCATTGCATGCTAGATTTGAGTCTTCTGATGATGGTGCTTTGATGGCTCAGTTGCAGTTGAGGCCAGTCTTGTTGGATCATATTAGGGAGGCTCAATTAGCAGATGAGAGAATTCAGAAAATTGTGTTGGTTTGTCAGAAAGGGGAAAGTCGAGACTTTTATGTGAGGGATGATGGCAGTCTATGGTACAGAGATAGATTGTGTATTCCTGATGATGCAGAATTGAAAAGAATGATATTAGAGGAAGCACATCAATCACTTTTTGCTAGGCACCCTGGGAGTACCAAGATGTATCAGGACTTGAAGCGACATTATTAGTGGTCAGGTATGAAGAGGGACATAGCAGAGTTTGTATCCAGATGTCTCACTTGCCATAAAGTGAAGGTTGAGCACCAAGTTCCTTCAGGATTGCTCCAACCTTTATCTGTGCCAGAGTGGAAATGGGATCGAGTGACAATGGATTTTGTGACTGGACTACCTTTGACTCAGAAGAAGCATGATGCAATCTGGGTGATGTTGATCGGATGACGAAGATAACTCATTTTCTTCCAGTTCGGATGGATATTCTCTTGAGAGGTTGGTTGAGCTGTATATCAATGAGATAGTCAGGTTGCATGGAGTCCCAGTTTCTTTGGTGTCAGATCGAGATCCCCGGTTTACTTCGAGGTTTTGGAAGAGTTTGCATAATGCTCTGGGTTCTCAATTGCATTTTAGTACTGCTTTCCATCCTCAGACAGATGGACAGTCAAAGAGAGTGATATAGATTTTGGAGGATATGTTGAGGAGCTGTATCATTGATTTTACTGGGAATTGGGACAAATTTTTGCCATTAATTGAATTTGCTTATAAAAATAGTCATCAGTCGAGTATTGGGATGACTCCTTATGAGGCTTTATATGGCAGGAGATGCAGGACACCTTTGTGTTGGGATGAAGTTGGAGAAGGTAAACTGGTTGGTCCAGATTTGATTAAGGAAACAGAGGAGAAAGTGAAGGTGATTCGGGGTCGTTTGAAAGCAGCTTCAGACCGACAGAAATCTTATTCAAATTTAAAGAGAAGAGACATAGAGTTCAGTGTGGGAGATAAAGTGTTTCTGAAGGTGTCTCCATGGAAGAAGATTTTGAGATTTGGCTGCAAAGGGAAGTTGAGTCCTCGTTTCATAGGACCATATGAGGTGTTGGAGAGAGTTGGTCCAGTGGCTTATAGACTAGCTTTGCCGCATGAGTTGGATCGAATAAATAATGTTTTCCATGTCTCGATGCTTCGGAGATATAGGTCAGACCCATCTCATATCTTGTCAGTGGAGTCCATTGAGGTGGGTCCAGATATGACTTACGAGGAAGAACCAGTGGCGATTTTGGCACGAAAGGTTAAAGAATTGAGGAATAAGAGGGTGCCACTTGTGAAAGTCCTTTGGCGGAATCATGCCACTAAGAAGGCAATATGGGAAAGTGAGCAGGCGATGCAGAGTCAGTTTCCCCAATTGTTCAAGACTTGAGGATACGTAATTTCGGGGACGAAATTTATTTTAGGAGGAGAGAATTGTAACATCCAAAATTTTTAAAAATTTCTAATTTTTGGAAAATTTGATAAAATAAGTTATAATTTTAATGGATAAATTAAATTAATAGTTTTAAATGAAAATTGAAGGGATTTTAAATGAAAAAGTGGAATATATATATGATATATATGCAAAATATACATAACATATATAAAAGTCAACACTTTTTAAAAGAAAAGGGTATTTTGGTAATTAAATCTTATAAATTCAAAATTAATAAAATAATTCAAAAACAAATTAATTTTGAATGAAAGAGGTAAATTAGGACTTTTAATTTATTAAAAAAATAATTAAATAATCAAATAATAAATTATTTTAATATATATATATGTGGTTAAAAAAAGATGAAAAGGAAAGAATATTTAAAAGTCTTCTTCTTCTTCCTCTTCTTCTCAAGAACGTGGCTTCCATGGATGATTGAAGACCAAGGATTTTGCTTCTTCCATACTCCATAAATTGAAGGAATTAACAAGTTTCAAGTGGATTTTTGGTGATTTCCACCAAAATTAGTAAGTTTCCATCTCTTTTATTTGAATTCCTTGAAAATTTAGATTATGTGAGAGTTTGGATTTTTATGTAGTATGTTATAATTGTTGGAATTGGTGTGTATAATGTTATTTTGGGTAGTTAATAATGATTCTAAGGTTAGATTGAAGAGATGATGGAGTTTGGTTAAAGAATGGTGAAGAGAGAGAATTTAGGGTTATGGATTTTTGGGGTTTTGAAAACATGAATTTTAATTGTGCAAATTGATTCCAAATGAGTTGTTTTGATTCATAAAAAAGTATTTTAAATTCAAATATTGGATTTGGTGGTGTTGGGTTGGAGTTTGAGAATGGAAGTGGAGATTTAGGGTTTTGGAAAAGTGATTTTCCAAAGTGGTTGAATTGTGTGATTTTATTTGTTTAAGCATGTTGTTTAGTGTTAAAAGTGATTAATATATGCTTGGAATGAGTAATGGATTGTGTTGGAATGGAAAACCTTCAATGGGGGAAGGTTAGGCCATTTTTGAGATTTTGTGTATAAGAGTGTATTTTTATAATGTAAATGATTTAAATGTATTAAAATATGTTTTTAATAATATAAATAAACTTAAAACACTAATTTAATTGTACTAGAATGGAATTCTAATGTTGAAGTAAGGAAAGGCTAAATTTTTAGAAATTTGTAGGAGTGATGTGTAATTATGATTTAATGTTGAAAATGCCATTAAATGTGATACTAAATGATTATTTGCTATCACATTTGGTTTAGGCATTGAGGGAGATTGTTTTGCTTCATCCAAGTGGTGAAGGGTAAGTTAACAAGATTGGATTGAAGGTTGTTTGTAGCTTGCTTTGGGTTGCTAGTGGAGGTATGTACAAACTTTGAATATGATATTTATATTTGCATAACATTTTGACTTAACACATTTTGGTTGGAAAATGTGTTAAGCTACTTGGTTCATTGATTGTGTATGAATAATGTGCTATGACATTTGTAATGTCATATATGTGTTAAATGCATTGTGAAAAGCCATTGATAATGGCTAATTTGTGTAACATGTGAAATATGCATATTATGTGAAAATACCCAAAGTAATTGGGTAATGTGTTGTGAATGCAAAAATGAGATATGTGTAATAATGAAATGAATTGATATTGATAAAAATGAGAAAAGTGAGAAAAATGAGAAAGATGTGAAAAATGAGAAAAATGAGAAAAAAAAATGTGAAAATAAGGCAATGTGCCTTGATTGAATATGTGACAAAACAAAGAGATTAATAATGAGAAAAATGAATAAATTGTGTGCCTAGTATGTTATTCAATTTTTAAAGTTCTGGGTTTGACGGCATGCCTATGATTGCCTACGAGCTATACGCTGGAATGGTAAAAAGACTGGGTCTTAAGCCAGGCCAATAAATATGATGTTTTTGGGGTGAAAAGACTGGGTCGTAAGCCTCAAAAACTATATAAGTCTAGCCGGGTTGAGGATCAAGATACTGGGGCCTAAGGGTCTAGCCGGGTTGAGGTCCATGAGACTGGGGTTGTTACATTATCCATGGATATATATATTGCCTACGGGGCTAGACACATGGTGTCATTATGGACCAAAGCAGTAACTTTGAAATTTCAATAGCATATTAGATCCTTTTTGGGCCCATGCTTGTCTTTGTTTTACTGTGAATTATGAATTATGATACAATTGAGTAATATAATGTTATGAGTTGTGCTTATGAATTATTTGAAAATATAAGAAAGTAGATTGATGTGACATTTATATGCATTGTGCATTTGGTATTGCATTGAGTTATATTGTTATTATCAAAGTTTGTACCACTAGGCTTCGGCTTAGCGCAATTATTTCCATCGCTCAGGTGACAGGGCTGACCCAGTTGAGCCAGAGAGTTCTTCTAGACCAGGTCGGGTCTAGACTTGTAGTTGAGCTTGTAGAGTTGCTATCGAGATCAGAAACACTGCCAGCAACAAGTATATATTTTTATGTTATTGTACATTTTGAGTTTTATGCATAATATATTATGTTTTGAATTTTATGTATTGTATATTATAAAGAATGTTTGGGTCAATGTATTTGAAATGGGAGACTAAGTGTGTTTTAAATTATATATATCTATACGTATAAATGTTTGAGAAAATTGGTGAAATTGAGAAGTATGGTTGAGAGGGTGATTGGAAATTATTGGGAGTGTTTTCTTTTTGCAGATTGAGTAATTGCTAAATTTTGGGATATCCAAAATACAATCAAAACTCTGGCGAATTTTTACTTGAGATTTATATATATTATTTATTTTGGGTTCTTATAATAAGTAAATAATATTTATATTCTATTTAATTTTTATATATTTAGAATTTGAAATTTTAAGTTGGAAATGTAAAAAAAAATTTGTAAATCCGTCTGTGACATTTTGTACCGTATATGCGTATTTTACATATGCTAGAAATATGTTTTGTACGTATATAGGGTATAAGGGTGTTACAGGTAGTCCTGGAAGCTGAATTGCCTGAGATGAAGTGGGTAGTAAGTAGGTATGCACAACCGGCCTTGTTAGAAGAAAAAAGATTGAAGGCATTGTATTATCACCAGCTTTATCAAAGAAAAATAGCTCAGACTTATAACAGAAGGGTTAAGGTCAGAAAGCTTAAAGTCAGTGACTTAATCTTGAAGCAGTGCAAATCCAATGTCTCCGACCAGAGAGGGAAGTTTAGACCTAGTTGGGAAGTGCCATATATTGTGAAACAAGTCATGAGTAAGGGAGCGGTCAAGTTGTCCGACATGGACGGGAACAAATTTAGTGAGTCAGTAAACATTGACAGGTTAAAGAGGTTTTATGTTTGAAAAAAAGAGCTTGCTAGGTTGAAAACTCAAGAAGTCGGCCTAGGCAAAAGTTAGAGCAGTCCTATAGACCCTTAATTTTAACCAAGTCCAGTTCGATTGTAGACCCTTAATTTTTGACCCAGTCCAGTCCGATATTTTAAAACAGTCCAAAAATAATTTTTGAGGTATTTTTAATAATATTTATAGTATTTATTTTTAATTAAAATAAATAAATAAGAGAAAAGATAAAAAATAAAAAATAAAATTAAAAATAGAAATCGAAGACGGGCAAAATCGATGATGAAATTTTTTGTCGTAGGTTTTTCCTACGACGAACTGGCCTGTGGCCCTCACCCAGCCCGCGCCCAGCCCGCACGCCCCGCGGTAATTTTTGCCAGTGCAGTTTTTACCAGGGCAATTTTTTTCGAAACTCTATTCTACTTGGTTTTGGTTTTTAATTTTATTTCCTAAATGGTTTTTATTTCATTAATCAATCAATATTAGTTTTTGACTTTTCTTATAAATATCACATACAAAACACACAGAAAAAGGGACTTTTAGCAATTATTCAGACTTTTGATCTTGAGACTTTGGACTTTGATCTTGTAAAAGGATCGGATTTTTGGAGAGTAGATTGAGAACCTTGGACTTGAAAAAGCAAAGAGGTAGTCACCAAGCAAGAAGAAAATCCATCAAAGGCAGCATACTTTGTCTTTGGTTATTGTTCAACCAGAATTCAAGTTATGAAGGTTTGAGTTTCTAGTTACTTATTTTTGTTTACAGTAGCTTCATCATTCAATTGATTAATTGTTTAAACATACAATATATGATGTTTTTGTTATTTGATCAATTATTCTATTTACCATCCAAACTCTATTTAATACCCTAAAAACTATTTTTTCAAAACCCTAATATCTTAATACCCGTAAAACATATTTTTAAAATCTAAAACCGTAATTACACTTTTCTAAAACCATAAAATAGTAATTTGTTTTCTTAAAACCCTAACCAAACCTACTTTTCTGAAATCACAGTAGCCTATTCTTTCCAAATACCTAAATTTAAAATCCAATTTTCATGATCTTTAATCATATTTATTTAAACCTTAAAATTTATTATTATTTTCACACAACTTCTGAAATCCTAAATCCAAAACATCCATTCCTTATATTCAAACCCTAATTTATTTCAAACCTTAAATCTTAAAAAATCCAATAGCTATATTACTTCTTTTATATTAAATATTTCTCAAATTGATTAACTCAGTAAACTAAATTTCAAGACCCTAATTGTTAAATATGAGACCAAAGAAACCTAAATTGATGCATGGAACCTAAATTTATATACTTACAGTTTTATTTCAATTAGATGAATGTTTATTATATATTTTGATTGATGTTTGATGTCTTTGATGAATGATTTATTTATAATGAATGGTTGGCTATTTTTATTGATTTGTTTTTATTTCAAAATATTGTAAGAGGTATGTTTCCATGTTTTAGGTACCTCACGTCATGAGCATCATGTAATTTATTTTATTTTAAAGTTTTTTGGACCAATGTAAAGGACACGTTTCCACCTTTTCGGTGGGTGCCCTATTTATTTTTAGACATGGACAATGTATGGACATGTTTTCATCCTTGGATGAGTGTCTATTTATTTGTTTTGTTTGGACATTGTTGTCATTTAAATAAAGAATTTATTTATTCTTATGATCACATGGAATATGGATAATATCGTTATATTTAAGAATTTTATAATATTAAGACCTACAAAGGAGGCTGGTTCCAATGAACCGGGCATTGTGGGGGTGCTGGACTATTTCTCACCTTCCTCACAGTACCCAACTTTCCAAACCCATTAGGGGGTTAGGAATTCCTTAGGAATCGAGTCATCCACCCCTTTCTTTTTTTCAGTCCATCCGGGTGGTGACTCCATTTTCTCTTGGCTTAGGCCCGTGTTCTCTAAGGCCCTGAGCCTAAACAGTGCCAAGGTCGTAAGAACCATTCCACCGGAAGTGGGGGTGAAAATCTCCGCTCATAGTGGAGACTCCACTGGGGATAAAAGAAGTTGATTCCATTGGTCTTTATAATATTTTATTCTTTCTTATCATGATATTATCCATTGCATCATATTAGATTGCATCGTGTGCGTGAGTTAGGATGCTTGTGTTACCCGTGTTATGTAAGGGATACCATACTTTCACTCAAGATATGGAGATCGAGCATGGACTAACCACTCATAGCCTTGTGCCTTTTGGTATATACTTGCTATGGGAACCTAAGCCTTTTAACCCAAGGACTAAAGCTCATGTAATTGGCCTAGTTACTTTTCTTAGATTTTTACACCAAATGATTGTTGTTTGACTATGGTTAATTTATCTTGGCTTAAATCATGGCTTATTTGTTTTGTTCTTTTTTTCTAATATGACCTAAGTACCATTGTAAGCTCAAAATAAATTTTTCTTTAAAGTCCAAAAGACCAAAGCTATTTTTAAAAATTTTCAAGATGGTCTTCGGACATAAAACTTTTCTAAAAAAACAAATCAAAAATTCTTTTCTCATGACTCAAATAAAAAGCCCAAAATCCATTTTTTCTAAAATCTTTTTACAAATGGGCTTAGAAACAAAATTATTTTCATAATCTTTTGAAAGAGCTTACAAATATCTAGTTCAATTATGAAATACCAAAAATCAATTGTGAGCCTAGTTTTTACTAAGAATTATTAATCATGGGCTTGTTTTTGGCATTAATCATTAGTTACTTTTTCAAGTGAGAAATCTATTTATAATAAACCTCTTAATTTAGTTTTAATCCAATATAGCATAAAAGCTGCTTTAGTTGACTGGATGGATTAAAGCTTAATTAATGGAAATTATCATGAACTAATTTTTATTTTAAAAATATAACTATTGGTTGAAACGTCTGAAAGAATTTTTCGAAAACAAGATGCCCCTTGTTGGTACTTTGTTAACCATATACCTAGGAAAAGAGACTCACCATCTGTGTGTGGAAGTTATAAGGTGGGAAGGAACGTCCTATTTATTCTTATTTGTTTGTGCATACATGCATACATGCATCACATCACATATCATTAATCCTTTCTGGTTCACAGCCTAGATTACGACAGTTCAAAAGCTTACGATAATTCGACCTATGCCGGGATGAAGAATCTAGCAGCAACTCAATCACTTTTTCACCAAAAGCAATGGAGCCTGAACAAATTCAAAGAATGGTGGATGACACCCTCAATGCTAAAATGGAAGAACTAAAGGGGGCCCTAGTTGAGATCATGAAGAGTCAAATGACTACAATGTTTGGGAACACCACTGAAGCATCCGCAAGCACCAAGAAAGATAAGGGGAAGGCTAAAGTTGGTGAAGTGGCTTTTGATGATGACAAGGTGATCATTGATGATGATGACGACTGGGCTCAATACTTCCAAGATCCATAAGACAAGAAGAAAGAGTCAAAGTTTGTTGAAAGATCAGCTGTGGAGAAAACTAAAACTTCAGATGTTGAAAAGATGATTGCTGACTTAGTAAAGAAATTTGAGAAGAAGCTGAAAACCAAAGAAATGTTTGAAGTTAACAAATTATTTGAGCTAGATGAAGAAGTTCCATACAAGTTTAAGATGCCATCCTTTGCAAAGTTTAATGGAACCAAAAATCCTCACCTCCATTTGAAGCAATATATCACTGCTATGCAGTCTGCCTGAGCTACTAAGGCATAAACTCTAAGGTACTACATGCTCTCATTGGATCCTATTATCCAAAATTGGTTCAATACCTTAGATGATGGCACACAAAAGAGTTAGGATCTGCTATACAAGGCCTTCATCCAACAATATGGATACAATGTCAAGATGGAAGTCATCTTAATGGAAGCGAGTCCATTAGACAAAGGCCAAATGAGAATTTTATGGACTATGTGAAAAGATGGAGTGTGAGCGGGGATGCAATCCTAACTCATGCACACGATGCAATCTAAGATGATGCAGTGGATAATATCATTATAAGAAAGAATAGAATAATAAAAAGACCAACGGAATCAACTTCTCTTATCCCCAGTGGAGTCGCCACTGTGAGCGGGGATTTTCGCCCCCACTCCCGGTGGAATGGTTCTTGCGACTTCGGCACTGTTTAGGCTCGGGGCCTTAGAGAACACGAACCTAAGTCTGGAGAAAATAGAGTTGCCACTCGGATGGGTAGGGAAAAAGAAAGGGGTGGATGACTCGATTCCTAAGGAATCCACAACCCCCTAATGGGTTCGGAAAGTTGGGTACATGTGAGGAAGGTGAGAAATGGCCTAGCACCCCCACAATGCCCAGTTCATTGGAACCGGCCTCCTTTACAGGTCTTAATATTATAAAATTCTTAAATATAACAATATTATCCATATGACACACAATAATTAAAAGAAAGCATCAATATATTAAAATCAAAGCAATGTCCAAACAAAGCAAATAAATGGACACCCATCCAAGGAAGGAAACATGTCCTTACATCACATGCCTAAATAGGACACCCACCAAAAGGTAGAAACATGCCCTTTACATAGGTTCTAAAATAGAAAAGCAAATTAAATTACATGATGTTTAACTAATGAGGTACCCACCAAGTGGAAACATACCTCTTACAACTTTTGGAAATCTAAATTAATTGATAAAAGTAAATAATCATTCATCATAAATAAATCATTCATCAAAGCTATTCATCAAAATAGAAAATAAACATCCATCCATGATAAATTAAATAAATCAAGTATTGAAATTAAATAAATTAAAACATAAGAAATAAATCAAAGCATAATCCAGTATGGAATTGAATAAAGCAAATAAAAGTCCAATTATGGCTACTATGACTTTTTATGAAATTAAAATAAATTAGGGTTTTATTTTTTAAAGGGTTGGTAAGACTCTTTGATTAACAAAATTAAGGTTTGAATGATGATATCATAAAATTAGGGTTTTAAACACTTTAAAATACTTTAATTTGTGATTTTTGGTTATTGGGTTCCTAAGCTACTGTGTAAAATTTAGGTTTTTATGTTTTTATGTTTTTTAATGTTTTAAAAGGATTAGGGTTCATAAAAATTAGGGTTTAAGGTTTTAAAAGTGTTAGTGTTCATTATTTTGAATTTTGGAAGTTGAATTTGGATTTGATATTTTGGAATTAGGGTCACGGGTGGTGAATAATTTTTAGGAATTTGGAAATCAATTTGATATTTTATGGAATTTTATGAATTTAAACAAATAAATTAAAGTTTCTATAAGTAGAAAAGATATTTTTTAAGGCTTTTTGAATGAAAAAGTACCAAGTTTAAAGTTTTGAAAGAAACAGAATTTGATTTTGGTTTTGTTAAAGAATATGTTCAATTAGAGTTTTAAGGTTTTTAAGAAGAAAAAATAACAAGTTTAAGTCTTTTTGGAAAATAAAGTAACAAAATAAGGTTTTTTGGCTTTAAAAAAACTAAATTAAAGTTCAACAATTTTTAATTTTGATTTCATAAATTTGCTATTGTGTAAAGAAAACAATTAAAGAAAATTAATTAACACATACCTTCTTTTGATGATTTCTCCAAAAATAATTCTTCTTGGATGAACTAGCTCCAAAGATAAACTTTTTTTGCCTTTGAATCCTCTAAATCATGCTACTGCTGTTCCAGAAAAAAGTTAAATTGAATTTCTTCTTTTCCTTCCTTGATTCGGTTTCAAATTTTCCAAACTCCTCTAGTATTTTTGCCTCCCTCAAATTAATTGCCTTTGGTCCTTATTTATAGTGGTTTGAGGTTGTTTATTCCTAAATAGTTAAGGTAAGTAATATTAATAAAAAAAAAGAAATCAAAACCTAATTGGATTAGGTTTCGAAAAATTTGCGTCGGAAAATTTGCACTGTCGGAAAAAAACTGCTGGGGAAAAACTGCGCTGGTAAAAAAATCTGCTGCAGCGTGCACGGAGTGGACCCGTAAGCTATTTCGCAGGCTGAAAATTTCTGCGTGCGAAATAGCACAGTGATTTCGCCTGCAGGAATTTCCTGCGGGCGAAATGCCCATGGGCCCGTGCCCACGGGCCCGCGCGATAATTTTTTCGTCGCCTATTTTTATTTTTATTTTTATTTTTTGACTTTTATTTGTTTATTTCTATTTTTTATTAATAAAAATTAGATACTAAAGCAAAAATTATTTAATAAAAATTATTTTGGACCAATTAGATAACAAAATTCATTTTAGACTAAATAAAACATATTGGACCGAATTGGGTCAAAAATTAAGGGTCTACAGTTTGCCCCCTACTTGAATGATCTGAAACCTTAGTGAAAGAGAGTGAAAAGCAATAAGACTTAATTTTTGATGAAACGGTTGAGGTTTTGGGTTCTGGACCCTGTTCGATTTCTGGACTCAAGGATAATTCTAGGTTCTGGACCTAAGGAAAATTTGGGTTCTGGACCCTGTTCGAGTTTTGGACTCAAGGATAATTCTAGGTTCTGGACCTAAGAAAAATTTGGGTTCTGGACCCGGTTCGAGTTCTGGAGTCAAGGATAATTCTAGGTTTTCGACCTAGGGAAAATTTGGGTTCTGGACCCGGTTCGAGTTCTAGACTCAAGGATAATTCTAGGTTCTCGACCTAAAGAAAATTTGGGTTCTGGACCCGGTTCGAGTTTGGAAGGAAAATTTGGGTTCTGGACCCGGTATTGGGTACTTGGACCGGAGATTGATTTGATTTGGGTACTTGGACCCGAGATTAATTTAATTTGGATACTTAGACCCAGGATTGGGTACTTAGACCCGAGATTGATTTGATTTGGGTACTTGGACCCGAGAATGGGTACTTAAACCCGAGAATGGGTGCTTGGACTCGAGATTGAGTTTGACTGACCTTTTATCATTTGAGAAGTTTGACTACTCCGGCTGTTTTATACATTGTGATTCTTCACCATCAAACTGGATCTTCACCCTTTGAGATCGGGTCTTCACCCTTAAAAATGGATCTTCATCCTTTGAGATCGGGTCTTCACCCTTGAAAATGGATCTTCATCCTTTGAGATCGGGTCTTCACCCTTGAAAATGGATCTTCATTCTTTGAGATCCAGTCTTCACCCTTGAAAATGGATCTTCATCCTTTGAGATTGGGTCTTTACCCTTGAAAATGGATCTTCATCCTTTGAGATCAGGTCTTCTTTATTCTTTGAAGATGGGAGTGACACGGCTAGTGGCTTGGCCGTGTCCCCTGGGTGTGTCAGCTTCTATGTTTTTTCTTTGGTTCTTCTTTATTCTTGGCTTAGGATGGGACACGACCAAGCTTGTGGCCGTGTCATGTGACACGACTAGTGGCTTGGCCGTGTCGCCTGCCAGTGTCACCTACTACTTCCCTTCTCTCTTTGCTTGGTCTTTCTTGGCTTTGCCCTTTAGGTGAGACACTGCCAGTGGCTTGGCCGTGTCTCCTGCCCGTGTCATGTTCTGCCAAGATTTCCTTTGAGGTGACTCGGCCAAGCTTCATTTGGCTTGGCCATGTCTTGCTTGATGCATGTTTTCCTTGTTTTGATCTTCCAAGGGAGTTTTTGCACTTTAACCACTTTTCCCTTGCAACAACTTTTCCTTTTTTCTCCAATTTTGATTGGATCTTATATCCTCTCCTTGCCCCCCAAGGATTTTTTTCTTTCATGCAAGCTTTGATTGATGTTTTTCTTGTCTAATTCTTTGCATAAGCACGCATTTCTTCTCTTTGCAAAGTGACTGGGGCTTCCACAAGCGAATAGGCTTTCCATGCCCCCTTAATTCAATATCTTCTTTTGATTCTTTAATTCGTAGGGTGTTTTCTGTTCATTAAGACAAGAAAGTGCAATGTAATATGCTCATGTATGCATGATATGCATGAATAATACTTACAGTCGTTCCATCAACTCACAAACTGAGGTGATTAGCAGAAGTGTTCTCATTGGTTCCTTTTTGACGCTCGTTCAAGTCTCGCATTGAAATGATCAAAAGCTTTGCATTTGGCTTTTATCTTCAAGATGTTGAAAACATGAGTGGTGGAGACCCTAAGCAGCAGAGTCAGGGATGTATCCATTTCAAACTATGTTTCAGCTTGTCAGTTGGTAGTTTCTTCATGACCTTGCTAATAATCAATTCAACATACTTCTCTTAACTTGAAGGCTTTGTATGACAAAACACTCTTTTTTTTTTAATTTTGATTTTGAAATCAAATGTTGGCTTTGCCAAATTAATGTCAATATACCTCAGGACTTGATTTTCCAAATTAACATATCTATAACATGACAACCCTAGTTACCGTACTAAACTCAGGAATCATTTCTATTTAAGTAAGAACTGTTGCACTTCAGATAGGCACATACACATTGCTTGGCTAAAGGTCTCATTTGAGTTTAAATATTGTCTATCTCATATGCATGCTTATCCAAACTATCTCCACTAATAGACTCTACCTACTAAGAGAGATCAACAGGTCTTTGATAGGCTTGAAATGGGGTCTATAAGGGACAGGGGTTTAAATGAAGGCCATTTTGAGATACGAGCTGATGTGACACAAGGGACAAACCCTCACACTATAAATTTCTTGTTTGAATTTTAGGCAGCTTGGAGGCAATCTTGCTAGACTCCAAATCCTTGGCATTAATCTGGATCTTGATTAGGACAATTTATGCCCTTGTAAAAGAAGTTTGGTTCCCAAATTTGTTTCTTTTCTTCTTCTCCCTTTTCTTTCCTTTTTATTTTTCTTACTTTTCCCTTTTCTTTCTCTTTATTTTTCTTACTCTTCCCTTTCTTTGAGCATTTTATCATTTTGTCCTTCTTTCTTGTAGGACTATCAAATATAGAATTTTCAAGAACTGAACTGTCTTTCTCCCTTTTTCTTTGATTTTGATCGAATCTTTAGTTGGGTTGGACCAATTCAAGTCAAAACATCCTTATAAACCAAATAGTTATCTTAGGTCAAAGAGAACTCAGTTGGCTTTTTGAATTGCCTTTTAGGTTTTATTTTCTCTCTTTATTTTCTCTTATTTTCTCTCTTTTTTCTTTTCTTTTTCTTTTCTTTTGTCCTTTTTTTGTTTTCTTTTCTTCCCTCTTTTTTTTTAGCTCAAACTGAGTTGTCTTATTTGTACCAACTTGGGCTTCCAATAATGGATGAGGGGAGTAACATAAATCTTCATTAACAGGGATAAACCATTTGTTACTCTAATGTTGACCTGATATATCAGAGATATTAAGTGAACTTCAACTACCCTTATGGTTTTGAGAACATCAATTATCCTTATGGTCTTGAAAACATCAACTACCCTTATGGTCTTTAGAACTTCAACTATCTTCATGGTCTTGAGAACTTCAACTATCCTCATGATCTTGACTAATCATTGCTTTCTTTGATATTCTTGCCTCTTCATCTTAGTGATCATAAGACTTGTCAAAACTATCACAACAACTTAAGGTAGGTTATTGGGGTGTGTAAGCTAATGAAAAGAAAGCTAAAATTTTATGAAGGTTTAAAGGGACAACTAGAGATTGATATTTAATGAGGTGGATACTAGTTGTTGGCTAACTAAACAATGCCTAGATCATTTCTCTCTTAAATAAGTAGAGTTCAATTTCGCCTCAAAAGTATGTCAAAGTATGTTCTAAGACTGACTAGGACCTTGACAAAGGTAATTATGTAGGAGCCCTCTCTAAGTAAGCATACACAACACAATGCAATAGAGCAATTTCCTCACCTAGTAAAGTCATTCAAGTCATGATGCATAAATATATTAATTCATGAATTATCAAGCTAGATTCCTCATTGGTCGAGCACCAAAATGAACAAAGACCAAAAAAAGTTTTGATGAAAGTAATTTATTCAAACAACTTTAAATTTGAAAAACACAATAGTTCCAAAATATTAAATAAAGTAAGATTGAAAAGCAACATTCAAGCTAAGGAAAGTTCATTGAGTTAGGCTTCTTTTCCTTTCACATCTTCAACATTCCCATCTTGAAAAGAGGATAAAACAAAATCTTCTTCCAATCCTTTTCCCACCATAAAGGTTGCTGGTGGTGGCACTCTTCCAAATTTAGGCAAAGGGTTGTCCTTGGTATTGGGCTTATCAGGCTCTGGTAGCTTACAACTATCAATCAAATCTTAGATGTCATGCCTTAATCGGGTACACCTATCAATCTCATGTCCTTGAGTCTGATGAAATTGACAAAAAGCCTTAGTATCAAATTTTGGGGGTAATGGACTAGGTAAAGGTCGAGGAGCCAATGGTTGTAACAACCCTTTCTTTTGCAGCTAATCGAAGACCCAAGACAAAGGCTTCCCCAGATCTGAAAACTGCCTTCTATTTGCTTGACATCAACTTCTTTTTGTGTGCTTTGATTGTTAGGCTGGTTGTTCCCTTTCTCATTCCTTCTTATTGAAAAGCAATTCTTCTCCCTTTCCCACTCTTCAATTTGTAGACCAGCTTGGAGAAGATCTTTGAAATCATGGATGAGTGTATGAGACATCCTCTCACAAAGATTAGGCAACACCCCTCTCACAATCATCCTTATTTGATCGGATTCGTCGGGCCTCTTCTTGAGTAAAGCGGCCTTGTTTCTCCATCGCTTCACATAGTCCACACAATTCTCATTTGGCCTTTGTCTAATGGACTCCACTTCCATTAAAGTAACTTCTAACTCAACATTATATCCATATTGTTGGATGAAGGCTTTGTAAAGTAGATCCCAACTCTTTTGTGTTCCATCATCTAAGGTATTAAACCAATTTTGGACAACAGGGTCCAATGAGAGCATGAAGTACCTTAGGGTTTGAGCCTTAGTAGCTCGAGCAGACTGCATGGCAGTGATATACTGCTTCACATGGAGATGAGGATTTCCGGTGCCATTGTACTTAGCAAAGGAAGGCATCTTGAATTTATAAGGGACCTCTTCATCTTGTTCAAATAGTTTGTCGATCTCAGACTTCTCTTCGGTTTTCAGCTTCTTCTCAAATTTCTTTTCTAAATCAGCAATCATCTTTTCAACATCGGATGTCTCGGCCTTTTCAATAGTTGCCTTCTCAACAGCCTTCGGTTCTTTCTTCTTTTCTTGAACCTCTTGGTAGTATTGAGCCCAATCATCATCATCATCAATGATCACCTTTTCATCATTAAAAACCACTTCACTAACTTTGGTCTTCCCTTTGTCCTTTGGTTTCTTAGTGCTAGCAGATGCCTCGGCATGGTTTTCTAAGATTGCAGTCAATTGGTTCTTCATGGTCTCAGCTAGGGCCTCTTTGATTTCTTCCATCTTGGCATTGAGGGCCTCATCCACCATCCTTTGAATTTGTTTGGGCTCCATCATTTTAGGTGAGCAAGTGATTGAGTTGTTGCTAGATACTTCATCTCCGGCGTAGGTCGGATTGTTGTAAGCTTTTGAACTATCATAATCCAGGGCTGTGAGCCAGAGAGGATCAATGATATGAGATGCAAATGTATGCATGTAAGCACAAACAAATCAACAAATAAGGATAAATAGGATGTTCCTTCCAACCTTATAACATCCACACACAAATGGCGAGTCCCTTTTTCCTAGGTATATGGTTAACAAAATACCAACATGGGGTATGTTGATTTCGAATAATTCGCTCGGACGTTTCAACCAATAGTTATATTTTCGAAAATGGAAATCAATCCATGATAATTCCCATTAATTAGGTTTTAATCCATTCAACCAACTAAAGTATCTTTTATGCTATGTTGGATTAAAACGAAATTAAGAGGTTTATTATAAATAGATTTCTCACTTGAAAAAAGTAACTAATGGTTCATGCCAAAAACAAGCCCATGGTTAATTTATTCTTAGTGTAAACTAGACCCACAATTGATTTTTGGTATTTCATAATTGATCTAAATATTTTTGCAAGCTCTTTGTAAAAAATTGTTGGGTGAAAATAATTTTGTTTCTAAGCCCATTGTAAAAAATTTTAGAAAAATGGATTTTGGGCTTAGTATTTGGGCCATGGGCCAAAGAATTTATTTATTTTTTAGAAAAGCATTATGTCCAAAGACCATCTTGAAAAATTTTAAAAATAGTTTTGGTCTTTTGGATTTTAAAGAAAAATTTATTTTGAGCTTACAATATACTTAGGTCATATTAGAAAAAGAACAAACCAAATAAGCCATGATTTAGACTAAGATAAAATAACCATAGTCAAACAACATGCATTTGGGGTAAAACCTGAGGAAAGTAACTAGGCCAATTACATGAGCTTTAGTCTTTGGGTTAAAAGGCTTAGGTTCCCATAGCAAGTATATACCCAACAGTTCGAGGCTATGAGTGGTTATGCCATACTCGATCTCCATACCTTGAGTGAAAGTATGGTATCCCTTACATAACATAACATGGGTAACACCGGCGTCCTAACTCACGCACACGATTCAATCTAAGATGATGCAATGGATAATATCATTATAAGAAAGAATAGAATAATAAAAAGACCAACGGAATCAACTTCTCTTATCCCCAGTGGAGTCGCCACTATGAGCGGGGATTTTTGCCCCCACTCCCGGTGGAATGGTTCTTGCGACTTCGGCACTGTTTAGGCTCGGGGCCTTAGAGAACACGGACCTAAGTCCGGAGAAAATGGAGTCTCCACCCAGACGGGCCAAGAAAAAGAAAGGGGTGGATGACTCGATTCCTGAGGAATCCCCAACCCCCTAATGGGTTCAAAAAGTTGGGTACGTGTGGGGAAGGTGAGAAGCGCCCCGACAGCGCCCGGTTCATTGGAACTGACCTCCTTTACAGGTCTTAATATTATAAAATTCTTAAATATAACAATATTATCCATATTACACACAATAATTAAAAGAAAGCATCAATATATTAAAATCAAAGCAATGTCCAAACAAAGCAAATAAATGGACACCCATCCAATGATGGAAAAATGTCCTTACATCACATGCCTAAATAGGACACCCACCAAAAGGTAGAAACATGCCCTTTACATAGGTTCTAAAATAGAAAAGCAAATTAAATTACATGATGTTTAACTAATGAGGTACCCACCAAGTGGAAACATACCTCTTACAACTTTTGGAAATCTAAATTAATTGATAAAAGTAAATAATCATTCATCATAAATAAATCATTCATCAAAGCTATTAATCAAAATAGAAAATAAACATCCATCCATGATAAATTAAATAAATCAAGTATTGAAATTAAATAAATTAAAACATAAGAAATAAATTAAAGCATAATCAAGTATTGAATTGAATAAAGCAAATAAAAGTCCAATTATGGCTATTGTTACTTTTTATGGAATTAAAATAAATTAGGGTTTTATGTTTTAAAAGGTTGGTAAGACTCTTTGATTAACAAAATTAAGGTTTGAATGATGATATCATAAAACTAGGGTTTTAAACACTTTAAAATACATTAATTTGTGATTTTTGGTTATTGGGTTCCTAAGCTACTGTGTAAAATTTAGGTTTTTATGTTTTTTAATGTTTTAAAAAGATTAGGGTTCATAAAAATTAGGGTTTAAGGTTTTAAAAGGGTTAGTGTTCATTATTTTGAATTTTGGAAGTTGAATTTGGATTTGATATTTTGGAATTAGGGTCACGGGTGGTGAATAATTTTTAGGAATTTGAAAATCAATTTGATATTTTATGGAATTTTATGAATTTAAACAAATAAATTAAAGTTTTTATAAGTAGAAAAGATGTTTTTTAAGGCTTTTTGAATGAAAAAGTACCAAGTTTAAAGTTTTAAAAGAAACAGAATTTGATTTTGGTTTTGTTGAAGAATATGTTCAATTAGAGTTTTAAGGTTTTTAAGAATAAAAAATAACAATTTTAAGTCTTTTTGGAAAATAAAGTAACAAAATAAGGTTTTTTGGCTTTAGAAAAACTAAAATAAAGTTCAACGGTTTTTAATTTTGATTTCATAAATTTTCTACTGTGTAAAGAAAACAATTAAAGAAAATTAATTAACACATACCTTCTTTTGATGATTTCTCCAAAAACAATTCTTCTTGGATGAACTAGCTCCAAAGACAAGCTTTTTTGTTTTCCTTTGAATCCTCTAAACCGTGCTACTACTGTTCCAGAAAAAAGTTGAATTGAATTTCTTCTTTTCCTTCCTTGATTTGGTTTCAAATTTTCGAAACTCCTCTTGGATTTTTGCCTCCCTCAAATTAATTGCCTTTGGTCCTTATTTATAGTGGTTTGAGGTTGTTTATTCCTAATTAGTTAAGGTAAGTAATATTAATAAAAAAAAAAACCAAAACCTAGTTGGATTAGGTTTCAAAAAATTTGAGTCGAAAAATTTGCGCTGCCGAAAAAAAACTGCTGCGGAAAAACTGCGCTGGCGAAAAAATCTGATGCAGTTGGCTGCGGCAGCGCACGCAGAGCGGGCCCGTAAGCTATTTCGTAGGTAGAAAATTTCTGCGTACGAAATAGCACAGTGATTTCGCCCGCAGGAATTTCCTGTAGGCGAAATGCCCACGGGCCCGCGTGATAATTTTTTCATCGCCTATTTTTCCGACTCCGATTTTTATTTTTATTTTTATTTTTATTTTTATTTTTTGACTTTTATTTGTTTATTTCTATTTTATTAATAAAAATTAGATACTAAAGCAAAAATTATTTAATAAAAATTATTTTGGACCAATTAGATAACAAAAATCATTTTAGACTAAATAAAACATATTGGACCGGATTGGGTAAAAAATTAAGGGTCTACATGGAGGAATAAGGCTGCTTTGCTCGAGAGAAGGTCTGATGAATCCGATCAAATTAGAATGATTGTAAGAGGAGTATTACCTAGCCTTCGCGAAAGGATGTCTCATACACTCATTTGGGATTTTAAAGACCTTTTACATGCTAGTCTACAAATTGGAGAGTGAGAAAGAGAGAAGAGCCATTTTTCAACAAGAAGAAACGAGAAAGGAAACTACCAGTCTGGTAACCACAGCATGCAAAAGGCAGTTGGTGTTAATGCTACTGGCCAAGGAGGAAGAAGGCAGTTTTTAGAATTGGGGAAGCCATTGTCTTGGGTCCTCAATAAGCTACAAAAAAAGGGATTGTTACAACCCTTAAATCCTCATCCTTTGCCTAACTGTCTCCCACCTAATTTTTACACTAAGGCATTTTGTCAATTTCATCAAATGCAAGGGCATGACACAGATAGATGTGTAAGATTGAGACATGAGATCTAAAATTTGATTGATAATGGGAAGCTGCCTAAGCCAAACACCAAGGACAATCCATTGCCAAGGTTCAATAGAGTACCACCACTGGCGACCTTCATGATTAGAGGAGGGTTGTATGAAAGTTTTGTCATATATTCTTTCCTAGATATGGGTGGAGAAGCAACCAAGGAAGAAGTGGTATTTAGCAAAGTTGAACAAGCTATGATGGGTAAAGAAGTAGCAATATGTGTTGTGAATGAGTTTTGGGATTCAAGCGATAGTGATGACGATCTTGTACCCAAGAAGGAGGAATGGACCTGGTCTGAGCCTGAAGAAGATGAAGTGATAAACACTAGATCTGGTAAGCCTTACACGAGGCCACCACCTAAGGAGGTAGAAGCTAGTAAAGGAAAGGAAGTCGAAGTGCGGAACAAAGAAGAGGAAGATGATACTGTGCTTAAGTAATTGAAGAGAATCCAAGCAAGTGTTAGCATTTGGGACTTATTGGCCACTTCTAAGAAACACCGTGAAACTATGGCCAAGGCCTTGGCTAGCATGCCAATTTCCACCTCCATAACACTAGAGGAGCTGATTAACTTCATAAAAGTTGAAGGAGTAATGAAATGTGAAGATATTAAAAAGAAGAGCAAAGTTAATATGGGAATGGTATCTTTCTCTAATGTGGATCTACCGAAAGAGGGGAGAGATCACATCCATCCTCTCTTTATCAAAGTAGAAATCAAAGGAAAAAGGACTCCATGTGTGATGGCTGATGATGGATCCACCATAAATGTTTGTCCCCTTAAAATATTACCAAAGCTAGCTATGTCAACAAGGGATCTAAGCCCAACCAAGGTAACCATTAGGGCTTATGACAATACTACGAGGCATGCCGAGGGGACTTTCAAAGTTGTTGTGAAGGTTGGTCCAACTGAATCTATTATTGAATTTGTGGTTTTGGACATACCAATTACTTTTTCTCTACTTTTGGGACGGCCATGGTTTCATCCTCTTGGTGGAATTCCTTCCACCCTTCATCAAAAGATCAAGTTCCCTAACGGAGATGAGATGGTGGTCATCGAGGCCGAAGATAATAAGGTTGTTAATACTCTAATGGTAGATAGGCCTCTCAATGGTTTCCACGTACCTGCAATTTCTAATGATGAAGTAATGGACTCTATGGTCTTGAACATGATGAAGAACATGAGTTACCTTCCTGGAGCTGGTCTTGGAAAGGGCAAGGCCTATTTGACAAAGATTCTAGATTTCAAAACTCAAACTTCCAAGAAAGGGTTAGGGTATGAAGAAGCCAACAAAGATGTCCAGCCAAAGAAGAATGAGAAGATGAGCTTCCCACCACTTGAAGAGATCTTTGTCAAAGCTCCAAACGTGGGATCACTCCAAGGAAAGCCCAAGCCAATCATGTTAATGGGAAATTTGATCATGGGTTTTGAATTTTTTGCTGATATTGCCAAGATAGTGGAAAAAGAGCTCACCCTGCCAGCCGACAAGGATCCCAATCCAGAAAGGAAGAAAGAAGTTGTCCTGAAAGGTAAGAAAACTCTAGAGAAGATTGTTGCCCTAGTTGAAGAAATGTTTGAAGATGTCATGCTTTATGATTTTTAGAACAATGACAATGATTTTGATTTTAATTTATCTACTTTGTATGAGGATGATGATGTTTTTTTTTTTTCCAAAATGAATGCAATAAAGTCTGATTTTGCTTACTTGTGTGATGTTTCTCCTGATGGTTGCATACATTCAAGTAGTGGTTATATGAGCATCTTTAATATTAACTTTATTGATACACAATCATTAACTTTGGGAACAACAGAAAATCCTAAAAACATTAGCATAGCATCCGATCTTACTCCTGATGAGAGAAAGAGATTTGAAAAAATATTTAAAAAATATGAAGAAGTATTTGCTTGGTCTTATGAGGATATGCCTGGAATAGATCAAGACATAGCCGAACATCTGATTCCTACTTACACTCACATGAAACTTGTCAAACAAAAGCTTAGGCATTTGAGGCCGGAATGGCCTGAATTGGTTAAGGAAGAGGTCACTAAAAAAATACAAGTAAAGTTCCTTGAAGTGATAGATTATCCAGATTGGCTAGCCAACATAGTACCCGTGCCAAAGAAATATGGAAGAATTAGGGTTTGTGTGGACTATAGAGATTTAAACAAGGCTTCCCCTAAAGATGATTTTCCTTTACCAAATATAGATGTCCTCATTGATAGTGCAGCCTCTAGCGTGCTACACTCATTTGTAAATGGATTTTTTTGGATACAACCAAGTGTTAATGGCTCAAGAGGATAAAGCAAAAACTTCTTTCATTACTACATGGGGTATATTTTGTTATAGGGTAATGTCGTTTAGGTAAAAGAATGCTGGAGCAACCTATGAAAGGATCACCACCACATTGTTTCATGATATGATGCATAAAGAAGTTAAAGTGTATGTTGATGATATGATGGTGAAATCAGATACGAGTGAACAACACTTCCAAGACTTAGAATTATTCTTCGATAGAGCAGTGAAGTATAAGGTAAGGTTAAACCTGAAGAAGTGTGTGTTTGGGGTTACCTCAGGAAAATTGTTGGGACATGGGATTGGTCCAAATAGCATTGAGATTGACCCTGACAAAGTTAAAGCAATCAAGAATATGCCAGTCCCTAAGACGAAGAGGGAAGTTCGGGGATTCATTGGCAAATTGTAGTACACTAGTAGGTTTATAGCAAAGCTCACCACAATTTGTGAACCTATCTTCAAATTGCTTAAAAAGAATTAGCCAGTCTGTAGAATGAAGAGTGTCAAAAAGCCTTTGAGCGAATAAAGGAGTATCTGCTAAATCCACCTGTTTTAAAACCATCTAAACCCGGTAAACCCTTGTTATTATACTTAGCAGTAGAAGAAGAGTTAATAGGAGCCATGCTAGCCTAAGTAGATGAGTTAGGGATTGAGCATGAAGTCTACTATTTGAGTAGAAAGCTCCTACTTTATGAAATTAAGTATAGTATCATTGAAAAGACCTGCATAGCTGTGGTTTGGTCTTCTAAGAAGTTGCGGCATTATTTTCAATCTAATAGTGTGCAAGCAATTTTCAAGTTGTATCCGGTGAAGTACTTAAGGGAGACACCCTCTTTGATTGGGAAGTATGGGTAATGATTGATAATATTGGAAGAATTTGAGATTGAGTATGTAACCAGAAAAACAATCAAAGGTAGAGCAGTAGCAGAATTCCTGGCCCAATATCCATTACCGGATAGCGAAGAGGTAGCCTTGGAATTTCCTGGTGAACATTTAGAGGCCATAGAAGTACAAGGATGGAAAATGTATTTTGATGGAGCAGTGAATAGGAAAGGAGCAGGTTTGGGAGTCATACTGGAATCACCCGAAGGAGAGCTTATGTTTAGGGTGACTAATAATATGGTGGAGTATGAAGCATGTACTTTTTGTTTAGAAACCTTGATGATTATGAAGGTGGATAAGGTGGAAGTCTTTGGTGATTCATTGCTAGTAGTATCCTCAGTAAATGGAGAGTAGGAGTTAAAAGAAGAAAAGCTAAAACCATACCACCATTACTTGACCATAACGAAGAAGAACTTTAAGGAGTGTAGATTTATACACCTACCAAGAGAAGAAAACCATATGGCTGATGCCCCAGCCACATTGGCTTTGGTATGGGAAAATCTTGTCAATTTATTCCTTAAGCCTCTGATTTTGACCACTTCATTAACTCCATGCTATGAATATGAGACAATCATGGAAATTGATACAGACCATGATGCGTGGTATGACACTATAAGATGATTTTTGAAAGAGAAAGAATACCCATTGAGAGCAGTAAAGAAAGAAAGAAGAGCCATAAGGTAGTGGTCCTTACAATACATCACCTTCCATGGAGAGTTGTATCAAAGATGGCCTGATGGGTGCACTTGAGATGCTTGAGGAAGCCTGAAGTGGAGCATATCATGTCAGAAATACACACGGGAAGTTACGGTCCACACATGAGTGGTTTAGCCCTAGTTAAGAAGATAATTCGACAAGGTTACTACTGGTTGACCATGGAGAGAGATTGTATTGAGTTTGTAAAGAAGTGCCAGCAATGTCAGATGTATGGTAATTTGAATCACATGCCACCTGAAGAATTGCATTCTATGTCTTCACCTTGGCCATTCACAACTTGGGTGATTGACATCATAGGAGAGATACATCCGATATCCTCAAATGGTCACCGTTTCATTGTAGTTGCGGTAGATTTTTTTTCAAAATGGGTCAAAGCCAAATCTTTCAACAAATTGGGGGCAAGTCAAATGGCTAGATTTATTAAAAAGAATATCAACTACAAATATGGGGTCCCGCACAGTGTGATATCAGACAATGGAGTATAGTTTCAAGGTGCAGTTAAAGACTTATTCTCAAAATACCGAATCCATCATCACCGATCTTTCCCTTATAGACCAAAAGCCAATGGTGCAGTAGAAGCAAGCAATAAGACAATTAAGCAGATCATGTACAAGATGACCAAGACATATAGGGATTGGTAAAAAATGCTTCCTTTTGCTTTGTGGGGATATAGAATAAGTGTACGAACACCGACTGGAATGACACCGTTCTCTTTGCTTTACGGGATGGAAGCAGTATTGCCAATTGAAATTGAGATCAAGTTATTAAGAGTGGTCTTGGAAGCTGAATTGCCTGAGATGAAATGGGTAGTAAGCAGATTCACACAGTTAGCTTTACTAGAGGAGAGAAGGTTAAAAGCACTGTATCATCATCAACTGTATCAAAGGAGGATAGCTCGAGCCTATAATAGAAGGGTTAAGATTATAAAACTCAAAGTCGATGATTTAGTGTTGAAACAATATAAGCCTAATGTATCTGATTCAAGAGGGAAATTTAGGCCTAGCTGGGAAGGGCCATATGTTGTGAAACAAGTCATGAACAAGGGTGCAGTTAAGTTATCAGACATGGACAAGAACGAGTTTAGTGAGCCAGTGAACATTGACAGGTTGAAGAGGTTTTATGTATATAAAAAAAAGAGCTCGCTAGGTTGAAAATCCAAAAAGGGCAGCCTAGGAAAATGTTAGAGCAATCCGCTAGTTTTAAAAACCCGAAAGGGTGGGCTAGGTAATAGTTAGGGCTAAGAGAGAGAAAATCGCTAATTAGAAAATCCGAAAGGGCTAGTTGGCAACAAGAATGATCTTATGTATGTTGGCTTTATGTTTGGTTGTTCCCCAATTTAATAAAATAGAATTAATATTAAAATTATTCAATGTGCACTATTTTAAGTATTTTACTAAATATGGATAAAACGAATAAACACAATAGCAAAAGGTGATGACAAATTATGAAAGGAAAAGAAACATCTCTTATTACTACTTTCATTATTTTTACATCCTAACAATATTTTTTCTACAGAAATTGACAAATATAAAATATATGGCAGATGATAAGTGTAGCGTGCAGGCCAACTTTGCTTCAGCCGATTCAAGTAGGCTTCGGTCAGACAAGGCATGTCCAAATCAGGAGTAAAATCAAAATCTCGAGGCTCAGCTCCATACTGACAGTCAAGCCGGCAAGGGTCATAACAAGTACCTCGACGAAGAGTAGCAAGAGGAACATACATAAAGTACACCCGAATGGTGATATGAGAAATCTTCCACCAAGGTACTAACCAATAGATGTTGACTTCAGCGCGTGAGTGGATCTAGCTAGCATATGAAGAAGCAGGATGGAGTAGTTTTCTAACAGAATGATGTCATGGCAGATATCTGGCGAAATCCATAGATGGAGTGTCGAGCAAGCAGAGATGCTCCTGAAGCCAAATTTGTAAGCATAAGAAAAAAAAAAAAGGAAGGGTCCGTTAGGTCAAAAATCTGCAAGGAAGACCTAAGCAAAAAAAACTAGGACAAATCGCTAGTTCTAAAAATCCGCAAGGGTGGACTATGCAAAAATTAGAGCAATATAAAAAAGAAAAAAAGGCCTAAATTGAAAACCCGAAAGGGCAGTTTAGGTAATTTCCTGAAGCAACAATGGACTCCCAGTCAATCTCTTTGAAAATCTTGATTTAAGGTGGTCTAGTCGAACTAAAGTCTCAGCCAAGATCACGGGTATCGGCGACAAGCCTCCTTCCATTTGGTCCATGATATCCAATACTTGTGGGTCAATATCGCCATCAGAAGAAACAAGCAAAAATTGGCCAAGAAAGCATAGATAAAGCATACGTCCCCATGCCTTGGTAGTTGCTAAGTGAGAAATATAAAAGTCAATTACGGGACCAAGCAGAATCTTCTCATCTCTCATCAACTGTAGAACTTCAGGCTTTGAAAGTTGAAACAGCATTTGCATCTTTTGTTGAGTCTTGGAAATCAATATAGTTAATGCCATTGGTTGATTGCTTGGATATCCAAGGATGGCCTTAAACTCTTCAATCATGGGACATATCTCAAAGTCATTTATCTTAAAAGTCCTAGAACTCACATTCCAAAGAGAAGCCATGGCATCTAAAAAAGAATAGTCTAATTTAATAGTTTGAAAACACTTCAAAGTATTAATTTTAGACCAAGATATTTGTTCCCAGTGAATGGCATTCATATTTTTAAATAGACCTTTTATTTTCTTCAAATTGAGTTCAGTCATTATTGACAATTGAAGGGAAATTAGAATTGTTAAAAGGAATTTTGATGCTGAAGTTGAAAATTCGTTGCTTCTGTATGAGGTAATAGCAGGGAAAGAAAATTTATATAGGATGATTGGCCATACCGAAGTTTACAGGGAATGGTTTAAGATCGAGATGCGCAAGGATAGGAAATTAGCGACAAAATGATTTTAGTGTCCGTGTTGCCTTTGGTTTTGTAAATCAATGCTGCTGTGGAATTATGAATTATTGTAATGCAGAAATAATAAAAATGATAATACCAAAAAAATATAAATAAATAATAATAATAAATAAATAATATATTTGAAAGTCAAAAGTTGCAGTAAAAGTGCAAATTATAATTATCATTATTATTTACAATATTTTCTCAATTAGTACAATAATAGATCACTGAGGAGGAGGTGGTAGATCATGATCAAACAAAGCCCTGAAGAAGTTATCGCCTATTGAGGGAGGAGGCCTATCATCTATCCCAAGTCCACTTGAAGCAGGAGCACCTGAACCTCTATTACCTTGGAATTCAGATCTGCAACGGTCCTCATCCGAAGTAGACGAAAGAATCTCATGGTCATCAGTTTGGGGTCCCCTAAACGACGAAGCACCAGGATCTCTCATCCCCTGAAACCGAAAGTCTCAAAAGTTTTGCTCTGATTGATGATACAATTTTTCAAAATGGGCAACCTGTTGATGACTAGCAGCTAACTCTTCTTGAAGTTTCTTGTTTTGTTCTTCAAGCATCCACTATGAGCCAGAAAGAAAAAGGTAAGAGCATACATAATCATGCATACATGTAGCATAAATCATCATGGAATAGGATAATCTACTAGGTAATTCATATTAATACCCACTGGATGAGATGGCATCTCTAGTTGATTAGAATGAGCAAATGGAGGAGTGGCAGAGGAAGGCCCATCCCGAGGACCAAACAAGCCAGTAGCCTACAATAATCATTAAAACAATCAAAACAAGTTAAGAAAGAAGTAATTGCAATGGAAAAATAGTAAAAGTTTACCTGAGAGGTGCTAGCCCCAGGATACGGGACAAATCCTCCTTCCTCTTTTTAATGCTCCTCTTCATTGTTATCCTCCTTTTCCTCAGGAATCTCCCAGATGCTAATAGGAGATACATCAAAGTTCAAGAGCCCTACTTGAATAAACTGGGTATATGATGCACCCAGAGGATAGAGAAAGGTTTCAACATCATAATCATGCCGAGCTAACCACCACGCATTCTTCGGCATTGATGCGATATTTAAAGTATACTTTAGGCAACTCATCGGGATCCTCCGTCGCTTAGGACCAAGGAACCACTCATACACCCTCTCTCCGAGAAACCAGCCACTAGACACAAGGCCAACAATAACTCAACGAGTATGCTGAAAAGGCAATGCGACATTCATGGAAGAAGTCCAATTCATCCGCTCTTCTGTGTTCCACCAAGCCAAATTGAATTACAAAATGACATAAGGTAAGTGAACTTTTATATAAATTTTAAAGTGTACTAATACTATTTTACCTGGCCCCAGGTTAAGCAACTCAAGATATAATGCTGGGTGTGCACATGGTGAGAGCCGGGAACTGCTACACGATCTGACAACAAAAAATTCAATCTTGGATACCTGACTCTCTCTCGAGAAATGCTAGGCACCCTCACAAGATTATGCTCATATGCCCATACCTATAACAATAATGAAAATCAAGTTCATGTAAGTATAAGAATGAAATTGACATTGGTAGAAGAAGAGTACCTCGACAACTACCATGAAACCAACGAAAGACTTCTTATTCCTGTAAAACTTAGCTAGTCCATGATAGAGACAGGCAAGGCTAGCTTCACCCCAGCTATAAAGTTGTACCATACTCATGTCAGTAAGGGCCCTCAATACCGACAAATGGATGGCAGATTCGGTGCTACATAAAATAGTCGACCCGAGCAAATACAATAAAAATCCTCAAGCATATTGTTTGGTTGTTTCCCTACGAGCCCGTCCTTCGTAGTTCATCCAATAACTTCAAATTGGCTCAATTTTATCTTAGAGGGCTCTTTTAATGATGGTTCTATACCGATTAACTGTTGGACTTCTTCGTATGTCAGAATATCATTGGTAAGAGGGACCGGAAGGTTATAGTACCGGATACCAGTTATGGCTGTATAATCGACTGGGCCAATGGTCATCTCTCCTACAAGTAGATGAAAAGTATGGGTCGTGTCCATCCACCGCTCCGATAATGCTTGAAATACACTCCTGTCTATCAGATAGTCCTCAGATGGTAATTGCAAAATAAAGCTTTCAAAACCGCAATCTCAGACAATCCATTTTACTCGAGAGGGTTCTACATCATACAATTATCGGTCTTTATAGACACACCCTCTGCCTCAGATAACACAACAATCGTGCTTACACAGAGTCAGATAAGCAGTACTTACTTTTAAGTCCAGAACTTATCTCGGGTCTAGAACCCAAATTATTTTTAAGTCCAGAACTTATCTCGAGTCCAGAACCCAAATTATTTTTTAAGTCCATAACTTATCTTGAGTTCAGAACCCAAATTATCTTTTAAGTCCAGAACTTATCCCGAGTCCAGAACCCAAATTATTTTTTAAGTCCAGAACTTATCTCGGGTCCAGAACCCAAATTATCTTTTAAGTCCATAACTTATCTTAGGTCCAGAACCCAAATTATTTTTTAAGTCCAGAACATACCACGGGTCCAGAACCCAAATTATTTCTTAAGTCTAGAATAATTTTTATGGTATTTTTAATAATATTTATTGTATTTATTTTTAATTAAAATAAAAAAAATAAATAAAAAAGAGAAAAGATAAAAAATAAATTAAAAATAGAAATTGAAGACAGGCAAAATCGGCTACAAATTTTTTCATCGCTGGAGACGAATTAGCTTGGGGAAATTCGGCGCAGGAAAAACCTACGACGAATTGGCCACAAGTCAATTTGCCACAGGAAAACCTACGCCGAATTGGCCACACGCCAATTCATCGCAGGTTTTTCCTGCAGCGAACTGGCCTATGGCCCTCTCCCAGCCTGCGCAGCATAATTTTTTTCGAAATCCTATTCTACTTTGTTTTGGTTTGTAATTTTATTTCCTAAATGATTTTTATTTCCTTAACCAATTAGTATTAGGTTTTGATTTTTCTTATAAATACCACATCAAAACACAGAAAATGGACTTTTAGCAATTATTCAGACTTTTGATATTGAGACTTTGGACTTTGATCTTTTAAAAGGATCGTACTTTTGGAGAATAGATTGAGAACCTTGGACTTGAAAAAGCAAGAGGCAGTCAGCAATCAAGAAGGAAATCCACCAAAGGCAGCATACTCTATCTTTGGTTATTGTTCAACAAGAATTCAAGTTGTGGTGGAACCAATAATGAAGGTTTGAGTTTCTATTTACTTATTTTTGTTTACAGTAGCTTCATCATTCAATTGATCAATTGTTTAAACATACAATAAATGATGTTTTTGTTATTTGATCAATTATTTTGTTTACCATCCAAACTCTATTTAAAACCCTAAAACCTATTTTTTCAAAACCCTAATATCTTAATACTCGTAAAACATATTTTTAAAATCTAAAATCCTAATTACACTTTTCTAAAACCACAAAACAATAATCTATTTTCATAAAACCCTAACCAAACCTACTTTTCTGAAATCATAGTAGCATATTCTTTACAAATACCTAAATTTAAAATTCAATTTTCATGATCTTTAATCTTATTTATTTAAACCTTAAATTTTACTATTATTTTCACACAACTTCTAAAACTCTAAATCCAAAACATCCATTCCTTAGATTCAAACCCTAATTTATTTCAAACCTTAAATCTTAAAAAATCCAGTAGCTATAATACTTCTTTTATATTAAGTATTTCTAAAATTTATTAATCCAATAAACTAAATTTCAACACCCAAATTGTTAAACATAAAACCAAAAAATCCTAAATTGATGCATGGAACCTAAATTTATATACTTACTGTTTTATTTCAATTAGATGAATGTTTATTATATATTTTGGTTGATGTTTAATGTCTTTGATGAATGATTTATTTATAATGAATGGTTGGCTATTTTTATTAATTTGTTTTAATTTCAAAACATTGTAAGAAGTATGTTTCTATGTTTTGGGTACCTCATATCGTATGTAATTTATTTTATTTTAAAGTTTTTTGGACCAATGTAAAGGACACATTTCCACCTTTTCGGTGGGTGTCCTACTTAGTTTTAGACATGGACAATGTAAGGACATATTTCCATCCTTAGATGGGCGTCCATTTATTTATTTTATTTGGACATTATTGTGATTTAAATAAAGTATTTATTTATTTTTATGATCGTATGTAATATGGATAATATCATTATATTTAAGAATTATATAATATTAAGATATGCAAAGGAGGCCGATTCTAATGAACTGGGCGTTGTGGGGGTGCTGGGCCGTTTCTCACCTTCCCCACACGTACCCAACTTTTTGAACCTATTAAGGGATTGGAGATTCCTTAGAAATCGAGTCATCTATCCCTTTCTTTTTCCTGGTCCGTCCGGGTGGCTACTCCATTTTCTCCGGGCTTAGGCCCGTGTTCTCTAAGGCCCCGAGCCTAAACAGTGTCAAAGTCGCAAGAACCATTCCACCGAGAGTGGGGGCAAAAATCCCCGCTCACACCGATATTTTAAAATAAGTCCAAAATAATTTTTATGGTATTTATTATTTATTTTAATAATATTATTTATTATTTATATTATTTATTTTTATTTATTTTTAATAATATATTTAAATATATAATATTTATTTTTAATATATATATATAATAAAAAATAAAAATCGGACGGATTGGCAAGCGACGAGCGATAAGCTGCAGCGCGGCAGGCGATTTGCTATAGGACTGGCCTGCAGCAAATTTGTTGCCAACAATTCGATGTAGGGCTTAACCAGCGGTGAATTGTGGCACGCCCCGCAGCAGCCCGTGCTTGCGTGCCAGTAGCCCAATTCTTTATTTAGCTCGTGACATCCTGCACGCATTGCCAATTTTGCCAAAATCCTTATTTAGCTCGGTTTTAATTTATTTTCCTTAACAGTCTATAATTTTCTTAAGCCAATAGTTTAGGTTTTTATTTTCTTATAAATAGCACGATTAAACAATTAAGAGAGGGGGACTTTGGCTTTTTCAACAGGATTGGGACAATAGCAATTATTCGAACTTGGAAAATTATTCAGAGACTTGGGATTTTTGATGAGATTTATTCAGAGACTTAGAATTGCAGTGAACGAGAGCAAGGGAAATAGAGATAGAGAGCAAGAAAGCAAGAAAGAAATCAAAGGCTTGAGACTACCAACTTGAAGGCAATGTTATACGCCTATCATTAATTTGTTTCAACCAAGATTTACAAGCTTAAATATTGGTGGAACCTACAACGGAGGTTTACAATCTTTTATTTAAATTATTTTTAAGGTTACCGTAATTCAATTATTATTTTTCATTGTTTTATTTTCATTTTTGTTTCATTATTTTTGTTTCATTATTTTATTTAAATTGTTTCAATTGTTCTTTAAACCCTCAAGCATCATAGTAATAAAAATATATTTTTAAATTTATAAAATCTTAATTTTCAACACCAAAACCTACAACCCTCAAGTATGAGCTCATTGAAGGGGTCAATATTTATTTGTGCACGATAAGTCTTTGTGATTAACTCTCTTTATTTAAAAACCCTAAATTGGTTATTAAAATTCTAAAATCCTAAATTTATACTTTTATTACTTTAATCTAATTTTAGATTTGATTATGTAGTTTATTATATGTTTTGATGATTGATTTATTTAATTTCAATATTTGATTTGGTTATCATGGATAGATGGTTTCTTTATTATTATTATTATTTGTTTATCTTGGTATTATTATTTGCTTATCTTTGTATTAAAATTGCAAGAGGTATGTTTTCATGATTGGGTACCTCATTAATTAATCTTTATGTAATTTAAATTATTTTCATATTTTGGAATTAATGTAAAGGATACGTTTCACCTTTTGGTAGGTATCCTACTTAGTTTTAGACATTGGACGGTGTAAGAATATATTTCCATTCTCAGATGGTGTCCATTTATTTATTTGTTTGAACATTGCTATGATTATTAATAAAGTATTTGTTTATTCTTATGATTGCATGTAATATGGATAATATTATTATATTTAAGAATTTTATAATATTAAGACCTGAAAAGGAGGTCAGTTCCAATTAACCGGGCACTGTGGGGGTGCTGGACCATTTCTCACCTTCCCCACGCATACCTAACTTTTTGAACCCATTAGGGAATTAGAGATTCCTTAGGAATCAAGTCATCCACCCCATTCTATTTTTTTGGATCCGTCCAGGTGGCGACTCCATTTTCTCCGGATTTAGGCCTATGTTCTCTAAGGCCCTAAGCCTAACAGTGATGAAGTCGCAAGAACAATTCTATGTGAGAGTGGAGGCAAAAATCCCCGCTCACAAGTCTGCTAGTTTCAAAAATTTTACAGGGCGGAGTAGGCAAAGATTAAGGCTAAATAAGTGAAAATTATCAATTAAAAAATCTAAAAGGGTTGGTTGGTGATAAGAGTAATTTTATGTATGTTGGCTTAATGTTTTTGGTTGTTCCCTAATTTAATAAACATAGTTGATCTTAAAATTGTTCTATGCACACTATTTTGAATTTTCTGACCAAAGTTAAAATAAATATTTCAACAGTAAAAGGTGATGACAAGTTATAAAGGGAAAGAAAACATCTTTTATTAATCATTATTGCTCATCTTAACATTATTTTCCTAAAGATTGACAAATGTAAATTCTATGGAAGATGATAAGTGTAGCGTGCAAGCCAGCTTTACTTCAATCGATCCGAGAAGGCTTCAGTCAAATGAGCCACATCTAAATTAGGTGTGAACTCAGAACCTCAATGCTCTGCTCCATACTGGCGGTCAAGTCGATGAGGATCATAGCAAGTGCCTTGATGAAGAGCAACAAGAGGGACATACATCAGATACATCCGAATGGTGATGTGAGAAATCCTCAACCAAGGTACCAACCAACAGATGTTAATCACAACTCATGAGTGAATCCAATCAATCCAGTTAGCATATGAACAAGCAGGATGAAGCAATTTCCTGGCAGAATGATGTCGTGGTAGATATTTAGTGAAGTCTACAGATGGGGTGTGGAGTAAACAGAGGCACTCCTATAGCCATATCTGTAAAAAAGGATAGCCATACTCATAAAAAAAAAGATCCCGTTAGGTTAAAAACCCGTAAGGGCGGCCTAAACAAAAATTAGGGTGGTTTGTTTGATTCAAAAACTTGCAAGGGTGGTCTAGGCAAAAAGTAGAACCAATATAATAAAGAAAAAAGAGTTCGCTAGGTTGAAAACCCGTAAGGGCGGCCTAGGAAAAATTAGGAAAGCTCACTAATTTTGAAAACCCATAAGGGCTGATAAGTATATAATTAATGATATTTTTGTCCCTATTTCTTAACATATTTATTGTCAAATTGAGTTTAATTTGTTTATTCAAGTGTTTATTAGGGTTGATTCTAGGAACTTTTGACATGTTGGGACCTTAAGATTATTTACGCTGGAATCACGGATGAAAGACAAGGGAAGAAGCTATTTTGGGCAGATTCTTCAAGTGAGACACCCAATGACATGGGTGTGTCTGTAGTCGTGTCATTCAACTACTTTACAGAAGCTTCGACACGCCCAGAGACATGGGTGTGTCACTAAACGTGCCATTACTCCTAACTTATAGAAGCTATGACACACTTAATGACACAGGCGTGTCCCTGACCATGTCCCTAACTCAACATTATAGTAGCAACAACACGCCTATGGACATGGGCGTGTCACTGCCCAAGTCATTAAAGTTCAAAATAGCACCATTGACATGCCCACAGACACAGGCGTGTCTATGGGCGTGTCAGGCAAAAATATCTAGGCCATAAAATTTGACCTAAAGAGAAAATTAGGGGGTTTTTATTTTTTAGAGCCGACCTCCCAAGAAAAAGAGAGTTTTTGGCAGCCAAGAGTGAAGGTGAAGACCCAATTCCTGCGAGATTTAATCCAAGATCCGAGGATTGAAGTGAAGAAACCAATTCCTGCGAGATTTAATCCAAGATCCGAGGATTGAAGTGAAGAAACACAAAACATTCATTGTGGATTGTTTGAATTCTTTTACTTATTTTCTCTTTTTTTGGTTTTCTGGTTATGAACATGAGCTAAACATTTTATCTATCTAGATATTGATGAACCCTAGCTTTATTGTATGGATTGAATAGTTCTTATTAAGTTAAATCATTTGATTGAGTTGTTTTATCCTTTTGATTCTTAGTTTCTTATTTCCAATTGATAATAGCATGCTTATTGATTGGTTACAATTTCCATATTCTTGACTTGAGAAAGCTTGATATGAACAAAATGCTCATTAGGATTGAGGGTTGATTGGAGTGCTAGAGATAGACTTGCAAGACCATTTGGTTTAAAGTTCCTTGTTCTTATTGCAAGATCTATTTAATTTTGCTTGAGAAGAGATTCCTAGAATTCTACTTATTGATTAGGGATTAATTCACTTGAGAGAGGTTTTAATCTAATTTAGGGGAATGCCAATTCACCTCTATTATTTGATTTAATTAAATTGATATTCATAAATAATTTTCATGGCTAGGGGATTCAATATTTGGATAGTATTTTCATCACCAACTTTTGTTGCACAATATTCAATTTTTCTTCACTTTAGTTTATTGAGTAATTTGTCTTTTATTTTAATCATCACACAAACTATTGATTCACTAAATAACAGTTAAAATTTGTACTAATATTTGATCTTGTCCCCAGTGGAACGATATCTTACTCACTATTTTATTACTTGAGGGACCTGTGCACTTGCGATAACACTGCGTTAGCATAAATCTATCGTCAAGTTTTTGGCACTGCTGCCGGGGACAACGATTTTCAATATTAGTAATATAATCAAGACTGTTGATTTAGTTTTTATTTTATTTGTTTTAACATTAGTTCTAGCTTGTGATTGTCATTCTAGGTACTTCTTCTCGTTTATGACCCGAGCTAGCTCTTCCCAACTACTTGAATTAGATGAAGAGCTAGAGAGAACAATGAGAAGAAAGCGAAAGGAAGAAGAGGAAGCAGTTATGGCAAAAATAGAACCAAACTTTGAATATTTCAACTCATAAGAAGAACTAAAAATAATGGTAGGAAATGAACCGAGGACAATGCAAGAATTTGCTATGCCTACTCTTAATGGGGTCAATTCAAGCATATAGAGATTGGTAGTTGCTGCAAATAAATTTGAGATAAAGATAAATATAATTCAAATGGTGCAATAGACTTGTCAGTTTAATGGGTTCCCAGATGAAGATCCTAATGTACATATTGAGACTTTTTTGAAAATATGTGACACATTCAAGATATAGAATGTCTCCGAAGATGCAATTAGACTGAGGTTGTTCCCATTCACGCTTAGAGATTGACCGAAGAAATGGCTGAAATCTTCCCCCCCCCCCCCCCCCAAACACTTTCACTACATGGGGTCTTTTGGCAAAAAAATTCTTAGAGAAATATTTTCCACCGTCCAAGACTGCCAAGTTGAGGAATAATATTTCATCTTTTCTCCAGCTAGATGGTGAAACTCTTTATGATGCTTGGGAATGATTCAAAGATTTATTAAGAAGTTGTCCTCACCATGGGCTTCCACTGTGGCTACAGATTTAAACTTTTTACAATGGATTGAATTATGCAAGTAAGCAGTCCATCAATGCAACTGGTGGAGGTACCATAAATAATAAAACACTTGAACAAGCAAGGGATTTGATTGCAGATATGGCCCTTACCAATTATTAGTGGCAAACTCCAAGGGAACAAGGAAAATTAAGGGTTACTGGTTCACATCAATTGGATCTCGTAGTTGCTTTGACAACATAGTTGGAAGCAATGAATAAAAAGATTGATTCTTCAGCTTCATCTTCAGGGAAATCAATGCAAGTAATGTCTTGTGAATGGTGTGGGGGTAGACATCAAAGTCAAGATTGCCAAAGTGGCAATATGTTTACTAGACAAGAGCAGGTGGATTATGTTGGAAACATGCCTAGGCAACAGTAGAACAACCCCTATAGTAACACATATAATCTAGGGTGGAGAAATCATCCTAATTTCTCCTGGAATAATCAGAATAATCCAAGGCCTCCTCCTGGATTTTAGCAGCCTCAACATCAACAAGCAGCCCCTCCAAGAAAGAACAATTTGGAGTAAATGATGGAGAAGTTTATAGCAGCTTCGGAACCAGATTTCAATCAACAGAAACTACCCTTAGAAATTAGCAAGCTTCCATTCACAATTTGGAAAATCAGGTGGGGCAAATTACCAAGTTACTCAGTGAACGATCACAAGGGAGTTTACCTAGCAATACTAAGGCAAACCCGAAGGAGCAGCTAAAGGCAATTACTCTAAGGAGTGAAAAATTAAGGGTGGTGTAGTTAAAAAAGTAGCGGAGTCACAAGCAAAAGAGGTTGAGACACAGAAAGCAAAAGAAGATAATTCTATTGTCGCTTCGGGAGGGAAGGCTGCAGTGAGAAATGAAAAAGAAAATCAATCTCAAGAACCCAGTCCAGTACAGAAGGAATACCGACCTCGAGTACCATATCCAGCAAGGTTAAATAAGGACAAGATGGATGCTCAATTCGGTAAGTTCCTTGAACTATTTAAACAACTACATATTAATATTCCATTTCCTGAAGCTTTATCACATATGCTAAAATATGCTAAAATTTTGAAAGATATCCTTTCTAACAAAAGGAAACTTGAGGAAGTATCTTTGGTGCAATTATCGAAAAAGAGTTCAACAATTTTGCAGAAGAGATTTCCTAAGAAATTAAAAGATTCTGGTAGTTTTACTCTTCCATATTTGATAGGTTATGTTGTAGTTCAAAGAGCATTGGCTGACTTGGGGGCTAGCATAAGTGTTATGTCCTACAAGATGTTTAAAGAGTTAGGTGTTGGAGAACCTAAACCAACACTCATTACCATTCAACTTGCTGATAAATCAGTAATTCACCCTCGTGGTATTATAGAGGATGTGTTGGTAAAAGTCGGGGATTTCATTTTCCCCAATGATTTTATTGTCATTGATGTAGATGAGGATGCAGATGTTTCGCTTATCCTTGGTAGGCCATTTTTTAATACAACCCATGCCCTGATTGATGTCCATGATGGCACATTGACCTTAAGAGTGGGAAATGAGAAAGTTGTTTTTAATATACATTATGCTATGAAGCACCTACTTACACTCAATGAGGTGAATTAATGTAATGATATCATTGAGCATGGAACATTAAATTATGTTACTAACATTGTTTCTAAGGATCCCCTTGAGTTGTGTTTATTGTGGGATAATGTTGAGGATCAGGAAGCACTGGAGCAGATTGCTTATCTTGAATCAAGCAAGTCATTTGAGAGCCGGGCATATGAAACCATTAAAATGCCAAAAGAACAAAAGTTGCGACCATCTGTGATTGATCCACCTAATTTAGAACTCAAGATCCTTCCAAATCATTTTAAGTATGGATTTCTGCGAGAGGAGAATAAATTGCCAATTATTTTATGTTCCCACCTATCTTTTGAGCAGAAGGTAAAACTCATCGAGCTATTACAAAAACATAAGCAAGTTATAGCTTGGAAGATAGCAGACATCAAGGGCATTAGTCCATCCTATAGCACTCATAAAATACTGATGGAGGATGAGTTCAAGCCAGTGGTGCAACCACAACGGGGAATACACCCTAAGATGAAAGAAGCAGTTAAAGCTGAAGTGATCAAGCTACTTGATGCTGGAATTATATATCCAATTTCGGATAGCTCTTGGGTGAGTCCGGTTCAAGTACTACCAAAGAAAGGAGGGACAATGGTGGTTCCTAATAAGAATAATGAGCTAATTCCAATAAGAATAGTTACAGGTTGGAGGGTTTGCATTGACTACCAAAAGTTGAATGATGCAACTAGGAAGGACCATTTTCCTTTGCCCTTCATTGATCAGATGTTGGAGAGATTGTATGGGCATGAGTATTACTGCTTTTTGGATGGCCTTTTAGGCTACTTCCAAATTCCTATTGTCCTGAAAGACTAAGAGAAAACTACATTCACCTGCCCATATGGGACATTCGTATATCGAAGGATGCCATTTGGATTATGCAATGCACCTGCAACTTTTCAATGGTGCATGGTGGCAATCTTCGATGAGCTCATTGAGGATATTATGGAGGTGTTCATGGATGATTTCTCGGTTTATGGTAGCTCATTCAAAGGTTGTTTGGAAAACCTCGAGAGGGTCTTGATAAGATGTGAGTAAATAAACCTGGTACTTAATTAGGAAAAATGTCCTTTCATGGTTCAAGAAGGAATTGTGTTGGGACACAAGATTTCAATCAAAGGTATTGAGGTGGACCGTGCTACAATGGAAACCATTGAAAAACTGCCACCCCACATCAGTTAAGGCTATCAGAAGCTTTTTGGGACATGCAGGCTTCTATAAAAGTTTATACGCGACTTTTCTAACATAGCTCATCCTCTAAAAAGACTCCTTAAGAAGGATGTTGATTTTGAGTTTGACGAAGAATGTTTAAGAGCTTTCATAACTCTTAAGGAGAAATTGACCCATGCCCCAATCATGGTAGCTCCTGATTGGAATTTACCATTAGAACTAATGTGTGAAGCAAGTAATATTGCAGTGGGGGCAGTTTTGGGTCAATGCAAATAGAAGTATTTTCAGCCTATTTATTATGCAAGCAAGATGTTGAACGCAACCTAGGCCAATTACAAAACTACAGAGACAGAACTTCTAGCTATGGTTTTTGCTTTTGACAAGTTTAGATCATATCTGATCTTGTCTGAAGTGATTGTGTATACGGAGCACTCATCTTTGAGGAATTTATTTGCCAAAATAGATGAAAAGCCTAGGCTAATTCGTTGGGTTTTGTTATTACAAGAATTTGATTTGAAGATTCAAGATAAAAAACGGAGCTGAAAATCTAGCAGCAGATCACCTTTCACGCTTAGAGAACCCAATGTTGGAGAAGTTCGAAGAAGGAAACATTGATGATTATTTCCCTGATGAGAAGCTTTATGCTATGGTAAGTGTTTCAAATTTTGATGTACCTTGGTTTGCAGATTTTGCTAATTACTTGGCTACTAGGGAACTCCCTAAAGATATGACGTATCAAGAGAAGAAGAAATTCTTTTCTGACTTGAAATATTACTTCTGGGAGAATCCTTTCTTGTTTAGGTTATGTAAGGACAACATGATCCTGCATTACCCGGCATGGCCTGGAACATTGAATATTCTTCGTCATTGTCATGCTGGACCAGCTGGTGGTCATATAGGAGCCAATAGGACTGCTCAAAAAGTGCTAGAATCAGGATTTTATTGGCCCACACTATTTAGGGATAGCTATGATTTTGTGAAATGTTGTGATCATTATCAGAGAATTGAAAACATCTCCTCTCGTGATGAGATGCCCCAAAATGAAATTCTAGTGTGCGAAGTCTTTGATGTATGGGGGATCAATTTTATAGGACAATTTCCTAGTTCTTTTAGTAATAAATATATTCTTGTAGTTATAGACTATGTTTCCAAATGGCCTAAAGCCCAGGCTTTAGCAACAAATGATACCAGGGTAGTGATGAGGTTTTTGAAAAAGTTCTTTTCAAGATTTGGTACACCAAAAGCGATCATAAGTGATAGGGGTACTCACTTTTGTAACACTCAGCTTGAGAAAGTTTTCAAAAGGCTAGGTGTTACACACAGGTTCTCTACTCCTTACCATCCCCAAACTAGTGGCCAAGTTGAGAACACGAATAGAGAAATAAAAAGGATCCTTGAAAAAACTGTAGAATGATCCTAAAAGGATTGGTCTGGGAAATTAGACAATGCTCTATGGGCCTTTAGGACTGCATTCAAAACTCCATTGGATACTACGCTATTTAGGCTAGTATATGGAAAGGCTTGTCACATACCTGTGGAGATTGAACATAATGCTTATTGGGCTATAAAATAGATTAACCTTGATCTAGCTAGTGCAGGTGACAGGAGGAAATTGCAGATTAATGAGCTGGATGAATGGAGATTACAATCTTATGACAATGCAATGATGTATAAGGAGTGGACTAAGAGATGGCATGATGCTCACATTAAGGAATGAAAAGAGTTTCAAGTTGGTGATCAGGTATTATTGTAAAATTTCAGGCTTTGACTTTTTTCAGGTAAGTTAAAATCAAGATGGTCTGGTCCATTTATAGTCAAAGAGGTTTTTCCCTATGGGACAATTGAAATTACTCACCCAGAGAAAGGGACCTTTAAGGTTAATGGGCAAAGGCTTAAACTGTATTTAGGGGGTGACTTGAGTGAGTTGAAGGAGGTTTTATACCTCCAAGACTAAAGATGAACCGATCCAAAACGTCCAACTAATATGACGTTAAAGAAGTGCTGTGTGGGAGGTAACCCACTATTTTATTTGTTTTGATATTTGTTTCTTTAATTTTCAAGTTTTTAGTTTGTTCTGTTATTTTATTTATTTTTATTCTTCTATCATTGGTTGGTGGTGTGTTTGCCTTGAATTCGTTTGAATTTGTAGAGGAAATTTTCTTTTGAGGCGTAACTTGAGCCTATTTGGTGACACACCCATGTGAGTGGGCGTGTCATTAATTTTAAAAGACAATAGCTAGGACACGACCAGTGACACGCCTATGTCACTGGACGTGTCATTTAGATGGCACCACAGTAGCTACAACACGACCACTGACACGCCCATGTCATTAGTTGTGTCATCTTGGTTAAATTTGAGATTCACAGTAGCTACAACATGCCTAGCGACACGCCCATGTCACTATCCGTTTTGATTTAAATGAGTCACGATAGCTACAACATGCCTACTGACATGCACGTGTCAGTGAGCATGTCATTTTGTTCAGAAACTGTAGTTATGACATGCCCATGACATGACCATGTCAATGGGTGTGTCCATGAGTTTTTAAGTCGTGCCGATTTTGAATCGAACATAATTTTCTCTCTCCTCTTCCCCTCTTTTTTTGATTTTCTCTCAATTTTTTCACTCTTACACTCAAAATCACATACCCATTCATCCTAGAGGAGATTTCGACTCCCATTTTGTGATTTGGAGAGGATTTCATCCATTTTCCCCTGCTTTTATTGCATTTTTTTCACGCTATTAAGGTACACACTCTTAACTTTTGAAATGTTATTTTTCTTGTTTGCGATTTCTTGTGATTTGTTTGGAGATTCTTGCGAGTTTTTTGGAGAGTCTTTGAGATCTGTTGATTGTTGGCTTTATTTTTTTTTAGTTGGATTCTCGAGACCCTATTCTACTTTATTATTGATTTGTTTATTTGCCATAGCTAGTTTCTAGGGATTTTGAATTCTTTTTACTATAGGCTTTCGAGTTTTATTTGAGTTTTGTGGATGTTTTGTGATTTACTCATTATGTTTTTTACTCTATGGTTAGAATCGAGTTGCATATATTGACACACTATTTTTGATTGTTTATGCATAATGAGTCGACATCCTATGTTTTGTTGCGTTGGGCTATGGCGGTTTTGAATTGGGGTGATGCTTGGTAATTGATTATTGCATGAATAGGGGGGTTGCCCTTGTTGAGAATTGACTCATTGTTCTCTCATTGTTTTAGTGCCATTGCTGTTATTGTTTGATAATGCCTTACTATTGTTGGTTTTGACGGGTTGGTATATTATGTCGCTCTTTTTGGATTGTTTGGTGTACTTTGTTCTGAGGCTATTCTTGTGTGTTTTGCAGATCATGGGTCCTCGCAAACAAATACCATCTAAATTACCAACTAAAAGGGCTAGAGGTGAAGGTAGCTCAAGCCGACCTACTAACAATCCCATCTCAAAATTCATGGCCGACCATAAATGCCTTCGATTCTCAACTGCGGAGGAGCAAAGATGGTTTGAACTGTTAGGGAACAAGGGCTAGTCGCCACCTAGGGTTTTGGATTGGGGTGCCTTCATAATGACCGAGGTCTAGTTTGAACTTCTAATGTGGGTTTTATATGTGTTTTTGATTAATATATATGTATATGTATAAATGTTTTGAGAAACATGGAGAAATGGAGAAGTTGGGGTGGAAATGAATGATTAGTTTTATTGAGATTGTCTTCTTGTGCAAGTTGTGTTTTATTGAAATTTGGAGATGTCCAAATTACAGACAAAACTCTAGCAAATTTTTCCCAGAGATTTCTATGAAAAATACTGTTTTGGAACCTATGTTTATAAATAATATTTTATTTGTTATTGAAATACACATTTTTATAGAGATTTTAAATTTGAAGTGTGAAAATTTTTATTAAACCGAGTTGTGACATTTTTATACTGTATACGTGTTGTGATCGGGGATTTTCGCCCCCACTCTCGGTGGAATGGTTCTTGCGACTTCGGCACTGTTTAGGATCGGGACCTTAGAGAACACAAACCTAAGTCCTGAGAAAATGGAATCACCACCCAGACTGGCCGAGAAAAAAGAAAGGGGTGGATGACTCGATTCCTAAGGAATCCCCAACCCCCTAATGGGTTTGAAAAGTTGGGTACGTGTGGGGAAGGTGAAAAATGGCCCAGTACCCCCACAACGCCCAGCTCATTGGAACCAGCCTCCTTTACAAGTCTTAATATTATAAAATTCTTAAATATAACAATATTATCCATATTACATGCAACAATTGAAATAAAGCATCGTTATATTCAAAATTAAAACAATGTCCAAGCAAAACAAATAAATGGACACCCATCCCAGGATGGAAACGTGTCCTTACATCATCCATATCTATACTAATAAGACACCCACCAAAAGGTAGAAACATGTCCTTTACATTGGTCCAAAATATAAAAGCTATTTAAATTACATGATATTTAACTAATGAGGCACCCACAAAGTGGAAACATACCTCTTACAATATTTGGAAATCAAAATAGATCGATAGAAGTAAATAACCATTCATCAAAGATATCAACCAAAATATATAAAATAAATATCCATCCATGATAAATTAAATAAATCAAGCATTGAAAATAAATCAAAGCATATAATGAACTACACAATCAAATCTAAAAATGAATAAAGCAAGTAAAGATACAAATTAGGGTTATTGTTTCTATTTAAGATTCTTTATTTAATGTTTAGGGTTTTGGAATTTATTGGTTTAGGCTACTGTAAGTTTTGGAAAATTGGAATGAATTAGGGTTTCATGAATCAAATTAGGGTTTATGGTAACATTATGAAATTAGGGTTTTCGGATATTAAAACATTAGGTTTATGATTATTAGCTACTGGATTGTTAATTTTAGGCTTACTGTGTTGAATTTGAATGTTTAAGTTTATAAGGTTTTAAGGTTTTAAGGATTAGGGTTTAGGAAAACTAGGGTTTAAGGTTTTAAGGGAATTAGGGTTTAATAAAACTTAGGGTTTAGGTTTACTAGTTTGGGGTTTACTGTTTTTTAGTTTTAAAGTTGAATTAGGGTTTTTAGTGTTTCGGAAAATATATTTGATTTTAGAATTTGAGAAAATATTTTATAGTTTTATAAAGCTTCATGTGATTTTTAGAAGATGTAAGGTAAATTTAGGGTTTGGACATGTAACAAAACATTTGGAAATTTTGTAAAAAGGTGAGCGGAAAACAGTTTAGAGTTTTATAAAGTTTTTGGAAATATGCAAGACAATTTAAAGTTTTTGGAAATAGAAAGTATTTTTTAGGGTTTTTGGAAATAGAAGGATCAATTTAGGGCTTTAAGATTTTGGAAAATTGGAAAGCAGATTAGGGTTTTGGGAATTAATAAAATAATTTAAGGTTTTGGAAAGTTGGAAAGTAGATTAGGGTTTTAAGATTTTGAAGAAATAGATTAGGGTTCTTAGATTTTAGAAGAAATAGAAAAGTAATTTTAGGGTTTTTGAAAATAGAGGAGACGATTTAAGGTTCTAAGTTTTAGAAGAAGTAAATTAGGGCTCTAAGGTTTTTAGAATCAAAAGAAACAATTTAATGATTTAAGCTACTGTAACGAAAAAAAAAAGACTAGATATTCAAACCTTTATTTGTTGGTTCCACCAAAAATTGCTTCTTGGATGAACAAGGACAAAGGCAAGGTTGCTGCCTTTGATAGCTTGATTGCTTGCTTGCTTATTCTGTTCTAAAAAGTCCGATCAATTTGTAAAGTTCCAGTTCAAAATCCAAGTCCCAGTCCAAAGTCCGATTCCTCTCCTTTTCTGTGTTTTTTAGTCTTATTTATAGGAAATTTAGATGATTAATTTTAATTGTTTAAGAAAACTGTATTTAATTAGGAAAAGAAAACCGAAACCAAATAGAATTTGGTTTCGAAAAAAATTGCGTCGAAAAAATTTTGCTGGCGAAAAAACTGCTGTGGGCTGCTGCGAGGAACCACGTAAAAAAAATTGCGAGGGGCGGGCTACGGCCATTTCGTCCACTATTGTCGGCGATGATTTTTTCGTCGCCGATTTATTTTTATTTATTTATTTATTTTTTATTTTTTATTATTATAATAATTTTTAAAAATTATAAAAAATAAATACTAAAACAAATATTATTTAATTAAGGTAACATAAAAATTATTTTGGACTTGATAAAATATATTGGACCGGACTGGGTCAAAAATTAAGTGTCTACAGTTTGCCCCCTGCTTAAACGATCTGGGACTTTAGTAAAAGAGAGTGAAAAGCAATAAGACTTAATTTTGACGAGATGGTTACTTGAATTTATTTTGGGTACTTGGACCCGAGACTGAATTTGATTTAGGTACTTAGACCCGAGACTAGATTGAATTTGGGTACTTGGACCCGAAATTGGATACTTAGACCCGAGATTGATTTGATTTGGGGACTTGGACCTGAGATTGGGTACTTGGACATGAGATTGGGTACTTGGACTCGAGATTAATTTGATTTGGGTACTTGTACCTGAGATTGATTTTATTTTGGTACTTGGACCCAAGATTGGGTACTTGGACCCGAGACTGATTTTATTTGGGTACTTGGACCCGAGATTGGGTACTTGGACCTGAGATTAATTTGATTTGGGTACTTGGACCCGAGATTGGGTACTTGGACTCGAAGACTGATTTGAATTGGGTACTTGGACCCGAGATTGGGTACTTGGACCCGAGATTGGGTACTTAGATCCGAGATTGATTTGATTTGGGTACTTGGACCCAAGAATGGGTACTTGGACCCAAAACTGAACTTGATTTTGGGTACTTGGACCCGAGATTGAATTAGATTTGGGTACTTGGACCCAAGATTGGGTTTGATTGACCTTTTATCAGTTCAGAAGTCTGACTACTCCGGCTGTTCTATGCATTGTAGTTCTTCACCCTCAAAATGGATCTTCATCCTTTGAGATCGGGTCTTTACCCTTGAAAATGGATCTTCATCATTGGAGATCGGGTCTTCACCCTTGTAAATGGATCTTCATCCTTGTAGATCAGGTCTTCACCCTTGAAAATGGATCTTCATCCTTTGAGATCAGGTCTTCACCCTTGTAAATGGATCTTCATCCTTGTAGATCAGGTCTTCACCCTTGAAAATGGATCTTCATCCTTTGAGATCGGGTCTTCACCCTTGAAAATGGATCTTCATCCTTTGAGATCGGGTCTTCACCCTTAAAACATGGATCTTTATCCATTGTAAATCAGGTCTTTACCCTTGAAATATGGATCTTTATCCATTGAAAATTGGGTCTTTACCCTTGAAAAATAGATCTTTATCCATTAGAAATCGGGTCTTTACCCTTGAAATATGGATCTTTATCCATTGGGAATCGGTTCTTTACCCTTAAAATATGGATCTTTATCCATTGGAAATCGGGTCTTTACCCTTGAAACATGACCTTTATCCATTGGAAATCGGGTCTTTATCCTTGAAAAATGGATCTTTATCCATTAGAAATCAGGTCTTTACCCTTGAAACATGAATCATTATCCATTGGAAATCGGGTCTTTACCCTTGAAAAATGGATCTTTATCCATTAGAAATCGAGTCTTTACCCTGGCTTCAGCTCTTTTAGCTGGACTAATCTTTTGTCTTTTGCATCTTCATTCTTTTGAGAATTCTAATTTTCTTCTTCCTTTTCATTCTTTTTTGTTCTTCCATTGCACTTTTGCAATTCATCCCTTTTTAGTTAGCCTTCATATCCTCTCCTTGCCTCCCTGCGGGGTAAAATATTAGAAGTGAGTCTCAAAATATTTTGTTCATGCATAAACTCAAAAAATGAAAAGGAGAAACTTTGCCCTCTGTGTAGGCTCAAACCCATGATTTTTCTATGCAGGCTCTGATTGATGTTTTTGTTGTCTAGTTCTTCACAAAAGCACACATTTCTTCTCTTTGCAAAATTACTGGAACCTTCTCAAGCAATGGGCTTTTCATGCCCCCCTGATTTGATATCTTCTTTTGATTGTTTATTTCACAAGGTATTTATTGTTCACTTTAATAAAGAATAGACAATACAAGACAAGAAAGTGTGATGTGATATGCTCAAGTATGCATGATATATATGAATAATACTTACAGTCGTTCCATCAACTCACAGACCGAGGTGATCAGCAGAAGTGTTCTCATTCGTTCCTTTCAGATGCTCGTTCAGGTCTTGCATTAGAATGGCTAAAGGCTTCACTTTTGTGGCTTTTATCTTCAATATGTTAAAAATATGAATAATGGAGACCCCAAACAGCAGAGATACATCCATTTTAAATTATGATTCAGCATGTCAGTTGGCAGCTTCTTCATAACCTTGCCAGTAATCATTTCCTTTGCCAATGTGTCCTTCGAGTTTTGATGATGCAACAAACTTTTCTTAACTTGAAGGTTTCGTGTGATAAAAACATTTTTTTATTTTTGAATTTTGGTTTTGAAATAAAATGTTGGCTTTGCCAAATCAATGTCAATGTACCTCAGGACTTGATTTTTCCAAATTAACATATATATAACATGACAACCCTAGTTACCATACTAAACTCAGGAATCATTTCTATTTAAGTAAGAATTGTTGCACTTTAGATAGGCGCATACACATTATTTGGCCAAAGGTCTCATTGTGTTTGAATATTGTCTATTTCATATGCGTGCTTATCCAAACTATCTCTACTAATAGACTCTACCTACCAAGAGAGATCAATAAGTCTTTGATAGGCTTGAAATGGGGTCTATAAGGGACACGGGTTTAAGTGAAGACCATTTTGAGATAGGAGCTGATGTGACACAATGGCAAACCTTCACACTATAAATTTCTTGTTTGAACTTTAGGCGGCTAGTAATCTTGCTAGGCTCGAAATTTCTTCTATCTTCTTGGCATTAATCTGGATCTTGATTAGGATAGTCTTTGTCCTTGCAAAAAAAGTTTAGTACCCAAATTCGTTTCTTTTCTTCTTCTCCTTTTCTTTCTTTTTATTTTTCTTACTCTTCCCTTTCTTTGAGCATTTTATCATTTTGTCCTTCTTCCTTGTAGTACTGTTAAGTACAGAACTTTCAAAAACTGGATGACCTTTCTCCTTTTTCTTTGATTTTGATCGAATCTTTGGTTGGATTGGACTAATTCAAGCCAAACTGTCCTTATAAACCAAATGGAAGCCTCTTGCTGTCTTAGGTAAAAGAGAACTCAGTTGGATTTCTGAACCACTTTGGGTTTTCTTTTTTCCTTTTTTTCTTTTCTTTTGTCTTTTTTTTGTCCTTTATTTTCTCTTTTTTCTCTTTTTTCTTTCTTTTTCTTCTTTTCTTTCTTCTTCTTTTCTTTTCTTTTTTTTTTCTAGCTATAAAAGAGTTGTCTTCTTTATACCAACTTGGGTTTCTAATAATGGATGAGTGGAGTGACATAAATCTTCATTAACAGGGATAAATCATTTGTTACTCTGATGTTGTCTTAATATATTGGAGATATTAGGAAAACTGCAACTACCCTTGTGGTATTGAGAACTTCAACTATCTTCATGGTATTGAGAACTTCAATTATCTTCATGGTATTCATTTCTTTCTTTGATCTTCTAGCCTCTTCATCTTAGTGATCATAAGACTTGTCAAAAGTATCACAACAACTCAGGGTAGGTTGTTGGGCTTATAAGTCAAATGAAAAGAAAGCTAAACATTTTATGAAGGCTTAAAGGGACAACTAGGGATTGATATTTAATTGGGTGGATACTAGTTGTTGGCTCATCAAACAATGCCTAGATCATCTGTCTCTTAAAATAAGCAGAGTTCAATTTTGCCTTGAAGGTTTGTCAAAGCATGTTCTAAGACTGATTGGGACCTAGACAAAGGTAATTATACAGGAGCCCTCTCTAAGTAAGCATACACAACTCATTGCTATAGAGCAATTCCCTCTTCTAGTAAAGTCATTCAAGTCATGATGCCTAGACACGTTAATTCATGAACATCAAGCTAGATTCCTCATTGGTTAAGCACCAAAATGAACAAAGACCAACAAGATTTTTGATGAAAGTAATTTATTCAAACAATTTTAAATTTGAAAAACATGATTGTTCCAATTAAATATTAAAGAAAGAAAAATTGAAAAGCAACATTCAAGCTAAGGAAAGTTCATTGAGTTTAAGCTTCTTTTCCTTTCACATCTTCGACATTCCCATCTTGAAAAGATGATAAAACAAAATCTTCTTCCAATCCTTTTCCCACCATGAAGGTTGCTGGTGGTGGCACTCTTCCAAATTTAGGCAAAGGGTTGTTCTTGGTATTGGGCTTATCCGGCTCGGGTAGCTTACCATTATCAATTAAATCTTGGATCTCATGCCTTAGACGAGCACATTTATCTGTTTCATGCCCTTGTATTTGATGAAATTGATAGAAGGCCTCGGCATTGAAGTTTGGTGGCAGTGGATTATGTAACAGTCGAGGAGCTAACGGTTGTAACAACCCTTTCTTTTGCAGCTTGCTAAAAACCCAAGATAGAGGTTTCCCCAATTCTGAGAATTGTCTTTTATTTCCTTGACCAGTCACATTAACATCAACTTCTTTTTATGTGCTTTGATTGCTAGGCTGATAATTCCCTTTCTCATTCCTTCTTATTAAAAAGCGATTTTTCTCCCTTTCCCACTCTTCAATTTGTAGACCAGCTTGGAGAAGATCTTCGAAATCCCTTATAAGGGTGTGAGACATCCTTTCACGGAGATTGGGCAGGATGCCTCTCACAATCATTCTTATTTGATCAGATTCATCGGGCCTTTTCTTGAGTAAAGCAGCCTTATTTCTCCACCTTTTCACATAATCCACAAAATTCTCATTTGACCTTTGCCTAATGGACTCAACTTCCATTAAGGTAACTTCCAACTCGACATTATACACATATTGATGAATGAAAGCCTTGTATAACATGTCCCAATCTTTTTTAATACTTTCCTCTAAGGTGTTAAACCAATTTTGGACAACAGTGTCCAATGAGAGCATGAAGTACCTTAGAGTTTGAACCTTAGTAGCTCGGGCAGATTGGATAGTAGTGATGTACTGCTTTACATGGAGATGGGGGTTTCCAATACCATTGAACTTTGCAAAGAATGGCATCTTGAACTTATAAGGGAACTCCTCATCTTGTTCAAATAGTTTGTCGATCTCGGACATTTCCTCGATTTTTAGCTTCTTCTCAAATTTCTTTTCCAAATCAGCAATCATCTTCTCGACATCAGATGTCTCGGTCTTTTCAACAGTTGTCTTCTCAACAACCTTTGACTCCTTCTTGTCTTGAGGATCTTGGTAGTATTGAGCCCAATCATTATCATCAATGATCACCTTATCATCATCAAAAGCTACTTCACCAACTTTAGCCTTCCCTTTGTCCTTTGGCTTCTTGGAGCTAGCAGACACTTCGGCATTATTTCCTAAAATTGTAGTTAATTGGTTCTTCATGGTCTCAGCTAGGGCCTCTTTTATTTCTTCCATTTTGGCATTGAGGGTTTCATCCACCATTCTTTGAATTTGTTCAGGCTCCATTGCTTTCGGTGAGCAAGTGATTGAGTTGTTGCTAGATTCTTCGCTTCCGGCGTAGGTCGGATTGTCAAAAGCTTTTGAACTGTCGTAATCCAAGGCTGTGAGCCAGAAAGGATCAATGATATAAGATGCAAATGTATGCATGTATGCACAAACAAATAACAAACAAGGACAAATAGGACGTTCCTTCCTGTAACATCCGTGATTTTGGAGATATAAAATTGTATATACTCAATATATATATATATCTAGAGTATATATAACATATACGTATGGTATATTAATTGTATATGTTGGATTAATACATTACATATTTAATATTTAATACACATATAAGGTACATTTGATGTGTATATAAGATACACATTACTTGTGCATATGTGTAATATTCCAAATTTTTGAAAAGTTTTAATTTTTGAAAATTTGATAAAATAAATTATAATTTAAATGGATAAATTAAATTAATGATTTTAAATGAAAAATGAAGGAGTTTTAAATGAAAAAGTAGAACATATATGTGATATATATGTAAAATATATACAACATATAAAAGTCAACACTTTTTAAAAGAAAGTCAAAGTAAAAGGGTATTTTAGTAATTAAATCTTAGAAATTCAAAATTAATAAAATAATTTAAAAATCAATTATTTTTAAATGGAAGAGGGAATTTAGGAATTTTAATTTATTAAATAAATAATTAAATAAATAATTATTAAATTATTTTAATATATATATATGGTTAAAAAAAGATGAAAAGGAAAAGAAATATTAAAAAAAAAGTCTTCTTCTTCTTCTTCTTCTTCTTCTTCTTCTTCCTTTAGGACGTTTTCCATGGGAGTTTGAAGCATGAATTTGATTCTTCCATACTCCATAAATTGAAGGATTTAACAAGTTTCAAGTGGATTTTTGGTGATTTCATCCAAAACAAGTAAGTTTCCAACTCTTTTCTTTGAATTCCTTAGAAATTTATATTATGTAAGAATTTGAATTTTGATGCAAATTCCTGGATTTTGAGAATGGTAGTATTGATTTAGGGTTTTGGAAAAGTGAATTTTCAAAGAATGAATAATTGTTTGATTTTAATGCTTAAATCATGTTATTTAATGATATAAGTGGTAGAAATAAGATTGAAATGATAATTGGATTGAGTTGGAATGGAGATCCTTAAATGGTGAAGGTTATGCAATTTTAGGGTTTTGGACATAAGCATGTGGTTAATTAATGTAATTGGTTTAAACATGCTAAAACATGTTTCTAATGATATTAATAAACTTAAAACACTAATTTAAATGGCTTGATATGGTTTTTCAAAGTTAAAGTGAGGTGAAGCTTAACTTTGGGATTTGGTTTTGAGTGATATTTAATTATGGTTTGATGTTGAGAATACCTTAGAATGTGATATTAAATGATTATGTATGATCACATGTGGTAGAGGCATTGAGGGAGGTTGATTTGCTTCATCCAAGTGGTGAAGGGCAAGTTGGAAGGATAGGATTGGAGGTTGTGTTAAGCTTGCTTTGGGTTGCTAGTGGAGGTATGTACAAACTTTGAAAATAATGTCTATATTTGCATAACATTTGGACTTAACACATTTTGGTTGAAAAATGTGTTAAGCTACTTGGTTCATTGATTGTGTATGAATAATATGCTATGACATTTGTAATGTCATATATGTGTTAAATGCATTGTGAAAAGCCATTGATAATGGCTAATTTGTGTAACATGTGAAATATGTATATTATATGAAAATACCCAAAGTAATTGGGTAATGTGTTATGAATATAAAAATGAGATATGTGGAATAATGAAATGAATTGATATTGATAAAAATGAGAAAAGTGAGAAAAATGTGAAAAATGAGAAAGATGTGAAAAATGAGAAAAGTGAGAAAAAATGTGAAAATAAGGCAATGTGCCTAGATTGAATATGTGACAAAAAGAAAGAGATTAATAATAAGAAAAATGAATAAATTGTGTGCCTAGTATGTTATTCAATTTTCAGAGTTTTGGGTTTGGCGGCATGCCTATGATTGCCTACGGGCTAAACGCTGGAATGGTGAAAAGACTGGGTCGTAAGCCAGACCAGCTGATAAATATGATGTTTTGGGGTGAAAAGACTGGGTCGTAAGCCTCAAAAACTGTAGCAGTCTAGCCGGGTTGAGGACCAAGATACTAGGGCCTAAGGGTCTAGTCAGGTTGAGGTCCAAGAGACTGAGGTTGTTACATTATCCATGGATATATATATTGCCTACGGGGCTAGACACATGGTGTCATTATGGACCAAAGCAGTAACTCTAAAATTTGAATAGCGTATCAGATCCTTTTGGGCCCATGCTTGTCTTTGCTTTAATGTGAATTATGAATTGTGATACAATGAGCAATATAATGTCATGAGTTGTGATTATGAAATATTTGAAAAATATAAGAAAGTAGAATGATGTGACATCTATATGCATTGTGCATTGACATTGCATTGAATTTTATTATTATTATCAAAGTTTGTACCACTAGTCTTCGGCTTAGCGCGATTGTAATTCGTCGCGCAGGTGTCATGGATGATTTGGTAGAGCCGGATAGTTATACTAGACCTGGTTAGGTCTAGGTTTATATTTATTGAGCTTAAAGAATTATTTTTGGGTACATCAAGATCAGAGCCAGTTGCCAGCATGTAGATATTTGATATTACAATGTATTTTGATATTATATATGTTATGATTTTTTTTGGAAGTATATAATGTAAATTGTAAAGAATGTTTTGAATAATTTGTTCAGATGGAATTTTATATGTGTTGTTAATTTATATATCTATATATAAGTATTTTGAGAAAATATGGAGAAATTGAGAAGTATTGGTGAAATGGTGAATTGATTTTTATTGGGAGTGCTTTATACAGGTTGTGTTTTGCTGAATTTTGGAAATGTCCAAAATACAAACAAAACTCTCATGAATTTTTTTTCCAGAGATTCTCATATAAAATATTTATTTTGGATTCCTTTAACAAGCAAAGAATATTTATATACTATTTATTATATATATTAGTATTTGAAATATTAAAACAGAAATGTGAAAATTTTTATTAAATCTGTCTGTGACATTTTTATACCGTATATGTGTATTTTACATATGCTGAAAATATGCATTGTACACATATAGGGTATGAGGGTGTTACATTTATTTTGGTATCAGAGCCTAGGTTTGAGATTCTCGACCTAGGTGGGTTGTTAGAGAGAGAAAATTGAAATTAAAAAAAATGATTTTCAATTATGATGTATGCATTGGCACTGGCAATTTATCTGATCCTTGATGTGGCAATGTTCATTTGATATAATGGATATGAGTTGAGATGACGTCTGGGTTATATAGATTAGAGTAGGACAATAGAAGCATCATTCTGGACCTTATGGATTAAGAATTTTTGGAACTTCTATTCGAAATTAAGATTCATAATTAATTCAATTGATGAATAAGTGGAATTAAGAAAAATAATTTATTAAATGATTTAAGATATGAAATAAAAAGTTTGAGAAATGGACATGATAGTTACAGGAAATTTTATAGACGTGCTGTAAAATGATATTGTTGAATTTTTTAATAAATATAGGAATGTTGGATGAGTTTGAAAATTTAATGAAAAGTTTTTCTATATGTTAGAATCTAATGTATAAAAATTTCATAATTTTTAAAAATGAATTACTAATTAAGAAAGGTAGAAGAACATAGATTGTTGGAGGAGTTCCAGAAATTCAGAATCTGTAGAAATTGAGAAAACATAAATTTAGAAACTATGGTAAACCAACCCAGAAAAATATGATAATTTACACACAATATCATATGTATTCATATAACATATGGTTAAAATTTCCTAAATTTTTATTAAAGTTTGATACCTGAAAAAAATGGACAACCGGGTGCTGCTAGAGAAATTATTAAAGAGACAGATTCTCTAATTTTGGAAATTTTAATTTTTAAATATATTAAATCGGCTTGGAAAAATCTAAAACTTTAAATATAAGTCCATATATGTGTCAAGTAAAAATGGATAAACTTTTACAATCTTTTATAAAGAATTGATAAGGAATATAAAAATTGGAAGTGAGATTGACATGAAACTAAAGAAGTCATGCAATTTTGTGTAAGTAATAAATTAATTTTATGAGACAAATGAATGAAGAAAATTATAAAAATTTATATGCATATGGGTATAAGTATATAAGGAATATGGAGTTTTTAATAATTTGCAACAAAGAGTTCATAATTAAATCAAAGAGTGAAATCATATATGATAGCGAATTATTTATTATGGAACAATTTTGCATAATTTAGGGTTGAGTGTGTAAAATTAAAGTATCTAAATGGATGATGTTAATTAGTGTAATGAAATAAATTAGTGTTATTTATATGTAAATGTTATGATTTTATGATTGGAAATGTAACATGGACGAGAATTGGTGAGGTTCATGTTGTTGGTTGCAATATATGAAATTTGAATTTTTGAAATGGGTTTCCATAATTGTGAAAGTGATGTGTTTTGATGTTATATTAATATAAAAATAAAGTTTATAAAGTTAGATCTTGAAAATGAGATTAATAGAATGAAGTTTAAGTAAAGTATTAAGTCGGAAATTTAGAGTTGTAAGAGAATTTTGATGAAGATTTTTTTAGATGTTGATAGTTTAATGTTTAATAAGCATGGGAGTAATTTTGAATGAGTAATATTATCTATGAAAATATCATGTAACGTGTAATGTGGTTGATAATATAGAAATTTTTTATGAAATAAAAGGGAAATGATTAAGTAAGTAAAAATGAGTTACTTTAGGTAATTGCATTGGAAATGATGAAAAGGGATATGAAGGGTATGATAAATGCATAAAACAAATGTGAGAGAGATGTCACATTGGAAATGTGACTAAGATTTATCTGAGGTGTTAAATATATATATATATAATAGGAAACTTATTTAAGAGATGGGCGATTAAATAAGGAAGATATTAATTATGTTGCAGTCAGAGAGTATATATATGTTGAATCGATGAATAACCTAAGTAATGTCAAAAGAATAAGAAATGATAATGTTCTCTGAAAGGTGATAAATGTTAACTTTGTATAGGTTGTATGTAAAAGAGGAATTGAGTATAATTGTATGATTTGTGTGATGAGATTTTTTTTCTATATGAACACAAATATGATATGTAAGAAAATGTGGAAAGTAAGTCACAATGTGATTATGACTTACGAAGGTGTATGTGGATGATTAAAAAATGTTATCGAGTGTTTACTACCTTATACAAATACATGTCTGGTGATATTGAGAATGATATTGCATGTATTAATAGACCTAAGAGAAATTAGGTCTTGACCTGCGTAGAGTTAGGTCATGTGATGAATTGAGATTGAGAATGGACCCGAACAGCTCTGACGGTGAAATTGTTATTGTAACAACTGAACTTGATGATTGTATAGCGTTTTGGGCCCAAAGTATATGCGTATATATGAGAGATTGTAAGGAAAAGGAAAGTATAATGAAAACAAAAGTATGGAAATGGAATATATATATATATATATGAATGAAAATTTTTATAAGAGAGAGATTAGAAATGGAGTAATAAATGAAAATTGTGTAAATTAACATATGAACAAATGTGTATATGCAAGAGATGTTAATGATAATATTGTTGAAACATGAGTTAGGCTAATGAACAAGAATAATTGCTTTGAAACAGAGCTGAAACGTGTTAACTTTTTGTGTAGCAAAAGATTAGAAAATGAATATGTGATTTTTGCGATACGAACTTAACATTGTGATTGAAAATGTTTGAAGAAGAATGATAGAGGAGCAATATTTATTTATAAGCCACAAGCGTGACTATTATTATGGCATGACCGTTGGATAGTTTTGGTAAGATTGATAGTTATGCTTCAAGAAACATGGTCAAGACTTATGGTTTGCATAGTTATATCTTATAATTTTATACTAGATATTTGTTTATAATTATAAAAAGTGTGGAAACAGAAGAGAATTGTGAAAATATGATGAGTTTTAAATGTTGTGTAAGAAAAGTGATTTGTGTAAATATGGTAACTATAAGAAATGTGAGTAAGAGTTATAATGAATGTGTTTTAAAGTGGTATAAAATGAATAAGTTGATGAAAATGATGTGTAAAGTAAATGAGACTATAGGAAGTGAATATTATCTGTAATGATGAATTCGAAGAGAATTAAAATTTGAAAATAAATTTGACCTAATAGAATTAGGTCATGAATTGAAACCAGATTGATGAATTTAAAATAGACTAAAGGTTGGTCAAAATAGAATAAGGTTGTGATGGTCATATTGTGATAGTTAGATCAATTGATCCGAAATGTAATAAGCTTACAAGTATTTATTGAAATTCAATGTATGTAGTTGTATTAAGAATATGCAAGCTATATGATAATGTGTTTAATATAGCATTCTGATATGTATATGCATATGAAACGAGCTAAGTTATATTAGTTTCAAATAATTATAAAGAAAAATGTTAGTTATAGTATAATGGGAATGAATCTGTGAGCGGGGATTTTTTCCCCCACTCCCGGTGGAATGGTTCTTGCGACTTCGGCACTGTTTAGGCTCGGGGCCTTAGAGAACACAGACCTAAGTCCGGAGAAAATGGAGTTACCACCCGGACAGGCCGGGAAAAAAGAAAGAGGTGGATGACTCGATTTCTAAGGAATCCCCAACCCCCTAATGGGTTCGAAAAGTTGAGTATATGCGGGGAAGGTGGAAAAAATGGCCCAGCACCCCCATAACGCCCGGTTCATTGGAACCGGCCTCCTTTACAGGTCTTAATATTATAAAATTCTTAAATATAACAACATTATCCATATTATACACAATAATTAAAAGAAAGCATCAATATATTAAAATCAAAGCAAAGTCTAAGCAAAACAAATAAATGGACACCCATCCGAAGATGGAAACATGTCCTTACATCACATGCCTAAATAGGACACCCACCGAAAGGTAGAAACATGTCCTTTACATAGGTTCTAAAATAGAAAAGCAAATTAGATTACATGATATTTAACTAATGAGGTATCCAACAAGTAGAAACATACCTCTTACAACATTTGGAAATCTAAATAAATTAATAAAAGTAAATAATCATTCATCAAAGCTATTAATCAAAATATAAAATAAACATCCATCCATGATAAATTAAATAAATCAAGTATTGAACTTAAATAAATTAAAGCATATAAAATAAATCAAAGCATAATCAAATATAGAATTGAATAAGGCAAATAAAAATATAAATTATAGCTACTGTTTCCATTTAGGGTTCTTCATTTCATATGTTTAGGGTTTTGGATTTTTATAAGTTTAAGCTACTGTGACTTTTAAAGAATTAAAATAAATTAAGGATTTTATGTTTTAAAAGGTTGGTAAGACATTTTGATTAAACAAATTGAGGTTTGAATGGTGAAATCATGAAACTAGGGCTTTGGAAACTTTAAAATACTTTGATTTATGATTTTCGGTTATTGTGTTTTTAAGCTACTGTGTAAAGTTAAAATATTTGTGTTTATATGATTTTTAAGGTTTTAAGGATTAGGGTTTATAAAAAAAATTAGGGTTTAAGGTTTTAAAAGGGTTAGGGTTTTACTATTTTAGGTTTGGAGTTGAGTTAGGGTTTAGTATTTTAAAATTAGGGTTTCGGTGGATGCATGAAGTTTTTTAGGGTTTGAAAATCAATTTGATGCTTTTTATGGAGTTTTATGAAAATAAACAAATGATTTAAAGTTTTTTAAAAGCAAAAAGGAAGTTTTTAAAGCTTTTGGAAAGAAACAGAATATAATTTAAGGGTTTTGATGATTTGGAAAGTAAATTAGGGTTTTGGGGTTTTGACGAAACTAAATTAATAACTTTAAATTCTTTGAAAAATAAAGCAACGAATTAGTGTTTTAAACCTTAGAAAAGCTAAATTAAAGATTATGGGATTTTTTTTTCTTTTATGAATTAAGCTACTATAAACAAAAAAAACAAGAATTTAGAATTCAAACCTTCTTTCATTGGGTTGCACCAAAATTACTTCTTGGATCAATAAAAACAAAGACAGTTGATGCCTTTGATGAATTGCTTGAATTGTTTTTCGGCTCTCTCGCAAAATCAGCTTGGTTCCACTGCTTTCCTTCACAGATTCAGTTTCAACTTTGTTTCCAATTTCCTCCCTAATTTCTGATCCCCTTTTCCCTCTCTTTGCCTCCTTATTTATAGAAATTTTTTCATGGTTTTCCTAGTTTCTCACGGCATACCATATTTAATAAGAAAAGGAAACCGAAACCTAATTGTATTAGGTTTCGAAAAATTTGCGTCAGAAAATTTCGCTGGAGAAAAAAAACTGCTGTGGAAAAATTGCGCTGGCAAAAAAAAATGGCTGAGGAAAAATTGCGCTGGCAAAAAGAGCTGCCGCAGCCTATGGGCGAAATGCTCTTGCGGGCGAAATGGCTTTGGCCATTTCGACTTTTTTTTTCATTTTTATTATTTGTTTATTTGTTTATTTATTTATTATTATTATTATTTTGTTTATTATTTTTTATTACTTAAAATAACAAAAATTATTTTTTGGACTAAAAAATATATTAGACAACATAAAAATTATTTTGGATTAATAAAATATATTGGACCAGACTGGGTTAAAAATTAAGGGTTTACAGAATCTTATTAAGGAAATAAGATTTTGCTGTTGTATAATGGTGATGTCAAATTAATATGTGGTAATTATATAAAGAGTGGGATCAAAGTGAAGATGTGTAAAATTATTGTGTTAAGATAAAAGTTATCAACATTTGAATTTAAGGTGATGAGAGTATATTTTTAAAATAATGAAGTGATCAAATATTTTGAATGCAATAGGTGTATGGGTATATATATTAAAGAGAAGAAATAATTTTTGTCTAATGACAATTCGATTGATAATATAATAATTTGTTGTGACTGTTTTAGTAAATAGACAGTATAATGATGTGTTAGGGAATGATAAAAAGGAAATTAAGAATGAACCTAAGGGGGAGAATAGAAATTATGTAATTTGGTAAAATAATGATTTGGATGATTTATTACCACACTAGATAATTTCGAGGATGAAATTATTTAAGAGGGAGAAAATTATAACATCCGTGATTTTGGAGATATAAAATTGTATATACTCAATATATATATATATATATATATCTAGAGTATATATAATATATACGTATGGTATATTAATTGTATATGTTGGATTAATACATTACATAATTAATATTTCATACATATATAAGGTACATTTGATGTGTATATAAGATACACATTACTTGTGCATATGTGTAATATCCCAAAATTTTGAAAAGTTTTAATTTTTGAAAATTTGATAAAATAAATTATAATTTAAATGGATAAATTAAATTAATAGTTTTAAATGAAAAATGAAGGAGTTTTAAATGAAAAAGTGGAACATATATCTGATATATATGTAAAATATATACAACACATAAAAGTCAACATTTTTTAAAAGAAAGTCAAAGTAAAAGGGTATTTTGGTAATTAAATCTTAGAAATTTAAAATTAATAAAATAATTTTAAAATAAATTATTTTTGAATGGAAGAGGGAATTTAGGACTTTTAATTTATTAAATAAATAAATAAATAATTAATTATTAAATTATTTTAATATATATATATGGTTAAAAAAAGATGAAAAGGAAAAGAAATATTAAAAAAAAGTCTTCTTCTTCTTCTTCTTCTTCTTCCTTTAGGACATTTTCCATGGGAGTTTGAAGCATGAATTTGATTCTTCCATACTCCATAAATTGAAGGATTTAACAAGTTTCAAGTGGATTTTTGGTGATTTCATCCAAAACTAGTAAGTTTCCAACTCTTTTCTTTGAATTTCTTGGAAATTTGTATTATGTGAGAATTTGAATTTTGATTTAGTATATTATAATTATTGGAATTGGTGTGTATGATGTTATTTTGGGTAGTTAACAATGATTCTAAGGTTAGATTAAAGAGATGATGGAGTTTGATTAAAGAATGGTGAAGAGAGAGAATTTAGAGTTATGGAAATTTTGGGTTTGAGGAAACATGAGCTTTAATTGTGCAAATTGGTTCCAAATGTGTTATTTTGATTCATAAACAAGTATTTTAAAGTCAAATGTTGGATTTGGTTGTATTTGGCTGGATTTTGAGAATGGTAGTATTCATTTAGGGTTTTGAAAAAGTGAATTTTCAAAGAATGAATAATTGTTTGATTTTAATGCTTAAATGTTATTTAATGATATAAGTGGTAGAAATAAGATTGAAATGATAATTGGATTGAGTTGGAATGGAGATCCTTAAATGGTGAAGGTTATGCCATTTTAGGGTTTTGGACATAAGCATATGGTTAATTAATGTAATTGGTTTAAACATGCTAAAACATGTTTCTAATGATATTAATAAACTTAAAACACTAATTTAAATGGCTTGATATGGTTTTTTAAAACTAAAGTGAGGTGAAGCTTAACTTTGGGATTTGGATTAGAGTGATATTTAATTATGGTTTGATGTTGAGAATACCTTAGAACGTGATATTAAATAATTATGTATGATCACATTTGGTATAGGCAATGAGGGAGGTTGATTTGCTTCATCCAAGTGGTGAAGGGCAAGTTGGAAGGATAGGATTGGAGGTTGTGTTAAGCTTGCTTTGGGTTGCTAGTGGAGGTATGTACAAACTTTGAAAATAATGTCTATATTTGCATAACATTTGGACTTAACACATTTTGGTTGAAAAATGTGTTAAGCTACTTGGTTCATTGATTGTGTATGAATAATATGCTATGACATTTGTAATGTCATATATGTGTTAAATGCATTGTGAAAAGCCATTGATAATGGCTAATTTGTGTAACATGTGAAATATGTATATTATGTGAAAACACCCAAAGTAATTGGGTAATGTGTTGTGAATGTAAAAATGAGATATGTGGAATAATGAAATGAATTGATATTGATAAAAATGAAAAAAATGAGAAAAATGTGAAAATAAGGCAATGTGCCTAGATTGAATATGTGACAAAAAGAAAGAGATTAATAATGAGAAAATTGAATAAATTGTGTGCCTAGTATGTTATTCAATTTTCAGAGTTCTGGGTTTGCCGGCATGCCTATGATTGCCTACGGCTAAACGCTGGAATGGTAAAAAGACTGGGTCGTAAGCCAGACCAGCTGATAAATATGATATTTTTGGGGTGAAAAGGTTGGGTTGTAAGCCTTAAAAACTATATCAGTCTAGCTGGATTGAGGACCAAGATACTAGGGCCTAAGGGTCTAGCCGGGTTGAGGTAAAAGAGACTGGGGCTGTTACATTATCTATGGATATATATATTGCCTACAGGGCTAGACACATGGTTTCATTATGGACCAAAGCAGTAACTCTGAAATTTGAATAGCATATTAGATCCTTTTGGGCCCATGCTTGTATTTGCTTTAATGTGAATTATGAATTGTGATACAATGAGCAATATAATGCTATGAGTTGTGATTACGAAATATTTGAAAAATATAAGAAAGTAGAATGATGTGACATCTATATGCATTGTGCATTGACATTACATTGAGTTTTATTGTTATTATCAAATTTTGTACTACTAGGCTTCGGCTTAGCGCGATTGTAATTCGTCGCGCAGGTGTCATGGATGATTTGGTAGAGCCGGATAGTTATACTAGACCTGGTCAGGTCTAGGTTTGTATTTATTGAGCTTGAAGAGTTATTTTTGGGTACATCAAGATCAGAGCCAGTTGCCAGCATGTAGATATTTGATATTACAATGTATTTTGATATTATATATGTTATGATATGTTTTTGGAAGTATATAATGTAAATTGTAAAGAATGTTTTGAATAATTTATTCAGATGGGATTTTATATGTGTTGTTAATTTATATATCTATATATAAGTATTTTGAGAAAATAAGGAGAAATTGAGAAGTATTGGTAAAATGGTTAATTGATTTTTATTGGGAGTGTTTGCTTTATGCAGGTTATGTTTTACTGAATTTTGGGAATGTCCAAAATACAGACAAAACTCTGGCAAAATTTTTTTCCAGAGATTTTCTTATAAAATATTTATTTTGGATTCCTATAACAAGCAAAAAATATTTATATACTATTTATTATATATATTAGTATTTAAAATCTTAAAACAGAAATGTGAAAATTTTTATTAAATCTGTCTATGACATTTTTATACCGTATATGCGTATTTTACATATGCTGAAAATATGTATTGTACATATATAGGGTATGAGGGCGTTACATTTATTTTGGTATCAGAGCCTAGGTTTGAGGTTCTCGACTTAGGTGGGTTGTTAGAGAGAGAAAATTGAAAATTTTAAAAAATGATTTTCAATTGTGATGCATGCATTGGTACTGGCAATTTATCTGATCCCTGATGTGGAAATGTCCATTTGATATAATGGATATGAGTTAAGATGAAGTCTGGGTTATATTGATCAAAGTAGCACAGTAGAAGCATCATTCTTAACCTTATGGATTAAGAATTTTTGGAACTTCTATTCGAAATTAAGATTCATAATTGATTCAATTGATAAATAAGTGGAATTAAGAAAAATAATTTATTAAATGATTTAAGATATGAAATAAAAAGTTTGAGAAATGGACATGATAGTTACAGAAAATTTTATAGGTGTGCTGTAAAATGATATTGTTGAATTTTTGAATAAATATAGGAATGGTTGATGAGTTTGAAAATTTAATGAAAAGTTTTTCTATATGTTAGAATCTAACGTATAAAAATTTCATAATTTTTAAAAATGAATTACTAATTAAGAAAGGTAGAAGAACATGGAATCGCCACCCGGACGGGCTGGGAAAAAGAAAGTGGTGGATGACTCGATTCCTAAGGAATCCCCAACCCCCTAATGGGTTTGAAAAGTTGGGTACGTGTGGGGAAGGTGAGAAATGGCTCAGCACCCCCACAATATCCGGTTCATTGGAACCGGCCTCCTTTACAAGTTTTAATATTATAAAATTCTTAAATATAACAATATTATCCATATTACATGCAACAATTGAAATAAAGCATCGTTATATTAAAAATCAAAACAATGTCTAAGCAAAACAAATAAATGGACACCCATCCGAGGATGGAAACATGTCCTTACATCATCCATATCTAAACTAATAGGACACCCACCAAAAGGTAGAAACATGTCCTTTACATTGGTCCAAAATATAAAAGCTATCTAAATTAAATGATATTTAACTAATGAGGCATCCACAAAGTGGAAACATACCTCTTACAACATTTGGAAATCAAAATAGATCGATAGAAGTAAATAACCATTCATCATAAATAAATCATTCATCAAAGATATCAACCAAAATATATAAAATAAACATCCATCCATGATAAATTAAATAAATAATGCATTGAAATTATTGATATTCAAAAATATGAAACCAATAAAATTACAAAAAATATAATTTTATATGTAACATATGCCAACATATATTGACATATATTGATATATACTCATATATACCAATATATATTGTTATTCTTTAATTAAAATATATGTAATACATAATAATATATACCCACATATATATAATATGGTAAGAACCTATGGTAGAATTCTAACAAATATATGTTGTTATATGTTATATATATATACACATAATAATTTTAAATTTATTTGTTTTGAAATTCAGAAAACATATATTGTTATATGTAATATATACAGACATATAAAATAATTTTAAATTTATTTATTTTAAAATTCAGCAAATATATATTGTTATATGTAACATATGCATATATATAAAATAATTTTATACTTATTTTTAAACTTATATGTTTTGAAATTCGGCAAATATATATTGTTATATGTAATATATACAGATATATATAAAATAATTTTATACTTATTTATTTTGAAATTCAGCAAATATATATTATTATATGTTACATATATAGATATATAAAATAATTTTAAACTTGATCTCTTTTAGATAAATTTCTCCTCTTGAAAATTGGCTTAAATGATGCAACTTTTCACCATCGATTCCTAAAATGTTACATATAACATATATGTTAATAATGTGGGTATGCATGAGTATGCGTAAATTTTTATTAATTTTTAAAATGAGAGTATATGTTGATATATTTACTACATATACTGTAAAAATCATTTAAAAATATCAATATATGTTTGTATATGTTACATATAACAACATATATTAGTTGATTTGCAATAAAAACATTAATATACAATCTAATAGATGTTATATGTTCATATATGTTGCATATAATAATATATATTAATTGATTTGCAAAAAAAAAATATCAATATACAATTGATATATTATTATATATCCATATATACTACATATAACATCATATATTAGGTCATTTGCAAGAGAAATAGTAATATACAACTAATATATGTTTGTATATGTTCATATTTATTATATATAATAACAACATATATCAATTAATTTATAATAAAAATATTAATATACAAACTAATATATGTTGTTATATATTCATATATGTTACATGTAACAATATATATTATGTCATTTGCAAAAGAGATATCAATATACAATTAATATATGATGTTATGCGGTCATATATGTTACATATAACAACATATACCAGTTGATTAGCAAACAAAAAAAAATATCAATATTCAATTAATATATGTTGTTATATGTTTACATATATTACATATTACAACAAATATTAGTTGATTTGCAATAAAAATATCAATATACAAACTAATATATGATGTTAAATATTCATATATATTACATATAATAACATATATTGGGCCATTTGCAAAAAAAAAATATTAATATGCAATTGATATATGCTATTATATATTTATGTATGTTATATATAACAACATACATCAGTTTATTTGCAAAATATATATATCAATATACAATTGATAAATATTGTTATTTGTTCATATATGTTATATATAACAAAATATATCATTTTATTTGTAATAAAAATATCAATATACAAATTAATATATGTTGTTATATGTTCATATACGTTACATATAATAATATATACATATCAGGTCATTTGCAAAAGAAATATCAATGTACAACTGATGTATATTGTTATATGTTTATATTTATTTTATATAACAATATATATCAATTAATTTATAATAAAAATATCAATATATAAATTAATATATTGTTATATGTTCATATTTATAACATATAACAACATATATATGGTCATTTGCAAAAAAAAAATCAAAAAAAATATTAATATATAATTAATATATGCTATTATATATTACATATAACAAATATATATTAATTTATTTGCAAAAAGAATATCAGTAAATAATTGATATAAATTGTTATATGTAATATATAACAATATATATCAGTTAATTTGTAAAATAATAATAAGGCCAAATATATATGTAGTCCCCTAAACTTATAACATTTAGTTACTTTGCCCCTTAAACTTTCATTTTAACCAATTTACCTCATGTACTTGATTATTTTTTTTTACTGATAAGCACTTATACTAATGAATGTTGATCACTTTGCCCCATGTATTTATATATTTTGTACCAAATAGATACCTCAATAACTCGGCATGACTCGGTATAACTAAGCGAGATTATGTTTATAAGTTAAAAAAATGCGAGTTCAGAGGACTATATGGTTAAATTGAAAGTCTAAGGGGCAAAGTGACTAATCGCTGCAAGTTCAGGGGGCTACGTATGTATTTAGCCTAATAATAATAATAATACATAAATTAATATATATTGTTATATGTTCATAAATGATATATATAACGACATATATTAATTAATTTATAAAAAAAATATCAATATATAATTGATACATGCTCTATTCTTTGACAATACTCTAAGTATGTTAACCTAAGATATAGATGAGAAAGAATTAATCTTATATACTTTATGTAAATTCAACATTTATATGATTTTTTTTCTTGATTATTAATGCGAGGAAAAAAATTAATTATGAATTAACTATTTTTATATTATACTATGAAAGTGAACATGCTGTATCGATTGATTTAATGATAAAGATGCTAACAGAAAATTAAAAATTAATTTGTCCTTACCTCTGGCTTGCATTATTATATATTTTTATTTTTTCAATTAACTGATATTTTTTTTTATTCTATTCCATATAATGTAGCAAACATAACATTATGAGGATAGGTAGTTCATTTTCATTCTGAGTTCAAAAAATAAAGAACAAATATCCAAGAACGAAAAATATATAAATAGATGTATCATTTGAAATCTTTGTGTAATTTTATGTAAATTCAACATTTATATGATTTTTTTCTTGAGTATTAATATGAGGAACTAAAATTGATTATGAATTTATTATTATTATATTATACTATGAAAGTAAACATGTTGTATCGATTGATGTAATGATAAAGAAGCTAACAGAAAATTAAAAATTAATTTGTCCTTACCTTTGGTTTGCATTATTATATATTTTTATTTTTTCAATTAACTGATACATTTTTTTTTATTCCATTCTATATAATGTAGCAAACATGACATTATGAACATAGGTAGTTCATTTTCATTCTGAATTCAGAAAATAAAGACTAAAAATCCAAGAATGGAAAATATATAGATAGATGTATTATTTGAAATCCCCAACGTTCACAACCTACAAATCATCGACATATGTCATTCTTCGAACTTCGATAGCATAAATCAACAAGCCTAAATGGTTTATATATATCACGGCTCGTATATGACAATAATACAGGAGGAAGCTCAAGTAAAATCATACTACGCTACGAAGTAGTCATTAAAGAATTTGATTGATTAGACCAAAGACATGTTTACATGATACACATTGAATGTCATACACTAACAGTACAAATAACACAAAGAACCCCCAAGGGTAGAAAGAATAGGAATTGCAGGAAAGTAAAACTGAAAAAAATGGACAATTTGTTCCTTCTTGAAGAAAGTTTTCTTTCTTCTTTTAATTTGACTCTGTATTGAAATTCAAATTTAAAAACTACCCATTCTGAATACAACTTTTATACCATTAAATTAAAAAATTATTGATACATAAAAGTAAAGTATTTTCATTTTGATAATCAAATATTATACATGAACGTACATATAATGCCAAAAATAAATGGGAATTCATTAAAATATTCAGACCAGATATTCAACACAAACTCAAATCACCAGTTGACCAAGAAATTAATTAACCCATAAAATAATGTAGCACACTGATTATTTATTGAACACTCTCAAATCATAGCATGTTATCTTACAATATGGCAACAAAAAAACGAAATAATATATCCATCGAACATGTGCACCAAGAAAAGAATGCAAGAGATACACGATGCATTGACCCAAACAAATTAAAAACAATTAAGTTTATGATACATAGTTGCTAGATTAAGAAAACCATTCTTTGAAGCATTTCATGAAACATGTTTTTTGCGCAATAAACTAAACTCAAAGTCACTCACTGCCACAAAAAAAAACTAAATCTACATAAAACAATGATAAAAATAATATCTAAATCTACATCCACAAGCAAAAAGCAAGCTAAATAACGCAACAATAAAAAAGCAGTTACTACTTCCATTATTGTTTAGTTTTTCTATACTCCTATAAATATCCATCACCTTGTAAATTGAACACATACAAAGCCCCATCCTTAAATATTCTACATATCTATCCACTTAATATAGTTTTAAGAGAAGAAATGGAGAATGATCAAAGCTACGCAATTGGAACAAGTTGTGCATATGAGGATTTAGTATCCAAATAAAAACAACTGATAATAATGAGGAGATACAAAATTTAAAAAACAGCCAAACAAATATCAAAGATAGAGAAGAGAAGCTGGTGACAGAGAAGTCATAGTGGCAATCGAAGATAATAATGAAATAGTGAAGGGTAAGGAAAGAAAGAGGGAAAAAGAATAATGTCATTTCTTAAAACAAGATTCTGAAAAACAGTATAAACGAAAAAAATAAAAGTTAAAACTAAAAATAAAAATCATCCTTCATAAAAATGAAAAGATAAGCTAAAAACATCATATACAGTGTAATTTTCTCCGATTACATATCACCGAGAAAAGGAGAAAAAAGGTCGTATTGTGCGCATTGCCTTTTTTTTTTTTTTTTAATTTTTTAAGCAATCATATTTTTAATTTTTTTAAAAGTTAGTTATGTAATTTTTCAAAAATTCTTCACTTTTTTTTTTTTGCCTTATTTTATTTTCTGCCCCCTTTGCTTTCCTGTCCGCTTTTTTGCCTGTCCCTTTGATATCTTTTCTTGCGCATCTACGTGCACTAGCTTTCATGCGCATGGCTTCTTTCGGGAGGCTTATTCCATTTCACTCCTTCCGAGTGAGTATCGTCTCTTTTTTCCTTCTCTCTCCCTAATTGTGTTCTCATTTTTTTTATTTCCTTACGGCGAAAATACGTCTCTTCTTCCAGCGTTTAGTTCTATTTAGGGTTTGGAGGGAGTTCTCGCAGCTGTAATGCTGTTCACTCGCCGGAGGCAACGAAATTGAAATTGGAGGAGGAAGATAGGCATTGTGAAGGTTCTATAATATTTGATTTTTTTCCAATTTTTAAACTGAAATCTAGTTATTAATTGTTCTTATATTTGATGAATTAGGTATTTATGTTAATAAACTGGATAGCATCCAAGTTTATGTATTTGATTACGACTATACATTGACACATTATTCTGCTAACTTACAGAATTTGATATATGACCTTGCCAAGGAGCATATTGTTACTGAGGTTGGTTTAGTCCCTTTTCTTTATTTTTATTTGCTGTTAAAATCATTTAATGTTGTTGGAAATATGGTTTTTCTTTTTTTCTTTTAAGTTGGAATTATGGTTTTTCTTTTGCTTTTTTATTTTTATTTTTTACTTTATTGGCTTCGTTGCAGCTTAGATATCCTGAGATATGCATGAATTTCAAATATGATCCAACTTTTCCCATTAGAGGCCTCTATTATGACAAGAAAAATGGATGTCTTTTGAAGTTGGATTTCTTTGGGTCGATTGAGCCTGATGGATGCTACTATGGGCGTCGCAAGGTATCTTTTCTGCTTGTTGTCTAATCTAATGCTTTCAAATGTTTGTAATTAGTTATCATTATTGTCTGCCATGCTTAGTTATATTGATGAGGCCTTTTAGGAAAAATATATTTTCTAATAATTGACCTACTTATACTCGGTTTTGTTTTTACCCTTTTATAACACCTTCTGAACTCCCATCTTAATCATTCTGGAAGGAGCTCAAACATAGTTACCTTATTGTTCTTTCCCTGACTATGCTTGAGCGCACATAAGTGACTTTCTGTATAGGCTCCCATCATTTGCTTTCATCTCAAAGACAATGACTGTCACGAACATTAGGCTTCTCGACTGAAATTGGATTTGCTGGGATAATGGTATATTGGACTTGGAATAATCATTAATTGCTGGTTCAATGTCAGGTGTATTTTGGTAATTTTGTTGGTTTTGTAGGAAGTGGCTGAGTTATAGCTTTATTGGTCTTAAATTTAGTTTCGTTATGAGTTATATAGTAGCATTAATCAGTGTAGCCATGTAAATGAGGGGTCTTTTAGGAGTCCAAATTTGATATCGATTTTGAGTCCAAGCAAATTAAGGTTTAAAATTAAATGAAGCTTTCTTGGTAGAAGTAAGTTCTAGATCATGTTAGTGCTAAGCTTGTAATAGTTTGCTTAAGTTTTCATTGATACTACAAGGATAATAAGATCTTTAGTCATCTTTGAGCTTGATTTTCATTAGTTTTACAAACCCTAACCCTAGACACTAAAAATAAAAAAAATCCCCATTCCACAAAATGTCCATTATAGCATTGTATTAAATATTGTAATTGTGTTATCCAGCTACGAATTGATAATTGATTGACTTCATTATGCAAATACCGTTATTTATCATATCTTTTCTTTTTTATAGCTTAACCAAAAGGAAATAGAACAAATGTATGGCACACGGCATATTTGTGGTGATCAAGCTCGTGGACTTGTTGGCTTAATGGATTTCTTTTGTTTTAGCGAGGTTAGTATCTCTTTATTTTCCACCATGATTTTTGAGAAAGAAAAACCGTGGAGTTTCGATAGTGCCAATTATAAGTATGGCTTGAACATTCTATCAACATATTAAAGGCGAATGTAACAAGTCATTTCATAGGAAATATGGAAGCATTAATTAAAGAGAGGATATGGACATGTTTGGACACACGAAGTACATATATTTTTCAAAAAAGATACATATGAAGTTAAAGATTCATACATGCACATGCCGGTGCTATTTGCAATTGTCAACTACACTTATTTGAGGGAGATAGGGGAGTGGGATAGGTGGGTGGGGATCTCTTGCCGCATTCTGATAGGTGTGGGAATTTCATATAGCATTCTAGCTTCATATAAGCTGCTATCGCCTCAACTTCTTATTATATAGCAAATATTTTTAGTTTAATTATGATAGGAAATTAGGCTTGGACTTGCAAGGGGCCAACATATTCTATGAAACATGGTTGTTCATGATCATAGTCATGTTATCAACCTATTGATGACTTGGCATTCTTTCTGTTTGCTACCTAAACAGTGAGGCTTGAGAATAGTCTTTAGGATTTAAAATTGATAATTGTTCTTGAAATTTTTATTTTTTCAGGAATTTCTTTCTAGGTCCTAAACTTTATTCAGTGTTGTGCATCTTTGATACTACTTAATTGTGCTATAGATGTGATGCTAACTTTTCTTGTTTATTTTAAAGCTAGAATGGGTGGAATTTTAGATGTGAAATTTTGTCTCACGGGGGAATAAGTTTAAAAAGTTGAATTGGAAAAGGAAAGAAAAATGAGTTGTGGGGATATTCCCAATGCAGTTCAAGCACTGTTAAATATGAACAAGACTGATAAATAATATTCAAAGTTGGTAATGTGTGTGTGCTTTTGTATGGAATTTTGGGCTAGATACTTCCAAGTTATTGTCTTGGCATGATGAGATGTTTTTGAAGAGATACATGTAGTATCCCTCTTTATCAAAGTCATGGGGATTAGGGATAAAAATGGGTTGGGGAATCCCCATCCTTATTGGACTTGACCCACTCACTTCTTATCCTTATGGGGTGATGATGGGGATATTTACTAAATATAAGAGGTATATTTTAGTGTGTCAATTCATTAAATTCATTTTTCATAATTACAAAATGAAAATAAAAATATATTATACTGAAAAAAAGTAAAAAATTTATTGAATAGGGAATGAGAATCCTCATTGGAACGGGGACAAGGAGAGTTTTACCCCTGTTAGGGTACGAGGATGGGGACAAGGACAGGAATTGGGGATGTCTTGTTGGCCGTTGCCAATTAATGGGGTTGCATACAAAGGTGCTAGTTGTAATATCTCAAAGTATGCCCTAGAAGTTTTGGTATTATTGTTGTATTTGGATTTAATGTTTTATGTTTGTATGGAAAGAGAAAAGAAGTTAAGAGAGGGAGTGTATATGTTGTATATATAGAAATATATACAGCATATACAAGTCAAGATAATGAAAGTCAAAATAAGATATTTATTTATTTTTTTAAATTAATTTAGTCAAGTGAATGGAAATAGAATTAGTGGAGGAAGATAATTTGCATTATTTTAATATTAAACAAGTGCTTGGTGGAGATTTAAAGAGATTGAGTGTTTGACTTGGCTACTTGTCTTCTTCTTCTTTTCTTTTAATTGGGTTGGCCGGTCATCAAAGAAGCAAGAGAGAAAGAGAGATATTTGATTTTCCAAGCTCAAGATTGAAGGAAGTTTTCAAGTGATCAAGTTGGAAATTTAAGAGTTTCTTCATCTTTGGTAAGTTTTCCACTTGATTCTTTGATTTTCTTTGAGTTTGTGAGTTGAGATTGTGGATAGTGTAACACCCTGATACCTTATATAAGTACTATATATATACCTGGTATACATACGGTAAGTATATAAAGTATAAGGATGTCACTTTTCGTTACCTTTTTAAAACTTGTAAAAGAATTCCAAACCATAATACATTAATTTAAATAACATTTACCAAATCATAATCTTTATCAAAAACTTCATTTATACATATAATTACTTTCTCGTCATAAATACATCAATATAAAAGTTATACATGTATGCATTTCCCCCTAGTTGGTCTCGACAAACCTTTACCCTTCTCGTGGCATAACGAAAGACTTTGTATCTTCCACCAAGCTACCTGCGCTATTACACATCCGCGCTAAGCCCGAAAGCTTAGTAGTACAAATATAAAATATAAACATACATTATAGATATTCCATTATATAATGATATATCAACTCAATATACAATTAGTTCTTATCATGTTTTTCCTTCCTAATTGCAACTTTCATATATCTTGACTAATCTCATATATTATATACGTTTATATAAAACATTACCACCAACCATAATCCATTACTAATACTCACAATCAATATATCAATATACATACATTTTATATCATACTAATCAAAAATCACATTTTCCAAGGAAGACAATCCTTATCACCAAACACAATTCATCATTAATACCCACAATCAATACACACATCACATATCATACTTCATAACATTAGTTTGTTCACAATTCATTAATCATACATCACATTTCTCACAAAGGCAATTATTATCACCAACCATCATCCATCACTAATATCCACAATTAATATATCTCATTACTCATGTATTCCAACATTTGTATATATATATCATATTTACAACAAATGACAGACTCGGGCCCAAAAGACACTAATATGCTATTCGACTTTCAGAGTTAATGCTTTGGTTTAATTATCACATTCATAAATATCCCAACTAGGCTTCAAGGATTAAGTTCAACCAAGCTTCAAGGGGAACAAAGCATGCTAAGTATCAACCCAACTTGGCTTCAAGAACTAATCCAACCTAGCTTCAAGGGTTGTAACATCTCAATTAGGCTTCAAGGACTAGACCCAACCAAGCTTCAAGGGGAGTAAAACATGTTAAACTTCAACCCAACTTGGCTTCAAGGATCAAGCCCAACCTAACTTCAAGAGATTGTTACCATTAGGCATGCCACCAACAACAAAACTCTGAAAATGAATAACACATTAGATACACAATTCATTGTTTATTTCATCATCAGTATCATTTTCAATTCTCATCATCATTTAGGCAAACATGCCTTACATATCTCAATTGAATTATCATAGCCAATCACAATGGCTTCATATCACAATTGAGTTATCATTGCCAAGAACAATGGCTTCATATCACATTATATCTCAAATCACATTTCATGTTTCATCATTGATATATGCAACATCAGTTACATTACTAAACAAACATATCATTACTCAATCATACCATATAGGCATGCTTTAATCATATCATTCAGGCATACATAATCCATTTCTTTGCACATGTATCTTAAATTCATTTTCATATAATCCATATGTCCATTTATTTCATTTTGATCATCATTATCAATCATGATAACATCACATTTCATCATTTCTCAAGACACATTAACTCCATTCATTATTAAAACATTTATCCTAACAAATTGCATTGCACATACCTTTCTTTTGGATGATCATTATAGCTTTCACACTATACAAATGACAATATTAGTAACATTGAATTAACAATATAATAATCTACTTAACACATTTATACCAAGGGTGTTAAATCTCAAAATCATATAAAAGATTACATCTATGTAAGTTTGTACTTACCTCAAGAACTATTTCCATCCATCTATACATTTTCTCTTCCAAGAATTCTCAACATTTAGGTTAATGCAACACAATCTCTTCAAAACCTAATTCAAAGATCATTATTCATAAGTTTAGAATCATCCACGTACATTTGTTTAGGTCATTCTTTGATTACAAAGTATTTAGAGTTTATATAAAATGTTTAGGAACAAAAGACTTTTGAAGCATCAAACAATGCATGAAGAACCAAAAACCATCACAATAGCAAACACACCCAAGGGACACGGCCAAGCTTGTGGCCGTGTCTCTCAAGACCAAAACTTCCCGAGGCAGACACGGGCAAGGACACGGCCGTGTCTCTCAACACAACTCAGGCAGTAGGAAACACATTTAAGGGACACGGCCAAGCCAGTGACCGTGTCACCCCAAAACCTATCCAACACGGCCAAAATTCTCTAGACTTGGCCGTGTTTCTCAAAAATAATAAGTCTTGGCAGTGTCTCATCTTGCTTATGGCCGTGTCACTCAAGAACACAACCCCTAATTTGGCCAAAGCTCTTTCACTTGCATTTTCACACTTTTTGCACAACAATAATCTCATTCAATTGGTTCTAATCAATGTTGTTAACACATATCTTAAATATTCATTACATTAATCACTTAAACAACACATTAACATTACATTTTAAACACAAACCATCTCAAAACCCTAAAACCAAATTCCACTTAACTTACCATATTCAAAACCAAACCAATACCAATTCAATCTTATAACTTACAATCCATTTTAAAACTTATAAACACATCACAAACACATTTAATCATCAAATCAACAAACCCTAATTCACTTAAAACACCACTTCACAAGAATAGAAGAAATCAAGGAAAAGAACTTACCAAAGTTGTTGAATTCCACAAATCTTAAACTAAATTCCTTGATTCTCCCTTCAATCTTGATGTTAGAAACCAAAACACTTTAATTGCTCTCTCTTCTCTTTGGATAGCCGGCCACCACTTCAAGCAAAGAAAAGAAAATAACAAGTCAACCCTTCTTTCCTTCTTTTAATCTCCACCAAGAGATTTCCAAAAGAGAATTACCTCAATGCCCTTAACCATTTACTTTAGCTCTCTTTTAACTCATATGTCCTTTATAGTAATTTCACATATCATAAATGAAAATATCTTCTTGCATTGACTCTCCCTTTTGACCAACTTATATGTTATATATATTACCATATAATCAACATATACACCTCTCTCTAAACCCTCTTTTCTTTCCTCTTCACATAACATATACATTCAATCCAACTTACAACAACAACATAATCAAAACTTCTAAGGCAAACATGAGGATATTACAATTCTCTCCCCCTTAAATAATTTCGTCCTCGAAATTATCTAGTATAATTGTAATCCATTCATAATACCATACCATCTTAACTTCCATATGAAGTTAATTATACATTTAAGTCATTATATCATCAAATCATATAGCTTCAACTCTCCTCTTTAGAATCAACCACCTTCTTTAAATTCCATAACTCATCATTCTATATGTTTATACATCTTGTTACTTCCTTAATCAAACATTCAAAAGAGCTCATTACATTTCTTGTTAATGTCTTTATATAAGAATCAGATCATTTTATAGTACACTTATACTCCATCTAATCTTTATATTTAATATATTTTGTTCTTTCACTTCTTTGTAATTACTCTCTTAACTTTAACCTTAAAAACCATTGATTTATATCTGGGCATTAATTATCCCTTCATTACAATCACTGTCTACATAGACATTTATTAACCCTCAATGGATAACAAGATCCTTATTTCCACAAATAAAGTTACTTCTTTAATATGCATTTCACTTAACTTACATATTAATACATTACCTTTTTATTTATTTTATAAATAACCCATCTTTACCCTTTTTATCATGATTTATAACTACTATAATTCCATTCGTTCATGTTCATTCACACTTTAACATTTTACATCATATACATTATCATGTAAATAATTACACTATTGGTACAACTACACACATTAAATCTCAATAATGATTCATAATCTTAGTCAAATCTAGATCAATTGATCTATTTGTCACTATATACCCACATTCCAATCTTGTTCAATTCCAACCAACGATTAATTTACTTAACTTATCATAAAATTTCATAATATTCATATATGTATATATATATAACTTCATTCCATTAGGGCAAACTTATATTCAATTCTTGATCTCTTCCGATCCATTTTCAGTCAAATCATCATGATAACAAATCACTTCAAATTATCTTTTAATATACACATAGTTTATTTTCTATTATCTTACTATAATACTCACCAATTCTCATAAAAATTTTATACCATATTTACTATCTACAATTCATTCACTCAAACCTCGAGTTACATACCTTAAACATATTCTATAATTTCTCCCTTTTTAATATTTCTTCACATTTCATATCATTGTTATATATATATATATATATATTTATATTATCCACAACTCAACACATTTCCATAATTTCCTCTTTCTCTCTTTATTTTCACAATTATAACCAAGTTTTTAACATAAAATGATAAAGTACAACTTTATCCATCATAACTTTTAACTATACTCCTCTAACATAATTTCAATCTCACCAAATCTGTATTACAATCCTTTTATCTAAGATCCAAATCCATGGATAACAAAATTAACCGATCAAATACGCTAAACAAAACACATGGCTTTAAGAGATTAATATTCAAGCCTGAGACTTTCAAATCAATATTGTTCTTCTCATAATTTTATTCTCAATCTATACAAATACAAGGCTAAGGTGTATCTCAAGAATTACATATTCCTTCTTTACATTTTTACTATATCAGAAGTTAACACATTCTAACTCCGTTTCAACCAAATTTGCATTCGATTATATGATCTTTATCAACTTAAGTCACGTTTCAACAATATTATTATATACATATTCAATCATATACAGTTCTTATACAATTTCTATTCGTCACTTCATTTCTAATCCATTTACAATCTCTTATAATATAATTACATAGAACTTTTTATATGTGAATACTTTGGGACTCTAAATATCATATAATCATCAAATTTAAAGCTCACCAACAATTTCCACTGTCCACTATTACTCAAGTCCATTTCATACTTACTTTTATCACATAATCCAATTAGCTTTACCCAGTTCCAGACCTACTCTCTCTTAGGTCCACTTATACATACAACATCATTTCCATATCATTAATTCTATAATTATACCATATACATATTCATAAGTCATTTACAAAACATGATTCACACCTTTATGTATATATGTATAATTTCATTCACATGTCATATACATGTACACACTTAATTATATGCTCTTATTTTATTTTCCTTTTTCATACATTCAATACAAATTTAATGTTCATCACTTTCCTTTAAACACTATCATTCTCATTCTTCCAATATAATATAAAATATTTATTCACACTACAAAATATATATATATATGTATTCCAACTACAATAACACTTCACATCCATCTTGGTCACCTTCCAAATGTGACATCTCTTTCCCTTTCGTCTTTAAAAGCATTTAATACACTTCCATATCCATTTTACCCTTTCCAGTAGTGTGGCTTAAAATAGCTCATTTTCATTTGCTCCTCCACTACCCTTTTTACATCAAAACAAATTCTCATACTATCAATCACATTACTCAATTCATAATACTTTCATGTGCAATATAAGTCATTTCACCTAGCTCATGTATTGAATATACATTAAACTATCAATATCCAAATAATCTTTATCAAATTCCACTAGAACTTTAACTTTTCAACTTACTACTTTGCTTAAACTTCAATTTGCCAAACTCATCTTTTCTTAATATCACTTTAAAAACATCTTACGTATATATATATATCACAAAGCAATATCAAAACATATAATTTCCACAATTACCAAGCTCATTTCAGAATCTCAAATATCGTATATTACCACCATTACCATGAGCTTTCACCATATTCAAGCATCTCACATTTCTAACATTAAATTCACAATGTTTGCATTAAAATAACAATACCAATTTATATTTTTACTTAACCAATATCATATCTTTTTCCTTTAAACCAAACCTTAACTGTATATACATCCCAACTTTACATAATCACACTTTGTCTCTACTAATCAACTCATTCAATATTCCACCATACTCTCCTCATTTAAATAACATAACTTTCAATATTAACAATTCGATATTATTTCCTCTGTCTAGCAAACTCAACATTAGCAAACCCAACATAAACTTTATTATAAAGAGGTTCAAAGTATAGAAGAAAAGTACATATTCTTATCTTGATTTGATTTTCAACTCATTTTCAACTTTATTCTCCTTTTCATTTCTTTATGTTTCAATTCATATTATGTCCTACATAATATTGCTCATAAACATCAACATTACATTCCATGTTGCACACGACATAACATTTTTCATATGCATCATTAATATGCATATATCACATTACATTTCACAATTCGTTTCTCATAATTAATTAGGCACTATGCCTCAATTATAATTCATTTCCAACATCATTGCCAACAATCATGGTTTCTCATCACATCAACATAGTATACACATATATCATCAACTATATTGAACATCTCATATAACACAAATATTCTACAAGTCATATTATGCCACATCCGAGACCAACCTAGGTGTCAATACATACGCATGTATTACAAATTTCATTTCAAAACTTTTCCTTTTTACTTCTATTTAAACTTTTCAAAATTTTTTTCTTTTTAATTTCACTTAGGCCGAGAATCTCGAACCTAAGCTCTGATACCAAAACAATTGTAACACCCTGATACCTTATATAAGTACTATACATATACCTGGTATACATACGGTAAGTATATAAAGTATAAGGATGTCACTTTTCGTTACCTTTTTAAAACTTGTAAAAGAATTCCAAACCATAATACATTAATTTAAATAACATTTACCAAATCATAATCTTTATCAAAAACTTCATTTATACATATAATTACTTTCTCGTCATAAATACATCAATATAAAAGTTATACATGTATGCATTTCCCCCTAGTTGGTCTCGACAAACCTTTACCCTTCTCGTGGCATAACGAAAGACTTTGTATCTTCCACCAAGCTACCTGCGCGATTACACATCCGCGCTAAGCCCGAAAGCTTAGTAGTACAAATATAAAATATAAACATACATTATAGATATTCCATTATATAATGATATATCAACTCAATATACAATTAGTTCTTATCATGTTTTTCCTTCCTAATTGCAACTTTCATATATCTTGACTAATCTCATATATTATATACGTTTATATAAAACATTACCACCAACCATAATCCATTACTAATACTCACAATCAATATATCAATATACATACATTTTATATCATACTAATCAAAAATCACATTTTCCAAGGAAGACAATCCTTATCACCAAACACAATTCATCATTAATACCCACAATCAATACACACATCACATATCATACTTCATAACATTAGTTTGTTCACAATTCATTAATCATACATCACATTTCTCACAAAGGCAATTATTATCACCAACCATCATCCATCACTAATATCCACAATTTATATATCTCATTACTCATGTATTCCAACATTTGTATATATATATCATATTTACAACAAATGACAGACTCGGGCCCAAAAGACACTAATATGCTATTCGACTTTCAGAGTTAATGCTTTGGTTTAATTATCACATTCATAAATATCCCAACTAGGCTTCAAGGATTAAGTTCAACCAAGCTTCAAGGGGAACAAAGCATGCTAAGTATCAACCCAACTTGGCTTCAAGAACTAATCCAACCTAGCTTCAAGGGTTGTAACATCTCAATTAGGCTTCAAGGACTAGACCCAACCAAGCTTCAAGGGGAGTAAAACATGTTAAACTTCAACCCAACTTGGCTTCAAGGATCAAGCCCAACCTAACTTTAAGAGATTGTTACCATTAGGCATGCCACCAACAACAAAACTCTGAAAATGAATAACACATTAGATACACAATTCATTGTTTATTTCATCATCAGTATCATTTTCAATTCTCATCATCATTTAGGCAAACATGCCTTACATATCTCAATTGAATTATCATAGCCAATCACAATGGCTTCATATCACAATTGAGTTATCATTGCCAAGAACAATGGCTTCATATCACATTATATCTCAAATCACATTTCATGTTTCATCATTGATATATGCAACATCAGTTACATTACTAAACAAACATATCATTACTCAATCATACCATATAGGCATGCTTTAATCATATCATTCAGGCATACATAATCCATTTCTTTGCACATGTATCTTAAATTCATTTTCATATAATCCATATGTCCATTTATTTCATTTTGATCATCATTATCAATCATGATAACATCACATTTCATCATTTCTCAAGACACATTAACTCCATTCATTATTAAAACATTTATCCTAACAAATTGCATTGCACATACCTTTCTTTTGGATGATCATTATAGCTTTCACACTATACAAATGACAATATTAGTAACATTGAATTAACAATATAATAATCTACTTAACACATTTATACCAAGGGTGTTAAATCTCAAAATCATATAAAAGATTACATCTATGTAAGTTTGTACTTACCTCAAGAACTATTTCCATCCATCTATACATTTTCTCTTCCAAGAATTCTCAACATTTAGGTTAATGCAACACAATCTCTTCAAAACCTAATTCAAAGATCATTATTCATAAATTTAGAATCATCCACGTACATTTGTTTAGGTCATTCTTTGATTACAAAGTATTTAGAGTTTATATAAAATGTTTAGGAACAAAAGACTTTTGAAGCATCAAACAATGCATGAAGAACCAAAAACCATCACAATAGCAAACACACCCAAGGGACACGGCCAAGCTTGTGGCCATGTCTCTCAAGACCAAAACTTCCCGAGGCAGACACGGGCAAGGACACGGCCGTGTCTCTCAACACAACTCAGGCAGTAGGAAACACATTCAAGGGACACGGCCAAGCCAGTGACCGTGTCACCCCAAAACCTATCCAACACGGCCAAAATTCTCTAGACTTGGCCGTGTTTCTCAAAAATAATAAGTCTTGGCCGTGTCTCATCTTGCTTATGGCCGTGTCACTCAAGAACACAACCCCTAATTTGGCCAAAGCTCTTTCACTTGCATTTTCACACTTTTTGCACAACAATAATCTCATTCAATTGGTTCTAATCAATGTTGTTAACACATATCTTAAATATTCATTACATTAATCACTTAAACAACACATTAACATTACATTTTAAACACAAACCATCTCAAAACCCTAAAACCAAATTCCACTTAACTTACCATATTCAAAACCAAACCAATACCAATTCAATCTTATAACTTACAATCCATTTTAAAACTTATAAACACATCACAAACACATTTAATCATCAAATCAACAAACCCTAATTCACTTAAAACACCACTTCACAAGAATAGAAGAAATCAAGGAAAAGAACTTACCAAAGTTGTTGAATTCCACAAATCTTAAACTAAATTCCTTGATTCTCCCTTCAATCTTGATGTTAGAAACCAAAACACTTCAATTGCTCTCTCTTCTCTTTGGATAGCCGGCCACCACTTCAAGCAAAGAAAAGAAAATAACAAGTCAACCCTTCTTTCCTTCTTTTAATCTCCACCAAGAGATTTCCAAAAGAGAATTACCTCAATGCCCTTAACCATTTACTTTAGCTCTCTTTTAACTCATATGTCCTTTATAGTAATTTCACATATCATAAATGAAAATATCTTCTTGCATTGACTCTCCCTTTTGACCAACTTATATGTTATATATATTACCATATAATCAACATATACACCTCTCTCTAAACCCTCTTTTCTTTCCTCTTCACATAACATATACATTCAATCCAACTTACAACAACAACATAATCAAAACTTCTAAGGCAAACATGAGGATATTACAAATAGTATGTGTTTGTTTGATTGTAGTGTGTTTAAGAGTGTTTGGTTCAATTGATTTTGGATTTTGGGGTTGGATTGAAGGAAAGAGTAAGTTTGTTAGAAGAGAAAGTGTTGTGGTTGTGTTTTGAGTTTGTGGTGATGATTATGATTTGTGTTTGATGTGTGTTTTGAGTTGTTTTGGGTGTTTTTGTAAGTTATTATGGTTTATGGGTGTGTTTAATTAAGTTTGTTTGAAATGGAAAATGGTGGAAGTAAGTTGTTTGTTGGATATGTTGTTATTGTTGGTGGAATTTGCATTTTTGGCCTAACACGCCCGTGAGCAAGGCCAGGTCTTTGGGCGTGTCAATGGTTCTGTTTTCTGGATGAGTAACACGAGCAGTGACACGCCCATGTCACTGAGCGTGTCATAGAGACTGTGTGGGTGAAGGATTGACACGGCCGTGAGCACGCCCGTGTTGTTGGACGTGTCAATATTTCTGTGAGACAGAATGTATTACACGTTCAGTGACACGCCCGTGGTTCTGAGCGTGTCAAAGCTTCTGTGTTGTGGAGTTAGGGCGTGGTCAGGGACACACCCATGTTGTTGAGCGTGTCATGTTTAGAGTTTGCCCTAGTTGGTTCTTAGCTTTATTATCTTATATGTATCTCTAAGTGAGTGTGTATGATTACCTTTGGTTTAGATTTTGAAGAGAGTTGAGTTGCCATAATCCAAGTGTTGAAGAATTCTTGGAAGAGGAGTTTGGTATGGAGTGAGTTGCTCTTGAGGTAAGTACAAACTTGCATGGTTGCATTCATTTACATGATTTTGAGACTTAACACATTTAGTTATAAATGTGTTAAGTAATCTACTATATTGTTATTACTATTTGATTAATGTATGATTTGTATAATGTGAAAGATATGATGATCATTCAAAAGGTATGTGCAATGCAATTGATTATGATGAATTACTTTAAAGTGAATTGAAATATGATGAAATGGGAAGCTATTATGGTTGGCTATAATGATTCAAATGAAATAAGTGGGGCATGTTTGCCTAGATGATGATGTCCAATGCAATTAATTATGTATACTCTATTGATGAGATGTGAAGCCATTGTTGTTGGCTATAATGATGCAAATGAGATGATTGAGGCATGAATGCCTAAATGATGATAAGAAAATGAGATTGGAATTGATAATGAAATATTGAATAAATTGTGTGTCTAATGTGTTATTCCATTTTCAGAGTTTTGTTGTTGGTGGCATGCCTAATAGTAACAATCTCTTGAAGCTAGGTTGGGCTTAATCCTTGAAGCCAAGTTGGGTTGAAGTTTAGCATGCTTAACTCCCCTTAAAGCTTGGTTGGGTCTAGTCCTTGAATCCTAGTTGAGATGTTACAACCCTTGAAGCTAGGTTGGGTTTGGTTCTTGAAGTCAAGTTGGGTTGATACTTAGCATGCTTTGTTCCCCTTGAAGCTTAGTTGGGATAATGATAATGATAAATGTGATAATTGAACCAAAACATTAACTCTGAAAGTTGAATGGCATATTAGTGTTTTTGGGCCCATGCTTGTCTTTGTTCAAATGTGATTCATGAATTGGTGAAACAAATGAATAATGAGATTCAATGTAAGACTTTGAAATGTGATATTCTTATGTATTGTTTATAATGTTTGAACATATGATATTGGTATTGCATTGAAACATATTATCATTGGGGTTTGTACCACTAAGCCGTTGGCTTAGCGCGATTGTGGTTCATCGCGCAGGTGACAGGGTAGAGCCAGAGAGTTCATCTAGACCGAGTCGAGTCTAGACTTTGAGGTGTTGATTGTGGGCGTAAAGATTAGAGACGAACTGCCAAACATGTATAAACTTTATGTTTTGTAAAATTTTGATTTTTGATGTTTATATATGTAAATATAACTATATTTTCTGTTGTATTGAATGAACGTTTTTATCTATTATGTTATATTATAACTTAAATGTTTAAATTTGCTCATATTATTGTATAAAGGAAGGATTTGTTTATTTGAAATGTGAAGAAAATCTGTGGCATTCCTATATTCAGTATACATATATTATGATCGTAGTAGCATGCAGTGTACGTATACGGGGTATAGGGGTGTTACAATTGTTTTGGTATCAGAGCCAGGTTTGAGATTCTCAACCTAGGTAAATTGTAAGAAAAAGAAAATTTTGATTTTTAAAATGTGATTTTTGAATAAGATACATTTTTTGGTATTGGCAGTCTCTGATCTTTAATGAGGTATATTCTGCTGTGTTTGCAGACATAGGTAGTGATGGCGTCTCAGTCACGATAGTCTATAGAAGGTAGTGCTGAGAGCGTAGCTCCTGAAGAGAGTAGAGATGGAGCTAGAGTTGAGAGAGCTAGTGAGGCCCCTGCTCCTGTGCCAGGGAGATCAGCTGCTGATGAGGTACCGCCGGGTTGGTTACGGCATGTGGTAGAATTGTTGAGAAGAGCTCCCATACAGCAGCCACCACCGCCACCACAATCTCAAGTGCCGGTGAGGCATTATGATAAGTTAAGAAAATTTGGGGCTAAGGATTTTCTTGGTACTACAGATCTTGCAGTGGCTGAGCAGTGGTTGGATAGAGTGCAGAGGATATTTATTCAGTTGCAAGCCACTTCTGAAGAGAAATTTGATTATGCTAGATCTTTACTGCAGAAAGATGCTTATGATTGGTGGAAGACAGTTTCTCATGCCATGGATGATCCACCTACATTGTCTTATGGTGATTTTCTGAAGGAGTTTGAGCAGAAATATACTCCGAGGGAGTATAAGAATGCTAAGAAGATGGAATTTTTGAATCTGAGACAGGAGAACCGGACTGTGACAGAGTATGAGGTAGAGTTCATCCGGTTGAGTCACTATGCCGGTGGGATTATTTCCGATGAGATTGACCGGTGCAGGAGATTTGAGGAGGGGTTGAGGCCCTCTATTATGTGCATTGTTGCTGGTTCTCGATACCAGGATTTTTCCCAATTGGTTGTAGCAGCTACAAGTGTTGAGAGAGCACAATCTATTGCAACAGCTGCTACTGAGAAGGAGACCAGAGTTAGGAGATCCCAGTTTGAGGCAGGATCTTCATCTATGAAGAGAGGTCGAGGAAGTTTTGTTCCGAGAGTTAGTAGGAGCCAGAGGTAGTCAAGTAGGTCAGTTCAGTATCAAAGGCAGAGATCAAGACCTACAGTTTCTGTAGCAAGTGCTCCGACTCTAGTGGTTCAGAGATCCATTCCACCTGTATGTGTTCATTGTGGTAGGACCCATGGGGGTACTTGTTGGAAGACGGGTGGATCAGGAGTATGCTTTAGATGTGGGTCACCAGCTCATTTTATTAAAGATTGCCCTGAGATGCAGGATGATAGACAGATTGATAATGCAACTTCTCGACCTAGTTTTAGCAGAAGTGGTCAAGGGGGCAGAGATTTTAGTAAAGGTGGTCGACCCAGGATCAGTCAGAGAGTAGGCTCTACATCCAGAGGCAGTAGGCCAGATGAGGCTGGGTCTTCTCAGAGGGTGTATGTGATGCAGAGGCAGCCGGATGCTTCAGCAGTTATTGCGGGTACATTTTTTTTATTTGATATTTCAGTTCTTGCTTTGATTGATCCAGGATCCACTCATTCATACATAAGTGCATCCATCTTGCCTGTGTATGAATTGCATTCAGAGTCCTTGGGATTTGATGTGTTGGTGACAAATCCTTTAGGGTATAGTGTGGTAGTTAGTAAGGTGCATCGGGATAGTGAAGTTGTGGTGCAAGGTGAGAAATTTTTGGGTGATTTAATTGAAATGCCTTTTAAGGAGTATGATTTGATTTTAGGCATGGATTGGTTGTCTAAGCATAGAGCTATGGTAGACTGTCAAAAGAAGTGTGTTACTTTGAGAACTGGTGATGGTAGAAGCGTGATAGTGTCTAGTGAGCAGAGACAACTTGCATCCTTGTTTGTATCAGCTATAGTAGCTAGAAAGTTGATTAAAAAGGGGTGTGATGCTTATCTTGCTTATGTTGTAGATACCAGAGTAGTGGGTTCTCAACTTGATAGTATACCCACAGTTGCGGAATTTCCAGATGTGTTTCCTAAGGAGTTGCCAGGGTTACCCCCTGAGAGAGAGGTTGAGTTTGGTATCGATTTGTTGCCTGATACCACTCCCATCTCTATTACTCCTTATCGAATGGCACTTGCTGAGTTGAGAGAGTTGAAGGTGCAGTTGCAGGAGTTGTTGGATAAAGGGTTTGTTCGCCCTAGTGTTTCCCCGTGGGGAGCTCCTGTTTTATTTGTAAAGAAGAATGATGATACTTTGAGGTTGTGTATCGATTATAGGCAATTGAATAAGGTGACTATCAAGAATAAGTATCCCTTGCCTAGAATTAATGATCTCTTTGATCAATTAAAGGGAGCAGCAGTGTTTTCGAAGATTGATTTGAGATCAGGGTACCATCAGTTGAGAATCAGGGCTGAAGATGTTTCTAAGACAGCTTTCCGCACAAGGTATGGACATTATGAGTTTTTAGTAATGCCTTTTGGGTTGACGAATGCACCTGCAGCTTTCATGGATTTGATGAATAGGGTGTTTAGGCCTGTGAACCTCGGTTTTCCGCCCGAAAAGGATCCGGGCTAAAGTTCACTCGTTGTCAGGAGTCGCCACTCAGTTTATTTTGTTCGAAGGGAAAAACTAAGAAAACCCTTGTTTGACTCCAATAATGCATCCAATGTAAAGGCTTCTAGTCTGCGAACCCAAGGAGGATTCGGGGACTATGTCATGCATTTGACTAACTTGCGAAAAGAACAAATCTAAAAGGAATGAAGAAAAGAAGAGACAGATTGTTAGTAAATTGTGGACTTGCTATTTGGGGTGAATCCCAAATATGCCTACATACTCCCGTTTGAATGGGAGATCAAAGCCCATGTAGTTCGGAAAAGCCTATTTAAAGGCGATGAAATTTATACTTCATGCATGTGTGTGTGTATGCTTCGTGCATTTTTCAGGCATTTTGCCAAATTTGTGAGATTTAGCACTTAGTGCTAAATGGTGAGATTTGGGTACTTTGTACCAAAGGAATGCAATTTTTAGGCCTTTGGCCTGTGTTGTCGGGCTTTTTACCAAATTTGTGAGATTTAGCACTTAGTGCAAAAATTGTATAATTTCGGGTACTTAGTACCAAAAAAGTTCGATTTAGGTTTCATGCCAAAAGTTCATTTTAATGGTGCCGTTTAGGTACTTAGTACCAAAGAAATACAATTTAGGCTCCGTGCCAAAAAGGAGTTAATTTTATTTATGGCTTAATGCCGAAAGGGTGATTGAATAGTCCATTTGGCCCTCAGACCTAAAAAGATTAGGCCTTTGACCGAGAAGAAATTAAGAAGAGGATTAGAATGCTTATGATATGCTCGAATTGATCGAAGATGAATTATAATATTACCTTGATTAGAATTTTTCCACTTCTAAGTTCCAGATCTTGATTCCTTACACTTTTGAGTATAATTCTTGCTTTCTACAACACAATATTAGAAAATTTTTTTAGCATAAAAAATTTCGTCAGCATCTGGACGTCGGAAGTCCAAAAGTCCTCTTCTTTTTGAAAATCTGAAGCCTATTTATAGGCAAAATCGGGTTGGACGGCGGCCGGGCAGCCGGTCACGGCGGCTGGGCTGCCAGCTACGGTGGCCGAGCCGCGGTAAACTGCGGCCGAGCCGCCAGCGTCACGGCGGCTGGCCGCCGTCCTGGCCCACCGCGACTCGCGCTACTTCTGCTAAAACCGACTTTTCGGGAGCTACGGGCCTCCAAAAATTATTCCGAGACCATATCCGTGATCCTTGCGTCGCACCGGACATTTCAAGTACCATGAAGACATACTTTCGGTGGAGTTTTACTGTTGTTGCCCTGTCCGGCCTGGTCTGAGAAAATTGGTTTTCCGAGCCTCAAAATTCGAGTGTTCACAATTGCCCCCCACTGGGGTCCATAAAAATGATTTATGGGGCCCAGTGGCCTTCTGAAGAGCGAATTTTGAGCGAGGGGTACAAGATCCGCATTTTGGCACTTCCGATTGCTTGCAACATTTCTGATTTTTCTGTACCTGCACTTTTGTTAAGCACAAACAGTACATATGTATGCATGATGTCCCCTTCTATTTTTGAAAAAGGCTTTTTTTTTTTTTACAACCGTTGTATGCACAACTGGACCAAGAGTCTCCATAAGGTTGAAAGGATCAATATGGAAAGATATGGATTGAAAGTTGTTGCTACTCTTAGAGAGATATTGGTGGATTGGGATTTCTTGCACGCTTGTACCAAATTTTGGGTTCCGCAAGCTCACGTCTTCAAGTTTGGTGCCCGGATGGACGGGATGTGTCCTTTTTTTGAGGAATTCTACTCAATCATTGGATGTGACTCAAATGCCCCCCTTTGTAAGGCATGAGGTTCAAATTGGCTATGTGGGGCTTTTCAGAGGCTTTTCAACTTTACAAGGCCTCAAGCTCAAGCTATCAGTAATTATTTCTAGTAAAGAACTTAGAAATAATCCTCTAGGAAGTCCAACTCCATTGGGGGAGGAACTTGAATTTTTCTGAAATTGCCCCCAAATTATTCCCGGAGTTACTCGATCTGTTCTTCAAACTTAAGTTAGGGACCATCAGATGATCAGGCCTTTTTGCAGAGCCTTCCCTTGTTCAGACTACTCCCGAGTACAGAACTTGGTTTATAGCTGAAGTTTGGCCAATTAAAAAGCCAAGGAGGCTTGCATTACTGCAGGAGCTGGAGGGAAATGAGGTGGTTCCTCTTAACGAGGAGGAGACAGATGCTGCATAGAGTTCCGGAGCTAAGGAAGATACCGAAGACTCTGCCCCACGTAGGAGGCGTAGGATTTAGATCCCATGGTGACTCCATTGTCTCTTTTTTTTTTTTTGGACGTGTGGTTTGACTCTTTTTGATTGGTTTTTGGTACTTTATGAAAGAAATGACTTTTTTTTTTTTGGAACTTATGGTTCGACTCTTTTGGGTTTTTGGTACTTTATGAAAGGAATGATTCCCTTGGGAATGAATGACTCTTCTTGGCATGACTCTTTCCTTTGCTTTCCAAGCATTATCTACTTTATTTACTTGCTCTAATTTTTGCCTAAGTCGTCCTTTCGGATTTTCAACTTAGCGAGCACTTACCCATTCTTGCCTAAGCCGACCTTTGCGGGTTTTCGACTTAGCGGGCCCCACTATTGCCTAAGCCGCCCTTTGTGGGTTTTCGGCTTAGCGGGATCTTTTGTTTTTGTTTTTTTGTTTTATGTTTTATGTTTTATGTTTTTTGTTGTTTTTTTTTTTGGCAAAAGAAAGATGAATGAATGATTTTTATTAAAATTTAGACCGTGCTCAAGGAGAGCTGCCTACATATCTCGAATTAGTTTGCGAGAATCAGGTCTAATGTAGTTCATTACAATGCATGATCATACATAATATTTCTTTAGTTGATCCAGATTGCATGGGTTTGTGAACTCCAGACCATCCAAATCAGACAAGATGACGGCTCCGCCGGAAAGTATTTTCTTCAAAATGTAGGGTCCCGCCCAATGAGGACGAAACTTCCCACGAGGATCTGTAACAGGTGTTCTGATCTCCTTCAAAACCAAACAACCTTCTTCCAACTTTCGATCTTTGACCTTTTTGTTGAAATGTCTGGCCATTCGCCTTTGATTCCCTTGAATCTGATGTAGAGCTTGAAGTCTTTTTTCATCCAAACTCAACAACTGATGATGATAATTGCTGATCCATTCAGCTTCATTTATCTGACTTTCTTGAATTATCCTTGCCGATTGAACTTCCAGTTCAATGGGGAGTACAGCTTCCATTCCGTACACCAGGGAATACGGAGTTGCCCCAGTAGGAGTTCTAACTGATGTTCTGTATCCCCACAAAGCCAGTGGTAACTTCTCATGCCAACGCCTATGTTCCTTGATCATTTTTTGTATGATCACCTTTATAGACTTGTTCGCTGCTTCTACAGCTCCATTTGTTTGGGGTCTATAAGGAGAGGACTTATGATGTTGGATTTTCTTATCCTGCAAGAGTTTAGCAAATTCTGCCTGGAAATGAGTTCCATTATCAGTGATAATTTCAAACGGCATTCCGTACCGACAAAGGATGCTGGTTCGGACAAATTGTGCTGCCTTTTTGGCATTTAATTCTGCATAGGAGGCTGCTTCAACCCACTTTGTGAAGTAATCCACTGCTACCAAGATAAACTGATGTCCATTTGATGCTTTTGGATGTATTTTACCAATTATATCAATTCCCCAAGTAGCGAAGGGCCATGGAGAAGTGATTGGATTCAGGGCAACAGGAGGTTGCTTCTGTAGCTTAGCAAATATCTGACATTGATGACATCCTTGCACAAATGCCACACAGTCTGCATTCATGGTGGACCAGTAATATCCTAGATTGGCAATTTTTCGAGCCAAGGCGATCCCATACATGTGTGGTCCTGATTCGCCACCATGTACCATTTCCATTATTTGCTTGGCCTCCGCTTCATTCACACACCTTAGGTGGATTCCATTCCAACTCCTCTTGTAGAGGATATCTCCATTGAGAATGTAACCTGTGGCAAGCTGCCTTATTGCCCTCTGATCAACCTTTGATGATCCCTCCGGATAATTTCCATCCTTGAGATAGGTCTTGATATCCCAAAACCATGGTTTACCATCGGCCAAGTGCATTACATGGGCGGGTTGCTTTTGAAGCTGAACTTTCAATGGACGAATGACTTTCCCCTCCCTGATATTGATCATGGAAGCTAAAGTAGCCAAGGCATCAGCAAACTGATTCTTTGCTCTTGGGAGATATTCGAAGGACAGATCATTGAACTGTTGTGCCAAATGATCAAGGCGTTGTAGGTAAGGAACCAAACGCTCTTCTTTTATCTTCCATTTCCTTAAGGCTTGTGATACTATTAAAATAGAATCACCATAGACCTTTAGGTCCTTAATCCCCAATTTCAGGGCGGCTTCAAGCCCATTAATGCAAGCTTCATATTCTGCTTCGTTGTTTGTGCAGCTAAAGTCAAGTTTAACTGCGAATGGAATGTATTCTCCACAAGGAGTTTTGAACACAATTCCAATTCCGTTTCCATGATAATTGGATGCTCCATCAAAATACATCTCCCAAACACTGCTCTCCACGTTCAAGAGGTCTTCATCAGGGAAACCCATTTCTCGCATCTCGTCATTCACGGGTAATTCTGCTAATTGGTCAGCTATCGCCCCGCCTTTCACAGCTTTCCTTTGAACAAATTTCAAGTCAAAGGCTGCCAATGTTGACACCCACTTAGCCATTTTGCTGTCCAAAACAGGCCTCTCCATAAGGAATTTCAAGGGACTCTGTTCTGCAATGACATAAGTAGTGTAAGAAGACAAGTAGTGTTGTAACTTCGTACAAGCCCAATACAAGGCTAAACACAACTTCTCAATCTTGTTATACTTTAACTCATAGTCCAGCATCCTTTTGCTGAGGTAATAAATGGCATTTTCTACCTTTGTATCTTCAGCCTCTTGAGCTAGCATTGCCCCCATGGCTTCATCTGTTACAGACAAATACAAGAGCAGAGGTTTTCCCATTCTGGGAGGTTGTAGAATTGGCGGACTTAACAAGTATTCTTTGATCTTGTCGAAGGCCTTCTGGCAGTCTTCATTCCATTCTTGTGAAGCACCTTTCCTTAGTAGCTTAAAGATAGGACCACAAGTCTCAGCCAACTGTGATATGAATCGACTGATGTATTGTAATCTACCTAGCAAGCCTCGAATCTCTTTTTCTGTTCCTGGCGGAGGCATTTTCAGAATAGCTTTTGACTTTGCTGGATCAACTTCTATTCCTTTTTTGCTGACCAGATATCCCAAAAATAAGCCCGATGTTGCTCCAAACAGACACTTTGCAGGATTAAGCTTCAAATTGTACTTGCGAAGTCTAAGGAAGAACTTCTCGAGTGCTTCAACGTGTTCTTCTGGAGATTTTGACTTAACAATCATATCATCGACATACACTTCTACTTCTTTGTGTATCATGTCATGAAAGACTGTTGTCGCCATCCTTTGGTAGGTAGCCCCTGCATTTATCAACCCAAAAGGCATAACCCTGTAGCAGAAAGTGCCCCATTCTGTGATGAAAGCTGTCTTTTCTTTGTCTGGTGGGTGAACTAGGATCTGATTGTACCCAACCGCGAGGTCAGTTATGGAAACCATCATATGCCCAGCCATCCTGTCTATCAGCAAATCGATGTGTGGTAGTGGAAAATCATCCTTGGGACAGGCCTTATTCAGATCTCTGTAGTCAACACACATCCTGACCTTTCCGTCTTTCTTCGGGACCGGCACAATGTTTGCTAACCAGGAAGGGTAGGCAATTGGTTCTATGAACTTATTGTCCAGTTGTTTGGCAACCTCCTCTTTAATTTTCAAAGACCATTCTGGCTTCATTCTTCTCAGTTTCTGCTTAACCGGCTTCGCATCGGGGTATAGCGGAATCTTGTGAACTGCTATGGCTGGGTCTATTCCCGTGACATCACTTGCCTTCCACATGAAGCAGTCGACATACTTCCTGATGCAATCGACAACCTGTTCCTTATTCGCACAATCATATGCAATGTATGTATGTTCATTTTCTTTGCCAATTATTATCTTTTTATTTATTTCTTTTATTTCATTTATTTCATTTTTGCTAGATAATACTTGGAAAGCAAAAGACACAGGGTAACCAAGAATCGGAACAGCTTCATTGATAATGGTGGAGTCATTCTCCAAGATTACATTAGATTTGACATTAGGGTTCCCTAAATCTGAAACTACAGAAGACTCAGAATTAGACTCTGACTTGGTTTTTGACTCAGAATTAGTACAAGACTCGGTACAAGACTCAAGTTCAGGGTGTGACACAGGACTAGGTTTAACCTCAGCAGCTTGTCCCTCTCGGCGTACCAGTTTCTCAACGGTCCATCCGTTGTCTTGATCAGCTTTGTGAAGTCCCTTTTGTCTTCGACATTGGTTATCATAGCAACCTCATCAAAGAGACTAGGCCGTATGAAATCTTCCATTTGGGGGTCAGTTTCAGGTTCTGGCTCTTCTTCTTTTATGACCACAACATCAGCAAACATTTCAAAACCCAGTAGCTTCTTTCCGGTCATAGGAGAATAGAATGGTTCCTGAAAACCACGGTGATGAACTGCCTTTCCAGGTTTGCAAAAATGACCATTCAGAGTTCTAAAGTAAGGGCGCATTATGAGGCTTCTTGCCCCCTATTTCCCTTTTTCTTCCTTCCACGCTCAAGCTCTTCTATTTCCTCGTCTGTAGGTTTGTACCCCAAGCCAAAAGTTCCCTTATTCTCTGGTTCTTCCCATGGCCGTACTACAGGTGTCTTTCTCCCAGACTTCATCATTTCCATCCCGGGCAATAGACCTACCCTCAGCATCATTCCCACTAGGCAGTTGATTTGGACCTCCCCAAAGTCATATGAGACAAATGGCCCTTTGGGTTTTTCACCTTCTATGCATTGAACTATGTCGTAATGAAACCCAGTCAAGGTCATGGCGGTTTCACCAGGAACAACCTCAAGGAGAGACTGATCCATGGTTTTCCTGTTGATTTCGCAGGTGTCCCCTTTGATAGTGATGATTTTTCCTTCAAAAGGGAATTTAAGTTTTTGGTGTAGTGAAGAAGGTACAGCATTAATCTGATGAATCCACGGCCTTCCAAGGAGGAGATTAAAGCTCGCGGGTACATCAATGACCTGAAAGGGCACTTTCATTTTCACCGGCCCAACAGCAATTTCTAGGGTGGCAACACCCAAAATTTCTCTTTGAGTGTTATCATATGCTCTCACAATCTGATCAGAAGGTGTAAGATCTGTAGTCTCCAACCCCAAACAGCTTGCTACTTTCAAAGGACACACATTTAAGGCTGACCCATTATCAATGAGAACCATGGGCACAGTCTTTTCCCCAGTCTGTATGGTGATGTATAGAGCATCATTGTGTTTCTTACCAAACTGGCCACCAAAGCTTCTGGGCTTGTGTCCACAGGTGTATCAAGTTGACTTAAAGCTTCGCTGAGAGCCTGACGGTGTGGGAATGAGGAAGCAAGGAGCTCCCAAATTGACACCTTAGCTTGGGTTTGCTTAAGCTGAGTGAGGACAGGGTCTTCTTTTGGCTCTGGTGTTTTCTTATGGGGGTGATTTGAGGTTGTAGGGGTTTTTCCCAAGTCAAGTGGCTGATATTGTCTTCCACCTCTTGTCAGAGCACTGACCTCTTCAGCAAGGTCGTTCAAATCTAACACACACACTTCATTCATTTCCAAGAGAAGTTTGAAAGGATCAAACAACTCTTCTTCCACAGTAATGGCGTGGATGGAATGATTGGGCAAAGGGTTAGTGTTGATATTTGGTTGCCTCCTGAGGGGAATGATGTCACCACTATCCACCAGATCCTGGATGCGGTTTTTGAGTGTCCAGCAAGCATCTGTTTTATGCCCATTCCCTTGATGGTATTCACAGTATTCATTGACTTTATAACTGGAAGGTAATGGGTTTGGAGGAGGTCTTGGGTCCAAAGGCTTCAAATATTTCCCTTCCACAGCCTTCTTAAACACCAAATGAAGGGGTACCCCAAGGTCAGTATATTGCCTTCTTGGCTGATTTCTCGGCCCAAGATTGCCCACATGTAAAGGATTCGCAGGGGCAATATTGGCCACTTGATTGACCTTGCTTGACGAAGGAGTTTGGCTTTGTTTCTTATATTTCGATGCAGCCCCCTCATCCACTATTTTACCCAACTGTATCAAATCTTCTACCTTGGTTGCAGTTGCAATGAGTAATTTGAAAGTAGGTAGATATTGGATTTGCAGTTGAGCTTGATATGTAGGCCTTAAATTCCTGATTATGATATCAATTTGCTCTTGTTCTGAAGGGCGATTGATCATCTGGGCGGCCTTTGCCCTCCATCTCATAAGGAACGAGGAGAAGGGTTCATTGTTGTTTTGTTTGGTGGTCTCAAGTTCTCTTCTAGTGACATCCACCTCAATATTGTAGTGGTACTGAGAGTTAAATGCATTGCAGATGTCTTCCCATGTCTTAATCTTGGAACGGTCTAGACTCACAAACCATTTAAGAGCAGCCCCAGTCAGGGATTGTTGGAAGAGTTGAGCAAAGAGTTCATCATTTAAACCCCATGGGCTCAAGGCCCCCACATACATCTTCAAATGGGTTTTAGGGCAAGTGGTCCCATCAAATCTGTCCATCCCCGGCATCTTGAATTTTGGAGGTAATCTGGCTTGGGGAAACAAGGATAAGGAATCCATGTCTACCACCTCTTTATGAGTTTTCATGGCAGTGATTGACCTCTCAAGCAATTCAAGTTTCCTTTTCAGTTCATCTGTTTCGTTCTTGGAGGGTGGATCCTCCAAATTGATAACAGGGGTATTAATCTGAGCAGTCACGGGGGTACTAGTTTGCCCCACAATGGGTTCCTTCCCCAAATTTCCAGGAGTAGAGGCTGTCTTTGGTGCTCCTTCTAATTCAGCCAGAATGGCTACCCTTTGGGCGGCTAAAGCTTCATCAATTTTTTCTTGCATTCTAGCTTCAATTTCCTTAACCTGACCATCCAGCAAGGCCTTAATCTGTTCAATTGTGGCCATTTCAGTAATTGGAGTAGTTTGTGAAGTTGGGGTAGTAGAACTTGTAGGGGATAGCACAGTTGGTGTTGGTGTGTCTGGTGTAGGTGAAGACACACGGACAGAGGGTACCTGAAAAGGTCAAGGGTAAAAAAAATCAGGGTGGTGTGTAGGGTAGGAAAACTCTTGGTCCACTTATGTACATCAAAATTTTCCCCAAAAACAATGTTGTTATGTTGCATGAATGCACCTCATCACATCACAATTCATTTTAATGGAATGCGGCACTATCATTGGGTACATACAACCTAAGGGAAGGTTCTATTGTTATGTAAAAATAGAGAATCGGCTTATCATAGGGACCCTTGAGTCTTGAGTAAGATATACCTAACCACATGTGAAACAAGGAGTTTCGCGTGGGTCCAACAGTACGATTACTCATAGGCCACTCCAAAAGGATTGGAATGGTTTGCGACAACAGGGAGGACGCTTTGGCTGTCCGCCGGCATAATCAAGGAGACCTGCCGGTCAGCGCTACTTGCTATCCAGACTCAGAACTTTGAACAGAAAGAGAAGAAATTCATTTGAAAACAATTTTTTATGCAATGGAGGAAAAGGATTCCCCCATATATGCAAGAGAAAAAGATTTTCTGAATGACAAAACAAATGCACAAGTAGTCAAACAATAGATCCATCAAAGGAAAAAGATTCCTTTCTTCAATCTTCAGTCGAATATCCTTAAATTTCGGATATATAATGCTAGGGTACCCTGTAAAATGAATAAAAATACCTTAAAGAAGGGCAAATTGGTTAAAAAAATAATAACAATCTACTAGGATCCCATAAATCGTTTTTATGGTCCCTAGTGTCAAATCAATCAAATAAGCAATAGTAGTCCACTTAGCATCCCATAAATCATTTTTATGGGTCCCCAGTGGAGTCGCCAATCTGTGAACCTCGGTTTTCCGCCCGAAAAGGATCCGGGCGAAAGTTCACTCGTTGTCAGGAGTCGCCACTCAGTTTATTTTGTTCGAAGGGAAAAACTAAGAAAACCCTTGTTTGACTCCAATAATGCATCCAATGTAAAGGCTTCTAGTCTGCGAACCCAAGGAGGATTCGGGGACTATGTCATGCATTTGACTAACTTGCAAAAAGAACAAATCTAAAAGGAATGAAGAAAAGAAGAGATAGATTGTTAGTAAATTGTGGACTTGCTATTTGGGGTGAATCCCAAATATGCCTACATACTCCCGTTTGAATGGGAGATCAAAGCCCATGTAGTTCGGAAAAGCCTATTTAAAGGCGATGAAATTTATGCTTCATGCATGTGTGTGTATGCTTCGTGCATTTTTCAGGCATTTTGCCAAATTTGTGAGATTTAGCACTTAGTGCTAAATGGTGAGATTTGGGTACTTTGTACCAAAGGAATGCAATTTTTAGGCCTTTGGCCTGTGTTGTCGGGCTTTTTGCCAAATTTGTGAGATTTAGCACTTAGTGCAAAAATTGTATAATTTCGGGTACTTAGTACCAAAAAAGTTCGATTTAGGTTTCATGCCAAAAGTTCATTTTAATGGTGCCGTTTAGGTACTTAGTACCAAAGAAATACAATTTAGGCTCCGTGCCAAAAAGGAGTTAATTTTATTTATGGCTTAATGCCGAAAGGGTGATTGAATAGTCCATTTGGCCCTCAGACCTAAAAGGATTAGGCCTTTGACCGATAAGAAATTAAGAAGAGGATTAGAATGCTTATGATATGCTCGAATTGATCGAAGATGAATTATAATATTACCTTGATTAGAATTTTTCCACTTCTAAGTTCCAGATCTTGATTCCTTACACTTTTGAGTATAATTCTTGCTTTCTACAACACAATATTAGAAAATTTTTTTAGCATAAAAAAATTCGTCAGCATCTGGACGTCGGAAGTCCAAAAGTCCTCTTCTTTTTGAAAATCTGAAGCCTATTTATAGGCAAAATCGGGTTGGACGGCGGCCGGGCCGCCAGCAACGGCGGCTGGGCTACCAGCTACGGTGGCCGAGCCGCGGTAAACTGCGGCCGAGCCGCCAGCATCACGGCGGCCGGGCCGCCGTCCTGGCCCACCGCGACTCGCGCTACTTCTGCTAAAACCGACTTTCCGGGAGCTACGGGCCTCCAAAAATTATTCCGAGACCATATCCGTGATCCTTGCGTCGCACTGGACATTTCAAGTACCATGAAGACATACTTTCGGTGGTGTTTTACTGTTGTTGCCCGGTCCGGCCTGGTCTGAGGAAATTGGCTTTCCGAGCCTCAAAATTCGAGTGTTCACAAGGCCCTATCTAGATCAGTTTGTAGTGGTCTTTATTGATGATATTTTGGTGTATTCGTGTAATGAAGAGGATCATGACAAACATTTGCGGATTGTATTGCAGACTTTGAGAGAGAAGCAATTATATGCTAAGCTATCAAAGTGTGAATTTTGGCTTGATCAAGTAACTTTTTTGGGTCATATAGTTTCAGCAGATGGTATAAGAGTTGATCCGAGTAAAGTTGAGGCCATTTTAAATTGGAGTCCACCGAAGTCTGTAACTGAAGTCAGAAGTTTTCTAGTCTGGAAGGCTATTATCGACGGTTTGTGAAAGGTTTTTCTTTGATAGCTACTCCACTCACCAGATTACTTCGAAAGGGAGTTAGATTTGTGTGGACAGATCAGTGTCAAGCTAGTTTTGAGCAATTGAAGGAGATGTTGACTCAAGCTCCTGTTCTTACTTTACCCGTGGAAGATAAACCTTATGTGATTTACAGTGATGCTTCACATAATAGTTTAGGTTGTGTTTTGATGCAAGAGGGTAAAGTTATAGCTTACGCTTCTCGGCAGTTGAAACCGCATGAGCTTAATTATCCGACGCATGATTTGGAATTGGCAGCTATAGTGTTTGCTTTGAAGATTTGGTGACACTACTTGTATGGGGAGAAGTGTTTTATCTATACAGATCATAAGAGTTTGAAATACTTTGGTGTGCAGAGAGAGCTGAATCTTCGGCAGAGACGATGGTTAGAGTTAATCAAAGACTACGACTGTTTGATTGATTATCATCCTGGCAAGGCAAATGTTGTTGCCGATGCTTTGAGTCAGAAGTCTTTAGCAGGTTTGACTGTTTATTCGCTCTCGTTGCTTGTTGAGTTGAGAGCATTGCATGCTAGTTTTGAGCTTTGTAATGATGGTGCATTGTTGGCTCAGTTGCAATTGAGGCCAATGTTGTTGGATCAGATTAAAGAGGCTTAATTAGCAGATGAGAAAATTCAGAAGATTGTTTCAGATTGCCAAAAGGGGGAGAACCGAGATTTTCATGTGAAAAGTGATGGTAGCCTTTGGTTTAAGGATAGATTGTGTGTTCCTGATGATACTAGTTTGAGAAAGAGTATTTTAGAGGAAGCACACCAGTCGATTTTTGCTATGCACCCCGGAAGTACAAAGATGTATCAGGATTTGAAGCAGCATTACTGGTGGTTAGGTATGAAGAGAGACATAGCGGAATTTGTATCCAAGTGTCTCACTTGTCAAAGAGTGAAAGCTGAGCATCAAGTTTCAACAGGGTTGCTTCAACCTTTATCAGTGCCAGAATGGAAATGGGAACGTGTGACAATAGATTTTGTATCTGGTTTGCCATTGACTCAGAAGAAGCATGATGCTATTTGAGTGATTGTTGATCGGTTGACAAAGACAGCTCATTTTCTTCCAGTTCGGATAGACTATCCTCTTGAGAAGTTGGCTGAGCTGTATATTAGTGAGATAGTGAAGTTACATGGAGTTCCAATTTCTTTAGTGTCTGATCAAGATCCCCGGTTTACTTCAAGGTTTTGGAAGAGTTTACATGGTGCTTTGGATTCTCGATTGCACTTTAGCACTGCTTTTCATCCGCAGACAGATGGGCAGTCAGAGAGAGTGATACAGATTATAGAAGATATGTTGAGAAGCTGTGTCATTGATTTTTCTGAAAGTTGGGACAGATTTTTGCCACCTGTGTTGGAATGAAGTTGGAGAAGGCAAGTTGGTTGGTCCTGATTTGATTAAAGAAACAGAAGAGAAAGTGAAGATAATTCGAGATCGGTTAAAAGCAGCTTCAGATAGGCAAAAATCTTATTCAGATTTGAAGAGGAGAGACATAGAGTTTGATGTTGGAGATAAAGTATTTTTGAAAGTGTCTCCTTGGAAAAAAATTTTGAGATTTGGTCAAAAGGGAAGCTAAGTCCTCGTTTTATTGGACCTTATGAAGTTTTAGAAAAAGTTGGACCAGTTGCTTATCGACTTGCTTTGCCGCCTGAGTTAGATAGAATCCATAATGTCTTCCATGTTTCTATGCTACGGAGGTACAGATAAGATCCATCTCATGTTCTGTCAGTTGAACCAATTGAGGTGAATCCGGATCTGACTTTTGAAGAAGAACCAGTTGCTATTTTAACATATGGAATGTAGGAGTTGAGACATAAGAAAGTGCCAATCGTGAAGGTTCTATGGAAGAATCATGGTAGAGAAGAATCAACTTGGGAGAATGAGCAAGCGATGTGAGAATAGTATCCTCAGTTGTTTCAGAATTGATATCAGGTAATTTCGAGGATGAAATTTCTTTTTAGAGGGGGAGAATTGTAATATCCCAAAGTATGCTCTAGAAGTTTTGGTATTATTGTTGTATTTGGATTTAATGTTTATGTTTGTATGAAAAGAGAAAAGAAGTTAAGAGAGGGAGTATATATGTTGTATATATAGAAATATATACAACATATACAAGTCAAGATAATGAAAGTCAAAATAAGATATTTATTTAGTTTTTTAAATTAAATTAGTTAAGTGAATGGAAATTGAATTAGTGGAGGAAGATAATTTGCATTATTTTAATATTAAACAAGTGCTTGGTGGAGATTTAAAGAGATTGAGTGTTTGACTTGGCTATTTGTCTTCTTCTTCTTTTCTTTTCCTTGGGATGGCCGGCCATCAAAAGAAGCAAGAGAGAAAGAGAGAGATTTGATTTTCCAAGCTCAAGATTGAAGGGAGTTTTCAAGTGATCAAGTTGGAAATTTAAGAGTTTCTTCATCTTTGGTAAGTTTTCCACTTGATTCTTTGATTTTCTTTGAGTTTGTGAGTTGAGATTGTGGATAGTATGTGTTTGTTTGATTGTGGTGTGTTTAAGAGTATTTGGTTCAATTGATTTTGGATTTTGGGGTTGGATTGAAGGAAAGAGTAAGTTTGTTGGAAGAGAAAGTGTTGTGGTTGTGTTTTAAGTTTGTGGTGATGATTATGATTTGTGTTTGATGTGTGTTTTGAGTTGTTTTGGGTGTTTTTGTAAGTTATTATGGTTTATGGGTGTGTTTAATTAAGTTTGTTTGAAGTGGAAAATGGTGGAAGTAAGTGGTTTGTTGGATATGTTGTTATTGTTGCCCGAATTTGCATTTTTGGCCTAACACGCCCGTGAGCAAGGCCAGGTTTTTGGGCGTGTCAATGGTTCTATTTTCTGGATGAGTGACACGAGTAGTGACACGCCCATGTCACTGAGCGTATCATAGAGACTGTGTGGGTGAAGGATTGACACGGCCGTGAGCACGCCCGTGTTGTTGGACGTGTAAATGTTTCTGTGAGACAGAATGTATTACACGTTTAGTGACACGCCCGTGGTTCTGAGCGTGTCAAAGCTTCTGTGTTGTGGAGTTAGGGCACGGTCAGGGACAAGCCCGTGTTGTTGAGCGTGTCATGTTTAGAGTTTGCCCTAGTTGGTTCTTAGCTTTATTATCTTATATTTATTTCTAATTGAGTGTGTATGATTACCTTTGGTTTAGATTTTGAAGAGAGTTGAGTTGCCATAATCCAAGTGTTGAAGGATTCTTGGAAGAGGAGTTTGGTGTGGAGTGAGTTGCTCTTGAGGTAAGTACAAACTTGCATGGTTGCATTCATTTACATGATTTTGAGACTTAACACATTTAGTTATAAATGTGTTAAGTAATCTACTATATTGTTATTACTATTTGATTAATGTATGATTTGTATAATGTGAAAGATATGATGATCATTCAAAAGGTATGTGCAATGCAATTGATTATGATGAATACTTTAATGATGAATTACTTTAATGTGAATTGAAATATGATGAAATGGGAAGCTATTGTGGTTGGCTATAATGATTCAAATGAAATAAGTGGGGCATGTTTGCCTAGATGATGATGTCCAATGCAATTAATTATGTATACTCTATTGATGATATGTGAAGCCATTGTTGTTGGCTATAATGATGCAAATGAGATGATTGAGGCATGAATGCCTAAATGATGATAAGAAAATGAGAATGGAATTGATAATGAAATAATGAATAAATTGTGTGTCTAATGTGTTATTCCATTTTCAAAGTTTTGTTGTTGGTGGCATGCCTAATAATAACAATCTCTTGAAGCTAGGTTGGGCTTGATCCTTGAAGCCAAGTTGGGTTGAAGTTTAGCATGCTTAACTCCCCTTGAAGCTTGGTTGGGTCTAGTCCTTGAAGCCTAGTTGAGATGTTACAACCCTTGAAGCTAGGTTGGGTTTGGTTCTTGAAGTCAAGTTGGGTTGATACTTAGCATGCTTTGTTCCCCTTGAAGCTTGGTTGAGTCTAATCCTTGAAGCCTAGTTGGGATAATGATAATGATAAATGTGATAATTGAACCAAAACATTAACTCTGAAAGTTGAATGACATATTAGTGTTTTTGGGCCCATGCTTGTCTTTGTTCAAATGTGATTCATGAATTGGTGAAACAAATGAATAATGAGATTCAATGTAAGACTTTGAAATGTGATATTCTTATGTATTGTTTATAATGTTTGAACATATGATATCGGTATTGCATTGAAACATATTATCATTGGGGTTTGTACAACTAAGCCGTTGGCTTAGCGCGATTGTAGTTCATCGCGCAGGTGACAAGGTAGAGCCAGAGAGTTCATCTAGACCGAGTCGAGTCTAGACTTTGAGGTGTTGATTGTGGGCGTAAAGATCAGAGACGAACTGCCAAACATGTATAAACTTTATGTTTTGTAAAATTTTGATTTTGATGTTTATATATGTAAATATAACTATATTTTCTGCTGCGTATTGAATGAACGTTTTTATCTATTATGTTATATTATAACTTAAATGTTTAAATTTGCTCATATTATTGTATAAAGGGAGGATTTGTTTATTTGAAATGTAAAGAAAATCTGTGGCATTCCTATATTCAGTATACGTATATTACGATCGTAGTAGCATGCAGTGTACGTATACGGGGTATAGGGGTGTTACACTAGTAGTGTAAATTCTAAATTTTGCTACATCTACATTGAAATTTTGTTATATAATTTTAACGAATGACTGAAGGATGTGTACCGTTGATGACATGGCCTTTGCTATGGCATTAAAAATGATTTTTCTTGGTAATGTGCTTGCTGGCTTGGCATATGATAGATGTATGAAATAAAATATTATGTTTCTTATTGATGTTATATTTCAGTTAGTTTTTTAATGATTCCTATGGCCAAATAAAAAAAAATATTCCTGAAGTTGCTATATGTAATTCTATTAAAAGTCTTTTAGTTTTAATTCAAGGAACTATACAAATATTTAACTGCACAAAATACAACCATCAAACATATTGAATTTCAATGGCTTATATATGAAAATATCCATTTTATGAATATATATCTAATCTTATTGTTAAAATTTTGTTTCACTTTCAACCAATTAATGTTTTTATAAATTATTGGGCCAAATTATATGAGTCTATTTCCACCACTATGTTTGCTATATACAACCTATCCTAGTAATTACTTGTCAACATGGTTGGACAAAAATGTCCTCATAACTTATTATTTTCTTTTACCTATGTTAATTCAAATATATTTTCCTTTTTTTTTGTTAATCTTGTTGGTTAACATTCAACCCATTCTTTTTCTTCTGTTTCTTTATGTGACACATTTTGTTTTTGTCTTTTTTTTCCCTCCTTTTAATTCAATCAAAGCATACACCTCCTCTCTTCCCCATGATATGCATTTGCCTCTCTTACCATCCTTGTTAAATATAGCCAATGGACCTCGCTTCCAACACCAAACAACAATTAGATTTTGATAATAAAAGATATGGACGTGATACATACTAGAAATGATCATAAGAGATCTTCAATGCAATGACCTCTGGTTTGAGGGACACTAACTAGGAAATTAATTAATAAAAGTAAAGGGAGGGAAAATAATTATGAGAATATTTTTGTCGAGTCAAATTAATAGATTAGGTTGCACATACAGCAATTAAGGACTACTTTGCCCATAATGTATCTATAATTAACATTTGGGATGAAAAGAAGTTGCAAGGAGAAATGTAAATGTTTGAGACTCCATGTTTTTAAGATTGAAAATTTGGGAAAGAAAATTGTTAATGGATGAGACAAACAACACTCACAATAAACACATAAAATGAAGTTGCTTCTTAAAAAAACTATACTCATCAAACTTCATGTATATGAGAAATGAGTTTCTCTTTATTAATTCAAATGAAGAGAAAACTCTACTTTTTGCAACTTCACAATAAATAGGGATCTAGCTACCTAGAAGATATCTTCACAAAGTATAAATTGGTGTCTAGCTGCATGGAAGACACCACAACCAAGTGCAAAAAGACTTCTTATTCTCTGTCTTTTGGGCTGGTTTTGTTTTTTGCTTTATTTTTCTGTTTTTCCCATATCTACTATAGATAAAATATGAAATCAGTATCTTTATTAGTGGATAGTTATGTAATTTTCTTAATTCTAGTTGGTAGTATTGTATTCAGTTGTTTAGGAGGCTGTTAGTTATGGAAGGAGTTAAGCATAATTTTCAACAAGATTTGAGTTCCTAAAAGTTGGAGATTATACAGTTTTGTTAAATGAGGTCTAAGAGGTCATTGGGTTCTCTCTTATTGAGCCCTAATTCTATTTTTGTGTTAAATCAAATAGATCCGTAACTAAATCTAAGCTTGGGACCATAAAAGTGTGCTGCACTTTTATGGTTTATATGAGCATTTCTCTTTTAGATGTTCATGCAAGTCAATGTGAAGATCCCATGGAGTAGTGTGTAAGGTAAAATGATTGACTTTGCACTATTATACATGCACATTGTTGCTCCTGTATTTTATAACAAAAAAGTTAGTAGATTTATGAATTTCCATTTCTTTTGAAACTGAATTTGTGATTATGTCAACAAATTAAATTGTTTGAATTCTCATTATCAATAAGAAATTTACTTATATAAAGTAAATTTATGGAACTCCATATGATTTGTGTAATTAAGCCTCGTAACATAATATTTTGCAATAAATTGAAATAATTAGAAAAAAAAGTTTTCTTTTTTGGGGTTGTCTTTTAGCCAAAATAAATTATTGAGAAATTCCAACGAATGCCATGTTAGCAAGGAAAAGTAATATTTTATTCCATGCATATATTAACTTCCAAGTGATTAGCCTTGTTAGTAAGAAAATAATTAGCTTTGTCAGTAAGAGAAAAAAGTTTTTAATGCCACATTAGTTGGCGCATGGGTAATGAAACGTGCTTTTCCGTCGTTGGCCAAAAATCAATATAAATGCTAAGGATCATGGCCAAAATTGATGAAATTAAAAGAACTGGATAGAATTTAAATTTAAGTTCAAGGATCGTCTAGAGTATTATGTTCATTGATAAACAGAGTATTCTTGAATATCACTCGAGTTTGGATATGTGTGTCTGTTATATATGTGTGTTATTTTTCTATTTGGGCTGCTAGAGGGCACCTTATCCTCCCAAGTACAATTCTATATAAAGATATATATTATGATTCCCATTGTTCCAGAGTTGCAAGGTTGTGTAAAATGATATGGTTATTACTTCATTTATTTTTTAATGGGGTATTTATGGTATCATATATGAGTTAACGTTAATTAGTTATGCCTGTGTGCATATTAGAGAGATATTATGGTGTGTACAAAGATCAGCATTTCAGTAACTTGGTGTTGAAATTGGAATTACGACTATGTTAACTTAGTGACTTTCATTATTTTAAATGCCATGATATCCTCTAATTGGTTTATAAGAATATCCCTCCTGTTTGTTAGGATTTTTTTATTGCTGACCTGTCCTATTTAAATGTGCATACCATAGTTGCATTTTCTCTACATAGTTTTGTTTATGAATATGCCTTTTTTTAGAAACTTCTCAACTTGTATGACTTGCACACTTTTTCTCTTTCCCTTTCTTCAAATCCATGAATATTATCCGATTATTACTATTTTGCAAGCATGCCTCGTTGCAGATATCGTACAACATTTTGTTGATGCTAAGCTGGAATTTGATGCATCATACATCTATCAAGATGTAAATTGTGCAATTCAGCATGTTCATCGTAGTGGGTTGGTTCACAGAGGAATTCTTTCTTATCCTTGTAAATATCTTGTAAAAAATGTATTTCTCAACTTTTTTGGCTTTATGATGGCTTTTTTTTTTTTATGTTCTTACTATTGTGTTGAGTTGGTTTTTCTCCTTGGACTTTTGACCTATCTTAAGTGGATGGATATTTAGGGCCAGCTATTTCGCTTTCTTAGGATGCTGAGAGAGAAGGGGAAGAAACTTTTTTTTGTTGACTAACTCTCATTATTTTGTGGACGGAGGCATGCGTTTTTTATTGGAGGTAATTATCTTAAAGGAATGCAATCATCTTGTTTTCTAACATTAAAAGTAAAAAGATAACCATTTTATTACCTCTCCGCTAGCATCTGATTGCTTTTTAAGTTATTTCTTTTTTTATCTTTTTTTTAACAATATTTTTGGGGGAAGAGGTGTGTGTGTTCTGTTTGGTTATTTTTTTGTGAAGATATACTAGAGCAATTGAATGTGATCTTTTTTTCAACATTGAGAGGGTTAATAATTTTAGTTTGAGGAATGAGCATGTTCCTTGCTTCATGATATATAAATTCTAAATGAAAATTTATTTTAGGAAATAGTTATTGATGTCCGGAAGAGTATAGAAGAGGATAATGGAAACATGCATTTTTTGTTACATATTATTGAAGTAGTCAATTGTTTGGATCATGTGAATTGCCCAAACAGCAATTTTATTTATGCTCTACAAAAGACATAGAATGTTGGACAGAAAGAGGACCAAAAAAGAAACCGAAAAAAAAAAATTGAACTCTCCTCCCCTCCCTCTTTCCTTGTGTTTGTGTTTATGTTTGTACTTGTGCATCCCCTCATGTATGCATGAGTGTTTTCTTGAACATGTTCGTTTTGAGTTGTATACATTAATTCAAGTTATATAAAAAAAAATTTACATAGGGGGCTATCAGTTGGTTTTTCCATTTTGCTATGAAAGAATTTTTGCATGAAAAAAATTTTCATTGCTTCAGTCAAAGATAATTATATGCTTATGTAAGTGATGAAACTCAACTCAACTAAGCGTTAGTCTCAAGTTAATTGGGGTTAGTTGTATGGATTCTTTTTTTCTACGCTAAACAATTGTGGGCTACATCTTCAAAGTAATGTAAGATTATAAGATCATTTTGAATTTTTTCATGTTAGTTTAGGCCTATTTCTATCCCTTATAACTACATGTACCTTAAAATGCTTAGTCTTTATGACAGACAATAACTAGATTTTTGTTTGACATGGCCAAACCACTTTAATATGTGTTCTCTTATTTTATTCTCAATATGAACTACTCTGATATTTTTTTAATGCACTTATTGCAAATTCTATTTATTCTAACATATCCATACATCTATGTTGTCATTTCAACGCCCAACACTCGTCACTATACATCATAGTAGGTTGTATTGTAGTATGGTAGAGCTTAGCTTTTAATTTAACTAGCATTTTTACGATCACATAAAACTCCTGTGTCACTGCTTCACTTTATCCTATCTGTTTTAATTCTATGGCTAACATCCTGTTTGTAACCTCCATTCTCTTTAAGAATTGAACCAAGATATTTGACATGGGTGCTATGAGGCATTGATACTCTGTCCAATACAATTTCACCCATTTCTCTATTCATATTACTAAATTTACAATGCATATACTCAATTTTAGTTCTATTTAACTCAAGATCTTAGAATTTCAAAGTATTTCTTCTCATCTTTAACTTTCTATTTAGTTTATATTGAGCCTCATTTATTGCACAATGTCATTTGCAAACATCATGAATTTTGGGATGTATTGTATATGCCTTGCTAGCTCATCTAAAATCAAGGTAAAGAGATAGGGGCTCAATGCTGAACCTTGGTGTAACCCAATTGAAATAGAGAAATCTTTAGTACCCCTTACGACCATATGAATACGAGTGATTGCTTCATCTATATATCTTTTGTAACTTGGATATATCTAAATGATACCTTCCAGCACTCTAAAACCCACTGGAGTATTCGATAAAAACTATAAGTAAATTCTTTATCATCTCCCGATACTTTTTGTCAAATATCTAATAAGAAAGATTACTTCCATAGTTAATTGAACTTGGCATAAACCTAAATTGGTTTGGGAGGACACAATTATTCAAACATAAATGGTGTTCCATAACTTTTCCCTATAATTTCATTGTATGACTCATAAGCTTTATATCCCTATAGTTCGAATAGTTTTGAATATCGCCATTGTTTTTAAAGATAGGCATCAAGATGCTCTTTCTTTATTTATTTGGCATTTTCTTTGTGCTTACAATCTTATTAAACAAAGTAGTCAACCATGTCTCTTACATCTTAGAGAAATTTCCACACCTCAATGGGAGTTTTGTTCGAACTGCAAGGTCTGATTATTTTCATTATTTTCAAAATTTCCTTAACTTTAGAAAACCTAATCCGTTTAGTATCATTCATATTTTTCTTAGCTATGTTATTCAAACTCTCAATGTGTTCACTATGGTTATCGTTAAAAAGATCCTCAAAATAGCTTTTTCATCTTTCCTTCATATCATCCTCTTGAAATAAAACACTATTCTCTTCATTTTTGATACACTTAACTTGGTTTAAATCTCAACATTTTCTTTCTTTTGTTTTAACCAACTTAGATATAACCTTTTCCATTTCCTTAGTCCCGAGTTTCTCATACATCTTCAAGGATTGTGCTTTTGTTTGTCTATCTTTTTTTTTTTTTTGCATCATTTTTCATTTGCTTGTACTGCTCAAAAGCTTTACTGTCACCACACTTGGGCAATCTCTTTGCCATTTTCTTTTACTTTCTATTGGTTTTTGCACTTGTTCATTCCACCACTAAGACTCCTTTGATGAATGATTTAGATTCACTATCTTTCTAGCTACTCTTTTAATTTTTGTAGACATGCCTACCCACATATCGTTAACTGATATATTAATATCTTCATTCCAAATTCCTTTTTGACAAGCTCAACCTTAAGTATCATTTGTTTTGCTCCTTTTAAAGCCCACCACCTAGTCTTGTGAACTCTGTTCCTCGTAGGCATGCTTGCCAACATTTTAATTTTGACATTCAACCTAGTGGTCAAAGCCTCACCAACGATAACTTTGCAATTCTTGCATAGAGCTCGATTAGCCCTTCTAGTGAGTATGAAGTCATGTTAGCTTCTATTTTGCCCATGTTCAAAGATTATTAGATGAGATTCCCTTTTTATAAAGTGAGTATTTGCCAATATTAAATGATAGGTCATAGCATAGTTTTTCCATCTTCGTTTCTAATTCTAAAACTACATCCTCCGTGCATATTCTCAAACTCAGTTTTGCCTCTTCCTAAATATCCATTTAAGTCTCTTTCGATAAAGATGTTCTTGTCTTTCAATATGCCTTGCATAGGCCCATCCATATCTTTCCAAAATTTTTGTTTGTTTTCCCCATCCAATCCAAATTGATGAGTATATGCACTAACTATATTGATTGTTTCCTCCTGCAGGACAAGTTTCACTAAAATAATTTTATGTCCTACTCTTCTCACAGCCACAACAACCTCCTTTAGGTACTTACCAAAATAATACTTACTTCGATCTTATTTTTATATGCTCCTGGATATTATAGTATTATTAATTTTTTTACTCTTCCCCCTTACCTATTTAGTTTCTTGAATGCAAGCAATATTAATTTTCTTTCTCCCCATATTATCGATAAAGTCCACTCAACTTGCTTTTAAGAGATCCAACATTCCAAGTACCTGTTCTAGTCTTACTTTTTGCTTGTTTCTTATTTTGTCTCTTCTTATAAAAGCTCCTACCTTACCATCAATTGAAATTGTATTATTTGTATTTTGAACTAACTTCTTTACCCACTTCTGTTTTTTATGTAGGACCCCTTGTTTATTCAACATGCCAATATGGCGCTACATTTCGGGAAACACCCTATACCCTTGCCTATTTCTCATATTAAGAGCTTCGAATAGCATGTCGTAAGTAGGGAGTGTCCCTTTATATCATTTGAATTCATATCATAAAATATAACAATTTTATGCTGGGTGTCACCCACTGCAACTCTCTTTTACTTGGGTTTGGGACCGGCTATGTACAGAAAAACTCATACATAAGTCTAGTTTTTGTGAGCGATGAAAATATAAAAAAAAATAAGATTCTTTTTTACCAAAAAAAAAAAGAAGGAAATTCTTGTGATGCTTTTTAAAAAATCTAGGGCATGTGTTAGAAATATAAGAAGTTTGAAACGGTGTGAGGAGCTCATTTAACTTATTAGTTTAGATTGTCCGTTTACTGTTATATATAATTTTATTGCTTTTATGATCTTATGACACTACATCTCTCCAAGAATATAGTTCATAATCGCCCCGAGTGGAAAAAGAGAATTCATATAGCAACCCTAATTAACTTGAGATTAAGGCTGTGTTGAGTTGAGTTTATTGCCACTAATCATTGTTACAGTATTAATATTGCTATCACCATCTTTGATGTCATGTACTTTCATAGATAACGAGTTCTCTTGGCTTGCTTTGAATTGCTCCTTAGGGTTGTATGGGTTGCAATGACTCATGCAGGGAACTTTTTGATGTGGTGATTGCTAAAGCCAATAAACCATACTTCTATACGTCTAAGCATCCATTTCGGTTAGTGTCTTCAACTTGTGAAGTTAGTTGCAATTAAGTGTATATGTATAAATGTGTACATTATATAGACAAAAGTGAGATCAAATTGTATAAACATTTTAGGCATTAAGAAATACTAACTTAAATGAGAAAAAGAAAGAATACATGCCAGTTGCTTTAATGTTTCTTAAGAAAGATAGTAGGTTGGTCTTTAGTGATGATAAGCACCATTCTAGAAGTTATCTCAAGTAATGACTATGTAAATGAGTTTGTTAGAAATTGAAGAATGATAAATAAGTACATTGACATGTGTATATCTTATTCGAATTCGAAAAAATCAGTAAGATATTCAAAGATTGAAAAGATATGATACTATAAATGAAGAAATATTCATGTATAAAAATTAATTTAAGAACCATTAAGCCTAATAACAAGACATTGAACCATTGAAGCCTATGATAAAGAAAGAGAATGCCTTGTGGTATAAATGAAACATATTGGGACCTTTTTCTTACTTGTTCATCACTGTTGCATGCCTTGAATAAACCAATATCGTGGATTGCTCATTTGATTCACCCCATTGTATATCTTTATGTGTGGATCACTATTTGCTTTTTTTTGATAATGAAGCATGAATGTTGATGAACCATTGTTGTACATATTTAGAAAAAGACTTTTGAGGCCCATTTATTTGATTACCATTCATAAACCATTATTGTTGATTTGATAAAGGCCATTGGGCCTAATTTCCTGATGTCATGCTAAGGTAATTGTTTAATCTAAGTTCAATATAACAGAAGTTCAACTGTAACGGAGTTAATTCCATCAGGCTATGTGCATATAAAGAATAGAGAATATAAATAAAAAATTGAGAAGTTACTGCTTTATGATGTGTTGAGGTTACTGATCATGCACATTTGCATGTTATTATTAGTGTTTATCTGTTTTAGGTGCTCACGATTTAGTTGACTGAACAATGAGAGAAAAAAATTGAACCGTCAATTAGAAACATTTTAAATCAAAACCGAACCATAAAAAAGCGGTTAACGAATTATCAGTTAACCACATAAAATGGACAATTGATAGCTTTGGCTTTTAACCATTTCATTATATATATATATATATATAAAACCCTAGAATTTAATAAATTTCATATATATATATATATAACAAAAAAAATTCAATTATATATTACAACAATAAATCTTAGTATAAACACAATTAAAATACAAAATGCATATTTTGAATTTAATCCATTAAAATAATTTAATACATATATATAATTTACAATATATATATATATATGTTGATTTTAGAGTTGAGGGAAAAACTCCCTGATTCTTTCATTCATTAAAAAAATGGTATATAAAAAGGATATCATTATATACAAAGTATGGTCTATCTATCTTAGTTAAGATAGCTACCTACCACCTTTTTACTTATATATGCTAGTAGCTAAACATTTACTAACTTTAATCTACCAACAAGTTGGAGCAAAGATATCGCATGTGCCCAACTTGCAAATTAAAGTGTGAATACATCGGCCAGTTGTTTGTCTAATGCCACGTGAAATAGACTTAGAGAATCATCAACTACTTTCTCTTTTATGAAATGTCGATCTATTTCAATATTTTTTGTGTGATCATGTTGTATCAGGTTATAAGCTATATTAATGGTAGCCTTATTGTCACAAAACAAGGATATGTTGTCCCCACTAGACAATTTTAGTTCTTGTATCAACTTTCGTAGCCATAGGAGTTCATAAACACACTTTGCCATAGCTCTATACTCAGCCTCTACACTTGATCGAGAAACCACATTTTCTATTTTTTCCTTCTCCAAGTAACTAGGTTTCCATCCATCAATGTGATATAAAGATTTCCCTTTTTGATTTAGCCACCTCAATTCCCAGGAAATATTACAGTTTACCCAGATCTCTGATCTCAAAATCTTGGGCTAAAAGTTTCCTTCATCAACATAGACAGTAATCTTGCCCTTAGAGTGTTTGATGGACAGGGTATCATCAACATTACTTTGTTTATACCTAAAGGAGATCATGGCTTTACTAAATATGTCAAATCAAGCCCTAGGAGACTGTTTTAACCGGTATAGAGCCTTCTTTAGTCTGTACACATTTCCTTGTGTCTTTTTACTCTCAAAACCTGAAGGAATCTCCATGTGCACCTCTTCTTCTAGATCTTCATGGAGGAAAGCATTTTTTACATTAAACAGTTTTAAGTCCCAATCAAGATTAGTTACATAAGTCAACAATATTTTAATGGTATTCATTTTAGCAATTGGAGCAAATGTTTCTTGATAGTCCACTTCGTAGGTCTGAGTGAATCCCTTACCCACAAGTCTAGCCAACTAATTGCTTTCCCATAGAAGAGGTGACAAGTTCCCAAGTTCCATTCTTTCTAAGGGCTCTCATTTCTTCAACCATTGCTTCCTTCCATTTGGAATCATATATAGTCTCTCTCCAGTCTAGTGAAATAGACACAAAAAAAGATAAGACAAACGCTCTATAGGAGGGAGACAATGAGTTATATGAAACAAAATTAGATATAGGATGTTTAGTACACAACCTACCTCCTTTCCTATGGACAGTGGGTGTAACACCCCGATATTTCATATAAGTACTATACATACACCTGGTATACATACAGTAAGTATATAAAGTATAAGGATGTCACTTTTCGTTACATTTTTAAAACCTTTAACAGAGTTCAAACCACAATACATCTATTTAAAGAACATTTACAAAATCATTATACTTTTAATGATCATACATATATATATTAATCTTATCTTTATCATAACTTCATTTTTACATATAAATACACTCTTGTCAGAAATACATCATCATTAAAAGTTATACATGTATGCATTACCCTCTAGTTGGTCTCGACAAACTCTTACTCATCTCGTGGCATAACGAAAGACTTCATATCTTCCACCTAGTCACCTGCGCGATTACACATCCGCGCTAAGCCCAAAAGCTTAGTAGTACAAATATAAAATATAAACATACATTATAGAAATTCTAACATATAATGAAATATCACTTTCATATACCATTAATATCTTATCATGTTTTTCCTTTTGAATTGTACCTTTCATATATCTCGACTAATTCCATTTATAATATGCATATCATTATCACCAACCACAATACATCATTAATACTCACAATCAATATATCAATATACACATTACACAACATACTTCATAATATTATATTACTCATAATCAATATATCAATATACACATTACACATCATCCTTCATAACATTGTTTTATTCACAATTCATCAATCATAATCCATCACTAACACTCACAATCAATATATCAATACACACATTACACAACATACTTCATAATATTATATTACTCACAATTCACCAATCATGAATCACATTTCCAACAAAGTCAACCATAGATCTCACTTGTTTCAACATTTGTATATCATATTGACAACAAAGACAGACTCGGGCCCAAAAGACACTAATATGCCATTCGACTTTCAGAGTTAATGCTTTGGTTTTATTATCACATTATCATTATCATTATCCCAACTAGGCTTCAAGGATTTAGGTTCAACCAAGCTTCAAGGGGAACAAAGCATGCTAAGTATCAACCCAACTTGGCTTTAAGAACCAATCCAACCTAGCTTCAAGGGTTGTAACATCTCAATTAGGCTTCAAGGACTAGACCCAACCAAGCTTCAAGGGGAGTAAAACATGTTAAACTTCTACCCAACTTGGCTTCAAGGATCAAGCCCAACCTAACTTCAAGAGATTGTTACTAATATTAGGCATGCCACCAACAACAAACTCTGAAAATGGAATAACACATTAGCTACACAATTCATTTATCAATTTCATTCTCAATTCTCATCATCAATTAGGCAAACATGCCTTATGTCTTTCAATTGAATCATCATAGCCAATCACAATGGCTTCACATAATACATATATCATCATAGCCAAACAAAATGGCTTCACATCACATTTTATCTCAATTCATATTATACACTCCATTATTCAAGCATACATAATCAATTTCATTGCACATGTATCTTAAATTCATCGTCATCTAAACAACGTGTCCCTCTATTTCATTTCAATCATTATTAAAACATTTATCATAATAAATTGCATTGCACATACCTTTTTGGATGATCATTATAGCTTTCACCTTCAAGAACTACTCCCATCAAGCTATACATAATCAATTACCTCATCATATCCTTCACATTTTACATATAGCATCATGGATATAACATTACAAAGTACATTATTCATATAACACATTACCATTCACAATATTCACAATGTATATAATACATAACCTTGTTCATTTAGTATCATATGCATCATCAAATGTAGGTTCAATCTCAATCATGTAAGAAGAGCAAAAACCAAACACAGTAACCAACACACTCAAGGGACACGGCCAAGCTTGTGGCCGTGTCTCTCAACCAAAAGCAACAGAAGCCAACATGGGCAAGGGACACGGCCGTGTCCTCTCCAAAAATCACCAAACACGACCAAATTTCCATGGACTTGGCCGTGTCTCTCAAAAATATTTTAGGTTGGCCGTGTCTCTTCCTTGGTTTGGCCGTGTCTCTCATATATTCAAACCCTAACTATGGCCAACTCTCTTTTGATTGAATAAAAACACAATATACACAACATAAACTCATTCAAATGGATGTAATCAAAGTCATTAACACTTATTTTGCATGTTTAACACAATATTCACATTAACCATACATTAACAATCCATTTAATCATCTACCATTTCAAAACCCTAAAACCAAACATCACTCTTAACTTATCATCTTCAAACCAAAACCAACATCAATCCAACCTTTTTAACTTATAATCAATCTCAACACTTATAAACTCATCTCAAACACACCTATTCATAATCTCAACACATCACAACCCACCTCAAACATAACTTTAAAAATAACAAAGATAAACAAGAGAGTACTTACCTCAATTGAAGAAATTTCACAAATCTCCAACTTGATCCTTTGATTTTCCCATCAAATTGATGTTTAGAACTTAAAACACTTCTCTTCCTCCTTCTTTCCTTTGGTAGCCGGCCACACCAAAAATGAGAAGAGAAGAAATAAAAATCAAGTCAAACTTCTCTTCTTCTTTAAATCTCCACCAAGCAATTCTACATGAGCAATTACTTAAATGCCCTCATCTATTTAACTTAACCTTTGTCACTTATATGCCCATTAAAGTAATTTCACATATCACACATAAATATCCTCTTCCATTGACCATCCCTTTTGACTAATGTATATGTTATATATATAACAATATACCCAACATATACACTTTCTCTCTACACATTACTTTCCTTTTTAAACAATACATAAACATTCTCTTTTCAATTTCTTTTCTTATCAACATAACATATACACATAATTCAAACAAACAACAATTGTATCCAAACTTCTAGGGCACACATTAGGATATTACAGTGGGCTTATCTAAATCATTAACTGAATCAGAAAGTTGAAAAGACTCACCAGGGGAATTAGAAGAGTTTTTAGGATCTGGGAGTGATTCTTGACATGATGGCATTTTCTGTTTTATTTTTCCTTGAATATCTCCTTAAATCAGGTCTATGTGATCGCCCAACATTTTCCTTCTGAATCAAACTCTCCTCCTGAACCGAACTCTCCACCTGAATGGGATTACCCTCCAAACTAAGGTCCTCAAGACTCTCCCTCTGAATATGGTTATCAAGCATTGCCAAACTAGGAATCTCCTCTTCTTTCACATTCTCCCCCTGAAGAGGAGATTGGGGAGAAGTGAAGTAGGATTCAAATTCTCTAAATGTAAAATCCATGCTAATAAAATATTCCCTTTGGGGTGGGGGGTTGGGTTGTTTGATAACACTTATATCCCTTTTGAGTTGAAGAGTAGCCAACATATACACATTTAAGAGCTCTAGGTTTCAATTTTCCAACATTACATGCATGTACAAAACACACACACCCATAGACCTTTGGAGGAATAATATAAGAATTTTGCCCAAGCAGAACATCTAAAGGACTTTTGAAATTGAGAGTTTTAAGAGGCATCCTATTGATAAGGTAACCTACTGTCAGAACTGCATCTCCCCAATATGATTTGGGTATATTCATGGTGAACATGAGAGCTCGGACTACTTCTAAAATGTATATTTTTTCCTTTCAGCAACTCCATTTTGAGAACTAGTATAAGCACAACTAGTTTGATGTATTGTCTGATTAGACTTTAGGTAAGCATGGAACCCCCCATCTATATATTCCTTTCCATTATCTGTTCTAAGGATTTTAACCTTAGCATCAAATTGAGTGTTGATCATCTTATAAAAAAATTGAAAGCAAGAAAAACACGTTACTTTTAGCTTTTTAGAAATATAACTAAGTTATTCTGGTACAACAATAAATAAAAGTAACAAACCACGTATGACCAGTCAATGAAGTGTTTTGAGTGGGTCCTCATACATCATAGTGAATTTTCATGAAAAGAATTGTACTTCTATTATTACACAAAGAATAGGAACTCTTTGTATGCTTAGCAAATTTACAGGCATCACAAAATAAAAAGTTAAATGGAATCTCTTTAAACGGATTAGGGAATTTCTTTTCCAAGACAAAAAAAAAAGATGGATGTCCTAACTGGCTATGCAATTGTTCTCTGCCAAAAAAGCTTCAGTTTTACCAGAATCAAAATCATGACTCCCTCCAAAATATATAAGTCATCATGCAATCAACCACTGCCAATCATCTTCCCTATTTGTAGATCCTGAAAGACAATGGGTTGGAAAAAACTTAATTTTACAATTAAGAGTCTTAGTAATGGAACTTATAGATAAAAGATTAACATGAAAATGAGGTACATGAAGGACGGGGGATAATTTAAGATTTGAAGTATAGTCAATAGAGCTTGTTTCAGATATAGGGGTAAAAGACCCATCTGCAATTTGGACATTGTTTCCTTTTTGGACATGAGGATTAGGTTAAAAACCCTCTTAAAGAACCTGTTATATGTCTATTTTCCCCTGAATCTATAATCCAAGAACAATTATTATGTTCAACAAGAAAAGCATTACCTGGTTACAAAGTTAGAGGAACCAATAGTTGAATTGGTATTAAGCTGAAATAAGAACCGCCTTAGATTCTGAACCTCTTCATTAGATAGATTATCACTTGAAGCTGGCGCACAACTCGACCTTATTGCCTCAGTCAAATTTGCTTGAGCCTTTACTAAGCCCTTTTTTTCCACCACGACCTTTATTTGGTTTACCATGTAATTTTCAGCGAGTTTCTCTTGTATGGCGCGGTTTCCCACAATAATCACATAGTTGGAAGTCTTCAGTGTGATCTTTAAAGGATTCATGAACTGATTTGGCAGTTAAACCGGCTTTCTCAACTGTGGTTGCACACAACATAACACTTATTTTGCTTTCTTACTGCACATACGAATATATTTGCAGCAAAGAATGTAAAGGTTCTTCACCAAGCACTTGGACTCTGATTTGGTCATATTCGATATTCAAACTCGCAAGAAAATCATGGATACGTTCTTGCTTAAGCAACCTTCGAAACTTAACTGCATCTGCAGTACAATGAGCTTGAAAATTCTGATAATAATCAAGTTCTTGCCACAATCCACAAGTCTGGAAAATATTTGGAAATAGTCTTCTTCCCTTGCTTCATATCATGAATTTTGTTTCGAAGTTCATACATTTGTACAACATTACCCATTTGAAAATAAGTTTGAAAAGCAACTTTCCGTATTTTTTCTGCTGTATTCAGAAGTAAATACAATCTAGCAATAGTAGGTTGCATAAAGTTGATAAGCCAGTACATAACAAGAAAGTTTTATGAGTCCCACTGATTGAATGAGGAATCAATTAATTTAGGTTTCTTTTCCTCCCCTGTAATCCCTACAACTCTAGCTTTGATGAACAATAGACAAGACCTTGACCATGCAAGCTAGTTCATCCCATCTAGTTTTATAGGACTAGTTTTTAAAGAAGGGTTATCGGTGATGTGAAGACTTGCCTTTTTACTATCTGCCATTTTAATTATTTAAAAAAACAAAGTCTAACGAGAGAGGCCAAGAGATATCAGGTTTGGAAGCTTACGAAGCAATAGGAGACAAAAAAAATGTCTCAAGAAAAATTAGATTGCAGGGAACAGACCTGAACATCACTTGGTCTGGATCGGAAATGGCCGGAAACAAGGTTAGAAGAAGAGTCGGTGAAAAAGGGTCACCGAAAGGAAGTTCATGCACTTCACTTGATGGTGCGTGAACAATGACTCAGGGAGCTTTCATCGGGGTGTGAGCTCACGTGCGTCATCATCCGATGATTGGTCTTCTATAACAAGTTGGTCTCGACCTGGCCGATCTTCCTAGGTGGGTGGTGAGCACTAGTGGATAACAATTGAGGACAAGAACCTACTCTACCAACTAAAACCCTAGCTGCCCTTGGAGAAGAAAACCTAACAAGGGTTTTTACGATCTGGTGCCATGTTGATTTTAGACTTTAATGGAAAAACTCTCTAATTCTTTCATTAATTGACAAAATGGTATGAAAATGGGATATCTTTATATACGAAGTATGGCCTATCTATATTAGTTAAGATAGCTACCTACCATCTATACACGTGTTTACTTTTGTATACTAGTAGACCATTTACTAACTTCTATCTACCAACATTTATATATATATATATATAATTTTTTATCAATAAAAACCAAAATTGAATTTGAAAACAAAAAATATTAAAAATGAAAACCTAAAGACCACTGGTTTGGTTTTGTTTTAATCGTTTTTTTATTAGCTTGATATTTGTTATGCGCGTTTTGTCATTTTGGATTTACCTATGATTGGTCTACTTATGAAGGACCTGTTTTTCATGCTTCAATGCTCACCATTGATATGGTACCTCCTTGTTAAGAAACTACAATTCCATTGTTAATAGGGCCGGGTTTAGGATAAAGCAAAGCCCTTGCTTTAGGACCCCAAAGTAAAAATAGGCCCCACATTTTCATAAACAAATATTTTTTAATTAAATCATTTATAAATTTTGATGTCCTTTCCTGGACCCCGTGCATTGGGGGAGCGTTTGTGTACTGGGCTGTCCTTTTTTAAATCATTTATAAATTTTAGTTATTTATTTTATTTTGATTGGTTGTATTTTGACTTTTAACCTTCCGACCTATATTTTGTTGTGTTGAGTCATTTTGACTTCTAAATACACTTTCTTTTACTCTTTCATCTATTTTCTCTCTTTTCACATTCTTCCATTTGTGTAAAACTCATTTTTTTTCTCTTCTATTCCATCTTTGTTTTCATATTTATCTCAAATTCTAACAATAAGACTAAAATTTTTCATTTTAGTTAATATATATATATTTTATATTCAATTACATTTTATGCTAAAATATATTACAAACTAATCATTTGATTGATCAATGCAGTGTATTCTTAAGAAAAAAACAAAATTTATTGATTATAAATGTCGCCGATTAAGTCCAATTGTTCTAATCTTTATTTATTTTTTTAAAAGTTTTGCACATATATGATTATATAATTTGTGATTTTACTTGTTAACATTGAATTTTTATTATTATTATTTTTTGGCTTTAGGCTTGTAAACTTTTTAGGACGACCCTAATTGTCAATATTCTATTTGTTGTCAATGTACACAAGTTCCCTTTTTGCAAAACCAATATACAACTCAACTCAACTCAACTAAGTCATTCTCAAATTAATTGGAGTCGGCTATATAATTTTATTTTTCTACTTGAGCAATTATGGTCTACATCTTCGGAGAGATGTAAAACTGTAAGATCATTTTGAACCATTTTGTCTAAGTTAGTTTATACCTATAATTGCCTCTTCTAGTCATATTTACCTTAATTTATTTAGTTTTTTTGATAGATGCATTACTAGTCTTCATTTCATATGGCCAAACCACTTCAATTTGTGTTCTTTTATTTTATCTTCAATAGGAGCTACTCTAATCTTTGTCCTCATTGCAGATTTTATAAATCATACTGTGTCTACACATCCATCTTTGTATTCTCATTTCAGCATCATGTATTTTATCCATGGGTTATTTTTTTTATGCCCAACACTCGTTATTATACATCATAACAGGCCGTATTGCAGCGTAATAAAATTTACCATACTTTTTGCAGAACTAATATGCTAAAGGTAAATCACCAAAATCCAAAATGCATGTGAATATTCAAAGTACGCTTAAAGCCATATAATTGTTTACGAATGTGTTGATATAGATCTCATATCTTTTTTAAGTAATGCAAGAATATTCATTGAGTTTCAGGTGGCAGATTTCATAAAGATCCAACTTCTTGAACTTCATTTCTCCCAATAAGCTCTCTTATATCATTTATAAATTTGTTATTATATAAAGTATATAATTTGGTGTAACTAATTCTTGGAGCTCTAGTAGTATTACCGGATGGGTTAAATTGTAAAAGAGTTTGTACTTCAACATAAATGCGATGATGTTGCTAATGTGATCTAAAAGTAACTGTGATTTTGAAACTGATATGTTCCATGTATCTAGAGTAAAGAATAATATTATGAAAAGGTTTTGAAAAAGGAAAATTATTTTTCATTTTTTGGGTTCACAGATATTATATTAATTATTAATCTTGGGTTATATTTCCTATTTGCTTTGGATTCTATGCATGACCGGTACCAATAAAATCACTTGTCATCTAGGACTGTCGCACCTCTAAAGTAGGGATATGACAATTGTAGTAAGATCAAAATTAGAAATCATGCTATGTGCGTATCCGTTACGGAGGTGAATTTAGTAACTATAGATTTCTTTAAGTAGTTCTATTTATTGTTTCATTTTTCTATTTTTTCTTTGTGTGTGGATGATAATGTGGATAGTATCTTTACAGTGTGTAGTTATTAAGTAAATTTTTCTATTAGCGGGTTGTTATTGAGTAAGTTTCTTTATCATAGTGGGTAATTATCTAGTATTTATTATTGTATTTCCCTCTTTTGAAGGTTGTGAGTTAATAAATGAATTAAGTAGAATGGCAAAAGGTTTGAGTTCCTATAGTTCAGCTATCATGGAATTATATTAAATAAGCTCTAAAGAGATTGTAAGGTTCTCTCTTAATGAGCCCTAATTGTATTACTATATTCAATCACATACATCCATAACTAGACTTCTGGATCCAAACTTGGCCATACTGTTTGTTATCAGAGCAAATAATTATGGGAATTTACAAAGGTTTCAGCAGCAGTTTCAAGCCTTCTTGGCTATGTATATAGAAGATGGAGTTGAGCAAGAGCAAGAGGCAAGATTTGTTATTGTGCTTTCTGAGCAGCAAAATAACAAGAATGTCCATCTTCAATAGAGTTGGCAGCCTCTAGGTTAGAAGGATGGGACGCCATAACTAATTAGAGCCAAAAAGACTAACAAGTGGGTGAAGAGAATGCAGAAAGGGGAAATTGTATTCCTCAATACTCTAAAGGGAAATTGTATTCCTCAGTACTCTAAACTGGATTTCCCTCATTTTGATGGTCCTAGTGATCCTTTGGGATGTATTAATTGTTGAACTCCTAAAGTCGAGAAGGTTGGCTGGTTTCTTTTCATTTAGAAAGGGATGCACAATTATGCTTCCTCAAATTGAAATGGAATCGACTAAATTCAGTAAGGGAAGATTTTAAAAGCAATAATGTAATTTATGTTTTTTAATTCTCTCATTTGAAGTGGATTTTTTAAAGGAAGTCTCTTTTATATGATTCCCTATCTACATATATATAAAACATTTGCTTTGCATTTATTTCAGGTATCTGGCACTGTCTTGATTTATTCTCAAATAGTTCATTTACTCATATATAATATTGATACCTGCATAAGAACCCGTTAAATTAGGACAATATGCTTCATCCAGTTGGGTCTTTGAAAGATTATCGATGGAAGTTTAAGCTTTAGCAATTTAAGTGTGTCCCTCACTCGATAAAAGGAACTGTTTAATAGTGCCTTTTCGAGGGGGAGTATGATGTAAGGGAGGTGATTTAGTAGCCCGAGATTTATTTTAAGTAATTCTATTTATTGTTTAAATTTTCCATTTTTCCCATGTGAGTGGATAATATATATATAAGTGTGGATAGATATTAAGTAAATTTCTCTACTAGTGGGTAGTTATTAAGTGAGTTTCTTTATTGTAGTGGGTAGTTATCTGGCATTTGTTATTGTGTTTCCCTCTTAAAAAGGTTATAATTTAAAAATGAATTAAGTAAAACTTTGACAAAAGTTTTGAGTTCCTAAAACCCAGATACTTATAGTTCACTCAAAAAAGGTCTAAGAGATTGCAGGGTTCTTTCTTAACAAGCCCTAATTGTATTTACATCCATAATTCAATCCAAACTTGGGACCATAACATTATCCTTCCACATTATTAGTTTTTTCTATTAAATATTCCGAAGGCCTCATGAGAGGGACTGCAAAACTCATTAATAATGAAGTGATATTTGTAACTTCACACCACAGCCTGTGTTAATTAGTCTTTTATAATCAACCTATGAGAAAAATTAATAATTGGAGGTAACAAAAACTTGATATATTATAAATATATGTACTAAAGAGATAAGCTGTAACATGTTCCTGCTCTGCTCAAGTGTGAATTTGCCTCCCTACATCAGCCATGGTTCACATTCTGATAACTAGAATAGGTTGATATGTAAAATGAAACTAGTAATTGTATTGTGTTGCTAAGATATTTGCCTGCTAACCATAATTGTATATTTTGCTACATTTGTACATTAAATGTGAAAAAGAGGGAAACCACCACCATCTCTTATATTATAGACTTATTAAGCAAACGAACTGGTCCTTCATTCTGCATCATTTTTTTCTCATTTCATTTCCTCTTTGAACATTATTTCTATGTTGCTTTGTTAGGAATTATGTTATACTAACATGTAATTTGGGTGGTCCATCTTTTGAACTTTCTTGTAGCTACTATGACAGAGAAAGACATGCTAGCTTTTATGAAGGTGGATAGGTTTCTTCCAGAAAAGGTTTATTACCATGGATGCCTCAAATCCTTTCTCCAAATTACCAAGTGGAAGGGCCCAGAGGTACAAAAACCCCCCCCAAACCCTCTCACTCTTGTAAAAGACCAATAAGTTCTACATTTTTGTAAGAATAATTTCATTTTTTAAAATTTCCTTCATTAAAGTTCAAACTGTCTTGTACTTCATACATTTCCTCTCTAACATTGAATCACATGTTTGCTAGCATCTTCTTGATTAAGGAAAATGAATATTGTGTCTTCAATTGTAGCTTCTATAATATTTTTGTTTATTTGTTGTCTTTTTTACTTTTACAAGGCCTATATTAGTTTTAATGTAGGTTTCTTCAACTCTTGTTACCCTTATCTACTTTTTCCTTTTTGAAAAACTTGAAGCATTTGATATTTGGTTGACAGCCTGAGGTACCATAACTCTAAGTTCTTAAACTGAAAATTCTTTGACCAGTCCCCTCTTCACCTCTTTTTGAAAAATTGAATCATCTGATATTATGGTGGTTTTTACTTAACAATCTTGTTTCTATGAAGAACAACTGGGAGAATAGTTCAACAAAACAATTGGCAAATAAGAAACTAATCATCTGACTGATAATAAAAGATTTCTTTTACTAGCATTTTCTTTTTTAGAATATGCACTTAAACAGCTAATGAGGGATTCTTTTGCTATAAAATAATACTCCCTTTGTCCTAAAATGGATGTCACCTTTTTTTTCCTACAAATTTTGACGAATAGTGGACAATATTTATGAGACGGAGTGAGTAAAAGTAAAAAAAAAAAGACATTTTTTTATAACAAACAAAGAGGTGAATCTTTTATTATTCTTTTTGTAAGGGTAGAATTGATGGAGCAAACTTTTTCTATAGTGAAAAAGGATTCAATAACAGATTTTGGAAACATTTGTTTATAAGAAAAGAATAAAGGAGTGTACAATGTGGGCTAGTTTTCTTTGCCAGAAGTATGGTCAGTGTGAAGTTGGGGTGGTATAGACTCTCCTTTTTTTCCCAAAGTAATGCCTCCAATCATGTTGTATAAACTCAAAGAAACCCTTTTCCGAAACTCTAGAAGCAAATGTCAGAAAAAAGTGAAAACACTATATCTTGTCGGACAATTAATTGGAAGAAAGACACTGATTTTTGAAGATGTATTTATATCTTCCCATCCACGGCCAAAAAAAGAACGAAATAAATAAATGAGAAAAAGAAAAAAAGTATTATTTGAAATAACTTAAGCATCTATACCATCTCTTTCCATTTTGAAAGCATTTGTTGATTTGATGAGTTGGGATTAAGGCTTTGTTGAGTTGTTGTTGAGTTGTTGATTTGATGAAAATGATGCACACAAAAATATTTGATACAAAGGTAATGCAATACTTCTGAATCTTCTTCTTCTTTCTTTCTTTTTTTTATTTTTTTATAAATCCGTGTACAGTTAGATATGTGTATGTGTGTATGGTGCATACTAGCTTTTACATGCTGTTTGAAGGAAGTCAAAATTTTTAATGCGTTTAATGCCTTACAAATTTTTGTTTTCCAGGAATATGCTTATTAACTAATCAATTTATTTATTTTTATGTTGACAAACACATGATCCCTTCTCTTTTGCAAGTGATATACTTTGGGGATCACCTATTTAGTGATTTGAGGGGACCTTCAAAGGCTGGTTGGCACATTGCTGCCATTATCCATGAATTAGAAGTATGTCCTACCACATTCTTTTTAACCTGCTTCTAAAATGATTGAATCAATAATTTGGGGCATCCAAGTTTGGCCCAATTGATATTCTTGTTATGTAGGTTGGCATGGTTCTGAACATTCTTTGTTATCTAGGTTGGCATGGTTCTGAACATTTTGTTTTCTGGTGTTATTTCTTTTTCTCCTCTCCTTCCCACCTCCTAATGAAAGCAGCTTTGGTGTGGCATTCAGAAAAACCCTCCTGTTTAACCTATAAAAGCAAAAAAAAAAAAAGCATTTCCGCCTTATGATTAACCTCCAACCTGTAATGTTTATATTCACTTGATAGACTTGTTCTTCATAGAAAGTAACCTCTTTTATTTTGGAATATCTAAAATGGATTGTAACTATTTATTTTGAAAGTCAATCCTATAATAACCATCACAATTTAGTACATGCTAAGTAAATTTAAAATGTATTAACTTCTTTATCCAGGAAGGTGAAAATGGACTACAAAACCCTAGGACATCCCCACAACCTTGCGTAAAATGGGCTGAGAAAAATCATTATTTATCCATTGTGGAAAGTGATGATGAGCTGCTCACCCCTCTTCATAATTCCCTTCTCCAATTTCTACTACTCAGGGTGAATTATTATTCATGCTACCTTCCACATAAAAGAATTTCTTTAAGCGGGACTGATTTGGATATTATGTAACTTGTATTAGCATGTACACATGCATTTCTAGCAGTAGTATTTGTTACAACATTTGGATTTTGGGGTTGTTGATGTGAAACTATTAGTTAAATTGGTGATAAAAAAAATTTATCATCTGTATTGCTTGTGAAGATTTTTAGGATGCTTGGGAAAAAATGGTCTAGAACAAGAACTCCATATCAAATTAATTGATAAAATTAAAGGGAATTTAGAATTGTTTGAATTTATAAAATATTGAGAGAGAAAAGAGGATGAAGAATTTAGAATTCCTTTTTATTACATCTTTCTAATTTCTTCAATATATAGGTTTATATACACTTTCTCTATACTTAATTAGGAAATTAGATCTTCTCCAATCTCTTAATTATAGCAATCAATATCTTCTAAAATCCCTAAATCATAGCAATCAATCTACCCAAAATATTCCTACATCTTTACACTCCCTAAAGCTGGAGCATACAAATTGTATGCTCTAAGCTTGTTATAAATATATTTAATTCTTGGTCCTCTAAGGGATTTAGTAAATATATCTGCCAATTGATTATTCGAATTGACGAACTCTGTGGTGATGCTTCATGACTCGATCTTCTGCCTGATAAAGCTACAATCAACTTCTATATGTTCGGTTCTTTCATGAAATACTAGATTAGATGCAATGTGAAGTGCAGCCTGACTGTCACATATCAGCTTTATACTTTTGACTTCTTTCCAATTTAATTCTTGGAGTTTTTTTATCCAGATAAGTTCACAGGTTGCTAGGGCTATGACTCGGTATTTTGCCTCAACACTTAATTCAGTGACCACATCTTACTTTTTACTTTTTCAATAAATCATATTACCTCCAATCATAACACAATATCATGAAGTAGATCGCCTATCTGAAGAAGAGCTTACCCAATCAGTATCACAATACCCAGTGATATGATAATGACCCTTATTCTCATATAACAATCCTTCTGTTGGGGCTCTTTTAAGAAATTTGAGAATTTGAATTACCGCATCCCACTGCTCTCTATTGGGAGCTTGAAGAAATTGGCTAGTCACACGGATCACAAAAGAAATATTCGGTCGTGTAAGTGTCAGATAGTTTAATCTCCTAACTAACTTTCAGTATTTTTCGGGGTCTTCCAGTGGCTCTCCCTATCTCGAAACAAGTTTAACATTAGGATCCATGTGAGTATCTATGGGTTTACAATCTAACTTGCATGTCTGTTCTAATAGATCTAACACAATTTCTTTGTGATGTCATGATTCCCACTTTTGATTGTGCCACTTCAATGCCAAGAAAGTACTTTAATTTTCCCATATCTTTAATTTGGATATGATTGCATAGATGTTCTTTCAACTGAGAGATATCGTCTTTATCACTTCATGTTATAATAATGTCATTCACATAAACAACCAAGTATATACATTTCCGATGGGCACTATGACAAAAGAACACTGAATGATCGAATTGACATTGAGTTATGCCAAATTCTTGGATTACTGAGCTAAAGCATCCAAACTAAATTCTCGGAGATTGTTTCAAGCCATGTAACGACCAGCACAGTCAACAAACTAGTGCAGACTCCCCCTAAGCAACAAATTCAGGAGGTTGCACCATATAAACTTCCTGAGTTAGTTCTCTAGAAAGAAAGACATTTTTAATGTCAAGCTGATGAAAAGTCCATTGATGCATGGCTATTAAGGAGATAAAAAGGCGAATTGAAGGAATTTTGGCTAATGGTGAGAAAGAATCATTGTAATCGAGGCCATAAATCTGAGCATATCCTTTGGCCACAAAGCGTGCTTTTAAGCAATCAATTTGTTTATCAGGTCCAAGTCTAACCTTTACAGTAAACACCCACTTGCACCCAATTGTAGTTTTTCCCTCTAGTAGCGGAACTAATTCCCAAGTTCTATTGCTATGTAGAGTTGTCATTTCTTCTATCATTGTGCCTCGCCACCTTGGATGTCTTAATGTTTTACTAACAATATTGGGTATAGTGACATTTGGCAAGGTAGATATAAAAAAGTTATAGGAAGGAGACAACTGATGGGAATTAAGAAAATTATAAATTGGATATGGGTTTTGAGCGGACTGATTACCTTTGTGAATGGCAATGGGAGGAGTAGTTGCTTCTGTGTCTTTGCACAGGAACGACGAAAGTTGGGGACAGTGATGGTGGCGCAAGAAGTGAGTCATTAGTGGTTGGTAACGTACTTGCATCAAAGTACATAATTGTTAAAAGGAACATGACTGGGGATACGGCGTGAGTAAACTTGGAGAGGAACTTGTGTAGGGGAAACACTCTGTGGAAGACTTGGAATGGGTAGAGCATTGGAAATGAGTTTGCTGTTTTCACTTTTGAGCAAAAAATATGGTGATAACTTAAAGAAGGTTACATATGCCAAAACAAAATACTTTTGCTTTGTGGGGTTGTAGCATTTATAACGCTTCTGGAGACGTGAATAGCCCAGGAATATGTACTCGATGAATTTGGATTTGAGTGTATCTTTCCTTGAAGTGTGATCTTGAATGAAACAAGCACAACTAAACACTCGTAATGGTAAGTGATAAGGATCTTCTTTGGGAAAAAGAATGGAGTGAGGACTTCGATGGTGCAAGATGAAAGAAGACATTCTATTAATCAAATAACAAACAGTTAGAATTGCATCCCCTCAAAACCGAAATGGAACATTATGGTGAATGAGAAGAGTACGAGCGGTTTCAATGAGATGTTTATTTTTATGTGTGCCTTTTACAGTTTGATTTTCATTTTTTGAACTCAGAGCATTAAAGTGAAAGAGGCTCTTAGGTGTAATAAACATGTTTCTACTCTTAAAAGAATAGGGGGAGACAAAAACAGTTAATCTCTGTAATTATACTTGTGGAATTTGTTGGAAGTTCCTCTATTTTTTTGGTTTGTTTGCTTTCTTTTTCCTCAGTGTGGATTTTCACTTTCTACTTTGCATCCATGGAGCCTCACCTTTTTGTAGAACAAATTAAATTTTAAGCTTATTAAGTAATGTTGGCTTATTCTGGAGAATTTTCTTAATGCAGAGTGAAATATGTATACAGAATGATGAGTGCTATCGTTTTGAGCAGATATGTCCATTTTATTCAGCTTTGTTAACCTTAGACGTTGGCAATGTGTTGTTTTTATTTCCTATGAGTTTCAACTGTTGAACATAAATTAGTTTAAATAAAGCTTTATTGGATATAGTGCAATGCAGAATGCTTCAATTGCAAATAGAGTGCAATGCAGAGTGCTTTAATTCCTCTTCTCTAATATTTCTGTGCCAATTAAACAATGAGAGAGGGATAAGAATCAGAGAGACGGAATGAAATTTTTGAAAAGAAAGGGTGGGTAAAATATCTTAAGATATGGGAGGAAAACAAAAAAGGAATGTAGAGATCGACCAAGCCAAGCTTTTAACTATGGTTTTCTACAGTAATATTTAATATATAAATAAAATACAAGATAATTGAACCTAATAGTTGTTCATGGTGGTTCTCATAACAGTATCAAAATACTTTACATACTTTGTAATGATAAGGACTTCTCTTCCTAAGTATTGGGTGCTTCCTTTGAATAGGTGAGGCTTCAAGAGATAGTGCTCCAAGCTTCCTAGAGAACTTATCATTCTCAAAATGCATCGTATCATCAATCCTTAGCTACATTGATCCAAGCCCAAACAAATAAACCCATAACTCACTCTCCTAACCCAACCATATCGAACCCAAAATCGATTAACACTTACTCCCCCAAATCACAACAGAATACCCAGAAATCCCTAATTTCCTACACACCTAAAAAACGAGGATCAAACGCTTGTCATCGGTGTGGAGATCGATATGTTCCTGGGCACCGATGTCCAACAAAACCTATGATGATCCTGCAGGGAATCAATGAAGTTGAAGAAGTCGATCCAGGGGTTGATGGGTAGCAAGAGGCTAAAGGTGATGAGAATGACGAACAACCTGAAGAACGGGGTCAACTTTCTCTTCACTTAATCATTGGAAGTCAAACCGATAATACAATTAGGATACGATGGCAAATTAAAAATAAGGCCATCGTCATCCTAATTGATTCTGGAAGTTCGCATAGCTTCATCGATCCTGAGTCGGTGGAGGAGTTGAAGCTAGCTGCTATTATTGTTAACCCTATGACAGTAATAGTGGCAGATGGGAGGAAATTGATAGTCAGAACAAAATGTTTTGAGTGTGGATGGTTGATGCAGGGAATGAAATTTCAATTCGATTTAAGAGTGCTAGAGCTAAGTGAATATGATTTGGTGCTTGGGGTTGACTAGATGAGAACTTACAGCCTATCACCTTAGATTTTGTGGGTTGCAAGCTGTTATTCAAGAAAGATGTTAAGGTTGTAGAGTTTAGGGGTGGACAAAAAAACGGTAAAAACTGAACCGACAGAGAAACAGACCGAAAAATTGGTTAATCGACTGGTCGGTTTGGTTTTCGGTTCTAAACTACATCAAACCGAAAATATTCGGTCGGCCAGCGGTTTCATTGCTCAAAAAACCAAACCGACCGAAAACCGACCGAATTTTTTTTGTCTAAGCCAAAACCTCTGGTTTATAATGAAACCGACCGAATTTTTTTGGTCTAAACTAATTTTTTCGGTCTGAACCGAAACCGACCGAAAATTTTTGATTCGGTTTTTTCTCAGTTTCTACTTCTGTCGGTTTTGGTTTCGGTTACTAATATATTTAATCGGTTTTTGTTCGGTTTTTGCAAATTAGTTCGGTTTGGCCAACCGAACCGAAAATGTCCACCCCTAGTAGAGTTAAAAGGAATTAGAAAGAAGGGTCAAATTAGAATGATGAGTGGTAAAGAGCTGGAAAAATTATGCAAAGTAGCTGGAGTGGAGTGGCATCAAGGCTGTTTTCAATTCAATTAACTACCATACAACCTTCACCTACCCAAAACACCCAACAAAACCCAGTGTTTCAAAGCTCCCTTCAAACCTTGTTAGCCAAATACAACCATCTCTTCCTTACTCCAAACAGCTTGCCTTCTTTTAGGAACATAAACCACAACATCAACCTTAAACCAAATACAAAACCTATCAGCCTATGACCTTACAAATATCCCCACTTCTAGAAAATAGAAATAGGAAAGCTGACCTCGGAAATGCTAGAGCAGTCCATTACCATCCAACCAAAGTTCCTTCTCTTCACTTGCCCTTTTGGTTAAAAAGAAGGATGGTACTTGGAGATTCTGTATAGATTATAGACAGTTAAATGATCTAATTGTCAAGAATAAGTACCCATCCCAATTATTGAGGACTTGTTAGATGAACTATATGGGGTTACTGTGTTTTCTAAAATAGATTTAAGGGTAGCGTATCATTAGATTATGCTAGAACCTTCTAATACCTATAAGACAGCCTTCAAAACACATGTTGGGCACTTTGAATTCAAGGTTATGCCTTTTGGACTAACCAATGCTCCAACCACCTTTCAAGCTCTAATGAACCAAATATTCCAGCCATACTTAAGACAATTTGTGTTAGTCTTCTTTGATGATATTCACCAAAACTATGGGAGAACATTTGATGCATTTGAAAATTGTTTTTAAAGTCTTGTGTGAGCACCAATTGTTTGCAAAGAAGGAGAAGTGTATGTTTGGCTATGACTCAGTAGAGTATTTGGGAAGGTGATGGGTCCAAAATTCAAGCAATGGTAGATTGGCCGCCTAAAACCCTAAGGCAACTTAGAGGATTCTTAGGTTTAACTGGATACTATAGGAGGTTCATCAAAGGTTATAGAATTATTTGCAAGCCTCTAAATGCTCTCTTGAAGAAGCAAGCATTTCACTGGAATTTAGAAGTTTAGCTTGCTTTTGACCATTTGAAGCAGATTATGACTACTGCTCCAGTCCTAGCTCTACCCAATTTTACCAAACCATTTGTTCTAAAGTGTGATGCAAGTGGTTCTGGTATAGGGGCAATGCTTATGCAAGAAGGTAGACCTATTGCATTCATCTCCAAGCAATTGAGCCCTAGAAATCAAGGCTTGTCAACTTATGAACTTGAATTACTTGCTATTATCTTTGTTGTCACCAAGTGAGACACTACTTGGAGCCAGGAAGTTTCGTCATCAATATAGATCATCAGAGTATGAAGCGCTTGCTAGAGCAGAGGCTTCATATCTATGTTCAACAAAGGGGAATCACTAAACTTTTGGGGCTCGAATACAAGTTCAATTTGTCTATGGAAGCATCTTAAGCTATCAACTAAGTACTATGGCCCTTTTGAGGTTTTGGAGAAGATTGGAGAGGTAGCCTGTAATTGAAAATGCCAGCTAATTCCAAGGTGCATCCAGTCTTCCATGTCTCATTGCTTAAGAAAAAGGTGGGATCAAATGTGGTGCCCATTATTGAACTTCTAGATACAGACGCAGGTGAGGTAATTATTGGTCCAGAGAAATTTCTGAACACCAGAGTTATTTTGAGAGACAACCAACACATCCAGCAAGTGTTAGTCAAGTGGCTCAATCTCCCTTCCATTTATGCCACTTGGGAAGACCCAAGTTGTTTTTCCACTCAATTCCGTTCTGCCATGCATTCCTGAGGACAAGAATGGCTTAGAGGGAAAGGAATTGTCACATACTGAGGAAGAGGGAAAAGGGTGTGAAGGTAATTGATTGAGAGTGCTAATGAATGGCTGATGGTTGAGCAATGATTAGAGTATGATGAGTAAGAATAGGATAAAATAGGAGAATAACAGACTGTGAGTCAGCAGAGAATTAGTAGATTCTTCTTGCTGCCTATTTTGTCATTTAGTAGAATTTTAGCTACAAATTAGGGCTGTACAGATGAAGGAAGCTAATGAATGAATTACTTAGATTCTCTCTCTCAATTCTGCCTCTGTTCTTCTTCTTCCTCTCATTCTATTTCTCTCCTTTCTCTCTTCCTCTCTAATTCTCTCTCTCTCTTTCTTTTCTATATTCTAACTGTGGGACATTTCACATAGTTGACTGTCTCCATGTGCAAAGTTAAGGGCCATGTACATCTGATATGCAGGGTTTGTCAGAAATATTTTTATCCATAGTGACCCTCTTAAGTTTTTTATCTTTTAAATCTCCTAATTTTTTACTCCCAAACCAGTGATTTGTGATCATGTTTATTGTTATTGTGTAATATTGATGCATGTGTTTTACATGAACATGTTTTTACATTTAATTTTCTGATATATAAATGCTGGTATGCGTTTGTGCTTCTATTTTCCTTCATTGGCTTTTTAATAAGGAAGATAGCATATCCCTGTGACAGCTGATACTCTATTGGGATATTGAAATTTTTTCTCCCCACCAAGAGCTATAATTGGGTCAAGCTTGACCAACAATTATACACAGGATGTACCTCTATTTAAAATCTCCTCAGTGAAATAGAACTCTTTAATTCTAAGCTTATTGAAATCAACTATAAGGATCTTTTCCTCTATTCTAATGGTGTTTTGGCTCTATCCAAACAGTCTAGCTATGCCAAATCATTTCTTAATCACTTCAGTTCAAGCTATGCCTTTAGTCTCTGTTACCTTTTAACTTGGATGTGTTAATCTTTCATATTGACATCCATTTTAGTTGTCCCTCTCTCATCTTGACTTAAAGGATGCCATTTCACATTCTTACATATTCACATTCTTACATATTTGGCCACTTCACATTCTTTGAGTTGTGGCTAGGGGTATTTATGAGTCGGCCTGTGGTAGATTGAGCTATTTTGTCACAGTGAGCTAGTCATGTCAGTTTGTCACAAGATAAAACCAAAGTCAAGCATCTGAACAGGAAATATGATAATTCTGTTTCACTAGCTAATCAGGTTCTATGAACAGCTTAGTCAGTTTCACATTTTTCTTATTCAAAATTCTTCTTTTTGTCTCTTTACTCTTGTTCCTTCTTCCTATTCTTTTGTAAAAATTGAGATCAAAATTGCGAAATTGTAGATGAGTTATGAATGAGTGAAAAGTTGAACTATTGCAATTTCAGCAACAAAAGAATGATAATAAACAATAATTAGTTTAGTTATGTTGCATGTAAAATGACGAAACTGCATGTGGTTCTTTTTTTTAGGAATTAGTGTTTACGTACTTTATTTGTTTTTCACTATAGATAAAACTACTGCTATATCATAGTTCCGGTTGGTTTTAGGAAAATTAGTAATCATTAACTCGAAGGCCAACCTGATAATGTTGAGTCACAAAAATTTCAATCCTAACTGGATTCTTTTCTAAGCAGTCTGTTAAAATGGGTCAGTGGTAATTGGCTTTGTTGGTGTGGCATTTGAACAGCCCAAACAAAAACCAAAGCCCAAAAGTGGAAATTAGGCCACCTGAGAACCTCGTTACATGGTCATGAATGAGGAAAGCTTCTTAGGAGCTTGCTTGACGTTGTACCCAAGTTGATATGCATGACACAACTTGGTAGCCATTTGAGTTGGTCCACTTGTTTCCATTGTTAAATATGTCGCTTCCTTATGTAAGTGACAATGTTCAATGATATGTTGCTTGTAGTTGAATCTCTCCTAGTCACAAGGCCATCAAACTATAATCTATAATATCATGAATGCATGGATATGTTTCATCTCACACTGCACAATCTTCCCTGTGTTTTTTGGCATTAGCATGGATGCGACATCTGGTCTCCTGCTGGTCACAAATTAATGATGATGTCTCAACTAAGCCAGCTGATTGTGTTCTATTGTGTCCTTTTTTTTGTGTTCATCTAAAACTTCAATCCATGTGGACTTCTAACAGATAGACATGATTTTTTGGTCTGATTTGACTTTGCTGTACATTCCAAACGTTGGATCTTTGTAGTTATCATGAAATATATGAAGATAATATAACCTGTATATTTGAGCTCTTTTCATTTTATATTTAGTATGTTTTTTTGCTTCCTAAAATCGTATTGACAAATGTTCTGTTTTGTTTATGATATTCCCCCTTTTGTCAGGTTCCATCAAGCTTGTTCAAGAATCAATAGGTTTTAATCCTCAGTAGGAATTCTTGGCGAAGTCTGCCAATTCATCAGCAGCTGAACGCTGCTTTTATTTTTTTATGATGCAACAGAGAATTGCTGAGTCGATGTTGTTTCAGTAATTAGCATGGAGAAGGTGCACATAAATGGTAATTGGTTCATCTGTAGGTCATGGCATATTCTTTGACTACGAATTGAAGCTGCAGAGAATTTTGACGAATCAAAAATACAGTGAGCATGCTTGTATCAATTACTTATATCATGTTTTATAATTATCTCTGTAAATTTTGCTAATTTTTTTCCCTTTCCAGATGATATGTCAAAGGGGGGTGCCCTTTACGGTATTGTAAGAGGCACGCAATTATAAATGCTCTACATATTATATGACTTGAATATATGCTCACAAATCCTAGCCATTGAGTTACGGGTTTATTTCGTATCATTTTTATTTAAGAAAATTACACCATATGATGTATTTTAATTTTCATTATCAATTTCACTGCTGTTAATTTTTTTTTTCATTTTTAATCTATTACTTTTTCAATTTTAGCTTTTTTTATATTTTGCTTTTTAAAAAATACGGCACTTCCTTTTTATTCTTTCAATTCTTCCTTTCTTTTTCATAGTAGCTTTTCACCGATGTTTTCGTAAGCATTGCCTTCATCTTATTTTTTTCTCTTTCTTTTGTTTTTTGTTTTTTTTTTTTTTTTTTTTTGCTTTGGCATTTATAATTATATAGTTCGATGGGTTCTTTTGTTATTTTACTTGTCTGGTTCTTGATTTTGGCATTTATGAATATTACTCTGTTTTCCTCAAATGCAGAGCTATTTGATTCTCATTAGTAGTACTATAATATATTACTCCATTTTAAGGAGTTGATGGTATTAGTTTACTAGTCCTCCATTTTAAGCCCCTCCTCTCTCCTTTGTACTTTTGGCATCTTTTTCTTTAATCTTGTCGATATCAAATGGTGTAACTACACCATCTTATGAAGTCACTGTTAACTCAAAGAAATTGATGAAACAACACTTGTTTTTTGGTTTTTTGATTGTAAATTATTTATTTATTTATTTATTTTTGTTTTGATTGTGTTTTGGATTTCAAATATAATAATTTGAGATTTTTTTTTTCAATCTAAATGCATACATTTGATAAAATGTTTCAAAGGTAGTTTTAATTTTAATCACTTGTTCAAAGAAACATTTATTGATGAATGAAAATTCAATGATTTTTATTTTCTAAAAATTAAAAAGATTTTGGTTTGGTGTTCTATTTGGCTATTGCATTTTTAATGGTTGTTGGTTTTTTTTTTTTTTTTTTTTGTAGGAGCTTGGGTCTATATGTGTTTTTAGTGTGGTTTACTGGCTGATGCAGAATTGCTTGTGGAACAGTCGCTGCAAGTGCATCAACAGAGGATTCAATTAATTGCTGCGTGTATTATGATTTCTTTTGGTCCATTTTTATTTTTTTGGTATTTTTATTTGATGTTGCCTTGTATATGTATTAGACAGTTTTTAAAGGATGAAAAATATTCAAGCCTTATTGTCATATTGTTGCTTTTTATGTAAAAAAAAAAAGTGGTCTTTGTAATTATCAAATTAACTATTAATTAGTTATGCTAATTAAATTTAAATAATATATTTTATATAGAATGTTTTAATTAAAATAGTTCTTATTATTTTAAATTTTTTAATATTTTTTTAGGAGTCGTAGAAATGTAAGATCCCACTGAATCAGCCCATTTTAAAGTATTTTAGATGGATTCGGTCGCATTAAGATGTGAATATGATTGATAGCGGGTGAGAGATTTTAAATTTATTCGGGTCAGAGCGGTCGGATTGAGATTTTAATTTCTGCGTAAATTCGTATCTGACCGACTATGAATATATATATATTGAAAAAAAAAAAAAGTCTTCTGCCGCCGCAGACTGCTCAAAGAAAAAGTTGTCACATTTATGGCAACATATCAATTGTCATCGATTTCTTCTAATATTTCACTGATTTAGAATATTTTCTTGCGAGTTCTAAAATTTCTTTGGTAAGTTTTTAATTTTTTTGTGGCTTTTTAATTTTTTTTATTAGTGTTAGGGGTTTTATTTTTATATTTTCGTTGGTTATTGAGATTTTTAGTTTATGGGGTTTTTTTTTTTTTTTTTTTTTTTTTTTTGAGATTTTAGTTCAAAAAATTTCTTAATTTTCTTGATTAAGAAATTTTTCAATTTTTTTCCTATATTATATGTTTCAATTGCATAACATGAGTTTAGATTTCTATTGTTTTCTTCATATATTAGTAATTTTCTCTATTGTTCTAGTCTAAGTTTATATTGTGTTAATAAACAGTGGCTTTATTTGTATTATTGTAGGAAATTTATTGTTCAATTAATTAGAAAATTCCCTTCTTTATTTCATGTTTTTTTCTTTCTCCTCTTCTGCATGTTTATGCCATCAAATATCACCATATGACAACCAATCTGAATTTATCCCTCTTTAACAGACCGAATCCTATAATAGGCGGATCAATCAAAAATTTCTTTTGTTCGGTAGAGCTTGGGTGTATATTTTCATGAAGATGGCGGGTTTGGTCGGATTGAAAAATACCTTCAATTCAATTGAATTCAACCATGCCCAACCTTAATTTATTTTGTATTAATTATATATAGATATATGCTATATATAATTATATATTAATTATATATTAATATATGATATATAACTGGATATGTGTATAAAATGTTATTTATTAAAAGATATTTTTAAATAATTTTTATAGTATATATAAAATTATTTTAAAAAATATAAATTAAATAAAATAATATATATATAATATAATTTAAAATTAGTTAATATAAATAATATTTTAAGTTAATTAATTTTTTTTATTTATATAAAATTTTTAAAATATTAATAAATAAGAGCTAAAATTTTAGTAACTATTTACAAAATGTTAGTTATTACGTTATTTTGATAATAATCCAAGACCGGAAGAGAATCATAGTTGAGTTGGAAGCCAAGAAAATCACAATAGGAAATTAGAGTCAAACATGTTATTAGCCACAACAGGAAATTAGCCACGAAACAAAGGGTGAAAGTCGTATTTTTGCGAGTGAAACATGCTATTAGCATAAAATTGAAAAGTTCTTTAAAGTTGTTATGAATATAAAGAAAATATATGCAGAAAGAAATATGAAAAAAAAATTTTATTATGAATTGTCACTCATACATTATTTATAATGGATATATATAATAGGGTAAGTATATTTTAGATAAAAATAAAAGATTATAATTATTTTGAAGTTAATTCTAATCTGAATAGGATAAAGCAATTATAATTTTAATAAGATAAGGTTAACATAAAGTTGTGATTTACATATTTTATAATATTTTTTTTAGATGATTATCTCTATGAATATGTCTTATTAAAATATTGCTAAGAAAAATTTAATAGAATAAAAACTTAGCAAAGGAAAAAAAAGTACAGTATTCATATGTAATTTTTTCTCAAAAATATATTCAACTAAGATATTTTAAGTCAATACATCCCAACATTATGTATATATCTTTTGAAGATTGATGTCGGCAGTATTTTTGTAAATAAATCTGTTGGATTATCATTTGAACAAACTTTAAAAATATTGATTTTTCCTTCATTCATGAGTTCATGGGTATAAAAGAATTTTTGAAATATATATTTGGTTTTTTAATCTTTTGTGTAGCCTTTCTTGATTTGCGCAATACATATTGTATTATTTTTATGCAATATTGTTAGTTTATTTATTTCTAATAAGTGATTCACAATCTCATCTAATATGTTTGATTATAGTTCTTAACCATACATATTCACTACTAGCTTCATGAATGACTAATATCTCTGAATAATTTAATTAAGAGGTAGTGATTATATGCTTCACATATCACCATGAAATATTAATATTATTATGTATGAAGGCATAACTCATATCAGTTGTGTCATGTAGATAACATAGAATATATTTCACTCTATTTCAATACTTTCTAATTTATGTAGAACTAAACTTTACAAATAAATTAACTGAAAAATATATGATCTTTTATTGTTAGCAAGATATAAAATCGCCTCTACTGCACTGAGATATTATACTTCATGACCAAAAATCTCTTCATTATATTTTTGTAGAAAAAAATAATCTCTTTTTACATCAAAAGAATGAACAACTATGAAGTACATAATGGATAAGATTTATCCATATAAAATTATTTTAAGTTTGATATATAATGTTTAATGGTCAAGAATTTCATTTGACAAATACTCAACTTGAAACTAAGATAAAATTTTATTTTTTTAAAGATCTTTTATTTCAAATTACTTCTTTAAATAATATGCAGCAATTGAGATATTTTCTGGAGTTCTCACTATATTTAAATCATCAATATAAACTGCAACTATAATAAATTCTGAATTTATCTTCTAGATAAAAATAAAAGGGCAAATAAAATTATTTTCGTATCCATTTTGTCCAAGTATTTAAATAGGCGATTATATCATATCTGTCTATATTACTTTAGCTTATACCAGGATCTTTGGAGCTCAATATTACTATATTTGTCAAGATATTATATACTTCATGCATTTTGATACTTCATGCATCTTGAATCATTCAAGAATTTTCATATATATGTCATTATCTAATATACCATATGAGTAAACTATCACAACTTTCATCAAATATATATTGAGTCTTTCAGAGGCTGCCAAACTTATCAAAAATCTAGAGGTAAACAAAAAAAAATAGTTCAAAAATAGTTCAAAATATTTTATGAATTTACGCTCTCAATATTATTACTGTAGGAGCACATTTGAGGCTTGAAAAGTTTAATATTCACCAAAAATACTGTAACAAATTATTAATAATGAGATAATTAGTTTTTAATTTCTCGTATGAATAATTAAAAGAAAAATAATTACTTTTAAGCGACCCTACAAGGAGGATTGATTTTCTTTTTATAATATTTCTAAGATTCACAATATCTATGTGAATCTCATTATCAAGTACCCCACAATGGATAATTTCTTCAGAAAATATCAAATGTAATAAATTTAAGTTTTATGAGACTTAACATTAAAGTAGATAGAATACAATGCTATAAAAAAAATAAGAACTAAAAATTATAATTAAAGTTTAAATATCTCTAAAATTACAAATAATTATATCAAATCAAAGTAAATATCAATTTATTTACAAAATTTACATCAATATACAAATATTTACTTATAATTTTATATCTTTTTTACCATAAATGCAAAAATAACTATTAAATTTAAAATTTTCAAATAAAATTCTAAAATTTATTTGTTCGTTATTTTATGGGTATATGTTCTATTAATATGCCCAAAATATACTATAAAAATATACATTCCTTAAATCAATACATTATATATATAATATTTATTTAGTGTTTTACTATATATAATTTTGTTTATGTTTCTAATGTTGCAATTATCCATAACCATAAAAATTATTAAATTTAGTAACGCATAAAAATGAAAAGAAATAAGGGCAAATCATAATCAACAATTTTTTTTTAAAAAAAAAGAGCAAATTAAAAGAAATAAAGTATGTATATTATTATATTTTCATATATAAGATAGCCATATGATTACGCATATCTTATATTTCCTTAGCCATATAATAAGATTATGTGTAAGAATATAATTATAATTATGCATTATATAAGATTATATTTGTCCAGGTTATAATTATTCCAACCATATAATTGTATCTAAGATTATGCATATATTATTACATAGGCATGTATAACATGTACGACGCATAATCCTATATGGTTATAATTATTTCATAATATACAGTTAAATTATAGACAAATTATATAGTTGTGAATATATGTATGATTAATCTTAAAAGTTTTCTTAATGATTCAATATGAAGTCTGATACTACCTATAGATAAAACCATAAATCTCAATTTAGTCAAGATCAATTATGCTAAAACATTAAGAAATATAAACTAAATATCAAAGCGTACCTGAGTCCATATTGCCAATAAAAATCTTGAGTCTTGTAATTTTTCATCATCCAAATTGATACGTATAAATTTTAAGAGAATAAAAATTTTATTTATTTTCTTGGATTTGAATACTTAAAATAAATAAATTGATAGAGTCTCATACTGATAACGTATTATAAATATAAAGAAAATAGGTAGAGAAAGAGAAATATGAGAATTTTTTTTATTATAAATTATCACTCATACATCACCTATAATGTGTATATATAGTAGTATAAGTAGACTTTAGATAAGAACAAAATATTATAATTATCATGAAGTTAATCCTAATCTGAATATGATAAATATAATCATAAGCTTGATAAGATAAGGTTAATCCAAAGTAGTCATCCACATATCTCATAACAAAAGTACCGTAAATTTGAAAAAAAAAATTAATTTTTAGGTTATTTTTGCAAAACATTCATTTTTTTATTTTTAGATATCTTGGCTCTATTCTTCAAGAAGATGGAGGTTGTGAAGAAGATGTAAATCATAGGATTAAAGCTGGTTGGATGAAGTGGAGGGGTTCTACGGGAGTTCTATGTGATCGAAAGATGCCAATTAAATTAAAAAAAAAATTTACTGCACTGTAATATGGCCTGCTATGATGTATGGTAGTGAGTGTTGGGTAGTAAAAGGACAACACATGAATAAAATGTATGTTGCGAAAATGAGAATGATAAGATGGATGTGTGGTCATACTAGGATGAATAGAATCCGCAATGAGTGCATTAGAGAAAAAGTGGGGGTACCACCTATTGAGGATAAGATAAGAGAGCATAGATTGAGGTGGTTTGACCATGTGAAACGAAGACCTAGCGATGCGCCAGTTAGAAAAATCGAACAAGTTAGAGTAGATATAGCTAAGAGAGGCAGAGGTAGGCCTAAACTGACTTGGTCAAAAGTGGTCCAAAAAGATCTTATGAAGTTACATCTACCAGAAGAGATAACCTTAAATCGTATTGAGTGGAAAAGAAGAATCCATATAGCCGACCCCAATTGACTTGGGAATAAGGCTTTGTTGTTGTTGTTGTTGTATTGAAAAATTGTTTCTTGGAAAATGACTTTATGAAATAGAGAAAATCAATTTATATTTTACTATACTCTCTCACCTCTTGCTACTTCTCTTCCCCTCACAAATTTTCTCCCTTTCTATTACTTGTTTTTCTTTTAATCTTTATTGTATTTTATAAATTAAATACTATTTATAAATATAAAATTTAATTACTTTTGGTTATCCTATTTTTTATTATATTTATTATATTGAGAGTATTTTAAAAAATAATAATAAACATATAATTATACATTTATTTTATACATGAAAAATATAAAATTGAGGAAATTACATCAATTAGTATTTTTTAAGTTTTGTTTTCAAAAACTATATATATATATATATATATTATTCACGTTTAACTTTTGTATTTATCATTTTCATCTTTTTCTTTATTTTTTTTTTCAAATATACGATATTCTTAACGTTTATTATTTTTCTTCTTATCTTCTTTTTTTCACGTTTCTTCTTCTTCTTCTTCTTAATGTTTCTTTTTTTTTCTTTCTTCTTCTTCTTAACGTTTCTTCTTCTTCTCCTCCTTCTTCTTCTTCTTTGTAATGATTCATTTGTATGTTTTGAGGAATCTAATTAAGATTATACATCTTCTTCTTGTATTTGTAATTTTTTTCTTTATTTTTTTTTATTTTAGTATTGTTTAACTATAATATTAGAGTTTTTTTTGTTCTTAAACTATATTACCTTTCACATATTTGATAAGATACTTCAAAGAATTTTTTTTTTGTAAATTTTTTTCTATTTCTATCAATTTGTATGTAATATCTTATAAAAAAAATAATAAAAATAATAATAAAACAAACAAAAAATTTAAAGAATAATTGAGTTAATAATTAAAGTGGAGTGGTTATATAATAATAATAATAATTAATAACAAACAAACAAAAATAATTAAAGTATGATGTATAAATAATTAGAGTGAGTGTATTTTTTGTGTTAATATAAAGAAATACAACAACAATAACTAAGCCTTAATCCCAAACAAGTTGGGGTCGGCTGTATGGATTCTCAACAAAATAAGCTCAAAAGACACCAAAAAAGATACTCCAGCCTTAGGCCCCTTCCAAGACACGGATTTTACGTCTCCATTCAAGTCTGTCATTAATCAAATCTGCATCAAGATCTAAGGCACGTAAGTCTCTTGCTATCACCTCCTTCCACACAGTTCTAGGTCTGCCACGACCTCTAGCCCCCTCAATCAACAAATTCTCACACTTACGAACCGCAGCATTAGGAGGTCTTCTTAAAACATGCCCATACCATCTAAGTCTTCCTTCCCTCACCTTATCTCCGACGTCCGCTACTTGGACTTTTTGTCGAATATGAACATTCTTAATTTTGTCCAGTCTGGTATGTCCACACATCCATCTTAGCATCCTCATTTCTGCCACACTCATCTTATGCAAATGTTGTCCCGTTGGTGCCCAACACTCACTACCATAGAGCATCGCAGGTCTAACAACCGTCCTATAGAATTTACCTTTCACTTTCAGAGGTATTTTCTTATCACATAGAACCTCAGTCGCACCCTTCCACTTCAACCACCCTACCTGTATTCTGTGAGCCACATCTTCATCTATACGGCCATCATTCTGGAACACCGAACCCAAATATTTGAAGTGCTTGGTTTTAGGAACCAAAACTCCATCCAACTTAACCTCATGTTCCTGCTTCTTCCTTAGACTGAACTCACAGTGCATATATTCCGTTTTACTCCTACTTAACTTAAAGAAATAGGATAATTAATTATGGATTTGAATTATTAGTTGGTGAATTATTTGATAATACTAATAATAATTAACAACAAACAAAAAAAATAATTAAAGTATGATCTATAAATAATTAGAGTGGGTGAATTATTTGTGTTGATAAAGAGAGAGGATTAATTGTGGATTTGAATTATTAGTTGGTGCATTATTTGATAACTAACTATATAATTGAAAATGTTATTGAATTATAGATTTGAATTATTAGTTGGTGTATTATTGGAGGAATTATTAAACTAATTAGAGATTTGAATTATTAGTTAGTATATTATTATTGGAGGAATTATCAAATTTGAGAGAGAGAGAGAGAGAGAGAGAGAGAGAGAGAGAGGGAGGAAAGAAAGTAGTGCTGATTTTTAGTCGATCTACCATTGATCGTCCATAGCCTCATGACACGCACCACAGTGTAGGAACCGTTGCTCGACGACTAGTTGATCTCTACCAAAATCGCCATCATTAGCCACCGGACAACGAGTCACGCGCTGTACAAATGTGACTCTGGCGTATTTTTCAGACGACGATTCTGATCATTTTTTGATCTCTTTTTTCAGCGAGTTTGATATTTTTGAGATCCTCTTATCATGAGTTTCAATTTGACTTATCATTTGCAAATTATGAGTGAGTTTTTAAAAACACATATATAAAGATAGTAAAAATTAACTTAATAATATTAATTAATTTAAAATAATATTGATAAGTAATTCGATTAAATGAATAATAGTTAGTTAAATTTATGAAATTATGTAGATTTAGAAAATATAATTTTAGTTAGTTGATTAATTATTTGTATTTAAAAGAAAATATGAATTAAAACAAATAAATAATAAAAATAAATAGATAGTAAATATATATATATATATAAAGTTTAAAAATAAAAATACTAACATAATGTTTAACTAGAGTTAACTAAGCATATGAATTATAATAATTATTTAGTAATTCATAAAATAAATCAATTAAAAATGTTTAAAAAAATTTATAAATTTAATAATTAATTTGTATGGTTTAAAATATAATTAATTAATTAGTTGATAAAATTAATTGAACTATTGAACTTTGTTTAAAAAATTATAGGATTGATTTAATTAGTTGCAATTAATTATTATTGAGGATAATCAAATCATGAATATGAAAAGGGAAAATTAACTAATTATTATTATTATTCCTACTTAATAATAATAATAATAATAATAATAATAATAATATTATTATTATTATTATTATTATTATTATTATTATTATTATTATTATAAATGATAATTTGAAATAAGAGTAATTCAACAATATATATATACATTTAGAAATTTATTTATTAAAACAAGTTAATTAGATATAACTAAATAAGAAGAATGACTAAATTAAATGATTAATGTGTTGAGTAAAAAAATAAAAATAAATTACGAAATTGATTACTTAATTAAAATTTGTATTGTTATAACTACAATAATTAAGTTATTATTATCTTTACTTAAGAATGAATAATAAAAATTGTTAAAACATAATTAATGCCAAGTAATGATTAATGATTAATATTATTATTATTGTAGTAATAAAGTATTATTATAAAATTTATTAATAAATTTTTTATTATTATTATTAGTAATTGTCAATTTATTATTATTATTATTGAAATTTACTATAGTAAAATAAGAAAATTTAACTAAATAATAATATTATTAATTTAATAAATTCTTCATTATGGTATATTGTTGTTATTATTGTTAAAATAAGCTTATTTTAGAAACTAAGTTGAATAAGTTTTAAATATATAAATGTATATGTAAATATGTTAATTCATTTAAATTGAAGACAAATATGAAATCGTATTTTCCTAAAATGTCAAAGATAAAATAAATGTTATTCAAACGCAATCGAATGAATTAACTAATAATATAAATATTATTATTATTAAACTATAAAAATAAATGGACTAAATTAATGTAATTTAATAGTGAAATATTATGAATACATAGTAAATTTGGATATACATATTATATTAAGTTATTGAAAATATTGTTGAAGAACTATATGGACAATTGGTTTGATAATTAAAATAATACTCATTGGAGTATTATTTTTGAAAATTTGAAAAAAAATCGATTTACATCGAAACTCCGCCGAAATTTTATTAGAATTTTAGAAATCATCTTCACATTTTTCATACACGTCATTCACCTCAAAGTAGTTGATAATTCTAAGTTATACCTTAATAGATAGTTAATTTTATATCACTTTTGTGTTATATATATATATGATTTAAAAGAAGAAATTTAATAAATTTAGAATGATGTTTCATTTTTGAATAATATTTATTTTCTTATAAATTGAGAATAAATAATGATAGTTAAATTTTTCACATATGTGACTGATTAATTATATTGTAGCTGAATATATATTTATATACACTATTGTTATAATCCTACATGATCACACCTTGATGACAAATTTTTATAGAACTAAAAATATTATTCTTTGGGAACAGCGCTTGGTATACAAATAGCATTTGGAGCGTATATTAAGTGGTTTGCCTTTGGGGTATTACTTTACACATATGTATTGAAGTTATTTCTTTTTAGGCTGCGATGTAAATCATCATGCACCATTAGATTAAAAAAATTGATAAGTAGAGAATTATATTTAAATGTATGTAAATGATGTTTGAGATGAATTATTCGTATTATTCCAAGATCTAAAAAAATATTTGAAAGTTATGTTTAAGATTTCAAGTATTATTTATCTAGCTGATTAATGATGATATATGTAAATATTTGTATAATTATTTAAATCATGTTTGTTCTCTCTTATTATATATTTATCTATTGATTGAGTAGTTTGACTCACTTTTTTAGTAAATAAATATTTTTAAATATAATTGGAGAATAATCCAGTAGAATTTCTTTCCTTTTTATTCTATTTGCATCTATAAGAATTTGGGCCAACATATTTGTCTTACAATTTAATCTTATTTGAGATTATTATGTGTTACTTTGATAGTTAATGTTAATGATGTATTTAAAGATACAAGGATGATAACATTTAAAGATGTGATGTTGATATATAATATTATACACACAATTATGAGTATGTGAGAGTTATAGAATATTTAAATTATGATTTATAATATGTTTTATATTATGAGTATCTTAAATTATAGGGGAGACTCTGCCTAGATACATGTTAAGTCTACTTTAGCTTTGAAAAATTGGGGTGTGATATTATATTTCTTGAATTGATATATCCTTTTTTTTTGAATTGTATTTGCTTCATTTTGATTTGTATTTATATTGTTTGTTTGTATATAAAGTTGGAAAACAATATATTGGCAATATATACACATCTTCAACATATATACTATATATTAACAAATATATAAAGGTTGAAAAAGAACATATTTGTAGCATATAATCTATAATTAAGCAATATATAAAAGTTATACAACATATAAAGGCTAGAAAATAACATATACATAATATATCTACAACATATACATAACATAAAAGCTAGAATATAACATATTTGTAATATATACACAAAATATTAGCAACATGACAACATACCTGCAATATATACAATATAATTAACTAACATATAATGTTTGAAAAGTAATATATCTGTAATATATATATTATAATTAAACAACATATAAAGATTGTGCAACATATAAAGGCAAGGACACAACATATCTATAAGATATAAATATATCTGTAACATTTATAACATATTAACAATATATACACTATAATGAACTGACATATAAGGATTAGTGGACAATATATAAATAATATAAAGGTTGGAATACAAAATATCTGCAATATATAAAATGATGTTATAAAATGATATTCTCAAGGTTCGTTTTTTGATTTTTTTTAAATTATATTATTTTAAAAAAATAGTATTTCAAATAAACTCAGTTTATATATATATATATATATTAAAAAAATCTATTGCTTATACATAACATATTCATAATATATACACAATATATATAGTTTTAAAAAATTATGGAGATTTTGGTGAGATGGCGACAATTCATTAGTTTTGTAATTTTTCAAGTTTTTGGTGTACTTTTGAATTTTTTTTAATTGTTGAACTTTAGAGAAAAGTTTTACTTCTCAGGGCAATTTTGTAAAATTCCCTATAAAATTCAATTGAATTTCACATTTTAGATTGTCTTTGTAACACCCTTATATCATATATACGTACAATACATATTACTAGCATATGTAAAATATGCATATATGGTACAAAAATGTCACTGACCAGTTTAATAAAAAAATTTCATATTTCAAATTTAAAATTTCAAATATTAAATATATAAAATTAAATAGTATATAAATATTCTTTGCTCGTTATAGGAACCCAAGATAAATATTTTATACGAAAATCTTTGGAAAAAATTTTCCAGAGTTTTATCTGTAATTTGTAAGTTCTCAAAATTTAGCAAAATACAACCTGTAAAAAGAATACACTCCCAAATAATTTCAATTCACCATCTCAATCATACTCCTCAATTTCACCAAGTTTCTCAAATATATATACATATATATATATAATTTAGAACACATTTACACTTCCATTTTAAATAACTTAACCCAAATTTTCTTTATAGTTTACAATACATAAAATTCAAAACATAATATATTATGTATAATACTCAAAATATACAATAACATAAAATATATACGTATTGCTGACAGTGTTTCTGATCTCGATATCAACTCTACACGCTCAACCATAAGTCTAGACTCAACATGGTCTAGAAGAACTATCTGACTCAGCTGAATCTATCCTGTCACCTGTGCGATGTAAACAATCGCGCTAAGCCGAAGTCTAGTGGTACAAACTTCGATAATAACAAAAATCAAATGCAATGTCAATGCACAATTCTTATGAATATCACATCATTTCATTTTCTTATACTTTTCAAATATTTCATATAAAAATAAACACAAACATGGGCCCAAAAGATAACTAATATGCTATTTAAATTTCAGAGTTACAGTTCTGGTCTATAATGACACCATGTGTCTAGCCCCGTAGGTAATATATCAATGTAATAATTCAACTAGGCCTGAGCTTACGACCTGGTCATTTCACCCAGCCTAGCTTTAAATATTTTTTTTGAGGCTTACGACCCGGTCATTTCAACTCAAAAATATTTTCACAATGACGCCCAGCGTCTAGCCCGTAGGCAATCATAAGCATGCTGCCAAATACAGAACTCTAAAAATTGAATAACATACTAGATACACAATTTATTCATATTTCTCATTGTCACATATTCAATATAGGTACATTGTCTTATTTTCTTTTTTTTTTCTCTCACTTTTCTCATTTTTCTCATTTTTCTCAATATCAATTCATTTCATTATATTTCCACATATCTTATTACATTATATCATATATTTTTTCATTCACAACACATTACCCAATCACTTTAGGTATTTCCACATAATACACATTTTAATCACATTTACATAATTTAGCTATTATCAATGGCTTTTCGCAATTCATTTAACACATATATGACATTACAAATGTCATAGCACATTATTCATGTACAACCAATGTACCAAGTAGCTTAACACATTTTTCAACCAAAATGAGTTAAGCCCAAATGTCATGCAAATATAACCAATGTATTCAAAATTTGTACATACCTCAAATAGCAACCCAAAGCAAGCTTAAACAACCTCCAACCCTATCTTTTCAACTTTCCCTTCACCATTTGGATGAAGCAAATCAACCTCCCTCAATGCCTAAATCAAATGTGATAATAAATAATCATTTAGTATCACATTTAATGCATTTTCAATATTAAACCATAATTAAACATCACTCCTACAAATTTTCAAAAATTTAGCCTTTCCTTACTTTAACATTAGAATTTCATTCTATTCCATTTAAATTAGTGTTTTAAGTTTATTTATATTATTAAAAATATATTTTAATACATTTAAACTATTTACATTACAAAAATACATTTTTATATACAAAATCCTAAAATGGCATAACCTTCCTCCATTGAAGGTTTTCCATTCCAACACAACCCATTAATTATTTCAAGCGTATTTTCATCACTTTTAACACTAAACAACATGCTTAAACAAATAAAATAACACAATTCAACAACTTTGGAAAATTACTTTTTCAACACCCTAAATCTCCACTTCCATTCTCAAGCTCCAATTAAATACAACCAAATCCAATATTTGACTTAAAAATACTTGTTTATGCATCAAAACATTTGGAATCAATTTGTACAATTAAAGCTCATGTTTTCACAAACCCAAAAGTTTCATAACCCTAAATTCTCTCTCTTCACCATTTTTTATCCAAACTCCATCAACTACCCAAAATAACATTATACACACCAATTCCAATAATTATAACATACTACTTCAAAAATTCAAAACTCACATAATTCAATTTTCCATGAAATTCAAAGAAAGAGTTAAAAACTTACTAATTGATGAAGAAACTTCTAAAACTTCACTTGAATCCTTAAAATTCTTTCAATCCTTGGTGTATGGAAGAAGAAAAAATCTCCCCTTGTTGGCTATGGAGTTTCGGCCTAGATGAAAAAGAAGAAGAAGATGATGAAGACTTTTTTAAATTTTCTTTTTTCCATTCATCTTTATTTTAAACCATATATATATTAAAATAATTTAATAATTAATTATTTAATTATTTATCTAATAAATTAAAAGTCCTAAATTTCTTCTTCCATTAAAAAATAATTTATTTTTGAATTATTTGATTAATTTTAAAATTTTAAAATTTATTTATAAAAATACTATTGAATTTTGACTTTTCTTTTAAAAAATATTGACTTTTATATGTTATGTATATTTTACATATATATAGCATATATATTTTACTTTTTCATTTAAAATCCCTTCATTTTTCATTTAAAACTATTAATTTAATTTATCTATTTAAATTATAATTTATTTTATTAAATTTTTAAAAATTAAAAATTTTTTAAAAATTTTGGAATATTACAGTCTTTCATGTGAAATTTTTTTTATAAAAAATTTTATTTGAAATTCATTTAATGTATTTTATTTGTAATTTAATAAATTATTCATTTAATGCATATTTTATTTAGTATGTGTTTAGTAATGAGTTTACAACATTTTTAGTAAACTACTTCTGAACTCTATAAAGGCTCCAAAACTATAGTTTTAGAAAAAAAAAAAAGTTTTTTTTAACTTTTTTCAAACTATTTAAGATTTTTTGAGTCTTTTGTTCCTGTTTAACTCTCAAGGTCAAATTAGGTGTCTCATTTCCCTAGATGTACTTAATAAAAAAAATTAAAATTTTAAAAAATCAACAAATAATATGTTCGTTCTAAACTACAATTAAGTCATTTCTTTTTCAAATAATCAGGTTATATTCAATCAATCAAGTGCGTGAAAATCGAAATCCAAATGAAGCCAGATTTATGAAACATTACAGGAAAAAGAAATATCCTTTCAATATTAGATAATAGTATCTTCTCTATTAGATTATTAACTCTAGACTTGGTCCAAATTTATCTCATTTTTAGATCCCGTGCATGTGAGAATCCTAACAAGTAACAAAAAATGTTAGCATTAGAGAGGAGAAAAAATTACAGCAATTTTCAACAACCATAGCATATTCATTGGGCTTTCTATAAAACTAATCAAAAAAATAAAAAAAAATTATAAAAAATATGCAGCTTTTAACAAATATTTACATATTTAGAAAAAAAATCTTTCAAAACAACATAAACACGCAAATTTAACGGAGTAAAAATCTTCATATTATTCTTTAATAAATATTTATCTTCATCTTTTTCTTTAACAAAAATCTTCATCTTTTTATTCAACAAATCTTCATTTTCTTTATACAAATCTTCAAAAACATTAAAACAAGAAAAAAAATAGAAAAAGAGAAATTTGCATGCAAATTGAAAACAAATAACAAATCGAAACTCAAAAGTCTTAAACAAAGAATAATTAAACACAAGAACTCAAGAAAAACCAAATAAAAAGCAAATCGAAAAGGTTAATCTTCATCTTCATATTTAGTTTAATCTTTATCTTTATCTTTTTCTTCAACAAAATCTTATTCACCATCTTTTCTTCAAAAATCTTCCCATTCTTCAAAAAAAATAAAGATTTGAACCATCAATGAGACTCAAAAAAACATATCTCAAGCAAAAAAAATTTTATGTATTACATATATTGTCTCGGTTAGAAGAATACAAAATATAAAGTGTTGATGTATGATAAATGCTCAATGTATGTTAAAAAAATACATAATAAAAAATATTAATGTATAATAGATGTTTTGTATACATTAGAAAAATACATAATAAAAGTAAAAAAATTATTAATTTTATTATATAGATATTTAGCAGATGTGTGTATATTAAATTTTTGTTGTGTATATTGTGCGTGTGTGTCATATAGATATTATGCATATGTTGTATGAATACAAAATAAAAAAATAATAAAATTATAAAAATATTAAATAAATTATGTAGATGTTTAGTAAATGCATTGTGTATATTTAGTAAATATTTGATATATATTGTAAATGTTTGATATGTGTTATACATTTGTGATAACATGACAAAAAAAAAAATTGAATAAAAAATATAAATAAAAGTAAAAGAAAAAATAAAAAAACCACAGTGCAAAAAATAGATGGAAATGAAGTTGGAGCTGTTGCTGTTACATAACAATGAAAAACAAAACTTAAAAAAAAAAGAAGAAGGTACAATTGAAAATAAAAAGATTGGTCAGTACATTTAAAAAAGGAAATGAAAGGTGTAAATTGCTCTATTTCATTTCCAGACTGGAGGTGCCTGGAAGAAAAGGAATTGCGAAAATTGTTTCTTTAATGTGTAATACATAACTATTTGAAAACAGAGTTTTCTGGTACAACACATAATAAGCACATTATGTTGTGTCGCTGTATAGTATTTGATATTACATCACTGCTTATCTATGAAGCATGTATTTCAGGGTTATAGAAAGTTGCAACTCAACCTTGATTACCGAACCTTTTTTTCCGGGTTAAAACTCTAACATGATAACTTCACAACTTGGTCGCCAAAACCAAAGCTATTCCAACGCTTGATCGATTCACTAATGGTGTGTCAACTGGACATCATCTCTTCCTCAAATTACACCACAATCCATTCCCAGTATGAATTGTTGCACCTGTGACGAATTCTACAGATTCTGGAGAGCCTTTCAGTTCCACATCAAACTTCTGCAATAACATAGCCAGGGCGACTGTTGACTCCATAAGTGCAAATTGGTCCCCAACACATTTCCTCGGCCCACCACCAAAGGGTAAGAAGGCAAAGTCAGAAATAATCTGACCAATACAACCAAAAGCTTCGTGTTAAAATAAATGAACAAAACAATTAGTAATGCTCGGAATCTGAAAGCAAAGTTGTAAGAGACCTCATTTGGGTATAATGCTCCTAGGCTTCGAGATGGATCAAAACCAGCCCATCCTTCAATTTCTTCGTTCTTTCTTTCTACTAAAAATCTTTCTGGTTCAAATTCATTGGGTGAATCCCAAAAATATGGAGATCTATGTAGATTATATACCTGAATGCACAAAAAATTGGATTGGCCACAGAAAATATAGATGGGAAGCAGAAGTCCACCAAAGAACTTACTGGACACTGTGTCTGATATGGCCTGAAATAGAAGCAGGCTAAATAACACAGCCCAAATTACGTCCCTTCCCCTCCCTTCTGTCTTTTTCCCTCATACATGTTCCCAGTAATGTTATGCAGAAGATTTAAAAAGAACTAATGTAACTGCTTCCACTCACAGAAATAAAGATATCAGTCCCATTTGAAATTGCATAACCATCTTTGTCCCCCTTGTATCCTCCTGCACAATTTAAGTGCTTTTCTTAAGAAAAGATATCAGAATTTATAATCGTATGTCTCACAAGAAAAAGAAGACCATATATTATATAATTTTTTTATTTTTAATCTATATAAAATCACATAGGGAATTGATAGAGCCAAGAGCAATTCTGTAACCATTCAGTCCCACATGTAGCAAGGATATGAACCTCCAATGTGAACTAAGAAAAAGTTCCTTGAGGAAAATGGATATACCTATGGGACTTATTTTTCTGGAAATGAATATACCTATGGTGCTAAAAATTCCCAATTTTGAAACAGCAAGAACAAAACTGTATTAGGCCAAATCTCAAGTGAGCTTCAGTAATTTTCCCAAAAACAATATACCATTTGTTATCCAAAGTTTTACTTCACAGCTGCTAGTTCAATACAGGTGGATCATAATATCAACAAACATTAAGATATTCTCAATAGAACCGTTCATTTCCCAAGAACCAAGTAAAAAAGCAGCATACCAATTAAAACCATGTTTTCACAGATAAGGATACAACCAATACATGATAATTCAGGAATCAGTATCATCAACTATTAAGGTAATTCCTCATGTATTTGGGATGAAAAAATATGTGGGTTAAATATATGGTGAGAGACTATCACCTAGGTGTTTTAATTCTAGACATTTTAATTATGATAATACCCAATATACCAATATGTATACGTATTATGACCTTAATACTCTCATATAATTATCAACCTCCCTCAAATAATAATAATAATAATAATTTAACATGGTATCAAAGTATATGGACATCTCCAACCGCTACATTTTTTTCCTAATTTCTCTAGCTTGGTGTCTAGTCCTAGCCAGTCCAGTGTCTCGGGGAGAGTGTTTGAACTCCTTTCCTGATTTTCTGAGTTTGATGTCCAACCTCAGCCAGTCCAATGTTTAGTCCAAGGGACAATTGAATATATATTCCCAATTGTCACTTGAGGGGGAGTATTAAAATAATCCCAAATAAATTTGAGATAAAATATATAGGTTAATATACGGTAAGAGACTATCACCTACGTGTCTAAAGTTAAACATTGTAGTTATGATAGAACCTAATATGCCAATATGTGTGTGTTGTGACCTTATGCTCTCACATAATTGTCAACCTCTCAATTCATAATAATAATAATAATAATTTAACACCAACATCTTTCCAAGTTATACCAATGAGAAATACCTGGTAAAACATCTGACTTCAAGGCACGCCTAATTAGCAATGGAGGCTGAGGATATAATCGAAGAGCCTCTACAACTATAAGTCTTATGTACCTGAAAACATTCATGCATAATCAAACTTCAATGTGGAAGGAACCCAACTCAACCAAATAATGTAATGGTGCTGCATTTTGACCTCCACTTGGACATTTATCATGGCAGTCAGCTGCTGCCCAAGCATTAGACAAGCTTGGACAATATTCTTAAGAGCTATATTCCCAATTGTCCACAGAAGTTCAAATATACCTCTATTTCTGCAAGAATAATTTTTTGGAACAGCATATAAAAAATGGCTTCAGTTAAAAGTTGAGTCTTCCCCAAGAAATTAGAACCTTGGATAGATAAGACTCATCTCCAGATCCAAGCCTTCTGCTTATTACTGGCTCTCTCAATTGTTCACTTGTTTGTGTCTTCATTAACAAATATGTAAGCTAATATCAAACATTCAAAATATTGTTGAAAGAAAATACACCTAGGTATTTTCAGAATACAGCCACCAGAAAATAAAAGCAAGATAACAGAAGTAAATGATTGAGTGACCCACTGTAATCTCTTGAGCAATTCAAAAGTTGGCCTCCCTTGTCCCAGAACTGCATCAATCTCTGCTTGAGCTTTTTTCATTTTGGAGGGATTCTACAATTTTTTTAAATTAATATATTGATCAGATGAATACCAACTCATATAAGAAGAAAGAACTTATTGATTAATAAATTTTTTATAAAAAAAAAAATTCAAATTATCACATGATTTTGTCTAGACTGAAAATAAAATTTGGTTATGAAGAATTATATACCTGTGCAAGAAGGAATACAGCCCAAGTAAGAACAGCAGCTGTTGTTTCATGACCGGCAATAAGCAATGTCATCAGGTCATCTCTTAGCTGTTAAAATAAAATTTAAAAATTAAACATAATAAAAAAAAATAGAAGAAAAAAGGCTCTGCAAAAGAAGCATTTGATCAAGTCAATCTCATGGCAAGAAAAAAGAAAAAGAAGTTATTGATATATAATTAAACTGAAGTAGGGAAATATAAAATATTTTACCTGACGGCCATCAACATCAGCTCCTCGCATATCAACAAGAAATCGCAAAAGACTTGCATCCTGCAAGTGTTATAATTATGGTGCCAAACTTCAAAATTTTGCAACGATTTAACGTTATAATAACCTTTTGATGTACACAACTTTGATGAGCTCATTGAAAGCTATAAATAGGAACTTATGTGAATCTATATGGTGTTATATGAGTTGAAAATTGCAATTCAAGTTCAAAGTTCAATTTGAAGTAACTGCAGGAATCCATATCTGGCTGCAGTAAGAAGTACAGGAACAAAAGACTCTAAGCTTCTCGTGCACGAAGCCTTAGGCATCACATCAACATTTGATTTGTATCACACTAGAAGTTGATTTTTCATCAGAAATATTACCAGAAAAGAATTTCAAGCATAAGTAATTACAAGGTTTGATATGTGTTGAGATTAGAGAGAAGGGAAGAAGAATTGATCTGATTCTTGAGAAAAATAAGCTTGATTTTATTCCTTCAAGCAAGGGTGATATATACTGTAATGTAGATTACTAAATAGGAAAGAATAATCTACTCTAAAATAGGAAACACAATATTTACAGAAGCATATACATTCTAACAATATGAATAGGCTTGGATTTGGCTTTTTCGCTTCTATTGTTTGAATAGGGTGTAAAATCCAAAGATTTTCTTGGGTTGATAAAAAACGTGAATGAGTTTTTTGGAGATAGATATATGAATAGGCATGGAAGTACTAAAATGTTTACAAATTCTGAAGTTAAATAAAAAAAAACATGAAATAAGACCCGAAATTAATTTGAAATATCTATTCAAGCATGTTCCAAATCAAATCTTTGGGCATTATAATTGGCCTTGGCATGCTTCTTAAATACTCTTAATATGTGTCCCCATCATGCTTAATCACCATCAGTATTATCAAGTAAATCAGCTTTCAGCCTACACCCCACCCAAAAAAAAAATAATAATAAAAAAAGGATATATAGTATTTTTCAAGAAATATGCACCCACCTTGAGATTTGAGTAGTCTCTTTGCTGCAACTTCTCAACATCTGTTTCCTGGTAAGAGTTTAACCAAACTGAAGATTAAGACAAGCTTTAAGCCTCTAGTGCATGTACTGTTTTTGCAACCGCAAGTATCTAATTTAAGAAAAAATAGGCAGGATCCAGTATTTGTCACAAAAACACTTGCATATTACCAGTTTGCATATTCCTTTCTCTTTCCTCTCTTTTCCCTTCCATTTAAAATATTTTAGTAACTTGAGTCTTTTTTCTTCTTTTGGTGAAGCCTCTCGTCTAATTTTTTCTTCTAGCATTAACTTTATAGAAAAGAGCCAATTCCACAGTTGGAACCATAAGACAAAATTTATAACTATGCCTACATGGTATATTTATAGGCTGGAAAGTGGAGTAATTTTCATTGTACTTAATTTTTTCAAAATATATTAACTGTCTTTCTGGGTACATCAAAGTAATGTTGGAGATTCGTATGGACCTATGTGTGCTGGATTAAATTCAAAAATAAAGAATCCAACAATCGACCAAATTTACAGCATATATAGGTGTCGAATGGGATATTTTATCTCACTTTTACCGTATCCTATTGCATAAAGAATGATCAAGACCAAGAATTAATGTGACACAAAGAATTAATGTGTTTTTAGAAAAATAAAAGGAATAATCTGTCCTTAGCAAAATCACTCAGAATAAAGACATTAAAATAAAGATAATGACTACTAAAAACTTGAAACAACCATTTTAGAAAACCAAGAAATCAGAAATTACACCCCCCCCCAAAAAAAAAAAAAACTGTTCCTACATCCTAAAGATGTAAAATAAATTATATGCAGCTAATTTACTGAAATTAAACATAATTCTGGGACTCATAAAGATCTTAAATAAGCCTCGAATGAAACATAGACTATCATTCTAAGTTTGTTATGTTTTTAAACTTGCTCAAAAGAGTATCAGAACAGTAGTGATATGGACCAATATAAAAGTGATACTCTTATCATTCTTCACCAATTATTGCTTGCGAGGATTTTAGCAATCCACAAAGTAGCTCATATTCATCTTTGTAATTTCCCTCAATTTTTCAATTGCCTCTCAAGCCTAAAGCTAAGACAGATGAGCAATGAAGCCAAATGCATCCTAAAGGTTTTGCTACTAATTATCAGAATTCTTCCCTTGCTAAGCAAATTATGCAAATTTCAAAGTAATTGTCTTAATAAATCATCTAGTGGGGGAAAAATAATCCAGCTTTTCCAGTTCACAGGAAGAAAAGGTAACACACTGGATTTATTGCATTCATCGCATTTTTGCAATCAGAATCAATTCCTAGATTGGCATATCACACAATCCATCCATCCCTTGGCACATAAAATTTGTAAGGTAATATAATGTAGTATATTACGGCATGATATTTTTGAAGGCACTGTAAATGTTAGCCCCAACATTTTTCAGGCTTCAGAGCTAAAATATTACAACCAGAATAATCAACAACACCCATTGTAAATAATTGTCATCCTGTCCATAAGGATTGGATCAAGTTCCAAATACAATTAAGATCTCAAAAAAACTTATCATTTGCATTACAAAATGATATACAGTACTAATAATAGATGCCAAAGTGAATGAAAATGATGTTTCAAAAACAACAATCTCTAATTAATTAATATTATTACTTAAATTTTGGATAAAAATGAATTTTCATCTCTAATCATGCAGATTGAATTTTCTCACCTCCCTAGTCTCTTTTGCATTTCTGATGAGCCCATCAAGACAATCATTGATAACTTTAAGGTCATGTTGGAACTTCCGCTGTCTAGGGACTATCCACCTTGCCAAAGGAATTTTCCAGTAAGGAATATAGAAAGTGGATCTGTGCTCAGCTTCAAAAAGAGTACCATATACTGCCTGCAATAATTTTTTAAAAGTGCTGTAAAGATATAGGAATTATTTAGGAAATATTTGATGCAATGATTTAGGGATTTAGAAAATCTAATTTCCTAATTTAGATGCAGAGCTGTGTATATAAATAACTCAGTGTATATGATGAAAAAATATGAAATTAAAACCCTATTTTCACATGGTATCAGAGCCTAGGGTTTGAACTCAAGCCTTTTCTCTTCTTCTTCCCCTTAATCTTTTTCCAGACTTATTTATATTCTCTCGGCTTCTTTAAAAAGGAAAGAAGCCACTGCTTGTTTAAATCACCACTAAAGAGTGATTTCCTTCTCTTACCACCCAACTTAGAAGAACCTTCACCCTAAGTTTGGCCGATCCCCAAAGTCCGGCAGTCATCGGAGTTGCGCATGGACCTCAAGTGCCGATTAGAACTCCAGCAAGTTTCTCCACACGCTGGCATGTGATGGCACGTACAGCGACATCAGTCCCTCCGATCTTCTCTGGCATCGCAATTCCTTTTCCGGCAAGGTTCTGGCATCGCCCAGCCCTTCCACTACCATTCTCTAGGGTCCCTCTTCAATTTTTGGTTAGCTGGAGCTTATTGCCTATTTTGAAGCAGATTCAGAAGTTTTCTTATTGCTGTCTCCATAATGGCTAAAGCCTTAGAAAATCTCAGTGTTATCCATTCTCTCTTTTCTTCTAATTTTTCGGATATTACTATTGTTAAACTTGAGGGTAGTAAAAATTATATTTCATGGGCTGATTCTATTGAACTCTGATTTATGGGACAAGACTCTGGTTTATGGGAAAAGGATATGAAGATCACCCAAATAAAAATAGTTCAGATATTGATGAAAAGAATAGGGCTGCTTGGCTTAAAAGCGATGCTCAATTGTGTAGTCTGCTATGACATTTACTAGAACCCAAACTTCTTAGTTTATTCCAGTCCTGTAAAACATATTATAAAGTCTGGACTAATACTAAGTCTTTATATACTAATGATGTGCAAAGAATCTATAAAGTAATACCTGATATTGTCCACCTTCAATAAAATCAACAAGATATGGCCAGTTATTTAGGACAAGTTGAAACACTTAGGGATGAATTCAATTCTCTCCTACCATTATCTGAAAAGATATTACTACTCAAGAAAAACAAAGAGAGAAATTTTTTATAGTTCTAGCCCTTATAGGATTGAAATCAAACCTAAGCTCTGTGAGAGATCATATTTCAACAAGTCATATCATCCCCTCATTGGACTATGTGTATGCTAAACTTATGCATATTTCTTCACATTTTACACCAACTAGTGAGACAAAATTGCCAATTTTGGTCGGTCAGACTAAATATGGAAATTTTCAAAATAGGAAAGGAAGAAGAACATATTGTACTTATTGTGATAAGGGTGGTCATACACAAGAAAATTGTTGGGCTCTACATGGTCAACCACCACAAAACAATCAATCGAGCAATAATCACCCTACAACCCATATTGCTCAAACTCAAGAAGATGGCTTACTCCCTTTACCTGATAAAGACAGTTAACAATCCAATTCCATCACATTGAATGGAGCGGATGACAATGATTATCTACAGTATCAAGCTGCAAAACAATCTAGAGGCTCATACTCTGGTAAATCTTTTGCCTATCTCACTAAAAGTTCTCCTCTTGGACCCTGGATTCTAGACTCTGGTGCATCAGATCATATCTCTGGTAACAACAACTACTTCTCTACTCTCACTTCTTTTAATGATTATCTACTGTCATTCTTGCAAATGGTTCACAAACTGCAGTTAAGGGTATTGTCCAACTTTCCCCATCAATCCCTTTGACAAATGTCCTATTTGCTCCTGAATGCTCATATAATCTTGTTTCAATTAGCAAATTAACAAAAAACCTCCACTGTTCTATTACCTTTGTAGCTAATTTTGTTATTGTGCAAGACCGGAGTACGGGGAGGACGATTGGAATAAGACGTGAGTCACGAGGCTTGTACCATCTCTACCATCCAAGTCCACCAATTGCCTTCTCTTCTACCCTGACCACCGAACTTTTTCACCATCGCCTTGGTCATCAAAATCTTAATAAACTTCAAAAGTTTATTCCTAGTCTTTCCACTTTATCTTCCTTGGAGTATGAGTCGTGTCAACTAGGGAAACAAACTCCTAGTTTATTTCCCAAATGAGTCAATAATAGGGTTACATGTACGTTTTATTTAGTTTACCCAGACATATGAGGTCCAAGTCAAATTAGTACAATTATGGGATTTCAACATTTTGTTATGATGATTTTTCCTGTTGCACATAGGTATATTTAATGAAAAATAATTCTGAATTGTTCTCTATATTTAGAAAATTTTTTACTGAAATCCACAATCAATTTAATGTGTCAATAAAAACTTTGCAAAGTGATAATGGAAAGGAATATTTGTCCTCGTCTTTCTAAAATTTTTTGTTCTTGCAAGGAATCACACATCAAACCTCTTGTGCGTATACACCTTCTATTCTTCACCATCAAAGTCCTCACTCAATTATCTTTCCCAATGAAGATCCTTATCACTTACCGTTGCGGATGTTTAGTTGTACTTGTTTCGTTAATGATTACTCCAGGAAAAGATAAACTCAAACCCAAATCCATTAAGTGCATATTCCTGAGCTATTCACGTCTCCATAAATGCTATGACCCCACAAAGCAAAAGTATTTTGTTTCGGCATATTTAACCTACTCCATCGTCACCGTCAGGAAAAATTACAGTTGGCAGCAAAGGTTGAACTTGATGGACAAATTGATCACTTAAAAGTAAGTCTTGTGGCCAAAGGATATAATTAGATTTGCAGCCTTGATTACAATGATACTATCTCCCCAGTGGTCAAAATTGCTTTTGTTCGCCTCCTTATCTCCTTGGCAGCCATGCATTAATGAAATCTCCATCAACTTAACATTAAAAATGTCTTACTTCATGGAGAACTAACTAAGGACGTTTATATAGAGCAACCTCCTGGATTTGTTGCTCAGGAGGAGTTTGCACTAGTTTGTCGATTGTGGCGATCATTATATGGCTTGAAACAATCTCCGAGAGCATAGTTTAGATGCTTTAGCTCAGTAATCCAGGAATTTGGCATGATTCGATGTCAATCCAATCATTCAATGTTCTTTCGGCATTGTGATCATGGAAAATATATCTACTTGGTTGTTTATGTGGATGATATTGTTGTAACAGGAAGTGATCAAGACGAGATCTCTCAGTTGAAAAACCATCTTTATGCTTAGAAAATATTTTTTTTTCTTCATTCACAAGCTGTTGAGACAAATTCTTGCAAGAAAGGTGTAATTTTGTTGTATTTCAATCCAATAATTATGAAAAGGCTTCAGGAAAATTGTTTGGAATAAATTTTGTTGGAAAAGTTGTTGATGACAGAAGAAAATTTGAAAAGCAAGCTTCAGTACTGCAGGTCTAAAGACCAAGTTAATGACGTTCTAACCATGTCACGTCATAAAGGGAAATTTGAAGTTTTGAGGAAAATGCTTGGAGTATCAGCGAAAATTCTCAACGAGGAATGCTAAGAATTGAGAATTTCTTTAGACATTCTCTAGTTATTTTGCTTTGTAATGGGAAATTTGTATTTTGAAATGATTGAGATACAAGCTATAATAGCAAGATTATTAGTGGTGTTAGATAGGATGTATGTGTCGGTTTGATTGTTCCAAGTTATCAAAGTATAATTAGTCATTGGGAAAGGTCAAGCATGGTTAAGCATCACTATTATCTACATTTGTATTCAAATCTTGAAATACATCTCTACATAAACTCTAAGAAAATCAATAAATGTAGGAAGCCCTTAGATGTTTATTTATAGAACTTGTGTTTGTTGTCTCTATGTTGGGTGCCACAAATCACATGATAGAATACCTTCTCTAACTTTTGATCACACAAAGCACCTTTTCCTATAACCATAGCCAATGGTTTCAGCATATAACATTGTGGGTTTTAGGACTGCTAAACCAACCTCCTTTATTACCTTTTCCTCTATACCAAGTCTATCCAAATTCGCCTTAATTGTGAGTAGATTTATCAAAGATCTTAATTGTTCTATCTCATTTTTTCTTGATCATTGCCTTTTTTAGGATCTTATGATGAAGATTATTGACAAAGGGCATGTATCTGAAGGTCTCTACATACTTCATGCATGGGTGTCATGGTTTGTTACTTGTTCCAACGTCATCTCTCCATTTGAAACATATTGTTGATTGGGACATCCTTCTCTGCCTGTGTTGAAGAAACTATATCCTCACTTTCATGATGTATCTTCATTAGACTATGAATAATGTCAGTTTGCAAAACATCGCCGTGTATTTTCAGGTCTAAAAACTAATATGCGAGTTGCGTTTATTTTTGAGCTAGTTTATTCTAATATTTGGGAACCTTATGCTATTGTGTCTAAAACTGGATTTAGATATTTTGTTACTTTTTGTGGATGACTTTTCTTGAATGACTTGAATATATTTATGAAAAATTGTTCTGAAATATTTTTCCATTTTTGTGAAATTGTTCTGAAATATTTTTCCATTTTTGTGCCTTTTGTTCATAAATCAAAACTCAATTCAATGTTTTCTTCACATATTGAGGAGTGATAATCCTAAAGAATATATGTCATACTCATTTCAGAACGCATGACTCAATATGGAATTCTCCACCAATCATCCTATGTTGATACACGATTTCAAAACGGAGTTGCTGAGAGGAAAAAAACATCTACTTGAGATGGCTCGTGCACTTTTTATTCCAAACTAAGGTTCCTAAGCGGTTTTGGGCTAATATTTTCTCTACAACTTATTTTCTAAATCAATTGTATGCCACAATGCTTAACGTCGACGTTCCATACCATGTTCTTTTTCCAAACAAGTCATTGTTTCCAATGAAGCCATAATGCTTAGCAACACCTATGTTCAAGATGTACGACTTCGGTTACTAAGGTAGACCCAAAAGCCTTAAAGTGTGTCTTTTTGGGATATTCTCATCTTCAAAAAGGGTACAGGTATTTTTCCCTTGATCTTAATAGATATTTGATGTTAGTTAATGGGGAGCTTCTAGAGAGCATACCATTCTTCTCCTTATCTCCTCTTTCTACAAGTTAGGCGAATGACACTTATTGGCTTATTTATACTTTCATTTCTCCTTGATGTTGATTCTCTTGCATCTTGATTCTCTTGTATCTCCCCGTTTTGTTGTTAAGCACCCAACAACTAATGATCCATAAGCATATGCAAAATCGCCAATTGTTCAAGTTTATACTATGAGAGCAACCATTGAAACATGTCCTACTCTGCTCCAACTTCTTCATCATCTAATCCTCCCAATGACCTTGATATTTCCATTGGTCATCGTGAAGGTATATGCAAGTGCATCATTCCTAAATCCATTTATCCTATGGCTAATTTTATTTCATATAGTCAAGTATCTCCTTGGTCTAGCTCTTTGATTGCATCTCTAGACTCTTACTATTCCCAAGACAGTTCATGAGGCTGTGAGTCACCCTAGGTGGTATAATGTAATACCTTAAGAGGCAAATGCTTTAGATGAGAATCACACTGGAGATTTGGTGGATTTACCTAACGAAAATAATGCTCTAGGATGTAGATGGATCTTTGCAGTCAAAGTAAATCCAACTGGTTTTATAGCTAGGCTTAAAGTCAACAAGTCAAATTTGTTGCTAAAGGATACACTTAGACTTGTGGAGTTGACTATTCTAACACCTTTTCTCTTGTAGCCAAACTGACTCCTGTTTGTTTGTTCATCTTCACAACTGCCTCTCAAGATTGGCCCTTGCACCAGTGAGACATTAAGAATGTTTTTCTTCATGAGATTTTCAAGAAAATGTGTATATGGAGCAATCACGTGTGTTTGTTGCTCAGGGAGAGTATGTAAAAGTTTGACACTTGGAAGAAATCTTTATATAGACTGAAGCAGAGTCCCCGTGCCTAGTTTGGAAAATTCAGTGTAGTTTAGCAGTTTGGATTAAAGAAAAGCAAGTATAATCATTTAGTCTTTTATAGACAATTTAAAATTAGTGCCGTTCTCCTAATGATATATGTTAATGATATCGTCATTACAAGAAATGATAGTGTAGGGATTTCATCTCTCAAGTCAGTCTTACATTTCAGGTTCCACATAAAAGACTTAGGAAAGTTGAAATATCTTTTGAGAGTATTAAGTAACAAGAAGCAAGAAAGGGATTTTCCTTTCCCAAAGTAGATGTGTTTGATTTGCTTACTAAGACTAGGATGTTTGGAGCCAAGCCATGCAACACTCCAATGGTTCCTAACATGGATCTTACTAAAGATGATGGTGATCCTTTTGAAGATCCAAAGAAATACAGGAGACTAGTTGGGAGATTGAACTACCATACTGTGACTTGCTCAGATATCACATATGTTGTCAATGTTGTTAGTCAATCTATGTCTACATTTACAATCAAATAGTGGGCAACTCTAGAACAAATTTTGTGACTCAAAAGGAGTTCCTGGACTTGGTATACTTCATAGAAATCACAAACACCCTATCATTGTGTCGATTGGGCTGGTTACAAAGTTGATCGAAGATCAACTTCAGGCTATTGTAATTTTGTTTCTAGAAAACTTGTCTTGGAAGACTAAGAAGCACAATGTTATATCTCAGTCTAGTGCAAAATTAGAGTATAGAGCCATTGCACAATCCACATGTGAAATTTTATGGATAAATCACCTTTAGCTAAAGTTAGATTGAAGCCTTCATCACTAGCAAAACTTTAGTGTGATAATCAAGTTTCCTTTCATATCACCTTAAATTCAGTGTACCATGAAAGAACTAAACACATTGATGTAGATTGCCACTTTATCTATGAGAAAATCTAAAAGAATTTGATTTCTACTAGTTATGCAAAGACTAGAGAGCAACTAAAGAATATTTTCACAAAGGCATTAAATGGGACTTAAGTTGAATATCTTTGTAGCAAGTTGGGTATGGTTAACATTTATGCTCCATTATCAGGGGGAGTGTTATGCAGTGTAATATTTGTGAAGCACAATAAATTTGACTTACCTAAAATAGGAACCTAATTGTATAGAGTTGACTTACCTAAAATAGGAACCTAATTCTAGGTTAATTACTGGCTAGCTTCCTTATTTTACAAATTTGAAAAAAAAAAGTATATATCTAGTATTCCTTTGTATTGAAGATAAGATATAAGATTTCCCTATTTTTCCTATTCAATTACATATGTTTGAAATGAATCCTAAAATATATGGACCATAATGCTAAAATTCTCAAGTCTTTTGAGTTTGGCTTTCAAAACTTCCTTGTCTACATTAATCCAATATATTTAATAACTTAATTTCAATTTTAAAAAAATTGCTAAAGTTAATTACTCCAATGCTATCAAAAAACATATATGATCCCCAAATTTGCAGCATAGCAAACGACTTCGTTTGAGAGTCTTGTGACTAAGATTGTTCATTCTCTCCCGATAATTGTGTGTACTTCAGAATGCTAATTTGAGCACTTTATTGCTGCTGACATAATCCAGATCATGTCATAGAGGACACAAAATGCTAGGGAACTCCAATTTTTGGAAACATTCAGAATAGTGATTTCACTGATACAAATGTAACATTTAATGATCATATCAAATTTAAATCATAAGTTCATTTACCATTTGAGCAAATAAGCAACCCTGAATGCTCTTTTTCCAGTAAACACACACAAAATAAAGAATAAAAACAACACAAGAGCAGACAATAGCTTGGCATGCAGCAAAATGAATTGCTAAATCAGGGCAGAAATTTTATCAAACTACCAAACCTTAATCACAGGTGATTCTTTCGTAACAGAACCAAAGTCATAGTTGAAAACCCCTAGCCCAATGATATCAAGTGCTAAACTTGAAAACTCTGCTTCAAGATCAAACTCGATTACATTGCTGCCAAGGGAACGCTCCCTTTCCAGTAGTTGGTCAAATTTTGATATTGATCTTTCTGAACAGTCAGTAAATATCTTAACCATAGCTTCCAAGTACAAGGAATGAAACCCAGGAGCAATTACTGCATAAGCAAAAGGAAAACTCAACGTTGTCTTCTTTATGAAACACATTCAAAAGAAACAGGCTATCCGTACCATAGAAAAAGTACCAATTGGACAAAACTTCCATTTTATCACCCTCACAGAAATCTTGCTCACAATTGGTAAAGCATGAAATATGCACTTGGGATTGGCGTAATCTCAGGTTCAAATCAGAAACATGAACTTAAATGGAAAAAATTTGCTTTTTGACTTGCACATGAGGTACCAATTTTAGTTTCATTTGAAAGATTTGATTTCCTCCTACAATAAGGAAAGGACCTCGTGACTTTGCAGTACAGGAATACCTATAGGGTTAAAACATACTACTATAAATATAGGATGTAGATTTACAGGTTTGGAAGAGTAGCAACATCTGTGTAAGTGGTAAGAGCACACTTTGGAGGAACTGGATTTTGGGTATTAAGAGGAAGTACATAGTAATTGCAATTTGTTGTTTGATATGGATTGTCATGGAAGGGTGATTATTCACTAGCCTTGTTTTTATGACAGATTATGTGCAAAAAAAAAAAAAAAAACCATTGTTAGGCTGCCAAGGATATTAAATTCATTCTGCACGGCGCTACCCATGTGGCCATATCCTTTAGTCATTGTTCTTTCCTATTCAGAACACAAGCAAATTAAACAAAGTATTCCGATTCTTAAATACGCAAATGACTAAGAACTTAGTACAGACACTTTTAAATAAGAAACTCAACACGCTAAAAAGAATTGAATGAGACCTTGTTAACAATAGTTCAGAGTTCACATTTGATCAAGGATACTGAAACTGTGGAACACTTCAATAAAAAAGTTCTAGAACATCCATTAATGTTCGAACCATAAATATGTGCCGAGAAAATAAACAGAACCATTCAGAAAAACAAAAGAACAGATAAAACAGAAGACATCATAAAATAAAGTATAAATCCAGTAGAATCAAGGAATGATTTAAATAAATTAACCAAGAAAAAGGAAATTGTTGAAGTTGTCAAGTCATATATAACATCTACTAATGCATAGGCATTTTCCAAAGGCCAACAGAAGCTATCAATCCTATATAGATACAGCATCTGAAGAAGGGAACTAATCCTCCATTACTAGCAATTTGATTGAAATAATCATAAGTACATTTGTAGTATTAAAATAATCATTAAAAAAGTTCCCCAATATAAACTAAACTTGAATGTTTTTAAGCAAAATAAAAAAAAATATATATATATAATCCTATAATTACCACGGAATCAGATTAGTCCTTTTCTTTCCAGAACCTTGGACAGTGACTCCTATATTTCATCTATTGTGGCACTCCGCATCATCTATAAACAAGCTATTAGGAAATCATTTGCCCCTCTCTGCTGCTTGCATGTGAAACCTCCTTTTTCCAGGCACACAGCAAGAATTGGATGCAGTACCTAACATTAATTAATTGACCAAAAGTTTCCCCATCTCATTTCTGATATAAACTGACGTCGTCCCCAACTCCGAGTCTTTGAGTCGCAAATCTTTGCAACAAACCAAATATAGAACATAATATCTAGTTCAGACAAATAAGCATTTTATCAGGCATCTTCCATACAAAAACTTGCATATGACATTTTGCATATGATTTAGTGATAAATAACCCACAGATGTGATCATCATTCTGTTATATCAAGTTCCTAACTTATAATCCATTAGTAAAAGTGTTATGAGTTTCTGATGCATATTTTATCAGTGGAACTACCGTTCACCAAAAGACCTCCAGCATGGGGAGAGGATTCTGCAATGAGGAGCATATGGCGTATCTCTGCAGTATGTTATGCAGCATTGATAGTTAATGGCAGCTCCATTATCTTAGGGTTATTTCGTAGTTAGGAGTTCTCTGTACTCCTACTTGAACAAGGAATAACTTGAGACCCTCTATAAATGGGACTATAACATTCTCCTCTTAATAATGAAAAATTGCAGATGCTATCTGTGAACATACGCACACTTGCAAAGGTGTGTAAAAATTCTGTGTTCATTTTTTCTGTCTTTTAACTTGTGTACATATGTGATGATGTGTGAGTTTAAGCTAAAAAGAGGCTTTTTTGCAAGCCTCACTAGCAATATCATATCTCTTATTACAAGCTTGTTTCATGAGCTACTCAATGTCAAAATCCATCATTACAAGCTTATATAATGAGCTACTCATATCACATCCCTCACTAACTCTTTTCTTGAGCCACAATTAAATATGGCACAAGGTGCATTTCCCCCTTAAAGCACACTCCTCTCATTGAATAGTGCAGGAGACCCTTTTAAGCCCCCTTATTATTTAAAGAACACTAGTTAAAAGTCCCTGCCAAGAGTCCCTTTATAATCACAATTACAAGCATTAATTTTGCTGCTTCTACACACTGACCACAAAATGATGGAATTAGTGTTTTGGTGAAAATTCCAATTCCATTCAATTTGAGAAGCATGAAATTAGTACCTATACAAAAGTACTAGTAATTAATAGAGTAATTATTAGTTAGGTTATAACTCTTGCATATATATACGCTTTGTAAATGGCTTATTGATCATGAATAAGATTATTAAAAAAAATTGCCTTCCTAAAATCATGTTATCAAAGCCTATCTGATTATCTGGAAGTTTCCTTTTCTTTTTCCCGGCACTGGAATCTTAAAGCTGGCAGAAAGGGTTGTTTTCCTGTGAAGGTTTTTGGCACAGATACATTGGCCATCTATTGTCACTGTTCTCATAGGAAGAAAGATGGTTGAGATCAGCCTGCCACCAGGAGCTCATAGTGGCAAACCTAATGCGCCGGACGAAAAGTAGCTTCTCGGTTATTTATTTCCAATACCCGCCAAGAATGAATCTAACCTGGATCTATTTTTCCAAGGACGCTTTCTGGCAATCTGACCTGAATTCATTTTTTATTTTTTACTTTTTCGACCCATTCCTATTGCTATTATTGTTTGTGTACAGCAACTCTCAAAGTTCTCTGCTTTTCTTGTAATTTTTTTTCCTCCAAAAAGGTTACTCGAGGGTTGTGCTTTTGCAGCTCCTATTTACTGCCAATCTTGTTGATTTAAACAACAGAAGGTAAGAAATGACTCTCCCAGTCTTAGATAATCCCACACTACAAATTAGTCCGGTGAAGCTTGATGGAGTTAGTTACCTTGCATGGACAAGGTTTTGTCTCTTATTCATCAAGGCTAGAGATTTGCAGGGATATATTACAGAGGAAGAAAAGAAGCCTGATATAACTAATCCTACCTATAATTAGTAGGATCCGGAAAATTCTCTTATTATATTTTGGCTTATAAATTTTATGCAACTTACTATTGCTCGGACATTTTTATTGCTTGATACAGCAGAAAAAATTTGAAAAGCCATTTTTCATACTTATTCTCAGATGGGTAACGATGTGCAGATATACGAACTTCGAAACAAAGTCCATAGTATGAAACAAGGTGAAAAGACTATTCACAATTTCTTTCCAAACTAAGTGGCCTATGGCAGGAATTTGACTATCAAATTTTTCAAGCTGGCTATACTAGGGACGCAGTTAAATTTCAAAGGCTGCTAGAGAAGGAACACATCTATAATTTCCTTGCTAATCTAAATATGAAATATGATCAAATACGAATCTAAGTACTCGGTAAGGAAGCTTTACCGTCTCTGCTACAGACATATTCATATGTGCAGCAAGAAGAAAGTAGAAGTATTATGCTATGTACGACACCATTTGAGAAAGCAAGATTGGCTACCAAATCTTCAGATAAAAACCCTAAAGCCAACAGTAATAATATTGAGGATCCCAGACATTGTAATTATTATGGAAAACCATGACATACAAAGGAGACTTGTTGGATGTTACATAGTCAACCAAACAAAGGCCGAAGAGGAAAAGGGGGAAGCTCAATAAAGGCTAAAGCAAATCTAACTAAGGCAACGGGACCAAGTTGTGAAACAAGAACGAGCAAGATTTTATCTAATAAGGAGGTTTAAAATCTGAAGCAACTCTTATCTCAGCTTAACACAATTTCAACTGTCGATACTTCCAACTTTGTGAAAATTGGCAATGCCTTTCTTGTTGAAATTAATATTTGTTCACGAATTATAAATTTAGGAGCAAATAGACACATGGCAGGCTCCTCAAGAGGGTTCCTAACTTATTCACCATGCCTAAAAGAAAACAATGTCCAAATAGCATATGGGCCTTCTACTCCTATTTCTGGATGGGGTTATGATGATTGTACTCCAAATATTAGGCTATCTTCGGTTCTTCATGTGCCTTGTTTTCTATTAATCTTTCATTTGTCAGTTCCATTACCAAAATACTTGATTGTAAAATTGAGTTTTTCCAAACCATTGTGTTTTTCAGGATTTGCAAACAAGGAAGATGATTGGCACTGGTAGTGCAGGATGGCTTATACATTTTGGACGAAGGTCAAAATTTTGTTTGTAGTTCTAATGAAGCCTTTTTTGGTAGAGATAAGAATATCAAACAGGAGATAATACAATTACATAGATAGTTAGGGCATCATTTTTTTTACTTAGAAAAGAGATACCCCAATTTGTTTAAAGGAATTTCATTTGATTAATTGTTTTGTGATGCCTATGAATTTGCTATGCATACAAGGAACTTCTATCCTTTGAGTAATAATAATAAGAGTACAATTCCTTTTATGACTATTCATTCTAATGTCTTGGGACCCACTAAGAACACTTCATTGTTTAGTCATAGATGGTTTGTTACTTATTGTACCAGAATAACTTGGATATATTTAATGAAGGCACAAAGTAATTTGTTTTCTTGCTTTCAATCTTTTCATAAAATGATTAATATAAAATTTGATGCTAAGGTTAAAAACCTAAAGACAGATAATGGAAAGGAATACAAGGACAGTAGGATTCATGCTTATCTAGAGTCCAGTGGGATAACACATTAAACTAGTTTTGCTTATACTAGTGCCCAAAATGGCATCGCCAAAAGAAAAAATAAACACATATTAGAGGTTATTCGATCTCTTATATTCACTATGAACCTTCCAAAACTATATTAGGGAGATACAGTTCTAATAGTTGCTTACCATATTGTAAGCAGTATGCAAATTCTGTATATATTTTTTTTTAATTCAATACACAACCCTATATTTATATACAAGAAACTAGAGACTAATTTAGGAAAGAGAAATCTAAATATTTACTTCCTATATAAACATTATTCTGTTTCCATAACACTCCCCCTCAAGTTGGAGCATATATATCTATCATGCCCAACTTGTTACATAGATAGTCAACCCGAGAACTATTAAGAGCTTTGGTAAAAATATCCCCAAGTTGCTCGCCTGTCTTGACATACTCGGTAGATATAACACCCTGTCGTAATTTTTCTCGAATAAAATGACAATCTACCTCAATATGTTTAGTGCGCTCATGAAATACTGGATTTGAAGCGATATGCAGAGCAGCTTGATTATCACACCATAACCTTGCCGGAGAAGATGTCTTGAAACCGATCTCTTCTAATAGCTGACGAACCCAAATAATTTCACAAGTGCATTGAGCCATAGCTCGATATTCAGCTTCAGCACTAGAACGAGATACGACACTTTGTTTCTTACTTTTCCATGATATCAAGTTTCCTCCCATAAAAACACAATATCCTGTAGTCGACCTTCTATCAACCTTTGAACCTGCCCAGTCTGCATCAGAAAAACACTCAATGTTCACATGTCCGTGGTTACTGTAGAGAAGACCACGCCCTGGAGCACCTTTTAAGTAGCATAAGATTTTTCCTAACGCTTCCCAGTGAGAAACAGTAAGAGAAGACAAGAACTGACTTAAAACACTCACTGAGTAAGCAATATCTGGACGTGTTACCGTCAAGTAGTTCAACTTGCCAATTAACCTTCTATACATCTCAGGATCAGAAAATAACTCCCCTTCAGTAGTGAGCTGTATGTTGGGAATCATTGGAGCACTACAAGGCTTAACACCCAACTTACCAGTTTCCTGCAAAAGATCAAGAATATATTTCCTTTGTGACAGAAATATTCCTTGCTTACATCTAGATACTTCAATGCCCAAAAAATACTTCAACAAACCCAAATCTTTTGTCTGGAACTGTGGCTGAAAATATGACTTAAGTGAAGATATACCGGTTGAGTCACTCCCTGTAATAACAATATCATCAACATACACAACAAGCAAAACCATCCCAGCATCTGAACTTCTAAAAAACACAGAATGATCAAAGATACTCTTCCTCATGCCAAACTTTTGGATTACATCACAAAACCTTCCAAACCACGCTCGAGGACTTTGCTTTAGGCCATAAAGAGACTTGCGAAGTTTGCAAACTTTGCCCTTCTCCCCCTGAGCAACAAAACCAGGCGGTTGCTCCATATAAACCTCTTCTTGAAGATCTCCATGAAGGAAGGCATTCTTAACATCCAATTGGTGTAAAGGCCAGTCAAAAGTAGCGGCAAGGGAAATAAACAGTCGAACAGAAGACAATTTGGCTACAGGGGAGAAAGTGTCAGAATAATCAATCCCATAAACCTGAGCATATCCCTTGGCAACTAATCGGGCCTTAAGTCGAGCAATAGACCCATCAGGGTTAACCTTAACAGTGAACACCCATTTACAACCAATAGCCTTTTTACCTGCAGGAAGATGCACAAGATCCCAAGTACCATTGGCATCCAAGGCTGCCATTTCTTCTGCCATAGCTGCTTGCCAACCAGAATGAGATAAAGCTTGGGCAACAGTGGTAGGGATTGAAACTGAATCTAGATTACTCACAAAACAACGAGAGGAAGAAGACAAATGATCATAACTGACACAAGAAGAAATAGGATAAGTACATGAACGTTTACCTTTCCGAACAGCAATAGGAAGATCAAGATTAGACACAGTAGATTCTTGTGGAGATGTTGGAACTTCTGCCGAAGTGGCTGGTGGAGGATGAGAGTCAGTAACAACCAATCTTCTAGAATAAACCTGGTCAAAACGAGGACGGGAAGGTGCTGGTGAGGGAACAAAAATAGGAGCGGAATCTGGAACTGGAGCAGGTGTAGGAGTAGACTCAAGATGCTGGTGCACAGCATAAACTAAAAGATCATCTTCCTCCCCCTGACCTGCATATGTAGAAGGAGAAGAAAAGAATGGGGTTTGTTCAAAAAAGGTAATATCTATGGAGACAAGGTAGCGGTTTAAATCAGGAGAGAAGCACAGGTATCCTTTTTGGTGACGAGAATATCCAAGAAAAACACAACGAAGGGATTTGGGATCTAATTTGGTAATCTGGGGACGAACATCCCGCACAAAACAAGTTCACCCAAATATACGAGGACTAATGGGAAACAAAGCTTTTGAAGGAAACAAACACTGATATGGAATTGCACCATTAAGAACAGCGGAAGGCATACGATTAATAAGAAAACATGCAGTAGAAACAGCATCCACCCAAAAATGTTTAGGTACCTTCATTTGGAAGAGAAATGCTCTAGAAACCTCAAGGAGATGCCTATTTTTCCGTTCTGCAACCCCATTTTGAGAGGGTGTATCGACACAAGAAGTTTGATGAATGATGCTATTTTGTGACATATACGATTGAAATAAGCTAGACAAATATTCCTTTGCATTGTCACTTTGTAAAATACGAATAGACTTCTGAAACTGAGTTTTAATTTCAGCACAAAAAGAACAAAAAATAGAATATATCTCCGAACGATTTTTCATTAAGAAAAGCCAAGTTACACGAGAATAATCATCCACAAAAGTTACAAAATACTTAAAACCAGTTTGGGAAGTAATTGGACAAGGACCCCAAACATCTGAATGAACAATCTCAAAAGGGGACGAAGCCCGTTTATTGACACGAGAAACTAAATGTGAACGATGATGTTTAGCAAACTGACATGACTCACAATTTAAACCAGACAAAGATTGAAATTGTGGATATAACTTCTTTAAGGAAGATAGGGAGGGGTGACCAAGGCGACAATGGATTTCAAATGGAGAGATAACACCAGCACATGCTAGAGACGTGGAGATCTGGTCATCCAAAAGATATAGTCCATCTGACTCACGTCCTCTACCAATAATCCGCTTCGTCAAAAGATCCTGAAATATACAATGAAAAGGAAAAAATGAGACACAACAATTTAATGTTTGAGTGATTTTGCTAACGGACAAAATATTAAACGAAAATTTAGGCAAACATAAAACGTTATCTAAAGGGAGGGAAGGAGTGGGATTAGCAGTACCAATACTAGTAACAAGAGTTTTAGATCCATCAGCTAATGTGACATTCCTACGAAACTTATCAGGTTGTTTTAAAGAGGATAGGAGATTAGGAGTACCTGTCATGTGATCTGTGCAACCAGAATCAATGACCCATTTTGATGATGCAGACATAAGACATGTGTTAGATGTACCTGTATTAGCAGCAGCAGCCACAACAGAAGAATTAACAGACTTAGATGAACGGTATTGAGACAATTCAGCATATTCCGCAGCAGAAATAGTCACGGTATTATCTGAAGGAGCGATCACTGGCTCCTGACTAGCCATATTTGTTCTTTGTTGTTTGTTCAACAGCTTCTTGCAAAATCGTTTAGTATGACCTGGTTCATGACAGTAATAGCAAATAATACCTGAATCCCAATTAGTACTACCACGAATATTGCCTCCTTTACCCTGATTTCCGTGTTGTCCCAAATCACGACTTACAAGAGCACTCTGAACAGAAGGTAGGGAGGTACCCGGATTAGTACTTTCATTACGTAGTACTCGAGAGAAAGCCTCCGTCAGATTAGGAACTTCACTACCAGAAAGAATTTGTGATTTGGCAGTGTCAAATGTTGGGGATAATCCTGCAAGAAAACTCATGACCACCATTTGTTCACGCTGGGTTTGTTGAACCTTAATGTCAGAACTGAAAGGCATAAGGACATTAAGTTCTTCATAAATCTTTTTTACCTCCGAAAAATATACTTTAAAGAGGCCTATCTTGCTGCTCAACACGATATAATGCTTTACACGCATCATATACCCTGTTCAAATTTCCTTTGCCCGAATACAAAAATTCAAGATACTCCATTAAATCTTTGACAAATTCACAATGACCTATGAAACCAACCACATCACTACCAATACAATTTTTTATCTGTAAAAACAATCTTGCATCTTCCCTCACCCAAATCTTTCCCGCTTCACCAGTAGGTGGATCATTAGTCAAATGATCATCTTTATCAACACTTCTCAAATAAATTCTAATGGCTTTACTCCAATCTAAAAAATTATTTTCATTCAGCTTATGTTCTGTAATTCTATTAACCACCGGAATAATATCACTAACAACAGTCTTAGTATCAGACATGATGCAATAACTGAAACGAATAAACTGTCAAATAAAGGGGAGCCAACAAACTGACACAAGCTAACCTTTGGAACGCAGAACAGGGAACAAAGTGAAGGGTAGCAACACACTGATACAAACTGACCTCTTGGAATGCCAAAAATGACTGCTGGAATGAAAAGTAGGAAGCAAAACGAGGCCAGAAAAGGAAAGACGATCACCGGAAGGTCACCGAAAACCTCCCACGCTCCCACACTCGCCGGCGTGTGAAGCAGGACACAAATCTTCAGGCGGCGCGTGAGCCTCACACGCAGAGCTTCAGGCGGCCGGACTTCAGAGGCTGGCCGGTCGGCTTTCAAGGCTTCTCCCTAAGGTGGCTGTGACACAAAACAAACGGTCTAACCTAGACCCACTGCTGGCCGGACTCTTGACACTGTAAAACGGCGCTGCTCATTGCTTCACTGCTCACTGCGCTCTGATACCATGTAAGCAGTATGCAAATTCTGTATATATTTTTTTTAATTCAATACACAACCCTATATTTATATATAAGAAACTAGAGACTAATTTAGGAAAGAGAAATCTAAATATTTACTTCCTATATAAACATTATTCTGTTTCCATAACACATGTCAATAGAATGCCTCTAAAAGCTCTAAATTTTAAGAGTCCTTTAGAGAATCTGCAAGGAAAAAGCTCTTATATCTTTCCTCCAAAGGTATTTGGGTGTGTTTGTTTTTTTATACTAGGAATGCTAGGAAATTGAAACCTAAGGCTCTTAAATGTGCGTTTGTTAGCTACTTTCCCACTCAAAAGGGATATAAGTGTTACAACCCTCTCTCTAGGAAATACTTTATTAGTGTAGATGTTACTTTCAGAGAATTTGAGCCCGACCTCAATTGACCTTGATCTCCTCTTCAGAAAGAGAATGAGATAGAAGAGGAGAATCCTACTTTGATAACTCTTGATAATTCTATCCAGGAGGGTAGTCCTATTTAGGAGGAGAGTTTTATTCAAGGGGACAAGAGTTCGATTCAAGAAGAGAATATTAGATCTTTGGATAGACCTAATCTGAGGAGAAATTCGAGGAGAAACCAAACAAAGAACGCCATCGTGCAATCAATATCATGTCGAGAACAACTCTCACATTCTGGGATGATCCTTCTGGTGAGTTTACTCAACTTTCCAATTCAATTAATTATTTGGATAAACCCATTGTCCATAGGAAAGGTGTCAAGTCTTGTACCCAATACTCTATATCTAATTATTTCTTATATAACTTATTATCTCCTTCCCGCAAAGCCTTTGTCTTGTCTATTCTTTCTATGTCTATTCCACAAGATTGGAGGGAGGCTCTCCATGATCCCAAATAGAAAGAAGCAATGGTTGAAGAATGAAACTTGAGAACTTGTCACTTCTCCCCTTGGAAAGAAATTGGTTTGTTGCAAGCAGGTATTTATTATAAAACACAAAGCTGATGGTTCAATTGAAAAATATAAGGCTAAACTTGTAGCTAAGGAATTTACTCAGACTTATAGAGTGGACTATCAGGAGACGTTTGTTGTAGCTAATATGAATACCATAAGAAAACTATTGACTAGTGCAGCTAACTTTGATTGGGACTTGCAGCAATTTGCTGTAAAAAATGTTGTCCTTCATGGAGATCTAAAGGAAAAAGCGTAGATAGAGATTCCTCCAAGTTTTTTAGAGTGAAAAAACACAAGGAAAGGTATGCAAATTAAAAAAGGCTTTGTAAAGGTTAAAACAGTCTTCCAAAGTATGGTTTGATAGATTCAGTAAAGCTATAGTCTCCTCTAAGTACCAACAGAGTAATGCAAATCACATATTGTTCATCAAATACTCCAAGGGCAAGATTACTCTACTCATTGTCTACGTTGATGATATTTTGATAATTGTAAATGATAGAAGAACTAGCTCAATTGAGAAAACTCCTAGCTTAGGAATTTGAGATCAAGTATTTGGAAAAACCACAATATTCCCTAGAAAGTGGCTAGATTAAAAAGGGAAATCTTTATCTCACCAAAAATATATCTTAGATCTTTTACAAGAAACAAGCATGTTAGGTTGCAAGTCAGTAGAATCTCCTATTGAAAGTAATCATAAGCTACACGCAGGAACAAGGATTTCAGTTGACATGGGGAAACATCAGAAATTGGTAGGGAGACTAATTTATCTCTCACACACTAGACCAGGCATAGAGTGGTCAACCATCGTGAGCCCCGACAGTTTTCCTAATTCTACGATATCTTAAGTCTGCTCTTGGAAAAGATCTTCTTTTCTCCAAATATGGTCACCTTCAAATTAAAATTTTCAAAGATGCAAATTGGACCGGATCTCTTGACGATAGGAGATCTACCTTTGGCTATTGTACACTTATGGGTGGAAACTTAGTCACTTGAAGAAGGAAAGAATTAGCTATTGCAAACATGGTCACCTTCAAATTAAAATTTTCAAACATGCAAATTGGACTAGATCTCTTGACAATAAGAGATCTACCTCTGGCTATTGCACACTTACGGGTAGAAACTTAGTCGCTTAGAGAAGTAAGAAGCAAAGCGTAGTTTCTTAATCTAGTGTAGAAGCTGAGTACAGAGCTATAGCACAAGGGATTGTGAATTACTATGGCTGCAAATAAGCTAAGTACAGAGCTATGGCACAAGGGATTGTGAATTGCTATGGCTACAAAAGTTATTGAAGGAATTAAACTTATTTGGAAAGGGTAATCCATCTTTATTTTGTGATAATAAAGTTGCCATCAGTATAGCACATAATCCAGTTCAACAGTACCATATGAAGCACATAGAAATAGATTGAAATTTCATAAAGGAAAAGTTGGTAAATGGCTCTCTAAGCATATTTAATGTGACTTCAGACAATCAACTAGCAGATGTGTTCACCAAAAGCCTCAGCAACAGAAGCTTTTATACCTTAATTTGCAAGTTGGACATATGTGATATTTTAGCACCAACTTGAGGGGGAGTGTTGGCAAGAAGTAGCTTCATCAATTCTAAAGTAAAATGTAAAGTAATAAGGTGACTGATAGGGTGGATAGTAATTAATAGAGTAATTATTAGTTAGATTGTAACTCTTGTATATATACCCTTTGTAAATGGCTTATAGATTGTGAATAAGATTATTAAAAATTTATTCCTCCCTAAAATCAACAGGCCCCAAGTTTGCAATTGTATAAAATCAACCAAAGAATAAACACAATTAATTATGTTCAATACATGCAATAAAAAACATATCTATGGAGCTGGATTATAGAATCAAATGCATATAAACAGGCATCTGAAGGCATTCAGACCCTTTTGAATTTACATAGCCTATGCACAAAATACAAAATTAAGCAATTTTTCAAGAAAATAAATTGTTGTAGTGTAGGAGGAAAAATCACTCTCTTATCCTCTTAGTAAGAAACAATACAAATATATGTATACACATAGGGCTAAACACTAGAAAAAGGAAAAGACTAATATACCCTTATACAATTATATTATTCACAACACTCCCCCTCAAGTTGGTGCATAAATATTATACATGCCCAACTTGCACACTAAAGTTTGGAAGAGTTTACAATTCAGCCCTTTTGTGAGAATATCTGCAATTTGATTACTTGAAGTTACATGAGTAAGCTTCAATAAACCTTGGGTGACCTTCTCTTTTATAAAGTGTCTGTCAATCTCAATGTGTTTTGTTCTGTCATGTTGAACAGGATTTTGAACAATACTAATAGCAGCCTTATTGTCACAAAATAAGGTTAGAGTTCGAGACTCAGACAGATTCAACTCATCCATTAGCTTCCTTAGCCATAATACTTCACACACTCCTTGTGCCATAGCCCTAAACTCCGCTTCTGCGCTTGAACGAGCAACTACAGTCTGTTTTTTACTTCTCCATGTGACTAGATTGCCTCCAACAAATGTGCAGTAACCCGAGGTTGATCTTCGGTCATCAAGTGAACTGGCCCAATCAGCATCGGTATAAGCTTCTATGTCTAGATGTCCATGTTTTGAGAAAAGCAAACCTCTACCAGGAGCAGATTTAAGATACCTTAAAATGCGTAAGGCAGCTTCAAGATGGCAGTCACGGGGGTCATGCATAAACTGGCTAACTTGACTGACTGCAAATGTAATGTCAGGTCTGGTGTGTGAGAGATAAATTAATCTACCCACCAATCTTTGATATTGGCCAATATCCACTGATTCCCCAACTCCTGACTGAAGTTTGTAATTGATCTCAACTGGAGAATCAACAGGTTTACACCCCAACATGCCAGTTTCTTTCAAGAGATCCAAAACATACTTCCTTTGGGAAATAAATATCCCCCTATTAGATCTAGCCACTTCTATCCCAAGAAAGTATCGCAACATTCCAAGTTCTTTAATCTCAAATTCTCTTGCTAGCAATTTCTTTAGGCGATCAACCTCCTTAGTATCATCCCCGGTAACCACCATATCATCAACATAGACAACAAGTAAAGTGATCCTGCCATTATGATGCCTGAAGAATAAAGTATGATCAGCATCACTTTGTATATAACCAAAGGAAACCATAGCCTTGCTAAGTCTGTCAAACCAAGCCCTCGGAGATTGCTTCAAACCATATAAGGCCTTTTTCAATTTACAAATCTTCCCTTTTGTCTCCTGACTTTCAAATCCAGGAGGTATATCCATGTACACTTCCTCTTCTAAGTTTCCATGCAAAAATGCATTTTTCACATCAAATTGATGTAAATCCCAGTCAAAGTTGGCTGCACATGATAAGAGAATTCTAACTGTATTCATTTTAGCAACAGGAGCAAATGTTTCCTGATAGTCCACCCCATAAGCTTGAGTATATCCTTTTGCCACTAATCTTGCCTTGTACCTTTCCATTGTTCCATCAGCCTTATGTTTTACCGTGAACACCCACTTACATCCGACTGACTTCTTATCCTTAGAGGAGATGACAAGTTCCCATGTCCCATTTTTTTCCAGAGCCTTCATTTCCTCAATCATTGCTTCCTTCCATTTCGAGTCTTGATATGCTTGCTGCCAATTCTGTGGAATAGAAACAGAAGACACAGACAAGACAAAAGCTCTATAGGATGTAGACAGTGAATCATATGAGACAAATTTTGAAATTGGATGTTGGGTACAAGACCGTACACCTTTCCTTAGAGCAATAGGAACATCAGAATCTTCAACCATAAGATTATGATTAAGAACAGAGTTAGGATTAAGGTTACTTACAATGAGTGGTGTTTCAGCTGATTGAGGAACTGATGGCAGAGATAATGGTTGATCATTAGAATCATGCACAATGGCTGTAGCTTTCTCCCTTCTAGTGTACCTTTGTAAATCCGGTCTATCTAATCTACCCTTTCTCCTTTCATCAAGGTCAACCTTATCATCATCTATGATAACCAGATTTCTAAATTGTTCTGGTACAGAAACAGAGAAAGGAACATTATTCTGTTTTATTGCTTCCTCTTCCAGTCTAATCTCCCCCTGAAGAGGAGTCTGAGAGAAATAAGGTTCAAACTCCCGAAAAGTCACATCCATGCTCACAAAGTACTTTCTAGATGGCGGATGATAACACCTATACCCCTTTTGGGTAGCAGAATAACCTACAAGCAGACATTTTAAAGCCTTGGGATCAAGTTTACTTCCATACCTATGGTGAACAAAGCAAACACAACCAAAAACTTTAGGTGGAACAGTATAGGAAGTATGACCCCGTAAAATTTCAATGGGACTTTTAAAATTAAGAGTTCTAAGTGGCATTCGGTTAATCAAATATGCAGCAGAAAGAATAGCATCCCCCCAAAAATGTTTAGGAACATTCATGGTGAACAACAATGATCGGGCGACTTCTAACAAATGTCTATTTTTTCTTTCAGACACTCCATTTTGAGCACTAGTATTCACACAACTAGTCTGATGAATAATGCCATTTGTATCTAAGAAAGCTTGAAATGTACGATCCATATACTCAGTCCCATTATCTGACCTTAAAATTTTTACCTTTGCATCAAACTGTTTGCAAATCATATTATGAAATGATTGAAAACATGTGAACACTTCATTCTTTGTTTTCAACAGATAAACCCAAGTCAGTCTAGTACAATCATCAATAAAGGTAACAAACCATCGGTAGCCAGATAAAGAGACGATAGAACTAGGTCCCCATACATCAGAGTGAATTGTCATAAACGGAATAGAACTTTTATTATCATGAGAAACATAAGTATTCCTCGTATGTTTTGCCAATTCACAAGCATCACAAACCAAAGATTCAAAAGAACATTTATTGAATAGATTCGGATACAATCGCTTAAGAGCAACAAAAGATGGATGCCCTAACCGTCGATGCCACATAATAACTTCTTGACTCACATCACTACTCTTCCCTAACATAGCTTGGGGACTCTTCTCTAAAAGATACAGGCCATCGTGCAATCTACCATGACCAATCATTTCTCCTGTCTTCAGATCCTGCAAAAAACAATGGGTTGGATAAAATTCTGCTTTGCACTGAAGGTCATTGGTTATAGCACTTACAGATAAAAGATTGACCGGAAAACTAGGAATATGAAGGACCGATTTCAAATCAATATTGGGCATACACTTTATAGAACCTGTACCAGAAATAGGAGACAAAGAACCATTTGCAATACGAACAGTTTCATTTGTAGAACAAGGTGTATAGGCTAAGAATTTATCAATAGAGCCTGTCATATGCTTGTTTGCTCCTGAGTCTATAATCCAAGAATCATAGCAGAATTGGCTAGCAGTGCCATACCTGACTGTGCAACATGAGAGGTAGCATTGGAAGATGATGGAGTATTCTTTCTAAGAAGGCATCTCAGAGATTGCAACTCTTCTGCAGATAGATAATCTGTAGAGAAAGCATCAGAAGCAGAAATTGAACTTGAAGATGCACTCACCTCAGCTTGATTTGCCACAGGACGGAATGATCCTGATCTTCCTCCAGATCGACCTCGACCCCGACCACGATTTCCACGGGGTGGGCGCCCATGCAACTTCCAACAAGTGTCCCTAGTGTGTCCTGAAGTGTCACAATGATCACAAAACCGAGTATCCTCTTTAGAAAATGTGCGAGTAGCTTGCGTGAACTGTGATGCTACTAGTCCTGCCTTTTCAGTAGTAAAGGTGGTCATCATTGCTCTCCTCCTACTTTCTTCTCGCTGGACCCAGGAGTGAGTTTCTTCCAATGATAACATAGGGCTCCTTCCGAGTATTTGAACCCTAATAGGATCATATTCAGGATTCAATCCTGCAAGGAAACTGAAAACACGTCCATTCTCAACCTTTTTTTGATATTTGACTGCATCTGCTTGACACTCTGGATGATAATCTTCATAGTAGTCTAGCTGTCGCCACAGCTCATTTAGAGCAGCATAATATTCATTCACAGTCAATTCTCCTTGTTTTAACTCTTGAACTTTCACACAAAGTTCGTACACCAAGGCAGCATTTCCCTGGCCAGAATAGGTCTTTTCAACGGACTCCCATATCTTCTGTGCTGTATCGAGCATCAGAAAGCTTGCAGCAATTTTTGGTTCCATAGAGTTCAAAAGCCATGACATTACTAGAGAATTTTCAGAATCCCATTGGTCATATTTAGAGTCGGTCTTCGATGGGCGAGTCTTGGAGCCTGTGAGATAGCCTTTGTAGCCTCTTGCATTAATAAATAGATGACATGATTTTGACCAAGCAAGAAAATTTTTAGCGCCTTCTAATTTAAAGGGACTGATTTGCAACGATGGATTTTCGCTCATTGTTATTTTTATAGAAAATGATAGTGATACAGCAAAAAAAAAAAAAATCCGTACAGCAGGCAAGAGGGAGAGACTGCACAAAGAGGTTCAGTCCGGTGAACAACAACTACCCCAGAAATGTACCTGACCACCAGAGTCGCGAGGCGGAGACGAGCAGGCTGATAGAAGATTGGCCGGAACCGGTGACCGGATGAGGCACACGCGCCGGCGCGTAGGAGAGGAGGCAGATTCTTCCGGCGGCGCGTGAAGCTCACGCGCTGTGATTCCGGCGACGGGACTCCGTGAAACGGCCGGTCGGCAGTCAGTGAACCTTCTGGGAGGGGAGGTGTCGATAACGCACACCCACAATCCCACGAACCAGCTCGGACAGCCCACTTACCCTAGGTTTTCAGACCAGTTTTTGACTAATTTGGGCAGGTTTTCTCTAATCCCTGCTCTGATACCATGTTGTAGTGTAGGAGGAAAAATCACTCTCTTATCCTCTTAGTAAGAAACAATACAAATATATGTATACACATAGGGCTAAACACTAGAAAAAGGAAAAGACTAATATACCCTTATACAATTATATTATTCACAACATAAATGAAACGTGACAAGCTACATGTTTAAGAGAAAAGAAAATAGCATACATAACAAAGGCCTCATTTGTGCAAAAATAGAAAAATAACAAGACACGAAATACATTTTTTAAAATCTTGATTCTAATTCACCATTATTTTATAGTCTAAACAAATAAGAAAGAAAGGTATTTGCTTATATAATTCCATCATTAAAACATAAATAGCAACCTAACAAGTTAGAATAAGACCCATCGCAAGTCAATGCTTTTCAAAAATATAAAACAAATACTTGAATCTTAGTCATAAGCTAGGTTTAAATTGAAACAAGCATAACTATAAGTTGATTACCTCTTCTCCTTTCCTTCCATGTGTCTATATCTGCAGGTATAAGTCCCTTCCCCATTATTGGTTCTAGGATATCAGCAAGGACTCCCTATAAATACAAAAATTCTAGTAAGCAAGAAAATGTTCATTAATAAAATGGGAGAGTATGATTAAAATGCAAGGAAAATAAAAAAAATTAAACATGAAAAAACTAGTTGAACCATGAAAAATGTTTCTCAGTTTCACAAATTCTCCCTGAAGGTTTAATAAAACCTTAGGGTTAAGTATGATGCATAGTGCACACTTATCGACCCCTTACTGAAAAATATTTGAATGCCTTAACTTAACTAAGAGTAAAACCCAGTAACTAACCAATTACATGGATCTTTTTTCTTCATTCTATGTAGAATAGAACTACATCAACAGAATGGTCTATTCCTGTTAGATCCTTTTTCCCACTTCACCTAAATTACACTAAAGGTCTATTTGGCATTGTTGTTTGGTAGTTGTTGAGAAAAGAACTATATTTAAAGTGTGTATTAGAGGTTACGAAAATCTACTTTAAAAGTGAATTTCACATATTCTAATCGTAAAACTTCAAAAAAAACTTAAGCACGGTTCTAAAATGCTTTTTCCAACATTATACAAAATGGTGTTTTCCCAAAAAAAAATAAGAAAAACAATTTCAACTTCAATACCAAACAAACTCTAAACCTACATGTAATCTTCTCCAATCTTGTAATTGAATCACTTTGAACCTTCTCCACCTTTGCATATGCTGGTTAAGTTAACCATGTCCAAATTACCTTTCTCAATCTTTAATGTGGTTTATATTCCTTCCATTGGAGAGAGGTCGATTGAAATGGAATCTTCCAATAATTATGCACTAAAAAGTGAATCCATCTCAAACAAAAAATGGTATTAATCCCCAAAATAGATTGAACCATGAAATTATTCTTGAAAATAATAATGATTAAATTTTGGAGAGTATAAGAACTTGGGTAAACTTAGAACTTCCTTGGAATAGATGTGGCCAGATAAGACATAGAAATCTTCATTTCTCAAAGGATGTACATATTGGGTTTCCTAGAAGAAACTAACATTTTAGGTTGTAAATTTGTCTAGTTCCCCATTGAAACTAATCATATAGATTACAAGCAGGAGTTAAGGAATTTGTTGACGTGGGGAGATAATAGAGGTTGATAGGAAAACTAATTTATCTCTCATACTATACTAGATATAACCTACATAGTGTCTAATAAGTCAATACAAATATAACCTTAGAGAAACTCACATAAATGGTTGTTTTCTCTATTTTGAGGTAGTTGAAATATGCACATAAGAAAAGATCGTTGTTTTTTGAAACATGATCATCTCTAGATAAAAGCTTTTATAGATTTAGACTGAGATGGATCTCTTAGTGATTAAGGATTAGTATCAAGCCATTGCACCTCTATTGGTAGAATCTAATAACTTAAAGAAGTAAGGAACAAAATGTGATAGTAAAATCCAGTGCAAAGGCAAAGTGTATAACCATGGCACGATGCATTTTTGAGTTGTGATTATGAAAATTGATGGAAGATTTGCAGTTGTTGGAGACAAATTGAAGATTTTGAGTAAAATTGCTAATTTTATGTGATATTCAACAAGTCATATACAATTTTGTTTATATACAGATAATGGCCTAATTAAAATGAATACATATGCTAACCACCACATGTACACTTAGCTGCTGATTACTGTCTGTTAACCACTACCTGTCAACACTCTCCCTCAAGTTGGTGTAAAGGTATTACACATACCCAACTTGCAAACTAAAGTATGGACGTTTATATTGTGAGTCCTTTGGTAAACACATTAGCCAGCTATTTGTCTAATGTCACATGAAATAGACTTAGAGCACCATCTACTAATTTCTATTTTATGGAATGTCAATCTATTTATTTGTGTTTTGTTTGGTCATACTAAATTGGGTTATGAGTTATACTGAGGGCAACCTTATTATTACAAAACAAGGATAGATTGTCTTTACTGAGCAATTTTAACTCCTTTAGCAACTTCCTCAACCCCTTTGTGCCATAATAGTTCACAAACCCGTTGTGACAGCTCTATACTCTGCCTCTACACAATGCTCTGTTTTTTTCTTCTCCAAGTAACTAAGTTCCCACCTATAAGCGTATAATAGCCAAAGGTTGGCCGCCTCCATCAAGAGATCAAACCCAATCTGCATTTGTAAAAGCTTCTATTTGAAGGTAGCCATGTTTGGAGAAAAGAAGGCCTTTTCCAGGAGCAAACTTTAGATATTGAAGAATCCAGAAAACCACAAGTAAATGAGCCTCACAAGGGTCATGCTTGTATTGGCTTACCAAACTAACTGCATATGCTATATTTAGTCTAGTATGTGAGAGGTAGATCAGTCTTTCTACCAATCTCTGATACTTCCTGATAACAACCGGTGCCCCGTTCCTCCTTGCAACTTATGATTACTCTCAATAGGAGATTCCGTTGGTTTGCAACCTGTTGTGATTTGGGAGAGAAATTCTCTCTATTTCTTATATTCAAAGAAGGGGAATTACACAAATATATAGACAAGATAGAGAAACCTAAGAAAAACAACAAAAAGACTATACTACCCTTTACATTATAGACTATTCACAACACTCCCCCTCAAGTTGGTACATAGATATCACACATTCCCAACTTGCACACTAACCTTTGGAAGAGTCTAGAGTTTAGCCCCTTGGTAAGAATATCTGCAACTTGGTTATTTGAAGTCACATGAGTAAGCTTCAATAGGCTTTAAATAAGTTTCTCTTTGATAAAGTGCCGATCAATCTCGATATGTTTTGTCCTGTCATGTTGAACAGGATTTTGAGCAATACTAATAGCGGCCTTGTTATCACAGAACAAGGTAGAGGTTCCATATTTGGAGATTTTTAACTCCTCCATTAGCTTCCTTAGCCACAGTACTTCACACACACCTTGTGCCATAGCTCTAAATTCTACTTCAGCACTTGAGCGAGAAACAACGCTCTGTTTTTTACTCCTCCAGGTGACCAAGTTGCCTCCAACAAAAGTACAGTAGCCTGAAGTTGATCTACGGTCATCAAGTGACCCTGCCCAATCTGCATCCGCATATGCTTCTATCTCAAGGTGCTCATGTTTTGAGAAAAGCAAACCTTTTCCAGGAGCAGATTTCAGATACTGTAGGATACGAAAAACAGCTTCCAAATGGCAGTCACGGGGATCATGCATATACTGGCTAACTTGACTAACTGCAAACGCAATGTCAGGCCTAGTATGTGATAGGTAGATTAATCTACCTACAAGTCTTTGATATTGACCAATGTCAATTGAGTCCCCTACACCTGCTTGGAGTTTGCAATTTGCTTCAACAGGAGAGTCAATAGGTTTACACCCCAACATACCAGTTTCTTCCAAGAGATCCAAGACATACTTTCTTTGGGATATGAATATTCCTCTTTCGGATCGAGCCACTTCTATTCCAAGAAAGTATCGCTGATTTCCAAGATCTTTAATCTCAAATTTTCTTGCTAGCAATTTCTTTAAGCGAAGAACTTCCTCAGCATAATCTCCTGTTACCACCATATCATCAACATAAACAACTAGCAGCGTGATCTTACCATTGTGATGTCTAATGAACAAGGTATGATCAGCATCACTTTATAAGTAGCCAAAGGAAATCATGGCTTTACTAAGTTTGTCAAACCACGCCTTGGAGATTGCTTTAAACCATATAGGGCCTTCTTTAACTTACAAACTTTTCCCATAGTCTTCTGACCCTCAAAACCAGGAGGTATATCCATATACACCTCTTCTTCTAAGTCTCCATGCAGAAATGCATTTTTTACATCAAATTGATGTAAATCCCAATTCAGGTTTACAGCACATGACAAGAGAATTCTTACTGTATTCATCTTCGCAACAGGAGCAAATGTTTCTTGGTAATCAACTCCATATGTTTGAGTATACCCTTTCGCCACAAGTCTTGCCTTGTACCTTTCCACTGTACCATCGGCCTTATGTTTCACAGTAAACACCCATTTGCATCCAACCGGTCTCTTGTCCCTCACTGTGTCAACAAGTTCCCATGTCCCGTTTTTCATCAAAGCCCTCATCTCTTCCACCATTGCTTCCTTCCACTTTGAGTCTTGAAATGCTTCCTGCCAATTCTGTGGAATAGAAACAGAAGAAATAGACAAGACAAAGGCTCTATAGGATGGAGACAAATGATCATATGACACAAAATTTGAGATTGGATGTTGAGTACAAGACCTCACACATTTTTTTAGAGCAATAGGAACATTTAAATCGCCAACCGTAAGGTTAGGATCAATAACTAAGTCAGAATTAGAATCACTTACATTGAGTGGTGTTTCCGCTGACTCAGGAACTGATGACAGGGGTAATAGTTGATAACCAGTATCATGCATAATAGCTTTGTCTTTCTCCTTTCTAGTGTACCTTTGTAAATCTGGCCTATCTAGTCTACCCTTCCTCCTTTCCTCGAAATCAATCTTTTCTTGCTCACTATCAATAGTGACTAAGTTTCTAATAGACTCAGGTACAGAAATTAAGGGAGTTGGTAAGGTAGACTCCTCTTCTACTCTAATCTCCCCCTGAAGAGGAGTAGGAGAAAAAAAAGGTTCAACTTCTCGAAAGGTCACATCCATACTGATAAAATACCTTCGAGATGGAGGATGATAATACCTGTAGCCCTTTTGCGTTCCAGAATAACCCACAAACACACATTTTAAAGCTCTAGGATCAAGTTTATTCCCATACCTATAGTGAACAAAACACACACAACCAAACACCTTAGGTGGAACAGTATAGGATGTATGACCCTGTAAAACTTCTATCAGACTCTTAAAGTTAAGAGTTTTAAGGGGCATCCGGTTAATTAGGTATGCAGCTGAAAGCACGGCATCCCCCCAAAAATGTTTAGGAACATTCATTGTAAATAAAAGGGATCTAGCAACTTCTAATATATGTCTATTTTTCCTTTCAGCTATCCCATTTTGAGCACTAGTGTTCACACAACTAGTTTGATGGATAATTCCCTTAGCATCTAGATATGATTGAAACATACCATCCATATACTCAGTCCCATTATCAGATTTTAAGATTTTCACCTTAGCATCAAATTGTGTACAAATCATGTTATGGAAAGACTGGAAACAAGAAAAAACTTCATTCTTTGATTTCAACAGATACACCCAAGTGAGTCTTGTGCAGTCATCAATAAAGGTAACAAACCAACGATAACCAGATAATGAAACAATAGAACTAGGTCCTCATACATCAGAATGAATAGTCATAAAAGGAACAGAACTTTTATTATCATGAGAAACATAAGTATTCCTCGTATGTTTAGCTAGTTCACAAGCATCACAAAATAAAGTTTCAACAGAACACTGACTGAATAGGTTCGGATACAACCGTTTAAGAGCTACAAAAGATGGATGTCCTAACCGTCTATGCCACATAATCACTTCTTGACTCACATCACTACTCTTCCCTAACAAGGCTTGGGATTTCTTCTCAAGGAGGTACAAGCCATCATGCACTCTACCATGACCAATCGTTTCCCCTGACTTCAGATCCTGCAAAAAACAATGGGTTGGATAAAAAACAGCTCTACATTGAAGATCATTGGCAAGAGCAAGTACAGATAAAAGATTAACTGGGAAGCTAGGAATGTGAAGAACAGATTTCAAATCAAGATTGGGTGTACACTTTACAGAACCTGTACTAGAAATTGGCGCAGAAGAGCCATTTGCAATACGAACATATTCCATATTAGTGCATGGTGAGTAATCAATGAATTTGTCTAAAGAGCCTGTCATATGTTTGTTTGCTCCTGAGTCTATAATCCAAGAATCATTAATAGAATTGACGAGAAGTGCCATACCTGACTTTGAAAAATGAGATGTAGCATTGAATGAGGATGGTGTACCCTGTCGAAGGAGGCTTCTCAAGGCTTGCAACTCTTCAACGGATAGGCAATCTGTAGAGAGAGCATCGGTAGTAGGTGTAGGAGTAGGGTCTGAAGATGTATTCACCTCAACTTGATTTTCTACATAGCGAGGTGGTCCTGATTTTCCTCCACCACGACCACGGCCACCACCACGCGGTCGCCCAATCAATTTCCAACATTTCTCCTTGGTATGACCAGGAGTGTTACAATGATCACAAAACCGAGTATCCTCCTCATGAGTGATAGTGGTACGAGTAGCTTGTGATGCTACTAGTCCAGCTTTTTCAATTACTGGAGATTTCATCATAGTTCTTCTCCTACATTCTTCCTGTTGGATGTAAGCATGAGTTTCCTTTAAGGATAGCATCGGGGTCTTCCCCAATACCTGAACTCGAACAGGATCATATTCTGGATTCAAACCTACCAGAAACTTGAATATACGCCCATTCTCAATTTTCTTGTGATATTGAACCGCATCATCTTGACATTTAGAATGAAACTCATCATAATAATCCAGCTGTCTCCACACCTCATTTAGAGCAGCATAGTAATCATCCACAGATAATTTTCCTTGTTTCAAGCCTTCCAATTTTAGACAAAGTTCAAACACCAAGGCTGCATTCCCTATGCCAGAATAAGACTTTCTACAAGATTCCCATATCATCTAGGCCGTGTCAAGCATCAAATAACCATTAGCAAGTCTAGGTTCCATTGAGTTCAATAGCCATGACATAACAAGAGCATTTTCAGATTCCCATGAACTGAATTTAGAATCAGTTTCAGCCGGACGAGTTTTAGTACCGGTAAGGTAGCCCGTATACCCTCTTGCACTGATGGATAAATAGCATGTCCTAGACCAAGCTAGATAATTTACCGCACCTTCCAACTTGAAAGGACTGATTTGCAACGATGGATTAGCATTATCATGACTTTCTGACTTAGACATCTCAATAGAACAATGACCCACCAAAAAGGAAGTAGCAGCAGCAAAGAAACAGCAGCAGCAGAAAAAAACAGAGGCAGCAACAGGAAAAATGCCACTGGGCAGCAGTAACAGATCTGGGAACTAACCAGATAGGTGGGGTCGCAGTACAAAGATGAGGCTGTAAGAGAAAAACTGGCCGGAGGAGGTGACCAGGGACGTTGCACCCGCCCACACGCGCCGGCGCGTGCAGAAGGGAGCTGAGCTTCTGGCGGCGCGTGAGCTTCACGCGCTGGAGTTCCGGCGACCGGGTTTCTGGCGAAGGCTGGTCGGCGGCCTGGCAATTGGCTGAGGGAGGCTGTGTCGCTACTGGACACCTGCAACACCTCAAAACAGAAATGGCAGCCCCTAAAAACTAGGGTTCAGCTGCCGAAAAATGTACCTTCAGCCGGAAAAAAAAAAAAAAAAAAAAAAAAAAAAAAAACACAGTCCCCAACCGGAAAAAAACACAGCCCTCTCACCTTTGCTCTGATACCATGTTGTGATTTGGGAGAGAAATTCTCTCTATTTCTTATATTCAAAGAAGGGGAATTACACAAATATATAGACAAGATAGAGAAACCTAAGAAAAACAACAAAAAGACTATACTACCCTTTACATTATAGACTATTCACAACACAACCCAGCATACCAATTTCACTCAAGAGATCTAAAATATATTTTATCTAAGAAATAAAAAATCCCTTCTTTTTATCTAGCAACTTTAATTTCCAGAAAATATTGTACTTTTGCTAGATCTTTGATCTCAAATTCTTGGGCTAGGAGTTGTTTTAGTCTGGCTAGTCTTTCTTTATAATCAACATAGACTATGAGTATTCTTCCTTTTTGAGTGCTTGATAAACAAGGTATGATCAACATTACTCTATTGATATCTAAAAGAAATCATAGCTTTGATGAATCTGTCAAATCATGTTCTATGAGGTTGTTTGAACCCATACTTAGCCTTTTTTAATTTGCATACCTTTCTTTTTGTTTCTTCATTCTCAAAGCCTGGAGCAATCTCCATGTATTTCCTAAAGATCTCCATGGAGGAAGGCATTTTTTTTACATCAAATTGTTGCAAGTCCAAGTCAAAATTAGTTGCACAAGTTAATAAAATCCTAATTGTATTCATTTTAGCAATCGGGGCAAATGATTCCTAATAATACACTTTATTGGTCTAAGTGAAAACTTTAGCCACCAATCTAGCTTTGTATCTTTTAGTAGAACCATCAACCTTGTGTTTCACAACAAATACCCACTTGCAACCAACCATTTTCTTCTCCAAATAAGGGATGACAAGTTCCCAAGTTCCATTTTTAGCAAGAGTTTTCATTTCTTCAACCATTGCTTCCTTCCATTTGGAATCACGAATGGCTTCTATCCAATCTTGTGGAATAGATACAGAGGAAATAGACAAGACAAAAATTTTATAGGGGAAAGATAATTAGTTATAGGAAACAAAATTAGATATGGGGTATTTACTACAAGACCTGACTCCTATCCTATGTACAGAAGGTTTATCAGAATCATTAACTGAATCAAAAACTAAAGAAGACTCACTAGAAGGATCAGAAAAATTTCAGGATGTGGGATAGATTCTTGACATGGAATAGATTGCACGATGTCTTTCTTTGATTGATTTTTCCTTGAATATCTCTTCAAATTCGGTTTATCCAAAGCCCAACAGTCTCCCCCTAAATAGAACTCTCCTTCCCCTAAATAGGAATCTCCTCTTGAACAGGATTCTCCTCCTCCTAAATGTAATTCTCAAGGGTTACCAGACTAGGCTCCAACATCTCCTCTTTTTAGTCTCCCCCCTAAAGAGGAGCTTGCGGTGGACTAAAGTTTGACTCATTCTATGAAAGTGACATCCATACTGATAAAGTATTTTCTAGATGGAGGATGGTAGCATTTATACCCTTTTTGAGTTGGAAAAAAAACTGACAAATACACATTTAAGAGCCCTAGAATCCAACTTCCGAGTATTCTAAGTATGTACAAAACATACACACCCAAATACTTTTAGAGGGACAGTATAAGAATTTTTATCTTGTAGAACTTCAAGAGGACTTTTTAAAATTGAGAGCTCTAAGGGACATTCTGTTTATAAGATAAGCAACTAACAAAACTGCATCTCCCCAATATGATTTTGGGAGGTTCATGGTGATCGAGAGATCAAGCAACTTCTAATGTGTCTATTTTTCAGCTCTACAACGCCATTTTGAGCACTAGTATAAGCACATCTAATTTGGTAAACTATCCCATTGGACTCTAGATAAGCACAAAACCCTCCTTCCATATAATTTTTACCATTTGTCCTCAAAATTTTAACTTGAGCATCAAATTGTACACAAATCATTCTATGAAAGGACTAAAAGTGAGAAAATACATCATTGTTTGCTTTCATCAATATAAAACCAAGTTAATCTAGTACAACAATCAATAAATGTAACAAACCACCGATGACCAGATAAAAAAGTGTTTTGTGTAGGTCTTCAAACATCAGAATGAATAGTCATAAAATGAGTCATACTTTTATTATTACTCAGAGGATAAGAGTTCCTTTTATGTTTAGCAAATTAAGTCGAACTTTTATTATTACTCAAAGGATAAGAGTTCCTTGTATGTTTAGCAAATTCACACGCATCACAGAAAAAAGAGTTCAACGAAGTCCTTTTAAACAAGCTAGGATATAACTTTTCTAAGAGAAAAAATGATGGGTGTCCTAGTCATCTATGCAATTGAATTGTTTGCTGGTTAACATTTGTATACTCCCCAAAAAGAGCTTGACTTGTACCAGGATTAGGATTTTGACATCCATCCAAAATATATAAGCCATCTTGCAGTCTATATTACTATCACTCATCCTCCCAGTTTATAAATCCTGAAAAACACAATGATTTGAAAAAAAAAACTCAATTTTAAAATTAAGAGCTTTGGTAATTGAGCTGACATATAAAAGATTAACAAGGAAACATGGCACGTGGAGAATGGAGGACAATCTAATATTGGGTGTACAATTAATAAAACCTGAGCCAGATATAGGGGTAAAGACATATCTGCTATTTGGACATTGTTCCCTATCTGACACAGAGAATAAGTTAGAAAACCTTTAGAAAAGTATGTCATATGTCTATTTGCTCCAGAGTCTATAATCCAAAAACAAGTATTAGAATCATCAAACAAGGCAGTAACTGTTTGTACGAAGTTGGAAGTATTGATGGTTGAAGAGGATTGATGACGTGATGAAAAGAAACTTTGAAGATTCAAAACTAAGCATGTTGCTGAATTCAAGGGCTGGAATATTGATTATTGAAGCATTACAGGTAAAAGATCATACAAGAAGCATATTTTGTAATTTCCAGATTTGGGCAGATTTGACTTTTGGAGCATTGATTGAGATTTCAGCAACTTTAGAGTTTCAGAATAAAGAAGTGATCTTCATAAAGTTTTTAGAGGACTTATCAAGCTTTCCATAATGGTCTTGTTGGTATAAATCTGAGTTCATTTGGGCCTCCAAACAGCTGTTCAAAGTCAGGCCTGGAGACTAAATCAGAATCTAGATTGCAGCAGGTTTTCTGTCCGAACCAGTTTACTTCAAATGGCCATAACTTGCGATTCTGAAGTCCAAATTGAGTGATTAAAAAGCCCAAATTTATCTACACTTATAGAGCTACAATTCTTATGAAGAGACTAAGCCCAGATTCAGACTTTATCAGATAGATAATTGGCTTCCAAGTTTCTGCACGAAATTTAGTTTAATTCCGTTTCCTTATTTAGTTAGGATTTAATTAATTTAATAAGTTTTATTTTAATCCCTTTGTAACTGGATTTAGGGTTAATTATTAGAGGCTATCAATACCTCTTATTTCATATTGTATTAGGAGCTTTTGATGGATTAATAAAATCATAAAAACTTTTGTTCTTTGAAGAGATTTATCTCTTGTTTCTTGGTTCCCATTGAATCAAGGTTTATCTATTTTTAGATTTAACCACTTTGTTAATGTTGGATTTAGGTCGCGGACTTGCCAAGGATCGGATTTCATCTTCCAATGGATTGATATCAAGCGCAAAGGCGAGTGGATCTCCGGTTTAGTATACCAGTGGTTCGTGTCAGTTTGGTATCAGAGCTTTGGCTTGAGATCAAGTTCCACCTTACTATATATCTATCAATCCTAATTAAAATCTATTCTTGTTGTTCTTGATCATCTTATTAAAAAATAATTATAATAATAATTGTGTCTTCAATCCCTTATTCTTCGCTTTCATTGTGTTTTGAGTTCTTAAATTCCCAAAGTTTAGTTCTTCAATTGAGTTCTTGTGATTTGTTTGTTTGGATTCAGTTCAAAAAAAAAGAGAGAAAAAAAATCATTGTTGAATCAAAATCTTCATCAAAGGTTGTTTAGTTGTATTGTAGCCGTCAAAGTTAGATTTTTTTTTCCAAACCATAGAAACTGCAATTTGGCTGAAAAAGTTGAAAATCCTAGAAATTTTTCGTACCCTAGTTTGCTCTATTTATAGCAGTCACACATCCTTCTTCGCGGTCACACAATTGTCCTAGCGGTCGCCCTTCTCACTGCACAACCCACCGTGAAGCCTACTGTATACAATTAAAGTGTAGCCAAGAGAGTCTAGCAGTCGCACCATAATCTGTGCAGTCGCACCTCTAACCGCGAGCAATTCTGTAGCATTGGTTGTTTTAAAAAAAGGGAGTGTACACACGAGTGACCTGAGCGAAAATTACATTCGAGTGAAACACATAAGGGAGTGAAGTGAGGATTTATTTTCTTATTTTACTAACTTATTTGTGCAGCTTGACAATTGTTCTAAGATGAGAGGAAAACCAAAAAATTTCAAAGGTTACGTAGATCCTTTTCAGGCTATGTTCGATGAGGCGCAATACCTAGAAAATAAGCTTGGAAAAATGTCTAAAATAATGGATCGGATTGAGCATTCATTGGTGAAGAAGCATACTAAACGGGTTCCAAAGGAGAAATTTTTTTAGGAGTGTTGTGAAAAACTTTTGGCTCTACTTAAAGAAGAAAAAGCATACCAGATTTCATTGATGGAGTCAAAATTGAAGATGAAGTTGAAGAAGAATTAATGTATGCTAAGGATCTAAGCCAAGACAAATATGTGCTTCCTTTGAAACTTTCTAGTGAAGAACCTATGCTATTTTTAGAAGAAGAAGAAGAAGGTGTGATTCAAGAAATTGAGGAAGAAGCTGAAGAGGATGGCGTGAGTCAATATATTGAAGTTGAGGAAGAGGAAGAAATGCAATAAGTGGGGGTAGAAAAAGCTAAAAATTTGATTCAATATGAAGTAGAAGAAGTTAGAGAATTTGCTCTTGTTGGTCAAGACAATAAAGATGACCTTGTTTTGCTAACAACTCCTATGATAGATTTTGTTTTGCCTCATGATTTCTTTGATGATGTTTCAGCAAGATTTCAAGGTCACCATGTACTTCACCTTCTTGGTGTTTGTAAACAAGCAAGACAACAACCATGTTCAAGATTGATTACCCTTCTTCAACACTTCAAGGTTAGAGGACGAGTTCATACCAATAAGGGAATGATCACCTTACCTAGAAAAGCTCCATTCTCTTGTACTACCTTGATGCACGATTCGATGACGAATCATTTTACAAGAAGGGGAGAATGACGCGAGCACTGGCACCCAAGCATATGAAAACAAACTTTGAAGATTCAAAATTAAGCATGATGCTGAATTCAAGGGCTGAAATATTAATTATTGAAGCATTAGAGGTGAAAGGTCATAAAAGAACCACATTTTGTAATTTCCAGATTTGGGCAGATTTGACCTTTGGAGCATTGATTGAGATTTCAGCAACTTTAGAGTTCCAGAATAAAGAAGTGATCTTCATAAAGTTTTTAGAGGACTTCTCAAGCTTTTCAGAAAGGTCTTGTTGGTATAAATCTGAGTTCATTTGGGCCTCCAAACAGCTGTTCAAAGTCAGGCCTGGAAACTAAATCAGAATCTAGATTGCAGCAGGTTTTCTGTCCAAACCAGTTTACTTCAAATGGCCATAACTTGCGATTCTGAAGTCCAAATTGAGTTATTCAAAAGCCCAAATTTATCTACACTTATAGAGATACAATTCTTATGAAGAGACCAAGTCTAGATTCAGACTTTATCAGATAGATAATTGGCTTCCAAGTTTCTGCACGAAATTTAGTTTAATTCCGTTTCTGCAAATAATGGATGTGTTTAGTAAGGGTCTAAGCAAAAAAACATTCCATGCTCTAGTTTGCAAGTTGGGCATATGTAGTAGACATGAACCAACTTGAGGAGTGTTGGAATCACCTCTGCTTGATCATAAGAATGATTGTGCTTGATTATAGAAGAGATTCTTTCCTTTCCTTGTATACAAGTTTCCTTTTTCAGCTAGATTTTTTGAATAACTTATCCTTATGTACAAAGATTAACTCACACACAAAAAAAGAGCTTTTCCCTCATCTACACAAATGCAATAAGAAGTGAATATAGTATGGCAAATTGGTTATTGTACAAACCAGTATAAGATAGCACCTTGTCATAAGAAAATGCATTTTCTCGAAGAATATGTCTTGCAACGATGGGGTCTGATACAACAACAAATGCTTTTGGCCCAAAAGCAAGTTTATACACAGATCCATGCTGCCACATGAAAGAGAATGAAAAGTTGGAATCAGGTCATTCAAAATTATCAGCAAGGACAAATAACAAAAACATATAGAGATATGTCACAAGAAAAAAGAAAAGGAGACAATACAATCACTACATTGGCAAAAAATAAATATCAGTACAAAAAGTGAAATATCAATTCAATTTAACTGGAGTAACCTATCAACCAACAAAATTATTATCAGACTAACATGTAATACCTATATACATCTTTTGAATTCAGAAGCATCATACTTAGACAAATATTTGCAAGGAAAATTAACTGAATACCTCCAAGAACCAATCATACAGAGAAAAAAAGAGGGGACGATCGAACAGATCCGATACAGCACCTTCTGCTATAGGCATGGAACCGATACTTCCCCCACTTAAGAAATTGGTAAGCAGGTTGCTTGCATTATCCAGAAGGGTCCTTGTTTTTGGCTCATCTTTACTTGTAGACCGGCATCTAAGTTACAGTAACACTCAAATTCATCACTATAGTTAGACAATCAAATTGTGATTCAGCAAGACTTTTTGAACTATCCATAAGATTCTAATTAGTCTTTATTTAACAAGAATTATTTTATTTAGCATAGTAAGACTATTATATTAGCCCTGGAACACTAATACACATAACACACAAATAATCAGCACAATTCCCAGTCTCATTTGTACTATTCTGGACTCAAATGTGCATATAGTTCCGTGAATATAATACTTTTCCATCAAGTTATGAATTAACCAAACAGAAAGAATAATAATAATAATAATAATAATAATAATGAAATTGGAATAAGAACAGTACCTAATAACATAAGACCCTCTGTTGGCCTTAGAATTGAGAAGAAAATTATAAGATGGGGGTTTTGAGAAACTCAAAAATCCAAAAAAATCATTTCTATGGAAAGAACAGCCATTACCGGCGGCAACTGAGCAGAGCTGCAAAAGAGGAGTAGCGTTAGGTGTCAAGGACATCTTTGCATTTGGTTATTGTATTCTGGATAACTGATTTTAAACCATAGTTTTATAATCGGCGTAAATGCCAAATGTCAGCCACCTCAACGTTGTCACGCAGTTGGGTGATACACAATGGCTAAGGTCACAATCCACTTTCAATTGGTGGGAGATACACTTCATAACTTGGTGGATGACTGGGCATATATATATATATATATATAAAGTATAACTGGACATATATATATATACACAACAAAAAATTAAATTTTTTTTATCAAATTTATAAATACCCAGCTATAAAATTATCATTATATCGTGGATTATTTGTCCACATAAACCCTAAAAGATATTAAATACACACATTCTTTCATCTTCTCCATGAACTTCAATAACTAAAAAATATTTGCCCAAATTTTGCCATTTAATCTACCGTCAAATATGTCATTGCACCGTTTTCCTATAATCTAATCGTTGTCATCACTAAAAGTTCAAGGTTAGTTTTATTATTTATTAATTATTTATTATATCTTGTTATATTTATTTAATTATTTGTTATATTTTGGTTAAATTATTATTTGCTAGATTTATTTATTTTTTTGTTATATATTTATATATAAATTCAAATTTTAAGATAAATAAATATCGAGAGAGTTATTGGTTAGTTGTTGAATTGAGAGAACCTGAGTAAAAATGGAGTTTGGAGAGTCACGACCCAAACTCGAAAGCACGTGACCGACACTAGAGAATGAAAAAGTACGTAGCTTTCGGAACCCATAGTTAGCCTGACAAATCATCATAATTGTTTAAAAGATCACATCAATTATTTAAAATACAATATCAAGTCATATAATCCCAACAGTATGAAATTTACGAAATTTCTAGAGTACAAATACATCACAATACATATTAAATTATAGATTTAATTAATTTTATAAATAAATTCTAATGCCTAGGAAGAAAGGCAGGGTTATTAAATAATTACTTTTAGAAACTCACTTTGTCACCTTAAAAAAGTAGTGAGACAGGGGTGAGCATCTCAACTTAGTAAGTGATACCAACCAATATATTAATCCGGTGTCTTAACATGATTCTATCTGAATGATACCCTTACAATATGCCAACCATATAACAAAGCAAATAATCATCCAATGATCAAAATTAGTCCACAGAAATCACTCTAAACCTCAAATCAGAAAGTTAATTTCCTTATCTGGCTCTCTTTATCCAACATGATCTCTTAGAATCCAATACACATAAGGTCCGTCGTCACTGCCTTAGCCAAGCGACGCTATCCGACTGGCTAGCAATATTGAGCATAAGAAAACTCCAGCCGTCATGCTAGTCCTAAATTTATTATCATAATATTATATCATTTTATATTCATAATTCAAATCACACCTATGTGGTCCCATGTCATCCCATTTTCATCCACCAATCACAAAATTATATTCGTCATATAAATGAACAATCACAGATAAATGCTGAAATTCTAAAATTATAAATAATATATAGTGATAAAATATATATACATACATTATATGTGAATGCATGAAATACAAAAAGTATATTAGAATTACTCACAATTTAAGGGAAGAAATTCAACTCAGTTAACAACTCGGCCCGGGAATGGTAAGGTATGGTACTGAACGATCTACTGAATAAAATATTATAAAAATATTACAATAATAATTTCAGACTCTAGAAATATATATTTTATGATAAAAAAAATTTTGACTAAGAATTTAATATAATTTATTCTTAATTGGTTCCCCAAAATACAGACAACCGACATAATTAATATTACTAAATTAATTCATTAAATTGGAATCAAACTTGAAAATTTAGTTATTGTCCCCATGAATTTTGTACTTTTTCATACTTGGTGAAATTAAATATTTAACACGTAATAAGTCTCATCAGAGTACTCACAAGTCTCTTACCGGAGTTTAGCTGAAAAATTTTATTGAAAAAATCTGATAACAAATTGGGTATCAAAACGTTCATCTCAAAGAGAGGAGTCTAGAAATATATATCACTCTCCCTCACTCACTGAAAATTTGCAAAAAACGGCATCAAAATTTACTATCATATCCGGCCAAATTTCAAGTTAGTCCAAAAATTGCAAATAATGTGACAAATGAAAACTCAAAAAGAGAGGAATCCGGTACCTGTCTCTCCAAGAACTGAGATCGGAGTTAACCGAAAATTTTTTCTGAATCTCATAAAGGCATCAACTTTCTAATGGGAGATGCGGATTCTTCCGGTGTCAGTTGGCTACGAATCATCCCTCTCTGGATTTGTCATCTCGAGATGAATCCAATGGTGGGAGAGTGGTAGTGATCAAAAGTTGAATAGCGGATATACAGCCGGTCAAAGTTTTTGCCATTATTTTTCTCTCTTCTCTTTAATTTTCTGCCTTTTCTCTCCTCTCTCTCTCTCTCTCTTTCTCTCTTCCCGAGACCACACTATCACACACTAAATCACCATTTAAATAAAAAACCAATCACCTTATTTTATTACTTAAAATATAGTATTATATTATATTATATATTTTTTATTTTATTTTTTGATTATTATATATATTTTTAACTTTCCCACTTCGTTTCTTTTCTCTTTTCTTTCACTTTTTTTAAAATCCAAAAGCCAATATTCTCTCTCTACTTTTCTTTTACTATTATTATTATTTTATTGGATATTACATGGAGCATTTGGCAAACCAACGCCGATTATTTATATTTAGCCGGCTATACTCATCGACTAAATAGTTTTAATTGGCCACAATAGCTAACTAAAACCATTTAGTCAGCTTATGGCCAACTGATTAAAAATAATCAGCCACCGTGGCTGACTATATAAATTTAGTTATCCATTTATGACTGATAAAAATATTGGACAGCAATGAATATATATATATATATTTCAAATTCAGAGTAGTGGGATAATATTTTTTTTACACATCATATTTGACCCGATTGAATAGTTATTTTAGTTATATCAACTAAAATTACATTTTGTTCAAATTTTTAGATATAACAATGGTAATTCTTTACGGGATGGAGGAGAATGATCCTGCTGATGTGGCTTTTTCACGTATGCATCGACCAAGAGATTAATAAATAGTTTTAATGAATTATTAATATTATTAGACTTTACATATGCATTTGAAATTTATTTAGATAAGTATTTTTTTATATTGATTTATTTAATAAGTACTTTTATAATTATTGTGTTTTTTTGGATTTATGAATATTTGTCATATTCCATAATTAAGTGAATTTACATAATGATTTAAGTGATGTTGATTAAAGCGTATTCGAATTGCATACAAAATGTACATGTTAACTTTCATATTATTGATTATAAATGGACAATCTCATTTCTTTGTCCCTATTGTCCTTCTTTTATATTCTTATCACGACCTGACTACACATATTTTCTATATTTTTTACTTTTTTCACAAGCCAATGTCACTCTCGCAGTTTTTCTCAACTCAGATGATGTTAAATGTTTTGTCACTACCACAAAATCAAGTTGCTTAGTTGTAGTATAAACTCACAATATCAAAGCATCTTTACCCTTAAATACCTATAATGAAAATAATATATTATTATGGCTACATTAGATATATTTATGATCACATAATATTTAATCACAGTAACATAATAAGAATTATATTCATATTACCTCAGATGTAAAATTATAGGCATAGTCAACAACTGCTATTTTATTATCATTTTATACACAATGTAAATAAAATTATATAACAAATACATAAGATTATATTTTATAATATAAAATTAAATGGCTAAATTACACTGGTTATCTCTCAAAGATATTTTCACGTTGTCGTCCCTCATCTTCAACTTGTCAGGTTGTCATCTACCATCCAAAATCCTAACGAAAAGTTGACATTCTTTAAATTCACTCAAAAAACATGTGGGAACCCTGCACCTCATGTATAAAAACCCAATGTTTTTACCATCTGAGCGATTTAATATTTTGCTCATAAAGTCGCTTTATTTATATTTTAAATATTAGTTTCTAAAAAATTATAAATAATAAAGTAATTTTGTTTAATAATTAAATAAAATTTATTAATTTAATTAATAATTTTAAATGAATTTAATCAATAAATTTTGTTTATATAATAATAAATTTTATTTAATTTAATTAATAAATTTTATTTAATTAAATTAATAAATTTTATTTAATTATTGAATAAAATTACTTTGTTGTTTATAATTTTTCAAAAACTAATAGTTAAAATATTAATAAAGCAACATTATAAAAGATATGAATGTAGTTCATATGGTAAAAGCATTAGGTTTTTATACATAAGGTGCATGCCCACATGTTTTTAGAGTGAATTTAAAAAAATTTTAAAGGAACTGATGTGGCGTCACATCATTTGCCACCTCACTTTAGAGACTGACATGGCACCACATCATGCATCATGTCAGCTTTCTATTAGGGTTTTGGACAAAAGGACAATGTTGATATAAAACTAGATAGTTGAGGGACGGCAACGTGACAAATTGAAGATGAGGGATGACAATGTGATAATGGGTGTCTTTGAGGGATTATCAATGTAATTTAGCTAAAATTAAATAAATATTTGGTTGACTGAAATAGCCAACTAAATATAATATGGTCAACTACAGTGGCCAACCTCCATGCATATGACCAACTATTACAGCCAATAAGAAATATATTGTTGGCCACAGTAGCCAACCATATTACATATGGTTGACCGCTATGACCAACTAAATGAAATGTGGTTGACAATCCATAGCTGACCACATGTCATCGACTATAATAGTTAAAATATATTAAAAAAAACTTATTTTGCACATTTTAAACTTATTTTTTATGTTTGACTTATTGTTGGAGTATGTCATTATCTTCAAAACTTGTGAAAATAATGATAAAAATACTAAATGAAGAAGATGAGGAGGTTTAAAGGATTTTGTAGAGTTAGAGTTTGTTGATAAAACTAGTTAGAGTAAGAAATATTTAAAGAAATAAGTGTTAAAAGAAAGTGGTGTATATTTAGTATTTCTGTGTGGCATTTTGGTGATTCTAGAAAAAAATTGTCATTGTTTGTCATTTTAAATAAAGGCATTTTAGATATGAAAATTATGGTGGTGTATTTATAAATTCTGACAGTATATATATTTGTGTCCTATATGTATATACACACACAATATGTTTCTTTATATATATATATATATGTATACATATTATATTTTGAATTTATCTTCGAACTCCTTTAAATCATATTTAAATTTAAATTAATGCATTTATCACTTTTAAAACATGAAAAAATAAAAGAAAATACAATCATCAACACTAAAATTTTCAAAAGAATAATTTGCATCAATATTTTAAAAAAGGGCATAGATATATATATCGTTGGAATTTATAAATACACCATCATAATTTTCATAACTAAAATCAGTAGCAGAACTAGAGGTCAAAATTTTGAAGAAAAAAAAATTGCATTTAACATGTTAGGTCATTGTGATCAAATTCAAGAAAAAATTAACATAATTAATTCTTTTAATATTACAGTAGTGCAACAACTAATTTTTTCTCTTAGTTTGACAATAATTGAAATGTGACAACTGTATTCTACGTACGATTTTGTATTTTTTAAAAACGTTGTATAATAGTTTAATTTTCAGTTTTTACAAAAATATCTTTGTCAACATAGTACATTAAGCAATCTGTGAGAAAATCATTCTCTGTCTTGTTACTTAAATTCATCTTAATAGTATTCTTTACCAGAAAAACTCTTTCAACAATAGCAACCGCAATATGTATGACTAAAGCTAACTTGATAATGGTTTTTATTCAATAATATGTCAATAATTTTCTAACTTGTTTTCATAATATCCAAAAAAATATAATTATATTAATTAAAGCAAGCTATTTAATTTTATTTTTATGTTGATATAAATAATTTGTTTATAATTTAAAATATTATTTGCTAATGCAAATCATAAATATTCATTATATATATTAAACTTTTTTTCGAAAAACATGAATTTTCTAAAAACAATATAAAAGAAATTAAAACTTAAAATTAGAATACAAAATTCTATGGCAATAAAAGAACAAGAAATTAAAAAAAAGGAAAAAAAATTGTTGAAAGGGCATTAAAGCTCAAATTGAACAAAATATAGTATGTATATATCATTATAATTTATATGTTTGTATGCATATAGTCTATGAGGGAGAGGGTCCATTGCCCCCCTAGACTCCCTCCCTCCGCCATTGACTAAAATGCCCTTATGTAAAAAGACATTTAAGAATATTTTTTTTCAAAATCACAAAAATACCAGATGAAAAATACTAAATACATACTACTTTCTTTTAATACTTATTTCATTAAACATTTCTTATTCTAACCATTTTCATCAATAAACCCTAACTCTACAAGACCCTTCAAACATTCTCATCCTCTTTATTTAGTATTTTTATCATTCTTTTCTCAAAATTTGAAGATAATGATATGTTTTAACAATAATTCAAACACAAAAGGAGTTTAGGGTATGCAAAATAAATTCTTTTTTTTTTATACTTAATTACTATAGTTGATGATATGTGGTCGGCCCTAAACTACTAATCACATTTCACTTAGTCACCACAATGGCTAACCATATATAATATAGTTAACAACTGTGGCCAACCAAGTCAAATATGGTTGGCTATTATGGACAACCAAATAAATATTGATTAGTCATTATTGCCGACCAACATACTTCTTGTTGGCGATAATAGTTGATCATTCGCATGGTGGTTGGCCACTGTAGCCGCCCATATTACATTTATCTGGCCGTTTTCGCCAATCAAATGCCCATTTAATTTTATATTATGAATCAAACATATTTAAGGGCATTGTGCACTAAATAATAATTTGATTAAATGTATTATTTAATGCTTCTTTTAATGAATCTTTAAAATTATTAATTCACATTATATATATATCGCATTAAATGTGTTATGTCATTAAGATGATATATTTAATAAATTTTCTTAAAAATATAAAAAAATAAAAATATTTAAAAATAATCCATTTTTAAAAAAATTTTGCTTTAAATTTTCAATTTCAAAATTAAAAATTGATATTTTTAAAATAAAATTTCAATTGATTAATTATAGGGCATATTTTTTAAGCTAATTAAAATTTGCTATTTTTAAAATAAAAAATAGTTTCAATTTAAAATTAGGAGCAAAGTTTTTTTTTTTTAAAATGGATATTTTAAAATATTTTTATTTTTTATATTTTTAAGAAAATCTCTTAAATATATCATCATAATGATATAACACATCTATTGCAATATATATATATATATATATTTATATTTACACACAATATGAATTAATAATTTTAAAGGTTCATTAGAAGAAGTATTAAATAATAATCAAAATATTATTTAGTATAAAATGATCTTAAATATGTCTGACTCCTTTATAAACCTATAAAAATATCATTTTACTGCATAATTGAGCAAAAAAAAATAGTGTTGATTTGTACTTCCATGCAAACTTAAGGGGCATATTTGCATATTTCAATGAAAAACTAAATATAAAGTTGATGACAATTTACTTTTCATTAAAAGATGAGCTAATTTGTCAGCTTTTTTAAAACTTTAAGTATATAAATGAGCCCAAACAAACTTTAAGGGCCAATCTATACCTTCATGCGAATTTCAGAGGCATTTTGCACCTTCTTCTTTAAATATTATGTAATAACAAATATATCTAATATAGCCATAATAATATGTTATTTCCGTTATAGGTATTTAAGAGTAAAGATGCTTTGATATCTCGGGTTCATACTACAGTGAAGCAACTTGGTTATGGTAGTAATAAAACATTCAACATCATTTGAGTCAAGGAAAACTGCGAGAGTGTATTAGTGTAGACCTTTAATTTTTGACCCAGTCCGGTCCAATATATTTTATTTAATCCAAAATAATTTTTGTGTTGTCCAATATATTTTAATTAGTCCAAAATAATTTTTGTTATCTTAATTAAATAATTTTTTCTTTAGTATCTAATTTTTATTAATAAAAAATAAAAATAAAAAATAAAAATAAAAAATTGGCGACGAAAAAATCGTCACCGAAAACTAGCTCGTGGGACGATGGCCGTGGGCCATTTCTCCCAAAGGAAATCTTGCGGGCGAAATGGTCCGCAGGCCAGCCCTCGCCCTAGCCGCAGCCAACTGCGGCAATTTTTTTTTGCCAGCGCATTTTTTCACAGCAATTTTTTTTCGCTAGCAAAATTTTTTCGGCTCAAATTTTCCAAAACCTAATACAATTAAGTTTCAGTTTTCTTTTCTTAATGAATATGATGTTCCGTGAATAACTAGGAATGAACCATAAAATTCTTCTATAAATAATACCAAAAACAACACAAAAGAAAAAGGGAGGAAATCGAACAGAAGCTTGGACGAAAAATTGGATCCGAAACTAAGTAGGAAAGAGGTGAATCAATCTGATTTTTTGAGAGAACAGAAAAACAATTCAAGCAATTCAAAGGCAGCAAAGCTTGTCTTTGATTTTGTTCATCCAAGAAGAAATTTTTGGTGGAACCAACAAACGGAGGTATGCATCAATTGTTTAAATTCTATTCTTCATAGTAGCTAAATCATCTCATTGTTTCTTTTAATTCAAAAACCCTAGAACCTCAATTCACTTTTTCTAAAGTTTAAAAACCTTAATTCGTTGCTTTGTTTTCCAAAAAGTTTAAAGTTGTTAGTTTTGTTTCTTCAAAACCCCAAAACCCTAATTTGTTTTCCAAGTTTTCAAAATCCAAAATTGAGTTCTGTTTATTTCCAAAAGCTCTAAAAATATCTTTTTTGCTTCTATAAACTTTAAATCGTTTTGTTTATTTTCATAAAACTTCATAAAATTATCAATTGTTTTTCCAAATTCTAAAAACTAATTCACTCCCCGAAACCTTAAATCAGAAATTCTAAAACCCCTAATTCATTTCCAAAACTTTAAACAGTGGACCCTAACTCCCTTAAAACCTTAAACCCTAATTTTTGGCTAAACCCTAGTCCTTTAAAACTTTAAAAACCATATAAACATAAATGTCATAATTTTACACAGTAAGCTTGAAACCATAATTCAATGAGTAACCGTAAACCATAAATTTAGGTTTTTTAAAGTGTTCAAACCCTAGTTTCATGATTTCGCCATCCAAACACTAATTTGGTTAATCAAAGAACTTTATCAACCTTTTAAAACATAAAACCTTAATCTATTTTAATTCCTTTAAAAACTCACAGTAGCCCAATTCCACAAAATCCAAAACCCTAAACAAATGAAATAAAGAACCCTAAATGGACACAGTAGTCATAATTTAGATTTTTATTTGCCTTACTCAACTCTATATTTGATTTTGCTTTGATTTATTTTATATGCTTTAATTTATTTAAGTTCAATGCTTGGTTTATTTAATTTATCATGGATGGATGTTTACTTTCTATTGATGTTTAACACCTTTGATGAATGATTTATTTATGATGAATGGTTATTTACTTTTATCAATTTATTTAGATTTTCAAATATTGTAAGAGGTATGTTTCCACTTGGTGGGTATCTCATTAGTTAAATATCATGTAATTTAAATTATTTTTCTATTTTAGAACCAATGTAAAGGACATGTTTCTACCTTCCGGTGGGTGTCCTATTTAGGCATGGGATGTAAGGGCATGTTTCCATCTTTGGATGGGTGTCCATTTATTTGTTTTGCTTGGATATTGTTTTGATTTTTAATATAATGATGCTTTCTTTTAATTATTGTGTATAATATGATAATGTTATTATATTTAAGAATTTTATAATATTAAGACCTGTAAAGGAGGCCGGTTCTAATGAACCGGGCGTTGTGGGGGTGCTGGGCCATTTCTCACCTTCCCCACACGTACCAACTTTCCGAACCCATTAGGGGGTTGGGGATTCCTTAGGAATTGAGTCATCTACCCCTTTCTTTTTTCCCGACCCGTCCGGGTGGCTACTCCATTTTCTCCGAACTTAGGTCCGTGTTTTCTAAGGCCCCGAGCCTAAACAGTGTCGAAGTCGCAAGAACCATTCCACTGGGAGTGGGGGCGAAAATCCCCGCTCACAGTGGCAATTCTACTGGGGATAAGAGAAGTTGATTATGTTGGTCTTTATATTATTCTATTCTTTCTTATAATGATATTATCCATTGCAATATATTAGATTGCATCGTGTGCGTGAGTTAAGACGCCCGTGTTATCCGTGTTGTGTTATGTAAGGGATACCATACTTTCACTCAAGGTATGGAGATCGAGCATGGCATAACCACTCATAGCCTCGTACCATTCGGTATATACTTGCTATGGGAACCTAAGCCTTTTAACCCAAAGACTAAAGCTCATATAATTGGCCTAGTTACTTTCCTTAGGTTTTACCCCAAATGCATGTTGTTTGGCTATGGTTAATTTATCTTGGCTTAAATCACGGCTTATTTGGTTTGCTCTTTTCTAATTTGACCCAAGTACATTTGTAAGCTCAAATAAAATTTTCTTTAAAAGTCCAAAAGACCAAAGCTATTTTCAAAACTTTTCAAGATGGTCTTTGGACATAAAACTTTTCTAAAAACAAATAAAAATTTCTTTTGCTCATGACCCAAATACTAAGCCCAAAATCCATTTTTCTAAAATCTTTTACAATGGGCTTAGAAACAAAGTTATTTTTATCCAACCTTTTCTTACAAAGAGCTTACAAATTATTTGGGTCAATTACGAAATACCAAAAATCAATTGTGAGCCTAGTTTATGCTAAGAATAATTAATCATGGGCTTGTTTTTAGCATGAACCATTGGTTACTCTTTTTAAAGTGAGAAATCTATCTACAATAAACTTTTTAATTTAGTTTTAATCCAATATAGCATAAAAGCTACTATAGTTGGTTGAATGGATTAAAACCTAATTAATGGGAATTATCATTGATTGATTTCCATTTTCGAAAATATAACTATTGGTTGAAACGTCCGAGGGAATTATTCGAAAGCAAGGTACCCATGTTGGTATTTTGTTAACCATATACCTAGGAAAAGAGACTCGCCTTTCGTGTGTGGATGATATAAGGTTGGAAGGAACGTCCTAATTATCCTTGTTTGTTAATTATTCGTGCATACATGCATACATTTGCATCTCATATCATTGATCCTCTCTGGCTCACAGCCTTGGATTACGACAGTTCAAAAGCTTACAACAATCTGACCTATGCCGGAGACGAAGTATCTAGCAATGACTCAATCACTTACTCACCCAAAACAATGGAGCCTAAACAAATTCAAAGGATGGTGGATGAGGCCGTCAACTCCAAGATGGAAGAAATAAAAGAGGCCCTAGCTGAGACCATGAAGAACCAATTGACTGCAATCTTAGAGAATCATGTCGAGGCATCTGCTAGCACTAAGAAGCCAAAGGGCAAAGGGAAGATTAAAGTTGGTGAAGTGGTTTTTGATGATGAAAAGGTGATCGTTGATGATGATGATGATTGGGCTCAATACTACCAAGATGCTCAAGAGAAGAAAAAGGAACCGAAGATTGTTGAAAGATCAATTATGGAGAAGACCGAAACTTCTGATATTGAAAAGATGATTGCTGATTTAGAAAAGAAATTTGAGAAGAAGCTGAAAACCGAGAAAATGTCCGAAGTTGACAAATTATTTGAGTTAGATGAGGAAGTCCCGTACAAGTTCAAGATACCATCTTTCGCGAAGTTTGATGGAACTGGAAATCCTCATCTCCATATGAAGCAGTATATGCAGTCTGCCTGAGCTACTAAGGCTCAAACTCTAAGGTATTTTATGCTCTCATTAGACCCTGTTGTCCAAAATTGGTTCAATACCTTAGATGATGGAACACAAAAGAGTTGGGATCTATTTTACAAAGCCTTCATCCAACAATATGGATAAAATGTTGAGATGGAAGTTACCTTAATAGAAGTGGAGTCCATTAAGCAAAGGTCGAATGAGAATTTTGTCGATTATGTGAAGAGATGGAGAAATAAGGCTGCTTTGTTCAAGAAGAGGACCGATGAATCCGATCAAATTAGGATGATTGTGAGAGGGGTGTTGCCTAGTCTTTGTGAGAGGATGTCTTATACACTCATCCGTGATTTCAAAGACCTTCTCCAAGCGGGTTTGCAAATTGAAGAATGAGAAAGAGAGAAGAATCGTTTCTCATCAAGAAGGAACGAGAAAGGGAACTATCAACATGGTAGCCAAAGCATGCAAAAGGCAGTCGGTGTTAATGCTACTAACCAAGGAACAAGGAGACAGTTTTCGAAATTAGGAGAGCCGATGTCTTGGGTTCTCACTAAACTTCAAAGAAAGACATTACTATAACCCTTAAATCCTTGTCCTTTGCCTAACCCTCTCCTATTTTATTAGTTTTTGTTATAGATTTGTGTCTTATTTGTTATGATAATTATTTTTTCTTTAGGTATTTTGTTAGTTTTAATATGTTTATTTAGTGTTTTCATTAATTTTGGTAGTTTTAGTTTATTTCAGTGTTTATGTCATTTTTTGTCCTAGTTTTTAGTGTGTGTTTTCCCCCCTAATTTTGACACTAAAGCATTTTGTCAGTTTCATCAAATGCAAGGGCATGACACGGATAGATGTATGAGGTTGAGACATAAGATCCAAAATCTAATTGATAATGGGAAGCTACCCGAGCCCAATAAGCCAAACACCAAAGACAACCCATTACCAAAGTTCAATAGGGTACCGCCGCCGGCAACCTTCATGATTGGAGGAGGTTTGCATGAGGATTTTATCATGTCTTCTTTTCAAGATGTGGGTGGAAAAGCAACCAAAGAAAGAGAGGCATTTGTCAAAATTAAACAAGCTATGATGGGTGAAGAAGTAACAATTTGTGTTGTTAATGGGTTTTGGGATTCAAGCGATAGCGATGATGATCTTGTATCCAAGAAGGAGGAGTGTACTTGGTCCGAACCTGAAGAAGATGAAGTAATGAACACTAGATCCGGTAAGCCTTATACAAGGCCACCACCTAAGGAGGTAGAAACTAATAAGGGAAAGAAAGTTGAAGTAGGAAATAAGGAAGAAGAAGATGATGCTGTGCTCAAGCAATTGAAAAGAACCCAAGCAAGTGTTAGCATTTGGGACTTATTAGCTACTTCTAAAAAGCACCAAGAAACTATGGCCAAAGTCTTAGCTAGCATGCCAATTTCTACCTCCACAACACCAAAGGAGCTGATCAACTTCATAAAAATTGGGGAAGTAATGAAATGTGAAGAGGTTCAAGAAAAGAGTGAAGTTAATATAGGAACCGTTTCTTTTTCAGATGCGGATTTATCAGAGGAGGGGAGAGATCATATCCGCCCTCTCTTTATCAAAATAGAAGTCAAGGGGAAGAGGACTCCATGTGTAATGGTCGATGATGGGTCTGCCATAAATGTCTACCCACTTAAGATATTTCCAAAGCTAGCCATGTCAACAAGGGATCTAAAATCGACTGAAGTAACAATTCGGGCTTATGACAACACTAAGAGACATGCCGAAGGGACTTTCAAAGCTGCTGTCAAGGTTAGTCCAATTGAATCTATTGTTGAGTTTGTTATTTTAGACATACCGGTTACCTTCGCCTTGCTCTTGGGGCGACCATGGTTTCATCCTCTTGGTGGAGTTCCTTCCACCCTTCATCAAAGATCAAGTTCCCCAACGGAGGTGAGACAGTGGTCATTGAGGCTGAAGATAATGAGATTGTTAATGCTCTAATGATTGAGAGGCCTCTCAATGGTTTTCAAGTAGCTGCAATTTCTGATGATGAAGTAGTGGACTCCAAAGTCCTGAATACGATGAAGAACATGAACTACCTTCCCGGAGCTGGTCTTGGAAAGGGTAAAGCCGGTTTGACAAAGCTGCCGGATTTTAGAACTCAAACTACCAAGAAGGGGTTGGGATATGATGAAGACATTGATGTCCAGCCAAACAAGAGTGAGAAGATGAGCTTCCCACCACTTGAAGAGATCTTTGTCAAAGCTCCAGATATGGGACCATTCCAAGGAAAGCCCGAGCTGATCATGTTCATGGGTAAGTTGATCTCAGGTTTTAAAATTTTTGCAGATATGGCTGAGCTAGTCAACCAAGTGAAGAAAGAGCTCACCTTGTCAGCCAACAAAGAATCTAATCCAAAAGAGAAGAATGAAGCTGTCCTAAAAGCCGAGAAGACTCCGAAGGAGATTGCTGCCTTGGTTAAAGAAAAGTTTGAAGACATCCTGCCTTATGATTTTAAGAACAATGATTTTGATTTTGATTTTAATTTGTCTGCTTTGTATGAGGACGATGATGTTTTCTTTTCCAAAATAAATGCAATAAAGTCTGATTTTGCTTACTTATGTGATGTTTCTCCTAATGGTTGCATACATTCAAATAACAGTTACATGAGCATCTTTAATATTAATTTTGTTAACACACAATCATTAAATTTGGGAACAACTGAAAATTCTAAAAACATTAGCATAGCATCCGACCTTACTCCTGATGAGAGAGAGAGATTTGAAAAAATATTCAAAAAATATGAAGAAGTGTTTGCTTGGTCTTATGAAGATATGCCTGGAATAGATCGAGACATAGCTGAGCATCATATTCCTACTTACACTCACATGAAACCTGTCAAACAAAAGCTTAGGAGATTAAGACCTGAGTGGGCTGAATTGGTTAAAGAAGAGGTCACTAAGCAAATACAAGTGAAGTTCCTTGAAGTGATAGAATATCCAGATTGGCTAGCCAACATAGTACCCATGCCAAAGAAAGATGGGAGAATAATGGTATGTGTGGACTATAGAGATTTGAACAAGGCTTCCCCTAAGGATGATTTTCCTTTACCTCATATAGATGTTCTCATTGATAGTACAGCCTCTAACGTGCTACACTCATTTGTAGATGGATTTTTCGGATACAATCAAGTGTTAATGGCCCAAGAGGATAAAACTAAAACTGCTTTCATTACTACATGGGGTATATTTTGTTATAGGGTGATGTCGTTCGGCTTAAAGAATACTGGAGCAACCTATCAAAGGATGGCCACCACACTATTTCATGACATGATGCACAAAGAAGTTGAAGTATATGTTGATGATATGATGGTTAAATCGGACACAAGGGAACAACACTTCCAAAACTTAGAATTATTCTTTGATAGAGCTCTGAAATATAAGCTAAGAGTGAACCCAAAGAAGTGTGTTCGGGGTTACCTCAGGTAAATTATTGGGACATGTGATTGGTCCGAATGGCATTGAGATTGATCCTGACAAAGTTAAAGCAATCAGGGATATAACGGTCCCTAAGATGGAGAGAGAGGTTCGGGGGTTTATTGGTAAATTACAATATATTAGTAGATTCATAGCAAAGCTCACAACAATTTGTGAGCCTATCTTCAAATTGCTTAGAAAGAATCAGCCTGTCCTATAGAATGAAGAATGTCAAAAGGCTTTTGAGTGAATAAAAGAGTATTTGTTGAATCTACCTGTTTTAAAACGACCTAAACCCGGCAAACCTCTATTACTATACTTAGCAGTAAAAGAAGAGTCGATAGGAGCCATGCTAGCCCAAGCAGATGAGTCAGGGATTGAGCATGCAGTCTAATATTTGAGTAGAAAGCTCATACCCTATGAAATTAAGTATAGTATCATTGAAAAGACTTGTATAGCCGTAGTTTGGTCTTCTAAGAAGTTGCAGCATTACTTTCAATCGTATAGTGTGCAAGCAATTTCCAGGTTGGATCTAATGAAGTACTTAAGAGAGACACCCTCTTTGATTGGGAAATATGGTCGATGGTTGATAATATTAGAAGAATTTGAGATTTAGTATGTAACTAGGAAAACAATCAAAGGTAGAGCGGTGGCAGAATTCCTGGCCCAACAACCATTATTAGATAGCGAAGAGGTAATCTTGGAATTTCCGGATGAACATTTAGAAGTAATTGAAGTACAAGGGTGGAAAATGTATTTTGATGGAGCAGTAAACAAGAAAGGAGAAGGTTTGGGAGTTATACTAGAATCGCCCGAAGGGAAACTTATCCCTTTAGCTAAAAAGTTAAAATTTAGGGCAACCAATAATATGGTGGAGTACGAAGCTTGTATTTTCGGTTTGGAAACCCTAATGATTATGATGGTGGATAAGGTGGAAGTTTATGGCGATTCATTGCTAGTAGTATCTCAAGTAAATGGAGAGTGGGAGTTGAAAGAAGAAAAATTAAAACAATAGCACCATTACTAGACCATGATGAAGAAGAACTTTAAGGAGTGTAGGTTTATACACCTATCGAGAGAAAAAAATCAGATGGCTGATGCCCTAGCCACATTGGCTTCGGTATGGGAAAACCCTGTCAGCTTATTCCTTAAGCCTCTGATCTTGACCAGTTCATTAACTCCTTGCTATGAATATGAAACAATCATGAAAATTGATACATACCATGATGCGTGGTATGATACTATAAGGCAATTTTTGGAGGAAAGAGAATACCCGCCAGGGGCAACAAAGAAAGAGAGAAGAGCCATAAGGCGGTGGTCATTGCAATACATCACCTTCCATGGGGAGTTATATCAAAGATGGCCTGATGGGGGTGCATTTGAGATGTTTAAGAAAGCTTGAAGTGGAGCGTATCATGTCAGACATACATGCGGGAAGTTGCAGTCCGCACATGAATGCTTTGGCCCTAGTTAAGAAGATTATTCGACAAGGTTACTACTGGTTGACCATGGAGAGAGATTGTATTGAGTTCTTAAAGAAGTGCCAACAATGTCAGATGTATGGTAACTTGAATCACATGCCTCCTGAAGAATTACATTCTATGTCTTCACCCTAGCCATTTGCCACCTGGGGTATTGACATTATAGGAGAGATACATCCGACAGCCTCAAACGGTCACCGTTTCATTGTGGTAGCAGTAGATTATTTTTCAAAATGGGTCGAAGCTGAATCCTTCAACAAACTGGGTGTAAGCCAAATGGCTAGATTTATTAAAAGGAACCTCATCTGCAGATACGGGGTCCTGCACAGTGTGATATCAGACAATGGGCTACAGTTTCAAGGAGCAGTTAAGGATTTATTCTCAAAGTACCGAATCAATCATCATAGGTCCTCTCCTTATAGACCAAAGGCTAATGGTGTAGAAGAAGCAACAAACAAGACAATTAAGCAAATTCTGTCCAAGATGACCAAGACTTATAGGGATTGGTCAGAGATGCTTCCCTTTGCTTTTTGGGGATATAGGACAAGTGTTCAAACGCCTACTGGAATGACACTGTTCTCTTTGGTTTACGGGATGGAAGTAGTGTTGCCAATTGAAATAAAAATCAAGTCATTAAGAATAGTCTTGGAAGTCGAACTACCTGAAACGGAATGGGTAGCGAGCAGATACACATAGTTAGCTTTACTAAAAGAGAGAAGGTTAAAAGCACTGTATCATCACCAACTGTATCAAAAGAAGATAGCTCAGGCCTACAATAGAAGGGTTAAAATCAGAAAATTTAGGGTTGGGGATTTGGTGGTGAAGTAGTGTAAGCCTAATGCATCTTATCTAAGAGGGAAGTTCAGACCTAGCTGGGAAGGGCCATATGTCATGAAACAAGTCATGAATAAAGGTGCGGTGAAGTTATCAGACATGGATGGGAATGAGTTTAGTGATCCAGTAAACATTGATAGGTTGAAAAAGTTTTATGTATATAAAAAAAGAGCTCGCTAGGTTGAAAACCCAAAAAGGGCGGCCTAGGCAAAAGTTAGAGTAGTCCGCTAGTTTCGAAAGCCAAAAGGGCGGGCTAGGGAACAATTAGGGCTAAATGAGAGAAAATCATCAATTAGAAAACCCGAAAGGGCTAATTGGCAACAGGAGTGATCTTGTGTATGCTGGCTTTATGTTTGGTTGTTCCCTAATTTAATAAAACAGAATTAATATTAAAATTGTTTTATGTGCACTGTTATAAGTATTTGACAAGGTATGGATGAAATAAATAAATACAATAGCAAAAGTGATGACAAATTATAAATGAAAAAGAAGCATCTTTTATTGCTTTAATTATTTTTCATCCTAACAATACACTTTCTGGATTGACAAATGTAAAATCTATGGCAGTCGATAAATATAACGTTCAGGCCATCTTTGCCTCAGCCGATCGAAGTAGGCTTCAGTCAAGCAAGGCATGTCTAAATCGGGAGTAAAGTCAGAATCGCGAGGCTCAGCTCCGTATTGACGGCCAAGTCGGCGAGGATAAGAGCATGTACCTTGACGAAGAGCAGCAAGGGGAACATACATCAAGTATGTTCGCATGGTAATACAAGAAATCTTCCACCAAGGTACCAACCAGTGGATGTTGACTTCAGCACGTGAGTGGATCCAGTTAACCCAGTCAGCATATGAAGAAGTAGGATGGAGTAGTTTCCTAGCAGAATGATGACGTGGCAGATATGTGGCAAAATTCATGGATGGAGTATCAAGCAAACAAAGACGCTTCTGAAGCTAAATCTGTGAACAAGGAATTAAATTAAATAAAAAAAGAAGAAAAAAAAGGGGTCCGCTAAGTTGAAAACCCGCAAGGGCAGCTTAGACAAAAATTAGGACAGCTCGCTAGTTCCGAAAACCCATATGGGCGGACTAGGCAAAAATTAGAGCAAAGCAAAAAAGGAAAAGAAAACCTAAATTGAAAACCCAAAAGGGCAGTTTAAGTAATTACCTGAAGCAGCAATGGACTCTCGGTCAGTCTCTTTGACAATTCTGATTTAAGTCGGTCTAATCTAACTAAGGTCTCAGCTAAGATCACAGGTACCGGTGACAAGCCTCCTTCCATTTGGTCCATAATATCCAATATTCGTGAATCAATATCGCCGTCGGAATAAATAAGCAAGAATTGGCCGAGCAAGCAAAGGCAGAGCATGCGTCCCTATGCCTTAGTAGGGGCCAAATGAGATGAAACAAAAGTCAATTAAAGGAGCAAGCAGAATTTTTCACCTCTCATTAACTAAAGACTTCGGGTTTTGGAATTTGAAATAACATCTGTATCTTATGTTGAGTTTTGGAAACCAATGTGGGTAATGCCATTTGTTGATTATTTGGATATCCAAGGATGGCCTCAAATTCTTCAATCAAGGGACATATTTCAAAGCCATTAATTTTAAATACCCTAGAATCCGTATCCCAAAAGGAAGCCACGACATGTAAGAAAGAGTGGTCCAAGTTAACATTTTAAAAACACTTTAAAACATCAAGTTTTGACCACGAAATTTGCTTCCAATGAATGACATCCATATTCTTAAATAGAATTTTTATCTTCTTTAAATGATGTTCGGTCATGGTGGATGAATAAAGAAAAATAAAATTGTTAAAGGGAGTTCTTTGCGTGGGAATGGAAAGAATTTTTGCTTCTATATAAAATATGGCATGAAAGTTGATTTATATAGAAGAAACAAGCCTTTCCTAAAGTGAAAAGGAAAAGGTGATGGAAAAGGACGAAACCATGTTGTGTAAGGAAAGAATTGGCGACGAATTTACTTTACCATATTGCATTTGGTTTTTTTTATTTCGGTGGTGACTGTATGAATGTCGAAATATGAAAAAGAAAGTTTAATAATTGTTAACCAGTAACGATGAAAAGTAAAAAAAAAAAGTTACAGTAAAGATGGAAATTGTATTTTTTTCAGTATTGTTCAATATTTTACAATTACTACAATATTCACATATCACTAAGAGGGTGGTGGTAGGTCATTAAATAAATCCTTGAAAAAGTCATCGCCTGTTAGAGGAGGGGGCAAATTACTCATCTTGAGTCCGCCCAAAATGGAAGTACCAAAATCCGGCAAATTACTCATCCAGGGATCACCCGAAGCCGGAGTACTAAAATCCCTATTACCTTGAAGTTCCGATCCATCATGGTCCTCATCGAAAGCAGATGAAAGGATCTCATGGTCATCAATCTGGGGGCCTCTTGATGAAGAAGCGCCGAGATCCCTCATCCCCTGAAATCGGAAGTCTTAGAAATGTTGTTCGGATTGATGATATAAACTTTCAAAATGAGAAGCCTGCTGACGACTTGCAGCCATCTCTTCTTGAAGTTTCTTATTTTGTTCTTCGAGCATCCGCTGTAGGCCAAAGAGAAAAAGGTAAGAGCATACATAATCATGCATACATATAGCATAAATTACCATGAAATAAGGAACGTACCAGGTAATTCATATCAATGCCCTGCGGATGAGATGACATATCTGGGGAGCTAGAACGAGCAAACGAAGGGGCAGTAAAAGAAGGTCTAGCCTCATGATAAAATGAGCCAATAGCCTGCAACAATCATTAAAGAATCAAAGAAAGGAAAAAGCGGTTGCAAAGGAAAAATGGTAAAAGTTTTACCAGAGAAGTACTAGCCCCGAGATGTGGAACAGACTCTCCTACATCTCCATGATGTTCCTCTTCGTTTCTACCCTCACTTTCGTCGAAAATCTCCCGCACACCAATAGGAGATACTTCAAAGTTTAAGAGCTTTCATTGAATAAAATGGGCATAGGATGCACCTAGCGGATGGAGAAATGACTCAGCACCATAACCGTACTGAGCTTGCTATTAGGCATCCTTCGACATTGACATAATATTTAAAGTATATTTCGGGATATGCATCGGGACCCTCCGCTGCTCTGGACAGAGAAATCATTCATAAACCCTCTCCCCGAGAAACCAGCAATTGACACTGGGCCAGTGATAACTCGGCGAGAATGCTGGAAAGATAGCGAAGCCCTCATCAAAGGAGACCAGTTTGCTCGCTCTCCTGGGTTCCACCAGGCCAAATTCACCTGCAAAATAACATAAGGTAAGTAAACTTTCTAATAAAATTTAAAGCATACTAATGTTATTTTACCTAATCCCAGGTTAAACGGCTCAACGCAAAGCGATGAGTATGCACATGGCTAGAGCCGGGAGCGTCCACACGATCGGACAACCAGAAATTTAATCTCGGATACCCGACCCTATCTCGGAAAATACCGGGTACTCTCACAAGGTTGTGTTCATAAACCCATACCTACAATAACAATAAAGATCACATTCATGCAAGAAAAGAGTGGAATTGACATTAGTAGAAGAAGAATACCTCGACAACCGCCATCAAGCCTACAAAAGACTTCTTGTTTCGGCAAAGTTTATCAAGACCATGGTAAAGACATGCGAGACCAGCTTCACCCCAGCTAGAAGATGGTACCATTCTGAAATAAGAAAGGGCACTCAACACTGACAAATGGATAGAGGATTTAGTGCTGCCTAAGATGGTCAATCGAAGCAGATATAACAAAAATCCTCGAACATACTGTTCGGCCGTGTCTCTGCCAACCCGTCCTTCGTAGTTCATCCAATAACTACGAATTGGCTTTATTTTTATCTTAAAAGGCCTTTTATACGATGGTTCCATACCAATTAATTCCTGAATTTCTTTAAATATTAAAATATTGTTAGTCAGAGGAACCGAAACACCATCATATCGAAGGCCGGTTATAGCAGTAAAATCGACCGGACCAATTGTCATCTCTCCAATGGGCAAGTGAAAAGTGTGGGTTGTGTCCAACCATCACTCTGCAAGCGCCTGGACTACACTTCGGTTTATCTGATATTCCTCTGATGGCAATTGCAAGATGAACTGCTCAAAGCCGCAATTTCGGATAATTCGCCTTACCCGAGAAGGCACTACATCATACCATTTTTAGGCTTTGTAAATACACCCTCCAGCCCGAACAACGCAATGATCATGCTAACACAGAGCCAGGTAAGTTAATACAGGGTAAGTACATATTATTCTATCTGCTTAAATTAATTCATTTTTCCTAAAAAAGAATAATAATATAAAATATAAATAAAAAAAATAAAGGCAAACACAATAATAATAAAAAGAGCATAATATAAAAACATATATAAAAATAATAAAAAATAATGAAAATAAAAATAATAAAACAAAAATAAATAACAGACAAAAAAAAGAAAAAAAAACACAGAGACGAAAAATCAAGAGAAAATGAAAGAAAAATAATTACCGTGCTCTTTTCATTGGAACTTCGGTGAAGCAGCATCCCGACTAGTATATCTATATTTCCATCTTCATGATGCCGAATAAACTCCAATAACTCGGCATTAGAATGAGTCTCTAACCTTGAAGCATGCATTTTTTTTTTTAAAAACTATGTGCCAAATTTGAAAGAATTTGAGAGAATAATATAACTTGAGAATTCTTGCTGTGAAATGAAATGAAGGCTGCGTGGGTTTTTATAGAGAAACGGCAAGGAAAAAACAAAAATTCAAAAGTAAGTTTTAATGTTTATACTATTTATAAATAGTAAATTTTACTATTTATGAATAGTATTACTATTCATAAATAGTAAAATTACTATTTTCAATAGTAAATACTATTTTTTTACTATTTTTGAATAGTAAATTTACTATTTATAAATAGTAAATAGTGCATGAACAGTGACTACACAGTAATAAACAGTAAATTCAATTATTCACCTTAATCATTCAACCGCTTGCGAGTATATAAATATTTTTACACACAGGGGCAATAATAAGACATATGCATAAAAATTACCCAAACTTTTTGAAATAAAAAATTATTAGCTCGGGTCCAGAACCCAAATTTTCCTTAGGTCCAGAACCTAGAATTTCTTTTAAGTCCAGAACTTAGCTCGGGTCCAGAACCAAAATTACCCTTAGGTCCAGAACCTAGAATTTTTTCTAAGTCCAGAACTTAGTACGGGTCCAGAACCCAAATTTTCCTTAGGTCCAGAACCTAGAATTTATTTCTAAGTCCAAGAACTTAGCTCGGGTACAGAACCCAAATTACCCTTAGGTCCAGAACCTAGAATCTCTTCTAAGTCCAAAACTTAGTTCGGGTCAAGAACCCAAATTTTCCTTAGGTCCAGAACCTAGAATCTCTTCTAAGTCCAAAACTTAGTTCGGGTCAAGAACCCAAATTTTCCTTAGGTCAAGAACCTAGAATTATCCTTGAGTCCAGAACTCGAATCGGGTTCAGAACTCAAATTTTTCTTAGGTCCAGAACCTAGAATTATCCTTGAGTCCAGAACTCGAATCGGGTCCAGAACCCAAATTTTTCTTAGGTCTAGAACCTAGAATTATCATTGAGTCCAAAACTCGAACTGGGTCCAGAACCCAAAACCTCAACCATCTCAAAAATTAAGTCTTATTGCTTTTCACTCTCTTTCACTAAAGTCTCAGATCATTCAAGCAGGGGGCAAACTGTAGACCCTTAATTTTTGACCCAGTCCAGTCTAATATATTTTATTTAATTCAAAATAATTTTTGTGTTGTCCAATATATTTTAACTAGTCCAAAATAATTTTTGTTATCTTAATTAAATAATTTTTGCTTTAGTATCTAATTTTTATTAATAAAAATAAAAATAAACAAATAAAAATCAAAAAAAAAATCGGCGACTGAAAAATCGTCGCCGAAAACTAGCGCCCGGGACAATGGCCAGCCCTCGCCCCTGCCGCAGTTTTTTTTCCGACGCAATTTTTCGAAACCTAATACAATTAGGTTTCGATTTCCTTTTCTTAATGAATATGATGTTTAGTGAATAACTAGGAATGAACCATAAAATTCTTCTATAAATAATACCAAAAACAACACAAAAGAAAAAGGGAGGAAATCAGACAGAAGCTTGGAGGAAAAATTGGATCCGAAACTAAGTAGGAAAGAGGTGAATCAATCTAATTTTTTGAGAGAGCAAAAAAACAATTCAAGCAATTCAAAGGCAGCAAAGCTTGTCTTTGATTTTGTTCATCCAAGAAGAAATTTTTGGTGGAACCAACAAACGGAGGTATGCATCAATTGTTTAAATTCTATTCTTCATAGTAGCTAAATCATCTCATTGTTTCTTTTAATTCAAAAACCCTAGAACCTTAATTCACTTTTTCTAAAGTTTAAAAACCTTAATTCGTTGCTTTGTTTTCCAAAAATTTTAAAGTTGTTAGTTTTGTTTCTTCAAAACCCCAAAATCCTAATTTGTTTTCCAAGTTTTCAAAATCCAAAATTGAGTTCTGTTTATTTCCAAAAGCTCTAAAAATATCTTTTTTTGCTTCTATAAACTTTAAATCGTTTTGTTTATTTTCAAAAAACTTCATAAAATTATCAATTGTTTTTCCAAATTTTAAAAACTAATTCACTCCCCGAAATCTTAAATAAGAAATTCTAAAACCCCTAATTCAATTCCAAAACTTAAAACAGTGGACCCTAACTCCCTTAAAACCTTAAACCCTAATTTTTTTTTTCTAAACCCTAGTCCTTTAAAACTTTAAAAATCATATAAACATAAATGTCATAATTTTACACAGTAAGCTTGAAACCATAATTCAATGAGTAACCGTAAACCATAAATTTAGGTATTTTAAAGTGTCCAAACCCTAGTTTCATGATTTCACCATCCAAACACTAATTTGGTTAATCAAAGAACTTTATCAACCTTTTAAAATATAAAACCTTAATCTATTTTAATTCCTTTAAAAACTCACAGTAGCCCAATTTCACAAAATCCAAAACCCTAAACACATGAAATAAAGAACCCTAAATGGAAACAGTAGCCATAATTTAGATTTTTATTTGCCTTATTCAACTCTATATTTGATTATGCTTTGATTTATTTTATATGCTTTAATTTATTTAAGTTCAATGCTTGGTTTATTTAATTTATCATGGATGGATGTTTACTTTCTATTGATGTTTAACACCTTTGATGAATGATTTATTTATGATGAATGGTTATTTACTTTTTATCAATTTGATACGTCATAGCAAGTGAACTAGTCGTATGAGTTATAGTGGACAAAGAGTCCGGTTATCGTTCCCACCGAGACCTAATCTAGGAGCCAATTAATCCAACTCTATCACTATTAGTTGAGCAATCAAATTATGATGGATAAAAAAAAATTGAACTTAAAGTTAACTCATGCAAAAGTATCAAATAGCTAGATTTAGAGAAAATTAATCAAATATGGAGAAAGTTCGGATTCGCAATCCACCTTAACCATTTCGGATGCTATTTAATTATGGAATTCAAATTTGAGATTGGTTAGTTCTTCCTAAACCCAATTTACCCGTCGAGGCCATAAATTCTCAATCTAATTCTAAACTCCTATCCGGACAATTTAAAATTAAATTGCATAAGCATAAACACAATTCTTAATTCACCCTACCAGGCAATGAATCAAAAATTAAACCACAAATTAATCGTCAAGTCTCCTATCCGGACAAACCCAAGTCTAATTTGTTATGCAAAAAGCTTATAATCATGCATGAATAAATTAATCCAACAAACCCAACTACCCGTCTAGGCCATAACATAGGTAATTAAATCAATAACATCATACAAGCATTAAGATCAAATTTTGCATAAAACTTAAAATAAAAATTTCATTAATCAAGATTAAGCATCCATCATAAGTTAAGGTTTCATGCTCCTCCTAACAAAAAGGGAAACTACTCCATAACTAGATCAAAAGAACAAAAGAGAGAGAAGAAAACCATAATAAAGTGTAGAAAAATTCTTCTCTCCTTGATCTTGTCCCAAAATCACGTTCAAAGATGAAAGAGATGTTCCAAATTCTTTACAAAAATAATCTCCTCTTTTCTCCTCCGTGTCTCTTCAGTTATTTCCCAATTAGATAAGGAAAAGTGGCCTCCAAGTAATAAAATCCCGTCCAAACTTGACTTTCCAAAGTTACCCTCGCACAGACCACAGCCTCAAGGCGATACCACAACCTACTTCTGCTCTGCCACAACTACTTGTGGTTCCAGCTGCTTCTCACTACTCTTTCCAAAGTATGCTCCTCAATTAAATTCCACCAAAACACCTATAAAACAAATAAAAAACACACAAAATAAATAAAAACACCAAAAACATAAACACAAAACAAAAAAATAACAATAAAACACATAAAAATACATAAAAACATATAAAACTAAAGTAAAAATGACATTTAAAACATAATAAAAACACTATAAAATATCAACTTATCAACTACCCCAAACTTAGAATTATACTCGCCCTCGAGTAAAACCAAAACAAATAAAGAACAAAACAAATAACAAACAAATATGCTCAACTCATCGCTTGCAAGCCTACCAAACAAATTAACCACTTTAATCAAAACTTAAGCACTTTACATCATCCCATCATCATAGAAACTAAATCAACAAGTTTACACTAAGAAGTCCACAAGCATCCGGCATTTATCAAGTTTGAATCAATGCACATATCGTCAACAATTATCAAAGGGTAAAAATTCATTTTTAGCTTCTTTAAGATAAAATAGAAATAAAGAACGACCATATACTCTTTTTCAGTTCCCTCTCCACTTATATAAACAAACCAAAATGAAGGATCAACAGGTCTTTATCATTAGGTAGGCTCGGGTGTAAGCGACAAAAGAAGGGTTAAGCGTAAGGATAAAGAAAAAAAGAAAACTAATCATTCCATAATAACCTCAAAACGAGCAATGCATTAACTTTAAAAACCTCAAAAGAACCACAATTGCACTATGAAAAGAGCACTTTCATAAGCTCATTCACTTCCTTTTCTATTTTTTTTTTCATATTTTTTTCTCTGTTTTAATTTAACTTTACTTATTTTTTTTTTGCATAACAAACTCCGCATATAATAATCACAAAACTATCTTTAGTTGAACCCAATAAATAAATAATTAGATATAAGGACTCGAAGGAATACGCATTCTTTGACAAACCATCACATTTGAACAAAAGCTAAAGATTTAGCTCAAAAAAAAAAAAATTCAACATCTTAACTTGTATTCCTCTTTCTTTCTACCCAAGAACCTCCTAAAAGGTACCATTCATGAAATTTCATCCCCAACAAAACTATACAATCAAAATGCATGGGATGTAGAAATTCTCAAGTCTAAAACAAACTTCAAACTATCAAACTTTAGTGCAAATATCACAATTCCTAAATATATCATGCAAATGCTCAACACAATGAATAGAAAAATTATTCTTCTTGTAAAAAGGGTGGTAGGAAAACGGCTTTTGGGTTATATGGTTATAATGAGCTAAAGAAAAGAATTTGAAGTACGCATTTAACATACTTTGGGCTAGAAGGGGGTAAAAGAATGGTAATGTAAAGGTATGATAAATAAATGAAAAGGTTCCATGTAATTGACCAAAAGATGGCCTAGATCATTTCCTTCATCTCAATTCATCTAAAGATTTCGCCTCAAGGGAACATCAAAAGAGCTCTAGCATTCTTAGAAGCTATTCAAAATTTTGATTTCAAAAGTAATCTTTGACAATCGCCGAATATAACATGCATTAAAAGAAAACTCGATAAACAATAAACACACCATAGACTGTAAAGTGTAAAAGCGTTTATTCAATTCCTAGATAGTCTATATCATGCTTGAATCTCATCTCTCAGTAGTTGCCTCATCCAAGAATTTCACAATTGACAAATCAAGCATAAAACAAATAACAATATTAGACACAAACATAACAATCACAAGACATAATACGACATCACAAAACATAAAACAAAACATTTAAATAAAAACAAACAAATAACATAAAATCACATGGAACTAATAACAATAAACAAACACAATCCCTACCCCAAACTTAGAACAAAGCATTGTCCGCAATGCATCAATAAAAGCATAAAAATAAAGAGAACAAAGAAGTAAAGAAAGCTTCTCTTTTTGCATTGGTAGACAAATGCCACACAACATCACAAAGGTGGCGGCGGCGGCTGCATATGTGCCTTCACGGTTGCCTCAAGTGAATCCACTTTAGCCTCCAAACGCATCAAAATATCGAACAACATCCGGTTAGTGATATCCGGCGTCTCAAAAATCGAGGCGACATGGGGTACTTCAGTACCTACATCTTGATTATGATCCTCCTCATCTTCCGCAGCAGTTTCAGTGTTGTGTCCTGCATCATTATTAATCTCAACAGTAGCATCAGCATAAAGCTCCAGATTAGAACACATACGCAAATCAACAAACATACTTCCCTCAACTAGCTGCCCAAACTCAGTCAAACCTAAATATCGAGCAATAGAAGTGATCAAACCACCCAAGACAATATCTCCCTTTGTGGACCCAACTATCCGAACTAGACGCTTAATGATCAAAATCCTTGGATTCACTTTAAATTTATGCTTCATTGCCGATAACAAATAAACATCATCTTGGTTTACTTGATTCTTAGGACCACGAGCAGAAACAGTGTGTCCTAAAACTCGATGCACATAACGAAATTCTCTCTTTAACCCTTTAGACTTAGACACACCCTCAATATAATTTGAATTGTTAGAGATTTCTTTCCATGCGTTATGAAAAGAAAAATGGGGAGGACATTTCAATTCACCATCATGATCAAGTTCCAAGGCATCACACAGTTGAAATAAAGTCAGATAACGCTCAACATTCCCTAACCTAAAAGAGATCGCCAACTTATTAGTTTGATAATAAGAATGATGAACTGCAAAAGAACTCAAGAATTCTAATGTGATCTCTTTGTATGTAGGTGCCTTAATATTCATAAATTTTGTCCACCCTATATTAGCAAATAATGCATGCACCTCATCAAACAAAGCTAACCGTCTAAGAGTTAAATCATCCACATACCTCGTAGGCACAAGTAATCGTTTGCTTAATACCTCATATTTTTGTTGTTGCTCCGCATCTCGGAATTCTAGTCCCTCAGGTGCACGAAAAGTGGAACGCCTGGCTGAGGTTTTGAAGCGAACCCCTTGTGAGGTAGAGGCTTTGGAGGTAGATGCCAAAGGCACGCTCGATCGCGTTGTGGGCTTAATCTTGGTCGATGGTTTCTTACCCTTTTTCTTTCTTGGTGCCATTATTAAATGCACTTAAATGCACACAATCTCAAGCTCAAATTTAAATCAAACCACAGAAAATCACACTTGTGAAACAAAGCACAAAATATGTCAAGAAAAGAAAAGAGTGCGATTAAATAGTGGTAGATTTTTAACTCGCAAATACAAGCAACTGTCTCAATTCAATGAAATAATATTGCAAGTTTAACCAAAAATCAGAAACGGAAACATAAATGAAAATACCCCAGCAAACAGTCTCAACTAGAAATAGCAAAAAAAAAAGTATTCAGTTCAACAATAGCTCATGGTCATTGAAAAAAAAAATAAAGCTCTGACAGTACTATATTCCCAAGCGGCAAATATGAGGACTAAAGCACTTGGAAAAATCATATGCACAAGAACGAAAGCAAGAAAATTAGCAGATGATGCAGCTCAAAAATATATCATGGCATCGAAAATTGAAAGCATTGACAGAATTAGAGCAAGTGGCAGATACAAATAACCCCAACAACAAAAGAAAGGCAAAGAGATCTCTAACCTTATTTGTCTCGAAGAAACAGAATATTGTGGCAAGGAAATAAAAGAACAGAAACACAAATAACACTGACCTAGGACAGCCGGCGATTCAGGGTAGAGGATGGCAGCGGACGAAAGTGAGCTGAACGAGTTCGAAAATAGAAGTGGGCTGCTGTCGTTATGGACGACGAAGAAAGGCCGCCGGAGTAAACGACGGTGCAGTGGGTTGAAGCGGTGGTGAGATTTGATTGATTATGTTGGCGATGAATGAAGCACAGCGGTGGTGAATAGGACTTTTGAGTTCTGCAGGAGAAATAAAAGAAAGAAAAGTTAAGTTGGGTTTTAGGTTTTTAATTCCCGTTTTATTATTGTTTAATAAATTTTTTTTTTTACAACCTAACCCAAAAACCACAAGGCAAAACCCCCAAACCACAACCCCTTATGATTTTGGCTGAAACTATGGTCAATCTACCCAAAAATTTCACCACAACCCCTCACTCAAACCACAAGCTAGAAATCGCTCACCACAAGCAGTTGTGGTGTCTGTTGGAATTTTACAATTTCACTCAAAATTTCAAACTATAATGTACCCCTTATTTCTCAAGCTAATAATGCTCCACCACAAGCAGTTGTGGTTTCAAAAAAAAAATTTTTTTTTTAGCTAAAACTTATTCTCTCTACTATTAGGACCAAATCTTAAAAAATTTAAGTGACCACTTCACATTCATCCCAAACTCAAAAGCTCAAATTCTCCTAAACAAAAATTGACTCCAAAATAAAAACAAAATAAAACAAATAAATCAAAATTATATACAAATAGTTCTAGTTTATAGTCCTAGCTCGACTTTATACTCCCTTTATTCCCCAAAAGTGAACATCACGAGTTCTGGATCAAACCGATTCGTGATGTAAGGTTTCAATCGATGCCCATTCACTGTAAACTTATCTCCAGACTTGAGATGCTTGATTTCAATGGACCCAAACTCCATAACTTTTGTAACTTCATACGGTCCCTGCCATCGTGACTTAAGCTTACCTGGGAACAACTTTAACTGACTGTTATATAGAAGTACCAACTGGCCAGGTGTAAACTCCTTTCTCTTGATCAACTTGTCATGCCACTCTTTTGTCTTTTGCTTGTACAGTAAAGCATTCTCATATGCCCAAAATCGCATCTCATCCAACTCATTCACCTGCAATAAACGAGACTTCTTTGCACTGTCAAGATCAAAATTCAAAAATTTAGTAGCCCAAAAAGCTTTGTGCTCGAGTTCCACAAGCAAATGACATGCTTTTCCATAAACTAACCTAAAAGGTGACATGCCAATAGGTGTCTTAAAAGCTGTCCTATACGCCCACAACGCATCATCTAACCTAATGGTCCAATCTTTCCTAGAGGTATTCATAGTCTTTTCTAAGATTCTTTTTAATTCCCTGTTTGAAACCTCTACCTGACCACTTGTTTGTGGGTGATAAGGTGTAGCAATACTTCCTAAGAAGAGCTTCAAATTGACGGTTGCAAAAATGTTTCCCTCCATCACTAATTATTGCTCTAGGAGTGCCAAACCTAGCGAAAATGTTCTTCCTAAGGAATTGCAAAACAACATTGGAGTCATTAGTTCTAGTAGCTATGGCTTCCACCCATTTTGACACATAATCAACGGCTACTAGAATATACTCATTCCCATATGAAGATGGAAATGGTCCTATAAAATCTATACCCCAAACATCAAAAATTTCACACACAAGTATATTATTCAAAGGCATTTCATCTCTCCTAGATATATTACCTGAGCGTTGGCATCTATCACACTTAGAAACATATTGTCTAGCATCACGAAATAAAGAAGGCCAGAAAAAACCTGATTCGAGGACTTTAGCAGCCGTACGATTAGGTCCAAAATGGCCACCTACCTCTCCATTGTGACAGTGCTTCAAAATACCTTCAATTTCCCATTCTGGAACATACCTTCTAATGAGTTGATCCAAACACAACTTGTATAAGAATGGATCCTCCCAAAAATAATGCCTCGCATCTGCTACCAACTTCTTCCTTTGCTGAAAAGAAAAATTTGCAGGAATCTTTTCAGCTGCACAATAATTAGCCAAATTAGCAAACCAAGGAGATTTAGAATAAACAATACAAATGCGTTCTTCTGGAAACAAATCGGAAATAATCTCTCCCTTATTAGAACTTGTATTCTCTAATCGCGACAGATGGTTAGCAATTAGATTTTCACTCCCTTTCTTGTCCTTGATTTCTAGATCAAACTCTTGCAACAACAAAACCCATCGAATCAACCGCGGTTTGGATTCCTTCTTGGCAAAGAGATGCCGTAAAGCTGCATGGTCAGTAAACACAATAGTTTTGGAACCTATTAAATAGGACCGAAACTTCTCAAATGCATAAACTACAGCTAAGAACTCCTTCTCCGTTGTGGTGTAATTCAATTGTGGGCCTGTCAAAGTATGACTTGCATAGTAAATCACTCGAAACACCCTATCTCTTCTTTGTCCTAAAGCTGCCCCAAGCGCAAAGTCGCTAGCATCACACATTAATTCAAATGGGCTCTTCCAATCCGGCGTTACTATCACTGGAGCCGAAACTAACCTCTCTTTCAAGGTCTTAAAAGCCTGCAAACAACTCTCATCAAAATTAAACTTATTATCCTTAACATGCAAGCAAGAAAGGGGTTTAGCAATCTTGGCAAAATCCTTGATGAATCTTCTGTAGAAACCAGCATGTCCTAAGAAACTTCTTACTCCCTTGACAGATGTTGGTGGTGGCAACTTTTCAATCACCTCTACCTTAGCCTTATCAACTTCAATCCCTCTTTCTGAAATCTTGTGTCCAAGCACTATACCTTCATTGACCATAAAATGACACTTTTCCCAGTTTAACACAAGATTACTTTCTTGACATCTCTGCAAAACCATGTCTAAATGTTCTAGACAAGAATCAAAGGTTAAACCATAAACAGTGAAATCATCCATAAAACTTTCCATGCACTTCTTAATCAAATCATGAAAAATAGCTAACATACACCGCTGAAATATAGCCGGTGCATTACATAACCCAAAAGGCATACGCTTATAAGCAAAAGTGCCATACGGGCATGTAAAAGTAGTTTTCTCCTGATCCTCGGGGGCTATGGGAATTTGGAAATAACCAGAAAACCCATCTAAGAAACAATAAAATCGATTTCCCGCTAATCTTTCAAGCATTTGATCAATAAATGGTAAAGGAAAATGATCTTTCCTAGTGGCAGAGTTAAGTTTTCTATAATCAGTGCACACTCTCCACCCCGTCACTGTTCTAGTAGGAATCAACTCATTGTTTTCATTCTCTATCACTGTCATCCCCCCTTTCTTAGGAACTACATGAACTGGACTCACCCATGCACTATCATAAATTGGGTAAATAATACCTGCATCGAGAAGCTTGATAACCTCATTCTTAACCACCTCTTGCATGGCTAACCTTCTTTGCGGTTGAATTGTTGTTTTGTAACCTTCCTCCATCAGAATCTTGTGCATACAAATGGTTGGGCTAACTCCTTTGATGTCGGAAAGCTTCCACCCAACTGAGGACTTGCGCTTCTGCAATTAAGCAATCGTCCTTTCTTCCTGTTCAGCTATCAAATAGGCAAAAATAATCACAGGAGAAGCATCTTTGTCAAGAAAAACATATTTCAAATGTGGGGGTAAAGGTTTCAATCCCCCTTTCTTAGGAACTTCTTCCTTAAGCTCTTGCGATTCCTCCTTCTTCTCATAATCCAAAGGAATTGGAGTTTCTTGCTCTTGCACCTCACTTCCAACCATAAAACACTGCTCAACTTCCTTTTCAAACTCATCCTTCATAAACTCTTCTTGCTTCATTTCCTGCACACAATAATCAGCATTATCAAGGAATAAGCACATATCATTCTCATGCATTTGAGGATGCCTCATAGCCTTCTTGATATCGAACACAATCTGCTCATCATTGAATCTCAATGTAAGTCGTACCTCTCACACATTAATTAACGCACCTGCAGTAGCTAAAAATGGTCTGCCAAAAATAATAGGAACAACTTTATCAACTTTTATATCCAAAATAACAAAATCAGCAGGAAAAATGAAATGACCTACTTTCACTAACAAATCTTCAATAATTCCACAAGGAACCTTTATAGATCCATCAGCTAGTTGTAGTGTAATTTGTGTTTCCTTGATCTCACCTAGATCAAATTCCCTAACTAAAGACAAAGGGATCAAATTTATGCTCGCTCCTAAATCACACAATGCTTTATCAAATTGAGCATTCCCTAATTCACAAGGAATAGTAAAACTCCCTGGGTCTTTAAGTTTAGCAGGCAATTTATTCTGAACTATAGCACTACAAGCTTCAGTCAACTTAACAACACCCTCTTCCTCTAATTTTCTTCTATTAGAAAGAATATCCTTAAAGAACTTTGCATACCTAGGCATTTCTGTAAACACCTCAGTAAAAGGAATATTGATATTAACTTTCCTAATGATCTCTAAAAATCTAGAAAATTGTGCATCATTATTGTCTAGGAATATTTGTCTAGCTTATTTCAATCGTATATGTCACAAAATGGCATCTTTATCAAACTTCTTATGTCGATACAACCTCTCAAAATGGGGTTGCAGAACGAAAAAATAGGCATCTCCTTGAGGTTTCTAGAGCACTTCTTTTCCAAATGAAGGTACCTAAACATTTTTGGGCTGATCCTGTTTCTACTGCATGTTTTCTTATTAATCGTATGCCTTCCGTTGTTCTTAATGGTGCAATTCCATATAAGTGTTTGTTTCCTTCTAAAGCTTTGTTTCCCATTAGTCCTCGTATATTTAGGTGCACTTGTTTTGTGCGGGATGTTCATCCCCAGGTTACCAAATTAGATCCCAAATCCCTTCGTTGTGTCTTTCTTGGATATTCTCGTCATCAAAAAGGATACCGGTGCTTCTCTCCTGATTTAAACCGCTACCTTGTCTCTATAGATGTTACCTTTTTCGAACAAATCCCATTCTTTTCTTCTCCTTCTACATATGCAGGTCAGGGGGAGGAAGATGATCTTAGTTTATGCCGTGCACCAGCATCTTGAGTCTACTCCTACACCTGCTCCAGTTCCAGATTTCGCTCCTACTTTTGTTCCCTCACCAGCACCTTCTCGTCCTCATTTTGACCAGGTTTATTCTAGAAGATTGGTTGTTACTGACTCTCATCCTCCACTAGCCACTTCGGCAGAAGTTCCAACATCTCCACAAGAATCTACTTTGTCTAATCTTGATCTTCCTATTGCTGTCCGGAAAGGTAAACGTTCATGTACTTATCCTATTTCTTCTTGTGTAAGTTATGATCATTTGTCTTCTTCCTCTCGTTGTTTTGTGAGTAATCTAGATTCAGTTTCAATCCCTACCACTGTTGCCCAAGCTTTATCTCATTCTGGTTGGCAAGCAACTATGGCAGAAGAAATGGCAGCCTTGGATGCCAATGGTACTTGGGATCTTGTGCATCTTCCTGCAGGTAAAAAGGCTATTGGTTGTAAATGGGTGTTCACTGTTAAGGTTAACCCTGATGGGTCTATTGCTAGGCTTAAGGCCCGATTAGTTGCCAAGGGATATGCTCAGGTTTATGGGATTGATTATTCTGACACTTTCTCCCCTGTAGCCAAATTGTCTTCTGTTCGACTGTTTATTTCCCTTGCCGCTACTTTTGATTGGCCTTTACACCAATTGGATGTTAAGAATGCCTTCCTTCACGGAGATCTTCAAGAAGAGGTTTATATGGAGCAACCGCCTGGTTTTGTTGCTCAGGGGGAGAAGGGTAAAGTTTGCAAACTTCGCAAGTCTCTTTATGGCCTAAAGCAAAGTCCTCAAGCGTGGTTTGGAAGGTTTTGTGATGTAATCCAAAAGTTTGGCATGAGGAAGAGTATCTTTGATCATTCTGTGTTTTTTAGAAGTTCAGATGCTGGGATGGTTTTGCTTGTTGTGTATGTTGATGATATTGTTATTACAGGGAGTGACTCAACCGATATATCTTCACTTAAGTCATATCTTCAGTCACAGTTCCAGACAAAAGATTTGGGTTTGTTGAAGTATTTTTTGGGCATTGAAGTATCTAGATGTAAGCAAGGAATATTTCTGTCACAAAGGAAATATATTCTTGATCTTTTGAAGGAAAATGGTAAGTTGGGTGTTAAGCCTTGTAGTGCTCCAATGATTCCCAACATACAGCTCACTACTGAAGGGGAGTTATTTTCTGATCCTGAGATGTATAGAAGGTTAATTGGCAAGTTGAACTATTTGACAGTAACACGTCCAGATATTGCTTACTCAGTGAGTGTTTTAAGTCAGTTCTTGTCTTCTCCTACTGTTTCTCACTGGGAAGCGTTAGGACAAATCCTATGCTACTTAAAAGGTGCTCCAGGGCGTGGTCTTCTCTATAGTAACCACGGACATGTGAACATTGAGTGTTTTTCTGATGCAGACTGGGCAGGTTCAAAGGTTGATAGAAGGTCGACTACAGGTTATTGTGTTTTTATGGGAGGAAACTTGATATCATGGAAAAGTAAGAAGCAAAGTGTCATATCTCGTTCTAGTGTTGAAGCTGAATATCGAGCTATGGCTCAATGCACTTGTGAAATTATTTGGGTTCGTCAGCTATTAGAAGAGATCGGTTTCAAGACATCTTCTCCGGCAAGGTTATGGTGCGAAAATCAAGCTGCTTTGCATATCGCTTCAAATCCAGTGTTTCATGAGCACACCAAACATATTGAGGTAGATTGTCATTTTATTCGAGAAAAATTACAACAGGGTGTTATATCTACCGAGTATGTCAAGACAGGCGAGCAACTTGGGGATATTTTCACCAAAGCTCTTAATAGTTCTCGGGTTGACTATCTATGTAACAAGTTGGGCATGATAGATATATATGCTCCAACTTGAGGGGGAGTGTTATGGAAACAAAATAATGTATATATAGGAAGTAAATATTTAGATTTCTCCTTCCTAAATTAGTCTCTAGTTTCTTGTATATATATATAGGGTTGTGTATTGAATTGATTAATATATACAGAATTATTTTGCACATTGATTACACATAGTATCAACAACTTACCTGTAAGCGATCCAACATTACAAGTGCATATTCTTATCCTACTTTCCACTTGTTCCTTCTTATGTATCTTCTTATAGAAGCCCCTACACTCATATGAACATGTACCACCCGTACCTGTAATTTGGACTAGCTTCTTTACCCTCACTCATCTTTGATATGGGAACCCTTGCTTATTTCGCATCATGTTTGAGCGCCGACATTGGCATATCGTATTCAGGGAATGCCCTACATCTTTGCCTATTTCTCACTACATCTGGGCTCCGATATAGCGCGTCGCAAGCAGGGAATTTCTCAATGTTTATATTGTGTGAATCCATATCACAAGTTGTGATAAAGTTTTACATTGGTTGTTACATATCGCAATCGTCCAAACAAGATCAAACAATATAATCAAAATTACAAACTTGTTGAATCTAGAAGTAAAGCTTTTGATAAATCAAAAAAACAAATCTAAACCTAACTCCAAATATTCATATCCAAATTAAACAAATATTCAAATTGAAAAGCTTACTTTTAGGTTGCAAAAAGTCGAAACAAAATGAAGGAAAAGAAAGATCAAACGAACTGAGCCAATCTACAGAGAACGAAGCAAACCATTGGGCTTGATTATTTCTTTACAGAAGAAGAGAGCTAAATATAAAAATGGAGAGTAGACAAGAAGGGTGAAATTTGGCCAAATTTTTTTCTTGTTTTGTCAAAAGAAATGATGAATAGAGAAATGGAACCAAAGAGAGAGAAAGAGAGAAGTAGAGATGAACAATCATGACCTTAACATTCCTTTAAATTGGAATGACGTGGCCTCCTTGCGTTGCGCTCTACGTTGCGCCATGTCAGATTGCTATTAACGGCAATGATAACAAATGAGTTATGAGACTAAATTGTTACAAAAGACTATACTTGAGGGATGACTAGAGTAAAAATGGAACCTAATGAACGATAAAGTGAGTTAGTCAAATTTTCAGGTACGACGGATGTAATTCACCCTGAATATCAACAAAGTTCACATTGTAATTATTTCCATTTTCCAGTTATGCTTGCATGTTATATATATATATATATATATTTGTTTTTGATGCTTGCAAAAGGCTTCAAAGAATCTTTTTTTGCATTGTTTATTGTTGTTTATTCCAAAACTCTAGACTATTGTTGCAATAAACTGTTGAGAAATTGTAGAGTAGAAAGCACACACAAGCATAGCACACAAGAGAAACAGGTTTTGTAAACTGACCTCAAAGTAGTCAATTGTATCAATTTCCTTGAGCACTGTTCGGAAAAAATCTTGTGCCAGAATTAAATTTAGTTGAATTCTATCATTTTAATAGAATTCAACTCAATTAATAATAGAATTCACATTTGAAAATCTATTGCTTGGAATAATTAAAAGAGAAATTACATCAAATATCCTATTTTCAACTCATGTTTTCAAATATACGGTGGTTAGAAAGTTTTTACAATAATGCGGTTCTGCTTTTTTCTTTTTTGTTTTTCATATTTTATTTGTGTTTATATTTTTTCATACATAAATAATTTTTTTTATTATTACATTCTCATTGTACAAACAAAAAAACAAACATATATATAACATATACACAATGCACATAAAACAAATAGTGACATATCCGGAACATATATATGATATATCTGTTACATGTCGACAATATATACACTATAATTATGAATATATAACGGCTAAAAGATACATATGTATAATATATATACTATAATTAAGCAATATATAAAGGCTGTAATGACTTACAATATTTAAAGATTGTACAATATATAAAGGCTAAAAGACAACATATACACAACATATATACAGGATATCTACAACATATATACAACATATTTAAAACGTATAAAATTATATTACAAATGATGTTCTTAATTTTTTTTTTCAAGAACATATACATAATATTTTACAAAATAATATTTGAAATAAACTTAAGTTTTATATTTTTTTTGAAGAATAACATATACATAATATATCTATAACATATACATAATATATACAAATTGTATAGAATGATGATGTACGATATTTTTATAATTTTAAAATTTTTTTTGGGTATTTTTGAAAAATTTTTATGACAACAGTATTTTTGAAAAAAATTTGGTTTTATAGGTAGTTTTGTAAAAAGCCCTAATTAAAAACTAAGGATGTACTTGGTTTTTTATTTTATCCTTATACAGGAAGAGAGATGTTTAATTTACATAAAGCTATCTTCAATTTCAATATTTAACTTCATTAAATAAATTGGATTGTTGCAGAATCAAGCTATTTTTGACATGATTTTATTTCTCTTAATGATTGATTTTTAAATTTAAAAGAATTGAATTTTATGAATTATACCTTTCTGAACATAAAAATTAGCAAATAGAATTCAATTGAATTAAACTTTTGCAAATTTTGAGCTTTCAAACATGGCCTAAAAGTTTATATAGCTCTTATTGCAAGAGAAATAGCACAAAAATAGATTACAACCGTGCCTGACCATTTCATAGATTACTTAAACACTCAAGCTACTTAATCACTAATAGACTTGCTGGAACAACAAGGTATGTAACAGAACAAAATATACAAATTTCCCTCCAAAATACAAAATAACAAGAAAGTATCTGAGTAATATCATTTCTTTATAGGAACAACTTCAAGTCATTTTGTTCTTTAGTTGTAACAAAATTGAGCTGTCTTTTCTTGGAGATATTTCAAACTATATGTTTCATTGTTGGGGTATTGTTGAAACATCATCTTTTTTATTTTTTTTAAATCTTCCTTTTCTTTTCAATCATTAATAATAATTATTGGTTTGTCATTCTGAGAGACATTTTTCATAAAATTAAACTTTTATTAAAGTTATGAGGCCTGAAAAATAGAACTTAAAACAACTTTTGTTCCCAAAAAGCTTAAAAAATAGTGGGAAGAAATGCAGCTTTGGCTTATAAATTGAAGAAATTCTCGAACTGTTCTCCCTTCCTTTTGAATTCTTGTTCTTATGTCTTTTTGCACCTTTGTCTACCTTTTTCGCTACTATTTTAAATGTGATTTTTCTTTTCTTTCTTTTATTTTTTTGAAATGGGGAAAAATCAATTTTACTTACCCATGGAGATTCCAGGAAGAGATTCTGCAAAATGATAAGTCATGGACCATTAGACAACCATTTCAATTTCTATGCAAAGGTCATTAGATGAATAACAGACACCATTAGACCTTAATAAATTTTCAGCAAAGAATCAAGTTGAAGATAATGAATCATCAATGCATGAAATGCATTATTTAGTCATCCATTGACATCTTGTGGCTATCTAATATTCGTGGCTTTTGTATTAAATATTTTACACTGGAAGTTTGTTAAAGTCTGCTCATCTGCTGCTGTAATTAGGCGACCTCTCGGATGGATTAGACAGCTAACCAAGTAATATAACAAAAAAAAAAAAAAAAACTATTATCATGTGGCTAGTGGACAGTGGACAGTTCAGACATATCTCATGGTTGCTTTTGAAATCTTTTTCAAGCATTCATAGTGATCTGAGTTCTTTAGATCGTTGGTTTGTTAGTCAACCCTATCCTTTAGTCACCAATCTAGTTTTCACAATGATCACCTTAAATGCACATTTGCCTTTGAATTTCTTTAAGAAATTGAAAAAATATTGTATTAGTGGAATTCTTCTATGGTATACTTCTCATTGTCTTAATTCTAAATCATCTTTGGAAAAAAAATGAAACAGAAAAGTATTAGGTTAATCCCTGTTTGTTTACTTTTGTTAAGACTTGATTTGTGAAAGAGCAAAAATAAGCCAGGTAAATAAAAGGATGGAAAGCTTCTAACCTAAACATATTTTCATGGAAATAATATCATATTTAGTGATATCTTAGTCACGATTTTGACATGTAGGTAGATCTGAATGATGGTATTGACGAGTGAAATGGGGTGAAGGAGACTATAGGGGTTACCTCACCTTTTGTGATGTAATGAATTAATAATTGGCATGTCATTTCAAGAGCAGTGATGGAAGGCACAAGTGCCATCAAATCCATGTTGCAGCTATCGCTTCTGATTTGTTACAATACCTTCATAGTGTACTAATTATTGACGTGTCAATTGTTTTAACAATGCATTAAGGCTTGGTTGTTATTCAAAGGACTGTAGCAACCATGTTTCCATTTAATGTTTTGTCTTGATATGTGTTTGACTGGATGTTTACGTGTTTCATACAATCTATCAATTCACTTGTAATGTATGTGTGAGATGTGTGAGGATATAACTTTGATCACATTAGGATTTTTTATCTTGTTTGTATCTTTTGATCCTTCAAATAGGATAAACCGTTGATTTTAAAAAATTAATCCAACATATTAAGAGCTTATTTTCCCAAGATTGTCTTGCAAAGTGTGCTTATTTACATTTGAAGGAAATTCAAATTGTGTCGGTGACTTGGCATCTTATGTTCTGTTTGTTTTTGGTCCTGCTTATGTATTTAAATCATGCAGGTTCTAAACCATTTAGAAGGTGTTCGGAATCCATTGCCTCCCTCAATTCACAACTTCTATGTTCTGATTGAGACAACCGGCAGTGATGAATCTTATGACAAGTAATCTTCTTGTCTGTTTGTCATTTTTGTCTCTTGTAATGTGGGTATATTTCTTTTCTCAGAATTCTATTTTACAATAAAAAACTTTTATTATATTGAGATTGAGGTCATCTTGGTCCTAGGTTTGTTCCTAAATGAATTTTGAATTTCTTCTTTCAAGAAATTGAGTTATTTATGTGATAATTGGTAAGACCTTTTGTGATATGAGAATTTTCTGCTCAACTTCCATTGTAGACTTGGAATCAAATTAAAAAAAAAAGCTGATAAGGATTGGAGTATTTTTTTTTAATAAAAATTTTAATTTTCTTTTTGAAATGCCTCGCTTAGCAATGCTGAAATGTGAGGTCACTGCACCTGATACTGTCTCATGCACAACCATTGGTGTGACCTGTGGATTTTAAATTTGATATTTTTTCTTGAACAGAAGTTACTTAACCTTATATTTAGTTGCTGTTTCTGACTTCTTTTTTGACCTTTTTCAGCTACTATTATACCACCTTTGTTTTCCAGTATAATTTGGTGAACATGTGAACTTTATTCTTTTTATTGCCTACATATTAACTTTCGATGTCCATATTTCTAAATTTACAGTTTTATTTTGCAGAGAGAAGCTTGAGGCATTTCTACTTCGCTCAATGGAATCTGGTTTAATTTCTGATGGAGTTATTGCCCAAGACATAAATCAAGCATCCTCTTTTTGGCGCATACGTGAGGTTCCTGTTTCTAGCTTAATTGGTTTTCTTTATATGCAGTATTCTTTATGCTTTCTTACAATTGACCTTATACCTCTGCAAACTCATTTTGATCCATGAAGTAGCAGTTATCTTTTTGTTGTTATGCCTTTCACTTTACTATAAATGCACCCACCTACCGGTCTGTATGTATGTTTTAAAAGGGTAAAAGAAGAAAAAAGAACATGGAAAAGGCCAATTGCTTCTGTAAGCAGCAGGTTATGTTGCAAAAGTCTTGTCCGGTCATTGATTTCACAATTCTTAGTTGTGTTTCATTTAAGCTGGTCCTTGAGATGGATGATCCACTGGTCTCCAGCGTTAAAATGTTTTCCTCTGGATGTATGCATTGATCAGTGCTGCTGCTTGTTTATCATGAATGCTTTCCGTTCTAATTCTATCATCCTTGTCTTACTTTTACTGAACTTTTAAAAGCTTAATTTATTCTGTGTTGATGTGTGAAAACGGTGTTCAGTGTTTAAATAGAAAGATCACTGTGACTAAACTGAGTATCAGAGTCAGACTGTGTCTGCATGTTATGATTATATGTTAAAACAAATGAATATATATTCTCTTTTTATACTTGTCTTAATCACCAATGATGTTAATTTGTGAATATGACAGTATAATCATTGATATCCATTAACCAGATCAGTTTATTTGATAATAGGGTATACCAGAAGCATTGATGAGAGCAGGGCCTGTGTACAAGTATGATCTGTCATTACCTGTTGAAAAGATGTACAATCTTGTTGAGGATATGTGATTAAGACTAGGTATGGAAAGTGATCATAAATTCATTCTACTGACTAAATCTTGAATTAATGTTTCTTGTATATTAGTAGAGTGGGTGGATGGCTTGTGGACTCAGCTTGCTGCATGTCCCTTCTGATGATTACAATGGACATACTGAATTTTTTTAGTAAACTGACAGAACATTATTATGCCAAATGGGCATCCATTTGTTGAAGCCCACTTAAAATGCTTATTATCCATCTTATTTCTCAGCTGAAAAGGCCAAGGTAGTGGGATATGGCCATCTAGGCGATGGCAATTTGCATCTCAATATTTCAGCCTCAAAATATGACGATATGGTGATTTTCATCATCCTCTTCAAGGAGTTATTGGCTCGCTATATTACCTATTTTAAGACTACTAAATTTTCAGTCCCATTGCAGATTTTGGCACAAATTGAACCCTATGTTTATGAGTGGACATCTAAACACCGTGGAAGTATCAGTGCAGAGCATGGCCTAGGACTTATGAAAGCTAATGAGATTTTCTACAGCAAATCACGTGAAACAGTGTGTAATTTTTAGTTGCAGAACACTATTAATGCATACATCCTGGTGTATTTTGGACATTTGTGATTGTTATGATTGTAAATTGTTTAAATTTACATGGAATAGGTGCATGTGATGGCTTCCATCAAGAAGTTGCTGGACCCTAATGGCATACTCAACCCATATAAAGTTATTCCACACTCGCTAAGTTCTCACTGACATGGTAATTAATTTAGCAATGACTCCTTGTCTTATTCTAGATATTTGCATTGTTTCATCCTGGAGTATGATATTAAACCAAGGAGCTAAATTGTCTATTGACCAATTTGACTTGTTACTATTGATGTCAGAAAAGGAAATACTGCCAATAATTAGGCTAGTTAAATGAGTAGCTAAAGGAAGTACATTATTCAGATGTATCATGAGAAATTCATAATGCTGATGTATTATGTTTTTTCTAATGACACTGTTGTTAGTACACCATATAAATAAAAAAAAAGATGGTGGGTGGTATTTCATTGATTGTTCTTAATTTTCCCATAAAATGTTCTCCTCTCTCTGTGCAGTTGGAAATGTCATAATATTACAAAAAAGTTACCAACTTAGGTCTAAGTTTTCCCTTTCTACTTATTTTGTTATTAATCTCTGAATTGCTTAGTTTGCTTATATATAAATAGACCTTTTGTGATCGAGTTTCAAGTCTCAATTTATCGAGAAAATTATAAGTTGAATGGGATGGGTATTTGAAAATTGGAAAATCACTAGAAAAATACCCCAGCAATATGTTTAATCCATTTTAGACTCTATTCACTTTAAATCGACCCCTTTTGACATTTATACCATGCAGTTACAAAAGAACCAATAAACCATTAAAAGGTTTTCTCTTGCTCTCTCTCTCTCTCCTCTTCTTTCTCATTCTGAAAACCTTATATCTACTTTCTCTACTATCTTTACTCTGTCATTCTATGCCATCAAGCTCTAGTCTCTACACTGTAGATCTACTCGCCACTCTCTAGATCTAGTCTCTCCCTGTCAAACCCTATTCTTCTTTTTCATTCTATCCTTTGCTCTATTGCTCCCTAGGTCTACTATCTACTCTCCCACACTATCTTCTTTGCTACTCTTGTGCTTTTTCTGCTTATGATATTGTTGCTATCGCTTTGTCAACAATTGTGCTTCAACTTAAAAAAGAAAAAGCAATTGGAGTTAGTCCTTTGTTTTTTTTTTTTTTGAAATGCAACACTTTGAGAAATGTAATGGTATGTCAATTTACAAATAAAAGAGAAGCTCATTTTAGTAAATTGTTTCTTAATGAAAGCTTCCCTTATTCTGTATTGGAAACACAACAATATTATGCACTATACAAGATCCTAATGAGATACTATAACTTTCACACCCCACTTCATAATATTAGGGATAGACTTAATCTATAATCTGCCGGTGTCTTCTAGAATCTTAAGAAAAATCAAAATAATTTATCATATAATCACAACTCATAATTCAAATACTAAATATCCTCCAAATACACATAACTATATGTGTATGAAAATTATATCATCATTCACACAAATATTATTATCCTCAATTATTAACATATCAAAACAAGAAATGCTAATATGTTAGCCTAACATCTTCTAAGCGATGATGGTATGAGAACGAAAAGAATTCTATTAGATTATTCTGCAACGGTATCTGAAAATATTTACATATTTAAGGGGCGAGTCTAGCTACTCAGTGATTAGATAAATACATAACAATAGAGAACAAATAAAGTTTAAATAATATAAATAAGTATTTTCATATCTCATCATTAATCCGCTGGATAAATAAAACTTGGAATCTCAAACATCGTTTTTAAAAATTTCTTAATTCTTAGAATAATACGAGTAATTCGGTTCAAACATCATTTGTATATACTCAAATATAATTATCTACTAATCCAACTTTAATTCAATGGCGCATAATGACTTACCTCGTAAGTCCAAGGAGGAAAAAAAATATAACTTTAATACGCATGTATATAGCAAAATTCTCAAAAAGTAAATAACTATAAGTTTAATTTCTATAAACATGGTCGTCAAGGTGTGATCATGTAGAATTATAATAAGAGTGTATATAATTATTTATCCAGCTACATTATAAACAATTAGTCATATATATGAAAAACTTAACTGCCATTATTTGTTCTCAATTTATATAAAAATAAATATTAATTAAAAACAAAATGTCATTCTATTTTTAGTAAATTCTTTTAAAGTCATATATATAATACTTTAGAAATATAATGTTTTATATTTATCCATTCACCTGGATCAAATACTATATTCGCCTAGTCAACATGATCCTCTTTATATTCTACTCTTGCAGTAGAAATCGTTCCTAAAATAATATAAAATAATATTTAATTTGAAGTATTACCTAAGTTTTATCAACTATTTTGAATGTATACTGTGAAAATGACGTATAGGTATGGTTCCTAAATTCTAGCAAAATTTTGGCGGAGATTCAGCGTAATTTAGACTTTTTTAAAATTTTAAAAATAATACTTTAATGAGTATGCTTTCAATTTGTCAAACGACTTGCTCATCTAATGCTCCAACAATATTTTCAATAACTCAATATATTTGGATATTAAAATTTTACTAAATATTTATAATATTTTGACACACAATTAAATTAAATTATTTTAGTTCATTTATTTCAATAGTTTTATTAATATTAATAATATTTATTTATTATCTAATTTATTCAATTATGTATTAATAATAATTATTTAGTCTTTGCTATTACAACAGTTTAATACATACATACATATATATATTCTTAGTTTTTAAAATAAGTTTATGTTAATAATAATAATAATAATAATAATAATAATATATTTATATTATGATAAATAATTCATTAAAATAACAATAATATCTTTTACTTAATTTTTCTTTTTTTTATTGTACTTTAAAATATTCATAATAATGACACTAATAATAACAATAGTGATATTAATAATATTTACTTAGATCTTAATATTATTTGATTACTAAAAATAATTACTTTCATACTTTTAATTTAACCATAAAAATTTATATTAAGTTTAATAATAATAATAATAATATACTATTTATTTACTTTTTTAAATACTTTATTTTTATTTTTTAATAATCACTAGTAACTAAGTCAATAATTTTGATAATAAAATAGTAACATTATTTACTTAGATAAAAATAATTATTTAATAATTATTATTTTAAATATAATAATTTATATTAAATTTAATAATAATAATAATAATAATAGTAATAATAATAATAATAATAATAATAATAATAATAATAACTATTGAAATAAACCTATAATAGACTTAAAAATAATAGATTTAATATACATAGAAGTAGCAGTGGTGAAAATAATGATAATACTAAAATTGATAATTACTAATAATTATAACAAATTTAGTAATAATACTTTTTTCAAAATAATAATAATAATATTTAATAATTACTTAGCATTAATTATATCTTAACAATTATTATTATTGTAACACCCCTTCCCGACCTACGTGTGTAAGCTGAGTAGAGGCGCCACCCTATCCTAATGTTGCTACCACTTTTACTTAGTCAAATTTTTGTTCCGATTTTTATAGAAATTTTGCCATAGTTTTGCCTAAAAATTCAATCCCAAGTGTCGACAAAACTGGTTTTTTTCTAATTTTTGAAAACATTTTTACACAAACCAATGCAAACAAAATCATTCTCAATACACTTCCAATAAATCCCCCTTATAACCTCAACTACAACCTGCAAAAAGGATTTACACTTCGAGTACAAAATAAAGTAAAGGTTTATTATGAAATACAGCAGATAAAATCTTTGTTCACTATGCAACGGAAAGTAACAATATTTACAAATTCATATACATCAAAACTCAAGTTTTACAACACATAAAATTTATACATGTTTGGCAGTCAGTCTTCGATCTTAAAGCCCACTATTCAATCTTCAAAATCTAGGCTCGACTCGGCCTAGAGGAACTCTCTGGTTCTTCCTTGTCACCTGCGCGAAGAATCACATTCGCGCTAAGCCAACGGCTTAGTAAGATAAAACATGCTAATGGTATGCTTTAATGTAATGCAATGCCACATATGTTATTGATAAGATCAATATCATAAATATAAAGTTAACCACATAATTATGCATTTCACAAATCATAGTCATATGAGCATACCACATTCAACATTAATCAATCATACTCAATAACCAACATCTCATTTCATTAACTCATAACATTATTTAGGACATTCATATAACCCTGACACCTATGGGCCCAACAAGTATTTAATACGATATTCAGAGTTCAGAGTTACTGCTTTGGTTCATAGTCACAATAATCACGCCCGTAGGCAATGTATATACATGTATCTCTATCCATGGATAGTGTAACAGACCCAGTCTCTTGGATCATCAACTCAATACATATGAGGAGATCCTCAACCCGGCAAGACTGTTACAAATCATGTATCTCATAGTGTAACAGACCCAGTCTCTTGGACCATCAACTCAACACCTATGAGGAGGTCCTCAACCCGGCAAGACTGTTACCTTTCATCATTTCTTAGGCATGCCACCCAAATCCAGAACTCTGAAACTGAATAACATATTAAACAAACAATTCATTTCCATTCTCAATTCTCATCACATTTAGGCAAACATGCCTTCTTTCTTTCAATTACATCATCTTAGCCAATAACAATGGCTTCACATTTCATTTCATAATATAACATCTCATTATTCAAGTATATATATATATATATCTCATCCATGATCACATTATATCTCACATAGCATCATTCATAAATATCAACATTTCATTCCACATTACTCATGAAACACATTACCATTCACAATGCATAACATAACATTGTTCAATCTCAACAATGCAATTAGGGCAAAGAACAATTGATTATAACATTCATTGATTCAAGTGTGTTTAAAGTGTTTAGGGTTAGGTTTAAGGACCAACCTACCTTTGGAGAACCAAAGCAATGCAAGAAGAACAAAGAATTAAAACCCTAACCATAAATAGTACATTCTGGTTTTAAACTCCATTTTATCCTTATTTTGAAAAATTGTATAAAATAATCTACTTGACTAAAAATTCTAAAATTTTTACAGAATTTAGTTTTATATCTTAAAATCATCCCTTTAAAATTTCAGATCAAACTGAACACAAAATCTTGGTCAAATAGTTCACCTAACCAGACTGCCCCAATTGCCCTGCATCCTGGCAGCAGTTCTGAACTTTGTGAATTCCATAAATCAAATTCAATCAACGTGGTTCCAAATTATTTTTCTCAAATACTAGACTCACTAAGAAACAACATATCCAAAATTCAATTGAATATGATTTTTCTACATTTTATTAAAAATCCCGAAATATAGCTGTCCCAGTTAAGGTACCTGCTGGAACAGGTCTAATGAAAATAATTTTTCTAAACTCATAACCATTCCAAAATCGAATCAACATATTTTTCAGTCATTCTAGACTCATAGAGGCACAACATATCAAAAATTCACTTCAAGAACATTTTTCTAAAATTAATTAAAAATCATACAAGTCACAGCCTTTACTAATCCTAAAACAGAAACAATTTCACTAAACACCAATCTTACTCTTCCATCACCAACACCAACCCAACTTCTCATCTATCAAGCAAAATCAATACTTACAATCATACCATAAGCAACTTAATCATACCACTTCAAAAGAATTGAAGAAATTAGAGAAAAGATCTTACCTCAAATGAAGAAATCCACAAATCTTTAACCAAAACCCTTGTTTCTTTCTTCAAAATGCTTCAAACCTCAAGATCACCTCTCTTTCTCTCTTTGTCTATGGAGAATCCGGCCACTTCAAGAAAGAAAGAAGAAAATGCACAAGTCAAACACCTTTTCTTCTTTTAATCTCCACCATGCATCTTACAAGGAAAATTACCAAAACACCCTTAACCATATAACTAACTCTTTGTCTCATATAAGCCCTTTATAGTAATTTCATTAACAACCAAAAATATCTTCTTCCACTTAACCATCACCTTGACTCTTCATTTGACCAATGTATATGTTAATTATATCATCATATAAACAACATATACATTTGTCTCTAAACCCTAAATTTCTTCTCCAAAACACATATACATATACATTCTCTTCCCATTTCTTTTCTCTTACAATTTAACACATATATGCACAAACATTCACTTCCCAATATATATATCAACAACCACAATAACAACAACATACTCAAAACTTCTAGGGCATAAATGAGGATATTACAATTATTCATTCTTAAATAAAGATAATAATAATTTAACAAATATATTTATAATATTATAAACTCTAATAGAATATTTAATTTAATAAATTTTCAAACACAACATATTTATCACTTAATTTGATTGTTTAATAATTAATGAATTCAATTTAATTTATAAATAATTTAATTAACTAAATTCAATTTGTAAATAAAATTTTTTATATAAATAATAATTTAATAATATTATTTAATATAACTTAATTATCAAACTATGTATTTATTACCTTACAATTAATTTATTAATTTCATACATATATTTATTTATATCCTCATATTTAAATACAATTAATTATTATGTAAATTATTAACAAAATTTATTATTCACGAATTTAATTTATTTTAACCGTAAATATTTTTATTCTAAAGTTAACATACATATATATATATATATATACTTATTTCCATTCTAATTCCAAATAATTAATCAATTAATAAAAAACTATATATATATTAACAAAAATTCTTAAATTTACTAACTAAAAAAAACTATCAATTTACAGATTCATCAATAAATATATATGTATAATATAAGTAATTTATTCTACAATTTACTAATAAATATTGATAACTCAAATATTTAATTTATTTGATTATACTTTATATTAATAATTTCATTTTAAATTATTCACATATTCACTATCTATTTATTTTTATTATTTAATTATCTTTTTATTTTAAATTTTCTTTTAATATCATTACTCAACTAATTAAATTTATTACTTCTAATTTACTAATTTCATTATTCTTAACTAATTTCTCTTAAACTAACTATTTATTATTATTTTTATTTGTATATATATATTTTATTCAGAATTTACTTTCTTTTAATTACCTCCAAATAAATCATAATATATTACATCTAAATTTCATTTTAAATCTTAAATTCTTAATGAATAAAAATTAATTAAAATTAAATTTTTTTTCTGTTTTAATATATGTATAAATATATGAATTTTTAAAATACATCAATAATTAGCAAATGAGATACCAAATCAAAGCTTATGAAGAAAGGGTTTTAAAAATACTAGTTTTACAGAAAAAAAGAGGTTGAAAATGGTCGAAAAGTGGTTGCCAGCGAGAGCTCCGATCTCTAGTTCGGACGGTGCATGAAACTTAGTCCGGTGTTCGTTCACGGTGTATCAGATGGTATTGGAAAGCTCGTCGAGTGCTTCTACGGTGGCCGATGTGTGTCGATCGGCAATGGCCGAAAGGCGACGAATGAAAGGAAAAACATTAGTTTGTTTCTCTTTTCCCCTGTCTTAGTCTCTTTCCGTATCCTTCTTATTTTTCTCTGTTTCTTCTCTCAGTTTCTCTCTCGCTCTCTCTGATTCGTTGCAATTATCAGACATTGCACTTAATAATAATACCAATTAATTATAATACTAACCAATTATTCTAAGTCAATTATTAAAGTTGATTTGATTTTTTTTATTTGTTTAATCTTTATCTCCAACTAACATTAATTATTTTTAACTTTAATTATAATATCTTTTTCTTTTTGTTTTGTCTACATCTGTATAACATTATTATTACTTTAATTATTATACTTTTAATTATTTAATTGTTTTATTATTATTATTATTACTACTACTATTATAATTATTGTTATCCAATCCACTTTAATTATTAATCACTTATCAATTTTTTTATAATTTCTTTAATTTACCACTTAATTATTTTGTTGTTATTATTATTATTGTTATTACTACTATTATTTTTACAAGATATTACATTCTTTCCTTCTTAAAGAAAATTTGTTCTCGAATTTTTACTAGCTTGTAGTTGAAAATAAATGAGGATACTGAGCAAACATATCTTATTTTATTTTTCAAGTTGCTTCTTTCTTTGAGTGATTATTTTATAAGACTTTTACCAAAGAAATAACCTTGTTCCTTAAGATTTTTTCTTCTCAAGCTAAAATCGCAACTAGTTCTTTCTCATAAGTCAAATCTTCTCATAATTCTACTGGTTGTCTTTGGAGTATATGTGAATGATCACTTATGTACTTCCTCAATATAGATACATGAAAGACATTATGTACTTGTGATAATTTTGGTGGTATTGCAAGTTTATAAGCAACATGGTCAATCTTTTCCATAATCTCATAAGGGCCAATAAACCGAGAACTCAATTTTTCATGTTTACCAAATTGCACTACACCTTTCCATTAAGAGATTTTTAAAAGAGAAATGTTAAATGCAGTTACTTTAGAGAGTGATTGTTGGACAATCTCCTTATTGGCTAAAAAATATTTATTATAAGTTTATTTATGAAGAGAGATATTATAATAAATATTTTTAGCCAATAGGAGGGAGATTGTCCAACAATTACTCTTCAAAGTGACTGCAATTAGCATTTCTCTTTTTAAAAATACTTTATCTCTCACATCATACTCAACATCCTTCCTCTTCAAATCCACTTAACTCTTCTGCTTATCTTGTGCCACTTTTAATCTATTTCTAATTAGTTGAATTTTTCAGTAGTTATTTGAACCAATTCTGGACTCACCAAATCTCTTTCTCCAACTTCATTCCAACATACTGGAGTTTTGCATTTTTTTTTTCATATGGTGCTTCATAAGGTGCCATGCAAATACTAAATTGAAATTATTTTTGTGAGCAAACTCCATCAATGATAAATACTTATCCCAACTTTCTTTGAATTTTATGACACAAGCTCTAAGCATATCCTCCAAGGTTTGGATAGTGCACGTCGATTAACCATAGGTTTGAGAGTAAAAAGAAGTGTTGAACTTCACCTTTGTACCCAATGCGTTATGCAAACTAGGCCAAAAACTTGAGTGAATCGTGGATCTCTGTATGATGCTATAGATATAGGAACACCATGCAATCTTACAATCTCTTTCACATACATTTTTTTGCAAGTTTATCTAAAGAGTAATCCATGCTAATAGGCAGGAAGTGAGATGATTTTGTCAACCTGTCTACAATCACCCATACAACATCATAACCCTGCTGAGTACGAGGCAGACCAAAGACAAAGCCCATTATAACATGCTCCCACTTCCATTCGGGAATCAAAAGAGGTTGTAGAAGTTCTGAAGAATGCTGATGTTCTGCCTTAACTTGTTGGCACACCAACTATTTTAATACATAATCAACTACATCTTTCTTTATATTCCTCCACCAATAATTTTTCTTAAGTGTTCTATACATCTTGGTACTACCTGGATGCAAAAAATATGCATAATAATGGGTTTTTTCCATTCTCTCTCTTTTTAAAGTATCATCATTAGGTACGCATAATCTACTACCAAGCACCAAAGTGGCATATTCTCTAATAGAATAGTCTGTATGAGTGCATTCCTTCACACCATCAATGATCTTCATTTTCTCATATAGAACTTGAGCTTCTCTAGTTTTTTCTATCAAGATCGGTCTAACTTTGAAAGTTGCTAATAATGCTCCAAAATCATTCATCAACTCCACTCCCAATGATCATAGATCCAATAATAATGGAAGTCGTACCGTCTTGATGTGGAAAAGACTACCATGGGATTTTCGACTTAGGGCATCAGCTACCACATTAGCATTCCCAGAGTGATACTCAATAACGCAATAATAATCCTTTAGCAACTCAATCCATCGCATCTGTCTCAAGTTCAATTCCGTCTAAGAAAGAAGATATTTCAAACTCTTGTGGTTTGTGAATATCTATCACTTTTCTCCATAAAGATAATGCTTTCAAAATTTTAAAGCAAAAACTACTGCAACAAGTTTCAGATCATGAGTAGAATAATTCAATTCATGTGGCCGAAGCTGTCTAGATGCATAAACTATCACTTTTTCATGTTGCATTAATACACATATCAAACCTTTTCTTGAAGCATCACTATACAACATATAACCACCATTGCCTAAAGGAAGAGTAAGAACAGAAGCAGAAGTCAAACAAGCTTTTAGTTTTTCAACGCTTTGCTGACACTCCTCAGTTCGGTTAAACTTCACATTATTCCTTAACAGTTTTGTCAATGGTGATGTAATGATAGAGAAGTCTTGAATAAAACGACGATAATACCCTACCAAACCTAAGAAACTCCTCATCTCTATAGGATTAGTTGGTAGTTCTCAATCCATCACTACCTTAATTTTTTAAAGATCAACATAAACTCCCTCTGTTGATAAAACATGGTCCAAAAATACCACTCTAGCCAACCAAAACTCACATTTACTAAACTTAGCATACAACTGCTTATTCTTTAAGGTTTGCAATACAATTTTTAAGTGTTCCTCGTGCTCCTCTCTACTTCGAGAATACACTAGAATATCATTAATAAATACAATTACAAACCTATTCAGATAAGGATGAAACACCTGGTTCATAAGATTCATAAAAGCAGTTGGGACATTGTTTAACCCGATGACATTACTAAGAATTTATAATGCCCATATTGAGTTCTAAAGGTTGTTTTAGGCACATTTAACTCTTTTATTTTTAACTGATGATATACCAATTGCAAGTTTATCTTAGAAAAGACTTTAGCACCTTGAAGGTGATCAAAGAGATCATTAATGAGGGGCGAATTATATTTATTCTGAACAGTAACTCGATTCAGCTGCCTATAGTCAATGCACAACCGCATGGAGCCATCTTTCTTTTTCACAAATAACACAGGAGCTCCCCATGGTGAAACATTAGGTCTAATAAATCCCTTATCTAATAATTTCTGCAACTGTACATTCAATTCCTTCAACTCCGTATAAGCCATTCTATAAGGAGCTTGAGAGGTAGGAGCTGTATCAGGCTGGATATTAATAGGAAACTCAACCTCTCTATTAGAAGATAGGCTTGAAAGCTTTTTTGAAAACACTTTTGGAAATTCACATACTACAGGAATATCTGCCAATTTAGGCCCTTCTAGCTGTGTGTCAATCACATGTGCCAAATAGGCTTGACAACCTTTCTTAAGCATTTTTCGGGTCGACATAGTAGAAATAACACAAGATGGAAAAAAATTTCTCTCACTGCAGAATCTGAGATTAGGATTTTTAGGCAGATCAAAAGTCACATTTTTCTCATAATAATCAATGGTGGCATGGTGGCGAGATAGTCAATTCATCCCTAAAATGACATCAAACTCCTGTATGAGAAAAAGAATAAGATCTGATAACAATTCAAAGTCACATAACCTGACTGCTGAATCTTTATACACATGCTCACACACCATGGAAGTCCCTATTGAAAAACTCTACTAATCCATTATTTAAAGAACTCAATTTTTATCCGCATATGTGGCAAATGCATATGATGTGAATGAATGAGTGGGGCCAGGATCAATAAGAACATGAACATCTCTAACAAAAATAACCAACGTACCAATAACTACCCCATGTGAGGCTAGAGCTTCTTGTTGAGTTACAGCAAAACCTGAGCTTGTGCAGGAGGTTTACCTATATGACCATGTGATATGACCCCATTTTATCTACCAACACCATTGTTGTTCCCTTTTATTGCTCCTCTACCCTGATAGTGGGTCATGCCCCCTCTCCGAGGCAAATATGATGATGATGCTCAAACAAACTCAATTGACCTCACTAGCATTGGATAATCTCTCCTGATTTGTCCTGTACCGCCACATTGATAGCATCCTCTCATATTTGCCGTGCACTTCCCACTGTGATATCTACTACAAGTAGGACATCAGGGTCGTGGTCTCTAATTAGCTTCTGAATTGCTACTATGTCCTACTCTTGGTGCACTGGCAAATTTATCCATAGATTGTCTCACTGAACTTTGACTGATTTAGGGTTGGTTAATTTGTTGACCTGATCTCATAGAGTGACCCCAACTATTGTCAGCATAAGATATAATATGTAAACCGCCACCTCTCTTAATTTGCTTATCAGCAAATCCCTGATAAGAACTGAGAGTCTGCTTCCTCTTTTTATTCTCAAAATCTATTTTTTCTTTTAGTAACTTTTCTTTTTCTAATGCACCATCAATCATAGCATGAAAAGTGCTGCCCCGTTCTGGAGATTAACCTTTGCAAATACTAATATGCAATTCTTCATAGAATATATTACACTTGTCTTCTTCCTTAGATACTATATGATCCACATATCTGTACAATTCTTCAAATTTATCCACATACTGGAGGACTGTCATCCCGTCTTATTTCAATTGGAAAAACATGTTCTCCTTTTCCATTCTATGATTTTCGGTAATGTATTGCTTATAGAACTCTACCTCAATTGTATTCCAAGTTAATTTAGCACTGCGAGATTAAACCAATCGAGTATACCAACCATCAGCTACTCTACCTAAGAAAGCCTGAACATATCTCAACTTTTCCCCATCGATAATACCCATAAGAGAATAAGCTTTCTTTAATTTTCTAAACTATTCATCAGCCTTTTTAGAATCCAAAATACCATTAAAATCTTCTGCTTTATAATTATGGCAATGAGAAATAACAACCCATGGCTGCTGTTGTTGCTCTCTTACAGTCATAGCTACTGCAATAGCCCGAGCAAAGGTAGCACCAACATTAACCTGGATTGGTGGTGTAGCAGTTGGAACAGAAGGTACATGAGGTGGAGCAGGTGGATTTACTCCAGATGAGTCATATTGTGAAGCAGTATTAGTATTTTGTTCACTGCTCTCAGATACCTCATAATCAATAGACTCATTAGAAGAAGGAAGTGGATCCCTATGAGGTTGGCCAATATTTTCTAGTCTAATTACTCGATTTCTTCGGTTAGTATTTCTACAACTGCCTCTATCACCTCATATTTTTTGCAGCATTTTCCTACAAAAATAAATACATAACATTAGTCTACTAAGTGACATTCTTATAACATATTCTCTTAAATAACAACACATATACATATCTATATATTAGAGTATCCTGACCAGTCTCTTTAATTCTTGGGCAATTATTTATGAAAATTTAAATACTTTTAATTATGTATGACTATGATGCAATCATGAATGAAATAATATGTAAATGCAAATTAAATTTAAATCTTCATTTGACTCATACATAATTCCCCCCAATATGTAATATTAAAAAGATTTTACCCTTGAATTTGAGAAATTTTTGACCGATACACTAATATCTAAAATAAATCTCTTACACATAATCACGCAAATTTAAATTTCTAAATATTATCTCATGTTAATCTATAAAATCTATAATCTATGCTCTGATACCATAAAATATCAAACTACACTTCATAATACTAGGAGTAGGCCTAATCTATAATTTGACATTGTCTCTTCTAGAATCTTAAGAAAAACTAAAATAATTTATCATATAATCACAACTCATAATTCAAATACTTGATATCCTCCAAATACATATATATGTGTGAAAATTACATCATCATTCACATAAATATTATTATCCTCAATTATTGACATATCAAAATGGTAAATGTGAATATGTTGGCCCAACCTCGTCTATACTTTGATGGTATGAGAACGAGAAGAATTCTATTGGATTATTCTTTAACGGTATCTGACAATGTTTATATATTTAAGGGGTGGGTCAAACTACTCAGTAAATATATAAATACGTAACAAGGGAGAATAAATAAGGTTTAAATAATATATACATATATAAGTATTTGCACATCTTATCATTAATCTGCTAGATAAATAAAACTTGAAATCTCAAACATCACTTTCAAATATTTTTTAATTCTCAAAATAATATGAGTAATTCAGTTCAAATATCATTTGTATACATTTAAATATAATTATCTACTGATCTAACTTCAATCCAAGGGCACATGATAACTTATCTCGCAAGCCCTATGATAAAAAAATATAACTTCAATACACATGTGTAGAGCAAAACCTCCAAAAGATAAATAACCGTAACTTTATTTTCTATAAACATTCGTTATCAAGATGTAATTATATAGAATTATAGCAAGAGCGTATATAGTTATTTATCCAGCTACAGTATAAATAATCAGTCACATATATAAAAAACTCAACTATCATTATTTGTTCTCAACTTATATGAAAATAAATATTAATAAAAAATAAAACATCATTCATATTTAGTAAATTCTTCTTTTAAAATAATATTTATATATACTACTTTAGAAATATAATATTACATATTTATCTACTCATCCGGACAAAATACTGTATTCGCCTAGTCAACAAGATCCTCTTTATATTCTACTTTTGCAGTAAGAATTATTTCTAAAATAATATAAAATAATATTTAATTTGAAGTATAACCTAAATTTTATTAACTACTTTAGATATATGCTAAGAAAATGACATGTGTGTACGGTCCTTAAATTCTAGTAAAATTTCGGCGTAATTTGGATTTTTTTTCAAAAGTTCAAAGATAATACTCCAATGAGTATTCTCTGAATTTATCAAACCACTTACTCATCTAATCCTCCAACAATATTTTCAATAACTCAATATATTTTGGATATCAAAATTTTATTAAATATTTATAATATTTTGACATAAAACTAAAATATATTATTTTAATTTATTTATTTTAATAATTTATTAATATTAATAATACTTATTTATTACCTAATTTATTCAATTATGTATTAAATAGTATTGAATATTTATTTATTATCTAATTTATTCAATTATGTATTGAATATTTATTGAATATTTATTTATTATCTAATTTATTCAATTATGTATTAAATATTTATTTATTATGCATACATATATATACATATATATTCTTAGTTTTCAAAATAAGTTTTATTAATAAAGAATTATATTATAATAAAGAATTCATTAAAATAACAATAATATCTTTGATTAATTTACTTAGATGCTAATATTATTTGATTAATTTTTATTGCTTAAATAATTACTTAACTACCTTTAATTTAACCATAATAATAATAATAATAATAATAATAATAATAATAATACTGATAATGATAATAATAATAATAATAATATACTATTTATTTACTTTTTAAATACTTTATTTTTATTTTCTAACAATCACTCGTAACTAAGTCAATAATTTTAATGATAAAATAGTAATATTATTTACTTAGATAAAAATAGTTATTTAATTATCATTATTTCAAATATAATAATTTATATTAAATCTAATAATAATAATAATAATAATAATAATAATAACTATTGAAATAAACCTATAATAGACTTAAAAGTAACAAATTTAATATATTGATAGTAGTAGTAGTGATAAAAATAATGATTATACTAAAATTGACAATTACTGATAATTATAATAAATTTAGTAATAGTACATTATTTTATAATAATATAAACTTTAATAGAATATTTAATTTAATAAATTTTCAAACAAAACATATTTATTACTTAATTTGATTATTTAATAATTAACTAATTAATTTAATTTATAAATAATTTAATTAACTAAATTCAATTTATAAATAAAAACTTTTTTATAAATAAAAATTTAATAATATTATTTAATATAACTTAATTATCAAACTATTTATTTATTACCTTATAATTAATTTATTAATTTCATACATATATTTATTTATATTCTCATATTTAAATATTATTAATTTATTCTGTAAATTATTAACAAAATTTATTATTCATAAATGTAATTTGTTTTAACCATAAATATTTTTATTCTAAAGTTAATATACATGTATATACTATTTTTCATTCTAATTACAAATAATTAATCAATTAATAAACAACTATATATATACATATATATTAACACAAATTCTTAAATATTATTTAATGATAACTTTAAATTTACTAATTAACAACTAACTAATATATAAGTATAATATAAGTAATTTGTTCTACAATTTACTAATAATAATTATAACTCAAATATTTAATTTATTTGATTATACTTTATATTAATATTTTCATTTTAAATTATTCACATATTTATTTTCAATATTTATTTATCTTTTTATTTTAAATTTTCTTTTAATATCATTAATCAGCTAATTAAATTTATTCCTTCTAATTTACTAATTTCATTTATCTTAACTAATTTCTTTTAAACTAACTATTTATTATTTTTATTATTTGTATATATATATATATTTTATTCATAATTTACTTTCTTTTAATTACCTCTAAATAAATCAAAATATATTACATCTAAATTTCATTTTAAATTCTAAATTCTTAATTAATCAACATTAATTAAAATTAAAATTTTTCTATTTTAATATATCATGATTTGAAGAAACAATACTGGTGGTCAGGTATGAAAAAGAATATAGCAAAATTTATGTCTAGTTGTCTTACTTGTCAGAGGATAAAGGATGAGCACCAGGTTCCTTCAAGGTTGCTATAGCCATTATCAGTTCCAGAGTGAAAGTGGGAGCAAGTGACCATAGATTTTATGGTTGGATTGCCTTTGATCTAGAGGAAACATGATGCAATCTGGGTAAAAGTGGATAGATTGACAAAGTTAACTCATTTTCTTATGGTTAGGATGGATTACTCTCTTGATAGGTTAGCTGAGCTGTATATTAGTGGGATAGTGAGATTGCATGGAGTCCTAGTTTCATTGGTATCAGACCGAGATTCCAGATTCACATTTAGATTTTGGAGGAGTTTGTAGGATGCACTGGGTAGTCGGTTGCATTTTAGTATTGCTTTCCATCTGTAGACAGATGGATAGTCAAAGAGAGTGATACATGTATTAGAAGGCTTGTTGAGAAGTTGTATTATTGAGTTTACAGTAAGCTGGGATAGAAATTTGCCACTGATAGAGTTTGTTTATAATAATAATTTTCAATCCAACATTGGAATTACACCATATGAGGCCTTATAAGGAAGAAAATGTAGGACACTTTTTATATTGGGATGAGGTTGGAGAAGGAAAGCTGGTTGCTCCTGATTTGATCAGGGAAATATAGGAAAAGGCTAAGGTAATTTCGGATAGATTGAAAGCAGCCCCAGACCGACAGAAATCCTACTCAAATTTGAAGAGAAAAGATATAAAGTTCAGTGTGGGGGATAAGGTGTTCCTGAAGGTGTCTCCATAGAAGAAAGTTTTGAGATTCGGCCAGAAAGGAAAATTGAGTACTCGTGTAACACCCTTATACCCTATATACGTACAATACATATTTTCAGCATATGTAAAATATGCATATACGGTATAAAAATGTCACAGACTGATTTAATAAAAAATTTTACATTTCTGTTTTAAGATTTCAAATACTAATATATAAAATAAATAGTATATAAATATTCTTTTCTTATTATAGGAATCCAAAAAAAATATTTTATATGAAAATCTCTAGGAAAAATTCGCCAGAGTTTTGTTTGTAATTTGAACGTTTCCAAAATTCAACAAAACATAACCTGCATAAAATAAACACTCTAAATAAAATCAATTCACCAATACTTCTCAATTTCTCCATATTTTCTCAAAATACTTATATATAGGTATATATATATATCAACATTATATATAAAATCCCATCTTAAACAAAAATATTCAAATCATTCTTTACAATTTACAATATATGCTTCAAAAACATATCATAACATACATAATATAAAAAATGTACATGCTGACAACTGACTCTGATCTTGATGTACCCAAAACAACTCTTCAAGCTCAATAAATACAAACCTAGACCCGACCAAGTCTAGTAAAACTCTTCAGCTCTACCAAAACGTCCATGACACCTGCGCGACGAATTACAATCGCGCTAAGCCGAAGCCTAGTAGTACAAACTTTGATAATAATAAAATATAAAGTAATGCCAATGCACAATGCATATAGAGATCACATCATTTCACTTTCTTATATTTTTCAAATATTTCATACTCACAACTCATAACATTATATTGCTCAATTGTATCACAATTCATAATTCACATTAAAGCAAAGACATGCATGGGCCCAAAAAGGATCTAATATGCTATTCAAATTTCAGAGTTACTGCTTTGGTCCATAATGACACCATGTGTCTAGCCCATAGGTAATATATATATCCATGGATAATGTAACAGACCCAGTCTCTTGAACCTCAACCCGGCTAGACCCTTAGGCCCCAGTATCTTGGTCCTCAACCCGGCTAGACTGTTACGGTTTTTGAGGCTTACAACTCAGTCTTTTCACCCAAAAAACATCATATTTATCATTTATCAGCTGGGCTCGGCTTACGATCCGGTCTTTTCACCTGCCCAGCAATTCATAGGCATGCTGCCAAACCCAAAACTCTGAAAATTGAATAACATACTAGGCACACAATTAATTCATTTATCTCATTATCAAATACTTTCACAATTCATTTCTCATTTTATTTCTCAGAATCAAACTAGGCTCATTGCCTTATTTTCACATTTTTTTTCTCATTTTTCTCATTTTTCACATCTTTCTCATCTTTCTCATTTTTCTCATTTTTTTTTCTCATTTTTATCAATATCAATTCATTTCATTATTCCACATATCTCATTTTTTTTGCATTCACAACACATTACCCAATTACTTTGGGTATTTTCACATAATATGCATATTTCACACTTTACACAATTTAGCCATTAACAATGACTTTTCACAATGTATTTAACACATGTATGACATTACAAATGTCATAGCACATTATTCATACTCAATCAATGAACCAAGTAGCTTAACACATTTTTCAACCAAAATGTGTTAATTCCAAATGTCATGCAAATATAAACATTATAGTCAAAGTTTGTACATACCTCTACTAGCAACCCAAAGCAAGCTTAATACAACCTCCAATCCTATCCTTCCAACTTGCCCTTCACCACTTGGATGAAGCAAATCAACCTCCCTCAATGCTTATACCAAATGTGATCATACATAATCATTTAATATCATATTCTAAGGTATTCTCAACATCAAACCATAATTAAACTTCACTCTAAACCAAATCCCAAAATTAAGTTTTACCTCACTTTAACTTTGAAAAATTATATCAAGCCATTTAAATTAGTGTTTTAAGTTTATTAATATCATTAGAAGCATATTTTAATACATTTGAACTGTTTACATTATAAAAATACACTCTTATATACAAAACCATAAAATGACATAACCTTCCTCCATTGAAGGTTTTCCATTCCAACACAATCCATTACTCATTTCAAGCATATATTCATCACTTTTAATACTAAACAAAATGCTTAAACAAATAAAATCACACAATTCAACCACTTTGAAAAATCACTTTTTCAAAACCCTAAATCTCCACTTCCATTCTCAAACTCCAACCAAACACAACCAAATCCAATATTTGACTTTAAAATACTTGTTTATGTATAAAAAAAAACTCATTTGGAATCAATTTACACAATTAAAAACCATGATTTCAAAACTCCAAAAATTACATAACCCTAAATTCTCTCTCTTCACCAATCTTACCCAAACTCAACCATTTCTTTAATCCAACCTTAAAATCATTGTTAATCACTTAAAATAACTTCATATATACCCAAATAGACAATTAAATCTTAGAACTTTAAAAACCCAAAACAAACATAATCACAATTCCTATGAAATCCAAAGAAAGAAGTTGGGAACTTACTAATTTTGATGGAAATCACCAAAAATCCACGTTAAACTTGTTGAATCCTTCAATTTGTGGAGTATGGAAGATAAAATTCATGAGATTAATAGCCATGGTGGCCGGCCCTTGATGGAGAAGAAGAAAAAGATGAAAAACTTTTAAATTTTCTTTTTATCTTTTATTTTTAACCATATATATATATTAAAATAATTTAATAATTAATTAATTAATTAATTATTTAATAAATTAAAAGTCATAAATTTCTTCTTCCATTCAAAAATAATTTATTTTTGAATTATTTTATTAATTTTGAATTTCTAAGATTTAATTACTAAAATACCCTTTTACTTTGACTTTTCTTTTAAAAAGTGTTGACTTTTATATATTATGTATATTTTACATATATATCACATATATTATCCACTTTTTCATTTAAAACCCCTTCATTTTTCATTTAAAACCATTAATTTAATTTATCCATTTAAATTATAATTTATTTTATCAAATTTTTAAAAATTAGAACTTTTCAAAAATTTAGGATATTACACATATGCACAAGTAATGCGTATCTTATATACACATAAAATATACCTTATGTGTGTATTAAATATTAAGTATGTAATGTATTAATCCAACATATACAATTAATATACCATATGTATATGTTATATATACTCTAGATATATATATTGAGTATATACAATTTATCTCTCCAAATACTTATTTAATTTATCCAAAATCACGGATGTTACAATTTTCTCCCCCTTAAATAATTTCGTCCTCAAAATTATCCAGTATAGTAATAAATAATCCAAATCATTATTTTACCAAATTACATAATTTCTATTCTCCCCCTTAGGTTCATTCTTAATTTCCTTTTTACCATTCCTTAACACATCATTATACTGTCTATTTACTCAAACAGTCACAACAGATTATTATATCTTCAATCAAATTGTCATTGGACAAAATTAGTTCATCTCCTTAATATATATACACCACACACCTATTGCACTCAAGATATCTGATCACTTCATTATCTTAAAAATATACTCTCATCACCTTAAATTCAAATGTTAATAACTTTTATCTTAACACAATAATTTTACACATCTTCACTTTGATCCTACTCTTTATACAATTACCATATATTAATTTAATATCACCATTATACAACAACAAAATCTTATTTCCTTATTAAAATTCATTGTAATTATACTATAACTAACACTTTTCTCTTATAATTATTTGAAACTAATATAACTTAGTTCCTTTCATATGCATATACATATCAAAACGCTGTATTATGCACATTATCATATAGCTTGCATATTCTTAATACAATTACACACATTGAGTTTCAATAAATACTTGTAAACTTATTGCATTTTGGATCAATTGATCTAACTATCACAATATGACCATCACAACCTTATTCTATTCTAACCAACCTTTACTCTATTTGAAATTCATCAATCTGTTTTCAATTCATGACCTAATTCTACTAGATCAAATTTATTCTCAAATTTTAATTCTCTTCGAATTCATCATTACAGATAATTTTTACTTCCCCTAGTCTTGTTCACTTTAAATGCCACTTTCATCAATTTATTCATTTTATACCACTTTCAAACACATTCTATATAGCTCTTATGCACATTTCATAATTCCTTTCATTTACCCCTTTTCTCATATTTCTTATAGTTACCATATTTACAAAAATCACTGTTCTTACACATCATTTATAGCTTATCATATTTTCACAATTATCTTCTGTTTTCACACTATTTATGGTCATAAATAATTTTCTACATAAAGTTATGAGTCCAACTATACCAGCCACAAATCTTGCTTGTATCTCATGAAATAAAAACTATCAATTTCGCTCAATATATTTCACAATTGTATCATCTTAAGTCCCCGTCTGTAGGTTACAAATAAACACCGCCTTCACTATAATTTTTTTCTCAAATAGCTCTTATCTTGAAACTACACCCATGTCTTAATGGTCACATCTAGTGACCTTTAAAAGTGGGCAAATAGAAGTCAGATTGACTTCATACTCACAAGAAAAGCCAATCGAACTCGATGCAAGGATTGTAAGGTTATTCCAGGTGAGGCTTTGACCACTCAACATAGGTTAGTAGTTTTGGATATCAAGTTTAAGAGGTTGACTAGTAGGCCAAAGAGGAACAATAGTCCTAAGATTAGGTGGTGGACTTTAAAAGGTGAAAAATAATTGTTGTTCAAGAATGAGTTGGTCAAAGCTGGAGGGTGGGAGGAAGATGTGAGTATGTCATCAAATGATATGGGATATGTATGTCTACAACAATTAGAAGAGTAGCTAGAAAGATTCTTGGAGAATCTAAAGGGTGTGGACATCCCTCGAAGGAGTCTTGGTGGTGGAATGAGGAAGTGCAAAAAGCGGTAAGAAGTAAAAGGGACTGGTATAAGAGTTTGCCCAAGGGTAATAACAATGATGCTTTTAAGCAGTACAAACAAGCAAAAAAAGATGTTAAAAAGGCAGTTAGTCAAGCAAGAGCGCAATCTTTAGAGAGTTTGTATAAGAAACTTGGAACAAAATAAGGAAAAAAAGAAATGTCGTGATTTAAACCAAGTTAAGTGCATTAAAAATAAAGAGAATAAGGTTCTGGTTCAAGAAGAGGATATTAAGGAATGATGGAGAAGCTATTTTGAGGAACTTCTTAATGGTAACCATAGTGATAACATTGGGGGTTTAGACGTTAGGCTAGAGAAAAATGTGAAATACACTAGACGGATTAGATTTTCGGAAGTTAAAGAAGCTTTCAAGAAAATGAAAGTTGGTAAAGCCTGTGGACCAGATGAGATACCTATTGAGGTTTGGAAATGTTTGGGAGATACAGGAGTTACATGGTTGACATCTTTGTTCAATAAGATCTTAAGTTCAAAGAAAATGCCTAATGAATGGAGACAAAGTAATTTGATACCTATTTTTAAGAATAAAGGAGATATTCAGAATTGCTCAAATTATAGAGGTATAAAGCTTATGAGCCACACTATGAAATTGTGGGAAAGACTTGTGGAATACCGTTTGCGGTTAGATACTTGTGTCTCCTCAAATCAGTTTGGCTTTATGCCTGGTCGATCAACTATGGAAGCTATTTTTCTTATAAGAGATTTGATGGAAAAGTATAGAGAGATGAAGAAGGATTTACATATGGTTTTTATTGACTTGGAAAAGGCGTATAATAGAGTCCCTAGAGAAGCTTTATGGTGGGTCCTAGAGCGTAGGGGAATATCTATACGATATATCCAACTCTTGAAGGATATGTATGAGGGAGCTACCACCAGTGTCCGCACCGTGGGAGGAGATACTAAGGATTTTTCCGTTTCTATTGGATTACACCAAGGTTCAGCTTTGAGCTAACAAGACATATACAGGATGACATCCCTTAGTGTATGATGTTTGCAGATGATATTGTATTAATAGATCAGACTTAAGCAGGGGTAAATCAAAAGTTAGAGTTATGGAGAAGTACTTTGGAATCTAAGAGTTTTAAGCTAAGTAGGACTAAGACTGAGTATATGCATTGTAGATTTAATAGTGAGAATAGAGAAAGAGGCAAAATTATTTTAGAAGGAATAGCAGTGCCTTATAGTACTTATTTTAGATATCTTGGCTCTATTCTTAAAGAAGATGGGGGTTGTGAAGAAGATGTAAATCATAGGATTAAAACTGGTTGGATGAAGTGGAGGGGTGCTACAGGAGTTCTATGTGATCGAAAGATGCCAATTAAATTAAAAGAAAAATTTTACCGCACTGTAATACGGCCTGCTATGATGTATGGTAGTGAGTGTTGGGCAGTTAAAGGACAACACATGAGTAAAATGCATGTTGCGAAAATGAGAATGATAAGATGGATGTGTGGTCATACTAGGATGGATAGAATCCGCAATGAGTGCATTAGAGAAAAAGTGGGGGTAGCACCTATTGAGGATAAGATAAGAGAGCATAGATTGAGGTGGTTTGGCCATGTGAAACGAAGACCTAGCGATGCGCCAGTTAGAAAAACCGAACAAGTTAGAGTAGATATAGCTAAGAGAGGCAGAGGTAGGCCTAAACTGACTTGGTCAAAAGTGGTCCAAAATGATCTTATGATGTTATATCTACTAGAAGAGATAACCTTAAATCGTATTGAGTGGAAAAGAAGAATCCATATAGCCGACCCCAATTGACTTGGGATTATGGCTTTGTTATTGTTGTTGTTGTATAAGTTCTTTAAACTCTTACTACATGAAGAGTTAACACATTCAGCTCTGATTCAAAGCAATTTACTTTTGATCAGTTGATCATCATTAGCCTAACTCATGTTTCAACAATATTATCATTTTTATCTCTTACATATACACATTCGTTCATATGCTAATTTACATAATTTCCATTTATTACTCCATTTCTAATCTATCTCTTATAAAAATTTTCATTCATATATATATATATATATATTCATTTCCATACTTTCTTCATTATACTTTTCTTTTTCTTACAATCTCTTATTTATACGCATATACTTTAGGCCCAAAATACTATACAATCATCAAGTTTAGTTGTTACAATAATAATTTTACCGTCCAACGCTGCTCGAGTCTAATCTCAATCTCAATTTCATCACATGACCTATCTCTACGCAGGTCAAGACCTAATCTCTCTTAGGTCTATTAATACATGCAATATCATTCTCAATATCACTAGACAAGTAATTGTAGAAGGTAGCAAACATTCGATAACATTTTTTTTTCATCCACATACACCTTTGTAAGTCATATTCACAATGTGACTTACTTTTCACATTTTCTTACATATCACAATTGCATTCATATTGAAAAATCTCATCACACATATCATACAATTATACTCAATTCCTCTTTTACATACAACCTATATAAATTTAACATTTATCACCTTTCAGAGAGCATTATCATTTCTCATTCTTTTGACATTGCTTAAATTATTTATCACTTCAACATATATATTCACTCTGACCACAACATAATTAACATCTTTTTTATTTAATCGCCCATTACTTAAATAAATTTCTTATTATATATATATTTTTAATACTTCATATAAATCTTAGTCACATTCCCAATGTGACATCTCTCACACACATTTTTTTTCAATTATTATACCCTTCATATCTATTTTCATCATTTTCAATTCAATTACCTAAAGTAATTCATTTTCACTTGCTTAATCATTTCTCTTTATTTCATAACAAATTTCTATATTATCAACCACATTACACCTTAGTTAGTACTTTTATAAAGAATATTACTTATTCAAAATTACTTCCATGCTTATTAAGCATTAAACTATTAATATCTAAACAATCTTCATCAAAATTCTCTTACAACTCTAAATTTCCAACTTACTACTTTACTTAAACTTCATTCTATTATTCTCATTTTCAAGAGATAACTTTATAAGCATTACCTATATATTAATATAACATCAAAGTACATCACTTTCACAACTATGAAACCCATTTCAAAAATTCAAATTCCACATAATACAACCAACAACATGAACCTCACTAAATTTCATCCATATCACATTCTCAATCTTAAGATCATAATATTTACTTTTAAATAACACTAATTCATTTCCTTACACTAATTAACATCATCCATTTAGATACTTTAATTTTACACACTCAACCTTAAATTATGCATCATTGTTCCATAATAAATAATTCGCTATCATATATGATTTCACTCTTTGATTTTAATTATAAACTCTTTGTTGAAAATTATTAAAAACTCCATATTCCTTCTATACTTATGCCCATATGCATATAAATTTTTATAATTTTCTTCATTAATTTGTCTCATCAAATTAATTTATTACTCATGTATACAAAATTGTATGACTTCCTTAGTTTCATGTCACTCTCACTTTCAATTTTTATATTCCTTATCAATTCTTTATAAAAGCTTGTAAAATTTTAGCCATTTGTACTTGACATATATATGGAATTATATTTAAAATTTTAGATTTTTTCAAATTGATTTAATATATTTAAAAATTAAATCTTCTAAAATCAGAGAATTTGTCTCTTTAATAATTTCTCTGGCAGCACCCGTTTGTCCATTCTTTTCAGTTATCAAACCTTAATAAAAATTCATGAAATTTTAACCATATGTTATAGGAATACATATGATATTGGGTGTAAATTTTCATATTTTTCGGGGTGGGTTTGCCATAGTTTTTAAATATGTTTCTCAATTTCTACAGATTCTGAGTTTATGGAACTCCTCCAACAATCTGTGTTCTTCTACCTTTCTTAATTAGTAATTCATCTTTAAAAATTATGAAATTTTATACACTAGATTCTAACATATAGAAAAACTTTTCATTAAATTTTCAAACTCATCCAAGATTCCTATATTTATTTAAAAAAAATCAACAATATCATTTTACAGCATACCTATAAAATTTTTTGTAACTCCCATGTCCATTTCTCAAACTTTTTATTTCATATCATAAATCATTTCATAAATTATTTTTTTAATTCCACTTATTCATCAATTAAATCAACTATGAATCTTAATTTCGAATAGAAGTTCCAAAATTCTTAATCCATAAGGTCCAGAATGATGCTTCTACTACGCCACTCTGATCTATGCAACTCCGACGCCAACTCAATTCATATCCATTATATCAAATTGACATTGCCACATCACTGATCAGATAAATTATCAGTGCCAATGCATGCATCATAATTGAAAATTATTTTTTTTTAAATTTCAAATTTCTCTCTCTAACAACTCACCTAAGTCGAGAACCTCAAGCCTAGGCTCTGATACCAAAATAAATGTAACACCCTTATACCCTATATACGTACAATATATATTTTCAGCATATGTAAAATATGCATATACGGTATAAAAATATCACAGATCGATTTAATAAAAAATTTTACATTTCTGTTTTAAGATTTCAAATACTAATATATAAAATAAATAGTATATAAATATTCTTTGTTTGTTATAGGAATCCAAAATAAATATTTTATATGAAAATCTCTGAGAAAAATTCGCCAGAGTTTTATTTGTAATTTGAACGTTTCCAAAATTCAACAAAACACAATCTGCATAAAACAAACACTCCAAATAAAATCAATTCACCAATTCACCAATACTTCTCAATTTCTCCATATTTTCTCAAAATACTTATATATAGGTATATATATATCAACAGTATATATAAAATCCCATCTTAAACAAAATTATTCAAATCATTCTTTACAATTTACAATATATGCTTCAAAAACATATCATAACATACATAATATCAAAAATGTATATGCTGACAACTGGCTCTGATCTTGATGTACCGAAAACAACTCTTCAAGCTCAATAAATACAAACCTAGACCCGACCAGGTCTAGTAAAACTCTTCAGCTCTACCAAAATGTCCATAACACCTGCGCGACAAATTACAATCGCGCTAAGCCGAAGCCTAGTGGTACAAACTTTGATAATAATAAAAATGTAAAGTAATGCCAATGCACAATGCATATAGAGGTCACATCATTTTACTTTCTTATATTTTTCAAATATTTCATACTCACAACTCATAACATTATATTACTCAATTGTATCACAATTTATAATTTATATTAAAGCAAAGACAAGCATGGGCCCAAAAAAGATCTAATATGCTATTCAAATTTCAGAGTTACTGCTCTGGTCCATAATGACACCATGTGTCTAGCCCGTAGGCAATATATATATATATCCATGGATAATGTAACAGCCCCAGTCTCTTGAACCTCAACCTGGCTAGACCCTTAGGCCCCAGTATCTTGGTCCTCAACCCGGCTAGACTGTTATGGTTTTTGAGACTTATGACCCAGTCTTTTCACCCCAAAAACATCATATTTATCATTTATCAGCTGGGCTCGACTTACGACCCGGTCTTTTCACTTGCCCAGCAATCATAGGCATGCCGCCAAACCTAGAACTCTGAAAATTGAATAACATACTAGGCATACAATTAATTCATTTATCTCATTATCAAATACTTTCACAATTCATTTCTCATAATCAAACAAGACTCATTGCCTTATTTTCACATTTTTTTTCTCATTTTTCTCATTTTTCTCATTTCTCACATCTTTCTCATTTTTCTAATTTTTCTCATTTTTTTTCTCATTTTTATCAATATCAATTCATTTCATTATTCCACATATCTCATTTTTTTTTTTGCATTCATAACACATTACCCAATTACTTTGGGTATTTTCACATAATATGCATATTTCACACTTTACACAATTTAGCCATTATCAATGGCTTTTCATAATGCATTTAATACATATATGATATTACAAATGTCATAGCACATTATTCATACTCAATCAATGAACCAAGTAGCTTAACACATTTTTCAACAAAAATGTGTTAAGTCCAAATGTCATGCAAATATAACATTATACTCAAAGTTTGTACATACCTCTACTAGCAACCCAAAGCAAGCTTAATACAACCTCCAATCCTATCCTTCCAACTTGCCCTTCACCACTTGGATGAAGCAAATCAATCTCCCTCAATGCCTATACCAAATGTGATCATACATAATCATTTAATATCATATTCTAAGGTATTCTCAACATCAAACCATAATTAAAATCACTCTAAACCAAATCCCAAAATTAAGCTTCACCTCACTTTAACTTTGAAAAACCATATCAATCCATTTAAATTAGTGTTTTAAGTTTATTAATATCATTAGAAGCATATTTTAATACATTTGAACTATTTACATTATAAAAATACACTCTTATATACAAAACCATAAAATGACATAACCTTCCTCCATTGAAGGTTTTCCATTCCAACACAATCCATTACTCATTTCAAGCTTATATTCATCACTTTTAATACTAAACAACATGCTTAAACAAATAAAATCATACAATTCAACCACTTTGGAAAATCACTTTTCCAAAATCCTAAATCTCCACTTCCATTCTCAAACTCCAACCAAACATAACCAAATCCAATATTTGACTTTAAAATACTTGTTTATGTATCAAAACAACTCATTTGGAATTAATTTACACAATTAAAAACCATGATTTCAAAACCCCAAAAATTACATAACCCTAAATTCTCTCTTCACCAATCTTACCCAAACTCAACCATTTTTTTATTCCAACCTTAAAATCATTGTTAATCACTTAAAATAACTTCATATATACCCAAATAGACAATTAAATCTTAGAACTTTAAAAACCCAAAACAAACATAATCACAATTCCTATGAAATCCAAAGAAAGAAGTTGGGAACTTACTAATTTTGGTGGAAATCACCAAAAATCCACTTTAAACTTGTTGAATCCTTCAATTTGTGGAGTATGGAAGATCAAAATTCTTGAGATTAATAGCCATGGTGGCCAGCCCTTGATGGAGAAGAAGAAAAAGATGTAAAACTTTTAAATTTTCTTTTTCTTTTCATCTTTTATTTTTAACCATATATATATATATATTAAAACAATTTAATAATTAATTAATTAATTATTTATTTAGTAAATTAAAAGTCATAAATTTCCTCTTCCATTCAAAAATAATTTATTTTTGAATTATTTTATTAATTTTGAATTTCTAAGATTTAATTACTAAAATACCCTTTTACTTTGACTTTTCTTTTAAAAAGTGTTGACTTTTATATGTTATGTATATTTTACATATATATCACATATATTATCCACTTTTTCATTTAAAACTCCTTCATTTTTCATTTAAAACCATTAATTTAATTTATCCATTTAAATTATAATTTATTTTATCAAATTTTCAAAAAGTAGAACTTTTCAAAAATTTAGGATATTACACATATGCACAAGTAATGTGTATCTTATATACACATCAAATGTACCTTATGTGTGTATTAAATATTAAGTATGTAATGTATTAATCCAACATATACAATTAATATACCTTATGTATATGTTATATATACTCTAGATATATATATTGAGTATATACAATTTATCTCTCCAAATACTTATTTAATTCTCCAAAATCACGGATGTTACAACTCGATTCATAGGGCCATTTGAAGTTATGGAGAGAGAAGGACCAGTGGCCTATAGACTGGCTTTACCTCCCGAGTTAGATTTGATACACAATGTCTTCCATGTCTCGATGCTTCGGAGGTATAGATCAGATCCATTTCATATTTTATCAGTGGAGTCTATCAAGGTGAATCCAGATCTGACCTACGAAGAGGAACTAGTGGCGATCTTGGCATGAGAAGTAAAAGAATTAAGGAGCAAGAAGGTGATATTAGTAAAAGTTCTTTAGAGGAATCATTCCACTGAGGAGGCGATATAGGAGAGTGAGTAGATGAGGAGGAGCCAGTATCCACCAATATTCCAGAGTTGATATCAGATAATTTCGAGAATGAAATTCTTCTAAGGGGAGAGTTGTAACATTCACATGATTGCTAAAATAAAATAAAATTTAATTGTATTAAAATAAATAATTTAAAGGATACATGGAGAGTTGGAAGTGAGAAATGACATATTTGTAAGGTATATAAGGAAATTATACATGACATATAAAATCAAATAAGGTAAAAAGTAAAAGTCAACATATGAATAGTAAATAGTGAAAAAGATAAAAAAAAAGTAATTCAAAAAAAAAATTAATATTGAATGGAAAAGGAAAATTTAATGTTAAAAAATAAATAATTAATTAACTAATTAAAATAATCAAATATTATATATATGGGTAAAAATGAAGAAAAAAAATTAAAAAGTCAAAATCTTATTCATCTTCTTCTTCTCTCTTCAAGCTTGGCAGAATTTCTCCATTGATGGGGGAAGAAAATTTTGATTCAAACTACACAAAATTAAATCAAATTTTCAAAAAAAAAAAAAAAAGAAGAAGGTGAATTTGGAGTTTTTGTAAGAGGTAAGTAAACTTTCTTTGGATTTGAGAGGTTTTCTTATAAGTTTATGATTATGTGAAGATTGAGAATTTGATGTAGTTTGGTGTAATTGTTGGAATTGATACGTATGATATTATTTTGATATAAGAATAATGATTTTAAGACTAAATGATGGATTTGCTTTGGTTTGGTGTAAGTTTGGATGAAGAAGAAGGTGATTCATGGTTTTGGAAAAGTGTTGTTAATGAATTAGTGTCCATTTGATTTTATAGTTTAAATCATGTTATTAAATGATTCTAATATTAGAAATGAACCCAAATGACCATTTGGAATTTAGAAAATGAAAATACAAAATTAAAGAAAATTAGGGTTTTTAGAAGAACATTGTTAAAGACTTGATGTTAATGGAATTAGATTGTTTATATCATGTTGTAATATGCCTTTAATGATAGAAATGAACTTAGAATACCAATTAAAATTTATTAGAGTGAAGTTCTAGAATTAAAGGAGGTTAGGTCAAATTCTAGAAAATTTGAGGAATGGGGTTTAAATTGTGTTTAATAGTTAAAACACCTTAAAATGTGTCCTTAATGTATGATTTATCTTCCCATTTTGGTTAGGTATTGAGTAAGTTGTAATTCCATTAACTTAGTAGTGAAGGGCTTATTGAAGAGTTGGGAAAAAGTGAGCATTTTTAGCTTGGAAGTGCTCTTGTAAAGAGGTATGTACATTTTTTGAATGGAATGTATTAAATTACATTTGTTAACATGTGACATTGTTTTGTGATTTGATGACTACGGTACTTTGATGTGAGAATTCACTATATAATGTATTAGTGAAAATGTGTGGACTAATAAGAAATGATGAAATAATGCAACGAGAATGGAAATTGGCATATTTGCCTAAGAATGAGGAAAATGAAAAGTTATTTCATGAATGTATGTAAGCTTATATAATATCAGTCATAGAGAATTGTGGTTGGTGTTGCGGAATACCGATGATTGCCTTCGAAATAGACTTGGGCATCATTATTACTGCCTTCGGTCTAGATGTTGGGCATCTTTATTATATTGCCTTCGGGCCAGACACTGGGTGTCACTATTATTGGCCTATGGACCAGACACTAGGTGCCAAATAAGAGTCCAAAATAATATATCTAGAACTTGAATATTATATAAGTTCATTTGGGCCCAATGCATGTGAATATGAGATGTGATTATTTGAAAATGGTAAATGTGTGACTTGCTTCATGGAATTGCATGCCAAGTTAAGATTTCAAAATGAATCGCATTTTTACATTATTCAATAGTTTTTGTTTATATCAAAGTATGTATTACTAGGCAGAATTGCTTTATTTATCATGCATGTGGTAGGGTTGTTATTGAGAGCCCCATTAAACCTGAGCAAATCTAGGGTTTCCTACTTATACTTGAAGTGTTTTTTGTTGGCATGAACCAGGACCAGCATATAATATTTCCATTTTGTGAACGTATTTTAAATCATGTACAATTATCTGAAATTGCTAAATGTGTGACTTGCTTCATGGAATTGCATGCCAAGTTAAGATGTAATATCCCAAACTATACCCTAAAATTTTGGATTGATTATTGTTGAAATTGGATTAAATGATATAAAGTATATATTTATGTTTAAATAGTAAGTGAGGAGAAGAGAAGTGTGTATATGTTGTATATATAGAGATATATACAACATATACAAGTCAACTTATTGTTGGTCAAAGGAGATTTATTAATTATTTTTAAAATGGAAATTGAAATAAGTGGAAGATGATATTTTGGTTATTTATATTATTATAATATATAATTGCTTGGTTGAGATTTAAAGAAGGCTTTAGTGGTTAAGAGAAGAGTTAAATGGGTTGACTTATCATCATCTTCTTCCTCTTTCTTATGCTTGGCTGGCTATCACCATAGCAAGAGAGGAAAGAGAGATTTTGCTCATTCAAACTCAAGATTGAAGGGTGTTTCAAGTGATCAAGTTGGAATTCTAAGGGTTTTCATCACTTTTGATAAGTTTTCTACTTGTTTCTTTGGTTTTCTTTTGAGTTGGTGTGTTGAGCTTGGTGTATGGTTGTGGTTGAGATATGTATGTTGATTGTGGTGTATTTGAGAGTGTTTGGTTTAATTGATTTTGATTTTGGGGTTGGATTGAAGAGAAAGAGCTAGGTTTGGTGAAAGAAAAAGTGTTGTGTTTTGTGTATGTGATGGTTGTGATTTGTGTTTGATGTATGTATTGAGTTGTTTTAGTATTTTTGCAAGTTTATTATGGTTCATTGATGTGTTTGGTTAAGTTTGTTTGTAGTGGAAGATGGTAAAAGAAAGAGGTTTGTTAGTTGTGGTGTTGTTGTTGCCGGAATCAGGATTTTTGGCCGGACATGCCCATGAACACGGCCAAGTCTTTGGGCGTGTCAATGGTTCTATTTTCTGGATAGGTGACACGCCCAGTGACACACCCATGTCACTGAGCATGTCATAGTTACTGTGTTGAGGGAGGATTGACACGGCCAGTGACATGCCCATGTCACTGAGCGTGTCAAAGCTTCTGTGTTGTGGATTTAGGACACGGTCAGGGACATGCCCGTGTTGTTGAGCATGTCATGTGTAGAGTTTGACCTAGTTGGTTCTTATCCATATTATCTCATGTGTATCTTTAAGTGAGTGTGTATGATCACCTTTGGATTAGGTTTTGAAGAGATTTGAGCTACCTTAATTCAAGTGTTGAGAGTTATCTTGGAAGAGGAGTTGATAGAGTGGTGTTGCTGCTCTTAGAGGTAAGTACAAAATTTGAATGATTGCATACATTTATATGACATTGGGACTTAACACATTTAGTTGAGAAATGTGTTAAGTTACTTGATATATTGTTGATGAATGAATTATATGTTATGGTATGCATAATGAGAATTATGTTGATGTATCAATGCAATTGAGTAAAGTATTGTATATGAAAAGAAATGTGGAAATATGTGATATGGGATGTGAAAATATAATGTAACCAATCGATATTGAGATGAAATATAAGAATGAGAAAAATTGAGAAAAGATGATATATTAGGGCAATGAGCCTAATTTGATTATGAGGAATGAAATGAGAAATAAATTGTGAAAGAGATTGATAATGCGATAAATGAATTAATTGTGTGCCTAGTATGTTATTCAATTTTCAGAGTTCTGGGTTTGGCGGCATGCCTATGAATCGCTGGGCAGGTGAAAAGACCGGGTCGTAAGCTGAGCCTAGCTAAAAAATGTGAAATATGATGTTTTTGAGGTGAAAAGACCGGGTCGTAAGGCTAAAAAAAAATCTGTAATAGTCTAGCCGGGTTGAGAACCAAGATACTGGGGCCCTAGGGTCTAGCTGGGTTGAGGTCCAAGAGACTGGGTCTGTTACATTATCCATGGATATATATATCACCTACGGGCTTGATGAATGTGATTATGGACCAAAGCAGTAACTCTAAACTTTGAATAGCATATTAGATCCTTTTTGGGCCCATGCTTGTCTTTGCTTAAATGTGAATCATAAATGTTGAAACAATTGAATAATATAATGAAATGTAATGTTATGAAATATGGCATTTTTGAATATTATTTCTATTGCTTGAAAGTATGACATTGGCATTACATTGAAGCATATTGTCATCATAGTTTGTACCACTAAGCCTATGGCTTAGCGCGATTGTGGTTCATCGCGCAGGTGACAGGGTAGAACCGGAGAGTTTAGCTAGACCGAGTCGAGTATAGGCTTGAGAAGTGTTGATTGTGGACTTAAAGATCAGAGACGAACTGCCAAACATGTATAAACTTTATGTTTTTTAAATATTTATTTTGATGTATATATATGTAAATACCGCTACATTTTCCGCTGCTTAATAAATAAATATTTTATCTATTATGTTCTATAATATATCTGAAATGTTTTAAGTTTTCTCATATTATTGCTAAAAGGAAAGATTGGTTTGTTTAATATAAACTGTGACACTTCTATATCAGGTATACGTATATTACAGATGTGGTCGTATGTAGTGCGTATGTGGAGTATAGGGGTGTTACATAAGATTTCAAAATGAATATCATTTTTGCATTATTCATTAGTTTTTTTTATATCAAAGTATGTATTACTTAGTGTGATTTGTTTATCTCACAGGTGGCAGGGTTGATAATGAGAGCCCTACTAGTTCTACTTAAACTTGAAGTGTGTTTTGCTGCCACGGACCAGGATCAGTTACAATCATGTAATAATTCCATTTTGTGAACTTATTTTAAATCATGTACATTATGTTTATAATTTTGTATATAATGTAAATTATAAAGCTTTTTAGGTTAAATGTTGAGAATTTGGGAAATAGGCTATATGTATTGATTATTATAAATGTATGTCTATTATTAGAAATGTTGGGGATTTTGACAGAATTGGATGTTTGAAATTATTTGGTTTGAAATTATTTGGGAGTGTCAATTTTCATGCAGGTTGTGAAAATTTATTTTTGGGAATGTCCAAATTACAGGCATAACTTTTGTGAATTTTTTTCAGAGATTCTTATTTAATATATGTATTTTTAGCTCCTAAAAAATTAACAAGTATTTTTACTTGTTTTCTAAAGTACATTTTGAATTTTAAAAAATATATATTTTTTGGGAATATGGGAATTTTTGGAAAGATTGAAAACTGTGGCATTCTTGTATTTTGTATGTGTATCTTACATATTCCGAGTGTGTGTATTATATCTATATGAGATATAAGGGTGTTACAAGGTGTGTTTCTAGGGTATTCATCTTTTAGTAAAGCATATAGAGTATTTAATAGAAGAACTCTAGTAGTTGAAAAGTCAATGCATGTTATTTTTGATTAATTCTCTAGGTTTAATTATGGGAAAGGTAGTGTTCTTAAAGATTTTATATGTACATTTGATGCTTGAGATAAACAGTGATTCAAAGGAAAAAATTGATGAGCTAGAACAAATTGAGGAACAAGAAGAGACTCAAGAACTATCCAAAGATTGACATTATCAAAAGGATCATCTAAAAGAACTCTTCATTGGTGACACTTCAAAGGGAGTAACTACTAGATCTAAGCTTAAATATTTAGATTCTAATGTTCCTTTTGTTTCCGAGATTGAGCCAAGGACTATTGAGGAGGCTGTTAGTGATGAATGTTGGGTGATTGTCATGTAAGATGAACTCAACCAATTTGAAAGAAACAAAGTGTGGAAACTTGTCTCTAGACCCAAGGGTCATCCAATTATTGGCTGCAAATGGGTGTATAGGAATAAACTTGATGAAGATGGTCTCATCACTAGAAATAAAACTAGATTGGTAGCCAAAGGCTATAACCAAGAGAAAGTTATTGATTATGATGAGACATTTGCTCCCGTTGCTGGATTAGAAGCAATTGGAATCTTACTTACATTTGAATGTCACATGAATTTCAAACTATTTCAAATTGATGTCAAAAGTGCATTTCTAAATGGCTTTATCAATGAGGAAGTTTATGTTGAATAACCTTAAAGTTTTGATTATCAATTTCCAACTCATGTTTTTAAATTAACTAAGGCATTGTATGGATTAAAACAAGCTCCAAGAGCTTTGTATGATAGACTTAGTGCTTATTTGTTGGAAAATAGTTTTACAAAAGGTAAAGTTGATACTACACTTTTGTTAAAAAGAAATTGCATGACATCTTATTGTACAAATTTATATTGATGCCAATATATTTGGTGCTATTAATGAATCATTATGCCAAGAGTTTACTTCTTGTATGACTAGGAAATTTGAAATGAGCATGATGGGTGAACTTAAATTTTTTCTTAGTTTACAAGTTAAGCAATGCAATGATGATATCTTCATCAGCCAATCCAAATATATAAAGGAACTTCTCAAGAAGTTTGGCATGGATGATTGCAAAGCAAACAAGACTCCAATGAGTACATCCTTATAAATGGACAAAGATGAATTTGGTAAGAAAATTGATGAGAAAAAAATATAGAGGTATTATCAAATCCTTTCTTTATGTTACTGCTTCTAGACCCGATATAATATACAATGTTTGTTTGTGTGCAAGATTTCAATCATGCCTTAAATAATGACACTTAAATGACACCAAAAGAATTTTGATATATTTAAATGGAACATTGTATTTAGGACTTTGGTATCCTAGAAATACATCATTTAACATTTTAGGTTTTTCATATGCAGATTATGCTAGTAGCCTATTGGATAGAAAAAGTATGATTGATAGCTTTGTATGATAGACTTAGTGCTTATTTGTTGGAAAATAGTTTTACAAAAGGTAAAGTTGATACTACACTTTTGTTAAAAAGAAATTGCATGACATCTTATTGTACAAATTTATATTGATGCCAATATATTTGGTGCTATTAATGAATCATTATGCCAAGAGTTTACTTCTTGTATGACTAGGAAATTTGAAATGAGCATGATGGGTGAACTTAAATTTTTTCTTAGTTTACAAGTTAAGCAATGCAATGATGATATCTTCATCAGCCAATCCAAATATATAAAGGAACTTCTCAAGAAGTTTGGCATGGATGATTGCAAAGCAAACAAGACTCCAATGAGTACATCCTTATAAATGGACAAAGATGAATTTGGTAAGAAAATTGATGAGAAAAAAATATAGAGGTATTATCAAATCCTTTCTTTATGTTACTGCTTCTAGACCCGATATAATATACAATGTTTGTTTGTGTGCAAGATTTCAATCATGCCTTAAATAATGACACTTAAATGCCACCAAAAGAATTTTGATATATTTAAATGGAACATTGTATTTAGGACTTTGGTATCCTAGAAATACATCATTTAACATTTTAGGTTTTTCATATGCAGATTATGCTAGTAGCCTATTGGATAGAAAAAGTATGATTGATGCATGCCATTTTCTTAGTGATTACCTAGTTTCTTGGTTTAATAAGAAACAAATGGTGGTTTTTCTATCTACTGCGGAAGTTGAATATGTTGCTGCATGTTTTTGTTACACACAAGTTCTATGGATGAAGCAACAATTGCTAGATTATGGTAAAATATTTAATCACATTCCTATTAAATATGATAATACAAATGCCATTCATCTATCTAAATATCCAATCTAACATTCTAGGTCGAAATATATATACATTAGGCATCATTTCTTGAGAGACAATGTTCAAAATCAAATTATTGTTTTAGCTACACAAATTCAATTTGCTGGTATCTTTACAAAACCATTGGATGAAGATAGACTAAATTTCATTAAGCATAATATAGGAATGTTTGATGGAAGCTCCTTGAATGAAAAATCTTATGCATTCAACATATTATGTTAAATATTGGTTGTTGTGTAAGAAATTATAATTTCAAACAATAAAAACTATCAATTTTTTTATCACAATTTGTCAAGACCATATAACAATACTCTCTCTCATACAAAATTCCTCACTCCCTTCATATTTTTGTTTGGTGAGGTCACCCTGAACCTTATAACGGTCATGAGTTACTTGGCTCATTAAATCCCTGATAAACCATCTATGAGCGGTTGTACAAATATATCAGACGGTTGTGAGAATTTGAAAAGTCTCGATCATTACAGGTTGCTTGCCATGTCACAAGCATCAAACCATGACAAATGGTCCTTCCGTGTTCTTTCGCGGTGGTCCTCATATCAAAAGGTGGTCACATCTGTTACACTATGCACAAAAGTTTTCTAACAGTTAGCTGTCAGACATATTTTAAATATTCACTCCTTTAACTTCTAGAAATGACTAGTTTTTCATTTCCTCCCTATTTATTCCCATAAACTTTAGTCACCACACTTCCTTTATTTCTCCAAACTTATAAACACCACATATAATCATACTCTCATCCCAAATCCCTCCTACACTAAAAACCTACTCTATTTTCTCTCTCATTCTTGTTCATCTTACTAATGGCACCTAAGAAGAAGAACTCTTATAAAGGGAAAGGGAAGAAGCCTGCTAGAATAGTAATTAGAGAAGAAGTAGATGCTCCTCCTTCTTCTCCATAACCTAGAAGAGAAGAGAAAATTCATAAACCCCATCACCAAACACATGAAGAAGACATTAGATATGCTATACTTAAGAATAAGAAAATGGAAGGAACAAAAAGCCCCTTTAGAGGTATGCTTGTTGCACTTAATATTAAGGATGAAATAGATAGGTATCTATATGTCCTTGGGTGGAGAAAATTTGTTCATCCGGATGAGGTAGGTTATCCTAGCCTAAGTAGAGAATTTTTGATGTCTCTTGAAATGGAAAAGAATGAAAAATTCTGCGTTAGGTTGGTATGAAATTAGGTTCAAGGTTTTTTATCAATATCGTGTCTTAACCCTAGAAGATTTTGCTAAAATTTGGGAATCTCCAACTGTTGGAGCCACCTCTTACAATGATACAACATTCTTTAATCAAACCTTGTCTTCCTTTTAGTAAAACAATTTAGCTGAAACCTCTTTTGTAAAGGAGTCTAAAGCTAGGTATATTAAATCCCTCACCCTTTGGATGCTCCATAGGATTATAACCTACACTGTCCACTGAAAAAATAATGGAAATAAGAAAGTAACTAAGAGAGACTTGATCTTTCTCTATGTCTTTACTCACAACATTCCTATTAACACACCTAAATTATAGATAGATACCCTTTATCATCATGCCATAACATGGTCAGGAACCTTCTTTCTTTCCTCACACATAACTTAAATAGTTAGGCACATGAATATGCTAAATAATCTCAACCTTGCTACTTTGAGAAGTCCTTTTGACCTTACATCTAGTGCTATCACAATGGACTTTTTAGAACATGATGGGTGTGTGAGAAAGATTGATGACAGATATGTGTATCATTTTAGGAGCAAAGGTGTAGTAGATAGAGATAAGAAGATGCCTAGGTACACCATTAATGGAGAAGGTGAAACTTTGAAAGTAGCTGTGGAAATGCCATAAAAACCTTCTTCCTCAAAAGCTAGTAAAATTGACTCTCCCACCAAACTCATTTTCAAAGGCTTAAAATCTCTTCAAAAGCAATTATCTCACTTCAAAAATGATGTTTCTAAGAGATTTTAGAAGCTCAATAAAAAGAATCAATCTTCTATCCCACACCCATCATGACTTAAATGAGATGCAAGGCAAAATGGAATTGCCTCAATGTGACCTCAAAGAATAGGATGTGAGTGATCATGAAGAAAGTTCTTTTGAAGAAGTATCCATTGAAGAGGATGCTAGCTTAAGTACTAGTGAGCAACCATCTCTTGACAAGGGCAAGACCCTAATGGAGGAAGAATCAGAGGATGAAGATTCTGACTAGTTTTTTTTACATGTAATGGTTTTTCTTTTCTTATGTTTCATGAATGAACTTCTTTTATTTTAATGAATGACCTTTTATATTTTGCTCCTTCTTTTTACCCTTGTCAAAGGGGAGAAATTAGGGGGAGAGAAATAGAAATTGATTTAATTAAAAATAAATTGATTGATTGAAAAAATGTTGACCAAAATAAATATTTGAGTTTAGCAAGTAACTTATCAAATAATAAACCTACAATGAATTCCAAACATTGCACTTAAAACACAATGTCAAAATAGAATCAAAAGTGCATAATTATAAAAATAACTTGAATAATCATAAGTTTAGGAGGAGATTGTAGGAGGAGATTGTCATTCAATTTCAGCTGACATTATTTTTAATCTCCATTCAATTTGATTGGCAAAATCAAAAAGGGAGAGATTGTTAGCCAAATACTCTCCATTTTGATCTTTAACGCTCAAATTGAATTAGGTATTTAATATGTTTTTAAGATTCTTGGTGTAGGAATAAAGTACTCAATATATTGCTAGAATAGGACAAAAATAGCGATCACCCCACGACCTTGGACGACCGCCCTTGAAGATTTGAAAAAGAAATAAAGTCATAGTAGCGTCACGGTTAGAAGTTTGACATTTGGAATGACCGCGCCAAGGCAATCCGAGACCATTCAATAATAGGGACGATCGCACCTCAATTGGTAAATATTCCAACTCTTACAGTAAAGGACACATTGAAGTTTTCAATAAGGTATGAAGAATAGTCACATAACATATCTTCGTAATCGTCTTTGTCCATGCACAACCGTTCCCATGTTTCTAAGCTGAAATCATAAAATTGGCAGTAGAGTTTGAGGTCTTAGATGCAAGTCATCCAATCCGACATCTATTCTAACAAAGGGCAACCTCACTATTCCAACAAAGGGCAACCTCACATTTCATATTTTGATAGAAATTCTATTTGACAAATGAAGTAATGACACATGGAATGACCATTAAAAGAGCAAATTAAAAATTTAAAAGGACGACCATCCTTGATCTTTGGCGACCATCCCGATAGTCACATGCTAGAAAAAGATGGGCAAAACTTCTCTGTCTGAGTACTAATACTTAACTATTGGAGAACTTTCAAATGGAGCGGCCATCCTGAACTAACATACGACAACCCAAAATGCCTGGGCGACCGCTACCAGTACTAAAATCACTATAATTTTAACAGCTAGTCAAATAAAATAGAAACCCATATAAAATATTATTAGTAACGGCTAGTTGGGCCAAATTGATTATAAAAACCCCTAGAAACTTCACTTAAAAAAAGAGTAGTGTGTTTTTGTAATAGCTAAGATTAACAAACTTTACTTCTTTTCATTAAAAATTCTTTATGTACTTATTGAGTGTTGGGTGTGAGCATTAAATACCATTGTAAGTTTGAGTGTCACCTTTGAAACACTTATGTTTTAGAGTGATCTTGGAAAAACTTTTGTTTGGATTGTGAGGAAGATATGCAAGCCTTGTAGAAGTTTGGCATAAGCTTGTGAAAACACCAAGTTAGAGTTGAGCTCGTAAAAGCTGAAGATTAGTGGAACCTTAACAAGTTGTTAAGAAAATGGATGTAGGATTGAGGTAATCTGAACCACTATAAACTCTTTGTGTTTGTTATTCTCTATTCTACTCTTCTACTGCTTTATGTGCTTTAAGATTTTAAATTAACCATCACTTCTTCAAAACAACCAATTCACCCCCCTTTCGTGGTTGCCATCTTAGGACAGCTCAATGGGTTGAAATCCTCAAAAATATAATCCATATTTATTGGATAATAATTTTCCAATATATCTTCATGGGACTTCCTTAATGTATTTTGTAATTTTAACTTCATATTATAATACATATAGATTATATAATGCAACTTTTTATGCTTCAGTCTATTTTAAGTCTTTGTGTAAATTAAACTAAAAGTGCTCCAATTGTATTGACAATTTTTGTTGATGTTGTTTGACCTAAACTTGGATAACAATCCTTTGTAATTTTGGTACATGTTCCCCATAATTTATCCACAACTCAGCTGTATTGAAATATATATATATATATATATTAATATATACATTGAACATATTACAATGAGAGAAACAAATTTTATTGATTTAACTTAGAGGTGAATGCACAATTGCCTTTTGAGCAAGCAAGGTACCAAGGGATCCATCTTTTTCTTAACATGTTAACATCTACATATTTATGAATAAAAATTATTAGTTTATTGTTATAATCAATAAAATTATAATTATTTAGTGCAATCCTAAATAAATAAATTCACTTGTACGAGAGCTTTCACTTGTGTATCTTCATTGGGCTCTACTCTCTTAGTCACTTTTTGTACTTTCATCATTACATCAACATCTTCCGTAATATGATATTGAGGATTATATTGACATTAAGAATTGAAGTAATAACCTAAAACAAAATATTTCAAAAGAAATTAGGATTAGATATTGATAATTTAAATGTAATTAATTTACTATATGCTGAAACTACACAATTTAAAAATATATATTAAGTCACTTACCACTAGAGTACAAATAATGATACAGTAGAAAATTTCATCTTGTATCAATTATTTTCCAATAATTTATTCAATACCTATAATTTTCTTTAATTGTAAGTTTTGTTCAATCAACTGCCTCATAAATAAAAGCCACTGTTGGCTTGTCATTCCCATCAACCAATCTTAAAACTTTTAAAAGGGGCTCCTAAACTTTTAGTATTTCATTTGCATTAGATCAAAATTTTTTCCCAACTCCACTTTCACCTAAAATTATACATTGAATATTGATGAAAGTTTTATTAGTCATTTTTCCATATCAAAAATTCACCCAAGCTTCTGATTCAAGCATACACTTCAAATTTATTCTTTGTCACATAATGCTCTCTAATGCAATAAAATTTGTTGCAAATATTATGGTGCCAATCCTTAGAATTTCTCTTCCTTCAATGTTTTTTTTTTCATATAATTTACCATCCAGTTATGATTATATATAAATTAGGTGATTTGTTTAGCTTGCTTCATAACTTCACTTTTATAACACCCTCATACCCTATATACAAATAATATATACACCCCGTATATGTAAAATACATATACATAATATAAGAATGTCATTAATCTTATCATTAGAAAATTCTCCATAATTGTATTAAAATAGATTATTCTTTAAAGGATAATTTAATGTGTAAATAAATTTATATATATTAATAATTAAATATTAAAAATACCAATTTGAAAGAAAATATCTAGTAAAATTTGTCAGAGTTTATCTATAAATCAAATGTTTTCCCGCAAAATAAACAATTACACAACCTGTAAGAAAAATTGCAATCCCAAAATATATACATTGACCCAAATCTCTAATATCTCTCCAAAAACATTTAACATCTCAAAATCACATGTTTATGTATATATGAAGATACTTCAATTCTTTACAACCCACAACCAAACATTTAAATTTTACAATATTTTTATACATAATAGCATATTGTATATAAACATATCATGCTTAACCAACAATAAATATTTACATGCTATGCAACAGGCTTTGGTCTTGTGGCAACCTAACAAATTTCAAATACTATCCAAAAATCTAGACTTAGTCAGGTCTAACAAAGCCCTTTGCCTCTAAATTGTCACCTGTGCGATGAAATACAATCGTGCTAAGCTACTAGTTTAGCAATATATACTTTGATAGAAAAAACAACTTTTAAAAGAACAATGAAATATGTTTTCCTTTCAATCATGAAATGTATTATACTTAAACAAATGCATTATTCACAGGAATCATTAAAGTATCGCAATCACATGCATTGAACCTAAATAATCCCATACAGTATTTAGGTTCCAGCTATATTATTCTAATCTATTGCGACTCGGGGGATCTAAGTGTCATGCTAATCCACTCGAAGGTGCATCTCCCTATTGACACCTCTGTGTCTATCCCTGATGGTAAATAATAATCACATCATAAGTGATACCTCTGTGCCTAGCCCCGAAGGCAAATATTATCTTATCTCATATTAATGACATGCTAATCTGATAGTATCAAACGCAATTATCTAGAATAAGATACTATATAAGGCAAACAAACACACCAAACCTATACTTTAGCACATTTTATCCAATTTCATATTCCTTTTCCATATTCATGGGTAATTTCCAAATTCTTAATACAATTCATTCACATTACTCATAATCTTAGCCGCATTATTTAAGCATATTTCACACTTATTATGAATAATGAATATCAAAACTATTAGCAATTCTATAATGGCTTAGCTAATCACATATTATGCAATTTATACATTTATTTCAAAATAATGCATTTCACACATGGAAATCAAAGTTTAAGTAACTTGGCACATTCATCAATTCACAATGTGTTGAGCCAAAAGCAATGCATTTGAAACAATAGTTATCAAAGTATGCACTACCTCTAAATTGCCAAATTCAATGCAAAATCACTCCAATACTAACTTCCACCAAAGCTCTTCAATTCTTTAATTTTGTAACTTCCATTTACTCAATCCTAGATCACATTACAAGTTAAAATAAATCATTAAAAACATATTTCTACTAATTTCAACTAATTAAATATCAATTACTTTCATTATACCCAATTTCTACTAATTAACCTATAATTCTTTAAGTTCAAAAATCCCCCCTAATAAAATTCTAAACCAAGTTTTAAACCAAAATATATCATTAGAATTTCATTCTAACACTTTTTAACCATTCAAATACCAATTACATCAATTATCCCCAAAAATCACCAAAAAACCCCAACTTACATACTTCTTCTTCCAAACTACTACCAAACTCAACCATTTCAATCACCCATCCACAAAATTATTACTTCTACATCAAAATAACATCATTACTACTCATTCCAAAAATTATCCAAGCTCCCTTCAAAAATTTAAATTTTACATAATATTAAAATTCATCAAAACTCAGCTTAAAATAGAAATTAATTACCTAAACCTTGATTTTTCTTCAAAAATTTCTTAATTCCTTTGATTTCTTTTGTATAATTTGATGGATGGAAGAAGCAAAATTCTCCTTCAAACAACCATGGAATTTGGCCCAAGGGAGAGAAGAAGAGGAAGAAGATGAAATGAATTTTTGACTTTTTAATTCTCTTTTAAATCCTAGCCATATATATATATTATATAATTAATTAATTAATAATTAATATTTACAATTATCATCTTCCACCAAAAGTTATTTTAATTTTAAATTTATGTTTTATTTATCTTTTTACTTTTTTACCCCTTTTTCTTTTACTTTTTTACCCCTTTTACTTTGACTTTGTCTATTTTTTTTTTACTTTTTCATTTTTTAGTGAAATTCATATTTTATGTGTATTTAACATTTATCCTACATATACATTAGTTATTTCCTTCTTCCAAAACTTTAATAACTTCTTCCAACACTTCACTTAATCATTCTAAATTATTCATTTAATTATATTTAATAAAATTACGGGCATTACAACTTCATACTTCTTTTTCCAATATCCTCTAAAATTAAATCAATACAGTGAGCACTAGAAGCTGTCCAATATAACTTTTTGTATATTAGCATAATCATTTTTCTAGCACATTTCATTGTAGCATCATTGTAATTATAATCTGGATAACTATATGCTCACCAACTTCTTTAATTAATTTTTTCATAAATTTAAAGTAATATTATGCATCCTTTTTTAGAACATCAAATGTATTGACTGACTTATGGAAAATGATGGCATGATTTGAATATATGAAGAAGTTAATGATGTGTATACTCGTAGGGCCAATCCAAGTATTACATAATATTGACACACCTCTTTGGTTCCATATTCCTCTAAATGAAGCAATGTAATTCTTCATTTAGGTGTACTTTTTGAGAAGACAAACCTCTAAATATTCATATGGTGTGGGTGGTGGAATATTAGAACCCACTTCATATACAGTTATTAATAATGGTATCATCCAAGGGGATGTCGTAACATTAAATGACAATTTGTTATGAACAATAAAATGACTCATTGCATTAGTCAATTTCTCACTTTTTTTTAACCAACTCATCTTGATTGTGGATTGTTTCTGCCTATCTCATTCTACCTCTAATTCAATTTCAACTGCTCTTAGCCTTTCAGTTTGTGTAGATAGTGATGCATATTTACTTTTTCCATATCCTTCAACTCTAACAAATACAAAATACCTCGTTGATGGTTCTAAATGTCGATTTGTAAAGGAACAAACTGCATCATAATTACTGCTTCTACTTCTCCTATGTGAATCAATTTCAAGTTATCACATACTTTCTCATCCTGTGTATTCAAACTCATTGTCATCATCATAATCATCATTAGAGTCCCCAACATTCATATGTATAATTTCCTCTTCAAGAGCATGCTTCTATGCTTTTTTATTTTCTTTTCTTTTTTGCTAAATTTGCTAGCAATTTTTTCATATACGTCTTATTTTCTTTTGGTACTTAGGACAAGCTAAAATATTACCTAATATTCTAGCTAAGTGTTGCTTAAAATGTATGATTCCACTAGTCACTAATTGTCCTCAAAATTTGCAATTCATTTTTTTTATCAAGATTAATAAGAGTGGCAAATCTCCATCCAATATCATCATTTGGCTTCCAGTCCTCATTACTTTGATATGCTCGGTTGCGTGGCATATTTTCTGTCTATAAACAAATAAAAAACACTTGCTTTTGGCATTACAAGTGTATAAGTTTATTTCAAAATTAAAATATAAATTCTATTAAATTTATTAATAATTTTTTTCTTTTAATTTGAGAAATTTAAAGCTTGAATATAAATTTACTATCTAATTAAAAATACATATTTATATTAACTTGTATGATAATTTTCTTTTCTTTTAGTGTAATAAATTTAAAGTGATAATATCCTAATTTATTATCTAATTAAAAATACATTTTACTATTGAATATATGATAAATGTAAAGTTAAATATAAATTTATTATCTAATTAAAAATATATATTACTATTAAATCTATGACAAATGTAAAGTTAAATAAAAACTTATTATCTAATTAAAAATATATATTACTATTAAATGTATGATAAATGTAAAGTTAAATAAAAATTTATTATCTAATTAAAAATACATAGCATTATTAAAAGTATGATAAATGGAACATTAAATATAAATTTAGTATCGAATTAAAAATACATATTACTATTAAATATATGGTAGATGTAAAGTTAAATATATATTTATTATCTAATTAAAAACGTATATTACTATTAAATTTATAATAAATGTAAAGTTAAATATAAATTTATTATCTAATTAAAAATATAAATTACTATTAAATTACACAAATAATTTTATTTGCCATTACTATGAGAAATTTTAAGTGAAAATATAAATTTACATTTAACTTTACATTTATCATAGTAATGGAAAATAAAATAATAACGGAAAATAAAATAATAATGTTATTTAATATTAATATGCATTTTAATTAGATAATAAATGTAACACCCCTACACTCAATATACGTACACCACGTATACACACTATATGTGATATACGTGTAGAGGATATAAGAGTGTCACAGTCTATTTTAAACAAACCAATCCAAACTTTAAAACTTTAACATCAAATCATTATTTCAACAATATGAGTAAACTTAAAACATTTAACTTATTTTATAAATAGTAATAGATAAAACATTCCTTGTTAAAAATACATACATATATATATATATCTTCATTACCCCAAAAGTTTTCTAAAACCTTTATTTAATAAACAGCGGAAAACGCAGCGGATTATACATATGTATACATCAAAATCAATATTTACAAAAATATAGAGTTTATACATGCTGGCAGTTCGTCTCTGATCTTGATTTTCACTAACAACTTTGATCTCAAAGTCTCAAGCCTAGACTCGACTCGGTCTAGATCAGCTCTCCGGCACAACCAGATCTACTCTGTCACCTGCGCAATGAACCACAATCGCACTAAGCAAAAAGCTTAGTGATACAAACTTTGATTCAATGTAGATCAATGTGATGCTAATGCGCAACACATATGAATATATCAACTCATTACATTATATCTCAATATATTAATCATTTTCATCACATTTCATAATTCACATTAAAACAAAGACAAGCATGGGCCAAAAAAGGATGTAATATGCTATTCAAAGTTCAGGGTTACTGCTTCGGTCCATAATGACACCTTGTGTCTAGCCCCGTAGGCAATATATATATCAATGGAAAATCCAACTAGATCTGAGCTTACGACCCGGTCTTTTCACTCAGTCTAGCTTCAAGAATTTATTTTTGAGGCTTATGACTCGGTCTTTTCACCCCAAAAATATCACATTTATCAGCTGGGCCCGGCTTATGACCCGGTCTTTTCACCTTTCCAGCAATTTATAGGCATGCTGCCAAACCCAGAACTCTGAAAATTGAATAACATATTAGGCATACAATTTATTCATTTATCTCATTATCCAATATTTTCATAATCGAACTAGGCACATTGCCTTTTTATATCATCATTTTTCTCACTTTTCTCATTCTTCTCTTTTATATCAATATCAATTTGTTACATTATGTTTTCACATATCTTATCACATTATTCCACATTTCTTTTCTTATACAACACATTACTCAATTGCTTTGATACATCATCATAATTCACATTATACATATCATAACATATAACTCATTCATCAACAATATATCAAGTAACTTAACACATTTCTCAACTAAATGTGTTAAGTCCCAATGTCATGTAAATGTATGCAATCATTCAAAGTTTGTACTTATCTCTAAAAGCAACAGCACCACTCTATCAACCTCCTCTTCCAAGATATCCCTCAATCCTTGGCTTGGTAACTCAATTCTCTTCAAAACCTAATCCAAAGGTGATTATACATACTCACTTAGTGATACACATAAGAAATTAGGAAAGAGAACTATCTAGGGAAAACTCTACACTTGACACGCTTAACAACACAGGCATGTTCATGGACGTGCCCTAAACCCCACAACATAGAAGCTTTGACGCGCTCAGTGACATGGGTGTGTCATTGGACGTGTCAATACAACCACCACATAGAAGCTATGACACGCTCAGTGACATGGGCATGTCACTGGACGTGTCAATCCTCCAACAACACAGTAGTTGTGACAAGCTCAGTGACATGGGCGTGTCATTGGACGTGTCACCAACCCAGAAAATAGAACCAATGACATGCCCAAAGACATGGTCGTGCTACTGGGCGTGTTAGGCCAAAAACTCTGAAATCGACACAAAAATACCACATCCAACTATCATCTTTCAATAACCTTATCAACACCACACAAACTCAACCAAATCCATCAATATACCATACAATACTTGAGTAAACAATAAAACAGCTCAATTACAAACATCAAAACACAAACACTACCATTTTTCACAACTCAAAGTGACAACACCCACAACTCTTGCTTTCTTCACCAAACATAACCCTTTCTTCAATCCATCCTCAAAAATCAAAGTTAACAAGACAAAACACTTCAAACATACCAAATCAACTATAAACACATCTACAACAACCATTCACCAAACTCATAAACACAAACTCTAAAGAAATCAAAGAAACAAGTTGAAAACTTACCAAAAGTGAAGAAAATCCTTAAAACTCCAACTTGATCTCTTGAAATCCTTCAAATCCTTGAGTTAGGAAGCAACAAAATCTCTTTCCCTTTGGTTGATAATGGTGGCCGGCCAAAGAAGAAAGAAGAAGATGAAGAAGAAAGTCAAACCTTCTCTTTTAACTAAACACCTTTCCCTAAAACACTCTCCACCAAATATTTAATTAATATAACAATAAACCCACTTTTTTCATCTTCCACTATCCTTAATTAAATCTATTTAAATACTAAAAATATCTTTAGACCATATTAAGACATTAACTTGTATATATTGTATATATCTCTATATATACAAGATATACACACTCCTTCCTCTTATCTTTCACTTAATTACATATACACTTAAAAATCTTTAATCCAATTTCAACAATTAATATTTCTAAAAATTTTAGGGTATCATTTGGGATATTACAATTCTCCCCCTCTACAAATAAATTTCATCCTCGAAATTACCTGTTCTCAAGTCTGAAACAACTGGGGACACTGATCTCGCATCACTTGCTCACTCTCCCAAGTTGCCTCTTCCTTAGCATGATTCTTCCAAAGAACCTTCACAAGTGGCACTTTCTTATTTCTCAACTCTTTCACTTCATGTGCCAAAATAACCACCGGTTCTTCTTTAAAAGTCAGATTCGAACCTCAATAGATTCTACTGACAAAATATTAGATGGGTCTGACTTGTACCTCCGTAGCATAGAAATATGGAAGACATTGTGAATTCTATCATATTCAGGCTGCAAAGCGAGTCGATAAGCAAGTGGTCCAACTCTCTCCAGTACCTCATAAGGTCCAATGAAACGAGGACTCAGCTTCCCTTTGCAGCCAAATCTCAAAATTTTCTTCCAAGGAGACACTTTCAAAAATACTTTATCTCCTACATTGAACTCTATGTCTCTCCTCTTCAAATCTGAGTAGGATTTCTGTCAGTCTGAAGCTGCTTTCAAATGATCTCGAATTATCTTCACTTTCTCTTCTGTTTCTTTAATCAAATCGGGACCAACCAACTTACCTTCACCAATCTCATCCCAACATAGAGGCGTCCTGCATCTTTTACCATACAATGCCTCATAAGGTGCCATTCTGATACTGGACTGATGACTGTTGTTATAAGCAAATTCCATCAGTGGTAAGAATCTATCCCAACTCCCAGAGAAATCAATGATACAACTTCTCAACATATCCTTTAAAATCTGTATCACTCTCTCTAACTGCCCATCTGTCTGAGGATGGAAAGCAGTGCTAAAATGTAACCGAGATCCCAAAGCATCATGCAAATGCTTTCAAAACCTTGAAGTAAACCGAGGATCTCGATCAGACACCAAAGAAATTGGGACTCCATGCAATCTTACTATCTCATTGATATACAGCTCAACCAACTTCTTAAGAGAATAGTCCATCCGAACTGGAAGAAAATGGGCTGTCTTCGTCAACCAATCAACAATCACCCAAATGGCATCATGCTTCTTCTGAGTTAAGGGCAAAACAGTCACAAAATCCATCGTTACACTCTCCCATTTCCATTCTGGCACTAATAAAGGTTGGAGCAACTCTGAAGGAACTTGGTACTCGGCCTTCACTCTCTGACAAGTGAGACATTTGGATACAAATTCTGTTATGTCCCTCTTCATACCTGACCACTAATAATATTGCTTCAAAACATGATACATCTTGGTACTCCCAGGGTGCATAGCAAAAGCCGACTGATGTGCTTCCTCCAAAATAATCTTTTTCAATCTTGCATCATTAGGAACACACAATCTATCTTTGTACCATAAATTGCCATCACTTCTCACATGAAAATTTCGGCTCTCACCCTTTTGGAAATCCAAAACAACTTTCTGAATTTTCTCATCTGCCAACTGAGCCTCTCTAATATGATCCAACAAGACTGGCCTCAACTGCAACTGAGCCAATAAAGCACCATCATCACATGATTCAAAACTAGCATGCAACGCTCTCAACTCCACAAGCAACGAGAGTGAATAAACAGCCAAACCTGCCAAAGACTTCCAACTCAAGGCATCAGTAACTACATTTGCCTTACCAGGGTGATAATCAATCAAACAGTCATAGTCTTTAATCAACTCCAACCACCGTCTCTATCGAAGATTCGGCTCTCTCTGGACACCTAAGTAATTCAAACTCTTGTGATCCGTATAAATGAAACACTTCTCCCCATACAAGTAATGTCGCCAAATCTTCATAGCAAAACCTATGGCTGCCAATTCCAAATCATGCGTCGGATAATTCAACTCATGTGGCTTCAACTACTGCGAAGCATAAGCTATGACTTTACCATCTTGCATCAAAACACAACCTAAACCACTATGTGAAGCATCACTGTAAATCACATATGGTTTATCTTCTACTGGAAAAGTAAGAACAAGAGCTTGAGTCAATATCTCCTTCAACTGCATAAAGCTTGCTTGACATTGATCTATCCACACAAATCTAACTCCCTTCCGAAGCAATCTGGTGAGTGGAGTAGCTATCAAAGAAAAACCTTTCACAAACCATCGATAATAGCCTACCAAACCCAAAAAATTTCTAACTTTAGTAACTGTCTTCGGTGGACTCCAATCCAAAATGGCTTCAACATTACTCGAATCAACTCTTATACCTTCTGCTGAAACCACATGACCGAGAAAAGTCACTTGATCAAGCCAAAACTTACATTTAGATAGCTTAGCATACAGATGCTTCTCTCTCAAGGTCTGCAATACAATCCGCAAATGCTTGTCATGATCCTCCTCATTATGCGAATACACCAAATATCATTGATAAAGACCACCATAAACTAATCTAGATAGGGTTTAAACACCCTATTCATCATATCCATAAAAGTTGTTGGTGCATTCGTCAACCCAAAAGGCATCACCAAAAATTCATAATGCCCATACCTTATACGAAAAGCTATCTTGGATACACCTTCCTCTTTGATTCTCAACTGATGGTACCCTGATCTCAGATCAATCTTAGAGAAAACTGTTGCTCCCTTCAACTGATCAAAGAGATCATCTATCCGAGGTAAAGGATACTTATTCTTGATGGTCACCTTATTCAACTGTAATATCCCAAATGATACCCTAAAATTTTGAAAATGCTAATTGTTGAAATTGAATTAAATTATTTAAAGTGTATACATGATTAAGTGGAAAGAAATGAAAGGGAAGTGTGTATATGTTGTATATATAAAGATATACACAACATATACAAGTCAACATTTTATTTATGGTCAAATGATATTCTGTTTATTAATATGGAAATTAAGTGATGGTGGAGGTTGATATTTTGATATTTATATTATAATAATATATTAATTGCTTGGTGGAAATTAAAAGAGGTTAATTTTGTGGTTAAGAGAGGTGGCTTGTTTTGACTTGAGGATAATTATCTTTATCTTCTTCTTTCTTCTTCAAGAGCCGGCCATCACCATTGCCAAAGGGAAAGAGATTTTTGTTGATTCCTAACTCAAGCAATTGAAGGATTTCAAGAGATCAAGTTGGAGTTTTAAGGATTTTCTTCACTTTTGGTAAGTTTCCAACTTGTTTCTTTGATTTATTTTGAGTTTGAGTTTTGAGTTTGGTGGATGATTGGTGTAGTTGTGTGTATGGTTGATTTTGGTGTGTTTAAAGTTGTTTTGTTTAATTGATTTTGAAGAGAAAAAGGGTTAAGTTTAGTGAAGAAAACAAGAGTTGTGGGTGGTGTGACTTTGAGTTCTGAAATATGGTTGTATTTGTGTTTTGATGCATGTAATTGAGTTCTTTTGATGTTATGCAAGTTTAGTATGGTATATTGATGGTTTTGGTTAAGTTTAAGAAAGATGTTTATTGGATGTGCTGTTGTTGGTGTCGATTTCAGGTTTTTGGCCTAACACGCCCAGTAACACAGCCATGTCTTTGGGCGTGTCGTTGGTTCTATTTTCAGCACGAGTTGTGAAACGCCCATGCCACTGAGTGTGTCACAACTTCTGTGTTGGAGTAGTATTGACACGTCTAGTGACACGCCCATGTCACTGAGCGTGTTATAGCTACTCTGTTGTTGGTGGATTGACACGTCCAGTGACACGCCCATGTCACTGAGGGTGTCATAGCTACTGTGCTGTTGGTCTAGTGACACGCCCATGTCACTGAGTATGTCATAGCTACTGTGTTGTTGGTGGATTGACACGTCTAGTGACACGCCCATGTCACTAAGTGTGTCATAGCTTTTGTGTTGGAGGAGGATTGACACGTGTAGTGACACGCCCATATCACTGAGTGTGTCAAAGCTTCTGTGTTGTGTGCCTAGTATGTTATTCAATTTTCAGAGTTTTGTTGTTTGTGGCATGCCTAAAAGTAACAATCCCTTAAAGCTGGGTTGGGCTTGGTCCTTGAAGCCAGGTTGGGTTGATACTAAGCTCCCCTTGAAGCTTGGTTGGGCCTAGTCCTTGAAGCCTAGTTGGGATGTTATATATGAGGTAATCCTCATTGTGATAATGATTTGCCTACGGGCTTGATAAATGTGATTATTGGACCAAAACAATAACTCTGGAATTTGAATGGCATATTAGTTTCTTTTGGGCCCATGCTTGTCTTTATTTTAATGTGAACTATGAATAATGGAATAATTGAACAATGTAATGAGATTTAATGTTATGAAATATGATATCCTTGTATATTGCTTCTAATTCTTGAAAGTTTAACATTGGCATTACATTGAATCATATTGTTATCATGGGTTGTACCACTAAGCCTTTGGTTTAGCGCGATTGTGATTTATCGCGCAGGTATCAGGGTAGATTCGGTTGAACTGGAGAGTTCAGCTAGACCGAGTCAAGTCTAGGCTTGTGATCCCTTGTGAAGTGTTGATCATTGGACTTCAAGATCAGAGATAAACTGCCAAGCATGTATAAACTCTATATTTTTGTAAATATTGTTTTTGATGTATACATATGTATATTCCACTATATTTTTCGCTGCTTATTAAACAAATATTTTGGATAAACTTTGGGTGTAATGAAGATGTATGTATATGTATTTTAACAAGGAATGTTTTATCTATTGCTATTTATAATGATGATTTAGTGTTAAAGTTTTAAAGATTGGTTTGTGTAGACCCTTAATTTTTGACCTAGTCCGGTCCAATATATTTTATATAGTCTAAAATAATTTTTGTGTTATTTTAATTAAATAATATTTATTTTAGTATTTATTATAAGTTTTAATAAAATAAAAATAAAAATAAAAATAATAATAAATAAATAAATAAAAATAAAAATAAAAATTGACGACGAAAAATTCATCACTGAAAGCAAAATGGCCTTGAGTCATTTCTCCCGCAGGAAATTCATGTGGCGAAATGGCCTGGCAGCCAGCCAGCACCCCAATTCTCGCTATCAAGCTCTCAGCCTGTCGCAGTTTTTGCCAGCGAGATTTTTCCAATGCAATTTTTTTCGAAACCAAATTCCATTTGGTTTCGATTTTCTTTTCCTAATTAATGATAATTTCCTTAAACAATTGGAATTGAGCTTCCAAAATTTCCTATAAATAAAACTAAAAATACACAGAAAAGGGGGAGGACACTTTTGGAGAAAAAAACTGAGGACTAGAACTTTGAACTTGGGACTTCGGATTTGAGAGGAACAAGCAAAGCCATCGACAATTTATCAAAGGCAGCAACTTTGCCTTTGTCCTTATTCATCCAAGAAGCAATTTTTGGTGGAACCAACGAATGAAGGTTTGAATCTCTAATTTCCTTTTTATTTTCTTACAGTAGCTTCAATCATTTAAAACTAATAAATTGTTTCTTTTGATTCCAAAAATCAGAGAATCCTAATTTATTTCTTCTAAACCTTAGAACCTTAAATCGTTTCTTCTATTTTCAAAAACCCTAAAAGTTACTTTTCTGTTTCTTCAAAAACATTAGAACCCTAATTTATTTCTTCTAAACCTTAGAACCCTTATTTATTTCTTCAAAACCTTAGAACCCTAAATTGTTCCTTCTATTTCCAAAAACCCTAAAAAAATACTCTTTTATTTCCAAAAACCTTAAATCATTTTTTCTATTTCTAAAAGTTTTTAAAAACCCTAAATGGTTTTCTTCTAATCCTTTTCCAAAATTTCCAAATGTTTTGTTAAATATCCAAACTCTAAACTCACTTTACAGTTTCTAAAAAATCATAACTACTTAATAAAACTAAACTATTTTCTTCAACTCCAAAACCAAAACAGTAAACTCCAAACTAGTTAATCTAAACCCTAAGTTTTCTTAAACCCTAATTCCCTCAAAATCATAAACCCTAGTTTTTCTAAACCCTAATCCTTAAAACCTTAAAATCTTATAAACCTAAACATTCAAACTCAATACAGTAAACCAAAAACAACAATCCAGTAACTAAGAATTATAAACCTAATGTTTTAATTATTCTAAAACCCTAATTTCATAATGTTAACTCTAAACCCTAATTTGATTCATGAAACCCTAATCCATTTTAATTCTCTTAAAACTTATAGTAGCCTAAACAAATGATAATAATAATACTAAAATCCCAAAACACTAAATGTTAATTAAAGAACTTTAAATAGAAACAGTAAACCCTAATTTGTATCTTTATTTACTTTATTTTTAGATTTAATTATGTAGTTCATTATATGCTTTGATTTATTTGCAATGCTTGATTTAATTTATCATGGATGAATTTTTATTATATATTTTGATTGTTGTTTAATATCTTTGATGAATGATTTAATTATGATGAATGGTTATTTACTTCTATAGATTTATTTTGATTTCCAAATGTTGTAAGAGGTATGTTTCCACTTTGTGGATACCTCATTAATTAAATATCATGTAATTTAAATTGCTTTAATTTTTTAGACCAATGTAAAGGACATGTTTCTACCTTTTGGTAGGTGTCCTATTAGTTTAGACATGAATGATGTAAGGACATGTTTCCATCCTCGGATGGGTGTCCATTTATTTGCTTGGACATTGCTTTGAATTTAATATAACAATGCTTTATTTCAATTGTTGCGTGTAATATGGATAATATTGTTATACTTAAGAATTTTATAATATTAAGACCTGAAAAGGAGGCCGGTTCCAATGAACCGAGCATTGTGGGGGTGCTGGGCCATTTCTCACATTCCCCACACGTACCCAACTTTCCAAACCCATTGGGGATTCCTTAGGAATTGAGTTATCCACCCCTTTCTTTTTCCCGGCCCGTCCGGGTGGCAAAGTCTCTAAGGCCCGAGCCTAAACAGTGCTGAAGTCGCAAAAACCATTCCACCGGGTGTTGGGGGTAAAAATCCCCACTCATAGTGGTGACTCCACTAGGGATAAGAGAAGTTGATTCCGTTGGTCTTTATATTATTCTATTCTTCCTTATAATGATGTTATCCATTGTATCATTTAGATTGCATCGTGTACGTGAGTTAGGATGCCCGTGTTACCCGTGTTGTGTTATGTAAGGGATACCATACTTTCACTCAAGGTATGGAGATTGAGCATGGCATAACCACTCATAGCCTCGTGCCATTTGGTATATACTTGCTATGGGAACCTAAGCCTTTCAACCCAAAGACTAAAGCTCATGTAATTGGCCTAGTTACTTAGGTTTTTTTTTACCCCAAATGCATGTTGTTTGACTATGGTTAATTTATCTTGGCTTATGGCTTATTTGGTTTGTTCTTTTTCTAATATGACCCAAGTACATTTGCAAGCTCAAATAAATATTTCTTTAAAATCCAAAAGACCAAAGCTTTCTTCAAAACATTTCAAGATGGTCTTTGGATATAAAACAAATCAAAATTTTTTTTTCTCAAGGCCCAAATACTAAGTCCAGAATCCATTTTTTCTAAAATCTTTTTACAATGGGCTTAGAAATAAAATTATTTTTACCTTTTCTTACGAAGAGCTTGCAAATTATTTAGGTCAATTACGAAATACCAAAAATCAATTGTGAGCCTAGTTTACACTAAGAATAATTAATCATGGGCTTGTTTTTGGCATGAATCATTAGTTGCTTTTTCAAATGAGAAATCTATTTATGATAAACCTCTTAATTTAGTTTTAATCTAATATAGCACAAAAGCTACTTTAGTTGGTTGGATGGATTAAAGCCTAATTATCATGAACTGATTTCCATCTTTGAAAATATAACTATTGGTTGAAACGTCCGAGGGAAATATTCAAAAATAAGATACCCCATGTTGGTATTTTGTTAACCATGTACCTAGGAAAAGAGACTGGCCATTCGTGTGTGGATGTTATAAGGTTGGAAGGAGCGTCTTAATTATCCTTGTTTGTTGATTGTTTATGCATACATGCATACATTTACATCTCATTGATCCTTTCTAGCTCACATTCCTGGATTATGACAGTTCAAAAGCTTACGACTATCTGACCTACGCCGGAGATGAAGTATCTAGCAACGGCTCAATCTCCTTTTCACCAAAAGCAATGGAGCCCGAACAAATTCAAAGAATGGTGGATGAAGCCCTCAATGCCAAAATGGAAGAAATAAAAGAGGCCCTAGCTGAGACCATGAAGAACCAATTGACTTCAATTTTAGAAAATCATGTCGAAGCATCTGCTAGCACTAAGAAGCCAAAGGACAAAGGGAAGACTAAAGTTGGTGAAGTGGTTTTTATTGATGAAAAGGTGATCATTGATGACGATGATGATTGGGCTTAATGCTACCAAGATCCTCAAGATAAGAAGAAAGAACCAAAGATTGTTGAAAGATTAGCTATGAAGAAAACTGAAACTTCTGATGTTGAAAAGATGATTGCTGATTTAGAAAAGAAATTTGAGAAGAAACTGAAAACCGAGGAAATGTCTGAAGTCGACAAATTATTTGAGCTAGATGAAGAAGTTTCGTACAAGTTCAAGATGCCATCTTTTGCAAAGTTTGATGGAACCGAAAATCCTCACCTCCATGTAAAGCAGTATATCACTGCTATGTAGTCTACCTGAGCTAGTAAGGCTCAAACTCTAAGGTACTTTATGCTCTCATTGGACCCTGTTGTCCAAAATTGGTTCAATACCTTAGATGATGGAACACAAAAGAGTTGGGTTTTGCTATACAAGGCCTTCATCCAATAATATGGATACAATGTTGAAATGGAAGTTACCTTAATGGAAGTGAAGTCCATTAGACAAAGGCCAAATGAGAATTTTGTGGACTATGTGAAGAGATGGAGAAACAAGGTCGCGTTGCTGAAGAAAAAGCCCGATGAATCCGATCAAATAAGGATAATTGTGAGAGGGGTGTTGCCTAGTCTTCGTGAGAGGATGTCTCATAAACTCATCCATGATTTCAAAGATCTCCTCCAAGCTGGTCTGCAAATTGAAGAATGGGAAAGAGAGAAGAACTGTTTTTTAAAGAGAAGAAATGAGAAAGGAAACTATTAGTCTGGTAGCCAAAGCATGCAAAAGGTGGTAGGTGTTCATGCTACTAGCCAAGGAACAAGGAGACAGTTTTCGGAATTATGGAAACTAATGTCTTGGGTTCTCAATAAGCTTCAAAGAAAGGGATTGCTACAACCCTTAAATCCTCGTCCTTTGCCTAACCCTCTCCCACCTAATTTCGACACTAAAGCATTTTATCAGTTTCGTCAAATGCAAGGGCATGACACGGATAGATGTGTGAGGTTGAGACATGAGATCCAAAATCTAATTGATAGTGGGAAGCTGCCCGAGCCCAACAAGCCAAACACCAAAGACAACCCATTACCGAAGTTCAATAGGGTACCACCACTGGCAACCTTCATGATTTGAGGGTGTTTGCATGAAGATTTTGTCATGTCTTCTTTTCAAGATGTGGGTGGAGAAGCAACCAAAGAAGAAGAGGTATTTGGCAAAATTAAACAAGCTATGGTGGGTAAAGAAGTAGCAATTTGTGTCGTCAATGGGTTTTGGGATTCAAGCGATAGTGATGACGATCTTGTATCCAAGAAGGAGGAATGGACCTAGTCTGAGCCCGAAGAAGATGAAGTAATGAACACTAGATCCGGTAAGCCTTATGCAACGCCACGCCTAAGGAGTAATAAGGGAAAGGAAGTTGAAGTAGGAAATAAAGAGGAGGAAGATGATGTTGTGCTCAAGCAATTGAAAAGAACCCAAGCAAGTGTTAGCATTTGGGATCTATTGGCTACTTCTAAAAAGCACCGAGAAACTATGGCCAAGGCCTTATCTAGCATGCCAATTTCTACCTCCACAATACCGGAGGAGCTGATCAACCTAATAAAAATTGGAGGGGTAATGAAATGTGAAGATATTCAAGAGAAGAGCGAAGTTAATATGGGAGCGGTTTCTTTCTCAGATGCAGATTTACCGGAGGAGGGGAGAGATCACATCCACCCTCTCTTTATCAAAATAGAAATCAAAGGGAAAAGGACTCCATGTGTAATGGTCAATGATGAGTCCGCCATAAATGTTTGTCCACTTAAAATATTGCCAAAGCTAGCCATGTCAACAAGGGATCTAAACCCAACCTAGGTGACCATTCGGGCTTATGACAACACTAAGAGACACGCCGAAGGAACTTTCAAAGCTGCCGTCAAGGTTGGTCCAATTGAATCTATTATTGAATTTATTGTTTTAGACATACCTGTTACCTTTTCATTACTCTTGGGACATCAATGGTTTCACCCTCTCGATGGAGTTCCTTCCACCCTTCATCAAAAGATCAAGTTCCCTAACGGAGATGAGATAGTCGTCATCGAGGCCGAAGATAATGAGATTGTTAACGCTCTAATGATTAAGAGGCCTCTCAATGGTTTCCAAGTAGCAGTAATTTTTGATGATGAAGTAGTGGACTCCAAAGTCTTGAATATGATGAAGAGCATGAACTACCTTCCCGGAGCTGGTCTTGGAAAGGGAAAAACCGGTTTGACAAAACTGCCAGATTTTAAAACTCAAACTTCCAAGAAGGGGTTGGGATATGATGAAGACAACAATGTCCAGCCAAAGAAGAGTGAGAAGATGAGCTTCCCACCACTTGAAGATATCTTTGTCAAAGCTCTAGACATAGGACCACTCCAAGGAAAGCCCGAGCCAATCATGTTCATGGGAAAGTTGATCCCGGGTTTTGAAATTTTTGCAGATGTTGCTGAGCTAGTGGAGTAAGTGAAGAAAGAGCTCACCCTATCAACCAACAAAGAATCCAATCTGGAAGAGAAGAACGAAGCTGTCCTAAAATCCAAGAAGACTCTGAAAGAGATTGCTGCCCTGGTTGAAGAAAAGTTCGAAGACATTCTGCCTTATGATTTTGAGAACAATGATTTTGATTTTGATTTTAATTTGTCTGCTTTGTATGAGGATGATAATGTTTTCTTTTCCAAAATGAATGTAATAAAGTCTGATTTTGCTTACTTGTGTGATGTTTGTCCTGATGGTTGCATACATTCAAATAGCACTTACATGAGCATCTTTAATATTAATTCTGTTGAAACACAATCATTAAATTTGGGAACAATAAAAAATCCTAAAAATATTAGCATAGCATCCGACCTTACTCCTGATGAGAGAAAGATATTTGAAAAAATATTCAAAAAATAAGAAGAAGTGTTTGCTTGGTCTTATGAGGATATGCCTAGAATAGATCGAGACATAGCCAAACATCTTATTCCTACTTACACTCATATGAAACCTGTCAAACAAAAGCTTAGGCGATTAAGACCTGAGTGGACTGAATTGGTTAAAGAAGAGGTCACTAAACAAATACAAGTGAAGTTCTTTGAAATGATAGAATATCCAGATTGGCTAGCCAACATAGTACTTGTGCCGAAGAAAGATGGGAGAATAAGGGTCTGTGTGAACTATAGAGATTTAAAAAAGGCTTCCCCTAAAGATGAATTTTCTTTACCTCATATAGATGTTCTCATTGATAGTGTAGCCTCTAGCATGCTACACTCGTTTGTAGATGGATTTTCTGGATACAACCAATTGTTAATGGCCCAAGAGGATAAAGCCAAAATTGCTTTCATTACTACATGGGGTATATTTTGTTATAGGATGATGTCATTCGGCTTAAAGAATGCTGGAGCAACCTACCAAAGGATGACCACCACACTATTTCATGACATGATGCACAAAGAAGTTGAAGTATATGTTGATGATATGATGGTGAAATCGGATACAAGGGAACAACACTTCCAAAACTTAGAATTATTCTTCGATAGAGCATTGAAATATAAGCTAAGATTAAACCAGAAGAAGTGTGTGTTCGGGATTACCTGAGGCTAATTATTGGGACATGTGATTGGTCTGAATGGCATTGAGATTGATCCTGACAAAGTTAAAACAATCAGGGATATGCCAGCCCCTAAGACGAAGAGAGAATTTTAGGGATTTATTGGTAAATTGCAATACATTAGCAGATTCATTGCAAAGCTCACAACAATCTGTGAGCCTATCTTCAAATTGCTTAAAAAGAATCAGCCGATCATATGGAATGAAGAGTTTCAAAAGGCCTTTGAGCGAATAAAAGAGTATTTGATGAATCCACCTATTTTAAAACCACCTAAACCCGGCAAACCTCTATTACTATACTTAGCAGTAGAAGAAGAGTCAATAGGAGCCATGCTAGCCCAAACAGATGAGTCAGGGATTGAACATGCAGTTTACTATTTGAGTAGAAAGCTCCTACCTTATGAAATTAAGTATAGTATCATTGAAAAGACCTGCATAGTCATGGTTTGGTCTTCTAAGAAGTTGCGGCATTACTTTCAACCTTATAGTGTGCAAGCAATTTCCAGATTGAATCCAATGAAGTACTTATGGGAAACACCCTCTTTGATTGGGAAATATGGTCGATGATTAATTATATTAGAAGAATTTGAGATTGAGTATGTAACCAGAAAAACAATCAAAGGTAGAGCAGTGGCAGAATTCTTGGCCCAACAAGCATTACCAGATAGCGAAGAGGTAGTCTTGGAATTTCCGGATGAATATTTAGAGGCAATTAAAGTACATGGGTGGAAAATGTATTTTGATGGAGTAGTAAACAAGAAAGGATCAGGTTTGGGAGTCATATTAGAATCGCCCGAAGGGGAACTTATCCCTTTAGCCAAAAAGTTGAAATTCAGGGCAACCAATAATATGGTGGAATACGAAGCTTGTATCTTTGGTTTAGAAACCCTAATGATTATGAAGGTAGATAAGGTGGTTCATTGCTGGTAGTATCCCAAGTAAATGGAGAGTGGGAGTTGAAAGAGGAAAAATTAAAACCATACCACCATTACCTGACCATGATGAAGAAGAACTTTAAGGATTGTAGGTTTATACACTTATCAAGAGAAGAAAATCAGATGGCTGATGCCCTAGCCACATTGGCTTCGGTATGGGAAAATCCGGTCAGCTTATTCCTTAAGCCTCTGATTTTGACCAGTTCATCAACTCTTTACTATGAATATGAGACAATCATGGAAACTGATACAGACCATGATGTGTGGTATGATACTATAAGATGATTTTTAGAGGAAAGGGAATACCTGTCGAGGACAACAAAGAAAGAAAGAAGAGCCATAAGGTGGTGGTCTTTGCAATACATCACATTCCATGGAGAGTTATATCGAAGATGGCCTGATGGGGTGCATTTGAGATGTTTAAGGAAGCTTGAAGTGGAGCATATCATGTCAGAAATACATGCGGGAAGCTACGGTCTGCATATGAGTGGTTTGGCCCTAGTAAAGAAGATTATTTGACAAGGTTACTACTGGTTGACCATGGAGAGAGATTGTATTGAGTTCGTAAAGAAGTGCCAAAAATGTTAGATGTATGGTAACTTGAATCACATGCCTCCTGAAGAATTGCATTCTATGTCTTCACCCTGGCCCTTTGCCACTTAGGGTATCGACATTATAGGGGAGATACATCCGACAGCCTCAAACAGTCACTGTTTTATTGTAGTAGCAGTATATTATTTTTTGAAATGGGTCGAAGCTGAATCCTTCAACAAACTGGGCATAAGTCAAATGGCTAGATTCATTGAAAAGAACCTCATTTGCAGGTATGGGGTCCTGCATAGTGTGATATAAGACAATGGGGTATAGTTTTAAGGAGCAGTTAAGGATTTATTCTCGAAGTACCAAATCCATCATCACAGATCCTCTCCTTATAGTACAAAGGCTAATGGGGTAGTAGAAGCAACAAATAAGATAATTAAGCAAATTCTGTCCAAGATGACCAAGACTTATAGGGATTGGTTAGAGATGCTTCCCTTTGCTTTATGGGGATATAGAACAAGTGTGCAAACACCTACTGGAATGACACCATTCTCTTTGGTTTACGGGATGGAAGCAGTGTTGCCAATTGAAATTGAGATTAAGTCATTGAGAGTAATCTTGGAAGTTGAGCTGCCTGAAACAGAATGGGTAGTTAGCAGGTACACGCAGTTAGCTTTACTAGAAGAGAGAAGGTTAAAGGCACTGTATCATCATCAATTGTATCAAAAGAAGATAGCTCGGGCCTACAATAGAAGGGTTAAGATCAGAAAACTTAGAGTCGAGGATTTGGTGTTGAAGCAATATAAGCCTAATGTATTTGATTCGAGAGGAAAGTTTAGGCCTAGCTGGAAAGGGCCATATGTTATGAAACAAGTCATGAATAAGGGTGCAGTGAAGTTATCAGACATGGACGGGAACAAGTTTAGTGAGCTAGTTAACATCAATAGGTTGAAGAGGTTTTATGTATATAAAAAAAAGAGCTCGCTAGATTGAAAAGCTAAAAAGGGAGGCCTAGGCAAAAGTTAGAGCAATCTGCTAGTTTCGAAAACCCGAAAGGGCGGGCTAGGCAACAATTAGGGCTAAATGAGAGAAAATTGTCAATTAGAAAATCCAAAAGGACTAGTTGGCAACAGGAGTAATCTTGTGTATGCTGGCTTTATGTTTGGTTGTTCCCTAATTTAATAAAATAGAATTAATGTTAAAGTTGTTCTATGTGCACTATTATAAGTATTTGACCAGATATGGATAAAATAAATAAACACAATAGCAAAACGTGATGACAAATTATAAATGGAAAAGAAGCATCTTTTATTACTTTAATTGTTTTTTCATCCTAACAATACACTTTATGAATTGACAAATGTAAAATCTATGGTAGACGATAAGTGTAACGTGCAAGCCAACTTTGCCTCAGCCGATCCAAGTAGGCTTCATTCAAGCAAGGTAAGTCTAAATCGAGAGTGAATTCAAAATCACGAGGCTCAGCTCCATACTGAATGCCAAATCGGTGGGGATCATATCAAGTAACTTGAGGAGGAGCAGCGAGAGGAAAATACATCAAGTATGTCCGCATGGTGATACAAGAAATCTTCCACCAAGGTACCAACCAACGGATGTTGACTTCAGCGCGTGAGTGGATCCGGTCAACCCAGTCAGCATATGAAGAAGCAGGATAGAGTAGATTCCTAGTAGAATGATGTCATGGCAGATATCTGGAAAAATCCATGGATGGAGTATCAAGCAAGCAGAGACACTCCTGAAGCCAAATCTGTGAGGAAATAATTAAATTAAAAAAAAGAGTCCGCTAAGTTGAAAATCGCAAGGGCAGCTTAGGCAAAAATTAGGATAGCTCGTTAGCTCTGAAAACCTACATGGGTAGACTAGGAAAAAATTAGAGCAATATAAAAAATATATATAATAAAAGAGGTCCGCTAAGTTGAAAACCCGCAAGGGCAGCTTAGGCAAAAATTAGGACAGCTCGCTAGCTCCGAAAACCCACATGGAGAAAACCTAAATTGAAAACCTGAAAGGGCAGTTTAGAAAATTATCTGAAGCAGCAATGGACTCCCGGTCAGTCTCTTTGACAATCCTGACTTAAGTTGGTCTAATCCAATTAAAGTCTCGACTAAGATCACAGGTATTGGCGACAAGCCTCCTTCCATTTGGTCCATGATATCCAATACTCATAGATCAATATCTCCGTCGGAAGAAACAAGCAAGAATTGGCCAAGCAAGCAAAGACAAAGCATGCATCCCCATGCCTTAGTAGGAGTCAAATGAGAGAGACAAAATCAATCAAGGGAGCAAGCAGAATTTTCTCACCTCTCATCAACTGAAGAACTTTGGGTTTTGAAATTTGAAATAACATTTGCATCTTCTGTTGAGTCTTGGAAATTAGTATGGGTAATGCCATTTATTGATTATTTGGATATCCAAGGATGGACTCAAATTCTTCAACCAAGGGACATATTTCAAAGCCATTAATTTTAAATGTCCTAGAATGTACATTCCAAAAAGAAGCCATGGCATGTAAAAAGGAATGGTCCAATTTAATATTTTTAAAACACTTTAAAATATCAATCTTTGACCAAGACATTTGCTTCCAGTGAATGGCATCCATATTCTTAAATATAATTTTTATCTTCTTTAAATGAAGTTCGATCATGGTTGATGAATGAAGGAAAATCAAAATTGTTAAAAAGAGTTTTTACGTTGAAGTGGAAAATCTCTTGGTTTCTATATGAAGTTATGGCATGAAAGGTGGCTTATATAGAGGAAACAAGCTTTTCCAAAAATTGATAAGGAAAAGATGATAGGAAAAGAGTGAGACCGTGTTGCATGAGGAAAGGAATTGGTGACAAAAGTTTTTAATTTCCACAATGCATTTGGCTTTGTAGTGATGCTGTGTATATATGAAGAAGAAAGTGTAATAATTGTGGCACAGTAATAATGATAAAAAAAGAGGTACAGTAAAGATAGAAATTATATATTGTCATTATTATCTTTATGCTTATTATACAATGTTTATACAATTGATATAATATTTATACATCACTAAGAAGGTGGTGGTAGGTCATCAAATAAAGCCCTGAAAAAATCATCGTCTATTGGAGGAGGAGGCAAATCACTCGTCCCAAGTCCGCCCGAAGCAGGAGCACCAAAATTTCTATTACCTTGGAGTTTCATTCTGTCACGGTCCTCATCAGAAGTAGACAAAAGGATCTCATGGTCATCAATTTGGGGGCCTCTAGATGAAGAAGCACCAGGATCCCTCATCCCCTGAAATCGAAAGTCTCAAAAATTTTGTTCTGATTGATGATATAAATTTTCAAAATGAGAAGCCTGCTGACGACTAGCGACCAACTCTTCTTGAAGTTTCCTAATTTGTTCTTCAAGCATCCGCTGTGAGCCAGGAAGGAAAAAGTAAGAGCATACATAACATGCATACATATAGCATAAATTACCATGAAACAGGAAAACTTACCAGGTAATTCATATCAATACTGTGAGCGGGGATTTTTGCCCCCACTCCCGGTGGAATGGTTCTTCCGACTTTGGTATTGTTTAGGTTCGGGGCATTAGAGAACACGGACCTAAGTCCGGAGAAAATGGAGTCCCCACCCTGACAGGCCGGGAGAAAAGAAAGGGGTGGATGACTCGATTCCTAAGGAATCCCCAACCCCCTAATAGGTTTGAAAAGTTGGGTACGTGGAAGGTGAGAAATGGCCCAGCACCCCCACAACGCCCGGTTCATTGGAACCGGCCTCCTTTACAGGTCTTAATATTATAAGATTCTTAAATATAACAATATTATCCATATTACACATAATAATTAAAAGAAAGCATCAATATATTAAAATTAAAGCAAGGTTCAAGCAAAACAAATAAATGGACACCCATCCGAAGATGGAAACATGTCCTTATATCACATGCCTAAATAGGACACCCACCGACAGGTAGAAACATACCCTTTACATTGGTTCTAAAAATAGAAAAGCAATTTAAATTACATGATATTTAACTAATGAGGTACCCATCAAGTGGAAACATACCTCTTACAACATTTAGAAATCTAAATAAATTGATACAAATAAATAACAATTCATAATAAATAAATCATTAATCAAAGGTACCAAATATCAATAGAAAGTAAACATCCATCCATGATAAATTAAAAAAACCAAGCATTAAACTTAAATAAATTAAATCACATAAAATAAATCAAAGCATAATTAAATATGGAATTGAATAAGGCTAATAAAAATCTAAATTATAGCTATTGTTTCCATTTAGGGTTCTTTATTTCATATGTTTAGGTTTTGGAATTCATAAAATTAAGCTACTGTGGCTTTTTTTATGGAATTAAAATAGATTAAGGTTTTATGTTTAAAAGGTTGGTAAGACTCTTTGATTAACTAAATTAATATTTGAATGGTGAAATCATGAAGCTAGGGTTTTAGACAATTTAAAATACTTTTGATTCATGGTTTTAAATGGTGATTTCAAGCTACTGTGTAAAATTTAAAATATTTATGTTTTTATGGTTTTTAATGTTTTAAAGGATTAACACTACAAAAAAACAGCAATCAGCGGCGCAATTTGCGACACCATTAACGACGAAATCAACGACCAAAATACGATAGCGACAATATCAGCGACGAACGGCGAGAAAAATCGAGCGGACGGTAATGTCCAGGTCGCTAAAAAATCAACGACAAATCAGCGACCAATTGTGCGTGTCGTTGATTAGTGACAAATCAGCGACAAAACAAAGACAAATTCAACGACAATTTCATTTTTGGCGGGAATTATTTATTCGCGCTGAAATTCGTCGCTGATTTAGATTTGGTCGTTGAATTCATCGCTATTTGTGTCATTAATTTGGTCGCTGAATTTGTCGCTATTTTGCTCGCTAAATGTTGTCGCTGATGTGTCGCAGAATATGTCGCAATATTTTTCTCGTTGTTTCAGTTGTTGATTCGTCGCAGAATTCAATATTTTTTTTTCACACCTTTGGTCGCTGATTTTGTCTCAATTTTGTCGCAATTTTGTAATTGTTTGGCTATATTTTTCCAGTAATCCAAATTTTTTTTGTCTACTCATTTTCAAGAACCTGTTGAATTTCAAATATAATAACCAAACATGTTTATAAAATAGTCATTCATTACAATAATAATTAAATAACACAACATTCATAATTAAGTTATTAGTGGCAATAAGTATACATAAACAATTCGAATGTAAAGTTTACCCCTTAAGAAAGTATATTGAACACATAAGGTCTTAATAATCCGACACTCCAAACAGCGACAAATAAAAATTTTCGCAAATCAGCGACCCATTTAGCGACCAATCGCAAATTAACGACAATTCTGCGACGAATTATTTTTCTCGCAAATCAGCGACGCATTTAGCGACGAATTAGCGACCACTCACTCTGAAATAGAAAATAAAATTAATTTCTCGCTAATCCGTCGCAATATTCTCGCAAATTAACGACAATTCTGCGACGAATTATTTTTCTCGCAAATCAGCGACGCATTTAGCGACGAATTAGCGACCACTCACTCTGAAATAGAAAATAAAATTAATTTCTCGCTAATCCGTCGCAATATTCTCGCAAATTAACGACAATTCTGCGACGAATTATTTTTCTCGCAAATCAGCGACGCATTTAGCGACGAATTAGCGACCACTCACTCTGAAATAGAAAATAAAATTAATTTCTCGCTAATCCGTCGCAATATTCTCGCAAATTAACGACAATTCTGCGACGAATTATTTTTCTCGCAAATCAGCGACGCATTTAGCGACGAATTAGCGACCACTCACTTTCCAATAAAAAATTAACACATTCTTTTGCTAAGTTGTCGTAAATTAGTCGTAACATCATCGCTGATTGTTGGCGCCAAAATTAGGCGCAAAATTCAGCGACACATTCAGCGAGAAACAACCTTTTGTCGCTATTCAGCGACACATTTAGCGACCATTTTTTTTGTCGTTAATCAGCGACACATTTAGCGACCCATTCAGCGACGGAATGTTGGAAAGATGCTTATCTTGATTCTTTGTCGTAAAGTTGTCGTTGATAAAGTCGCTAATCAGCGACGAAATAAGAGTTGTCGCAGAATGCGTCGCTGATTGCGCTTTTTTTTTGTAGTGTAAGGTTTAGAAAAAGTTAGGGTTTAAGGTTTTAAAGGAGTTAGAGTTTAATATTTTAGGTTTAGAAGTTGAATTAGGGTTTTAGGATTTAAAATTAGGGTCTCGGGTGATGAATTGGCTTTTAGAATTTGGAAATCAATTTGATAATTTTATAAAGTTTTATGAATTTAAACAAATGGATTAAAGTTTTGATAAGTAGAAAAGATGTTTTTTAAAGCCTTTTGAAAGAAACAGAACCTAGTTTAAAGTTTTGAAAGAAATAAAATCAAATATTGGTTTTGTTGAAAAATATGTTTAATTAAGGTTTTAAGATTTTGAAGAGGTAAAAATAACAATTTTAAGTCTTTTTAAAAAATAAAGTAACGTATTAGTGTTTTTAACTTTGGAAAAACTAAATTAAAGCTCTAAGGTTTTTGATTTAAAAAAACAAAATTTCATAGTTTATGCTACTGTGAAAAAATAAAACAAAAAGAATTTAATACATACCTCCTTTTGTTGATTCTCCAAAAATAATTCTTCTTGGATGAACAAGAACAAAGGCAGTTGCTGCATTTGAATTGCTTAAATCATGTCCTTGCTATTTCAGAAAAAAAAGAAATTGAATTGCTCCTTTTCCTTCACTGATTTGGTTTCAAATTTTTCAAGCTACTGTTTGATTTTCGGCCTCCCCTCAATTTGATTGTCTTTGGTCCTTATTTATAGAGTTTTCATATGGTTTATTCCTAATTAATCATGACAAGTAATATTGATAAGAAAAGGAAACCAAAACATAATTGAATAAGGTTTCGAAAAATTTGCATCGAAAAAATTGCGCTGCCGAAAAAAATTGCCGAAGGAAAAAATGCGTTGGCGAAAAAATCTGCAGGGGCCGTTGCCCGTAGGAATTCCTGCAGGGAGTGTCTCCCGCAGGAATTCCTGCGGGAGACCATTTCACCCGTAGGATTTTCCTACGGGCAAAATTTCTTGGGCCATTTCGCCTGCAGGAAATTCCTGCGGGTGAAATTCCCACGGGCCCGCACGATGATTTTTTCGTCACCGATTTTTTTGATTCCAATTTTTATATTTTTTCGACTCTGATTTTTATTTTTACTTTTTTTTTTTACTTTTATTTGTTTATTTTTATTTTTTTATTAATAAAAATTAGATACTAAAGCAAAAATTATTTAACAAAAATTATTTTGGACCAATTAGACAACAAAAATCATTTAGGACTAAATAAAATATATTGGACCGGACTGGGTCAAAAATTAAGGGTCTACAGTTTGTCCCCTGCTTGAAAAATCTGAAACTTTAGTGAAAGAGAGTGAAAAGCAATAAGACTTAATTTTTGAGATGGTTGAGGTTTTGGGTTCTGGACCCAGTTCGAGTTCTGGACTCAATGATGATTCTAGGTTCTGAACCTAAGAAAAATTTGGGTTCTAGACCCGGTTCGAGTTCTAGACTCAAGGATAATTGTAGATTCTTGACCTAAGGAAAATTTAGGTTCTGGACCCAGTTCGAGTTCTGGACTCAAGGATAATTCTAGGTTCTGGACCTAAGGAAGATTTGGGTTTTGGACCCGGTTTGAGTTCTGGACTCAAGGATAATTCTATATTCTGGACCTAAGGAAAATTTGGATTCTGGACCTGAAAGGTTTGGATACTCGATCCTAAACTGGGATACTCCATCCTAACTGGATTTGGATACTCGATCCTAACTGGATTTGGATACCCGATCCTAAATTAGATTGGGATACTCGATCTAAACTGGATTTGGATACTCGATCCTAAATTGGATTGGGATACTCAATCCTAACTGAACTTGGAAACTCGATCCTAAGTTGGATTGAGATACTCGATCCTAAATTGGCTTTGGATACTCGATCCTAAATTAGGTTCGGAGGTTCGGATACTCGATCCTAAACTTGATTTGGATACTCGATCCTGAATCAGATTTGGGTACTTGGACCCGAGATTGGGTACTTGGACCCGAGATTTGAATTTGATTTGAGTATTTGGACCCGAGATTGGGTACTTGGACCCAAGAATGAGTTTGACTAACCTTTTAGGTGAGAAGTCTGACTGCTTTGGCCATTCTATGCATTGTGGTTCTTTAGCCTCAAAACAAATCTTTACCTTTGAAATTGGATCTTCCTTCTTTGAGATCAGGTCTTCACCCTTGAAAATGGATCTTCATCCTTTAGACTTCAGGTCTTCACCCTTGAAAATGGATCTTCATCCTTGGGGATTGGGTCTTCACCCTTGTAAATGAATCTTCATCCATTGAGATCGGGTCTTTACCCTTGAAAATGAATCTTCATCCTTGGGGATTGGGTCTTCACCCTTGTAAATGGATCTTCATCCATTGAGATCAGGTCTTTACCCTTGTAAATGGATCTTCATCCTTGGAGATTGGGTCTTCTTTGTTCTTTGAAGATGGGAGTGACATGGCCAGTGGCTTGGCCGTGTCTCCTGGGTGTGTCAGCTTCTGTGTTTTTTCTCTAGTTCTTCTTTGTTCTTGGCTTAGGATGGGACACGGCCAATGGCTTGGCCGTGTTGCCTGCCAGTGTCACCTACTGTTTCTTTTCTTTCTTTGCTTGGTCCTTCTTGACTTTGTCCTTTAGGTGAGACACGGCCAGTGGCTTGGCCGTGTCTCCTGCCCGTGTCATGTTCTGCCAAGATTTCCTTTGAGGTGACACGGCCAAGCTTGATTTGGCTTGGCCATGTCTTGCTTGATCCATGTTCTTCTTTCCTTGTTTTGATCTTCCAAGGGAGTTTTTGCACTTTAACCACTTTTCCCTTGCAACTGCTTTTCCTTTTTTTCTCCAATTTTGATTTGATCTTATATCCTCTCCTTGCCCCCCCAAGGATTTTTCTTTTATGCAAGCTTTGATTGATGTTTTTCTTGTCTAGTTATTTGCATAAGCAAGCATTTCTTCTCTTTACAAAGTGACTGGGGCTTCCACAAGTTAATAGGCTTTCCATGCCCCCTTGATTCAATATCTTCTTTTGATTCTTTAATTTGCAGGATGTTTGTTGTTCATTAAGACAAGAAAGTGCAATGTAATATGTTCATGTATGCATGATATGCATGAATAATACTTACAATCATTCCATCGACTCACAGACCGAGGTGATTAGCAGAAGTGTTCTCATTGGTTCCTTTTTGATGCTCATTCAAGTCTTGCATTGGAAAGATTGAAAGTTTTGCATTTGTGGCTTTTATCTTCAAGATGATGAAAACATGAGCATTGGAGACCCTAAGCAGCAGAGTCAAGGATGCATCCATTTCCAACTATATATCAGTATAACCTTGCCAATAATCATTTCCTTTACCCAATGTGTCCTTTGGAGGTTCAACATACTTCCCTTAACTTGAAGGCTTTGTATGACAAAACACTTTTTTGATTTTATTTTTTTTCGAACTTTGATTTTGAAATCAAATGTTGGCTTTGCCAAATTAATGTCAATGTACCTTAGGACTTGATTTTTCCAAATTAACATATCTATAACATGAAAACCCTAGTTACCGTACTAAACTCGGGAATTATTTCTATTTAAGCAAGAACTGTTGCACTTCAGATAGGCACATACATATTACTTGGCCAAAGGTCTCATTTGGTTTAAATATTGTCTATCTCATATGCATGCTTATCCAAACTATCTCCACTAATAGACTCTACCTACCAAGAGAGATCAACAGGTCTTTGATAGGCTTGAAATGGGTCTATAAGGGACACAGGTTATAGTGAAGGCCATTTTGAGATTGGAGCTGATGTGACACAATGGACAAACCCTCACACTGCAAATTTCTTGTCGGAACTTTAGACAATTGGGAGCAATCTTGTTGGACTCCAAATTCCTTCTGTCTTTTTGGCATTAATCTGGATCTTGATTAGGACAGTTTTTGCCCTTGCAAAAAGTTTAAGACCCAAATTCGTTTCTTTCCTTCTTTTCCCTTTTCTTTCCTCTTATTTTTCTTACTCCTCCCTTTCTTTGAGCATTTTATCATTTTTGTCCTTCTTCCTTGTAGGACTGTCAAGTACAGAACTTTCAAGAACTGAATAGTATTTCTCATTTTCCTCTAATTTTGATCGAATCTTTGGTTGGGTTGGACCAATTCAAGTCAAACCATCCTTATAAACCAAATGAAAGCCTTTTGTTGTCTTAGGTCAAAGAGAACTCAGTTGGCTTTTTGAACCATTTTGGGTTTTCTTTTCTTTTTTCTCTTTTCTCTTTTCTTTTTCTTCTCTTTTGTCCTTTTTTTTGTTTTCTTTTCTTTTCTTCTCTCTTTTTTTTTTTGTTTTAGCTCTAAAAGAGTTGTCTTGTTTGTACCAACTTGGGCTTTCAATATTGGATGAGTGGAGTAACATAAATCTCCTTTAACAAGGATAAATCATTTGTTACTCTGATGTTGTCTTGATATATTGGAGATATTAGAAAAACTTCAACTACCCTTATGGTCTTAAAAACATCAACTTCCCTTATGGTCTTGAGAACTTCAACTATCTTCATGGTCTTGAAACTTCAACTATCCTCATGATCTTGATTAATCATTGTTTTCTTTGATCTTCTTGCCTATTCATCTTAGTGATCATAAGACTTGTCAAAAGTATCACAACAGCTCAGGGTAGGTTATTGGGGTTTGTAAGCCAATGAAAAGGAAGCTAAAATTTTATGAAGGCTCAAAGGGACAACTAGGGATTGATATTTAATAGGTGGATACTAGTTATTGGTTAAGCAAACAATGCCTAGATCATTTCTCTCTTAAATAAGCAGAGTTCAATTTCGCCTCGAAAGTTTGTCAAAGCATGTTCTAAGACTGACTAGGACCTAGACAAAGGTAATTATGCAGGAGCCCTCTCTAAGTAAGCATACACAACTCAATGCTATAGAGCAATTCCCTCACCTAGTAAAGTCATTCGAGTCATGATGCATAAATATATTAATTCATGAATTATCAAGCTAGATTCCTCATTGGTTGAGCACCAAAATGAATAAAGACCAACAAAAATTTTGATGAAAGTAATTTATTCTAGCAACTTTAAATTTGAAAAACACGATAGTTCCAATTAAAGAAAGTAAAATTGAAAAGCAATTCAAACTAAGGAAAGTTCATTGAGTTTAAGCTTCTTTTCCCTTCACATCTTTAACATCCCAATCTTGAAAGAATGATAAAATAAAATCTTCTTCCAATCCTTTTCCCACCATAAAGGTTGCCGGTGGTGGCACTCTTCCAAATTTAGGCAAAGGGTTGTTCTTGGTATTGGGCTTATCCGGCTTGGGTAGCTTGCCACTATCGATTAGGTCTTGGATCTCATGCCTTAGACGAGTACATTTATCTGTTTCATGTCCTCGCATTTGATGAAATTAACAGAAGGCCTCGGCATTGAAGTTTGGTGGCAATGGATTATGTAAAGGTCGAGGAGCTAACGGTTGTAACAACCCTTTCTTTTGCAGCTTGCTAAAAACCCAAGATAGAGGCTTCCCCAGATCTAAAAATTATCTTTTATTTCCTTGACCAGTCACATTAATATCAACTTCTTTTTGTGTGCTTTGATTAATAGGTTGGTAATTCCCTTTCTCATTCCTTCTTATGGAAAAGCGATTCTTCTCTCTCTCCCACTCTTCAATTTGCAGACCAGCTTGGAGAAGATCTTTGAATCACGGATGAGTGTATGAGACATCCTCTCACAAAGATTAGGCAAGACACCCTCACGATCATCCTTATTTGATCGGATTCATCGGGCCTTTTCTTGAGCAAAGCGGCCTTGTTTCTCCATCGCTTCACATAGTCCACAAAATTCTCATTTGGCCTTTGCCTTATGGACTCTACTTCCATTAAGGTAACTTCCAACTCAGCATTATATCCATATTGTTGGATGAAGGCTTTGTAAAGTAGATCCCAACTCTTTTGTGTTCCTTCATCTAAGGTATTGAACCAATTTTGGACAACAGGGTCCAATGAGAGCATAAAGTACCTTAGGGTTTGAGCCTTAGTAGCTCGGGCAGACTGCATGGCAGTGATGTATTGCTTTACATGAAGATGAGGTTTTCCGGTGCCATTGTACTTAGCTAAGGAAGGCATCTTGAATTTATAAGGGACCTCTTCATCTTGTTCAAATAGTTTGTCAATCTCAGACATCTCTTCGGTTTTTAGCTTCTTCTCAAATTTCTTTTCTAAATCAGCAATCATCTTTTCAACATCGGATGTCTCGATCTTTTCAATAGTTGCTTTCTCAGCAACCTTCGGCTCCTTTTTGTCTTGAAGGTCTTGGTAATATTGAGCCCAATCATCATCATCAATGATTACCTTATCATCATCAAAAGCTACTTCACTAACTTTAGCCTTCCCATTATTCTTTGGCTTCTTGGAGCTAGCAGACACTTTGACATTATTTCCTAAAATTGTAGCTAGTTGATTCTTTATGGTCTCGGCCATGGCCTCTTTTATTTCTTACATCATGGCATTAAGGGCTTCATCCACCATTCTTTGAATTTGTTCGGGCTCCATTGTTTTTGGTGAGCAAACGATTGAGTCGTTGCTAGATACTTCGTCTCCGATGACTATTTTGCCCGCAGGGGACGAGGAGCTGGCGACCAAGATGGAACGACTGTCTCAGACTCAGAAACTCTATCTTCTTTGTATCTTTATACTCCCTCGGAGTATATTTTTGCTCAAACTCCCGCAGAAAATCACCATAAGTCAAGGTCGGTGGATCATCCATAGCATGTGGAACCGTCTTCCATCAGTCATATGCATCTCTCTGCAGAAGAGATCTAGCATAATCAAATTTCTCTTCAGGAGTAGCTTGCAGCTAGATGAATACCCTCTGAATTCTATCTAACCACTGTTCAACCGCTGCAGGATTTGTAGTACCAATGAAATCCTCAGCTCTAAACTTTCTCAATTTATCATACTGCCTCATCGGTACTTGCAGCTGTGGTTATGGTGGCGGCTGCTGCACTGGAGCCTCAACATGTAACACCCTTATACCCTATATACGTACAATACATATTTCTAGCATATGTAAAATACGCATATACGGTACAAAAATGTCACAGACCGATTTACTAATTTTTTTTACATTTCCAATTTAAATTTTCAAATTCTAAATATATAAAAATTAAATAGAATATAAATATTATTTACTTGTTATAAGAATCCAAAATAAATAATATCTATAAAAATCTCTGGAAAAAATTTGCCAGAGTTTTGTCTGAATTTTGAATATCCCAAAATTTAGCAATTACTTAACCTGCAAAAAGAAAACACCCCCTAGTAATGATCTAAACAACTACCCCACACTTAATTCCTTGTTTGTCCCCAAGCAAGGCTAAAATCAAAACACACTAAACAAGATGAATTTTGTTAAGTTCAAGAGTTATAAGGATGCATCAAGACTTCCTTATCCCTAAATCCGCAATCAATATTGAATCAAACAAAATCAACACCAATGCAATTAAGTGGCTTTCCATGCATAACCAATGTTGTCACTTCCTCACCAACTCTTACAAGTGTTTGATCATGGTGGTGTTTACACTCATAACAATCAATGAAAGATTATTGCCATAGGCTTGCTTATCAATCAAATCTCCACCATAAAATAACAATCAAGCATCAATCAAACGGTCTTTATTGGGTTGTAATGGGGCTAAGGTAAAGGCATGATATTTAGGAAATGAGCTTGATCATTAAGTTCAAGAGCACTTTAAGAATGAAGTACCCGATCATATATATAACCCAACAATCCCAAAACACCTTCCTCTCATCTACCCCTTGACATTAAAGAGATTTTCAAGGGAACTCACTTATTAAATATTGCAATGATACATTCCAATCCTTTCAACAAGAACAACAATTCTTCTTATTATTATTATATATATATATTTATTTTTTTATTATTTTGCTTTGCAATCTTAAGCTTACTAAATTTAACCCCACACTTAATTCAACACAACACTCGATCATAAACACTCTTAAAATGCTCTTGACCTAATGAAAGGGTAAGAGTTAAACAACAAGGTTCAAGCTAATGGTGTTGTGAAAAAGAAAGAAAATGAAAAATAAAATAAGCTCAAAATTGGCTAACTAAGGTTGAATATAGGGTTGGTCTTTTTAAACCAAAGTGGGTTCACCTAATTGCCTTAATCATCTTGATGCCAAATTGAAATTTTTTATGTAGTCTTAAAAAGCATTTCAAAGAAAGTTCTAGCAAATCATCAATCAAAGATGTTTACCCACAAAAAGAATAATAAGTTGATAGCTCAATTCCTCACTAGGTTAATGGCAATGCAAAGAAAAACCAACAAAATTGACAATAAGCACCAATTCTACTCAATTCTCAAATTCATGCTTCAAAAATTCAAAGGTCATCTATCAACAATTTTATAACAATTGAACTTTCTAAAATTCATTTATTCAAAGAAAAACATTAAAAACATTAACTAAAACTTAAACAAAAACAAGTTAAAAGTAAAAACACAAAAACACAAAATGCAATTAAAAGTAAAAACACAAAACATAAAATGCACCCCACACTTAAAGATTCACATTGTCCTCAATGTGAGCATGCATACTACATAGGGGGTTTAGATGAAACCTGATTCCCATCGTTCCCATATACGATGTGTAGGTCTCCTTCCACCCATAATGCAATTGGAGCCCATGACTGACAGGATGAACAACATGTAACTTTGAAATGTACCCAATGTACGACAACCCCTAAATAGTATTCCTTGAAGAGAACATGTCTCAAAGGGACATGTGAAAGTCGCCTCGGGGTGATCCTCCAGTGCTATAGGAACGTGGTAATAATCTATGTCTTTGTGCAACCTGGGCATATCAGATTTCTGCTCTTCCGTACCACCAAGAGTAGTAGAAATGACTTTTGGGGACTCTTTAAGTTCAACCAATTTTGGTTGAATCACTTCTTCATCCACTTTAACAATGTCAAGTCCCATCTCAACAACCTCAGCATCTAAAATTAGCTTACACTCCTCAATTTCTAAATTGGGCATTTCATGCTCTTCTTCTAGGGTCATAGTCATCCCAATCTTATTTCCACTATCTTCTTGGGAGTGCATATTATAGATGTCAGGAAGTTGCTTACCTTGCTCCTCATCCTTCAAGCTACATGGAAATGGATTTGGTGGCCTATCAGGATTGGAAAATTCATGCAACTTTGGTGAGGTTAATGCCTCCAAATTCTTCTTCTCGTTTGATTGGCTCAACTCCTCAATGTTGGTTTGTATCTCCTCACCATTATCTTCTTGATTAGTGTCCGCATCCAAAGAATCACAAAATTTGTTATATATTACCTGTTCACTCTTCAAATTTGTGATTACCTTGACTTGCTCCAATTGGCTAGGATATTCCTCCTTTTGGTATGCTTGGAGTTGATGTGCCAGTTGTCTAACTTGAATTTCCACCCTCTTCAACGATTCCTCCAAAGAATCAAACCTCTCATTGATCCCTTCCTGATTTTGTGTGCTAATTTGAATGTAAGCATTCAAATCATCTTCCACTGTGGATTTCTTGCATTGATCTTGATTTTGTGCACTAATTTGAATGAAGGCATTCAAACTATCTTCCAAAGTGGGTTCCTTAAGTCGATCTTGATTTTGTGCGCTAGTTTGAATGAAGGCATTCAGACTATCCTCCAATGTGCGTTTCTTAAGGTGATCTTGATTTTGCGCGCTAGTTTGAATGAAGGCATTCAAACTATCCTCCAATGTGGGTTTCTTAAGGTGATCTTGATTTGAATATTGTTCTTGAGAGTAAGGATTCCTTTGGTAAGGTTGAAAAAAATTTTGAGGTGGAATTTGCTGTTGATTTTCCCAAGAAAAATTTGGGTGGCTTCCCCAGCTTGAATTATAAGGTCTGGGATATGGGTCATTTCCACCCATTTGCTGGAAACTTTCATAGGCATATTCTTCCTCTTGCCATTCTTCGTATCGTGCAAAACCGAATGAGCATGTATTTGCACTATGCCCTGCATTGCCACATGCTGCACATATCTCTTGGCGTGACATGGGTGCTCTTCCTTTTGCATTTAGCACCTTAAGTTGATTCGTCAATTCTGCTAATTGCCATGCCATTTCAGAATCATCGTTCCTATCATAAACTCCCCTGTGCCTTGAAAACTGCATCTTTACAAAAGGCACTCAGCAACTTAATGAAAACAAATAACAAAAAAAATTCAAACAAAACAAATAAACAATTAAAAGAAAACAAACAAACAATTAAATTGTAAAGAAAAAAATCAAACTATCACTACTAAAACAGCCTTCCTCGGCAACGGCGCCAAAAAGTTGTTGCGCTCGAATTAAGTACTACTACCAGCGTCACTCGCAAGTATATGAGGTAGCTGTAGCAAAGGTGATCGCCCCAAGGTCGTTTCCCCAAGAAGGTGTGGTTCGTAATAGCTTGATTGACAAATTATTTAAACGCGAGAGTTTGTTGTGTTGGAATGTAAAAGAACAATTTAAACCTAAGATTAAGGAGTGTAGGGTTGATGTATGAAGGTTGTACAAGATCAAATCAATTCTTGGGAAGGTACCTAGGGTTATAGGTCCATTCAATCAAAGCTCAATTCTCAATTATCCATTAACATAACCTTGTAAATTAATTTGTTCCTTAAGGTTAATTAGTCAATTACCAATTCATTAGTTCTCACATTCATGAAATAACAATAACCAATTATTTTACATTTGCACATTAATGAAACCCTAGGACTTATATTTCTAATTCATTCATAGGGTAGTCGATTACATAATTCTGATATCAAATTTCACCTCTCGGTCCTTCATTCAATATCTACAGATCAATAGGTAGCTAATCTATCAACCTAGCATACAATCCAATGCAATCAACCAACACAAGGTACATCAATGTAAATATCAAATCAAAGCATTCAATCAAATATACTACAAACCCTAAGCATGGGTTTTTAGCTCAACATCATCAATTTAAAATATTCATTTAACTCAATATAAATCAAATACAAATTGTTCATTGTAATATCAATTCTCTTAATACGACAAAAACAATATTGGAATGAATTAAAAGAGAGAATAGAAAAACCTCTTGTGAAGATTCCAAGAGTAGGATTACTAGTCTTCCTCCTAACTCCACTTTGATATTTGATGAAGAACTCAAGCCCTCTTCAATGGATGATTCTCCTTTGCAAAGTGGAATGGAGCTTTCTCAAGTCACCAATCCTTCAATTGATTATGCTTTCGAGAGATGGAATGGAGCTTTCTCAAGTCACCAAACCTTTCAATGAAGCTTCTTCAACCTTCAAGAGCTTGTTAACCCAATTTATCCCAAAGAACCTCAAAGATCTTATCAATGGAAGATTGAGAAGATCAAGATGAAGGATGAAGATTAAGGGACAAGGAGAGTGTCACTCTCTCCTCATCCCTTCTCTTTTCTTTTCTCCCTTTCAAACCCTAGCCATCTCCTCCTCTTTTTTCTTTTTTTCACGCAAAAGAATTTATATAGATTAAGGGTGACACGACAAAGCCAAGAGTGGCTTGGCTGTGTCTCTTGATTTTCCTTGGGACACGGCCAAGCTTGCTGGTCGTGTCCCTCACTGCCTCTTTCTTTCTTTCTTTCTTTCTTTTCTTTCTTTTCTTTGGTCATAAGGGGTGACACGGCCAAGCCAAGAGTGGTTTGGCTGTGTCTCATGTGACACGGCCACAAGCTTGGCCGTGTCACATGAGTGTGTTTGCTTCTGCTTCTATTTTGCTCTTTCTTTGCTTTGGTCTTTGGTTTTTCTCTTTAGGTGAGACACGGCCAGTGGCTTGGCCGTGTCTCTTGGCCGTGTCAAGCTCTGCCAACTTCATTATTTGAGGGACACGGCCAAGCTTGATTTGGCTTGGCCATGTCTTGCTTGGTTCATGCTTTTCCAGCACTATTTTGATCTTCCAAGGGTGTTTTTGCACTTAAACCTAAAACAAACACTTTAAACAAACTTAAAACAAAAATCAATCAAAACATTAACTAAAAACACATAAAAATCATACTAAAAACAAGTACAAAAATGATCTAAACACTTTCAAGCAGGGATCCCACTACTCTAATATCTACAACATGAGCAAGATAAGCCTCACATCCCTTCCGAATCATCTTCCCAGCTGAAATAGCTAAAACAAACATAGATGAAAGATACCTCTGCTCACTAGATACTATAACATCCCTACCATCCCGTGTTCTCAAAGTAACACATTTCTTTTGATAGTCTACCACAGCCCCATGCTTGGATAACCAATCCATGCCCAAAATAAGATCATATTCCCTAAAAGGCATCTCAATCAGGTCATTGAGAAACTCCTCATCTTGAACAACAACTGGACTATCTCGGTACACCCTGCTCACCACAACACTATGCCCTAAAGGATTTGTCACCAAGACATCAAATCCTAGGGACTCAGAATGCAATTCAGACACAGACAAGATGGATGCACTTATGTATGAATGCGTAGATCCAGGATCTAATAGAGCAAGGACTAAAATACTAAATAAAGAAAATGTACCCGCAATGACGGCTGAAGCATCCGGCTACCTCTGCATCACATAAACCCGCTGAGATGGCCCAGCCTCATCTGGCCTACTGCCTCTGAATGTAGAGCCTCCTCTCTGACTAAACTCAGGTTGACAACCTCTACAAAAACCTCTACCACCATGACCACCTCTGACACTCAAGAAACTGCAGTATCTACCTGCCTAACCTCTGGTGGCTCGGGATAATCTCTGATAAAATGGTCTGACGACCCACATCTAAAACACACTCCCGAAGCACCTCTCCACCAGCAGACACCTCTGTGTACTCTACCACAATGAACGCAAGTAGGTGGAGCAGGCCTTTGAACCACTGGATTCGGAGCACTAGCCTCTGAAACTGTAGGTCTTTGTCTATGTCTCTGCTGCTGTACTGACCTGCCAAATTGCCCCTGACTCCTACTAGACCTCTGAAAATGTCCCCCTCAACCTCTCTTCACTGATGAAGACCCTGCCTCACTCTGGGGTCTCCTAACTTTGGTCTCCTCAACCCTGGCAGCTGCTGTAAGACTTTGTGCCCTCTCAATACTCCTGGTAGCTGCAACTGACTGGGAGAAATCCTGATACCAAGAGCCTGCAATGATGCACATGATAGAGGTTCTCAGTCCCTCCTCAAACCTCCTGCACCTGTCAAACTCGTCAGAAATGATCCCACCAGCATAGTGACTCAACCGGATAAACTCGATCTCATACTCGGTCACTGTCCTGGTATCCTATCTCAGACTTAGGAACTCCATCTTCTTTGCATCTTTATACTCTCTCGGATTATACTTCTGCTCAAATTCTCACAGAAAATCATCATAGGTCAAGACTGGTGGATCATCCAGAGCATGTGGAAACGTCTTCCACCAATCATATGCATCTCTCTGCAGAAGAGATATGGCATAATCAAACTTCTCTTCTGGACTAGACTGTAACTGAATAAATATCCTCTGAACCCGGTCTAGCCACTACTCTACTACAACAGGATCTATAGTACCAACAAAGTCCTCAGCCCCATACTTTCTCAATTTATCATACTGCCTCACCGGCAACTGTGGCTGTGGCTGTGGCGGCTGCGGAACTGGAGCCTACCTCAACAACTCTACCATATGCCATACCCAGCCAGGCGGAACCTCATCAGCTGCTGGTCTCACAGGCATAGAAACAGACGCCTCGCCAACAGATACAACTTTAGCTCCATCTCTTCCCTCATCTGGAGCCACACTCTCTGCACTACCCTCAGCAGCCTGATGCGGCCGAGACGCCATAACTTTCTATATCTGCAAACAAAGCAGAAAATACTATATCAGAGATCAGAAACTGCTAGTGCCAATGCTTGTATTACAATTAAAAACTATTTTTCAAATCCCCCATTTTCTCTCTCTATCATCACACCTAGGTCGAGAACCTCAAACCTAGGCTCTGATACCAAAACAAAAGTAACACCTTTATACCCTATATAAGTATAATACATATTTTTAGCACATGTAAAATACGCATATACGGTACAAAAATGTCACAGACCGATTTACTAATTTTTTTTTAAATTTCCAATTTCAAATTTCAAATTCTAAATATATAAAAATTAAATAGAATATAAATATTATTTACTTGTTATAAGAACCCAAAATAAATAATATATATATAAATCTCTGGAAAAAATTCGCCAGAGTTTTGTCTGAATTTTGGATATCCCAAAATTTAGCAATTACTCAACCTGCAAAAAGAAAACACTCCCAAATAATTTTCAACCACCATCTCAACCATACTTTTCAATTTCACCAAGTTTCTCAAACATTTATACATATAGATATATATAATTTAAAACACACTTACTCTCCCATTTCAAATACAATGACCCAAACATTCTTTATAATATACAATACGTAAAATTCAAAACATAATATATTATGCATAAAACTCAAAATGTACAATAACATAAAAATATATACATGTTGCTGGTAGTGTTTCTGATCTCGATAGCAATTCTACAAGCTCAACTACAAGTCTAGACTCGACCTGGTCTAGAAGAGCTCTCTGGCTCAACTGGGTCTACCCTATCACCTGCGCGATGAAAACAATCGCGCTAAGCAGAAGCCTAGTGGTACAAACTTTGATAATAACAATATAACTCAATGCAATACCAATGCACAATGCATATAAATGTCACATCAATCCACTTTCTTATATTTTTCAAATATTTCATAAGCACAACTCATAATATTATATTACTCAATTGTATTATGATTCATAATTCACAGTAAAACAAAGACAAGCATGGGCCGAAAAAGGATCTAATATGCTATTCAAATTTCAGAGTTTCTGCTTTGGTCCATAATGACACCATGTGTCTAGCCCCGTAGGCAATATATATATCCATGGATAATGTAACAGCCCCTGTCTCTTGGACCTCAACCTGGCTAGACCCTTAGGCCCCAGTATCTTGGTCCTCAACCCGGCTATACTGCTACAGTTTTTGAGGCTTACGACTTAGTCTTTTCACCCCAAAAACATCATATTTATCAGCTGGCCTGGCTTACGACCCAGTCTTTTCACCATTCCAGCGTGTAGCCCGTAGGCAATCATAGGCATGCCACCAAACCCAGAACTCTGAAAATTGAATAACATACTTGGCACACAATTTATTCAGATTTCTCATTTTTCTCACTTTTCTCACTTTTCTCATTTTTATCAATATCAATTCATTTCATTATTACACATATCTCATTTTTTTATTCACAATACATTACCCAATTACTTTGGGTATTTTCACATAATATGCATATTTCACATGTTACACAAATTAGCCATTATCAATGGCTTTTCATAATGCATTTAACACATATATGACATTATAAATGTCATAGCATATTATTCATACACAATCAATGAACCAAGTAGCTTAACACGTTTTTCAACCAAAATGTGTTAAGTCCAAATGTTATGCAAATATAGACATTATATTCAAAGTTTGTACATACCTCCACTAGCAACCTAAAGCAAGCTAAAAACAACCTTCAATCCAATCTTTCTAACTTGCCCTTCACCACTTGGATGAAGCAAATCAATCTCCCTCAATGCTAACCAAATGTGATAGCAAATAATCATTTAGTATCAGATTTAATGGCATTTCCAACATTAAATCATAATTACACATCACTCCTACAAATTTCCAAAGATTTAGCCTTTCCTTACTTCAACATTAGAATTCCATTCTACTACAATTAAATTAGTGTTTTAAGTTTATTTATATTATTAAAAACATATTTTAATACATTAAAATCATTTACATTATAAAAATACACTATTATACATAAAATCTCAAAAATGGCATAACCTTCCCCCATTGAAGGTTTTCCATTCCAACACAATCCATTACTCATTCTAAGCTTATATTCATCACTTTTAACACTAAACAATATGCTTAAACAAATAAAATCACACAATTCAACCACTTTGGAAAATCACTTTTCCAAAACCCTAAATCTCCACTTCCATTCTCAAACTCCAACCCAACACCACCAAATCCAATATTTGACTTTAAAATACTTGTTTATGAATCAAAAAAACTCATTTAGAATCAATTTGCACAATTAAAGTTCATATTTTCAAAACCCCAAAAGTCCATAACCCTAAATTCTCTCTCTTCACCATTCTTTAACCAAACTCCATCATCACTTCAATATAACCTTAGAATCATTGTTAACTACCCAAAATAACATCATACACACCAATTCCAACAACTATAACATCCTACATAAAAATCCAAATTCTCACATAATCTAAATTTCCAAGGAATTCAAAGAAAAGAGATGGAAACTTACTAATTTTGGTGGAAATCACCAAAAATCCACTTGAAACTTGTTAATTCCTTCAATTTATGGAGTATGGAAGAAGCAAAATCCTTGTTCTTCAATCTCCCATGGGAGCCATGACCTTGAAGAAGAAGAAGAAGAAGAAGAAGACTTTTAATATTCTTTTCCTTTCATCTTTTTTTTTTAACCACATATATATATATTAAAATAATTTAATATTTAATTATTTAATTATTTTTTTAATAAATTAAAAGTCCTAATTTCCCTCTTCCCTTCAAAATTAATTTGTTTTTGAATTATTTTATTAATTTTGAATTTATAAGATTTAATTACCAAAATACCCTTTTCTTTTAAAAAGTGTTGACTTTTATATATGTTATATATGTTTTGCATATATATCACATATATATTCCACTTTTTCATTTAAAATCCCTTCATTTTTCATTTAAAACCATTAATTTAATGTATCCTTTTAAATTATAATTTATTTTGTCCAATTTTCCAAAAATTAGAAATTTTCAAAAAATTTTGGATGTTACACAACAATTCTACCATATGCTGTAACCAAACAGGCAGAATCTCATCAGCTGCTGGTCTCTCTGGCACAGGAGCAGGTGCCTCTCCACCTATCTCAACCCTAGCTCCATCTCTACCCTCAATAGGAGCTACACTCTCAGCACTACCTTCTACGGACTGACGTGACTGAGATGCCATCACTGCTTCTATCTGCAAACACAGCAGAAATTACCTCATCAAAGATCAGAAACTGCCAGTGCCAATGCATGTATCTTATTTAAAAATCATATTTTAAAAATCAAAATTTTCCTTTTCTTACTATTCACCTAGGTTGAGAACCTCAAACCTAGGCTCTGATACCAAAACAAGTGTAACACCCCTACACCCAATATACGTGCACCACATATACACGCTATATGTGATATACATATAGAGGATATAAGAGTGTCGCAGTCCATTTTAAACAAACCAATCCAAACTTTAAAACTTTAACATCAAATCATCATTTCAACAATATGAGTAAACTTAAAAAATTTAACTTATTTTATAAATAGTAATAGATAAAACATTCCTTGTTAAAAATACATATATATATATATATATCTTCATTACCCCAAAAGTTTCTCTAAAACCTTTATTTAATAAACAGTGGAAAACGCAGCGGATTATATATATGTATACATGATAAATGCACAATTGATGATATTTTGCCCCTATTTCTTAATATGATTATTATTCAATTGAGTTTAATTTGTTTGTTCAAGTGTTTTTTAGGTTAATTTCAGGAATTCTTTGTATTTCGAGGCTTATGGTCGTTTCGGAGGAATTATGGATGAAATTAGAGGAAAAGAGCAAAATTCTTCAAGTGACACGCCTATGGACATGGGCGTGTCAATGGATGTGCCCTTGATACTGCCATACAGAAGCATTGACATGCACAGTGACATGGGCATGTTGCCAAGCGTGCCTATTGCAATGATTCATAGTGGCTGTGACACGCCCAGTGACATGGGCATGTTAGTAGACGTGCCTTATATTCAAAATTCCAGTGGCAATGACACACCCAGTGACATGGGCGTGTCAATGGGCGTGTCAGCATGTCAATGGGTGTGTCAGGCGAAAATATTTGCACTATAAAAGCTGAGCTAAAGCACGAATTAGGGATCTAATTTTCATATTTTATAACCTAGAGCCAACTTCCAAAGCAAGGAGGAGAGTTTTGGAGCTGAGATTGAAGGTGAAGACATATTATAAACAAGAACTAAACCAAGATTCAAGGATTCAAGTGAAGAAATACGAATGATTCGCAATGGATTGTTTGGATTCTTTTTCTTATTTCTCTTGTTTTGGTTTTCTAGTTTTGAACATGAACTAACTCATTCTCTATCTAGATATTGATGAACCCTAGCTTTATTGTATGGATTGAATAATTTTATTTAATTAAATCATTTGATTGATTTGTTTTATTCTTATAATGCTTAATAATTTATTTTCAATTTATAATAGCATGCTTATTGATTGGTTGCAATTTCCATATTATTGACTTGAGAAAGCTTGATAAGAATTGAATACTCATAAGGATTGAGGATTGATTGGAGTACTAGAGATAGACTTACAAGATCATTTGGTTTATAATTCCTTATTCTTAATGCAAGATCTACTCAATTATGTTTGAGAAGAGATTCCAGGATTCTACTTAGTGATTAGGGATAAATTCACTTGAGAAATGTTTTAGTCTAATTTAGAGGAATACCAAATCAACTCTATTATTTGGTTTAATTGAATTGATTTTCATAAATATAATTGTGGCTAGGGGAATTTAATATCTGGATAGTATTCTCATCATCAATCAATTCATTCAACACTCAATCTCTATCTATTTTCAGTTATTAAGTTAATTATCTTTAATTATAAAACTTCACAAAACTATTGATTTGATAAACAACGGTTAAAATTTACACTAGTACTTGGCCTTGTCCTTAGTGGATCGATAACTCACTCACTACTTTATTACTTGAGCGACCCGTGCACTTGCGGTATTGCAATAGCATAATTTCGCATCATCAATACATCAAAATCAATATTTACAAAAATATAGAGTTTATACATGCTGGCAGTTCATCTCTGATCTTGATGTCCACTAACAACTCTAATCTCAAAGTCTCAAGCCTAGACTTGACTTGTCTAGACGAGCTCTCCGGCACAACTGGATCTATCCTGTCACCTGCACGATGAACCACAATCACGCTAAGCAAAAAGCTTAGTGGTACAAACTTTGATTCAATGTAGATCAATGCGATGCTAATGCGCAACACATATGAATATATCAACCCATTAGATTATATCTCAATATATTAATCATTTGCATCACATTTCATAATTCACATTAAAACAAAGACAAGCATGGGCCAAAAAAGGATCTAATATGCTATTCAAAGTTCAGAGTTACTGCTTCGTTCCATAATGACACCTTGTGTCTAGCCCCGTATTCAATATATATATATCCATGGAAAATCCAACTAGATTTGAGCTTACGACCCGGTCTTTTCACTCAATCTAGCTTCAAGAATTTGTTTTTGAGGCTTACGACTCAGTCTTTTCACCCTAAAAACATCACATTTATCAGCTGGACCCGGCTTACGACCCAGTCTTTTCACCTGCCCAGCAATTCATAGGCATGCTGCCAAACTCAGAACTCTGAAAATTGAATAACATACTAGGCACACAATTTATTCATTTATCTCATTATCCAATATTTTCATAATTGAACTAGGCACATTGCCTTTTTTATATCATCCTTTTTCTCACTTTTCTCATTCTTCTCTTTTATATCAATATCAATTTGTTACATTATGTTTTCGCATATCTTATCACATTATTCCACATTTCTTTTCATATACAACACATTACTCAATTGCTTTGATACATCATCATAATTCACATTATAACATATAACTCATTCATCAACAATATATCAAGTAACTTAACACATTTCTCAACTTAATGTGTTAAGTCCCAATGTCATGTAAATGTATGCAATCATTCAAAGTTTGTACTTACCTCTAAAAGCAACAACACCACTCTATCAACCACCTCTTCCAAGATATCCCTCAATCCTTGGCTTGGTAACTCAATTCTCTTCAAAACCTAATCCAAAAGAGATTATACATACTCACTTAGTGATACACATAAGAAATTAGGGAAGAGAACTATCTAGGGCAAACTCTACACTTGACATGCTCAACAACATGGGCATGTTCATGGACGTGCCCTAAACCCCACAACACAAAAGCTTTGATGCGCTTAGTGACATGGGCATGTCAATACTACCACCACACAGAAGCTATGACACGCTCAGTGACATGGGCATGTCACTAGACGTGTCAATCCTCCAACAAAACAATAGCTGTGACACGCTCAGTGAGATGGGTGTGTCACTGGACGTGTCGCCAACCCAGAAAATAGAACCAATGACACGCCCAAAGACATGGTCATGTGCTACTGGGAGTGTCAAGCCAAAAACCTTGAAATCGACACAAAAATACCACATCCAACTATCATCTTTCAATAACCTTATCAACACCACACAAACTCAACCAAATCCATCAATATACCATATAATACTTGAGTAAACATTAAAACAACTCAATTGCAAACATCAAAACACAAACACTACCATTTTTCACAACTCAAAGTTACAACACCCACAACTCTTGTTTTCTTCACCAAACTTAACCCTTTCTTCAATTCAACCTTAAAAATCAAAGTTAACAAGACAAAACACTTCAAACATACCAAATCAACCATAAACACATCTACAACAACCATTCACCAAACTCATAAACACAAACTCAAAAAAAATCAAAGAAACAAGTTGGAATAATTTAAATTTTTATATTATCACTTTAAATTTTTTATAGTAATTGAAAATAAAAATATTATGTAATTTAATAGTAATATGTATTTTTAACTTTACAAATAAATTTATATTATCAATCTAAATTTCTCATAGTAATGGAAAATAATTTATATTATTTACATTTATAAAATTTATAAATAATAAAATTAGTATCAAATAACTACAATTTGCCTATCAATACAAAACTTTATTTGTTGTGAATAATAAAATTGTATTAAATTTAATATATATATATATATATATAAGAGGTACTTACTTTTTATATTGATCACAATCTTGTAGACAAGATGAAGAAATTTATATTTTCACTCACTGCAAAGATTTGGTGCAGTGTGTTTTTAATTAAAAAGAATTTTCAATTAAAAAGTATAACAAAGTCCCTAAAGCCTTGAGAAAAAAAAAGTCACACGAGTCTAAGTCTATATATGGGTTCGGTGTATATTGGGTGAGCATCTAATTTCCAATTATATTATTTTTTAATAATAGACAAATATTTTCTACATAATAATTTTTGTATTCAACATAATAATTACTTTATACATATTTAACTTTATTTAAAATTTCAACACAATTATAATATTCCCTTATATGTTTTCACCTTCAGGGCCGTCTTGGACATTTTAGGGGCCCCGAGCAGAAATTAAGATATGGGCCTCTAAAAAACAGTGTCGGAACGAAAATTTTAAATTTGAGGGACCGTCCAAAAATAAATATTTAGGACTTAAGGGCCTAAAAATAACAATGTAAAATAATAATTTTTATATAAATTAAATAGTAAAATATAAAATTTTTATTACACACACATATGTACACACACATGTATACACACATATGAATGTGAAAACTGATAAAAGATTTTGTGGGGGAGATGAGAGGTAACCATCAAAACATCAAGAATGAGTAGTTACTACTAACCTTTCAACTTGATTCGTTCTAAGTTATTATTATTATTATTTTTTCAGTTTTATAGTAATAATTTGGTGGTCTTTCAATACACAAACGACACTTTGTATTTTCGTACTGTTACCACTGAAATATATTATATATATATATGTATGTATGTATGTATATTTTCATCTTCACGTAAAAGGTAAATTACCAAGGCTTTGAGGGGCCCTGAGCGGTTGCTCAGGGTGCTCCCCCTCATAGCCGGGTCTGTTCACCTTTATTCAAAATTAAAAATAAAAATTTCAATACTATCATCATATTTTTCTCAATTTAATCATCATATTTTTCTTACACATTTTTACCTTTATTGAAAAATAAATTTACCTTTATTCAAAATCAATTTTAAATTTTTAACACAATCATCATATTTTTCTTACCCATTTTAACCTTTATTCTGAAATAAATTTAAAATTTTAATACAATCATCATATTTCTCTTACACATTTCCACTTTTATTCAAAATCAAATCTAAAATTTTTATACAATTATTATATTTTCCTTAAATATTTTCACCTTTATGCAAAAATAAAACTAAAAATTTCAATGCAATCATCATATTTTACTTATACATTTTCACCTTTATTAAAAAAATTTTAAATTTTGAATATAATTATTATTTTTCTCTTACACATTTTCATATTATTCAAAATCAAAATTAAAATTTCAATACAATTATTATTACTCTTAAAAATTTTCACTTTTGTTCAAAATTAAATTTAAAATTTCAACACAATTAACATATTTTTATTATATTACTCTTACAATTTTAATCTTTATTTAATAATACTTTAAAATTTTATGCACAGTCATTATGTTATTTTTTAATAAATTAAAGAATCTTATCCATAGAATCCAATATAAACTACAACCATCTACATAATTTTTTTTTACTCTTATTTAATAATACTTTAAAATTTTATATCACATAATTATATTATTTTTAATAAATTTAAAAAATTTATCCACGGAATCAACAAGTTGCATTCATCTACATAATTTTTATAGTACATTATTTTATTAATCTATAAAAATAATAAAAAGAATTAACATTTGAACAATACTATTAGCACAATTACTCTATTTTTTATTTTAGGCATTCAAATTGAGTTAAACTAACACTTGTATTAAGTTACATTTTGCAGAAAGTTATTCTTTTTAAAGAATCCTTGAAAAGTCCGATCGAACCACTAAGAAGCTTGACCGGACCCTTCATGCCCAAATGAGTAAAAATACACAGAAAATTTTATGGTGGAGAGTACTCTCAAAACTCACCGTACCACCTTAAGTTTGATTGGACCATGCGGCAGTCCGACCAGACTATTGGATGAGAAAAAAGGTAATTCACACAGAATGTTTCATGGTCAAAAGTACTCTCATTTTCTTATAGTACCAAAGAAGTCCGACTAGACCTCAGGGCATCCCTACAGGACCTTTGAAGCAGATTTTCTCCAAATTATCCAGTAGAGTTCCCGACCAAGAGTACGCCTAAAAATTAAATGGACCAAAGATAGTCCGATCGGATCAGATTCAAGTTCTATCAGACTATTTAAAAATTACTCAAGTCATAAGCAATTGCATCTCCACTCAATAAGTGAAAGCAACCATTAAACTTACCAAAGCACTATATGGATTGAAATAAGCTCCAAGAGCTTAGTATGATATACTTAGTACATATTTGCTTGAAAATTATTTTTCAAAAGGCAAAGTTGACACAACATTTTTTATTAAAAAGAATAATCATAACATTTTAATTGTACAAATTTATGTTGATGATATTATATTTGGTGCTACTAATGAATCTTTGTGCAATGAATTTGCTTCTTGTATGATTAAAGAATTTGAAATGAGCATGATGGAGGAACTCAAATTCTTCCTTGGACTACAAATCAAGTAATGTAAAGATGAGATCTTCATCAACCAATCCTTGTACACAAAGGAACTCCTCAAGAAATTTGGAATGGATGAATGTAGAATTAGCAAGATTCCTATGAGCACATCCTTGAAACTTGACAAAGATGAAAGTGGTAAGGTAATAGATGAGAAGAAATATTAAGGTATTATCGGATCACTACTTTACTTAACCGCTTCTAGACCCGATATAATGTATAGTGTATGTTATGTGCTATATTTCAATCGTGCCCTAAAGAATCACATTTAAATACCACTAAAAGAATTTTGAAATACTTAAATAGTACATCACATTTAGGACATTGGTATCCTAGAAACACATTATTTGATATTTTAGACTTTTTGAATGCCGATTATGCCGGTGGTCTTTAGGATAGAAAAAGCACAACCGGGGCATGTCATTTTCTTGGTGAATGTCTAGTTTCTTGGTTTAGAAAGAAATAAGTGTCGGTTGATTTATATATTGTTGAAACCGAGTATGTTGCTGCTTGTTTCTATTGTACTCAAGTTCTTTAGATGAAACAATAATTGTTTGATTATGGAAAAACTTTTGATAACATTCCTGTTAAATGTGATAACACTAGTGCCATAAATCTATCTAAGAATCCAATTCAACATTCTAGGGCAAAACATATAGATATTAGGCATCATTTCTTAAGAGACAATGTCAAAAACCAAAATGTTGTTTTAGGGTTCATTGATACACAAAACAACTTGCTGACATATTCACAAAACCCTTAAATGAAGAAAGAATGAACTTCATAAAATAGGAATAATGGATGGAAGCACCATATCATAAACTTAGAATTCCTTAAAAACCTATTTTACTTTATGTAAATTTCCTACTAATATCTATTTTTGATCAAACATTTGTATCTTTGATTAAAAACACTCCTTTCTCCCAAAAATTTTTATTTTTGAATGTTTCCCGATTGGACCAACTAGAAGTCTGACCATGCTTATTTAAAAATCCTTGATTATACATTTTTCATAAAAGTATAACCATACTTTCTATAGGTACGATCAAAATTTTTAAAATTTTTTAACTGTTGTGCCTAAAATAATATTTCATTTGGTCTTTATATAGTTCGACCAGACTTTGCATCTTTTTCAAATTTCACCACCGGACTTTTTGACGTCCGATCGAAATTTCACTCTGAATTCAAAAATTTATAGCCGTTAGAACTCAATAAAAAACATGCAAATTGTGAGCAGGAATTTTTGCCCCACTCCAGGTGGAATGGTTCTTGCGACTTTGGCACTGCTTAGGCTCAGGGCCTTAGAGAACACGGACCTAAGTCCGAAGAAAATGGAGTCGCCACCCGAAAGAGCCGGGAAAAAGAAAGGAGTGGATGACTCGGTTCCTAAGAAATCCCCAACCCCCTAATGGGTTCAGAAAGTTGGATACGTGTGGGGAAGGTGAGAAATGGCCCAGCACCCCCACAACGCCCGGTTCATTGGAAACGGCCTCCTTTATAGGTCTTAATATTATAAAATTCTTAAATATAACAATATTATCCATATTACATGCAACAATTAAAATAAAGCATCATTATATTAAAATCAAAGCAATGTCCAAACAAAGCAAATAAATGGAACCCATCTGAGGATGGAAATATGTCCTTACATCGTTCATATCTAAACTAAATAGGACACCCACCGAAAGGTGAAAACATGTCCTTTACATTGGTCCAAAATATAAAAGCAATTTAAATTACATAGAAATTAATTAATGAGGTAACCACAAAGTGGAAACATACCTCTTACAACATTTGAAAATCAAAATAAATCGATAACAGTAAATAACCATTCTTTATAAATAAATCATTCATCAAAGATATTAAATATCAATCAAAATATATAATAAATATTCATCCAATGTAAATAAAATAGTAAATATATTAACTTTAGGGATCCATACATTAATTAGGGTTTCTAGAGTTTTATGCCCAATAACTAGGGTTTTGAGAAATATTTTAAAGCAATAGCATAGCTACTGGATGTTTAAAAGATTTAAGGTTTTGAATATTTTATGAAAATAATGTTACTATGACTTTAAAAAAAAAAGTAGGTTTAGTTAGGGTTTTAAGCAAACTTCATGAATTAGGGTTTTATAGTTTATAACCTTGATTTTGCAGATTATGATTTAGGATTTGATGCTTTGCCGTGATAAAAGGTAAGTGTGGTTTTAGTATTGACTAAAATAACTACTTAAGTATTTTTGGATGGAACAAATATAGAAAGTCTTTAATGGAGTTATTTGAAAGATTAAAATATCCCAGTGAATAAAATTATAAGAAGCTACTGTGAAGATTTGAAAACAAAATTAGAATTTATGGTTTGAATAAATTAGGGTTTAGGTTTGTATTTTGTTGAATAATCATAACAAAGGAAATTAAACATAAAGACTTATAATACACAAATGAATATTGACATGAGCCCATACGGCGGTCCCGTTAGCCTGTTAACGGGCGGGGGTCAAGGGGGCAGCGCTCCTTGCGGGGTTCGGGGCCGCACCCGAAAGATTTTGAAAACTGGCTTTTAGGGTTGTAGGTTTTGGTGTTGAAAATTAAGATTTTAGGGTTTAAGATTTAGAAAATAGGATTTTGAAATTGGAAGAAACTAGTGTTATTTTTAAAAGAATAATGTTTACTGTGTGATTTTGGAAAGAAGGATTAATTAAAGTTAAAGCTTTTGATGCTTAAAAAAAATAAGGCTACTAAATTTTTGGAATAGAGATTAGGTTAGGGTTTTAAAGCTTTTGGAAACAGAAGAAATGATTTAGGATTTTTGAAGTTTTAGAAACTGAAGGATGATTTAGGGTTTTTGAAGTTTTTGATCAAATTGTTTGATGAAACAATTAATCCAATTTTAATGATGAAGCTAATGTAAAGAAATAAATAAAGAAAATAGAGATTCAAATCCCCATTCGTTGGTTCCACCAAAAATTGATTTCTGGATGAACAATAACAAAGGTAAGGTTGCTGCCTTTGATGGATTGATTGCTTCTTGCTCCTCTCAAATCTGAAGTCCCAAGTTTATCACTAGTAAAATAAATTTTTTATCACACTAATTTTTTTCCCTCCATAATTCTGATTTTTAAAGTGTTATTTATAAGAAAAATCATAAACCTAATTCTAATTGTTTAAGGAAACTAAAATTAATTAGAAAAAGAAACCAAAACCAAATAGAATTTGGTTTCGGAAAAAATTGCGTTGGAAAATTTCGCTGGCAAAAACTGCGAGCGTTGGCCTAGAATTGCGAGAGCTGGCGAAGAAATTTGCGAATTCCTGTGGCGAATTGGCCTTGGCCAATTCTACTTTTGGCGACGAATTTTTCGTCGCTGATTTTTCCGTCGTCGATTTTTATTTATTTATTTATTATTATTTATTATTTATTATTATTTTCTTTATTAACTTCACCATTTTTATTTTTATTAAAAATTATAAATAATAAATACTAAAATAAATATTATTTAATTAAAATACCACAAAAATTATTTTAAACTATATAAAAAATAACGGACCGGACTGGGTAAAAAATTAAGAGTCTACACAAATCTTTTCTCCAACAGCTATAAACAGCTACTTTTCATCTTAAAGGCTATAAATATCCTCTAATATCAGTATTTACATCTTTTTATCAAACTCTAAACACTTAAACACTCAAAGCACTCAAAATCTCTCAAAACATATTCTTTTCTTCACCTACTTTCTCATTCTAAACTCATGGCTCCTAAAGAACACAAGAAAAAGGCTTCAAGAGCTGAGAAAGGGAAGGGTGTTGCTGCCATTTCTCAATAAACAGAACCTCCGAGAAGAAGCCATAAGATAAGGTTTAGATATAATGAAGAAAGACAAAGGTACAAAATTCTTAAAGACAAAACCATAGAAGCAAACTGTCTCTTCTCTACCCTCACTCTAGAGTCCTTAGGAATTGAAATTGACATTAAGGGTTGTCTTAGAACCTTGGGTTGGGAAAAGTTTATTTTCTTAGAACATGATGACCTTGGTTAGGAAAGCTTGACTAAAGAGTTTCTCACAACTTTTGTTGCTACTAAGATAAGTACTAACCCCTTAGGCATTTATGGGATATTTTAAAGGTTATTTAATCAAGAGTAGGGCCTCACTTTTGAAGATTTTTCATCGATTTTGGGTTTCCAATTAAAAGGTATTTCTCATATCACAAACAGCATCCTCACTTCAAAAAGACAAATGGAGTTTTGGACAAAAATTTTCATCGAAACCACTCTCCACAAACAATCCAATGCTAAAAACCTTAGGACCCTTACCTATTGGATGTTGCATAGGATTAACACTTACACTATTAGTGCTAGAGGAGAGAGAAATGACAAAGTTACCCAAAAGGATCTACTCTTTCTTTTTTGCTTGATTGTTGCGCTCGAATTAACTCTACCACAAAGCGTCACTCGCAAGTGTACGAGGTAGCTGTAGCAAAGGTGATCGCCCCAAGGTCGTCTCACAAGGAAGCTAAAGTGACTAATTGATTATCAAATTAAAAGTAACAAGTAATGAAGAAAATTTAAATTGTTAACTAATGAAGAAGATTGATTTAAGTTTAAAATGAATAAAAGTAAACAATAGCTGATGTTTTGATTCACTTGATAAAAAGGTCTAGGGTTTGCACTTCTCTACTACTTATATGTATGAACGGTTATTCCTCTTAACTAATTTAATTTCAAAGATTAAATCTCAAACAACTTAATTAATTGAGTCAAGGAAATAAGCTCTCGCATTCAAACCTCTTACAACTAATCTTGTTATAATTGAAACAATCTTTTTAATAGGTTATATCTCAAATTCACCTAAGTCCTTAATTGAATTGTTCCAGCATTAGACTTCATCTCTCAATCCATCATCTAATACCTAAAACACACAATTGGTGGCCAATCAATTATATGTTAACAATATTTCATTCAATAAAGGCTAAAGAAATCAATAGCTAAGAGAATAACCAATTCATACAATCATAGCAGATCCATACAAACCCTAGACTAGATCAAATTAGTTTATTATGCAATCAAACATATTCATCTCATTAATGTTCAAAGAAATCACAATAAACATGATAATATCATTCAATGAAAATAAAGAGAATAAGTTCAAAAACAAAACCAAGTTACAACTCCTTGAAGGTTCTGAAGAATCTCTTGTTCAAATCTTGCAAGAAGGATATAACAATGGAATGAACAATCTAATCTAGCTAGTTTTAATCCAAAGTGTAGTTGAAATCAAAGTAAACAAATGATAAAACCCTAAAACTCTCTCTGACGGCTGAAAACTTCTCTCAAAATCGCAACCCCCTTTTAACCTCGCTTCCCTCTTTCCTTTTATACGAAACGTCCGCTTTAAAATTCAATGCGCGTTTGGTTCATGAGGGACACGGCCAAGTCAGATGTGACTTGGCTGTGTGAGTGGCTTTTGGAGGGACACGGCCAGGTGACTTGGCTGTGTCCCTTGCTTGTGTCCACCATTGCTTGCCTTTTCTTCTTTTCTTCTTTGTTGAGTGACACGGCCAAGTCAGAGGTGACTTGGCCGTGTTGGAGCTTGTTGGAGGGACACGGCCAGGTGACTTGGCCGTGTCCCTTGCCTGTGTCTTCCACTGTGAGTTTTAGTCTTCTTTGCCTTTGGAATTGGTGAGACACGGCCAAGTGGAGATGACTTGGCCGTGTGGGTCTTCTTTGGAGGGACACGGCCACAAGACTTGGCCGTGTCCCTGGCATGTGTCTGCTACTGGGACTTGTTCTTCTTTTTAACTTGGTATGGGACACGGCCAGTGACTTGGCCGTGTCCTCTGCCTGTGTCAACCACTGCCCCTTTCTCCTTCAATTTGTTTTCTTGCCTGTTTTAACCTAACACAAAACTCAAAACAAACTTTAAACAAGAAGTAAATAGACAATAACCAACAAAACATAAACACAATACTAAAAACTAGATAAAAAACGACATAAACACTGAAATAAACTAAAACTACCACAATTAAAGAAATCACTAAACAAACCGATTAAAACTAACAAAATACCTAAATAAAACAATAATTAACATAACAAACAAGACACAAAACTATAACAAAAACTAATAAAACAACTACCCCACACTTAAAACTTTGCTTGTCCTCAAGCAAATTCACATGGCATAAATTAAAAACTCAAACAACCTTAACTTTTAATTCCAGCATATAGATGAAATACTTTAAGACACAACATAAATAATTTGCAATTAAGATCAATCAAGGATTTTCTTAACTCATTCATTAATCCAGACATACAAATCTTATATCTCATCTAAGTGTTTCACTCGATTTCAAAGGTTAATCACTCAAACCACTCATGACTGCATACTACCATAAACTTGCTTAATTATCCAATCTCCCTCACTGATTTTCTCAAGAAATAATCCGAAGGTCTTTTATTTGGATGCAATGGGGCTAAGGTGAAGGTGTGAGAAAAGACATTTAAGCTAGAGCATCAAGAAATGGAGTATCTAAATTAGACACTACTCTTGCTAAGGAACTCATAACTCCTTCAAATAGCATACTCACAATCCATTAATACTTCACATACTTGCATAACTTCAAGAAAAATACATGAGTCGACATTCCTCTTTTGATAACCAATGCTAGAACATATAAGAATTTTGTATACATATATATATCTTCTTTTCTTTTTTTTTTATTTTTTTAAAATACATATATATACAAAATATAACATTGCATATAACATCTAGCTTAAAATGTAGAGGAAAAGAATAATCAACTCTTAATCAAATACAATATGCAAAGTATGCATTTCAACCCCAAATAGCAATACCAAAATTTTTTTTTTATTGCTTACCCCACACTTTGAAATAAACCACCCTATTGTCATATCATAAAACTCCATTCCTTAATGCAGGTATGATGATAATAAGAGAAAGTTGAGCTGTGAATTGTGTTGATCAAACAAGAAAAGGTCAAAGGCTCAACTTGGCTCACTAAGGAATTCAATATTAAGGGAGGTCTTTTTAAGCTAAAGGGCTAACCTAATTTGCCTTCATCATTTTAAAACTTGAGATTAAATCATAATGTGAGTTCAATTAGTATGCAAAAGAAAACTCTAGAGATGCAAAATCATGAAGGTACACACTTAAGAAAAGAAAATCAAATGACAATAATATCAAATTATGAGGCTCAAAACTCACACAGGTGGGTTCTCAAAGATTTATATGTCATAAATTGCAGAATGTGAAAATTGATCCTGAATGAATTCAAATGCTAATCTCTATGCTGATACTAAAGTCTCAACTATAATACCAAAATCAAAGAAAAGTCAATAAGTTCTCAACAATTATACCATGCACAACAAACACAATAAGCAAAACAAGAATTAAAGGAAAGCTTAAAGAGTACCCCACACTTAAAATTTACATTGTCCTCAATGTAAAACAAGAATAGTAAATAAAAAGAGTTAAAGGACAACCTGTCTTCCATCGTATTGGTGAGGCAAAACCCTAGCTTTCCATCACAAACACAAAAGTTCAAAAATAAAAGTACAATATATAAAAATAAAATATCCAAATATAAAGGTTAACATGAAAACAAAAACGAAAAATAAGAACAAAAATACATTAAACAAAATAAAGCAAGGATCTTAAAATCTATGGAAAAGGCGAGCGTGAAGATGATGCAGCTGAGGGATGGAGACTCAAGATCTTCGCAAGGTTGCTATTAATCTGTTCCAACTGCTGCAAAACCTCAGCATGGTTACGGTCCACCTTGCTATCCAGTCGATCCACTTTGCCGTCCAGAGCCTCAATCCTCAGAAGTACCTCTTGATGTTCCGAGACCGGAGCATCCTCATCTAGGCCAAGAGAATCCGAGTCGGACTCCTCTTGGACCCGTGCTCTCTTCTGCCTGTCCCTCGATGCTGCAGGCTCAGCTGAAGGCATCACAGAAGTCCCTCTCCTATGCACCACCATGTGCATCTTCTCAAGTGTGGCTAAATCCAAAGAGTCATTACCCAAAATTCTAGTCATGCGACTAGTACTCGGGTCAAAATCCTCAACAAGGGCTACTGCTAACATGGTAATCAATCCTCCAACACAAATTGCCCCCCTCCTTTTATTAGCCACAGTATCAAAAATATCGGCTAACCAATAGCCGGCACTCACAGCCATTTTATTCAAAACACAGTCCAGGAAAAATAACTCACTCGACTCAACCACACCCGGGCTTTCCTTCCGAGCAAAGAACCCACATGACATAAACCTATGCAAATATCTCAAAGTAGGGTTCCGTAATTTAGATGCTTTGGCCGATTTGGCCACATAAGTACCCGAGCCCAAGGCTCCCCAAGCAAATTGTTGTCTAAATTCTTTGGGTACCGACCTTTCCCCATGCTGATGAAAACCATAGATAGCATTTAACTGATCAATATTAAGCTCAAATGATTTACCCATCAATTTAAACATCATTCTCCTGCAGATTTTCTTATCATCCCTTTCCACCTTAAGAGATGTCAAAAATTCTAGAGTGAGCTCCTCAAACTGCAAAGGTCTCAATGAGACAAAAGTCTCCCACCCAAGAAATTGCACATATCTATAAAAATTAGTCCTAATTTGCAGGGCATCTAGAGATTCGTCATTCACATACCTTGTCGGGAAAAAAACCCCGAGCCAAAAGACTTGCCCTCTTAAAAGATAAAGTTGAGGAAGAAGAAGAAGGTCCTTCGGTAGTAGATTTCTTCTTCTTGCGGTGTGAGACAGTTTTAGTTCTTGGCATCTTGAGATCTGAAAAAAAAAGTGACACCCAAAACTGAATTAAATCAAAATTATATGAGTAAAGAGGAAGTTTTAAGTGATTATCTCAAGTTTTGTTGAAGAAATTTGAAGTTTTAATGGAAAAGTTGGAGTTTTGAAATAAAAATCAATGGTTTTGGCGATACAGAGAGCGAGAAAGCGAGAGAGACGAAGATAGAAAATTTAGGGATTTATGAAAAGAACTGGGCAAAATCGGGTTTTAAAAGTATAAAATTTGAGGGACACGGCCGTGTTAGTGGGTACTTGGCCGTGTCTGGTGTGTGAAAGTGAAGGGACATGGCCAAGTCAAGGTGACACGGCCGTGTCTGATAGTCTTGGAGGGACACGGCCAGTGACTTGGCCGTGTCCCCTGGGTGTGTCCTATTCTGTACAAAATTGCAAAATCGTTCAAATTTTGAGGAAGTTTGGCCGTGTCCAGTGTGTGACACGGCCAAGTCCTTTGGTCGTGTCACCTACTGCCTTTTATTAACTTTTAACTTTTTTATTTATTTATTTATTTATTTATTTTTACTCAATGATTTTGCAACCCTTCTTCTTTAAACACACTGAAACACAAAGTAAAGAAAAACCGATCAAAGCACATTCCATTTATTTAAATCGAACATAAAATCAATACTCGCTAAATTTAAAATTACAACTACGCAAAATAAATGCAAACTGATGGGTTGCCTCCCATTTAGCGCTTCTTTAATGTCATAAAGCTGGACATCATGCAAGGCTTAGGGATCATGGATCAAAGTGCTATCAATGATCCTCAATTCCTGAAATCCTTCATTGTATAGTTTAACTCTATGTCTATTTGCTCTAAAAATCTTATTGGTTCTAGAGTTAAGCAATTCAATGGCACCAGAAGGACATACCTTAGTTACCTCGAAAGGACCACTCCATCGAGATTTGAATTTACCTAGAAGCAGACGGAGGTGAGAATTAAAAAGTAAAACTTTCATACCTGGACTCAACGTCTGATGCCCAATAAATCTGTCATGAAGTGCTTTAGTGTGATCCTTATAATTTCTCGAGCTCTCATATGCCTTTGGGTTAAGGCATCTTTGGGTCTTCCCCACTGGTTTAGCTCCCTCTTCTAAAGTCAGTGTTAGCTCCAATTTATCTGGGGAGTCTGTCTGCAACACAACATCTGAAACAACTACTTCAACGCTATTAATTAAAGAACATTCCTCATATAAAGCAGTTGTAGGAATAGGAGAAGTGTTAAAAATAGAAAATTCAACAGTTTGCCCTAAGACAGTCATTGACAACTTACCATTTTTAACATCTATTAAAGTGTTGGTAGTAGCCATGAAAGGCCTACCCAGCAGTATAGTGTGTACTGATGGTGAAGAATTACTTACTTCCATGTCAAGAACAATGAAATCCACAGGTACTATCAAACCACCAACTTTAACTAACACATCTTCTATAACCCCTTTCGGGAATCTAAGAGATCTATCAGCTAATTGCAACACCATTTTTGTTGGTTTAAGTTCCCCTAATTCTAACTTACGGTACACAAAATAAGGCATTAAATTCACACTGGCTCCTAGATCACACATGCCTTCAGTCCCCTTTCCATTCCCCACAGAAATTTGAATTAAAAAGCTTCCAGGATCCTTTAGTTTGGGAGGTAGTTTATGCTGCAGAACAACACTAGCTACCTCCGAAACTATCACCTTTTCATTCGTCTCATACCTCTTTTTCTTGGTGATCAGCTCTTTGAAGAACTTGGCATAAGCTGGTATGTTCTTTATTGCCTCAAGTAAGGGTAAGTTAATACTTACCTTAGACAACATGTTGAAGATGTTAGAAAATTGCTTATCTTTTATTTCATCCTTCAACCTGCTGGGGAATGGTATAGGTGGCCGGTATGGATTGCTTGCCTTATGTAAATCTGTTGTAGGGGACTTCTCCACTGATCTATCTCCAGCACCTTTGTTCTTTGGTTCTCCTTCCTTCTTGTTCTTTTGGTCACCTGCACTCACAGAATTATCTTCAACATTATTATCAATTACCTTACCACTTCTAAGAACAGTCACTGATTGTGCCTGCTCAGGTTGACTTGGGAACTTCCCCTTTTGTTGAATCTGCATCTGTTGTGCAAGTTGTCCAACTTGTGTCTCAACTTTCTTAAAAGATGCTTCTAAGGAATCCAGCCTCTTGTTTGTCATCTCTTGATTTTGAGCACTGACTTGGATAAAAGCCTGTAAACTTTCCTCCAAACTCTCTCTCTTAGGTTGACCTTGATTTGAGGATTGGCCCTGCTGTTGGTTCTGTCTCTGGAGCAAATGGAAATGCTGTTGAGCATTATTTGTTGTCCAGGAAAAATTGGGGTGACTCCTCCAACCAGGATTGTAAGTGTTGGAGTAAGGATCATTCCTGGCTCTTGGTTGAAATCCCCCCATAGCATTAACTTGCTCAGCTTCATTCCCAAAAGATTCATATGCAGAGGGGCATATATTTGCTCCATGCCCAAATGTCCCACAGATTCCACACACCTCTTGAGTGGATGAAGAAATATTGTTTTTCATGTTTAGCATCTGAACCTGCCTTGTTAACTCAGCTATTTGACTAACCATTTCAGTATTGGCTTCCAGTTGATTCACCCCTTTGCTTCTTCCCCTTACACTCTTTTGTTGAGAATTAGCTCCCAACATCTCAAAGATCTTATAAGTCTCATCAGCTGTCTTTTCTCCCATGGCTCCCCCAGCTGCATTGTCAACAGTGTTCTGAAATTACTGGGTTAGACCATCATAGAAAAACTGATTAAGGAGTTGAAGTGGGTAGTGATGATGTGGACACTGGATCAATAGCATCTTGAATTTGTCCCAAGACTCATGAAATGGCTCTCCTTCAAATTGAGAGAATGTAGTAATCTTCCCTCTCAACTCAGCTGTCTTCTAGTGTGAATAGAACTTACCCATGAACTTGTTATAAACTTGCTCCCAAGTTGTCAGTGAATTCTCAGGCAATATCATGAGCCAGCTCTTTGCCCTATCCTTCAAAGTATAAGGGAAACATCTCATCCTCAACTGATCTTCTGTTAGTCCTCCCAAAGGAAAAGTGTTGAGGGTAGAGTAGAAATCCCTAATAAAATTCAAAGGATCTTCATTTGGAACTCCGTAAAATGATGGCAGCATGTTGTAATGAATGTTCTTCAACCCATAGTTCCTTGCTGCATCTGTCAACCTTATACAAGATGTAGAAGTCCCAATGACAGGTCTAGCAAAATCTCTCATGGTTCGTTGTCTTTCTTCAGCCATTTTAACTGATTGTGCAGAATCTGTCTCAAATTCAGAAGTGTCCTCCTCTGTATCAAATCCGGTGTAGAGCTCAAACTCTTCTTTACTCCTTTTCACTCTCTGAATTTCTGGAATGAATGGATGTAACTCTCCTTCAAGTGATCTCCTGCCTTGCGTAAACAAAAATTTCTAGAAAAAGAAATATCAAAAGCAAAAGACAAATAAAATAAAATGAAAACAATGAAAAATAATCTAAAATATTTTTTTTAATAAACAATTACGCCAATTAGCCTCCCCGGCAGTGGCGCCAAAAACTTGTTACGCTCAAATTAACTCTACCACAAAGCGTCACTCGCAAGTATACGAGGTAGCTGTAGCAAAGGTGATCGCCCTAAGGTCGTCTCACAAGGAAGCTAAAGAAACTAATTGATTATCAAATTAAAAGTAACAAGTAATGAAGAAAATTTAAATTGTTAACTAATGAAGAAGATTGATTTAAGTTTAAAACGAATAAAAGTAAACAATAACTGATGTTTTGATTCACTTGATAAAAAGGTCTAGGGTTTGCACTTCTCTACTACTTATATGTATGAACGGTTATTCCTCTTAACTAATTTAATTTCAAAGATTAAATCTCAAACAACTTAATTAATTGAGTCAAGGAAATAAGCTCTCGCATTCAAACCTCTTACAACTAATCTTGTTATAATTGAAACAATCTTTTTAATAGGTTATATCTCTAATTCACCTAAGTCCTTAATTGAATTGTTCCAGCATTAGACTTCATCTCTCAATCCATCATCTAATACCTAAAACACACAATTGGTGGCCAATCAATTATATGTTAACAATATTTCATTCAATAAAGGCTAAAGAAATCAGTAGCTAAGAGAATAACCAATTCATACAATCATAGCAGATCCATACAAACCCTAGACTAGATCAAATTAGTTCATTATACAATCAAACATATTCATCTCATTAATGTTCAAAGAAATCACAATAAACATGATAATATCCATTCAATGAAAATAAAGAGAATAAGTTCAAGAACAAAACCAAGTTACAACTCCTTGAAGGTTCTGAAGAATCTCTTGTTCAAATCTTGCAAGAAGGATATAACAATGGAATGAACAATCTAATCTAGCTAGTTTTAATCCAAAGTGTAGTTGAAATCAAAGTAAAAAAATGATAAAACCCTAAAACTCTCTCTGACGGCTGAAAACTTCTCTCAAAATCGCAACCCCCTTTTAACCTCGCTTCCCTCTTTCCTTTTATACGAAACGTCTGCTTTAAAATTCGGTGCGCATTTGGTTCATGAGGGACACGGCCAAGTCAAATGTGACTTGGCCGTGTGAGTGGCTTTTGGAGGGACACGGCCAGGTGACTTGGCCGTGTCCCTTGCTTGTGTCCACCACTGCTTGCCTTTTCTTCTTTTCTTCTTTGTTGAGTGACACGGCCAAGTCAAAGGTGACTTGGCCGTGTTGGAGGGACACGGCCAGGTGACTTGGCCGTGTCCCTTGCCTGTGTCTTCCACTGTGAGTTTTAGTCTTCTTTGCCTTTGGAATTGGTGAGACACGGCCAAGTGGAGATGACTTGGCCATGTGGGTCTTCTTTGGAGGGACACGGCCACAAGACTTGGCCGTGTCCCTTGCATGTGTCTGCTACTGGGACTTGTTCTTCTTTTTAACTTGGTATGGGACACAGCCAGTGACTTGGCCGTGTCCTCTGCCTGTGTCAACCATTGCCCCTTTCTTCTTCAATTTGTTTCCTTGCCTGTTTTAACCTAACACAAAACTCAAAACAAACTTTAAACAAGAAGTAAATAGACAATAACCATCAAAACATAAACACAATACTAAAAACTAGATCAAAAACGACATAAACACTGAAATAAACTAAAACTACCACAATTAAAGAAAACACTAAACAAACCGATTAAAACTAACAAAATACCTAAATAAAACAATAATTAACATAACAAACAAGACACAAAACTATAACAAAAACTAATAAAACATTGATTAGAAGTCAACCAATCCAAACGAGAAAATTCCTTATTGACACTTTCCTACATATTAGGAAATCAAAATCAGGGCTTATTCTTCTCTTTTCACAAGTTACACAAATAGCCAAATATGTTGGTGCACTTACACCATCAAACAAAGCAATTCTCTCCAATCCTCTAGATCCCACCACAAAATCTATAAACATAGCCTATCTTAAACATGCCAAATGTATTAGGGATGATGATGAAAACTATATGTACCTCTTAGGAGCACTAGGTGCTAGGGCTCAACAAAGAAAGAGACCAAGGATTGTACAGGAAGGTGAAGAGATTTTCTAAATGAAATTTCCTTGAACTACCACTCCAAGACCTCAATCTTCTATCCTCCAACTTCTTCAAGATATACATGGACAAACGAGCACCCAAGGATAAAAAACTGAGAGCCTTACAAACTAAATTTCTCATTTTGATCTTGATGTTTAAACTATCCAAGAAGCCTTGGATTTCCAAAGTGATTTAAAGATGAACCAAGTTTGTCTCCCTCCATCCATGGCTCCTATCCTCAAGAAGAAGAAAAAGAAGCCGCTGCCTCTCAACCAAGGGAAGTAGAGCATGGAGAACATGGAGAAGAGAAGGGGATGAAGAAGAGGGAGATGAAAAAGAAGAGGAGGATGAAAAAAGTGACAATGATGATTAGGCTTTAGTTTCTTAATTTCTATTATTTTATTTGTACTTATATTTGCATTTTATTTTCAATAACATTTTGTTTTTGTATGATTCTTTTTGCCATTGTTAAAGAGGGACAATTCTCTTGAAATTGAATTGGCAAATTAAAAAAATGACATTAAAAATAACCAATTTACATGAAGCATTTATCAAGGGGGAGCAAAATTTACATAAATTGCATTTACACAATTTTTGAACACCCTAAATTTGATTTAATTGCCAAAGTAAAAAAGAGGGAGTTGTTAGCACAATTACTCTATTTTTTATATTAGGCAATCAAATTGAATTAAACTTGCACTTGTATCTTAGGTTACATTTTGTAGGAAGTTATTCTTTTTGAAGAATTCTTAAAAAGTCTGATCAACAGAAATTAAATAAGATAATATAAGTATATGTGCATAACAAAAATTAAATATACAAAAATTAATTTTATAAATGTCAAACATATCGATATAATAATTGATGCACATAAATAAAAAAGTAAAATGACCTACATATCTATAGTCTAATCATCAATAGGGTCTTGATCAACATAAGTGGATGATGGAGGCAGAAATTATCTCATCATCGCATCCATACGGCTCAACAGCTTGCGATGCTTGCACTTGAGGTGCTGATCCCTTTGCTACAAATCAACAACTATTGGAATGAGCATAAAAAGAAATATTTTTTTCCTAACTAAAATAAGCATACAATACATGATAAGGCCAAAGTCAAAATCTTCATTTTTTAAAAAATAAAATCAAATATTCTAGTTCTTATTATAAGATATTAAAGAAATAATATCAATGAATACATTATGAATGAAATCCAAACTTAACAATCTCGTAAATATGAATGATGAATATGCAATCTTCAAAACCCTAGTTTTAATTTATTCAGTTTTGATCACATAATTCTGTTTTATATTAACTCAATACATGTATAAGAGTACAATAGAATGAAAATCAAATATCAAACAAGTAGTGTAATTTCAAGTGGAATTAAGATGTGTTTATTTTTATTTAATTTCATAGTGATTATTATACATCTCTTATTCTCCAATATGAATCCTAAAAAACTAGAACACATATAAGAAACTAATTAAAAGAAAAATGAAGGCCGATGTAGACCATTAAATTAGGCACGAATTAAATTTAAAAAGCTTAATCTGATCCATTGTTTTTTAAAAGAGTCTAAACCTAATTTAAAAGCTTAAAATTTAATTAGTCCAATTTATAAAAGCCCAAATTCAATTTGTGAAGGGTTTGGGCTAGAAAATTAAAAATTATGGTTCAATTTGAGTTGGGATCTCATGTTGACTTGGACATTGCTCATGTCAATTTGGGGTGTCCAAAATGACATAAGCTTAGCTCATTTTGACTTGGACACTCCAAGTCAACATGAGCTGGGTCCATATCAATTTGAACACTCTAAATCGCCATGAACCCTAATTCGAAAAGAGTTTGGCTGGTAATTTTAATTTCCTAATCAAATTGGACTTTGGAATAACCCTCAAATTGGCAAATTAGGGTTTGTAGTTTAAGCTTTTATTTGCTTATAAATAAGAGAAAGAGGAAAGCAACCAAAAATATGCAACTAATAGCTTTTAGTAATAAATCAAGAAGAAGCAACAGAAGGCAACAATTCACACAGGGATGAAGTAATAACAAAAGGCACCAGCCAATACTTTCATTGATCCATGCTTTTAAAGACACGAGCTTGGTACATCATATCACATTGGGTGAAGCGTTCAACGCAGGTTTTGTTTTCTAAATTCTATTTATTTAAATGTTCAACAACTATGTTTTTCTCTTAAACATTGAATGTTGATTGTTATTTGATCTAGTAGCTAATTAGTTTGAGTTGTGATTTTGCATAAACCTTAACAACAATAACCAAATTGATATACTATTTCACAGTAGCTTAGGACTTAATTTAAACTTCTAATTTAATTACCTAAACCCTAGTTACATGTTTCATAAAACCAAAACTTAATCTCTTTATTTCACCTAGTACTTTACTTATTTTATATTTGTTTATTTCAATTTCACAGTAGCTTAGGATTTCATTTTCATTTCTAATTTAATTACCAAAATCTAACTTATTTTCTAAACCCTAAAAAACCCTAATTCAATATGAAACACCTAACCCTAATATGTACCCTAACCTCAAATGCCTAACCATGATCCTAAAACCTCAACACCTTAATTTAAGAACCAAAACCTAACTTCCAAATTAAAATCATAAAACTCTAACTTTCTAATTAAAACCCTAGCTTTCTAATTAAGACCCTAGATTTCTATCCAAAACCCTAATTTCCAAGCCAAAACCCAAATTGAAACCCTAAAATTCTAATTTTATTTCCAAAACCCTAAAAAAATGTTTTTAAACTCTGTAAACCCAAATTTAATATGTGAACCCTAATTTGGTATATGTGAACGGGGATTTTTACCTCCACTCCTATGTGGAATGGTTCTTAATACTTTGATATTATTAGGCTTAGAGCCTTAGAGAACACAGGCCTAAACCAGGAAAAAATGGAGTCATCACTCAGATGGGCTGAGAAAAAGAAAAATGGTGGATTATTCCTAAGGAATTCTCAACCTGTAACGGGTTCGGAAAGTTGGGTATGCATGGGGAATGTGAGAATGACCCAGCACACTCACAACGTCTGGTTCATTGGAACCGATATCCTTTTCAAGTCTAAATATTATTAAATTCTCAAATACTATTAAATCATCCATACTACATGTGAACATTAAAATAAGGATTTATTATATTAAAATCAAAATAAGTCTAAATAAAATAATAAATAGGCACTTATCCATGGATGGAAAAATGCCTTTACAATTGTCCAATATCCAAAACAAAAGACAAGATAAATAAATAAAATGAGACACACACCATAAGTGAAAATATGTCCCTTACAATAGTTCTAAAACATAAAAAAATTACATTCAACTTAATTAATGAGCTACTCACAAAGTGAAAACATAACTCTTACATCATTGAAACCAAAGTAAACCAATAATAATAATAAAGGAAACATTCATCCAATCATCATAAATTAAATAAATCATCTATCACAAATTAAATAAATCATCCATCAAAACATATAATAAATTACATTATTAAATCTAAGGGTTTAAAGCATTAAATATACAAAATTGACATTTATATATTAAATTTTGGATATGTAAAGTTAAAAATATGGCTTTAGGGCTTTGGGCTTTGGATATGAAAATTAGGTTACTGGATTAGGGTTTTAGGATTGAGGTTTGGGAAATTGAATTTCTAAATTAGAGTTTGGATTTTGGATTGGGAATTAAGCTACTGAAATTAAGGATTTTAGGTTTATTGAATTAAGGTTTTAATATTTTGGGATTAGGGTTTTAGGTTTATTGGATACAAGATTTTAGTATTTTGGAATTAAATTAGGGTTTTGATATTTTGGAAATAGATTTTGGATTTAGGGTTTAGGTTTTGGGAAACAGATTTTGGATTTAAGGTTTAGGGTTTAAGTCTTTTAAGGAAATAAGATTTTGGGTATTTTTGAAAAGGGATCTGTAGACCCTTAATTTTTTACCCAGTCTGGTCCAATATATTTTAGTTAGTCCAAAATATTTTTTATGGTATCTTGATTAATTTTAATATTTATTTTAGTAAAAAATAGTGAAATGAACAAAAAATCAAAACTAATAAAAAAATAAAAAAAATCGGCGATGAAAAAATCGGGGATGAAAAAATCATCGCCGAAAGTCAGCGCGGGCCCGTGGGCATTTCCCCCGTAGGAGCTTCCTGCAAGTGAAATGGCCCGCAGGCTCGTTTTACCCGTAGCTGTGGCAGCTTTTTTGCCAACGCAATTTTTTCTGCGGCAATTTTTTTTGCCAGCGTAATTTTTCCACAGCAGTTTTTTTCGCCAGCGAAATTTTCCGACGCAAATTTTTTGAAACCTAATACAATTAGGTTTCGGTTTCCTTTTCTTAATAAATAATGTATGCCATAAGCAATTAGGAATAAACCATAAAAACTTCTATAAATAAGATCAATTAGAACACAAAAAAAAAGGAGGCAGAAAAGCAGAAAGAGGGACGAAAATTGGTGACCGAGAGTGAGTAGGAAAACTTGGAAACTTTAAAAACTCCTTATGGCAGTAAATTGAATCAGATTTTGGAGGGAGCAAACAAGCAATTCAAGTAATTCAAAGGCAAGAAAAGCTTGTCTTTGACCTTGTTCATCCAAGAAGCAAATTTTGGTGTAACTTACAAAAGAAGGTTTGAATTCTTAATTTCTTTTTTTTTTACAGTAGCTTAATCATCCTTTGTTTCTTTTAATTCAAAAACTTTAGAACCTCAATTCACCTTTTCTAAAATTTGAAAAATTTAAATCGCTGCTTTATTTTCCAAAAAAGTTTAAAGTTGTTAGTTTTGTTCCTTCAAAACCCCAAAACCCTAATTTGCTTTCCAAATTCTCAAAACCCTAAATTGTGTTCTGTTTCTTTCCAAAAGCACTAAAAACTTCTTTTTTACTCTTATAAACTTTAAATCATTTACTTATTTTCATAAAACTTCATAAAATTATAAATTGATTTTTCCAAACTCTAAAAAATAATGCATTCCCGGAAACCCTAAATTCAAAAATCCTAAAACCCTAATTTAATTCCAAAACTCAAAATAGTAAACCCTAACCCCTTTAAAACCTTAAACCCTAATTTTTTCTAAATCTTAATCCTTTAGAATTTTAAAAACAATAAAAATCCAAATATTTTAATTTCACACAGTAAACTTAAAACCACAAATCAAAAGTATTTTTAAGTGTTCAAAATATAAATTCATGATTTTACATCTCAAACCCTAATTTGGTTAATCAAAGAATTTTACCAATCTTTTAAAACATAAAATCTTAATCTATTTTAATTCCCTAAATGGAAACAGTATCTATAATTTAGATTTTCATTTACTTTATTTAATTTTACATTTCATTATGCTTTGATTTATTTTATATGCTTCAATTTATTTAAGTTCAATGCTTGGTTTATTTAATTTATCATGGATGGATGTTTAATTTCTATTGATGTTTAAATATATTTGATGAATGATTTATTTATGATGAATGATTATTTACTTTTATCAATTTATTTAGATTTCCAAATGTTGTAAGAGGTATGTTTCCACTTGGTGGGTACCTCATTAGTTAAATGTCATGTAATTTAAATTGTTTTTCTATTTTAGAACCAATGTAAAGGACATGTTTCTACCTTCCGGTGGGTGTCCTATTTAGCATGGAATGTAAAGACATGTTTCCATCTTCGGGTGGGTGTCCATTTATTTGTTTTGCTTGGACATTGCTTTGATTTTAATATAATGATTCTTTCTTTTTATTATGTGTAATATGGATAATATTGTTATACTTAAGAATTTTATAATATTAAGACCTGCAAAGGAGGCCGATTCCAATGAACCGGGCGTTGTGGGGGTGCTGGGCCATTTATCACCTTTCCCACACGTACCCAACTTTCCGAACCCATTAGGGGGTTGGGGATTCCTTAGGAATCGAGTCCACCCCTTTCTTTTTCTCGGCCTTTCCGGGTGGCGACTCCATTTTCTCCGAACTTAGGTCTGTGTTCTCTAAGACCCCGAGCCTAAACAGTGCCGAAGTCGCAAGAACCATTCCACCGGGAGTGGGGGCGAAAATCCTCGCTCACAGTGGCGACTCCACTGGGGATAAGAGAAGTTGATTTCGTTGGTCTTTATGTTATTCTATTCTTTCTTATAATGATATTATCCATTGCATCATCTTAGATTGCATCGTGTGCGTGAGTTAGGACCCCCGTGTTACCCGTGTTATGTTATGTAAGGGATACCATACGTTCACTCAAGGTATGGAGATCGAGCATGGCATAACCACTCATAGCCTCATACTATTCGGTATATACTTGCTATGGGAACCTAAGCCTTTTTACCCAAAGACTAAAACTCATGTAATTAGCCTAGTTACTTTCCTTAGGTTTTGCCCCAAATGCATGTTGTTTGACTATGGTTAATTTATCTTGGCTTAAACATGGCTTATTTGGTTTGTTCTTTTTCTAATATGACCTAAGTACATTGTAAGCTCAAAATAAATTTTTCTTTAAAATCCAAAAGACCAAAGCTATTTTCAAAATTTTTCAAGATGGTCTTTAGATATAAAACTTTTCTAAAAACAAATCAAAATTTCTTTTGCTCATGGCCCAAATACTAAGCCCAAAATCCATTTTTCTAAAATCTTTTACAATGGGCTTAGAAACAAAACTATTTTCACCCAACCTTTTCTCACAAAGAGCTTGCAAAAATATTTAGGTCAATTATGAAATACCAAAATCAATTGTGGGCCTAGTTTACACTAAGAATAAATTAACCATGGGCTTATTTTTGGCATGAATCATTAGTTACCTTTTTCAAGTGAGAAATCTATTTATGATAAACCTCTTAATTTAGTTTTAATCCAATATAGCATAAAGGCTACTTTAGTTGGATAAATGGATTAAAACCTAATTAATGGGAATTATTATGAACTAATTTTCATTTTTGAAAATATAACTATTGGTTGAAATGTCCGAGGGAATTATTCAAAAACAAGATGCCCCATGTTGGTATTTTGTTAACCTTATACCTAGGAAAAGAGACTCGCCATTCGTGTGAGGATGTTATAAGGTTGGAAGGAGCGTCCTAATTATCCTTATTTGTTGATTGTTTGTGCATACATGCATACATTTGCATCTCATATCATTAATCATCTCTGGCTCACAGCCCTAGATTACGACAGTTAAAAAGCTTACAATAATCCGACCTACGCTGAACATGAAGTATCTAGCAACGACTCAATCACTTGCTCACCCAAAATAATGGATTTCAAAAAATTCAAAGAATGGTGGATGAAGCCCTCAATGACAAGATGGAAGAAATAAAAGAGGTCATGGCCGAGACCATAAAAAATCAACTAGCTGCAATTTTAGGAAATAATGCCGAGGCGTCTGCTAGCTCCAAGAAGCCAAAGGACAATGGGAAGGCTAAAGTTGGTGAAGTAGCCTTTGATGATGATAAGGTGATCATTGATGATGATGATTGGGCTCAATACTACCAAGATGCTCCAGAGAAGAAGAAAGAACCAAAGGTTGTTAAAAAGGCAACTATTGAAAAGACCGAGACTTCTGATATTGAAAAGATGATTGTTGATTTAGAAAAGAAATTTGAGAAGAAATTGAAAACCGAAGAGGTGTCCGAGATCGACAAATTGTTTGAGCTAGATGAAAAAGTTCCATACAAATTCAAGATGCCATCCTTTGCTACATACAATGGTATTGGAAATCCTCATCTCCATGTGAAGTAGTATATCACTACTATGCAATCTGCCCGAGCTACTAAGGCTCAAACTCTAAGGTACTTCATGCTCTCATTGGATCCTATTGTCCAAAATTGGTTCAATACCTTAGATGATGGAACACAAAAGAATTGGGATTTGCTGTACAAGGCCTTCATCCAGCAATATGGGTATAATATCGAGTTGGAGGTTACCTTAATGGAAGTGGAGTCCATAAGGCAAGGGCCAAATGAGAATTTTGTGGACTATGTGAAAAGATGGAGAAACAAGGCCGCTTTACTCAAGAAGAGGCCCGATGAATCTGATCAAATAAGGATGATTGTAAGAGGCGTACTGCACAACCTCCGTGAAAGGCTGTCTCACACCCTTATAAAGGACTTCAAAGATCTTCTCCAAGCTGGTCTACAAATTGAAGAGTGGGAAAGGGAGAAGAATCATGTTCCAATAAGAAGGAATGAGAAAGGAAATTATCAGCCTAGCAATCAAAGCACGTAAAAAGAAGTTGATGTTAATGTGACTGGTCAAGGAAATAAAAGACAATTCTCAAAATTGGGGAAACCTCTATCTTGGGTCTTCAACAAGCTACAAAAGAAGGGACTATTACAGCCATTAGCCCCTCGACCTTTGCCAAATCTGTTACCCCCAAAATTTGATACTAAGGTTTTTTGTCAATTTCATCAGACTCAAGGACATGAGACTGATAGATGTACCAGATTAAGGCATGAGATCCAAGATTTGATTGATAGTGGCAAGCTACCCAAGCTGGATAAGCCCAACACCAAAGACAATCCATTACCAAGGTTCAATAGAGTGCCTCCACCGGCAACCTTCATGGTGGGAAAAGGATTGGAAGAAGATTTTGTTTTATCATCTTTTCAAGATGGAAATATTGAAGATGTGAAGGGAAAATAAGCTTAAACTCAACGAACTTTCCTTAGCTTGAATGTTGCTTTTCAATTTTACTTTCTTTATTTGGAACTATCGTGTTTTTCAAATTTAAATTTGTTTGAATAAATTACTTTCATCAAAATTTTTGTTGGTCTTTGTTCATTTTGGTGTTCAACCAATGAGGAATCTAGCTTGATAATTCATGAATTAATATATTTAGGCATCATGACTTGAATGACTTTACTAGGTAAGGAAATTGCTCTATAGCATTGAGTTGTGTATGCTTACTTAGAGAGGCCTCCTGCATAATTATCTTTGTCTAGGTCCTAGTCAGTCTTAGAACATGCTTTAACAAACTTTCGAGGCGAAATTGGTAACAAATGATTTATCCCTGTTAAAGAAGATTTATGTTACTCCACTCATCCATTATTGGAAGCCCAAGTTGGTACAAACAAGACAACTCTTTTAGAGCTAGAACCAAAGAAAAAAAATAAACAAACAAAAAAAAACAAACAAACAAACCAAACAAAAAAAAAAGAAGAAAAGAAAACAAAAAAAGACAAAAGAAAAGAAAAAGAAAAGAAAAAAAGAGAAAAAAATAGAAAGAAAGGAAAAAAAAAAGAAAAGAAAACCCTAAAGAGGCGATTCAAAAAGCCAACTGAGTTCTCTTTTACCTAAGCAGCAAAAGGCTTCCATTTGGTTCATAAAGACATTTTGACTTGAATTGGTCCAACCCGACCAAAGATACCACAAAATCAGAGGAAAAGGAGAAAGACCATCCAGTTCTTGAAAGTTTTGTACTTGATAGTCCTATAAGAAAGAAGGACAAAATGATAAAAGAAAGGGAAGAGTAAGGAAAGAGAAAGAAAAGGGAAGAGTAAGAAAAATAAAGAAGAAAGAAAAGGGAAAAGAAGAAAAGAAATGAATTTGGATCTTAAACTTTTTGCAAGGGCAAAGACTGTCCCAATCAAGATCCAGATTAGTGCCGAGAAGATAGAAGGAATTTGGAGTCTAGAAAGATTGCTTCCAACTGTCTAAAGTTCCAACAAGAAATTTGTAGTGTGAGGGTTTGTCCATTATGTCACACCAGCTCCAATCTCAAAATGGCCTTCATTTAAACCTGTGTCCCTTATAGTCCCCATTTCAAGCCTATTAAAGACCCGTTGATCTCTCTTGGTAGGTAGAGTCTATTAGTGGAGATAGTTTGAATAAGCATGCATATGAGATAGATAATATTTAAAATCAATGAGACCTTTGGCCAAGTAATGTGTATGTGCCTATCTGAAGTGCAACAATTCTTGCTTAAATAGAAATGATTCCCAAGTTTAGTATGGTAACTAGGGTTGTCATGTTATAGATATGTTAATTTGGAAAAATCAAGTCCCGAGGTACATTGACATCGATTTGGCAAAGCCAACATTTGAAATCACAATTCAAAATTCAAAAATTCAAAAATATTTTTGTTATACAAAGCCTTCATGTTAAGGGGAGTATGTTGAACTGTCAAACCTCAAAGGATACATTGGGCAAAGAAAATGATTACTGGCAAGGTCATGAAGAAGCTACCAACTGACATGGGTGTATCCCTAACTCTGCAAGCTTGGGGTCCCTACCATTCATATTTTCAACACCTTGAAGATGAAAGCCATAAATGAGAAGCATTGTGTCATTCCAATGCAAGACCTGAACAAGCGTCAAAACGGAACCAACGAGAACACTTCTGCTGATCACCTCGGTCTGTGAGTCGATGGAACAACTGTAAGTATTATTCATGCATATCATGCATACATGAGCATATCACATCGCACTTTCTTGTCTTGTATTGTCTATTCTTTATCAAAGTGAACAGAAAACACTCCGTGAAGTAAAGAATCAAAAGATGTCAAATCAGGGGGGGCATAGGAAGCCTATTTGCTTGAGAAAGCTCCAGTAATCTTGCAAAGAGAAGAAATACGTGCTTGTGCGAAGAACTAGACAACAAAGACATCAATCGAAGCTTGCATGGAAAAAATCTTTGGTTTGAGCTTATACAGGGGACAAAGTTTCTCCTTTTCAATTTTTTGAGTTTATATACCAAATATTTTCAAACTCACTTGTAAATATTTCGCAAAGCAGGGGGCAGGAGAAGATATGAGAGCCAACTAAAAATAGTTGAATTTTTACAAAAAGGAAGAACAAAAGAATGGAACATTAGAACTCTCAAAAGAATGAAGATGCAAAAGACAAAAGATCAGTCCAGCTAAAAGAGCTAAAGCTAGGGTGAAGACCCGATCTCAAAGGATGAAGATCCATTTTTAAGGGTGAAGACCCGATCTCAAAGGATGAAGATCCATTTTCGAGGGTGAAGACCCTATCTCAAAGGATGAAGATCCATTTTCAAGGGTGAACACCCGATCTCAGAGGATGAAGATCCATTTGCAAGGGTGAAGACCCGATCTCAAAGGATGAAGATCCATTTTTAAGGGTGAAGAACTGATCTCAAAGGATGAAGATCCATTTTCAAGAGTGAAAACCCAATCTCCAAGAATGAAGATCCATGTTTCAAGGGTGAAGACCCGAAGTCCAAAGAATGAAGATCAATTTTCAAGGGTGAAGAACCAATCTCAAAGGATGAAGATCCATTCTAAGGGTGAAGAACCACCATGCATAGAATAGCAGGAGCAATCAGACTTCTCAAATGATAAAAGGTCAGTCAAACTCAATCTCTAGTCCAAGCACCCATTCTCGGGTCCAAGTACCTAAATCAATTCAAGCTCGGGTCTAAGTACCCAATCTCGGGTCCAAGTACCCAAATCAATTCAATCTGGGGGTCCAAGTACCCAATCTCGGGTCCAAGTACCCAATGTACCCAAATCAAATTAATCTCGGGTCCAAGTACCCAAATCAAGTTCAGTGGATCCAAGTACCCAAATCAATTCATGCTCGGGTCCAAGTACCCAATCTCAAGTCCAAGTACCCAAATCAATTCAAGCTCGAGTCTAAGTACCCAATCTTGAGTCCAAGCACCCATTCTCGGGTCCAAGTACCCAAATCAAATTCAATCCAATCTTGGGTCCAAGTACCCAATCTCGGGTCCAAGTATCCAATCTCGGGTCTAAGTACCCAAATCAAGTTCAGTCTCGGGTCCAAGTACCCAAAACAAATTCAAATAACCATCTCATCAAAAATTAAGTCTTGTTGCTTTTCACTCTCTAAAGTCTCAGATCGTTCAAGCAGGGGGCAAACTGTAAACACTTAATTTTTGACCCAGTCTGGTCCAATATATTTTAGTTAGTCCAAAATATTTTTTTATGGTATCTTGATTAATTTTAATATTTATTTTAGTAAAAAATGGTGAAATGAATAAAAAATAAAAAATAAAAAAAATCAGCAAAAAAAGTCAGCGCGGGCCCGCGGGCATTTCGCCCGCAGCTGCCGCAGCCAGCTTTGGCAGTTTTTTGCCAGTGCAATTTTTCCTGCGGCAATTTTTTTTGCCAGCGCATTTTTTCCGCAGCAGCTTTTTTTCGCCAGCAAAATTTTTCGAAACCTAATACAATTAGGTTTTGGTTTCTTTTTCTTAATAAATAATGTATGCCATCAGCAACTAGGAATAAACCATAAAAACTTCTATAAATAAGATCAATTACAACACAAAAAAAAGGAGGCAGAAAAGCATAAAGAGGGATGGAAATTGGTGACCGAGAGTGAGTAGGAAAACTTGGAAACCTTAAAAACTCCTTCTGGCTGTAAATTGGATCGGATTTTGGAGGGAGCAAACAAGCAATTCAAGCAATTCAAAGGCAAGAAAAGCTTCTCTTTGACCTTGTTCATCCAAGAAGCAATTTTTGGTGTAACTTACAAAAGAAGGTTTGAATTCTTAATTTCTTTTATTTTTTTACAATAGCTTAATCATCCTTTGTTTCTTTTAATTCAAAAACTTTAGAACCTCAATTCACCTTTTCTAAAATTTGAAAACTTTAAATCGTTGCTTTGTTTTCCAAAAATGTTTAAAGTTGTTAGTTTTGTTCCTTCAAAACCCCAAAACCCTAATTTGCTTTCCAAATTCTCAAAACCCTAAATTGTGTTCTGTTTCTTTCCAAAGGAACTAAAAACTTCTTTTTTTCTCTTATAAACTTTAAATCATTTTTTTTATTTTCATAAAACTTCATAAAATTATAAATTGATTTTTCCAAACTCTAAAAAATAATGCATTCCCCGAAACCCTAAATTCAAAAATCCTAAAACCCTAATTTAATTCCAAAACTCAAAATAGTAAACCCTAACCCCTTTAAAACCTTAAACCCTAATTTTTTCTAAATCCTAATCCTTTAAAATTTTAAAAACCATAAAAACCCAAATATTTTAATTTCACACAGTAAACTTGAAACCATAAATCAAAAGTATTTTAAAGTGTTCAAACTCTAAATTCATGATTTTACATCTCAAACCCTAATTTGGTAAATCAATGAATTTTACCAACCTTTTAAAACATAAAATCTTAATCTATTTTAATTCCCTAAATGGAAACAGTAGCTATAATTTAGATTTTTATTTGCTTTATTTAATTCTATATTTGATTATGCTTTAATTTATTTTATATGCTTCAATTTATTTAAGTTCAATGCTTGGTTTATTTAATTTATCATGGATGGATGTTTACTTTCTATTGATGTTTAAATATCTTTGATGAATGATTTATTTATGATGAATGATTATTTACTTTTATCAATTTATTTAGATTTCCAAATGTTGTAAGAGGTATGTTTTCACTTGTTGGGTACCTCATTAGTTAAATGTCATGTAATTTAAATTACTTTTCTATTTTAGAACCAATGTAAAGCACATGTTTCTACCTTCCGGTGGGTGTCCTATTTAGGCATGGGATGTAAGGATATGTTTCCATCTTCGGGTGGGTGTCCATTTATTTGTTTTGCTTGGACATTGCTTTGATTTTAATATAATGATGCTTTCTTTTTATTGTGTGTAATATGGATAATATTGTTATACTTAAGAATTTTATAATATTAAGACCTGCAAAGGAGGCCGGTACCAATGAACCAGGCGTTGTGGGGGTGTTGGGCCATTTCTCACCTTTTCCACACGTACCCAACTTTCCGAACCCATTAGGGGGTTGGGGATTCCTTAGGAATCGAGTCATCCACCCCTTTCTTTTTCCAGGCCCGTCCGGGTGGCGACTCCATTTTCTCCGGACTTAGATCCATGTTCTCTAAGGCTCCGAGCCTAAACAGTGTCGAAGTCGCAAAAACCATTCCATCGGGAGTGGGGGCGAAAATCCCCGCTCACAGGATCAAGATTTTTTAATTATTTTAGGAAAACATTTTAGGTTTTGGAAATTGAAAAATAGATTAGGGTTTTTGGAAGTCGACAAACAATTTTAGGAAATAGATTAGGGTTTTGGAAGTTGGAAAACAATTTAGGGTTTTTAGAAATTGGGAAGATATATTAGGTTTTGGGAAGCAAATTAGGGTTTTAATAATTAAGCCGGTGAATTAAATCAAATCTTAAGCTACTAGATGAACAAATAGATTTAGTTTTGGTTTTGTAAAATATATAATTAGGGTTTAGCAATGTAAACTATTGGATTAAAATAACAATAAAAAAAATCAAAGTGTTTAAAGAAGAGAAAAAAATGGCTACTGTGTGTTTAAACTTATTAAATTTAGAAAACAGAACTTGCGTTGAAGGCTCTACCAAAATAGGCTGATCCAAGCTGCTGCCTTATACCAATTTTTAATTCTGGATGAGCAAAGACAAAGACAATGGTTATGGCCTTTGGTATGTTGATGCTTTGTTAATCTATGGAAATTGCTTTGATAGTCCCTGATTGTTGATGAACGTTGATGATTGTTGATTGATGTTGCTTAATGCCTTATATTTGTTGCCTGTTTTTAGTATTAAACCTTGTTATTTATAGGCAAAGAGAAACTTAACCCCAAGCCTAATCTTACTTAATTTGTGTTTTGAATGAATTCTAGCATATTTAGGAATCAAATTGTCGGGCAAAACTGTTTTAAAATTAAATTCATATCAATTTTGGCAGGACCAAATGGACATGGAGCCAGCCCATGTCGATTTGGTTGTGCCAAATCTATATGAGCTAGGCTCATGTCAATTTTGGGTGTGCCAAATCGACATGAGAAATGGTTATGTCAACTTGGACACCCCAAGTCGACATGAGCATTGGCTCATGTCGCCTTAGACCGTCCCAACTTAAACAGGTATAAAATTTTTAATGCATGGCATGAACAGATTTAATTTGGGCCGAACAATTTGAAGCAATTGATTTTATGCCTTTTAAAATCAAACGGACCTATTTAAAAGTTATAAATTAGGTTTAAATCTTTTAAGGTCGGATAAAATTTATTTTGACATTCTTTAATTAGGATTGTACCAATTTAGGTCAAAAATTAAGGATCTACAGTTTGCTCCCTGCTTGAATCATCTTGAATTGATTTAGAGAGTGAAAAGCAACATGACTTTTTGAATTAATTTTGGGCGGGAATGGGTTATGGACCAGAGAATGATTTGTGTTCTAGACTCAGATTGAGTTCTGGAATGGTTTGAGTTCTGGACTAGAAAATATTTGGGTTCTGGACCCGAGGTGGTTTAGATTCTAGATTCGGATTGAGTTATGGACTCAAAAAATATTTGGATTCTGGACCTGGGGTACCTGCAAAAACTAATTATAATCAGTAAAGTATTTTGCAAAAAATTATACTTTTTTTACTATACGTATGCACTTTTTCCCCCTGCATGGAAAAAATATTTATAAGTATAAAAAAATATTTTTTAGACATGCAAAAAATATAAACTCACAATAAATATCTATTTACTATGTGCACGTGTGCTATGAGAATTATTGAAACAGAGAAAGAAAGCCAACTTTGACTAATAATGTAAAACAACTTTGAATTATGAATTATTGAATTGGATGAAAGATTTGAATAATTTAATCTATAATGCATGTGACTTTGTCCTTTATTATTATTATTATTATTATTATTATTATTATTATTATTATTATTATTTGTTTATTTAATACTAGCCTCACTTTCTATATAAATCATCATTTTCTTGCCCAATTTGCATTCAGAACATCTTTGTGTCCAATATTTTCTTACAATTTTAAGTTTTCAAAAGTTTTATTACTTACCAGGAATGGCTGCTATTCAACACTCCTCAAAGTTCAGGACACGCTCAAACAACAAATTGCTAACTTACCTTTATAACAATGGGGTTGAGAAAATTCTGTTGTTACCCGGGATGCATCTCCACTGGAGTTCCATGGAAAGAACACCAGTAAGAGTTACTTTGCTGCTATTTAACTACTTATTGACACAAAATATATTAGTATGATTTGATCATAAATGTTGTCGTGCATGAAATTTTACGTGGATATTATTGTATGAAATATAGTAAAATTTATAAAAGTTATTTTACAAAAATATGCATGAAAGATTAATGTAGTAAAATTTATGAAAATTTATAAAAATGATTTTACAAACACATTCATGAAATATTAATGTAGTAAAATTTATAAAAATTATTGTACAAAAATATGCATGAAAAATTATAATAAAATTTATAAAAATAATCATACAAAAACATGTAGTAAATTTTATAAAAATTAGTACACAAAAAATAACTAGTAAAATTCATGTAGTAAAAAGTTATAAAAATTATTGTACAAAAATATGCATGAAAAATTAATGTAGTAAAATTTATAAAAATTATTGCACAAAAATATGCATAAGAATTATTATACCAAAAAAAAATTTATATGCATACTTACCTCGAATTACCTATATTTGGATAGCATAATGGTTGTGATATTAAAGTAGGAGGAAACGTTCACAAGGCACACAAAATGGTATGACCGAGCCCCACCTGCAGTAAAAAGAATGGTCAGAGAAAGTGATTTTGAAGACTTCATTTTGTAATTACTAGCCTGGGGATATCAAATTGACCAGAGTGTGATTTAGGTACTTGCATAGCGATGGTTGGTCACAACCCATACCTTTCATTTTCCTATTGGGTAGATGACAATTGGTCCAGTCAATTTCGCTGCCATAACAGGTATCTGAAATGATAGGACCCCTGTCCCTTTGACCAGCAATATTTTAAAAGAGGGGAAAATTCGATAGTTAATCTGTGTCAAGCCCCGTTATAGAGGACCATACAAAATTAAATATGAGCCCATTTGAGAGTACTGGATAAAGTATACTCAACCCGTGCAGGATGAGAAGGAAAACAGTATACTTGGGGATTCCTATTATATCAGCTGGGGGCAACCATTTTGGGCAATATTGAGTATGCCATCCAATTATCGGTGTCGCGTACCCTTTTTGTCTGAGACTGTGTACCTTCATATCCATGGGGAGAAGCTGGCCTTACTTGCCTTTATCACGGCTTTGATTCACTTTGTAGGAATAAAAATCCTTTACTGGTTTCGTAGTCATTGCCGAGATATCACTTTTTTTAGAACTATTGACCCAAATAATGTGTGTGCATAGACTTGATTCTCTTTTCCATGTATAGGTTTAGGAGTATGAGCATAGCTTGGTGAGAGTTCCCACCATTATGCAATCATGGGTTAGGTATCCGAGGTTAGGTGTCTAGCTGTCGGGCCGTAGGGAGGTGCCTAGAAGTCACCACGTACACACTCACCGCTACCATATGAGTCGCCTGACCTGGGACCAATTAAGAAAAATGTTAATATTAATATCAAAATTCATGAGTAAAATAACTTACCTGTTTACTTTTCTATAGGTGAATGTGGCTTGGTGGGGAGTTGAAGGAACAAACAGCTAGATTGGATGCATGACTGATGCACTGCCCTTGCAAGATTCCTGTCAGATTATTGCTGGTCCAGTTTCTTGTGGTTTGTTCCTTGATGAAAGGGTACATAACTGGTTCCTCAGACCTAATCAATGGAGAGTACCAGCTGATATTTCAGGAATTGTGCTAAACACTATATATATACTGGAGCCTTATTGGAGTCGTGCCCATAATGGCTTCGATATTGGAGACTTTCTGCTTTCACCATAGTTACCATATACCCAATTTATCCAGGATCAACTATTAAATTTTCAAGTGTCACCTGCTGGCATTCACGGGCTTCCCGAAGGTGAAGAAGAAGAAATAGAAATGGAGGAAGGAGAAGAAAAAGAGTATGAAGAAGAAGATGAAGACGAGGATGAGGAGGGTGAGCCTTTTTCCTATTCTTGCTGCAATTCTAGAGCCGGTACTTCTCAGGCAAGCACTTATCCTTTGGCCATTACAATTATTTTCTTCTTAATTTGTTTTGACTATCTTTATGATTGTTACATGCTGCTGGTTCCCCTAGCCATGGAGCTATTCCTCTGTTTGATACTCCGATACAACGATAATTTTCTCCTTTTGCCCCTTCTTATCGAGATATGCCATCTTATCTGCAGGGCTTCTGTTTTATTAGTTTTTGTTATAGTTTTGTGTCTTGTTTGTTATGTTAATTATTGTTTTATTTAGGTATTTTGTTAGTTTTAATCGGTTTATTTAGTGTTTTCTTTAATTGTGGTAGTTTTAGTTTATTTCAGTGTTTATGTCGTTTTTTATCCAGTTTTTAGTATTGTGTTTATGTTTTGTTGGTTATTGTCTATTTACTTCTTGTTTAAAGTTTGTTTTGAGTTTTGTGTTAGGTTAAAACATGCAAGGAAACAAATTGAAGGAGAAAGGGGCAGTGGTTGACACAGGCAGAGGACACGGCCAAGTCACTGGCCGTGTCCCATACCAAGTTAAAAAGAAGAACAAGTCCCAATAGCAGACACATGCAAGGGACATGGCCAAGTCTTGTGGCCGTGTCCCTCCAAAGAAGACCCACACGGCCAAGTCATCTCCACTTGGCCGTGTCTCACCAATTCCAAAGGCAAAGAAGACTAAAACTCACAGTGGAAGACACAGGCAAGGGACACGGCTAAGTCACCTGGCCGTGTCCCTCCAACAAGCTCCAACACGACCAAGTCACCTCTGACTTGGCTGTGTCACTCAACAAAGAAGAAAAGAAGAAAAGGCAAGCAGTGGTGGACACAAGCAAGGGACACGGCCAAGTCACCTGGCCGTGTCCCTCCAAAAGCCACTCACATGGCCAAGTCACATCTGACTTGGCCGTGTCCCTCATGAACCAAACGCGCACTGAATTTTAAAGCGGACGTTTCGTATAAAAGGAAAGAGGGAAGCGAGGTTAAAGAACTGTTGCGATTTTGAGAGAAGTTTTCAGCCATCAGAGAGAGTTTTAGGGTTTTATCATTTGTTTACTTTGATTTCAACTACACTTTGGATTAAAACTAGCTAGATTAGATTGTTCATTCCATTGTTATATCCTTCTTGCAAGATTTGAACAAGAGATTCTTCAGAAGCTTCAAGGAGTTGTAACTTGGTTTTGTTCTTGAACTTATTCTCTTTATTTTCATTGAATGGATATTATCATGTTTATTGTGATTTCTTTGAACATTAATGAGATGAATATGTTTGATTGCATAATAAATTAATTTGATCTAGTCTAGGGTTTGTATGGATCTGCTATGATTGTATGAATTGGTTATTCTCTTAGCTACTGATTTCTTTAGCCTTTATTGAATGAAATATTGTTAACATATAATTGATTGGCCACCAATTGTGTGTTTTAGGTATTAGATGATGGATTGAGAGATGAAGTCTAATGCTGGAACAATTCAATTAAGGACTTAGGTGAATTAGAGATATAACCTATTAAAAAGATTGTTTCAATTATAACAAGATTAGTTGTAAGAGGTTTGAATGCGAGAGCTTATTTCCTTGACTCAATTAATTAAGTTGTTTGAGATTTAATCTTTGAAATTAAATTAGTTAAGAGGAATAACCGTTCATACATATAAGTAGTAGAGAAGTGCAAACCCTAGACTTTTCTATCAAGTGAATCAAAACAATCAGCTTAATTTATTTTTATTCGTTTTAAACTTCAATCAATCTTCTTTAATTGTTAGCAATTTAAATTTCTTCATTACTTGTTATTTAAAATCTGATAATCAATTAGCCACTTTAGCTTCCTTGTGAGACGACCTTGGGGCAATCACCTTTGCTACAGCTACCTCGTATACTTGCGAGTCACGCTTTGTGGTAGAGTTAATTCGAGCGCAACAAGTTTTTGGTGACGTTGCCGGGGAAGCTAATTGGTGTAATTGTTTATTTTAAAAAAAATTTAGATTATTTTTCATTGTTTATTTTAGATTTTATTTTGTCTTTTGCTTTTAATAATTTCTTTCTCTAGAAATTTTGTTTATGCAAGGCAGGAGATCACTCGAAGGAGAGCTACATCCATTTATTCCAGAAATTCAGAGAGTGAAAAGGAGCAGAGAAGAGTTTGAACTCTACACCGGATTTGATACAGAGGAGGACACTTCTGAATTTGAGACAGATTCTACACAATCAGTTAAAATGGCTGAAGAAAGACAACGAACCATGAGAGATTTTGCTAGACCTGTCATTGGGACTTCTACATCTTGTATAAGGTTGACAGATGCAGCAAGGAACTATGAGTTGAAGAACATTCATTACAACATGCTGCCATCATTTTACGGAGTTCCAAATGAAGATCCTTTGAATTTTATTCAGGATTTCTACTCTACCCTCAACACTTTTCCTTTGGGAGGATTAACAGAAGATCAGTTGAGGATGAGATGTTTCCCTTATACTTTGAAGGATAGGGCAAAAAGCTAGCTCATGATGTTGCCTGAGAATTCACTGACAACTTGGGAGCAAGTTTATAACAAGTTCATGGGTAAGTTCTATTCACACTAGAAGACAGCTAAGTTGAGAGGGAAGATTGCTACATTCTCTCAATTTGAAGGAGAGCCATTTCATGAGGCTTGGGACAGATTCAAGATGCTATTGATCCAGTGTCCACATCATCACTACCCACTTCAACTCCTTAATCAGTTTTTCAATGATGGTTTAACCCAGCAATTTCAGAACACTGTTGACAATGCAGCTGGGGGAGCCATGGGAGAAAAGACAGCTGATGAGACTTATGAGATCTTTGAGATGTTGGGAGCTAATTCTCAACAAAAGAGTGTAAGGGGAAGAAGCAAAGGGGTGAATCAACTGGAAGCCAATACTAAAATGGTTAGTCAAATAGCTGAGTTAACAAGGCAGGTTCATATGCTAAACATGAAGAACAATATTTCTTCATCCACTCAAGAGGTGTGTGGAATTTGTGGGACATTTGGGCATGGAGCAAATATATGCCCCTCTGCATATGAATCTTTTGGGAATGAAGCTGAGCAAGTTAATGCTATGGGGGGATTTCAACCAAGAGCCAGGAATGATCCTTACTCCGACACTTACAATCCTGGTTGGAGGAGTCACCCCAATTTTTCCTGGACAACAAATAATGCTCAACAGCCTTTCCATTTGCTCCAGAGACAGAACCAACAGTAGGCCAATCCTCAAACCAAGGTCAGCCTAAGAGAGAGAGTTTGGAGGAAAGTTTACAGGCTTTTATCCAAGTCAGTACTAAAAATCAGGAGATGAACAACAAGAGGCTGGATTCCTTGGAAGCATCTTTTAAGAAGGTGGAGACCCAAGTGGGGCAACTTGCTCAACAGATGCAGATTCAACAAAAGGGGAAGTTCCCAAGTCAACCTGAGCAGGCACAAGCAGTGACTGTTCTTAGGAGTGGCAAGGTAATTAATAACAATGTTGAAAATAATTCTGTGAATGCAGGTGAGCAAGAGAATAAAAAGGAAGGAGAACTAGAGAACAAAGATGCTGAAGAAAGATCAATGGAGAAGTCCCCTACAACAGATTTGCACAAGGCAAGCAATCCATACCGGCCACCTATACCATTCCCCAGCAGGTTGAAGGATGATAAAAAAGATAAGCAATTTTCAGATATCTTCAACATGCTGTCTAATGTAAGTATCAACTTACCCTTACTTGAAGCAATTAAGAACATGCCGGCTTATGCTAAATTCTTCAAAGAACTGAATACCAAGAAAAAGAGGTATGAGCCGAATGAAAAGGTGATAGTTTCTGAGGTAGCTAGTGCTGTTTTGCAGCATAAACTACCTCCTAAGCTAAAGGATCCTGGAAGCTTTATTATTCAAATTACTATGGGGAATGGAAAAGGTACTGATGGCATGTGTGATTTAGGAGCTAGTGTGAATTTAATGCCTTATTCTGTTTATCTTGATTTGGAATTAGGGGAACTTAAACCAACAAAAATGGTGTTGCAATTAACTGATAGATCTCTTAGATTCCCGAAAGGGGTTATCGAAGATGTGTTAGTTAAAGTTGGTGGTTTGATAGTACCTGTGGATTTCATTGTTCTTGACATGGAAGTAAGTAATTCTTCACCATCTGCACACACCATTCTGCTGGGTAGGCCTTTTATGGCAACTACCAACACTTTGATAGATGTTAAAAATGGAAAATTATCAATGACTGTTTTGGGACAAACTGTGAAATTTTCTATCTTTAACACTTCTCCTATTCCTACAATTGCTTTATATGAGGATTGTTCTTTCATTGATTGTGTTGATGCAGTTGTTTCAGATGTTTTCTTGCAGACAGGTTCCTCTGATAAATTGGAGCTGGCATTGACTTTGGATAGTGATTTGGAAATTTTTGATGCAGAAATAGCCAGTTGTCTTGAGACCTTAGGAAGTGCTGAAGTAGAGGAACTTAAGGAGGACCCAATTTGTGAGCTTTTCCCCCTTGAAAAAGAAGAGGAGAACCCCTCACTAGAGTTAGAGCTGAAAGAGTTACCTAAGAACCTTAAATATGTGTTTTTAGGAGATCACAACACTTTACCTGTGATAATATCTAGTGAACTTAGTGAAGGGGAGGAGATGAGGTTGGTGAGTGAGCTTAAAAGATTAAAGAGAGCAATAGGATGGGGATTGAGTGACATCAAGGGTATTAGCCCTTCTATGTGCATGCATAGAATCACTTTAGAAGAGGGAGCTAAACCTGTGAGGGAGACTCAAAGGCGCCTTAACCCAAATATGAGTGAAGTGGTTAAGAAGGAAGTGCTCAAATTGCTGGATGAAGGAGTAATCTATCCAATTGCTAATAGTGAGTGGGTGAGCCCAGTGCATGTAGTTCCTAAGAAATCTGGAATCACTGTGGTGAAAAATGAGAATAATGAATTGGTTCCTACTAGGACTACTGCTGGGTGGAGAATGTGCATCGATTATAGGAAGTTGAACAATGCTACAAAGAAAGATCATTTCCCTCTTCCTTTTATTGATCAGATGTTAGATAAACTTTCTGGACACTCACATTATTGTTTTCTGGATGGCCTTTCAGGTTACTATCAGGTGCCAATAGCTCCAGAAGATCAGTCCAAGACAACCTTTACTTACCCTTTTGGGACTTATGCATTTCGACGTATGCCCTTTGGCTTGTGCAATGCACCTGCAACTTTTCAGAGATGCATGATGTCTGTCTTCTCAGATATGATCGATGATTTTATTGAGGTATTTATGGATGATTTTTCTATTTTTGGTAATTCTTTTGATAATTGCCTCAATAAACTTGTTCGTGTGCTTGAGAGATGCATTGAATGTAACCTCACTTTAAGTTGGGAAAAGAGTCATTTTATGGTTACTCAGGGCATTGTCTTAGGTCATGTGGTGTCAAGTAAAGGGATTGAGGTAGACAAGGCTAAAATTGAATTGATTGCTAAGTTACCCCCACCTACCTCAGTTAAGGGAATAAGAAGTTTTCTAGGGCATGCAGGATTTTACAGGAGGTTTATTAAGGATTTTTCCAAAATAAGCCAACCATTGTGCCATTTATTGGGGAAAGATGTTCCATTTGAATTTACAGCACAATGCATGCAAGCTTTTAATGCCCTTAAGGAAAAATTGACTAGTGCACCAGTGATTGTAGCTCCTGTTTGGTCTTTACCTTTTGAAATCATGTGTGATGCCTCTAATCATGCAGTAGGAGCTGTTCTTGGGCAAAGGGTTGATAAATGTTTGAGAGTAATATATTATGCCAGTTTAACCCTGAATAGTGCACAAATGAACTACACCACAACTGAAAAGGAAATGTTAGCCGTTGTTTTTGCTTTAGACAAATTTAGAGCTTATTTAATTGGGTCAAAAATTATTGTGCATTCTGACCATGCAGCTCTTAAATATCTGTTAACAAAACAACATGCTAAACCGCGCTTAATTAGATGGGTGTTGTTATTGCAAGAGTTTGATTTCCAAATCAAGGATACTAAGGGTAGTGAGAATGTTGTTGCTGATCATTTATCCAGATTACCCTTCTTTAGTGAAAATCTTGCATCTGATAGAATTCATAAAAATTTAGAAGAATTTCCTGATGAGCATCTGTTTGTGGTAATTAATGCCCCTTGGTTTGCAGATATTGCTAACTATCTTGCTTGTGGTATTTTGAGATCTAACATGTCCTTTCAGGAAAAGAAAAGGTTTCTACACTTGAGTAAGTTTTATTTTTGGGATGAACCTTATCTATTCCGGATATACAAAGATGAGATAGTTCGCAGGTGTGTAGCTGAGGAAGAACAACTGAGTGTTCTTCAATTTTGTCATGACATTCACTGTGGGGGTCATTTTGGAGGAAGGAAGACTGCAGAAAAGGTGCTTCAAAGTGGTTTTTACTGGCCTACTTTATTTAAAGATGCTCAAGACTATTGTAAGCACTGTGATCGTTGCCAAAGAGTAGGTAACATTGGGAGGAGGAATGAAATGCCCCTTCAGTCATATATTGTTGTTGAACTGTTTGATGTGTGGGGAATAAACTTCATGGGTCCTTTCCCCAAGTCCTTTGGTTATGAATACATTTTAGTTGCTGTTGATTATGTTTCCAAATGGGTGGAGGCAATCCCCACCCGTACTAATGATGCTAATATTGTTGTTAAATTTGTGAAGGAAAACATTCTTAGCAGGTTTGGCACACCAAGGGTGATAGTCAGTGATGGGGGGAGCCATTTTTGCAACAGGATTTTTGAGAAGTTAATGCACAAATCTGGCGTGAAGCACAAGGTGTCAACCCCATACCATCCACAGACTTCTGGACAAGTGGAAACATCAAACAAGCAGCTAAAAGGAATTCTGGAGAAAACAGTCAACACATCCAGGAAGGATTGGGCAAACAGATTGCATGTTGCACTATGGGCATATCGTACTGCTTTCAAAACTCCTCTAGGTATGAGTCCATATCGATTGGTGTTTGGAAAAGCTTGTCACTTACTAGTGGAGTTGGAGCACAGAGCATATTGGGCAATCAAGACTCTGAATTTGGACTTGGACAAAGCGAAGAGAGAACGATTTCTTCAAATTTCAGAGTTAGATGAGCAGAGAAATGAGGCGTATGAGAGCTCGAGAATTTACAAGGATCGCACGAAAGCACTTCATGACAGAATTATAGTGCGAAAGACATTGAGTCCAGGTATGAAAGTTTTACTTTTTAACTCTCGACTCCATCTTTTTCCAGGTAAATTCAAGTCTCGATGGAGTGGTCCTTTCGAGATAACTCAGGTGTATCCTTCTGGTGCCATTGAATTACTTAACTCTCGAACAAGTGAGACTTTTAAAGTGAATGGACAGAGAGTTAAGCCATACAATGAAGGATTTCAAGAAGTGAGGGTCATTGATAGCACTTTGATCCATGATCCCTAGGCCTTGCATGATGTCCAGCTTTATGACATTAAAGAAGTGCTAAATGGGAGGCAACCCATCGGTTTGCATTTATTTTGCGTAGTTGTAATTTTAAATTTAGCGAGTATTATTTTATGTTCGGTTTAAATAAATGGACTGTGCTTTGATCGGTTTTTCTTTACTTTGTGTTTCAGGGTGTTTAAAGAAGAAGGGTTGCAAAATCGTTGAGTGAAAATAAAAAAAAAAGTTAAAGTTAATAAAAGGCAGTAGGTGACACGGCCAAAGGACTTGGCCGTGTCCCTTGGCCATGTCACACACTGGACACGGCCAAACTTCCTCAAAATTTGAACGATTTTGCAATTTTGTACAGAATAGGACACACCCAGGGGACATGGCCAAGTCACTGGCCGTGTCCCTCCAAGACTATCAGACACGGCCGTGTCACCTTGACTTGGCCGTGTCCCTTCACTTTCACACATCAGACACGGCCAAGTACCCACTAACATGGCCGTGTCCCTCAAATTTTACACTTTTAAAACCCAATTTTGCCCAGTTCTTTTCATAAATCCCTAAATTTTCTATCTTTGTCTCTCTCGCTTTCTCGCTCTCTGTATCGCCAAAACCATTGATTTTTATTTCAAAACTCCAACTTTTCCATTAAAACTTCAAATTTCTTCAACAAAACTTGAGATAATCACTTAAAACTTCCTCTTTACTCATATAATTTTGATTTAATTCAGTTTTGGGTGTTACTTTTTTTCAGATCTCAAGATGCCAAGAACTAAAACTGTCTCACACCGCAAGAAGAAGAAATCTACTACCGAAGGAGCTTCTTCCTCTTCCTCAACTTTATCTTTTAAGAGGGCAAGTCTTTTGGCTCGGGGTTTTTTCCCGACAAGGTATGTGAATGATGAATCTCTAGATGCCCTGCAAATTAGGACTAATTTTTGTAGATATGTGCAATTTCTTGGGTGGGAGACTTTTGTCTCATTGAGACCTTTGCAGTTTGAGGAGCTTACTCTAGAATTTTTGACATCTCTTAAGGTGGAAAGGGATGATACGAAAATCTGCAGGAGAATGATGTTTAAATTGATGGGTAAATCATTTGAGCTTAATATTGATCAGTTAAATGCTATCTATGGTTTTCATCAGCATGGGGAAAGGTCGGTACCCAAAGAATTTAGACAACAATTTGCTTGGGGAGCCTTGGGCTCGGGTACTTATGTGGCCAAATCGGCCAAAGCATCTAAATTACGGAACCCTACTTTGAGATATTTGCATAGGTTTATGTCATATGGGTTCTTTGCTCGTAAGGAAAGCCCGGGTGTGGTTGAGTCGAGTGAGTTATTTTTCCTGGACTGTGTTTTGAATAAAATGGCTGTGAGTGCCAGTTATTGGTTAGCCGATATTTTTTATACTGTGGCTAATAAAAGGAGGGGGGCAATTTGTGTTGGAGGATTGATTACCACGTTAGCAGTAGCCCTTGTTGAGGATTTTGACCCGAGTACTAGTCGCATGACTAGAATTTTGGGTAATGACTCTTTGGATTTAGCCACACTTGAGAAGATGCACATGGTGGTGCATAGGAGAGGGACTTATGTGATGCCTTCAGCTGAGCCTGCAGCATCGGGGGAAAGGCAGAAGAGAGCAAGGGTCCAAGAGGAGTCCGACTCAGATTCTCTTGGCCTAGATGAGGATGCTCCGGTCTCGGAACATCAAGAGGTACTTCTGAGGATTGAGGCCCTGGACGGCAAAGTGGATCGACTGGATAGCAAGGTGGACCGTAACCATGCTGAGGTTTTGCAGCAGTTGGAACAGATTAATAGCAACCTTGCGAAGATCTTGAGTCTCCATCCCTCAGCTGCATCATCTTCACGCCCGCCTTTTCCATAGATTTTGAGATCCTTGCTTTATTTTGTTTAATGTATTTTTGTTCTTATTTTTCATTTTTGTTTTCATGTTAACCTTTATATTTGGATATTTTATTTTTATATATTGTACTTTTATTTTTGAACTTTTGTGTTTGTGATGGAAAGCTAGGGTTTTGCCTCACCAATACGATGGAAGACAGGTTGTCCTTTAACTCTTTTTATTTACTATTCTTGTTTTACATTGAGGACAATGTAAATTTTAAGTGTGGGGTACTCTTTAAGCTTTCCTTTAATTCTTTTTTTGCTTATTGTGTTTATTGTGCATGGTATAATTGTTGAGAACTTATTGACTTTTCTTTGATTTTGGTATTATAGTTGAGACTTTAGTATCAGCATAGAGATTAGCATTTGAATTCATTCAGGATCAATTTTCACATTCTGCAATTTATGACATATAAATCTTTGAGAACCCACCTGTGTGAGTTTTGAGCCTCATAATTTGATATTATTGTCATTTGATTTTCTTTTCTTAAGTGTGTACCTTCATGATTTTGCATCTCTAGAGTTTGCTTTTGCATACTAATTGAACTCACATTATGATTTAATCTCAAGTTTTAAAATGATGAAGGCAAATTAGGTTAGCCCTTTAGCTTAAAAAGACCTCCCTTAATATTGAATTCCTTAGTGAGCCAAGTTGAGCCTTTGACCTTTTCTTGTTTGATCAACACAATTCACAGCTCAACTTTCTCTTATTATCATCATACCTGCATTAAGGAATGAAGTTTTATGATATGACAATAGGGTGGTTTATTTCAAAGTGTGGGGTAAGCAATAAAAAAAAATTTTGGTATTGCTATTTGGGGTTGAAATGCATACTTTGCATATTGTATTTAATTAAGAGTTGATTATTCTTTTCCTCTACATTTTAAGCTAGATGTTCTATGCAATGTTATATTTTGTATATATATGTATTTAAAAAAATAAAAAGAAAAGAAAAGAAGATATATATATGTATACAAAATTCTTATATGTTCTAGCATTGGTTATCAAAAGAGGAATGTCGACTCATGTATTTTTCTTGAAGTTATGCAAGTATGTGAAGTATTAATGGATTGTGAGTATGCTATTTGAAGGAGTTATGAGTTCCTTAGCAAGAGTAGTGTCTAATTTAGATACTCCATTTCTTGATGCTCTAGCTTAAATGTCTTTTCTCACACCTTCACCTTAGCCCCATTGCATCCAAATAAAAGACCTTCGGATTCTTTCTTGAGAAAATCAGTGAGGGAGATTGGATAATTAAGCAAGTTTATGGCAGTATGCAGTCATGAGTGGTTTGAGTGATTAACCTTTGAAATCGAGTGAAACACTTAGATGAGATATAAGATTTGTATGTCTGGATTAATGAATGAGTTAAGAAAATCCTTGATTGATCTTAATTGCAAATTATTTATGTTGTGTCTTAAAGTATTTCATCTATATGCCGGAATTAAAAGTTAAGGTTGTTTGAGTTTTTAATTTATGCCATGTGAATTTGCTTGAGGACAAGCAAAGTTTTAAGTGTGGGGTAGTTGTTTTATTAGTTTTTGTTATAGTTTTGTGTCTTGTTTGTTATGTTAATTATTGTTTTATTTAGGTATTTTGTTAGTTTTAATCGGTTTGTTTAGTGTTTTCTTTAATTGTGGTAGTTTTAGTTTATTTCAGTGTTTATGTCGTTTTTGATCTAGTTTTTAGTATTGTGTTTATGTTTTGTTGGTTATTGTCTATTTACTTCTTGTTTAAAGTTTGTTTTGAGTTTTGTGTTAGGTTAAAACAGGCAAGGAAACAAATTGAAGGAGAAAGGGGCAGTGGTTGACACAGGCAGAGGACACGGCCAAGTCACTGGCCGTGTCCCATACCAAGTTAAAAAGAAGAACAAGTCCCAGTAGCAGACACATGCAAGGGACACGGCCAAGTCTTGTGGCCGTGTCCCTCCAAAGAAGACCCACACGGCCAAGTCATCTCCACTTGGCCGTGTCTCACCAATTCCAAAGGCAAAGAAGACTAAAACTCACAGTGGAAGACACAGGCAAGGGACACGGCCAAGTCACCTGGCCGTGTCCCTCCAACAAGCTCCAACACGGCCAAGTCACCTCTGACTTGGCCGTGTCACTCAACAATGAAGAAAAGAAGAAAAGGCAAGCAGTGGTGGACACAAGCAAGGGACACGGCCAAGTCACCTGGCCGTGTCCCTCCAAAAGCCACTCACACGGCCAAGTCACATCTGACTTGGCCGTGTCCCTCATGAACCAAACACGCACCGAATTTTAAAGCGGACGTTTCGTATAAAAGGAAAGAGGGAAGCAAGGTTAAAGAACTGTTGCGATTTTGAGAGAAGTTTTCAGCCATCAGAGAGAGTTTTAGGGTTTTATCATTTGATTACTTTGATTTCAACTACACTTTGGATTAAAACTAGCTAGATTAGATTGTTCATTCCATTGTTATATCCTTCTTGCAAGATTTGAACAAGAGATTCTTCAGAAGCTTCAAGGAGTTGTAACTTGGTTTTGTTCTTGAACTTATTCTCTTTATTTTCATTGAATGGATATTATCATGTTTATTGTGATTTCTTTGAACATTAATGAGATGAATATGTTTGATTGCATAATGAACTAATTTGATCTAGTCTAGGGTTTGTATGGATCTGCTATGATTGTATGAATTGGTTATTCTCTTAGCTACTGATTTCTTTAGCCTTTATTGAATGAAATATTGTTAACATATAATTGATTGGCCACCAATTGTGTGTTTTAGGTATTAGGTGATGGATTGAGAGATGAAGTCTAATGCTGGAACATTTCAATTAAGGACTTAGGTGAATTAGAGATATAACCTATTAAAAAGATTGTTTCAATTATAACAAGATTAGTTGTAAGAGGTTTGAATGCGAGAGCTTATTTCCTTGACTCAATTAATTAAGTTGTTTGAGATTTAATCTTTGAAATTAAATTAGTTAAGAGGAATAACCGTTCATACATATAAGTAGTAGAGAAGTGCAAACCCTAGACTTTTCTATCAAGTGAATCAAAACAATCAGCTTAATTTACTTTTATTCGTTTTAAACTTCAATCAATCTTCTTTAATTGTTAGGAATTTAAATTTCTTCATTACTTGTTATTTAAAATCTGATAATCAATTAGCCACTTTAGCTTCCTTGTGAGACGACCTTGGGGCGATCACCTTTGCTACAGCTACCTCGTATACTTGCGAGTCACGATTTGTGGTAGAGTTAATTCGAGCGCAACAAGATCTAAATTACTAGGTTTGTTATCCTATTTCATAATGATATATGCTTGTATGTCTGCATGAAAATTTATATGCTTACCTTTTCCTTATCTAGCTCACAGCGGATGCTCTAATGGCAAAACAGGAAGTTGTAGGAAGAGTTAGTGTTGCGCTCGGATTAAGTACTACTACAAGCGTCACTCGCAAGTATACAAGGTAACTGTAGCAAAGGTGATCGCCCCAAGGTCATTTCCCCAAGAAGGTGTGGTTCGTAATAGCTTGATTGACAAGTTATTTAAATGCACGAGTGTTTGTTGTTTGGAATTGTGAAGAACAATTTAAACCTAAGATTAAGGAGTGTAGGAATTAATGTGTGAAGGTGATATAAGGTCAAATCGATTCTTGGGAAGGTGCCTAGGGTTATAGGTCCATTCAATTAAAGCTCAATTCTCAATTATCCATTAACATAACCTTGTAAATTAATTTGTTCCTTAAGGTTAATTAGTCAATTACCAATCCATTAGTTCTCACATTCATGAATTAGCAATAACCAATTATTACACATTAACAAATTAATGATACCCTAGAACTTATATTTCTAATTCATTCATAGGGTGGTCAATTATATAGTTCCGATATCGAATTTCACCTCTCGGTCCATCATCCAATATTCAAAGATCAATAGGTAGCTAATCTATCAACCTAGCATTTAATGCAATACAATCAACCAATCAACAAGGTACATCAATGTAAATATCAAATCAAAGCATTCAACCAAATATGCTACAAACCCTATGCATGGGTATTTAGCTCAACATCATCAATTTAACACATTCATTCAACTTAATATAAAACAAATACAAATTGTTCATTGCAATATCAATCTCTTAATACAACAACAACAACAATAGAAATGAATTAAAAGAGAGAATAGAAAAACCCCTTGTGAAGATGCCAAGAGTAGGATTACTAGTCTTCCTCCTAGCTCCACTTGATATTTGATGAAGAACTCAAGCCCTGTTCAATGGTTGATTCCCCTTGCAATATGGAATGGAGCTTTCTCAAGTCACCAAACCTTTGGATGGAGCTTTCTCAAGTCACCAACTCTTCAATTGATTTTGCCTTTGGAATATGGAATGGAGCTTTCTCAAGTCACCAATCCTTTCAATGAAGATTCTTCAACCTTCAAGAGCTTGTTAACCCAATTTATCCCAAAGAACCTCAAAGATTTTCTCAATGGAAGATGGAGAAGGTGGAGAGGATGGAAATGGAGATGAAGATGAAGGGGTAAGGGAGAGTGTCACTCTCTCCCTCTCCCAAACGTGTAGCGGCAATTTTGGCTCCAACAAGCCAAGACTCCCTCCAATTTCCCTCTTCTTCTCTTTTTAATTCATTCAAAATACACACCCCATGCCTTCCAACTCACCCCAATTTACTTTGTTCCCACTATTTCTTTGTTTAGTATTTCTTTTTGCAAGCACAAGGCATTGTCTCCCACTTTTTCCCCACTTCGTGCAAAAGAAATCAAATGTTTTAGGTGTGACACGGCCAAGCCAAGAGTGGCTTGGCCGTGTCTCTTGTTTTCCTTTGGGACACGGCCAAGCCATCTGGCCGTGTCCTTCACTGACCTTTCTCTTTCTTTCTTTTTCTTTCTTTTCTTTTGGTCTCAAGGGGTGACACGACCAAGCTTGTGGCCGCGTCATGTGACATGGCCACTAGCTTGGCCGTGTCATGTGGGTGTGTCCACTACTGTCTCTTTTCTTTCCTTCTTTCCTTGCTCCCTTATTCTTTGGCATGAAATGTGACACGGCCAAGCTTGCTGGCCGTGTCACTGAGTGTGTCTCTTCCTGCTTCTTCATTTTTGCTCTTCTTTTCTGGGTTTCTTTGGTTTTGCTCCTTGGATGAGACACGGCCAGAGGCTTGGCCCTGTCTCATGGCCGTGTCAAGCTCTGCCATCTTCATTCTTTGAGGGACACGGCCAAGCTTGATTTGGCTTGGCCATGTCTTGCTTGGTTCATGCTTTTCCTGCACTGTTTTGATCTTCCAAGGGTGTTTTTGCACTTTAACCTAAAAACAACACTTTAAACACACTTAAAACACAAATCAATCAAAACATTAACTAGAAACACATAAAAATCACACTAAAAACTAGTACAAAAATGATCTAAACAAATACACCACACTTAATTCCTTGCTTGTCCCCAAGCAAGGCTAAAATCAAAAAACACTAACAAGATAAATTTTGTTAAGTTCAAGAGTTATAAAGATGTATCAAGACTTCCCTATCCCTAAATCCGCAATCAATATCGAATAAAAAAAATCGACACCCATGCAATTAAGTGGTTTTCCATGCATAACCTATGTTGTCGCTCCCTCACCAACTCTTACAAGTGTTTGATCATGGTGGCGTTTGCACTCATATCAATCAATGAAAGATTATTGCTATAGGCTTGCTTATCAATCAAATCTCCACCACAAAATTACAATCAAGCATCAATCAAAAGGTCTTTATTGGGTTGTAATGGGGCTAAGGTAAAGGCATGATATTTAGGAAATGTGAGCTTGATCACTAAGTTCAAGAGCACTTTAAGAATGAAGTACCCGATCATATACATAACCCATCAATCCTGAAAGACCTTCCTCTCATCTACCCCTTGACGTTAAAGAGCTTTTCAAGGGAACTCGCTTATTAAATATTGCAATGATATTTTCAACTTATTCCAACCCTTCCAATAAGAACAACAATTATTCTTATTATTATTATTATATATATATATATTTCTCTTTTTCTTTTTTTTTATTTTTATTATTTTGCTTTGCAATCTTAAACCTACTAAATTTAACCCCACACTTAATTTAACACAACACTCGATCATAAACGCTCTTAAAATGCTCTTGACCTAATGAAAGGGTAAGAGTTAAACAACAAGGTTCAAGCTAATGGTATTGTGAAAAAGAAAGAAAAGGAAAAATAAAATAAGCTCAAAATTGGCTAACTAAGGTTGAATATAGGGTTGGTCTTTTTAAGCCAAAGTGGGTTCACCTAATTGCCTTAATCATCTTGATGCCAAATTGAAATTTTTATGCAATCTTAAAATGCATTTCAAAGCAAGTTCTAGCAAATCATCAATCAAAGATGTTCACCCACAACAATAATGATAAGTTGATGGCTCAATTCCTCACTAGGTTAATGGTAATGCAAGGGAAAAACCAACGAAATTGACATTAAGCACCAATTCTACTCAATTCTCAAATTCATGCTTAAAAAATTCACAGGTCATCTATCAACAATTTTTATAACAATTGAACTTTCTAAAACTCATTTATTCAAGGTAAAACATTACTAAACTTAAAAAGTAAAAACACAAAATGCACCCCACACTTAAAGATTCACATTGTCCTCAATGTGAGCATGCATAAACTAAAAGAGAGTTTAGATGATACCTGATTTCCATCGTTCCCATATACGATGTGTAGGGCTCCTTCCACCCATAATGCAATTGGAGCCAATGTGTGAGAGGATGAACAACATGCAACTTTGAAATGTGCCCAATGTATTGAAAAACCTAGGTAGCATCCTTGGAAGAGCAATTGTCCGAAGGAAAAATGTGAAGGTTGTCTTGGGGTGATCCTCTAATGCTATAGGAGCTTGGTAAATATATTTTTCAGTATGCAACAAGGTTATGTTCATTGTTTGCTCTTTCTCACCACCAAGAGTGGGAGAGATGATCATTGGTTGCATACTGTTTTCCCCAATCAAAACATATTTCAAAATTTTTGGGGTCTTTTTAGGTTCAACCAAGTTTGGTTGAATCTCTTTCTCATTGTCTTTAGCAATTTGGAGTTCCCTCTTAACAACCTCATCATTTAAGATTACTTTGCTCTCCTTAATTTCTAAATTGGAAATATTAGGCTCTATTTCTAAGGTCATGGCTATCTCAAGCTTATTTTCACTATCTTGCATGTCATAGAGTTTAGGAAGTTGCATACCTTATCTCTCTTCCTTCAGACTGCTTGGGAATGGGATTGGTGGCATACAAGGATTTGGAGGTTGATGTAATTTTGTGGAAGTTGATGCTTCCAAATTCTCCTCGTCCTTTGATTGAATTAACTCCTTTATGTATGGTTGTATTTCCTCACCATATTCTTCTTGATTAGTTCCTGCATCAAACGAATCACAAAAATTGTTATATATCACCTGTTCACTCCTCAAATTTGTGATTACCTTGACTTGCTCCAATTGGGTAGGAAATTCCTCCTTTTGTTGTGCTTAGAGTTGATATGCCAGTTGCCCAACTTGAGTTTCCACCCTCTTCAATGATTCCTCCAAAGAATCAAACCTCTCATTGCTCCCTTCCTGATTTTGTGTGCAAATTTGAAGGTAAGCATTCAAATCATCTTCCACTGTGAATTTTTCGAATGGATTTTGATTTTGTGCACTAGTTTAAATGAAGGCATTCAAACTATCTTCCAAAGTGGGTTCCTTAAGTTGATTTTGATTTTGTGCGCTAGTTTGAATGAAGGCATTCAAACTATCTTCCAAGGTGGGTTCCTTAAGGTAATCTTGATTTCGTGTGCTAGTTTGAATGAAGGCATTCAAATTATCTTCTAATGTGGGTGGCTTAAGGTACTCTTGATTTTAATATTGTTCTTGAGAGCAAGAACTTCTTCGGTAAGGTTGAAAAAAATTTTGAGGTGGAATTTTCTATTGATTTTCCAAAGAAAAATTTGGGTGGCTTCCCCAGCTTGAATTATAAGGTCTGGGATATGGGTCATTTCCACCCATTTGCTGGAAACTTTCATAGGCATATTCTTCCTCTTGCCTCTCTTGGTATTGTCCATAACCAAATGAACACATGTTTGCGCTATGTCTTGTAATGCCACATGCTGAACATACTTCACGAGTAGGCATAGGTGTTCTTCCTCTTGCATTTAGCATCTTAAGTTGGTTCGTTAATTCTGCTAATTGCCATGCCATTTCAGAGTCAGGGTTATCATCATAAACCCCCTATGTACCTTGAAAACTACATATTTATAAAAGGCACTCAGTAATTTAAAGAAAACAAACAAATAATTTACTTAAAGAAAAATAAAACAAAACAAACAAACAATTAAGTAAAACAAAAACAATCCACTTATTATTATTTTACAAAAAACAACACTTAGTAACTCAAAGAAAACAAACAAACAATTAAATAAAAAAAATATCAAACTATCACTACTTAAACAGCCTTCCCCGACAGAGGCGCCAAAAACTTGTTGCGCTGCGATTAAGTACTACTACAAGTGTCACTCGCAAGTATACGAGGTAGCTGTAGCAAAGGTGATTGCCCCAAGGTGGTTTCCCCAAGAAGGTGTGGTTCGTAATAGCTTGATTGACAAATTATTTAAATGCACGAGTGTTTGTTGTTTGGAATTGTGAAGAACAATTTAAACCTAAGATTAAGGAGTGTAGGGATTAATGTGTGAAGGTGATATAAGATCAAATCGATTCTTGGGAATGTGCCTAGGGCTATAGGTCCATTCAATCAAAGCTCAATTTTCAATTATCCATTAACATAACCTTGTAAATTAATTTGTTCCTTAAGGTTAATTAGTCAATTACCAATCCATTAGTTCTCACTTTCATGAATTAGCTATAACCAATTATTACACATTATCAAATTAATGAAACCCTAGAACTTATATTTCTAATTCATTCATAGGGTGGTCGATTATATAGTTTCGATATCGGATTTTACCTCTCGGTCCATCATCCAATATTCAAAGATCAATAGGTAGCAAATCTATCAACCTAGCATTTAATGCTATACAATCAACCAATCAACAAGGTACATCAATGTAAATATCAAATCAAAGCATTCAACCAAATATGCTACAAACCCTAGGCATGGGTATCTCAACATCATCAATTTAACACATTCATTCAACTCAATATAAAACAAATACAAATTATTCATTGCAATATCAATCTCTTAATACAACAACAACAATAAAAATGAATTAAAAGAGAGAATAGAAAAACCCCTTGTGAAGATGCCAAGAGTAGGATTACTAGTCTTCCTCCTAGCTCCACTTGATATTTGATGAAGAACTCAAGCCCTCTTCAATGGTTGATTCCCCTTGCAATATGGAATGGAGCTTTCTCAAGTCACCAAACCTTTGGATGGAGATTTCTCAAGTCACCAACTCTTCAATTGATTTTGCCTTTGGAATATGGAATGGAGCTTTCTCAAGTCATCAATCCTTTCAATGAAGCTTCTTCAACCTTCAAGAGCTTGTTAACCTAATTTATCCCAAAGAACCTCAAAGATTTTCTCAATGGAAGATGGAGAAGGTGGAGAGGATGGAAATGGAGATGAAGATGAAGGGGTAAGGGAGAGTGTCACTCTCTTCCTCTCCCAAACTCACTCCATTTTACTTTGTTCCCCACTATTTCTTTGTTTAGTATTTCTTTTGGCAAGCACAAGGCATTGTCTCCCACTTGTTCCCCACTTCGTGCAAAAGAAATCAAATGTTTCAGGTGTGACACGGCCAAGCCAAGAGTGGCTTGGCCGTGTCTCTTGTTTTCATTTGGGACACGGCCAAGCCATCTGTCCATGTCCTTCACTGACCTTTCTCTTTCTTTCTTTTTCTTTCTTTTCTTTTGGTCTCAAGGGGTGACACAGCCAAGCTTGTGGCCGCATCATGTGACACGGCCACTAGCTTGGCCGTGTCATGTGGGTGTGTCCACTACTGTCTCTTTTCTGTCCTTCTTTGCTTGCTCCCTTGTTCTTTGGCATGAAATGGGATACGGCCAAGCTTCTTGGCCGTGTCATGTGACACGGCCAGTGGCTTGGCCGTGTCACTGAGTGTGTCTCTTCCTGCTTCTTCATTTTTGCTCTTCTTTTCTTGGTTTCTTTGGTTTTGCTCCTTGGATGAGACACGGCCAGAGGCTTGGCCGTGTCTCGTGGCCGTGTCAAGCTCTGCCATCTTCATTCTTTGAGGGACACGGCCAAGCTTGATTTGGCTTGGCTATGTCTTGCTTGGTTCATGCTTTTCCTGCACTGTTTTGATCTTCCAAGGGTGTTTTTTCACTTTAACCTAAAAACAACACTTTAAACACACTTAAAACACAAATCAATCAAAACATTAACTAGAAACACATAAAAATTACACTAAAAACTAGTACAAAAATTATCTAAACAGTTAGTTGCCAATCGTCAACATGCAACTCATTTTGAAGGATTATATCAGAAGGAGGCATAAAATTTTGGGACTTTTGGTTTCAGGGCATGAGAGATCTGAATGCTTCTTCATCAAGGGGGCCCTAGACTGATGTCCATGATATGTCTCCTCCCTTTTCAAGTGATAACTATTACAGAATCAACTCCTGGGGCAATAGAGGTTTGGGTGCTTCCTCTTCGAGTGGACATTGGACGGATGATATGCCCCCACCTCAACCAAGCAATGACTGTCTCAGGGCTTTATTCGATTATGGATCACCTCCCTCTTCTTAATGATGGACTTGTATTAAATAAAAGGCTTGTATTAATTGTGAAAATAACAACAATAATAAAAATAATAATAAGTTTCTGTAACTTTGAATTTTTTTTATTAGTTTTAATTTTTGCCTAGACCGCCCTTGTGGGTTTTCAAAACTAGCAAACCCCCTAATTTTTGCTTAGGCCACCCTTATGGTTTTTCAACCTAATGAGCTCTGTCTTTTTTTTTTAACTTGATGTTTGTCTTTACATGTTTGGCTATAGGATCGCCTTTGCTTGCTTGACAACCCATCTATGGATTTCACCAAATATTTGCCCCAACATCATTCTGCTAGAAAATTACTTTCTCCCGCTGCTTCTTATGCTAACTGGATTGACTGGATCTATTCACGAGTTGTGGTTAACATCGATTGGTTAGTACCATGGTGGAAGATTATCCATGTCACTATTCGGACATATCTGATGTATGTTCCTCATGTTGCTCTCCGTTGAGGTACTTGTTATAATCCTCATTGACTTGACCGCCAGTATGGAGCCGAGCCTTGAGATTCTGAGTTCACTCCTGACTTGGACATACCCCGTCTGACTGAAGCCTTCTTGGATCGACTGAAGCAAAGTTGGCCTACATGTTACACTTATCGTCTACCATAGATTTTTCACATGTCAATTTTTAGAAAAAAAGGTAATGTTAGGATGAATAATAATGATAACAAAAGATGTTTTCTTTTCTTTTTATAATTTATCATCACCTTTTGCTATTGTGGTATTTAGTTTACCGAATGGTCATATCATTCAAAATAGTGCACATAGAACAATTTTAACATAAACTCTATTTTATTAAATTAGGAAATAACCAAAAACACATAGCCAGCATACACAAGATCACTCATATCCACAACCAACCCTTTTAGGTTTTCTAATTGATAATTTTCTCTCATTTAGCCCTAATTGTTGTCTAGCCCGCCCTTTCAGATTTTCAAAACTGGAAGACTGCTCTAACTGTTGCCTAGGCCACCCATTTTTGGGTTTTAACCTAGCAAGCTTTTTTTTTAAATTTCAAACATAAAACCTCTTCAATCTGTCAATGTTTACCAGCTCACTAAATTCATTCCCATCTATGTCTGACAACTTGATTGCATCCTTGCTCATGACTTGCTTTACTACATATGACCCTTCCCAACTAGGTCTAAACTTTCCTCTTGGATTAGAGACATTCGGCTTGCACTGGTTCAATACTCATTATTTAATGCTTTTTCTGGTTATATATTCAATTTTGAATTCTTCTAAAATTATCAACCATCTGCCATATTTCCCAATCAATTAGGGTGTTTCTCTTAAATACTTCACTGGATCCATCCTGGAAATTACTTGCACACTATAAGACTGAAAGTAATGCTACAACTTCTTTGACAACTAAACAATGGCTATACATGTCTTTTCAATGATACTATACTTAATTTCATAAAGTAGGAGCTTTTTACTCAAATAGTAAATTGCATATTCAACTCTTGATTCATTTGCTTGGGCTAGCATTTCTCCTATCGACTCTTCTTCTACTGCTAAGTATAGTAATAAAGGTCTGCTAGGTTTAGGTGTTTTTAAAATAGGTGGATTCAACAAATATTCTTTTATACGCTCAAAGCCTTTTGACACTCATTTTTCCACTTGACTGACTGGTTTTTTTAAGTAGCTTAAAGATAGGTTTGTAGATTGTGGTGAGCTTTGCTATGAACCTGCTAATGTACTGTAACCTACCAATAAACCCTCAAACTTCTTTCTTTGTTTTAAGGGCTGGCATATCTCTGATTGCCTTAATCTTGTCAAGGTCAATCTTAATGTCATTAGGACCAATCACGTGTCCCATCAACTTGCCTAAAGTAACACCAAACACACACTTCTTCGGGTTCAACCTTAGCTTATACTTTACTGCTCTCTCAAAGAATAACTCTATGTTTTGGAAATGCTGCTCGCTTTTATCCGGCTTCACCATCATGTCATGGAATAAGATGGTGGCCATCGTTCAGTAGGTTGCTATGACATTTTTTAGACCAAATGGCATCACCCTATAACAAATATACCCCATATAGTGATGAAGGCAATTTTAACTTTATCCTCTTAGGCCATTAACACCTAGTTGTATTCAAAAAATCCTTCTATCAATAAGTGTAGCACACTAGAGGTTGCATTATCAATAAGGACATTTATATAGGGTAAAGGAAAATTATCCTTAGGGGAAGCCTTGTTTAAGTCTCTGTAATCCATACAAACCCTAATTCTTTCATCTTTCTTTTAGAGCGAGAACTATGTTAGCTAACCAATCAGGGCAATCTATCACTTCAAGAAATTTTACTTATATATGCTTAGTGACTTCTTCTTTAATTAATTCTTCCCATTTTGGTCTTAACCGTCTAAGCTTTTGTTTGATAGGTTTCATCTGAGTGTAGGTAGGAATCATGTGCTCGGCTATGTCATGGTCAATTCTAGGCATATCTTCATATGACTAAGCAAAGACTTCTTCATATTTTTTAAACATTTTTTCAAATCTCTATCTCTCTTCAGGATTAAGGTTGGATGTTATGCTAATGTTTTTAGGATTGTCGGTTGTTCCTAAATTTAATGATTGTGCCAACAGAGTGAATATTAAAAATGCTCATATATTCACTACTTGAATGTATGTAACCATAAGGAAAAACATCATACAAGTATGCAAAATCATACTTTATTGCATTCATCTTAGAAAAGAAAATATCATCATCCTCATACAAAGAAGACAAATTAAAATCAAAAACAAAATCATTGTTCTCATAATTAGAAACTAAAAGATTCTCAAATTATTCTTCAATTAGGGCAGCCGTCTCCTTCGGAGTCTTCTGGATTTTTAGGACAAATTCCTTCTTCTCTTCTGGGCTAGACTCTTTTATCAGCTAGCAAGTCAAGTTTCTTCTTCATCTTTTCCCCCAATTCAGCAATATCAGTAAAAATCTCAAAGCCTAAAATCATTTTCCCCATGAACATTATTAGCTCTAGCTTTCCTTGAAGTGGTCCCATGTCTGAAGCTTTGACAAAACCTTCTTCTAATGGAGGAAAGCTCATCTTCTCATTATTCTTTTGTAGAGCATCTTTACTATCTTCATCATATCCCAACCCTTTCTTGGAAGTCTGAGTCTTAAAATCTAGAAGCTCCGTCACACCTGCCTTACCCTTTCCAAGGCCAGCACCTAGTAGGTAGTTCATATTCTTCATCATAGTCAGGACTTTAGGATCTAGCTTCTCATCATCAAAAACAATAGCTAGTTGGAATCTATTGAGAGGCATTTCAATCATTAGAGCATTTACCACTTCATTATCCTTAGCTTTGATGACTATCGTCTCATTCCATTTGGGAACTTGATCATTTGATTGAGTGTGGAAGGAACTCCACCAAGTGGATGAAACCATGGTTGTCCCAACAATAGTGCAAAGGTGACTAGGATGTCCAAAACCACAAACTCTACCATAGATTCAATGGGGCCAGCCTTAACAATAGCTTTAAAGGTTCCCTCGGCATGCCTCTTAGTGTTATCATAAGCCTAAATTGTCACCTCAGTTGGGCTTAGATCTCTTATTGACATAGTAAGCTTTGGCAAGATTTTGACTAGGCAAACATTTATGGCGGATCCATCATTAACCATCACATATGTAGTCCTTTTTCCTTTGACTTCTATCTTGATGAAGAGTGGGCAGATGTGATCTCTTTCCTCTTTTGGCAAATCAACATCTGAAAATGACACCATTCCCACATCAACCTTGTTCTTCTTCTAAGCATCACCACCCTTCTTTGATTCCTCGGCCTTGTTTACCCCCATGAAGTGGAATAGTTCATTTGGTGTTGTAGAAGTGGAGATCTGCATGCTTGCCATAGCTTTGGCCATTAATTCTCAATGCCTTTTGGATATAGTTAGCAAATCCCATATGTTGATGCTAGCTTGAGTTCTTTTTAATTGTCTAAGAACATCATCATCCTCTTCTTCTTTACTCCCTTTTTCAACTTCTTTGCCTTTATGAACTTTAACTTCATTCGGTGGTGACCTTGCATAAGGCTTACCAGAATGAGTGTTCATTACTTAGTCTTCTTTGGGCTCGGACCAGGTCCACTCTTCATTCTTTGGCTCGAAATCACCATCACTATGGGTTTAGTCCAAAAACTCACTTACAACACAAATAGCTACTTTCTTTTCAACTACAACTTACTTCATCTTGTTAAACACCACTTCTTCTTTGGTTGCCTCATTACTTACATCTTGGAAAGAAGACATGACAAATTTCTCATTCAAACCACCTCTGATCATGTAAGTAGCTGGTGGTGGTACTCTGTTGAACCTTGGCAATAGATTCTCCTTCGTGCTAGGCTTGTCAAGTTTGGGCAACTTTCCACAATCAATCAAGTTCTGGATCTTATGCCTCAATCTCAAACATTTGTCCATCTTATGCCATTGCATCTGGTAGAATTGGCAAAATGCCTTGGCATCAAAATTAGGTGGTAGAGGATTTGGCAACGGATAAGGGGTCAATGGCTGTAACATCCCTCTCTTCTATAGCTTATTGAAAATCCAAGACAATAGTTTTCTTAAATCTAAAAATTGTCTTCTACCTCCTTAACCAGTTGTATTAACATCAATTTCTTTTTATGTGCTCTGATTACCAAACTGATAGCTCCCTTTTTCATTCCTTCTTGCAGAAAAATGATTCTTCTCCCTTTTCCACTCTTTAATTTGCAAGCCAGCTTGGAGAAGATCTTTGAAATCTCGGATAAGAGTGTGGGACATCCTCTCATGAAGATTAGGTAGTAACCCTCTCATAATCATCCTAATTTGGTATGATTTGTATGGCCCCTTTTTGAGCAATGCTGCTTTGTTTCTCCACCTCTTCACATAATCAACAAAGTTTTCATTTTGTTTCTACCTTATCAACTCAACTTCCATCAAAGTAACGTCCAACTCAGTATTGTACCCATATTATTGGATTAAGGCTTTGTATAAAGAACCTTAGCTCTTTTGTGTATTATCCTCTAAGGTGTTAAATCAATTTTGCACAATAGGATCCAATGAAAGCATAAAGTACCTTAGAGTTTGAGCCTTGGTGGCTCAAGCAAACTGCATAGCAGTGATGTACTACTTCACATGGAGATGAGGATTTCTAGTTCCATTAAACTTAGCAAAGGAAGACATCTTGAACTTGTGCGGCACTTCCTCATCTTACTCAAACAAGTTGTCCACTTCTGACATCTCTTCAATTTTCAGTTTCTTTTCAAACTTCTTCTTTAAATCAGTATTTATTTTCTCCACATCAGAGGTTTCAGTCTTCGCAATAGTTGATTTCTCCATAATCTTTGGTTCCTTTTTCTTATCTTGAGGTTCTTGAAAATACTGATACTGGTTGTCATCATCAAAGGCTACCTTACTAACCTTAGCCTTTCCCTTGTCTTTTGGCTTCTTGTTACTAGCAGATGCTTCAGTATTGTTTTCCAATAATGTAGCCAGTTGGCTTTTCATGGTCTCAGCTATGGCCCCTTGAGTTCTTCCATTTTGGAGTTGATTGTATCATCCACCATCTTTTGAACTTGCTCAAGATTCATTTGCTTTTAGTGAGAAGCTGATTGAATCATTATTGGATTCCACGTCACTAGTGTAGGTCAGATTGTCGCAGGCTCTTGAACTGCTGTACTCTAGGGTTGTGAGCCAAAAAGGATCAATGATATGAAATATAATGTATGCATGGACGCATAACAAACAAACAACCAAACCAAATCAACATAGGAGGAATGAACCTTCTAACCTTATAATTTTCACACATGAATGATGAGTCTCTTTTTCTAGGTATATGGCCAACAAAATATCAACATGAGGTATCTTATTTTTGAACAATTCCCTCAGATGTTTTAACCAATAGCTATATTTTCAAACTTAGAAGTCAGTCCATGATAATTCTCATTAATTAGGTCTGAATCTATTGGGTCAACAAAAGATAGCTTTATGCTATATTGGATTAAAACTAAATTAAAAGGCTTATCATGAATAGATTTCCCCTTTGAAAAAGCAACTATTGATTCATGCTTCAAACGAGCCTATGATTAATAATTCTTAGTATAAACTAGGCCCACAATTGATTTTTTTGGTATTCCATAATAGTTATAAGCACATTTAAGAAAAAGATTTTAGCAAAAATCCAAACTCGGGCCAATAGTTTTGAAAAAATAGTTTCGTTTCAAAGCCCATTGTGAAAAGTTTTTTTTTAAAAAATAAATTTTGGACTTTGTATTTGTATTTGGGTCACGAGGTAAAATAATTTTTATCTTTTAAAAAGGTTTTATGTTCAAAGATCATCTTAAAAAGTTTTAAAAATAATTTTGGTCTTTTGGCCATTAAAAGAATAAAATTATTTTAGATTTTAAAATTACCTTGGGCTTACACCATAAATAGGTCATATCAGAAAAAGAACAAACCAAATAGGTCATCATTCAAATCAAAATATACCAATCATAGTCAAACAATAATCATTTAGGAAAAAATCTAAGGAAAGTAACTAGGCCAATTACATGAGCTTTTGTCTTTTGGTTAAAAATTTTAGACTCCCAAAGCAAATATATACCAAATGGTATGAGGCTATGAGTGGTTATACCATGCTCAATCTCCATACCTTGAGTGAAAGTATGATATCCTTTACATAACATAACACAGGTAACACGGGCATCTTAACTCACTCACACAATGCAAACTAAGTGATGGAATGAATAATATCATAATAAGAAAGAATAAAATAATATAAAGACCGGCGAAATTAACTTCTCTTATCCCCAGTAGAGTTGCCACTGTGAGCAAAATTTTTTACCTCCACTCCCATGTGGAATGGTTCTTACGACTTCGGCACTATTAGGCTAGGGCCTTAGAGAATACAGGCCTAAATCCAGAGAAAATAAAGTTGCTACCCGGATGGACTGGAAAAAAGAAAAGAGATGGATGACTCGATTCCTAATAAATCTCTAACCCCCTAATGGGTTTGGAAAGTTAAGTATGCATGGAGAAGGAGAGAATGACCCAACACTCTCACAACGGTCGATTCATTGGAATCGGCCTCCTTTTTAGATCCAAATATTAGTAAATTCTTAAACATTATAAAATTATACATACTACATATGAGCATTTAAATAAGGATTTATTGTATTAAAATCAAAATAAGTCCAAATAAAATAATAAATAGTCACTCATCCATAGATGGAAACATGCCTTTACAATTGTCTAATGTCTAAAAGAAAGACAAGATAAATAAATAAAATGGGACACGTACCATAAGTGGAAACATGTCCCTTACAATATTCCTAAAATATAAAATAAATTATATTCAACTTAATTAATGAAGAACCCACAAAATGAAAACATAACTCTTACATCATTGAAACCAAAGTAAACCAATAATAATAATAAAGAAAACATTCATCCATTCACCATAAATTAAATAAATCATCCATCAAAAATTAAATAAATAATCCATCAAGACTTATAATAAATTACATAATTAAATCTAAGGGTTTAAATCATTAAATATACAAAATTGACATTTATATATTAAATTTTGGGTTTATAAAGTTAACAATAAGGTTTTAGGGCTTTGGATATGAAAATTAGGTTACTGGATTAGGGCTTTAGGATTGAGGTTTGGGAAATTGAATTTATAAATTAGAGTTTGGATTTGGGTTTAGGAATTAAGCTACTGGAATTAGGATTTTTATGTTTACTGGATTAAGATTTTAATATTTTGGGATTAGGGTTTTAGGTTTATTAGATACTAGGGTTTTAGTATTTTGGAATTAGATTAGGGTTTTAATATTTTGGAAATAGATTTTGGATTTAGGGTTTAGGTTTTGGGAAATGGATTTTGGATTTAGGGTTTACGATTTAAGTCTTTAAGGAAATAACATTTTGGGTATTTTTGAAAAGGGATTAGGATTTTTTAATTATTTTGGGGAAACAGTTTAGGGTTTCGGATTGGAAAATAGATTAGGGTTTCAGAAATAGATTAGGGTTTTCGGAAGTTGGAAAACAATTTAGGGTTTTTAGAAATTGGGAAGACAAATTAGGGTTTTCAGAAGTCGATAAACAATTTTAGGAAATAGATTAGGGTTTTGGAAGTTGGAAAACAATTTAGGGTTTTTAGAAATTAGGAAGACAAATTAGGGTTTGGGAAGCAAATTATGGTTTTAAAAATTAAGCCGGTGATTTAAATCAAACCTTAAGCTGCTGGATGAACAAATAGATTTAGTTTTGGTTTTGTAAGTTATATAATTAGGTTTAAAAATGTAAACTGCTGGATTAAAAAAACAATAAAAAAAGAAACAATTAAATTGTTTAAAGAGAAAACATAGCTACTGTATGTTTAAACTAATTAAATTTAGAAAATAGAACCTACGTTGAAGGCTCCACCAAAAAAGGTGATCCAAGCTGTTGCCTTGTACCAATTGTTAATTCTAGCTGAGCAAAGACAAAGACAATGATTATTGCCTTTGGTATGTTGATGCTTGGTTAATCTGTGCAAATTGCTTTAATAGTCCCTGATTATTGACGAACATTGATGATTATTGATTAATGTTGCTTACTGCCGTATAGTTGCCACCTATTTTTAGCAGTAAACCTTGTTATTTATAGGCAAAGAAAAACTTAACCATAGACCTAATATTGCTTAAGTAATGTTTTAAATGAATTCTAGCCTAATTAGGTATCAAATTGTTGGCCAAAACTATTTAAAATTAAGGTCACACGGAGACAGCCCATATCAATTTGGGTGTGCAAAATTGATCTGAGCCTTTGCTCATGTCGATCTAGGCATCCAAATCAACATGAGCCTATTCATGTTGATTTGGGCATCCAAATCGACATGAGCATTGGCTCATGTCTCCTCGGACGGTCCCAACTTAAACCGATATAAAATTTTTTAATTCATGGGCTGAATCGATTTAATTTGGGCCGAACAATTTGATCCAATTGAATTTATGCCTTTCAAAATCAGGCTGACCTATTTACAAGTTATAAATTAGGTTTAAATTTTTTAAGGTCAGGTCAAATTTATTTTGGCATTCTTTAATTCAGACGATACTAACTTTAGGCTAAAATTAAAGGTCTATAGTATAGTTAATGCTTTAAACTCTAGTCTTGCATCTCAGATTTAGTATTAAACTTTGTTTTGCATATTAGAATACCAACTTTTCATGTCTTAGCCTTAATTTGCATACTTTAGCCCTAGGTTGCATATTAAAATCCTAGTTTGCATTAAACCCTAATCTTGTATTATTTTAATTCTAGTCTCTATAGTAAATCCTAGTTTTTCATATTTTAGCCTTAGTTTGTGTTTTAAACCCTATTTTGCATGGATTAAACCCTAGGTTAAGAAAAGTCCTTATTTTATAATAAAACCCTAATTTGGTAAGTAGGAACCCTAAAACCCTAAATTGACAATCCAACCCTAATTGAATGATGGGACATTAATTTTGATTATTTGACCTATTGTTATATGCTTTATGATGATGCGTCTTGATTGTCCTATTGCTCATTTTTATTTAATTAAATTATTTTTATTTGTTATTTGGATTTTAAAGTTGTAAAAGATATGTTTTCACTTTGTGGGTGCTTTATTTATTTAATTTGTTTCTTTTTCCTTATTTATATCTGGGGACTAATGTAAGGGACATGTTTCCAACAATTGGTGGGTGTCCTATTTCATTTACTTGTATTTTGGACATTGTAAGGGCATGTTTCCATCTTGTATGGGTGCCCATCTTGTTTGGTTGTTTTAATTTATAATATAAAGATTATTTATTTTTTATAATTGCATGTAATATGGATAGTATTATAATAATGTAAGAATTCAATAATATTTAAATCTAAAAAGGAGGTCGATTCCAATGAACCAGGAGCTATGGTGATGCTGGGTCATTCTCACTTTTCCCATGTGTATCTAACTTTCTGAACCCAATAGGGGTTGGGAATTCCTTAGGAATCGAGTCATCCACCCCTTTGTCTTTTCCAGCCCATCTGGGTGTCGACTTTGATTCTCCATATTCAGGCTCATGTTCTTTAAGTCCCAGAGCCTAACAATGTTGAAGTTGCAAGAATCATTTCACTGGGAGTGTGGGCAAAAATTATCGCTCATGGTGGCGACTCCACTAGGGATAAGAGAAGTTGATTATGCTTGTCTTTATAGTAATTTATTCTTCATTATTATGATATTATTCATTGCATCATTTAGATTTGTATTGTATGTGTGAGTTAAGATGCCCTATGAAACCTATATTATGTGTATGTGAGTGATACCATACTTTCACTCAAGGTATGGAGATCGAGCATTGCATAGCCACTTATATCCTTATACCTTATGGTGTATTCTTGCTATGGGAACTCAAGCCTTTTACCTTAAAGACTAAAGCTCATGTAGTTGACTTAGTAATTTTCTTTAAGATTACCCTAATTGTTTGTTGTTTGACTATGATTATTATGTCTTAGTTGAGTTTTGGCCCATTTGGTTTGTCTTTTCCTAATATGACCTAATTATGGTATAAGCCCAAAAATATTATATAGTCTAAAATATCTTTTAAGCCCAAAGCACAAATCATTTTCACAAGCTTGAAATCTTTCAATAAAAGTTGGGTCAACAATTAATTTTTATCTTACAGCCTAAATATAAAGCCCAAAATTGATTTTTGAAATAAAATTTTGCAATGGGCTTAAAGACGTTTTTTTAAGAAGGGCCCAAAAAACTATCTTTTGCTTCATGGCCCATTTTTCCAAACCGTGCTTTCATTAGGCCTTAAAATTAAAACTCTTATGACAATGGACCAAAATTTCTTCAAAGGGGCTTGTAGGTAGTTGGGTCAATTATGGATTATTAAAATTAATTGTAGGCCTTATTTATACTAAGACTTGTTAGTTGCGGGCTTGTTTGTGGCATGGATCATTAGTTATTTTTTCAAATGAGAATTCTATTTATAACAAACCTATTAATTGATTTTTAATCCAAAATATGACAAAAATGCTAGTTGATTTTTTTCCTAAAGGATTAAGGTTTAATTAATGAGAATTATTATAGACTGACTACTATTTTTTGAAAACACAATTAATGATCATTTAGTGTAAGAGATTCTTGAAAACAAAATATCCCTTATTGATGTTTTGTTGACCATAGCACCTAGAAAAAGAGACTCGTCACTCATGTGTGGAAGATATAAGGTTGGAAGAAACATCCTGACTTTATTTATTTTTTTTGATACACATACATACATGGATGCATGCATTACATTGCATTGATCCTTTCTGGCTCACATAGACATGGAGTACAGTAGTTCAAGAGCATGCCACAACACTGCCTACAATAGTGATTTGATTGAAGTGCTTAATTTGGAGGATGGATACAAACCAGCTTAGGGATATAGTCGATGAAGTTGTCAAAGCTAGGATGGCCATGTTATGAGATCAAATGGCTAAGATTATGAAGGCTTTATTGATTAAGGATCTAGAGACCATCAACAATGCTAGTGAGGCATCTACCACTAACATAAAGAAGAAGGGAAAGGCAATTTTAATAAAGAATAGATCCACTAATAGAGATCATATAAGAAATTCAATTCCTATTCCATAAGATCAATTGGGATATATACTGACTAAGCATTTTAAAGACTTGTATGAGGTTGACCTTCAACTAGAAGAATAGGAGAGAGAAAAGAACATATACAATGGAAAAGGGAGCAATAAGGGTGACTATCATCCTAACGGGCAAAGTCAAAGGGGACAGAAAGATACAACTGAGCCAACAAAGAAGCGTAAAATTTTCAGACTTGGGGGAACCTTTGTCAAAGGTGTTTGAAAATCTAATGAAGATGGATTTGCTACAACCACTAGCACCTCGACCATTACCATATCCTCTACCAACTAAGCTCAACACTCAACATTATTTCCACTACCATCAGACACTAGGTCATAACATGGATCAATGCATACATTTTAGGCACGAGGTACAATATCTTATTGATAGTGGCAAGATCCTCACCTCTAGCACGTCCAAGTAGATGAGACATCTTTGACTCCAACTCAACAAACTTCCCTTTGGATTTAGTGTTGCTCATTTTATTTTACTTTCTTTGGCATTTCATTGGAACAATTGTGTATTTCAAATTAAAATTGTTTGAATAAATTACTTTTGTTGAATTTATAATTTTATTTGTTTTTGTTTATTTTGGTGCTCAATCGATGATGAATATAGCTTGATATTTATTAGCGTGTCTATTCATCATGATTTCAAATGGCTTTACTAGGTGAGGGAATTATTTTATAGCATTAAATTGTGTATACTTTCTTAGAGAGGGCTCCTGCATAATTATGTGTGTCTAGGTCCTAGCCAAATTTTAGAACATGCTTTGATGAACTTTCGAGGTGAAATTGAACTCTACCTATTTGAGGAAGAAATGATCTAGGCATTGTTTGTTAAGCCAACAACTAATATCCACCATGTTAATGTCAATCTCTAGTTTGTCCCTTTGAGTCTTCATGAGATTTTAGCTTACTTTCTATTAGCTTGTAAACTTCGATAACCTACGTTAAGCTATGGTGACACTTATGGCAAGTTTGACGATCATTGAGTTACCAAGGAGGCAAGAAGATTAAAGAAAGGGATGCTTAATCAAGACTATGAAGACCATCAAAGTGTACCTGAGTTATACCTAACTACTTCTTAATATGGCATTAGGGCAACTAAAGGATTCATCCTCATTGAAGTAGACTCGTGCTACTCCATAATCAGAAGCATAGGAAAGTACGAAAATATGACTTTCTTAGAGCTAGGACCCAAAAACAAAATCAAGGAAAAAAATAAAAAATCAAGATAAAAAATAAAGGAAAAGAGGAAAGCTTGCTTGGTTAGAAACCCAAAAGGAAGGCTAGGTAAAAATTAGAGCTAAAAAGGAGGAAAAATTATGAAAGAGAGGCTTAGAAAGCCAACAAAGTTTGTTACCTGAAGCAGTAAAAGGTTGGTTTTTACTCAGTCTATAAGAAGAGTTTGACTTAAATTGGTCCTGCCCAACTGAAGACTCAGTTAAAATCAGAGAAATGGGAGAAGGACCATCTTTCATTTGGTTTATGATATCCAACATAGCTCCAAGTCAACAATCTTGAAAGGCCCTACACTTGGTAATTCAAAAGAGGAAAAGGGCAAAATGATGAAATTCCATGTCCCATATAAAGAAAGAAAAAAGAAAAGAAAAGAAAAACAAAATAAAAAGAGAGAAAAAATTAAAATAAAATAAAAAATAAAGAAGAAGAAAAAAAAAAGAAGAAGAAAAAAGAAAAAGGGTGTTGAGTTGTTTTACAAAAGAAAGAAGAAGAATAGGTTTGTCCTAATTAGATCCAAATTTCGACCAAGAAGACGAAGGAAATTTTAAGCTCTATCTTTTTATAACAAGACACATAGAGTTTAATGTTTCCAACTGTCTGCGGTTCCAATAAGAAGTTTATAGTGTAAAGGTTTATCCATAGTGTTACATTAGCTTCGATCGAAAAATGACCTTCACTTTACCTATATCCTTATTAAAGACCTGTTGATTTTCATTGGTAGGTGGAGTCTATTCGTGGCTATTATTTGAAAAAACATGTATATGAGATAGATAATATTTAAACTCAATAAAACCTTTTGCCAAATAATATTTATGTGCCTATCTGAAGTACAATAGTTATTGCTCAAATGGAAATAATTTCCAAGTTTAGTATGTTAACTAGGGTTATGATATTATAGATGCGTTAATTAGGAGAAATCAAGTCCTAAGGTATATAGACACTGAGTTGGCAAAACCAACATAAGGTTTTTAAATTTCAAAATGTTGTTGTCACACAAACTCTCAAGCTTAGGCAAGTACATTGCATTATTGAACCTTAAAGGATACATTTGGAAAAAATGGACATGAAAGGATCAATTTCAAGGTCATATGCTAAATCATTAGTTTAAAATAGATATTTTCTATATCTTTGAATACCTTGCTTGGGCCCCCGCTACTTTAATCTTGAAAATGAAGTTGTGAATGTGACATTTCCTGATGATCCGATGCAAGATCTACACAAATATTCTCAAGGTACCAATAGGAGATCATCGGCCTGATCTGTGAGTCAATAAAACTACTTTAAGTATCAACTATGCATATCATGCATACCATGTTGCACTTTTGTTGTCTTATGTTGCCTATTCCTCTATCACAGTAAGAAGGTGATACTTGTGGACAAAATAATTAGAAGTAGACATAGCGTCAGAAGACATGAAAGGCCTATTACTTGAGAAGGATCTAATCCTATTGTGAAGATAAGAAGATAAAGATCCAAGCTAAATATTTTGGAACAAAGCAAGAGAAAGATAAAGATATGAAGAGAAGACTGAAAGGATAAAGATCTATTTTGAAGGGTGAAGACCCGGTGTTTGAGGATGAAGATCTATTTTGAAGGGTGAAGACCCAATGTCCAAGGATGAAGATCCATTTTGAAGGGTGAAGACCAGACATTTGAGGATGAAGATCCATTTTGAAGGGTGAAGACCCTATGTTTAAGGATAAAGATTCACTTTAAAGGATGAAGACCCGGTATTTGACGATGAAGATCCATTTTAAAGGGTAAAGATCTTGTATTTGAGGATGAAGATCCATTTTAAATAGTGACGACATGGTGTTTGAGGATGAAGATCCATTTTGAAGGCTAAAGACCTAATTTCCAAGGATAAAGATCCATTTCAAAGGGTGAAGACCCAATGTCTGAGGATGAAAATCCTTTTTGAAGGGTGAAAACCCAATATTCAAGGATGAAGATCCATTTTGAAGGGTGAAGATCCAATGTCTGAAGATTCATTGTGAACGGTGAAGGCCTAATGTTTGGGCTAGAAGAACTGAAGTAGGTGGCTAGAAGAAATCCATAACTCTCAAATGATAGAAGGTCAATCAAGCTAGTGGCTAAAAGAAATCCATAACTCTCAAATGATAAAAGATCAATCAAGTTAGAAGAGCTGAAGTTGATACATGACAAAGCCCCATCCCTGAGGAAAATCCATTATAGAATGGCCACAAGAAACCCAAGACTCTCAAATGAATAGAAGATCAATCAAGCTGAAGTTGATATAAGATATTCCGGGTCCAAAATCCAAACCAATTCATAGGTCCAAAACCCAAATCAATTCACAAGTCCAAAATCCAAAACAATTTACGGTCTAAAACCTAAAATAATTCATGGGTCCAGAACCCAAACCAATTCATGGGTCCAGAATCCAAACAAATTCGGGTCTATTTCAGGTTCAAAACCCAAATCAATCTTGGTCTAGAACCCAAACCAATCCAGATCTATAATCCAAAGCCAATCCGGTTCCAAAACCTAGTCTGCCAAGGTGGCTCCAGTTTACTTTCCAAAAGACAGACCAGCTTTCACTCTCTGAATAAATTAAAGATCATTCAAGCAGGGGACAAGATTGTAGACCCCTAATTTTGACCCTAAAAAAGTTCAGTCCAAATTAAAATAGGCCAAACCTAATCTGATTTGATTTTAAAAGCTCAAACTTAATCCAATCCAAATTTAAAAAATTGAATAAGGCCTAGTCCAACCTTGAAAGCCAAAACTGAGCTGGACCTACAGCAAAATGCAAGCTCATGTGAATTGGCCTAGCCAATTCACCATGAGACCTGTGCATGACAAATTGGCTAAGGCCAATTCGCCATAAAATCCTAGTTTGCAGTAAACCCTAATCTTGTATTATTTTAATCCTAGTCTCTGTAGTAAATCCTAGTTTTTCATATTTTAGCCTTGGTTTGTGTTTTAAACCCTAGTTTGTATGGATTAATCCATACGTTAAGAAAATTCTTCATTTTATAATAAACCCTAATTTAGTTTGTAGGAACCCTAAAACCCTAAATTGACAATCCAACCCTAATTGAATGATGGGACCTAATTTTGATTATTTAATTTATTGTTATGTGCTTTATGATGATGTGTCTTGATTGTCTGATTGCTTATTTTATTTAATTAAATTATTTTATTTGTTATTTGGATTTTAAAGTTGCAAAAGGCACATTTCCACTTTGTGGATGCCTTAATTATTTAATTTGTTTCTTTTTCCTTATTTGTATATGGTGTCTAATATAAGGGATATGTTTTCACCAATTGGTGAGTGTCCTACTTTATTTACTTCTATTTTGGATATTGAACATTGTAAGGGCATGTTTCTATCTTATATGGGTGCTCATCTTGTTTGGTTATTTTGATTTATAATATAAAGATTATTTATTTTTTATGATTGCAAGTAATATGGATAGTATTAAAATAATGTAAGAATTCAATAATATTTAGAGCTGAAAATGAGACTGGTTCCAATGAACTAGATGTTATGAGGGTGTTGCATCATTCTCACCTTCTAGGATTCCTTAGGAATCGAGTCATCTACCCTTTTCTATCTTTTTTGGCCCATCCAAGTGGCGACTTTAATTCTTCAAGTTAAGGCTCGTGTTTTCTAAGGCCCAGAATCTAACAGTACTGAAATTGCAAGAATTATTCCACAGAGAGTGGAGGTAAAAATCTTCGCTCACAACTTTGACGAAAATTATCACAATCAAAATTATTTAAAAGAAAGATCTATAATTACTCCTACAAAATGTTGTCGATGAAATTAACATAAATTTTTTATCACAAATATTTAAAGAAGAAAAAGTACATTATAACTATGATTATATATGCCAAAATTCTAATAGAAAATAACTCGAGACACAATATTCGACAGAACATTTAAATTCTTTAATTTAATAGATTTTGCCATCATGAATTACAATTAAAACTTCACATACTAGTAATACTTTTACAAAATCTAGATCTAACTATAGGATTGTGTAACGGAGCAAGATTAATTATAACTCAATTAGAAAAAAATTATTAAAGCACAAATTATTACTAATTCTTATACTAGAAAAATAGTACATATACCTAGAATTATTTTAACAATAAACAACCAAAAATTGCCTTAGATAATTTCTAATAAAATTATATTATAGCATGACAATAAATAAAAGTCAAGGACAAACACTAAAAAAAGTTGAATTATACTTATCACAACTAGTATTTACTCATGGTCAATTATATGTAGCAACATCACGTGTATAATCACCTAAACGTTTAAAAATTATGATAAATAAAGATCCAAGCAATGTTAATTTTTATGGATATACAAAGAATATAGTTTATAAAGAAATTTTTTGAAAATATATAACATTTATATAGAATTATTGAAAAACAAAATTCTTTTCATTATATTTATTACAGATAAACAATAGCATACCACTTCCTTTCAAAATTGAGAATTGAAAAAAAGATATTGGAAAGAAAAAGTTCGTGTAGTCTGCGCATGGAAATCAACCAAATTTGTTACTACAAGAGAATTGATAAGCCTTGAATGTGAATATTTATTACTAGATGAAAAGGTAACTTTAATAACTTATGTTTTTTTTTTAAATTTCACTATTATATAATCTTAGCATTAAATAAATTATTAATTACTTTTATAATTAAATGTAATTTTAGGGAACATATATTCAAGCAATCATATGGAAAAATGAAAGTCCTTACTTTCAAAATTTATTGCAATAGAATGAAGTTTACATGATCTTTGGTTTCAATGTCATTGGTCCAAGAAAATCTCATTGAATTTCAGAGCTACCTTGCTTAATGCAAATCAATAGAATAACATGTATTCGTTGTATACTAGAGGATTCTGAAACAATTCCATTTCAAAAATTTCACTTTGTGGAATATGAGATGCTGCGACTAAGATTGAATAATGATCTATACTTGACAGGTAAACAAAAATCTAGAGTAATGTAGCAATATTATTTAACTTCTATTACCACTCAATAAAAATTTTCTTACTTTGCAGGCGTCATTAGACAGTTAGCCGAAATGAGCATTACTATAACTACATACATAAAAAGCAATAAACAGTGAAAAGGGAATTAATGATTAGAAATATCAGGTATATACGAAAAATTAATAATATTATATAAATACATATTTTAATTTGTGGACATATATACAAATACATATAACACATGTACAAATACAAATTATATCAAACATATATTCAAATATATGAATTCATTACTCACAGGGGAGAATAAATCTTAAATACATTATGGGGTGATATGGCAAAAAATTCAATGAATGAGAAATACATACTCAAAAAGATGAAGGTCCTATGATCATCATTGTAGCAGCAATCACTGTTAGAAAGTATAAAGATAATTAAATACCCATAAAAATGACCTCATTCACATGTTATCTAATAAACTAAATTATTATGACACTATAACTAATATTGCAGATGCTAAATCATTGTCTGGCTATTCATCCACAAAATATTTCATCAATCTTAAAATACCAAAAAATGCTCAACTACAAAATGAGTATGTTTAACTCTAATATGATTTTGAAAAAATTATAATTTAGTTGTACTAAAGAAAGAAAAAATTAGAGTCCCACCAAAATTAGAAGGAGGAATTACAAGGATTACACAATATGTCACATCGGTGACCAAATGTAAGAACAAGCTGCAGTAAATTGAAAAGCATAAGAAGAATTATATCAATTAGATGTTCATGATAAAAAGGTACAATTAACCCATATTTACATTCACATAAAATTATATACTACCATATAAATTACAAAATAACAAAATATGTTTTAATGCAACAGGGAGTTAGATTTACATGTAAGGCCACCATTAAAAATATTGATGCATCAACATGCTGGTGGTATAGAGCTTGCCCCACATGCTATAGTGGAATGGGAATATATAAAAGATGTGGTGCAATAAAAGTGGCCAAATGTAAGCAACTTTAATTCCATTGTAAATTCTTAAAACTACGAAATAATCAAAATTGTTATGCTTAATTACAAAAATCTATCTACATACAAGTACATGTTACATATAATTATACAAGATGATACTGGTAGTGCATGTTTTGTCATATTTGGAAAATTGCAGAAGAACTAATTGGAATTCCAATTCTGCATCTACTTCCCAACAATTTTCGAAATGAGCACTGCTATAACTACATACATAAAAAAGCAATAAATAGTGAAAAGGGAATTAATGATTAGAAATATCAAGTATATACAAAAAATTAATAATATTATATAAATATATATTTTAATTTGTAGACACATATTCAAATACATATAACACATGTACAAATACAAATTATATCAAACATATATTCAAATATATGAATTCATTACTCACATGGGAGAACAAATCTTAGTTACATTGCAGGGTGATATAGCAAAAAATTCAATGAACGAGAAATACATACTCAAAAAGATGAAGGTCTTGTGATCATCATTATAGCGGCAATCACTGTTAGAGAGTATAAAGATAATTAAATGCCCATAAATATGACCTCATTCACACATTATCTAATAAACTCAATTATTATGACATTATAACTAATATTACAGATGCTATATCATTGTCTGGCTGTTCATCCACAAAATATTTCATCAATCTTAAAATACCAAAAAATGCTCAACTACAAAATGAGTATGTTTAACTCTATTATGATTTTGAAAAAATTATAATTTAGTTTTACTAAAGAAAGAAAAAATTAGAGTCCCACCAAAATTAGAAGGAGGAATTGCAAGGATTACACAATCTGTCACATCGGAAATGTAAGAACAAGCTGCAGTAAATTGAAAAGCATAAGAAGAATTATATCAATTAGATGTTCATGATAAAAAGGTACAATTAACCCATATTTACATTCACATAAAATTATATACTACCATATAAATTACAAAATAACAAAATATGTTTTAATGCAACAGGGAGTTAGATTTACATGTAAGGCCACCATTAAAAATATTGATGCATCAACATGCTGGTGGTATAGAGCTTGCCCCACATGCCATAGTGGAATGGGAATATATAAAAGATGTGGTGCAATAAAAGTGGCCAAATGTAAGCAACTCTAATTCCATTGTAAATTCTTAAAACTACCAAATAATCAAAATTGTTACGCTTAATTATAAAAATATATCTACATACAGGTATGAGTTAAATACAATTATATAAGATGATATTAGTAGTGCATGTTTTGTCATATTTGGAAAAATGCAGAAGAACTAATTGGAATTCCAATTCTGCACCTACTTCCAAGTACAATTTCCCAACAATCAAAGCAATGTCTTACTCTCCCCACCAGCGAATGTTAAATCAATTTATTGGACAATAAAAAATTTTCAAATATCCATATCCATGCAAGAGGCTAATCCAACAAAAATAACATTCAGGGTCACAAATACCTTTCTAGATGATGAAGCAATAGAAAAAAGCATACTAGTTGAGTCATCCCCATCATATCCTGTGCATGAATCCCTATTAACCATATATGATGCCCATTCATCAATAAAAAACCCTCCCACAAAGAAATAAAAAATTGTGTAAGTATAAAAATGATTATATAATATTCTCCATTCATTTTTTTATAATATATAAATTACATTTACAATATAAATTTTTTTCCTACAGAGTTGACTTTTATAAGAAAGAGAAACAAGACTGATTGTAAAACTAATATCTTTATAGTATAAAAAAATATCAAATAACAAATATTATAATATCTTTATTCTGTAAACAACTATTAAGAAGAGATATTATACTGTTTTGATGTAAAAAAATATGAACATAAAATAATGATGCAGCTTTAGTTTTTGATGTAAATTCTTTTACATAAATAATATATTTAATTATAAAAACTGTAATTTTATATATTTCATATTTTAAATTAATTTTTTTTATATCTGTAGCAAAGCGCTGACACCATGCTAGTATACACTAAAATGTAATATATATTTTGAATAATTTCATATATATAATTAATAATATAAAAATAACAATAAAAATGAAAAATAAACAATAAAAGAAATATATATATATATGTATATATGAATACACATAAACTAAAAAATTAAATAGAGTTACTACAACAATACTATAGAAGAATAAACTATCAAAAAACAAAAATAAACTATCAAAAACAATACATATGAATAGAAAACAAAAACAACAAACATTCAGAATAAAAAAAATACTTGTTTCACAAAATCTTTAATATGTTTACCAACCCTTTTACTTAATTTTTAGCCAATGTAGATCTTTTTATAAATCTGATAATTTGTAAATATGCTCTACGTAATGGAATAGCTGAAGAAGTACTATGAACTATTAAAATGAAGAAGAAACCCATAGTCTCATAGTAAAAAACAAAGAGAAAACGAAGAAGAAAGTATAACCCATAAACCCACTAACCGAAAGCAAAGATAAAATAGAAGAGAAATGGAGATCAAAAGTTAAAAATATAAAACAAAAATGACAAAAACAACAGAAGATGTGATTAAAAAAAAAAGAAGAAGAAGGAAACCACACCCACTTGGGAAGGAGAAAAGAACTGAAGAAATAAACTAAAATACAAAACCATATTTTTAAAAGAGAAAACTAAAAAAATATAAAAAATGAAAAATAAAAGGTTAAAAATAAAAAAAAGTTTAACTATAGTAAAAATGAAATAAAACTTAAAATGTAGTAAACAGTGTAATTTTATCTAATTTAATTCCCTCTTTATGTTTGCCCCAATTTAGGTAGCATATGTGTGAAGGCCCCTAGCCTAAGTTCCAGCCCGGCTTGTAAAGAATGCCAAACCGGAGTGATGAAAAATTGGGCTAAGTTTTTACAAAAAAAAAATGCTAAGGCCACTCTGCCTTTGTTGGCTACGCTCGGATCTATAGTAAAATGATTTTAAAAAATGAGTCACCACTCAAATTTATTTTGAAAAAGGAAAATTTAAGAATAACCCTAAAAATGACTATAACATTATCCCCAAGGATAAAATCACTAGTCTCAAACTAAAGGATAAATTCAGGGGTTAGGTTTGGGCTTTTAAGTATAAATAGTTTGCCTTTGGATTAAATAAGAACTTACAAAATGAATTTCATGGAATGACAGTTATAATATGAAGTAACAAGTTAAACATGATTTAGACATAGTAAGAAAATAAAATAAAAGGCAGAAATTAAATTAGATATTACAATTCAAAAATAAAAATAAGGGCATCCCACCTTTAGACTTATGGATTCTAGGATGGGAACACATTTCCAATTATTGTTGCTAACTTGAGATTAAAAATCTACTTATCTTAGCTGGCTCTTTAAGTGTGTCCCAGCTATGAGAAATTTCAGGTGACTTGGGTTTTCTCAAAAGATAGTTTTAATTTACAACAAGACTAAGGAGAAGTGGACTTAGGTGACTTATGGTTATTTTGGAAGTGGACTTGATACTTGGACTGAAATTTCAAGAAGCCTGCATATCCATTTGAACTAGAATAAAAGCCCATGCACTTCTAACCATCACGAGATGGTTGGTTTAGGACTTAAAATGGGTTTTCAACCTAAGCTAGGTGAGCCTAAGTCTACATTGATTTTAGGTTTAGGAACTTAACTCTAGGACCAACTGGATGGAACCTAGTTTAGCAAATGAAACTGTAGACCTTTAATTTTGGTCTTAAATGGGTTCAAGCCCAATTAAAAGGGCCAAGTCAAATCCACTCTAATTTTAAGAAACTTAAACCTAGTTCGTCCAATTTTCAAAGCGTAAATTAAATTCAATCAAATTTTAAAAGCTTGAATTAAGTCTAATCAAATTTTAAAATCCTAAACTAAGTCTGGTCCGATCTTAAAAGCCCAAACCAAGCTGGTCCAATGTTAAAAAGCCAAATTCATGACAAATTGGACTTGGCCAATTCGTCATGAGTCCTTAATTCCAGCTTAATTCAACTTCAATGCATTTTTAAGAGACCTAATTAGGATTAAATTCAAATGTATTCGGATAAGCAGATCATTTTTCTAATATGATTATGATTGATGAGCCAAGGATTGCCCTAATTGCTGCTTATAAATAAAAAATCAACAATCAGCAATAAGATGGCACAATTATCAATTAAAAACAAGAAATAGAGAGTAATTAAAAAGAGAAACATAAAGAAATAAAATATAGAGAGACAATAACTAAAACAACAATTGATGTTCAAATAATTTAACTCAACCAAAGCTTGATTTGATCTAAGCAGGCAATAGTATCATCAAGCTCTAGTCTATGTGGATTATGGTATTCAAATGAAGCTTGGTTCAACAAAATTATTTTAGTGGAGCCAACAAACGAAGGTATGATTTTTAGTGTTTGTATTTGTTAATTCAATGGATTATTAGACATTGCAAATATGTTTTGATTTGTTTCATAGTTTTGATTTTATTGGATTAAATAACAAAAGTCCTTATTCTTCAAATTAAAATCCTAGCCTCATAACCCTAACTTAGTTTATAATATTCAAAACCTTCATTTTTAGTCGAAACCCTAATTCTATAATTCAAAACCCTAATTTACCACTAAAATCCTAGTTTTAAGATTTAAACCCTAATTTTGCTAATAAAATCCCAATTTGTAAATAAAAGCCTAATTTTTGTATACTAAACTGTATATTTAGGCCTAAATCCTAATTTCATAATTATAAACCCTAGTTTTATTACTAAAACTTTAACTTGTAAAGAAAACCCTATTTTTGTAGCAAAAAACCCATAATTGGAACCATAAATTGATGATGAAATCCTAATTTCATTATTTTAGCCCTAATTTACAATTGTTTGTGTGATGATTAGCTATTTGTTTGATTATTTGTCTTATTATGCATGATGGAACCATATTAATATTTATTGGTTGTATTTTTAAGCAACTTGTAAAAGACATATTTCCACTTTGTGGGTACCTTATTTATTAACTTTATATAATTTAACTTATTTTATGGACTTTGGGACTATTGTAAAGGATATGTTTTCACCTTTTGGTGAGTATCCTATTTTTTTTATTTTTATGGATTTTGAATTTTTATAAGGGTTTGTTTCCATCTAATATGGATGCATGTTTTGTTGGATTTGTTTGATTTATGATATGGTGTTGTTTATTTCAGTAATTGTATGTAATATGAATGATATCATAATAACTTAAGAATTCAATAATATTTAGACCTGAAAAGGAGGTCGGTTCCAATGAACCAGAAATTATGGGCGGTGCTGGGCCACTTCTCAGATTCCCCATACATACCCAACTTTTTGAACCCAGTAAGGGTTGGAGATTCCTTAGAAATTGAGTCATCCACCACTTCTATTTTCTTCCAGGCCCGTCCAAGTGGTGACTCTAAATCCTCCAAGTTTAGGCCTTCATTCTTTAAGGCCCAGAGTCTAACAGTGTTGAAGTCACAATAATCATTTTACCTGAAGTAGGGGTAAAAATCTCCACTCATAGTGGCAACTCTACTGGGGATGATAAAAAGTTGATTCTATTAGTCTTTTTATTATTTTATTTTTTTATTATTATGATATTATTCATTGCATCATTTAGATTTACATTGTGTATGTGAGTTAGGATGCCCTGTGGAATTACAATTTTAAGCTTTTTAAGCCCCAATTTATCATTAGAAGTCCAACTATTTGAAACATGAGAAAAGTGACCATCTTGAGGAAAAACAAGGAATTGTTTTGTGATGTCACTAACCATATTTTGCAAATATAAAATATGTTTGGGGAAGAAGAGGAGGATGATACAATAGATCTCAAACTCTACTATAACACTCTAGAGTAGAAATCTGAGGGAATTAACAGGACATCTGAGTATTTGAATGATAGGATTGAGAGAGTGGAGTATGGTAGGGGGACAAACAATTAATCCTCCAAGAATACAAAGGAGGAATGAAAATTGATATAGAGATTATGAAAAAGATGAAGCAAGAAGATTTTGAGGAAGGACATGGTACAAACTATAAAACAAGCATATTTGGAAGAGAAAGAGTAAGGAATTAAATAGAAGATAACTTGTGGAGTACAAAGATGAAAATTCATTGTTAGTTTTATATCAATTTCGTAAGAAGCTAAACTATTAAATAGTTTAAGGTATACCACATTGATTTGCATCATTAATAGGAAAAATGCATCAATTTGGGCAACCTTGAACTATTCCACACACACACATATATTCTTATAAATTTTTTAAATTTTATAAACATTTCACTATATTATATTAGGAACCTTTTTATTCATCATTTTAAACTATTTAACTTAATAAGAGACCCTTTGAATACAAATCCTTCAAAAAATTTGATTTTCAAGAAATTTTATGGTAATTTTTTCTGATACCTTAAATTTCACTTTTGACTTTCGAAATATCAAATTTAGCTATTGTCCATTTTTTTTTTATCATTTTTGGCTTTCGAAAGTAACTTACATCTAAGAAAGATATTATGATAAAAAATAAAAACACAACAGCTAGTTTTGTTTTTGAACAGCTATAATTATATTAAATGCAGGTCAGCTCAAGATTGATGGTAATAAAATCGGTGGCTCGAGCATGGATTTTGAGGTCGGCAAGGAAGGCAAATTTGATCAGCGTTTTATGTGGTTTTGAAATTTGTATATTATGGTATATGATTTTTTTTTTTTTTGTGATATTGATTTTCTAGGAAATTATTTTTGGGATTTTCTTATTCAAGCTCTCTATCCTTCTATATGTTGCAAACCATGTCCTTTCACCTTCAATCCATGGTCCTCAATCTCCTAGCTCTTTATCATTGCCATCATCATCATCTTTGCCTTCTATTTCAAACTCAAAAAATTTGTCCTTTTTTAGGTTATGCTTGAGTTCTAATTTTCCGTTCATTAACAGAGAAAAAGAGGGGTTAAATTTTTCATCCATTTAGTGGCTAAAATAGTTGATTTTAGTAAAGTTTAGGTATATTTGAGCCAAAATTTTGTTTGAGGGTTAATATGTTCCTACATGTAAACATATGGGGCAAAATTGCACCTTCTCCCTTTTGTAATTGAAGAGCATTTGAGTTATTTTCAAAAAAGAAAAAAGAGCATTTGAGTTGATATTTGTTGTTAAAGAATTATATTTGAAGCTTATAATAGTAATTGTGTGATTTATGCTTGTTTCATTACAAGGGTTTACAATTTAATTTTGATTTTGTTGTTAGGATTTATTTAGTTTTCACTCACTTAAGAAAGACTAGACAATAGAAAAAACTCTTAAGAAGACCCTTAAAAAGAGAAAAAATTATAACACCCTTACACCCTATATCTATACAGTACATATACCCATATATGTAAAGTACATACATAGAATACATGAATGTTACAACCACTCTCTGTAGAAATCACTTTAATTAAGCTCAAAATATCTATAATATTTAAAGAAAAAAGTTGCTAATAAAATCACACTTTTTATAAATTAGAAATAGTATATTTAATAGAAAATCTTTAAAAAAATTTCATCAAAATTTTATCTGTAATATTAATATTCCCAAAAAATAACCAGCACAACTTACACAGAGAATTTACACTTTTAAATTATTTTTATCATTGATCTCCAATAATTCTCTAAAATACCATTGCATTAATGAACATATCAGGATTTTAAAATCAAAACATTATCTATAAAATTAATATACATTTAAACACCCTCATTCTCATTTACATATGTATAAATATAACATTTTCATAATAATTCAAAGTACTTAAATCTTAGTTGAGATGTACAAAAACCAATATATATAATAGTAAAGAAAAACTATGCATGTATGCAATCCTGGCACGGTTGGTCTTGAGGCAATATAGACACTGCAATCTCAGCTTACACTGGACGGCTTTACTCTGCAGTCATGTCATCTGTGTGATACATCTAACTGTAATAAGATACTTGCTTAGTGGTACATATTTTAATAACAATAAACAATTAAATAAAAGTAATCAGTTCATATTATGAAATACTCTATTAAAATAAATACTCACAATCACATATTGTCCACCACACAATGCACCAAATATTTACTTAATGAAACTCATGGTTCCTTGAACCATAGTACATAACACATCTAAAACTCAAACATACATATATACTCACATACATTTGGCCCAGCATTTTTGTTAAAATGACCCAAAGGTCTGACATTGGAGATAAAGTGTCACAAATATCACCCGTAGACTGTCCCCTATCGACACCGAAGGCAAATGTCAAATATCACCCAAAGACCGCCTCCTCTTGAAACCGAGGGCAAAGTGTCAAATATCACCATAAGGCTGCCCTCTCTCGATACCGGAGAAGAAGTATCCAACATCACCCAAAGGTCATCTTCTCAGCATAAATGTGTCCAACACTAATGTGTTTCGCCTAAAGGCATAGTATTCCAGCTGTAGGCACAACAAATGACATGCCATATCGTTGGTAAGCTGACTCTACAATGCCAACACCAATCTTTCATAACCATGTCCATATTACACATTCAAACATATTTCACATTCTTATTACTGTTTTACATTCACTTCACAATAATCATTAGTCACATTTACAATGTGACTCATTCCACATATTTTATCTCATCACAAACACATTGCATCAAACATTATCATTCACTTTATCAATTTTCTCATATTTTTACATAATTCACCATATTCCATCTCTTTTCAATTTCACTTATGTATACCCAATTCCTATATTTTTCCTTCACAATATACATGTATAACATTATTATTTATTACTTTTAATCAATATATCATGACCATGACTACACACATACTTTTTTCCATAATGACACTTTATCACCATTTTCCAAATTTCACATCCATTTTCATATTCTTATCCCTTTTGTCAATTACCCATATTTTTTCACAATTCTTTCTCACATTGCATACAATTTTAAATTATATTCTCAATATATCACATTATCACAATCATGTCCTTATACTTTATCATACTACATAATACTAATATTCTTCATGTATCTCATGTACAATCATCATTTTACATTGGACCAATACCCAATGTAACACTCATCACACAATTTAAAAACATTGAAAGAGTTATATAAATGTTCATGTTGCAAAGCAACCATAGGTATATTATGCCAAATCACTTTTTATGAGATTACAAGTTATTAAGATATGTACTAACCTTGATTATGCTTAAAAAGCACTCCAATTTCTTCTCCAATTCTTATTTCCACCAAAACCCTAATAATCTTCTTTAGAGATTTCTTGTCCTACACACACATAATCCAATAATAAATAACATTATTCATTTAAAATCACTCACATGCTCATTGTATATAAAATTACCATTATTTATGTAATTTCTACCAAAATCTCAATAAAACCTTATTTTCACTCTTTTCTACTTTGTTTCAATGTCATCCAACTTAATACATATCCAACATTTAACTATAAATTTATTAATTATATACTAAAATAACAACAAAATAATTCATTTTCACAATTATAGAAACCTCTCTCTAAAATTTCAAGTTGGCATATTATAACCATAAACATTAACTTCACCAAAATATATTCATATCACATTTTCAATCATAAAATCATAACATTTACATTATAATAACTCTAATTCATCTCATTTCAATAATTAAAAATCACCCATGTTGGAAATCCTAAAGACACTTATTCTTCCCATAATCCTAAATTCATCCAAACTCATCCATATTAAAATTCTAACCATTGAATCATAAAATGTATACTAAAATAACATTTAACTATTCCATTTCAATAATTATAATCATTCATACCCAAAATCCTAATTTATACATCTTCACTACATGACCATTTATACTCATCTTCATCAACTAATCATCAAATCATCACTCATCCATCATATTAACTCAATTATTATCAAATTAAACCATTCAAACACACTTTCTTTCTCTAAACATTTCATAAATAAGCTTAAAAACTCAAAATTAAAAGCTTTAAGAGAGGTACTTACTTGTTTTCTTGATTCTTTTCTTCAAAACCACCACTAAGCCCTTTGAAAACCTTGAAATTTTTAGTTTTTGGAAGAACTCTCTCTCTCTCTCTCTCTCTCTCTCTCTCTCTCTCTCTCTCTCATTCGGCCTAACATGGTGAAGAAGAAGATGAAGATTGGCTTTATATATTCTATCTTCCTATTATGCCCCCTCACTTTTATATAAAATTACAAAATACTAATTATTAATTATTTTCTTTTAATTCCCACCACAAATTTTGTTTCTTCTCTTGACTTTTTTTTAGTTATTTATTTATTTCAATCTTCCATCTATAAATACTCATGTATATGTTTTTTATATTTTAGGTATATGTATATATCATTTATATTTTATATATGTTGTATATAACTAATGTATATATAATGTATACTTTATATGCACATGATGTATATAACATGTGTATATCTTGTAAATATTAGGTGTATACATATATAATAAGTATACGTAGATATGTACCATATATACACTATATATCTTTTGTATATATATTAGGTACATACTCACATATGCCTCTATCAACACTTTAATTAATCACCAAAAACTTATTTAATTTACTAAGACCACGTATATTACAAAAATTACATCCCCTTACCAATTTTTTCAAAATTTTTCTTTTTACAAGGAGCTTTTTGTCATTTACAAAAAGACCTTTTTTTTTAATTTTTTTACCAGATTCTCATAGTTTCTTTTAAAATTACCAAATTCCTCTTTTGTTTCGTTATTTCTTTCATTCTTATTACTTTCACATAGAAAAGCTTAGCTAGGGGTGAACTCGAGCCGGGTTGGGCCGGTGTACCCCTAGCCCAAAGCCCGACCCAAATAGATTTTTTTAGCCCATAGCCCAACCCTAAGTCCACTCGGTTGACCAGGCCAACGGCTATGTTATGGACTTTTTTTTAGAATGGGCTTTTCTTTTTTGAACAAAAAATTAAAAAAATTTTGCAGTACCACTTTTTCGTTTCTCTATAATAATATTATATATTAATATATAAAGAAAGAAAAAAAGCTGCAAAAGGGAGATACCTCCTGTAACATTTTTTAATATAATGTATTTTAATTATATAAATAATAAATATTAATAATATTATATAATATAATATTTTATTATATGTTAAAAAGATGCAAGAGGTGTTAAAAAGCTGCAGGAGGTGTCAAACCTCCTGTAACTTTTATATATATAATAATATAAAATATAATAAAATATATTATATAATATATAATGTTTAGGTCAGGTTGGGTTGGGTTGGGCTGGCCTGAGAAAATTTTTCTCGGGCCCAAAGTACGACCTAAAATATATTCAGGCTTCCAAATAGCCTGGCCCATCTTCCTTTTTAACTTGGCTCAATTCGGTCGAGCCTAACCGAGCAGGGCCGGGCCATTTGGGTTGCTGGGTTAGATGAACACTTTTGTTAGCCAAATAATCTCAATTTTGATCTTTAGCACTCAAATTGAATGATTTATTTAATGTGTCTTTAAGTTACTTGATTCAGGAATAGGTTGCTCAACATATTGCTAGAACAGGGCAAAAGGTGCGGTCACACCATGCCAAAGGGTGACCACCCTTGATTATTTGAAGAACAAGTTGAGTTACAGTAGGGTTCGGGGCCAAAGTCTCAACCTCATTAGTGACCATGACAACCTTAGTCATGACTATCCATTTTTTGGGACGATCGCACCTCAAGTAACCAAATCTCTAACATTCACAGTAGGGAATGTAGTGACAAGTGCGGTCTGAGGTGCGGCCTCTTTGTACCTTATCGCGACCATCATTCATTTTAAGAGAAAATCACAAGGATTGGCAGTAGTTTTCACGACCTTGGGTATGCCTAAAAGTTCGATGCGAGTCACCCAATTCGACCGTGAATTCAACAGTACCGCGACTGCCCCTTTAATATTTTGGCAGAAAACTCTTTGTCAAATAAGGAAGTGACACGTGGAATGACTGTTGTGAAGCCACTTTCAAATTCAAAAAGGGCGACCGTCCCATCAGCCATAGCATGGGCAAGATTCCACCATCATAGCACTAACATTTGACCGTTGACAGATTTTCAAATGAAGCGACCATCTCTGTGTAAAGGACGACCACCCAACATGCTAGGGCTACCATCCCATGTGCCAGGATGACCATTCCTTGTGGAAATTTTTGTTTAACATAAGGACTAGCCTACTAATATTCATCACATGACTTATAATAGCTAGTTGGACCATATTGGTTATAAATACCCCTAAGAAACATCTTGTTCAAGGGTAATTTTTGATTGTAATAGCCTAAACAATATACTTTCATTTACATTTACTACAATTTACAATTGAATTATTAGAGTATTGGGTGTGAGCATTAAACATCATCAAAAGTTCGAGTGTGAGCATGAAAATACTTAGGTTGTTAGAGTGAGCTTGGAAAAATTCTTGTAAGGGTTGTGAGGATTGATCTCAAACTATTGTAAATTTTAGTGTGAGCTTATGAAAATACTAAGTTTGAATTAAGCTTGTAAAAATTATAGACTAGTGAAATCTTAACAATTTATTAAGAAAGTGGATGTAGGATTAAGGTAATCCGAACCACTATAAATTCTCTTGTATTCATTATTCTCTTCTACTACTCTTGCTTTGGTTTGATTTTGAGTTTTCAATTTGCTTTCAATTCTTCAAATCAACCAATTCACCATCCTTTTGATTACTATCTTGGAACAATAACCCTTAAGTTTGGCTATTATGTAAAATTTGCAGCTCGTTAAAGCAAAATTATCTCTAAATATATTCATCCTCTTCATCATGATCATGATCATCATCTTCTTCCTCTTCTTCTTCTTCTTCATGATTTGATCTTCTAATCTTTAACTAAATTCAGCTTCTTTTAATAATTTATCTTTTTCTCTTTATTTTCTCACAATCTGGCAGAGAGAGAGAGAAGCGAGCTTGTTTATGATTTCATTTTATATCCATCAATTGTGGGAACATGATATTTTATTCAATTTTTATATTGTTGTTGAATTGATTTGATACTCAGAAATCTATCTTAATATCAGCTAGCTTATTGAGAAGTTTAATTGTTGTGGTGATTATTACACCAAATTAGTTTTTACTATTGTAGAATTTCACTTGCATAGATTGAAAGTTCTCTTTGATTTTTAGCTTGCACTGTTTGGCAAAATTGCATCAGCAAATAAATTGATCATAACTTGTTTGAAGAAATTCCTAAATGATAAAAAGAAAACAAAATTGAAGATATGGATTTTCATTTGGATTAAACAAAATTGTTCGATTTTTATTTTTTATTTTTACTTTTGTAATTTTGTTGCTTTTATAGCGAAAATACCAAGAATACTAGGGAAATATGAATGGTTACTTTTATTATCCTAAAAATGGCGGTAGATGGAAAGAAATTCTCATACCATAATTTAAAAATGTTGAATGTGAATGCAAGGCTGGGAAGTGTAATTGGGTGGTTTATGAAGATTTTGTGTATTAGCACAGTAACAAGCTTGGTCTTCTTTTTTTTCTTTAATCCAAAGGCCAACAAGCTACTGTCAACATATATTGAAAGCTTAGGAAGGAAAGAGTAAATATGAAAATAGTAGTAGGTGCTATGATTTTGATATAAATTTGGGCTTTGAATTTTTATAGATTTTATAATGTTATACAAATTGTTTAAACAAAGATTTTTAGGGAATCATCCCTAAGGCTGGAAAACCTAAGGAGGCCGAGAAACAAACGGAGTAATACAATTTGCCATACATTTGTGAAACCCTTATAAGCAAAGAGATTTATCCCACATAAAAGCAGCCTGATAATAATTAAAGAGATTGCTAAGGAAATTAGAGAATTATAAACAAAGGTTTTCCTACTTGAACAAATAATAATAGAGAAAGAAAATAAATTTCTTTCAACAAAGCTCCCAACCATCCTCAGATAAGTGAGATATTGAGAGAATGAGAAGATGGGCATCTAAACAGAGTACCCAAACCAAAGGAGCAAAGGTTGAAGATCTATAAGAGCAAGTGCCAACCAAACCAAGTAACTTGAGGGATAGGACATTAGGGGCAAAGATGCCACAGAGATTGTTTATCTTCAGGATGCCAAGAGGATCTGCAGTCAAGCCTTATACCATGGCAAACAAAAGGAAAAAAAGGAATAAAACACATCTTAACTAAAAAAAACTAAACAGAGCACTCCTAACTTCAAAATCCTAGCAATACAAAAAGCACATACAAAGTGAGGAGGCTGACGAAAATTACTAAAACAAACCTTGAAGCACCTATAGGTCCTGATCTGCCAGACATCTAAACCCAACCATCTTAAGTTAAACAAGGGTCTCCGGTGGCTAAAGCAAACCACTAGTACCATATGAAAGGGGGAAAAGGAGAAAAGGTAGAAGCAAGATACTAAAAGGCCAAAGCAAATGGAAGAGAGGTACATGGAAGGAGGATCTTTGGTTGGCGAAAACCCTAGATCTAGGAACAAGAGATGAAGAAACTGTGAGCGGGGATTTTCTCCCCCACTCCCGGTACTTCGGCACTGTTTAGCTTGGAGAAGATCTTTGAAATCACGTATGAGTGTATGAGACATCCTCTCATGAAGATTAGGCAACACCCCTCTCACAATCATCCTTATTTGATCGGATTCATCGGGCCCTTCTTGAGTAAAGCAGCCTTGTTTCTCCATCTCTTGACATAATCTACAAAATTTTCATTTGGTCATTGCCTAATGGACTCAACTTCCATTAAGGTAACTTCCATTTCAACATTGTATCCATATTGTTGGATGAAGGCTTTGTAAAGTAGATCCCAACTCTGTTGTGTTCCATCATCTAAGGTATTGAACCAATTTTGGACAGCAGGATCCAATGAGAGCATGAAGTACCTTAGAGTTTGAGCCTTAGTAGCTCGGGCAGACTGCATGGCAGTGATATATTGTTTCACATGGAGATGAGGATTTCCAGTGCCATTATACTTTGCAAAAGATGGCATCTTGAACTTGTATGGGACCTCTTCATCTAGCTCAAATAATTTGTCAATCTCAGACTTCTCTTCGATTTTCAGCTTCTTCTCAAATTTCTTTTCTAAATCAGCAATCATCTTTTCAACATCGGATGTCTCGGTCTTTTCAATAGTTGCCTTCTCAACAACCTTTGGCTCCTTTTTATCTTGAAGATCTTGGTAGTATTGAGCCCAATCATCATCATCAATGATCACCTTCTCATCATCACAAGCCACTTCATTAACTTTCGTCTTTCCTTTGTCCTTTGGCTTCTTAGTGCTAGCAGAAACCTCGGCATGATTCTTTAAGATTGCAGTCAATTGGTTCCTCATGATCTCAGCTAGGGCGTCTTTTATTTCTTCCATCTTGGCATTGAGGGCTTCATCCACCATTCTTTGAATTTGTTCGGGTTCCATTGTTCTTGGTGAGCAAGTGATTGAGTCGTTGCTAGATATCTCATCTCCGGCGTAGGTCGGATTGTAAGCTTTTGAACTATCGTAATCCAGGGCTATGAGCCAGAGAGGATTAATGATATGAGATACAAATGTATGCATGTATGCACAAACAATAGACAAACAAGGACAAATTAGGACATTCCTTCCAACCTTATAACATCTACACACGAATGGCGAGTCTCTTTTCCTAGGTATATGGTTAACCAAAATACTAACATGGGGTACCTTGCTTTCGAATAATTCCTTCGGATGTTTCAACCAATAGTTATATCCTTGAAAATGGAAATCAATCCATGATAATTCCCATTAATTAGGTTTTAATCCATTCAACCAACCAAAGTAGCTTTTATGCTATATTGGATTAAAACAAAATTAAGAGGTTTATAATAGATAGATTTCTCACTTGAAAAAGGTAACTAATAATTCATGCCAAAAACAAGCCCATAGTTAATTTATTCTTAGTGTAAACTAGGCCCACAATTGATTTTTGGTATTTCATAATTGACCTAAATATTTTGCAACCTCTTTGTAAGAATTTTGTTTCTAAGCCCATTATAAAAAGATTTTTAGAGAAGTGGATTTCGAGCTTAGTATTTGGGCCATGGGCCAAAGAATTTATTTATTTTTTTAGAAAAGTCTTATGTCCAAAGACCATCTTAAAAAAATTTTGAAAATAGTTTTAGTCTTTTGGGCTTTAAAGAAAAATTTATTTTGAGCTTACATATACTTAGGTCATATTAGAAAAAGAACAAACCAAATAAGCCATGATTTAGATTAAGATAAACTAACCATAGTCAAACAACATGCATTTAGGGTAAAACTTAAGGAAAGTAACTAGGCCAATTACATGAGCTTTAGTCTTTGGGTAGAAAGGCTTAGGTTCCCATAACAAGTATATACCAAACGGTACAAGGCTATGAGTGGTTATGCCATGCTCGATCTCCATACCTTGGGTGAAAGTATGGTATCTCTTACATAACACAACACGAGTAACACGGGCGTCCTAACTCACGCACACGATGCAAACTAATATGATGCAATGGATAAAATTATTATAAGAAAGAATAGAATAATATAGAGACCAACGAAATCAACTTCTCTTATCCCCAGTGGAGTCGCCACTGTGAGTGGGGATTTTCGCTCCCACTTCCGGTGGAATGGTTCTTGCGACTTCGGCACTGTTTAGGCTCGGGGCCTTAGAGAACACGGACCTAAGTCCGGAGAAAATGGAGTCGCTGTAATATCCCAATGTGTGCCCTAGAAGTTTGGATATAATTGTTGTTTGTTTGAATTTTGTGTATATGTTATGTTGATAAGAAAAGAAATTGAAAAGAGAATGTTTATGTATTGTTTAAAAAGGAAAGTATTGTGTAGAGAGAAAGTGTATATGTTGAGTATATGGTTATATATATAACATATACATTAGTCAAGGGATGGTCAATGGAAGAGGATATTTATGTGTGATATGTGAAATTACTTCAATGGGCATATAAGTGACAAAGGTTAAGTTAAATGGATGAGGGCATTTAGGTAATTGCTTGGCTAGAATTGCTTGGTGGAGATTTAAAGAAGAAAAGAAGTTAACTTGTGTTTATTTTTCTTTTCTTCTCATTTGTGTGCCGGCTATCCAAGAAAAGAGAGAGCAAGAGAGGTGTTCTAAATGCTAGAATCAAATTGAAGGAAGAATCAAAGGACTAAGTTGGAGATTTGTGAAATTTCTTCATTTAAGGTAAGTACTCTCTTGTTTTCCTTTGTTATTTTGAAGTGGTGTTTGAGGTGATTTATGAATTGTTGATTGTATGAATAGGTGTGTTTGAGATGTGTTTATAAGTGTTAAAATTGATTGTAAGTTAAAAGGTTGAATTGGTGTTGGTTTTGGTTTGAAGATGGTAAGTTAAGGGTGATGTTTGGTTTTAGGGTTTTGAAGTGGTAAGTGATTGATTGTATGGTTAATATAGTGTTAATGTGAATATTGTGATGAATATGTAAAATATGTGTTAATAACATTGATTATATCCATTTAAATGAGGTTAAGTTGTGTATAATGTGTTCTTGATTCAATTAGAAGAGTTTTGGCTATGTTTAGGGTTTATTCATGAGAGACACGACCAAACCTAAGAAGAGACACGGCCAAAACTAAATATTTTTGGGAGACACGGCCAAGTCTATGGAAATTTGGCTGTGTCGGATGATTTTGGAGAAGACACGGCCGTGTCCCTTGCCCATGTTTGCTTCTGTTGCTTTTGGTTGAGAGACACGGCCACAAGCTTGGCCGTGTCCCTTGAGTGTGTTGGCCACTGTGATTTTTCCTTGCTCTTCTTACATGGTTGAGATTGAACTTACATTTGATAATGCATATGATACTATATGAACAAGGCTATGTATTATGCATTGTGAATCTTATGAATGGTAATGTGTATATGAATAATGTACTTTGAAATGCTATATTAATGAGGCTATATGTATAATATGAATGGAGATATGAAATGATATGAGGCCATTGTGATTTGGCTATGATGATTCCATTGAAAGAACATAAGGCATGTTTGCCTAATTGATGATGAGAATTGAGAATGAGATAATAAATGAATTGTGTGTCTAATGTGTTATTCATTTTCAGAGTTTTGTTGTTGGTGGCATGCCTATTGGTAACATTCTCTTGAAGTCAGGTTGGATTTGATACTTGAAGCCTAATTGAGATGTTACAACCCTTGAAGCTAGGTTGGGTTGGTTCTTGAAGCCAAGTTGGGTTGATACTTAGCATGCTTTGTTCCCCTTGAAGCTTGGTTGAACCTAAATCCTTGAAGCCTAGTTGGGTTTATGATAATGATAAATGTGATAACAAAACCAAAGCATTAACTCTGAAAATTGAATGGCATATTAGAGTGTTTTGGGCCCATGCTTGTTTTTGTATATAATGTGATTCTTGAATGGTAAAATCAATGGAACTATGAAAATGTAATATGAATATTGTTATGACATTGAACAAAGTATGCTATAGTAATGTGATGAGCTTCTATGTGTATGGTTTATGAAAAATAAAGGTGTGATGTTAGTTTTCACCTATGATGTTATCTTTATGATTTAGATGTGTGACATTGCATTGCTTTAAAGTATAATGTTGGTATACTTTATACTACTAAGCCGTTGGCTTAGCGCGATAGTGTTTAATCGCGCAGGTAACAGTGTTGAACCTGAGAGCTCCTCGAGACCAAGTGAGACTAGACATTGAGAAATTTCTTTTGGGACTCAAAGATCAGAGAAGAGCTGCCAATCATGTATATATTCTATGTTTTGTAAACTTTGATTTATAACATATTTGTAATAACTTCCGCTGTGAATTGATAAACAGTTTTATATATATGGTGTCTTTTGGATTTCTTTTAAATGTTTGAGATTGGTTTCATTTATTTACAAAGATATTTATTGTGTTTTCTTTTTAAACTGTGGCATTTACTATATTCAGTATACGTATATTACGATCGTTTAAGCATGCTTGGTACGTATACGGGATATAGGGGTGTTACAATCGCCACCCGGACGGGCCGAGAAAAAGAAAGGGGTGAATGACTCGATTCCTAAGGAATCTCCAACCCCTTAATAGGTTCGGAAAGTTGGGTACGTGTGGGGAATGTGAGAAATGGCCCAGCACCCCCACAACGCTCGGTTCATTGGAACCGGCCTCCTTTACAGGTCTTAATATTATAAAATTCTTAAGTATAATAACATTATCCATATTACACACAATAATTAAAAGAAAACATCATTATATTAAAATCAAAGCAATGTCCAAACAAAGTAAATAAATGGACACCCATCCAAGGATGGAAACATGTCCTTACATCACATGCCTAAATAGGACACTCATCAAAAGGTAGAAACATGCCCTTTACATAGGTTCTAAAATAGAAAAGCAAATTAAATTTCATGATGTTTAACTAGTGAGGTACCCATCAAGTGGAAACATACCTCTTACAACTTTTGGAAACCTAAATTGATTGATAAAAGTAAATAGTCATTCATAATAAATAAATCATTCATCAAAGGTATTTAAATAAAAAGTAAACATCCATCCATGATAAATAAAATAAACTAAGTATTGAACTTAAATAAATTAAAGCATATAAAATAAATTAAAACATAATCAAATATAGAATTGAATAAAATAAATAAAAAGTCAAAATTATAGCTACTATTTCCATTTAAGATTCTTTATCTCATGTGTTAAGGTTTTGGAAATTTCTAAAATTAAGCTACTGTGACTTTTTATGGAATTAAAATAAATTAGGGTTTTATATTTTAAAAGATTGGTAAGACTCTTTGATTAAACAAATTAAGGTTTGAATGATGAAATCATGAAACTAGAGTTTTAAATATCTTAAAATACTTTAATTTGTGATTTTTGGTTTATTGAACTTTAAGCTACTGTGTAATTTTTGAGTTTTTATGTTTTTATGTTTTTTAATGTTTTAAAAGGATTAGGGTTCATAAAAATTATGGTTTAAGGTTTTAAAAGGATTAGGGTTCATTATTTTAGGTTTAAAAGTTGAATTTTGAATTTTAGGGTTTTAGAATTTAGGTCACGGGTAAAAGATTTGAATTAAGGTTTTAAAAACCAATTTGATAATTTATGAAGTTTTATGAATTTAAACAAATGGATTGAAGTTTTTATAAGTAGAAAAGATGTTTTTTAAGGTTTTTTGAATGAAATAGAACCTACTTTAAAAACTTAAAAGAAACAGAATTTGATTTTAGTTTTGTTGAAAAATATGTTCAATTAGTGTTTTAAGGTCTTTAAGAAGAAAAAATAATAATTTTAAGTCTTTTTAGAAAATAAGGTCACGTTTTAGTATTTTAACTTTGGAAAAGTAAATTAAAGTTCTAAGATTTTAACTTTTGAAAAACACAAAAAATTCTAGTTTTAGCTACTGTGTAAAAAAATTAGAATTTAGAATTTCATACCTTCTTTTGTAAGTTGCTCCAAAATTGTTTCTTCTTGGATGAACTAGCTCTAAAGACAAGCCTTTTTTGCCTTTGGAATCCCTTTAATTGTGATGCTGCTGTTCCAGAAAAGATTTAAATTGAGTTTCTTCTTTTCCTTCTTTGATTTGGTTTCAAATTTTCCAAACTCCCTTTGGATTTCCTCTCTCTCCGCCTCCCTAAATTTAGTTCAATTGGTCCTTATTTATATTAGTTTTAGGTTGTTCCTTCCTAATTATACACGGCAAATGATATTAATAAAAGAAATTAAAACCTAATTGGATTAGTTTTCAAAAAAATTTGCGTTGAAAAATTTTGCGCTGGCGAAAACTGCGGCAGCGGGCCAATTTTGGGCCAGAGGGCATGTCGCCCGCAAGAATTTCCTGCGGGCAAATATTTCGCCTGCAGAAAAATCCTGCGGGAAGTTATTTCGCCCACAGGAATTTCCTGCGGGCGAAATAACTCGCCTGCGGGTGAAGTGCTGGGCCTACGAGCCCACGGGCCCGCACGACTGCTTTTCGTTGCCGATTTTTTTTCCGACTCCGATTTTATTTTTATTTTTATTTTTTAATTTTTATTTGTTTATTTTTATTTTTTATTAATAAAAATTAGATACTAAGGTAAAAATTACTTAATTAAAATTATTTTGGACCAATTAGACAACAAAAATTATTTTGGGCTAAATAAAACATATTAGATCGGATTGGGTCAAAAATTAAGGGTCTACAGAAACGAGGCTCTATTCCAAAAAGAAACAATACTTCATTGAGAAGTAGGAAATAAATAAAGATTTTTATTTAATAAATACTTTATATACTATGCGTAAACTCTATATTTGCACAATACATCAATACATATTTTTATTTTTTGTGATAATTATGATATTGAATTAATAAATTATAATATATGAATTATTTTATACATTTTGCAATGTTTATATATGAATTTTTATTCAATTATATATTAAGTATAAATTCTATATATACTAAGTGTGAATTCTACATATTTATATAACACATCATAATATTTCTTTTATTTTTTGTGATGTGTTATTATTAGTATATTTATATTTCATAAAAAAATTATTAATTCTGCAGTTTGTATCTAATAAATTCAACATTTATTAAGTATAAATATAATATATATTAACTATAAATTCAATATAGTTTTTTTTTTATATTTATTGTTATTTAATAAAAAAAATGGTAATTTTATAAAAGTTTTATTGAGGTTGATATTTTTATAACATTAAAGAGTTTCTCTGGCAATTTTGTCAAAAACCCTTAAGAAGAGGACATTTGTCTATATATGTGCTTGTATTTAGCCATTTTCCTTCTCTTCTATTGATTATTTGAAAGTGAGAGAGTTTGTAAGAACATTAAAATTTTTATAAATTCAATTCAGTCCCTCTTGAGTAGCCACTAGAATCAACAATTAAAAATTACCCAAAAATATATATATATTCCTTTGCTCCAAAATATGTCATTTTAGAGGTTTTTTTTTTTAAAAAATATTTATCATTTTTCTATTTTAATAAGGTATTTTTTTATTTCTTTTCAGTTTTACCCTCTTTTGTTTCTCTCCTAAACATTTTTATTTATTATTATCATTTTTACAATAAATAATAAATATTTTAATCTTCATTTCAAAACGAAGCAATTTAATGTCTATTATTTTTTTTATGTTTTCACTATAATAAAAAATATATATATATATATATTACTCTTTTTACTTCAAAATTGTGACAATTTAATTCGAGTGCTGAAATCTTTAATATATATTTTGAAACTGGAGAAATAAATTATTGTTGAATTAATGAGAAATTTAATTTAACAACATTGAATTTAAAAGTTATTTCATCGGTGACTATTTTTTAAGGGATATTTTGTGTTAAAATTCATATCGTAGTTCAAAATGAAATAATGTCATTAAATTAATAGCTTCTTAGTTGAGAGCATGTCTACTCTAATAAAATAAAACTTATAACCAATAAGATGTAATTTATTATTTGAGAAAGCAATTTTATAGGAAATTATTATATTGTTGACTTGAAATTTCTCATAGTCTCAAAGCCTTTAGATGGACTGGTAAAGTTATCTTTTTGGCAAATTAAAGAAAAAAGAATGAAAATCGTGCAAGTTTTTCAAATAATTTTTAAGATTAAAATGTAATTATACATAGTTACATGCATTCATATCTAATATACATTCATTCCCATCTAAAAGCCAACATTTAAATATATGGCAACAAGATAATATCGAATAAAGGTCAAAAGAAAAATTAATGCAGGAAAATAAATAAATACAACATTTGAATTTTTGCTAAAAAAGAAAATTATGTTGACCATTTCCAGCAGCTTCAACAAAATGCTCAGTAGCAGCGTAACTAGCTTCCAGCTCTAAATTATATTGTACAAAGATCTAGCTGAGCTACGATAACTCAGATAAACGCATGAAGCTTACACTGGTGATATGGAAAGTAGGAAGTCTGGCAGCAATCTTTGAAGCAAGATCCCACAAAAGGGACACAAAGGTTTTGACAATTCTTCTGCAACATGAAATTCTGTCAAAGATTTAAAATCCAGAGGGTATCTAGACATTGTAAAAAGCGTCTGTGGTGCCAACTTGGAAACTCGTCTGTTACAACACTTGCAAAACCAAATCGGTGTAGCTGGGCAAACCCGCATAGAAATAGCACATCTCGCTAATCTGTGTGTCCACGCATTTTTGTTATCACCTTTCAGACCTTGGCAAAATGCAATTTCTGGAGAATTAAAAGTAACTGATGCTGAGCAATAGCTACATTGTTCTTCTACCATATATTCTTCGGATGAAAGCCTGTTTTCAGCCCAAAAAAAAAATACACGAAAAGATCCATCAGTATTATTCTAATAAAATAAAAGCAATTTTTTAGAATTGTTTGTTCTGCAATCAAAAGGAAACCCCAAAAGCTAACCCTATAGATACGGTGGCTATAAGAACAAATTTTTACAATTATATGTATTAAATTTATTAAAAGATGAGGCAAATAAACCAAAAGAATGATGTCACTATAGCTTTTCTCTATCCCATTCGAGGAAGTGACTACTCTCTCTCTCTCTCTGTTTGTCCAAGGAAAATAAAAATTAAGGAGTCTTTTCTTCTATTTTTGTGTGGCCTGTGTGGGCATGTATGTGGGGGAATTGAGTTCAAGGATGAAGTATGTTTTCAGGGGCACAATTTAGTTCCTGAAACAAGTATAGTTGCTATGATGGAACAAAATATCACAAGCAGCTGATTAACATAGAAGTAGCAGAATAGGTACCTTCTTTTGCTCTTTTGAACTTCTGATGCAAGGACTTTTAATTGGTCCTTGACATGGTCATGATTATGTTTAACCCACTGTCCCATTTGTGGAACTCCAACAGGACACCAGTATCCAGGCTCAGAAACAGTTTTGGCTAAAAATGAAGAAAAACTAAAAGCCACTAGCCTTTCACGGAGTTCTTTTTCGCTCTTGGAAAGTAGCCCTATCCACAAAATTTGTTGCTCCCCAGCAGCAGTAGGTGGTTCTTTGAAGTTCATTTTACTGTTAATTTCATCAGCCTTCAACTCAGATAGTACTACGCATCGACAGATGATATTGAGAAGGTGCAATTGGCGAGAGGTGAACCTTGAGAAATTATCAGACATGCACATTAACACCTCATTTATGGAGAGGTTTGTAAGGGATCCTAAATATGCCATGGAAAGCCAACTTGCAAGTGTATGGTACATGTAGTCTGGCACAGATTGCTTGAAAGCCAACAATGATGCTATGATATCCCAAACAACTAGAGGCTTATCCAGATTTTCAAATGTTTTTAGAGACCACAGAATATTGGACTCCCAATAAACCAAGTCACTTTCAGAATAATCAAGGAAAGATTCATTACCAAAGTCTAGGGAAATGTTGGGCAACATATGCAATTGCTGCCCACCAATCCAGAAAAACTCAATGACAGCCTTCTTTGACCTGCATGTTTTCCAGAAGATTAAATTTCTAAATACAGTGCATAGATTTAAAGAATATTATGCAACAGAGTTTTAAGCAGCCATAAAGCTAAGGCATTCTCTAATGTCCTCCCAAAATCTCCTTTGTAAGAGAAGATGCACTTTAACCTCTGACCCTGGCTTCACATTGGGTGGGTCGGGAGGGGATTTTCAACAAAAAGAGCTAACTAGTTTTGCATAATAGCAATAATTGCATTTATTAGTTTTTATAACCATGTGGAATCTTTGACAAATAGGTGGTAAGCTCAATAATGGTACAAGTCATGGTGTCACAAAATTGGACAGACTTAATTTGTAACAGATGAAATCAGTGGGCACAAGAAAAGCAAAACAACTTAAATTTATTTGTTTCATAATAATTTAGTTGAGATATATAACAAATTAGCATTCCTAATTAATTGTAAAAAAAATAAAAAATAAAAATCTCGGGTAAAATGATATAGCAGAAATGACAATGTCATAATTGACTACTAAAGCTGCATAACAAAAGTTACAAAAACTTAATTCTATAACAAATTTGTAAAAATTATACAAGTGGGTGATAACTGTTAAAAAAAAAATCCAACTATGAGTCAGGGTTTAAAGGAGCATTAAAAGAGAGAGAGAGAGAGAGAGGAGTCCTAGTTATACACGTGGTGCGCTCTCTCACTCTCTCCCCTTCTCTTATGATTTGTTCTGGAAGGGTCACTGCGACTAGTACCTTTGTTTACAAGATGATATGGAGAAATTTTTATGTATTCAAAACTCCAACTCAATCCCCCTAGAAATCCCATTACATAACAGGTGAAAAGCTCTATAAAAGGTAGTTTTGATATCTTAGCACTGATTGCCAGGAGGAGCATATGATCGATGTTGAACAATGTTCAGCAATAGAAAGTCACAAAAAGGTTTTTGTTTCTAATGCAAATGGTTCATAATTGCAAATCTTTGATCTCAGAAGCATTCCAATTTTGGGATTGAACTTCCCTCCCAACACCTCCCTTCTGAATAAGAAAAAGTTGTTATAATTCCTTTTAAGATAGGGTGATTAGGAAGAGGTAGGAAGTAACTCTAAATTTGTAGAGTAGGCTCCATCAGCCTCCCAAAATTGCCAAAAGGGGAAAAAATAAAAATCAAGTATCTAAATCTAATTTCAGCAAATTTTTATTTTATATCCTATACATTTGCCTAAAAGAAAAAAAAAATCCATATCTGAACTAGACATGACCATTGCTAAATCTAAGACAACCCATTTATGTGACACTGTTGCCGCAGACACAACATTGACCAGGAGACAGTTTAAAATCAAGATATGCTACATCCAGGTGGACAAACAAATTTGATTTTTTTTGGACTTGGAAATTTTTGGCTTTTCTGATTCTCTCTGTCTTATTTTTTTCAGAATTCTTCAGCTCCTTACAGTTGGGTCTACAGCTTAGTCAATTGAATTTGGTGGTGCTGTGCTCTTTACCATTTTTCTTCCCTATTCTCATACTCATCCAAATGTGTAAGTACTCAACAATTCTTTATTTGAAAAAGCATTTTAAATTTTAGAACTGCTACTAACTCACCTTCCCTCGTACATCTGATCCAACTGGTCAACATCTAGATTGCGGACCTGCAAATTTCAATCACAATTCTTTCAGCATTTTAGTCCACTGTATTGTATGAAAAGGTACAATCTAGCATTACTGTCATCCTTACAATGGCAAGTAAATCATGATCTTTCATCACGATCACAATCATCATATCAACAATGAAATTAATGAAAAATATAGAAAAAGACTTGACAATGAAATGAAAAAAATATATATAGAAAAAGAAATAAGTTTCATCTAATGCTGATATCAAACGACAAAAAAACTAGGGCCCAGTATTTGATAATCCATGCAGTCTTGTTCACTGTGTAATATTTAATCACAGTTGTCAAAAACCATACCAGACTTTGGGCCAGTTTAACTGGGAACCAGCCTAATTGCCAATCCAGTAAGGTAATAACATTCTGGATGTGACTGAAACTGGCTTGGACCTGTACGAATCAACGACTGGCTCATTTAAAAGCAATGTGACTCCTTGAATTTACAAAATACATTTGCATCCTGACAGTTGCTGGGATTGATCTTATAGCCTATTGGATAGTATGGATGATCTCCATCCCTTGGACTTAATCACAAGTTGAGTATAAATTTACTCAAAACATATTTTTTTAGATAAAAAATTATTCTTGTTATTAATTTAAAAATTGTCCAACTTTCTAATATGAATTGTTAAGTTTGAAAATCAAATTCCTCTAACTTCTACTAACTTAAATATATTAATTACTTCTAAAATTCTAAAATTCTTTAATTATTTATTTTATTATAATCTTTGAACTTAAAATTCTAACAACATTGTTAAATTACTTGTTAAAGAATATTCATCGTATTCAGAATTTAGTTGAAACTATTTTGATATGTTACTTATAAGTTTTACCATTTTAAACTCACTTGTAATTTTAAATTATCTTAATGTGCTTATATATTATTTAATATTAATTCATTTCAACTCCAATTTGACCTTAGTTAAACCAATATTTTTCCCTCTGCCTCTACCAATTTGAAGGCCAGACCTGATTCGAAAACCTTGAATTTAAGTTACCGATATTAATTTCCTCTTAAAAGACTAAAATTGAGAAAGAGTTACATCAATCACAAAGGCCAAAAAAATTTCCAAGGAAAGCCAAATAGTATTCAAGCACATAATATATAAAATATTGTGTTTGTGTGTTGTGTATAAAGAAAGAAAAGTAAAATGCATAACAACGCGTCATATAAGTTTTAATAAAGAAATCGACTTCTCTCACATACAACCAAGATTTCACATGTTAGTATTTAAACGATCAAGTAAGTTTTCATAGATGTTTTCCACTTGCTTGAAGTATCAACAGAAGCTTTAATCCATTTGATTACACATCTTAATTTGACCATTGTACCGATTTTATCCAGTATTCTTGTTAGGTGTAGAATAAACTAAAAACCAAATTGATGGGAATGAAATTTTTTTGGGGAAACAGTAATATACCATAGCAAGAACAAGACTTCCAGGAGACACTGCTACACCAAGGCATGAAATGAATACATCTGGAAGCTGCAGAAAGATTTTAACATTGTTTCAAGCCAGAATAAACGTGTTAAAATAATTTTAAGAAAAAAACAGAGAGATTGTCATCATACATCAGTTGAACTCTTCGGACCACGGGTATTTTCAGGAATATCTACTTCAGAAAGAGAACTCCCATGCAATAGCCAGCAACGGACATAATTATCCTAACAAATTTCAGGTTAAAAAAAGATACAATTCATAGTACAATGCAAAATGCAAGTGATGGCTATGTCATATTACATAGAAATACAAGTCAAAAAGACTCTTGTCAAGTTGATGTCAAGTGTTTAAATTGTTTTTATTGGCCTCCGTGATGTCAAGTTGACACAATGAGTATTGCACTTATGGTAATTTGGTAGACTGTCAAATGATAAAATGAAAAACATCGGTAATCAATTGACACAACAGGAATCCAAATCTAGAATAGTCCCTCAATTTAATATACGATTTGCTGGGATTTATAGAGTATTTCCTAGTAATTTTGTTTAGTTTACAAATCTATTTCAATAAATAGGCTGCTGTCCATCACTTTAGGTATCAGGAGCAATTTTGTAAATTCCAGCTATGTACGAAAATCTTTCCCTATTTCTTTAGGATTCCTTGTCTTTATTTTAATGTCTTATTAGATAAGACTTGTGGTTTTGGGATAGTATTTTTCCTTTTCGTTTATTTTGGGAGTCTAAATCCTTGAAGGATGTGGACTAGTTTCATAATCTTTTCCTTAAAAGGATTAGGACTAATTTAAGTCTCACTAAATTCCTAAGATTGTAAAGCTTTAATTCCTCTGTCATTAAACAAAATTACTAGCAATTATGCTTGTTTGAGTTGTGTGATGCAATTAAATCCTAGATGTGATGCCATGGGACCTTGGATGATGCCCAAGGAAATTTAGCTGTGAAACCAAGAAAATATTTTCTAAGGAACTAACTTTATGTTGTTTGGTTACAACATTAAAAATTAGTTAAAAATATTAAATTTGAATTTTTCAAGACTATAAACATGTTTAAAATTAAAACAATTTCATATTTTCAAATTGTATTGTTAAATATAAAGAGAAGTACATGAACTTGGTAAACAGTGAGAGTCACCAGCGGCTGTTAGTGGTGGGTGGTTGTAATTGGTATTGACCATCAGTAATCAGACACTAGTGATTAATAAGTGTATATTTACATGCTTTTCTTTTATTATGATGCATTTGTGAAATTTTGGGAAATGACTTCCTCCTTTGGCTTAGTTTTTCCATTGATTAAGAAAACACTTTTAGCTGATTAATTTTCTAGAGCGCTCCAAATGATAGAAAATTCAGAAATAGTTTTTTAAGAAAATATTTCCCGTGACAAAGAGAAGACACTTATCCTTTTATTTTACTGTTCAGCATGCTTTTCATTACAACAAACAGCACCTATAATTCTCTTATTCATTTAATTTCGTTTCTCAACCCCATCCTTGTTCATGCAGTTAAGGAAAAAGAATATAAGATTAGAAATTATTTTTATTTAAGTTAGGAATTTTATTTAATTTCCTAGTTCAAAACGTTTTAGGTTTCTATTCATGTTTATTTAGGTTTCTTGTTAAATAAGTATTTTAATTAGTATTAGGTTCCCTTTCGGTCTAGGATCCTAATTAGCATAGATAAGTCTCTAATAGACATAGCATTGTAACATGATTATTTCAATTCGAAGTTTTAAATTAGTGGTTTTCTTTAGGGGTGCGGATATATACACCACCACATTTTATAAATACAACGCATGGTTTTATATGACTAAATGCCCCTTTTTTTAAAGACAAATGAGGATATATATATTTTTTTATAATTACCCAAAAACCATACAAAGTGCTAAATACACATTATTTACTTGAACAATTATATCTTCACATCTTCCTCACTCTAACCAATTCCAACAACGAACAAATTTTACTTTGCAAAATTATTTTTTTTAAAACATTTTAAATACTGTACAGGAGTGACACATGGTTGGCCCTAGACTACAAATAACGTGTCACTTGGTCGGCTACAATGACCAACTATGTTGCATATGGTTGGCTATTGAGACCATCCAAATTAAAGATAGTTAACCATTATGGCCAAACCAACTAAAGCTTAGTTGGTCATTGTGGTTGACCAACATACTTTTTGTTGTCTACAACGGTCGATCATACACATTGTGGTTGGCCATTGTAGCAGACTATATTACATTTTAGTTGAGCGTTTCAGTAGACTAAATGTTTGTTTATCTTATATTGTGAGATATAATTTTATATATTTGCTAGTATAACTTTATTTGCATTTGGTATCATAGATTGGTGATGCAAGTGAATAACTTATACCCTATATAGTTTGACAACTTATACCATGCTAATTTGAACAAAGTGTAATGCTATAGCTAAAATATCTATTCAATTAAGTTAAATATAATATGTAAATACCAACATTAAAATCATGTTATTATGGACTTGTAATATAAAATTATACTTGGCCAAAAAAACATATATAAATTGAAAAAAAAAATCTTCTTAGCTGGCCACTATTTTAGTCGGACATAGTGACAACCTAAATCACTTTTGTTGACCATAGTGGCCAACTAAGCCCATTTAGTTGGCCATTGCGGCCGACAAAAGGGATTTTGGTTGGTCACTATGGTCAATTAAGTCCTCTCAGTTATCCATTTGTGGCCAACTAAGGAGAATAATCACGAATGGTTTGCTGACTATTCCGACATTCATTGTTTACCAAGTTTTTACAATTCAACATATAACCAAGAGCCTATATGTGTGTGTCATTTCATAGCGGTGTATTTATGAATTACATAAAAACTTTTAAATACGTGTTGTGTATTTTTAATATGCCTTATATTTATAAAATCTGGCAGTGTATTTATCCATTCCATTTCTTTATTATCCTAATTATTTTCTTACTCCAACCACGATCACTACCCGATTATAACATAATTGATGAGATCTAATAGCCTTAGCCCTTTCCGTTGCATCACCTATACAAAACCTAATAACCACCTAAGTTTCCACAAATTTTAGCCTTCATATAATCTCAAAATTCAGCCCCAAACCAATCCTATGTCACCAATTAGTAGACATTACAAGAGTTTGTAGATAACATGTTTACATATTTGCAAGTAAAAAACAGGACAAATTTGTTACATTCCCATCCTCATAGCTAAATCTAACTTTGATATCTCTGTCATTTATCTTAAATTCAATCTGCCTCCAAAAGAATGTGTGAATGTTTCATAATATGTGTTGAGAAGTTATATTTTAAAAAGCTTAAATGCATAATAATACTTGATCTTTAGTGTGTTTAACATATTTAATATGACATTTCTTTTTTGGTGATAAACACATGACCTTTGAAATATTGACAATTCGATACATCTATCAGTTACACTATAATAGATGTTGATGTGATAAATGACTCATTAGTATGAGTCACCCAAATAAATGTCATGTTAAAACAATTTTTATCGTGTTTTTCATATTTAACATAACCTTTTATTTATTTTTTTTTTGACAGAAAATACATGATTTTTCAAGTGTTGACAGTTTGATATATCCATTAGCTGCACCACGACGAATGTTGATGTGGCAAACGACTTATTAGTGTGAGTCACCCAACTAATAGGAATTCTACATCAAAATGATCTTGTTTTGTGACATTGTCTTCTTCCCTAAATATCTATTGTATAAATCCTGATTTTTTAATTGATCAATTTCATTTCTCTCTACCTCTAACTCATCTTCCTTTTTAATCAACGAAAATGGGTTCAAGAATAGGGTCTTCTTCTTCTTACAACAGTTCCTTCAGATCCGTGATATGCAACAATAGGCTCAAAGTTGATATATTGACTGCGTGGACAGGTGAGAACACGGGAAGAAAATACTTTCATTGTCCAATGCAAAAGTTAATTAAGAAAGTATACATATTATTGCAATGAAAAGTCACTTGAAAATGGGGTTTATATAAACATTTTCGCTGCTCATTGACCAAAATGTATGTTGAATGGTATTTCATTGCTTGGAATATTCACCACCTGATATGACACGCTAACTCATATAGATAGTACTTGGAAGATTTTAGAACTTAAAATTAAAATTGACGTTTTTTAATGATGTGTTTGATAAGCATGATGGCTGCAAAGTTTTCAAGTGGATAGATCCTGCAACACCAACCTATCAAAAGCAGTTATTATCGAGGAAGAAGACAAAGTTAAATATGTAAAACAGGCTGAAAGTCGTTTCGACGTAGAATAACACATCTTTTAAGGTGACTCATACTAATATGTCGTTTGGCACATCAACATCCATTATTGTGCAGCTAATAGATGTAATAAATTGCTAAATCTTCAAAGGTCATATATTTATTTGTCAAAAGAATAAAAAGTCATGTTAAATATGCAAGATACTCTAAAAGCCATTTCAATGTGGAATGTCACATCATTTATTTAGTTGGCTCGTACTAATAAATCATTTGTCACATCAGCATTATCAAATTGCCAAAATTTTAAAAGTCAGGTATTTCTTTGCCAAAAAATAAAGTTCATGTTGATATGCAAAACACGCTAAGACTTTGTTTTTTCCATGGTTTGCCATGGTTTTATATGTTATGGTATGATTTAACTTTTGTTTGTTTGACTTCCCCCCTTCATGGTACAATTTTCCATGGTAATCTCATGGTTTGAAACTATGAATTTTCAAACCACCAATTTACTGGTTTTTCATGGTTTTACTATTCTATCTTACAAAAATATTCAAAATAAATTTTTTGAATACCAAATATATGCTAATAAATAATTTTTCATCTCCATAACACATTAAAATCTTTAAAATATCATCATATTAAATAAAAATATTTTTACTTAATCATACTATACTATATAATACCATAAATTATTAAACCACGCTGCTAGTCATCCAAACAAAGCCTAAAGGTCGTGTATTATTATGCATATAAGTCTTATGAAGATTTTCTACATGCATTTATCATAGTTTCTCAATTGTTAAAGGTACTCCTTCAAATCCTGAAAATCGCAGATTTAAAATGGTTTCACTTTTTCACTCTCTTTTCCTTATGGTTTCTATTCCTTTAATTCCAAAGAATTAAATACTTTTTTATTTATAAAATGTTGGCATCAAAATGAATATCATTAATATTTAATATTTGATGCATAGTATACAAATTGAGTCTAGTCAATTTCATTGCTACTGAGAAAACTTATTCCTACATAGAGAACTTTAAAACAATTAACTCAATCATTTGGAACCAAATTTGACAGGCTACCAACATAATGACCCTTCTGTCCAGGCTAAGAGAGAGGAAGAGGTAAATGGCATCAGAATATCCAGAAAGCAAAACATCAGACATGAAATTTTGGTCAGCCTAGCAACCAATTCAATGAAACATAAATCACCAGCTATAGGAGACTAAATTAAAAAAAAAAAAGGATAATTGCAACTGATTCAATGAACATAAATCATCAGATATAGAAGACTAAATAAAAAAGAAAGGATAATTGATGTCAATGAAATTTAATACCTGGCTGCAGCTGTACAAACAGCATCCATTGAAAGCCCAAGCTAAACCTGTAACCTGATGAATTTTTAAACACGTAAATGTTCATTGAGATGCTGCATAAGACTGCTCAACAAGCAGATACTTACAACAGAGTCATGAGCATCACGTGTACCAGCTTTATCAAATTTGCAACTAGATAAATCACATATCCATACTTCAAAAGAACCAGATCCTTTGCCAACTGCTAAGAACATTTTCTGCTGTTCTTGAACAGGTATTACTATTGAAAGTACTGAAACTGGGACATTATTGGAAGAAATGACCTATTTGGGAATTAAACATCAAAACACAATTAATCAAAAATATTAATTTTGTATGTTGATATTGTTAAGAATGTAGTTAGAGCAACCTCCTTCAGTAGAAACAATGGAACATTATTTAATTCTGAAGACCTCTCAACCTTCCCCAACCAGATCTTCACGCTGAATATAAAGAAGAGAGGAAACTATATGAGTAAAGCTTCCTCCATTTGCAGCAATAACATAAAGTAGATTCAGATTAACTAAGTTGGATACTGGAAAAAAGGCAAATGCTTTTGGCCCATCAGCATGAATCTAGTTGACGTTCGAGTACAAGTTACAATTGGCATCATATTTCTAGCATGAGTACAGGGAGTTCAATAAACATTTCTAAATATGTTCATGGTGTTAGAGAAAGATATGCTCAATTGTAGATAGATTTAATGATTGTCCTACCCTCAGAAAGAGTTTACTTATTCACACCCTAAGAACGGGACATGAAGATCAAATCAATGGGATAACACCATAAAACTAGAGGATTCTCAAATACATAAAACGTGTAAGATATAGAATTACTGGAAAGAAAAGAAAGGTTTTCTGCCTAACACCATTTACACCACAGCAATTAATGCCAAATAAGGTCCAACTCTTATGCTTATTCAAAAAATAGTGAATATAGTGCATATAAGAAGTTCAAAACTTAATAGACATTCTGGCATTACCTAACTCACCTCCCATCAGAACTCCCACTAACCAATAGAACCTGAGTATTAGAATTAGATCCAAGTAACGCCAAACTGACTGCAGTGACCCATGAATTATGTGCTTGTAGCAGCCCAGTAAGCACCACAGCAGTAGGAAAAGTATTGTGCTCAATAGAGTACTGTTCAGATGCGTGAATTCTCCAGATTGATATTTCACCGGACTTCCCTCCAACAGCAAGTATAGAGAATCTGTTGGATGAATTATTTTCCGGAAATGAACAGATTTCAGATGATAAGCACAAGGCTGGTAACCAGGCAACAACAGTTGATGATAACATCTCACTGCGAGAAACATATTGGCATGCAGTTATCTGTGGCAGTGAGCAGCTTTCACACACAATTTTTTTCCTCTTGCCATGTTTAGTCTCAATAACCTGAAAATTGAAGGTAGAAACAAGGTTCATGTGGAATTTAACCAACATTTAAATATGGATACCCAATGTCACATGCGACAAAAGCAAGTCATCCAGAAACATTATATGTTTACGACGATGAAAAAGTATATTGACCAGTAGATATTTATTTATGTTTAAATTTAAAAGATTCAGAACAAAAGCAGGTCTTATTTTTATAAAGGAATCCATGTCAAATTAGGATTAGGATTATTAATAATCTTTATTAATAAATCAATTAATGTTTGAATTCCAGCATCTATCATTGAATGAAAGAAGTTCCAGAAATTATTCCTCCAAGTTTTCAGATCAATTCTAACCCCTAGAAAATGCAAGGCCTTCTTGATAGGATCAAGTTTTACTAGTGTTCATATCACTATCTAACTCACATAACTTCTCTAAAAAACATGGAAAAAAAAAACTTGAGTCCTAACCCTGCCTCGTTTGAAAGAAACGTTTTTCCCTTGATGTCCTGCATCAAACAATTTTATCTTTTACAGTATTTGAAAAGAAAAAAAAAGGGTGGAATAGGAAGAGAATGTGCAAAAATACCTTATTCCAGAAAGCTCACCTTAGGCAATTGCTCTCCCCTCTGATCAGTGAGAGGGCTAGATTGAGTTTGGAGCTTCTCGCCTTTTTTAAGACCAATTAATTGGCCTGCAAAAGTTTCATCGTACTTGTTGCTGCAAAATAGCCATTTAAGGAATAAATAAAAAATATATGTATGAGGGCAAGACTTAATAAGGCAATGAGAAAAAGTTCTAGAATAACAGAATTAAAGTCATTTTCCAATTTGATTGTCAAAGTTGAGAAATCTTTGCTCGGTTCACTCATCACTATTGAAGAAAGAAAAGGAAAAAGGGTGGGGAGAAGAAGCTTTCTCATTTGTAACCTGAGAAATTTTATTCAAATTGATAATTTAAAGTACAGAATACACACACATATATGCATCTCTATTCTACTAAATAAGGAAAAATACTGAATTAATTCCTAAGATTATGCACTAATATTATGGTTTACAACTAAACTAAGCCTTAATCTCAAGTCAATTAAGGTCGGCTATATAGATTTTCTTTTTTCACTCAGACTAATTATGGGAGACATCTTCCAAGAAATGTATAGCCATAAGATCATTCTGAACCAATTTCCAATCGTCCCTCAAAATTTGCAAATTAGGATTCATTAGTGCACTACATGGATTAGCACTCAATTTTCTTGTTCCTGTCAAGAGTCAAATACATATTTCCTATGGTATAGAAAAATACCTTTATTTTTTCATCATGTCTCAACTCCTAAGAAATAATTTAACAATCCCAAGTCTTTTGACAAAAATTGAGTATGAAGAAAGGTTTTAAAAGACAAAATACTTGTAGTTTTGCTCCCTATAGCAACAATATCATCAATAGGAAACAAAGAAGAAAAAAAATTTGTAAGGGATATTGCCATCAAACACATGATGGCATGTGATTAATTAAAAAATAAGCAGCGAATGCAGCATTCACCCAAAATGGGTTTGGTACCTTCACTTGAAAAAGAAGCACAACAAGCTAACTCAAGAAGATGTCTTTTTTTTGTTTGATAACACCATTTTGAGATGGTGTGCCAACACATGATGATTGATATAGGATGTCATTCTGAATCATGTAAATTTGAAAAGTAGTACAAAATACTTTTTTGGCATTATCACTATGTAATGGATGGATGGAGCAATTAAATTGTTATTTTGATTTCAGTACAGAAACCGCAAAAGATAGAAAATAACTTCAAATGATTTTTCATTAAATAAAACCACGTACAACAAGAATTATCACCAACAAAAGTAACAAAATATTTAAAATTAGTTTTAGACACTATAGCACAAGGACCCACCAAACATCAAAGTGAATTAACTCAAAAGGAGACCCAATTTGCTTATTAATTCTGGGGATGGAACAAAGGCGATGATGTTTGACATATTGACACAACTCACAATCTATTGACAATAAATGCTGAAATTGAGGACAAATTTTCTTCAAGGAAGACAGAGACAAATGACTCAACAGGCATGCACCTTAAGTGGAGTTACGACACTAGAGCAAGCAATGGATCTTTCAATGTTAGTATCCATTATGTAGAGACCTCTAGACTCATGCCCTCTACCAATAATAAGCTTCATTATAAGATCTTGAACAAATAATGATTAAGGAAGAATGAAAGACAACAATTCAAGGCATGAGTTAATTTACCAAAATAAATTAAATGAAAATTCCTGTAGACTCAATACTAATGACAAAGAGAGATACTTAATGGAATCTCCAATCCATGAACCAAGTGCAGAAGTGGTTGACCCATCTACTAAAGGGACATTAGAAGGACTTATATGTGATTTGAAGGTAGAAAAGAGATTTGGTTCACCTATCACGATTTGTGGCACCAAAATCAATAACTCATTGGTTTGAAGAGGAAATAAAGCACATATTAGATTACCTAACTCGACGATAACAGTGATAGGAGGAGTAGTGGATCTCGATGAGTCTTGGTACAAACTAAGCAAATTCTTCTGCAAAAACTAAGAAAGTTTTCTCAAAGGATGTGAGGGCATTACCACTGGAACAAACAACATTGGCAGCCCGAATTCACTTATTCTTGTTTCGATGCTCCCAACAATAGCTTTTAGTATGAACTAGTTCATTAAAGTAATAACATTCAACATTCCTCATGTCATAACTGCAATTACCACTATGACTATTCATACCCCCATTGCAGGGCAAATATCACTACTTTTTAGCATTATGGCATCCAGTATCACTTCTAGAACCATGGCTGACAAGAGCACTATTACTAGGATGGAGTACCTACAAATTTCAATACGAAGCATTCTTGCAAAGGCATCTTGTAGAGAGGAAATCTTAGAACCAGGAAGAATATGAGATTTGGCAACTTCAAATTCAGGTGGAATCTATCAAGAAAACTTATAACATCTACTTGTTCTCGCTAAGCCTGTTGAACATTCACACCAGAACTAAAAGGCAATAGAACATTAAATTCCTCATAAATCCTTTTGAAGACCATAAAATAGGTTGTGATTGACATATCATGTTTATCTGCATGATAAGAAGCTTTACATACCTCATAATTTGAGATGTATTGTCCATTTTAAGAACATAAAAATCCCAAATATTCCATTAATCTTTTTTTAAGAACTCACAATGATTGATTAAATTGATTATCTCACTACTAATTGAGTTCTAAATCTGTAGAACCAGTTCGGTATCATCCCTTATCCAAGTGTGACGGATATTGTTGGTAAGAAGATTAGCAATAAGGTGATCATCTTTGTCAATACTTCATAAATAAATCCGAACAGTCTCACTCCTGCCTAAAAAATTAGACCCATCTAACTTATGTTTTGTAATTTGCCATTACAGGAACAATATCAGTTATAAGGACTGATTAATTTCTGCCATAACTTTATCATCTGCCATGATTAAAATAATTCAAACATAGCCTGGCCCCACAAAAATTACACAATCCTCAAAATATCAAATGGCAACAGGATCAGAAAAGAAAAGCCAGCAAAAAGAGCAATACGTAAAAGGGCAACAGTAACCCAAAGGGAAAGCCAGCAAAGAATATACACAAATGAGAATTTGCAACCAAGAACCCTCCAGAATACCAGAAATAAATATCAAAGAACCAAAAAATTCAAAAATAGCAGCCAACCAACAGAAAATACGCAAATAGCAGGCTTGAAATTAATAAAACTCAACTCAAACTGAAATCCAGAGAGTGAAAACACAAGCAAACTGACCACAAAATATGCCTGGAAAATTACCAGCAACTGAGCCATAAAAGACTAGCAAGCAAGAGGGTTCTCAACACCCTCTACCAAGATGGTTTGGCAGAGTGTGAGTTGCACTCGCACCTCTTTCGATGACTGAACTCAGCGCAGATGCCGATCAGTGACCTAACAACCACCTAGGTAGGTGGTGACATAAATAGACTTCCCTAGAAGGTGTTTCACTCTAACAATAACACAACTATTAAAAAAAAAAATGTAAACCACTCAGCCTTTTGTGACTCTAATACAATGTTATCTAAGAAATATTCAAATTGATATTTTACACTCACACACACAAGAACACACATCTCTACGCTACTAAATAAGAAAAATATTGAATTAATTCCTAGGATTACGCACTAATGTTATGGTATATTACATTTGATTTTGTATATTATATTTGATTGATTTCCTATATTATATTTGATTTCCAATTCTATAACAATGATAAAGGACACCATCTCTTGGATAGCTCTCATCTAACACAGTTTTATGTTGTTGGAGTGCTATGTAACAACAAATGTGCCTTTTAATAAAGATGACATTAAGAAAATAAAAGGATGATAAATCTAAAAAAGAGATCAAGATGAAAACAGAAGGAACAAGATATTTACATGCCATTAGAGTCATTTTCTCCTCTTTGCTTACTTTCCTTCCTAGTAACAGAGTTCAAGAAAGAACTAGCATGATCCTCAAGGCACTCTAGTTTTGTTGTTCGCACCTAGCAAAAGAAGAAACAAAATGTTCAGGATATTATGGTGAATGGACCAACCCAAATGACAAACTAGCAATGAAAAGTATGATTTAGAACAAAAATAGCATACATTGGCGAACTCTGAGCAAGGAATTTCTGATTCACGAAAATTGGTATTTGCAAGATAATCATATAGAATATCTGATATATCTATAACCTACATAAGATTGGAAGAAGATAGTTTATAATTGTGATCAAGACGATATAAATAGGTTGAAATTCGTAAACATATGAAATGAAAGGTGAAAATTTGAAAAAACAAACACAAGGAAAATTAGTTATTACAATCAAGACAAATAAACATCATAGCTTTCATATGATAGTTGTACAAACAAAAGTTTAGGGAGGAAGAAAATGCAATTACCAATATTAAGTTATAAGTCAAAAGGACATATGGAATATATGGTTATGGATATATTGGTGGATATATGCATGGACCACTTAATGTCAATGAATATTATAAGAATATTAAGAATAGTTAGTTGGTAATTAATAAGTGAAACAAATTATCATGCAAGTATTTCTCCAAATTTATATATTAAATTTAATTTTTGTAATTGGTATCAAATTAAGTTTAAAAGAGAAGTAACTACAAGATTTATATGAATAACAATGTAATTTTGGTTTGATATAATTTTCAATAAAAGGATTCTTTTCATGTTAAATTTTGTCTCTTTTCCTAAAATCAATAGTGGAAATTGTTGCTTCCATAAATCATTTTCTACTATTATACTATTATCTACATTGGTAATTGTTCTGTTAGCTGTATATAATCTATTATAGTTGTTAGTTGGTTGTTAGTTTTTACAGCTATTAAATGAAATGGTTAGTAGTTAGGTGTTAGTAGTTGGAAATATTAATTGCTAGCTGTGTATAAATATAGGGTTCTTGAATTGAAGAAATATATAGAAATTATCATTTTTTCTCTTAATATTACATGGTATCAGAGCTGTATAAATTAGAAAATCTGTGTGTTTAAGCTTCTGGTCAGAAGCTGCGAAGAAAGCAGGCTGTTTTTGGTCTGGACAGCTTAGGCTACAGTTGGTAGAAGTTTAGGTCATCAACCTAGGCTACTCTGTTTTCATCACCGCCACCTAAGGAAGGAGCGCAGGTCTCAGATCGGCCGTCCCCTGAAATCCGGTCACCTAGAAGCCGGCGAGTGGAGTACACGCACCGCTAGAAGATTTCCGATCATATTCACACTCCGGCGCATGGTGGCGCTTGCAGTAGTTTCCGACGGTCGGGTTTCTTGTTCCGGCGTCGCAGTGTTGTCAGCTGTTCATTCTTGTGATTAGTTCTTGCATTCTGATACTTTCTGATCCGTTAACAGTAATCAGTTCCTATTTTTCCCGCTTTGCTGTATTTTTGAGCTGTTGCTCAGTTCTTTGGGTCTTTGAAGCTTTTATAATTACTAGTTTCATTCTGTTTTTGGTGAAAAATCTAGACTAGGGTGGCTGTTGCTGTTTTTGTGATATTTTTTTTGGATAATTTTGAGCAGTTGGTTATATGTTTTTTGGTTTTTTTAGAGCCGTTATTACATTTATTTAATTTCTGGAGCATTTCTCTAATTTTTTGGGGCTGTTTTGGTGTGTGGAGTTATTGTTTTTCTTGTCATTGTGTTTAATTTGTCGTGAATTTTGTCATGGCTGGTAATGATAAGAAAACTATTGCAGTCGTTACTGATGTTATTCCGATAGTTAATCGAATTACGGAACATCAATTAAATGAAAATAATTTTCTAGATTGGAGCAAAACTATTAGAATTTATTTGAGAAGCGTAGACAAGGATGACCACTTGACTAATGATCCACCGGATGGTGATGCTAGGCAACTTTAGATAAGAGAAGATAAGATTATTCTTACAAATAAAAAACTGTATTGGCAATGATGTGGTTGGTTCGATTGGTCATTGTGAATTTGTCAGACTTAATAGAGTACCTTGAATTTTGTACTTAGGTAAGGGAAATTTTGAACCGTATGTATGATACTTGTATGGCGTTATATCGGGTTGAGCAGAAGGATAAGCCTCTTACAGTGTATTTTGGGGAGGTTAAAAAGATTATTGAGGACTTTAATGTCTTAATGCCCTTTAGTTCTGATATTAAGGTCCAACAGAGTCAACAGGTGGGTGTCATGTGTTTTCTTGCAGGTCTATCTCCAGCATTTGAAACGGCCAAGTCTCAAATCCTCTCTGGTAGTGAAGTTCCTAATTTGAGGGAAACATTTTTTTGAGTGCTCCGAAGTGAAAGTTCAAATCCAGTGACATCCGCTCCTAGTGTTCTTGTGAGTCGAGATTTCGGACAGCATGGAAATCAGGGTAAAGGGGAAAATAATCGTGAAAGTACTGGTAATTGAGATTCAAGTGTTATCTGTTACTACTGTCATGAACCAGGCCATACCAACCGTTTCTGTAAGAAGTTGTTGAACAAGCAGCCTCGGGCTAATGTGACTAGTCAAGAATCTGCATCCAGTTCTTCAGATACTGTGACAATATCTGTAGCGGAATTTACTGAGCTCTCTAAATATTGCTCTTCCAAGCCTGTTGACTCTTCTATTGTTGCCGCTGCCAAATCAGGTACCTCTAACACGTCTTCTGTCTGCCTCACCTAGTTGGGTCATTGATTCTGGCTGACAGACCACATGATAGGTAACCCGTGTCTCTTATCTTCGTTAAAAGAACCTGATTTTCGTCGTTATGTTATTTTAGCCGATGGGTCTAAAACGTGTCGCTGGTATTGATACTGCCAACCCAACTCCATCTCTTCCTTTGTCAAAAGTCTTGTGTTTACCTAAGTTCTCATTTAATCTTTTGTCAGTTAGCACAATTACTGAAACATTAAATTGTTGTGTCACATTCTTCCCTGTCAATGTTGTGTTTCAGGATCTTTTGACGAGGAGGATTATTGGTAGAGGACGCAAGTCAAATGGTCTTTATCTTCTTGATGATCAAATTTTCACTTCGTTGGTGTGTGATGGTTCCCTTTCCCCTTCAAAAGTTCATTGTCGCCTTGGTCACCCTTCGTTGTCTTCCTTAAAAATGTTATATCCACAATTTCAGTCTTTGTCTAATTTAGATTGTGTATCATGTCAGTTTGCGAAACATCATTGTTCGCATTTAGTTCCTCGAGTGAATAAACGGGCTGAGTTCCCTTTTGAGATAGTACATTCTGATGTTTGGGGTCCTTGTCCTGTCACTTCCCAAGCTGGTTTTAGGTATTTTGTTACTTTTGTAGATGATCACTCTCGGTGTACCTGGTTATTTTTAATGAAAAATCGTTCTGAGATGTTTTCTATTTTTTATTCCTTTTGTGCTGAAATTAAAACTCAATTTAATAGGACTATTCGTATCTTGCAAAGTGATAACGCAAAAGAATACTTGTCTAGTTCGTTTTAGTCCTATATGTCTTAGAACGGCATTGTTCATCAAACTTCTTGTGTTGATACACCCTCTCAAAATGGGGTCGTCGAAAGGAAAAATAGACATCTCCTTGAGGTTTCTCGTGCACTCCTATTTCAAATGAAGGTACCTAAACGTTTTTGGGCTGATGCCGTTTCTACGGCTTGCTTTTTGATCAACCGAATGCCTTTTGATATTCTCAAGGGTGGAACTCTGTACAGTGTCCTGTTTTCCTCCAAAGCTTTGTTTCCTGTTACTCCTCGTATCTTCGGGTGCACTTGTTTTGTGCGTGATGTTCGTCCACATGTTACCAAATTGGATCCCAAATCTCTTCGGTGTGTCTTTCTTGAGTATTCTCATCAACAAAAAGGGGTACCGTTGTTTTTCTCCAGAATTGAACCGATATCTTGTCTCTGTAGATGTTACCTTCTTTGAGAAAACTCCATTTTTTCCCTCACCATCTACAAATGCAGGTCAGGGGGAGAAAGATGATCTTTTAGTTTATGTCGTTCATAGGAGTCTTGATTCCACTACTGACCCTACTCCTATTCCAGAGTCCACCCATAATGAACCGGCTCCTATTCTAGCATTTACTCATACTCCTATTCCTGCACCACCACCCTCTCGCCCTCGTTTTGACCAGGTGTACTCCAGAAGATTGGCCATTACTGACTCACATCCTCCACCTGCCGCCTCGACAGAAGCTCCGTCAGTTCCTCCACAGTCCAATCTTGACCTTCCTGTTGCTATTAGAAAAGGTAAATATTCATGTACTCATCTCATTTCCTCATTTCTGAGTTATGACCATTTGTCTTCCTTGTCTCGGTGTTTTGTGAGTAATCTGGATCCAGTGTCCATCCCCAAAACTGTTGCCCAAGCTTTTTCTCATCCTGGATGGCAAGCAGCAATGGCAGAGGAAATGGCCGCCTTAAAAGCAAATGATACTTGGGATCTTGTGACTCTTCCTGCAGGGAAGAAGGCTATTGGGTGTAAGTGGGTTTTCTCAGTTAAAGTTAACAGATGGATCTATGGCTCATCTTAAGGCTTGCTTAGTTGCTAAGGGTTATGCTCAAGTGTATGGTATTGATTATTCTAATACTTTCTCTCATGTGGCAAAATTATTTTCTGTTCGTTTGTTAATCTCATTAGCAGCTCGTCACGATTAGCCCTTGCACCAGCTTGATGTTAAGAATGTTTTTCTCGATGGTGATCTTCAAGAAGAGGTTTATTTGGAGCAACCGCCTGGCTTTGTTGCTCAGGGAGAAAAGGGTAAAGTATGTAGACTTCGCAAATCTCTTTATGGTTTAAAGCAGAGTCCTTGAGCTTGGTTTGGGAGGTTTTGCGAAGTAGTACAAACTTTTGGCATGACAAAGAGTGTTTTTGATCATTCAGTATTTTTCAAGAAGTCGAGTGCTGGAGTAATTCTGCTTGTGGTTTATGTTGATGATATTGTCATTACAAGGAGTGACTCAGCTGGTATTTCATCACTTAAACTATTCCTTCAATCCCAATTCCAAACGAAGGATTTAGGTCTCTTGAAGTACTTTCTGGGCATTGAAGTATCTAGGTGTAAGAAGGGTATATTCTTATCTCAGAGAAAGTATGTTCTTGACCTTCTGAAGGATACTGGCAAATTAGGTGCTAAACCATGTAGTGCTCCAATGACACCTAATGTATAGCTAACAACTGAAGGGGAATTATTTTCTGATCCTAAGATGTATAGGCGGTTGATTGGCAAATTGAACTATCTTATGGTGACACGACCAGGCATTGCTTACTCAGTTAGTGTCATGAGTCAATTCATGTCTGCTCCAACTGTTACGCATTAGGAAACTTTGGGACAAATTTTGTGTTACTTGAAAAGTGCTCCAGGGCGAGGCCTTCTCTACAGCAATCATGGTCATTTAGACGTTGAGTGTTTCTCTGATGCAGATTGAGCAAGTTCAAAGGTTGATGGAATGTCAACTACAGGATATTGTATTTTTGTGGGAGGAAACCTGTTTTCAAAGGTTTCTCTACTCCAGCCTTAGGCATGTTTTAAGAAGACCTCCTAATGCTGCGGTTTATAAATGTGAGAATTTGTTGATTGAAGGGGCTAGAGGTCGTGGAAGACCTAGAACTGTGTGAAATGAGGTGATAGCAAGAGACTTACGTGCCTTAGATCTTGATGCGGATTTGATTAATGACAGACTTGAATGGAGACGTAAAATCCGTGTCTTGGAAGGGGCCTAAGGCTGGAGTATCTTTTTTGGTGTCTTTTGAGCTTATTTTGTTGAGGATCCATACAGCCGACCCCAACTTGTTTGGGACTAAGGCTTAGTTGTTGTTGTTGTTGTTGTTGTTGTGGGAGAAAACCTAGTATCTTGGAAAAGTAAAAAACAAAGGTGTCCCACTCCAGTGCTGAATCCGAGTACCGTGCTATGGCACAATCTACATGTGAAGTTATTTGGATTCGTCAACTCCTAGAGGAAATCGGTTTCAAAACATCCTCAAAAAAGTTGTGGTCGATAACAAGGCTGCTCTTCATATCGCGTCTAACCCGGTATTTCATGAACGAACCAAACATATTGAAATCGACTGTCACTTTATTCGAGAAAAGATACAAGGCATCATCTCTACATAATATGTCAAGACAGGAGAACAACTTGGTGACATCTTTACAAAAGCTCTAAATGGGTCTCGGGCTAGCTACTTTTGTAACAAGTTGGGCATGCTTGACATATATGCTCCAACTTGAGGGGGAGTGTTAGCTGTATATAATCTATTATAGTTGTTAGTTTGTTGTTAGTTTTTACAGCTGTTAAATGAAATGGTTAGTAGTTAGGTGTTAGTAGTTGTAGATATTAATTACTAGCTATGTATAAATATAGGGTTCTTGAATTGAAGAAATATATAGAAATTATCATTTGTTCTCTTAATGTTACATGTTCAAAATTATAAGAGGAAAAACTTTAAAAAAAAGAGAGGAAAAGGTTTATATGCACACAGCAGAACTGCACTTATTTTGATTTTAAATATTGGCTATTACATTGCGTCACTATACAATCGTAATGGTGAATTGTGACTGACACACTAATATGGCTGACATTGAAAATGTTCAAAACAAATTCACAACAGTGCCCATGAAGATTACATTTTGACCATGACACATTGACATGCCCGCACCATTATTTTGACACTCACACTTAGATGGTTTTTCATCAAGTTTCCAAATGAATGAAGAACGTTACTACTTATTTTAGGGATAACGCTATCAGAACTGCTTGAAATTCGAAAAATAAATTATCAAAAAATTCCATCTTATCTAGTAGATTATTTTATGGTAGAAAAGTTTTCCCATTAATTTGATTTGTCAATGTACAAAGAAGAAGCCATCATGATGATAAATTCTGAAAATTAGATATCACTAATACCAAAATACTGCAGTTTGGAGCATAGAATGGGACATGAAACAAAACAAGAAAAGGCAAATAGTTGTCATGTATATAGTGTTTGGTTCAAGCAAGACAAAACAAAATAATTATTCTTATATTAAACAATTAAATAAATATATATTTAAAATTAGAGAAGTAAACAACAAATAATTCCTTATAGTATTTAAGGAACATATTATCCATTTCTGTTTCTCTTTGGTGGAATTTCTCTTTGAGGGAGGTTCTATTTTATTAGAAATATTTTAAATATATAAATTTTATTACTCATCCATAAGACAGAAACAAGCTATCCAGTAGAAGGAAAAAGGACAAGAACCAGGTAGAACAAGAAATGATTTTGTCCTTCATTTGCTAGACTAAATACAAGCAGGAGAATTTTTGTTTTCCAGTCCAGTCTAAGTCCGTTGCATCAAACACACACTAAGAATACATATTAACATAAAACAATATTTAGTAGTTAACAAAAATGAGAGAATTTTCTTATTCTTCAGCCTCTTTTCTTGCTATACTAATTGCACAGGCAGTCTAATGATGTGAACAAGGCTACAAAATGGGGAGAGAGAAAGAGAAGGAAGGATTGGGTTTGAACTGATATAAAATTAGGCAAATTTCATCCGGTTTTCAGATCCATACTATTCATGTGTAAGTTCCTTCCATGCTAAATCATTTGTAATAATATTTTTTTGTGCTATTTCACAAACTTACCTTATTTTATATTAGAATTGCTCAAACGTAATGATAACACAGAATGATGAGAACTTTACAACACATAGTTTGGGCCAAATTTACCCTAGATGTGGTTTTAATGTGAATAAAATGTTTTCACCAAACTATGTCAAGCAGCTAATAATGAAAAAGGATGCTCCAAATATGTCAAGTATTACGTTCCCAATATACAACACATGTCGTGAATGTGCCATCATTAGCCCTCATGATCTGATGTTAACCATTTCTAAGCAAACATAATTTCCTTTTCTTTCATAATTCATATAAGGCTTATTAGTTTATCAGAATAGAATAAGCTTATTGCAAAACTAAAGCGGGATATTAGATTTAAAGTTTCTACCCACTTCTTCATTTTAAATGACAATAAGTGCTTCCTTGATGCATACCTCTATCCACTCAGCACAAAAGTCACAAAATGGCGATCGATAAATCTTCACACGTCCTTCTGCGGTGCAAACTGTGAGCAAGCACCTGCATAGATTACATTACAAGACAATTTAGATTCTATAACTAGTTCTTATGCCCTTAATATTAGTTTAATTTAACAAAAGCAAAATAGGTAAAAATATTATGTTGATACCCTGAGTTTGGAGCCATTCCTACTGGAGACCAAGAAATTGAACGGACACATGGGCAATGATCCCGAGATAAAGCAGTAGGCAACAGACATCCAGTTTGAAAATCTGAAAACATACCAAATCACAATATATGTTAAAATGCTGCCAAGAAATGATAACAAAAAAGCATAAAAGCATGTCCAATTTATGATAGAAGGGAATAAAACAATTTCGAAATTCTAGCCATAAGAGTACTTAGGCAAGTTAACAGATCCACAATAGTGCAAGAACAATGCTGACCTCCCCTTTGTACCAGCCCAATTGGATAACTTTCACAAGCCTGAATTGTGATTAAGCCTCGAGGTCCAGAAGGCAATGCTGGATTCTGAAAAATTAAAAGATAATAGAATGAAATTTAAAAATAAAATCTCAGCTGCCCCAAATGCTTTCTGCAGTATTCAAACACTATTATATCAACGGTGAATTAAGAAAATGTAAAAGCTTGCACGAAACTACCTACTCTAAAACTATTATTCTACATAGTAACTAGCCGCTTTCCACTTTCATTTCTAGCCAATGTAGATTGGTTCCTGCTTATTAACATTCTAGCTTAACCTAGCTAGCAGCTGAAGCTCACAGCTGGGTGCGAGTTCTTGTTGAAAAAGATAAAATTAAAACAAAAGTCAAAGCGGGAAAAAGCTTGTGAATGCATTACCAAAATGGTGACTAAGTGACCACAGGCGACCGCGATAAGGTTTTCATCAGACCAAGCTATGGCGTTGGGGTAAAATGGTGAAGCTACCAGTGGAGCAGCTTGGAATCGTGAAGCCATGATAGCAGCAAGAGAATATCTTAATTATCAGAAACCAGCACAAATCTGAATTACTTTGAAGCAGATGAATTGGAGGGAAATATTATTTTATTTTCACTAATCTATTAATATTCGCTCTTCCACACTTCTAAGGCTGTAAATCCCCTATGAAGCCTAAACGGACCACTTCAAGGTTAGGGCCACCGGGCACGACTGTTCTGGAGATTGCCAGTGCGGATGAGAGAGTCGAATAGCTTAACGAAGAGTTTCGAGCTTGGATTGTTGTTTGGACTTTTGTTATCTTTTGTTTTCAGTATTTACTGAACCATAAACCATATCAGTCTATTTTTCTTATTTTCTTTGGTTGACGGATAATTGGAAAGGGAAGAGAGTGAGGCTCATTGAAACTCGACGGAGGCTGAAATATTGCTGCGCCGTGGCTTGGCGGTTGTAGTGGACAGTGAAAACGGATGGGTGACAGCGCTCGTGTTCGAGGGATTCAAGATATTTTCTGGTGATTGGAGCGCGACAAGTATAGCTAGGTCATTTCTTTAGTTTAATTTTTTTTTTTTTAACTGTATTTCTTTAGTTTAATTATTACCAGCAAATAAGCCCAGTTGCGCCGCGCTGCTATGATTTATAATATTTTATATTATTTTAAATAAAAAAAATAATTTATGTAATAATATAATTAGTACATAAAAAATATTATATGTATAAATATATATAATAAGTTATGTTTGACATATTAATATTTTAAAAAAAATGATTTGAGAATTCATTAATTAAAAGAAATAATTAAACTATTAATTTTTAATTCTATTAATTTAATTAAAAATAAAAATAAAATAATTAAAATTAGTAATTGAATATAAAAGAATAAGTGCAAATTTCTTTTTATTATAATTTTTTTTAGATAAAACCTTAAAATGATATAAGTAAAGATAAATATAGAAGTAGTAATAGTAGTAGTAGTAGAAGAAGAATACATAAATATAGTAAGATTTAAATTATTTTTTTTTGCCAAAATTTAAATTAAATTGATATAATAAGAATATTTTTAAGTAGAGTAAAAAAATTTATTTATTGATTCTTGGATATACTATTTACTTTATATTTTTTTAATCATGTATTTAAAAAGTAGGTAAAAATCTATTAAAAATAAAATTAAATAATATAAAAACTTTAAATTCAAATATAATTGATAAATTTATAGTGTCAATTAAAAATTAAAATAAAATAATAATTAAAATTTTAAAAATTTATTATTCTAAAAGTGAAAATTCACCTATTTTATTGAAAGTTAAAATAAGTATATATTATATGTTATATATTATAATAATAATATAGATTATAATATTATAATTATTAAAATATTAATTCTTATTTCTCGTAATTAAAAAATTTTAAAGAATAATTGTATTAGTTTATTCTTAATATATATTTATTTATTTATTATCACTTTTATATTTCTCTTTATTCACATAATTTTAAGATAAATTTATGTTTTTTTTATTTAAAATAAGTAATTATAGATTTATAAATTTAAATTGTCTATGAATGAATTTCAACATTACTATATTATCATTGTATATTTAATGATGATTAATTTAATATCAACTTTATTCACCTAAAATAAAATAAAAGCATATCACTATCTAAATATAATTAAAAATGTATGTATTCAAATGATGTGATTATAATAAATTATCAATATTTGTCAATTGAGAGCACCTTTGCTTTATTTTTCTTTATGTTTCGATTTTTTATTAGTTAAAAATATAATTTTTGATATTAAGATTTTAATTATTTAAAAACAAAAAAAGCAAGGGATAAAATGGAAAAGTTGAAAAATAAGCATGGTTTAATTGGTAATCTACTATTTATTTATGTGGGTGTTTTAGTATATTACTAGCCAGCGGTTTCTTGTGAAAAGAAGTATTGTTATTGATATTATTATGTGGATAATGAGTAAAACAAAGAATATAAAATGTTAAATATAAGAATAATGTATGCAAAGACTATACAAGTGTTATGGTAAAGTATACACAAAAATGTAATAGCAATATATTTATTGTAATATCCATAATTTTGAAAAAATTAAATAAGTATTTGGAGGTACATATGTTGTATATATTAATGCATACCTAGTGTATACCTAGTATATACCTAGTATATCTATATTATATATTTATTGTATATGTTGAATATATATATATTATATACTTCATATATAATATATATGTAAGGTATATTTGATGTATACGTAGGATATACATGATATGTGCATATAAGTATTTATGTACATTAGATATATATTACATATACATAGTATATACATTACATAATTATGTACATAAATGTATATGTAAAATATAAATAACATATATATGACATATACATATACATAAAATATATACAACATATAAATGAAAAATAAATATTTATATATATAGAAATTTATGGGTGGGAAGGGGGGAAATTAAATTAAATTAAAAAAAAGAAAAAAAAAGTTAAAGATGGAATGCTTGGTGGAGAATTAAAATAAACTAATTAATTAATTTAATATATATGGATGGTAAACAAGAGAAAATAAAAAGAAAACACCAGCTTCTTCTTCTTCCCATGGTGAGCCGAAATTTGAAGAGACAGACAGAGAGATAAAACTTCTTCCAAATACTTTAAATTTTACAAGAAATCCATAGGAATTAAGGTGATTTTGAAGATTTACTAAGAATTCAAGTAAGTACGTCTTCTTTAAATCTTTGTATTGTTTTATTTGATGATTACATATGGATTGCTAGAGAAAGAAAGGGATGTTTAATTATTAAAATAGGTAGAAGAGATGTTAAAATTTGGAGAATATGGTAGAATGTTGGTTAGTTGGTTAATTTCGATAAGTTGTAAAATTTAGGGTTATGGGAAGATGATGCATGATTTAGGGTTTTGGTATGGATGGTTTTAAATTATAGGAATACATGAAATTAGTGTGTTTTTCAATATGTATGTAATAATTCAATGGTTATGATTTAATTATGGTCAAGTTTGGATGAAGTTTGAATTTAGGGTTTGGTTATGTAAGATTATGGTTTCTAAATAAAGTTAAATGTTGAAAATGAGATTAGTAGAATGAAGTTTAAGTAAAGTAGTAAGTTGGGGGCTTATAGTTTTAATGAAATTTTGATGAGGATTGCTTAGATATTGATAGTTTAATGTATATTGAGCATTTAAGTGATTTTGAATAAATAATATTACTTATGAAATGATCATGTAATGTGTAATGTGATTGATAATGTAGAAATTGGTAATGAAATAAAGAGAAATGATTAAGAAAGTAAAAATGAGCTACATTAGGTAATTTGAATAAAAATAATGAAAATGGATATGAAGAGCATGATGAATGCATAGAAAATGTGAGAGAGATGTCACATTGGAAATGTGACTGAGAATTATGTGAAGTGTGATGCAGAGAAAAAAAATGAGGATGATTTATATAATATGTTCTCTAAGATGGAAAAATTTAAAAATGACCTAAATAATGTCATGAGAATGAGATATGATAGTATTCCATGAAATGTTAATTTTATATAGATTATGTGTAAATGAAGAATTGAGTATAATTGTGTGATTGTATATACATATATATGATATGTGTGATGGGTTGTCTAATATAGACACAATTGTGATTTGTAAGAAAATGTAGAAAGCAAGTCATGTTGTGAGTGTGACTTACGGAAGTGTTTGTGGATTATTTGAAAATATGGAAAATGTTAAAAATGTGAAGTAATATGAAAATGTAAGGTGAAAGTGATCATGATAAGGTTGATCACTTAGAAATTGTGATAATGTGATGTAATGTGAAAGTGATCAAGAACTGAGTTGATCATTTAAGAATATGAAAAATTATTATTGTATGTTTGTTATCCTATACAATTACTTGTCCACTGATATTGAGAATGATATTGCATGCATTGATAGACCTAAGAGAGACTAAGTCTTGACCTGAGCAGAGCTAGGTAATATGATGAGATTGAGATTGAGAATGGACCCGAGCAGAGCTGAGCCATAAAATTATTATTATGATAACTGGACTTGATAATTGTATAGGCATGTTGGGCCCAATGTGTATATGTGTGGAAATGTTCTATGTATGTAAGTTATAAATTGAAAGTAAAGATGTTGCATGAGTAATGTTATGAGAAAGTATATTTGAATGTGATATATATATATATATTGCATTTGAGATTGTGTACGGCTAAGCTATATAGCTTAGCGCGGTTATTTGAGCCGCATAGATAAGAGGATTTTTTATCTTGATTGTCGGTGATTAGTGGAGTTCGAAGGTGCCACGAGACCAAGTGGGCCAACAACGTTCATGTATATTTGTATTTTTGTATTATACATTTTGGTTTATGTAAATTGAATCATAATACTTGGTTTTGTTTTAAAGACTTGACATGATTATATGAATGTATTTGTATAAGAACTTAATTATGATAAATAATGTTATAAGTGGTAAATTAGAGAATTTTTGGTGAGTGGTGGATTTTGTGTAAATTATATTTTGTAAGTGTTAAATTCTTTTCATGTGCAGATTGTGACATTTGATAATTTGGGATTTAAAGAAATTGCAATTAAAACTCTGGTGAAATTTTTCTAGCGATTTTCATATATAATTTTTAATTATTGTTAATGTTGATTTGAAAAGTTATTTATTTTTTACTATTTAAAATTTTGTATGCTATTTGTAATGTTAAATAAGGATATTTTTATACAAATATCGTAGTACCATTGTATTATAGTTATGTATTTTATGTATACAAGATATATATATATATATATTATATGTATTTGGAGTATAAGGTTGTTATATTTATTTTGGTATCAGAGCAAGATTTGCGATTCTCGACCTAGGTGGATTTTGAAAATAGAGAAAAGGGAATTTTAAAATGGTGATGTGATGTTTTTATACATGCATATGCATTGACATTTAAGTTGATCTCTGATGTGTTATTAATATATTGTGGTAATAGATATAGATTATGATGGCGTCTGGAGGACGTGGTTCAGAAGATAGTGTGAGGAGTATGGCTCTAGGTGAGGGAGGAGTGGAAGGTAAAGTTGATGCTAGAGAGGCTTCAGGGGTAGCTAGACCTAAGGCATAGGGTCCTCTTGCATGGGTTTAAGAGATGGCGGAGTTGCTCTGTCCAACCCCTGCCCCAGACCTAGTGCAGTAGTAGCTGCTGCAGACTAGGAAGTATGAAAAGTTGAGAAAATATGAGAATGTAGATTTTTTTGGTACTGTGGACCCAACCGAGGCAGAGCAGTGGCTAGATAGGGTGGAGAGTGTGTTTATCCAGTTGCAGGCTATTACATAAGAGGGATTTGATTATGCTCTTTCTCTTCTGCAGGGAGATACACGTGATTGGTGGAAGACAGTTCCTTATGGGTTGGCTGAACCACTAATATTGTCTTATGATGGATTTTTATTGGAGTTTGGGAAGAAATATATACCTAGATATTATAAGGATGCCAAGAAGAAGGAATTTTTGAACTTGAGACAGGGTGTGAAAATGGTTACAGATTATGAGAAAGATTTTCTTTGATTGAGTAAATATGCAGGTGGCATTATATCGAATGAGATAGATCGATGTCGGAGATTTGAGGAGGGATTGAAGCCATCCATTATGTGTAAGGTAGCTACAGTGCAGTATGAGAATTTCTATAAGTTGGTGTCAGCAGCACGTAATGTGGAGAAGGCTTAGGGATTTGCAGTTGCAGTTAGAGTAGAGGAGAGTATAGCTAGGAGATCTCAAGTTGAGGTAGAGTCATTATCTTGCAAGAGGTGGCAAGAGCATAATTTGCGAGATGTAGGAGAGAGTCAGGAGCAGTCTAGTAGAGCTATCCAGCAGAGGCAGAGGCCTGCCGTGTCAGTGGCTAGAACTCCCACCCTATTATTCAGATATTTATTCCACCCACATGCACTCAGTGTGGTAGAGCACATAGAGGTGTATGTTGAGGAGCTAATTCTCGAGGCTGTTATAGATGTGGGTCTTAGGACCACTATATTAAGGATCGCCTAGAGCCACTAAAGGATAGGCCAATGGAGACAATTGGATTTAGATTTAGTGCTAGAGGGGGTAGGAATAGTATAGGTGGCAGGACTGGATATAGATAAGGTCATGGAGAGGAGTTTGTTACTGTAGACAAACCTAAGGGACCATTATAGAGAGTTTATAGAATGCAGAGAAAAGAGGATGCTCCAGAAGGGAATAAAGGTAAATTTTTATTACTTGATGTTATTAATGTATTGGTTGATTAAGTATTTTATCTTTGATCGCCTTATTTTTGAGAAAGTTAGAAAATGTTTATTTTATGTCCTTACATTTTTATTTGTTAGAGTAGCTTATGCTTTCAAAGTTCATCCTACAACCTGCCCCATTTCCACAGAAACATATGCTTCTAACCTGTGGAATACTCAATTCAGTTTTCTACCTACCATTCCTAAGCATACTCTTGTACTTCCAAGAATTTCTGAAACACTCTCTCAACAAGTTGTTGAACAACTTGTGGCCCAATAAGCTCCCTTATCTTGTCATATTACTTCTATTTCTAGGACCTATCTTGCAACTTTTGATGATTGATGGCATTCAAACATCCAACCACTTCTACCTTCTTCAGGTAAATAATTATTTCTTCCTATTGACTATGTACATATATTCTTACTAAGCTAAAGGTTTGCATATAGGTGTTCATATTTCTCAATCCAAAGGAAAATGGGCTAGGACTCCCATTCAACCTAAAGAATCCAAATCTAGTAGTAAGAAAGCCAAAACAAAAAATGAGGCTCCTTTAATTCAAAGATCCAGAAAATCTAATCGAATTACTCTGAAAACCAAAATATCCAATGCGACTGACACTCCTTTTAAATTTCCAGATGTTGATGATACCCATCCAGGTAAGCCTAAATTGAATTATTTCCATTAAGTCTTTATTTTATGATTACTTTTGTACTATTTTCCTCAGACATATCTATTGATCCAACACTTTCCAAAGAAAAAGATTCCTCAGCTTCTTCTTCCAATGGAATTGAAGAAAGCACAACCTTTGATGAACTAGAACATGCTACCACTAGTTTGGCCCTTTTATATGCTGAAATGGACCCCTTGTCACTAATAAGAACTTTCACTCATCTAATTGCTAGTACATCGACTCCTAAGGTATTAACTATTCTCATATTGATATTCCCTATGACTTTTATCAATAAATTTACTATTAACCTCTTTTCCATAGGGATTATCTTGGGAGAATAGCATCGCTTCAATACCTGACGAATAAGATGAAAAGGTAGACCTTACACCCCTAGTCCAAATGGTCAGCCCTCTTCCTCCTGCCACCAATCCTATTGCCCCTGCTGTAATTGAACTAGAGAAAAATACTGCCATGTTCTGTCTTTCAAAAGACATTATTTCAATGACTCCTCTAGAGAAGGATGCTCTTCTTGCTTCTCTATCCAATTTGCTATCTTTTCTAACTAAAGAGGAATCCAAAAAAGTGGTTTTCCACTTTGATGAAAGAAGCTGAGTCAATGTTTAATGCTGTGATTGCTGCTACCAAAATTAGCGCTGACTATGCTGAGAAGATCACTCAAATGCAACAAGATCAAGCTAACCATTAAGCAGAGATACGAAAGAAACAAGATTGCATTATTCAAATCAACACTCTAAAATCTCAATTCCAGAGCCATAATGACCAAATCCAAGTGCATTTGGCAGCTATTGAAAAACTTAAGTATGATAAAAAAGACATACTAGCTGAAGGTCAAAAATTAGAAACTCAATATCACGAATACAAGCAGAATGTTGATGCTTTCAAATATTCTTTGGAAACTCAAAAGAAACGTGTTGTTTCCTGGACAAGTAAACTATCCAACACCCAAGAGGCTATCACCAACTATCATGCCAAGTGGAGTGCTCTCCAATCTACTGATATTCACTCATTTTAATTGCCATAGTTTCTTTTGAAAATTTATTGTGGCCATGACTTGGCCTATTTAAGTACTTGTATAATTTTTATTTAGCCATGAGTTGGCTTTATCTTTCTAGTAAAAAAATGTTAAATGATTGTACTTGTTTGATTTCATGCTTAATATTTTGAATCCCAGTAGTGGTTAGGCCAACTTTAATTTTATTAAATGTTATTTAATTCTCAATAGATAGCTAGCCATAATTTGGCCTTACATTTCTCCATAGTATTAATATAAAATCAATATGGACTAGTTTAATTCCATTAGTTCCCATGTGGAAGGATAATATTTTTTCAGATATTTACCATTGATTGCTCTCTTATGTGGTTCTCCTTTTAGACTTTCTAACTAGTATGCATTTCCATCTAGCACTTTGTAAACTTTAAAAGGGCATTCACAATTAGGAGACCAATTTCCAAACTCTATGTCCTTAGTTCCAATAAGTAAAATTACCTTCTAGATTAAATCTCTAACCTTAAAATTCTTCTTTTTTTTTTATCCTTTTATCATATGATCTTGCTACCCTCTTTTGTGGTTGAATGCATGCATTCTCACTTCTTCAAGATCTTCTAATTCCATGACCATCACCTTTATATATTTATCAGGTACCAACTGATTCTGTAATGCTACTCGAAGTGAGAGAACTACCACTTTCATTGGTAAAATAACATCATGCCCATAAACTAAAGAAAATGGAGAATCCCCTATGGCACTCCTTTTTAATGTTCTGTAAGAACATAACATTTCTGATAAAATCCTATGCCAATCTCTAGGATTATCTTCCAGTATTTTCTCCAGAATATTTATAAGGATTTTGTTGGATGCCTCAGCTTATCCATTAGACTGAGAATAATGAGGGGTAGACCTCATTAGCTTGATTTCATAATCCTTAGTGAAATCTTTCATTTCATCCCTTGTAAACATAGTTCCATGATCAGTAGTTATGGTTTGAGGAATACTAAATCTGTGAATAACATGCTCCTTGATGAATTGTATAACATCCTGCTATTCTACTTTTTTTATTGGCACAACTTCTACCCATTTTGTAAAGTAATTTGTGGCCACAATCAAGAAACTATGCACCCTTAGAAGAAGTTGGATATATTTTCCTAATAGATCAATAGCCAAACCATGAAATGGCCAAGGTTTAACTACTGCATGCATGTCATCTACTGGTACTGTTTGAATGCTTCCATAATTTTGACATTGATGACAACCCTTATCAAAAGTAATACAATCTTTTAATATGGATGGCCAAAAATAGCCATGCCTTCGGATTAACCATCTCATTTTCACTCCAGCTTGATGTGCTCCACAAACACCTTCATGCACTTATTTCATCACTTCAAAAGCCTCATGCTAAGCTAGAGACCTCAATAGCAACCCATCTTGTCCTTTTTTGTATAATTCATCATTTATCAAGCCATAATTTAATGCATGAATCTTGGCTCGTTGTGAAGTTTTCTAACTTGGACAATCTAAATACCTCCTAATCTCTTGTCTTTAATCTCCAACCACATTAACATCTAATGAAAAACAATCCACCTATATTCCCCTTTTAATAATTGAAGGATGATTTTTCTTTTGCACCACAATTAATTTTTTTGTTAGTTCTTTCGTCATCCTTAATCCTGATGCCACTTGTGCTAATTCATTTGCTTTCCAATTTTCTTCCCATGGAATATGCATGAAACCAACTTCTCCAAAGTTATTTATTAATTGAACGGTTGCAGTGAAATATGGAGCTAGAAGTAGACTATTACACTTATATTCCCCAACCACCTGTTTTAATACCAGTTGAGAATCTCCCATTATTATCACATTTTTTGCTTTCAAATCTTGTAATATTTCCAGCCCAATCACCAATGCTTCATATTCAGCTTGATTATTTGTACATTCAAATACCAAGTGAAATGACAACATTGTTTAACCCCATCTGGTGCTGTAATTATAATCCCATCACCAAACGTTGTACTGGTGCTAAATCCATCAAATTTTAGAATCCACATATTAGTTTTTATAGAGTAAACAGGCAACTCATCACTATTACCTTGCTGCTGCATTAAAGAAGGATGATCTGCTACTGCTTGGCCTTTCGCTAGTTTCTAGGGAAAGTAAACTAAAGAGAATTCTACCAAAGCTATAGCCCACTTCCTATTTATTCTAGTAATGAGAGGACTATTCAGCATATGTTTAATCAAGTTTATGGCTGACATTACATACACTCTACTTCTAATAATGTAGTTATAAAGCTTGGTGCATGCGAAAAACAAAGCCAAGCATAACTTTTCAATATGAGAGTATTTTACTTCTGTGTTAATTAAGAGGTGGTTGAGTTAATAAATAGCTTACTCTCTTCCTTGAGAATCATCTTAAGCCAACATACATCCAATGGAATTATCACCTATTGAAATATACATTTTCAAAGGATAACCTTTCCTTGGAGGCACTAATATAAGAGGACTCATTAGATATTTTGTTTATCTTATAAAAAACTTCCTAATGCTGAAGACTCCATACAAATTCTTTGGAAGCTTTCAATTTCAAAAGTTATGAGAAAACCTTTGTTCAACCGGCCATATTAGAGATAAATCTCCTTAAATAATTAATCTGGCCTAAAAATCTTTGTAATTCTTTTTTATTCTGTAGAGGTTAAGCTTCAATAATTGCCTTCATTTTATTTTTGTCCACCTCCATACCTCTATGATGCACCAAGAATCCTAAGAAATTTCTAGCTCTCACTCCAAATGCACATTTCAAAGGATTTAGTTTCAATTTATCGATTCTCATTCTTTCAAAGCTTTTTCTTAAATGATGAACATGATCTTTGGCTTTCTTAGATTTAACCACAATATCATCAATGTATGCTTCTAAAACTTACCCTATCATATCATGGAATATGGAATTCATAGATCTTTGATAAGTTGCACCAATATTTTTTAAACTAAATGGCATTACAAGACATTTAAAAGTTCCTATTGAACTAGGACATCTGAATGTTGTTTTAGAAATGTCATCTTATGAAATTAAAATTTGATTATAGGCAGAATATCCATCCATAAAAGACAACAATTTATTCTTAGCAATAGAATCTATTAACATATTTTCCATAGGCATAACATACACATTTTTTGGAGTAGCAACATTCAAATCTCTAAAATCTACACTAACTCTCAATTTTTCATTATTTTTCACTACTGGTACAATATTAGAAAGCCAAGTTGTATACCTTATAGGCCTGATGAATTTGGCCTGCAACAATTTCTCTATTTCTTCTTTCGCTTTAGCCTCTACCTCTTTGGACATCCTCCTTATTAGCTGTTGAAATGGCTTGTACCCTAATTCGATTGGAAGATGGTGCTCTACCAATATTCTATCTAAACATGGCACATCTTTAGATCTCCAAGTGAAACAATCTTTATATTCATGCTACAGGTTTACTAATTCCTATTTTAAGTCTCCAATAAGCAACAAACTAACATATATAACTTTAGGATCCTCTGGTGTTCCTAAATTAACTTCTTCCAATGCATCTTGAGTTTTGGGCTGAATGTCTTCAAATTTCCTTGGGCCTGAACCAAATCTTCAAATTGTATCTCTTCAGCTTCTATTTCTTCTTGGTCATCTTCAAAAATGACTTCTGCTCCCAAACTTCTACCTCTTTTAATTCTTCCCACATACACTATGTAGACCCTTGATTTTGGCCCTAAGCTAGTTCAGTCCTAATTAAAGAAGGCCTAAGTCATGATCGGTCCATTCTTAATAAGCTTAAACCTATTTTAAGCTTTTGGTTGGTTTGGTCCAAATTTTATAAGGCCTAAAATAAGTCCGATTTGATTTTTAAAGCCCCAAAAATGGTCTGAAAGCCAATTTGGTTCGATATGGACCATGCCATGTCGAATTGGGTTTGCCTAATTTGATATGGATGTCCATATCAAATTAAGCATTGCCCAATTTGATATGGACCATGTCCATATTGAATTAGGGTAGCCCTAATTTGATATGGATGTCCAAATCAAACTAAGCATTGCCCAATTCGATATGGACCATGTCTTTATCAAATTAGGGCAATCCTAATTCGATATGGACCTTGTCCATGTGAACTAGGGCTGCCAATTCAATATGGACTTTGGTCCATGTCGAATTAAAATGCTTTTAGTTTTATATGGTCATGGTCTGCCTCGAATTCAAATTGTTTAAATTCAATATGGTCACCGTTTATCTCATATTAAAATTGTTTTAATTCGATATGCCTTAGAGGAATCATGCTAAAACAGGAAAATAAGACTCATTTACAGGATTTAACCTGAGTTTTTATAATAAATGCATGATTAAAGAAGCAGCCAGAGGCAGCGACAAGCAATCAGGAGGCAATAATTAATAAAAAAATGCTAGCATCTTTGAGTAATTAATAGATTGAGAGCAACGGACAAGGATTAGCAATCCAAAATACACAAAGATATAAACTAGAAGGCACTAGCACACTGTCATCACTTTGTTCAATCGAGATTCTACAATTAGTGTAAACATAAAGCTCGGATCAACTTGAAATATCGGTGGAACCAACAAATGGAGGTTTTAAATTCTTTATTCAATCTGTTTTAAAGTTCATAATAGTTTATCCATTGTTTCATTGAATTATTTTATTTTCATTCTTATATTGTTTTGCAGAATACTCAGCAAGCTACTTGAGAATATGTGAGCGGGAATTTTTGCCCCCACTCCCGGTGGAATGGTTCTTGCGACTTCGGCACTGTTTTGGCTCGGAGTCTTAGAAAATACGGACCTAAGTCCGAAGAAAATAGAGTCGCCACCCGGACGAGCTGGAAAAAAGAAAGGGGTGGATGACTTGATTCCTAAGGAATCCCCAACCCCCTAATGGGTTCGAAAAGTTGGGTACGTGTGGGGAAGGTGAGAAATGGCCCACCACCCCCACAATGCCCGGTTCATTGGAACCGGCCTCCTTTACAGGTTTTAATATTATAAAATTCTTAAATATAACAATATTATCCATATTACACACAATAATTAAAATAAAGCATCAATATATTGAAAATCAAAATAATGTCCAAGCAAAACAAATAAATGGACACCCATCCGAAGATGGAAACATGCCCTTACATAATCCATGCCTACATAGGAAACCCACCGAAAGGTAAAAATATGTCCTTTACATTGGTTCTAAAATAGAAAAGCAATTTAAATTACATGATATTTAACTAATGAGGTACCCACCAAGTGGAAACATACCTTTTACAACATTTGAAAATCTAAATAAATCGATAAAAGTAAATAACCATTCATCATAAATAAATCATTCATCAAAGATATTAAACATCAATAGAACATAAACATCCATCCATGATAAACTAAATAAACCAAGCATTGAACTTAAATAAATTAAAGCATATAAAATAAATCAAAGCATATAATGAACTACACAATCAAATATAAGAATAAAGCAAGTAAAAAAAATACAAATTAAGGCTACTATTTTTATTTAAGATTCTTTATTTAATGTTTAGGGTTTTAGAATTTATTGGTTTAAGCTACTGTAAGTGTTAAGGGAATTAAAATGGATTTAGGTTTTATGATTTAAGGGATTAATAAAGTTCTTTGATTAACCAAATTAGTGTTTGAGGAGTGAAATCATGAAATTAGGTTTTGGATACTTTAAAACATTAAGTTTATGATTATTACTACTGAATTATAGGTTTATTGTGTTTGAATTTTAATATTTAGATTTATAAGGTTTTAAGGTTTAAAGATTAAAGGGTTAGGGTTTAGGAAAACTAGGGTTTAAGGTTAACTAATTTGGGGTTGCTGTCTTGGTTTTGAAAGTTGAATTAGGGCTTTTAGTGTTTCAGAGAATGTATTTGATTTTAGAGTTTGAGAAAATAATTTATAGTTTTATAAAGCTTTATGTGATTTTTAGAAGCTGTAAAGTGATTTTGAGTTTGGATATTTAACAAAACATTTGGAATTTTGGAAAAGAATTAGAAGAAAACCAGTTTAGAGTTTTATGGTGTTTCTTGTAAATAAACAAAAACAATTTAAAGTTTACAGAAACAGAAAAGATATTTTTTAGGGTTTTTTGGAAATAAACAAAACGATTTAAGATTTATAGAAACAGAAGATACAATTTAGGGTTTTTGGGGACAAAAGGAATAAATTAGGTTTTTTGAGGTTTTAGGGAAACAGAAGGATGATTTTTAGGGTTTAAGAACGATTTAAGGTTTTGGAAAGTTGGAAAGTAGATTAGGGTTTTGATATTTTGAAGAAACAGAAAAAGTAATTTAGGATTTTTAAAAATAGAGGAGACGATTTAAGGTTCTAAGGTTTAGAAAAAGTAAATTAGGGTTCTAAGGTTTTTAGAATCAAAAGAAAGAGTTTAATGATTCAAGCTACTGTAAAGAAAAAAGATTTGATATTCATACCTTTGTTTGTTGGTTCCACCAAAAATTACTTCTTGGATGAACAAGAACAAAGGCAAGATGGTTGCCTTTGATGGATTGAATTGTTTGTTTGCTCTCTCAAAAGTCCGATCGTTAATCTCCTAATTTTCTTGATTCCTCAGTACAAAGTTTTTCCTCTAAAATTTTCCCCCTCTTTGTGTTATTTTTAGTCCTTATTTATAGAAGATTTTTATGATTAATCTTAGTTGCTCACGGAATCTAACATTAATTAAGAAAGGAATCCAAAATCGAATTGAATTTGGCTTCGGAAAAATTTGCGTCGAAAAAATTTTGCTGGCGAAAAAAAACTGCTGCGGAAAAATTTCACTAGCGAAATAAAACTGCTGCAGAAAAATTACACTGGCGAAAAAGTTACCGCAGCTGGGGCGGGCGAAATTGCCTGGGGGTCATTTCGCCCGCAGGAAATTCCTGCGGAAATTTGCTGGCTGCGGGAGCGAAATGGCCCAAGGCCATTTTGTCCCAACTTTTTCGTCGCCGATTTTTATTTTTATTTTTGTTTATTTATTTATTATTTATTATTTATTATTAATTAAAAAATTAAATACTAAAATAAATATTGTTTAATTAAGATAACATAAAAATTATTTTAGACTAATTAAAATATATTGGACCGGACTGGGTTAAAAACAGTTTTGGTAAAAAAAAATCTGCAACGCGGGAGCTGTCGGGCTCGTGGGCTATGCTGGCAGCGGGTCAATTCGCCCCCAGATGCCATCTGCGGCGAAATGGGATAGCCCAATTCGCCACCAGATGCCATTGGCTGCAAAATTGGTGTCCCAATTTGCCCCTAGATTATTTCTGCGGCGAATTGGGCTGCCGTGCGACGCTCGCCAATCCGTTCGATTTTTTATTTTTTATTATTAAAAATAACTATGAAATATTATTAGTATTTAAAATATTATTAAAATAAATAAAATACCACAAAAAAATTATTTTGGACTATCGGATTTGAATGGGTCAAAAATTAAGGGTCTACAATTTGTCCCCTGCTTGAACGATCTGAGACTATGGCAAAAGAGAGTGAAAAGCAATAAGACTTAATTTAATGAGATGGTTACTTGAATTTGATTTGGGTACTTGGACCCGAGGCTGAACTTGATTTGGGTACTTAGACCCGAGACTAGATTGAATTTGGGTACTTGGACCGAGGATTGGGTACTTGGACCCGAGATTGGGTACTTAGACCCGAGATTGAATTTGATTTGGGTACTTAGACCCGAGATTGAATTTGATTTGGGTACTTGGACCCGGGATTGGGTACTTAGACCCGAAATTGGGTACTTGAACCCGCGATTGATTTGATTTGGGTACTTGGACCCGAGATTGGGTACTTGGACCCTAGACTGAATTTGATTTGGGTACTTGGACCCGAGATTGAATTGAATTTGGGTGCTTGGACCCGAGACTATATTGAATTCAAGTGCTTGGACCCGAGATTAGATTGAATTTGGGTACTTGGACCCGGGATTGGGTACTTAGACCCGAGATTGATTTGATTTGGGTACTTGGACCCGAGAATGGATACTTGGACCTGAGATTTAATTTAATTTGGGTACTTGGATCCGAGATTGAATTTGATTTGTGTACTTGGACCCGAGATTGGATTGAATTTGGGTACTTGGACCCGAGATTGATTTGATTTGGGTACTTGGACCCGAGATTGGGTACTTGGACCCAAGATTGGTAACTTGGACCCGAGATTGGATTGAATTTGGATACTTGGACCTGAGATTGGGTACTTGGACTCGAGATTGATTTGATTTGGGTACTTGGACCCGAGAATGGGTACTTGGACCCGAGATTGAATTTAATTTGGATACTTGGACCCGAGAATATATTTGATTTGGGTACTTGGACCCGAGATTGGGTACTTGGACCAAAGTCTGATTTGATTTGGGTACTTGGACCTAAGCTTAAATTGGATTTGGGTACTTGGACCCGAGATTGGATTGAATTTGGGTACTTGGACCTAGGATTGGGTACTTGGACCCGAGATTGAGTTGATTTGGGTACTTGGACCCGAGATTGAATTTGATTTGGGTACTTGGACCCGAGAATAAATTTGATTTGTGTACTTGGACCTAGGATTAAATTTGATTTGGGTACTTGGACCCGAGATTGGATTGGATTTGGGTACTTGGACCCGAGATTGAACTTGATTTTAGGGTACTTGGACCTAAGACTAAGTTTGACTAACCTTTTATCAGTTGAGAAGTCTGACTGCTTCGGCTATTCTATGCATGGTGGTTCTTCACCCTCAAAATGGATCTTCATCCTTTGAGATCGGGTCTTCACCCTTGAAAATGGATCTTCATCCTTTGAGATCAGGTCTTCACCCTTGAAAATGAATCTGCATTCTTTGAGAACGGGTCTTCACTCTTGAAAACGGATCTTCATCCTTTGAGATCGGTTCTTTACCCTTGAAACATGGATCTTCATCCTTTGAGATCGGGTCTTTGCCCTTGGAACATGGATCTTTATCCATTGGAGGTCAGGTCTTTACCCTGGCTTCAGCTCTTTTAGCTAAACTGATCTTTTGTCTTTTGCATCTTCATTCTTTTGATAGTTCCAATGTTCTATTCTTTTGTTCTTCCTTTTTGCAAAAATTCAGCTATTTTTAGTTGGCTCTCATATCTTCTCCTGCCCCCTGCATGGCGAAATATTTGCAAGTGAGTTTGAAAATGTTTGGTATATAAACTTTAAAAATTGAAAAGGAGAAACTTTGCCCCCTGTGTAGGCTCAAACCAAAGATTTTTTCCATGCAAGCTTTGATTGATGTTTTTGTTGTCTAGTTCTTTGCACAAGAACGTATTTCTTCTCTTTGCAAGATTACTGGAGCTTTCTCAAGCAATGGGCTTTCTATGCCCCCCTGATTTGATATCTTCTTTTGATTGTTTACTTCACAGAGTGTTTGCTGTTCACCTTAATAAAGAATAGACAATACAAGACAAGAAAGTGCGATGTGATATGCTCATGTATTCATGATATGCATGAATGATACTTACAGTCATTCCATTGACCACAGACCGAGGTGTTTAGTAGAAGTGCTCTCACGGATTTCTTTCAGATGACCGTTCAGTTCTTGCATTAGAATTACAGGATGCTTCACATTTATGGCTTTTATCTTCGAGATATTGAAAATATGGGTGGTGGAGACCCCAAGTTACAGAGTCAGGGATACATCCATTTCAAACTATGTTTCAGCATGTCAGTTGGTAGCTTCTTCATGACCTTGCCAATAATCATTTCCTTTGCCCAATGTGTCCTTTGGAATTCGACAGTTCAACATACTCCCCTTAACTTGAAGACTTTGTATGACAAAAATATTTTTTTTTTGAATTTTGATTTTGAAATCAAATGTTGGCTTTGCCAAATCAATGTCAATATACCTCAGGACTTGATTTTTCCAAATTAACATATCTATAACATGACAACCCTAGTTACCGTACTAAACTCGGGAATTATTTCTAATTAAGCAAGAACTGTTGCACTTCAGATAGGAACATACACATTACTTGGCCAAAGGTCTCATTTGAGTTTAAATATTGTCTATCTCATATGCATGCTCATCCAAACTATCTCCACTAATAGACTCTACCTACCAAGAGAGATCAACATGTCTTTAATAGGCTTGAAATGGGGTCTATAAGGGACACGAGTTTAAATGAAGGCCATTTTGAGATTGGAGCTGGTGTGACACAAAGGACAAACCTTCACACTACAAATTTCTTATTGGAACTTTAGACAATTGGGAGCAATCTTGCTAGACTCCAAATTCCCTCTATCTTCTTGGCATTAATCTGGATCTTGATTGGAACAGTCTTTGCCCTTGCATAAAGTTTGGTACCCAAATTCATTTCTTTTCTTCTTCTCCCTTTTCTTTCTTTTTATTTTTCTTACTCCTCCCTTTCTTTGAGCATTTTATCATTTTTGTCCTTCTTTCTTATAGGACTGTCAAGTACAGAACTTTCAAGAACTGAATGGTCTTTCTCCTTTTTCATTGATTTTGATCGAATCTTTGGTTGGGTTGGACCAATTCAAGTCAAACCGTCCTTATAAACCAAATGGAAGCCTTTTGTTGTCTTAGGTAAAAGAGAACTCAGTTGGCTTTTTGAACCATTTTGGGTTTTCTTTTCTTTTTTTTTCTCTTTTCTTTTGTTTTTTTTGTCTTTTTTTTGTTTTCTTTTCTTCTCTTTTTTTGTTTGTTTGGTTTGTTTGTTTGTTTTTTTTTCTAGCTCTAAAAGAGTTGTCTTATTTGTACTAACTTGGGCTTCCAATAATGGATGAGTGGGGTGACATAAATCTCCTTTAACATGGATAAATCATTTGTTATTCTGATGTTATCTTGATAGATTGGAGATATTAGGTAAACTTCAACTACCCTTATGGTCTTGGAAACATCAACTATATTCTTGGTCTTGAGAACTTCAACTATCTTCATGGTCTTGAGAACTTCAACTATCTTCATGGTCTTGAGAACATCAACTATCTTCATGGTCTTGAGAACTTCAACTATCTTCATGGTCTTGAGAACTTCAACTATCTTCATGGTCTTGAGAACATCAACTATCTTCATGGTCTTGAGAACTTCAACTATCTTCATGGTCTTGAGAATTTTAACTATCTTCATGGTATTCATTTCTTTCTTTGATCTTCTTGCCTCTTCATCTTAGTGATCATAAGACTTGTCAAAAGTATCACAACAACTCAGGGTAGGTTATTGGGGTTTGTAAGCCAATGAAAAGAAAGCTAAAATTTTATGAAGGCTCAACGGGACAACTACGGATTGATATTTAATGGGGCGGATACTAGTTGTTGGCTAATCCAAACAATGCCTAGATCATCCCTCCCTTAAATAAGCAGTTTCGCCTCGAAAGTTTGTCAAAGCATGTTCTAAGACTGACTAGAACCTAGACAAAGGTAATTATGCAGGAGCCCTCTCTAAGTAAGCATACACAACTCAATGCTATGGAGCATTTTCCTCATCTAGTAAGGTCATTCAAGTCATGATTCATAAATATATTAATTCATGAATTATCAAGCTAGATTCCTCATTGGTTGAGCACCAAAATGAACAAAGACCAACAAAATTTTGATGAAAATAATTTATTTAAAGCAACTTTAAGTTTGAAAAGCACAATAGTTCCAAAATATTAAAGAAAGTAAGATTGAAAAGCAACATTCAAGCTAAGGAAAGTTCATTGAGTTTAAGCTTCTTTTCCTTTCACATCTTCAATATTTCCATCTTGAAATGATGATAAAACAAAATCTTCTTCCAATCCTTTTCCCACCATGAAGGTTGCCGGTGGAGGTACTCTGTTGAATCTTGGAAATGGATTATCTTTGGTGTTGGGCTTATCCGGCTCGGGCAACTTGCCATTATCAATTAAATTCTGGATCTCATGCCTCAACTTCATGCAATTGTCCGTTTCGTGTCCAGGCCTTTGATGGAATTAGCAAAATGCACTAGTATCAAAGTTAGGTGGAAGAGGATTAGGCAAAGGACGAGGAGTCAAGGGTTGTAACAATCCCTTCTTTTGTAGCTTATTGAGAACCCAAGACAGTGGCTTCCCTAATTCTGAAAACTGCCTCATTCCTCCTTAACTAGTGGCATTAACATTAACTTCTTTTTGCGTGCTTTGATTGCATGACTTGTAGTTCCCTTTCTCATTCATTTTTATTGAAAAGCGATTCTTCTCCCTTTCCCACTCTTCAATTTGTAGACCAGCTTGGAGAAGATCTTTGAAGTCCCTTATAAGGGTGTGAGACAACCTTTCACGGAGGTTGGGCAGGATGCATATGACGATCATCCTTATTTGATCAGATTCATCGGGCCTTTTCTTGAGCAAAGCAGCCTTATTTCTCCACCTTGTCACATAGTCCACAAAATTCTCATTTGGCCTTTTGTCTAATGGACTCCACTTCCATTAAGGTAACTTCCAACTAGACATTATACCCATATTGCTGGATGAAGGCCTTGTATAGCAAATCCCAACTCTTTTGTGTTCCATCATCTAAGGTATTGAACCAATTTTGGACAATAGGGTCTAATGAGAGCATAAAGTACCTTATAGTTTGAGCCTTAGTAGCTCGGGCAGATTGCATATCAGTGATATACTGCTTCACATGGAGATGGAGGTTTCCAGTACCATCAAACTTCGCAAAAGATGGCATCTTGAATTTGTATGGAACTTCTTCATCTAGCTCAAATAGTTGTCGATCTCGGACATTTCCTAGATTTTCAGTTTTTTCTCAAATTTCTTTTCTAAATCAGCAATCATCTTCTCAACATCAGATGTCTTGGTCTTTTCAATAGTTGCCTTCTCAACAACCTTCGGCTCCTTTTTGTCTTGAGGATCTTGGTAGTATTGAGCCCAATCATCATCATCAATGATCACCTTATCATCATCAAAAGCTACTTCACCAAATTTAGTCTTCCCTTTGTCCTTTGACTTCTTAGTGCTAGCAGATGCTTTGACATGATTTTCTAAAATTGCAGTCAATTGGTTCTTCATGGTCTCAACTAAGGCCTCTTTTATTTCTTTCATTTTGGCATTGAGGGCTTCATCCACCATTCTTTGAATTTGTTAGGGCTCCATTGCTTTTGGTGAGCAAGTGATTGAGTTGTTGCTAGATACTTCATCTCCGGCGTAGGTTAGATTATCGTAAGCTTTTGAACTATTGTAATCCAGGGCTGTGAGCCAGAAAGGATCAATGATATGAGATGCAAATGTATGCATGTATGCGTGTATGCACAAACAATCAACGAAGAAAGATAATTAGGACGTTCCTTCCAACCTTATAACATCCACACACGAATGGCGAGTCTCTTCTCCTAAGTAAATGGTTAAAAAAATACCAGCATGGGGTATCTTATTTTCGAATATTTCCCTCGGACGTTTCAACCAATAGTTATATTTTTAAAAATGGAAATCAATTTATGATAATTCCCATTAATTAGGTTTTAATCCATTTATCCATCTAAAGTAGCTTTTATGCTATATTGGATTAAAACTAAATTAAGAGGTTTATTATAAATAAATTTCTCACTTGAAAAAGCAACTAATGATTCATGCCAAAAATAAGCTCATGATTAATTATTTCTTAGTATAAACTAAGCTCACAATTGATTTTTGGTATTTCATAATTGACCCAAATAATTTGCAAGCTCTTTGTAAAAAAAAGGTTGGATAAAAACAATTTTGTTTCTAAGCCCATTGTAAAAAGATCTTAGAAAAAAATGAATTTTAGGCTTAGTATTTGGGCTATGAGCAAAATAATTTTTGATTTATTTTTAGAAAAGTTTTATGTCCAAAGACCATCTTGAAGAGTCTTGAAAATAGTTTTGGTCTTTTGGACTTTAAAAGAAAATTTTATTTGAGCTTACAAATGTACTTGGGTCAAATTAGAAAAAAAAGAGCAAACCAAATAAGCCATGATTTAAGCAATACAAATTAATCATAGTCAAACAACATGCATTTGGGGTAAAAACCTAAGGAAAGTAACTAGGCCAATTACATGAGCTTTAGTCTTTGGGTTAAAAGGCTTAGGTTCCCATAGCAAGTATATATCAAATGGTACGAGGCTATGAGTGGTTATGCCATGCTTGATCTCCATACCTTGAGTGAAAGTATGGTATCCCTTACATAACACAACACGGGTAACATGGGCGTCCTAACTCACGCACACGATGCAATATAATATGATGCAATGGATAATATCATTAAAAGAAAGAAAATAATAATATAAAGACCAACAGAATAATACAAATTAAGGCTACTATTTTTATTTAAGATTCCTGCTGGCGAAAAAGTTGCCGCAGCTGGGGCGGGCGAAATTGTCTGCGAGCCATTCGCCCACAGAAAATTCCTGCGGGAATTTATGGGCTGCGGGGGCAAAATTGCCTGTGGGCCATTTCGCCCGTAGGACTTTCCTGGGTGGCCATTTCGTTCGCAGGATTTTTCTGCCAGTGAAGCCATTTCGCCTGCAGAAAAGTTCTGCGGGTGAAATGGCTTTGGCCATTTCGTCCCAACTTTTTGCCTATAAATTTTTTCGTCGCCGATTTTTATTTTTATTTATTTATTATTATTATTTTTTATTTTTTATTAATTAAAAAAACTAAATACTAAATCAAATATTGTTTAATTAAGATAACATAAAAATTATTTTGGACTAATTTAAATATATTGGATCAAATAAAAATTATTTTGAACTAATTAAAATATATTGGACTGGACTGGGTCAAAAAACATTTTGGTAAAAAAAAATCGACAGCGCGCGAGCTGTCGGGCCCGTGGGCTGTGCTGGCAGCAATTGCGCTGGCGAAAATGGGCGCAGCGGGCCAATAAAATTTAAACCTCTTTATGCCATCTTCACAAATTCTATTTCTAGCAGATATACTTTACACCTATTCCTCATCTTCTTGAACTTGGCAATAAACTTATCAGTGCTTTCACAAACTCTTTGAGTTACTTTGGATAATTCGGCTATGCATACTTTAGGTTCAGCCTTAAAGAACTGAGTATGAACAGACGCTCCGTTTCCTGCCAGGTAAAGATTGAATTCCTAGGAAGAGTTGTGTACCAAGTAAATGCACTTCCAGTTAAGGAATTAGGAAAAAATCTAAATTAGTAAAAAGAAAAAATATCATAATTTGCAAATTAACCACACTGAATAGTAAATCTTGCAATATGTTCTATGGAGGATTGACCATCTTCTCTAGAGAACAATGAGAAATCTGGGATACGATATCCTTTGGATAACTATTTTCCAATCTATCATTTTAGTATAAGGTTTCATAAATTCTGGACGGCCTATTTGTCTTAGGCCAGGTCCACAAAGCTCCTTAACAATTTCCCTTACAATATCCACATCAACATTACCCATGTGCCAATTTTCTTATGGAATTAATTACGGTGGTCTCCAAATCGGGGGTTGTGGAAAATCTGCATCATAAACTTATGGTTGTATATGAGGATTAGTCATTTTAAAAATCTACAGGGGTTGATTTGGCTTACCATTAAAGCGACCATTACCATTAGTTACTTTGTTATTTCCATTCAATTCTTTTCTTCTAGGAGGAGGAACATACTTTTCATCAGCATGGCCCTGAGGCCTATGCCAATCTTCTAACTCTAAATTAATGGAATGCTCCCTAAGCTCTTCTATCACTTGTTTGGATGAATGTACAACTACATTTTGTATAGATGGGATTGTCTTCTGAGAACAATTTTGTTTACCAAATGTCAAATTCCATCCACTCACAGTCCGCCACATTTCTTCCTGCTGCTTCTACATCAGAACCTGTGACTCATGGAATTTCCTTTAAGTTTCCTGAATCTACACTTGTGATACTAACACATGTTTGAGAATATTTGTTAAAGTCATTCGATCCCATTCATCAGTAATAATAGATCCTTCTATAGAATCTTGATTTTGGCCCTAAGCTAGTTCGGTCCTAATTAAAGATGACCTAAGTACTTATCGGTTCATTGTTAATGGATTCAACCTATTTTAAACTTTTAATTTGATTGGTTCAATTTTATAAGGCCTAAATAAGTCCAGTTTAGTTTTTAAAAACTTAAAATGGTCCAAAGGTAAATTTGGGTCGATATGGACCATACCATATTGAACTAGGCCTGCCCAATTCGATATGGGTGGTCCATATCGAATTAGGCAATGCTTAATTTGATATGGACCATGTCCATATCGAACTAGGGCATGACTAATTCGATATGGACAATGGTCCATATTGAATTAGGGCATTCCTAATTCGATATGGAGCATGCCTAATTCGATATGGACAATGGTCCATATTGAATTAGGGCATTTCTAATTCGATATGGACCTTGTCCATGTCAAACTAGGGCATCCAATTCGATATGGACCTTGGTCCATGTCAGATTAAAAAAATTTTAGTTCGATATGGTTAGGTTTTAGCCTTGAATTCAAATGATTTTAGTTCGACATGGTCATGGTTTATCTCAAATTCAAATTGTTTTAATTTGATATGCCTCAGAAGGTCTGTGCTTAATTAGGAAGCTAACACTCATTTAACAGGGTTTAACCCAATATGTTCCTATAAATACAGGTTTTAAAAACAAGCAACGGGAAGGCAACAACGATCAATAAGAAACTAGCGCAGAGACAACATTCAAAGCAATTATAAGGAACAACAAAAACACAAATCATCAACACACCAAAAGCAGTAACACTGTCTTTAATCTTTGCTCAGCCAGAAATAACAATTGTAGGTAGGAGCTTGGAACCAACAAATAATTTGGTGGAGCCTTCAACACAGGTTTCATTTTCTAATCTCAATTTGTTAAAACATATAGTAACTAGGTTTTTTCTTTTCCCTTATATATTTTGATTGATTATTTTAATTGCTATTTTGATCCAATTTAAATTGATAAATCCTAAACCCAAATTTGTTTTACAACTTACAAAAACATAAACTATGTCCAACCCTAATCTATTTTCCAAATTATGAAACCTTAGACTATTTCCAACTTATAAAACCCTAAACCGTTTCCAAATTATAAAACCCTAAATTGTTTTCCAACTTCTAAAACTCTAATCTATTTCCAAAACCTCAACTATTTTCTAAAATTTCAAATCCTAATTTATAAAATCTATTTTCTAAAGCCAAAAGTTCCAAAACCCTAATTTAATTCCAAGACATCAAAAACCCCAATGTCCAGTAAACCTTAAACTCTAATTCCAAAATACCTAAAACCCTAATTCCAGTGGCTCAACTAATTCCAGTAGCCTAATTCCCGAACCTAGGTCCAAACCCTAATTTCGATAACTTAATTCATAAACCCTAGTTTCATAGAAACCCCAAAATTTCTTAAACCGTAAAATTTCTTAAACCTTAACCTAAATCTTAATCCTGTTAACTACCAAAACCTCAAAACCAGATTCCCAATAATCTTAAACCCTAATACAATAAACCAAGAATAATTTAATCCAGCAACCCAAAACTAATTTTATCAAGTAGCCCCAAAACCCCTAATTTTCAAGCTAAAACTCTAAATTCCCAAAATAAAACCCTAAAACATAATTTTTATTCTATAAGCTTTAATTTAAGATGTAGAGACTAGTTATATGTATTTAATACTTTAAAACCATAGTTTAGATTATTTTATTATTTACATGCTATTATGAATGTATGTTTTATTTTTAGCTTGTGATGGATGATTTGTTTGATTTTACAATGAATGGTTGAATGTTTTGATTTATTTTGTTAAGAATTGCAAGAGGTATGCTTTCACTTTGTGGGTACCTCAATTTTTATTATATAATTTAATTTGTCTTTTAAGGAATTTGGGACTATTTGTAAGGGATACGTTTCCACCTATGATGGATGTCCCATTTTGTTTATTTTATTTTTTTTGACATTAGACATCTGTAAAGGTATGTTTCCATCCTTGGATGGGTGGCTATTTATTATTTTGTTTGGACTTACCTTGATTTCAATATAATGATTAATTATTTTAGTATTCGCATGTAATATGGATAATATTGTAATATTTAAGAATTTTATAATATCTGGACTAGAAAAGGAGGTCGGTTCCAATGAACTGGGTGTTATAGGGTTGCTGGGTCATTTTCACCTTCCCCATATGTACCCAATTTTTTGAACCCATTAGGGGTTGGGGATTCCTTAGGAATTGAGTCATCCACCCCTTTCTATTTTCTCAGCCCGTCCAGATGGCAACTTTATTTTCTCCAAGTTTAGGCCAGTGTTTTCTAAGGCCCTGAGTCTAACAGTGCCAAAGTCACAAGAACCATTTCACCATAAGTGGGGGAGAAAATCTTCACTCACAGTGGTGACTCTACTGAGGTAAGAGAAGTTGATTCCATTTGTATTTATATTATTTTATTCTTTCTTATTATGATATTATCCATTGCATCATTTAGATTGCTTTGTGTGCATAAGTTAGGATGCCCGTGTAACCCGTGTTGTGTTATGTAAGAGATACCATACTTTCACTCAATGTGTAGAGATTGAGCATGGCATAATAACTCATAGCCTTGTACCTTTTGGTATATACTTGCTATGTAAGCATAAGCCTTTTCAACCTAAAGACTAAAGCCCATGCAGTTGGCCTAGTTACTTTCCTTAGGTTTATACCTAAATGCTTGCTCTTTGACTATGGTTAATATGTCTTGGTTTGAACCATGATTTATTTGGTTTGTTCCATTCATAATGTGACCTAATTATGTTGTACACCCAAAATAATCTTTGAGCCTAAAAGACCAAAACCATTTTCAAAATTTTTCAAGATGGTCTTTCAGACATAAAACCTTTTTCCAAGATGGGTCAAAAATTCTTTTTACCTCATGGCCCAAGTTCAAAGCCCATAAATCTTTTTTTGAAACAAAAATATTTTTCACCTCATGACCCTAGCTAAAAGCCGAAAATTCATTTTTTGAAATAAATATTTTACAATGGGCTTTGAAATAAAACCATTTTAATCGAACCTTTTTATTAGGCTTATAACTATTTAGGTCAATTATGGAATACTTAAAATCAATCGTGGGCCTAGTTTATACTAAGACTTATTAATCATGGGCTTGTTTAAAGTATGAATCACTAGTTATTTTTCCAAAATGGGAAATCTATGTATGATAAACCCTTTAATTTAGTTTTAATCCAATATAGCATAAAAGATATCTTTTTGTTGGACAAATGGATTAAGGCTTAATTAGTGGAAATTATCATAGACTGACTTCTAAGTTTAAAAATACAACTATTGGTTAAAACAGCTGAGAGAATTTTTTAAAAACAAGATACACCATATTGGTATTTTATTAACCATATACCTAGAAAAAGGTACTCACCATTCGTGTGTGGAAGATATAAGGTTGGAAGGGTTATTCCTATTCTTTTGGTTTATTTGTTTGTTTGGTTGTTTATTGTGTGTCCATACATATATGCATACATGCATCTCATAGCATTGTCTTTTTTTTGGCTCATAGCCCTGGATTACAGTAGTTTAAAAACCTACAAAAATTTGACCTATGCCGATGATGTAGAATCTAGCCACAACTCGGTCAGTTTCTCACCAAAAGAAATGGATCCGGTGCAAGTTTAGAAGATGTAGATGATGCCAACAACTCCAAAATGGAAGAACTAAAGGGGACCATAGTTGAGACCATGAAAGACTAAAGTTGGTGAAGTAGCCTTCGATGATGATAAGGTAGTTGTTGATGATCATGATAACTGGGCCCAGTATTTTTAAGAACTTCCAAATAAGAAGAAGGAGCCAAAGATTGTAGAGAAACCTATTGTTGGGAAGACTGAGACTTTGACGTGGAGAAGATGATAGCTAATTTGGAGAAGAAGCTGAAAATGAAAGAGATGTCAAAGGTAGATAAGCTGTTTGAGCAAAATCAGGAAGTCCTATACAAATTCAAGATGCCTTCCTTCACCAAGTTCGATGGAACTAAAAATCCTCATCTCCATGTGAAGTAGTACATCACTTCTATGCAGTCAGCTCGAGCTACTAAGGCTCAAACTCTAAGATACTTCATGCTTTCATTGGATCCTGTTGTGCAGGATTAGTTCAACACCTTAGAGGATAGTACACAGAAGATCTAGGATTCTTTGTATAAAGCCTTCATCCAACAATATGGGTATAATGCTAAGTTGAAGGTCACTCTGATGGAAATTGAGTCAATTAGACAGAAACAAAATGAGAATTTTGTTGACTACGTGAAAACATGGAGAAATAAGGTTGCATTGCTAAAAAAAAAGCCCGATGAGTTAGATTAGATTACGATGATTATGAGAGGAGTGCTACCTTCATGAGAGGATGTCCCACACTCTTATTTGAGATTTCAAGGATCTTCTCCAAGCTGGATTGCAAATTAAAGAGTGAGAAAGGGAGAAGAATAGCTTTTCGGCAAGAAGGAATGAGAAAGGAAACTATAAGTTTGGAAATCAAAGCACATAAAAGGCAGTAGATGTTAATGCGACTAGCCAAGGTTGTAGAAGATAGTTTTCAGAGTTGCACAAGCCATTGTCTTAGGTTCTTAATAAGTTGTAGAAAAAGAGGCCGTTATAGCCATTAGCTCCATGCCCATTGCCAAATCTTCTATCACCTAATTTTGATGCCAAGGCATTTTTCCAATTCCACCAAATGCAAGGTCATGAGGCTGATAAGTGTTTGAGATTAAGGTATGAGATTCAGAACTTGATTGATAATGGGAAGTTGCTTGAACCTAACAAGCCTAGCACAAAGGATAATCCATTGCTAAAGTTCAATAGAGTACTACCACTGGCAACTTTCATGATTGGGGGCGGTTTAAATGAGAAATTTGTCATGTCCACTTTCCAAAATATGGGTGATGAAGCAGTCAATGATGAAGTGCTATTTAGCGAGAGGAAGCAAGCTGTGGTTGAGAAAGAAGTATCTATTTGTGTTGTGAGCGAGTTTTGAGACTCAACCGATAGTTATGATGATTCTGAACCCAAAAAGAAAAGTGGACCTAGTCCGAGCCCGAAGAAGATGAAGTTATGAACACTCGATCTGGTAAGCCTTATGCAAGGCCACCACAAAAGGAAGTGGAAGCTAATAAGGGAAAGGAAGTTGAAACTGGGAACAAAGAAGAAGAAGATGATGTTGTTCTTAATCAGTTGCAAAGAACTCAAGCTAGTATAAGTATATGGAACTTACTAGTTACAACCAAAAAGCATCGAGAAACTATGGCCAAAGCTATGGCTAGCATGCCAATTTCCACTTCTATAACACCAGAGGAGCTGGTTAACTTTGTGAAAGTTAAAAGAGTGATGAAATGTGAGGATGCTCAGAAGAAGAACAAGGTTGATGTGGGAATGGTGTCATTTTAGATGCCGATTTACCAGAAGAGGGAAGAGACCACAACCACTCACTTTTCATCAAGGTAGAGGTAAAGGGAAAATGGACTCCATATGTGATGGTTGATGATGGATCCTCCATAAATGTCTACCCACTCAAAATCTATCCAAAGCTTGTTATGTCAACAAGAGATCTAAGCCCAACCGAGGTGACGATTAGGGCTTATGATAATACTAAGAGGCATGCTGAAGGAACCTTCAAAGCTGTTGTGAAGGCTAGTCCTATTGAATCTATAGTGGAATTTGTGGTCTTAGATATACCCATTACTTTTGCACTGCTATTAGGATGACCTTGGTTTCATCCTCTTGCTGGAGTTCCTTCTACGCTCCATCAAAAGATCAAGTTCCCAAATGAGAATGAGATAGTAGTCATCGAGGTCGAGGATAATGAAGTGGTGAATGTTTTGATGATTGAGAGGCCTCTCAATGGATTCTAAGTAGCTGTAATTTTTTATGATGAAGTGATAGATCCCAAGGTCCTGACTATGATGAAAAACATGAACTACTTGCCTGGCATTGGCCTTGGGAAGGGAAAGACAGGCGTGATAGAGCTGTCAGATTTTAAAACTCAGACATTCAAGAAAGTTTTGGGATATGATGAAGCTAAAGAAGGTGTTCAACCTAAGAAGAATGGGAAGATGAGCTTTCCTCCACTTGAAGAGGTTTTTGTCAAAGCACCAGACATGGGACCACTCCAAAGGAAGCCCAAGCCAATCATGTTCATGGGGAAGCTGATCCCAAATTTTGAGATTTTTGCTGATGTAGCTAGACTAGTGGAACAGATGAAGGAAGAGCTCATCCTGCCAGCCGATAAGGAGTCTAATCCAGAAGAGGAGAAGAAAGCTGTCCTAAAAATTCAAAAGACTCTAGAGGAGGTTGCTACTCTAGTTGAAGAATAGTTTGAAGATCTTTTAGTTTATGATAATGAGAAGAATGACTTTGATTTTGATTTTAATTTATCTACTTCATATGAGGATGATGATATTTTCTTTTCCAAGATGAATGCAATAAAGTCTAATTTTGCTTACTTATGCAACATTTTTCCTGATGGTTGCATACATTCAAGTAGTGACTATATAAGCATTTTTAATATTAACTCTGTTGACACACAATCATTAAATTTGGCAACAACCGATAATCCAAAAAATATTAGCATAGCATCCAACCTTACTCCTGAAGAGAGAGAGAGAGATTTGAAAAAATATTTAAGAAATATAAAGAAGTCTTTGCTTGGTCTTATGAGGATATGCCTGGGATTGATAAAGACATAGTTGGGCACCTTATTCCTACTTACACTCATATGAAACCTATCAAGCAAGAGCTTAGACAGGTAAGGCTGGAATGGGCAGAACTAGTCAAAGAAGAGGTCACTAAGCAGATACAAGTAAACTTTCTTGAGGTAATAAACTATCCTGACTGGTTAGCTACTATAGTCCCCGTGCCAAAGAAAGATGGAAGAATTAGGGTTTGTGTTAACTACGGAGACTTGAACAAGGCTTCCCCTAAGGATGATTTTCCTTGACCCATATAGATGTTCTTATCGATAATGCAGCCTCTAGCATGCTACACTCACTTGTAGATGAATTTTTTTGGATACAACTAAGTGTTAATGGCCCAAGAGGATAAAACCAAAATTGCCTTCATCACTACGTGGTATATTTTGCTATAGGATGATACTGTTTGGGTTAAAAAATGTTCGAGCAACCTACCAGAGGATGACCACCACCTTGTTCTATGACATGATGCATAAGGAAGTCGAGGTATATGTTGATTACATGATGGTAAAGTCAAATATGAGAGAGCAACATTTCTAAAATTTAGATTTATTCTTTGAGGGGCAATAAAGTATAAGCTAAGGTTGAACCTAAAGTAGTGTGTGTTTGGGGTCACTTCAAGAAAGTTGTTGGGACACTTGATTGGTCCAAATAACATTGAGATTGACCCTAACAAGGTTAGTCCAAATGGCATTGAGATTGACCCTGACAAGGTTAAGGCATTACGGATATGCCAGTCCCTAAAATGAAGAAAGAAGTTTAGGGGTTTATTGGCAGGTTATAGTACATTAGCAGGTTCATAGCAAAGCTTACCGCAATTTATGAACCGATATTCAAATTGGAATGAAGAGTGTCAAAAGGACTTTGAGCGTATAAAAGAATATTTGTTGAATCCATGTATTTTAAAGCCATCTAGACCCGACAGACCTTTGTTATTATACTTAGTAGTAGAAAAAGAGTTGATAGGAGCAATGCTAGCCCAAGTAGATGAATCAGGAGTTGATTATGCAATTTATTATCTGAGTAAAAAGCTCATACCTTATGAAATTAAGTATAGTATCATTGAAAAGACATGCATAGCTATGGTTTGGTCATCTAAGAAGTTGTGGCATTACTTTCAATCTTATAGTGTGCAAGCAATTTTCAGGATGGATCCAGTGAAGTATTTAAGAGAAACACCTTCATTGATTGGAAAGTAAGGTCGATGGTTGATTATTTTAAAAGAATTTGAGATTGAATATATAACCAGTAAAACCATCAAAGGCAGGGCAATAGCAAAATTCCTGACTCAGCAACCATTGCCTGATGACAAGGAAGTGATTTTAGAATTTTTCGATGAACATTTAGAGGCCATAGGGGTACAAGGATGGAAGATGTACTTTGACATAGCAATGAATAAAAAAGGGGCTGGCCTAGGAGTAGTTTTGGAATCGCCAGAAGGACAGCTCATCCCCTTAGCTAAGAAGTTAAAATTTAGGGCAACCAACAACATGGTGGAGTATGAAGCTTGTATTTTTGGCCAAGAAACCTTGATGATTATGAAGATTGATAAAGTGTAGGTTTTTAGAGATTCATTGTTAGTGGTATCCCATGTAAATGGGGAATTGGGGGGGGGGGGGGTTTGAAAGAAGAGAAGTTAAAATTGTATCACAATTATTTGACCACGATGAAGAAGAATTTCAATGAGTGCAGATTTATACACTTGCCAAGAGAAGAAAACAAGATGGCCAATGCCGTAGCCACCCTGGCTTTGGTATGGGAAGATCATGTTAAGTTATTTCTTAAGCCACTGATTTTGACCAGCTCATTGACTCCTTGTTATGAGTATGAGATAGTCATGGAAACCAACACAGACCATGATGCATGGTATGATACTATAAGACAGTTTTTGAAAAGTAGAGAATACCCAGAAGATGTGATAAAGGAAGAGAGAAGAGCTATAAGGCAATGGTCCTTGCAATACATAACCTTTCATGGTGAGTTGTATTGAAGATGGCCCAATGGAGTACACTTAAGATGCTTGAGGAAGTCTAAAGTCGAGCAGATCATGTCAAAAATACATGCTGGGAGTTGTGGACAATTTGACAAGATTACTATTGGTTGACAATGGAAGGAGATTGTATCAAATTTGTGAGAAAATGCCAGTAGTGCCAGATGTATAGTAACTTGAATCACATGCCTCCCAAGGAGTTGCATTCTATGTCTTCACCTTGGTCGCTTGTGACTTAGGGGATTGAAATTATTGGAAAAATACACTCGACAGCTTTAAATAGTCACCGATTCATCATAGTGGCAGTGGATTATTTTTCAAAATAGGTTGAAGCCTAGTCTTTCAACAAACTGGGGGCAAGATAAATGTCTAGGTTTATTGAAAAGAATATTATCTGCAGGTATGAGGTCTTGCATAGTGTGATATTAGATAATGGGGTGCAGTTTCAAGGGGCCGTTAAGGATTTGTTCTTGGAGTACTAGATTCACCATCACCAATCATCCCCTTATAGACCAAAGGCTAATGGTACAGTGGAAGCAACAAAGAAGAAAATTAAGAAAATTCTATCCAAGATGACCAAAACATATAGGGAATGTCAGAAATGCTTCCTTTAGCTTTATAGAGGTATAGGACCACCATGCGAACCTCAATTAGAATGATGCATTTTCCTTAGTTTATGGGATGGAAGCAGTCTTGCCAATTGAAATTGAGATCAAATCGCTAAGGGTAATCCTGGAAGCTGAATTGCCTAAAACGGAATGGGTAGCAAATAGATATACACATCTAGCCTTGTTAGAAGAAAGAAGATTAAAGGCATTGTATCATCACTAGCTGTATCAAAGAAAAATAGCTCAGGCATGCAACAAAAGGGTTAAGACAAGGAAGCTTAAGGTCGGTGACTTAGTGTTGGAGTAATGCAAACCTAATGTCCCTTATCCAAGAGGGAAATTCAGACCTAGTTAGGATGAGTCATATATAGTAAAGCAAGTCATGAGCAAGGGCACAATAAAGTTGTCAGACATTGACGGGAATGAATTTAGTAAGCCAGTTAACATTGATAGATTAAAGAGGTTTATGTTTGAAAATAAAAAATAAAAAAATAAAAAAAAGAGCTTGCTAGGTTAAAAATCCAGAAGGATGGCCTAGGTAAAAGTTAGAGTAGTCCTCTAGTTCTAAAAATCCAAAAGGACAGGCTGGGCAACAATTAGGGCTAAATAAGAGAAAATTATCAATTGGAAAACCTAAAAGGGCTAGTTGGCTATAGGAGTAATCTTGTGTATGCTGGCTTTATATTTTTTTGTTGTCCCCCAATTTAATAAAACAAAGTTCATGTTAAAATTATTCTATTTGCACTATTTTGAATGATATGACCATTGGGTAAAATAAATATCACAATAGAAAAAGGTGATGATAAATTATAAAAGGAAAGAAAACATCTTTTATTATCATTATTCTTCATTCTAGCATTATTTTTTCTAGAAAATTGACAAGTGTAAAATCTATGAAAGATGATAAGTGTAGCGTGTAGGCCAGCTTTGCTTCAGTCGATCGAAGAAGACTTCAGTCAAACAAGGCATGTCCACATCAGGAGTGAATTCAGAACCTTGAGGCTCGACTCCATACTAGCGGTCAAGAAGAAGAGGATCATAGTAAGTGCCTCGATGAAGGGTAGCAAGAGGAACATATGGATGTTAATCACAGTTTGTGAGCGAATTCGGTCGATCCAGTTAACATATGAGGAAGTAGGATAGAGCAATTTTCTAGCAGAATGATGTCATGGCAGATATTTGGTGAAGTCCACAGATGGGGTGTCAAGCAAGCAGAGAGATTATTGTTGTAACATCCCGAATCCCAGATTGGTAAGAAACAGACATAGAGGATATGATTTGGGCTTAGAACAAAGGAGTTTAGAACATGACTTATAACTTGAGCTCGAATTTCATCCAAGTTAATGATAGAATTAGAGAGTCTCAAGGAAGACTTGTTTATTTGTGTCTTAGCTAGATGTATAACTTGAAATTACTCAATTTGGAGTTATACAGAATAAGATATGATGGATTTAGTAGACAATGTGCAAGTTGCCTCAGGACAGCATAGTAGGCTTGACTTCGAAGGACCGTCAAAAATCATAGATAGCTCAGATCATCCTGAAATTTTGACACAATGTAGCCCCGGATGTCTAGTTTTAGTGGGAATAAGAATTACTTAATTTGGAGTTGTGAGTAAAAAGATATTAATAAAGAAGACAGCAAGGTCAGGAAGGGATATCAAAAGGACCTAAGTGAAAATTTCTCAAAAGTTAGGGGCAACTATGTAAACTTAAAAATTAAGTATCTAAAGTTTTTAATAGTGCCCATATCTGACCCCGGAAGAATATTCTCGAGATTAATCGGGTCATAACCGTGGGTTTCAATTTTTCCCGAAAACGCACGGTTTAAAAGTTACAATCGATTAATCGCTGGAGGGTATTTTGATATTTTCACACCATAGACTATAAAATTACAGCACAAGAAAGTTGAGGGGGTCAAAATATGAATAAAAGGAAGCCTAATGGCTTGCCAAATAAATAGATAAAAGAAGAAGGCAAGTGGACCAATTAAAAGTGGCCATTTTTGCTATAAGGTGTACCAATTGGAAGTCAACATCTATACCAACATATTTTCACCACTTATGGCTTCCATTTGGATCAAAATAAGCTAAGGAAAGAAAATAAAAGCCCTCTCTTACATGGTGAACTCGTCCAAACCATAAGAGAAGGAAGAAGGAGATGATTTTTCCAAAGTTTAAGGCTTTTGATTGAAGATTTTGGTGACAAACAAGATTATAAGGTAAGAGAAACCTATCTCTAGTTTAAATTTCATGGATTAATGGTTAATTTAAGAGATTGAAATTAGGGTTCATGTAGCTAGATTTGGAGAAAATTCAAGAAATAATTATTTGAAGGATTTGATGAAAGAAATAATGGCTTTAAGGTTAGAGGAGATTAGATTGAGGAAAAATTGGCAAGAAATGAATTGGTAGCTTATGTTTTCAAACCATAGGATGTATGTTTAAAGTGTGTATGCTAGAATTCTTATAGGAAATCAAGAAAAGCTAAAGGAAAAATAAGAAAAAGATCAAAGATGAGCTAAGGAAAGCAAAGGGGAAAAAGGTTTGGTACTTTAACCTTTTTGAATTAGTGATCTCTATTGCCTTTGCATTTGGATGTGTAATTGCTATAATTGTTCATGTGCTTGAGTTGTGGTGGTTATGTGGTTGAGATTGATGATGATATAGAAGTGTTTGTTGTGTATTGATTGATTTTGGGGTTGAGGTTATAAGGGAGGTAAATATGGGAGTGCTATGTTGTGTTGTTTTGTTGCAGCCAGCCATGTGTCCTGCATTTTTCTGGAACTTCAACCGAAATTTAGACTAGAAAAATGATAGAAATAGAACTTGACAAAGAAGACTTAATTTTTCTCCATTAAGTCAGTAAACCATAGGCTTTGGAACCAACTCATTTTCATGTGTGGAATGAAAGTTAGGATCAAAATGATACCAGGCGTACAAACTGAAAACTTGAGATTCCTCAGTCAGTAACCTGTGACTTGGGACTACTTTTAGATGACCTTAATGACACATTTAGAAGCTGTGAAAGAATACTTAAATGTACCCTTATGTGTTATAAAACCATATAATTTGGAATTTCCTAAATCCCACTTGTGGATAAAAAGATATGATCAAAAGAGTATAACTCATGCACACTGGAATTGTGAAACCGGACAGACTGAGATTTGTGCCTTGAGTCCAGGTTTTGGTCCATTTACCTCAGGAATTAGATGTTGTTATAGAATATAAATGAACCCTTGTATGTTGGTGAATCATAGGAGTTGGATTCATCTCGATTGGACTTAAAATGTAGAAGTTACACACGAATGAGCGAACCATGCGTAGGCAGACCCTAGCAGACTGCAGGGCTGAATTAGAAATTGTGCCAAAATTCACGTGTTGCCTGTTTTAATCTGAAATTTACAATGAATATAGCCTTATGTGTCTAGTTTAATTTAAGATAAGAATCGTCTCAATCCGAGTTGCGTAGGTAAAGTTATAAATGAAATAGTACGCATTGCGCAGACTTGAGTAACCAATTGGCCAGGAAAGAGTTCAAGGAGTCATCAAGAATTATGTGTAACAAATTTAAATTTAGAAATTTAACCATAAGGAATCATATGAGTCTAGTTCGAGTGAAAACAAGAATTTTTACATTCGGATTAGAAGAACAAAAGTTATTGGGGAAATAAGATAACAAGGTACATAAGAAACTAAATGCTAGAATTCACTGTTCATTTGGTAAGAAATAAATGAGGTATAATCGAGATAAAATATTCGTTTGGAATGAAATAAATTATCAAAAATATGCTCTTGAAAGCTTGACCAATTAAGAACAAGATAGCAATTTTTGTTTTTTTGAAAATCACATCCCAATTGTGTTTTATTTAGATTTTAAAGCCCACCGAGGGATTTATGCAGTGTTGTAAAACCCGGTGTGGCCTAAAAAGTGCAGTCCGATCCAAAGGCCCGGAATGAAAACTTTGAACTACAAATTAGTTCTATTGAGCTGATTTAGGATAAAAATAGACAGATTCCTAATCACTGGTGCCCTATGAATTTTTAATAAAATAAATTTCGAACCGTCAAAATATTAAACTCGGCAAAGGGTAATAAACATTATTCAGTTGGTTAATTTCTTATATGACTTATCCAAAGCTTAACATATATATGTGAACTTAATGAAAGGAGCATATGAACACACGAATAACCATTCATGCCAAACTATCGAAGGAAAGCATAGGACAAAGATAGTGAATACACAACTTTAATTCATGCATAAGTTATTTAATAAACGGAACTCAAAACAAGAGAGTATTGGGCCTATAATGATAAAGAAATTATAATGCCATAAAATACAAATACATAACCATCAGATCGGTAATCAACAGCAATGTTAGGCAACTAACAGACATAGGATGAGGTACCATCCAATGGCAGTAAATCAATAGAAATGAATAGTATACTGTCATAAAAGCTTAACAAATAATAGGAGAAATATAATAAGAACCTGAGAATGTTTATATTGATGATTGGGTTGGTTGTGCCATATCTGTAACATTGTCTGGTTTGCATCTAATTTCTATTTAACGGTTAAAGTACCCACTAAGCTATATGCTTAGCGAGTTTAGTTTTCTAAACTCGTAGGTTATGGAGTCCACGCTGACAAATGGGAAGCTACAAAGGAGAACCAGAGTGCGCAACAGGAGGCGAAGTGAGGAGCAAAGCAAAGTTTAGCTTGGCATGTACTGTTAAGGACTTTCAAAATGTAATTATAACAATTAAAGAAATGTGTAAATTATTATTATTTGTAATAAAAAGGAAAAAATTTTATTTAGTGCATGTTCTGTATACCATGTCATATACTGTAGCACACTTGGCTCGGCTGGAAATAGTCGGGTTAAAGGGTGTTATAATTTTTGGTATCAGAGCATTGGTTTAGCCGTTCCTGGGCGGTTAACCATAGGAAAGTATGTGCCAATTAGGATACGGAGGAAAGGTAAACGGAGTGAGATAGAAAGATATCAGGTAGTAAGAGGTTAATGCAATAAGTGAATATGATTAACATGAAACAGTAAGCCCTGTACTAGTTAGAAATTGAGAAATATATGACAATTGGAATAGATGGTCAATAAGAAATGATAGAAAGTAGACCTAATGATGCATATATATATATAGATACATAGTATGATAGAAATAAATTAGATAGTGGCAGACATTCAGAAGGTTAAAAAGAATGAACAGTAAGTTAAGAATAGAAATCAAAAATTTATATGAGCGAGATAAATACACATAAGGGCAAAAACAAGTATGTTAAAGACCGAAATATATGCAATAAAGGTTAAGGCAATTATGAGAGGTAAGTAGTAAAAGCAGCGAAAGAATAATAACGAATAGAATACCGACCATAATACAAGAGTCTAAAATTGAAAGAGTGAAGAATAATAGTACGACAAGAAAAAAAATCATAGAAAATAAAATTGAGAACTAAGAAAAGGAAGCAAAACTAGTTAGATTTTCCAAGATTAATGCTTTACCTGGTTGAAATCATGTGTTCCTTATATAATGAACTATTTAAACTTGTGTTGGAAATGTGTTCAGACTTGAGATTTTTTTTTGTGCCTATGTGTGCATTGATATGAATGTGATTCAATCATGTTAAATGAGTTTGATTACTATGCCAATATTATGTGATTGACTTATTATGGGAATGTTATGGTTGCTGAATTGAAAATAAATCTATGAATGATTGGACCCGCAAATCAATGTACATGTGATATATCATAAATTGTATAAAGCATATCCATGTGAGACATACCGAACATGATGCATATAATATCTATACTTATGTGAGACATACTGAGTACTATACATACAATATTTAAATGTCTTCACATAAAACGTAACATATACTGTACAAACAGAAAGACATACCATACATACATAAAGATGTGCTAAATAATACATATGCAGAAAGAGAATAAAGAGATGAAACAGTGGAAAGCCTGATACTTGAAAAATATAATGTTCATAAAGTATAGCGCTGGGGAAATAAATAATATGACAGTATGAGTGAATAAAAATGCCAATGAGCCCGTATATTCCACTGAGCATTGTGAATGAGCCAAGAAATGGCTCGAGATATGATATGGTGACATCCATGCAGATGTGAATACATATGAAACATATGGCAATCCGTGCATATAGAAAGCAGGAAAGAATGAAGGAAAGAGAATAAAATATTAGAAAGATATGCTTACCTTGGTAATTCAGATTGAATCAGAGATTGGGATGAGTGTATTTATATGGCACTAACATTTACACTCAATGGTAAGGGCCATTGGGGCCAGTGGTGAGGGCCACTGGTTTGATATTTATCTGGCACCGATATATATACTCAGTGGTGAGGGCCACTGGGGCCAATGGTGAGGGCCATTGGTTTGATGAAAAAAAGTGGTGAGGGCCACTCCTGTGATATGATGGCATTGATACGAACTCAGTGGTGAGGGCCACTGGGGCCAATGGTGAGGGCCATTGGTTGATTATAGAGTGGTGAGGGCCACTCCTGTGATATGAAAATGGTGGTGAGGGCCACTTGTGCCATGGAAATGAAACGGTGGTGCCGTGCCATGCTGGTTCCATATGGTATTGCCTCATCCCACTTTGATTCTACTATTATTACCTTGAGGAGCTAAGTAAGAAAAATATGTGATAATATACAGATGAAAAAAAAGTATATATAAAAATAAACAGAAAGTGAATTGAAACATATTCGAAAAAGAAAGGAAAGAAAGAGTTTGAAATGTAATAAAAAAGGAAAGATGTTCTCACGTTATGTTGGGATCGGCCATAACCAACATAGAGCGAGACACGTAATGAAATAAATAGTACTTCGAGAATAATGGTATCATGGACTGATCACCCATGAGCTATTATTCGAGATGTATATATGACAACACAAGGAAAGTCAGATGAGCCGATACTTAAGGAATGCCACCACACTGCACGAATATACACAGGACTTACAAATTCAGTAAGAAGTAAATAAAGAATAACCATAATGCAAAGAGAAGGAAGCTTAGAAATGAATATAGCAGAGAATGAAAATTATACAAGAAAGAATGGAAAAGAATAAATTTAAATCAAAGTTAAAGAAAACATAAGTGAATAATAATAATGCTTCGAATGAGAAGTCGTGACAAAAGTCAAAGCATGTTGAACCACATAATAGTCTATTGGACAATCTTGTAGAATAATAAACAGCAAGTGAGCAGAGATGGTAAGAAAACAGAATACAAAAGGTAAAACATGTTGAATCTTAAAATAGTTAATCCCAGTAAATGAATAAGTGTCAAAATAAGGCAATGCGTAAACAATATAGAGAGATGACAGAGAGCAATAAAGTGAATAAGATCAAGTATATAGAATGAGTAAGCTTTGGGGCGAAGCTTAAATTAAGGGGGATAGAATTGTAACATCCCGAATCCCAGATTGGTAAGAAACAGACATAGAGGATATGATTTAGGCTTAGAACAAAGGAGTTTAGAACATGAATTATAACTTGAGCTCGAATTTCATCCAATTTAATGACAGAATTAGAGAGTCTTAAGGAAAACTTGTTTATTTGTGTCTTAGCTAGATGTATAACTTGAAATTACTCAATTTGGAGTTGTACATAATAGGATATGATGGATTTAGTAGACAATGTGCAAGCTGCCTCAGGACAGCATAGTAGGCTTGACTTCAAAGGACCATCAAAAATCAGATATTGCTCGGATCGACCTGAAATTTATGCAATGTAGCCCCGGATGTCTAGTTTTAGTGGGCATAATAATTACTTAATTTGGAGTTGTGAGTAAAAAGATATTAATAAAGAAGACAGCAAGGTCAGGAAGGGATATCAAAAGGACCTAAGTGAAAATTTCTCAAAAGTTAAGGGCAACTATGTAAACTTAAAAATTAAGTGACGGAAGTTTTTAATAGTGCCCATATCCGACCCCGAAAGAATATTCTTGAGATTAATCGGGTCATAACTGTGGGTTTCAATTTTTCCCGAAAATGCACGGTTTAAAAGTTACAATCGATTAATTGCTGGAGGGTATTTTGATATTTTCACACCCTAGACTATAAAATTACAGCACAAGAAAGTTGAGGGGGTCAAAATATGAATAAAAGGAAGCCTAATGGCTTGCCAAATAAATAGATAAAAGAAGAAGGCAAGTGGACCAATTAAAAGTGGCCATTTTTGCTATAAGGTGTACCAATTGGAAGTCAACATCTATACCAACATATTTTCAACACTTATGGCTGCCATTTGGATCAAAATAAGCTAAGGAAAGAAAATAAAAGCCCTCTCTTACATGGTGAACTCGTCCAAACCATAAGAGAAGGAAGAAGGAGGTGATTTTTTCAAAGTTTAAGGTGTTTGGTTGAAGATTTTGGTGACAAACAATATTATAAGGTAAGAGAAACCTATCTCTAGTTTAAATTTCATGGATTAATGGTTAATTTAAGAGATTGAAATTAGGGTTCATGTAGCTAGATTTGGAGAAAATTCAAGAAATAATTATTTGAAGGATTTGATGAAAGAAATAATGGTTTTAAGGTTAGAGGAGATTAGATTGAGGAAAAATTGGCAAGAAATGAATTGGTAGCTTATGTTTTCAAACCATAGGATGTATGTTTAAAGTGTGTATGCTGGAATTCTTGTAGGAAATCAAGAAAAGCTAAAGGAAAAATAAGAAAAAGATCAAAGATGAGCTAAGGAAAGCAAAGGGGAAAAAGGTTTGGTACTTTAACCTTCTTGAATTAGTGATCTCTATTGCCTTTGCATTTGGATGTGTAATTGCTATAATTGTTCATGTGCTTGAGTTGTGGTGGTTATGTGGTTGAGATTGATGATGATATAGAAGTGTTTGTTGTGTATTGATTGATTTTGGGGTTAAGGTTATAAGGGAGGTAAATATGGGAGTACTATGTTGCGTTGTTTTGTTGCAGCCAGCCATGTGTCCTGCATTTTTCTGGAACTTCAACCGAAATTTAGACTAGAAAAATGATAGAAATGATAGAAATAGAACTTGACAAAGAAGACTTAATTGTTCTCCATTAAGTCAGTAAACCACAAGCTTTGGAACGAACTCATTTTCATGTGTGGAATGAAAGTTATGATCAAAATGATACCAGGCGTACAAACTGAAAAATTGAGATTCCTCAATCAGTAACCTGTGAATTTGGACTACGTTTAGGTGACCTTAATGACACATTTAGAAGCTGTGAAAGAATACTTAAATGTACCCTTATGTGTTATAAAACCATATAATTTGGAATTTCCTAAATCCCACTTGTGGATAAAAAGATATGATCAAAAGAGTATAACTCATGCACACTGGAATTGTGAAACCGGACAGACTGATATTTGTGCCTTGAGTCCAGGTTTTGGTCCATTTACCTCAGGAATTAGATTTTGTTATAGAATATAAATGAACCCTTGTATGTTGGTGAATCATAGGAGTTGGATTCATCTCGATTGGACTTAAAATGTAGAAGTTACACACGAATGAGCGAACCATGCGCAGGCAGACCCTAGCAGACTGCAGGGCTGAATTAGAAATTGTGCCAAAAATCACTTGTTGCCTGTTTTAAGCTGAAATTTACAATGAATATAGCCTTATGTGTCTAGTTTAACTTAAGATAAGAATCGTCTCAATCCGAGTTGCGTATTGCGTAGACTTGAGTAACCAATTGGCCAGGAAAGAGTTCAAGGAGTCATCAAGAATTATGTGTAACAAATTTAAATCTAGAAATTTAACCATAAAGACTCATATGAGTCTAGTTCGAGTGAAAACAAGAATTTTTACATTCGGATTAGAAGAACAAAAGTTATTGGGGAAATAAGATAACAAGATACATAAGAAACTAAATGCTAGAATTCACTGTTCATTTGGTAAGAAATAAATGAGGTATAATCGAGATAAAATATTCGTTTGGAATGAAATAAATTATCAAAAATATGCTCTTGAAAGCTTGACCAATTAAGAACAAGATAGCATTTTTCATTTTTTTGAAAATACATCCCAATTGTGTTTTATTTAGATTTTAAAGCCCACCGAGGGATTTATGCAGTGTTGTAAAACCCGGTGTGGCCTAAAAAGTGCAGTCCGGTCCAAAGGCCCGGAATGAAAACTTTGAACTACAAATTAGTTCTATTGAGCTGATTTAGGATAAAAAAAGACAGATTCCTAATCATTGGTGCCCTATGAATTTTTAATAAAATAAATTTCGAACCGTCAAAATATTAAACTCGGCAAAGGGTAATAAACATTATTCAGTTGGTTAATTTCTTATATGTCTTATCCAAACCTTAACATATATATGTGAACTTAATGAAAGGATCATATGAACACACGAATAACCATTCATGCCAAACTACCGAAGGAAAGCATAGGACAATGATAGTGAATACACAACTTTAATTCATGCATAAGTTATTTAATAAACGAAACTCAAAACAAGCGAGTATTGGGCCTATAATGATAAAGAAATTATAATGCCATAAAATACAAATACATAACCATCAGATCGGTAATCAACAGCAATGTTAGGCAAATATAATAAGAACCTGAGAATGTTTATATTGATGATTGGGTTGGTTGTGCCATATCTGTAACATTGTCTGGTTTGCATCTAATTTCTATTTAACGGTTAAAGTACCCACTAAGCTATATGCTTAGCGATTTCAGTTTTCTAAACTCGTAGGTTATGGAGTCCAAGCTGACAAATGGGAAGCTACAAAGGAGCACAAGAGTGCGCAACAGGAGGCGAAGTGAGGAGCAAAGCCAAGTTTAGCTTGGCATGTACTGTTAAGGACTTTCAAAATGTAATTATAACAATTAAAGGAATGTGTAAATTATTATTATTTGTAATAAAAAGGAAAAAATTTTATTTAGTGCATGTTCTGTATACCATGTTGCATATACTGTAGTACACTTGGCTCGGCTAGAAATAGTCGGGTTAAGGGGTGTTACAATTGTAGCCAGATTTGTAAAAAGGATAGCCATATTAAGATAAAAAAAGCTCGTTCGGTTGAAAACCTGCAAGGGCAGCCTAAGAAAAAATTAGAGTGGTTTGGTATTTCTAAAAACCTGTAAGGGCGGTTTAAGAAAAAATTAGAACAAAAAAAGAGACTCGTTAGGCTAAAAACCCGCAAGGGCAGCCTAGGAAAAAATTAGGACAGCTCGCTAGTTCCAAAACCCATAAGGGTGGGCTAGGTAAAAATTAGAGCAATAAAAATAAAAGCTAAAATTGAAAACCCGAAAGGGTGGTTTAGGTAATTACTTCAAGCAGTGGAGTCGCCACTGTGAGCGGAGATTTTCGCCCCCACTCCTGGTGGAATGGTTCTTGTGACTTTGGCACTGTTTAGGCTCGGGGCCTTAGAGAACACGGACCTAAGTTCAGAGAAAATGGAGTCGTCACCCGGATGGGCCAAGAAAAAAGAAAGGGGTGGATGACTCGATTCCTGAGGAATTCCCAACCCCCTAATAGGTTTGAAAAGTTGGGTACGTGTGGGGAAGGTGAGAAATGACCCAGCACCCCCACAACGCCCTATTCATTGGAACCGGCCTCCTTTACAGGTCTTAATATTATAAAATTCTTAAATATAACAATATTATCGATATTACACACAATAATTAAAATAAAGCATCATTATATTAAAATCAAAGCAATATCCAAACAAAGCAAATAAATGAGCACCCATTTGAAGATGGAAACATGCTCTTACATCATCCATGTCTAAACTAATAGGACACCTACCAAAAGGTAGAAACATGTCCTTTACATTGGTCTAAAATATAAAAGCAATTTAAATTACATGATATTTAACTAATGAGGTACCCACAAAGTGGAAACATACCTCTTACAATATTTCGAAATAAAAAATAAATCAATAAAAGTAAATAACCATTCATCATTCATCAAAGATATTAAACATCAATCAAAATATATAATAAACATTCATCCATGATAAATTAAATAAATTAAGCATTGAAATTAAATAAATCAACCATCAAAGCATATAATAAACTATATAATCAAATCTAAAATTAAATAAAGCAATAAATATATAATTTAGGACTCGCATCTTAAGATAGGATTTTAGAATTTTAGTTACTAAATTAGGGCTTTGGAAAAAGGAAAGTTAAATACACGGACTCATAATACACAAATGAATATTAACCCCTTTGACGAGCCCATACGGCGGTCCCGCTAGCCGGTTAACGGGCGGGGTCAAGGGGGCAGCGCCCCATAAAATTTTAAAAATTGGCTTCTATAATTATAGGTTTTGGTGTTGAAAATTAAGATTTTAGGGTTTAGAATTTAGAAAATAGGGTTTTGGAATTTTGAGTAACTAATATTATTTTTTAAGTGAATAATACTACTGGACATTTTAAAGATTTAGGGTTTTGGATGTTTTTTGAAAATAATGCTACTGTGATTTAAAATAAATTGGTTTGGTAACAAATTGTTATTTTGGTTTTACTATATTGGATTTGAATGTTTAGGTTTATAAGGTTTTAAGGATTAGGTTTAGGGTTTAGGAAAACTAGGGTTTATGGTTTTGGTTTTGAGGGAATTAGGGTTTTTAGTATTTCGGAAAATATGTTTGATTTTAGGACTGAAGAAAATAGTTTACAGTTTTTGTAAAGTTTTTGGAAATAAGCAAAATGATTTAAGATTTTTAGAAACAGAAAAGTATTTTTTAGGGTTTTTAGAAATAAAAGGATCAATTTAGGGTTTTAAGATTTTGAAGAAATAGAAACAACAATTTTAAGGTTTTTGGAAATAAAGGAGACGATTTAAGGTTCTAAGCTTTAGAAAAAGTAAATTAGGGTTCTAAGGTTTTTAAAATCAAAAGAAATAATTTAATGATTCAAGCTACTGTGAAGAAAAAAGAGATTAGATATTCAAACCTTCATTTGTTGGCTCCACCAAACATTACTTCTTGGATGAACAAGGACAAAGGCAAGATGGCTGCCTTTGATGGATTTGATTGCTTGCTTGCCTCCTCTTCTAAAAAAAGTTCGATCAATTCGTAAAGTTCAAAATTTCTGTCTAAAGTCCGATTCCTCTCTTCGATTGTCCTCCTAGTTTTTGTTCCAAAGTCCCCCATTCTGTGTTGTTTTTTAGTCTTATTTATAGGAAAATTAGATGATTAATTCAACTTGTTTATGAAAACTAACATTAATTAAGAAAAGAAAACCAAAAACGAATAAAATTTGGTTTCAAAAAAAATTGCGTCCGAAAAATTTCACTGGAAAAAAAACTGCTGCGGAAAAATTTTGCTGGCGAAAAAAATTGCTGCGGGTTGCTGCTAGTGCTAGAGAAAAAAATTGTGGGGCGGGGCTTCGGGCCATTTCGTTCGACCTTTTCGGCAATGAAATTTTTCGTCCCGATTTTTATTTTTATTTATTTGTTTATTATTTTTATTTTTTATTTTTCATTAATTACTAAAATAAATATTATTTAATCAAGAAAAAACAAAAATTATTTTGGACTAATTAAAATATATTGGAGCGGACTGGGTCAAAAATTAAGGATCTACAGTTTGCTCCCTGCTTGAACGATCTGAGACTTTAGTAAAAGAGAGTGAAAAGCAATAAGACTTAGTTTTTTATGAGATGGTTATTTGAATTTGTTTTGGGTACTTGGACCCGAGAATAGATTGAATTTGGGTACTTGGACCCGAGATTGTGTACTTGGACCCGAGATTGGTTTGATTTGGGTACTTGGACCCGAGATTGGATTTGATTTGGGTACTTGGACCTGGGATTGAATTTGATTTGGGTACTTGGACCCGAGATTGGGTACTTTGACCCGAGATTAGATTGAATTTGGTTACTTGGACCCGGGATTGGGTACTTGGACCCGAGACTCAATTTGATTTGGATACTTGGACCCGAGATTAGGTACTTGGACCCAAGTCTGATTTGATTTGGGTACTTGGACCCGAGATTGAACTTGATTTTGGGTACTTAGACCCGAGATTTGGTACTTGGACCTGAGATTGGATTTGATTTGGGTACGTAGACCCAAGAATGAATTTGATTTGGGTACTTGGACCCGGGATTGAATTTGATTTGGATACTTGGACCCGAGATTAGATTGAATTTGGGTACTTGGACCCGAGATTGGGTACTTGGACCCGAGATTAAGTTTGACTAACCTTTTATTAGTTGAGAAGTCTGACTGCTCTGGCTGTTCTATGCATTATGGTTCTTCACCCTCGAAAATGGATTTTCATCCTTTGAGATCGGGTCTTCACCCTTGAAAATGGATCTTCATCCTTTGAGAGTTTGGGTCTTTACCCTTTGAAATTGGATCTTCATCCTTGGACTTCAGGTCTTCACCCTTTGAAATTGGATCTTCATCCTTAGAATCAGGTTTTCACCCTCAAACTATGGATCTTTATCCACTGGAGATCGGGTCTTTACCCTTGAAACATGGATCTTTATCCATTGGAGATCGGGTCTTCACCCTTGAAAATGGATCTTTATCCATTGGAGACCGGGTCTTATCCTTGAAACATGGTTCTTTATCCACTGGAGGTCGGGTCTTTACCCTTGAAACATGGATCTTTATCCATTGGAGATCGGGTCTTTACCCTTGAAACATGGATCTTTATCCATTGGAGGTCGGTGTTAGGAAATCAAGGAGATCACAGCAAACCAAAAAACATGCAGCGAAAAAATTTGATCTTTGATTTCCCATTAGGATCCATGCTGTTCATTTAATTCGACAAAAGTGTTCAAAGAACTAACCTATTGATGATTAGAAATCACAGTTTGGAAGAGATGCCTCGATCGCGAAACACCCTCTATCACGTATCCACACGAATGCTACCGTCTGGAGTGCTAGCTCTCTAACTGTTGATGATTAGAAATCACAGTTTGGAAGAGATGCCTCGATCGCGAAACACCCTCTATCACGTATCCACACGAATGCTACCGTCTGGAGTGCTAGCTCTCTACAACGGCGAAGGCTGAAAAACATTTTCTCTAAAACGTATTAGGGTTCCTTTTTTTTCGTTCTACTTTTATTTTCTAAAGTTACCTATAAGAAGACTTAACGTTTGGAGTGAATATAATCACTCCAGAATCCAATTCAAAATTGGATAAGGTAAGTCAAATTCAGAATCCAAATCTAATTAGGATTCTGAATATATTATCTAATAATATATATAATTGGATAAGGTAAATCAAATTCAGAATCCAAATCTAATTAGGATTCTGAATATATTATCTAATAATATATATATAAAACGAAAATAATAATAATAATAAATAATAATATCTAATATTAATATTATTAATATTATATCCAGCCCAAAGCGCATTCTTGTGTGTGACCCGATAGGCCCATATTAATTGGCAGTAAATTTAATCTCTATTAAACCAACAAGTCATAATTGGCCTCTAGCAAGGCGTTACAACTACCCAATTAATATAAGGAATGTCTAATTTGCCTAATAATAGTACATGCATTAATCCCTTTGTCACACGATATCTAGCTTGAACATAAGTCATGGTCAACGTCATACTTATATTGTCCAAACTTATGATTACTCGATCTCCAAGTAGACTGATAAAAACAAATGAAATTGATCACACTATCAATTCATTTGAGCACGGCCATGCATTTCACAGTCTCACTTATCGAGGGGCCCAAAAGATATCTCTCTCAAAGAGATGGACAAATTCTATCTTGATTGTTCATTATCCTCTACATAATTTCTATCATATATGATCATAACCTTTATTACTATCCAGTTACGGATAATGTTTGATCATGTCAAAATATAATAGTCCTTATATTGGAAACTATGACAATCTCAAGTCAAAGAATTAATACATAACTATCATGAGATTTACTTATGACACTAACCCATGTAGTAATCTCATGATGGGTCTATCCAATACATTATTCTCTAACAAGTATCTATGAAATTGATTTGTATCACTATACATATAACCATCTGATGATTATCAAATCAATGTTCATACTGGTTAAGAATTATTTTTTTTATCTCTATAACAATAATAAACCAGGGACAAATATCAAAATTGTGTAACATGCAAACAAACAATAATGATAATAAAACCTCATTTATTAATAATGAATGTATAACATAAAGATCCAAATAAATGGCCTAGGGCACATACACTAACAATCTCCCACTTGCACTAGGCCTACAAATTTCTAAGACCCATAGATCTAGTGTGCTGATCATGCTTGACCCGTGAGAGAGGCTTTGTTAATGGATCTGCTATGTTATCATTTGTGTCAACTTTGCATATCTTGATATCTCCTCTATAGATAATGTCTCGAATGAGGTGAAAATGCCTGAGTATATGCTTAGACCTTTGATGAGATCTAGGTTCTTTTGCCTATGCTATGGCACCATTGTTGTCACAATAAATGTCCACAGGATTTGCAATGCTAGGCACCACTCCTAGCTCAGGGATGAATTTCTTCAACCAGACTGCTTCCTTAGCTGCATCTGATGCTGCTATATACTCAGCCTCTGTTGTAGAATCAGCCACAGTGCTTTATTTTGAACTCTTCCAACTAACAGCTCCACCATTCAATGTGAATACAAAACCTGACTGCGATCTAAAATCATCTATGTCAGTTTGGAAACTAGCATCTGTATAACCATTTACAAGTAGTTCATCTTCCAAACCTCCATAAACCAAGAATACATCTTTAGTCCTTCGAAGGTACTTAAGAATATTCTTGACAGCTGTCCAGTGACCGTCACCAGGATCAACTTGAAATCTACTAGTTGCGCTTAATGGATATGAGACATCTGGTCTAGTACATAACATGGCATACATAATAGATCCTATAGCAGAAGCATAAGGAATCTTATTCATTCGATCTCGCTAATCAGATGTCATAGGACATTGACTCTTGCTGAGATGAATGCCATGAGACATAGGCAAGAATCCCTTTTTGGAATCTTGCATGTTGAACCTCTTCAACACTTTATCTATGTATGTACTTTGACTCAGGCCAATTATCCTTCTAGATCTATCTCTATAGATCTTTATACCAAGGATATAGGCAGCCTCACCTAAGTCTTTCATTGAGAAAGAATTCCCTAACCAAGTCTTAACCTTTTGCAAGGTAGGGATATCATTCCCAATGAGTAATATGTCATCCACATATATGACTAAAAACACTACTGCACTCCCACTAACCATCTTGTAAACACAAGGTTCATCTTCATTCTTGATGAAACCAAAGTTCCTAACTGTTTCATCAAAACGAAGATTCCAGCTTTGAGATGCTTGCTTCAATCCATAAATGGATCTTTGAAGCTTGCAAACCTTTGTAGAATTCTCAGGATTTACAAAACCCTCAGGTTATGTCATATACACATCCTCAAGCAAGTTTCCATTAAGGAAAGCGGTTTTGACATCCATTTGCCATATCTCATAATCATAGTATGCTTCAATGGCAATGAGAATTCTAACAGACTTAAGCATAGCAACTGGTGAAAAAGTTTCATCATAGTCTATACCATGAGTTTGCTTGAAACCTTTTGCAACAAGCCTTGCTTTATAGGTCTGCACATTCCCATCCATGTCAGTTTTCTTCTTGAAAACCCATTTGCAACCAATAGTCTTAATACCCTCTGGAGGATCAATTAAAGACCAAACTTGGTTGTCAAACATAGATTGCATCTCAGATTTCATGGCTCCAAGCCATTTGTCTGAATCTGGACCTGACACAGCTTCTTGATAGGTAGTAGGCTCATCTTGATCTATGAGCATTACTTCACTATCATCAGTCATAAGAAATCCATATCTCTCTGGCTGACGACGTGTCCTATCAGACCTGCGAGGGATTTGTGTTACATCTTTAGACTCCATAACTATTTGTGGTTCTGAAATAGGTTCTATAGACGGCTCAATGATTTCTTGTGGTACTTGAGTTTCCTCAAGTTCTACTATACTCCCACTAGTTCTCATAGAAAGAAATTCCTTTTCCAAAAAGATCCCATTTCTAGCAACAAACACTTTGTTCTCTGAAGGAGTATAGAAATAGTATCCTTTAGTTTCCTTAGGATACCCCACAAAATTACATTTGATAGACTTTGGAGCTAACTTATCTGAAACTGGTCTTTTCACATAAGCTTCACAACCCCAAATCTTAAGAAAAGACAAACTAGATGTCTTACCTTTCCATATCTCATATGGTGTCTTTTCAACCGCCTTAGATGGTACACGGTTCAGAATGAATGCAGCTGTCTCCAAGGCATGACCCCAAAAAGATAAAGGAAGATCCGCTTGACTCATCATTGATCGAACCATATCTAATAGAGTTCGATTTCTCCTTTCAGAAACTCCATTCCACTGTGGAGTTCCTGGAGGAGTCAGTTGTGAAACAATTCCACAATCCCTTATATGATCATCAAACTCTTGGCTCAAATATTCACCACCTCGATCTGATCGAAGTTGTTTAATTGTTTTACCAAGTTGATTTTGTACTTCATTTTGAAAAGTTCTAAACATTTCAAAAGACTCATACTTATGTTTCATTAGGTAGACATAGCCATACCTACTGAAATCATCAGTAAAAGTAATGAAGTATCGAAATCCTCCTCTGGCACTAATGCTAAAAGGACCACATACATCTGTATGTATCAAGCCCAATAAATCATTAGCCCTTTCACTATGCCCGGTAAAAGGATCCTTTGTCATCTTACCAAGCAAACAAGACTCACATGTTTCGAATGATTCAAAATCAAATGAATTTAATAATCCATCTTTATGGAGCTTAGAAATGCGTTTCTCATTTATATGGCTAAGGCGACAATGCCATAAATAAGTAGGGTTTAACTCATTTGGCTTAGTTCTCTTAGAAGTTATGTCATAGATATCATTACCATTAGAATCATCAAGATTAAGGATATAAAGGCCATTAGAAGAATTTGCAATACCATAAAGCAAATCATTTTTATCAAAAAAAGAACATTTCTTATTCTTAATAAAAAATGAATAACCTTCATCATCCAAAACAGATACTGAAATAAGATTCCTACTCATAGTAGGAACATAAAAGCAATTGTTCAAAATTAACAAAAACCCATTGGGCATAACAAGTTCATAAGTTCCTACAGCTATAGCAGCAACTCTTGCTCTATTGCCAACACGTAGGTCCACTTCGCCCTTCTTCAGCATCCTACTCCTTTTGAGTCCCTGTATTTTTGTACAAATATGAGATCCACATTCGGTATCTAATACCCAGGAAGATGGAATAGATAAATTAATTTCTATAACATAAATACCTGAAGATGTAGTCGCACTACCCTTCAACTTCTTTAACTCATCCAAATAGAGTTGACAATTTCTCTTCCAATGCCTAGGCTTGTTGCAATGGAAACAAGTCCCTTCCTTAGGAATTTTAGCCTTAGGTTCAGGTTTTGGTTTAGCTTGTCCCTTGGACCCTTTAGCACCTTTTGCCTTACCCTTGCCTTTAGTATATTTGGCTTTCTTTTTCATTTGTTTAATATTGACATTCAATATTTGGGTAGGCTTTTTGATATTCCCCTCAGCAGTTTTTAGCATACCATGTAGCTCAGGAATGGATTTCTCCATGTCATTCATGTTATAGTTCATGACAAACTGTGAGAAACTGCTAGGTAATGAATGTAGGATCAAATCCATGGAGAGTTCTAAACTCAGGGGATATCCAAGTCTAGTAAGGTGATCTAGATAGCCTTTCATCTTCAAAACATGAGCACTAACAGATTCACCTTCAGACATTTTGCAGTCAAATAATGCAACAGCGGTGTTAAACCTATCTTGCCTAGCCTGTTGTTGGAAAGCTTGTTTGAGATGCACACTCATCTCATAAGCCTCTAAGTGTTCCAGATCCTTCTGAAGTCCTGGACACTTAGTAGCCAACATAAGACATCCTATGTCATTGGAATCATCAACATGCTTCTTATGCTTACTCTTAGCAGCATTAGAAGCATCAGCAGGAGGTGGGTCAGGGATAGCTTCATCAAGCACGTAGGACTTTTTCTCTTGTTTGAGAACAATTCTCAGGTTCCTAAACCAATCAACAAAATTAGTCCCACATTCTTTCAGTTTTTCCTTCTCAAGGATAGATCGCAGTGATAAGGTGGAACTGTTATTAGCAGCCATCTGTTGATAAATATGCAAAGTCAAATTTTAATTAATAATGAGGTTAAAATTATTTAAACTCCTACTAAAAATATAACCCTCTAAAGAAAAATTTTAGTAGGCTAAGATCCGTATTTCACTTAATTCTAAACTCAGCTTTGGCGTGACACTTAAAATCAAGTTATTTAGGTAGGTAACATCTTTACCAATTACATCTCATGTAACTCTTAGTAATTATGGAATATTGACATCATATGTCATAGCATGTTGAATTCCATCTAATGCCTTAGGCCCAAAACCATTTTGATAGCCTAATTAAGTCTAACCAATTTTAAAACATATGAGTAGCACTATTACTCATCCTACTTAGCTAGGAATGTTTAAACCATATTGCTTTGGCAATACCTACTTTAATACAATCTTAGTTTTGATAGGTGTTCAAAACGTGGATGGCATTTAGACTTAAATTATTAATGAGGGTTCAACTAAATTATTATCATGTCCCGCATTACATATCATTATATTTTAGCATCCTATATGCATATATATAATTTATCACATAAGCATCATATACCAAATGACAAAATATGTAAACGTGACATAGCATGGCCAAACTAAATATGATCTTCAAGAGACCAAATGAAGATCATAAAGGCAACCCTAGGTGAAAAACCTATCTATTACAACACTTGCAATATTACATATCTTCAAAACTTGAGCTTGTGCTTCCATCACCATGGAACCATCTTCTCCTTGGTATGAATCTCCATCACAAACATTGTAGCTTGAATCTTCATTTATTACAATAAAAGAAAATCTAACTACTAGTAAAATGAATTACAACAAAATAAATGACACGCAGGCCGTATTTACCCAAAATTAAGATATGAATAAACCAATCACATAGGTCATAAGGCCATGCTATGCACCATGCCAAGACATCAAACAAACATAACATATTCATCACCAACATGTTAAATAGAAACAAATATATTGACATTCTTAATGTCGCGGTAACGAACTATAGGGCGCGAACATACGGCGGTCCCGCTAGCCGGTTAGCGGGCGGGGCTCCCGCTGGTAGGTCGGCGGGCGGGGTTCCGAAGGGGCAGGGCCCCTGGGCGGGGTCGAGGGGCAGCGCCCCTCGAAGCCAAACAGAAACGTTAATCTCATTAACATTTTTCTTTGGCGAAACCCTAAAACAGAATCGTTAATCTCATTAACCTTCTTACTGTTTTATTTTGAATATGTACAACCCATTACAGAATCATTACCAAATGTTTATATCACATATAAACTTAATCGTTTTCATCATATGAAAATCGCTTTAATCAACCAATCATATATACGTGATCATCTCATGAAAACGAAATTAAAAACACCAATCCTTTCTCATCATATGAAAAACGAATTAGGGTTTTACAGAAACGAAACCAAAAACAATCCATTTCTCATCATATGAAAAATGAATTAGGGTTTTATAGTTAACATGCCATATGAAATCAATATATCTCATGTAATCATATCAACATGGCATTTTCGACTTAAACGAAAACAACAAGTGGCTCTGATACCACTGTTAGGAAATCAAGGAGATCACAGCAAACCAAAAAACACGCAGCGGAAAAATTTGATCTTTGATTTCCCATCAGGATCCATGCTGTTCATTTAATTCGACAAAAGTGTTCAAAGAACTAACCTGTTGATGATTAGAAATCACAGTTTGGAAGAGATTCCTCGATCGCGAAACACCCTCTATCACGTATCCACATGAATGCTACCGTCTGGAGTGCTAGCTCTCTAACTGTTGATGATTAGAAATCACAGTTTGGAAGAGATGCCTCGATCGCGAAACACCCTCTATCACGTATCCACATGAATGCTACCGTCTGGAGTGCTAGCTCTCTACAACGGCGAAGGCTGAAAAACGTTTTCTCTAAAACGTATTAGGGTTCCTTCTTTTTTTTCATTCTACTTTTATTTTCTAAAGTTACCTATAAGAAGACTTAACGTCTGGAGTGAATATAATCACTCCAGAATCCAATTCAAAATTGGATAAGGTAAGTCAAATTCAGAATCCAAATCTAATTAGGATTCTGAATATATTACTAATAATATATATAATTGGATAAGGTAAATCAAATTCAGAATCCAAATCTAATTAGGATTCTGAATATATTATCTAATAATATATATATAAAACAAAAATAATAATAATAATAAATATTAATATCTAATATTAATATTATTAATATTATATTCAGCCCAAAGCGCATTCTTGTGTGTGACCCGATAGGCCCATATTAATTGGCAGTCAATTTAATCTCTATTAAACCAACAAGTCATAATTGGCCTCTAGCAAGGCGTTACAACTACCCAATTAATATAAGGAATGTCCAATTTGCCTAATAATAGTACATGCATTAATCCCTTTGTCACACGATATCTAGCTTGAACATAAGTCATGGTCAACGTCATACTTATATTGTCCAAACTTATGATTACTCGATCTCCAAGTAGACTGATAAAAACAAATGAAATTGATCACACTATCAATTCATTTGAGCACGGCCATGCATTTCACAGTCTCACTTATCGAGGGGCCCAAAAGATATCTCTCTCAAAGAGAGGGACAAATTCTATCTTGATTGTTCATTATCCTCTACATAATTTCTATCATATATGATCATAACCTTTATTACTATCCAGTTACGAATAATGTTTGATCATGTCAAAATATAATAGTCCTTATATTGGAAACTATGACAATCTCAAGTCAAAGAATTAATACATAACTATCATGAGATTTACTTATGACACTAACCCATGTAGTAATCTCATGATGGGTCTATCCAATACATTGTTCTCTAACAAGTATCTATGAAATTGATTTGTATCACTATACATATAACCATCTGATGATTATCAAATCAATGTTCATACTGGTTAAGAATTATTTTTTTTTATCTCTATAACAATAATAAACCAGGGACAAATATCAAAATTGTGTAACATGCAAACAAACAATAATGATAATAAAACCTCATTTATTAATAATGAATGTATAACATAAAGATCCAAATAAATGGCCTAGGGCACATACACTAACATTCGGGTCTTTACCCTTGAAACATGGATCTTTATCCACTGGAGGTTAGGTCTTTACCCTTGAAACATGGATCTTTATTCATTGGAGGTCGGGTCTTTACCCTGGCTTCAACTCTTTTAGCTGGACTGATCTTTCATCTTTTGCATATTCATTCTTTTAAGAATTCTAATTTTCTTCTTTCTCATTCTTTCTTGTTCTTCCTTTTTGCAAAAATTCAGCTGTCTTTAATTGGACCTTATATCCTCTCCTGCCCCCTGCATGGAAAAATATTTGCAAGTGAGTTCGAAAATATTTATATATAAACTCAAAAATTGAAAAGGAGAAACTTTGCCCCCTGTATAGGCCCAAACCCATGATTTTTCTATGCGGGCTCTGATTGATGTTTTTATTGTCTAGTTCTTCACACAAGCACGCATTTCTTCTCTTTGCAAAATTACTGGAAATTTCTCAAGCATTGAGCCTTCTATGCCCCCCTGATTTGATATCTTCTTTTGATTCTTTACTTCACAGGGTGTTTGCTGTTCATTTTGACAAGGAATAGACAATACAAGACAAGAAAGTGAGATGTGATATGCTCATGTATGCATGATATGCATGAATAATACTTACAGTCGTTCCATCGACTCACATACCGAGGTGATCAGCAGAAGTGTTCTCATTGGTTCCTTTTTTATGCTTGTTCAAGTCTTGTATTGGAATGATCGAAAGCTTTGCATTTGTGGCTTTTATCTTCAAGATGTTGAAAACATGAGTGGTGGAGACCCTAAGTAGCAGAGTCAGGGATGCATCCATTTCAAACTATATTTCAGCATGTCGGTTGGTAGTTTCTTCATAACTTTGCCAATAATGATTTTCTTTGCCCAATGTGTCATTTGGAGATTCGACAATTCAACATACTCCCCTTAGCTTGAAGGCTTTATATGACAAAAATATTTATTATTATTATTTTTTTAATTTTTTTTGGATTTTGGATTTTGATTTTGAAATCAAATGTTGGCTTTGCCAAATTGTTGCGCTCTAATTAACTCTACTATAAGCGTCACTCACAAGTATACGAGGTAGCTGTAGCAAAGGTGATCGCCCCAAGGTCGTCTCTCAAGGAAATTAGATAAGCTAATTGATTATTAGGTTGCAAATAACAAATCAGAATGAATTTAAATTGCTAACAACTAATGAAAACAGATCGATTGGAGTTTAAAACAATAAAAGTAAACTGAGCTGATATATTGATTCACTTAATAGAAAGGTCTAGGGTTTGCACTTCTCTACTAACTTATATGTACGAACGGTTATTCCTCTCAACCAATTTAACTTCAAAGATTATATCTCAAGCAACTTAATTAATCGAGTCAAGGAAATAAGCTCTCGCATTCAAACCTCTTTCAAATAATCTTGTTACAATTGAAATAATCCTTTTCTTAGGTTATATTTCTAATTCACCTAAGTCCCTAATTGAATTGTTCCAGCATTAGACTTCATCTCTCAATCCTTCATCTAATACCTTAAACACATAATTGGTGGCCAATCAATTATATATTAACAATAATTCCATTCAATCAAGGCTAAAGAAATAATTCAGTTAAGAGCAATAACCAATTTATACAATCATAGTAGTTCCATACAAACCCCAGACTAGATCAAATTAGTTCATAATGATATCAAACATATTCATCTCATTAAAATTCAAAGAAATCAGTTTAGACATAATAGAATTCATGAATACAATTCCCAAGAAATTTAAGAGATAAAGTTTGAGAACAAAACCAAATTACAAACTCCCTTTAAGCTTCTGAAGAATCTCTTAATAAGATCTTGCTAGAAGAATGTTGCAATGGCATAAACAAATTTAATCTAGACTAGTTTAATCAAAGTGTAATCTAAATATCAAAGAAAACAAGATATGAAACCCTAACTTCTTTCTTTGATGGCTGAAAACTCTCTGAAAACAGTTCCTCTCTTTAAAAACCCTAATTCTATTATTTATACGAAACCTCCGCTCCAAAAATCCGCGTTTTCTTTAGTCCATGAGTGACACGGCCAAGCTCAGGTAAGGTTGGCCGTGTTTGAGGTACTTGGAGGGACACGGCCACAAGCTTGGTCGTGTCCCCTGAAGGTGTCTGTTTCTGTTTGATTTTCATCTCTTCTTCCTTTGGACTTGAGTGTGACACGGCCAAGCTTAGACAACTTGGCCGTGTTTGTCATGTTTGGAGGGACACGGCCACAAGCTTGGCCGTGTTCCTTGAGTGTGTCACCTTCTGAGCTTTTGGTCTTCTTCCTTAGCTTGGTATGGGACATGGCCATAAGCTTGGCCGTGTCCCCTGAATGTGTCAGTCACTGCCCAATTTTTCCTTCTCTCTTGCTCCTTGGTTTTGCCCTTAACATGGTTCCTTGCATATTAACCTAAAACAAACACTTGAAACAACTTTAAACAAGAATCAAATAAACATTAACCAACAAAACATAAACACCACACTAAAAACTAGGACAAAAATGACAAAAACATTGAAATAAATTAAAACTACCAAAATTAATGAAAACACTAAATAAACAGATTAAAACTACCAAAATACCTAAAGAAAACAATAATCATCATAATAAATAAGATACAAATCTATGACAAAAACTAATAAAATAACTACCCCACACTTAAAACTTTGCTTGTCCTCAAGCAAATTCACATGGCATAAATTAAAAACTCAAGCAACTTTAACTATAATTCCAGTATATAAGATGAAATCCTTTAAGACTCAGCCATAAATAATTGCAATTTCCTTCAATTAAGATCTTCTTAACTCATTCAATAATCCAGACATACAAATCTCATCTCTCATCTAAGTGTTTCACTCGATTTCAAAGGTTAATTCACTCAAACCTCTCATGACTGCATACTACCATAAACTTGCTTAATTATCCAATCTCTCTCACTGATTTTCTCAAGAAATAATCTGAAGGTCTTTTATTTGGATGTAATGGGGCTAAGGTGAAGGTATGAGAAAAGACATTTAAGCTGGAACATCAAGAAATAGAGTATCTAAATTAGACAATACTCTTGCTCAGAAACTCATTGCTCCCTCAAATGGCATATTCACCAACCCTTGATAATCTTACATACTTGTACACTAAAAGAAAAGTACATGAGTCGACATTCCTCTAATGCTAGAAAATATATGAATTATATATATATATATATCTTCACTTTTATTTTCCCTTTTTTTTACTCTTTTTTTTAATATATATATATATATATACAAAATATAAAATTGCATGAAACATCTAGCTTACAATGTAGAGGAAAAGAATAATCGACTCTTAACAAATACAATGTGCAAAGTATGCATTTCAGCCCTACATCTTACTAAAGCAATACTATTTTTGTTTTTTTTCTTTTTTTTAATTGCTTACCCCACACTTATGAATCAAACCACCCTATTGTCATATCATAAGAAACTCCATTCCTTAATGCAGGTATGATGATAATAAGAAAAAGTTGAGTTGTGAATTGTGTTGATCAATCAAGAAAAGGTCAAAGGCTCAACTTGGCTCACTAAGGAATTCATAATTAAGGGAAGTCTTTTTAAGCTAAAGGGATAACCTAATTTGCCTTCATCATTTTAAAACTTAAGATGAAATCATAATGTGAGTTCAATTAGTATGCAAAAGCAAGCTCTAGAGATGCAAGATCATGAAGGTGCACACTTAAGAAAAGAAATTCAATTGATAATAACATTCAATCTATGAGGCTCAAAACTCACAAAGGTGGGTTCTCAAAGATTTATATGTCATGAATTGCAGAATGTGAAAATTGATCTTGAATGAATTCAAATGCTAATCTCTATGCTGATACTAAAGTCTCAACTATAATGCTAGAATCACAGAAAAAGTCAATAAGTTTTCAACAATTATGCCATGCACAACGCACAATATAACACACAAAGATAAACAAAACAAGAATTAAAGAAAAGCTTAAAGATTACCCACACTTATAAATGACATTGTCCTCAATGGAAAACAAGAATAATAAAGAAAAAGAGTTAAGGTGCAACCTGTTTTCCAACGTACCCTGGTGAGGCAAAACCTAACTTTCCATCACAAACAGCAAATGTTCAAAAGCAAAATACAATATATAAAAATAAAATATCCAAAATATAAAATGTTAACAATAAAAACAAAAATGAAAAATAACAAACACAAATATGCTATAACTAAACACAAGAAATGAAGGAACTCTCTCAAAAGATCTACGGTGAAGGAGGATGTGATGATGATGCAGCCGAGGGATGAAGACTCAAAATCTTGGCAAGGTTGCTATTGATTTGGTCTAACTGTTGCAAGACCGCAGCATGGTTACGATCTACCTTGCCCTCCAGCGCCTCAATCCTATTAAGTATCTCTTGATTATCCAGAGCTGGAGCATCTTCTTCCAAATTAAGAGAATCCGAGTCGGACCCCTCCTGGACTCGTGTTCTCTTTTGTCTGCCCCCGGTATTTCTGGCTCAATTGAATCCATCATATAAGCCCCTCTCTTGTGCACTACCATATGCATCTTCTCTATTGTAGCCAAATCCAATGAATCATTACCTGTAATTCTAGTCATGCGACAGGTACTAGGGTCAAAATCATCAAGAAGGGCTATGGCCAATGTGGTAACCAATCCTCCAATACAGATAGCCCCCTTCTTTTTGTTTGCCACACTATAAAAAATATTGGCTAACCAATAGCCGGAACTAATAGGCACCGCATTACACGCATAATCTAAAAAAAATAGTTCACTCAGTTCTACTACACCTGGGCTTTCCTTCCTAGCAAAGAATCTGTAAGACATAAAACAGTGCAAATACCTCAAAGCGGGATTGTTCAATTTAGTTGCTTTGGCCGATTTGGCCACATAAGTTCCCGAGCCCAATGCTCCCCAAGCAAATTATTGTTTAAATTCCTTAGGTACCGACCTTTCACCATGTTGATGGAAACCAAATATAACATTCAATTGTTCAATATTAACTATAAATGATTTCCCAAGCAATTTAAAACTCAACCTAGAGCAAGTTTTTTGTTCATCTCTTTCAACCTTAAGAGATGTCAAAAATTCCAAAGTAAGTTCTTGAAACTGCAAAGGTCGCAAAGAGACTAGGTTCTCCCACCCAAGATTTTGAACATAACAATAAAAATTATCCCTAATTTGAAGAGCATTAAGGGATTCATCACTGACACACCTCGTCGGGAAGAAACCCCGAGCCAAAAGATTTGCTCTCTTTAAAGATGAAAATGATGAAGATGAAGATGCACCTTCAGTTGTAGGTCTCTTCTTCTTGCGGTGGGAAACCATCTTCGTTCTTGGCATCTTGAAAGATCTGAAAAAAAATTTGAAATTTAAACCGATTAAATTGATCTTTTGTGAGAGAAGAAGAAGATTTAACGGATTAATTTTAGTTTTGGTGAAGAAAATTGAGATTTAATGGAGGTTTTGAAGCTTTGAAACACAAACAATGGGGTTTTGCGAGAGAGAAGTCGAGAGAGAGAGAGAGAGAGAGAGAGAAAGCAAAAACAAATCTAGGGATTGGAATGAGCAAAAAGTGCAAAAATTGTGTTTTTGAAGAGTAAAAGTGAAGGGACACGACCAAGCTTGGGTGAGCTTGGCCGTGTCTGATGTGTTTTAAGGGACACGGCCAGTGACTTGGCCGTGTCCCATGGGTGTGTCACTTACTGTAAAGAAAAGTTGCAAAAATAAAAACAAAAAGAAGGAAATTTTGGTGAAGCTTGGTCGTGTCCCATGTGACACGGCTTTTGACTTCCTTTTTTTTTTATATCACCAAATCTTAAAGAAATTGCAAACCTCTTCTTCGATCCACCCTGAAACACATTACAAAAATAAAAACCGATCAAAGCACCCATTCCATTTATTTAAACCAAACATAAAATCAAAATTGCTAAATTTAAAATTACAACTATGAAAAAGAAATGCAAACCGATGGGTTGCCTCCCATTTAGCACTTCTTTAATGTCATATAGCTGGACATCACTGCAAGACTTAGGGATCGTGGATTAAAGTGTTGTCAATGATCCTCTCTGTCCATTTACTTTAAAAGTCTCATTTGTTCGAGAGTTAAGCAATTCAATGGTACCAGAAGGATATACCTGAGTTATATCGAAAGGACCACTCCATCGAGACTTGAGTTTACCTGGAAACAGACGAAGAAGAGAATTAAAAAGTAAAACTTTCATAACTAGACTCAATGTCTTTCGCACAATAAATCTGTCATGAAGTGCTTTAGTGCGATACTTATAAATTCTCGAGCTCTCATATGCCTCATTCCTCAGCTCATCTAACTCTGAAATTTGCAGAAAACGCTATCTCTTTGCTTTGTCCAAGTCTAAATTCAGAGTCTTGATTGCCCAGTATGCTTTGTGCTCCAACTCCACTGGTAAATGACACGCCTTACCAAAAACCAATCGGTATGGACTCATACCCAGAGGGGTCTTGAAAGCAGTCCGATATGCCTATAGTGCATCATGCAATCTACTCGCCCAATCCTTCCTTGATAAGTTGACTGTTTTCTCCAGAATTCCTTTTATTTGCTTGTTGGATGTTTCAACTTGTCCAGAAGTCTGTGGATGGTATGGGGTTGCCACCTTGTGCTTCACACCAGATTTGTGCATTAATTTCTCAAAACTTTTGTTGCAAAAATGACTTCCCCCATCACTGACTATCACTCTTGGTGTGCCAAATCTGCTAAGAATATTTTCCTTCACAAATTTAACAACCACATTAGCATCATTAGTACGGGTGGGGATTGCCTCCACCCATTTTGAAACATAATCAACAGCAACTAAAATATATTCATAACCAAAAGACTTGGGAAAAGGACCCATGAAGTTTATTTTCCATACATCAAACAGTTCAACAACAATATAAGATTGAAGGGGCATTTCATTCCTCCTTCCAATGTTACCCACTCTTTGACAGCGGTCACAGTGCTTACAATACTCTTGAGCATCTTTGAATAGAGTAGGCCAGTAAAAGCCACTTTGAAGCACCTTTTCTGCAGTCTTTCTTCCTCCAAAATGACCACCACAGTGAAGGTCATGACAAAATTTAAGAACACTCAGTTGTTCTTCTTCAGATACACACCTGTGAACTATCTCATCTTTGCAAATCCGGAATAGGTAAGGTTCATCCCAAAAATAAAATTTACTCACGTGCAAGAACCTTTTCTTTTCCTGAAATGACATGTTAGAACGCAATATACCACTAGCAAGATAGCAATATCTGCAAACCAAGGTGCATCAATTACCACAATCAACTGCTCATCAGGAAATGCTTCTAAATTTTTATGAATGCTATCAGATGCAAGATTTTCACTAAAGAAGGGTAATCTAGATAAATGATCAGCTACAACATTTTCACTCCCCTTAGTATCTTTGATTTGGAAATCAAATTCTTGCAATAATAACACTCATCTAATCATGTTGTTTTGTCAAAAGATATTTTAGAGCTGCATGATCAGAATGCACAATAATTTTCGACCCAATTAAATATGCTCTAAACTTATCTAAAGCAAAAACAACAGCTAACATTTCCTTCTCAGTTGTTGTGTAATTCATTTGCGCACTATTCAGGGTCAAGCTAGCATAATATATGACTCTCAAAAATTTATCAACCCTTTTCCCAAGAACCGCTCCTACTGCATGATTAGAGGCATCGCACATGATTTCAAAAGGTAAAGACCAAACAGGGGCTACAATTACCGGTGCACTAGTCAATTTTTCCTTAAGGGAATTAAAAGCTTGCATGCATTGTGCAATAAACTCAAATGGAACATCTTTCCCTAGCAAATGGCACAATGGTTGGCTTATTTTAGAAAATCCTTAATAAACCTCCGGTAAAAACCTGCATGCCCTAGAAAACTTCTTATTCCCTTAACAGAGGTAGGTGGGGGTAACTTAGCAATTAACTCAACTTTAGCCTTATCCACCTCAATCCCTTTAGTTGACACTACATGACCTAAGACAATGCCCTGAGTAACCATGAAATGACTCTTTTCCCAACTCAAAGTGAGGTTACATTCAATGCATCTCTCAAGCACAAGAACAAGTTTATTGAGGCAATTATCAAAAGAACTACCAAAAATAGAAAAGTCATCCATAAATACCTCAATAAAATCATCTATCATGTCTGAGAAGACAGACATCATGCATCTCTAAAAGGTTGCAGGTGCATTGCACAAGCCAAAGGGCATACGCCGAAATGCATAAGTCCCGAAAGGGCAAGTAAAGGTAGTCTTGGATTGATCTTCTGGTGATATCGGCACCTGATAGTAACCTAAAAGTCCATCCAAAAAGCAATAATGCGAGTGTCCAGAAAGTTTATCCAACATCTGATCAATAAAAGGAAGAGGGAAATGGTATTTCTTTGTGGCATTGTTCAACTTCCAATAATTGATGCACATTCTCCACCCAGTAGTAGTCCTAGTAGGAACCAATTCATTATTTTCATTTTTCACCATAGTGATTCCAGATTTCTTAGGAACTACATGTACTGGGCTCACCCACTCACTATTAGCTATTGGATAAATCACTCCTTCATCAAGCAATTTGAGCACTTCCTTCTTAACCACTTCACTCATATTTGGGTTAAGGAGCCTTTGGGTCTCCCTCAGCGGGTTTAGCTCCCTCTTCTAAGGTGATTCTATGCATGCACATTGAAGGGCTAATACCTTTGATGTCACTCAATCCCCATCCTATTGCTCTTTTCAATCTTTTAAGCTCACTCACCAACCTCATCTCCTCCTCTTCACTAAGTTCACTAGATATTATCACAGGTAAGGTATTGTGATCTCCTAAAAACACATATTTCAGATTTTTAGGTAACTCTTTCAGCTCTAACTCAAGTGAAGGATTCTTCTCTTCTTTTTGGATGGAGGGAAGTTCACAAACTGGGTCCTCCTTAAATTCCTCTATCTCAGCACTCTCTAATGTCTCAGGACAACTGGCTATTTCTGAATAAAAAATATCTAAACCACCATCTAAGGTCAGTGCCAGCTCCAATTTATCTGAGGAATCTATCTGCAAGAAAACATCTGAAACAACTGCATTAATACAATCAATTAAAGAGCAATCCTCATATAATGCAGTTGTAGGAATAGGAGAAGTGTTAAAAATAGAAAATTCAACCATTTGTCCTAAGACAGTCATTGACAATTTACCATTTTTAACATCTATCAAGGTGTTGGTAGTCGCCATAAAAGGCCTACCCAGTAAAATAGTGTGTGCGGATGGTGTAAAGTTACTTCCTTCCATGTCAAGAACTATGAAGTCCACAGGCACTATCAACCCACCAACCTTAACTAACACATCTTCTATAACCCCTTTCGGGAATCTAAGAGATCTATCAGCTAATTGCAACACCATTTTGGTTGGTTTAAGTTCCCCTAGTTCTAATTCAAGGTACACAGAATAAGGCATCAAATTTACACTAGCTCCTAAATCACACATGCCATCAGTCCCCTTTCCATTCCCCATAGTAATTTGAATTATAAAACTTCCAGGGTCCTTTAGCTTTGGAGGTAGTTTATGCTGTAGAACAGCACTAGCTACCTCTAAAACTATCACCTTTTCATTCGGCTCATACCTCTTTTTCTTGGTGTTCAGCTCTTTGAAGAATTTAGCATAAGGCGGCATGTTCTGTATTGCTTCAAGTAAGGGTAAGTTAATACTTACCTTAGATAGCATGTTGAAGATGTCTGAAAATTGCTTATCTTGTTTATCATTCTTCAGCTTACTGGGGAGTGGTATAGGTGGCCGGTATGGATTGCTTGCCTTGTGTAAATCTGCTGTAGGGGACTTCTCCATTGATCTTTCTTCAACACCTTCGTTCTCTGGCTCTCCTTCCTTTTTATTCTCTTGCTCACCTGCAGTCACAGAATTATTTTCAACATTATTAGTTATTACCTTGCCACTTCTAAGGACAGTCATTGATTGTGCCTGCTCAGGTTGACTTGAAAATTTCCCCTTTTGTTGAATCTGCATCTATTGTGCAAGTTGTCCCACTTGGGTCTCCACATTCTTAAAAGATGCTTCTAATGAATCCAGCCTCTTGTTGTTCATCTCTTGATTTTTAGCACTAACTTGGATAAAAGCCTGTAAACTTTCCTCCAAACTCTCTCTTAGGCTGCCCTTGATTTGAGGATTGACCCTGCGGTTGGTTCTATCTCTGGAGAAAATGGAAAGGCTGTTGAGAATTATTTGTTGCCCAAGAAAAATTAGGATGATTCCGCCAACCAGGATTATAAGAATTGGAGTAAGGATCATTCCGGGCCCTTGGTTGATATCCCCCCATAGCATTGACTTACTCAGCTTCATAACCATAAGACTCATATGCGGAGGGGCATATATTTGCTCCATGCTCGAAAGTCCCATAAATTCCATACACTTCTTGAGTGGATGAAGAAGTATTGTTCTTCATGTTCAGCATCTGCACCTGCCTTGTCAATTCAGCTATTTGATTGACCATCTCACTATTGGCTTCCAATTGATTCACCCCTTTACTTCTTCCTCTTACACTTTTCTGTTGAAAATTAGCTCCCAACATTTCAAAAATTTCATAAGTTTCATCAGCAGTCTTTTCTCCCATAGCTCCCCCAGCTGTGTTATCAACTGTATTCTGAAATTACTGGGTTAGACCATCATAGAAAAACTGATTCAGAAGTTGAAGTGGGTAGTGATGATGTGGACACTGGATCAATAACATCTTAAATCTGTCCCAAGCCTCATGAAATGGTTCTACTTCAAATTGAGAGAATGTAGCAATCTTCCCTCTCAATTCAGTTGTCTTCTGATGTGAGTAAAACTTGCCCATAAATTTATTATAAACTTGCTCCCAAGTTGTCAAAGAATTTTTGGGCAACATCATAAGCCAGCTCTTTGCCCTATCCTTCAATGTATACGGGAAACATCTCATCCTCGACTGGTCCTCTGTTAGTCCTCCCAATGGAAAAGTGTTGAGGGTAGAATAAAAATCCCGTATAAAGTTCAAAGGATCTTCATTTGGAACTCCATAGAATGATGGCAGCATGTTGTAATGGATGTTCTTCAACTCATAATTTCTTGCTGCATCCGTCAATCTTATACAAGATGTGGAAGTTCCAATGACAGGTCTAGCAAAGTCCCTCATAGTTCTTTGCCTTTCTTCTCCCATGTTGGTAGATTGTGCAGATTCTGACTCAAAATCAGAAGTGTCCTCCTCTGTAGTATCAAATCCGGTATACAGTTCAAACTCTTCTCTGCTCCTTTTCACTCTCTGAATTTCTGGAATAACTGGTATAGCTCTCCTCCGAGTGATCTCCTGCCTTGCATAAACAAAATTTTTGGAAAGAAAGAATTATTAAAAGCAAAAGACAAATAAAATAAAAAGTAAACAATGAAAAATAATCTAAAATATTTATGCCTAATAAACAACTACGCCAATTAGCTTCCTCGGCAACGGCGCCAAAAACTTGTTGCACTCTAATTAACTCTACCATAAGCATCACTCGCAAGTATACGAGGTAGCTGTAGCAAAGGTGATCGCCCCAAGGTCCTCTCTCAAGGAAGCTAGATAAGCTAATTGATTATTAGGTTGCAAATAACAAATCAAAATGAATTTAAATTGCTAACAACTAATGAAAACAGATCGATTGGAGTTTAAAACAATAAAAGTAAACTGAGCTGATATATTGATTCACTTAATAGAAAGGTCTAGGGTTTGCACTTCTCTACTAACTTATATGTACGAATGGTTATTCCTCTCAACCAATTTAACTTCAAAGATTATATCTCAAGCAACTTAATTAATCGAGTCAAGGAAATAAGCTCTCGCATTCAAACCTCTTTCAAATAATCTTGTTACAATTGAAATAATCCTTTTCTTAGGTTATATTTCTAATTCACCTAAGTCCCTAATTGAATTGTTCCAGCATTAGACTTCATCTCTCAATCCTTCATCTAATACCTTAAACACATAATTGGTGGCCAATCAATTATATATTAACAATAATTCCATTCAATCAAGGCTAAAGAAATAATTCAGTTAAGAGCAATAACCAATTCATACAATCATAGTAGTTCCATACAAACCCCAGACTAGATCAAATTAGTTCATAATGATATCAAACATATTCATCTCATTAAAATTCAAAGAAATCAGTTTAGACATAATAGAATTCATGAATACAATTCCCAAGAAATTTAAGAGATAAAGTTTGAGAACAAAACCAAATTACAAACTCCCTTTAAGCTTCTGAAGAATCTCTTAATAAGATCTTGCTAGAAGAATGTTGCAATGGTATAAACAAATTTAATCTAGACTAGTTAAATCAAAGGGTAATCTAAATATCAAAGAAAACAAGATATGAAACCCTAACTTCTTTCTTTGACGGCTGAAAAACTCTCTTAAAACAACTCCCCTTTTTGAAAACCCTAATTCTATTATTTATATGAAACCTCTGCTCCAAAAATCCGTGTTTTCTTTAGTCCATGAGTGACACGGCCAAGCTCAGGTAAGGTTGGCCGTGTTTGAGGTGCTTGGAGGGACACGGCCACAAGTTTGGCCGTGTCCCCTGAAGGTGTCTACTTCTGTTTGATTTTCATCTCTTCTTCCTTTGGACTTGAGTGTGACACGGCCAAGCTTAGACAACTTGGCTGTGTTTGTCATGTTTGGAGGGACATGGCCACAAGCTTGGTCGTGTCCCTTGAGTGTGTCACCTTCTGAGCTTTTGGTCTTCTTCCTTAGCTTGGTATGGGACACGGCCACAAGCTTGGCCATGTCCCCTGAATGTGTCAGTCACTGCCCAATTTTTCCTTCTCTCTTGCTCCTTGGTTTTGCCCTTAACATGGTTCCTTGCATATTAACCTAAAATAAACACTTGAAACAACTTTAAACAAGAATCAAATAAACATTAACCAATGAAACATAAACACCACACTAAAAACTAGGACAAAAATGACAAAAACACTGAAATAAATTAAAACTACCAAAATTAATGAAAACACTAAATAAACAGATTAAAACTACCAAAATACCTAAAAAAACAATAATCATCAAAATGAATATGATACAAATCTATGACAAAAACTAATAAAACACAAATAAGTGCCAATGTACCTCAGGACTTGATTTTTTAAATTAACATATCTATAATATGACAACACTAGTTACCATACTAAACTCGGGAATCATTTCTATTTAAGCAAGAATTGTTGCACTTTAGATAGGCACATACACATTACTTGGCCAAAGGTCTCATTAAGTTTAAATATTGTCTATCTCATATGCATTCTTATCCAAACTATCTCCACTAATAGACTACCTACCAAGAGAGATCAACAGGTCTTTGATAGGCTTGAAATGGGGTCTATAAGGGACACAAGTTTAAGTGAAGGCCATTTTGAGATTGGAGATGGTGTGACACAATGGACAAACCTTCACACTATAAATTTCTTATTGGAACTTTAGACAGTTGGGAGCAATCTTTCTAGACTCCAAATTTCTTCTATCTTCTTGGCATTAATCTAGATCTTGATTGGGATAGTCTTTGCCCTTGCAAAAAGTTTGGTACCCAAATTCACTTCTTTTCTTCTTCTCCCTTTTCTTTCTTTTTATTTTTCTTATTCTTCCCTTTCTTTGAGCATTTTATCATTTTGTCCTTCTTCTTTGTAGGACTGTCAAGTACAGAACTTTTAAGAACTGGATGGTCTTTCTCTTTTTTCTCTGATTTCGATTGAATCTTTGGTTGGGTTGAACCAGTTCAAGTCAAAATATCCTTATGAACCAAATGGAAGCCTTTTGCTGCTTTAGATAAAAGAGAACTCATTTTTTCTGCTTTAGATAAAAGAGAACTCGGTTGGCTTTCTGAACCGCCTTTTTAGGTTTTATCTTTTTCTCTTTTCCTTTTTGTTTTCTTCTTTTTGTTTTGTTTTGTTTTGTTTTCTTTCTTTTCTTTTTTCTTTCTTTCTTTTTTCTTTCTTTCTTTCCTTTTTTGGTTCTAGCTCAAACAGAGTTGTCTTGTTTGTACCAACTTGGGTTTTCAATAATGGATGAGTGGAGTGGTATAAATCTTCTTTAATAGGGATAAATCATTTTTTACTCTGATGTTGTCTTGATATATTAGAGATATTAAGAAAAGTTCAACTACCTTTATGGTCTTAAAAACTTCAACTACCCTTATTGTCTTGAAAACATCAACTACCCTTATGGTCTTGAGAACTTCAACTATCTTCATGATCTTAACTAACCATTGCTTTCTTTGATCTTCTTGCCTCTTCATCTTAGTGATCATAAGACTTGTCAAAAGTATCACAACAACTCAGGGTAGGTTATTGGGGTTTGTAAACCAATGAAAAGAAAGCTAAAATTTTATGAAGGCTCAAAGGGACAACTAGGGATTGATATTTAATTGGGTGGATACTAGTTGTTGGCTTGTCAAATAATGCCTAGATAATCTCTCCCTTAAATAAGCAGAGTTTAATTTCACCTCAAAAGTTTGCCTAAGCATGTTCTAAGACTGACTAGGACCTAGACAAAGGTAATTATGCAGGAGCCCTTTCTAAGTAAGCATACACAACTCAATGCTATAGAGCAATTCCTTCACCTAGTAAAGTCATTCGAGTCATGATGCATAAACACGTTAATTTATGAACATCAAGCTAGATTCCTCATTGGTTGAGCACCAAAATGAACAAAGACCAACAAGATTTTTGATGAAAGTAATTTATTCAAATAAATTTAATTTTGAAAAACAAGATTGTTCCAATTAAATATTAAAGAAAATAAAATAAGAAAAACAAACAAGCCAAGGGAAGTTTGTTGAGTTAAGCTTCTTCTCCTTTCACATCTTCAATTTTTCCATCTTGAAAGGATGATAAAACAAAATCTTCTTCCAATCCTTTTCCTATCATGAAGGTTGCTGGTGGTGGCACCCTGTTGAACCTTGGAAATGGATTATCTTTGGTATTGGGCTTATCTGGATCAGGCAACTCGCCATTATCAATTAAATTCTGGATCTCATGCCTCAACTTCATGCAATTGTCCATTTTGTGTCCAGGCCTTTGATGGAACTGGCAAAATGCATTAGTATCAAAGTTAGGTGGAAGAGGATTAGGTAAGGGACGAGGAGTCAAAGGTTATAACAATCCCTTCTTTTGTAGCTTATTGAGAACCCAAGACAACAGCTTCCCTAATTCTGAAAACTGCCTCATTCCTCCTTGACTAGTGGCATTAACATCAACTTCTTTTTATGTGCTTTGATTGCCCGATTGGTAGTTTCCTTTCTCATTCCTTTTTATTGAAAAGCGATTCTTCGCCCTTTCCCACTCTTCAATTTGTAGACCAACTTGGAGAAGATCTTTAAAATCCCTTATAAGGGTGTGAGACATCCTTTCACTGAGGTTGCACAGGATGCCTCTCACGATCATCCTTATTTGATAAGATTCATCGGGCTTTTCTTGAGAAAAGCAGCCTTATTTCTCCATCTTTTCACATAATCCACAAAATTCTCATTTGGCCTTTGTCTAATGGACTCAACTTCCATTAAGGTAACTTCTAACTCGACATTATATCCATATTGCTGAATGAAGTTCTTGTATAGCAAATCCCAACTATTTTGTGTTCCATCATCAAGGTATTGAGCCAATTTTGGATAACAGAGTCCAATGAGAGCATAAAGTATCTTAGAGTTTGAGCCTTAGTAGCTCGGGCAGACTGCATAGCAGTGATATACTGCTTCACATGGAGGTGAGAATTTCCGGTTCCATCAAACTTTGCAAAAGATGGCATCTTGAACTTGTACAAAACTTCTTCATCTAGCTCAAATAATTTGACAACTTCGGACTTTTCTTCAGTTTTTAGTTTCTTCTCAAATTTCTTTTCTAAATCAGCAATCATCTTTTCAACATCAGAAGTTTTGATTTTTTCCATAGCTGATCTTTCATCAATCTTTGGTTCTTTCTTCTTGTCTTGAGCATCTTGGTAGTATTGAGCCCAATCATCATCATCATCATCAATGATCACCTTTTCATCATCAAAAAGCACTTCACCAACTTTAGTCTTCTCTTTGTCTCTTGGCTTCTTAGTGCTAGCAGATGCTTCGACATGATTTTCTAAAATTGCAGTCAATTGGTTCTTCATGGTCTCAGCTAGGGCCTCTTTTATTTCTTCCATTTTGGCATTGAGGGCTTCATCAACCATTCTTTAAATTTGTTCGGGATCCATTATTTTCGGTGAAAAAGAGATTGAGTCGTTGCTAGATTCTTCGACTCCGGCATAGGTCAGATTTTCATAAGCTTTTGAACTATCGTAATCCAGGGCTGTGAGCCAGAAAGGATCAATGATATGAGATGCAAATGTATGCATGTATGTATGCACGAACAATTAACAAAGAAAGATAATTAGGACATTCCTTCCAACCTTATAACATCCATACACGAATGGCGAGTCTCTTTTCCTAGGTAAATGGTTAACAAAATACCAGCATGGGGTATCTTGTTTTCAAATATTTCCCTCGGACGTTTCAACCAATAATTATATTTTCAAAAATGGAAATCAGTTCATAATAATTCCCATTAATTAGGTTTTAATTCAATCAACTATAGTAGCTTTTATGCTACATTGGATTAAAACTAAATTAAGAGGTTTATTATAAATAGATTTCTCACTTGAAAAAGTAACTAATGATTCATGCCAAAAATAAGCCCATGATTAATTATTCTTAGTATAAACTAGGCTCACAATTGATTTTTGGTATTTTGTAATTGGTCTAAATAATTTGCAAGCTCTTTGTAAGAAAAGGTTGGATGAAAATAATTTTATTTCTAGGCCCATTGTAAAAAGATTTTAGAAGAAATGGATTTTGGGCTTAGTATTTGGGCCATGAGCAAAAGAATTTTTGATTTGTTTTTAGAAAAATTTTATGTCAAAAGACCATCTTGAAAAGTTTTGAAAATTACTTTGGTCTTCTGGACTTTAAAAAAAATTATTTTGAGCTTACAATGTACTTAGGTCATATTAGAAAAAGAGTAAACTAAATAAGCCATGATTTAAGCCAAGATAAATTAACCATTGTCAAACAACATGCATTTGGGGTAAAATCCTAAGGAAAGTAACTAGGCCAATTACATGAGCTTTAGTCTTTGGGTTAAAAGGCTTAGGTTCCCATAACAAGTATATACCAAATGGTACGAGACTATGGTGGTTATGCCATGCTCGATCTTCATACCTTGAGTGAAAGTATGGTGTCTCTTACATAACACAACACGGGTAATACGAGCATCCTAACTCACGCACACAATGCAATCTAATATGATGCAATGGATAATATCATTATAAGAAAGAATAGAATAATAAAAAGAATAACGAAATCAACTTCTCTTATCCCCAGTGCAGTCGCCACTATGAGAGGGGATTTTCACCCCCACTCCTGGTGGAATGGTTCTTGTAATATCCCAAAGTATGCCTTAGAAGTTTTGGAATAATTATTGTTGTATTTGGATTTAAATGTATATGTTTTATTGGAAAGAGAAAAGAATTAAAGAGAGAGTGTATATGTTGTATATATGGAAATATATACAATATATACAACATATACAAGTCAATATGGGAAAGTCAAAAGAAGATATTTGTTGATTTTAAATTAATTAAAGTAATTAAAAAGGAAATTAAAATAAGTGGAAGAGAGAAAATTGATTATTTTATTATTAAAATACTTGGTGGAGATTTGAGTGGAGACTAAATATTTGACTTTGTCTCTTATTCTTTTTCATTTTCTACTTTTCTATTTGGTTGGCCGGGTATCCCAAAGACAAAAGAGAGCAAAAGAGAGTTTTGTTTCTAAGATCAAATTAAAGGAAGATTCAAGTGATTAAGTTGGAAATTTGTGAAGTTTCATCAACTTTGGTAAGTTTCCTCTTGATTCTCTTGTTTTATTTTGAGTTGTAATTGAGTTTGATTGTTGATATGTGATAGTGTGATTATGTTTGATTGTGGTATGTTTGAGAGTGTTGGATTTGAATTGAAATAAGGAGTTAGGTTGATGTTGGTGTTGGAAGTGTATGAGTTGTGTTTGTGTTAGGGTTTTAAATTGGTGATTGTTGTAGATGTTGAGTTTGATTAATTATTCTTGTAGATCTTCATGATATTGATGTTTAATGAAGTTAGAAGCATAGAATACATGAGTTTGGTCCGAAACAGAAGCATCTTGGATGCCACACCCGTGGCCCTTGGATGCCACGACCGTGGCCATTGGAAGCCATGACCGTGGGGGGTTTTGAGCAAGGCAGGCAGAACCATTTGATAACCCACGCCCGTGGGGGTTGGGAGGCCATGACCGTGGGGTCCTAGAGAGAGATGTTGGGTTGTAATTTATGATCTATGAGTATAGTATGAGACTAATAGGTGAATATTTGTTTTGAAATTCATGTGTATCATTCATTTTGGATTAGATTGTGAAGAGGTTGAGTTGCCCAAATTCAAGTGGTGAAGAATTCTTGGAAGAGGAAGGTTATAGGTTGGTGTGAGTTGTTCTTAAGGTAAGTATAAACTACATGGTTGCACACACTTACATGATTTTGATACTTAATACATTTGGTTGTAAATGTGTTAAGTGATCTATTGCATTGTTGATATACTTGATAAATGTTATGATTTGTATAATGTGAATGATAGGATGAGCATTTAAAATGTATGTTAATGTATTTGGTTATGTACACTAGATTGATGAATTGATTTAATGTGGTATGAGACATGATGAGAAATGAAACCCTTGTTGTTGGCTAAGAGAATGCAATTAAAATAAGTGGGGCATGATTGCCTATTTGATTATGAAATATGAAATGAGAAATGAATTGAGAAAGAGAATGAATAAGAAATAAATGAAATAATTGTGTGCTTAATATGTTATTCAATTTTCAGAGTTCTGAGTTTGGCGGCATGCCTATGAATTGCTGGATAGGTGAAAAGACAGAGTCGTAAGCCGAATCCAGCTGAAAAATGTGAAATATGATGTTTTTGGGGTGAAAAGACTGGGTCGTAAGCCTCAAAAATAGTAACAGTCTAGCCGGGTTGAGGACCAAGATACTGGGGCCCTCGGGTCTAGCCGGGTTAAGGTCCAAGAGACTGGGTCTGTTACACTATCCATGGATAGAGATATATATATCGCCTACGGGCTTGATGATTGTGATTATGGACCAAAGCAGTAACTCTGAACTTTGAATATCATATTAAATGCTTTTTGGGCCCATGCTTGTCTTTGATATAAATGTGATCCATGAATGATGAAACAATTAAATAATATAGATGTGATTCATGAATAGTGAAATAATTGAATAATATAATGAAAGGTAATGTTATGAAATATGATGTTCTTGTGAATTGTTTATGATGTTTGAAAGTAAGACATTTGCATTTCATTATAACATATTGTTATTGTGGCTTGTACCACTAAGCCGTAGGCTTAGCGCGATTGTGGTTCATCGCGCAGGTAACAGGGTAGAGCCAGAGGGTTCAGTTAGATCGAGTGGAGTCTAGCTTCTGAGGTGTTGATAGAGGGCTTACAGATCAAAGACAAACTGCCAAACATGTATAAATTTTATGTTTTGTAAAACATGTATTTTAATATGTATATGTAATTGTAAATGCCATTATATTTTTCTGCTGCGTATTAAATAGATGTTTTATCTATTGTACTTTATAATATGATTTGAATGTTTTCAAGTTTTCTCATATTATTGTTAAAAGGAATGAGTGGTTTGTTTAGTAAACCGTAGCATTTCTATATTCAGTATACGTATATTACATATATGGTGGTATGTAGTGTGCGTATATAGGGTATAGGGTTGTTACAATTGTTTTGGTATCAGAGCCTAGGTTTGAGATTCTCAACCTAGGTCAATTGTAAGAAAAAGAAAATTTTGATTTTTAAAATATTGTTTTGAAATAAGATACATGTTTTGGTATTGGCAGTCTTTGATCTTTAATGAGGTATATTCTGCTGTGTTTGCAGACATAGGTAATGATGACGTCTCAGTCACGTCAGTCCGTAGAAGGTAGTGCTGAGAGTGTAGCTCCTAAAGAGGGTAGAGATGGAGCTAGGGTTAATAGAGCTGGAAAGGCACCTGTTTCTGTGTCAGAGAGATCAGCTGCTGATGAAGTTCCGCCAGTGTGGTTAAGGCATATGGTAGATTTGTTGAGGCAAGCTCCAGTGCAGCCGCCACCGCCACCACAGCCTCAAGTGCCGGTGAGGCACTATGATAAATTGAGGAAGTATGGAGCTGAGGATTTCTTGGGCACCACAGATCCTGCGGTAGCTGAGCAGTGGTTGGATAAAGTGCAGAGGATATTTATCCAGTTGCAAGCTACTCTTGATGAGAAATTTGATTATGCCAGATCCCTTCTTCAGAAAGATGCTTATGATTGGTGGAAGACGGTTCCTCATGCTTTGGATGATCCACCTACATTATCTTATAGTGATTTTCTGAGGGAGTTTGAGCTGAAATATACTCCGAGGGAGTATAAGGATGCTAAGAAGATGGAATTTTTCAATCTGAGACAGGAGAACCGGACTGTGACAGAGTATGAGGTAGAGTTCATCCGGTTGAGTCACTATGCCGGTGGAATTATTTCTGATGAGATTGACCGGTGTAGGAGATTTGATGAGGGGTTGAGGCCCTCTATTATGTGCATTGTTGCTGGTTCTCGGTACCAGGACTTTTCTCAGTTAGTTGCAGCAGCTAGAAGTGTTGAGAGAGCACAGGGTATTGCAGCAGCTGCTACTGAAGAAGAGACCAGAGTTAGGAGACCCCAGTTTGAGGCAGGGTCTTCATCTATGAAGAGAGGCAGAGGAAGTTTTATTCCGAGGATCAGTAGGAGCCAGAGGCTGTCGGGCAGATCAGTTCAGTATCAGAGGCCGAGATCGAGACCTACAGTTTCTGTAGCTAGTGCTCCGACTCCAGCGGTTCAGAGATCTACTCCACCTACATGTATCCATTGTGGTAGGATACATGGGGGTGTTTGTTGGAAGATTGGTGGATCAGCTGTGTGTTTTAGATGTGGATCGCCTGACCATTTCATTAGAGAGTGTCCTGAGATGCAGGAGCATAGGCAGGCAGATTCTGCAGTTTCTCGACCTAGTGTGAGAGGAGGTCGAAGTGGCAGAGGTTTCAGTAGAGGTGGTCGACCTGGGATCAGTCAGAGAGGAGGCTCTACATTCGGAGGCAGTAGGCCAGATGAGGCTGGGTCTTCTCAGAGAGTGTATGTGATGCAGAGGCAGCCAGATGCTTCAGCAGTTATTGCGGGTACATTTTCTTTATTTGGCATTTCAGTTCTTGCTTTGATTGATCCAGGATCTACTCATTCATACATAAGTGCATCTATCTTGCCTGTGTCTGAATTGCGTACTGAGTCCCTAGGATTTGATGTGTTGGTGACAAATCCTTTAGGGCATAGTGTGGTAGTTAGTAAGGTGCATCGGGATAGTGCAGTTGTGGTGCAAGGTGAGGAGTTTTTGGGTGATTTGATTGAAATGCCTTTTAAGGAGTATGATTTGATCTTAGGCATGGATTGGTTGTCTAAGCATGGAGCTGTGGTAGACTGTCAAAAGAAGTGTGTTACTTTGAGAACCGGTGATGGTAGAAGTGTGATGGTGTTTAGTGAGCAGAGACAACTTGCATCCTTGACTGTATCAGCTGTAGTAGCTAGAAAGTTGATTAGAAAAGGGTGTGATGCTTATCTTGCTCATGTTGTGGATACCAGAGTAGTGGGTTCTCAACTTGATAGTATACCCACAGTTGCGGAATTTTCAGATGTGTTTCCTAAGGAGTTGCCAGGGTTACCTCCTGAGAGAGAGGTTGAGTTTGGTATCGATTTGTTGTCTGGTACCACTCCCATCTCTATTACTCCTTATCGAATGGCACCTACTGAGTTGAGAGAGTTGAAGGTGCAGTTGCAGGAGTTGTTGAATAAAGGGTTTGTTCGCCCTAGTGTTTCTTCGTGGGGAGCTCCTGTTTTGTTTGTGAAGAAGAAGGATGGTACTTTGACTATCAAGAATAAGTATCCTTTGCCTAGGATTGATGATCTCTTTGATCAATTGAAGGGAGCAGCAATGTTTTCCAAGATTGATTTGAGATCAGGGTACCATCAGTTGAGGGTTAGAGCTGAAGATATTTCTAAGACAGCTTTTTGCACAAGGTATGGGCATTATGAGTTCTTGGTGATGCCTTTTGGATTAACGAATGCACCTGCAGCTTTCATGGATTTGATTAATAGGGTGTTTAGGCCCTATCTGGATCAGTTTGTGGTGGTTTTTATTGATGATATTTTGGTGTATTCATGTAATGAAGAGGAGCATGACAAGCATCTGCGGATTGTGTTGTAGACCTTGAGAGAGAAACAATTGTATGTTAAGCTGTCGAAGTGTGAGTTTTGGCTTGATCAAGTAACTTTTCTTGGTCACATAGTTTTAGCAGATGGTATAAGAGTTGATCCGAGTAAAGTTGAGGCTATTTTGAATTGGAGTCCACCAAAGTCAATGACTGAAGTTAGAAGTTTTCTGGGTTTGGCAGGCTATTATCGACGCTTTGTGAAAGGTTTTTCTTTGATAGCTACCCCACTCACCAGATTACTTTGAAAGGGAGTTAGATTTGTGTGGACAGATCAGTGTCAAGCTAGCTTTGATAAGTTGAAGGAGATGTTGACTCAAGCTCCTGTTCTTACTTTACCTGTGGAAGATAAACCATATGTGATTTACAGTGATGCTTCACATAATGGTTTAGGTTGTGTTTTGATGCAAGAGGGTAAAGTTATAGCTTATGCTTCTCGGCAGTTGAAGCCGCATGAACTTAATTATCCGACGCATGATTTGGAGTTGGCAGATATAGTGTTTGCTTTGAAGATTTGGCGACACTAATTATATGGGGAGAAGTGTTTTATCTATACAGATCATAAGAGTTTGAAATATTTGGGGGTTCAAAGAGAGCTTAATCTTTGGCAGGTTTGTCTGTTTATTCGCTCTCGTTGCTTGTTGAGTTGAGAGCGTTGCATGTTAGTTTTGAGCTTTGTAATGATGGTGCATTGATGGCTCAGCTGCATTTGAGACTGATGTTGTTGGACCAGATAAGGGAGGCTCAGTTGGCAGATGAGAAAATTCAGAAGATTGTTTCAGATTGTCAAAATGGGGAGAGTCGAGATTTCCATGTGAGAAGTGATGGTAGCCTTTGGTTTAAGGATAGATTGTGTGTTCCTGATGATGTTAGTTTGAGAAAGAGTATTTTAGAGGAAGCACACCAGTCAGTTTTTGCTATGCATCCTGGGAGTGCTAAGATGTATCATGATTTGAAGCAGCTTTACTGGTGGTTAGGTATGAAAAGAGACATAGCAGAATTTGTATCCAAGTGTCTCACTTGTCAAAGGGTGAAAGCTGAGCATCAAGTTCCAACAGGGTTGCTTCAACCTTTATCAGTGCCTGAATGGAAATGGGAGAGAGTGACAATGGATTTTGTGTCTGGTTTGCCATTGACTCAAAAGAAGCATGATGCTATTTGGGTGATTGTTGATCGGTTGACAAAGACAGCTCATTTTCTTCCAGTTTGGATGGACTATTCTCTTGAGAAGTTGGCTGAGCTGTATATCAGTGAGATAGTGAAGTTGCATGGAGTCCCAATTTCTTTAGTGTCTAATTGAGATCCTCGGTTTACTTCGAGGTTTTAGAAGAGTTTACATGGTGCTTTAGGTTCTCGATTGCACTTTAGTACTACTTTTCATCCGCAGACAGATGGGCAGTCATAAAGAGTGATACAGATTATAGAGGATATGTTGAGAAGCTGTGTCCTTAATTTTTCTGGTAGTTGGGATAGATTTTTACCACTTGTGGAATTTACTTACAATAACAGTCAGCAATCCAGTATTGGAATGGCACCATTTGAGGCATTGTATGGTAGAAGATGTAGGATGCCTCTATGTTGGAATGAAGTTGGAGAGGGAAAGTTGGTTGGTCCTGATTTGATTAAAGAAACAGAAGAGAAAGTGAAAATAATTTGGGATCGGTTGAAAGCAGCTTCAGACCGACAGAAATCTTATTCAGATTTGAAGAGGAGAGACATAGAATTTGATGTTGGAGATAAATTATTTTTAAAAGTGTCTCCTTGGAAAAAAAATTTAAGATTTGGTCGAAGAGGGAAGCTAAGTCCTCGTTTTATTGGACCTTATGAAATATTGGAGAGGGTCGGACCAGTTGCTTATCGACTTGCTTTGCCACCTGAGTTGGATAGAATCCACAATGTCTTCCATGTTTCTATGCTGAGGAGTTACAGATCAGACCCATCTCATGTTCTGTCCATTGAATCTATTGAGGTGAGTCCGGATTTGTCTTTTGAAGAAGAACCAATTGCTATTTTGGCACATGAAGTGAAAGATTTGAGAAATAAGAAAGTGCCACCGGTGAAAGTTTTTTGGAAGAATCATGCAAAGGAAGAGGCAACTTGGTAGAGTGAGCAAGCGATGCATAATCAATATCCTCAACTGTTTCATATTTGATATCAGGTAATTTTGAGGACTAAATTTCTTTTTAGAGGGGGAGAATTGTAATATCCCAAAGTATGCCTTAGAAGTTTTGGAATAATTATTGTTGTATTTGGATTTAAATGTATATGTTTTATTGAAAAGAGAAAAGAAATAAAGAGAGAGTGTATATGTTTTATATATGGAAATATATACAACATATACAAGTCAATATGGGAAAGTCAAAAGAAGATATTTGTTGATTTTAAATTAATTAAAGTAATTAAAAAGGAAATTAAAATAAGTGGAAGAGAGAAAATTGATTATTTTATTATTAAAATACTTGGTGGAGATTTGAGTGGAGACTAAATATTTGACTTTGTCTCTTATTCTTTTTCATTTTCTTCTTTTCTATTTGGTTGGCCGGGTATCCCAAAGACAAAAGAGAGCAAGAGAGAGTTTTGTTTCTAAGATCAAATTGAAGGAAGATTCAAGTGATTAAGTTGGAAATTTGTGAAGTTTCATCAACTTTGGTAAGTTTCCTCTTGATTCTCTTGTTTTATTTTGAGTTGTAATTGAGTTTGATTGTTGATATGTGATAGTGTGATTATGTTTGATTGTGGTATGTTTGAGAGTGTTGGATTTGAATTGAAATAAGGAGTTAGGTTGATGTTGGTGTTGGAAGTGTATGAGTTGTGTTTGTGTTAGGGTTTTGAATTGGTGATTGTTGTAGATGTTGAGTTTGATTAATTATTCTTGTAGATCTTCATGATATTGATGTTTAATGAAGTTAGAAGCATAGAATACATGAGTTTGGTCCGAAACATAAGCATCTTGGATGCCACGACCATGGCCATTGGAAGCCATGGCCATGGGGGTTTTGAGTAAGGGAGGCAGAACCATTTGTTAACCCACGCCCGTGGGGGTTGGGAGGCCACGACCGTGGGGTCCTAGAGAGAGATGTTGGGTTGTAATTTATGATCTATGAGTATAGTATGAGATTAATAGGTGAATATTTGTTTTGGAATTCATGTGTATCATTCATTTTGGATTAGGTTGTGAAGAGGTTGAGTTGCCCAAATTCAAGTGGTGAAGAATTCTTGGAAGAGGAAGGTTATAGGTTGGTGTGAGTTGTTCTTAAGGTAAGTACAAACTACATGGTTGCATACACTTACATGATTTCGATACTTAATACATTTGGTTGTAAATGTTTTAAGTGATCTATTGCATTGTTGATATACTTGATAAATGTTATGATTTGTATAATGTGAATGATAGGATGAGCATTTAAAATGTATGTTAATGTATTTGGTTATGTAAACTAGAATTATGAATTGATTTAATGTGTTATGAGACATGATGAGAAATGAAACCCTTGTTGTTGGCTAAGAGAATGCAATTGAAATAAGTGGGGCATGATTGCCTATTTGATTATGAAATATGAAATGAGAAATGAATTGAGAAAGAGAATGTTAAAGAAATAAATGAAATAATTGTGTGCTTAATATGTTATTCAATTTTCAGAGTTCTGAGTTTGGCGGCATGTCTATGAATTGCTGGATAGGTGAAAAGACCAGGTCGTAAGCCAAATCCAGCTGAAAAATGTGAAATATGATGTTTTTGGGGTGAAAAGACTGGGTCGTAAGCCTAAAAAATAGTAACAGTCTAGCCGGGTTGAGGACCAAGATACTGGGGCCCTCGGGTCTAGCCGGGTTGAGGTCCAAGAGACTAGGTCTGTTACACTATCCATGGATAGAGATATATATATCGCCTACGGGCTTGATGATTGTGATTATGGACCAAAGCAGTAACTCTGAACTTTGAATATCATATTAAATGCTTTTTGGGCCCATGCTTGTCTTTGATATAAATGTGATCCATGAATGATGAAACAATTAAATAATATAGATGTGATTCATGAATAGTGAAATAATTGAATAATATAATGAAAGGTAATGTTATGAAATATGATGTTCTTGTGAATTGTTTATGATGTTTGAAAGTAAGACATTTGCATTTCATTATAACATATTGTTATTGTGGCTTATACCACTAAGCCGTAGGCTTAGCGCGATTGTGGTTCATCGCGCAGGTGACAGGGTAGAGCCAGAGGGTTCAGTTAGACCTAGTGGAGTCTAGCTTCTGAGGTGTTGATAGAGGGCTTAAAGATCAAAGACAAACTGCCAAACATGTATAAATTTTATGTTTTGTAAAACATGTATTTTGATATCTATATGTAATTGTAAATACAATTATATTTTTCCGCTGCGTATTACATAGATGTTTTATCTATTGTACTTTATAATATGATTTGAATGTTTTCAAGTTTTCTCATATTATTGTTAAAAGGAATGAGTGGTTTGTTTAGTAAACCGTAGCATTTCTATATTCAGTATACGTATATTACATATATGGTGGTATGTAGTGTGCGTATACAGGGTATAGGGGTGTTATAGTTCTTGTGACTTCTGCACTGTTTAGGCTCGGGGCCTTAGAGAACACGGACCTAAGTCCGGAGAAAATGGAGTCGCCATCTGGACAGGCCGAGAAAAAAGAAAGGGATTGATGACTCGATTCCTAAGGAATCCCCAATCCCCTAATGGGTTCGAAAAGTTGGGTACGTGTGGGGAAGGTGAGAAATGGCCCAGCACCCCTACAACGCCCGGCTCATTGGAACCGGCCTCCTTTATAGGTCTTAAAATTATAAAATTTTTAAATATAACAATATTATCCATATTACACACAACACTTAAAATAAAGCATCGTTATATTAAAATCAAAGCAATATCCAAACAAAGCAAATAAATGGGGACCCATCCAAAGATGGAAATATGCCCTTACATCATCCATGTCTAAACTAATAGGACACCCACCAAAAGGTAGAAACATGTCCTTTATATTGGTCTAAAATATAAAAGCAATTTAAATTACATGATATTTAACTAATGAGGTACCTATAAAGTGGAAACATACCTCTTACAATATATGGAAATAAAAAATAAATCGATAAAAGTAAATAACCATTCATCATTCATCAAAGATATTAAACATCAATCAAAATATATAATAAACATTCATCCATGATAAATTAAATAAATTAAGCATTGAAATTAAATAAATCAGCCATCAAAGCATATAATAAACTATATAATCAAATCTAAAATTAAATAAAGCAATAAATATATAATTTAGGGTTCACATCTTAAAATAGAATTTTAGAATTTTAGTTACTAAATTAGGGCTTTGGAAAAAGGAAAGATAAATACGCGGACTCATAAGATACAAATGAATATTGACCCCTTCGACGAGCCCATACGACGGTCCCGCTAGCCGGTTAGCGGGCGGGGGTTAAGGTAGCAGCGCCCCAGAAAATTTTAAAAATTGGCTTCTAGGATTATAGGTTTTGGTGTTAAAAATTAAGATTTTAGGGTTTAGAATTTAGAAAATAGGGTTTTGGAATTTTGAGTAACTAATATTATTTTTTAAGTGAATAATGCTACTGGACGTTTTAAAAATTTAGGGTTTTGGATGTTTTATGAAAATAATGCTACTGTGATTTAAAATAAATAGGTTTGGTAACAAATTGTTATTTTGGTTTTACTATATTGGATTTGAATGTTTAGGTTTATAAGGTTTTAAGGATTAAGTTTAGGGTTTAGGAAAACCAGGGTTTATGGTTTTGGTTTTGAGGGAATTAGGGATTTTAGTGTTTCGAAAAATATGTTTGGTTTTAGGACTAAAGAAAATAGTTTAGAGTTTTTGTAAAGTTTTTGGAAATAAGCAAAACAATTTAAGGTTTTTAGAAACAAAAAAGTAATTTTTAGGGTTTTTAGAAATAAAAGGATCAATTTAGGGTTTTAAGATTTTAAAGAAATAGAAACAACAATTTTAAGGTTTTTGGAAATAAAGGAGATGATTTAAGGTTCTAAGCTTTAGAAAAAGTAAATTAGGGTTCTAAGATTTTTAAAATCAAAAGATATAATTTAATGATTCAAGCTACTGTGAAGAAAAAAGAGATTAGATATTCTTACCTTCATTTGTTGGCTCCACCAAAAATTACTTTTTGGATGAACAGGGATAAAGGCAAGATGGCTGCCTTTTATGGATTTGATTGCTTTCTTGCCTCCTCTTCTAAAAAAAGTTCGATCAATTTGTAAAGTTCAAAATTTCAGTCTAAAGTCTGATTCCTCTCTTTGATTGTCCTAGTTTTTGTTCGAAAGTCCCCCCTTCTGTGTTGTTTTTTTGTCGGAGCCAAATAAGAAGTGAAAAAATTGATTAAAGACTTTAGATTTTGAAAGTTGAAACAACATCTGCATATTTTTTTGAGTTTTGGAAGTCAATATGGGTAATGCCATTGGTTGATTGCTTGGATATCTGAGAATAGCTTCAAATTCTTCAATCATAGGACCTATTTCAAAATTGTTTATTTTGAAAATTCTTGTCTTTATATCCCAAAAGGAAGCCATGGTATGTAAAAATGGTTGGTCCAACTTCACATTTTGAAAGTACTTTAAGACATTGAGTTGAGACCATGATACTTGTTCCCAATGTGTAGCCTTGATATTTTTTTAATAAATTCTTCATCTTCTTTAAATTGGCCTCAGTCATCGTGAGAGTGTGACAACTGCTATTCATTTTATAAAGGAGAATTGATGATGGCAGAAGCTAGATTAAGGATTTGAGTTTGTGGAAGATGAAATTACCTTGGTTTTATTGGAGCATTATTGCTTTGGATGTAGAAGAAAAGAAAATGATTTATTTACTTATATAATCGCTGGCCGAAGTCCAAGCTATTTAAGGCAATAAAAATACATGTCAATTTAGGTTTATATTTTAATCCATGTCGAAGTAAGTTTAGGCATGCTGAATTCGCTGCAAAGTAGGAAATTATTAAACCTAATATGTGCAGGTATTGGTTTTATTGATTTAATCCATGCCAAATTCATGTATATATATGTAAAAAGAAAAGAAAAAGTCAAAGTTTTATTCAAAGTTTTAAAAAAAGTCCAGATATATAAAAAAAAAAGTCAAAATATTATATTTTAATTACATCCCATTATACAAGCTCTTATTTATGTACACAAAATTTGATACAAGGTCTTGTAACATAGTTTTGATACAAACTAATTATTGAAAGGGAGGTGGCAGACTATAATTGAATAACTCCCTAAGAAATTCATTGCCTATCGGAGGCGGCGGCACATCATCTGCCCAATTTTCTCCCGAGAAAGAAGTATTTGGGTCTTGATTGTCCTGAAAATCATTCCTATTGAAGTCATTGCCTAAGATAGGAGGTGGTGCATATGGTCATCAGTCCAGGGCCTCCTTGATGAAGACACACCATAATCCCTATAGCCATGGAATCTGAAGTACCAAAAGTTTCGTTTAAGATGATTAGCATGCTAATAGCTAGCGGCCAATTGTTCCTGTAATTTTTAGTTATGCTCTTCAAGCATTCGCTATGAGCTAGAAAAGGAAAAGTTAGGTTCATACATTCATACATTTTCAAGCATACTTTCAAGATGTGCATAAAAATGAGATAGGGTCTACAAACTAGATAACTCATATTGAAGCCTTGAGGCCTAAAAAATGGCTCAACATTAGGAAATGGCTTAGGCAGAGCTGCACTAGTTGGATCAGCTGCATCATGGCTAGTACCATCCTAGCGGTCAACCACCTACAAAGATTCATAAGAGTTAGCCAAATGTAAGCTTAGAATTAACAAGAAAGTATGTCTGATCAACCTGGAAGGAGACAATCATAGCATCATCCTGAGCAGTAGAATCCCTTGTACCATCATCCTCCTCATCGCCCTCTTCTACTTCTTCATCCTCATTATCTCCACCATCATCATCCCCCTCATCCTCATCCTCATCCCCATCTTTATTCTCATCACCTTCTTCATCCATGTCTTCATCATCATCCTCTTCTTCTTCCTCCTCTTCATCCCCTTGTTCCTCTAAATTTTCAACACCATCAGGGGAGACTTCGAAGTGCAAAAACCGATCCTGTACAAACTCATTATATGACAAGTAGCAAAAATAAGTCAATATTGAATCTTTTTTGGGTGCTCCTCTAGGAGTTCTCAGGCATAGATTTGCAAGTCAGCACAGATATTAGAACAATGGCTGGCACCCGCCTCTAATCAAGGCCAAAGAACTAGTTCTGTACCCTCTCACCTAGAAACTAGCTGCTTGAAATTGGCCCAGCAATGATTCAATGGGAGTTCTGCATAGGCAATGCATTGTTGATGTCAGTGGTCCAGTTTGATCCGCTCTCCACCAAGCGATGTTCACCTGTAACATAACAATATCGGTAAGCCATTTTTTCATATTCCATGATATTACTAATTTTGTCTTTTACCTGATCTCAGGCCAGCCGACTCAATTGATAACTTCAGGAATGCACATGATGATCGCCATGCACTTCTCTGTGACCCGACAACCAAAAGCTCAATCTCAAGTATCCCACTTGTCTCCCAGAAATACCAGGTATTCTCACAAGATTATGTTCATAGGCCCACACCTGTCATGGTCGAATAGAGGTTAATTTCAATCATAAACCATTATTTCAATTAACAAAAAGGAAAAACTCATACATCGGCAATGGCCATCAAGCCTGTAAATGATATCATGTTCCTACTAATTTTATCAAAACCGTGATAGAGACAGGCAAGGCCAGCCTCTCCCCAAGCATAAAAGGGACAAGATCAAAATCTGCCAGAGCATGCAAAACTGACAAGTGAATTGCCACCTTAGCGCTGTATAAGATTGTCGGAGCTAACAAGTATAGCAAAAATCCGCAAGTGTATCTTTTTGCCCATCTAACAAGCACCGATCGGGTATGCCTCATCCAATACTCTCAGATATATTCATACTTTATTTTGCATGCCCCCTTATATTTGGGATGCAGACCAATTAATTTGCGAATATCATCCTTAGTTAGCATATTGTTGGTCAAAGGGACGGGATCTTGCCACATTTCAAGCCTGTTATTGCAATAAAATTCACTAGGCCGATGGTCATTTCCCCAACAGGCAAGTGAAAGGTGTGGGTGGTGTCCATCCACCGCTCAGAAAAGCGCTTGAATTACACTTCTATCAATTTGGTATCCCTTGTTTGGCAGTTATAGCACAAACTCTTCAAAATCACATTCATAGATCATCCTTCGGACTGCAGGCGGTACTCGCTCATACCATTGGCGAGCCTTATGGATGTTTCCGCCACCATGGATTACACAGTTATTAAACTGCCACAATAAAGGTAAGTCCACTCAGGTAAGTATACCAATCCTATTAACTATCGTAAGATTCTAAAAATAAAATATAATATAAAATGTCACATAAAAAATTATTTTTAGCACCTCAATAATTCTGTTATCCCACCGCATTTACTTTCCTTTTATTTTTGTATTTTTTTGCATCATGACTAGTATTTTCCTTAATGTATTTTATTCATGTCTATCTTCTTTTTGTATATATAAATTATTTTTTGAATCATGAATAAAAATTAAGTAGAAAATTATTTAGTAAACATGCATAAAAAATACATATATACTTGCATTTTTTTCTTGTGAACTCCAGTGTAGATGCATTCCAGCTAAAATCATTATTCGGTCTAACCCGCTATCTCTAAGGTAAGCCTGTAATTTGAAATCCATGTGCAACCTAGTCCTAGATGCATGTTGGTTTACTGCCATTTCCTTATTCTTTCGAATGATTAAAAAATGTTGAAAACAAAAAATGAGTAGTTTGCAAAGAGTTTTTGAGATTTGGCAAAGGTCTAGATGAAATGAGTGCATGATACATCTTATTTATAGACAAATGAGTGCTGAAGGATAAGTTTCACTTTTTCAATACTAAAAAAAATAAAAAAAAAGTTAAAAACATAATCACGTGATTCGAAGTCAAAGAAAGCAACATGTCTCCTATCTCTTTTTTAATTATTCATGTCTCATATTTCGCATCAATAATTCATGTTCTGCATTCTTTTAATAATTTATTTTTCAATAATTTATATTTTTAGACACAACACACAAGCACACAGTAATAAATATTTATTGTGTGTTTATATTTTTGCGTGTCTAAAAAATATTTTTTATATAATATTTTTTCATGCAGGGGGGCAAGAGTATATAAGTAAGGAAAAAATAGCCAAAATTTTTACAAATACTGAAATTTATATCCGGGTCCAGAACCCAAACTATTTTAAAATCCAAAACTCACATCGGGTCTAGAATCCAAACCAACTTGGGTCAAGAACCCAAATTATTTTCAAGTCCAGCACTTAATTCGGGTCCAAAACCCAAACCATCTCGAGTCCAAAACTCAAATATTTTTTGAGTACAGAACTCACATCGGGTCCAGAACCCAAACCAGCTTGGGTCCAGAACCCAAGTTATTTTTTAGTCCAGAACCCTATCAATCCGGGTCCAGAACCTAAACCAGCTTGAGTCCAGAATCCAAATTATTTTTGAGTCTAGAACTGAATCCAGGCCCAAAACCGAAACAAATTTAGGTCCAGAACCCAAACCAGCTTGGGTTCATAACCCAAATTATTTTTTAGTCCAGAACTCAGTCCAGGTCTAGAATCCAAACCAATCCTAGTCCAGAATCTAAACCAACTCGAGTTCATAACCCAAATCATTTTTGAGTCTAGAACCCAACTCAATTCGGATCTAGAACCCAAACTAGCTCGGGTCCAAAACCCAAATCATTTTCTAGTCCAAAACTCAATCCGGGTTTAGAACCCAACTCAATCCAAGTCCAGAACCCAACTCAATCTGGGTCTAGACCCAAACCAGCTTGGTCTAGAACCCAAATTATTTTTTAGTCCAGAACTCAATCCTGGTCTAGAATCCAAACCAATTTGAATCCAGAATCCAAACATGTTCGGGTCCAGGACCAAATCATTTTTGAGTCCAGAACTCAATCTGGGTCTAGAACCCACACCAATCCAAACCAACCTAGTCTCAGGTCTAAAACCTAAGCAAAATCAACCTCCGGTCCAGAACCCATCCTTGTCCAAAATCAGCTCAAACTCATATTACTTTTCACTCTCTGAATGAATTCAAGATCGTTTAAGCAGGAGAAAAACTGTAGACCCTTGATTTTGGCCCTAAGCTAGTTCGATCCTAATTAAAATGGCCTAAGTACTTATCAGTCCATTCTTAATGGCTTAAATCTATTTTAAGCTTTTAATTTGATTGGTTAAATTTTTATAAGTCCATAATAAGTCCGATTTAGTTTTAAAATCTTAAAATGGTCCAAAAGTAAATTTGGATCTATATGGACCATACCATATCAAACTGGGCTTGCCCAATTCAACATGGGTGGTCCATATCAAACTAGGGCATGCCTAATTTGATATAGGTGTCCATATAGAATTAGGCAATACCTAATTCGATATATACAATGGTCCATATCAAATTAGGGCATTCCTAGTTCAATATGGACCTTGTCCATGTCGAACTAGGGCTACTAATTCGATATGGACCTTGGTCCATGTCAAATTAAAATGTTTTTAGTACAATATGATTGGAATTTGGCCTCAAATTCAAATGGTTTTAGTTCGCCATGGTCACAGTTTATCCCAAATTTAAATTGTTTTAATTCGATATGCCTCAGAAGGAATGTGCTTAATTAGGAAACTAACACTCATTTAACAGGATTTAACCTAATATGTTCTTATAAATATATGTTTTAAAAATAAGCAATGGGAAGGCAACAATGATTAATAAAGCAACTAGCATAGAGACAACATTCAAAGCAATTTGCAGGGGTCAACAAAAACATAAAACATCAACACACCAAAGGCAGTAACATTGTCTTTAATCTTTTCTCGGCTAGAAATAACAATTGCAGGCGGTAGCTTAGAACCAACTAATAATTTGGTGGAGCCTTCAACACATGTTTCATTTTCTAATCTCAATTTGTTAAAACATACAATAACTAGGTTTTTTCTTTTCCCTTAAATATTTTGATTGATTGTTTTAATTACTATTTTGATCCAATTTAAATTGATAAATCCTAAACCCAAATTTGTTTTACAACTTACAAAAACATAAACTATGTCCAACACTAATCTGTTTTCTAAATTATAAAACCTTAGACTATTTCTAACTTACAAAACCCTAAACCGTTTCCAAATTATAAAACCCTAAATTATTTTCCAACTTCTAAAACTCTAATCTATTTCCAAAACCCTCAACTATTTTCTAAAACTTCAAATCCTAATTTATAAAATTTGTTTTCTAAAGCCAAAAGCACTAAAACCCTAATTTAATTTTAAGACATCAAAAACCGCAATGCTTAAATCTCAAACTCTAATTCCAAAATACCTAAAATCCTAATTTCAATGGCTCAATCCCCAAACCTAGATCCAAATCCTAATTCCCAAACCTAGGTCTAAACCCTAATTCCAATAACTTAATTCCTAAACCCTAGTTTCATAGAAACCCTAAAATTTCTTAAACCCTAAAATTTCCTAAACCTTAACCTAAATCCTAATCCTGTTAACTACCAAAACTTCAAAACCAAAATCCCTGTAATATTAAACCCTAATGTAGTAAACCAAGATCAATTTAATCCAGTAACCCAAAACTAATTTTATCCAGTAGCCCCAAAACCCTAATTTTCAACCTAAAACTCTAAATTCCTAAACTAAATTCTTAAAACTTAATTTTTATTCTATAAGCTTTAATTTAAGATGTAAATCCCAGTTATATGTATTTAATATTTTAAAACCTTAGTTTAGATTATTTTATTATTTACATGCTATTATGAATGTATGTTTTATTTTTTAGTTAGTAATGGATGATTTGTTTGATTTTACAATAAATGGTTGAATGTTTTGATTTATTTTGTTAAGAATTGTAAGAAGTATTTTTGCACTTTGTGGGTACCTCAGTTTTTAATATGTAATTTAATTTGTATTTTAAGGATTTTGGGACTATATGTAAGGGACACATTTCCACCTATGCTGGGTGTCCCATTTTGTTTATTTTGTTTTCTTTTGGATATTGGACATCTGTAAAGGCATGTTTCCATGCTTGGATGGGTGTCTATTTGTTATTTTATTTGAACTTGTCTTGATTTCAATATAAGGATCCTTTATTTTAGTATTCACATGTAGTATGGATAATATTACAATATTAAAGAATTTTATAATATCTAGACTGAAAAAGAAGGCCGGTTCCAATGAACCGGTCGTTATGAGGGTGCTGGGTCATTCTCACCTTCCCCATACATACCCAACTTTCCGAACTCATTAGGGGGTTGGAGATTCCTTAAGAATCGAGTCATCCGTCCCTTTCTATTTTTCCAGCCCATTCAGGTGGTGACTCTATTTTCTCCGAATTTAGGCATGTGATCTCTAAGGGCCTGAGCCTAATAGTGTCAAAGTCGCAAGAACCATTCCACTAGGAGTGGGGACAAAAATCTCTGCTCACACCTTCCCTAGTGCTGTTTACATTTAATTATGCGATGGGAATCTCTAACAAGGAAAGACCCCCTTTTCTCAATTTGTTCCACCATTGATGGAATGTATCCCTCTTGCCCTGCTTTTACAGCAGCAACATCCGGATTACTGGGTCCAGTAGTATCTCTCATATTCTTCTTTGGTGGCATTACTCTCGAACGGTCCCATTGGGCGTGCTAAAATTGTTTCCTCAGAGCCTGAAGAAAATACTATTGGGCTTATATGTCTGTGCCAAAGGTAGTGACACCTCAATTTGAATAATTTTATATTGATTTTCAAACAAGCGACTGTAAATTTGCTTAAAGGACCTAAAGAAAAAGGATTCTCAAGCTTTTTGCAAACAAATTGCTTAAATTCCACTACAACACCATTTAAATTTACTAAATTAAATTGTATAGGTAACAATGATTGAAAGAAAACAATTTTGATGACTTAAAAACAAACTATAATTACAATAATTAAACAAGGATTCACTAGGAGTTTATAAAATCTAGACTTGTTAGGTTTAATTGAGTTTTTTGGAGGAAATCTTCTGTGTCTCTTGTTCTTTTCTATTTCCCTTTTTTTATTCCCTGCTTCTTCGATTTCATGCCCTTTTTCCTGGTACTTGGAGATTGTGGAGAACAGGTACAACTGTCCATTCCACAACTAACAGTTATAAAAAGCACTAGTCTTTTTTTCTTTCTAGAATTGCTCTTTTGGATATTGACATCAAGACTTATGGGCTCTTTCCTATAGATGGGCTTTCTCATTAATGGGCTAGAAAAATCAGGTCTATTGGCAACATATGCATTTAATATTTTTTTTAAGATGACTGATGTAGGAATAAAATACTCAATATATTGCCATAACAAGACAAAAACTGCAGCCACCCTACAGCTTTGGATGACCGCCCCTCAAGCCCTGAAAAACAAATAAAGTCACAGTAGTGTTCGGGGTGAGAAGCTCGACCAGAGGGATGAGCGTGAAAGAGTTATAAGTGATCATCCATCTATAAGGATGATCGCACCTCAAGCAATAAATATTCCAACACTCACAGTAAGGAATGCAGTGATAGGCACAAAATGAAGAACAACCATGCAACATATTTTTGCGATCGTCCTTGTCCATGTGCGACTGTCCATTTATTCCTACATTAAATCATAAAGGATTGGTAGTAGTGTTCGCTGTCTCAAGCGCATTCAGAAGTTCGATGTGAGTCATCCAATTTGATTGCTATCTCAACAAAGGGCGACTGCACTTCTTGTATTTTGGCAGAAATTCTTTCAGACAAATTAAGCAATGACACATGGAATGACTATTGGAAGACCAGAATTGGAATTCAAAAAGGGTGACCATGCCTTATATATGGGTGACAGTCCCGACAGTCACAGACTGGCAAAAGATGGTCAAAACTTCTCTGATTGAGCACTAACTCTTGATTGTTGGAAGATTTTCAAAAGTAGGAACCATCCCAATCAAAGCATATGACTACCCCAACCTGACTGCGCCACCATCCCCTGGCACTAGACGACCACCACCTATGCAAAATCATCATAATAGTAAAAACTAGCCAAATAAAAAATCTTTATTTATAGGCCAAATTGGCTATAAATACCACTAGAAACCTCGCTTTTAGAATGATGATTGTTTTTCATTGTGAAGACAAAAAATTCAACAATCTTTACTTCTTTGCATTAAAATCTTTATATACTTATTGAGTGTTGGGTGTGAGCATTAAACACCATTGTAAGTTTGAGTGTGAACTTTGAAGCACTTAGGTTTTAGAGTGAGCCTGGAAAAACTCTTATTGGGTTGAGAGGAAGTTACTCAAACCTTGTAAAATTTTGGTGTGAGCTTGTGAAAATATCAAGATAGAGTTGAGCTTATAAAAACTCAAGATTAGTGGAACCTTAACAAGTTGTTAAGGAAGTGGATGTAGGATTAAGGTAATTTGAACCACTATAAACTCTTTGTATTTGTTCGTTTATGTCTTATTCTCCTTTTGCTTCATCTTGTTTTAATTTTTCAATTTACCATCACTTCTCCAAAACAACAAATTCACCCTCTCCTCTTAGTTGCCATCATGGGACAATAAATAATTTGAGAGGAAACTAATAATATTAAATAGTAACTATCAATACAAATAGAAGTGGTATACCTATATGGTAAATGATGCAATATTTCTCTATATACAATATTCTTTATATGATTTTCATATTTATTGACTGAATCATGAGTACATATCTTTTAGACTCTAGGTGATGTTACTCTTGATAAAGCAACATAAAGCTTACCATGTGAAAGAAACATGATTTTTAATAAAAGGCCAACTTTTTCTAAAGATTGTCCTTAGCTTTTATTTATTGTCATTGAATTATACAATTTGATAGGAAATTGACATCTTTTAAGAACAAAATGTCATTTTGATTCATGTATAGACATTTCAATATGTGGGATGAAAACATTTTGTCTAATATTTATACTAGTAACTATCTTTCCTTCTATGATTTTATCAGCTAGTTGTGTTACAATTAACCTTGTTCCATTACATAAAATAAAAGCTTGATTAATATTTCGTAAAAGCATAATTTGAGCTCAAAGCTTCAATGTTAATGCATGTGGAGGTAAACCATTGAAGTTCATTATGTTTATAAAATCTACTGGATACAATAATGATAACTCTTCTAGATTTCCAGATGAAGAACAAATTGAATCATTACTATAATATATTTTAGTAGGTGTTGGAACTAATGATAACATAGCTAAATTTATATCATCAACAATGTTATCTCTCGATGTGATAATTGTTCTTTTCTTTAAATGATCAATATCTTGTAAATGTTGTATATAATTATCATAAATTGTTTCTATAATATCATCAATTGGATTAGAATGATGCTTAATAATAAATTCATTTGGTATTTTAATCCATGTTGTATCTTCATCATCTTGATCTTTAATATCATTAGCAAGACCATTCCCAATATCTAAGATCCTTGAGAAAATTTAGCAATTTTTTTCTTTTAATAATTATTGATATACTTTAAACTTAATCTCAAGTTTTTTTTAAGAGTAAACAATTGACAATTTTTCCAAAGATATGAATTTGTTATTGTTACATTAATAATATCATTTTTATTACCAGCTGGTTCAATAGGTAGGATTTGCCTAAAATCACCATCTAAGATAGCTGACAATCCACCAAATGGTTTTTCATCACTATTAAGAAGATCTCTCAAAACTTTGTCCAAAGCTTTAAAACAATATTTATCATTCATTGGAGCTTCAACCCAAAGGATAAGTGAAGTTTTTTCTACTAGTTTGGTAATTGGGTGTAGACCCTTAATTTTGGCCTTAAGCCAATACAATTCTAATTAAAGAGGACCAAACTAAATTCGGTCTGATTTTAAGGCATAAACTTGATTTACAGTTATAAATAGATTGGTCTAGTTTGAAAGGGCCCAAATTAAATTAACAAGCAGAAATTAACCCAAATTTATTTTATTCAGATCAAGAATTTAAAATGGTTTGAGTCGGGATGATTCTAGGTGACTTGAGCCACTGCTTATGTCGACCTGGAGGACCTAGGTCAACATGAGCATGGCTCATGTCGATTTGGCATACCAAATTGATATGAACCTTAATTCCGAAGCAATTTTGGCTAGCAATTTAATGTCCTAATCATGATAGAGTCCTTTAGAGCCTCAGATTAGGTTTAGGGTTAAGCTTTTCTTTGCCTATAAATATTAATGTTTAATACTAATAAGAAAGAGGTAGTAAGCAAGATTGATCAAGGAAGAATCAACAAGGTTTAGCAATTGGCATTCCAGTAACAACACATACACATGAATTCAACAAGCAAGGCAGTCTCCAGAAAAAAACAAAATTGGTGAAGTCAATTTAAAAGATTGGATCAATATATTCAACCTTGGTTGAGCCTTCAAATGTAGGTTTAGCTTTCTAATACAATTTGTTTATTCTATATTTACAAATCATCATTTAAGATATCATCACAAAGGTTTGGTTTAGTAAGTCATTTTGTCTAATAGCTTCATTGTTAAAACTCTAATACGCATTTTATAAAACTAAAACCCTAATTCCAAAGCCCAAATCTTAGAACTTTATTAATCCTTAAAACCCTAACCTATTCTATAAACCCTAAAACCAATTTCCTAAACCCTAACCTATTATGTAAACCCTATACCTAAAACCTCAAAACCCTAATCTAGTATCCTAATTTCTAAACCTTAATCCAAACCCTAAACTATTTTTTATCTAATACTCAGTAACCCTAATCCATTAAGCCTAAAGCCCTAAATTCCAAAATACCAAAATGCTAATCTAATTCCAGAGTGCCAAAACCCCAATTTCCCAAAACCTAAAACCCTAATCCAAAAATTTTAAAACCTTAACCCAGTAAACCTAAAACCCTAATTCTAGTAGCTCAATTTCCAAACCCAAACCCTAACCCTAATCCAGAAACCCAATTTCCCAAACCTTAATCCTAAAATCAAGACTCCAAAGCCCCAAACCCTAATCTAGTAATCTAATATCCAAAACCCTAAATCCCTAATTTTCATATCCAAAACCCTGAAGCCATATTGTTAACTTTACAAACCCAAAATTTAATATGTAAATGTCAATTTCATATATTTAATGCATTAAACCCTTAGATTTGATTATGTAATTTATTATATGTCGTGATGGATGATTTATTTGATTTATGATGAATGGATGAATGTTTTCTTTATTATTATTGGTTTATTTTGGTTTCAAATGATGTAAGAGGTATGTTTTCACTTTGTGGGCACCTCATTAATTAAATATAATTTATTTTATGCCTAGGACTATTATAAGGGACACGTTTTCACTTATGATAGATGTCCCATTTTATTTATTTATCTTGTCTTTCTTTTGGACATTGGACATTTGTAAAAGCATATTTCCATTCTTAGATGGGTGCTTATTTATTATTTTCTTTGGACTTGTCTTGATTTCAATATAATGATTATTTATTTTAATATTCGCATGTAGTATGGATGATTTTATAATATGTACAAATTTAATAATATTTGGACCTGAAAAGAAGGTTGGTTCCAATGAACTGGGCGTTATGGGGGTGCTGGGTCATTCTCATCTTCCCCATGCATACCCAACTTTCTGAACCCATTAAAGGGGTTTAGGATTCCTCAGGAATTGAGTCATCAAACCCCTTTTTTTTCGACCCGTCTGGGTGGTAACTCCATTTCTCCAGGTTTAGGCTTGTGTTCTCTAAGACCCCAAGCCTAACTGTGTTGAAGTCGCAAGAAACATTCCACATGGAAGTGGGGGCGAAAATCCCCGGTCACTTTGGGTACTTTTTTTATTTGAAAAATGGATGATTCATCAAGTGATAAAGCAATTTTAAATCATGAATGTGTAGTTCTACCTCTAGGCAATGATAATGATGTTATTCCTGAAGGTGCAACAGCAAGAACTATTTTACCCTAAAATTGAATTTTATTGATTATTGTTTTCAACATATATGTCTTTCTAGTTCCTCCATGTCCATATACAAAGAAAAACTTATATTATTTTGATTTATGGATTGAATAATTATAGTATATATTTTTCTTTGTTCATCATTTAAATTAAAAACTAATTGTATATATTCTTCTCTTAACTTATTGATGTTGTAATTTAATTCTGCCATTAACTGTTTAACTCTTGACCTAATTAAAGCTTATTAATAAACAAGATGATGCAGCAAGTAGATTTTTTTAATTTATATAAAATATAATTTTGAAGTTCATGTTTTGGAATTCAAAAAGTAGGATTATCAAACCAATTTTTTAGCCTGAATAATCTATCATCAGCCATTAATGTCTAATGTTTTTCAAGAAATTCTTTTGGATTTATGACATCATAAAAGAGTAATTTAGTAATAAGAAGTTGACATAATTGAATAGATGTTGACCATTGGGATGCTTTTTCTATTTCTTGATGACATTCTTAATCATTACCTAACAATCCTAATGCTTGACATGCTTCTTGATAGTTTGGATATAGAATGCCATTCATAATTCTAAGATCTTCATAGGATGTACTACCCCTTTGATAATTTAATAACATTCTTAAATAATATAATTCACTATAATTTGGAGGTATATAATATATTCTTCCTATGGTATTTCCTCCTTTTCTTTGATTCCAAATTTTATGTTTGTAACTCCAAATCCACTTCGATGGAAACTAAGGATATGTTGATTCTCGAGCTTTTGGATATTTTTTATTTGTTTCCATCCATTCTATAAACATTGTAGTTTCAACACTAGGCCTATTAACTACTAAATGGAGCGATTCATTTTTGTGAAAAATAATGGTGAAAATTAAGGGGAGATGAACAGGTAATTATTGAATAACAAGTGTGCATTGATGAATAGAAAATTCATATAATCTCCAAATTGCTTCACGAGGAGATATATATCTACAATTGATATAAGATTTGATTTCATCAACTTCTTGATAATTTACTCATCCAAAATCATCAAAATAATATTGTCTTCGATTGCAATTTTTATCCTATCTAGACCTTTACTTAAATATTTGAATAAATATTTAATAAGCACAAATTGTGAACATATCTCAACATTGATATGTGCTCAATACCTAATACATAATGTTCTATTATATGGAACTACAAATCTATTATCTAATAATGTTCTATTATATGGAACTACAATTCTATTATCTAACTTAATCCCATCTCTAATAGCAAAATTTTCATTATTTCTGTGTTTATATAAAATAAAACTGTCATCTTCAATGTTCATTTTTTATCTTAATTATTTTAGAAACTTTTTTTTGAATATAAACCATTTTTCTTACATGGATTGTTTATTTTTGTAGGCTCACATGGACCATGCATCATGAATTTAGCAACAACATCATATCCTATTGGGTCATATTCATAATTAGGAATTTTAGCAGACACAAACGATTGATTTATTCAAACGTCCTAATCTTGTTATAGGGATAAAAGCCAAAAGAGGAAATGGCAGTGTGGTAGTCCTTGCTTTTGAAATTCAATGACATATATATCTAAAAGTAATACTATATTAGACAAATGGGAAAAAAAAATAAGAGTAAAAGTAATTAATATTGTAAAATAAAAATATATGAAAGAAAATTACTAGCAATTGTAGGACAAAAAATAACTCCAGATCTTATATACACTATAATGTGATCAAGTTTCATTTTAAAACATAGACAACTATATCTGGTCGATCAATAGGTTTTGGGAAAGAATGGTAGACAATAATTTTAATATTTTGGGCCATTTAAAGTTACATGTAAATGTTATAAATATATTTGGATTTCCATGATGTCTACAAATTGCCAGTGCATCATGGTAATTTTGAATTATATATTTAGGACTACCGGTATAACTTGAAGGAAGAATATTACATTTGTCTATTGCTTTAGCATCTGTATCACCTCTAACTATTGCATCTAGGACTCCTTTATAAATTTCTAAATGCAATTTTGTTTGATTTTTCCTTATAAAATCTAATCTATCTCCCTCAACTGCAATATATGCATCAACAATATATTGTTGAAATAATTTTCCAAGTCAAAATAAAGTATTTCCTTAATACATTATATTTTGAAGCTGAAATGAATAAAAACTTCTCATGGAAACTCTAGTTCTGAGAGATTTCTTCCTAGAGTGAGTTTGGTTCCAACCTATATTTAGTCTAAAACCATCTTCTCCATATGGAAATAATAATGGATTCTATAAAGACCTAAATGATGGGTGTAATTTTGGCATTCTTTATAATTCACCACTTTGATGTTCAACAATTATATCTCTTCCTTGATCAAAATCACTAATATCACCAACTATTAAGCCACCAATATAATTCATAGTGTGAACTTTCTTCTTTTCTTCGGCCTAATAGTTTAAGTTTTAAAGGCATTATTTCATTAGAGTGAAATCTATCTCTCACTTTTCTAAAAAGTTTAATTAATTGATTTGTGTCATTCAACATATTAATTAACCCTTCCACTATATCTGTACCTAATTAACTTTGGCTATCTTCACTTTGAAAAGCCATTAATCTATTTTGTACCTCATTTTCTGTGTCATAAATATAAAGTTGTGTAAATTTTAGATTTTCACCTTCAGGCGGTAGTAAAGATCCCATGAGATGGTGTACCTGAACACTTATTTTAAAAACATGAGATCCAGAAGATATATGGACTGGATCTATTTTTGCACCAAAAGATGTAAATGCAAACATTGAATTATAAGTTGTAATAATTTCTCCAAATTTTCTACTTTTTGATCCACTTTGATAATCAAGAAGATTGTGAAGAAAAAGTGGAGTTTGTTTAGCTAATGGTATGGAAATCTTTCCATCTTGATAATATAAAGTAAATTTTAATTTACAGGAACTTATCACATGCTTTTGAAGCTAAAAAGGAGCATTGCAATATTGGCAGATAGAGGATTGTTTCCCAAAATCTACATATGAAGAATTTTCACTTCTTTCATTATTATGATTAAACGAAACATCATTTTGATTAGAGATATTAAAATATCTCGTTGAGTTTATTGGTTGAAGCAAAAGAGTGGAATCTATGTTAGTTGGACAAACACTTTGATAATTAAGGTGATCATTGCAATTTTTGTTATCATCATCATCAATGATTTCTTTCCTTTATCTAAAAACATTATTTTTTATTCATTTCTATTTCAAACACTATTTAATATTTAAAGATCACAAAATATTGTATAGAACATATCAAAGTTTAAAGCTGAGCTAGGCTATTTTTGAAAAAAAAAAAAGAATTGGTACCTAATCTTTTACAATAATATAATATAAAAATAACAAACAAAAAGCAATAGACAAATAAAATATAAATAATTGTAATATAAAATTAGTATCGATAATATTAATAATTATAAACATTAGAATAAAATATAACTTAATTGAAATTAATAAACAGTCAATACAATAGATTGTTGAAATGGTCTTTTGTCTTTAATATTGTATTTTAATTAGAATAATTATGAATTTCATATGAGTCTCTACTAAATAAAAATATATGCTTCATTGTTTTTTTAAATATTTTAATATTTATGTGAGTTACATAATTAAAATATAAATTAATTAAAATGTATAGTTATTTTTATTAAAATATTTTATATTGATTGTTAAATTATTAATTTGTATATATTTAAAATTAATTGTAATTAATATCTACTAGTCTTTTTTGCCTTCTTATAATCTAAATCCAATTTAAGTTGTTAAGATAATAAACACTTTATAATTATTTGCAACCATTATTAGAGTTTATAATTAGCTTAAACAATTTGGTGTCATCAGTGAAAATAACTTTTTTTTTTGAAATTTTTATTATATAATCTTTGTCATTTATTACTTTTTGCATAACAAATTAATTAAGATTTTTTATAGATTCATTGTCTAATTATTACATGTTGGACATTAATACATTATTATTAGTTGGTATCATTAGTAAATATCTATTGTCCCAAGATGGCAACCAAGAGGGTGAGTGAATTGGTTGTTATGAAGAAGTGATAGCAAATTAAAAAATTGAAACATTAAGAATCACAAGATTAAGAAGGAGTAGAGTAGAGTAGAGAAGAATGAACATAAAAAATTTGTAGTGGTTCAGATTATCTCAATTCTACATCACTTCCTTAATAACTTGTTAAGGTTTCACTAACCTTGAGTTTTTACAAGCTCAACTCTAACTTGGTGTTTTCATAAGCTCACACCTAACTTTTACAAGGTTTGAGCATTATCCTCACAACCCTACGAGAGTTTTCCCAAGACTCACTCTAAAACCTAAGTGTTTCAAAGGTAACACTCAACTTTTACAATGGTGTTTTGATGCTCACACCCAACAATCAATCAATACAAATATAAATTTTGATACAAAAAATTGAAAGTAGTTTCCCTTAGCTATATCAATCATAATTACTTTCAAATAAGAGGTTTCTACTAGTATTTATAGCTATTAGGACCCTAGCTAGCTGTTTGAAGTGGTTCCCGCATGTTTGGATCTTATTTTCCACTTAAATTATTGTTGAGACACTTTGTGTGGTCGCCATATATCTTGAACGGTCGCATAATTCAAATTTTCTTCAACGGCTATTCCGAACGGTAAACTCAAGTTGCCCGACAGGATTATATCTATCCATCCTACCATGTCTTGTAGTCACACCAATGCTCTATATGGTCGCACGATGCATAGTTACCATTTAATTTGAAATACTTCTTCCACATGTCCAATTACCATTGTTCCATCATGTTTAGCACTAAAATTCAAATTTTATGGTGTGGTGCGGCCACACAAATTGAGTTTCTCACCGCACAATGTCACCGCTATCTCTTCTGTGGTTTGGTGGAGTTTTGTTCAGATATTGTGTGATTGCACGACATAATGAGTGGTCGCATAAGTGTTTATGCATCAATGCTTAACCGCACATTCTGGCCACTATCGCCTCTGTGAGTTTTGAGATTTTTATCCATTGGGTTGTTGCTCGAAGCTTTGGAGTGGTTTCATAATGTGCTTGCGGTATGTTGTGGCCACACCAAAGACTGTAATTTCTTCTGTGCTTTCAAGGAGTTTCTTTCTCTTGGACTTTGTAATGTCGCTCAGTATATTGGGCGCTTGCACAAAGCCTAAAATTGAGTATCTATAAAAATAAACTTGTTTGAACTTATTAGTACATATCAATTTGATTGTCCAATAATCTCTGCCTTTTTGACTTTGGCTATCAAATTAAATTTAAACAATGGTGAATTGGAAATCAATCAATTTGAATGAATTTTTAAATGTAAATCTTTGAATCAATTGTTTTATTTTAGTTCTTAGTTTCTCGCCCTAAATTTATTATTCTCCTTTCTCTTTAGTTGTTATTTTAAATTCAATTTATGTTTCTTCTCCTCCTTTGACAATGATAAAATGAATGTATGTATAAAGAAGAAATAAGGTAAAACCACAAATCATAAGTTCATTGCATTAATCATAAAGTTTCAATACAAGGAAAAAATCAAATGGCATAAAATATAAAAGAAAACATAAAGTAACTAAGAGCCTAATCGTTAATTTTCTTTTTTCCTTTTCTAGATGGAGGAGGAGGAGTGCCTTCTTCTTTATTAGAGGATGGAGTAGAGGAGTTGGCGCGGAAGGATCTACAAGATTCTTCATATGGGCTCTCGACATGTTCACTTACATCCCACTCACTAAGTTCACATTAAGTGAGATCAAACTTCCTTTGCATCTCATAGATGTCATGATGAACATGAGCCAAGAGATCAATCTTCTTGTTAAGTTTTGATGATCCTTTTGGTGACATCCTTTTTGAAGTGAGTGAATTATTTTTGGAGAGAGTGAATGGCTTTGAGAAGGAGCTTTAAGGTTTTAAGGATTCATCCCTTTCTTTTATAGGTTTGGTTGGTTTGGGAGGGTGCTCAACTTCAATAGTGATAGGTTATTCTCCTTCTTCTTCTGTGATATGGTACCAAGGTCTTTTTCTCTCTCTTTGAATCACACCTTTGCTACCAAAGGTGTAGTCATAATGATCATCAACCTTTTGAATACACCTAGCATGTTTAAGGTAATCAAGATTGATGGAGTTTGTGGCAGGGTCAAGAGGATCACTTAGGGTTGCTAAGTTTCTAGGGGCTAGCAATCCTAAATGGCTAGCAATTTGAGTGACTTGAGAAGAGAGAAAGAAGGTTCCAGCCTTATACTTCCCATGGTGAAGAAAAGTGTCAACAAGGAATCAGGCAGTTTGGACAAGTTCGTTGTGTTCTAAGGCATATAAGAAAAACAAGTCACATTGTGTGACTTTCTCATGGCCATCACTTCTTTGAAGGATGGTGTATGTGATGATCCTATGAAGGAGCCAAAAGATTAGGGTTTTGAAATGGATGGCCTTAGAGGATCTATAGTTGTAGTTGGTTTTTATGGATAGTTTACTCCAAAAAGATGAAAAATCCTTCAAAGGAAAGTCTTTGTCATAATAAGAAGATGCTCCATGAGTTTGAAAGCCCCAAACTTTCATCTAATTACTTTAAGGAGGGGGAAAACTCTTGATCAAGTAGCCTAAAATAGATTCCATATAATCTAGTGGGATCATTTTGGTTCTTTTCTCTCTAAGGGATATAAAAAATTCTCTTGAGAGACTAAGGCATCCTAGTTCATTTGGAAAGGCAATATGTAGGCTTGAATGTTGAGGGTTAAGAGCATTCCTTCAGCAGGCACTTTAGTAGGCTCAATGGTTTTGTTTTTTAGCATATAAAATTTAGTCTTTTGTTCTTCAGTTTTGTGCTTAATTTTATGGGGTTGAACACTCTTCTAGGTAAAGTGTTTGGGTAGAGATGGACGTTCACTAATGACTACCCCTTTCCCTTTTTCTATGCTTGATGTTGTCTTCTTGGAGGTTTTAGGCTTGGGTGCCATATCAAAACACAAAAAGAAAACATAAATGTAAAAGAAAGAGTAGAAATGGAGAAGAGAGAGTGTTGATGATGCTTGCAACCTTCACAATGATCTTCTTTGTTGTTCAAGACTTTGAGAGAATGTTTAAAGAGGTGTATAAGTGTTTGTAAAAGTGTATTTGACTGCAAAATGGAGGTTTTTATAGATAAAATTTAAAAACTATCTATTTTATGACTGTTGGGGCAAAATGGGTAAAGTTGTAATGTTAAAAAAAAAATTGACTGTTACATCTCATGTGCAACCGCACAATCTGTTGTGCTACCACAATACACATCTTGCAATCACTACATACAAGGAGCACTCGTACAATCTAACCAAGTGTATAATGGTAGAGAAATTTGAAAATTTTTGAATTTAAGTGGCAGCACAAGTTAATTTGCGTTCACACAAGGTGGTTTTTGATGCTTGAGAGACACATAATGGTTGTACGATCTCTAAAGGGCTTTAAGTGACTGTTATAAAGGATCAAGAGAGGGTTTTGATGAAATTTAAAGTTTTTAATGATCAAAATAGATTTGGAGGTATCAATGAGTGATTATACAATAGATTTTTCATCAATCATCCCTATATGTTGTTTTATGAAGTTTAACCTTTCTTCATTTAGGGGTTTTGTAAAAATATCAGCAAGTTGATTTTGAGTGTCCATAAATTACAACATTGTGATTTTGAATATTATCTCTCAAAAAATGATGTCTAATGTCTATATGTTTTGACCTAGAATGTTGAATGGGATTATTGGATAGATTAATGGCACTTATGTTATCATACATAATAGGAATGTGCTCAAATATTTTTCCATAATCTAGCAATTATTGTTTCATCCATATGACTTGTGTGCAACAAAACAAGCAGCAACATATTTGGCTTCCGCGGTAGATAAAGCAACTAACACTTGTTTCTTGCTAAACCAAGAAACTAGGCATTCACTAAGAAAATGGCATGCTCCGGTGGTGCTTTTCCTATCTAATAGGCTACTGGAAAAATCCGCATTCGAAAAATCCTAAAATATCAAATAATGTATTTCTAGGATACCAAAGACCTAAATGCAATGTTCCACTCAAATATATCAAAATTCTTTTGGTGTCATTTAAATGTGATTCTTTAGGGCACTAATGAAATCTAGCATACAAGCAAACACTATATATTATATCGAGTATAGAAGCGGTAAGATAAAGAAGGGATCCGATAATACCTCAATATTTCTTCTCATCAATTTTCTTACCAAATTCATCTTTGTCCAATTTTAAGGATGTGCTTATTGGAGTCTTACTTTTCTTGTAACTATCCATGCCAAACTTCTTGAGAAGTTCCTTAGTATATATGGATTGGTTGATGAAGATTCTATCCTTGCATTACTTTACTTGTAGACCAAGAAAGAACTTAAGTTTACCCATCATACTCATTTCAAATTCCCTAGTCATACAAGAGGTAAACTCTTAGCACAAAAATTCATTAGCAGTACAAAATGTAATGTCATCAACATAAATTTGTACTATTAAGATGTTATGCAATTTCTTTTTAACAAAAAGTGTAGTATCAACTTTGCCTTTTATAAAACCATTTTCTAACAAATAAGCACTAAGTCTATCATATCAAGCTCTTGGGGCTTGTTTCAAACCATACAATGCCTTGGTTAATTTAAAAACATGATTTAAAAATTGATAATCTTTAAAACCGAGAGGTTGTTCAACATAGACTTCTTCATTAATAAAGCCATTCAAAAATGCACTTTTGACATCCATTGAAAAAGTTTAAAATTCATGTGGCATGCAAATGCAAGTAAAATTCTAATAGCTTCTAATCTAGTAATGGGAGAATGTCTCATTATAGTCAATATCTTCCTCTTAGTTACAACCTTTGGCTACCAGTCTAGCTGTGTTTCTAGTAATAAGACCATTTTCATTAACCAATAATTGGATGATCTTTATGTCTAGGAATAAGCTCCCACACTTTGTTTCTCTCAAATTGGTTGAGTTAATCTTGCATGGCAATCACTCAATATTCATTTCCAAGAGCCTCCTCAATAGTCCTGACTTAATTTGAGAAACAAAAGCAACATTAGAATCTAAGTTTTTAAGTTTGGATATAGTAGTTACTCCCTTTGAAGTGTCACCGATGATGAGATCTTTTGGATGACTCTTTTGATATTGCTAATCTTTGGGTAGCGCTTGAGTCTTTTCTTATTCCAAAATTAGTTCATCAATGTCTTCTTTTGGAACATTATTTATTTCAAGCTTTTCAAATGTACCTACAAAGTCATCAAGAACACTACCTTTCCTATGATCAAGTTTAAATGATTCATCAAAGATAATATGCATTGATTCCTCAACTACTAGAGTTCTCCTATTAAATACTTTATATGTCGTACTAGAAGATGAATATTCTAAGAAGATACCTTCATCCGATTTGGATCAAAATTTTCCAAGGTTATCCTTGGTATTTAATATGAATCCAAGTACTCTAAGGTATAGAATTTTAGGTTTTCTTCAATTCCATAGCTCATAAGAAGTTTTGTTTATTAAAGGTCTTTTAAAGACACAATTTGCAGTATAACAAGTTGTATTAACGACTTCTGCCCAAAAGAAAAAAAGGTAAGTTATACTCATTCAGCATTGTTATAGCCATTTCTACCAAAGTTCTATTTTTCCTTTGAACAACACCATTTTGTTGTGGTGTTCCAGGAGCTGAAAACTTATGTGATACTCCAAGTTCATTGCAAAAATTTTCAAAGTTATTATTTTTAAATTCTTTGCCATGTCACTTCTAATAGATGTGATCACATAGTCTTTGTCATTTTGAACTCTTTTTGTAAAAATTTTGAAATGATTAAAAGCTTCATTCTTTTGATCTAAGAAATTAACTCATATAAACCTTGAGTAGTCATCAACAAGTACAAATGCATATAACTTTCCACCTAAACTAGAAACTCTATTTAGACCAAACAAATCCAAATGAATTAGTTCTAGGGGTCTAGATGTACTAACAATATTCTTAGTTTTGAAGGAAATCTTATATTGTTTTCCAAATTGACAAGGTTTCACAAATTTTATCTTTGTTGAATCTAATTTTAGGAAGACCATATACAAATTCTTCTTTACATGGATGATGTAATTGATCCATATTAGTATATCCTAATCTTCTATGCTGAAGCCAAGCATCATTATTAAAAGTGACTAAGCATTCAAAGGTATTATTAGAGTATAGGTTAATTTTATATATTTTGCTAATTCTATTACAATTTAATGCAAGTTCACCACTTGAAGAGGTAATTTTGCATCCTTAAGAATTAAAATTAACATTATATTCTTTATCACATAATTGACTAACACTTAGCATGTTATGTTTCAATCCATCAACCAACCATAAATCATCAATCATGTTCTTACCAAGCATACCAATAGAACCAATGCCTATAATTTTTCCTTTAACATTATTTTCAAAAGTTGCATTACCTCCTTGTTTGTAAGTAAATGTTGTGAAAAATTTTGCATTTATAGTCATGTACCTTGAGCATTCACTATCTACAAGCCAAACACTTTCATTATTAGTAAACTTTAGGCATACCTATAAAACAATAAGATTTACCTTCTTTTATATTCCCAAATGAACTTGGGTCCTTGGGAGTTAGTTGTAAAGGGATCCTCTAATTTGAGGTAGCCTTCACAATATAACTATATCTACTTTTGTAATCAAATTTCATGCAATATTGGAATTGATACAAGGTTTTATATTTTACATCCTTTTTCTTTTTAACGTAAATTGGCAATCACAAGTGTGTATTGAATAGGATTGTCTATGTGTATACTTATGGTTGTGTTCAAGCTTTGTGTACATATATGATAATTCTCTCTTGGAATCTTAGTTCTAAAGAGTTTTAGGCTTATTGTGTGTATTTGTATTCTTAGCAACTTCATTAGATGTAGTAGTAGATGAGTCATTAAACCCTAAACCATACTTGGAAGAAGGTGACCTTTGAATACTAATCGTGTATCTAAGGCTTCCTTACCTTTATGAAACTTAGAAATAGAGTTCTTTAGTTCATTTATTTCTCCTTTTAAATATCATTTTCCTTAGAAATTTTCTCTAAGCGAGATGAATTTCTAGACATTGCATTATTAGATTTTAACAATTGTTCATTTGATGTCTTCAATTCTAAAGTGGAATTTTTTAAAGAAACAAAGTCTTTTTCTAGTTTAGAGCATTTTTCTTTATAGAATTTCATCTTAGAGAAATATTTTGGACTCTTAAATTCATATGCTCAACTAAATCACTATCATCCAAATCATCATCAACATTATCACTGTGCGGATTAAAGTATAAAGATAGAGTACCTACCTCATTTGTGTGATTATCATCATCTCCAATAGCCATGAGATGAATACTAACAATGCCTTGTTCTTCCTCCTCTTCTTCTTCACTTGAGGAGTCATCATCCCCATGTGGTTGTGAGAGACTTTTTCTTTTCCTTGTCCCATTTCTTCTTGTTCTTCATTTTGAAGAGATCCATTTTGATGTGACCCATTTTGCCACACTCATAGCATTTTACTTCATTCTTCTTTTCTTTTTCTTTGAAAGTGGTTTTGGATGAATTAATTTTATTTGGTTGACATCTCCTCCTTCTTTTTCTATTCACTTATTCTTCTAGATAGCATGGCCATTTCTTCATCATCATCACTATTTTCTTCACTTGAGCTCTCGACTTTTTTGGTGACTTTGAGAGCAATTGCTTTCCTCTTGTCCTCACCTTTGTCATCTTCTTTTTCATTATGCAACTAAAAAGTGAGGATTTTTCCAACTAGCTCATCGATTCTTAATGTACTAAGATCATGAGCTTCTTGAAGTGAAGATACCATTAATTCAAAGCTCTTTTTGGCTCTAAGTGATCTCAATATTTTTCTATTGACATCACCTTGATCATAGACTTTCCATATTTCTTCAAGTCATTGATAATAGCAAGTAACCAATTTGTCATTTCGGTAACATTTTCGTTGGGCTTCATCTTAAAGAGTTCATACTCATGTATAAGCATTTGGGTCTTAGTGAACTTTACTTGGGTGGTACCCTCATGATAATTCTCAAGCGTTTTCTAAATGCTATATGCACATATAAGATTTTGGACTCTTCCACCTTCTTCTCTAGATAATGAGTTCATCAAGATGGAGGCTACCTTATTGTTCTTGTAGAAAGCCCTTTCTTGAGCAACGGTCCACTTTTCTCTAGGGAAAGGCACTTGAACACCATCAACCTCAGAAGTAGAAGGTTTCCACTCATTTTCCATATATTGCCAAAGCTCAACACCCTCACTATCAAGGAACAAGTACATCTTATGTTACTAACAAGAGTAATCCATTCCATCAAAGTAAGGTTTAATATGGGGATTGAGATTTCCATAAGATGAAGAGGTTGAAGTATTAAGAGTGGCTACCATGGTGAATCAAATTTCACAATTAAACTTCTTGAAATTTTGATGCTCTGATTCCAATTCTTGTCCCAAGATGGCAACTAAGAGGGGGGTGAATTGGCTGTTATGAAGAAGTGATAGCAAATTAAAAACTTGAAACAATAAGAATCACAAGATCAAGAAGAAGTAGAGTATAGTAGAGAAGAATGAACATAAAGAATTTATAGTGGTTCGAATAACCTTAATCCTGCGTCCACTTCCTTAACAACTTGTTAAGGTTCCACTAACCTTGAGTTTTTACAAGCTCAATTCTAACTTAGTGTTTTCACAAGCTCACACCCAACTTTTATAAGATTTAAATATTATCCTCACAACCCTACAAGAGTTTTCCTAAGGCTCGCTCTAAAACCTAAGTGTTTCAAAGCTAACACTCAACTTTTACAATGGTGTTTTGATGCTCACACCAACACTCAATCAATACAAATGTAAATTTTGATACGAAGAATTGAAAGTAGTTTCCCTTAGTTATATCAATCACAATTACTTTCAAATAAGAGGTTTCTTTTGGTATTTATAGCCATTAGGACCCTAACTAGCCGTTTGAAGTGGTTCCTACATGTTTGATTCTTGTTTTCCACTTAAATTATTGTTGAGACACTTTGTGTGGTTGCCATATATCTTGAGCGGTTCCACAATTCAAATTTTCTTCAACGGCTATTCCCAACTATAAGCTCAAGTTGCCCGACAGGATCATATCTACCCATCCTGCCATGTCTTGCAGTCGCACCAATGCTCTGTGCGGTCAAACAATGCATAGTTACCATTTACTTTGAAATCCTTCTTTTACATGTCCAATTATCATTGTTCCATCATATTTGGTGCTGAAATTCAAATTTGTCGATGTGGTGTCATCGTACAAATTGAGTTTCTCACCACACAATGTCACCGCTATCTCTTCTATGGTTTGGTGGAAGTTTTGGTCACGTATTGTGCAGTCATACGATATAATGAGCGGTCGCACAAGTTTTTGTGCATTGATGCTCAACCGCACATTCTAGTCGCTATCGCCTCTGTGAGTTTTGATAATTTTGTCCATTGGGTTCTATGATGGCTCGAAGCTTTGGAGGGATCGCACAATGTGTTTGCGGTCCGTTGTGGCCCACCAAAGACCGTGATTTCTTCTGTGCTTTCAAAGAGTTTCTTTTCCTTAGACTTTATGCGATCGCTCAATGTGTTGGGCAGTCACACGAAGCATGAAATTGATTATCTATAAAAATAAACTTGTTTGAACTTATTAGTATACATTAATTTAATTATCAATAATCTAAATAGAGTTTAATTGTCCAACAATATCACATCTTATAGAATTTTGACTGTATAAATAAGAAGTTAACTAACTCATAATTAATAATTTAGAGAACAAAACTTACTAACTAAAATTAGAAAACTTCTCTTCTCACTATTAGAGAACAAAACTTACTATAACCTCACTCATATTTTTTATTACTAACCAAAATATTTTATTTACACTATCATCTAGTTAAAGCTTAAGAATTCCAATATATAGCTTTTGAGTTAAAATTTGTGTTCTTTTAATGTAAATTCTAGTTATGAATTTGCTAAAACTTTTAGTTTTCCTTTTTGAATTCTTTTGGATTTAACTAATTTAAAAAAATGAATACTTTTTAATACAATTTTACTTTTTAGGATAAGATATTTTTGTAAAGAATTATTTTTTTTAGTTTATTATTATTATTAGTAGTAGTAGTAGAAAATTTTAGAATATCAACTTGAGATTGTAATTGATTGGATCCACATCAATATTCTTATACTAAAAATAGCATACTATTTTAGTATACTAAGTACTCATACGTTATCTCAAGACATGTTTATAACAATATGATTGCAGAAAATTACTCAATACTAATATTAGCAATTAGCTTAATTATCATGTTTCTTAAAATTAAATTTAACTGTCTTACAAATTCAAACATACATATAGGTTGGATGAGATACCATGACCTATAAACATATTTAAATCATTACTTTTTTCCTTTTTGTTTTTCAATAAATGTACTAATTAAATATTAAAATCTGCAATATTTCTTTTCTAATATTATATTCATTATTTAATTAAGGAGGGGACATTTCACTTAAACTTTGAAATCAGAATTAAAATCGAAAATCGAAATTATAATTTATTATTTTTATTTAGTTTAATTTAGAATATGAACTTTTTTATTAAATTATTTGGATTGTAAAAGTATATATGGAGTGCTACAGTATTTTTAAAATTTTTTTTTTTAAAAAGAGAGTATTGAGTGCTACAGCTGTTGCATATCATCTTGCATTATATTATCTTATTATAAGAGATATACGCGACAACCTTAAGCCATGTCTAACTCTTCATTTTTTTTCAGAAAAATGATGTTCAGCCAAAACCATATTTAGTTATTTCTTTGGTATTGGTATATAATTATTATTGTTATATCATTAAATAGTAATTGATTACTATTTAATGGTGATAAAAAAATTGCTTATCATCTCCAAATAAAACCTTGTATATAAAATCAAAAGTTCAAATCTCAATAATTGAATCTCAAATAAGTAAAAATTAAGAATAAAATGCATATAAAATTAATTAATTATGCATTTGCTATAGTAATTAAATGATCACTTACATATATTACTGAAAATCAAATTTTTATGACATTTAATTAATTAATGTTTTTAAGAATGAGCTCCATATATATAGGGTAATTTGTTTTTTAACTTTTCTTTTTTAAAATTAATTTTACTATTTGACAGAAGAAAATATGAAAAAGAAGGTACGAAACAGAGTATTTATATAATAAATGAAGGGTGTATGTATATATTAAACCAACTACTAACCATTATAATTTTATGTTTATTGTGTTCATTGTATTTTTTTTCTTAAGATATTTACTTTATAAAATTCATTTTTAGTTTTTACATCTTCAAAGAATTGCACTTTTTTGAGGGTCCCATAGATTGTATTTAGCAAATACAATTATTAACTTGAAGTCGATAATGTCCTACCACATAATCTCTCCAAGTTTTGTAATTTGTTTCATTTCAATTTGACCTTCTTGGTAGCATTTTGATAATCGACCAACTTTTCTTCTTATTAATTGAGAAGAAAACCTGCCATAACCTCACTCATACTTTCTATTACTAAACAAAATGCTTCATTTACATGACTAACCAATTAAATCTTAAGAATTCTTCTATATAGTTTTGAATTGAAATTTCATATGAACCTTACATTAAAATTCCATATTTTCAATGTGGAATTAACCAAATTTCATACATTGATGAAGTATCCTAACATGATGAAATATATTTTGCAAACATGATGAACAATGTGATGTAGATTTTGTAGCTCAACACTTGTATGTGATTTTTAGGTATTAGTAGAAATCTATACGCATATGTATTCAAACAAAGTTAGCTTATTAATAAAGTTTATCCTTGTAATTAAATTGCTACTTGTTTTAATTATATCAGTTAATCTTATATAGCATTTAAAATTAGAAAAAAAAAATGATTTGCATACTAAATGTCATTGCAAGTTTTAATCTTTCAAATTTTAGTGATAATGACATGATATTTTTGTTGTTAAAATGCTATGAATTTTGTGTTATGTCTTGTTCTAATAGCCCTATACCTCTCAATGTCATAGTATATTTAGATGGGACCTAAATATGATTTGCAAAGAGGCTATGGTTCAGTAGCAAATAATTAGCTTATTCAATTGGTTTATTTTCTTTAAATATTATTAGCTTCCAAACTTAAATATTAGCAGTTTTTTAAAGATAATTTGTGCAAAGAAATGGGGAAACTTTTGTGGGTTTCGGTTATTGTAGTTTGTGATTTTGGAAAATGGGTGAATGGGTTCTTGGAATTCATTAAGAGAGATATATTTTACAGGGAAAGACTTAAATGTGTACCCGGCCAATGAAATTATGTAATTTCCCTATAATCACTCTTTTAGTGATTTTTCATTAGCCGGGTGCACATACACCTGGTCTAGATAAGAATTTTCCTATTTTACATTGGAGCTAAAGTTTTTTTTTTTTTTTTAAAGCCTGAATTAGTTCTCTTTTTCTTGATTTATATATATATCTATATATAATTCTAGTTCCTATTGCTGTAAATTTTTTTAATAGCAGAGTTTAATTTATATGGATATGTCATCAATTTTTTAATTCTAGAATATTTCATTTGTACTATTGAATAACTAATCTTAAGAGTTCTTCAACATAAATTATCTCTACCAGTGAAAAAGATAAAATAACACTAAAATTAAAAATAAATCATTGTATTTTCTTATTTTTTTCATAACTTGCATAAAAATACATATTAATAGAAATTTAATACAAAATCTATAGCATTAAAAATAGATAAAAACACAGAAAATTAGACACAATAATCAAACAATTACTGCTATATGAAACCAAAATGATAGATTTAAAGCTTACTTATTTGCAAACTATGAAGCAGCTCTTCAACTCACCAAATAAACCTATAAAAACAATCAATTGAAAGATAAAAATCAATCAATATTTGAATGTATGACTTATGTTACAAAAAACATAGAGAAAAAAAAGAAGAGGAAAACATAAAAAAAAAAAAAGAAGCAAAAATCAATCATTATTAAAATATCCACTTGCGTAATGAATTTTTTTTTAGAATAAAAGATAGTAGAATACAACATAGAGCTATAGAAAGATAGCCATGAATATATATAAGTAAAATAAAGAAATATTAAAATATAAGTCACCAACTTAATAATTACAAAATTATATTTCATAAAAATCCAAAATTATCTATCCTACAGAAAACTCAATAAAGTAAAAATATTATTACAAGTACACCTCTAAAAAGAAGAAAAACATAAAGATACTCTTTTCTCATTATTTTTTTATGTATATATCCATAAATCAAATGCATACCGACAAAGAATTTGAAGAAAAAATAAATATTCTTCAATGCATGTCCAATAATACAACAATTGAAAGACACAAATCCATAGCAAAGTAAAAAAAAGAACATAAAAACAAATTGTTGTCCCAAAATGGCAACCAAGAGGGGGATGGGGTGAATTGGATGTTTGAAGAAAGTGATAGCAAAATAAAAATTTAAAACAAGTTGAAGCAAGAGAAGAGTAGAGAAGAATGAACAAAAAAAAATTATAGTGGTTCGGATTACCTCAATTCTATATCCACTTCCTTAACAGAATTTGCTAAGTTTTCACTAACCTTGAGTTTTTACAAGCTCAATTCTAACTTGGTGTTTTTACAAGCTCACATCCAATATTTACAATGGTTTGAGTATTATCCTCACAACCCAACAAGAGTTTTTTCAGGCTCACTCTAAAACCTAAGTATTTCAAAGCTCACACTCAAACTTACAAAGATGTTCAATGCTCACACACAACACTCAATCAATACAAATATAGATTTTGATACAAGGAATTGAAAATAGTTTGTCTTAGCTATAACAATCTTAATTACACAAACAAGAGGTTTCTCAAGGTATTTATAGCCATAGGACTTGAACTACCCGTTTGAAGTGGTTCCCACATGTTTAGCACTTCTCTTCCACTTAATTTTTTACTGAGATACATTGTGCGGTCGCAATACATAATGTGCATTCACACAATTCAAATATCTGTCCAACAGTTAACTCCAACGATAAAATTTGGTTGCCTGACAGGATCTTATTTTATGCGGTCACACAACATAATGTTATCATTTATTTTTAATTTCTTCTTCCACATGTCCAATTATTATTGATAAAAAATGTTTGGCGGTAAAATTTAAATATGTTGGACTGGTGTAGTTGCACAACAAGCTAGGGTAGGTGCACTAGGGTTTGGGCATCGAAGATGCATCGCACGAGGTGACCGTTATCGCTTTTGCCACTTTTAGGTTTTTTGGTTATTGCTTTACACGATTGCACGAGTTATGGGGTGGTCGCACAATCACTTCACGTTCCAGCTTCACTGCATGCCAAGGCCGCTATATTCTTTGTATCTTTAGTGGCATTGCTTCAATTATTTATGCAGTCGCTCAAATTATTGAGCAATCACACAAGCATTAGGGTTTGGTGCCTTCAACAACAAACTTGTTTGTACTTGTTATTATATATCAATTTGATTGTCAATGATCAAAATAAAGTTCAATTGTGTAACAATCTCTTCCTTTTTTACTTTGGCAATCAAATTGAATTTAAACAACTCAATGTATAATACAATTTAATTCAAATGCAAGTTGTTTGTCAATGCCATTTGATTATTAGGTGCTACCCCTCAATTTATCATTCTTTCTTTTAATTTTTTCAAATGTATAACTCCTCCTTTATCATTTAAATGGAATGCATGATTTTAGTCATTCAACTTCTTCCCCTATGACAAAGGAAAAATGAAATGAAAATGAGAAGTATCAAGGGAAATATCAATCCATTAATTGGAAATTGTCAATAGAAGAAAAAAAAAGGCAAAATAAAAGCAATGACAAAATAAAACATATGCAAAGTAAATGTAAATACATATGAAACAACTAATCTATGACTTTTTATTTTCCTTTTCTTGATGGAGGAGGAGGAGGAGAAGGGCTTCCTTCATCTTCATCAAAAGATGGAGTAGGAGAGTAGCTATGTGAGGATTAGGAGGATTCTTCATAGGGGCTCTCAATGTACTCACTCACATCCCATTCACTTAACTCACATTGGGTAAGTTCAAATTTCTCTTGCATCTCATAAATGGCATGGTGAACATGAGCTAGGAGATTAAGTTTCTTGTTGAGTTTAGTGATCCTCTTAGTTACATCTTTCTTAAAGTGAGTGAATTACTTTTGGAGGGAGGTGGCGTCTTTGAGAAGGAGCTTCATAGTTTTAGAGGATTCTCCCTTTTCTTTTGTGAGTTTGGTTGGTTTGGGAGGGCACTTAATTTCAACAGGGGTAGGTTCTCCTCCTCCTTCTTCTATAATGTGGTACCTAGGCCTTTTCTTTGCTATATGAAGCACACATTTACTACCAAAGATGTATTCATAATGATCATCAACCCTTTGAATGCACTTAGCATGCTCAATGTAATCAATATTGATAGAGTTTGTGGTAGGATCAAGAGGATCATTTAGGGTTGCTAAGTTTTCAGTTAGCAATCCTAAATGCCTAGCAATTTGAGTGACTTGAGAAGAGACAAAAAGGTTCCATCCTTATACTTCCCACGATGAATTAAAGTGTCAATAAGGAATCATGCACTATGGATTGGTTCATTGTGTTCTAAGGCATATAAGAAAAACAAGTCACGTTGTGTGATTTTCTCATTCCCATCACTCCCTTGATGGATGGTGTAGGTGATGATCCTATGAAGGAGCCAAAGGATTAGGGTTTTGAAATGGATAGACTTGGAGGATCTATTGTCGTATTTTATTTTTATGGAAAGTTAACTCCAAAAAGAAGATAAATCCTTCAAAGAAAAGTCCTTGTAGGAATAAGAAGATGCTCCATGAGTTTGAAAGCCCCAAATTTCAGCAAATTTTTCTAAGGAAAGGGCAAACTCTTGATCAAATAGCCTAAAATAGACTTCATAAAATCCAATGGGAGCATTTTGATTCTTTTCTACTCTAACGGATATCAAGAATTCTCTAGAGAGACTAGGGTATCCTAGTTCATTTAGGAAGACAAAATGTGTCCACCCTAGCCCATCAAGATACCCATAGAGTTCTCCTTGAATGTTGAGGGTTAAGAGCATACCTTTAGCAGGCATTTTGGTAGGCTTAATGTTTTTCTTTTTAAGCATGTAATATTTAGTCTTTTCATCTCATTTTTGTATTTGGGTTTATAGGGTTGGATACTCTTTCTAGTGAAGTGCTTAGGTTTAGGCGTAGGTTCACTAATGACTACTCCTTTTCCTTTCTCAATGTTTAAGTATTTCTTCTTAGGGAACTTAGGTTTACGTGCCATATTAGAACACAGCAATGAAAACATAAATGTAGAAGCAAAAGTAGAAATGTAGAAAAGAGAGTGTTGATGAAGCTTCCAATCTTCACAAAAGTTCTTTTTGATGATCAAAATAATGAGAGAGTGTTTAGAGAGCTGTATATGTGTTTATAAAAGTGTATTTTTACTGCAAAATGAGTGTATTTACAGAAAAATTTGAAAAACTAGTCATTTATTTCCTTTGGGGACAAATTGGGCAGAAAAATGCAAGTTCCAACGTTTAAAAAATAAGTCAGTTACATTTCGAGTGCGATCACACAACCTGTTGTGCGATCGCAAGGTAAGTCTTGCGACCACTACAAGCAATGGGTGCTCGCACAATCTTGCTGAGTGTATAACAACCGAGAAATTTGAAAAAATTTTAAATTCTATGACCGCACAAAGGTATTGTGAAATCGCACAAGGATAATTTTTGGTGTACGAGAGACACAAAATGTTGTGCGATCACTAAGGGATATTGTGCGATCATGATAATGATCAAGAAAAGGTTTTGATGAAATTTTAATTTTAGAATGATCAAAATAGGTTGTGGAGATGTCAAAGAGTGATTAACCTAATGATTTTCCATCAATCATCCATATTTGTTGTATTATGAAACTTAATATTTCTTCATTTAGGGGTTTTGTATAAATGTTGGCAAGTTTATTTTGAGTAACAATGAACTCTAAGACTACATTTTGATTTTGAGCATTATCTCATAAAAAATGATGTCTAATGTCTCTATGTTTTGATATAGAATGCTGAATGGGATTCTTGGATAGATTAATTGCACTTGTGTTTTTACACTTAATAGGAATATGATCATATACTTTTCCATAATCAAAGCAAGTGTTGTTTTATCCAAAGAACTTATGTGCAACAAAATCATGCAGCAACATATTCAATTTTCAGTAGATAAAATAACTAACACTTATTTCTTGCTAAACCAAGAAACTAGGCATTCACCAAGAAAATGACATACTTTGGTGGTGCTTTTTCTATCTAATAAGCTACTAGTAAAATCCACATCCAAAAAATATAAAATGTCAAATGATGTATTTCTAGGATACCATAGGCCTAAATGCAATGTTCCACTCAAATATTTTAGAATTCTCTTAGTAGTATTTAAATGTGATTCTCTATGGCATATATGAAATTTAGCTCGTAAACAAACTGTAAACATTATACTGGGTCTAGAAGGGATTAAGAGTGATCCGATAATACCTCGATATTTCTTCTTATCCACTATCTTACCACTTTCATCTTTGTCAAGTTTTAAGGTTGTATTCATAGAAGTATTTCTTGTTTTGCAACCATCCATACCAAACTTCTTGAGAAGTTCCTTTGTATATTTGGACTAGTTGATGAAGATACTACCCTTGCATTGCTTAATTTGTAAACCAAGAAAAAATTTGAGCTCACCCATCATGTTCATTCCAAATTTTCTAGCCATACAAGAAGCAAACTCTTTGCACAAAGATTCATTAGTAGCACCAAATATAATATCATCGACATAGATTTGTACAATCAAAATGTTATGCATTTTCTTTTTAACAAAAAGAGTTGTGTCAACTTTACCTTTTGAAAAGTCATTCTCTAGTATATAAGCACTAAGTCTATCATACCAAGCTCTTAGAGCTTGTTTCAAATCATACAATGCCTTAGATAATTTAAATATATGATTTGGAAATTGATAATCTTCAAAACCAAGAGGTTGTTCAACATGAACTTCCTCATTAATAAGACCATTTAGAAATGCACTTTTAACATCCATTTAAAAAGGTTTGAAATTCATGTGACATGCAAATGCAAGTAAGATTTTAATTGCTTATAATATAGCAATGGGAGCAAATGTCTCATCATAATCAATGCCTTCCTCTTGGTTATAGCCTTTGGCTGTAAATCTAGCTTTGTTTCTATTAATGAGACCATTTTCATCAAGTTTATTCCTATACACCCACTTACAACCAATAATAAGATGATCCTTGGGTCTAGGATTTCCCAAACTTTATTTCTCTCAAATTAGTTAAGTTCATCTTACATTGCAATCACCCAACATTCATCACTAAGAGCCTTCTCAATAGTCCTTGGCTTAATTTGAGAAACAAATACAACATCAGAGTCTAAATATTTAAGTTTGGATCTAGTATTTACTCCCTTCGAAGTGTCACTAATGATAAGTTCTTTTGGATGATTCTTTTGATATTGCCAATCTTTAGGTAGCTTTTGAGTCTCTTCTTATTCCTCAATTTATTCTATCTCAGCATTGTCTTCCTTTGGATCATTATCTATTTTAAGCTCTTCAAATGTTCCTACAAAATCATCAAGAACACTACCTTTCCTATGATCAAGCTTAGAAGATTCATCAAAGATAACGTGCATTGATTATTCAACTACTAGAGTTCTCTTATTAAATACTCTATATGCCTCACTAGAAGATGAATATCCTAAAATTATACCTTCATTCAACTTGGATGATAATTTTCCAAGGTTGTCCTTGGTATTTAATATAAATCATTTCCATCCAAATACTCCAAGGTATGAAATTTTGAGTTTTCTTCCATTTCATAGCTCAAAAGAAGTTTTGTTTATCAAAGGTCTTTTGAACACGTGATTTGCAATATAACAAGCGGTATTGATGGCTTCTACCCAAAAGTAAGAAGGTAATTATACTCATTGAGCATTGTTCTTGTCATTTCTACCAAATTTCTATTCTTCCTTTCAACCACATCATTTTATTGTGGTGTTCTAGGAGCTAAAAAATTATGTGATATTCCAAGTTCATTGTAAAAATTTTCAAAGTTGTCATTTTTAAATTCTTTGCCATGATCACTTCTAATAGATGCGATCACATAGCCTTTTTTTATTTTGAACTCTTTTTGTAAAAATTTTGAAATGATTAAAAGCTTCATTCTTTTGAGTTCAGAAACTAACCCATTTAAACCTTGAGTAATCATCAACAAGTATAAAATGCATACAACTTACCACCTAAACTAGCAACTCTATTTAGTCCAAATAAGTCTAAATGAATTAGTTCTAGAGGTCTAGATGTGCTTATAATATTCTTAGTTTTGAAGGCGCTCTTGTGTTGCTTTTCAAATTGACAAGGTTTATATATTTTATCTTTATTAAAATTTATTTTGGGGAGTCCATCCATAAGTTCTTCTTTATTTAGACAATGTACTTGAACCATATTAGCATGTCCTAATATTCAAAGCCAAAGCCAAACATCATTACTAATAGTGACTAAACATTCAAAGGTATTATTGGAGTATGGGTCAATTTTATAAGTGTTGCCAATTCTAGTTCCATTGAATGCAAGTTCACCACTAGAAGAAAAAAAAATTGCATTCTTTAGAGTTAAAATTGACATCATATCCTTTTTCACATAATTTGCTAACACTAAGAAAATTATATTTCAATCCATCAACTAATCATACATCATCAATCATATTCCTCCCTAGTATACCAATAGAACCAATGCCTATAAATTTTCCTTTAGCATTATTTTCAAATGTCATATTACCTCCATGCTTGTAGGTAAGAGTTGTGAAGAGTTTTACATTACTGGTCATGTACCTTGAGAATCCACTATCTATAAGCCATAATTTCATTGATAGTAGATTTTAGGCATACATACAAGACAATAAGTTTTATCTTCTTTTAGGTACCCAAATGAACTTGGGTCCTTGGGGGTTAGTTATAGAAAGATCCTCCTATTTGAGGTGAGCCTTTCTAATGTAAGTAAATGTACGTTTATATCCAAATTCCATGCAATATTGGCATTGATACAAGGTTTTATGTTTTTGTATTCTTTTTCTATTGAATCTTGAATAATTAAATTAAAAATCACAACAGTGTGTGGGATTGGATTGTTTATGTGCATACTTTTGGTTGTGTTCATGCTTTGTGTACATATATGCATAATTTGCTCTTGAAAACTTAATTCTAGAGCTTAGTGAGCCTAGTCTTGTCCTTTTAGGATTTTTAGGCTTAGTGTGCGCATGTGTATTCTTTACAACTTCAACACTAGAGGTTAGAGTTATAGAGGCTTTAACAAATATTGGTGCATTGGATGAAGTAGTAGTAGAGCCATTGAACCCTAAGTCATACTTAGAGGAAGGTAACCCTTGAATACTAATCAATGTATCTAAGGATTTCTTACCTTTATGAAACTTAGAAATAGAGTTCTTTAGTTTATTTATTTATCCTTTTTAAAATATCCTTTTCTTTGGAAATTTTCTCTAAGCTATATGAATTTCTAGACATTTTATCAATAGATTTCAACAAATTTTCATTTGATGTCTTTAATTCTAAAGTAGAATTTTTTAAAGAAACAAAGTCTTTTTCTAGCATGGAGAATTTTTCTTTATAGAATTTCATCTTGGAGAAATATTTTTGGACTTTTAAATTCATATGCTTAACTAAATCACTACCATTTAAGACATCATCAACATTATCGCTATATGCATTATAATTTAAGGATTGAGTACCTACCTCATTTGTGCGATCATCATCTTCAATAGTAATAAGACATAGATTTGTAATGCCTTGCTCTTCCACTTCTTCTTCTTCACTTAAGGATTCATCATCCCATGTGGCTTTGAGAGATTTTTTCTTTTTTTATCCCATTTCTTTTTGTTCTTCATCTTGAAGTAATCCATTTTGATGTGACCCTATTTGCCACAATCATAGCATTTCACTTCATTCTTTTTCTCTTTTTCTTTGAAAGAGGTTTTGGATGAATTACCTTTATTTGCTTGCCATCTCCTCTTTATTTTCCATTCACTTACCCTTTTGGATGGCATTGTCATTTCTTCATCATCATCACTATCTTCTTCACTTGAGCTCTCAACATCTTTGGTGACTTTGAGAGCAATTGCTTTCCTCTTATCCTTTTCACCTTTATCATCTTCTTTTTCATGTACAATTTGAAGGTGAGAAGTTTTTCGACTAACTCATTAGTCCTTAGTGCGCTAAGGTCAGGAGCTTCTTCAATTGAGGAGATATTTGATTCAAAGTTCTTCTTAGCTCTAAATGCCCTCAATATTTTGCTATTAACATCACTTTGATCATAGAATTTTTCATATTTCTTCAATTCGTTGACAATAGCAAGTAACCGATTCATCATTTTGGTGACATTTTCATTAGGTTTCATATTAAAAAGTTCATACTCATGTATAAGCATTTGGGTCTTGGCGAACCTCACTTGGATTGTACCCTCATGATAATCCTCAAAAGTTTTCCAAATACTACGTGTACATATGAGATTTTAAACTCTTCCACCTTCTTCTCAAGGCAAGGAGTTCATCAAGATGGAAGCTGCCCTATTGTTCTTATAGAAGACCCTTTCTTGAGCATCGATCCACTGTTCTCTAGAGAGAGGCACTTGAACACCTTTAACTTCATGGGTAGGAGGTTTCTACTCTTTTTCCATATATTTCCAAAGCTCAACTCCCTCACTATAAAAAAACAAGTACATCTTATGTTTCCAGTAAGAGTAATCTATTCCATCAAAGTAAGGTTTAAGATGGGGATTGAGATTTCCATGAGATGAAACGGTTGAAGTATTAGAAGTGGCTGCCATGGTGGATCAAATTTTACAATTAAGCTTCTTAAAATTTTATACCTCTGATATCAAATGTTGTCCCAGGATGGCAACCAAGAGAGGGAGGTGAATTGGTTATTTGAAGAAAATGATGGTAAAATAAAAATTTAAAATAAGTTGAAGCAAGAGAAGAGTATAGAAGAAAAACATAAGGAATTTATAGTGGTTCAGATTACCTCAATGCTACATCCACTTCCTTAATAGAATTTATTAAGGTTCCACTAACCTTGCATTTTTACAAGCTCAACTCTAACTTGGTGTTTTCACAAGCTCACACCCAACTTTTACAATGGTTTGAGTATTATCCTCACAACCTAACAAGAGTTTTTCCAAGCTCGCTCTAAAATCTAAGTGTTTCAAAGCTCATACTCAAACTTATAATGGTGTTTAATGCTCACACCCAACACTCAATCAATAAAAATATAGATTTTGATACAAGAAATTAAAAATAGTTTGCCTTAGCTATAACAATCTTAATTACACTCAAACAAGAGGTTTCTTAAGGTATTTATAACCATTAAGACTTGAACTAGCCGTTTGAAGTGGTTTCCACACGTTTAGCACTTGTCTTCCACTTAATTTTTTACTGAGATACATTGTGCGATCGCAATGTACGTTCATAAAATTCAAATATCTCTCCAACTGCTAACTCCAACAGTAGGATTTGGCTGTCTGACAGGATCTTATTAGCCCACGATGCCATATCTTGCGGTCGCACAATATGATATTATCATTTATTTTGAATTTCTTCTTCCATGTTTTCGATTATTATTGATCAGAAATGTTTGGCGGTAAAATTTAAATATATTGGACTGGTGTGGTTGCACAACAAGCTAGGGTGGGCGCACAAGGGTTTAGGCATCAAGGATGCACGACACAAGGTGATCGCTATTGCTTCTGCCACTTTTAGGTTTTTTGGTTATTGCTTTATAGGTTGCTCAAGTTATAAGGCATTTGCAAAATTGCTTCGTGTTCCAGTTTCACCGCACACCAAGGCCGCTATCCTCTTTGTATCATTAGTGGATTTGCTTCAAGCATTTGTGCGATCGCTCAAATCATTGAGTGGTTGCACAAGCATTAGGATTTGGTGCCTACAACAACAAACTTGTTTGCACTTGTTAGTATATATCAATTTGATTATCAATGATCAAAATAGAATTCAATTGTGCAACACAAAATTTTAATTCCATGAAAATAAATTTCAAAAAAATAAAAAATTATAAGATTTAAATTCAAACCCCCATGAAAAGACACAAAAAAGCACATCATTTTTAAACCCTATTTACATTTAGTTGGTTAATCGAATATAAAAAGTGGAAAATAAATATTACTTACGCTCTTTCACAAACTTGAAAAATCTTGACATGCCCACTTCCCTCTTGAATTGCATTTGCCAAAGCACTTACTATCTCTTTTTTTTTTTTTTTTCTATTTGAGACCATCAAATTTTATTTGCGTATAGACTTCAGAGAAAAAAGCTTGGGACTCAAACTGTATTGGCAGGGAAAAATGAGAGAAGGGAGAAATAAGGGATAATAGGAGAGAAGGGCAAAGTTGGAAACATAATAAAAAGCCTAGATTTATTTTTACTCGGTGATGTTTTGAAATAGAGGAAAGAAAAAGAAAAGAAATAAATTGAATGAGTAGGGTTTTTGGTGCAATTGTTTTGGTATATTATATAATTTTCTTGAGAGCAAGGATAAAGTGGAAAATATATATATATATATAAGATAAGGTTTTACTGGAAATTAACTATTCATTGTTGTGGCTATATATATATCACATTGTTTGATTATACTATTTTGCATCATGTGTTATTCGCATTCAAATAAGTTAGAATCCAAATTTGATATTGACAATTAGTTATTATTTAATGATATAAATTAACTAAAATTTTAAAATATTATATTTATTATTCATTAGAATAGATAATAATTAATTATTATACATATTTACTTAGAGAATTCAAATATGATTAGGATATTTTATTTGATGCTATAATAGTTAATTATTATCTAATAAATATAAATTAATTAAAATTTTAAAATATTAAAATATTATTTATTAGAATAGATATATTAATTATTTGTTATAGATATTTATTTAGAAAGTTAAAATTTGATTAGTTTATCCTATTTGATATTAATAATAATAAGTTATTATCTAATAATATAAATTAAATTTTTTAGATACTGAATTAAGTTTTAAATTAATTTTTTAAATATTAAATTTATTATTTATTAGAATAGATGATTAATTGATTGTTCTAAATATTATTTATATTAAATTTCAAATTAAAATTTTAAAATAATAAATTTATTATTTATTAGAATATATAATTGATTAAAAGATGTAGATATTTATTATTTATTTAAAATATTAAATTTATTATTTATTATAATAAATAAATATTTATTTAAAAAAATTTAAATATGAGTAGAATATCCTATTTGATATTGATAATAATTAGTTATTATATAATAATATTATGTGCTTAAGGACTGGCAGGTCTTTGCCTTTAAGAATGCAGGAGTGCCAATGGATTGTAAATACCTCAACCATAAGTACGTTGAACAAGCTCCAAAACAAGACAATGTGTGAAGCTCTGAAAAGGGCCTTAAATAGAGTAGAGACTTCAAATTCCCCGTTACGATTCAGTTGAATTCCTCAAAGATGCAGACTAAACATCTAATAAGAACTTTGTTGGGCCTTGAAGTCAATTGGTGGACAAATGTGTATTAAAAAAACTAGAAATTCTTTAAAGTACTTTTGATTATTTAAGCATACTGGTGGACAAACATGCACCTAAAGGAACATCATAAATAAATTGAACTCCTAAGGACTTAAGCAAACTAGTGGACTAACGTTTAATTGAAGACCAAAGTATGTAACTAAATTCTTATGGTCTAAACAAATTAGTGAATCAATGTGTAATTAAAGAACAACCAAAACAAATTATTGTTAAAAAGAAACAAAACAAATAACTATGACTTTTGAAAACTTAAATAAATTGATAGACCAAGGTATAGTTAAAGAACAATCAAAATAGATTATGCTCAAATAACATTACAATAGCTACAAGAACTACTGAGGAATTGAATAAGCTACTAATATTATGCTCTGATAAACAACGATAAAGGATAGAATATATACCTAGAGACTTTGTGATAACCAGACGAATGATGAACTTGCAAAGAAATAGGACTAACAAAGGTTAAACTAGAAAGCTAATCTAAATGAAGGGGTCAAAACTTTCAATTAAAAAGGATGACTATTTCTAGTAAGGAATTTTGGCTGAGATTTGCTTGTGTGTCTTTCTAGTGTGAATGGTTATCTTTCTTAACTAATGGCTTCTTCTTTTATTCATTATTCTTCCTACTTTTCTCAGGTAGTGGTAGATCTCCATGTTCTCATTCTTCATGGTTGTAACCTTCAATTCTTGTTCTTCCTACCTAGTGAGTGGGTGGTTGCTTCAACATGCTTTCCCTAAAAGCTTTCTTTCCTTTCATTAACCCTATTACTTTTCCATTTTAAGGGTACAAATGGCCCAGCATACTAACCTAGACTAATCTATGGAGGCCCTCCTTAAGAGAAAAGAAGAGATTTTCTGCATCATGCTAGCCAACCAGCAATCTAAGTTGATCAAGACCTTTATCAATTCCCTTTCTCATAAGAGGAATTTCATCCTATAATAAGTTTTACTGATGACCCACTCCAACCCTGTAGCTCCTCCAGCACAGCTTAATCCTCCTATTCTAAACACCAACATAGCCTCCAACTCTCAAACTCCCTTAGATCCTTAGCCAGCAACCCTAGCTTATGTAGCACAACCTAAAATTCTCCTAACCATGAATGTGCCAGTCATTGACTTAATTCAAAATAGATCCCTCCCTGAACCTTAATTAAACACTACCCTTGCACTAAGCCTTTCCCAAGAAGGTGAAACCTTACAAAAGCTTATGGAAAAGATTGAAGCCCTAGAGAAAAGTTTTAAGAACTTCAAGGACCATGGGGTATGATGATGTAGACTCCCTAGCTCTCTTCCCCAATCCTAAAATCAAGATGCTCAGTATGGATAAGTTTGATGGTATCACTTGCCTGAAGACTCACCTAAAGATGTATGTTGGTGCCCTTTCTCTACATAGGGTAACATATGACCTCCTTGCTCAGTTGTTCTAGTAATAACTGATAAGGGTATTAATGAGATGATTTGTGGATCTTTTCAAGAAGAAGTATTAGACTTGGGAAGACATCTGCAATGATCACAAAAAAATATCATTATAATGTTGAAGTGGATGTTGCTTGCACTAAGAAAATCTAAACATGAGCAATGAAGAAAAAACAGTTCTAAGGACGGCTTACTTAAAATGTCATTATTTGAGGAAAATAGAAGCTCGAGGAACCGATCAGTTGAGGAGCATGGTGTGAGCAAGTAAGTAAAGGAAGCATGAACTAGAAACCATAGAGAGCATGGGCAAACACCAACCCAACACTTTCAATGCCAACTATCTAAGAAGTACAACACTTGTGGTACAAGTAAGAAAGTTGAGGTAGTAAAGAACATGGAGTAGGCTATCACACATGAAAGTAGGAGCAGCACCAGTATATATAAAGGAATTTAAAATCAAAAGTGTCAACCAATCAAATTCAGAATAACACATCGGTAATTCAGACAATAATTCTTTTTCAAATTTAGCCAAATAGTCAATAGCTTTAGACTTTGTTGATATCTTTGTTCTTAAAAATTCTATTGGTTCTCATTTGTTTAATTGACTCAAACACTCCCTTGTAATTACTTGGCACATTTCTAATTCAGATTCTTGCTTGATGATCCCTATAAGTTTTTGAGTTTGTGGTGAATGCTTTAAAGTTTCTTTTCTACAATTAAGGTGAATAAAATATTTTTACATAGCAAACAAATTCCCTTGGGTTTAAATAATTATTCATTTGCTTTATAATTAGTTTCCTCAAGTTTATTTCATTTATTTCTTTTAATTGTACATTTGTCTAATCTCATCATCCATAGGAAAACACAGTAGTTTAGTTCCTTATGGATAGTTTCTTTTTGCCCTTTTTATTTCAATTTGTCTAATCTCTTCGGGCTTTAAGCTTACTATACCTTCAGTGCCTAAAATCATTTAGTGGTAGCCGTAACTTATTATAGTTTGTTTTTCCTTTTGTCAATTTTTCTAATCTCATTGGGCTTTAAGCTCACAATGCCTTCAATTCCTTAATTCATAATTTTACTCACCAGTAACTATAGCTTACCATTAGTTTGTTTATCCTCTTTATTACAATTTGCTTATCTCGTCAATTAAAAGGCACATAGTAATTTGAATCTCTTAAGTTAGTATTTAATTCCTTAACAAGTAGATTGTAGTCTTGTATTCATTCCTTAACATTTTTATTGTTTGCCTCAAGTTTCATACTGGATTCTTCATTATATTTTAGGTTCTTTCATTAAGATTTAGATGATTTGTTGGCCCCAGTTAATTTAGATTCATCTAGTTACTTGTTAATTTCAAGGCACACTTTATTTTTCTATTAGGTTATACTCTTTCTTTTATTAGTATTATTTTCACAATATTCAAGGGAACTATAATAGGGAACTTGAAGAGATGTGTTCTTTTTTATGTCTTTTTAAGAACTTAACACTTTCCTTTGATTAGAAGTTAGGTTAGCGCATTTAAATGGCTGAGGAACCTATAATAATCCTTTGGCACACCATCGCACCACATTAGCAAAGGCTAAAAGTCATCATTCCTGGGGCGCAATAGTTTTTTGCATGCCCAGTGGGATTGTCTTATAGAGATACCACCAAAATGAGAAAAATACCAAAGACGTCGGTCCTCCTCATGACCTATCAAGACAAGTACCACCAGAAGGATACATTCCTCAATTGGTGGAACAAATCAAGAAGAATTTGGCTGAGTGCAAGCAAAATTAGTTACATCTAGTGAAGCTGTAGAAGGTAACTCTAATTGAAATCCTCAAGGAGGCACAATTGGAGAAAAAAAAATTAAAATAGGGGTAAGACAATTTATCTTGAAAAGTTTTAGAAATCCAGAGAAGTAGAGCTTAAATATTGTGGGGTAAGTCCCCTAAGCCCAAAAGTATATGCCAGGTTATGTAAAATATCATGAAAAAGCACGAAGGGCATTCTCTTGTCCTTTGAATTAAGGAACCACCCCATCCTCAAGGATAAGTAGAAGAAATATACATACCCCTAAAGAGAAGATAATAGAAGAATAGTGGAACACGCAGATTTTGGGGAAATCAGAATCATTTCACCCTAGGAGGTCCCCTTCCTCAGCAGGTATTTGCCACTAACACACTGCAAAACCAACTAGTTCTGTATGAAATAGGAAACTTAGTCACCGGCAGCCTTATGGAAGTTAATGCATATAACTACCAACCTTTGCCTCAACCCCTTAGACATCAACTACCAATTCATGTTGAAGCAGTCAAAGAAGTGGTTCAGGAGTTTTACAAGCTTGGCCTGAGACAGATTGGCCAGCCATAATTTTTTAAGCCATACCAGAAGTAATTGATAAGAAAACCCATACCCTTACGGCTACATAATCCTAGATTTTTATTTATTTTCAAGTAAGGATGAATTAGCTAATTTTGAGAATTTTGTGAACTTTAAATTAAGGCTATTTTTGAATTCCTTAATGGGACTTGCCTTCACTTGGTATACTACTCTGCCTTGAAATCCAGTGTTCTTCTGGCTAGAGATGGAGAGGCAATTCCATACATAATTTTACTTAATAGAGCTAAAGGTTTGTATTGAATGATTATCTTAAATGACTAAAGGCTAAAAGTGTCAATCGACAAGTTCATTACACGCTTCAAGCGAATGAGAAGTTGGTGCAGGATTTACCTTCTAGAAATAACGTACGTTAAAATGGCTTGAGTTGAGGAAGAAGTTACAATGGATGGAAATTTGGGATTTCTATGAATTGGCTGCCAAGGTGGTCGAATATGAGAAACTGCTCCATGCGAAAAAGTAAAAATGGAAGTCATCCATAAGATTGTACTTCTAAGAAGTAAACCATCAAGAAGTGGCTATTACAGATGTGGTTTTCTTAGGATCACATGTTGATCTAGCATTGATTAAAAAAACACCAAAAACCTGGAATAAGATGTATGCATATTGAACCATGCCTCATTATACTTTTATGTCTCTGAGACACAGGAAATTTTTGATTTCCTCATCAAAGAAGAGTTCATCACATTACCACCTAATCATAGGTTCCTAAATAAGGAAAGGTTAGGGAATCAAGAATACTGTAAGTATCACAATTCAAAAAACCACTCCACTAAGGCATGTTAGGGATTTAAGAACTTGATTTAGGACTGGATTAATAAAGGGATACTGAAGTTTCCTAATAAAGTGAATTCCATGTTAATAGTTGAAGATCTATTTCCTCCAGCAGTTATCGTCAACATGGCTATAATTGATATGAGGTCCTTCCTCGAGGAAAAGAAAAGAAAGAGGACTCCAACCAAAATAATTGCTCGAGTGAGGAAATTTTGGATTCCTAAAGGGTATTTGTCACAACTTGATAGGAAGTTCACAAAAGAATTACCTCATTCAAGAAGGGGAGAGCATCATAAAGTAGGTTCGTGAAGCCTCCACCAGTAGCCCTAGGAAACTATTAATATTGAGTCACACATAAAAAGTTTCCTCAAAAGCTAAACAGAACACATAAATAAAGGCTGTTGAGGCAGAAAGCGGCTGCTATGCACCAGGTAGAGGAACATAAAAAGATACAGAACAATTTCCTAAGGAAAACTACCAAGGAAGAGGACGAGAGCTTTAATAAAGACACTATAGATTCTGGCTAAAAGCATGGCTTCTTTATTAGGAAAGTCTTTGTCCATTTTCATTATGCGACAACAGAGATAATCTTGCCCTTATATTTAAAGTTAAAGCTTTACCATAAGGCTTTATCCAAGCAAAGAGGCCTCAGGGGGACAAGGTTTGAAGAAGATATAACCTATGACAGAGTGACTATTTAGACTCCTTAGCCTAGAAAAGCTAGAAGAGTGATTTTAAAGAAACCATCAAACAAAATTACCAGACACATTAAGTTGTGTTTTATTAAGACGAGCCTCAATGGTAGACCAAAATTAAAGGATCTAGTTGATAATGGATCAACTGTTAACATCATGCCTTCAAGGATGATAAGGACGCTAGGAAAAAATAAGGATGATCTCATTGACGTAGATGTATCAGTGACAGCTTTTAGTTTGGGCATTTTACCCCTCTAAATTTATGTTGGCAAGACAGTGTTAATGATGGCATTCTTTATAGTCAATTCCTCAACTAGCTATAATGTTCTATTGGGAAGAGACTGGATTCATACTAAATATTGTGTCCCATCTTCATTACATCAATTCCTTTTGTGTTGGCGAGGTGATGAAGTAGAAATTGTATGGGGCAAGGATATACCATTTACATCTTATGTAGACAACATTGAGGCATGCTACTATGATGGTCTTGAACTGATTAAATTTCATAGCTAGAAATGGAATGAGGAGCCCAAATAAGCATACATGGTAACTTCTGATTACATCAAGAAGCAATGTAGGGCCATCTTGAAGTCAACTGCGATTGTATCTATGATGCCAAATGACTATCGTCTTAGAGGAAGTTGATGACTAGCAAGACAAAGAAACAAATGGTAGCTCACTAAAGCAAAAATTAGAATTAACAACGGAAAAATCCATTGCTAATTCTCAAAAATTTGTCACTAGTAGTCATTAGTGATGGCATAGCATTTGTAGCTATCCATATAGTTGCTAAAAAATTAGTGTCAGAATTTAAAGGCCATAGGCAATTAGCAATTTTCGTTGCTAATTATAAATATTTCATTGCTATTTTTTTGTCATCCTTTAATTAAGACAAATTTAGCAACTAATAGTTCTTCACAAAATTATTAATTTTTTTAAAATCAAATAAATTATTTTTAAAAAAAATAAATGTGATGCAATACAATGCATGTATGCATGAGTAACAAACAAACAAATAAAGTCAGGACGTTACTTCAAACATTATATCTTCCACACACGAGTAGTGCATCTCATTTTTTAGGTACTATGGCCAATAAAGATATCAATAGGGGATACTTCATTTTCGAGAATCTCTCAGATGAATTGATCATTAATTGTATTTTCAAAATAGAGGTCAATCTATGATAGTTCTTATTAATTAAGCCTTAATTCTTTGGGTTCACTGAGTAGCATTTCTACCATATCTTGGATTAAAACTAAATTAATAGGTTTTTTTATAAATAGACTTCTTAAAAACACAACTAATTATCTATGCCGCAAACAAGCCCACAACTAACAAGTCTTGGTTAAATTAAGGCTCACAATTGATTTTAATATTCCATAATTGACCCAACTACTTAAAAGAGTATTTATTTTAAGGCCCAATGAAAGCTTAATTTGGTAAGATGGGCTATAAAGTAAAAGAATTATTTTGAGCCCTTTCTTGGAAAAGTTTAACAATTAATTTTGGGCTTTGAGATTGGGCCAGGAGACCCATCTTAAAAAGGTTTTAAGCTTACTTTGAAAAATTTTTTGAAAATGATTTGGGCCTTAGGTTTAAAAGAATTTTTGGACCATAAAATATTTTTGGGCTTATACCATAATTAGGTCATATTAGGAAAAGAGAAACCAAATAAGCCAAAATTTAACTAAGACATATTAATCATAATCAAACAATAAGAAATTAGGTTAAACCTAATGACAATTACTAGGCCAACTACATAGGCTTTAATTTTTGAGGTAAAAGGCTCAAGTTCCCATAGCAACTATATACCAAAAGGTACAAGGCTATGAATGTTTATTAATGCTCAATCTCCATACCTTGAATGAAAGTGATACCAAATGATGCAACGAATAATACCATAATAATAAAGAATAAAATAATATAAAGACCAATAGAATCAACTTCTCTTATCCCTAGTGGATTTGCCACTGTGACCAGGGATTTTTGCCCCTACTCCTGGTCAAATGGTTCTTGTGACTTCAGTACTGTTAGGCTCTGAGCCTTAAATAACACGAGTTTAAACCTGGAGAATAGGGGTCACCACCTAGATGGGTTGGGAAAGATAGAAATGGGTGGATGACTCGATTCCTAAGGAATCTCCAACCCTTATTGAGTTTGATAAGTTAGGTATGCATGGGGAAGATGAGAATGAGCCAGCACCCCCAAAGCGTTTGATTTATTTGAATGGCCTTTTTTTTAGGTCTAAATATTATTGAATTCTTACATTATTATAATACTATCCATATTAGATACAAAAAATAAATAATCATCATAATATAAATCAAAACAACCAAACAAAATGGGCACCTAAAGATGGAAACATGCCCTTTCAAAGTCCAAATATCTATAATACAAATAATGGGACACCCACAAAAGGGTAAAAATGCGTCCTTTACATTAATCTCCAAATATAAATAAGATAAAAGAAACAAATTAAATAAATAAGGCATCCACAGAGTGAAAATATGCCTTTTACAACCTTAAAACCAAACAATAATAAATAATAATCCACGAACACATAAATAATATTCATACATATAGCCATTAAGAAATAATAAAATTAGGGCTTAAATAAAATGAAATTAAAATTAATCATAAAAATTGCAATCCACATGCAAATATTAATATTAACCCCTTAATGAAATATAAGGTGCAATGCACATAGTGGTCCCGCTAGCCGATTAGCGGGTGGGGGTCAAGGGTCAGTGCCCCTTGCAGGGGATCAGGGGCAGCTCTTTCGAAAGGTAAACAATTTGGAAGATAGAGTTTAGTTGTGGAATTAGGGGTTTTTTTTTTTTAGCAAAATTAGTGTTTTATCCTAAAGCTAGGGTTTAATCATATGACCTAGGATTTGATTCTAAAAACTAAGGTTTAATTATGCAATTCAGGGTTTTATATGGAAAGTTAGGGTTTTTAACCTAAAACTAGAGTTTTAAAATAAAATTAGAGCTTTGATTTATAAATTAAAGTTTCTATATTTGAATTAGGGTTTTGAATTAATATCTCATAATGCAATAATAAATTTACAAAATTAGAGGATAATTAATTTACATGAATTGGTCTTGAGTGTTGTAATTTAAGAAGAAACAAAAGCCAAGCAATTAACAACTAATAATAGGGATGACTAATTCAAAGTAAATAATGAAATAAAAAATGCGTTGTTGGCTCCACCAAGGTGTTTGTTGAACCAAGCTCACTATCTCCCCTTATTTAGCTTTCTGCCTCTCTCTTAGTTAGGTGTTTAATTGATAATCATGGCTGCTATTCAAACAATCCAATGATTGTTTGTTAACTCTCACAATATTTGGCTATTACTTTTGTGTCTCTCTGTTTTCTTTTGTGGCTCTCGATTATTGATTTTCAATTTATGTGTGTTTGTTGTTTTCAATTGCTCATGGTTCTTTGATTACTAAAGGTGGCTGCCTCTCTTAATTGCTAAAGTTAATTGCTCTTGGTTGCTCTCTACCTAATTCTTTTTCTAATTGTGGCTGCCCCTTGTGGCTCTTTTATTTCCCTTTTTATAGGCAACATTAGGGTAATAATTTGGCTCATTAATCCTAATCCCATTAGAAAACTCCTTGTTTATCTGAGTCTCTTTCAATTAGACACTTAAAACTAGATTAAAACCGAATTAGGCCAAGATTAAGGTCTCATGTCAAGTTAGCCTTGCTAAATTTGATATGAGCATGGACTCATGTTGAACTAGATAGCCCACTCATCTATTCAGCCTTTTTAAATTGAACCAAGCCAGTTTGGGCTTTTAATTGGTTCTAAATTTTAATTCAAGCTTTTAAAATTGGACCAGACCATGTTTAACTTTATAAAAATTAGATTGGATTTGACATAGGATTTTAAGATTGGACCAGACCCATTCAGGGCCAAAATTAAGGGTCTACAGGCTGCATATATACTATGGAAGCACCATGTGCATCCAGTACTTAAAGAATTGAAAGAATGGGAAGAAAATGGAGAAAAAGTTATCTTTAAGGAAGATCCTATTGAGGAACAAGATGAGTTACAATTGAATGAGCTGGTGTCAGCCTCAAAAAGTTTCAAGGATGATACACACAAAACTTATAATCCATTGGAAGAAGCTAACCTTGGCACTAAACAAGAGCTAAATATTACTTATATTAGTTCACTCCTCAAAAAGGGCCAAAGGAAAAGATAGTCGAGCTCCTCAAGGAATTTAGGGATTGCTTTGCCTAGAGTTATGAGGAAATGGCAGGACTGGATACGAAGCTTGTAGACCATTGCCTGCCTATCATCCCTAAATATCAGCCACACCAATAACCTTTAAGGCGGATGTCTAAAAAAATCAAGCTCAAGGTTAAAGAAGAAGTGGAAAAATTATTGAAGGCAAAGTTCATCATGCCAACTCAATACATAGAATGGTTGTTGAGCATCATTCCAATAATAAAGAAGAATGGCAAATTACATGTCTATGTGGACTTCAGACACCCGAATGCAGCCACTCCCATAGATTTCTATGAAATGCCCATTGCTAATATGTTGATTAATTCCAAGGTGAAAAATGAATTATTGTCCTTCATGGATGGTTTTTCTGCCTATAATCAAATAATGATAGCTAAGTAAGATATCTTAAAAATAACATTTAGGTGTCCTGAAGCAATTGGAACCTTTGAATGGTTGGTTATGCCATCCATTCTAAAGAATACAGGAGCAATGTATTAGTGAGCCATGAATGTAATTTTTCATGATGTGATCTGTAAATTCCTCAAAGTCTACGTCGATGACATTATGATAAAGTCCATACTAGCAAGCAAGCACCTATACCACCCGAGGAAATGCTTTGAGAGAATGAGGCACCATAAACTGAAGCTAAATCCTTTGAAGTGTGCTTTTAGGTTAAAGTAGGTAACTTTCTGGGATTCCTAGTACATCAAAGACAAATCAAAGTTGATAAAAATAAGGCTAAGGCCATTCTCGAAGCACAACTGCCTCGGAACAAGAAAGAGATCTAAAGGTTCTTAAGGCAGCTAAACTACCTGAGGCATTTTATCGCTAACCTAGTAGGAAAAATGAAAGTCTTCATAGAATTACTAAAGTTGAAGGCTGAGGTATCAATAGGATGTTTGTAGGCATAATATAATAATGCAGGCCTAGAATAAATAATATATTACCTTAGTCGAGTTCTCCAACCCATAAAGACCAAATATTCCCAATCAAAAAGTTGTGTTTGGCACTATTTTTTTCCTGTACCAAGCTAAGACATTACATCAATAGAGGGAGAGTATATGTCATTTCCTCAATAAACTTGATTAAGCACATGTTGAATCAACTCCTAATCATTGGTTGAAGAGGGAAATGGGCTAGTCCATTGACAGAATTCTTGTTGGTTTATATTTATTAAAAGTTAGTCAAGGGCCAGGCAATGTCAGACTTCTTGGCTGATCAGCCATCCTTAGATACTGTAGTCAATGAATCTGAGTTCCATGTTAATTCCTTAAAGGTCACACAATGGACCCTTAAGTTTAATAGTTCTAGCACATAGACGTTAGCAGGGGCAAGAATTGTGATCACTTGTCCAATAGGCTCCAAAAATGCTCTTTCATTCAAATTAGACTTCTCTTGCATTGAAAATCAAGTAAAGTATGAGGTACTCATGATCAGTCTAGAGATTCTACTAAATTAAGGCATTAAAGATGTGATGATAATAGGAGACTTGCAACTGGTCTTGAGGCAACTATCAGGAGAATACAAGTGTTCTAGCATGACCCTAATCCCTTACTATATAGAAATAGAAAAGTTATTGGATGAATTAGGAACCACTTCCTTGATGCATGGTCCTCAAGAAGAGAATTGGGAAGCTGATGAACTCACAAAAATCACCTTAGGTATCAGAATGTCTGAAGAACTGACATAAAGATTCATTTGTGTATAAAGGAGGGAACACCCATCTTTGATTTGGAGAGGCTTCCACTTAGAAGTCCTTAACATAGATGTAGAAGTAGCAAGCCATTAGTGAGAAGACATCAAGAGATACCTTGCCAACCCAAGCATCAAGACCGCGCAGAAAATCAAGCTTCGAACACTAAATTATGTGCTATTGGAAGAAGACCTCTTAAGAAAAGGAGTACGCGGCTTGCTTCTCAAATTTTTGTCTTTTCCTCAAGTTATGGAGGTTATGCAACAAGTCCACAATGGCATTTGTAGCGCACACTAGGCAAGGGTCAAGATGAGATGGTTATTGGAGGCATGGCTATTACTGGCCATCAATCCTTAAGGATTAGATCACATACTCCAAAGGAGGTTAATTTTATTAGAGATATAGGTCCATTCAAAGAGCCCTAATTGAGGAATTCCACCCTGTCTATGGCCATTCCAAGGTTAGGCAATTTATTTGATAGGGAAGATCTACCCCCCCCCCCCCCCCCCCAAATCCTCCAAAAGGACATGGCTTCCTCATCGTGCCTACCGATTACTTCACCAAATGGGTTGAGACTATACCATTGAGGAAAGCTGAACAAAGTGATGTGATCAAATTCATAGAGAAGCACATTATTCACAGGTTTGACATTCCTTAATCTATTACCACTAACCTAGAGGCAATGTTTACTGGGGAAGAGATGAAAGAATTTGTTGAGGAATACAAAATCTATTTACTAAAATCGTCACCTCATTATGCATAAGATAATGGGCAAGTAGAGGCTTCAAATAATATCTTAATTGGGATTCTTGAAAAATGCTTGAGGACAACCCCATGGAATGACACCACTTCATCTCAGAGATACTATAGGCATATCAAACTTCGAAGAGGAGTGCAATGGGGACTTCTCTATTCACTGTAACCTATGGTAATTGATAGAGTCATATTTTGATTAATATTTTAGATAATTCTATCCATCTTTTTAATTGTTTTCAATTGAATTTAATGTATTTTCTTTGTTGAAGTTAGAATTTATCCTATTGTATCTTGGAAATGTTAAAATATTAGTTTTTGATTAAAAGTTAAGGAAAATCGAAGAAAAAGATACAAAAGGTAGAAGAAAGTCAAGACCCACTCTTGTGGCACTCAATGCCACACCTATGGACTTCAATTGGATAACCTGCTAAAGAAGATCTATAAGCAAATTTAATCTATAATCGTGTCTTTCCATTTCCACACCCATGGAAATCAAACAACTACTGTATATGCATGTTATGTGGTTTCCAGAAATTTAAAATTTGAAGATTTACTTGAGATTTTGTTAATCTTAGAGTTCCATAATGAGAAAGTATTAATTATAAGATTTTTATAAGACATCTCAAGTTTTTGAATGGTCTTATTTGTTCAAATTTGAGTTCGTTTAGACCTCCAAACAACTATGCAAAGTCAAAACTACAAATCCATATTAGAATAGGATTTTTATCTAGACCAGTTTACTTCAAAAGGCAATAACTCAAGCTTTTGAAGTCCAAATTGAGTGATTCATTCATCTAAACTTCTAGATCTAAAATTCTTATGAAGAATTCAAGCCTAGATTCGGATTTTACCAAATATAACAATTGCCTCAATTTTCTGCACAAATTTTGCATTATTCAGCTTCCTTATTTTATTTGGATTTGTTTTCCTTCAATCAAAATTTGACTTATTTTCAATATAGACTCTTCTAAACCTATTATAACCTTTTCCAGCTTGCAAAAAAAGTTCCCTAAGCCCCTATAAATACCCTAAATCTTCCTCACAACTAATACAACAATTTAGAGAGTGATTTTTCCAAATTTTAAGTTAGAATTGGCTTTAAAGAGAAGAGAGAAGTTTATTCAAGATCAATTCAAGTTTAAGAGGCTCCCTTCTTTCCAAAGTTTAATCTTTCTAATTTGTTTTCCTTTATTTTCTTTTAATTTCAATTTCAATTATGTCTTATATATTCTACTCTTTTTTAAAATTTTTATTTAATGCATGAATATTAGGGTTAAACTATTTCTTATTTGATTTTTATATGAAGTAATTATTTTTAATTTAATTCAATTGAAGTTTGCTCTTGATTATTTGTTATTTTTTATCTTAATACTTTAATTATCTAGCTAACAATAGATTGATCTAAGGTATTATGTGATGGAGCGAGAGTGAAAACACAATATTAGTTCAAGGAGGTAACAATCTTAGGTTTAAGTTTGTGCCTAAAGACAAGGTAAACACTTGAGAGGTTGATACAAAGGTTACTCATGAAACTTAATGAATTGGCTTAAATTGCTTCTGATCACGAATGTAAATGCAATGTTAAGTTTAATATTAGGTTCAGTACTCGAGAGAGACAAAGTCTTAATTTAGGAGAACCTAACCAATAATTAAGAGTAGATTATAGTTGAATCAATACTTTAGGAAATCCATAGTTAATCAGTGAGAATAAGTTTAACCTTAATACTAAAAATATTAGATTTAAATCAAAAGACAGTTAAATTTAGTTTTAGTTTATTTTAAGAAATCTCAAAACTTTTAATAATCCAAATAAGGAATATTTTAATTTTTTAGTACTTAGAATACCTTCCTCGCGGGAATTATATCCTACTCACAACTTTATTACTTGATTATGACATGGTACTTGCAGTTAGCTAGGGTAGGCCTAACAAGTTTGTAGCGTTGTTGCCTGGGAAAATGACTATTCTAATATTAATAATATTAAACTATTATTACTTTGGAATTTTTATTTTTATTTTTACTTTTGATTTAATCTTCTTTCCTTGTAGGATTAGGGTTAAATGCACAAAAACCCCAACACACAACTTATTCCCTATAATCCTGAAATTGAGAAATTTTACAGACAACAAAACAAGGAAAGAAAGAAAAGACTTAGAAGGAAAAGAGGAGAAGGGACTTTAGCTGACATTACTAAAGAAGAAGAAATCATAGGAGACCAACAACCTAGAACTCTCAAGAATTATGCCTTACCTACTGCTGATATCGGATTAAGCATTACCAGACCACCTGCTCAATCTAATAACTTTAAGCTCTAGTTGTAATATCTAAAATTTTTAAGTAGTAACTTTCTGAATTATATTGATATGAGATTGTGTATAATATAGAGAGTAACTCGGGTATTTGAAATAGATGGAAAAATAGGGTTAGTCAAGCCTTAAAAAGTTAAAAGTTAAATTCGAATATGGATAAAATTGGTATTTTTGAAAAAGAATCTTTAAACAATAAAACCTTACAGAAATGCCCTGCTGACCTTAGAATTGAATTTTTATTGAAGTGAGAATGTGAAATATAAATAATAGAGGTTTAAATTAACTAAAGAAATTATTTTTATGGTTTTTCAAAATTAAAAGTCAAATATAGAAATAACTAAAAAAGTAGATGCACCAAAGTTACGGTGAGCTCACTTTATGGAATCAAAACCCTTATTAATGTATATGAATAATAGTAAAATCTTCTTCTTCCTCTTCTCCATCACTAAACTGTCATACACCTAAGTGAAAAATTAAAGAAAACTCATATATAACTAAAAAAATGTTAGTAGAATTCATTAGATTAGGTTAGATAAACCAAAATAACCAACAAAAATTCAAGAAAAATTGAGAAAGTGAGAGAAAGTGATACTTTAGAAAGAGGTTTGTGCTTGCTTGTTCATAAGTTGCCATTCTTTTATTTTCATTTTATTTTTGTGAGTTAAGTGTGTTTATTTCACTACTTTGTTTGAATTATTGTGATGAAGTTTGTTAATTGAATTAATAGAGAAAGAAAGTTGGAGTATGTAACTAAGTGAAAAAAAACAAATTATTTGAAATCATTTTTGAATAATTTTAAGTGCATATGTGTATATTTTAGCTTAAAACTTGCAATACCCCAAAATTAAGTATGATAGATTTAAATATTTATTTGGGAGTTAGAATTATATATGAATATATAAGTAGATTGATAAGTAAAGAAATATGAAATGAAAGAATAAAATTAGCTTATATGTATGTATTATATTTGGGAATATAAAAGTATAGATTTAGTAAAATATATGTTTAAAAAAATGATGAATTAGAAATAAGTGGGTTAAGTAGACCAAATAACATGTTTAATTTAAAGGCGATTAGATAATATGCGGAAAATGGGATATGTACATATATAAATTAAAAGTTTTGTTAGCCAAATGATCTCAATTTTGATCCTTGACAACTCAAATTGAATGACTTATTTAACATGTGTTTTAAGAACCTTGTTGCAAGAATAGATTGTTTCAAATAAGTCAACACAGGGCACATTTAGCGGTCGCACAACGATGGAGATGACCGCCCCATTGAATTGAAGAATGAAACCATATCACAGTAGGGTTCACAATCATAAACTCGACCACAGTAATGACCAAACATCAACATGAGCGACCGTCCAACAAACAAGGACGACCGCAATATGAGAAACCCAAACCATCCAAATTACAGTAAGGTTCGCGGTGACAAGCATGGTGAAGAATACGGTCTCGCTTACTGATGTAGCGACCGTCCTTCATACTCCGTGACCACTCTGCTGATTCTAGAGAAAATTACTCAAACTGACAGTAGTGTTCGCGTCCTCAGGTGCCCCCAAAAGTTCAATGCGAGTCTCTCAATTCGACCGCTAATTGGCACCTAGGGCGACCACGACATTTATATTTAGGCGAAAGTTTATTTTGCCCAGTTAAAGAATGCCACGTGTAATAACCATTATAAACCCACTTCAATATTTAAAAAGGGCGACCGCACCTAGCTTATGCGCTACCGTCCCGACAACCACAGTATGGGCAAGATTCCAACAGCAGAGCACTTAAATTCGACCATTGAAGCAATTTTAAAAGCAGCGACCATCCCTTATCTAAAGGCGACCGCGTAAGACATTGGCGCGACCATCCTAGTATCAAGGACGGCCGCTAACTGCTTCAAACATTCTATTAACACAGGTCTAAACTACAAAGATTTATTTCTCACTATCTATAACGGCTAGTTAGACCACATTGGCTATAAATACATTATTATTCTGTTAAGAAAAATAAGAGATTCTAAATTTAATAGCCAAGCAATATATTTTCTTTTCTTCCAACAATTAACATTTGAATTGTAATGAGTGTTGGGTGTAAGCATTAAAAATACCATTATAAAAGTTTAAGTGTGAGCTTAAAAACACTTAGGTTGTGAGAGTGAGCCTAACAAAACTCTTGTAAGGGTTGTGAGGCATATGATCTGAAGCCAATTATAAAGTTAGAGTTAAGCTTGTAAGAAGAAAACTCAAAGTTAGTAGAACCTTAACAAGTTGTTAAGGAAGTGGATGTAGGATTGGAGAAAATCCGAACCACTATAAATCTTGTGTGTTCTAATTTCTTCTACTCACTACTCAACTATTTATTACTTTTACATTTCTTGCTGTTAAGTTTTTGAATTCTTTGTTTCTATTTGCCATCATTCCTCAAGAAACCAATTAACCCCCCCTTAGTTGCCATCTTAGGACAACAAGTTTATATTAGGCCCAATAAATGATGGGCTAGACATGAGGAAAGGAAATAATTTACAAGAAATAATGAATTTTTTTATAAATGTATAAATATATATAAGTATAAATGGAAATTATTGAATGAGTTATATTAGTTAGAATAACTAATATGAAAATCCGCCAATAATTAAGAATTTGTAAAATTAGGAGATGCTCACAAAATAAAATATATTAGTTGTATCAAATATAATATGTTAAGGACTTAGTAAATGTATAAAAGTAGAATTTAATTAACAATACTATAAATAGAAGAATATAATTGAATAGACAAGTTAATTAGATTTAAATTGATTAGAGAATATGTAAGAAATATGATAAGAGTACAGTTAGTGGACTGCATGTGTATAGAAATATGTTTAAGTCTATAATGAGACCCAACACATGATGAATAATGAATACATGTATAATTAGCCTTGCAAATCGGATGGCAAAAAAAGAAATTAAAGAGATAATAGCTCTTACATAACAAAATAGCCCATCATTACACTACAAGCCAAGGCTAATATGTGACTTAATGCATGCAAGTTAAGTGACAAGAAAGCTAGTTAATATGCTAGCTAGATAGGATTATAGGAACAAATGTTAAGAAAACAAATAGCCAAAACTATTAAGAATGCCACTTGTGGTATTCGGCCTATGCAAGGAAGACAACATTAAATAATAATAAAAAAATGGTAACTAAAAATTATTATTAATTTATTAAGCTAAACCGAAGGTTTGTGGAAGTCTGAGGGACAATTTTCTTATAAATGGATGAATGTGAAAATAATGCGACATTACATGAGGATATATGTGTTGGTTAAAGATTAAAAGACAATAAAATAATCTGGCCAAGCATGACAGGAAGTACATGTGTTAGCTAAAGAATTAAAAGACAATAAAAATTATTCAATCAACTACAAGAAACTAAAAGAATAGTAAAAACTATTTCCTACCAATCAAGGAAAAAAGTAGCGTTCTCATTACATAAAAGAAAGACAAAATTAAAATTCAAGATAAATAGTTCAGTTGATTAAATAAGACTGAGCAAGTAAATAAGAGTGCGAGTTTAAATTCTATTAAATACCTCTTTAGAAAATGACAAATAGTCTTAACCTGCGATTTACGCCTAAAATAAGATAAGGTCTATACCTAGACCGTTAAACGGATAAGGATATGTACACCTGTGATGAAAATCAAAGAAAGACAAAATTGGAGAATATAAATCATTTACAACTTCTTGGACAGTAAATAGCAAAACTCAAAACTTTCCACAATTGCTTTCTAAAACTATCGAATTTGAAATACAAAAAGAAAACTTTTCATGAAAATTCAAGAGCTACATATACACACCATATATTTCCATTTTCAACTAAAATCAAAAGAAAGTGAAAGAAAGATCGACTTTAAGGAAAATTGGTCCGGATTTGGAAGCAGTTTCTGCCAACAGATTCATGTATTTGGAAGCTAATTTGTTCTACTTTCAATGCTTATTCTGACTATTTTCAGCTGGATGTGGTTCCCATTGCTTGGAAAGGTAGTGTTTCTGGCTCTTTCACTTTCTCGTCCGCCTATGACTTGGTTTCTAATCATCGTGAGACTTCCTTGACTTCTAAGATGGTCTGGGACTCGGCCATTCCGATCAAACTTTCAATTTTGTCTTGGCGTGTCTTAAACCATGCGCTGCCCCTGCCAGATCGATTACAAAAGATTGGTATAAGCTTAGCTGCTGCTTGCCCATTCTGTTACCAGGGAGATGGATCGGTGGATCATATTTTTTATTTCTGTGTCCATATTAAGCGTATTTGGTCCTATTTTGGGGAATTGCTAGTCAAAGATTCGTCCATTAAGAGAAGTTTGAGGCAAGAATTGATGAAGTGGTGGATGCTATCTTCTCCTAGATCTTTGATTGGTCGAGTTAGAAGGTTGGTTTCCCAAACCATTTTATATGTTACTTGGGTTAATTATTGTGGTTGCATTTGGGGAGATCAATTTTTTTATTTCCCAGCTATGCTGAATACTATCTTCAAAATAATTAATAGTTGGGGTGTAGGTCATTCTCATGAATCTTTTACTAGGCCCATTCCATCATTGGCAGATATTCTTCCATCTCAATTTGGGCTTTCTAATCTTAAGCCTAAGTTGGTTACTTGGCTAAAACCTCTATTGGGAAATTACAAACTTAATGTTGATGCTTCTTTTACCCCTCATATGTCCTTTGGAGGTGCGGTCCTTCGATCAAGCAGCGGCCAATTTATAGCGGGTATTACCTTTGTGTTGCAGGCAGAGGATGCTTTCAATGCGGAGATTACAGCCATGCAAATGGGAGTTCAATGGTTCATTAATGCAGGTTTTGAGAGTTTCCATGTTGAATCGGATTCTGTCTTGCTGGTTAACTATATGGTTCACTCCCACTCCATTCATCCAGCATCCAAACTTGGTGTCACCAAACAACTACTCACTTCTCATTCTTGTCCAGTTACTCATGTGCATCGAGAAGGAAATCAAGCGGCTCATTTTTTTGCTATGCTTAGTCGTTTGCATCATAGGAATTTTTTCTTTAATTCTTTTGATACTTTACCACAATTTTTAAGAAGCATTATCTTGAGTGATTGTATGGGATTACCTTACATTCGTTTTCAACATTAATATTAATAATACTACGGGTTGTGTGGTTTAAATTTCCTTGCTTCCAGACGTCCTTGTGGCTATCGCTGGGGCAGGTTTTTTTAAATCATACATTTACGTCTTTTTTCTTGGCTTAAAAAAAAATGGAATTTCTACTTGATTAGAAGTAGAAAACGTTATGGATGGTATGATATAAACACCGCATATGCATAAATATGCATGAAATATAAATCTATATAAAATATACATAATGGACACATAATGGACACATCCTTGAATTGATAATGATAATTCATGAAACTTATGTGTATGGAAAGAGCTAATTAAAAGAAACTAAACTATCATCTTAGAATTCAATTTTAATGTGTAGAATGGAAGATGAGTTTATGAAGATGAATTTGTTAACAGTTTAGAGATGGCCACCTTGTTACAGAATTTGAAATTTTATGTTATATAATTGTTATATGTGTTGTGTGCGATGATTGGATGAAATAAAGTAAAAAAAAAAAGTAAGTATTTAGGAAATATGCATATTGGAGTAATTTAATTGGTGGAAATCTATGAGAGTCATTATAAAATAATATGAGAAGACTATAATTATGGGCCACATTGAATTTGTTTCTTGTACATTTTGTTATCTAATATACGAATGTGAGGATATATGATGATATGTATATGATGTGATGATTGAATATAAAGTAATATAATATAGATATAGATATGTTTAGCATAAACATTAAAATTCGGTTAAAAAAAATAAAAAAATGAAGGAAATGATTTAATTGGTAGAAAATTTTTTTAAATAGATTTTTATATTCTCCAACACGGAACTATATATGTATGTATATATATATATTTATATTCATATGTATATAAATAGTGGTAGTAAATAAGGAGATGATGTTTGTTTAAGAGCTTGTTTGGGAAGATAAATTGTTTGAATATAAAAAAAAATAGATTTACATGGTAATATAATAGTTTCGAATCTTAAATCAATGGAGATTGAAAGTAAAATGATGATAAAAAGAGACTTGAGATTAAGGCTTGCATCTAAAAGAGATGTAGTTGGATTCAAACTTAATCATGATGATCATTTTAATGCAGAGAATGATAGAAGAAAGATCTCTAAGTTAAGTAGTTTTATTAGCCAGCAGTAATTTTAAAAGAAGAGGAGAAAAAAAATATACTGAGAATGCATAAGAAAGGTTCATAAGTGGTAAGATATACACTCCATATACATGAGATATACATAAAATATAATTTCTTGCACTTTCATCATAATTCACAAAATTCATATAGATGAGAAGAACAACTCATGTAGATTAAGATTATCAAATTTAAATCTCATTTTAAAATAGAGTTTGAAAGTTATAAGCTAGAGAAAATTGAATCGTTGTTGATTAAATGAAATGGCCATCTTGGTATTATTTCTAGATTATTTATTATATATGTGATGTTATGTGACATGTGGTGAATAAAAAAATTAATGTTTAACATGTAATAAGCATGGACGTGGAATTGTATGTATCATGAAAAGTTATATGTTGTAGTGATTTTCTTTTACAACATGAATTATATACAAAGAAGGACAAAAGTTGTCCTTTCTTTGAAATATACGATGAAAAATATACATATATATATATATACATATAACATATGTTTACTTGTATGAATAATAATACAAGTCAGAAAGATACTAATAAAGATATTATAGAGATAATGAAGAGAAATTATAGGTCATTTAAGTATTAATAATAAGTATAACAGATAGTTGGAACTTATATGATTGAGGATGGATGTGTAAAAATAAAAACTCATTAAAGTTGTTTAAAGGCTGTAAATAGGCTGAATGGATTCATGTTCCATGATCTTGATGAAGTGTTTAAATTGTTATTGGAAATTAAAATGATTTAATCAGTATATAACTAGAAAAAAATAGAAAGGAAATAAATCAAACTAAAAAGGATAAGTAGAATTATGAAAGTAGTTCTTGAATATAAATTGTTTACTTAGAGTGTAAATTTTACTCACTTAATTACTTTATTAATTTATAAGTAAAACTTGAATATATGTGGTAATAATATGGTATAAGTAAAGCCAATATGATTGATTATGATCTTTCGGGTGAGCCTTCTGATATTAACTGTGAGCGGAGATTTTCGCTCCTACTCTCATATGGAATGATTCTTGTGACTTCGGCTCTGTTAAGCTCAAGGCCTTAGAGAACACAGGCCTAAACCTGGAGAAAATGAAGTCGCCACCCGAATGGATCAGAAAAAAAAAAGGGGTGGATGACTGGATTCCTAAGGAATTTCTAACCCCTAATAGATTCAAAAAGTTGGGTACATGTGAAGAAGGTGAGAATGACCCAACACTCCCACAATGCCCGATTCATTAGAATCGATCTTCTTTTCATGTCTAAATAATATAGAATTTTCAATTATTATGATATAATTCATACTACATACAATAATTAAAACAAAAAGCATCATTGTATTAAAATCAAAGTAATGTTCAAATAAAATAAATAAATGGACACCCATTCGAGGATGAAAACATATTCTTACATCGTTCAATGTCTAAAACTAAATAGGACACCCACCAAAAAAGTGAAAACGTGTCCTTTACATTAATCCCAAAATATTAAAATAATTTAAATTACATGAAGCTTAACTAATGAGGTACCCACAAAGTAGAAACATACCTCTTACATTATTAATACCAAGATAAACAAATAATAATAATAATAGTAATAAAAATAAAGAAAACATCCATCCGTGATAAATTAAACAAATCAAGTTTAAAATAATTTTTGAATTCATAAAGTATTAATGTTAGGTTGAATTTAAAGTTTAGAGATGGGTATGAAACTAATTATTGAAAAATTAATTTTGAATTCATAATTGATTAAGAATAAATACATTTATGCAGTTTTAAAATAAAAACTGAGTTTAAAGAAATTTTTGAAATTTTCAAAGTTTTGAATTTAAGGTTATGTAATTTTAGGATTTGAAGTAAGTTTAAAGCTTTGGAATTAGAATGACTATTTATGACATGTTTGGTGAATATGTCTTAAACACAATGTGTTTGAAATTATTTTAAAGAATGTTTCTTTACATGAATAATTAAAGTGAAGACATTTGAATGATAAAGACAGTGTATTCTTTTTTAAGAATTGTTATTGATTTTATCAAAGTGACACTATATATGTAACATTGATTGGAATTAAGAAGGAATTGAATTGCTCAAACTATAATGATATTAAACCTAGCTTCCAGATTAAATGACTTGCTAGAGGGTGGATGTCACTGATGTCACTGGACACTCTATGTCACCACTGTTACTGGGTATTTTTGCCATTATTGGGCTATTGACCATGCTGACTGATATTATTGAGCATTTACTTGCTACTATTGACCCGTTATTGGAACCTAGAATTATAAAATTCAATGTGTGAGGGCAAAGCAATTGGAAATTTACTAAGATAAGAAAATTGTACAAAATAATTAATTTCATTTAGTTATGTGATTTTTAAATTTAATGATGTTAGATAGGTTAACTTGTTATATTTGATTTCATATCCAGTTATTATATTAAAGCTGCAAATTATTTACATGATTTTGTTTCAAATATTTTCCTACATTTAAAATTTTTGGTAAACTATGAGTATGCAAGACCACTAAGTAATTGTTTAGCATATTAGATTTATTTCTGACGCACAAATCAGACAAGTAAAGTAGATTCCGTGGAGTGAGATACTAGAGCTTCAAGACTAATTGTATCAAAGAAGATGTTATATGAAGAATTTGGCATAATATATTTTATTTGGTCCCTATAGCATTATTTGAATTTTAAAAGACAGTTGTATAAATATGGGTAGTTAGAGAATTTGTATACTTGTAGTTGTGAGTTAAACTTTATGAATTTGTCTTGAGTTATGACTTTATAGTATATTATGATGATTATGGAACATGTCTAATATGCAAACATGTTGATGGAAGCAAGACAAATGAATTAATCATGGATGATTGATGGTGAGATTATGCAATTGGAGTTGAAGTTAAATGAATGAAATACTAGGAGTATTTTTCTGCTGTAGGTTGTATTTTGATTGGAGAATATGTTGAAAATGCCAAATTTTAAGGGAGACTGTAACACCCCGATACCCTATATAAGTACTATACATATACCTAGTATACATACAGTAAGTATATAAAGTATAAGAATGCTACTTTTCGTTACCTTTTAAAAACATGTAACCGAATTTAAACCATAATACATTAATTTAAATAACATTTATAAAATCATTATCTTTATCCAAATTACATTTATACATATAAATACTCTCTCATCAGAAATACATCAAAATTAAAAGTATTACATGTATGCATTACCCTCTAGTTGGTCTCGACAAACTCTTACTCTTCTTGTGGCATAATGAGAGACTTCATATCTTCACCTATTTACCTGCGCGAATACACACCCGCGCTAAGCCCGAGAGCTTAGTAGTCCAAATATAAAATGTAAACATATAGTATAGAAGTATTAACATATAATGATATATCCATTCAATGTATAATTAATTCTTATCATATTATCTTTTCTTTTTAATTGCATCATTCATATATCTTAGCTAATTTCATATATAATGTACATATATATATACATAATATTATCACCAACCCCAATCTATCACCAATATATTAATACACCCACATTATATATACCATACCAATCATTATTGCAATACACACATTACATATCATACCAATCACTATTGCAATACACACATTACATACCATATCAATCACTATTGCAATACGCACATTACATATCATACCAATCACTATTGCAATACACACATTACATATCATATCAATCACGAATCACATTTTTAATGAAGATAACCATTATCATCAACCACTATTCATTTACATATCATACCTCATAACATTATCTTATTCACAATTCACCAATCATGATTCATTTATTTCAACACTTGTATTTCACATTGGCAACAAAGACAGACTCGGGCCCAAAACACTAATATGTCATTCGACTTTCAGAGTTAATGCTTTGGTTTAATTATCACATTTATCATTATCCCAACTAGGCTTCAAGGATTAGGTTCAACCAAGCTTCAAGGGGAGCAAAGCATGCTAAGCATCAACCCAACTTGGCTTCAAGAACCAACCCAACCTAGCTTCAAGGGTTGTAACATCTCAATTAGGCTTCAAGGAATCAATTCCAACCTAACTTCAAGAGATTGTTACTATTAGGCATGCCACCAACAACAAAACTCTGAAAATGAATAACATATTAGACACACAATTCATTGATCATTCCATCACCAATATCATTTACAATTCTCATCATCATTTAGGCAAACATGCCTTACATATCTCAATTGAATTGTCATAGCCAATCACAATGGCTTCATATCATATTTGAATCATCATGGCCAACTACAATGGCTTCACAACATATCCTATCTCAATCCATATGATACATATAGCATCATTGATATAACATTTCAAAGTATTTTATTCATATAATACATTGCCATTCACAAGATTCACAATGCATATAACATAACATTTCATCATTTCTCAAAATACATAAACACCATTCATTATTAGAGCATTTATCATAATAATTTGCACATACATTAAGAATGATCCTCATTTCTTCCTATCTTTCCCATTTCATATATCATCCTTTATATATATATATAGCAATTGACATTATTCATTTACATTCACAATATAATAGAGTATTTAACACATTCATCCAAATGTGTTAAGGTTCAAGGACATATAAGGATATACAATCAAATAGGATTTATGCTTACCTTTTAATGATCTTCACAACTTTCACCTCATTCAATCATCACCTTAGTCAAATTATATTAACAATATAGTAAACTACTTAACACATTTGCAAACAAATGTGTTAAGCCTCAAATCATGTAAATAAATACAATCATATGTATTGGTACTTACCTCAAGAACTACTCCCATCAATTTATACATTTCTTTATTCCAAGAATTCTCCACATTTAGGTTAATGCAACCCAATCTCTTCGAAACCTAATCCAAAGATCATTATTCATAAGTTTAGTATCATCTACATACATTTGTTTAAGTCATTCTTTGTTTACAAAGTGTTTATGTTTAGGTTTAGAGACCAAACTATCTTTGAAGAATCAAAACCATACAAAAAGAACAAAGAAATCAAACAATATCCAACTCATTTGAGGGACACGGGCAGCCCACTTGAGGGACACGGCCGTGTCTCTCAACTATAAAAGAGGCAGTAGCCAACACGGCTAGGTGACACGGCCGAGCTTGTGGCCGTGTCTCTCACCAAAAACCACAGTAGCTGACACGGCTTGGGGACACGGCCGTGTCTCCCAAAAACACTCCAACACATCCCAAAATTTTTCATGACTTGGCCGTGTCTCTCCCTTGCCTTTGGCCGTGTCACTCAAGAACACAAACCCTATTTATGGCCAACTCTTCCAAATGCATTTAAACACATAATACCCAACACAAACTCACTCAAATGGATGTAATCAAACTCATTAACACTTATTTTGCACATTTAACATAATACTTACATTAACCAAACATTAAATCATTCATCAACTCCAAACCTTAAAACCAACTTCACACTTGAACTTCCACTATCAAAACCCACTTAAACTTACAATTTTCACAATCAAACCAACACCAATTCAATCCTTTATCTCACCATCAATTTTAACACTTATAAACACATATCAAACACACCAAATCATCACATCAACAAATCACAATTTCCTTTAGACACAACTTCAAAATTAACAAAGGAAAACACAAGATTACTTACTTGAAATGAAGAAAATCCACAAATCTCTAACCAAAACCCTTGATTCCTTCTTCAATTTGAGTTAAGATCTTCAAACACCTCTCAAGCTCTTTCTCTTCTTGGATGGCCGGCACACACAAGAGAAGAAAAGAAATTCAACAAAAGTCAACAAGCTTTTCTTCTTTAAATCTCCACCAAGAGATTTTAACCAAGCAATTACTAAAACACCCTTTTCCATATAACTTAACCTTTGTCTCTTATATGTCCACATAGGTAATTACACATGCCACAAAATAAATATCTCTATTGCATTGACTCTTCCTTTGACTTTTGTATATGTTAATTATACAACCATATTAACAACATATACACTTCTCTCTAAACCCTATTTTATTTCCCAAAACACATATACACAAGCATTCTCTTACCAATTTCTTTTCTCTTCACATAACATATACATTCAATCCAACTTACAACCACAACATAATCAAAACTTCTAAGGCATACATGAGGATATTACAATTCTCTCCCCCTTAAATAATTTCGTCCTCGAAATTATCTAGTATCATTGTAATCCATTCATAATACCATACCATCTTAACTTCCAAATGAAGTTAATTATACGTTTAAGTCATTATATCATCAAATCATATAGCTTCAACTCTCCTCTTTAAAGTCAACCACTTACTTAAAATTCCATAACTCATCATTCTATATGTTTATACATCTTATTACTTCTTTAATCAAACATCCAAAAGAGCTCATTACATCTCTTGTTAAAGTCTTTATACAAGAATCAGATCATTTTATAGTACACTTATACTCCATCCAACCTTTATATTTAATATATTTTGTTCTTTCACTTCTTTGTAATTACTCTCTTAATTTTAACTTTAAAAACCATTGACTTATATCTGAGCATTAATTATCCCATCATTACAATCACTGTCTAAAAAGGCATTTATCACCCTCAATAGATAACAAAATCCTGATTTTTCATAAATGGAGTTATTTCTTTAGCATTCTCTTCACTTAACTTACAAATTAATACATTACCTTTCAACTTATTTTATAAATAACCAATCTTTTTCTCTTCTTACCATAAGTTACAATTACCATAATTCCATTCATTCATCCAATCACACTTTTAAAAATTTTACATCATATATATTACCATGTAAATAATTACACTCTTGGTACAACTATACACATTAAATCTCAATAATGATTCATAATCTTAGTCAAATCGAAATCCATCGATCTATCTGTCACAATATATCCACATTCCAATCTTGTTCAACTCTAACTAACAATTAATTTATTCAAACTCATCATAAAATTTCACAATATTCATATATATATATATATATAACTTCATTCCATTAGAGCAAACTCATATTCAATTCCTGATCTCTTCCGACCCATTTCAGTCAAATCATCATGATAACAAATCAATTCAAATTATCTGTTAATATACACATAGTTTATTCTCTATTATCTTATTATAATTCCCACCAATTCTCATAAAGATTTTATACCATAATTACTATCTATAATTTCTCCCTTTTTAATATCTCTTCTCATTTCATATCGTTGTTATTTTTATTTTGATTAGCTTATTGTCATATCATCCATAACTCAAAACATTTCCATAATTTCTTTTTCCTCTCTTCATATTCACAATTTTAACCCAATTCTTAACATAAAATGATAAAGTACAATTTTATCCATCATAACTTTTAACTATACTTCTCAAACAAGATTTTCAATCTCACCAAATCTGTACTGCAATCCTTTTATCTAAGATCCAAATCCATGGATAACAAAATTAACCAATCAAACACACTAAACAAAACACATGGCTTTAAGAGATTAATATTCAAACCTGAGACTTTCCAATCAATATTGTTCTTCTCATAATTTTATTCTCAATCCAAACAAATACAAGGCTAAGGTGTATCTCAAGAATTACATATTCCTTCTTTACATTTTTTACTATATCAGAAGTTAACACATTCCAACTCCATTTCAACCAAATTTGCATTCAATTATATAATCTTTATCAACTTAAGTCACGTTTCAACAATATTATTATATATATATTCAATCATATACAGTTCTTATACAATTTCTATTCGTCACTTCATTTCTAATCCATTTACAATCTCTTATAATATAATTACATAGAACTTTTTATATGTAAATACTTTGGGACTCTAAATATCATAAAATTATCAAATTTATGGCTCATCAACAATTTCTACTGTCCACTATTACTCAAGTCCATTTCATCCTTACTTTTATCACACAATCCAATTAGCTTTACCCAGTTCCAGACCTACTCTCTCTTAGGTCCACTCATACATACAACATCATTTCCATATCACTAATTCTATAATTATACCACATACATATTCATAGGTCATCTACAAAACATGATTCACACCTTTATGTATATATGTATAATTTCATTCACATGTCATATACATGTACACACTTAATTATATGCTCTTATTTTATTTTCCTTTTTCATACATTCAATACAAATTTAATATTCATCACTTTCTTTTAAACATTATCATTCTCATTCTTCCATATAATAGAAAGTATTTATTCACACAACATATATATATATATATTGACTATAATAATATTTCACATCCATCTTGATCACATTCCCAATGTGACATCTCTTTCACTTTCATCTTTAAAAGCAATTAGTATGCTTCCATAACCATTTTTACCCTTTACACTCAAAATGACTTAAAATAACTCATTTTCATTTGCTTATCCACTTTCCTTTTTTTACTTTAAAATAATTTCTCATACTACCAATCACAATACTCAATTCATAATGCTTTAATATGGAATATTAGTCATTTCTCCTAGCTCATGTATTGAATATACATTAAACCATCAATATCCCAATAATCTTTATCAAATTCCACTGAAACTTTAACTTCTCAATTTACTACTTCGTTTAAGCTTCAATTTGCCAAACTCATCTTTTCTTAATATCAACTTTAAAAGCATCTTATATATATATCACAAAGTAATATCAAAACATATAATTTTCACAATTATCCAACTCATTCCAAAATTTCAAATATCCCATATCACCACCATTATCATGAGCTTTTATAATATCCAAGCATCTCACATCTCTAACATTGAATTCACAATGTTTGCATTATAATAACAATACTAAGTTATATTCTTATTTAACCACTATCATCTCTTTTTCCTTTAAACAAAACCTTAACTGTATATACATCCCAACTTTACATAATCACACTATTTTTATACTAACCAACTTATTCAATATTTCACCATACTCTCCTTGTTTAAATAACATAACTTTCAATATTAATAAATCGATATTATTTCCTCTGTTTAGTAAACTCAACATTAGCAAACCCAACATAAACTTTATTATAAATAGGTTCAAAGTATAGAGGAAAGAATTCATACTTTAATCTTGATTTTGATTTCTACTCATTTTCAACTTTATTCTCCTTTTCATTTCTTTATGTTTCAATTCACATTATGTCCTACATAATATTGCTCATAAACATCGACATTACATTCCATGTTGCACATAATATGACATTTTCATATGCATCATCAATATACATATAGCACATTACATTTCACAATTTGTTTTCTCATAGTCAATTAGGCACTATGCCTCAATTATAATTCATTTTCAACATCAATACCAACAATCATGATTTCTCATCACATCAAAATAGTATACACATATATCATCAACTACATAGAACATCTCATATAACACAAATATTTTACTATTCATATAATGCCACATCCGAGACCAACCTAGGTGTCAATGCATATGCACGTATTACAAATTTCATTTCAAAACTTTTCCTTTTTACTTCTATTTAAACTTTTCAAAACTCTTTTTTTTTTATACTCTTCAAAAATTCTCTTTTTAGTTTCACTTAGGCCGAGAAACTCGAACCTAAGCTCTGATACCAAAATAATTGTAACACCCCGATACCCTATATAAGTACTATACATATACCTAGTATACATACAGTAAGTATATAAAGTATAAGAATGCTACTTTTCGTTACCTTTTAAAAACATGTAACCGAATTTAAACCATAATACATTAATTTAAATAACATTTATAAAATCATTATCTTTATCCAAATTACATTTATACATATAAATACTCTCTCATCAGAAATACATCAAAATTAAAAGTATTACATGTATGCATTACCCTCTAGTTGGTCTCGACAAACTCTTACTCTTCTTGTGGCATAATGAGAGACTTCATATCTTCACCTATTTACCTGCGCGAATACACACCCGCGCTAAGCCCGAGAGCTTAGTAGTCCAAATATAAAATGTAAACATATAGTATAGAAGTATTAACATATAATGATATATCCATTCAATGTATAATTAATTCTTATCATATTATCTTTTCTTTTTAATTGCATCATTCATATATCTTAGCTAATTTCATATATAATGTACATATATATATACATAATATTATCACCAACCCCAATCTATCACCAATATATTAATACACCCACATTATATATACCATACCAATCATTATTGCAATACACACATTACATATCATACCAATCACTATTGCAATACACACATTACATACCATATCAATCACTATTGCAATACGCACATTACATATCATACCAATCACTATTGCAATACACACATTACATATCATATCAATCACGAATCACATTTTTAATGAAGATAACCATTATCATCAACCACTATTCATTTACATATCATACCTCATAACATTATCTTATTCACAATTCACCAATCATGATTCATTTATTTCAACACTTGTATTTCACATTGGCAACAAAGACAGACTCGGGCCCAAAACACTAATATGTCATTCGACTTTCAGAGTTAATGCTTTGGTTTAATTATCACATTTATCATTATCCCAACTAGGCTTCAAGGATTAGGTTCAACCAAGCTTCAAGGGGAGCAAAGCATGCTAAGCATCAACCCAACTTGGCTTCAAGAACCAACCCAACCTAGCTTCAAGGGTTGTAACATCTCAATTAGGCTTCAAGGAATCAATTCCAACCTAACTTCAAGAGATTGTTACTATTAGGCATGCCACCAACAACAAAACTCTGAAAATGAATAACATATTAGACACACAATTCATTGGTCATTCCATCACCAATATCATTTACAATTCTCATCATCATTTAGGCAAACATGCCTTACATATCTCAATTGAATTGTCATAGCCAATCACAATGGCTTCATATCATATTTGAATCATCATGGCCAACTACAATGGCTTCACAACATATCCTATCTCAATCCATATGATACATATAGCATCATTGATATAACATTTCAAAGTATTTTATTCATATAATACATTGCCATTCACAAGATTCACAATGCATATAACATAACATTTCATCATTTCTCAAAATACATAAACACCATTCATTATTAGAGCATTTATCATAATAATTTGCACATACATTAAGAATGATCCTCATTTCTTCCTATCTTTCCCATTTCATATATCATCCTTTATATATATATATAGCAATTGACATTATTCATTTACATTCACAATATAATAGAGTATTTAACACATTCATCCAAATGTGTTAAGGTTCAAGGACATATAAGGATATACAATCAAATAGGATTTATGCTTACCTTTTAATGATCTTCACAACTTTCACCTCATTCAATCATCACCTTAGTCAAATTATATTAACAATATAGTAAACTACTTAACACATTTGCAAACAAATGTGTTAAGCCTCAAATCATGTAAATAAATACAATCATATGTATTGGTACTTACCTCAAGAACTACTCCCATCAATTTATACATTTCTTTATTCCAAGAATTCTCCACATTTAGGTTAATGCAACCCAATCTCTTCGAAACCTAATCCAAAGATCATTATTCATAAGTTTAGTATCATCTACATACATTTGTTTAAGTCATTCTTTGTTTACAAAGTGTTTATGTTTAGGTTTAGAGACCAAACTATCTTTGAAGAATCAAAACCATACAAAAAGAACAAAGAAATCAAACAATATCCAACTCATTTGAGGGACACGGGCAGCCCACTTGAGGGACACGGCCGTGTCTCTCAACTATAAAAGAGGCAGTAGCCAACACGGCTAGGTGACACGGCCGAGCTTGTGGCCGTGTCTCTCACCAAAAACCACAGTAGCTGACACGGCTTGGGGACACGGCCGTGTCTCCCAAAAACACTCCAACACATCCCAAAATTTTTCATGACTTGGCCGTGTCTCTCCCTTGCCTTTGGCCGTGTCACTCAAGAACACAAACCCTATTTATGGCCAACTCTTCCAAATGCATTTAAACACATAATACCCAACACAAACTCACTCAAATGGATGTAATCAAACTCATTAACACTTATTTTGCACATTTAACATAATACTTACATTAACCAAACATTAAATCATTCATCAACTCCAAACCTTAAAACCAACTTCACACTTGAACTTCCACTATCAAAACCCACTTAAACTTACAATTTTCACAATCAAACCAACACCAATTCAATCCTTTATCTCACCATCAATTTTAACACTTATAAACACATATCAAACACACCAAATCATCACATCAACAAATCACAATTTCCTTTAGACACAACTTCAAAATTAACAAAGGAAAACACAAGATTACTTACTTGAAATGAAGAAAATCCACAAATCTCTAACCAAAACCCTTGATTCCTTCTTCAATTTGAGTTAAGATCTTCAAACACCTCTCAAGCTCTTTATCTTCTTGGATGGCCGGCACACACAAGAGAAGAAAAAAAATTCAACAAAAGTCAACAAGCTTTTCTTCTTTAAATCTCCACCAAGAGATTTTAACCAAGCAATTACTAAAACACCCTTTTCCATATAACTTAACCTTTGTCTCTTATATGTCCACATAGGTAATTACACATGCCACAAAATAAATATCTCTATTGCATTGACTCTTCCTTTGACTTTTGTATATGTTAATTATACAACCATATTAACAACATATACACTTCTCTCTAAACCCTATTTTATTTCCCAAAACACATATACACAAGCATTCTCTTACCAATTTCTTTTCTCTTCACATAACATATACATTCAATCCAACTTACAACCACAACATAATCAAAACTTCTAAGGCATACATGAGGATATTACAGAGACTCTGCCGAAATTTTTATTAACATTGACTTTAGTATTTATCTAAAACTAAATGTATAAGTGTATAGACATTGCTTAATGGTTCTTATTAATATTGTCAAAGGGGCATGACATGAGCCTTCACTCATCAATTTAATTCGACAATCAACTTTTCATTACTTGAACCATGAAGATGCATATACTCACATCATCACCTTCTTGGAAATGTGTGATACATACAAAATTAATGGTGTTTCTGATGACGCCGTTCATCTTTGGCTCTTCCTTATTTCATTGAAAGATAAAGCTAACAGATGGCTCCTCTCAAATGCACCAAGTACATTCACAACTTAGGATCAACTAACCTCAACATTCTTGGCTAAATACTTTCCACCTTCTAAAACTGCTAAGCTGAGGAATGACATCACTAGCTTCATATAATATGATGGAGAAACTCTATATGAAGCATGGGAGCAGTTCAAGGATCTTCAAAGGAGATGTCCCCACCATGGAGTATCGGATTGGCTCTTATTTCAAACTTTTTACATTAGTTTGACACCTTCTATCAAGAGTACAATTAATGCAGCAGCCAGTGATGCTATAATGAATAAGGTTCCTGTTGATGCCCTTGATTTGATCGAAGAGATGGTGATAAACAATTACCAGTAGTCATCCAAGAGAAGCAATCCCAGGAGAGTAGCCGGCCTACAAGAAGTTGATAATTTGTCCTTACTTTGAGCTAAGGTAGATGTTATTATCAAGAAATTGGAACATGCCAACTTCACTTCTTCTATTTGTGAAAGATGTGGAGGAAATCATCAAACTGCACATTATCAAAGGCGTGGACCAGTACACTTTATGGGCAACCAAGATGGACCTCAGAATTTTTCCTATGGTAATACTTATAATCCAAGTTGGAGAAATCACTCAAACTTATCATGGGAAAATCAAAATAATTAAAAAGTGCCCTATCAACCTCTATTCTTGAGAATCCAAAATCAAAGCCAATCTCATTAACCTAAAAGTAAGCTATCTTATGAATTAGCTTTAGATAAATTTATTGGGATCACATCAGAGAGTTTCGACAAAGCTCAAAAAATAATATGACAGACTTAAGGCAAGAGTAGAGTAAATTACGGTCCAAAATAGAAACCTTGAGATTTAAGTTAGTCAAATAGCAAGTTCTCTTAATGCTCATCCACAAGGGGCACTTGCAAGTCAACCAGAAATCAATCCAAGAGAATATTACAATGCTATATTTTTTGAGAAGCAAAATGCAATCTAAAGAGATCCTTTCTTCTGAACCTGAGATCAATGAGAAAAAGCTGAAAAAGAGGAGGCACCTATTAAGAAAAAAAATAAAATCTTATATGCCACATATTCCTTTCCCTCAAAGATTAAAAAATGAGATGGAAGAAGTTACCACAATTGCACTTACTTCAGAGAGCAGCTTATTATTTCAAAGCACGCTTCCTTCTAAATCTATAGATCTAAGGAGTATTTTTATTCCTTGCAAAATTGGTAGATTTAATTTTCAAAATGCATTATGTGATTCGGGTGCTAGCATTAATCTAATGCATATCTATTTATAGAAAATTAAAACTTGCAGAGAAGACACCTACCAATATAAAGTTACAGCTTTGCAGACGGATCAGTTAAATACCCTAAAGGACATATAGAAAATGTGCTTTTAAAAGTGAAACAATTCTGCATCCCTATCGATTTCATGGTTGTGAATTTGAATGAAGATATAAATGTTCTATTGATACTTGGGAGACCCTTCATAGCTACTATTAGAGCTATAATTTATATGAAGAATGCCAAGCTAACCTTAAAAATTAGGGATGAGCAAGTGGAGTTTGACATGACAAAATCTCCAAAGGATCCTACTTCTTCATCCAACGTTCTATAAGAAAATTTCAACAAGAAGGATCCACTCAAAATTTTTCCAAATTCCAAACTCCATATCAAAAGAAAGAAGATACAAAGCAACAAGCTCACAAGCACCAATTGAAGGGAATAAAGAACTTGGGAAGCAAATTTTCAAGTCAACCATAGCAACATAATTGGGAAGGAAGTAATTTATAATCTTCCACCTTGAGCACTAAAAAGATATAGTGAAGCTAAGGATTATAAATTAGCGCTTATTGGAGGCAACCCAATTCTTCTAAGTTTATTTTTGTTTTTATTTTTTTCTAGTTTTAGGTGTTTGTCTTTGTTTTTATTTTAGGTCAAACTTGGATGGATATGAGCTCTTGAAGAGATTCTACTTGCAAGGGGCAAAATCAATAGGTATGCACAATCCCTCCTTCACCCAATGTCTAAATCATTGTGGATAGTGACAAACTTTAAGTTTAGAGGAGTTTAATCCCAAAAATTCAGTAACTATTCTATTCCCTTTTGAACTTATCTAGTTTTTGACAAATTTTGGGATAAGGGGTACTTATTGAAAATATTTTTATAGCATGATAGAAAATTTTAAAATTTTTCCTTGAAATCTTTCACTTAAATAGTTGAGTTCATGATATGCCAATATTTATTTGTGATTTAAAGATTCTAGCTATGTTGATATACTTATATTTATCTCTTAAAATTTTGAAATTTAAGACGAAGATTTTATGAAGTACTGTATTTTATGGATTTTAAAATGAATGAGTTCTTGATTTTAGTTGAAAGTGATCAATTCGTGTATGCTTACTTAGAAAGTGCTAATACTCTTTTGACATTTATTTTTTGATTATCTTATACCTAAGCCTAGAATATGTTTAAAAGAACTTTTCAGACAAAATTGAACCTTGCCAAGTAGGGAAAAAACAATTTAGGAATTATTTGAGTAGCCAAACTCTTGTATTGGTCTTATTTAAACATTGTCTTTAGTTGTCCCCTTTAAGTAAAATTGAATATTTTTAAGCTTTCGGTTCTTTTTCATATAAGTAGCCCTAATAACCATCTTTTTGAAGTTGAGTATCTTTTGATATATTTTCTCACTATAAATATATTTACACTCAATTGAATTTAGAGAGTAAATTAACTATATCATAGCTCCTATAAATAAGCCTCCTAATCAAAGTTCAAGTTTGGAAGAAAATAAAAAAAAAAGAGAAAAAAATTAAAAAATAGAAAAAAACAAAAGAAAAAAAAATAAAAAATAAAGTATAAATAACCTCATCAAGTAAGTACATCAAATTAAATGAGGACAACTCAAGTCAAGAGAATAATGAGCAAAGAAAATGACTCTCCAACAACAATATGAAGAAGAGCTGCAACTAAAGGTAACTTACAGTTGGAAGGTATTAAAAAAATAAAAAACCTAAGTTATTAAGCGTCATTTTAGTCTTAACCCTTTAGACAACATTACAAGATTAAAAAGACCTTTTAATTTTTCTTGAGTTAGTGAGGCCTATTAGTGGAGAAAGTTTGATTAATCATGCAGATGAGAATAGGTGAGTTTCTTTGAACTCTATTAAATTTTTAATGAATGCAAAGGATATGTGCCTATTTGAAGTGCAACAATTGGTTACAACTGGCTAAAATTATTGAGCCACGAGTGTTGGGCATCATGGACCAAATAGAAGGCGGATTTTCTCTCGTTCCTTTGATTTGAGCTGATACTCTGGTTTAGTTGGATTAATTCAAAACTATTTCTTCACAAAGGTTGAATGGAAGTCCTTTGCTACTCCAGGTAATCATTTGAACTACCTTTTTGAGTTTTCAATTTAGGTTATCATTTATTATTGCTTTAATTTTTGCCTAGCCCGATTTTCAAAACTAGTGAGCTGTATTATTTTTTTATTTTTAGCCCTAATTTTTGTCTAGTTCGCCCTTGCATGTTTTTGCAACTAGCTGGCTACCCTAATTTTTGTTTGAGCTTCCCTTGCGGGTTTTTAACTTAGTAGGCTTCTCTTTTTTTATTTTAACATTTTTGCTTTCTTTTATATTTAGCTACAACAAAATCTTTGTTTGCCTAACATCCTAACTATAGACCATGCAAGATATCTACTGCAGCACCATTATGTGAGGAGACTAATTCAAACAGCTTCCTCATATGTTGACTGGGTTGAATGGATCCATTCAAGATTTGTTGGTTGGTGCTTTAGTGAAAGATTAGTCTCATCACTATTTGAACATATTTGATGTACGCTCCACTTGTTGCTCTTCACCACGGTACTTGCTATGATCTTCGCCATCTTAGTCGCCATTATGGAGCTCAACCTTGGGATTCTGAATTCACAGCTAACTTTGACATGCCTCTATTGACTGAAGCTTTCTTAGTTCTTCTGAGGCAGAGCTGGCCTGCATGTTACACTTACCGATTCCCACGAGTTCTGTATTTTTCAATCTTAAAATAACATAATTTTAGGATGAAGAATCAAACAAATTTCCCTTTGCTTTGATTTGTCATCACTTTTGTTATTTTGCAATTTATTTTAGCCTTTTGGTCAATATTCAAAATAGTGTACACAGATAAATTTCATTATTAACTATGTCTCATTAAATCGAGAACAACCATAAACATAAAGCCAATATACACAAAATTATTCCTATCATCAACTAGCCCTTTTGGGTTTTCTAATTAACAATTTTTTCTCATTTTTTAACCTTAATTGTTACATAAACCTCCCTTTTTAGGTTTTCAAAACTAGCAAGCTACCCTAATTTTTTTCTAAGCTACCCTTTTGGGTTTTCAACCAAGCAAATATCTTTTTTTTATATTAAATTTAGAACTTCTTTAGCCTATTGATATTTACTGATTCACTGAACTCGTTTTGTTCATATATAACAGCTCGACTGCACCTTTTTTTATTACTTCTTTCACAACATAAAGCCATTCCTAACTGTATCTAAATTTCCTCTTTGGATCAAGGACATTTGTTTTGCATTATTTTAACACTAGACAGTAGCCTTAAATCTTTTAGCATGGACTCTTTTATTATAAGCCCGAGCTATCTTTCTTTGGTATAACTGGAGATGATATAATGCTTTTAGCACCCTTTCTTCTAGTAAAGCCATCTATGTGTATTTGCTTAATACCTATTCTATTTCTAGCAATTTAGCTTCCAAGATTACCCTTGGAGAGTTGATCTCGATTTCTATAGGTAATAGTGCTTCCATCCCATAAACTTGAAAAAATGTCGTTATCTCGGTCAGAGTTTGAACACTTGTTCTGTATCCCCATATAGTGAAGGGAAACATTTTTTTACCAATCCTTGTATGTCTTGGTCATTTTGGAAAGAATCTGTTTAATCATCTTATTAGTTGCCTCTGTTGTACCCTTAGCCTTTGTTCTGAATGGGAAAGATCAATGATGATGGATCCAATACTTGAAAAATAAATCCTTTATAACTCCTTGGAACTGCACCCCATTATCTGATACTATATTATGTGGAACTCCATATCTACAAATTAGACTTATCTGAATAAACTGAGCCATTTGGTTACTATGTACCCATAACCATTCAAGGCTGTCAAATATATCTCCCTAATGATATCAATTCCCCAAGTTGCAAAAGGTTAAGGTGAAGATATAGAATGCAATTCTTCGGGAGGTAAATGAATCAAGTTTCCACACAGTTGAAATTGTTGAAACTTTCATACAAAATTAATATAATCTTTTTCAATGGTCAACTAGTAGTAGTCTTGTCGAATTATCTTTTTAACCAGAGTCAGGCCATTCATGTGATGTCCATAAGTTCCCACATGTACTTCTGACATGATTTGTTGAACTTTAGACTTCCTCAAACATCTCAAATGTACTTAATTTGTCCATCCATCTTCGATATAACTCTCCTTGAAAGGTCATATACTGCAAAGATCACTGCCTTATTTACATTCTTTCCTCTCTTATTGCCCACAAAGGATAGTCTCTATTTTTTAGAAACTACTTAATGGTGTCGTGCCATGCATCATGATCTATGCTTGTCTGCATGACCATTTCATATCTAAAGCAAGGCAAATCCTCCCACAACGAAGCCAGTGTGGCTAAGGCATCGGCAATCTAGTTTTCTTCTCTAGGTAGGTGTAGGAATCTATAGTCTTTGAAATTTTGTCTCACCATGGTCACATAACCATGGTATGGCTTTAGCTTCTTCTTTTTTTAACTCCCATTCTCCATTCACTTGGGCGATTATCAACTAGGGGTGGACAAAAAGACCGTAAAAATCGAACTGTCCAAGAAACCGACCGAAAATCGACCAAAAAATTGGTTAACCAAATGGTCAGTTTGGTGTTCGGTTTTAAATTACATCAAACCGAAAATGTTCGGTCGGCCAGCGGTTTCATTGCTCAGAAAACCAAACCGACCGAAAACCGCTCCTCTTCTATTTCATGCACATATCGTTTTGTTTGGATTTGAATTGAACAATTTCATTGTTTCAAAACCGACCGAAACCAAAACCGACCGAATTTTTTCTCAGCAGAATAAATCAGGTTCAATTTGTTTGGTCTAAACCGAAATCGAACCGAACCGACTGAATTTTTTCGGTTCAATTTTTTTGCGGTTTCTAATTTTATTCAGTCGGTTTTTGGTTACTAACATCAATGATCAGTTTTTGGTCGGTTTGGTTTGATCGGTTCGGTTTGGCCAACCGAACCGAGTTTGTCCACCCCTATTATCAATAGTGAGTCACCGAAAATCTGCACTCTATCAATCCCCATTATAATTAAGGTTTCCAAACCAAAAATGCATACTTCTATGAACCCTTAATTTTTTTTACTCAAATTATAATGCAAATGATTATGGTTTCAACAAAGTTGGAATTGTGCAAATTGGACTTCAGACGAGCCTGAACGGGCCTAAAAACCCTCAATTTTGGACATGAGAAAAATCCTCAATTTTTCCCCTAAATGAAATCCCGCATGATGATGAATCCACACAACTTGAATCATATAAATCAGAGTTCAAACAGGCTTGAAAAGGCAAAAATGAGCCTCAGTGCGCACGAATCGTCTGCGCGACCTGTGGACATCTATGGCACATGCGGCTATCCTCGCAGCCTGCGCATGGGTTGCATGCACATTTTTATTCAATTTTTCCTATTTTTTCATTGTAAATAGAGGTCTTCTTCTTTAAAAGGGGGATCTAAATTTTGGATGTTAGGATTCTTCCAAATTGCTTCCTAACTCACTAAAAATTCAATTAAATTCACCATCACTTCATTTGTTTGAATTAATCACCACCATCACGCTTGTTTAATTTTATCAATTATATAATTAATTGATTAAGTGGAGTTATGAAGCGGTAAAGTTCTTTAGTTATTCATCAAGAGGAAATGATCGCCCAAAGTATTTGTTTCCTCTCTTCATCTATTTCTATTCAATAACTAATTAACTAAAATTGATTAATTAAACTCCTTTGCAATCAAAGGCACAAACTACTTATGGCTCTGATTTCTATTCAAATGGGATAAGTAGGCATATTCATAATATTACTCCAAGTGACGAGTCCTCACCTAAACAAACCCAACTGGTTCTTTTATTTAAATTTTTTGTTATTATTATTTTTATTTCTCCATTTTCTTTTCTTGAGATTTTAGGCCGCATTACAAATTTGATGAGTTTTACAATGTTTGCCATTATTTCTATTTTTTGTGTTTTAATTTAGTTAATTAGATAATTGAGGATTTGTACTTGACCTAGAACCCATAAGGACTAGAGTCAAAGCTCCTTTAAAATTATTATTTTGATAGAGTTATAATATCTATCTTTTATGCTGCATTTTATGGACGTCTTGTTTATGCATTATTATATCATCCATAATTAATTTCGACATAAATCATGAAAAATCACATTTTTTAATCACAAAATTTAAAATCAATCAAAGAGAGAAAATCATTTTTATTAAAATTGGTTGAAAACCTTAGCCGTGATTGGTTTTGGATTAGTATCTTTTTGGGTAAAAATTAATTAAATTTATCGGAGTTAATTAAATTTTCCTTAACTTTTTCCAAACCAAATAAATTAAGGTGGCGAGCGACTCTCCAAATCTCTCTTTTCAAAATAAAAGCCACTTCTTCTTTTTTTATAACAAAAGGAGAGTAAACTATTTTTTTCAAAATAAAAAATTCATTTTCTTTAAACCCATGCTTACCAAATTGGCTGGAGACCGTATACAATGGTGTAGTGTGAGACTAAGACCAAATGAGCATTTCGGCTCCCAATTTCAGAACGGGCTCGATCGATGTTATGGAGAGACTTCACAACTTCATATCCTACCATCTTATTGATCACTTTGAACCCAAATAAGCTAGAAAGAAAATAGAAGGGGTGGATGACTTGATTTCTAAGAAATTTTTAACCCCTTACTAGGTTCGAAAAGTTGAGTATGCATGAGGAATGTGAGAAATATCCCAGCACCCCCATAACGCCATGTTCATTAGAACCAGCATCCTTTTCAGATATAAATATTATTTAATTTTGATATCATTATAATATTACTCATATTACATGTAATTAAAGTGAATAAAATGAAAACAACCACTATATCATAAATCAAGCAATAAAAAGGGAACTCATACAATATGAAAATATGCCCTTGCAATATCTGATAGTCTATAATACAAATAAAATAGGACACCCATAAGAAAGTAGAAATATGTCTCTTATAATTATCTCAAAAATAAAATAAATAAAATAAACAATTTAAATAAACAAGGCACCCGTAAGCGAAAACATGCCTTTGACATCCTCTCTTAAAATAAAATAAATAAGCACTAAACACCAGACATCAATATCCCAATTATAAAAAAAAGTTCACAAAAGATAAATAAGAAATAATACATAAACACTAAATATAAAAGAGCAACAAATAAGGAAACACAAATCTGAGTGTCCTTTTATCATCTAGTTTTATCAATTTTTAAATTATTAAAATAAAACCCTTTTTGGTTTCTTATTAAAAAAATTGTAAATAAAATGCAATCTAAACATAGAATTAACAAACACCATATTTATCATAGGTCTAACAACATGCCTTAATAGCTACCTTGGTTAATATCAAAATAAAGTTTTAAAGGAACTAATCAAACATAGAAAATCCATAGATTAATATAAAAAAAATCTAAAAGTTTATGAATTCATACATGTGTTGTTGACTCCCCCAAATATTAAATACTGAAGTAAGCCTTGCTAGTTAATTCTTATAGTTCCTTCTGTTTGGATAGTTATAATTGGTTTGGACCAATTAGGGTTCTATTTTAGTCTACAGATTGCTTACTGTATTTCTTGTGTTTTGATTGCTTACTGTATTTCTTGTGTTTTAGCTATTCTCCTCTCTTTTACTCTTTACCTCTCTTTTGTTTTTTTCTCTTTTTTTATTGCTGACCATTTTTCCCTCCCTTAATTGATGCCCCTGCTAATCCCTTTTATAATGTTTAATTGGGGTTTTGTTTAGGTTTATTCCATTGAGAAGTCCCAATCTTATCAGAAAACCCCTTTCTTTGTCTAAATAAACTTTGAGTTTAAGTAGGATTTGAAGAATTTAAAGGACTACGCCTAATAGTGAATTGACCATGGACTCATCACCTATTCACCATGAGTCATGGCCAATTCATCATGATTCTAGGGCCAATTCTGTAATTTGGGCTTTTAAATTGGTATCGGATTCGATTTGGTCTTTTAATTGGGACCGAATTCGATTTAGGCCAAAATTAAGCGTTTACAGTGATTCCAATATAACTCCTAAACCAACTCCTTTTCTATTCATTAATCCATCAAAGTACATCTTTCACTCATGCACTTCTATGGCTCCTAAGTGTTCATCCAAAAATTCGAAAGCTATCTCCTCACTATCGAGTAGTGTTTGTTGAACTAGAAATTTTGCTACTACTCTTTTTTTAATAGTTTTTTTGGTTATGTATTCGATCTCAATTTTTTCTAGAATTATCAATCATCAGCCATACTTTCCAATTAATATAGGTGTCTCTCTCAAGTATTTAATCGAATCCAACTTATAGATTGCTTGCACACTATAAGGCTAAAAATATTGCCGCAACTTTTTGATATAGGTCTTCTCGATGATACTATAGTTAATATTATATGGCAGGAGTTTTCTACTCATGTAGTAAATTGCGTGCTCAACTCCTGATTCATCTGATTGGGCCAGCATTGCCCCTATTGGTCTTTCTTCTACTGCTAGATATAATATCAATGGTATGCCATGTTTTAATGGCTTTAGGACAAGTGGATTCAACAAATATTCTTTTATACACTCAAAAGTCTTCTGACATTCACTATCCAATTCGATTGATGGGTTCTTTTTGAGAAATTTGAAAATGGGTTCTGGTGGGTATCGAATCCACCAAAAATAAAATCATATTCTTGAGCAAAATTAAAATTGTAATAGTGATAAATAAGGTGTCGAATCCTTAGGAAATTAATTACTTTAATTAATTTTCTTTGAAAATTTAAAGTAAAACTTAAATATAATAAATGAGGGGAGTTTATATTTAAAAATTAAAATAAATTCAAAATTGAAAAAAAATAATAGCATAACTTAAATAGCAACAAAATTAAATTAGAAAATAATAGTAGCAAAGATTTTAGTCAAAGGGAATAATCTTGGTTTCAATCCTTAGATTTGATCATTGATACAAAAATAATTTTTTTTTATTTTTTTAGTAAATTAGTTCTAGTTAACCGATACGCTCGCATTAGCCAATCATTCCTTAGATAATAAATTAGTTAAGAGATGCTCTATAACTAACCCTTATTATCGAATAACCCTATAGGGACACCCTTTTAGGATTTAACTCACTAACAGCTTTAAGGTTTAAATTGATCTAATTCTTATTTATAAATTCTACCATAAATTTTATTTAAATTAGATTGTATATCCTCTTATTACTATGCCTAATTGCCACAAGTATCAAAAGCTAAAGATTAATTACGAAATCTTCATTTTGAATGGCGATATATTATTCAACTAATTAATCAATGGGCCCTATTGTTTAACTAGTAAAATAATAATAATAATAATAATAAGCTATCTAAGATACATTAATACTGAAATTAAAGGAAGCAAGTAAAGAGTTTATTAGATCTCATAAATCTTGGCGAATTGAAAACCTTGATTACCCTTTCAACTGAATAGAATTTAGTTACACATATTCTTTAAAAAATAAAACTAAAATTATATTCAATGGCTACTGTAAAAATGTGAACAGTAATCAGAAGAGAAGAAGAGAAGAGAGAGCCCCCCCAAGGGCTGCCAAATAAGTTGGCTATTAAATTCTCTACCTTATTTAGGAAAAGTGAAAATAAAAATAAATAATAAATAAAATAAATAAATGCCCTTAATGTCTACTAAATAAGGAGATAATTGAGTCCTAAAATCTTTAAAAATCTTCATAAAAATCATATCTCAAGTGTCCCAAATAGATCAAGATTCACAGCTGACTCATGCTATCTTCAAGTATCAGATACCCTTGGGCACAAGTCTTGTCCAAGGGTTATAACAGAGGCTCTTTCTAGCTCCTTTTCAGCTACTTTTTGCAACTTTCTTTAACTTGGTTTTTGTTCCTCCTTTAGTTGTAACCTGTGTAAGAATGTCTCAAAATCAGTAAAAACATATAACACCAGGCTAAATTATTCATGCAAATATTAGCTAATTTTGCACAATATCAGGTTCACAAATTGTTGTAAGCATTACAATGAACCTGCTTATATATTGTAACCTTCCAATAAATTTTTGAACTTCTCCATTTTAGGGGCTGGCACATCCCTAATTGCCTTAACCTTATCAAGGTCAATCTCAATGCCGTTTAGGCTAATGATATGTCCCAACATCTTAGGGTTTAGTATGAGGTTATACTTTATTGCTTTTTCAAAGAAATGCTCTAAATTCTAGAAATGTCATCCTCTTGTCTCTGATTTGACCACCATATCATCAACATATGTTTCAACATGCTTATGCATCATATCATGAAATAAGGTAGTAGTCATCCTTGGATAGGTTGCTTCAGCATTCCTAAACCCAAATAGCATCATCCTATAGCAAAATATACCCTATACGACAGTTTTAGCTTTATCCTCTTGGGCCATTAACACCTGATTGTATCCAGAGAATTCATCTACAAGTGAGTGTAGCATGCTAGAGGCTGCACTGTCAATTAAGATATTTATATGAGGTAAAGGAAAATCATCTTTAGGGGAAGCCTTATCCAAATCTTTGTAATCCACACAAATTCTAATCCTCCTATCCTTCTTAAGCATAAGGATAATATTGGTCAACTAATTAGGATATTCAATTACTTCTAAAAACTTCACATGTATCTGCTTGGTGACCTCTTCCTTGTTTAGTTCTGTCTACTCTGGTTTCAAATGCCTTAGCTTTTGTTTGATAGACTTCATGTGAGTGTAGGTAAAAATCTTGTGTTTAGCTATATCTCGATCAATATTCAGCATATCTTTATAAAACCAAGCGAAACCTCTTCATACTTTTTGAATACCACCTTAAATCTCTCTCTCTCTTCAGTAGTAAGGTCGAATGTTATACTAATATTTTTAGAATTTTCAAGTGTTCCTAAATTTAATGATTGAGTGTCAACAGAGTTAATATTAAAAATGTTCATGTAATCAATACACGAATGAATGCAACCATCACAGAAAATATCACACAAGTAAGCAAAATCAGTCTTTATCACATTCATTTTAAAAAAGAAAACATCGTAATCCTCATAAAGAGCAAACATATCAAAATCAAAATCAATATTCTCATGATAACAAATTACAAGTTTTTCAAACTATTCTTCAATAAAGCAGTAATCTCCGCTTGAATCTTTTGGATTCTCAGGCAGCTTCCTTCTTCTCCTCTTAGCTAAATTTTTGGTCAATTGGTAAGGTAAGCTTCTTTTTTGCCTATTCTGTAAGCTCAGCAACATCAGTAAAAATCCTAAAACTGAGAATCAACTTTCCCATAAACATGATCGGCTCTGGCTTCCCTTATAGTGGTCTCAATTCTGGTGCTTTAACAAATATCTTTTCTATTAGAGAGAATTCCATTTTCTTAACTCCCTATAACAAAATATCTTCATTTGTTCCTTGGTAACCTAGTCCCCTTCTAGAGACATGAGTTTTGAAATTTGGGAGCTCTGTCACACCCGATTTTCCTTTCCCAAGACCAATACCTAGTAGGTAATTCATTTGTTTCATCATGGTCAAGAATTTATAACCCTTATCACATCTTTAGAAATACCAGCCACTTGAAATCCATTAAAATACCTTTCTATCATAAAGGCATTAACTACCTTATTGTCCTTAGCTTCAATTACCATTATCTCATCTCCATTTGAAAACATTATTTTTTGATGGAGTGTTAAAGGATCTCCAATAAGAGGGTGAAACTAAGGGCGACCCAATAGCAATCCAAAAGTAATCAGTATATCTAAGACTACAAACTCTACCATAGATTCATTTGGGACTCAAATTCACCACGGCTTTAAAAGTTCCTTTAGCTTGCCTTTTGGTATTATCATAAGTTCATATCATCACCTCAGTTGGACTTAGGTCATGTGTAGACATGGCAAATTTTGGTAAAATCTTGAGTGGGTATACATTTATGGTGGACCCATCGTCAACCATGACACACGAAGTCATTAGACATTGTCTAGAAGCAGTAAATAAGAGTTCGACCTTTTTTGAGGGAATTAACTGAGGTGAGGAATTTCTTACTCAAACAACATTCCTTTAAAACCTTACTGAGCTCCTTTCTTGGCAACTCAATGTCAAATTAAGTCAAAGTAGAGGAAGGGCTTCAATTTTTTAGTATCTAGAGCTTTCCTTTAATCTTTTAAACTAGTCTACAACCTATTATAGAGAGCTACCCAAAGTAGTCATAAGGTAAGGCCTCCCAATAAGAGTTCAATTGTAAGTTTGTCCATTCAACCATTTCTCCGGGAATTGTATACAAAAGGAAAAGGAAGTTGATTGATTTCGCCCTTTAGCTTTGCACGTTGATGGAATAAGTGCTCTTAACCTCCACCTTAATGAAAAATGGACATATGTGGTCCCTTCCTTCTACTGGTAAGTCAGCATCGAAAAAAGATATTGCTCCAGCTTCAACTCTATTTTCTTTCCAATTACCATCGCCTTCTTTCCTTTCTTCAGCTTTTTTTATTCCCACGAAATTAACTAGCTCCTCTAGTGTTGCGAAAGTGAAAATATGCATGCTAGCTATAGCCTTTGCCATAGTTGAGAAAGTGAAAATATGCATGCTAGCCATAGCCTCTCGATGCCTTTTGGATGTGGCCAATAAATAGATGTCGATACTGGCTTGGGTCCTTTTTAATTGTTTAAGGACGACATCATCTTCCTCTTTTGTTTTCTTTTATTCAACCTCTCCCTCTTTTTAGCTTCTACTTCTTTTGGAGGAACCCTATCGTAAGTCTTAGTGGAAGGATATTCTTTACTTCTTCTTTCTCAGGTTTAGACCAAGCTCATTCTTCTTTCTTAGGCTCTAATTCATCATCACTGTCAGTTAAGTCCTAAAATTCATTCACAACACAAATGGCCAACACTTCATTACTTGTAGATGGGTTAGACTTATTGAATAGAACTTCTTCCTTCTTTATAGCTTCCCCATCTACATCTCAAAAAGATGACAAGACAAAATCTTCCCTCATCCTCCTTATTGGAGGAGGTACTTTGCCAAACTTAGTCAAAGGATTATTCTTTGTGTTAAGTTTATTGGGCTCGAGTAGCTTACCATTATTAATTAGATCCTGGACCTCATGACTTAACCAAACATACTTATTCATTTCATGCCTCTGTTTCTAATAGAATTGACAGAAGGCCTTGGTATCAAAGTTCAGTAGTAAAATATTCGAAAAAGGTTGAAGGGCCAATTGTTATAATAGTCCTTTCTTCTATAACTTATTGAAAACTCAGGATAAACTTCTCCCCAAATATGAAAACTATCTTCTCTTCACTTAGCCAATAATTGTATTGGCCTCTACTACTTTCTATGTACTCCAACTACCATATGGATAGTTCCTACTTTCATTCCTCCTTCCAGAGAAATGGTTTTTCTCTCATTCCCATTCTTCTATTTGCAAGCCAACTTAAAGAAGGTCTTTGAAGTCTCTGATAAGGGTATGAGACAATCATTTATGAAGGTTAGGCAGAACACTCTATACTATAATTCTAACTCGATTAGACTCATCCAGCCTCTTTTTAAGAAGGGTAGCCTTGTTTCTACATCTTTTCACATAATCAAAAAAATTATCATTTTGTCTTCATCTGATAATTTCTAACTCTATCAAGGTCACTTCCAGCTTAGCATTATATCCATATTACTGGATGAAGACTTTATATAGCAAATCCCAGCCTTTTTTAGTGCTTTTCTCCAAAGTATTGAATCAGTTTTGCATAACAGGATCCAGAGAGAGCATAAAATACCTTAGTGTTTAAGCCTTAATAGCTCTAGCAGACTACATGTTGGTGATGTACTACTTGACATGTTGTCGGGGATTTCCTATTCCATCAAACCTAGCAAAAGGGGCATTTAAACTTGCAAGGGATTCCTTCATCTCCATCAAATAGGTTGTCTACCTTTGACATCTCTTTAGTCTTCAGCTTCTTTTTAAACTTCCTTTCTAATTCAACAATTAGTTTTTCAACATCAGCAGATTCAATATTCTCTATAGCCTCCTTCTCTTCTTTTTGTTCGAGGTATTTATCCAAGACATCATCATCAATCGCCACCTTTTATTCAACAAAGGCTACCTCAACTACCTTAGCCTTTCTCTTTTCCTTCTAATTCTTAGAACTGGCAGATGCCTCAGTAGTGTTATTATCCAATACTGCAACTAATTGGATTGTTTTAGTCTCAGCCAAGGCCCCCTTTAATTCTTCCATCTTGGATGTGAGGGCTTCGTTCACTAAGTTCTGAACTTACTCAAGATCCATTGCTTTTGTTGTGAAATTGACTGAATCTTCACTGAACTCTAAATTACTAAAGTAGGTTAGGTTATCATATGCTCTTCAATTGTTGTACTCCAAGTCTGTGAGTCAGAAAGGACCAGTGCAATGCAATGTATGTATGCATGTGTAGTAAATAAATAAATAGAGTCATGATGTTCCTTCCAACCTTATTTCTTCTCAGACACAAGTGGCGAGTCTCTTTCCTAGGTGTTATGGTCAACAAAGATATCAACGGGGATATTGTTATTATAACATTCCATACGTAGCCTATACACTTAATTACATAGAAGATGTCACCTAACATTCACACTTGTTCTACATACGTTTCTATGTATGTATTAAAGAAATAAAAAAATACTTCTAATTATTAATGAAGTTGTTAAGCTTTCAAAATAACTAGTACAACCAATCATATATTACAAACATATATCTATTAAATTATACAGAACTCCTGTTGATAACTTACAATAATAAAATTCTCAAACTACTCGTAAACTTGTACAACTGTCATACAAAAGTATAAGGTATTGCCATGTGAACTATACAAAACATAATATTAACAATATTGTTATTGAACCTTTATAATGCAGTTGACCAGAAACATAAATCTCTCACTCCGCAGTCTCAACTCTTCTTATTTGATCTGTGCGTCAGAAAATAGTTCTAACACGCTAAGCAAAGCTTAGTGGTACTTATGTATTCACAATATGCAAGAAAAATTAAAGGAAAGAGATCTAAACATTAAACAGTTTAGAAACCATGGAAAGTATTATTTTTAGAACATTAAATAAAGAAATTAATAAATCCATTGAATCTTGAAATACTAAACACGATTAAATACAAAATCAATTAATTTAACAATAATTATATAACACATTATTTTCAAAGTAGATAACTTCTTTAATTATGCCTATACACATTGAACTCAGATTCTATATTTGGATAACGGGTCACTGTTGGTAATTTAATGCCCACTGTATAGAATTTTAGACAATGGTCCACTATGGCATGAATGCCCACTAAGTATGGTGACACAGAGTGTCTATTGATGGCACAGAGTGCCCACTATCACTTTGGATATCCTCCATTTGGCTAGCCATTCAATCCCAAGTTAGATCTAAAATCAGTATAATTTGGGCAATTCAATAGTTATTAATTAACACTAAATCATACACAACACTTCAATGGAATAGTTCTTCGATCGACACTTGGTATCACACATATTTTATCATATATTCAAATAAATCTATTACACTATTTGTTAGAGTTAACTTCAAAAAGAAATTTTTATACTTTGAGGACTTATAATCGTTACAGCTAGAATTACAAATAAAAAACAAAGCAAAAAGTTATTTTGGCAATTTTCTCAAGTGATATGCCCAATGACATGGGCGTGTTACTGGCCGTGTCATTTAAATTGCATTACAATGGCTATGAAATGCCCAATGACACGGGTGTGTCACTGGTCGTGTCATTTATTTTCATTACAGTAGCTATGACACGCCCAATGACACGGGCGTGTTCTTGGTCGTGTCATCAACACTGAAACACAGCAACGTTGACACGCCCAGTGACATGGTCGTGTCACTGGTTGTGTCAAGCAAAGTTTTGTATTTTGAATACTTATCAACTTAAACTTCATATATCCAAATATATGATAACAATGGATCAAAACTAATTTCTTTAACATAGAAAGAGCTTACATCAAATATTTTTAGTAAAAACTCTTCAAAGACAACTCAATCAATCACTTTAATCAATAAAATTCATAGAAATTTAGATAGTTGCAAATCAAAAATACATAAGCACATACCTCTTTAAACTCTTCTTTTTTCTCTAATCACTTGTTGATAATCTCAAATTTTTCAGCTTATTCTTCCAAAAACTTATATCTAGATGTGATTTCCTCTTAAGTTTTATTTAAAATCTTGGAAAGAAGAAAGAAAGAAGGAGTTTTTGGTGGTGAAGGTGGTGATGAACGTGGAAAGAAGAAAGAAGAAGAGAGAAGTTTCTACACATACACACAGTTGTCCACATATATTTATATGGCTTAATCTAGTATGGTCACTCTCATTTTAACTACGGTGCACCCTCACTCTTAACCTTTGATTCTAATTCAATTTTTAGCCTTGTAAAACCGTAAAAATATATAATTTTTCAGTAAAATTTTAAGATCTACTATTTAAATCACTTATCCATACTACTTATATCATAATTCACTATCAATTATCAATATTAAATTAAGAGTTTAGTATTTAGAATTTTAAACATTATAATTCTCCCGCTAAAGAAATTTCATCCTCGAAATTTACCTATTATAAATGCTTGAAACAATTGAGGGTATTGTTGTCTCATCATTTCTTCACTTTCCCAAGTGGCTTCCCCTATCGAATGATTCCTCCACAACACTTTCACTAAAGGAATGCACTTATTACGCAACTCCTTTACTTCAAGAGCTAAGATAGCCACTGGTTCTTCTTCATAATTCAAATCTCGCTGAATTTCAATGGACTCTACTTGAATCACATGTGTAGGATCTAATCTATATCGTCTAAGCATCGACACATAGAACACATTATGAATCTTAGCCAATTTAGGAGGTAAAGCTAGTCGATAAGCTACTGGACCTACACATTCAAGTATTTCATATAGCCCAATAAACCTAGGACTTAGTTTACCTTTCTTTCCAAAGCGAAGAACCTTCTTTTATGGTGATACTTTCAAAAATACCTTATCCCCCACACTATATTTAATATCACGCCATTTCAAATTTGCATAAGATTTTTGTCTATCCATTGCAATTTGTAATCGATCTTTCATAAGCTTCACTTTGTCTTCAGTTTGTCTTATGAGATCAGGTCCTACAAGTTTGCTCTCATTCAATTCTACCCAACATAATAGAGTTCTACACTTCCTTCCATAGAGTGCCTCACTTAGAGCCACTCCAGTACTTGTTTGATAACTGTTGTTATCGACAAATTTTACTAAAGGCAGATATTTATTTCAACTACCTTCAAAATCAATTACATAACTTCTAAGCATATCCTCAAGTACTTGCATCACTCTTTCCGATTGACCATCCATATGTGGATGAAATGCAGTACTAAAATAAAGTCAGTACCCAATTCTTTTTAAAAACTTTCCCAAAATCTTGAAGTAAAGCGAGGGTCTTGATCTGAAATAATAGATGAAGCCTGACTATCTCATTAACATACAACTCCGCAAGTCTATCCATTGAATAGTCAACTCGAATGGGAAGGAAATGAGCTAATTTGGTTAATCTATCAACAATTACCCAAATTGTATCATGCTTCTTTTGGGTGTTCGGAAGACCAGTCACAAAATCCATGGTGATTCTATCCCACTTCCATTCTAGTATTGATATAGGTTGTAAAAGACCCGATGGAACTTGATGTTCTTGTTTGACTTGTTGACACACTAAACATCAAGTCACATATTCAGTAATATCTCTTTTCAGACCAGGACACCAGTAATGAGACTTAAAATTATAATACATCTTATTGCTTCTGGGATGTACAGTATATGTAGTATTGTGAGCTTTACCAAGAATACACTCCTTTAGTTCCTTCACATTAGGTACACACAATCGGCCTCTATAATATACTCCACCATCTTTTGACACAACATAACCTGGATTTTCACCTTTATGCACTTGTTCTAAAAGTTCTAACAATTTTTTATTTTGTTTCGAAGCTTCTATCACTTTTTGCCTAATGGTTGGTTCAACTCTCAATTCTGCTAACATAACACATGATATAATTTAGTTTATTTAATTTATATATATATATATATAATAATATAATATTCTATATACAATATACCTGCTAAAGTCTTTCGACTTAAAGCATCGGCTACCACATTAGCTTTTTTAGGATGATAGTCGATGATATAATCATAATCCTTGATCAATTACATCCATCTTCTCTACCTTAAGTTTAGTTCTTTTTGTGTTGGCAAGTATTTCTAACTTTTATGATCAGTGAAAATATAACACCTTTCACCATACAAGTAATGTCGCCAGATCTTAAGAGCAAATACAATAGCAGCTAACTCCAAATCATGTGTAGGGCAATTCAATTTATGAGATTTTAATTGCTTAGAAGCATATGAAATTACCTTACCCTCTTGCATCAATACACAACCAAGTCCCTGATGAGAAGCATCACTATAAATAACAGAGTCTTTACCTGAAGTCAGTCGTGTCAAGACAAGCGCTTCAGTCAACATAGCCTTCAATTGCTCAAAACTAGCTTGACACTGAGTATTCCACTCAAATTTAGTTTCTTTTCTAAGGAGCTTAGTTAAAGGAAGTACTATCTTCGAAAATCCTTGTACAAATCTTCTATAGTATCCAGCCAACCCAAGGAAACTCCGGACTTCTGTTATATTCATTGGTGATTGCCAATTTAAGATAGTTTCAATCTTACTTGGATCCACACGAATACCATTAGTTGACACTACATGACCTAGAAATGCCACTTCCATCAATAAAAAATCACACTTCCATAATTTAGCATACAATTAATTCTCCCTTAGTGTTTATAGTACAATTCTCAAATGCTTATTATGCTCCTCTTTATTTCTAGAATAAACCAGTTTATCATCAATGAAAACAACTACAAACTGGTTTAAATAAGGTTTAAAGACTCGATTCATCAAGTCCATAAAACCTGATGGAGCATTAGTTAAACCAAAGGGCATAACCAAAAATTCATAATGTCCATATCGAGTTCTAAAAGTTGTCTTTGGAATATCTACTTCTTTAATTTTCATTTGATAATAACTCGATTTAAGATCAATCTTAGAGAAAACACCCGCTCCTCTCAACTGATCAAACAAGTCATCAATCCTAGGTAATGGGTACTTATTCTTAATAGTCACTTTATTCAACTATAGATAATTTGTACATAATATTAAGGTACCATCCTTCTTCTTCACAAATAAAACTAGTGCGCCTCAAGGTGACACACTAGGTCTTATGAATCCTTTATCAAGCAATTCTTAGAGTTGCACCTTTAATTCTTTTAATTTCGGAGGTGACATTCTATAAGGTGGAATAGAAATTGGTGTCGTACCTGAAACTACATCAATAACAAATTCTACCTCCCTCTCTGGTGGTATTCCAGGTATTTCTTTCGGAAAAACATCTAGAAACTCACTCACTGTAGGTATATCTCCCAAAGCCTTACTTGAACGTCGTATATCATTAACATAAGCAAGATAAGCTTCACATCTCTTCCTAATCAACCTTCTAGCTTTAGCTACAGAAATTAAACTAGAATGATAAAATTATTTTTCTCCTCAAACTACAATTTCACCATAACCCAGAATCTTAAAAGATACAACTTTACTATTGCAGTCCATAACTGTTTGATGTCGAGACAATCAATCCATTCCCAAGATTACATCAAAGTCATGGAATGGAAATTCAATCAAATCAGTAGGAAGTTCTACATCATGAACTCTAAGTGGACAATTTTGATATACTATATTTACCTTCACACTATGGCCTAAGGGATTTGTAACTTCTATCTCATAATTAAGTTTATCAATACACATTTTCTTCCCTGAAGCTATAGTTGTACAAATATAAGAATGTGTAGAACCAGGATCTAATAATGCATACACATCAAGACCAAGTAAAGAAAATTTACCAACTACAACATCAGAAACATCATGTTCCTCCACTGCTTTCATGGCATAAGCCCTAACTAGAGCACTACCTCGAGTCTAAGGTCTATCCACTGTTTCAGATTCTCTCTGCTGACTAACACTGGGTTGACCACCTCTACCTATCCTACGGCTTGACTGAGACCTTTGTATGGAACTATGTCCTTCAACAACTTCTAATTCTTTTATCATTAGACAATCTCTAATTCTATATTCCAAAGAACCACATTTCAAACAAGCCCCCTTCTGATACTAGCAATCTTCACTTGTATGGCTCTTACTACAATATTGACAAGGTGTAGTAATAACCCTTGAAGATGAGCCTGTAGCCACTCCAAACCTACCACCTCTAGATTTCTAAAAACTAGCTCCACTTCCTCTACCAAACCCCTGAGTTTGGGCTTGAATATTTCTCTGTCTTTTCTGGCCAACTCATTGTTGTTCACTAGAAAAATCCCTTCTTTGATTGTTATTTTCTTCCCTACTCTTGTTTAATCTCATTTTCTATAGCAACTTCAGCATTAACAAGAGTGAAAAATACTTTAATCCTCATCGCTACTAAATACACACTGAATCTGACTGTTCAAACCCTGTTCAAACCGCTTACACGTCTCTTCCTCAGATGCAACTAACTCTAAAAAATATTTGCTGAGACAAACAAACTGCCTCTCATATTTAGACACAGATGATTATCTTTACTTAAGATACAAAAACTCTTGGCGCTTCTCCTCTAAATAAATTTCACTAATATATTCCTTTTTAAATTCTTCTTAGAAAAATGCCCAAGTGAGTCTACTTGCGGGTACACCTTTCTGCTTTGTATCCCACCAGGCATAAGCTTGTTCCTGCAATAGGAAAATTGCACACTCTAATCTTTTCTCATCAGTACAATGTAGAATATCAAAAACCCTCACAATCCTCTCCATCCAATACTCCGCTGCTGAAGACTCATCAGTAGCTTTAAAATCTTTTGCTCCCAATTTTCTAATTCTCTCCGATGGAGATCTTGTAATATATCAAACTATACCCTAAAAGTTTTGGAATATTTATTGTTGTATTTGGATTAAGTGATTTAAGGTATAAATGTTTAAGTGGGAAGATAAGAAAGGTTAGAGGAGTGTGTATATGTTATATATATAGAGATATATACAACATATACAAGTCAACATTTAATTAAGGTCAAAAGAAATAATTAATTGTAAATTAAATTAATTGAATGGAAATTGAGTTAAGTGGAAGTGGATATTTATATATTATATTATTAAATTGCTTGGTTGAGAATTAAAGAAAGCTTTAGTGGTTAAGAGAAGAGTTGAGTGGTTGACTTTGCTCTTCTTCCTTCATCTTCTTCTTCTTCTTTCTTTGTTGGCTAGCTATCACCATAGCAAGAGAGGAAAGAGAGATTTTGCTCACACAAACTCAAGATTGAATGGTGTTTCAAGTGATCAAGTTGGAATTCTAAAGATTTTCATCACTTTTGGTAAGTTTTCCACTTGATTCCTTGGTTTTCTTTTAAGTTTGTATTTTGAGTTCGGTGTTTGCTTGTTGATGGTATGTGAATATTTGATTTTGGTGTAATTGAGAGTGTTTGGTCTTATTGGTGTTGATTTTGGAACTGGTTTGCAGGAAAGGTTAAGTTTGGTGTTGGAGAGCAAGTGTTGTGTTTGAGTTGTGTGTATGCGATGGTTGTGAATTGGTGTTTGATGTATGTTTTGAATTGTTTTGGTGTTTTTACAAGTTATTATGGTTTATTGATGTGTTTGGTTAAGTTTGTTTGGAGTGGAAGATGGTGAAAGAAAGAGGTTTGTTGGATGTGGTGTTGTTGTTGCCAGAATCAAGATTTTTGGCTTGACATACCCATGAGCACAGCCAAGTCTTTGGGCATGTCAATGGTTCTATTTTCTGGATGGGTGACACGCCCATGTCACTAAGCGTGTCACAGCTTCTGTGTTATAGTAGCATTGACACGGCCAGTGACACGCCCATGTCACTGAGCGTGTCATAGCTACTGTGATGTTGGTGGATTGACACGGCCAGTGACATGCCCATGTCACTGAGCATGTCAAAGCTTCTGTGTTATGGATTTAAGGCACGGTCAGGGACACGCCTGTATTGTTGAGCGTGTCATGTGTAGAGTTTGCCCTAGTTGGTTCTTATCTATATTATCTTATGTGTACCTCTAAGTGAGTGTGTATGATCACTTTTGGATTAGGTTTTGAAGAGATTGAGTTGCCCTAATCTAAGTGTTGAAGGATTCTTGGAACAGGAGTTTTGTGTTGTGTGAGTTGCTCTTGAGGTAAGTACAAACTTTACATGGTTGCATACATTTATATAACTTTGGGACTTAACACATTTGGTTGTAAATGTGTTAAGTAATCTATTACATTGTTGATATATTTGATTAATGCTATGATTTGCATAATGTGAAAGATATGATGATCATTCAAATTATATGTACAATGCAATTGGTTATGTATACTCTAATGATGAGATGTGAAGCCATTGTTGTTGGCTATAATGATGCAAATGAAATACTTGGGGCATGGTTGCCTAGATGATTATGAGGAAATGAGAATGGAATTTATAATGAAATAATAAAAGAATTGTGTGTCTAATATGTTAGTCAATTTTCAGAGTTTTATTGTTGGTGGCATGCCTAATAGTAACAATCCCTTGAAGCTGGGTTGGGCTTGATCCTTGAAGCCAAGTTGGGTTAAAGTTTAGCATGCTTAACTCCCCTTGAAGCTTGGTTGGGTCTAGTCCTTAAAGCCTTGTTGGGATGTTATAAACCCTTGAAGTTGGGTTGGGTTTGGTCCTTGAAGCCAAGTTGGGTTGATGCTTAGCATGCTTCGCTCCCCTTGAAGCTTGGTTGGGCCTAATCCTTGAAGCCTATTTGGGATGATAAATGTGATAATTGGACCAAAACATTAACTCTGAAAGTTGAATGGCATATCAATTTCTTTTGGACCCATGCTTATCTTTGTTTAATGTGAATCATGAATGGTGAAACAAATGAATAATAAAATTTAATGTAAGGTTTTGAAATATGATATCCTCATGTAGTGTTTATAATATTTGAATGCATGACATTGGCACTACATTAAAGCATATTGTTATTGTGGTTTGTACCACTAAGTCATTGGCTTAGCGCGATTGTGGTTCATCATGCAGGTGACAGGGTAGATCCGATTGAACCAGAGAGTTCAGCTAGACCGAGTCGAGTCTAAGCTTGAGAAGTGTTGATTGTGGACTTAAAGATCAGAGATGAACTGCCAAACATGTATAAACTTTATGTTTTGTAAATATTGATTTTGATGTATATATATATATATGTAAATACCGCTACATTTTTCGCTGCTTAATAAATAAATATTTTATCCATTATGTTTTATAATATATCTGAAATGTTTTAAGTTTTCTCATATTATTGTTAAATTGAAAGATTGGGTTGTTTAATATAAACCGTGACACTCCTATATCTGATATACATATATTACAGATGTGGTTGTATGTAGTGTGCGTATATGGGGTACGGGGGTGTTACAGATCTTTGGGACACTAGCGGTGGAGGTTGTGCAGGAGGAGCAACTCTTACAATTTGCCTGAGAACCTCCCCCATATTTCTCACAAATTGGGGATCTAATGGAATTTATTCCGGAGAAGGTTTCGATAGCTGTTGATTTTCCACACTAGCTTAACTATGTGAGGACATAGCTTGTTTCTCTGCACCTTGATGGGATTCAGAGGCCATCTTATACCTTTAAACATTAAAAATCAATTGCATCAAATATTTATTTAATTATATAGTTCACAAAGCAATGATAGTTGTACTTCTCTTTTCTTTTAACCCACAACTTAAGACCGCCCAAACCTGCTCCGATACCACTAAATGCAACACCCCCTATGTAGCCTATACACTTAATTACATAGAAGATGTCACCTAACATTCACACTTGGTCTACATACGTGTCTATGTATGTAAAGAAATAAAAATAAAATACTTCTAAGTATTAATGCAGTTGTTAAGCTTTCAAAATAACTAGTACAACCAATCCTATATTACAAACATATATCTGTTAAATTATACAGAACTCCTGTTGATAACTTACATTAATAAAATTCTCAAACTACTCTCAACTTGTACAACTGTCATACAAAAGTATAAGGTATTTCCATGTTAACTATACAAAACACAATATTTACAATATTGTTATTGAACCTTTATGATGCAGTTGACCAGGAATGTAAATCTCTCACTCCGTAGTCTCAACTCTTCTTGTTTGATCTGTGCTTCAGAAAACAGTTCTAACACGCTAAGTAAAGCTTAGTGATGCTTATGTATTCACAATATGCAAGAAAAATTAAAGGAAAGAGATATAAACATTAAATAGTATAGATATAATGAAAAATATTATTTTCAGAACATTAAATAAAAAAATTAATAAATCCATTGAAACTTGAAATATTAAACATGATTAAATGCAAAATTGATTAATATTATTTTCAAAGTAGATAACTTCTTTAATTATACCCATACACACTGAACTCAGATTCTAGGTTTGGATAACGGGTCATTGTTGGTAATTTAATGCCCACTGTATAGAATTTTGGACAATGGCTCACTATGCACGAATGCCCACTGAGTATGGTGACACAGAGTGTCTACTGATGGCACAGAGTGCCCACTATCACTTTGGATATCCTCCCTTTGGCTAGCCATTCAATCCCAAGTTAGATCTAAAATCAGTATAATTTGAGCAATTCAATAGTTATTAATTAACACTAAATCATACACAACACTTCAATGGAATAGTTCTTCGATCGACACTTGGTATCACACATATTTTATCATATATTCCAATAAATCTATTACACTACTTGTTAGAGTTGACCTCAAAAAGAAATTCTTTACACTTTGACTTATTATCGTTACAACTAGAATTACAAATGAAAAATAAAGCAAAAAGTTATTTTGGCAATTTTCTCAAGTGACACGCCCAATGACATGGGCATTTTACTAGCCGTGTCATTTAAATTGCATTACAATGGCTATGATACGGGTGTGTCACTGGCCGTGTCATATATTTTCATCACAGTAGCTATGACATGCCCAATAATACTGGCATGTTCCTGGTCGTGTCATCAACACTGAAACACAGCAACGTTGACATGCCCAGTGACATGGATCAAAACTCCATATATCCAAATATATGATAACAATAGATCAAAACTAATTTCTTTAACATAGAAAGAGCTTACATCAAATATTTTTAGTAAAAACTGTTCAAAGACAGTTCAATCAATTACTTTAATCAATAAAATTCATAGAAATTTAGATAGTTGCAAATCAAAAATACATAAGCACGTACCTCTTTAAACTCTTATTTTTTCTCTAATCACTTGTTGATAATCTCAAATTTTTTAGCTTATTCTTCTAAAAACTTATATCTAGATGTGATTTCCTCTTAAGTTTTATTTAAAATCTTGGAAAGAAGAAAGAAAGAAGGAGTTTTTGGTGGTGAAGGTAGTGATGAACGTGGAAAGAAGAAAGAAGAGAGAAGTTTCTACACAAACATATAGTTGTCAACATATATATATATATATGGCTTAATCTAGTTTGGTCACTCTCATTTTAACTACGGTGCACCCTCACTCTTAACCTTTGATTCTAATTCAAATTTTAGTCTCATAATACCGTAAAAATACATAATTTCTTCAGTGAATTTTTAAGATTCACTATTTAAATAACTTATTCATACCACTTATATTACAATTCACTATCAATTATCAATATTAAATTAAGAGTTTAGTATCTAAAATTTTAAACATTACAGTTACTTTCGAAAGAATCACTTAAATAGAATAACCAATAGTTATGTTTCAAATATAGAAATCAATTTATGATAATCTCCATTAATTAAGCCTTAATCATTTGGATCTATTAAAAAATTTTAGCAGCATTTATGTTATATTTGGGATTAAAACTAAGTTACTAGGTTTATTATAAATAGATTTCTTATTTGGAAAGGCAACGAATGATCTATACTATAAACAAGCCCATAACTAATAAGTCTTGGCATAAATAAGGCCCACAATTAATTTTAGTATTTCATAATTAACCCAACTAATTGCAGGCCCATTTCTAAAAATTTTGACTTGTTGCATGAAGGTTTAATTTCAAAGCCAATGAAATTTTGATTTGGAAAAATGATTCCAAACTCTGTTCTTGTCCTTTAAAATTTTGAGCAATAAAGATGAAAGAAGAAAAAGGGTTTGGGGCCCATTTTAAAAAAATATTTCAAAGCCCCTTTTCAAAAATGTTTATTTCAAGAAAATTTATTTTGGGCTTCGTGGGTCTTAGTTTGGGCTAAAACATATTAATTACAGTCAAACAACAAGCATTTTGGGTAAATCTAAGAAAAAATATTAGGCCAACTACATAGGCTTTAGTCTTTAGAGTAAATGACTTAGGTCTCCACAACAAGTATATACCCGAAAATGCAAGGTTATTAGTGGTTATGAAGTGTTTAATTTCCATACATTGAGTAAAATTATGGTATCCCTTACACATACATAACACGGTTCTATAGAGCGTCCTAACTCACACACACAATGCAGTTCTAAATAATACAATGAATAATATCATAATAATAAAAAAATATAATAATATAAAGACTAATGGAATAAACTTTTCTTATCCCCAGTGGAGTCGCCACTGTGAGTGAGGACTTTTGCCCCCCACTCTTGATGGAATGATTCTTGTGACTTCAATACTATTAGGCTTTTAGGCCTTAGAGAATGCAGGCCTAAACTTGAAGAATAGGAGTCATCGTCTAAATGGGCCTAGAAGAAAGTAGAAGCAGTGGATGACTCAATTCCTAAGGATTCCTCTGCCCCTCCTGGATTCGAAAAGTTGGGTACGCGTGGAGAAAGTGAGAAATGGCTCAGCACCTCCCATAACGTCTGATTCATTAGAACTAACCTCCTTTTCAAGTATAAATAATATTAAATTTTTAGATTATTATAATATTATTCATATTACAAGCAATATATATTAAAAAGAATATTCATTTCATCAAATCAAATAAACAAGAGTACAAAATAATAAAAGGGTACCTATACAAGATGAAAACATACCCCTACAATTTTTTAAAATCCATAAACAAAAAAAAATAAACTAAGGCACCCACAAAATGTAAAAACGTATCTTTTACAGCTTTTCTCAAAAGTAAATAATTAAACATTCATCCATCCATAATTGAAGGCAAACAATTCAAACAAATAATTAAATGTGGCAAAAAATTATCAGAAAACTTCTTGAATCACAGACAGGCACCAATTGATTTGAACATATTAAAAGGAAAAAGGGGGTGTAGACTCTTAATTTTTGACCCAGTTCGGTCCAATATATTTTATTTAGTCCAAAATAATTTTTGTGTTATCTTAATTAAATAATATTTATTTTAGTATTTTTTTTATAATTTTTAAAAATTATTATAATAATAATAAATAAATAAATAAAAATAAAAATCGGCGACAAAAAATTTCATAGCCGAAAGTCATTGGGCGAAATGGCTTGGCCATTTTGCCCGCAGGAACTTCCTGTGGACGAAATGGCTTCTCCCGTAATTTTCCACGCAGCGCCCCAATTTCCACGCAATTCCTCGCAGCCTATCGCAGTTTTCGCCAGTGAAATTTTTCCAAAGCAATTTTTCCAAAACCAAATTCTATTTGGTTTCGATTTCTTTTCCTAATTAATTTGAGTTCCCTTAAACAATTAGAACTAGGCATATGAATTTTCCTATAAATAACACTTTAAAGGACCAAAGAAAGGAAAAGGAGAAAAAAAGACTTGGCAGTGAAGCGATCGGGACTTTTTAGAGGAGAGAATTTTGGACTTGGATTAAATAGTGGAACTTCATATTTGAGAGGAATAAGCAAGCAAGAAATCAAGCCATCAAAGGCAACAATCCTGCCTTTGTCCTTGTTCATCCAAGAAGCAATTTTTGGTGGAACCAATGAACGAAGGTTTGAATCTCTAATTTCTTTTTATTTTCTTACAGTAGCTTTGTTTCTTTGATTCATAAGATTATACACACAAAACCTTGATTTATAAACATGTAGTAACATTGATCTTCGTTTCAATAACATAAATGATTTCTTCTGTTTCCAAATACCTTAAAACCCCTAAATCACTTCTTCTATTTTCAAAAACCCTAAAAGTTACTTTTCTATTTCTTTTAAACTTATTTCTTCAAAACTTTAAAACCCTAAATTGTTCCTTCTATTTCTAAAAATCCTAGAAAAATATTGTTTTATTTCCAAAAACCTTAAATCATTTTTCCTATTTCCAAAAGCTTTTAAAAACCTTAAACTGTTTTCTTCTAATTCTTTTCCAAAATTTCCAAATGTTTTGTTAAATATCCAAACTCTAATCTACTTTATAGTTTCTAAAAATCATAATTGCTTTATAAAACTTTAAACTACTTTCTTCAACTTCAAAACCAAAACAGTAAACTCCCAAACTAGTTAATCCAAACTCTAAGTTTTCTTAAACCCTAATTCCCTCAAAACCAAAACTGTAAACCCTAGTTTTCCTAAACCCTAATTCTTAAAACCTTAAAACCTTATAAACCTAAATATTAAAACTCAACACAGTAAGCCTAAAAACAACAATCTAGTAACCAAGAACTATAAACCTAATGTTTTAATATTCTAAAACCCTAATTTCATAATGTTGCCCCTAAACCCTAATTTGATTCGTGAAACCCTAATTCATTCCAATTTTCCAAAACCTTTACAGTAGGTTAAACAAATAACAATAATAATACTAAAATTCCAAAACCCTAATAAATTAATTAAAAAATTTTAAATAGAAACAGTAACCCTAATTTGTATCTTTACTTGCTTTTTTTTATTATATAGTCTATTATATGCTTTGGTGGTTGATTTATTTTCAATGCTTGATTTATTTAACTTATCATGGATGAATGCTTACTTTCTATTTTGATCGATGTTTAATATCTTTGATGAATGATTTATTTATGATGAATGGTTATTTATTTCTATCGATTTTTTTTTATTTCCAAATGTTGTAAGAGGTATGTTTCCACTTTGTGGGTACCTCATTAATTAAGTTCTATGTAATTTAAATTGCTTTTATATTTTGGACCAATGTAAAGGACATGTTTCTACCTTTTGGTGGGTGTCATATTAATTTAGACATGGATGATATAAGGACATGTTTCCATCCTCAGATGGGTGTCCATTTATTTGCTTTGCTTGGACATTGCTTTGATTTTAATATAACGATGCTTTATTTCAATTGTTGCGTGTAATATGGATAATATTGTTATATTTAAGAATTTTATTATATTAAGACCTGTAAAGGAGGCCGGTTCCAATGAACCGGGCGTTGTGGGGGTGCTGGGCCATTTCTCACCTTCCCCACACGTACCCAAATTTCCGAACTCATTAGGGGATTGGGGATTCCTCAGGAATCGAATAATCCACCCCTTTTCTTTTTTTCGGCCCGTCCGGGTGGCGACTCCATTTTCTTCGGACTTAGGTCCGTGTTCTCTAAGGCCCCGAGCCTAAACAGTGCCGAAGTCGCAACAACCATTCCACCGGGAGTAGGGGTGAAAATCCCCGCTCACAGTGGCGACTCCACTGGAGATAAGAGACCTTGATTTCGTTGGTCTTTTTATTATTTTATTCTTTCTTATAATGATATTATCCATTGCATCATATTAGATTGCATTGTGTGCGTGAGTTAGGACGTCGTGTTACCAGTGTTGTAAGGGATACCATACTTTTACTCAAGGTATGGAGATCGAGCATGGCATAACCACTCATAGCCTCTTACCATTTGTATATACTTGCTATGGGAACCCAAGCCTTTTAACCCAAAGACTAAAGCTCATGTAATTGGCCTAGTTACTTTCCTTAGGTTTTACCCCAAATGCATGTTGTTTGACTATGGTTAATTTATCTTGGCTTAAATCATGGCTTATTTGGTTTGTTCTTTTTCTAATATGACCTAATTACATTGTGAGCTCAAATAAATTTTTCTTTAAAATCTAAAAGACCAAAGCTATCTTTAAAACATTTTAAGATGATCTTTGAATATAAAAATTTTCTAAAAACAAATCAAAAATTCTTTTGCTCATAACCCAAATACTAAGCCCAAAATTCATTTTTTTCTAAAATCTTTTTACAATGGGCTTAAAAATAAAATTATTTTCATCCAACAAAGAGCTTGCAAATTATTTAGGTCAATTACGAAATACCAAAAATCAATTGTGAGCCTAGTTTATACTAAGAATAATTAATCATTGGCTTGTTTTTGGCATGAAGCATTAGTTACTTTTTCAAGTGAGAAATCTATTTATAATAAACCTCTTAATTTAGTTTTAATCCAATATAGCATAAAAGCTACTTTAGTTGGTTGAATGGATTAAAACCTAATTAATGGGAATTATCATAAACCGATTTCCATTTTTAAATATAACTATTGGTTGAAACGTATGAGGGAATTATTCGAAAAACAAGATACCCCATGTTGGTATTTTGTTAAGCATATTACCTAGGAAAAGAGACTCACCATTCGTGTGTGGATGTTATAAGGTTGGAAGGAATGTCCTACTTATCCTTGTTTGTTTATTGTTTGTGCATACATGCATACATGCATACATTTGCATCACATAACATATTATTAATCCTTTCTGGCTCACAGACCTGAAGAATAACAATTCAAGAGCATACAACAATACCATCTACAACATTGACTTTAACAGGATGGATGCAAACCAGCTAAGGAATATAATCGATGAAGTTGTCAAAGTTAGGATGGCCGAACTACAAGACCAATTGGTTGAAATTATGAAGACCCAGTTGATTGAAATTCTGGAGATCATCAACAATGTTAATAAGGCATTTCCCATTGACATAAGAAAGAGGGGAAAGGTAGCATCAACGGAGAACATGTTCACTAATAGAGATCAAATGGAAAATGAAGGATCAATCCCTATTCTACAAGATCAGCCGAACCATATGCTGTCTAAATGGAGCAATAAGAGCGGCTACCACCTCAATGAGCAAAATCAAAAGAAAAGAAGAGGTGTTGAGAAAAATGCAGCAACTGAACCAGCAAAGAGGCGTAAATTTTCAGACTTGGGGCAACCTTTGTCAAAAATGTTGGAGAATCTAATAAAGAAGGGATTATTACAGCCATTAGCCCCTCGACCTTTGCCAAATCCTTTACCCCCAAAATTTGATACTAATGCTTTTTGTCAATTTCATCAGACTCAAGGACATGAGACTGATAGATGTACCCAATTGAAGCATGAGATCTAAGACCTAATTGATAGTGGTAAGCTGCTTAAGCCTGATAAGCCCAACACTAAGAATAAGCCTCTACCTAAAATTGGAAGGGCGCCACCGCTTGCAACCTTCGTGAAGAGTTTTATCTTGTCATCTCATCATGATATGGATAGAGAAGATGCTAAAAAGGATATACTACTAAACAAGTTTGGATTAACTGTGGATGATGAAGCAGTGGTCCTTAATGATGAAAAAATCCTTACCCTTGATATGTCTAAATAAATGAAGTATCTTCAACGCCAAGTCAACGAACCTTCCTTAGCTTGAATGTTGTTTTTCAATTTTACTTTCTTTAATATTTAATTGGAACAATCTTTTTTTTCAAATTTAAAGTTGCTTAAAATAAATTATTTTTGTCAAAATTTTTTGGTCTTTGTTCATTTTGGTGCTCAACCAATGAGGAATCTAGCTTGATAATTCATGAATTAATATATTTATGCATCATGACTTGAATGACTTTACTAGGTTAGGGAATTACTCCATAGCATTGAGTTATGTATACTTACATAGAGAGGGCTCCTACATAATTACCTTTGTCTAGGTCCTAGTCAGTCTTAGAACATGTTTTGACAAACTTTCGAGGCAAAATTGCAACTCTGCTTATTTAAGGGAGAGATGATCTAGGCATTATTTGATTATCCAACAACTAGTATCCACCTATTAAATATCAATCCCTAGTTGTCCCTTTGAGCCTTTATAAAATTTTAGCTTTCTTTTCATTGGCATATAAGCCCCAACAACCTACCCTTAGCTGTTGTAATATTTTTGACAAGTCTTATGATCACTAAGATGAAGAGGCAAGAAGATCAAAGAAAGTAATGATTAGTTAAGATCATGAGGATAGTTGAAGTTCTCAAGACCATAAGGGTAGTTGGTGTTATCAAGACCATAAGGGTAGATGAAGTTCTCAAGACCATAAGGGTAGTTGAAGTTTTCCTAATATCTCCAATATATCAAGACAACATCAGAGTAACAAATGATTTATTCCTGTTAAAAAAAGATTTATGTCACTCCACTCATCCATTGTTGGAGACTCAAGTTGGTACAAACAAGACAACTCTTTTAGAGCTAGATCCAAAAAAAAGAGAAAGAAAAAGAGAGGAAAAAAAAGAAAAAAAAAGAGAAAAGAAAAAGAAAAAAGAAAAAAGAAAAAAGAAAAAAGAAAAAAGAAAGATAAAACCTAGAAAGGCGGTTCAGAAAGCCAGCTGAGTTCTCTTTTACCAAAAGCAGCAAAAGGCTTCCATTTGGTTTATAAGGACAGTTTGACTTGAATTGGTCCAACCCAACCAAAGATTCAATCAAAAAGGGAAAGGCGATCTAGTTCTTAAAAAATTTTGTACTTGACAGTCCTACAAGGAAGAAGGACAAAATGATAAAATGCTCAAAGAAAGGGAAGAGTAAGGAAAATAAAGAGAGAGAAAAGGGAAGAGTAAGAAAAATAAAAAGAAAGAAAAGGGAGAAGAAGAAAAGACACAAATTTGGGTACCAAAAATTTTGCAAGGGCAAAGACTATCCTAATCAAGATCCAGATTAAAGAAGATAGAAGGAACTTGGAATCTAGCAAGATTGCTCCCAGCTGTCTAAAGTTCAAACAAGAAATTTGTAGTGTGAAGGTTTGTCCTTTGTGTCACATCAGCTCCAACTTACAAATGGCCTTCATTTAAACCCATGTCTTTCAAGCCTATTAAAGACCTGTTGATCTCTCTTGGTAGGTAGAGTCTATTAGTGGAGATAGTTTGAATAACCATGCATATGAAATAGACAATATTTAAACTCAATGAGACCTTTGGCCAAGTAATGTGTATGTGCCTATCTGAAGTGCAACAATTCTTGCTTAAATAGAAATGATTCCCGAGTTTAGTACGGTAACTAGGGTTGTTATGTTATAGATATGTTAATTTGGAGAAATCAAGTCCTGAGGTACATTAACATTGATTTGGCAAAACTAACATTTGATTTCAAAATCAAAATTCAAAAAATTCAAAAATGTTTTTATCATACAAAACCTTCAAGATAAGGGGAGTATGTTGAACTGTCGAATCTCGAAGGACACATTGGGCAAAGGAAATGATTATTGGCAAGGTCATGAAGAAGCTACCAATTGACATACTGAATCATAATTTGAAATGGATGTATCTCTGCTATTTGGGGCCTCCATTATTCATATTTTCAACATCTTATAAAAGCTATAAATGTGAAGCATTGTGTCACTCTAATGCAAGACCTGAACAAGCATCTGAAAGGAACCAATGAGAACACTTCTGCTGAACACCTCGGTCTGTGGGTCAATGGAATGACTGTAAGTATTATTCATGCATATCATGCATGCATGAGCATATCACATCGCACTTTCTTGTCTTGTATTGTCTATTTTTTATTAAGGTGAACAGCAAACACCCTGTGAAGTAAAGAATCAAAAGAAGATATTTGCTTGTGGAAGCTCCAGTCATTTTGCAAAAGAAGAAATACGTGCTTGTGCGAAGAACTAGACGGTAAAAACATCAATCAGAGCATAGAAAAATCATGGGTTTGAGCCTACACATGGGACAAAGTTTCTCCTTTTCAATTTTTGAGTATATGCATAAACAAAATATTTTGAATATCTTGTCACGCAGGGGGCAAGGAGAAGATATGAAGGCTAGCTTAAAGGGCTGAATTTTTTTATTCATGTATAATTAATGAACAAGAAAAAGAATTCTCAAAAAAATAAAAATAAATAAATAATTAATCAAAAGAGAAAAATTAGAATTCTCAAATGCAAAAGACAAAAGGTCAATCCAGCTAAAAGAGCTGAAGCCAGGGTAAAGACCCGATTTCCAATAGATAAAGATCCATGTTTCAAGGGTAAAGACTTGATTTCTAATGGATAAAGATCCATTTTTCAAGGGTAAAGACCCGATTTTCAATGGATAAAGATCCATATTTCAAGGGTAAAAACCTGATTTCCAATGGATAAAGATCCATGTTTAAAGGGTAAAAACCCGATCTCGAATGGATAAAGATCCATATTCCAAGGGTAAAGACCCGATTTCCAATGGATAAAGATCCATATTTCAAGGGTAAAGACCCGATTTTTAATAGATAAAGATCCATGTTTCAAGGGTAAAGACCCGACCTCCAATGGATAAAGATCCATGTTTCAAGGGTAAAGACCTAAAGTCCAATGGATAAAGATCCATGTTTCAAGGGTAAAGATCCGATCTCTAATGGATAAAGATCCATATTTCAAGGGTAAAGACCCGATTTTTAATGAATAAAGATCCATATTTCAAGGGTAAAGACCCGACCTCCAATGGATAAAGATCCATGTTTCAAGGGTAAAGACCCAAAGTCCAATGGATAAAGATCCATGTTTCAAGGGTCAAGGGTAAAGACCCAAAGTCCAAATGATAAAGATCCATGTTTCAAGGGTAAAGACCCGATTTTCAATGGATAAAGATCCATGTTTCAAGGGTAAAGACCTGATTTTCAATGGATAAAGATCCATGTTCCTAGGTTAAAGACCCAATTTTCAATAGATAAAGATCTATTTTTGGTGGGTAAAGACCCACAATCCATAAAAATGGAACAACCAGTTATGTCAGAATTCTCAACTGATAAAAGGTCTGTCAAATCAAATTCAATCTCAGGTCTAAGTACCCAAATCAAATCCAAGAACCCAAAACTTCAACCATCTCAAAAATTAAGTCTTATTGCTTTTCACTCTCTTCTGCTAAAGTCTTAGATCGTTCAAGCAGGGGGCAAACTGTAGACCCTTAATTTTTTATCCAATCTGGTCTAATATATTTTATTTAGTCCAAAATATTTTTTGTATTATCTTAATTAAATAATATTTATTTTAGTATTTATTTTTTATAATTTTTAAAAATTATAATAATAATAATAATAATAATAAATAAATAAATAAAAATAAAAATCAGCGACGAAAAATCGGCAACGAAAAATTTCGTCGACAAAAGCCATTGAACGAAATGGCCTTGGGCCATTTTACCCGCAAGAAAATCTTGCGAGCGAAATGGCTTCGCCCGCAATTTTCCACGCAACTCCCCAATTTTCACTCAATTCCTAACAGCCCGTTGCAGTTTTCGCCAGTGAAATTTTTTCAACGCAATTTTTTTCGAAACCAAATTCTATTTGGTTTCAGTTTTTTTTTCTAATTAATTTGAGTTTCCTTAAACAATTAGAACTAGGCATATGAATTTTCCTATAAATAACACTTTAAAGGACCAAAAAAAGGGGGAGGAGAAAAAAAGACTTGGCAGTGAAGCGATTGGGACTTTTTAGAGGAGAGAATTTTGGACTTGGATCAAATAGTGGAACTTCATATTTGAGAGGAATAAGCAAGCAAGCAATCAATCCATCAAAGGTAGCAATCCTGCCTTTTTCCTTGTTCATCCAAGAAGCAATTTTTGGTGGAACCAACAAACGAAGGTTTGAATCTCTAATTTCCTTTTATTTTCTTACAGTAGCTTTGTTTCTTTGATTCATAAAATTATACACACAAAACCTTGATTTACAAACATGTAGTAACATTGATCTTCGTTTCAATAACATAAATGATTTCTTCTATTTCCAAATACCTTAAAAACCCTAAATCGTTTCTTCTATTTTCAAAAAGTTACTTTTCTATTTCTTTTAAACTTAAGAACCCTAACCTATTTCTTTAAAACCTTAAAACCCTAAATTGTTCCTTCTATTTCCAAAAACTCTAGAAAAATACTCTTTTATTTCTAAAAACCTTAAATCATTTTTCCTATTTCCAAAAGCTTTTAAAAACCCTAAATTGTTTTCTTCTAAATCTTTTCCAAAATTTCCAAATGCTTTGTTAAATATCCAAACTCTAATCTACTTTATAGTTTCTAAAAATCATAATTGTTTTATAAAACTTTAAACTATTTTCTTCAACTTCAAAACCAAAACAGTAAACCCCCAAACTAGTTAATACAAACTCTAAGTTTTCTTAAACCCTAATTCCCTCAAAACCAAAATCGTAAACCCTAGTTTTTCTAAACCCTAATTCTTAAAACCTTAAAACCTTATAAACCTAAATATTAAAACTCAACACAGCAAGCCTAAAAACAACAATCTAGTAACCAAGAACTATAAACCTAATGTTTTAATATTCTAAAACCCTAATTTCATAATGTTGCCCCTAAACCCTAATTTGATTCATGAAACCCTAATTCATTCCAATTTTCCAAAACCTTTACAGTAGGTTAAACAAATAACAATAATAATACTAAAATACTAAAATTCCAAAACCCTAATAAATTAATTAAAAAATTTTAAATAAAAACAGTAACCCTAATTTGTATCTTTACTTGCTTTATTTGATTATGTAGTCTATTATATACTTTGGTGGTTGATTTATTTTCAATGCTTGATTTATTTAACTTATCATGGATGAATGCTTACTTTCTATTTTGATCGATGTTTAATATCTTTGATGAATGATTTATTTATGATGAATGGTTATTTATTTCTATCGATTTATTTTGATTTCCAATTGTTGTAAGATGTATGTTTTCACTTTGTGGGTACCTCATTAATTAAGTTCTATGTAATTTAAATTGCTTTTATATTTTAGACCAATGTATAGGACACATTTCTACCTTTTGGTGGGTGTCCTATTAATTTAGACATGGATGATGTAAGGACATGTTTCCATCCTCGGATGGGTGTCCATTTATTTACTTTGCTTGGACATTGCTTTGATTTTAATATAACGATGCTTTATTTCAATTGTTGTGTGTAATATGGATAATATTGTTATATTTAAGAATTTTATAATATTAAGACCTGTAAAGTAGGCCGGTTCCAATAAACCGGGCGTTGTGGGGGTGCTGGGCCATTTCTCACCTTCCCCACACATTCCCGAGTCATCTACCCCTTTCTTTTTCCCGGCCCGTCCGGGGTGGCGACTCCATTTTCTTCGGACTTAGGTCTGTGTTCTCTAAGGCCCCAAGCCTAAATAGTGCCGAAGTCGCAAGAACCATTCCACCGGGAGTGGAGGCGAAAATCCCCTCTCACAGGGGGTAAAATTCAACTTAATGAAAACTGTCATGAAAATAAAATGTACATAAAATACTTTAAAGAAAACTCTATGGTGAATTTGCCATAAACTATGGTGCGCCATAGTCCATGGCATATTTGCTATGGAATTTGCAAATTTTTTGTAATCTAATTTAACTTTAAACCAAAGTTTAGCTTTAGAAACTAGCTAATTTTTGTTACTGGATCTAAAAATGTTCTTTAAGTTATCATACTTCAATAAATACTGTTTCGAAGATCAAAAATATATAATCAAGATATTCAATGAAACTCGTTAAAGAAATTAGGGTTAAGGGATTTTTCATTTAATAAATCAATGAATAAATAAATCAAATAATCAACAAAATAAAAAAGTATTATTGATAATAAATAGGTCAATAAGGTAGGTAATCTAAGGTTCTTACTCACGTTATCGGTTCCATCAAATACTTATTACTAAACCAGGCTTCACTGGTTTGACCCACACAATTCCTTCGCTAGAATTGGCATAGAAATCTACCTAAGATGGTTCTTAGAATTCTGGATCAAATTAGGGTTTTGATTAAATAATGGATATTCGAAGGGTTTTTAAGTGTTGAAAGATATTTCTCTATTGATTGTTCTCTCCCATTTTTTTTTGTTCCCTTTTTTATATTGATATTTAGGGTTAATCAGAATTATTAACAAACCTGATTTGGCTAGAAATTTGATTGTTTTAAGAGTTTATCCTAAAATATCTAAGAATTTGGCATAAATTAGGAAAAAGTCTAGTGAATGAGCCTGTGGCCAATTCGTCATAGGCTATGGCGAATTCATCATAGGCTCTAGTAATTCGCTTGCTCATCAATTTTGTGTTTTAAGGGTTTTTTTTAATTAAGTTTGAATTTATTTTTAGGGACCAGATTTTGGGATCTACACTACCAGAATCACATTTGAAGGTATGTTATTAGTTTTAGGCATTAAAGAAGAAGTGGAGGGATATTCAGGCAATTTAGGGTGGAAAACTTTTGTCTTTCCTAAAGAAATGGGATATCCTAGCTTAAAAAAGAATTTTTGATGAGTTTAACAATAGACAAGAATGATAGAGCTGATATATGATGTTATTGGGTTAAATTTAAGCTTTCTGATAGGCCTTTTGCCAAAACTCTCCAAGAGTTTACCAATGTATGGGATTTCTCTGCCAAAGGCCCCACTACCTACAAATACCCCAACTTTTAAGTCCTCGCCAATTTTTGAAAGGAATTTTTTGTTGAAACCTCCTTTACTAAAGAATCAGAAGCTAGATACATAAAATCCCTTCCAATTCAGATGCTTTATTGCATCATCACTTGCACCATTAACTATAGAGTGGATGGAAATGAAAAGGTAACTCAAAGGGATCTTTTCTTTCTATATGCTCTTGTGAACAATATGAAAGTTAACACACCAAAGTTTCTTTTAGATGCCCTCTTTCACCATGCCAATTACAAAAATAGGAATGTTCTTCCTATCCTCTCAGGTTACCAAAATAGCAAGTGTGTGATGTACTTGATGAACTTAACTTTGCAACCCTTAGAAACCCTCTTGATCCAGCCCCAAGTGCGATCACTTTAGCTTATTTGGAGCATGCTGGTTGTGTTAAGAGGGAGGGAAACAATTATAGGTATATATTTGGCAGCAAAGGAGTAGTGGAGAGAGAGAATAAGAGATCTAGGTATAACATTGTAGAAGGAGAAGAAGGTGATGAAAATTTTGAGGTTCAAGTTCACATGCCTAAGAAACCCTCAAAGTCACAATAAAGTAGCTCATCCTCTACAAACCTTATCTTTAGAGCTCTCCATTCTCTTCAAAAGTAATTTACCCATTTTAGGAAGGATGTTGCAAAAAGATTCAAGAAGTTGAAAAAAAGAATAAACCTTCTTTCACATATGCACTATGACTTGTATAAGGTGCAAGGGAAATTGGGCATTCCTTAATGTGAGTTAAGAGATTAGGATGTGAATGAGCATTAGGAAAGTGAATTAGAAGAAGAACTCATCTTAACCCCACCACTTAGTGAAAATGGAGCTAGTTCTAGTAATGGTGAGGGGGAGCAAGTCACTGGAAGAAGATCGCGAAGCCACTAATTCAAATTGAGCCACTTTTTCAATCTCTTTTGATTTGATTTTCACTCCACTTGCTCTTTTATTTTCTTTTCTTTTGTTCTTTTTATTTTCCTTGTGTGATCTTAATTAGCTTTGTGGGCTATTAATGTAATGATCACACATTGTGTATTACATTTACTATTAATACTATGTTTAGTTTCTTTCTTCATTGCTTGTGATTTCCAATTTTTCCTTTGCTTAATTTATTGCCTAGTTTATTTTGCCTTTTTGTCAAAGGGGAGAAGGAAAATTGAAATGAGCCTTAAAATCTATTTATAAATCTTGCTTAACTTAAAGCTTAATTGAAATAAAGCAATTTATAAATTTCCTTTTAAGCATTTGCCGAGGGGAAGAAATTTAAAGTTGGTTAAAGTGACTTACAAGCAAGAGTTAGGGGGGGGGGGGGGGGGGGGGGGGGGGAGATTAAAGCCCTTTTAAACACATAATTGCAAATCCATACACTTAACCATTTGGCCAATTTTTTTTCATAACTTTAAAATTGTTTATTTTTATAATCATTTCAATTTTATTACTAAAGTAGAAAAGAGGGAGATTATTGGCCAAATCATTAGTATGCATACTCTATTTTGTTCTTTTGCACTCAAATTGAAAAGTATTTAACAATTAATTAAAGTGTTTTTGCTTATGAGTTAAGTATCTCAAAGTTCTCTACACAAAGCCTTTAGTGCGACTGCCCCATGCCTAATGCAACCACACCAACATATGGAAAAAAAAAAAACTCAATATATCACAGTAAGATTCGCAGTCTTCATCGCGGTGCTCAAAGAAACCACTACACTAGGTGGCACAACCATTCCAGGTCTGAAGCGACTGCTCCAAAAGAAGGAAAACCTTTACCACCCAAAGTAAGGTTCATAAACAGAGCCACGGTAAGAGGAGCAAGCACTAAAGCTTTCTCGTGACTGCACCACTATACAGTGCTACCGCGAGATAACAAAAGGCAAAATTCACTAAGGAAGATAGAAAGTTCATAGTCCTTGTAGCTATCTAAATCTCGCGTTCTCTCTCTCACTGTAATATTTTCCTGGCGCAACCACACCATTCAATTGGATTAGAAATTTTGGCCGATTTATGTACACCTATTGAAGATTGCCACATGTGCTAGTCAAATCCAAAGGAAAGTCAAAATGCATGTCTTGCAACTACACTAAAGGTAGTCATTCAT